>OV815321.1:15000-5015000 GCA_929108375.1 Gymnoscelis rufifasciata | reverse complement strand
TGAAAATCGGTTGACCCGTTTTTTTTTTTTTTTTTTTTTTTTTTTTTTATTATTGATAAGCCTTCATTTGACCACAATCTCACCTGATGTAAAGTGACGATGTGGTCTAAGATGGAGCATGAAGGCCTAGAAGATGGCTTCTCCGGACCACATTACGAAACACGAAAAATCGCTTCACGCACTGGCCCAGCCCGGAGGGTGGTGACAAGCCGCGGCCGAAGCCTACCACCAGAGACTGTTCTTAGCACCACCCGGAGGTCACGTGTAAGGATTCAGAGGGTTACCACTTACGGACGTGAACAGACAAAACCTGTTTAAAAATTATGAGGGTAAAAGTGGGGAAGGAAATCCGAAGATCTGCAAATATACTCAAGTGGGGTTGCAAATGAAAGCGCATCGCGTGCACATTACATAATAGTATAACTTTTTACTTTTGAGTGAACTATGGTTCTGGACTTTTTAATTGTAAATTAAGATTATCTATGAAATGAGACAAGCGCCAGAAAACGATTGATGACCCAAGGTAATACAACTCGATTGAAGTAGTTTCGATGCAACGTTAGCTTAGATGTATGAGGTAAATGTCGTTTTCTATGTCAGAGTACAAGTCTCAGAGCAGTTCGCTCTCGATAACGCAAGTTCGTCGATGACGAGCCGGTTATGTAATGTAAATGTTTACGAACCTACAACACGTGCCCGGCACCACGTGTGCCCAACTGAGAACACTAGCCTTGTGAATTATTTATTTACGACAACATTTTCGCACGCCGGTCGATGAACCCTGAATGATCTTGGAACGCATTTACGCCGATTAATCTCGGCTTGTTTCATATGCAGTAGCCGTTCTCTTAACTAGTTCCATAATTCTCCTTGTTGTTATTTACAGTCCGTAGCAGTAGCAACTAGAACACCAACCGTATAATATTCATTTCTGTAAATACCTTATTACTTATAAGTGGACTGCTCTTAGCCTAGACCACAATCGCAGAAAAATATAGTCTCGCTGGCTCGATATAAGTGTTCTTATAATCCGCTTTTAAACGTACTTTAATTCTTTACTACAATGTTACCTATGTTTATTTTGCCCGTCTTTATGTATGGGATTCAAGAATGATAAAAATTACTGTCTCTTAAATTATAGGATACATTCCCTAGTAATGCATACTAGGCACAGCCATGTTGTTCGTTTATTCAAAATTATAGGTCCTCTGTCTTTCATCATTACGACAAGTGATCGTTTCTTCTTACTAGATAGCTACAAATGTGCATATAGGTATATGTATGTACGGGGCGGTTTCAATGGGATTGCGGATTGCCGCTATTTATGCGGTGCTGGCAGCCTACTCGTACCATTGTGTAGACGCACTCTAACGTTTTGTATTTATTTGTGTCGGGATTTGGGCCAAGTGCACTCGGTCAATTTCAACCGATCTCGTTAATCTGCGCTCAGGCGAAGCGTTAGACTGATGTCATCTATTACAAACAGCTGGTGAGTATAATCGCATATTGCTTACTACTACGGCTTCATAACTGAAAATGAACATAAAAAATATGGTTATAAGTGACTTAGGGTACATTTAACAGTCCGATATTTGATATTGTGCATCTGATTGTCAAATGTATGAGAATATCGACCGTCAGACAAAGCCTATTTACAATTTGACTACCTCAGTGGCGCAGTGGGCGAAGGTCCGAAGGTTGTGGCGCAAGAGGTAGCGGGTTCGATACCCGCCGAGAGGTCAAGTGTTTGTATGTTCTACACGCACTTTTTCCTTGGTCTGGGTGTTTAGTATAATAAAAAAATGTATGTCAATTATATTAAGTGTATCAGATGTCTAGTGTCCGTGATAAAGCTAAGAGTTAACCATGGGGCTAGTTTTGTTGTGATGACAGTCCGAAAATATTTATTTATACATTGAACAATCAGTCCTATATCGGAACCAATAAGAGTAACATGCGACGATAATATCATATTTAGATCTGAAAAGATTTTCGCCAAATGACTCAAAAACAAAAGTTTATTTGTAAATTGTTTACAACTGGATTTAAACAGCATTTTCTTTTGCTGACTTGCCTAAACGGTACTGACATAGGAGACAAAGGGTATTATAATATAAATTGTCTATTTTTTTACATTATAAATCTTAAAAATCTACAAAACAGATCAAATCTAAAGCGATATGCTGGTTGCTTTAGATGTAATGCAATCTCTACCAGACAAAATATAATTCTTGTAAACTGTGATAATATTTTCAAGTATTATCCCCAGTTTCTAAGAAAATAATGATGTCTAAAGGGATGGGAATAGACTTAAGATCGTTAGATGAAGATGTTATCGCTACAGCCGCTTAACAGATTTCAAATAATATTGGTAATTAAGTATTAAATCAAGTTTATTTTGCTTGAAAATACGAGTATTATGGCCCATGTAGTAACGCGGCGTGGAGGAAACATAGTGCAATAAATAGTTAAAATACTGTCAGTGTTAAGGCCGTTACCACCCGAAATAACTGAAAATTTTTGTAACGGAGGCGTAGGTTCAGCAGTGAAGAAAGTCCTACGCCTGTAGTGATGATGAGGGCAGACTAATACTACTACTTATTGCAAAGTTATTTTTCTCTACCAATTTTATACTAGTATTGTTGTAAATATGATTTCTTTAGTCGTAAATCTCAGAAACGTTCATTAGCAACTTTGTTTATTTTACGACCTCTAAGGTGCTTATTTCTCATAACGAGGTTTAGTGTGTGTACCTACTTACAAGCAGAACTTTGTTATTTTTTATAGTATAATTATTTATTTAGATTACCCCTAAATAATACTTAAAATAAATCTGTACCAAAACTGTTTGAAAATATTAAATATCTAAGTAACGTTAGACGATAATATCAACTAATTACAATGTAGAGCAAATGGTTTTTCTTCTCAAACATACGTTTTAATCTTCGCTTAGTAGGTACTACTGTATTATTATCATCTTGCAAGGTTCGCTGTTGTACTTCCAACAATAATAATTAATTGACTCGTCCATTCGTTATCGCGCTTTTATATTGATGTTCCCGAGCGCGCAAGCGGGCGAGGCGCATTCGGAATGAAATTTCCATAAAAACTTTTGTGCTCCGGCGGACGTTGCGAGCGCACGTTAAAATCGTCGGCTGGCAATAAAACAGCGGCCGGTGCGGCGAGGCGCGACGGAGCGAGCTGCGAGTGCGAGCGGGACGGAGTTAGAGATAATGGACTCTATTCGAAATGAAGAACGCGCCTGGTGCGCCGAGCGAGCGAGCTGGAGCACGGCAAAAACATCGCCGCAGTTATCGCACGCTCCCCCCGCGCCGCGCTCCCCGCCGCGCCCGCCAACCGGACCCGTCTGATCGACGCCGGAGCCTCTCGCAGGCAAGCTAACCTCGACAGCGGGGGGTCGAGACTCGCCCGTTCGCCTCCACGAACATTGTGAACGCAGCGCATTGCCGACAAACTCTATTATACGACTCGATTTTAACTTTGAAAAGCTCTACATTACGCGTGCGTTTGACAGTTTGCTTTTGCCGACTTTATCTTATCGTGCTTACTGTATTTTGTTTTAACTCGGAATCTAAGGGATCCCCGACTGATTTACGGACTGTGACACTGACATAGAAACGGTATGTGTATCATAAATCTTTGTTTTGGTCCTTCTATCATTGAGTTTTTTTTTTAATAAGATATTTGTTTGGTTACCTTTCTTTTAAATAACTCTATACTTACACATTATCTGTTGTTTTATCTCATCTAATCTAAAAATACTCTGAGTATTTTGAGCATCAGATGAGATAAAAGCTTTGTATTTATAGACATTTGATTGTTGTAAAAAAATGGAAGCTTATTCAATTCGTTAGTACTTTATGAAATAAAGTTCCCACTAAGTGACGTACTGTAAAGTGAGCTTTATTTATTAGCATGTTTGTTTAGCATATAATTAAATGTTAGTCGAAGAATTTGCGGCATGTGAAGACTTTTTTGTGGTTCGGCCCGAACAAAGTTGGATTGTATATTTAGGTACACAAAATCCGAGTAAATTAAGCAATGGTTAGTTATGACGAATAATACTTGTCAATGGTTAGTAATGTCAAGAGCTATCTCGCTTTTGTCACATGTGACTGAGCGAAATAGCTCTATATTTGATCTGTCTATTTTACACGGATATGGAGAAACAGGCTTAGATCACACTTTTTAACCGTCAGGTAGGCTAAAACTAGGGTTGCCAATGCTTTTTTTTAAGAAGTAATAGAGTATTTCTGACATCAATAAAGAGAAAAAAAAGAGAACGGTGTGATAAAATACTTTGTACTAATTTATCTGTCATTTATTTAACATTTTTCATATACTTATGTATTTCATAGGTATTTTAGTTACTTTTAGCATCAGATTTTTTTTCATTGTTTTAATTATGAATTTCACGACTCGAAACTTACTAAAAACTAGAATTTTTTTTTGGTTTCTGTTTATTCTATACTATTTCTAGACTAAAATCGTCGATTGACTCACAAATTTTTATATTTAAGAATTAGGGAGCAGACTTAATAGTTAAAAAAATAACAATTTCGTTGTAAAATTAATTGCTAAAATAATGCAGAATGGATTTTTTAACGCTAAGACGCGACCATAAGGACATACATATTAACCGCTAAAGTTATAAGGGTATGTTCTTAGGAGACTATCTATAACTTCTAAGTAATGAAATTATTGTATATATAACTTAAACCTAATTAAATTATTCCTTGTAAACACTCTATCATTGCAAATTCGAAAAGTAGTTTAGAGGATATAAACAGGTTCTAAGAAGTTTATGTTAGAGTTCCTAAAATTATTACCTATGGACATATTATTTATGTGTGTTACTTATGTTAAGTCTTTCCGAATACATTTGTGTGCCCTTCTTCATCGGTTAAATAAAAAAATAAATTAAAATAATAAATAATAAATATGGTATTATATATTATACTATTACTGTTGTATAGACATATACTGTATAGAGTACGTTTGCTTGAAATAATACTACTCGAGTTAGTACTCTATTTTAGAGTAGGGTTGGCAACCCTAGCTCTAACGCCTCTAACTAACATGAATCTCATTCATTTGACAGCCAGTTAACGATATCAGAGGACTAAAAAAATACCCTTACATTTTTTTTTATTTATCAAACCGATACTTTCTATAAAATTCTAAATTTTATTCCTATTTTAAAATGTGACAGACGTTATATTCATGACTATTTGGCACTACTATTCTTATTGGCCGTTTCACAATATGCGAGTAAAATTAGTCGGTTGTTAAAAAAAATAGAGCTATCTAGTTAGTTGACTGAGCGAATAGACGGTTGTCAGCTGACTTGATAGCTCTATAAATTTAGACTAATACACGGGGATTGTGGAACAAGCCCATAAATTCCAATTCCAATGCTTGTCGGCACAATTTTTTTTTTATTATTACTATTTATTGTTGGGGGAGGCCTTTGCCCAGCAGTGGGACAATATAGGCTAAAGAAAAAAAAAACTATTTTAAAGTTATATCGAAATGTGAATGTTTATGAAAAACAAAACTGAGATTTCTGTCAAAGTGATATGCATGCCATAAATCGAATCAAAAGAGGGGTAGTACGCGCATAAAACGAAGCTTGTTTCAGATTTGGGAGCTAAAATTCATAACACAAAACTTATTGTATCTACCTATTTGTGTATATCGGTTTGCGTAAAATATAAGATATTTAACGTATCTGCTGCTTTGCTTATTAAGATAAGCAGCATAGACTAACTAACTAGTAAAAGTAATATCATTCGTTGGTTACAAACTAGCCCAAGTATCTTAGTAGTCCTGCGCCAATGGCCTTTGACTTCTATTGTTCTATTGACGTTGCAGTGTCAAGGCAGATTTATCTATGGCTTGGGTAGCGGGTTATTCAATTTATTTATTCGTGTATACTTATTTCAAAATTTTATATCACTTATATTACAAGATTGACTATATTGATTATATTATTTGTGATTTCGCTATAAGAACATTGATGTTTTAGTAATCTTTAAGGTCCAAAATTATTAAATATAGAAAATTACATATTAGCAAACTGCTAAAGGTAATTTTCTATACGAATGCCATAAGCACACAGGACTCGAAACAAATCTGTCACGTTAAATAATACTCATTAGCCGTACTTAAGGTACATCTTGGGTAAGCCAGATTCTGCCGGTGTTTTGATCAAAATAATGTAGTAGTTTTACACTAACGATGCCTGCCCATGGTCTAATATAATGACCGTAATGATAGCTCGTAATGATATTGTACGAAGTTGAGGATTCATTTAAATTATGCGCTTCGCACAGACTATGCTATAATATAATTACAAACAAAACACCAGCTAACCTAGAAATTCATCTGAACAGCGACAGACCCAGCCTTAAAATATTCGCATAATTATAGTAAAAGCCACTATGTTTAAAATATAAGTAGGTTCTATACTACGCAATGTATGCACATTTATCTTTCCTACAATATTTATATCGTAATCGTATTTAATTCTTGATCTTGACATTAGAATTCCATAATACGTTGAACTCATGTATTTGTATTTTGTTGCAGGATCTGACCGGTCAGAATAGCAATGACTCGGGCGGCAGCGGGAGCGCTGGACGCGCCACCACACCACACCTGAGGCCTACACCTAGCCCCACCGGCTCCAGTGGATCGCGATCCATGTCACCGGCTGTTGGTGAGTCTACCCTATACTTCTCATACATGAATCAAGTCGCAATTTGCAACTCTACCAATATCTACAAGATACCTCCTTCGTTGCTGGTGAAACGGGACGCCGCCAGCCGTCCCGCACTCCCAGATTTTGAACCATATCGCTTAGAACTTAGGAGTGGTTTATTTTCGTGTGCAACTGTTTGCTGTGGCTATTGTTTCGTCACAGGCGTGCGTTGATCAGATTCGTTGTGCATATTCCGTCACCGGTAGACACGGGCTTTCCCGACATTGACCCACATAGAGCGGGCGCCCAGAGTACGCCGTATTTTGCCCCTTTTGCGGGTGCGAACCACCCCAGCCCTCCCCACCTTATGTACGAGTCGGGGTGGTCGCGGTATATAGGGCCTCGTGAAAAACTTACCCCCCCACCTTTGGTCGGATCGAGCACGCAAAACAGGACTTTCCACCCCTGAGGACCAACAAACCGCTGTTATGTGCCTGGCCGACACCCAATGACCGCCGCCCTTCGTCTCACAATCTCACAAACTATACATAACTTCTACATGTGACTGACGGTCTCGAGAGTCGTTGCCTTATCCTATTAATCAACGAACAACGTTATCTAACCTCTCTACGGTGAAATTAACTTTAGACTTAAATCTAAATCCTTCTAGATCAGATGATTCTCAATAATACTGTAATAAAAGTTTATAAACTTCGTTAGTGAAACTTATATAGAGTACGCTGATAACTTTCCGTTGAGACAGCTGACGTCCCAATTCGAATGTAAAGGAATTACATAACACCCTCTCCGGTTTTCCCTCGAAATGACCTTGACGGGTTCACCCACCGACCGAGTCTGCAGCATCTTATATACTTTCAACTGTGAATAGGCACGTGCAATGTGCAGGGTAAGTATTAGATACATTGTTTTGTTTTTGTTGACTTTTTGCACAAACAACTTGAACCAAGTTTATATTTTATTGTTGGATGACTAATCGGAATTAAGTTTACTATTTACATTATAATTGGACTTCTTATTCATTACGTTTAGTAATAATTGTTTGGTATTATGACAGTTATTTCTCGACCTGCAAATAAAACTATCGTCGCTTTAAAATCAACAAAACTAAGACATTCAACATTCAGAAAGCAACATTATTTTGTAAGTATCGTCTCCGGTTGCCGAATGTGGCTTTCTCAAAACATTGGACTGTGGACCGGCTGAGTGGTGACTGAGCCGCACCACTCGAATACCGGTTATATGACCGCAATACACCCTCACTCTATACCTTCTACGTGACGAGAAATACAGCCCACCGCGCGGTTCATTGCTGGTCTTTTCTTTCTATATTCACGATCTCAGCCTTCTGAACCGGCGTTGGACGCCACCGCAATCCATTCCTTGTCGCCAACGAGCGCGCTGGTAAGAGGTATACACGACTAAATGACGTCAACGCATTGGCTTGTCGGACTTCTTGACTCTCGACAAATATCAACCTATGTGAAGTATCACGATAGAAAATTATAGACGATGGTAGAGGAAAAAACTTTACTGAGTTATGAAGTCACTTTTATATTGTATTTTTAAAGACGCTTTTTTCGATACAGTAGACAACAGCCGAGATGTATTTAATGAGTAAAATTATGTTATGGAGTTATGGGGTTTCTTATTAGCTTTCATAATTCCATTGATAAATACGACGTTATTATAATTTATACCTTTAAATTTATCATTGTATGGCAGTATGCAACACCTTTCCGGCGTTGCTCATATCTTGTTGGCTTTAAGAGGGATAATATTATTTCATGCCTTTAACAACCGACGGCACGTCGAAAAAGAGCTTAAGGTACTTGCCCTACGCGCGATGATGTATGAAATAATTATTTATATTAATTAACAAATCGATCCAGCCCATGACAAATTTGAGAGAGATGTAAGTAATGTTTTGAAATGAAATGAAATGAAATGAAATGAAATGAAATCGTTTATTTGCGAGAATACATAATTAATAATACATGTCAGATCTAAAATAATAGTTTATGTCACTGTATTCAGCCCGCAAGCAGGCGTGCAAATATTTTGTCAAAATTATATTAAAGATGTCACAATAAAAAATTACATACATTTATCATCATAATTCAAATACTCATTCACATTATAGAAACATTTGTCAAGCAACCAACTACATAATCTGTTCTTAAAAATAAATCCATTCAATTCAATTTTTAAATGGTTACTTACATAAAAACCTTATTGTAGTTCTTTAGTTTAGTGTGTAGATAGAAATACCATATACATAAAAACCATAACCTATTTAACAAGTTCAAACAAATAGTTTCATAGATAATGGATATCGATAATTACCGCCTTATCCACTGGTTCGGCTATAAAAGTATTTAATAATTTAACAAATTTCTGCAGCTTTAGCTTTAGTGGTTTTGCACGAAATAATAAGTTACTTGAACAATAAACCCGTATTATTTAAGAAATCAATTTATGTTTCTCGAATCATACTATTGTAAAAAATTATATTCAATCAATAAGATATTGTCGACACTCTTGTGTTATTTGGTAGGTGTTCATTGAGCTATTGTGCATTAGGCGTGTATATAGCTGCTATTATGTTTTGTAGAGAGTAATTATAGTGACTATGCCTATTTGATACGCTCAGTTGGAGCCGATTGATCATGATGTGATATTTTATTATCGTTTATTAAATAAATAAAAATAATATTCTTTTAAATTCACTGTGCTCGTTTCCAATACAAGTTCCATCGTTATTTTAACACAATGAAGCCGCAATACCGCAACCCGACGCGCTCGAAGGTGAATTGCGTATTGTTTGATGCCCGCATACTGCGTGACTTTCGAAAACGACTTTAATTTTCAACCAATAAGGTTTCTTTTGCGCAAAGTCTACGAGTTCTCCTTGCTATTGTATTTGCGACCATAAAGCTCTGCATTCACAGCGGATTTTACTTTGATATTGCAATGTTAGTAGAGTATACGGGCGCTAAAAGCGTTTCGCAGTCGTCCGTCGTGCGTATCGGCGAACGAGCAGTGGAATGCCATCAACTAAGATAAGACCAAGAAGAAGATAGGAGAAGCCATCTTCTAGGCCTTCATGCTCCATCTTAGACCACATCGTCACTTTACATCAGGTGAGATTGTGGTCAAATGAAGGCTTATCAATATTAAAAAAAAAAAAAAAAAAAAAGACTCGCTCTTTGGCCACAAATGCTGCCTCTGTTACTTCGTGATATTTGGAACCTATATTTTTAACCCCCGACCAAAAAAGAGGGGTGTTATAAGTTTGACGTGTCTGTCTGTCTTTCTGTGTGTCTGTGTATGACTGTCTGTCTAGGACTCCACAGCTCCCGAACGGATGTCGTGATTTCAATTTAGTTTTGTACGAAAGGTGAGTTTGGCGCGGTTGTTCTCAGACATGTTTCATGAAAATCGGTCGAGCCGTTTAATAGTTATGGGGGTGAGAGTGGGGAAGGAAAAACGAAAATCTGCAAATAAACTCGAGTGGGGTATCAAATGAAAGCGCATCGCGTGCACATTACTAAATATGATGGTGTTTTACTTGTAAGGTAATAAGGGCATTGGAATCGGGGGTTTTGCAAAATGTCACGCTACTCGACTTAATAGCTTTGATTTGCTTTTTTATTATTAAATAATGATATAATTAAAAAACAATGACTTCCTTAAACAATACTGAAGGTTCAAAGTCTTACAACGTATTCTCATTTTTATGCCCTTACTCTAAGTTCGCTGTTCCCGATATCTCCCTCATGTTATTTGAATATCCAGTTAAAAGTTCGACTCGTCCTTTAATATGCAATTATGCCACGTGCCCGCACGTCCTTGACGAGGCCAATGACCTCGTTCACAAAAAAAAGAGGAAGGCACATAACTTTTTGCCCCACCGCTGCATAATATTTGTTTTGATCGTTTTCACGTAAACCATCCATCCTGGTTTGTTTTGAATATTTTTTTTTTGTTATAGGATTGATTAAGTCGTTTATATTATAAATGGTTTTCTCCATCTTTTTCCCGCACGTACTCGTAACAATAAATTGTAATAAAACAATAAAAATATTTTTTTACCGTATTCATTAATCATGACGTGTGTTTTTTAATTAAAGAGAAATAGAATGGCACTGTCGTTCTAAAAATATGATAATATTTTAAGAGATTTCTTACTTTTTTTGTAGACACGCCATAGTGTCCCCTCCGTTCGTTTGTGAAGTCACAACTCGGCTGTGTCTTGCGGGGTCTCGGTGGTTTCTGCGGATCAGCAAGATATAATTTAAAAACATGAACCTGTTGCGTATCTGTGGTCCCACCCGCTGCCCATCGCCTAATTGTATTCAGATTACCCCGGAAAAGTGATAAATCTCTAGAAGTCAAGGTCGTCGGAGGGTTCGACAGCCCATTCACCCCGTTCTCGTCTGCCCCCTCGCCTAATGGTGCGGACATTCTTTCGCCAACCTTGCTCAGACAACCCGCTTTTACTATACACATTCAAGAGTAAGTACCTACCTACCTACCTACCCCCCTGCAACAACTAAATAAACGGAAATGTTTCCGACAAGTGCCATGCCACCCTATTTTTTTCCGCTATCTGATCAAAGTAATAATACGGATTAGTCAGAGATACTTATATAGCAATGTGTTTACATTCGCGTATTATTAATTTATTCTTCAATTTTATGATGCGGATTATTCAATGCCAAGGTTGTTCAACTTACTCGTTTGATTATGATATTACATAAAAGTAATACCGGATAGTTTATCTCATTAAAAGTAACACACAGAAACTGTGTACCTAGTAAGAAGAGTACCATTTTAAGGCCTCATTTAGTGTGCCTGTCTGAAACCGTACATTTGTTTGATTACGGTGCTGCTGGTTAGAACAAGCAGAGTTGGTGATCAACGCAAATGGGTCGACAAACATCTCCGACGTCGTGACGCCGCCGTTTGTCTCAACTAGGCCGGTCTTGTTAACGTTTATTGTTCTATTCTGTTTATAAACGCTGCTTCGCTTGCTGCTTGTTGGCTGAAGGCAAAATTATTTCTATTTCACTTCGGTCGGTATACTCATGTATTTCACGTTCTGTCGCATTTGAATTGAGACAAATGTTGCCGGGTGTTTTTGTATTGACTTCCATAAATTTCTTGGAGGTAAAAGTTTGTTTATCTCCCTTATATTTGATTTCTGCCGAGGAAAGGAATTTAATCCCGAAGTCTGCTTTTTTCCAAATACATGTACAACCTACTCGTAGGTAGGTAAAATACTTTTTTCGTTTACAAAATCATCACTGCCACGAATATATTATTGTTTGACAAGATTAGCGGTACATAATGCTAGTTACTAACAAGTTAATCAAGTAGTCCACAATACAGCTTCGACGAGCCAAACAGTTACAGAATATTGCTTGAAATCAGAAACTAGTTCACGTCTGAAGCAGTCGAGTATAAGTGGTCTGGTAAGCAACTTGAATTATGTTCTCGGTATCACTAAACTGCTCTCAAGCCCCAAGGTCTCTTATTGGGATCGTTGGCGGCAATCGAGTCCGTAGTTTGCGGTATCGGTCTGGTTTGAGCGTGGGCGCTGTTGGTTCGGTCGGTCGGATTCGCGGAATGTATCGAGGTGGTTGTAAGCTATAGCTTGCCTATCGGTGAACGTGCGTGGTTACAGCCACATCACAAGCCTGCGGCTATATCACCTAAACCGCATTTCCAATGTGTGACACATTGCATGCTGTTTGGTAGCCTAGAGCGTCAATTATGCTGGAATGCTTTGATGGTACATTGCTGAACGGGCTCTAATTGATATTGTGAAGACCGAATTAATTTTGACAATACACCTAACCAAGATTAATTACTTGCATGTTAGTGTTGAGCAGTCGATAGACGGAACAGGATTATGAGCGAAACAATTATAAAAGAAGCATAGACTGAACTGTGTCTTGCAGAAAATTTTCGTTGATTATTTTAAAATGATACGTGTCATGGTTGTGATATTGCCTGTAGGGAAAGCAAAGGCCTCGACTGTTGCGTTACTAGTGCATAGTGGCTGGCTGGTGACAGGTGCTGCCCTTGACTCGGGTTGGGTTTCTACCGAGAATGACGAGGCCATATTACAAACCTTTAAAGCTTAATTATTTCCAAAATCTGTGTTGAATTTTGTTACGACAAAAAAATTCAAGCTTAAGTTCATGCAAATTCTGGAGAAAGTCGGTGTTTTATTGCTGTGTACATAATACACGTAGAATTTAACCTACACCAGTGAGCTATTTTTACGAGACATTATCCGTCGGATGTGAAACTGGCCGGGGCGGACGACCCCATTACCGTGACGTTACACTCATTAAAGGTCGCCGTAAACAAATAGATATATAGAGGTGGGCGCGTGTCGTTCTACATCGTTATCTATGATTCACCGGCGCCTAGCCGTCTGTTAGCTGTCTGATTGCCGACACAATATAATGGCCCGATAATAGCCGAGCGATGAGATTAAACTGACGGACTAAGCACGTGCACGACCGCAACCATTCATGCGGCACCCTTTGAAGGATTCTGCGAATCGGCGAAACCAGGCTTGCGGTTGTTATAATATTTGCTAAATGAGTTTCAACCGTATCATACCGTAGTAGTTTTCACGTAACACAAACATAACTTCAACCGAATTGGCCTACATAAAGCTGAAATACCACTTTCGTCGTCGCAAAACACTGCCGCTTATATCTCGGCCTCGGTCAATGCGTTGCGTGCATGTCGTATGCACATATACGGATGTAATAAAGTACAACGAGAATTCGCAGGCTAGCGATGCATGCTGCTCACGTGCCTGTGGAAAACGAAAGTGATCGGATGCGTCTCTCCACCCTCGATTGATAGAGCTAGGCGGCTAGGCTCAGGCAAGCCTTCGTTAGCTGTATTATTCAAATTGTGTGTGCGTCCCGCACGAATCCCGGTCCGGCCAGCCTCCGCGCGATCGATCACACTCTCTAATGTTTGCCGCTTGCACTCTCGTACGCGATTTCATTCAAACGCCTAACACTAAATATAGCTTTGAATAATTAATGTTTCGCTCGTGTCTCTATGAAACTGCGATTAGGCACGCTCGTTTACACGTTTACAGCACTGCAGGTACAGGTTTACTGACTTATATTAACTGATGGTATATAACAACAAACCGCATGGTTTGTTGTTATTTACCATCATCTTAATACAGTCCGGGAATTAAAGCTATTATAAGTTACATTGGTTTATTACAAGTGTTCAATTATTACTTGCAGGCACTCAGAACGTTTCGATGCCGCCTCGAACATCGTCTGGTCTGCCGGACGGTAGCGGGGCGCCGCGGCCTGTCGCGCCGGGCGGGCAGCCGCCGCCGGGGCCCGCGCCCGGCGCTGGCCCGCCGCCCGGGGCCATGGTCGGCCAGCCCTACGGACACCACGGCCCGTACAAGGGCCCGCACTACCAGCCGCAGCCCTACGTCTACCCGAGGAACCACCATCCGTACCCCTATGGTGGTGGCTATCGACCGCCACCGCATCCACCTCAGCATTACCAACCACCTCAGATGAAGGTACGCTTTTTATTTATGATATACTTAGCAACTTTTGCATTTCTTATATAATTTCATGTTTAAGTGATTTGACTTGACTTGTTATGTAATGTAAAACAAAGAATCCTGAACTGCCTAGATTAAGAATTTATTTTGAAAATAACGTCTAATCCTCTTCACGTGATCATATTAATGTTGCGTTACTTAAAATGCAAACTAATAGCTCTTCCAGTGCAAATACCTGTCGGATTTATGTAGGTCACAGACTATCTTAAATTAGCAGCACTTTTAAACCACTTACTAACTTCTCTCTTTATGATTACAGCAGCAAATGGTCGGCAGGCACATGGGGCCGCCAGGCGCCCCGGGCGGGCCCGAGGGCGCGATGCCCCCGCCGACGGCGCCGGGCGAGTCGCACGACAACGGGCCCGCGCCGCCCGCCACCGCGCTGGTCACCACCGGGCCCGATGGCGCGCCTCTCGACGAGGGCAGTCAGCAGAGCACGCTCAGTAACGCATCAGCAGGTAAATAAATACCAACTGAATTGTATGTCACTTGCCCACAACGGCCCGAGATGCCGGCCACCGCGCTGGTCAACACCGGGCCCAACAACGGCGTGCCGCTCGCCGAGGGCAGTCATTAGCAGGTAATACCAATTGAAGTGTATTTCATTGGCCACGACAACGGTCCGCGCTAATCAATCTCAGACCCGACGACGCCGCGCGGCTCGACTAGGGCAGACAGCAAAGTACGCTCAGCAACGCATCAGCAGGTATTAAACTGAAGTGTATTTCACTGGACAGCTCCATGTCCGTCATGACTTCTTTTTGGGAGCAATATTGTTAAGCCAATACTTAAATATCTGAGCGAAAACAAATTCAGCACTGTTAAAAATGTACTCATCCGTAAAATAATGAATGTACTGGACACATGCCTTTTAGATTCCTATTTTCATTACCCGGGATTCCTTATAAGATACCCGGAAGACGAGATCTTGTCTAGACGCAGTCTACATTCAAATAAAGTGGGTCAATCAAATGTGAGGTCGCGGCCGATGACCTTACATTCAATGCTGATTCAAGTGCGTGGAATTATCCACTGATGGAGTATGACTGTACATTGTAGAAAGGGCTTTTCTCGAATGATTAATTCAAAAGACCAAATTTAAACGGCTTTAAGCTCTTTATGTGCCACAATATCAATACAATAGTGAATTATTATATCTACAACCAGAGAACTAATAATTACCATCATATGTGATAATAGGTAAAGAACTGTAAGACTTAATTAGCAGAGACCCACGTGTCTTGTAACTTAGTTGTTTTTGACTGAATGATATGCTAAAAGAAAGGATACGAGGTTTAAAACACCATACTGGAGAAGCAAGTTAACCTCAGCGACCTTTGGTACCTACCGAACAAAGGTTTTGACTCTGGCACACACAGCAACCCGCTCCTGTACAACGTGGTGCGATATGGTCTAACCCTCTTATATAATTTAAATGATTTTTACTATGGAATTCACATGGCCAAAATGATAATGAATCTAAATGAACTCCTTATTTCCAGCATCAGGAGACGACACGTGCGCGTCAGGCTCCGGCAAGGGCTCGCGGAAGGACTACGGCAGCGCGGCGCCGTCGCCGTCCCCGGGCGGCGCCTCGCACTCCTCCATGCACGACGACTACGAGGGCGCCCCCTCGCCCTGGCCGCGGCCGCCTTCAAGTCCTGTGAGTGTCCCACACAACGTTCATACACACAAACATTACCTCTGACAGAAACAGTTATGATCTACCGTGATCTCTCTTTCACTCTTCAGTCGTAGAATGTCCACTACTTGATTTACTACCTTCCCTTATAGACTAAACAGTCCTGTACGTGTATCTTCAACATCAAATCATTCATACAATACAAACATTCTCTGTACTAAAAAAATGGCCATGTAAAGGAATTAAACCTCCATAATAAACTAAACGGTTGGTGTTGGCTAAGTGGGAGGACACTCGACTTTAATTCCGAAGGTCGAGGGTTCAAACCCCGCCACGCACCTCTGGATTTTACTTCTTGATAGATTTATGTGCGCTTTAAACACGGGCTTTAACGGTGAAGGCTAACAACGTGAGGAAACCGGCATATTCTGAGAACTTTAAAGAGTTTGAAGTACATGTGATATTCACCAACCCGTACTTGGCCAGCGTGGTGAATTAAGGCCTAATCTCTCTCGCCAAGAGAGAAGTCCATGTGTCCCAGTAGTGGGAACGTTAATAGGGTGATGATGATGAATGAACTGAACATCTTAATTTAAAGGGCACTGTCCTATGGCAGCATACATAACATGGCTACTATAAGCCTTGGTAGGCGGGTTGGCAAGCGTAGTAGTAAACTGACCTTAAACGTCAGGAAGTCACCAAACCATGGACGCGTAAAGTTTTAGTGGCTTCTCTGTCAGAAGAATTAAGTAGGTGAAGTTATCAGACTTCAAGACAATCTTTTAGAAGTAGCTGAGGCAGTGTGTTATATTATTTCCTGATATACATCGACGGTTTTTAATGTTTTTGTCTCAGGCAAGACCACAATGTAGGCTTGTACGAAAACTTTAGATAGAATCCTAGAAATATTTAAGTAAACATTTTCCCTAACATTTATATACATAGTAATATGTAATTATGTAAATACCTGTACATAGATTGAGTGGCAATAAATAATCATTCACATTATTATAATTAATTAATTAAATATAGTTTTAACTTACTAAATTACTTCTAAGTAATATATTAGTTCTTAAACAGTGTAGCGTAAAATGAATATTTCACAATCAGCACCATCAAAATTTATCAATCATTATTACCATTAGATCACGTGTACTGAGCAAGAAAGGAGGGAAGCATTGCATTTTGTCATGTATTTTCAGGTCTTTAACAGTCACATACCGCCGGAGTCCTACAGATCAAAGGTTTATATCAAGTTAAAGATCATAAGCATGTGTAGTGCTCGAAAAATTAATATTTCACGTAACAAAAGTTGCAAGCTGCATGGTAGTTATTTTTTCTACGCATCATCCGAAAAGCATACAGTTTACAAAAACCGAAAATACTCGAACATTAAAAAGCTATAAAGGAAGCTTTTAGCTCCAGATATATCCGCTTTACGCTACATTTATATTTGGTGTTGGACTACTGCTTCAAAACGTAGTAAAATCAAACTATTTCTACTCGCGAACATATCCAACGGTTACTCTAGGTAGCAACTGTTAGCAAGCTTTTTCATGCATTTAGTATAACTTCGCGCCGTATTACAATGAATCGCCTGACGACTGTAAAATAATAGTGCTACGTTGACCATATTACAACGTATCAAAATAAAGCATGAAACGATTAAAAGCCTGCACTGTGCATAAATTGCACGATGTTACATGAATTCAACGTTTTACTAAACGATGATGCCATAGTGTAGAAAAACGCATTTAAAATGTAGTGCAGTAAAACTCCTTATTTTTGTGTAATTATAATTTATTTAATAAGTAAGGCTGGATCTAAACTGCATCAAAATTGTTTATAACCTTTCTTATTACTAGATAAATCATCTATAAGTTGTACAAGTTTATGCTGTATCAAAATAAGGAGTTTTTCTAACAGCGGGGCTGACGAAAGCATGTTGTAGTAAAGGTGTAACCGAGAACATGCAATACATTACGCGAAACTTCTGATTCTAGGCGGATAACCAAAGGAAACGACGCGGAGACCCTTCGTCAGGCCCGGTAATGCACATTTCATCAAATTACATACCTACATGGCTACATCTATTCATTATCTAATAGCTCGTGTATATAGTACACAGTAGAGTGGAGATTGGAGTCGCTTATTACGGAATTTGCATATATACTCAACAAGCCCATTAATTTATCAGCAAATTCCCAGGCCAAATAGGTCTAGGAATTTGTTTCTTGTTTATTTTTATAAATACTAGTTTTTATACACTCAATTATATTTTAGGCGATATGATGCTATCTTTGTTTCTACAACTTAGCAATACATACATATAGATATTTTATCTTAAATCATCAGTATCGTCTAATATTGAGAAATTTCTTTTATTTGCAAGAACCACATACATCACTACAAAAGTAGAAGAAATGTGTAATATATATTTCGAGCAACTGACAATGACAAAAACATTAATGTAGATAAGTCACATTTCAAGTTCTCTTAATTGAAGTGATGGGGGGTTGGTTATATTACAACTGCATGATCGATGCCTTAAATCGATCATATAGTTGTAATAACAATCAGAACGTGTGTGACAAGATATTTTTCAATTCTTAGTGAACTTGACTTTCTTGATACACACTGACTTAGGTAGCTAACGTTTAATTGGTTAGGACAAACGATATTTAATTATTTTTGTAGTGTAAAATATTTTCTGAACCAAATTCATATATTTGAGTATTATCAGTTTTACCTAAAATTATGCAGTGGTAAATAATTGAAATATAGGCTGACAAGCCTATGTCGGCTTAGCCTTTGTCGTCGTTTGTCGTAGCACAGTTATTAGAGGCCTACTAGGTTAATCTAAATAGAGCAGTGTATGATGTTGCGTGTATGCGCCAGAAGTCGGACTCGCTGGGCAAGCTTTACGAGATGGACGACGCGCCGGAGCGCCGCGGCTGGGTGGAGCGTCTGCTGGCGTTCATGGAGGAGCGGCGCACCCCGATCGCGGCCTGTCCGACCATCTCCAAGCAGCCGCTGGACCTCTACAGGCTGTATCTGCTGGTGCGGGATCGAGGGGGATTCGTTGAGGTGAGTACCTTTTACTATACCTTCTGTAAGATGACTGTCACTCTAGAACGTCAGTCTAAGAATAAGCCATCATTTGATTACAATCTCACCTGATAGGATAAAGACGCGGACTAAAAAAAAGAAGGAAAAGGACATTTTATTTAGGACACATAGAAAATAATAATAATAACCTATAAACACAGACAGTGTCCAAAAAAGTCCCTTAACTCAGCATGTGCTATTTTTATTGTGGTATCTTCTTGGATCGCGTTTTAATGGACTGTCTTTGACAAGGCAAGACGCGGCATGCGTGGTTCAGTTTGGAGGGTGGTGATGGTGGCATTTTAAAGTTTACAATAGACATTATACGTTAAAACATATGCACGACTATATACTCTATTATCAAACTGCGTACATACACAACCCGGGACTTTCCTAAGCGTCAGCTTGTCTTACTGGAGAATCTGCCATATGATCTTCGATATCAATCTGCAGTTGCATTAAAAAAATGTTTAACGGTCGAACTGTCAGAATTACTTAACTTCACTTACCAAGGTCAATGTCAATCTGCCCAACATTTCCTTTTATTCTGTCTTTCTATGTTGAAAACAATACGAACCCTGCGGAACACACAAAAACCTTTTTTTTAGTTGAAAATTTCTTTACTGAAATAACGGCATTGGAAACATAGCAATCAAAACAGTTATTGGTTTTGAAATTAAAAATTGCTGTGAGTTGTTTCCGCGCGTTACGTTATTTGAGGTAGCACAATGCAGTATAACGATACAAGTCGTTTCAATCCAAGTTTTATCGGAAATATGTCAAGGTTTCGTACCTAAGTCGCTGTGATTACGGCTACGTACAAAACGTTATAAATAGAACGGCAACTTTGTTGTATTTCCATCTGAAGGCACTGAGTTTTACATTACAAAATTCCATGTTTCTATTATACTAGTTATGCTGTAGCAAAATCAATATAGATATTGATTATCAACAAACTTAAACGAAAACTTACCTGACTGGCAGGTTTTATCTTTAGAATATATGTATTACATTCTATACTTCTGCAGTTTCGCGCACTAAAAGTCCGTCTCAACTTATGTAAAGGACGAAGTCTACAAACGCAATTGAATTCCATTTTACAGCTCTCTGCTTAAGCGTTTGTAAACATTTGTATTCTCCAGTATAACTTTAGTGGTGCCAGTCGTTCAATGCAACTGAAACTAATAGACATCATCTAGGATTTATGTAAGTGCACACAGCGCTTTATGTGCGCAGGCGCCGTAAACCCGCTTCGCTTTTAACGATGGTTAATAAATGTTTATCATCATCGCACACTCTACGCGCGGCGGCCGCGGAACAATACCTCGCTAGTCCGCTGCAAAGCCTACTCCACGGCAGACGTCAGTTCTGCCGCCGCGAAAACGGAATGGTACGTTTCAAATTCTCGATTAGTTCCCGCGTTCAATTGCAATTTCTGATTCTCTATCGTGCAAATCAACTTGTAATCCTTGCGTTCCGATTCGTAAATACATTCACTATAACATGTGGAGTTTTAACTACGTTATGTATTGCAGGTGACAAAGAACAAAACTTGGAAGGATATTGCCGGGCTTCTCGGCATCGGTGCTTCGTCCTCCGCCGCGTATACGCTTCGGAAGCATTACACTAAGAACCTGCTGGCCTATGAGTGCCACTTCGACCGGGGCGGCATAGACCCGCAGCCGATCATCAACCAGGTCGAGGCATCCACGAAGAAGAAGAGCGGAAAAGCGAACAATACGTCCAGTGCAGGTATGTGATAGTAACTTAGTGTAAAGAGCAGTAGGGTATGTGAAAGGCTGCAATATTTACGATTAACCAGTTTCTTATAAAATCCAAGCTTAACGACATGTAGAGAAAGGTCACTATTTGATACATTAATTTGTGTAAACGTGCAAGTTATTTGTTTCATCATATTGTATAATGAGTACCGCAAAAAACAAATAAACAGATAGATCACTCTAATTAATCTATAATAAAAAAATGATTCGCAAAATGTGTTGGTGTGTGCATAACTCAACAACGCCTGGATCACATATCACATTACTTATTCTCCGAACATCCGAAGTGTCGAGTGATAAGAATTCGCTTGCGTTGCGTTGCAGGGTCATCGAATTCCCAAGAATCATTCCCGAGCGGAGCGCCGGCGGGCGGGGCCGCCATGGACGGGTACCCGGCGCAGTATGCGGGCTATCCGCCCCAACCCAACCATTCGCAAGGTAAAAACACAGAAACACTTAGCTCTAATCAGCTTTGAATAGTGAAATTATCACTTCGTTGATCATTCAAAAATTATAGAAAATTGAGACTTACAACTCATGGGTTGCATATACCATGATTTGGAAAATAGTTAATATAAAAAGTAATGTGTTGTAAATTTATGCAATGCTTAATGAAATTGCCGAACCCAGTTAATAAATTTTATTAATCCTGGCGAAACAGTTGGTGATGGTGTGGCATTATGCCCACATGAGGTTCGAATCCTGGGTCCAGGATTCTTGGAAAGTCGAATATTAAATCTGATCTTACTAAATGTACGATGAATGAATATGAACTATACACATGACGTATTCATTATAATTTATTAATAATTTTTATTAACGCACGCTTCTGAAATATTATTACGGGAATAAATCATATGTTTACCTCATGTGCTTAGGGAAATTGACAGTGAGTGAAATTTTAATGCAACATCTGTAAATAACATCTTAAATTTAATACTGGTAACAACACTAGTTATCTCGAGTTTGAATGAAAAAAGTTGTATATAACAAGTTCGCATGGTTTGAATTGGATGTGATAACCTGTCCATAGAACTAAATCACTTGTATATAGTCAAAACCTGCACATACATCTTATGCACAACATTTCCCACTCTATTGTGAATCCAAATAACTACTGAAACGACCGACAGGCGCCGTAAACATGCACAATATGCAATACGGCTATCTGTTAAAAGTTAAGCCGAAGGTCGCATTATAACAGAACACCGCTGCACTCTACGGTGCTTTGTTTTTATTTATTTGTGCAGTTATTCACCCATCGAATGGTCCATTAATGGCTAACAAATCATCACTCTCATAAAAAAGCTTTTCATTAATACCTTTCTAACATTTAGCGCTAGGAACCGGCTGCCGGTTTTTGCTGCATTGCTTTTAAGTTTTTTTTTGCAAATGTATTCTATCTTAAATTTTGTTTAGTCTTGATGACCAAGCTATTATCCGATTATCGATTATTGCTAGATCACTATGATTCGGCTGATTAAATGGGTAACAACAGATAGTCCAATGAATGGTCATTAAACTATTAGTATGCTATTTATAAAATTGGTAATTTTTTGATTGATTTATTATTGTACATGCAGACATTTCTGTACCCATTATCCCTCGGTACTTTTCAGTTATTATAACAGTGGAGAATACGATAAAATATGTATTAATTCAATTCCCTCTGCCCTAAAGCTTTGCTCTTTTCCTTATATTAAACCACACGACAAGTTAAAAGACAAACAAATAAACTAAATGTCTATAGTACGGATTTAAAAATCAAATAGAGTATGTTAACAAAGCGATGCAGCAGATATTGTTAGCGTTCCTTTTTAGACTACGCACAAGCAATTGGCCTTAGCGTCGCGAGGTCGTAGCCTTTAGTTGTTTCTATCGGGTGGTATAACCTCGTGTGGTTTGTAGGCGGTGGGCCAGGTGGTGACAACCTCGCCGCCTCCAACCCCTTCGACGAGCCGCCTAGAAGACCGCCAGGTACACTCAGCGTACCACATAAATTCCAACCGTATACAGGCGCAATCACAATCTAGTTCAACAAGCCAACTATCAATGCATTTAACTAACTTTCTTGCGCCTCCTTTACAACGAAGGTGACCATCTGTCAACGCATCAGTTTCATGATGATGTTTTGTCATGGGCATCTAAAAAAACATCTGAGCCTAAGACAGACTGACCTCAACCAATCGAGCAATTTATGATAATTATGTAACAACTTTTGTTGAACTCTACAAAGAGCAGTGCTGCTGGTGTGGTTTGACTCTTGTCGCATTATCTTCTAGCGAAGGGCTTCATTTATCAATCAATGAATTTGAGCCTTAATTTGATATGTTCCTTAGAAATAGGATTAGAATGTGATTGAGTCTTTTGTAAGATGCATACTTCGTAATATTTGCTTGTTATCGTTCTAATGATGTGTGGGTGGAATTTGTGTGTTCAACGCCTAACAAAGCACATTGCACTAGTTATAAACAGAGAGTTACTTGACTAGCAGTTTAGAGTTTTATTCTAATAAATTCTAGATTTTGCTTGATAAGTTTCATGATATTTAGTAAAATTTCGTGATTTGTAACAAAATATTGTGGAGTAAAATCTCATAGTGCATTTATCATTAATTTATATGCATGCAGAACATTAACTACTAAAAAACACAAAAAATTAACCTTTAAATATTGTAAATAAATGTAAAAAACGTTCATTGCATTTCCCCTTTATTTTCGTTTTTATGGTTTGCTTTCTTTGATTTTGTTTTGTCATTGCTTTGGTGCAAAGATGTACATTTTTCTAAAGCTATTTTATCATATTTCAGGTTACCAGCAAGGTTATGGATATGAATATGGATCTCCCTACCAACCCAATAGGCCTGTTTACCCTCAGTACGGACCCGATGGGGATAGGTACGTTAGAGACATTCACTTTTCAGCTGTCGTTGTTCTCTTTATATCTTAAAGACTGAAAATGTGCATAGGTTATACAAGCTGTCGAGAAACCGGTGTAATTAAAAACATTTCAATACATTGACGCACATCACATATCGCAGTTACATATAATTCTTATGGTAATTGCTGCACTCAAACACAATGGCTGTAGATACGCCAGGATCACAATGCATTTTTGGTGATTGGAGAAATCATGGTGTCTAGGCTCTGAATTTGTCATTGTATTATTTAGTCAGCCAAAGAATGTCCACTTGACTAAATCTTCCTCTATGGATGAACTTGACATCAAATTCTAAAATTTGGTTCTAGGACTTCTTCTGATGGACATAAACCACCCCCCAAATAATAATTTCAGTCGGAAGATAATTGCACCCACTTGAGCCATTCATTATGAACCCGCAGTCTATACCAAGTTTTCAGACTAAATACTACACCATTTGCTATACAAGCTATTATGGTCTGCCCACTGCCACTATAATAAATGTAATACGGGTTATTAATATTAAATATGTTTTAGAGGGTACCGCGGCGGCGGCGGCGGCGAGCAATACCAGTACGGGGGCTACGGCGGCGCGTACCGCGGCGGCGCGCCCGGCGGCACCCCGCCCCCCGCGCAGCAGTACCCCGAGTACTACCGGCCGCCGCACCCTCCGCACCCGCCGCAGCACCCGCCGCACCCCAGCCATCCGCCCGCGCCCTCGCCCAACCACCAGCCGCAGCCGCACCAGCCACCGATCGAGGTAATGCCTCACAATCATACTTTCATTTACCACTCCATGGATCTTAGTGCGCTCTGAGCATCAAGACGCTATGGCGACGTTGCGAGCTACTTATCCGATACAGAGTGCTGATATTTTTGAATGCCAAACCGTTGCCATGGGGGTTAGGAACCATCCATTTCAATATCAACTGCTTGGAAACGTTGTTGGTAACGTCGCCATGGCCTCCCAGTTAGCGAATCTCAGCGAAACGTCCTGGTTATCTGGACCTAGCTTTTAAATCTCGGTTTAGACCTAGTCGTAGTTTACTGGTTGTCATTTGTTTCACGACAGTTGTTATACTGTGTGGTCTAAACTGAGAATTAAATAATTTAACGAAGCAGGCTTTATTAAAAATACCAGTAGGTACTTACCTGTTAAAAGTTCAAACAAACCAACTTCATGGCATAATTTTGTCAAAGCTAAATGTTTCAAAGCATTATGTTTTGTTGTAATACTTTGTGTATTTTTACTGGCTTAAAACCCGGCTTATGAGTAAAAGTGCAAAAATTGTTTGTTTAAAAACTTATTTCAGTAAATTAGGTTACATTTCGTAGCTGAATGTTTATGAATCGAAAATGGAATGACTTAGTAATATACCGTAGTCCCCGCATGTTTGGAATGCAAGGAATATTGTGTATGTCTTGCTTTCGTTTGCACCAATATTAAATGTTGAAGTTTGATACTGTGTTTAATCTAGATTTTTAATAAGTCTATTATTTAATAGATTTCATTTTTGCTATAAATTATGTGTCATGGTTATTTATCATCTACAATTACAGAAATAATGTCACATAGCCGTCATTAAAGGGACAAACAATTAATTATAATGAAGTTTGTAACATTTTAAAAGGTCTATGACTTGCAGTGGGATATTGTCCATGTAGGCTATATGCTTCTAAGGAAATAAACGTTTTGACTTTGACTTTATTTGTATGATGTCGAATTTGAACAGATTAAAATCTGACCAAACATATATTCCTAAAAAAATTAAGTTAATTGAGTATCCTTAGCAAAACGGTATATCTGTTGGTGTATAGATGTCGGGAACCGGTAACCTAATGAGCTCGCAGCTAGCTCGGCAGCTGGTCGCGCCGCTGCCGCCGGCGCAGCGACCCTCCTACGTACGGACGCCGTTTGTACCACGCACTCAACACCGCTTCCCATCGATTGGCGATACTCTCATACTCACACCACGCACAACGGACCACATGCCCAATGCCCATTCATGCGTTGATGTAGACTTAAACCGATTGTATCTTGAAATTGTACATACAATTTTTTTTATTCAATCTTTTTTATTAAAAACTTTTCCTCAGACAGCATACTTACTCATAGAGACGAATCAGACGAGCCCACTAGATTGGTAATTTCCTTTTATAACGGAGCTACTAGCGCTATCATTAGATCAGAAATTGGTAAAGTTTAGTAAGAATCATCTATGGAGTATTGTAAATAGTATTTGTTGGACTGGAAGGTATATTTTTCAGTTTCAAATGAAGATACAATTGGATAAAAAAGGAGTTCCCTATTAATTGAAAAATTACAAATTAGTAGGAGGATTCGGATAGGCAATCGTCAACGCTAGGGCAATCATTCGTGGTTTTGGCTTCATTTAATTTTATATCGAATAATAAATCACTCCGTTTTACGGAATTAAAAGCTATCACTATTAATTTGTTTCTTCTCCTTTTGTTAACAAAATTTTTGGCTTGCGGTGTGATTAATTGGCTTTAAATTTGATTGGATCGTAAGGACGACGTCCTAGACAAAATTTACGACAACACCTCTTCAAAATTTAACAAATTTAATCAAAACATGGAAGTAAAGGTTAAGAGTGTGTGGTGGTGGCTTATGATACAATTTTGGTCACAAACTGCCATTCCCAATATCATAAAATAAAAATCTATCGTCTTGCTTTATGTAGTTAAATTCTGATTTAAATTAATAAATTAGAAACCCTAAAGCAACACGACGGATAATTCAAAATATTGGTAAGGCAGTTACTAATCATGTGCATGCATTTTTGAATCCTCACAGATCATCGTAAGCTTAGCTGTAAGGTTATCTCGTCGCTTTGTTAATATGCGGCACGATTCTGTCCAATGACTCACTATTCTGATTCATTTGACAGTTTTTCGTTGGATAAATCATAGTTTTAAACATTTTGGGGTGCACGGCCAGTGTAACAATACATTATGAAATAATGCTTTATGTCGATCCTCGTTGCTAACTTGTCTGCATTGTCTTCATAACATTGTAGGTTTAGTCTTCAGTGCAGTCTTGTTAAAATCCACTGTAGATGCTCTGTTCAGTAAAAAATAAGTGTTCTGGGGTGTCATTATTGTATATTTATATCTATCAGCATCAGCCTTCTGCTCATGTCTATTCTTACTAGAAGTCTGTGTAAAGTTTACAATAAATAACTTGAATTTATCATTCTACTAGGTGACCCCAGCAAACGTTGTTTTGCAAAATAAAAAATAGATAGTAGCCGATTCTCAGACCTACTGAATATGCATAATCAAGTTTCATAATAATCGGTTAAACTGTTTACTGTAACTAACATGTGACATGGAAATTTTGTAAATTAGATAATAATACTATTTACGGTGTATACCTAATCACCTAACCGAGAAAAGCGTTAGCCCTTGACGGCCTTTGTGGCTCGGTGGGCAAAGGTCCGCCTGAAGGACAAGAGGTGCGAGTTCGATTTTAGCTGGGGGCCAGATTTTGTACGATCCACAATTTCTGGTTCCTGATCTAGTATTTACTAAAAAAGTATCTACAAGTACAAACTCTGCTTAGTATGGGGTTAGGTGATGATGTGTGATTAGTTAAAAAAAAAACTTTATTATACAGGTGTCAAGATCTCTCCAGTTACACTAATTGTCATCTGATCTTTCATATAATATGTATCATAGTAATATCTTTACCAAATAAACTCATACTAAAAAGTTTCTTTCGCCATATGATTTAGAAATTTGCTCAGACTTTGCGACAGACTTTTTATATTTGAAACAGTCGTCAATGTTTAAAGCTATGTAAATAAGAGCATCGGCAGTGGTATCGAGGATCCGTTCTGATGTCATGTACTACAATGTTGATTCACTTCTTCAGTATGGTGGCAAACCGCCCGGCCCGGGCGCGCCCGTCGGGCCGGTCGGAGGCGCGGGCGCTCCCAGAAGGCATCCCGACTTCGCGAAAGGAGAGGGTTATAGGTAACTTATTTTAACATTAAAAATACATTTTTAAGTTAGGTTTTTCAACTGTTTGAAGATGCTAACCCCAAACAGACATTGGATCAGCAGGGTGGACTATTTATTTAGGTATGAAAATGACCACGAATAGAGTGCTTTGTCATTAATCCAGCTAATATTTTTCGCCCGGGAGTGAATTAAACGTCGCACCCGGAGTTAAGCCAACCCAACCCAAGGGACAGCAAAAAAATGGAAAACGACCAGCAATATTTATTTATATGTAATGTTACAGTGGGACAGCGGGCAGCCCCGGCGCGCGTTTCCCTCCAGCGTGGGGTGGGCCGGGTGGCTTCCCGCGGACGCCGCAGCCCGCGCCCGCGCCCTGGCGGCCCGCGCCGGGCGCGCAACCGCCGCCCAACTGGACGCATCCACCTTACCAGCCGCAGGTAAGCTCCTTGCATGATCACGCATGGGTCAGCAGCAGACCTGTTTCAATACCGGGCCCGTGAAACTAATGTGGCCGTAAAGTAGTTTAGGCACGGGTCCTAATTAGAACTCTGATGATGATGAAAGTTGACTTCAACTAGATAAAGTGATGTACTTTCTGGCTGTTATAACTTTCTTAATCAATCTTATGATTATTTCAGGTGGGTAGTGGTGTGGTCGGTCCTGGCGCACTAAAACGTGAACTTACATTCCCTGCGGAGTGCATAGAGGGCGCGGTACCGGCGCCCGAGAAGCGGCGGCGGTTGACGCGCGCCGACGTTGCGCCCGTCGACGCCTGGCGCATCGTCATGGCGCTCAAGTCGGGCCTGCTGGCGGAGACCTGCTGGGCGCTAGATATACTCAATATTCTGCTCTTCGATGATAATTGTATAGGTTCGTGATCACACATTTCACTGAACCCAGTCGATTTATTTTTCCGCATGAAATCGATCACTGACTGACCAGTCACTTTCTCTTTCAGGTTACTTCGGGCTACAGCATATGCCCGGTCTACTAGACTTGCTACTAGAACATTTCCAGCGCGCGCTGGCGGAGGTGTTCGACGCACCCGCCGGCCCCGAGGGACCCTGGTACGCGCCGCCGCCCTCGCCGCCCCCGCCCGCCGCGCCGCGCCGACGCGCGCCGCTCGTGGAGCCCTTGCGCTCCGTGCGTCTGCTCAGTGGCGAGAACTACACCATGATGAGCCGGCGCCGGCACCCCGTCACGCAGCGAGTCGAGGACGAGCCACCCGCGCATCTGCAGCCCGAGCCCGAGGACGAGCCCGACCTCGAGCCGCTTGCGCCCTGGCAGTTCGCCGGCGACGCGCCGCCGCTCGAGCACGCCATCACCGCGCGCTCCGGCCGAGCGCCGCACCTGCCCTTCTGCCGCGTGCTGCCGGGCGGGCGCGCGCCCAGCCCTGAGCCCAGCCCCGCCCCCGCGCCGCCACCCGCGCCCGCGCCGCCCGCGCCTGCCGCGCTGACGCCGCCCGATCGCGCGGACCGCACCGCGCCCAGCGCGCCTGCGCCCGCCGACGCGGACAACCTGGAGGCGGAGCCCATGGACCTGGAGCCGGAGCGCCGCGCGCCCGCGCTGCAGGTGCGCGACCCGGCTGGCGTGCTGCGCCGCCGCCGCGTCGAGGACTACGAGGACGAATGCTACACACGCGACGAGCCGAGCCTGAACCTCGTAGACGAGACGCAGGAGGAGCTCGCGCGCCGCTGCGTCGCGCTGTCGAACATTCTGCGCGGCCTCACCTTCGTGCCTGGCAACGAAGCGGAGTTCTCGCGCTCGCCGGCCTTCCTCGCACTCGCAGGCAAGCTGCTACTGCTGCACCATGAGCATGCGCCGAGGGCGGCTCGCGCGCGGGCGTACGAGCGCGCCGCGCGAGACGAGGCCGCGCAGAACGCTTGCTGTTCCTCACTGCAAGGTTCCGCCGAATGGTGGTGGGACACGCTGGCGGCGCTGCGCGAAGACGCGCTCGTGGCGTGCGCGAACATCGCGGGCGGCCTCGACCTGCAGCACCAGCCGGAAGCGGTCGCGCGGCCGCTCCTCGATGGGCTGCTGCACTGGGCGGTGTGCCCGGCGGCGGTGGCGGGCGACGCGCCAGCGACCGCGGCCGCGTCGTCGCCTCTGTCACCGCGGCGGCTCGCGCTGGAAGCGCTTTGCAAACTGTGCGTGCAGGACGGGAACGTGGACCTGGTGGTGGCGACGCCGCCGACATCGCGAATCGCGGCGCTGTGCGCGGGGCTGGCGCGCGACCTGTGCCGGCCGGAGCGGCCCGTAGTACGCGAATTCGCGGTGAACCTACTGCACTACCTGGCGGGCGCAGGCGCGGGCGCGGCGCGGGAAGTGGCCGCACACGCGCCGGCGGTGGCCGCGCTTGTTGCGTTCATCGAGCGCGCGGAGCATGCGGCGATGGGCGTGGCGAGCCAGCACGGCGTGGCGGCGCTGCGCGACAATCCGGACGCGATGGGCACGTCGCTGGACATGCTGCGGCGCGCGGCGGCCACGCTGCTGCGGCTGGCGGAGCGGCCGGAGAACCGCGCGGTGATCCGCCGCCACGAGCGCCGCCTGCTGTCGCTCGTGATGTCGCAAATCCTGGACCAGAAGGTGGCGCACGAGCTGGCGGACGTGCTGTTCCACTGCACGCGGGGGCAGGCGGACGCGCCGCTCGCGGAACTCGACTGAATGGACCGAAGTGTTGTGTTGTGACCGTGTACCGACGTACCGGCGAACCGTGCGACCCACTTACTGTATATATAGTGTAACGTGACGCGGCGAGGACGACAGGACGAACTGTGCCCATCCACTCTGTTATTTATGTCCATGATGTTTTATTTACGAGGATGGCGATGTGCCGAGATCGATTTCTATTGTTCGATTGACGAAAAGATGATTGTATTATACTATCTCGTAATTTTGATTTTTATAATAAAATGGGACTTGAATCTGTTTATTGGTTTTATGATGGAGATTTTATACCGAGTACCTTTAGCGCGTATCTATAAGAGGACCGTAGTTGAGAGTGTGAGGAGCTTATGTGGGATATAAGTTTTAAATTAAGTTTAATGTGAATTATTACAATAATCTATAATATATTGAAATTGAATCTGATCTTTATTTTTTTTATCAATTGGCATTTTAAGTTTTATCCACACCTCAGTAACTAACATATTGCAGTAGGCCCTATCAAAAATTTACTCTAATGCTTTGCTAGAAGGTTAATGTGTGTAGGTTATATTGGCATAGGTATTTGGCTGCATCAATATGCCGTAAAGTAGGTTTGCGCATCCATAAATTTACAATTTGGCTGCATCGATATGCCGTAAAGTAGGTTTGCGCGTCCATAAATTTACAATTTGGCTGCATCAATATGCCGTAAAGTAGGTTTGCGCGTCCATAAATTTACAAACTCCTTCCTTCCAGAAACTTTCTCTTTGCTACTAGACAGCGGAATCACTGCGTTCTAGACTATAAAGGCACCATAGATTTTTTTATCGTTGACTGGCAGCCAGTACTTGTCTGTTAGACATTCTTTTTTTAACTTCTTTCAGCGTGTCAACTATCGATAGTTGACCGTGAATGTTTGGTATGTAAATAAATTTGATAAATTATTTTTTTTCGTACAGCATAAATGATTGAAAACACTATTATGTCCTTGATAAAATCGTAGCTCTAGCATAAGTACAGTACACCGATCGACAGCGTTCGATGGAATACCACACACGTGACAATAAATTATACGAGGTTTTCGATGGTTCCTCGCGTAAGAGAACTAGGAAGAAGAAGCTTGAGGAGAGCAACTCAGTCGCAACCATGGAATCTACCAGCGTAAGTAACTGAATCTATTTATTCATCCTACTGCCGGGTAAAAGGGGACTTCTTAACACAAGCGCCACATTGCACGACTCAGACGTCAATTTTAGAACGCATAAAACACTTGTTTCATTTGTGTATTCCAAAGTGAAGGAACATCGATTCATAAAATTTCAACCAATCATTAAATAGTATTTTGATATATTTACCTAGTGGTGTAAAGGAAGTTTGATTTTGTATTAGGTAGTGGTCTTGTAGAAATGTTAAGCACAGATATATCAGATATCAATCTGATAGAAACCTAATAGTTGGCAAAGAAAAAGTGTAAAGTTAAAAAATGCCGTTTTGGCTAAGAGGGATTTGTCCCTTACCTGTTGTTGTTTTTAATTACAAAAGATTTCCATGCCTTTAGATTTGTCAAGTTAACAATGTCCACAAGGGTTCTGGCAAAGGGAGTCTTCAGGACCTGCCTGCCCAGGCTAATGACAGTGTACCAGAGGGTGACTTAAATAGGTTGGTACCTATTTCAAATTACACAGTATATTTGATTAGTGTTAGTGGTGTTTAATCTGTATAATAAAAAATATCTATATATGTATGACTATTATATTAAGTAAATCAGATATCTAGTACCCGTAACACAAGCTTAGAGCTTACCACGGGGCTAGATGTTGTTGTGTGCATTGTCTGGAAATATTTATTTATTTATATTTAGTCACCTTTTAGAGCCTGCTGTTCGGCCTCTATCGTAGTCTGTAGTGATTTAATCAATCGTTAGTTGATATATTAACATCCAAAAGAACCCGACGCGCCGGTGGACTGGCTAAGAAATAGCTTTAACTTAAAAAAAACATTACAATAATAATTATAAAATAAAATTCAATTGTAAACGACAAGTTGATGTATTTTCGGTACTTACTTAAAATTATAAGGGCCTGTTTTACCATATCCGTGTAACTGTTCAATAGCTAAAATGTAAAGAAATCTTGATCAGTAACTCACAGTTGTCAGTTGACTTGATACTACTTGATAGCTCTAAATTATAATAACCATTGAATTTATTGTGAAACAGGCCCTAAGTGTACAGTAGTCTTAGTCGCTTACTGGTCCCCTTCTGCAAACAAACCACAAAAGCTAGGGGGTTACCAGTTTGCGACGCATAATGTACCTACTCAATTTCTTCATGTAATTCAACTTCAATTTCAATCTCAATTTCTTTTGCTTAGAAAAGAAACTTTATTTTCGTTAATCAAAACATTCTGTGGACATAATACATAAACGACTAGGTAAATAATTCTATTTACCTTAATAGGATTCTATTTACCTTTAGGGAAATATTTGATGTTTTTTTTTGTTTTCAAGTGAATCCCATTTAAAGATTGTATCGGTCCATTGTTATCTAGTTCTCTCACCCATATCTAGACGTGAGGTCTATGTAATACAAGATAACGTATTATGATTATTACAACATGGGTGTAGATGGTCTCTAACTGTTTTGTTCAGAAAGAGGGGCAGTTGCACTTCCATCCCAATGAGTCGCGCCGCCAGGTCGCCCCGTGAACACCGCAGAGCTTCCAGATCTCCGGCTAACCATCGCCACCGCCGGTCCACGTATGTTCAATCAATTTATATTCACAACACCCTTCTTATCTGACCTTCTTATTGACTGCCTCGGTGGCGCGGTGGGCGAATGTTCGCTTGCAGAGCAAGAGGTAGCGGGTTCGATTCCCGCCGAGGGTAAAATTGTTTGTATGTTCTGCAAGCACTTTTCTCCTTGGTCTGGGTGTTTAATATTTATAATAAAAATATCTATATATGTATGATTATTATATTAGGTATATCAGATATCTAGTACCCGTAACACAAGCTTAGAGCTTACCACGGGGCTAGATGTTGTTGTGTAGATTGTCCGGAAATATTTATTTTATTTATATTTATCTTGAAAGAATAACTAAGTACGTGGGTGCCGACAATGCAGGCATCGCGGCAGGCCATGATTGAGATTATGAGATAGATTCTTTTGAAGATTGGCCTACAACAGCCTTACAATTATAGCGCGATGTTTGGAAGGGGGAATGGAAACAACAGTAAGGCGTCATCGGCTGAAAAAAAAATTAAAGGAAAATCAAAAGCTAAGATTATCACTATAAACTAACCTAGTAGCAACAGAAAGCTAGTGTATACTAGTGTGGGGTATCAAATGAAAGCGCATCGCGTCCACATTACATAGTTATTAGGTTGTTTTACATTTGAGGAAAAGAAGGCATTGGAATCGGGGGTTTTTCTTAAGGCCACCTTGTTTCGAAGATTTAGGCATTTTACTCGCCCAGTCGACTTGCATGCGCGTTACGCGGGAGCCGACTTGATATGAACTCCGGCGAACTTTGTCGGCAGCAAGAACGCCACAATACAGCATAATGCAGTAGCTACGGTGATTTTAATTTTATTGACTGTATTTTTTTAGTATATTGATTATTTTATTGACTATATTCTTTTATTTGATTGAAATGAAAGTTTATTGTATTAGGTAGGTATGTAGGTATTGAATGTATACATAATTTTTCTTACTAAACTTTTTGAAATAGTGAGGTGATAATTATGATTGAAGCATTTGTGGTAAAGAATACAAACAACAAAATGAAAACAAACATTATTGTTATGAACAATATTTATTCTCATTTATAAAAAAATACATTTTATATCGACGTCCCCCGCGAATAATCCGGTAATGACATATTACGGGGTTTTTCATGTTATGCGTTTTTCGGCATCTAGAAGTCAAAATACACCATGTGAATTTTTTTCAGAATGTTTCTATCTTTATTTACGAAGATATGAAAAACTACGCGTATATTCCATAAAAAATAATTAAAAAATATTTTAAACGAATAATATGGTTTTAGATCTTTACGAAACAAAATATCAATATGATTTGACAGTATACATTGTTACGATATTATTCGGGTAAAAAGTTTTCTACGTTATTTAAGTAAGTGCTAGTACAGGTTTATTCGGGGTTTTATTTAGAAAACGATATACAGCCATATTCATTATCGAGTGGCTCCTTACTTCGGTTATGCCTATTGCAACGGATTCTATGCAAAGATTAAAAATATGTACAAAAGAGGATTTATGAAGAATTCTCTACAATCCTTTACAACGAAAGATGGAATTCCATCAGGACCATACGACAACTTCGGCTTAAGCACTTTCAGTGCAAATTTGACATCGGAGTGTGTCAAGCGCTCTACTACCACGCGTAGAGCGCTGCTTCCTACCGCCGCGCGCATAGCCTCTGCAACATCAAGTCTAGGAGGTTTATCGTTGTAGACTGAATGGAAATAGCTCGCAAATTCTTGACTACATTCTGACGAAGACAGCTCATTTCCCTCTTTAATGATACAACAGCGGCGTAATTTAGACTTTTTAGATTTTATAAAAGTCCAAAACGACTTCGGATCTTTAGAAAAACGACTTTGTAACGTATATATATATGCATCGTAAGCCTCTTTAATCATTGTTTTTACAAGCGCTCTCTTATTTGAGAAATCATGGTAATCATTTATATTCTTACTAATTTTATATATTTTGTGCAGTTCACTCTTAGATTTTATCTCGTATTTAATATCACGGGTATACCGATCTGGATAACAGGGACGTTTTTTATGACTATAGTTATCCTTGCGCGGCACCGACCTATCGATAGCATTATTTATTAATGAATAAAAGTATGGTACAGCTCTATTTATATCTTTCATGGTATATAACATCAACCAGTCTATAGTACCGATTTCAGTATAAAGACTTAGCAAGTCCCCCTCTTATAATCCCATTGACATCTTTGATTCCCAGACTGAACATAAGTAAGGCAGGGTTCACCACTCAGCCGGTGACTATCAAAATATCTCAAGTTTACAACAAGTGGAGGATGTTGATTGTCAATTGGTACAATCGGGTTATTACAAACATTTACCTCTATATCAAAATCATCTAAGTTGGACAAAACTAAATCTAAAACTCGATCGTTACAATTCATTATATTATTAGCCTGATGAAATCCACAGTCAGCAACAAAATACTCGTAGTAATTATTTATATCAGTTGAGGCCGAGTATAAATTAAAATCCCCTACAACTAGCATTTTACGATAACGAGAGCATAACTTCTCGATTTCTTTAAACAATGATACATATTCTTGTTTTTTACTACCAGGAGGTATGTATACAACGCAAAATACAAAAAGGTTTTTACTCTTTCCTGTTATCATAGAGCATACAAGTTCAAATACGAAATCATTTACATTAATGGATAGTGCAATATTTCTCAAGTCTAGGCGGGACGGGGCCGAGGCTAGTAAAGCGCCTCCTTGTTTCCGTCCATCCGCACGATCACAACGATGAACAGTGAAGCCCGGAGGTATAAGCTCGCCATCGCTGAACGAGTCATTCAAACCCGTTTCAGTAATCGCGAATTAGGTCTTCTGACGATGCCAGCATGCCCTGGGTAAACAAGTCTAGTTTTGTCCTTAATCCTCGTACATTCTGGTAGTATATACTCGCATATTGGGGGCGAGGCTTAGAGCGAAGGTGGTTTTTGTGCTTTGACGGCGTTGCGATTTGCTGTGTGTTTTCGAAACCACTGCCATTCAGAGAACGCAGCATTCACAGGCCATACGGAACCATTTGAGAACAGCTCGTAAGCGCTTTCAGGAACACCTATTACGAACGATGAGTAATCACGTTTACTCTTCGGCTTTATTTTCTCAACTTTTGCACGGCGTTTAGTTTCAGGGTGTAAGAACCAGACATGAAGGTGTTTTTTCCTTTCTACAGCCACGATGGTGTTCAACAAGTTATTCTCCCCTTTTTTTATTTCGGAGAGCCTCTTATTTGAAGTCCAACCTCGAACATTCGTAGAAGTAGTCATCTCGGTTTCATCGCCCTTTCCATTATTGTTTGTCACCAACAAAGTATTGTTTGCCGATATAGGAAACTTAGACACCGCAGAGCTCTTTGGTCTTCGTATACTATGGTTATTTGTAAGCGGCTGCATAGTAAGTGGCAACACCGGGAACTCGTCGGACGACAACGGAGTCTCAACTAGTTGTATTGGAGCGACCAACGTTTTGTTACCGTCAGATGACCCAAGCGGAGGTTGAAAATACCGGCTTTCTGATTCTATAACCTTATTATGTAGAAATTGTACATGATCGGCATACTTTTCCAGTTTGGACTCATAAGAGACGATGGTCTTAACGGCCAATGCTAGGTGTTGTTTAAGATCTGCAATTTCCTCTCTCAGAATACGTAAATCACCTGATAAATCCATCTGTTCCACTTTTAACTCCTCATCTCGTTTAGGTTTGGATGCAGGATATTGAATTGGATTACGATGCAGGCAGAAGTAGACAGCGACGTCAGAAACAGGTGTCCAAATCAATTGAAAGTATTGAATTAAAGCCAGCATACGACAAGCCCCTCCCTATTAAGAAAACTCTGTATAACGATCTCCTAAGCCTGTGTAACTCCCAAGCAATTCCCCACCATTATCAACAATTTTATAGGAACTTAAGCTTTTGTGATACTGAATCAAGTCACGATGAGGATTCTGATTAAGAATTTTAACTGTAATAGGACCTTATTATAATTTTCATGATTGTGTAATCAAGTGTAATAGTTGTGTCTTCAGTGCAGTGTCATTTTTTATAATAATAATAACTATCGTGCTTTCTCAAACTAACCAAAGTTGTTTCGTTTACTAGAATGCCCTTTATTTTTATAGTATATTTCATGAAATTAAGGCTTTATTTCATAAAATATACTATAAAAATCACCAAATAATACTTTAGTAAACTATTCGAATAAACAGTAAAAGTCATAACAATAAAATGTACGTTACTGTCAAACAATCGAATAACCACATATTTGGCTTTTACAAATGTTCAGTATACAAAACAAATTACACGAATAATAGCGTTACACGATTTTACCATTGCCATCGAAAATATAAATTTACACGAATAATATCGCAAGAAGATTTTACTGTTGCCGTCGAAAATATAAACTTACACGAACAATATCGTAGGTGACATTACTGACCAGACCTTCACGTACACTAATATAGTAAAATGCATCCAGCTAAATTATAAGGAAGCCCATGGGCCTAGTTAAATTTTGTTGAAACAACCAGATAACTGAAAAAATTTGCTTCCTTATGCGATATAAAAAGTCTCTGATACTTGTTGTTAAATGGAGTTATTAGGTCCTTACATATGAAATTGGCGTTTTGTATGGGAGGAACAAAAAGTCGAATATTTTTTAATATAATATATTTAATTAATCAAAGTATGAACCATTATTTTCTATGCACTTTTGCCATCTTATAGGTAGTTCATTGATCCCTTTACTAAAAAAACCAGTCGGACGGGAATCAATAAAATCTTTGAAGGCGATTTGGACTGCCCCATCGGAGTTGAATTTTTTCCCTTGCAAGAAGTTATCCAAATTTCGAAAAAAATGGTAATCTGTTGGAGCAAGGTCCGGGGAGTACGGAGGATGTCTTAGACTTTCCAATTGAAGCTCTTCTAATTTAGTAGCCGTCTGTTGCGCAGTGTGTGGTCTAGCGTTGTCGTGAAGCAGCAGTGGCGTGGAGCGATTGACCAGCCTAGGTTGTTTAGCCGCTAGCTTTTCCATCATGGTTTGCAATTGCTGACAATAGACATCAGCCGTAATAGTCTGGCCAGATTTGAGAAAACTGTAATGAACAATACCGGCACTAGTCCACCAAACGCTTACAAGTAACTTTTTTGGGGTTAATTTTCGCTTGGGGCAGGATTTGGCTGGCTGGCCAGGATCCAACCATTGCGCTGAGCGCTTCCGATTATCGTAAAGAACCCATTTTTCATCACAGGTAATGATTCGGTTTAAAATACCTTCATTATTGTGCCGGTTTAGTAATGTAACGCAGCAGTCGACGCGCGTTTGCCGGTTTGCTTCAGTCAATTCGTGAGGTACCCACCTTTCAAGCTTTTTAATCTTCCCAATTTGCTTCAAGTGAATTAAAACAGTTTTATCACTAACACCGCAGCCTGCAGCTAACTCGGACGTGGTTTGCGATGGATCCGCTTCCACAATAGCCTTCAACTCTTCATTATCAACTTGAGTCTCAGGCCGTCCACGGGGCTTGTTCTGCAAGTCGAAATTTCCAGAACGAAAACGTTGGAACCAAAAACGAACTGTGTTTTCTTTTGCAACACGACCGCCATACACATCATTCACCCTTCGAGTTGTTTCCGCAGCACTAGTGCCACGGCGGAACTCGTACTCGTAAATAATGCGATATTTTAAGTTTTCCATTTTGTAAAATGAGTGACGCAAACAGAAAAAAACAGAAGAAAAAAAACAAATGAATGACGATCATCGAAGCACAAATACATGAGTCTATAGCTGTACAAATTTGAATTTGGAATTCCTTACCAAAGAGGAGAAATTTGTGATTAAAGTGGCCAGTACGAAAAACGCCAATTTCATATGTAAGGACCTAATATTAAGGAAAAATGGTTTTTTATTTTTCCTGAACATTTACACTTTTACGATTACAGGATTATTCGCGGGGGGCGTCGATATGAGGAATAAAATGCTTTTTTATTTCATTGTAATTTAGAGTTCTAGTGCTAGGTCCTGATTGCAAATTAATAATGTTTTGCGATAAAAAAATCTCTTTTTCTTTATTTTCGGATTTTGATTTTGCGAATCCACCGGGATTCGCATTCAAGTGTCAGATTCCGTATAGAGGCAACCAAGAGTGTGTCTGGGGTTGACGATTTCTGGCAGCAGACATTGGACAGGTGGTAAAAGTGTGATAATTTTGATTCCATCTTTGATTTCCAAAATTCATCATCTTTTTCGATTCTTTCGATATGTACTGTTATTATACAATGTTATTATACAGTTGCCGAATATTTAAATGACAAAACCATTGGTAAATAAATGTAATGTGTAATTATTTTTAATCATTAACTAATATTTTATTTAATTTAATCTAATTTATCAAATTATTGACATGTTTATTTTTTAATTATATACAATTATTATTTAAAATTTCTTATTATTAAATTGTTGTTAATCAAAATGTTGCACGCTCCAATGGGCAAATCACATTGATACAAAACCTTATTATAATACCTACCATTTAAACTACATGTAATAATGAAATAAAGATACTTTGACTTTGACTGGTTCTTTTTCCCCGGCCCAAATACCAAATAGACAGTTGTCCTTGTACTTGTAAAACCAATTACGGTTTTTATTAATTGTTGTAGTTTCACTTCTGTCGTGTGTGAATCGCACACACACCTTTTTTTTTCACGTCGCACGTCGCTCGTCGGGCGGGAAGAGCACTGGCACAGGTCCGTCGTCGGTAAGCGCCACCGCGCGACTGACGAAGCCCGCGGGCGTCGCGCCGCTCGCGGGTTTGTAGGTATTTAGGCATAATTAATAGGAAAATAACACTACAACACGCACCTCAGCGATTTGCACTAGAAAAATGATTTATCTAAAGATTGGTGTAAAAATAAGGTCAATAAATTTATTTTTTTAGGCACAGTATTGAAAATGTTTTTTAAAAAGAGGCAACTTTGGTATTTTTTTCTATCGAGCGAAGTTCATCTTATTGTGTAAATGTTAACGAATTGCACTCTGTAAGATCCTCAACTGAAACATATATTTTTTTCAAAATTTTACGTCAATATTTGACTGATTCATATTGATTTTAAAAACAGCATTTGCGGTATAAGGGGCCCTTAAATTTTAAATTTAGATTTATCATCAAATAGGATTCGTCGGTCAAAGCGTAAAGTGGAACCGATTTTCAAATAGAAAGACATCGTTTATGAAAAATCATAGTTATAATAATTACTAAATAGCTATTGAATAGTATGTATTAAACCTTTGTAAGTGGGAAATTTGGCCTTTAACGCTTGGTTTAAGATGGTACCTAATACTTACATAAATGGATATGGGCATACGACAGTTAAGAAGGCAATAAAAATATTTTAAGTTTATTTTGTAATCAATGAAAGTTATTATCTTTATATATATAATTCTTCTGTGAGTGTGTATGTCACTGAACTTCTCTCAAACGACTGGACCGATTTTGATGAAATTTTTTGTGTGTGAACACACATCTGGGGATGGGGGGATCTGGGAATGGTTTAAATTTGAAAACCCGTGCGAAGTCGGGGCGGGCCACTAAAATTGTTTGGGACCCCGGTAGATGTATATTAGGGATGCATCCGATACCGATACCGATATATCGGCGATACTTCGGGTTAGCCGATATATCGGTATCGACGATATTTTTATGACCGATTCAACGATACTTTTTAATTTAAAAATGTAGCGTAAACGAGCGTTTTGTCTCGTCTATTTCGTTGCATACGAGGCACGAACTATGGTCGGGGAAACCCCTTGTCTTGTTTCTCCCGCCCGCTTTGGCCTCGCACTCGCATAACAGTAATATTTCGCTAGGTTGACCGTTGTCGCGCTCAGAATTTGTCATACATTCGTGTTGTTCAAAGTGAAATAAAGTAATGTCAACTTCAAAACACAAAAGTGCGATATTGAATCATTTTGAAAAGGGTTCGAACATTTTTGTATGGAGCCTGGCATACCTACTAGTCCGCCATTTAAAAAAAAACGTGATTCGGCGGCCAGTGATGAAACTCATGTCAACCGACAGAATAAATTATTACAAACAAAAAGTGTTCCATGATCAAGTCTCCTAAGTAATACGGTTTCCGAGATATTAGGGTCAGAAAAAAGAAAAATAAAGTTATAGTATTCGTACCATTGTATAAACACCATATAAAATGAGTCAAAACATTCGTAAAATGGTGTAATATGGTTCATAGCATGAAAAACTGCGTCACCAGAGGCATATACTATAAAATAAACATCAAGTGAAGTAAAACATAGCTCAGGAACAGATTTTTCTATAGTTTTAATACCCAAATATCTCAGAAACCGAATCACTTAGAAGATTTGATCATAGAACACTTTTTGTTTGTAATCATTTACTCTGTCGATTGACATGAGTTTCATCACTGGCCGCCGATCCACATTTTTTATTCAAAATGGCGGTCGTGTATGGCAGGTATGCCAACGATGTTCGATGCTCTTTTGACAATTGATAATTCCAAAGCAATATGTTTGTATCGTAAAGAAAAGTGTCCCGTGGCAATAAAAAGAAATCTATCTTGTGATTATTTTTTTATTTATTATACCTTCATTTTTGAATTTACAAAAAGCGTATCGGTATCGCCGATATTTTTATAAAAGTATCGGTATCGTATCGGCGAAAAGGCGTATCGATGCATCCCTAATGTATATTCACATTAGGGATGCATCGATACTGGTTTGGCAAAGTAAGAGTCCTGTACACTATGAGCGCACTGATCCTGCAACCATCCAAAACTACTTAGGTATTATATTATGTATACTAGTGGCCCGCCAAGGCTTCGCACGGGTTTTTTTTTTAATCTAAATTATTTCCAGATCTCCTTGAACACACACCACGGTCCAGTCGTTTGAGAGAAGTTCAGTGACATACACACTCACATAAGAATTATATATATAAAGATAAAGATAGGATTATTGTGAAATTGTTTTAATTAGAGTTATTTACAGGAGAGAAAGAAAATCTCTTGCACTGAATGCTTTCTTGAATTCCAGTCCACGCTCTGCAACACCACTGGTAATTTTAATTATTTGTCGCTAATAAGTCATCGTCACCTTATTGGTGTTCCCACTGCTGGGATACAGGGACTTCCCTCTTGACAAGAGAGATTAGGCCTTAATTCACCACGCTGGCCAAGAACTGGTTAGTGAATGTCACATGTCCTTCAAACCCTTTCAAGTTATCTGTACATGCTAGTTGCATGATGATTGCCTTGAGGCAAACATCGTGAGGTGTTGTAAAGTAATAACTAAAGGTTATTATTAAAAATAACATCATCTGAATGATGACCCTCTCTACGACGGCACTCCTCTAACCGTAAACGGAAATTATTGACTTTCTTCAGTAATGCTGGTGTAATTGCTACCATTTCACCACTGATATTCTCCTTGAGCTGATCGATCTTAGGATTATGCAGTGGAGATTCTGGTGCTTGATTTTGGGATTCTCACTGTTCCAGTAACGACAATTTTGACGATTTACGAACCCATTGATGTGGAAATGGGCTTCATCAGAGAACAGGATATTGTCAATATTGTAAAATCGATTAAGCATCTGAAGTCAGACTCTTTTAATTCTTGTGTTAATTGCAGCTTATATCTTAAACTGCATCCATACAATGCAGTTAAAATAAACATAACATAAATGCAAAGCTTAAAATAAACATATTTTAATTAGTTTAAAGAAACCAGGTAGATTTTCTACCATTACTGATGGAAGTTCTACCATCAGCACCACTGGAATAATCTTATACATAAGAACAACATGAATTTCCGATGTTATTAATTATTCGATGTTTTTTTTATATTGAGAGTTTTCTTTTCTGTAAAAAAATGCTATTATGATCTTCAGGAACCCGAAGACTGCAATGAAACTATTCCGCATGACCAAGATTCCATTATTTGTGCTTACTTGGAAAATGCTATCAAGAGGGAGAAAAAGATGTAAGCTTTAACCAGCGGTTGTTTATAGATTAACAATAAAATAACTATTCTACTGGACATGGGAACAAATGTTAAGATTTGGTCTAGGTAGCATGGTTTTTTTTTCTTTTGTTTTTTTTATGCTTGATAAGCCTTCATTTGTCCACAATCTCTCCTGATGTTAAGAGGCGATGTGGTCTAAGATGGAGCATGAAGACTTAGAATGTAGATGGCTTCTCCGGGCCACATTACGAAACACGAAATAGTCGCTTCACGCATTGGCCCAGCCCGGAGGGTGGTGACAAGCCGCGGCCGAACGTCATGTTTACCAAACTTACACTTTCCTCTACATACATCAAACATAGCAGGTAGCGAGAGTTTATTTTGTTAATTTAAAGGTTTAAAAAAATAGCAAAATATTTTTGACGTATTCTGTAGAAATCCGATAAAGTTTGATTTACTTGTGAAGCTTCAGCTCTGACAATACCGGCACAGTTCGTTGGCCGTTGTAAATCCAGTGCAGGACATAGACCACCCTAAATGATAATGAGAAGGTTTGCAAATACTCGCCACACTTTTGGCAGGCGTGTTGGCGAGTGCAATATTAAGTTGTGTGGTCTAAGAAGGCGCTGCTGCCCATACTCTGGTAGGATTCCCGGCATAGGAAATTATATTTTACGCTGTGGCACTACATACCTACTGTCCCGGTACTGTGTTGTTACTTTTTAACTGAAATTTGTGAATTATTTATCAATTTTAAGCGTATGTAAAATGCTTTAAGCCATCGTCACAGCCACCGGCGAGAAGAGAAGCGCGAGCACCGCGAACGGGAGCCGTCTGTTTCACGAGAGCACCACGAACGGCAGCCGTCCGTGACGCGCGAGCACCGCCATAGACGCAGGCACCACGAGGCCCGGCCGCGCGACAAGTATGTACACATTGTGCATGCTAGTTAAACTATGCTTTTAGCCAGTGTCACAGCAACCGGCGTGAATAGAAGTGCGAGGACCACCATAGACGCAGACGGCACCAGGAGTCCCGGCCGCCGCGCCCGCGCGACTAAAGTAAACAAATAAGCAAGTCTCGAGCTACTGCTACAGATAAGATTGCCGTGCTGGGTCAACAAGTAGCAAGCACTTACTGTGCCCGTGCGTCGCCGGTTCTCCGGCGTTGCGCCCGGCACGGTGTAACGCGAGTCATTCTATAATATGTACATTGTGAATGTTAGTTGTGTAGTTGTGGAAGTTAGAAAAATCGCTATAAGTAGTATGTGTGTGTTTAACAAAACAAAGGTCTGAGCAGTCTATAGTGTACTGACAAAGTGTCGATCAGTGACTGACAGCTCGTTTGAATTGGTATAGTAGTAGCTCAGAATAAGGACTAAAACAGCAGTAGTGGAGGCTTGAATCATTCGAGCTATGGAGTTAGACAATATTGCACTGTTAAGTAACGTTTCTGCCAATATATTTTTGGGTTTTACCTGAAATAAGGAAAGAAATGATGTGGTCTATGAGGTCACTTCAAAAACCGGCACAGTCTAGAGGGTGTTTCAAGCATAGTCACAACTGAAATTTATTACCAAAACAATGGTTTGGTTAACCACGGTTTATTATTACAATAAATAAACTCCGTTATGTAAGAATAAATTTAAAGGGCTGGTATTGTCCTTGTGATATTCACTATACCTACAATTATAATATGGGTCCATCTGACAAAACCTACTTAGCAAAATGACTAGCTAGCAATACATCAACACTTCATCTTCTCTTCATAGCATTTGAACGACATCGCTAAATTGACTTGGTAGCAAAAAGACTACTTTTTCAAAACAGGTACAGTCATTTACAAAAAGTTGAAATCCTAATCATGTCGTGTTTACTAAATACTGAAATTTTAAGACTTGTTAGAATGAGCAGTGGTTAAGGTTTAAATATCATATTTATTATAATGTTGCATCCTGATTCGGTTTCTGAAAAGTACTAGGGTTACAGAAGTTTCAAAAAGGTAATTATTAGCTTTCCTTTATGTACGCTAAACTAAATATAATTTCAAGTAAGTATATAGACATTAACTATTACCTCTTAGAAAAACATGTTGCTAACTAGTACTTTTTGAACAAAAAATACGAAATCGGCTACAACGGTGTAAATACTACATGGTTTCAAACTTCGTAGTTTGAAAACAAGACTGGTCAATTATAAATTAAGAAGGAAGCTGTCATGTTGAAGTATGCTTGAAAGATAACATCGAATATTGTTTCATTGTTATTGATTCATTTGGTTGTAATAGAAGCGTAAGCAGTGAAAGCCAAGAAAATGCCGGATAACCATAAATTTATTACAATTTTTTTTTTTTTTTTTTTTTTTTTTTTTACTATTGATAAGCCTTCATTTGACCACAATCTCACCTGATGTAAAGTGAAGATGTGGTCTAAGATGGAGCATGAAGGCCTAGAAGATGGCTTCTCCGGACCACATTACGAAACACGAAAAAATCGCTTCACGCACTGGCCCAGCCCGGAGGGTGGTGACAAGCCGCGGCCGAAGCCTACCACCAGAGACTGTTCTCAAATCAAAAAGGATAACAAGCACTTCTTCATAACAGCCATAGATATAATTTTGCTAAAAACAATAAAAATGTAAGCTTGTGGAGGTGCGTAAATAAAGGTGAATGTTCCGCTTCAGTGACTTTAAATGACACTAAAGATAAGATAGTACGACAAAAGTTCTCACTGTTGTGCACCTCATCCAGACGACAATAAGAGAGCGTTGATGATGGATTTGTGCCGTCAAGAAGTTTGTAGTAAAATGGAACCGGTTAAGAAAATATTTGAAAGACATGTTCTCATACAGTCGTCAATAAAAGGGTCCGAAAATTTAATAATGCCATCTTACTCGGAAGTGAAAGATAACCTATATAGAGCCCGGAAGAAAACTTTGAATGTGAAAAGAACGGAATTCAAGAAAATACAAGAAGTAGTCATACCCAAAATTATGGCGTCTGATTTTTTGGTAACAGATGATGGCGGAGATGACAAAATATTGTTGTTTTGCTCCAAGATAGCCAAAAAAACTTTGAAAGTATTACGTAATCAATATTTCTTCGGCGACGGAACATTTAAAAGGTGTCCGAAACCATTTTTTCAATTTTTTTCGATACATGTGGATTTGAATAGTTCTAGTGAGTACACTAATATATTGCCCGTTATACAATACGCCTTGCTCCCTAACAAGACGGCTTAATAAGGCTTTTTACACTCATACGAGATGTACTCAATATTGATATTCGCAATTTCAAATGCGACTATGAAGCAGGTCTTATGAACGCCTTTCAAGCAGTGTTTCCAAGGGCAGTTGTTACGGGCTGTTTTTACCACTACAATCGAGCAGTTTGGAAAAAGGGCCGCGAACTTAAGGTTAAAAATGAAATTATTAGACATACAGCAAATTTGCCTTTATTGCCAATTAAATATATAGACGCTGGCTGGAGAGCAATAATGAATCGAGCTCCAAAAACCGCACGTAATGACAAGTTCATTAAATACTTCAAACGGCAATGGGAAAAAACATTTTCACTCATTTGTTGTGCTACTGAAAGGCATAGAACGAACAATAGCATGGAGAGCTGGCACAGACGCCTTAACGTCCGGATCCCACATACGGCCACGTTGCTTTTATTTTTGTATATCCTGCGAAAAGAAGCACGCTTGAAAGATATTGCTATCAAGCAGCACTATTTTAACAAATCACGACGGTTGCGTCGCCACATACAATTTGATAAAATGCTCAAAAATGAAATTACATCACTGAAACATGGACACATCAATGAGATGCAGTTCTTAGAAAACATTTTTGAAATTAAAAAGCAAATTCTTCATCAGAACCATTAGAAACATATTTTTTTTAATTTTAGTAAGCCGATTAAATTTTTTTTTTTTTTGTTGGTTATTAAACATATTTTTTCTGAATAAAATGTTTTTGTTACTAACAGTACTTTTGAAAAAGTAGTCTTTTTGCTACCAAGTCAATTTAGCGATGTCGTTCAAATGCTATGAAGAGAAGATGAAGTGTTGATGTATTGCTAGCTAGTCATTTTGCTAAGTAGGTTTTGTCAGATGGACCCTATAATATCAACATTTTATGTAAGTAGTACATTGAACACTACCTACTCGTAATATTACCATGATCGAAATCATTGGGGTAAACACACACACACACATACATTGAATACCTACAATATGGTTAAGTTCTAAAAATTAATGTTCTACATTACCAGGCATGAAAGAGAGCAGTCAAACTCACCATCGTTAAATCAGAATGTTCTACTGGAAACGTTCGCGAAACTGTGTGCACACATGACTGAAAAGAACGCTCAATCACCGAAACCAGTCGTAAGTAAATTCGAAAATATTATCCACAACTGTGTAAGTCACATCTGGACTTGATCATACACATTTATTTTCAGACAAGAACACACAGCCACAAATCTCTACAATGCGAGGTGGCAGCTTCCACTAACAACTTCAGCCAAGAACGGCACACGATGAACGTAGTTAAACAGAGAAGCTTTGATAAACTTCGCGATTTAGTGAAACCCTCACGTCAAGACATATACCCAAAGCCAAGCCGAGATAACATGAACGAATGGCTTACATACGACCGTCCTTCGAAAGCGCCCAGTAAAATAGACGTGGATAGAACTACAGAGGACAGATACTGCGAGTACTCGCCAGATTTACCTCCACGGTATATACGAGACCGGCCTCCTTACTACGATCGACCGCGACGGAACGAAGATGATAGACGTCGACAATTCTGCGAGCAGAAGACCTCTCGTAGCTTCGAAGTCCGTCGTGAGCACGACGATGATCGGTGTAAGAGTACCCGGAGCGACGGAAGGAGATGCGACAGCAAGTATTACGAGCGGCCTCGTGAATCCGACAGGTCCAACATTGGCAAGGAATGCGGCAGGAGAAACATCGACCGATGCGATAGGATCTCTGTGATGTCTCGGGATGAGCTTAGGGAGAGGGATAAGTATTCGGAGAGGGAGCGGGATTTTGGGCTCAGTGTGGCTGATGGAGAGACCAGTACTATCAGTGGACGGAGCAACTATTTGAGGGTCGTGAAGGTACGCTGTTACGTCATGTAAAGGTGTTATGCCTTAAATCGCATATTCCAATGTCACAATCCTTGTAACGGAGTTTTATGGTTGACTACTCTAAGCTAACTCAAAGTTGATTGGATCTCTTACAAAAACCAAGTGGCATATATTTTGCTCAAATGTTCGCAATAATAGAATACATTTAATCTAATAAGCGTGATGTGTTTCAGCAAGAGATTTCGGAACAGCGAGAGGCCATGGACAAGATGATGAAGCTGTGGAAAGAGTTGATGCGATGTTTCAAAGGAGTCTCTCAGCCTCAAGATAAGGACAAACCTGCTAATGTACCTACCTTATTTATTTACTAGCATTACCCAGCCGTTTTCCTGCGTAACATATGTATTTCCTCGCGATTTAAAGCGCTGTATACTTACATTGGATTAGGACATAGGTGTGCCATGTCCATATAACCATCACCATACGAAAGACTGACAAATCAACAGACCCGCACTTACACTTTTTCATTTATAATATAAGTATGGATATTAAATTGTCCTATTATTTATTTTTAGCTCGATAATTAAATAATAAAAATTAAACGTAATAATAAATAAAAAACATTGAATCTTGTATCTTGCAATGAATTGCTTCAGTCCTAAATGAGAAATGGCCCAAAAACATTTGAGATGAACAATCATAACGTGTTCTCCAATGTCTGGACGACATGCAACATGTACACGTTATGGAGTAGTCTTCATACTCGTAATATCGGGCATGCAACGTCGACTGCTGGACAAAGGGCTATCTTAAAAATTAACCAACGGGTTACCAAGGGCCGGTGAGAGGTACCATAAACTGGAAGTCAAAGTTAAAACGTCTATTTCCTTTAAGCACATGGCAAGCGTGGGCAGGTCAAGTTCTAATAAATAAAACAATTTTTTAAATGTATAGGTATAAGGTATATTTAAAAAAATATAATTTAAAGGATATCTCCTTTTTTTTATACTGATTTGAGAGTCGAATGGAACAACACAGCTTTATCAGTTTTTAACCCACGACCAAAAAAGAGGGGTGTTTGACGTGTCTGTCTGTCTGTCTGGGACATCATAGCTCCCAAACGTATGGAGCGATTTTAATTAAGTTTTTTTGTATGAAAGGTGAGTTTGGCGCGAGTGTTCTTAGACATGTTTCATGAAAATCGGTTGGGCCGTTTAAAAGTATTGGGGGTGAGAGTGGGGACGGAAAACCGAAAATCTGCAAATATCGAGTATATTGGGGTATAGTATAGTGGGATAACAAATGAAAGCGCATCGCGTGCACATTACAAAATATAATGACTACTTTTAAGGAAATTAAGGCATTGGATACGGGGGGTTTTTCTTAAATTTTTATTTTAATTATATAAATTTTGGTGTTTTTATATAAAGGAATTTTACATTTACAAAAAAATACTTTTATGTCAGGTAGCAATTATTACATAAGCATATTGTTGTGAATGAAACGACAAGGTTGACCAAAGACTGCCTTTATTCCTCTACCCACAAGTATAACAGAATAATTTGATAAGTAATTAAACTACCGACAAGGAACTTCTATTAATCTACGACATCTTCCTTCTTACATTTTAAAAGATTATTATTATTTTTCACAAAAGATATTCCGGATGAATACACTATATCTATGTTCAATAATGAATAATATGCACTACAAACCAGTATAAACGTAATTTTAATTACTATAAGCTTACATTTTATTCTACTTAAATACTCGCTATGGATCCCTATATATACATATGTATATGCATTGCTAGATCCTTAGCAAGTCTACCTACACCAAGCCAAGAGATAAGCGTTGTTATACAATTAGATTACCTTCACAATTATAGGTACCTATTATTTAAATTTTCTTAAACAAACACTCAAAATAAACACTTAAATCTACGTTTATCTACAACATAGTAATATAGAAATAAGTAAAAGGCATGCCTAATACTAGGTACGATAATTTAAACCAATTAAACATAAAAATAATAGTTTATTTAGTTACAGTAAATTACAGTTTAGTTTTTCTAATTCTTTCCTCTGCGAGAATAGCCGCCGGTCTGCGCCTACGAGTGCGAAATACGAGCGGGTCGTTTGGTGATACCTGACTCATATCGGAATCGGAGTTAAGCTCATCAGGAATGAATCCGCTACTGCTTGTGGGACTTACCCAATTTTCATCGCTGCTCATATTGTTGTGATCAATAGAACCAGGAGATAGGGCTGATGGAGTGTCGACCGGTAACTTAATTAGGTGTCGCCTGTTACGCCTGTACTTACGACCAGCGTCGTCGGTGACAAAGTAGGAGCGGGGTTGTGCCGCGCGGCCAGTGACTCGCCCGTGTTTACGTTCACCCCCGTCACTGATAAGAACAGGCTGACCCGGACAAATCTCAGGCAGCTGTTTAGATCGCTTATCATAGTAGGCCTTATCTATTTTTTGTTTACGTAACATTTCTTCGTAATCAGTTTTTACGTCTCTGTTGAGTTTTAATTTGTTTTCTTGAATAGGTAATCTGGTGTTTAGTTGCCGCCCGAATAATAATTCAGCAGGCGAACTAATATTACCCCGCGGCGTTGCCCGATAATTTAGTAGACCTAAATAAAAATCATTTCCTGATTTTATACTTTTTACTAGTATATTTTTTATGATTTGTACACTTCGTTCGCTCTGCCCGTTTGATTGGGCGTAATTTGGCGAGCTAGTGATGTGTGTTATTTCCCACGCATTACAGAATTTTTTAAATTCTTTTGAAGCATAGGCGGGACCATTGTCGCTTATCAATTCTCGTGGAATTCCATGACGTGCAAACTGGTCTTTCATCGCAGTCATTACCGCTTTTGTCCCAATGTTGGACAATAGATTAACTTCAATAAAATTTGAAAAATAATCCACTAATATTAAAAAATACTTTCCCCCGTATTGAAATATATCCGATCCTACTTTGAGCCAGGGCAAAGAAGGTATCTGATGAGGAATCAGAGGCTCGCGTGCGGGGCGATTAGCGCGCTCCGCGCAGACGCGGCATCTGCGCACGAGCTCCTCGACGTCGCGCGACATCCCCGGCCAGAACATCACCTGTCTGGCATGACGTTTACATCTATCTATACCCATGTGTCCGTCATGTAAACGGTTAAGCATTTCCGACCGTACACTTTTTGGAATGTACACTAAATTATCCTTAAATATTACTCCATCAAGATACACAAAGCTTTCTCTGTATGACCATTGACCCCTAACTTTTTCATCAACATCATACTTTTTAGGCCACCCCTCTTTGATGTACTTTATTAGAAAATAACATTCTTTATCGTTCTTTACAGCTTGCCGTATGAGGTCTAGTTTACTGTCACTGAACCGAACGTTTTCTAATAAAAAACATGATTGCTCTTCTATTTCTTCGGATACCTTATCACACGCTAAATCTGGCAACGCCGCTCGCGATAACGCGTCCGCTACGTACATATACTTTCCCGGCTTATATACTACGGTGAACGTATAACCTTGAACCCTTAACATCATGCGTTGAAGACGTGCCGGAATGGCATCTAAGGGTTTCTTGAACAATGCTTCCAACGGTTTGTGATCCGATTCGACGGTTATATCACTACGGCCGTAAACATACTGATGAAACCTCTCCAGCGCGAAAACAATGGCGAGGAGCTCCTTCTCAATCTGCGCGTACCTGCACTGCGTGTCGGTGAGCGTGGCGGAGGCGAACTCCACCGGGCGGCCGGCCTGCAGCAGCACGGCGCCCAGCGCGCCCGCGCTCGCGTCCACGGACAGCAGCACGGGCTCGCCCGCCGCGTACAGCGCCAGCACCGGCGCGCTGCACACCGCGCTCTTCAGTTGCTGCACGGCAGTCGCCTGAACGCTGTCCCATGTCCATACCGTATCTTTTTTCAGTAAAATCCTAAGTGGATTCGCTAAGTCTGAATAATTAGGAATAAATTTTGAGAGATAGTTTATTAACCCCAAAAACCGTTCAAGCGCTTGCCTATTATCCGGAACGGGCATTTCTTCGATAGCCCTAATTTTATTTTTATCAATAGCCATACCTTTCCCACTAAAAACGTGACCCAGGTACGTTACCTGATTGACGCAAAATTCACACTTATCTTTGTTAAATTTAATACCCACCTCGCGGGCCCTATTTAAAAGTTTTTTAAGACGTTCGTCGTGTTGCGCTTTTGTGGATCCCCAGCAAATCACATCATCTACGAACGAATCCACTCCCTCTAAATCTTCAAGCAACTGGCGGATTTTTGAATGGAACACTTCAGACGCACAGTTTATTCCATATGGTAAGCGTAAAAATTGAAATCTACCAAATGGCGTACCGAAAGTACATAGGTCCGCACTGGCGTCATCGAGCTGGACCATCCAGAAACCTGAACGTGCATCTAACTTGCTGAATACCTGCGCTCCTTGTAGCTTGGAAGCGATCTCGGTGAGCGTCGGCAGCGGGTAGTGCGCGCGCTGCACGGCGCGGTTCAGCGGCCGCGGGTCCAGGCACACGCGGAGCGCGCCGTCCTTCTTGGCGGCGACCACTATGGCGTTCACCCAGGGAGTAGGATGAGTTACCTTACGAATTACTCCCATTTTTTCCATACGCTCTAATTCCTGCAATAACCTTTCGCGTATACCTAAGGGTATCTTTCTTACGGGACAGACCGACGGCTGAGCGCATTGGCTAACAACAATATGGTACTTACCGGGCAATTTGCCCAAGCCCTGGAACAAATCCTTATAATCCTCAACATTAACAGTAAAAATACGCTTTACCATTCCTAGCTCGTCACAGGCATATTTACCCAGCACGCTTTGACAATTCAAATCAGCTACAATAAAGCGTAATGTATAAACAACGTTTTTATAATGACATTCAAGGTTACAATACCCAGATATGGGAATATAATTACCACAAAATGACTGAGCCCTTGTGCTATCTGATTTTAAAATATTCACAGTGAATCCTAACTTTTTAAATGTGTTTAAAGAAATTACATTGAGATCGGAACCCGAATCTAGCTTAAATATTTCCTTTAACCCTGTACGTATAAAAGTTAATTGTTCATACCATTTAGAGTCCTTATGTTCCATCTCGGATAACGAAGACACATAGTAAAGTCCATCACTACCACAATCTTCATCACAATCATCGCCACTGACTACCTCACGATCACCATCGGCACCTATTTGTAGGACACGCTTACGTAACCTCGGACACATATTCTTAAAATGACCTTTCTCACTGCACCAAAAGCATGTTGCATTTTTAGCCGGACACCTATAACCGTCACAATTAGAAAATCCACACGCGGAACACAAAAACTTAGCAACGGCAGACCGGCGCTGCGGCGGCGGTCCTCCGCGGCCCGGCGGCGGCGCGCCGTGCGCCTGCGGACGCGCCGCGGTGCCGGCGCCGGCCCCGCGCTCGCGATTCGCCTTCCATGTGTTGCTTCTTGTCCTGCTGCCACTCGTGGAACCACTCGGGCCCGCACGAGAAAATCCGCGTGCATTCATTTCATCTACCATCTGAGTCTTTGTCCCCTCGATCTGTTTCTGTTCCTCCGAAGACATTTCGTTAGCCTGACAAATTTTTACAGCCTTGTGCAACGTAAGGTCGTCGGCTCTGAGTAAGCGATCGCGTAACTTACTATCCTGCACTCCGCAAACGATTCTATCCCGCACTAAGCCCTCTTCAAGCAACTCGAACTCACATCGCTGTGCAAGTATTTTCAAGGCTGTCACATATTCGTCAATGGATTCCCCTTCCTCTTGATTTCTTGAAAAAAATTTAAATCGAGCCATGGTAGTGTTCTGTTTTGTTCCAAAGTGTTCATTGAATTTTTTAACCAACGTGTCATAACATACTTTGCTTTCCTCAGTAGGGTATTTAAAAGTAGTATAAACGTCGTAGCCTTCCGCCCCTATGAGATTCACCAGGAGACTTGACTTAACCGAAGATGATTCTTTGTCTACACCTGAGGCTTTTAGAAAAACGTCGAACTGCCGCAGCCATCTTGCCCACGCCTCGGCGCGATTTGCCGGGCCACCTTCCAGGCACAATTCCGCTGGAGGACGCGCGTGTTCCATTGTAAATTTTATAGATTTTTCGATAAAAATCCCTTTAAAAACAACTTAACACTATAACTGCACTTGATACTAATTTTATGTATTTTTTTAGAACACCGCTGTCACCATGTTGTGAATGAAACGACAAGGTTGACCAAAGACTGCCTTTATTCCTCTACCCACAAGTATAACAGAATAATTTGATAAGTAATTAAACTACCGACAAGGAACTTCTATTAATCTACGACACATATCAGTTTTGGTCAACCAGAAGCTTTGTATAGTTTATATGAATCTATATATACTATATGAAGCTGAACTATACTACTACTTATACTGATACTGTATCTTTGTAGTATCAGACACCTGATACTCACCCATGGTAAAAACTCTGCTTAGTTTGTGGTTAGGTGATCCTGTATGATTAGTCCGAAAATATTCATTTATAATATTGTTATTAATAATTATAATTTATATGAATAGGTGGTATCTTGCAGGAATGTACTGAGCAGGTGCGCGAGTCGGCGGCCGCGCAGCTGCGGCTCTGGCGCGAGTGCATGCGCAGGTACGAGACTGTGGCGAGAGATGTCGGGGACACGGATGCCAGGCTCATGGTACGAGCTTCTTCTACTTTCCTATACAATAGGTGGTATCTCGCAGGAATGTACGGAGCAGGTGCGCGAGTCGGCGGCCGCGCAGCTGCGGCTCTGGCGCGAGTGCATGCGCAGGTACGAGACTGTGGCGAGAGATGTCGGGGACACGGATGCCAGGTTCATGGTACCAGTTTCTTCTACTTTCCTATACAAGAAGATTTTTAACAAAAAACTACCGATTTTGCAAGTTTGCAAAATTTGCATGTAACAAACATAAAAAGAGCTAATATTTCTTTTATAAACATACGGGTCGTATTGTTAACCTACTTTTTTGGTCTTTTTTAGTCCTTTTTTAACCCCCGACCAAAAAAGAGGGGTGTTATAAGTTTGACGTGTCTGTCTGTCTGTCTGTCTGTTCCATCATAGCTCCCGAAGGGATGGAGCGATTTCAATTTAGTTATTTTTGTATGAAGGGTGAGTTTGGCCCGGGTGTTCTTAGACATGTTTCATGAAATCGGTTGAGCCGTTTAAAAGTTATAGGGGTGAGAGTGGGGAAGGAAAACAGAGAATCTCCAAATATACTAGTGTGGGGTATCAAATGAAAGCGCATCGCGTCCACATTACATAATATTATGTTGTTTTACTTTTAAGGAAATAGAGGCATTAGAATCGGGGGTTTTTCTTAAATTTTAAATTTTGATTTATTAGTTTGTTAAAGTCTGTTAAAAATTAATGGATGGAATTCAGAAACCTGCTGGAGAAAGTTCACAAACTTAGCTGGAAAAGGTTCACATAATAGGTGCATCTCGCACACCGTGGACTCCGAGGCTGTGGTGGAATACATCCGAACCAAGACTGCATTTTTGGTTCGCGTCGATAGGTTGGAATCTCGCAGTAATGTGAGCTTCGGTTCATTTATGGAACGGGTTCCAACTCATCATCTGTCGACGTTCCTGAATGAGCAGTTTTGGCCGCAAGGGGTCAAGTTTCGACGGTTCATCGGTCGCCTACACTGCGACACCGCCGTAACAGATGATCCACGATGCTGACACTTTAGTTTATAAGATTTATATTATTTATGTATGTTAGTCTATAAGGTATATGTTTATATGGGCCTTATTATAATAGACATGATGACTACATAAAAAATAGGCATTCTGTTTAGTCTGTATGTTTGCCCAACAAAAAAAATTGGATACTTATTTTTCGCTTTATTAATTATATAAGGAGTTATCTTAATGACGGACTAATTATCCTTTAAATTATACGTGAATTGTTTTCAGGAGGAAATAAACAAGCAGCGTTCGGAAATGGCGGAGATGGCGACTATGTGGCAGGAGTGTCTCCAGCGCTACCGGGATATGAGTAACGATTTCAACAACCTTAAGAAAAAGGTTAATACCTACTTCCTTACTAGTATTTATGATAAGGTCCTACTTGCCGTGTTGGCGAAGCGGGATCACACTCGACCAGAGTTTTTACTTACTTCATCATCATCATCATCATTTCAGCCATTAGACGCCCACTGCTGGACATAAGCCTCCCTCAAAGACGACCAATTATTCCGATCGGTCGCCATTTGCATCCACCGTGAGCCAGCAAGTTTGAACAAGTCATCTGTCCATCTTGTTGGTGGGCGTCCGACGCTGCGCTTACCGATCCGCGGCCTCCATTCGAGAACCTTTCGGCCCCAACGGCCATCTGTTCTACGTGCTATGTGGCCTGCCCACTGCCACTTCAAAGAGCTAATCCGTTTGGCTATGTCGGTATGTTTTACTTACTTGCGCGTAATTAATTCCATTCTGAATCGGCATCCTTTTCGGCCACCGGCTTACGGAACATTGTCTCTTGTTATTCTGTTTAAAATGACTTTAACCTGCAATCCGCGTTCTAATTTTGTTGTTGTTGTTGGAAGTTGAAGGTAAAGTTGGAAGAACCGTGAATGTATCTCATACATTTCTAGGTACTTCGATCGGTATTGACCGGCGTCGTCTGTAAACCCGCGGCCTTAACCAAAATCTAGTCTAGTCTTACATCCTAAGACTAGGCTAGATTTCGATCTAGATATTCATATCGTCTTTAGGCTATACTTTATGTATGTATTTTTGTTGTAGTTAGCGACGCCACCAGAGAGTCCCACTCGGATCCCGGCGGGCGCTCCGCCCCTAGTCTGCCCGGAGGGCGAAGGCCCCGCGCCGGTCTCGCAGTACCGCATTCCACCTTCCTACTCGCATGTTAGTCATGTTAATTTGCAACTATTAAATTCGCGATTACTCACGAACGGTAAGTTGTACGAAAAAAGTGTCGGAACAATTATTTGTAGAGAATTATATGATTTACAACTTTTGCCTGACTGACTTTACAATAACTCATAGCGTTCTCGAGAAAACTTAATTTTGTAACTTTTAATAAATAAACCTGTACTGTACCTGTGAATAAAAAAATCGCAGAAGTCGGATCGACACGGGGACTTTTGACATTTCATTTATTATGTGGTGTTTAATGTCTCTACCAATTTTCAGGTACATGCGAACTATTTTTATGTTATAGATTATTCTGCCTTGATTTGACTGGATTAAAAGGAGTAGCTTTTGTGACGGTTCGTTGGTTGGAAATGGAAACACCACGCCACACCAGAGCCTGCGAATTCACTTGTTATTTATTGATGTTAACCATTTAAACCTACCAGTCTTTTTGTTGTCTAGTGTTTGTGAGCATACTTCCTTGTGCAGTTCAAGGCCGCCTATGGCCACTAACTCTACATAGTAAAGAGTTAACAAAGTAATAAACTTTAGCTTAATTAGACACACATGACATTACACAACGTTAATAATGTGAAGGTGACATTTGTAGGTTAAATATGAATATAACATTGACTCGTTTATTATTATTTCTTCGTAAAATATATAAATATATCACTACACAGTGACTGTGCCACTTTTGTCGTAGAGCAATTTGTGCGCAGATTTAAATCTACCTTTTGGGCCATAATCCTACCAGCTTGTCCATGTATAGATTGTTTAAGGTCTTGTGACAGCTATGTAAACAAGGCAATGTATGTAGTTTAGGTCACAACACCAGGTTCACAATAATACTCTTAACATACTCATAGAATTCACTATAAATAAATAAATATTTCCGGACAATCCACACACCAACATCAAGCTCCGTGGTAAGCTTGTGTTACGGGTACTAGACATTTGATATACTTCATAATAATAAAAATACATATATGGATATTTTTTATTATACATTGCAGAAAGTAATTTCAAACACTTGACCCCCTCGGCGGGAATCGAACCAGCTACCTCTTGGGCTAACAACTATACATGTTAATAACTTTTTATTTCGAATTATCAATAAAAGCATTATAATAAAATTTGTAAAGTACCGCCGCGCCGTCAAATTTGCCTGCACAACATAGAGATTTTCTTGCAAAAGCAATCTTGAATATGACTTTTGATGGACTAATTAGTTGTGATAATCTTGAAGTTGCAGATGGCAGCGCCTCCTAACCCGTACCCGTGCGGGGGTGCGCTGCGCGGGCGAGCCTCCGCGCCGGCCGGGCCGCCCGCCTGGTGGTGGGGCGGCGCCGCGTCCCCGCGCCGGCGCTCCTCGCCCGACTCGCGCGGCTCCCGCGACCGCGACCGCGACCGCGAGCGGGAGCGGGAGCGGGAACGCCGCCACAAGGACGCGAGAGGTACAAGTGATTGCAGTTTATGCTTTTCTCCAGCGGTAGTCGTACTCCTACTCCTGCGCCGGAAGGGGGCCCTCGTCCAGAGGCTCTACTGATGACAATCTACAGCTGGAAGGTCGTACTGAGACAACATTATCAAGGCCTGACGACGCGGTGGAACTTCTACGAGAGGTGGATGTATGGATGTGTGGATGGATAGTTGAGAGAGAGATGAGATAACATAACATACTACCTCATACATCTGTTTTGTGAGAGACTGGTGCCAATGGTAGGCTAAAAGCCTGTGGTACTGGTCACCAGGTCCCACTCCACGGATTCACAAGGTGTGTTTTAATTTGTTGGGACAGACTAAAAATGGTAATAAAATAAAAAGTAGAATAAAATAGTTGGGTTGATGTATGGATGGACGCTTGTATGGATGCGTTTTGCTGCGTTATGGTTTAATGGATATGATGCATGAATGTAAAAACTATTTCTTGTTTTTTTTTTTTTTTATATTTATTGCATGGACGATTTTTATTGATCTAAACTGAAATTTTAGGTGTGACTCTTCATAGAGTTTTCTATAGTTATACTTGCAGTTGCACGGGAACATTGAAAGAGCTGGTATTGAAAATAGCAGCTTTGAAAAGCAGTTATTGGTGTTGATTAGCTGCTACTGTTATGGTATTGCCAAAACATGTTATTGCCCATAGCTTACCTATAGCCTTATAATAATTCGTTTCAATTTTATTTACCTTTTTTAAATAATTCCAGATGAAAGATATAAAGGAAAATCATCGAAGCCTAATAATGCAGCCCGATCGGAGCATAGGCGTAGAAAAAGATAAATTTTAGGCTGTAAAAAATACCTCTGCATGTTTATTAAATTAATTGTAAGTCAAATATAATGATTGATATCTCGATACATACATATCTAAATTCTTTTTTACGCTTTGTTATAATTTTTCGATTGATTTATTTAAGTAAATTGTTTGTTGTATAAATAAATACGCAAATAACCAACAAGTCTCTTTTATAATCTGTGTTATGATTACTATGATAATTTATTATTCTGTGCTATGAACTAACTATGTTAACTAATGGAGATTACAGCTGCCGTCTCGGCTTTAAATGGCTTTTCCTGAGGTAGGTAATGATGGATTTCTCGGGGTAAAAGCTGTAAGTCGTTTATATTTCAAAGTTTATAGCAAGTTCGTTAAGTCAGAGCTTATAAGGTTATTTATTACCATCAAAAACCTTTCCTGTTTTAATAAGAACACATTAGCAAATGGTTGTCAATTAATAATTTTAGCTTAATGTTAGCTTTGTTCTCATCACTACATTTTGAGTTAGAAAGCATTCATCATCATAATCATCACCTATTAAAGTTCCCGGTGCTGGGACACAGGGTCTTCTGTCTTGGCGAGAGAGATCAGAAATAAAAAGCATAAGAAGGAGACAATGGCAAAGTGTGCATGTTAAACACCCGTTTAAAAGATGGATTCGAATGTCCAACTCTGTAAATAAAAAATCTTTTTTATTTATTTAAACGCACAATTGAACTTACAAACTATGATGAGATCGGTGTGATTGCTATATACGAGTATAAACATATGTTAATATCATGTTTTTTAGGAAATGCCTAATTATAATACATGAGGATCTTGGTTCAGATAGGTTCAAGTCCAGTTCTACAAATTATAGTCAAAGTTAAAACGTTTATTTCCTTAGAAGCACAGGGCATACATGGACAGTTTAACTTAAATTTAATTTGAATAAACTAAATATAAAGAAAATAACTGTCTTGACAGTTCGCTTAAATTTTTACACTGAGTTGACAAGCGAAAAGATCATCCCAGATTATGATTTATATTGTTGTTATTACAACAATATTGTTGGTGTACTTAGCAATAAAACATAGTTATAATCTTTACTATTCTTTACTATTCTTTACTAGCTGTAGTTAACCTTCAAATACTACAAGAAGAATCAAATATTGGTTAGGAAACGACCATTTATTATCCACATGTGAGTACTTTGGTTTACGTTATTACTCATTGTTCTTGTATTAGGTGCCTAAGTCGTTACAATTGGGGCCCGGAGATATCGATTCAGGATTTTCTCACGACAAAAAAAATTATAAGTCTAAAGAGTCAAATTCTTGACTTTACATACTAACTACTAACTTAATAATAAATGCTAACTGTCAATATTGGAATGGGCGACTTTCTCTATCTTGACATTGAATTGAAACGCAAAGGGGTTCTGACATTTTTGTATGGAGCCTGGCATACCTCCAGGGTCCGCACTTTGAAGAAAAAAACGTAAGTGAGTAAAAGCTAAGAAACAATAAGTGATCCAATCTTTGCGAGTCATACTGTATCTGAGATATTTGGGCCTAAAAAAATTTAAAATCTGTTTCAGTCCATTTTGATATATCGTCATTTTACGGCAAGTGATGAAACTTATGTCATAAACGTAGTGATTATATACTCTCTGTATGTCATTCGAATGATGGAGAATTGAAGACGCTTCTATTAAAAGAAGAAGAAGAAGAAGACGCTTACAAACAAAAATTAAAAAATTAAAAAAAATTGAGTCTGATAGCTAGGAATGATTAGTTAAAGGTGTTCCAACATTTTATAATTGTGGATCCACATGGTTTTTTTCATTAACTTTTAGTGTCTCATTGCAGGGAAAATTTATATTCCCCATATATACTTATGCATACCAGCCATACATACTTGATTGCCATCTCGAGACTCTTCTTCTTTAGGTTTCTGGTCTACTTCCTTGGTAAGTACAGAACGCATGAACGAACTGTTTACTTATTTACTCATTATTATCACAGTTTCGGTCGCAATTAAGCATATTTAGCAACCAAATAAGTTCAGAATAAGTTTGAAATGAATACAATAACTTACCGACGAACAAAATCAAATAGCAAACACAAGATAATTTAGCTTACTTTATTAGGTACACATGACACAGTTCAAAAATGATAAAATGTTTTTAAACCTTTACCGAGTATATATAGTACAAATTAACTAACGGATACCTACCTCTATATTATAAATATTTAGGGTTTGTTTTACGAAATCCGAGTAAACTTAGCAATGGTTAGATAAGGCAATACGTGTCAATCGTAAGATAAGTCAAGAGCTATCTCGCTTTTTCACATGCGACTGAGCGAAATAGATTTATTTTTTTGCATTGTCTAAGTTTACTCGGAGATGGTGGAACAGGCCCTTTATACTTACAACATACTTTTATTTAGATAACAACTAAAAAATAAAACAAAATTACCAATGCGATAAATTTCAATCAATACAAACAAAAAGAAACAAATTCTTAATACAATTTCAGTCGACTCTTAGCAAAAAGGAATAGTCATGATTACTCGCTCTTTTTCTGATAACAAGTTTCCTCCGACAATTTCCATAACTTCTCCGCCATTGCATCATTCTTAGCGTGCGCTGCCGGCTCCACTTCACAGCAATCAGAAAAATATTTTCCCGTAGTTCCCGCCAGGTCTTTACAGACAGCCAGATGTATCGTCGTTTGAGCACCCTCCTCTGAAGTCTTGCAGAACAAACGTATGAAAAATCTTAGGACGAAGTTTTTGTTTCTGAATATCTCTGTGTTAACTGCGCCTGGGTGTAAACAGTTAACTGTTACGTTTGTTCCCGATAACATCTTGCTCAGTTGTCGCGTGAAGAGGATATTAGCTAGTTTTGTGTCGGAATATACCCTCAAACGACTCAAAACGCTCTTGGCTTGTTTATCGAAGTTGTCAAGGTCAATCTTACCAATTCTATGCATCATAGACGACACATTAATGATTCGGCTCGGCGCTGATGATGTGAGCAGAGGCATCAGCGACATAGTAAGAAGGAACGGTGAGAAATGGTTTACTTGGTTCTCAAAAGGAAGGTTATCTTCAGTCAGAGGGTTACCAACATTTCCTGTACCGGCGTTGTTGATCAACACATCTAATCTAGATTCGGAATTTAGTATGTCCTCTGCGAAGGATCGGACTGATTTAAATGACGCCAAGTCCAGAGGTTTGTAAACTATGTTTTTGTTCCCGGTGGTGTTGATGATGATGTCTCTGGCTCTGGTCCCGCGAGTTTTGTCTCGACATGCGAGAATCACCTTCGCTCCTCGTCTTGCTAGTTCCAGCGCCGTTTCGAAACCTATTCCAGTATTCGAGCCGGTTATTACAACAACTTTGTCAACCATTTTATACACACATTTACAGGTGCCGCAAGTAAATTTGTAGAAGTATTTCCCTACGACTAGAACGAACAAAACGATGACCATCACAAAAGTAGCCATTTTATTATATTTTATCAGTTATTTTAAATTTATATTTTTCCAGACAAGCGGACTTTTGCGCATGCGTGACAGACAAGTTTATTCTTTTCACAATCACATCACAAAACGTTTTCGTTTATCATGGAGGTGAGTTTATTGTTGATGTTTTATATTTAAATGCCGCGTTTTTTTATCACGTAAAAAAACAAAGAAGGGAGTTGGACGCACATTTGCGCTACGTGTGATCGCTCTGAGTGCCGAGAAACCATAGACTCGCTAGATATTTATTATGCAAACATTAGGTAGGACTTATATAAAACACGCGTCCTTGGTTTGGCTGTACTGTGTACTGTAAACTCAGAGTATCTATTACTTACTCTATGACTGTAAACAACAGTGTTACCACCACTTTCAAAAATTTTACTTTCACAAGGAAACCTTAAACAAGTATTTAGAAAAAAGGCATACTATTATACCCTATAAACTAAGCTTTGTTCCAATTGTACCTTGCCTTGCGAACTTCTGTAATTTAACTTTAATTTTTGTCACTGCTTATAATTAGATAAACACATTATGTGTTAGATTTTTTAAGTACAACAATGTATCAAGATAAGTTTCTATCTGTTGGTAATAAATCATAAATTAGAATATTTGCGGACTTTTATTAATAGTTAGCTGGTGGTTCTTAGTAAATGTTGTGCCATCCCCACGTAATGTGGATTAGTGATTGTACAGAGTCATATAAGAAATGGAAACGCTTCGACACTCGCAACTTAATTTACTTGTACCTACCTAGATAATTTCTTACAGCTATAGCATATCGCTCCAGAAGTTTTTCTGTTGTTTTTTTTAGTACCTACGTGTGCTTTTGGCACACTATATAACGATGGATTTAAGCTTGTCGTTAGATATTTATTTACCGTAACACTAAGTTTATCAATAAAATAAGTACCTAGGTGTAAAATAAAATTGCGTTTGTTTATGTATTTATTTTATTAAATTAGGCTTGTATACCCATAGTGGGTATACAAGCCTTACGTTAGTGGTGATCTCATTTCAATCATATCCTTATTAGAATTTCGATTAAAACAGGAAATTTAATTCTATCAAATCACCGGGAAAAAGTAATAATGAAAAATTCCTACCCATTCAGCGATAGTTATTTTTAATGTCTGATGTAATTTTGCCCTTATATTTGTCTATGCTAAGTGAGGTGTGGCGGTGGGTTTAAAAATAATGAGTAGACTACTGAAGGGTTTCTCTAGGTTTTGATTGAACTTCTTCTTTAATTTAGTGTAAAATTAGTTTATACATTATGTATAGTTTATAATAAATTTATGCAACTAAAATATTCTACTTTACACAGTACATAATTGCCATACCCTATGTGTATATGGTTCTTAAATGTTACAATTTAATATTTTTGTGCAATAGATGACTGAACTAAGTAGGTACATCATGGGTAAAGGCGATAATAAATAGGTACGTCCTTGCAATTAACTACCGAGGTTATATTATATACATTCCTATCAATAATTATATCAGACCAATTGAACGTTGACGATATTTTATCTTAATTAACTAAGTATTTAAAAAATTGGGAAAATTTACCTCTTGACAAACACTTTCGGTTTGCAGTGCCCTGTATCAAAACTGTGTGCATATAGGTCCCTACCTAGCTACATAATTATGTGCTTGCAAATTATTCTATGCTTGCATTTATGTAGGTAACTACCTTATACATATAATATATAAGTATGTTAAAGTGAGCATATTTGTTAACCTTTAGAACTGGTACCTTCAGAACCAGTGATAATTGTGAAAACATAATAGTTAAGTAATGGTACCCACGTATTAAAGAAAATAATTAAATATTGCCGGATATTCCACACAATAACTTCTAGTCCCATGGTAAGTTCTACCACACAATCATGTATATTGTTTTAAAACAATATAACTTATAGAATTTTGACCTAATTTTGAATGTAGGGATAACTGTACCTCTATATTATACTAACAGCGCCCCGCGGTATCATACAAAACTAGTTTTTAAATACGTACCTTACTTCTTTAAATAAATCCAAAAGAACTAAAGTACGAGAATTACCAGATAATGTATATATGTAGTATTACTTATAGCGAATTTACTTAGACTTACTAATAAGCCTTTTATAATAATCTACGCATTGAATTATGAGTGCATTTATTTATACTTGACATAAAAAATAAAACAATCAACAACTTTTTAATATGTATATTTATCATAAGAACAAATCCATATTCCAGATGGACTTATAATAATCTAATAAGTTAAAATATAACTTTGTCATTTTAATTAAAAAACGACAATTTCATGTGCGTTTACATTTTATCAATGATTTAGTGTTTGAATTTTGTTTTACATTTTTTAAAGCATTTTAATTTACAAGCTCTTTATTGTTTTAAATAGACTGAGAAAATGGCTTACTGAAATGGTATTTTATGAAATCTGTGATTTTTTAGTTTACCGCTTTTATACAATGATTACAACTACAATGTATGTATTATATTTTATTTTATTGACATGTAATAATGGTACTAAGAATGAATTCTGTATTCAAACACTAATCGCAAAAGGCGCCTTTGATGTTTAGGTGGTGGTGCACTGGCTCGAATTCAACTTCTATAAAATGTATCATTCTAGTAGTAGTTCTAGTAGTCGCAGTGCACTGCAACAATCGAGTATACGCATGGACTCGATTGTTTGTACTTTTTGTACAAATTACGAGCGCTGGACTGTATAAAATAATCGAGCGCTTCGTTATGCTGTTACAAATAATGTTCTACTGTATTATGACCTCAAACGGGTAACATTCGATGATTTGACGGTAGTCGTGATCATGGCGCTTGCAACAGCGTCGAAATATCGGAAACTCAAAAACCATCAAATCATGACATTTATGCTAAGTACCCATTTTAATTCATAATATTGTTAAAAACCATGATAATTTAAAAGTAATGTTCTAGTGTGGCACCACCATAACAACAAAATAATTACTTAAAAAAACAAGGTGCCAAAATGTTTTGAGTAGGTAGGTTATTTATATTATTATCGTTTTTCAGTCTCCGGTTAAACTTAAATGTCAACTCGTTGCTCAAAAATATTCGGGCACGAAGACTTCCGGCTTATAATTACCAAGGCTCTATATACTTACATACTTAATTATATATAACATACATTTTCTTATCTAAATATGACTTAGCTTACATTATATGAGAAAAATTGACTAAAAAGGAACATGGCAAAAACGCCAGGACGAAGATTATAATGTAAACAATTAAATATAAAAATCTAAAGTCTGTTTTAAAATGTATGGGCTTAAATTTTCGATGACAAATGTAAAGTGATAGCTATTTTGTTAATTTCAATTTTATTTAATTCTTAATGATTTCTAAGAAGTGATAAACCTCACTTATTAGGTTAAACTATTTTTATTTTGTTTATGCAGAAAAGATTAATACACATCCGTATCCTTCGCACACCGGATTCGAACCTGCATATCCGGGACGCTATCCCGGACATGCAGGTTAAATCCATTATACGCACCTGATTCTTTATACGTGACACATGTATGTACTGAGACAAAAACGGTTTTCCAAATAATGAATCAAACGAATATAAAATAAATTTTCAATAAAATTATTTCGACAAATTCGTTATCAAGTGAGGTACATTATATTATAACATACAATCTATAAACTATTTTCTTATAGAACATCGGGTAACTTGAATTAATTTACTGAATTTTATTTAAATTTTATGTAGACACTTATTTACAGAACGAGTAATTCTTAAAATGACTTACGAATCTAACAACTAAAGTACTAATCATAACATACGTATCGTTCATTTAATAAATATGTTTCGGTTAGTCAAGCACACTCCACAGTTAAACCAAATAATATAAACTCCCACAAAATAATTACTAATAAATTACTAATAGGTATGTGTTTATTGTTAACATATTTCATCTTTAAAAAGGCATTGATTGAACCTTTACTTTTTATCTAGGTATTGTATTATATCTAGCTCTTCAAAGTTCAAAGTTTATTAATAACACATAAAACATTAGAAATTCTTTATAGCTCTACAACAGACTTTCATAATAGAATAGAATATATACTCGTATTCTGAAAATGGCAACTTGGTTGTTAAGGGTTTATCAGAAGTTCATGATTTGAATTCTTTTTGATATTCGATTATATGCGAAAAATATATCCTTCTAAAATTTTATGACAATCTGGAAATGTTTTGTTTAAGCTAGCAAAATGGTTTTACTAAATATAAACCTAGAACAATCGCAAAGTGTGTTTTATCATAATTAATCCTTATTTATTCAACAGAACTAAATTCTAGCAATCAAATTAATTGTTGTAAATGTAATAATAACAAATAGCTTGGATGGATTTTAGAAATGTTAAGTTGACATTTGAAAAACTTCTTAGGGCGCTTAAAATAGAGCATCTTGCCATTTAAATTCACTCACAAATCTGGTTTGATATTTTTGTAATTCCCAACCTTAACATTTATCAGTTACAATAACAGACAGTCGGGATATACTCGAGAGGTCAAGGTTAGTGAGATAAAACGCGATACAGTAACGATCCTTCCCGAAATGTTTTATGTACCATATGTGCCCTTTAAAACGTTATATCGTTTGTTGTGTTTATGTTGATTTTATTTTAGGTCTCGTAATTAGGTCACAAATTCCATTATGAGCTCAATTGGGTAAAAAACTTTTGTATTTAAACGGCGAATCCAAGCTGAATAGATGTTCTATCTAAACTTCATCATACATCGAAACAGTTTTCGTTTTACAACCATGGGTTAGACTTCCGGTATGATACCATAACAGTTTTTATAGAAAATATTCATGTTTTTAAATACATATTATTATTCTTGTAGACTGGCTCTGTTGATTGTGTTTGTTGTTATTTGAAAGTTGTGGACAATGCGCTTGTTATAACTCATGGTATGCATTCAATCATTCTTTCGCCTGCTTTTTCAATAAACCTGAAACAGAAAAAAAAATGTTATGATTCAAAATGTAGGACAGGACCGTCTAACAACAGCTGATATATACGACTATAGATATAGAAGAACTTAACGCAGCGTTATGTCACCCCAAACGTATGTATCATAGCTTGCTGCTACATGTGTGAATGTTATGTGACTGATAAACTACCTACTATGTATATTTGTCTGTTTTTAAGTTACATGTGCATGGCATGTTGTTTCGAATAACTAATTTTTTTTTAAAAAAGCGAACGGGAATTTAACCCTGTACTTCCTAGGTCGCAGAAGCCTCTGTGGTTGTCGTATAGACTGCCTCAGTGGCGCGGTGGTCGAAGGTTCGCTTTCGGTGCGAGAGGTTCTATACCCGCCTAGTGGTCTAGTGTTTGTTTGTTCTGCAATCACATTCTCTTGGTCTGGGTGTTTAATAAAATATCTATATAAATGTTTATTATATTAAGTATATAAGATGTCTAGTACCCGTAACACAAGCTTTAAAGCGTAGGTATTACGGTGTTGTTGTGTGGATTGTCCTGAATTGTTTTTTTTTATAGTACAGTTTCTTTATTTATCATGAATTAGGTCGTTTCCTTTATTCATTCTATTCATCATTAGAACTAACTAAAGGACCTTAAATGAGAATATTACCTTAACTCCATAAGCCATCTCGTAGCCTCCTTTGCTCTGCATCTGGTTCTGCATGGAGTGCAGCAACGAAGGCGGCATCTCCGCGTCTGAAGATCCTGAAATAAAAAAATATCCAGCTTTAGTACAGTGGAGTCTCAGAGGTCATCAAAATAGGATGGACGAATTGCGTATTCTAATGCCGGCTGGCGAAAACCAAAAGGCTCATTGAAGTGCTAATGCCAAAAATTGAAGAAGAGCAAATCGATGGATGGATGACTTGGTAAAGGTTCACTATGCATGGGGCCTCTCACCGAAATAGTTGATAAATCTATCAAGAAATCCAACATTGTAATAAAGGATGAGATATTGAAATAAGTAGGAGCATACACAGTTTTGAATATCAAAGGTAAGCATAAGAATCCCAATTTTACTTTTCCACTGCTGGGACACAGAGACTTCTCTTTTGACGCGAGAGATTAGGCCTTAATTCACCACGCTGACCCAGTGCGGATTGGTGAATGTGACATGTCCTTCTAACTCGTTACAGTTCTCAGAACATGCCGGTTTCTTCATGATGTTTTGGATTCACCAAGCTTTAAAACTATTTTATTATATATGTATGGTTCGGCAAACTCAGTGTTTATGCACTTATAAAGGCGGATGATTGAAACCTTCACAATAGAGAATGCAGATCAAAGTAACCTACTAATTATAGGAGCTTTCCATAGATATGGGGGTTACTCCATTCTTCATAGGGTTATTTTCTTATCTCTTGGATATAGCTGCTCCCAGGTACAGCAACATTCCCACTTCGCATGGTTGAAGTTGACCTTTGTCGTGACCAAGTGATCTAACTTAATGAAAAGGGCTTACAAAGAACTGGTGAATGTGTTCCGGCGTCTCGCGAGAAATCAGTGCCAAACAAAATGCGTTACGTATTGGCAATCGAGGACACATGGCGATTTAATCTTATTGTTAGGGAGTTACCCCTAAGATGGCCTATTGTTACTATAACTATGGTGTGTTGTTGTTATTGTTGTTTGTTGACATATATTTCATCGTAAACTTTAAAATTAAACCAATGTCGTCGTGCAATTTACTTTCCGCTGCAACACTGTCGTCAAGTTAACAGATTTCTATGTACATTATAATGTAGTCGACTTAATACTGCTGGTTGAGATATTAAACAACTCTTTTTTTAATTAATTTCAATTTTTTTTCTTTTAATAGCTCAAACATCTCTTTAATTTAGAATCTAGAATTATATCGGATTAAAAACGTATCTCTAGATTTCGCCATGCATATAAATATGCTTTCGTAATCCTCCAAACAAAACTAGCACAATAACTTGATTAGCATAATAAACGTATAGCCTAATCAAGCTGAAACGAAACCGTAAAATATATCACCTATTACATAACGACCTCGGCCTGCGAAATAACAATAAATAACAATAAAATGGCGTTTTGGCTAATAGAGGGCAGCACGAACAACACGTCTATCTAATTAGTCGAAAGGTCGACTGAATGATAGCGACTTAATTGTATTATAATACTTTATGCTTTAGTGCAAGATTTATGGTCCCTTTAGAGCGCAAGTTCGTGTTAATTTTGTCTGTTATTGTCTTTCATTGTCAAATAAATCATGAATAGAATGCCTTTAGGTCATTTTGCATATTGTCTCGTTTTTCATGGGAATTATGACGACATAAAACATGGTATTCTGTTAAGTCCGTCTGATGGCCTGTTTGAAAATAATCGACACCGATTTTTCGCTTTATCAATTAAGAAAGTGCTAGGTGTAACTTATATAAAGGTAGAACTTTAAAGTTCCGGATTGAGGGCTTTGACGTATAAATTTGGGACATATCGTATGAAAGCGTTCATCATCATAATTTCAGCCGTAGGACGTCCACTGCTGGACATAGGCCTCCCTCAAAGGCTTCCAGTGATTTCGGTCGGTAGCAGCCTGTAACCACCGCGAGCCCGCTACCTTCACCAGCGAAAAAAGCTACGAAAGCGTTACGGAACACGAAAGTTTAATGCAATAAATAAAAAAAGAAAAGTTGTACATAATAATAAAATAATAAAAATGTTTATTTCCAAAAAAAGGTCTTACTACAATACTAAATAGCTAGTTTATGTAATTTATTTCTAAGTTATGTTAAGTTATTTAGACCTTTGCCAACCAGCCATTAGTTTCGACACCGTACTAAACTAAGTTCTAGACTTGTAATATAGTCACGAGGGCATCTCTACCTCGACTTAGCTACCATAGGTTGTCAATATTAACAAATGCGACGTTTCATAATAACAAAAAATACATAGTAATAGGATAAATGCTGCAAGACAAGCTAATAATAATCAATAACCTAATAAACCTAATTTAAATTTACCCTTTTTTGTATACTAACGCAAATACATTAATGATATAAATTTGGGAAATACTTACTTACTATAACATTATGCATTATGATAACCTAAACATTGTTTGTGTACTTACTACTATAGGTATGCAATACAAGTAGTACAGTTAATTTTGATAAATCTAAATGACTGACAATATTTTTTGTTAGATTTCTACCTATTGAAAACTGTACCTACCACAAATTAACTAAAGAAGCGCTGAGGATTAACGAATATTCTATTTTTTTATATTCACACCGAGGTATGAGAACTTTTCGCTATACCATAAAGAATCTCAGAAACATTGAAAAGGCCGCCTTGAAGAAGATAATAATGGCTACTTCATTCCAATGTCACAGCTTTTAAAACACACTTAAAGTTTTAAAATTGCTTTCCGATTGGTGGCCAGGAGGCGGGTTCAGGGTCGCAGTCCGACCTTTAGCACTCTGTTTCAAAGCTACCAGCTGATCAAACGCGCGTAGGTACACACAATGCCAAAGTGTATTGCACCTTTTAAGAATACACTAGCTTTATTAAGCCATTGGAAATGCGTGTGAATTTAAAATTTAGTATTATGACGTAGATATTGGTCACTATTTTACATTATGATAATAAGGCGATACCTACTCAAAATGATTTGTGACGTTTTAATACATCATGTTGATATAATGATACCTATGTATGCTGATGTGGGATCTTTAGGGATTTTTAGGGTTCCGTACTCAACGGGTAAAACGGGACGCTATTACTGAGGCTGCAGTGAGGTATGTCTGTTTGTTACCTCAAGAACCGAGATAGAGTGTGATTTAGATATATATATCTGAGCTACAAGATCAAATGCTGAGCGTCTACATTTTTTGTTTCCTAAATGTGTTTGTATTTCCCATTTCTAGTTTTAAGTTGTTCTTGTTGATGAATGTTTTTATGATTATTATTATAAAAATCCCTTGCCGTTACAACCACAAAAACATATAATACATTACTGTATAAGGGTGCTCTCATACAAAAAAACTTGTTGATTAAAAAGTTAAGACACGTTGCACGCGGTACGATGGGTGACCGCTCTCACTGCATATTATTGCACGTATAATCTTTTATTGCAATATGTGTATAAACTGTAGGTTCACGGAACACTAGGCGTAGTCTGAGTCCATTGGACTCATCCAATTTATTTTAAGATCTAGACTAAGATAGATAACACATTAATCTCCCTTTCCGTGTCTGGAAAATCATGAAATCCATATACCTATGCTAATATTTTAAATACGAAAGTAACTCTGTCTGTTTTGCTTTCACGACAAAATCACTGTACCGATTTCAATTAAATTTGGTAAATTTACTAATACCTAATCTCTATCATGTGTGTTAGAGATTAGGTATTAGTAAAGTCTGAGAAAGGACTTAGGCTCATTCCGCGGCAAAATCTTTTATAACGTCCATTTAACACAGCAAGTCACCAATTCAAAATAAATACAACCTGCAAACATTCTAGTAAATAGTAAATATACCCTGCAATACATTAGCTATAGGTATACCTAATTTGTTTATATGTATATACCAGGCATTCTGATTGCTCACGTTTTTATCTGCAAAGCACCTCCACCCGACACTCGCCACTTCATAACCGCAGCCCGGGCACATGTGGCGAATGTAATACAAATAAAGTAATTTAATTACATGTCGCCCGCATCTCATTACAATATCATGTGTTTACAAACGTTTTAAAGAAACATCTTTTACCATAACGAGCTTAAGCGTTCAATTTTATCAGTGGTATCTTAATACAACGGGGATATCTACCGTTGGTATTTATTTTTACTGCGAAAGAAAGGCAGTTATTGTCATAAAATAGGGCGTACTCTCTCACACAGATACCTACTTAACCTGCCTTTGAAATAAACTGTAGGTATATATTTCATTACAATTCTCACATCATCTAGCATAGCAAAACTGGCTTTAAGTATGACTTGGGAATCAGTCTAATTCTCAAGGTGTAGTGCACATACCGACTAGACAATGATAAAACAATGTCAAACAATGGTTCGTGACTCTATGACTCGTGACGCCATCTGTTATCAGATTATTGCATCAATAGAACAATGACTTTCTTGATATTATTTTGACACCAGCCCTACACGCCACAGCGTTGCCCGGGTTTCTGGATTAGCAAGGTATTTTTCCGCGGTAATTGGCGATGCAAAGATTATCCGCACGCCTCTAGCGGCGAAATTTAGAAACTGTCTAAGAACGACACTTTGTTTATTTGTTGAAGTTATATATGATTTGTATTTATTATTTATGTTTTTCCCTGACGTTAATTGTAACGAAAACTGTCAAAGTGTCGTTCTTAGACAGCCTCACAATTTTGACACTAGAAGCACTAGTTAGAATCTTTGCATCGCCAATAGCCTATAACCTCCCTCGATAAATATGCTATCTAACACTGATAAAATGTCTTCAAGTAGGACCAGTAGCTCCTGAGGTTACAAACAAACAGACTCTGCATCTTCATAATATTAATATAGATAAGAAAGATACACTAAGATGCTACTGGACATACTGATAAAAAAATACTTTTTGCTAATTGCAGTATCATGTGCTAGGATGCTGACAGATTAGGTATATTGGTCATAACCCCATTAATACTTCACTCCTGATTCTGTAAATGCGAAAATAATAAGCGATTTGCGCGGTTCGTCATTCGGAGTGGCAAATTTTAAGTGAGTAGTGGTATTGATTGATCTAGGTGCATCAGTTTAGTGGTGAACCCTTTCAATGCTAACATAAATATCCCATTTAATAACTAATACCTAATGAAACTATTCAAATAAAATACATTTGTCTATCTCTACTAAGATAACGAAGAACTAGCGGGGAAATCCCTTTAAACGTAAAAAAACTTTAAAACGCAAGTTATTTGCTGCTTCAGTCTGATTGTTATCTTTGATCCGCGTCCATCCCAAGGTTGCCTGGACCAGATTGTAAGCGATAAGGCCGCCCACTATTCAACAAGGTGTTCTTTAAAGAGTATTGTTTTGTATTGTTATTAATAATATATTTGCAAAAATATTTCCACAAAACCTGTTTGTTCATCAGAAATCTTCGCAAAAAGTAAGAACCCTATTAAACAATGTTATTCCCACAGCTTTCCCCTCCTTGCACCGTCTCAGTTGGCTGCTCAAAAGACGAGGGCTGACGTGAACCTAGGCCCTTATACACATGAATTTAATTAATAATAAAGCCTGATAATGAGGTACTTTATATAAAAACATTATACAAGTAACCGTACTAACAGGTACAACAGGTCACCAATTGTGTATTTAAATACAGTATAATGAACTTGGAACAAAAGTTTATTGTTTTACCTACATTTAAATAAAATAAAAAAAGCGCAAATGTTTCTTCGAATATTTCATCGATTATAAAATGCTATTTTTACGTAGTTTACCATCAGTTTAGTCAGTTTACCAACGATATTGTGTAGAAATTACATCCATGAGCTTAGAGAATTTAAACTATTCGAAGACCTAACGAGGAAAATGCAACACAATTTAAAATTCTACCTAGTCAAGCTTACATAGAATAAGAAAGATACGCAGACTACATACGTAAATAATATTTAGGTATGTCATATGTAACACACACATTCAAACAATTCAGAAATTATGGCAGAAAATTCATATTCAAAAGACTTCAACGCGCACCGAGAAAAATATCTAATTAATTCACGTACCTTTCTGACCAAAATTATATGAGCCATATATTTTGCAACAACTTTCTGCTAGTATCAACTGCGTGGTTAACTTTCCGTTGAACGCGACGAGATTAATAAACAAACTTGGTCGACCATCTTGGCAAAAATACCTTTCCTTCAAAGTAAATCTTTAAATAGTATGAAATGATCGTCGCTTCCGTTGACTGTCCGCTTAGATCTTTTACTTTAAGATTTTCTAATGAACGCGTATTTTAACAATTAATAAATAGAACGATTCAATGAAGAGAAACTGTAGTTTCTTCTTTCTAATTCTCATTAAATTAAAATTTGATTAGTACGATAATTCAGAAACATAAAAACACTTTAGGTATAGTAGGTATTTTATCTCCAAACTGTGGTCTACTATACTATATAAAACATTACACATAAGTAATTTAACCTAGCGTACGTTATTTGTGTGTATTCTTTATACACGGCAGGATGAGTCAGCCCGGCCGGCGAACTCCATGATAAATTTAGAATAGCACTCACACAGACACACGGGTTCTAGATGCGACAGTCTTTGTTCAAAGTCAAACATGTAAAATTACAATCTTGATAGGTAGTAGTACTTAACTGATAATTAATTATGATTACTAAATTAACGGATGTCAGATAAATAAATATAAAATATATAACAAACTTATAATGAAATCGTCGTAATTATAAGTTCTACAACCAGCAATTATTATGCTTACACTTACAACAATTATTATATTTCATAGAGAAAATATTAAAGATGTTTTGCTTCGCCACGCAAAATTGCGTGTTTCGGTTTATGTACTAGTCAATATTGAGAACTTAATTCTTTATTCGATTCTACTCGTACCTAATACTAAAAAATTTCAAATTGTACCGATCCATTGTTTAGCATGTATTAAGACTAAGTAAGTACTAGACTAAACTGTCAACAACAAATAGTTCTTACTTTAATGATGATTAAAATTATGATCACTTTACAAAATATGATTAATATGAGATATCTCGACAACAAAATAAAAATTTTGGGTTTCTTTAGTCAAAAATTATATAAAATTGTCGACACTGAAAAGGTTACCTTTGTAAGGTAGTTAAATATTATAGTTACCCTTTGACCCTGCGTTATAAATACGGAGAACTCTCTATAAAGATATGATTAAGATTCTATCTAAAACACTCGCAAACCGGACATGACGGAAAAGATAATTTGAAATAACTTGTTTCCAGGTATTTTAATTGTTATTTGTAAGTAGGGCGTAGAATGTCTCGTATTAAATCAAAATGTTGTTCAATAAAATATAGTATTGTTTGCGATATTATGCAATTCTTCTTAATATAATAATGCCGGAACGTAACTGATTATTTAAAAATCACCGCTGAGTTTAATAATTAAATTAGACATCTGAAATTCCTAGACGATACGCAGATTTAATTTATTTTCGACTCAAAGACCTTGAAGATATTGAAATATTTATATAGAATTTTAGGTTCGACAAGTGTAGCAAGTGAAGATTATGAGATGAATGAGGGCCCCCATAATGATTAACCGCCGTATTCATAAAAATATTTCACTTTTTATATCAAACTTATAGGATAACTTATTCATAAACCTAAATAAGTGCTAAATCTGATTTGACCTCATAACAGTTCAATAATAGCATTTCACCGCATAGTCGCTGAAAAAGCATTAAAAGGCTTTTTGTGGCATTAATGTGTGTTTTAGGCAATTCAGCTTTATTAGACAGAAAAAGCAGTTTTTATGAATGCGAACGTAAGAATTTTGCCACAATCTAGTTTGCTCCTAAGTTAATTGGTTGAACATGTTTTTTTTATTTATTAGATAAGCCTTCATTGGCATTTACTTTACATCAGGTGAGATTCACCTGATGTAAAGTGACGATATGGTCTAAGATGGGGCATGAAGACCTATAAGGTACTTTAGCAATAGCTCATATCCATTAGCTGTATATCTTTGTAGGATGGGAAAAGCACAGAAATACTCGCTCAGACTAAAACGCTCTATATTTAACGGACGAAGACATTCCGAGTCGATGGCGCTGCCCCACAATGCGTATGCGCATGTCGGCTCGTTTTAGTAGTTTCCAAGGTGTTTAAGCAATATGAAAACATCGTGAGGAAACCGGTATGTTCTGAGAACTTTAAAGTGTTTGAAGGACATGTGACATTCACCAACCCGCACTTGGCCAGCGTGGTGAATTAGGGCCTAATCTCTCTCGCCAAGAGAGAAGTCCCTGTGTCCCAGCAGTGGGAACGTTAATAGGGTGATGATGATGAATCAATATGAGCCCGTATTCCGTGTACCGAAAAAAAAGGTTGCTGGATAATGTTGACGTGTCCACAAAATGTTTGTGATTACACGGACGAATCTAAATCAATCAATCACTTTGGTGTCCATTTGAATCTAAATATGGATGGAATGGTTTCCTTAAATTACGAGAACAGATAAAGGCTCGATGTTAAATGTCTGCTACTTGGCTGATTTTATTACGTCGATAAATACAGAAAAACCAGAGGTGCACATAAATGGAATTAAGAGCTCGTAATACGAGCACTGATGAGTAATTTAAAATTTTATGACAGGCGATACACTTGTAAACCATATACGCGGTGAAATACAATGGGAACCAATTTTCTGATTGTTTTACTTTTTAATCGACAGACTTTTATGAACAAGCGAATCTTGTACCCTCTAAATGTGTATAACCCAGTAATTTAAGACATTTTAAAGCCCAATCTGCAGAATTATTACTTCTAAACGTAATTTTTGTATACACCTTTTTAAAGACGTTGTGATGAAGATGTCAAAAATCGATTATGTCAAAAATATTGTAGTGTTTATTCATATTATTTAATAGTTACTACCTACTTTTTCATCAAATAGATGTATGTATGTGAGGGTAGTTACGACGGCCTGCATAGAAATATAAAATATATATATATAAATATGAATATTTATATATAATATATTTAAATAAAGAATATAATTGAGTTCAAATCGTATTTTCATGAAGGTCATGCATTCTATAATTTTGCATTAGGCGTATGGCTGAAAAGCATTATGTTAGAAGTAAAATTATCAATAATATCTGCAATGTTATTTATGTATTTTGTAATATTAATAAAGCGTTTATAAACTTTATTGATATTCCGCTTAGATTGTACTCGATATTGCAAACGACGATTTCAACATTATTTTGTTACAAACGTTTGGAATAGGACGATTAAATGTTAAGTTAAATTCCTAGGTAGTGCAGATCTAGGCCATTGTAAAGGCAGTTACATAGATAGTTAATTCTTATTCTATATATTCATAGATGCAACGAGCCTGTCGAGTAATACAAACACTGTCTCATCTAGTAGAAACAGGCAGGAATACAATAGAGCTATGAATGGTAGCTAAATTTAATTGTTCTTTAGTTAAAAGTTTACACTACGTACTTACATTAACTCAATAGACTTACATTAAACATAACCCAGTATTTTTCTATACACTTATTGTTTTACTCTATGATAATGGATAGATCTTTTCCAAAACAACTGCTGACAATCACTAGTTTCCAGTTAAACAAATATACTGATTTAAAAAAAATTACACATTAGTCTAAGGTGACTTTTAATCAGTGGGAAATTGAAAAATTGACAACCAAATACCACAATAAGAACATTGAGGTCCTGTTAAAACCTAGGTCTCGATGTGGTTGACGGTTAGTAAATAACTTTAAGGTTCTTTTTATATACCCTATAAACGCAATGAGAGATTTTTGATCATTATTTTAGTCGTAGATGAACTAACAACTAACAAGATATACCTACCTTCTACCATTACCCAGTTATTTTGGTTTAAATCATCCTGAGACTATTGACGTAACCTAATCGTATAATTCGATTCTTATAAATATTTAAATACGATTAACTGCTAAAATATGCAAGTTGGTCGCAAGGAGTCGACGCAGCAAGCGCCGGAAGTGATATCGCCGGCCAGTATTAATGAGTCGTTGTTGCCACAATGCACTTAATATGCTGTGCCAATGTGATACAGTGGCATTTGCTAGGGATGACGCTTGAATATTTCATTAAGATTCTGGGTCGATTTAAAAAATAATACAGTTTTGAATACTCTAATTATCCATGAGTTTTAAGAATTGGTTAACCATTTTTCTGCAGAATAGCCAACTAAATAGCTATATTATTGTTTTGTTTCTCCATAAATATTAGAAATGCCAATTTTTTAAAATATAAAAAATACATAGTTTTCTTAAAATATCTGCAGCCTTATAATTGATGTGTTAACAGCAATAATCATTTCATAGTAATTAAAAAATATTCTTTGACATAAGTTCAGTTACCCGCCACTTATCTTTAATGATATTTAAATTGACAGATAAGTATAATGTCCAAAACTGCACGTAGCAGATTGTACAAATGAATCTACTTAATAATACATAATCTATAATCCATCTAGATTAGAGATATTATTTCTAGACGACACAATATTTCCGCATGTATTTTTCCAATTCACGTAAATTTATTATCGTTTTATTCTTTCCGTTCCAACAAGCCCGCAGACTCATGAGGAATGCAGGTGTCTGCTAACCGAAATTACTGAAAATCTTTGAGATACCTTCTAAATTGATGTAATTTATGAGTTTCTTTCAAATTATTTTAAGCAGCAATTATTAACAGCAATATAAACAGAAGACCGTTCATAGAAATAAACATGAGTTTAGTTTCTAAATAAATTTAATTAAAATTGAGACAAAGTGACAACTCGGAGGAAATTCTGTCTCCGAGTTGTCGCTTTGCCTTATTTCAGCCTATGGCTGATGACTATTATAAAATGTTATGTAATTAACTCTTAATAAAGTAAAATTTTCGGCTTCTACTGATGAAGGTGCATCGGTTTTTAGAGCTAGTATTAAATCCTACCTAAGTTAACTTTCGTATTATTTATATATATATTTCGTATATTAGATCAAGCTAAGTTGCCTATTTCATAGAAGCTTTTCTTTATATTATTCTTGTTTGTTAAATTATTCGAAGATATATTCTTTGTTTGTAAAGACCGACAACCTGCAACTGCTGTTGAATATTTATGATAACCAAGTGTATAATACTTAAGAATCGCTGTTAACAGACAAGGGATATTTTGATACTATTGGTAAGTCCTAAGCTTATGTAACGATGACTGTATCCAGAAATACTGTAATATTTCTAAAGATTCCTTCAATATCACAGAGCCCAAAAACGGACCATATGCTTCGTTGCATACAAATGAACCATTCACGTAACATAATGCAACAACAACCTTATTTCTCTTACATAAGGTTCCAAATATGTCCTAATATTCACAGTTTATCGCTACCATATAAAATGGAAAGAATTTTATAAGTCAGTACAGGTTTTTAGGTTAGGAATGGTTCTAGAATAAATCTTGGGAAGCGGTTGTTGAAACTAGTTTCTCGAAGACGTCGTAATTTCTACGAGTATTTTTTATCTTTAAATCATTTCTAAGATTTCATGCAATTTATTGCAGTCCGGTTTATAATGGACGATGCGCTAGACGCTTGACAATTTACTTGTGTCACACTAAAATAACATTACTAAGTTAAAAAGTTGATTTAAACCAACGCTAATTAATGTAAAGTAAAAATCTGTGAGGCACGATGTTAGTACTATTACTGAACTGATTTTAAAAACGACTTTACTGTTTTTCACATTCTAAGTATTTTCGTTAACATAACATAATAAAACTACTGTAATATATACCTAATATTTTTGGACAACGATAATATATTATAAAAATGTTGAATGCTCTTTGTAAAGGTTAGATATATCAATAAAGATGAGGATTACTGCGATCTGGCTGAAGTGCTATAACTGATAAGAATATCAGAGACATGTTCAGGTCGTGACGTCAAGAGTGTTGAGTCGTTTTTCGTTCAGACATACCCTCCATTTTGGCAATAGATGTTATAGATGCGATACGAGCATTATAGTTTTAATAGGCATGATAACTTCATAAAAAATGGCATTATGTTAGTCCATCTTTTAGCCCGTCATAAAATATTGGACTTGAATTAAAGTTCCGGAGGCTTGTGATTCCCAAATATTGTACAAAACGCTTCTATGCACTGTAACGTTTTGATGTATCATTTGTAAAAAGAAAACAGGTAAGTATTTTACCTGATTTACAATATTTTTTAATAATCTGAATAACGGACTTATTATTTTTTTAGTCAGTCATATATATTATATGGCAGCATCGGACGTCGAATATCAACGTGAACATATTTTGTTTTAATGGTGTCTTCCTACCTATATACTGAAATCAAGGCGTGCGTGAACAACCTATGATGGATACTTTTAATGTCTTGTCAAGTCTTCATAGCAACAAAGTACGTCAAAATTTTTTTTATATTAGATAAGCCTTTATTTGATCCCAATCTCATCCGATGTAAAGTGACAATGTGGTCTAAGATGGGGCATGAAGACCTAGAAGGTAGATTAGATGGCTTCTCCGGACCACATTACGAAACACGAAAAAATCGCTTCACGCACTGGCCCAGCCCGGAGGGTGGTGAGAACCTGCGTCCGAAGCCTACCACCAGATACTGTTCTTAGCACCACCCAGAGGTCACGTGTAAGGATTCAGAATAGAATAGAATAGAATAGAATGTTTTTATTGCTTCAAACATGGTATAAAGGTGATAATTACATATAAGGTCCACATGTTTCACTAAAAACTAGCATGCAATAATTAATTAAATCTAGGATAAATGTCAAAATAATTCATTAATGTCATAAAAAATATTTTCATTCAGCCATTTAAATAGTTTTTTCTTAAATATATAATTATTCATTAATTTTATGTCATTTGGAATTTTATTATAAATTTTAACACACATATTAAGACAACTTTTTCTATATTTAGCTGAATGTGGAGTTTCTTTTAAAATCAGTCTATCTGGGTCTCTACACCGTCTAGGATTTCTGTCGCATGCTTTTTCAAACAATTGTACATGGTTCCTGACAAAATTTGCGATTTCATAAATATAGAGCGATGGTAGAGGTAATACACCAAGTTTCTTAAACAAAGGTTTGCACGACTCATCAGGCGGGATTCCACATATTGCTCAGAGGGTTATCAATTTCGGAAGTAAACAGAAAAAACCTCCAAAATCCAAATTTTTAGAAGCCTCGAGAAATATGTGATGATATCTAGGCAGAACTTAAACTAAATAGCCCGAGAGCTTACACAATTTTAGTAGATTTCAAAGTAATCTGAAAGCTTGTCCCATGGCTCTCCTACTATACTCCATCGCGTGTTTACCTCAAATAACTAGCCAAAAATTGGTGACAGCTCTCACATTAAAACAACAAACAGTCCGGCATCATGCCGCTATTGTCCTTGGTAATGTTTATCAACAAGACATGGAGTTAATCACGTTTTAGTTGGTGATATAACTAATGATGCTGCAGTTAATAGTGATAAGTTTCTCTAGGTAATAAGTAGATACTATAAATAATCGTTATTACGAGTTTAGTGTAGAATCTTCGAATGAAGTAAGAAGATAAAGCTTAATAGTTGTTTTAAGATAGTCATGAAGGAATCCTTAAATAAGCATGAGTTAGTAGAATATTATAATTGATATAATTTATTATTGCAGATAAAAATAAACTTGAATCCTAATATGTACTTAGAAAATCTAAATGATTTTTAATTAGTAATAAACCTCACTTTTAGGTTAAAGTAGGTACTATTTGTTTTTTTCTGCATAAATTAAAAAAATATATGTTCATACAAGTAAAGAAACATACTGATATAATCAATTTATAAGCTGTATAACTTCTCAAAAATTGTTTTTTATGTGTCTATGTAGTTTTAAGTGCCTTTGGTAAAAATAGGTTTAATGCGGTGAATAAAATATCCTATCGCTTAGACCAAAAATAAGAACCCAAGTACATAATCTATAGGCAACAACATAAATTACCGCATTTATCAGCTATTAGCGGTTTCAATAAAAGTACTCGTACAAGTGCGTACCTATGTGCCCTGTGTGCTGGAAGTTGGTGGGGTTGCCGATCATGGACCGATCTATCCTCCGCCTCGTGCGCTGCGCCTGCGCCGCCGGCTGATAACAGCACGCGAACCACTGCAGCCAGATCTCACCACCAGCGCTCGCCATTTTGAATAGTCCACACAACACGCAACACCAAAAAGTTTAAACTAAGAAAGAGTTTCTCTCTGTCGAGAAAAACTCTAGTCTATGAATTCCGAGATTTAAAATCGAATTTCGAAGCTAGAGATGAGCCGAGAGCAAATCCGTTCGATTCGATCGGCCCTCGCCACGCACTGTCTTTGAATCGAGATTATTTCTCTCGTATCAATAAACGTCAGAATCCTTCAGTTGATCTGTTGATAGCGATGGCATGATGGCTCAGATAACATCTGGAACAAAAGAAGAACATCGGTTAGCAACGAGTTCTGAGAAGCATTATCTATAAATCATACTGTTTAGCGCTTGTATGTAAATGGTCGCAGGATGGCAATGGCGTGTATAACGAGCCTATTTCCTCATGATTTATGATGTTTGATGTGATGAGTGTGTGTGGTTGTTCGATAAATTTATTATAAAACCTTGTGGATTGCGCTGCAAAAGAGAACAAATATATCACCAACAATTTTTTTTCTAGTGTGTATGAGGTTGTTAGGAAACGGCTAAACCTCATGTTTTATAAGATCGAAGGCAAAAAGGGGGATTAAATTCTATATTGTGTCACCATAACTTAACTGTTTTTAGCTGTTTTTTGTTTTTTTTCGTGTTTCGTAATGTGGTCCGGAGAAGCCATCTTCTAGGCCTTCATGCTCCATCATAGACCACATCTTCACTTTACATCAGGTGAGATTGTGGTCAAATGAAAACTTAAATAATAAAAAAAAAAAAAAAAATAGCGTGGGTCAAAGGTGCAATTGGTTAAAACCTTTTTGGGTAGTAATATAAAGATGCAACTAGCGATGCCCATGTTTTTTTAATACAACACTAATGTTATGGGGCCTCTGACATATTAGTGTGAGTTTTAATGTAATGTAAATTATTTTAAACAGTTTTCTCTAGCCTGAGTAAAAACCACATAACACAAACTTTCCCAACAATATTGGTGGGATTAGCGAAGTTATTGCTGGATAAGAAAACCATTAGAAATTGTAGAGAAGTATGTTCTCAGTAAAGAAAGTGAATAATGAACTGAACTAGAAATCTTAGTAATTGCTTAAGTGCTAAGTAGCTTAGTGGACGTTGGAGTCTAACCTCATAGGAAAAGTAAAACGTATATTTTCATAGGAACTTGTAACATGTTATTTTATCGTTTTCCCAAACTGAACACCACATCCTAATCCTGTTTCACGTTAGACAGTTATATAATCTTATCTGTTTGAGCCTATATACAATACATAATTACCAAACACTTTGTGTTATAAAGTAATGTAGATGCCTAAAATAAGAAAACATTTTTTTTCAAACTTAACAGTTATAAACTATAATTAAAATATGTACAAAAAAAACATTAGATCTTTTTGGATTTTTAGAGTTACTTTTTAAAGATAAGTACTATTCATTTATTTAGGGAAATTAATGAATACGGAATATGCATATTTTTTACTGCTTTTAACGTTTGCTGCTTTAAAAAGTATGATAAAATCAGTTTATTAAAGTCCAAAGTACATTTTAAAGAAAACTCGTAATACGAAGACTACATTACAAGTCACAGAATATAGTGATAGCGAAAGATCTTCGGGAGATCACGCTCCGAGCAACAAATCGTATCATGATATCAGTGACATTAGATGAAGTGTTTTGTACTCTGCTACGACGAAGATAGTGATATAATTTATTATAAATACATCTTTGATATTTAGATTTAATAGATACAATATGACACACACACAATAACACAAAAAAAGATAAAAAAAAGTACAAAATTTGTGAATGAGCGGACTTATCGTTGATAGCGATCTCCAAATGCAAACAAATTATATACCAAAACTTTTCTCTTGAACTACTCGACCTATAGCTGAAAATTGCATGAATATCCGATTTAAAGAATTCATTACGCTGTAGAGGACTTACATTTATAATAAATAGTAACAAAATTCACCATTATTTTTAATGATTCGTGAATGGTTAAACTTCTAATACTTCTTTAGAATTATTGGTAGGTAAGATTTCTCAAATTGACCGCAACATCAAAGCTTCCAATTCCAATTCCAATAATGTGACTACGAAATGTTTTCCTCTAAGCATAAAAAATAATAACATACTAAACTGAACTGAAGAAGAAGGCCAAATTATGGTAATCGTTTGATATCTTAACAGACAAACTGAGTTGCCTCAAGGGTTACTAAGGGCTTGATTGACTCGTCGGTGAGAGGGAAAGTCTGGTCACGGACAACTGATTGTTGGATAATGCCAGGGAAAGTGTCGGCAGCTTTGTTTTATATTATTTACAATAGATAATTGTTTACAATGTAGACAAAGTTATTCTTTGTCTCGTGGTATCTGTGGTGTAACCTACCTATCTGTTTACATTTGTGAGTAAACATATTAAGATTTACCTATTTCCGCATTTGACCAATTAAATATTATATTCAAATCAATTAAGTACGTAATAAAAATGTAGAAACCAATCTATACTAATATTATAAAGCTGAAGAGTTTGTTTGTTTGTTTGAACGCGCTAATCTCCGAAAGTACTGGTTCGAATTGAATAAGTCTTTTTGTGTTGGATAGTCCAGTTATCGAGGAAGGCTATAGGCTATATAACATCACGCTACGACCAATAGGAGCAAAGATATAGTGGTAAATGTGTAAAAAACTGGAGAAATTGTTCATCTTTGAAGCCTTCCGTTGCGTGCGCCGCGAAAACGGTTCAAGATACACAAAAAATATGTATTAAATAATAATAGCTCTTTTAATGATCTAAAAAACAGTCCGCGATAGTATATGTCTATCTTTTAAGATTAACTCACAAAAACCGTTTTTATGGTACCTAATTTGGTCGAAATAATTTGTTTAAGTTGTATTAACATAATAATATTAATCTTTATTCAAATAAATATGTTGTTGGTTAAGAGTACTTCATCCATTATAACGCGGGTAGCACCGCAGGGTACAGCTAGTTTGTTGAATAAAAGAAATAAATAAGATGAATAAATAAGATTTTTTTTGATTGTTTATTAATTTGACTACTTGGTAATTGAAAAAGTTCAATGCTCCTTAAGCTACTCAAACTATGAGGTTCTTAGGTACCATAATACAAACAAATTTTATATGATGGACTCATACGATACCTAGAGTTCCGTGTACAGCTTATATAAGAACATTTTTCATAAAAAATAAAACAAAGATAAGTAAAAAAACTCTATCTTTCACGGTTCTTGACAGCCTGATGACAGACAGCAACGAAGTCTCAGTAATAGTGGTAACAGGCTCCCGTATTAACGTTTGGGTACGGAACCCTGTAAAGGATATTGGCCAAGAGAACAAAGAAGTACCTATAGTCACTTTCATTTATGGTTTTATGCAGATGATTCAAACTTTAATATTCAACTTCGCGATAAAATAATCTTATCAATATTTGACATTATACTGATAAAGAGTATTGTTTTTGATATACAATGTATGCCTATGTAGAGTCTACATTATACCTATGCCATAAGACAGCAAAGGGTAGATATTGGGTTTAATTCAAATGTCTGGAACGAATCTGTACTGAGATGGGAATCTTTAAAAGAAATCTGTAGAATTGTGAACAATTTAAACAAAACCTTAAGGCTTGGCATGGGGCTGTAATATAAATTTATTTATAATTTATTGGTTTATTGATTGTTATTTGTTTAAAATCATTGTATTTTGATTGTGACAATCTCCAAGAGCAAAGAGTACTTAAAATATTGGATGGACGATGGACTTAATGAAATAAAAATTTTAAACCCAGAAAATATGTAATGTGATTCTAAATAACTTAAACACGTATTCATTTTTAGCGCCCGATGCAAAATAGAGGTGTTATTGCTTACATTAGCCTAGTTTAGATTTGATATTAGCCAATAAAATAAGAGTAACTAGATCATAGATAACTTCCTTTATATTAAAGGTAGTTTTAACATTGTTGTATAACTATTATTAACAAATTATCATTATAATGGCCTGATTAAATGCAGTTCATCTTATGCATAGAGGTATAAATATTATGCAAATATAATTTGAAATAAATGCAAACCGTCTAAATGTATGGCAGATTATCTGATCTGACAGTCTATTAGTTGTATTATATATATATTTAAATAGTTGCTACAAAATCTTTGAATGTGATATTCTAAGTAACTACTGAAGAAATTATAATAATTATTCGTGTTGAGTAAGTAGCTCTGTTAACAAAGTTAACAGAAAAAAAAGTGCAAAAATAACCCTAACCTTTAAAAAAACGTCATTAGGTAAATTTCATTTGATTGGTATCTTTTCGTCTGTGAACTGCCAAAACTCGAAATAGCGAAATATTTTCTGAATTCGTCTTTGAAATGATGAAAATCAGATTCTCAATTTGTTGATAAACGGTTTTAATTAAAGACAATTTGTCTACAGTTTGTCCTATTCTGCTAGTAACCGCCCACGCTCGCCTGTGACGTGAAAACAGGACTAACAGGAGTCTTCTGTAAATAGCGGGTTCTATTCTCGGACGGGCACTCCCGCCGCGCTTCCTCTGATCTATTAGCACACAAACTTGTTTGGTATACGATATGTTGCGAGGAGAAGTGAAGATTTTTTAAGGTAGCACCCTTATCTTACTAATACCATCTAATACTAAAGTTTGTATGGGTATTATAATAGCAGGTAGGTTTCTTGACTACTTTACTACGCTTAAATGGCTGAACGGATTTCATTGAAACTCTTAATATAAGTACATGGCTTAAAATCTAGATTAACGCATAAGATACTTTTGGAAAAGAAAAATTTCTTTTTTCTTTTTTCTTTTCTTAGATTATGAAAATTAAGTAAATTTAAATATTATGGTTAATATAAGTAGATATGAATTTACAACACTTGCTAGCCTGTTAGTAGACTGAATACATTGACATTTACTATTTAAGATCAGACATCTATTAATTATTATTATGTATTCTTGTAAATAATGGGTAATAATGGGTGTTTAATATGTAAAATATATATGTACCTATGTATGTCTATTAGATTAAGTATATCAGATGTAGTACTAGTTAACCCCATAACACAAATTAAGATCTTACCACGGGGCTAGATGTTGTGTGGATTGTCCAGAAATATTTATTTTATTTATTTATAAATACATGATTTCATTTCATTTTAATAGTTGTGGGAATAAGTACCCATTTAATAGCCCTTCATTCGTCACACGATACAAGTTCAGACCGGTTTGGGTTCTAACTACTAGTGAAGATGGCCTGAGTTACGCATGTCCTGTCCTGTCCTTGTTCAGCGCTAGTACTTCGGTACTTGAAAACGTATTTTTACAAGTTATTTACTGATCTAATCCGGTGTATTTAGCTTTAAAGTTGTCAATAAAGTCAAATTTGTCGGGACGTTTGCTTTTAAATTAAAATAAAATGGCTTAATGCCGCTTTTCAAGAATAGCTCGACTTCAACAGTTTCGTAAAGGAGATAACAGGATATGTTCAAACTAGTCTTTCATATTAAAACATCTACAATTACGGTGTCATGTGGGCAAAAAACTTCATTTATCATATATTAAGAAATAATTTTAAAGTTTTGTAAGTACACGAAGCGTAAAGCTGCGATCCGAAGCTGCGCGGCGGCGGCAGCTGCTAAAACAGACGTAAACGCTTTTGTGCGCCCATAAAATACCGTCTTTGGAATTCCTTTCACCCTCGATATTCGATAGGTGATCTCGATTAGACACATCTCTAACGGTACGTATTTGGCAATTTGCATTCTATAGAACTGGCTTCTGTCTATGATTTTATTGATATTAGCCATTAGCAGGCGATTTTTTTCTATAATTTATAATGATGTCTTTGATTGAATTGGACGACCTCTGTGGCTCGGTGGGCGAACGTCCGCTTGAGGCGCAAGAGGTTGCGGGTTCGATTCCCGCCGGGGGACCAGATTTTGTACGATCTACAATTTCTGGTTTCGGGTCTGGGTGTTTTCTATGTATCATATATATGTATTTACAAAAAAAAATGTATCTATGTAGTATATCAGTCACCTAACACCCATAGTACAAGCTCTGCTTAGTTTGGGGTTAGGTGATGATGTGTGAGTTGTCCGGAAATATTTATTTATTTATTTGTAATTTTTTTTTATACCACAAAGGTAGCAGACGAGCATGCGGCCCACCTGATGGGAAGTGGCTACCGCAGCCTATGGACGCCTGCAACATCAGAGATATTACCTGCGCGCTGCCGACCCCGTAAATGCTTCAAGATACCCTTTTTGAAATAACCCATACTATAGTCCAAGGGGAAAACCTCGGGAGGGAGATCAATCCACAACCCGAGAGTTCGCGGAAGAAAGTTCCTCTTAAACCTGACAGTCCGCGAACTAAACGGCTCCAAGGTGTGTGGATGAAAACTCTTCCGATGGCGAGCGGTGCGATTGTAGAAGGTAGCTGGTGGCACTAAATCAAACAGTTCATCGGAACACAAGCCATTGTACAGGCGATAGAACACACACAGAGAGGAAAAATCCCTTCTAAGACTCAGTGGCTCAATATCACCTGTGAGCGAGGGATCATCAACGATTCTCATAGCTCGTCTTTGAATCGCGTCAAGGGGCTCAAACTTATATGCCGGCGCTCCAGCCCATGCAAAGGTGACAACAGTATTCCATGTGCGGCCGGACTTGCGACTTATAAAGAAGTCTTATTATTATTATTATTTATTTATTTGCTCACATGTACATTTATACAGATATAGGTATATAAATTATTACATCTTAAGTCGATATGTATGTACATGTCGTCTTTTGGTCACTTTTGATTTAACGTGTCTAAGATATGATTCAATCTTATTATTAGACGGACGGTTCTGTCTTACTGTCTTAACATATTCTTTCTCTCCCTAGGATGTTCATAAATTTTCAATGATTTGTATCGAAGCGGACGTAATCTGAATCTATCAACATCTATACCACCTGAGCTGATTTTATTATGTGTAACAAAATCTTGAAACTTCCCGATTTGTACAGACATCGCAAATGACAGAAGTTTGTCTGCTACGTAATTTACCGAATGATATTACAGTAATTCTTCAAATGCTCCAGCCATTGTTTCGGGTCTTTATAACTCGTGACTTCTATAAATTTGTTAATGTTTTCCTGTACCGTCATGGCCGCTGCTCAAAGTCGATAATCGTGGCTCTAAGACCCGCATTCAAATTAATCGATATGAGTAACGATATACCACTCAGACCGATAACCTCCAATTTTAACAAGCGGTTTTTGCTTGATGAACCACAGTCACTGTGGATGGAAAATTTATTTGTTTTAATTAACTGTAATAAAAAGGTTTTATATATTTGTATAATAGGTTTTATAAACTGTAAACTATTGGCGAGGTACTAAGGTTGTTTTATTTTATCATAAATTAAAAAAAAAACACATGGCGAATTGGGAACATTTTTTTTTTCGTTGAAAGTCGGTTAAAAATCAATTTAACATGTCAATAAATAAATATTTCTGGACAATTCACACAACAACATCTAGCTCCGTGGTAAGCTCTAAGCTTGTGTTACAGTACTAGACATCTGATGTACCTACTTAATGTAATAGACATACATATATAGATATTTTTATACTACATATTAAACACCCAGATCAAGGAGAAGTGCTTGCAGAACATACAAACGCTCGCCCCCTCGGCGGGAATCGAACCCGCTACCTCTTGCGCCGCAAGCGGACCATCGCCCACCGCGCCACTGAGGCAGTCAATGTAGCAACTTACTGACAGAACCAATATTGTTTTATTAGGTATTTTATGTAAATTCACAATGAAATCTCTATTGTTCCTAAGGCCTATTAACATAACGTACAATAAATTATTGTATACGCTCATTTTAATTTTTTATTTATCGGTTATTTATAATCTTAGGTTAATTAAGAGTTCAGTCATATCGAAATAATTAGTACTTTTCAAGAATGAAAATAAATCTCTTGGTTTATCCTGTTAATCTTTAGTTTCTCGCACTGTGGTACCTACAATAGTGTTATTTTCTTTGTCCGACCGCAAGGACCAGAGATGAGGTCATCAAACTGACTAGTAGGTAGGTAAGTCGTGAATATACTCGCCACGTTTTTGTAATAGGTACATTGCCAAATAACTGTGATTATAATGTGGAGCCCAGGTCAGTAACTCCAGGCTGAATAACCACTTTGTTTATTAGTGACAAGCATCTTATTCCTCATGTGAAATAGTTATAGGTACCAACCGAATTAAATATTACATTTATTGATTATACATAGGTTTTATTGAAAGTGATTTATCGTTGAAAAGTTTCGTGCAGCACGAAAATTGGGGGTTCTTGATAAGTTTTGCGGAGTCCTATATAATTTTATAATTGTGAAAGTAAGTTTGTTTATATCCGTAATTAATAAGTTGTCTACCTCTTAACTCAACAAACCTCTTCTATACATATACATAAAAATATATATGTAAATGCATCCCGAAAATACGCACATTACACGTGCGATTTACTATTAGCTGAAAATTCACTCTGGCTAGTCACAAGAAAAGGCTTAAGAGGAAGTATTTTATATGAGAACGCTTATATTATGCTGGAGTACTTAACATTTAATTAGGTTTTAGTTCGAGTGGACACTGGTGCAAAAGTCAGAAAAACATTTCCAACACCAAGAAATAACCAAAGTGCGAAAGTTACCTATAACATAAAATGATTCACTATTTCATTGAAGAAAAGGTATCTTTTAAACCATGGGAGAACATAAGATTAATCATAAAATCTCAGCTTTTTACGTTCCTTTTTACTGTTATACTCGTATTTTGTAGTAAGATAAATTGGCTATTGTGCCGTACGTCATATTCACACACTCCATTCATTGAATAATGCGCGCTGTATCTGGCTACCTAATCTGTTCTCCCACGTATATTCCATTATTATTTATGCTCAAATTGATGTAATAACTAAAGAAAATCTGCTTTTACTTATTGTTTCTAATTGCTTAATGTGTGTGAACACTGGCTTGGGATCCCTACAAAAAAAAACAATTTTCATGCCTAACAAAAAGGACCAATTATTATTTGTCTCTGGTAGAGAAGATTCCATATGAACAAAATATTTGAAATTCAAGTGTTGTCCAATTGAAAAAGATTAGTAGTTGAGTAAAAATTGAATACCTCATTAGTTTTTTTCACATGAAACAAGAAATAAATAAATACAATTCATGAAATCTCCAGTTATTCGTCACACTTTATTTGAGTTTATTTGAGTTTTTCGGAACTAAAACCAAATAAACGTGCTGAGTTCAAGTTGCTAAGAAATCTTACGATGACATAATATAACTGGATAAATATTTACCTATTAAAGTCTACACAGAAATTTATGGTTACGCGTTTATTGACTCACTAATTACTAAACTGATAAACAGTACTGTGGTAGGACAAAGTATTTATAATTATTTTCTTAGCGACTTAACTAGTTATAAAACAATAACAGCCAACTTGTCGCAGCAAACAAACTACCGAGTAAATAGTTCATAAACTAGTTGATTTTTCATTCTTTTGATATCATGTAACTGTATGTCAAGTGTTTGGAAATATCGTCAGATAGTGACAATAGAAAAATGTATACTATACTTACATAGTATAATCTTAATTTCAATTTATAAAATTCACAAAAAACTTCAGATTCTAAAACCTTAGTTTTCTAAAAGTAAAAAATCATATTATTTTGATTCGCTTTCATTTGATAACCTCACTCGAGTTTTACATATATTCGGTTCTTCTTTCCCACTATTCCCACCCCCTATAACTTTTAAACGACGGATTTTCATCAAACATGTCTAAAAACACTTACGCCAAAAGTCACCTTTCATACAAAACTAAATTGTAATCGCTTCATTGATTCGGCAGCAATGATGCCACAGACAGACAGACACGTCAAACTCATAACACCCCTGAGGGTAAGATGAGCCCAAAAAGATGTTAGTTAATTGACTGATTACTTCAATTAGTGATTACAGATTGTAAATTTCATTATCATTCTCAGAATTTTATGAAAAAGATAAATACAAACTACTTTTACGTGTATAAGGTTCTTGTAAGTTGTAGTGGTAGAGGTATTTCTTTACTGTTTTAGTATCGCTGTTAAATATTAACATGGCTGGTAACCAAAATGGAATATAAGGGCGAATAAGTAGATTCATAATGGGACAAGGGACTGAAAACACGGAACGACCCCTAATATAGGGGAAGCGTGCATGCCATTGTTTATAGGGGTGAAAAGTCCCATGAAAACTTTAGGGAGGGTCCCGAAAACGTAAACAAGACTACGACATCAATACTTCGATAAAATGCTACGTTTTCATGCGTTTTTCATTGCTTGTGTTGTTTTTGTTTCCTGGTTGTGTTATTTTCTCTATTCTACTGATGTACTTAAGTGGGTGTTGATATATTATATCATGTCACAATTTAATAATCTATCACAAAATAGTCCAAGATTTCATGGTGCAATGCAAATTTCGTGTCACGCTTTTTATTAATAAAATCTAAATCTAAATTTATAAAATATTAAATTCAATGAAATAAAAAAAAAAAAAAAAAATTCAGATCTTATAATGTTAAAGATAAAAATAGTTTTATGTTTATGTTCTTCATTATTCGACTTTCTACCAAATGTAAAGCCAAAAGCTATTGTTTATGCAGTATCCATAGAGCTAAATACTCAAATGGAGGGAACTGGTTGCCATAGCAACCTGGATAATGACAGATGAGTGAGTCATAAGAATTTCGATTATTTTGGCAGCCATCGCGGCATCTGTGCTAGCATTGATTGAATAAACTTGGGGTGCATTGTCTTATTTAGGGAGGATTTGAATCGCAAGAGAATGTTTGCTCTATTTGGAGTTATTTTAATCTAGTAAAAAATAAAATATATTTTCTCGTCTGTCTGTACTTATCTGATGTATAAAACTTTAAAACTACGCAACGGATTTTGATGATTTTTTTTAAAACATTGCAACCGACGAGAATCAACCACTTTGACTGAAATATTTCGGTGCCGCTCATTTTGATTAAATTTGTGTTATCATTTTCACCATCATAATTTCAGCAATGTGAGTTATTCAAGAAGTTTATACGTATAATACAAAAAAATATGTATAATGCAGGAACACTGATAGTTTTTTAAGTTTCTTAAGTAATGTCGTAAGTAAACTTATTTTCTGCGCTTTCTTTGCAAACGCTGGCTGTACCCTAGAAGATAGATCAAATTAATGTATTATATTAAAATGTGAATGCACCAATGCGGATGGAGCCAGGGCGGATCGCTAGTTTTAAAATATTTAATAATCACAATAGGCGATATTAGAGTATTGAATAATGGACCCGGATATTATCCCGAGGTTGGCTTTTGTAACTTAGTCAGAAATGTCCATAATATGTATTCGTTAGTATATTCTTATGTGTAAGAAAGGAGTGAGTGTTGAGATGTTGGGTGATAGAGGGAAATGGAAGAAAATCACATGTTGTGCCGGCCCCACATAGCGTGGGACAAGGGCAGGTTGATGATAATGATTATTTTTCATTTAGTCTATTTATCGAGGACGAATAGGCTACTTTGTACGGCGGGAAAATACGCCGTTACCGCGGGAAAAAAACAAGGGCAACGCCGGCGCCGCGGCGTTTAAAGCTAGTGATGGATAAAGTTATTGTGGCTCGAACTGTCGATAAATCAACTGTCAAATAACACTTAGTGGATAAAGTACAAATTATTCAAAACTGGTAGAGTCCCACCGGAAATCTACAACTAAATATGTATTCGTAGTGACATCCTCATTGTTCAATATATTAAGTAAGTACTTCCACATAACACCCAATATCCTTGTTATTGTGGGTGGCTTATCGTCGGCGACTTTGTTTGAGTTAGGTATAGTCATTTCATCATCACCCTATTAACGTTCCCACTGTTGGGACACAGGGACTTCTATTTTGGCGAGAGAGACTAGGCCTTAATCCCCACGCTAGCTAAGTGCGGGTTGGGGAATGTCACATGTCCTTCAAACTCTTTAAAGTTATCAGAACATGCCGGTTTCCTCACGAGGTTTGCCTTTACCATTAAAGCACGTGTTTTTAATAGCACGTACATTTTTCAAGAAGACAAATCCAGAGGTGCCCGGCTGTGTTTGAACCCACGACCTTCGGAATGAAAGTCTAGTGCGCTTCCACTTAGCCAACACGGCTAAATATAATACATAGTAATTCATTATTCTAAAGTCCAAGCAATAGGACCAGATCTATACTAATATTATAAAGCAGAAGATTATTTTTGTTTGTTTGAACACGAAAACTCAGGAACAAAAAAGGTCCGATTTGCATAATTTTTGCACTGTTAGATCGCCTGCTTATCGAGGCAGGCAAATACTTTTCCTTTTATTTATTATACTTTTGTCCTTGTTATGTGTGTGGCTTATCGTCGGCGACTTTGTTACTATATCCATTTACGTACTAATGTAACACAAAGAGGAGTTTCATTTGTACTCATCCGAAATAAAAATATTTTTTAATTAAATGCATCAATAATTCTATCGCAGTCCAGTCCTACCTAAACCTAGGCAAATAACTTGATTTATTGTCGTAGGTCATATCTGTCATTCTGTTTTTGCACCGCAATTAAACAAAGTTAAAATCTCTTAATAGGAAAAAGGTGAATATTTAAAGGTACCTTATAATTTACGTAATTTACCAAAATGTATCAAATGAAAATATGACAAATATGTATGTACGGAATATCTTGCTATTTTTAGGTTTCTTCATTGCTATCATTGGGAATATTCTAGTCGTCATAGTGCGCATAGTATTCTCTTTGGTTAGACCACCATAGATTTAGCATAGACAAAGTATTAGTAGTGCAAAAAGGTCGGTACCATCTCTAAACCATCTTCCGTTTGCCAGCAGTGTTGCAACAACTGTACCCGAAATAACCCGCAGATAAACCAGCAATAATGCACTGTTGAAATAATACTGATTTATGCACACTAACTAGGTTAAACCATTTTGTTTATCTTTAGAACTGGGTAGAATATACTCTAAAGCATTTTTTTGATATTGTTGGACAATTGACACAGCAATGTTTATGATCAGCTAAACCATAGAAAAATATTTTTTTCTATGGCTAAACATAAAGCTTAGCTAAGGTATTAAGTTTATGCTAGGGAGGAAATTGATGGTAAGCTCTGACATTGTGCCTCAAGTTCTAGATATATATAATATTTTTGACTGCCAGATGTTTACGTTATTGGCGACTGCCTCAGTGGCGCGGTGGGCGGATATCTACATCCACTTGCGGTGCAAGTAGCGGGTTCTATTCCCGCCGAGGGGTCAAGTGTTTATATGTAATGCAAGCACTTTCTCCTTGGTCTGATTTAATAATAAAACACGTCTATGTATGTCTAGATATCTGGTACAGATGTCTCGCACCCGTTACACAAGTTAAGAGCTTATACGGGGCTAGATATTGTTGTGTGGATTTTCCGGACATATTTATTTATTTTATATGATTTTTCATCAATTCACTACATGCAGACCTTACGCCTCTGTGTGTTTTAAAGAACTTTATACTTCAAAACCTGAAAATCCGTAACGTGCTAATAAAATAGTTTTAGAACCAAATGAACAATCGTCAAAGTAGACTATAGTTTAAAAATGAATTTCGTTGAATTTCGTTCCATTACTATAATTAAATTAAAAGATATGACATGGCCGTTTAGAAAGTATAATTTGGGTCAAACCTAAAGAAATATATCCAAGATTCGTACTTTTCTACAAGCGTAGACTCAAGAAAATAGAAAGCTAGAGAATGCACATTAGATGATCAATATGATTTTATTACTTTTCACCGGAATCTCGGATTTTCTCTTTATTATTTGTAGATGCGTGTTTTTTTATTATTTTATTATTAACTACGGTATTTTGACCCTAACCTCTATAAATGACATATTATTTAACTATCTACTTTTTAATTTAAAATTATTTACGCTTAAATTGTCTCCGAGACTCGACATTGAGAAGACCTTGGATTGAATAGATTTCACAGGTCAACTTTGTCAGTTAACAGGTTTCTATCCTAATAACTAGATACTATACATTATAACTTATAAATAGCCCAGCCGCGTCTGTCGTTCAGTCTGTCTTTATGTTAGCGATAAACTTAATAAATTTGATACATATGAGATGGACTCATACTACCTAGAGTTCCCGGTACAGTTTAAACAAATTTCGCAATTAAAAAAACAAATTTATGTAAAAAAAAATATAATGCGAATATGCAGTTCGGGCGGTCATCCTACCAAGTACTGGACGTTCAACGTTGCTTAACTTTGTAAAAATCATGTTTATTGTATAGGCGCCCCTATAAATATGTATTTATTTATTATGTGTTTCTAGTATATCGGCAACAAAAATACATCACTCCTCAAAATTTTTACTCTCTAGCTAACGCTAGCCATCTAACCTGGTGACAGGGAGTCTATATCTATAGATAGACGATGAGGTCTCATTAATAGAGTCCCGTTTTACCTTTTAAGTACGGAACCCTAAAAACTACTGAACTTATCTTTATGCGGTTTCAGAAATAAGTATAGGGATTCAAGAGCAAGGTTTTAGCATCCGTGCATAGCCAGAACGAGCCAGCTAGTTCACAAATTTAAAATATATTAGAAAAACAACATCAGATCCACATCATAGGCTGCAAATTTCAAATCCGTATTCAAATTAATCATTGAATTCAATTTTCCTGACTTGTTTGTGTATTAATTACCTTGTTTAACAGGTCGAACGTATTAAGATAATCAAAATTTGCCATTTAATATGTAGAAATCACCAAAATTATGTGTTTAGGTCGATATGCATTATATGTATATGCAATGAGATGACTTTTGCAATGGCCTTAAAATCTGCATAACGATATGTAAATGAGATAATTAGGTAATAATTAGAACAGATCGGTAGACAGAAGATTTATCTTAGACGGGCAATCACAAGACCAAATAAATCAAATGTTCTTTGTAAAATCTGTGAAAAAAATATACACAAATTTATTAAGTTTTTCCCGCAACAGCTATAACATATATATTTTAGTAAAAAGACAAAACTATTGGTGTTAAAAGGATATTTAATTTAAGTAATAAGTAACCTACTATAGGCGAAGTCAAAATATTAGTAAAATATAGTAATGCCCCACCGGGGCTAATGTCAGGGTATCGAAAATGAAACACCTTTATTGTAACCAAATGAAGCAAGGAATAAAAAAATATGAAAAAACATTTACTATAGCTATGTTTTGCATTCACTGCTGGACATAAGCCTCCCTCAAAGACTTCCATTTATTTCGATTAGAGCCGGCCTTCACGAAATCGTTCGTCAATCTAGTTGGTGGACGTCCTACGCTGCGTTTGCCGATCCGTGGTGTCTATTCGTTTTTTTTCCGGCCATAAGACTGTGCTAAGAGCAATATGGCCAGCCCACTGCCAATTTAAAGAGCTAATTCGTTTGGCTATGTCGGTGATCCGCGTTCATCTATACGTATCTCCTCATTTTTGATTCGATCACGTAAAGAAACTCCGAGCATAGCCCTCTCCATAGCTCTTTGGTTTTATACATTACCAGTTCATATACATTTAAAGTCCTAAAACAGAATCGCAGCAGCAGTTGCAGTATTTTCTGTACGTGAGCTGAACAAAACAAATGCGTATTTTGTCCTCGATTTGTAGCATTGTGGGCCATTTGCTTGCTGGCAAGACTGGGTCAAACCACAAATGTGGCGAGATTGTGTGACCGTTCCAAGCGATATACTCATTACTTTTTAACTATCATGGATTTAAACGAAGTGCTTATTATACGATTTTTTAAGCGCACTGTCATTATTATCCAACTGATTATGGCTTTTTGACATTTCTGGTTTAATTAGGCAGATTCGTTCTTTCAAAATATTTTAATGTAAATTATAGACCACATCTTTTAGACAATACAAAAACGTTTATTGTACAACACAGTGATATAAAAAATCTTAATATAATGGTTTCCAAACTAGGCACAGCCTGTATCTTGGAAACCTCCTTCCAAATTAATCCAATCATACATAGAAAGTACTAATAAAATAATATACGTTTACATTTTATAGAGAAAGACAATTAAGTATAGTAAAATACAAAATTAAAAATAGGTAATTAATTAAAGGTATACGCGCAAAGTAGTTTAAAGTGTGTTAAGATATCTATATTTAATTTAAGTAAATGGGTGTCACCTATGTGTGATATAATACTTTTACCAGTAGGTCATCTTACTAGTAGGTCTTTTACCAGTATAAGTCGCCATTGGCCAATAGAAGCGAGATTTCTCAGTATGTATTTTGCGGCAATCATAAAAATACTCACATATAAAACTAGGTTTATATAAAACACTAATCTGCAAACAAAGATTTCAAAAGAATTGTGCAACATCGCGCAAAACGTGCAAAAACAATAATGTGGGCATTACTACATATGGACATTTCGTAATGTGACCATTCAGGGAAAAGTCGATGAACTGAATTTGTACCGATACTGAAAAACATTCGATTGTAGTGTTCTATTGGTTAACATCACAATTTTGAAATCTACATGATGCAATCATTTAAAACAGTGGTTTTCATTCGTCATGTGTTTGATAAATATTTCTGAGTAAGCATTATTTTTCTAGTCCAATACGTTATGATGATTAATCATGAAACTAAAAAAATAATTAATTAAAACTTAAGCCCTTTTAATTAACATTAATTAATAATTGACTGAGTAAATTCACATTTTGCATTCACAGAATAAAATTTATGAATCTGGTACAATTTATTATAATTTAACTTAATCGTCATCCGAATGTGAAAAACAGTCTTTGACCTCGTTTTGTTTGTTTATTCGTTTCCATAATTATAGGTTGTTAGCTTAGGACGCCTAATCGGTTGTTTAAATATAAAATCTCTGTCCTTTATAAGTCTATTTTAGTATCTATTTTATGTTTTTATGAGTAATTTGAGACCGTATTGGAAATAGGAATATTCTGTTTTAATGACAAATAAAATATATTTATATTTCCGGACAATCCACACCAACAACATCTAGCCCATCTAGCAGCGTGGTAAGCTCTAAGCTTGTGTTACGGGTAGAAGACATCTGATATAATTAATATAATACCCATAGATTTTTTATATTTACTATGTTTATAGTTTTTAGCTAGAACTTTTAGATTCAGCTTTATGCGAATAATATGCCTCTCTATAACTCGTAAAACCTCTAAATATGAAAATGGCTGTATTAATTTATTAATTTAAGATTAATTAAAGCCAGGTCAGATGAACTTTGATAAATGACATTATTTTATCGAAAATGATATATCGACCGCCAACCTATGACCATCCACTTCAACAATGTAGGTGGCGCCTTAACATGACGAAGTTGCTCACGCACTTTTGCCTATAAATTTGGATACTCGAGTCATCTCAGAGCACACAAAAAGTAGATCATGTACATACACCCTATCTAACAAAAGTCTAAATTAAAATGCCTGTCGCCATAGCCGAAATAGACAAGGACACATCATCATCATCACCCCATTAACGTTGCCACTGCTGGGACACAGGGACTTTTCTCTTGACGAGAGATATGAGGCTTTTATTCACCACGCTGGCCAAGTGCGGGTTGGTAAATGCCACATGTCTTTTCTCAAAGTTGTCAGAAAATGTCGGTTTCCTTACGATGTTCCCGTCACCTTTGAAGAGCTCATATTTTTTTCTAGAAAAAAATCCATAGGTGCGCGATGAGGTTTCAACCCACGACCAGCGGAATGAAAGTCAAGTGTGCACTTAGCCAACACGGCTCTAGGCGGCCGGCGGCTAGGACACATCACATTACATTATATTATCGCAAGCGCACAGAATCACAAGTAGAGAGTAGAAGCGATGTGGCCGTTGGCACACGAAGTCGTAGAAGAATTGATGTCTTGCCAAGCCTTTCTATGGCTTTGTACTTTTTACTTTATCTAATGTCGGAAACAATTACTTTTTTGCCCTGGGTGATTCACCTTAAGCATCAAGTTCATAACAAAGCATTTCGGTTTGGATTTCGCTAGTTGCAAAGTTAACATGACTCACATTACGAGCAGGGTTCGACGGCAAGTGAACATAATGGTCCCCGTTGTAAAGTCAACAAACCACTTTGAACTTTACTAGGTTGGTAATAGTGGTGAATATTTATTTTAAGATATTGAGCTTGTGAATTACCTGACATTCGCTGTATTTACTCAGAAAGGTCGTGTTTATACTTATCACCAAACAACTGAACTCGCCTTTAACTTAAATAAAGACAACTAGCAGTGCCTAGTTAATGCTTTGCTTCCCGCGTTTTATAGATTTTCCCACGGTAAAAAGTATGTGATCTAAGTCACTTCTCAAGCTTTAGAGAATCTGTGTTTCAAATTTCATTCAAATCGGTTCAGTAGATCCAGAGATTACCCTCTTACAACTTTAAAAACCTTAACTCACTATCTCACAAACTTTACCTATTTATAATATTAGTATAAATTATTATACATATGTATAAGTTTGAATGATGCGTGGAAGGGGAATAGGGAGGCCCTGCCCAGCAGTGGGACATGAGCTGAAAATAGATTAAATAAATTATATGGATATGTAAAGCTTCTTTTGATAAGTTTTAGATATTATCTCGGTTTTTCGTCACAAGAAGCTCTACATATCCATATAATTTATTATCCATATGAATACTAACATATAATCAAGAAAATCCTTTTGATGATGATGATAAAGTACTACTCTTTATAGATCTTTATAGATATCTCAGCCGTAAGACGTCCACTGCTGGACATAGGCCTCCCTCAAAGATCTCCAGTAATTTCGGCTGCATGCAGCGGCCTGCATCCACCGTGAGCCCGCAGCCTTCACCAGATCGTCCGTCCATCTAGTTGGTGGACGTCCTACGCTGCGCTTACGATCCGTGTGAGTAGTATTTAAATACACCTAATATCGTATATGTTTTATGTAAGAGAGTATTTATTTTCGTCCCTACAAAATATATGTTATAAGTTATAACAAGTCTTCCAGTATAAGACTTCAAAGGAACCGTTAATTAAACTTCTCAGTAGCAATAAAGTCAGAAATATAAATAGAAACTTAATTATTACAGGAAAATAAGGGACAAATAAAACATTCTAGGAATTTAAGTACCATAATAAGTAGGCTGATTATATTTATTGCTTAGCGATGAGTGTGGCCGGGTTCATTATTGTAACTTGAAGTATTCGGGCGGAAACGATGCTTGGCGTGGACGTGGCTACAATTTAGTCAATTACTTATTTATTTAGACAAATCTCTGTCCGCTAATGTAGACAACAACATCAACATAATTTAAATGCGCCAGCGTGACTCGAATCTTCAGCCGCTGGAATCATGAGAACATGGAACCATAAGAACAACATCGATGTTACTTTGACAACAGTAACTGCCATGCCGTGCTAATTCTAACCGAGCACTGGCACCGTTACGTGACTCATAACACTCATAAGATTCTTCTAACGTGATAAACACCGGCTGTTTACAAGTGTCCTTAATTATTTATGCAGCCTCAGCAGTTTATTTGATTAAGAGCTTATTTCACAAAATACTAAGCATAATACTAAGCAATGGTTATGACAATAATTATTTTAATTATGTCAAGAGCTATCCCGCTGTTTCACATGTGACTGAACGCAATAGCTCTATATTTTAACCATTGTCTTATTTTACTCGGAGATGAAACAGGTTGTTGCTGGTTGACAATTTAAACTGCTTTTTAACCCTTGACCAAAAAAGAGGGGTGTTATAAGTTTGACGTCTGTCTGTGTGTTCGTCTGTGTGTCTGTCTGACTGTCTGGGACATCATAGCTCCCGAACGGATGGAGCGATTCCAATTAGTTTTTTTTTGTATGAAAGTTGTGCTTGGCGCGAGTGTTCTTAGACATGTTTCATGAAAATCGTTTGTGCCGTTTAAAAGTTATGGGGGTTAGAGTGGGGAAGGTAACCAAAAACCAGTAAATATACTCAAATGAAAGCGCATCGCGTGCACATTATAAAATATTATGGTGTTTTACTTTTAAGGAAATTAAAGCATTGGAATCGGGGGTTATTCAGAAATTTAAATTTTAGATTTATCTACTCTTAATATACCATCCAACTATTTGCTGATTAGTATGTCCTAGTCCTAGTATGAAATTAACCTATGTTTTGACTCAAATGAGGCATTACAACTAAGAATGTATTACGAAATTGTAACATCGACAAAATGTTTGACTTGATTTAACTATTTCAAATGAAGACAAATGACAATGCATTGCATTTGCATTTTCATTTTATCCGAACTTAGCAAAATGCTAATATTCAAAATTTGTAATGTAATGTATAATGGAAGACGTGGGTTCGAGTCCATTTAGTTAGTAAACTACGTTACTTCGTCTACACAAATTTACAATATTAGTTACAACCTAAAAAGTGGGGCTTATCTTTTTGTAAAAACACAAAGGTTAGCAAAATGCGTTATCTATTAAATGTAATTAGAGAAAAATTTAGAAAGTTAAGATACCAAGTAATAAATTTAGCGTTCTAATTTAAGACTTACCATAAACATTAAAACATTTGACTAGAATTATTTATGTTTATGATGCATTAGTAAGCAGCAATTTCATTAAGTTTTGCACTGTTAATTAAATTAGAAATTCATTTATTTAAGTGTATGCATCTAGCTTAGATGCGGAATATGGATGCCAGCTTTCCAATTGGCAGAAGCTGGAAACCTAATTAGTGAATAAAATCACTTGGCAGGATATTGAACACTTTTCTAAAATTTTTATTCTTAATAAATAATTTACGAGGAAAAGTTATTTACAAATGTAGACTAGGTTAGGTGATGAATAGTTCGAGTGTTATATATTTTAATATTAGTTAAAATTTTCTTATTATATTCTTCAGGATCCTCAATATATCGGCTCGGCTATCTAAGACTTTATCAATCATAATCATCATTTAGCTATGTTTGTGTTTTTTTTGGTAAGGCGGTATATTTTTTCAAATCAGACCAATAGTTACTGAAATTACCGATTAGCTTAATTTTTTATAGAATGCAGGCAGAATCCTTAAGAACAATGACATTATGTAGTAACAATTTTGTAGTACCTACAACAACAGAACCACGAGTTAAATGACTTTCAAATGCGATTCTCACGCCAAGGCCGCGCGTCTGGGTTATCAAAAGCTGTTTTATAAACATTTTCAAGACAAATATTTGTTGTTAAAATGTTCATAAAACACTTTCAAGTGGACTTCTTAAACTATTTTAAAACTTACATAATATTACTTACTCAAATATAATTTGCGTTATATTTCTCTTATTTTAAAATTTATATTATCTTTAATAATGTGAATACTTACTTTTATTAAAGAAAATTTAATTTTGGTATAGCTATTTTTTTTCAATTGAAGCTCGATTACTCGGATTCAAGTATGATTTCAAAAAATTGTTTATTATGTATGTCTAAATCAAATAAAAATACTAATCTATGTAATAACTCCTTTAGATAAACACCAGCTTTAGATAAAACGATGGATTCAGGATAGAAACATGTTTAGAAACACATTTGACATGATTTCTTAAGTTCTTTAATTCAATAGTATTGTTATAATCAGATAACTAGATAGTTTTTGTTACTAAATAAAGAACTTCATTTACATAGACACAAATTTATGAACAATTTTGCAAAGAACGTAGGCCTCAGACCTGATACAAGTCCTAAAAAACTTTATTTTAAGTTTAAATCGTATATGCTGTTGAAAAATTAATAAAATCATTTTTCAATTTTAACTTAGTAATTAAAATAAATATTTTGTAAGATTAAAGTTTCTCAACATGTAGATTTTTTATAAAAAAAAACCTGTTATTTATTTATTAATATAGGTCTTGAAATAATCTATTATTCATTTATTAACTGTATTAAAAATATCTTCATAGATTTTAAGATATTTGATGAAGATTACAGTATTCCTAGACTTGTATTATGTAGCTGTTGCATTGATAAGGCTATCAATTCACAAGAAATACATTAATGCACAGGTACTTAATCTGAAATTGGCAAAGATATCAAGCTCGATGTGGATTCAAAAATACAATATACTCGTACTCGTATATACCGATGTGATATGGATATTGGTAATTAAAGAGGTAGTATGATAAATAATCTCATAATTTAAATTAAAACTTTAAGGCACTAACAAAGACAAATCATCAGGTATATAATACCAAGCACTATTAAATGTTTGATCTTCATGTTTACTATAAAAATTCTTGACATAACATACATATTTCGTACGTAATTTTATTCATACTGGTGGCGCCACATTATTAATTACTAGCTGTGCCCCGCGGTGTTACCCGCGTTATAATGGATTTTCCCGCGGAATGACGTTTTCCCGCTGTAAAAAGTAGCCTATGTTATTTTTCAGGCTCTAGAGATTCTGTGTACCAAATTTCATTTAAATCGGTTCAGTAGTTTTCGCGTGAAAGAGTAACAAACATCCATACATCCATACTTACAAACTTTCGCCTTTATAATAGTAGTAGGATGTCCCCGAATTTGTCTGTTTGCGGTGATGTGAAAAACTACTGAACGGATTGCCTTTAATATTTCTGACATTAGTAGAAGTGATTAAAGGGAAAGGTTTAAATACTCTGAGTGATTTGACGAACTCAGTGGCTCGGTGGGCAAGTTCCGCCGAGGTTCCGAGGTTGCGGGTTCGATTCCCGCCGGGGGACCAGATTTTGAACGATCTAAAATTTCTGTTTCGGGTCTGGGTCGTTTCTATGTATTAAATCTATGTATTTACGAAATAAAATGTATATTATGCTGTATATCGGTCACCTAACACGCATAGTACAAGCTCTGTAAAGTTTGGGGTCTGGTGTTTAGTCCTGTAATATTTAATTATTTTACAATTTCATACTAGGTGCCCCGTCCAGTTTTGCACGGATAAATAACCTTATTCTTGAATTACTCTACGGATTGCTCAACACCACATGAATAGAAAGAAAGGAATGTTTATTTGTCACAAAAAAAAAACAACCGTTCAGTCGTTATTTAGTTTATCCCGAACATAAAGACAGACAGACACACACGACGACGGGGGGCTTGATTCATATTACATAAGTTTAGATTTAATTTACATCCGTGTATCGGCTAGTACATGTATATTGCCAAGTAAGTACGTTATTTAAAACCCAATATATATGTATTGTGGTATTTAATATGCATATGTTGCTTTGAGGATGTTATCATTGATACGGTAAGCCGCATAAATTTGTTCCAGCTCAGTAGTTATTAACGCAAATGACATTGTCACAGCATATTAATAGATCGGTTTACCTTATTATATGCTCGAGGAGACATATTATTTGGATTACTGCTGTATGAAGTAAAGTAGTTCTAAAGTAATGTTAAATAAATAAATAAATAAATATTTCCGGACTACTCACACAGCATCACCTAACCCCAAACTAAGCAGAGCTTGTACTATGGGTGTTAGGTGACTGATATACAAAATATATATGATATAAATGTTATGGTAACTTAGTAGTTTAATATGGCTTGCTTGTAAAACAATATTATTGGATTCCATTATCAAGATAAAAACAAAATAGACAAAATGCATAGCATGGAGAAATTATAACAGATACAAGCATACTAACGGAAAAGCACACCATGCTTTCTCATCAGACATTCAATTAAAACGTCAAAGTTTATACAAAAGTCATAAATAAATCTCATGGTATAAATACTCACGTAGGAGCAAAGTCCTCGCGTAGGGCTTCCACGCACTCAACAAAAATGCACTGATATCACTTGTTTTGATCACACAGTCTCTCTGTTATTTATTTAATGGGCAGATGAGCGAGCGTCCTTCCTCAGCCCGGTTCAACCAGTAACTGATCTGTGTGGTAAACTAAACTTGACTTGCCGGGTGAGAAACTTAACTGCAGAACGTTGTATGTCCCGTTCCACTCTCCTATGTCTTCATGTTTAAGGTTCATTCTCATTTGTGGTTTTTGCGTATGCCATGGTCGTTAAGCCACGTTATGCATTTCTTTTGAGAGAAAAGGCGAAAGGACATTGGCTGGCCTCTACTTGCTCGCCGCGTTTGTCTCCAAAATAGTGAGCAGTGTGTAACTGAATGTGTTATTGATGTCTTTCTGGGTGTTCAAAATCTGAAAGTTTTACCACTAAAAGAGAGTTTGTGTCAAATATATATGTAGCATCAACATCGCGCTGATAACATTCCCCGTCGTAAATACATTATAAAGCTGCTTATTTTTTTAAGATTGAAGTATAAATTATAGTTGTACCATAGTAACAGCAAAAAAATTCATATACGAGTAGGTACGCTCATTATCAATTAAATGTGGTCAGTCATTATAACTCGCTATCAAGAACTTATATAGGTACTAATATATTTATGTAAGTTTCTTGGTGCGATGCGATAGCTGCATGACTTAAGCTATGTCAAGCATGCCCTGATCTACATATATCTGAGCAGATATCTTATACAACCACGGTTGACCTCGATTTTGGTATCAATTTGTTGGTTTTAGTAGCGGTGGCGCGGTGGGTGAATGTCCGCTTGCAGAGCAAGAGGTAGCGGGTTCGACTCCCGCCGTGGGTAAAAATGTTTGTATGTTCTGCCAGCACTTTTTTCCTTGGTCTGGGTGTTTGATATGTATAAAACATATATCTATAAATTAATGTATATTATATAAAGTTTATCAGATATCTAGTACCCGTAACACAACCTTAGAGCTTACTACGGGGCTAGATGTTCTTGTGTAGATTGTCCAGACATATGTTTATTTAATTTAATTTATTTATTTATTTATTTTAAGGTTTTAGGAAAACTTACAGCTAGATACAATAATAATACAATACAAATTAAATACATGGAAAATTACATGCATACTGAAGGCCAAATATAAAGTTTTCACATAAAACAAAACATTTATTTATCTATAAATTTCTCTGACTCCAAGTCTCCAGCAATTTATCTAAAACTAGCTGTGCCTTGCGGTGCTACCCGCGTTATAATGGATGAAGTACTCTTAACCAACAACATATTTTTTTGAATAAAGATTAATATTATTATGTTGATACAACTTAAACAAATTATTTCGACCAAATTAGGTACCATAAAAACGGTTTTTGTGAGTTAATCTTAAAAGATAGACATATACTATCGCGGACTGTTTTTTAGATCATTAAAAGAGCTATTATTCTTTAATACATATTTTTTGTGTATCTTGAACCGTTTTCACGGCGCACGCAACGGAAGGCTTCAAAGATGAACTATTTCTCCCGTTTTTTACACATTTACCACTATATCTTTGCTCCTATTGGTCGTAGCGTGATGTTATATAGCCTATAGCCTTCCTCGATAACTGGACTATCCAACACAAAAAGAATTATTCAATTCGAACCAGTAGTTTCGGAGATTAGCGCGTTCAAACAAACAAACAAACAAACAAACTCTTCAGCTTTATATATTAGTATAGATTAAAATGTTTACACTCAACATAGAAAACAACACAATCTACATAATATTACTTTAGTGTTTTGCATCTGGACAAACATGTAGCTTATTTTTTAAAATCTCGCTCCTTATCAATCGGCAGTCGGCATCAAACACTCAAATCATCTCAACGATAACCATAAAGCATTGCGCAAGTGGGCCATCCTGTGATGTGATTATTATCTCTATTGGTGCGGCTACAACAGCGGCCTACGGTGAATATTCGTGTCTTTGCGATCTGAGGCCAGGTACGTAGTTGCAACGCGAAATATTCGGGCGAAAACGATGTTTGTCGTGGGCGTGGCTACCAAAACGTCGCTTCAGAATCCTGTAGCGCCCAACGCGACACAAATCTATATCCGCTAGTGTAGACAAGAACATCGCGTAACCCGTTCTCGATGGTTTAAGCGCGCCAACGCAAAACAACGGATTTCTTCTCGATCTTATTATTAAAACTGACATCTCTCTCTTTTTTTTTCTTTTATTGAAAGGGTTTGTTCAAACACTGAACATGTCACCCTTGTAGGTACACAAAATACAATAATCAAAGAAAACTTATTACTGTAACTATACTATTCTATAACTATGTACTTATATCTATACTAGCGACCCGCCCCGGCTTCGCACGGGTGCAATGCTGATACTAAATACACTACAGAAAAACTGTGAGCGTTGTATATAAAAACATAGCGGCCCGCTCCGGCTTCGCACGGGTATAAAATATATAGCCTATGTGATTAAAATCGATCCAGTAGTTTTGAGAAAACCGCGGCCTCAGACGCGCTATTTAAAGGCACGCTCTCGCCGCAAACGCTACTTCCCGCAATTTTTAAATCTGCAATATCTTCGAAAATATTCACTTAAATCACACACGGTGTAAAGGGCCATATAGATCTATATTAAATGAACAATGTATTCAAGGTATTTAATTGCTTAAAGATTAATGCTGTATTGGTTAAAATCGCTTTGAAAATTAGCCATTATTTGTCCTAAAAAGTAAATGACAAAAAAAAGTTATTTTGGGTTATCCATAAGAGATAGACATATACCATCACGGACTTTTTTGTAGACATTTTCAATGTGTACAATACTTAGTACATATTTTGATAAAACTCGTAGGGTGAACTCTACGAGTATTGCAATGTAAGCGGAAAAAATGTAATTATTTACGACATCACATTAGAAACCTCATAAATAACAGTACTTCTCTACTATTTAATGGATGTTATTATACATATAAACCTTCCTCTTGAATCACTCTATCTATTAAAAAACCGCATCAAAATCCGTTGCATAGTTTCAAAGATTTAAGCATACAAAGGGACATAGGGACAGAGAAAGCGACTTTGTTTTATACTATGTAGTGATTTCTAGGTACTACGTTCTGTAACAAATTGTTTGTAAAGTTTGTTCAGTTTTCCAGCTTCCTCTGAATCCTCTGATTGAGGGTTAGCTAGATAACTGTTACAGCTTCCTATTTGCCAAAAGTAAGACGATTTTTTAAATAACCGGTTACGAAGGTCCTTGTTCCGGACACATTCCATAAGACATCTCTCTCTCTTCAAGCGTAGAATGTGCACTACTGGAATTGAGCTTGCTGGAATAGTTAGAATAAACGTCACGCAGGCGGGTTGGCGAGTGCAGTATTTGATGTTGTATCTATGATTGTGTTCCAAGTCACTGCATATTTAGCGGCAGCTTACTAATGAACATTTCTGAGATGCTTCTTTAATTACCGGACTAATAGAACCTATTCTTAAGAGTTTTAGAAAATTACCTATAATTCATTCGCAAGCAAATTTTTCAAAATATTTGATAGTATGTGTGTGTGTAAAGGCTATACAGGGTGCAAAAAAAAACAAAAACAGTATTGTTTTTTTTTATCAAAAATAATGAAATGTATCCTTTCAGTAAAATGAGCTAGCTAAAGGATTAAAATTGTTTTCCCTTCTGAGCCCATTGATTTTTCACCCTGTATAGCCTATACGCACACACACGACGTACTATCGCGCGTGAAACAGCAGTCATGCGTGATAGAGCGCGCGTATAATGGATGTGAAAGGGATAGAAAATCCACGCGCCGCACTCATCAGTCACGCGCGCAATCGCGTTCCCTCCGGTAGCCTTCACTTTATACTTCATTCTTTCGCGCACGACAAGATGGCGGATATCCGTACATGGAGTAAAGAGTTGGTATTGGAGCTAATTACACTGTACAAGTCTTTTCCATGTCTCTGGAATGTCAAGTCCGAAGAATATAAAAACAAATATCTCAAAAGCGAGGCTTATAAAAACTTATCTGACTTTTGTAAAGGAAAAGGTTTTCATGACGCCAATCGAGATTTTGTGGTTAAGAAAATACAAAGTTTGAGGGGCTCGTTTCGGAAGGAGCTAAAGAAAGTTATAGATAGCCAGCGTAGTGGGAAAGGTGACGTGTACAAATCATCCCTTTGGTACTTTGACTATATGCTCTTCACTAGGGACGAAGACTTAACAGAAACTGGAGTTGATGTGGATGAAACTGAGCAGCAAAATAAAGCCGTAAGTAAATTTTGTGGTTTTTATCTGTGGTATCAGTAAAGATTACCATTTTATTAACAGCACATACATCTAAATAGCTTAGGTACATTTGGTGCACGCTATAAATATTTCCGAACAAAACACTCAACAACATCTAACTCCGACAGCTCCAAGCTCCCGTCCCGAGGAGAGCTCTAAGCTTGTGTTACGGGTACTTACTAGACATCTGATTTAACTACTTAATTTTAATTAAAGTAAAATGTATTTGGTGTAAAGAGATGAAATGCGTTTTCACTAAAATTGACAGGCAAATTTATTTACTGTAATAATAGGGTAAGATAATCCATTTTATTAAAGGAAAAATCCCAATGCAATAAGGTAGAATGTCAAAAAAAAATTACATATACTAAAAAAATCATAAAAATAAATTATAAATTGACAAATTTATCAACTATCAATCATCATCATCATCTTCCTGACCTTATCCCACATTACGTGGGGTCGGCACAACATGTTTTCTCCTTCCATTTCCCTCTATCACCCAATTAATAAATTAATCAACTATCAATATAAATACAAAAAAAAACACAAATCAAAATTAATAAAACCTTATATTAATAATAATTCATAAAATAGTAATTCAGTATTCCTAATGATTGTGCCTATTTTGCTAGGGTTATTATTCCACCATCGCACCATCAGAAATTAATCCATTTTTACCCACATCATCACAACACGAATATACTCATAATTTTTAACATTCGAAGACAATACGATACTGACATAGTAATGTATTATTCAGTGATGGTTCTGTAAAAGTGTTAATAATTCTATAATTATACTTTAGCATGGCGTAAAATCCGATAAGGGCATGTGAATATGTTTGCCATCCCTAGCACGCCCGCAGTTGAACTGCCATTTCATTTCAAATTCATTATGAGGTCTTTTATAAATTGTTATTTTTAGGCGGATGCTGCTGATGATGCTGATGTGACTGCGACGGACTGGACACCTCAACGAAAGAAAATAAAGGCTACCCCCAACTACCAGCCAGATTTTCTCGAAGTCTGCCTAGATACTAACAAAAAAACAACTAACACGGATCTTTCGGAGTATGACGTTGCTGGAATAAACATGGCCAAAAAATTAGCCAAAATGGATCCATTGCAGGCCATTTACGCGGAATCGATAATAAACAATGTTTTACGCAAAGGATTACTGAAAAAACTGACTGAAGAAACAGATTTATGTGACAGTAATTGTAATAAGATTATTAAAAGACGACTTTCCAAGCGTTCCTCGCATTCAAGAAGTTCATCAGAATGACAGTCTCTACTTTAATGACTCAGTAGGTACCTTCCATGTACCTCTAGTGGACTAAGAGACAAGGTTCTCGTATTAAGAAGTCTGAATTTAACTCAATTAAGATCTTATTATTAGCTTTGATCGGTAAAATTTAATCATCATCATCATCATCACCCTATTAACGTTCCCACTGCTGGGACACAGGGACTTCTCTCTTGACGAGAGAGATTAGGCCTTAATTCACCACGCTGGCCAAGTGCGGGTTGGTGAATGTCACATTTCCTTCAAACTCTTTTAAAGTTCTCAGAACATGCCGGTTTCCTCACGATGTTTGCCTTCACCGTTAAAGCACGTGTTTAAAGCAATGTGTTTAATGAAAATTTAATAGATGATTAGATTTAATAAAGAGTGATCATTAATAAACACATATAGCTTGTTTATTTTATTATTATTAAATGACTTAGATACCTTGCCATACGGCCAAGCAGTGGGCAACAACAGGCTGCATTTGATGATGACCTAGGTACACAAAAAACAGTGAAGCGTAAAAAACCTTACAAAGTAATCACGATAGAATGAGGGGCAGTAATTTTACAAGCGTAATCCTGTACGTTCAAAAATACGCACGCTTGACTGTGCGTGGCCGCAATAAGCTTCAAACACAAAGCAGACAAAATTATGATCACAGAGATTTAAAATCACGCAAAAGAAATCACCTAATAGAACCACTAATTTTGTGACAAAAACTGACTCATTATTGCATAATACTGACTCATTATATAAAATCGCCCTTGTCGGCTATTAGAAGCGTTGGAAAGTCACCAAGGCATTGATTATGGGGTGGTGGCATGCGGCCTACTGAGCAGAATGTGCCGCTCGGATGCGTCGCTTGTTGGCACGCATGGTGATTCTCCAATCATGTGTGATCGGGGACCACATCTGCAGAGAAAATTGAGACCTTCTAGTTGTACATTGAGACAGTTGGATATGAGTAATATTTTATTTGGAGTGTACATGGGTGACTTACGATTTTTTGTCGCGCGGCAAAGAATGGCAATAAATTTTAAGTCAATTTTTTGTCTAGACGGACGAATCGGCAAAAATGTATGCGCGGTATAGATAGGACATTGTTATGAAAGGATTATAATAGTAAACACAATAAATTACTATTGTGTTAATAATGGACTAAGGACGGATTAGTGGTAGTCAAACTCATAGTAAAATACCCACAGGGTAGACAATTAGGTAAAGGGTCTTTACTCGCAGTGGAAGTATTTTTAGAGACATGTGTGAAATCAAAACGAAACTGAACGAAGTAATAAATAAAATAAAATATTTGAGCAGATTTTGTACTATGGGTGTTAGGTGACTGATATACTACATAGATACATTTTTTTTTGTAAATACATACATATGATACATACCATACCTAGATATATACCCAGACCCGAAACCAGGAATTGTAGATCGTACGAAATCTGGTCGGAATCGAACCCGCAACCTCCTGCGCCTCAGGCGGACGATATATTAGACTCTACAGTCTCTTAAAGTCTATTTATTTTCTACAGTCTCTTTTGGAAAATAAATAGTAGATATTAAATTGTGGATGACAAATGCGATATTGAAAACACCAGGCGCTAGGCGCCGCATATTTGCTTGTTTAGTTGAAAGAAGTTTTTAGAGTTGAATATTCACACAAACTGAAATAGATATATAGAATATTAATTGAGATACATATTCAAATATCTAATTGAGATAAATAAAACAACTTTAACATCATAAAAACTTAGCATTGCTTAATGTAGATAATTAAATGGAGCACCAGTTGTCATGGCATCGTCAAGAATGTAATTAGTTTACACTAGTTTATGGTTACTACATGATACATAATCTTATATATAGAATTCTCGTGTCACAATGTTAGTTCCCGTACTCCTCCGAAACGGATTGCTTGACCGATTCTCATGAATTTTGTGAGCATATTGAGTAGGTCTGAGAATCGGCCAATATCTATTTTTCATTCATTTTGCAAAACAACGTTTGTTGGGGTCGGCTAGTATTATATATTATAAAATATATTATCGAATATTCTAGCTAAGGCCCTAGAAGTGCAGAAGCGTGGTCACATTATTCTATCTGTGCGATCCCCGCCAGTCTTGTTTATAAGATTACGTAGTAGTATTTACAAAACCTTTTTAAGCTCTTATTACTATTTTTAGGTGTCCCTTTGCTTTACCGAGCGTTATCAAACGTAAAGAGCCCGGCGCAATCTCCTTTTTTTCTCTCTCTTATTTTTAGTCATGATGTGTTTTGCCGAGTATCCTCAAAATCAAGACAACCTCTGTCAAACTTGGCACCAACCAGCCTAACTCCTTCTTATCAGCAGAGTAGAACTTTATGTGCTTGAGGTGTGTAGGTTAGTAAGTAGAAATAATACATTTATTATTTTGTAATATGCACGTGATATTTGAGATTCCACTCGAGTATATTCGCTTATGCTTTCCTTCATTTGACCTCCATAACGTTTTAAGAGCTCAACCGAATCCAACATGTATGAAGATCCTTTCGTGACCTATGCTGCCACAGACAGGCAGACAAGTCAAACTTTTATAATACCCCTTTTTGCGTCGGGGGATAAAAACAGCAACGCATTTACGGAAAAATACTTTTTTACTTATTAGAGTGAATCGACATTTACCTTCATTTGAAACTTGATCTTATTTGGTATATCTACTGAATGCTTGTGAACATTGTAAAAATAATGTAAGGCTTCAAAAAAAACGGTTAATTGTTTAAGCATTATACTTTTAACAAAAAACCTGTTAAACATTTGCCATATTGCTAGCAGTCTGTCCAGTGACCGAAGGAATTCAAGCTATGTGCTAGCGTATTTTGGCTGAAGTAAAATAAGAGTACGGGTAATTTGGCGTTGTAATTAATTAAGTTACATATGTGTTGTCAAATCGTGACCCTGTATCGCAAGCGCAGCGTAACGTTTCAGTGTTGTACCTTTGATTATAATAAACATTGATTCTAATTAGTTCATGATTAAGCAATAATTAGATATAGAGCAATTAGGCTTAATCTGAATTGATAAGATATTGATAAAATAGTAGAAAATTGGTTAATATTGGTACCTAATAATTTCTTACATAGTAACAATATTTTTTTAATTTTTTATTGTGTTTCCTAAATACAAAATAAGCTAAAATAATAATAGGTATTCATGTATTGTCATTACACTCGTTGAATAATGCATATAGTATTAATAATTATAATAATGTTTATGTTTCAAAAATGTTTAGTCTTATTTAGCTGCTTATATACTTATGCATTGTAAAGTTAAATTTGTTTAAAGACCATTTTTTTGCTTTTGTTTCATAATTTTTATGTTATAGATATACAATTTTTACAGAAAATAAATAAATGACAGAATTAAAATGTTTTACTCGACTACGTAGAGAATTAAATCTGTGTTCTTAGTCTATGTTTGATGAAAATCGGTTGACTCATTTAAACTATGGGGGAAGAATAACCAAATGTCTGTAAATATACTCGAGTGTAATTTCAAATGAAAGCTACAATCATCAGGCGCAGATTACAAAATATTTTTTTATGTTCAATTTCTTCCAGTTTGATATATGTTGAGTTAAAATCATGCCTTTTATTCTTATATTAATTTAATAATAATAAAATTTCCTTTGTATTTTTATTAAGCCCAGGTTGTTTAAGTTTGAGAATATTTATCTAATAGTTGTGATTTTTTAAACGACAGAGGCGGTCGAAGCTTTCTTTTATAGTAAAAACACATATGTGAGAATTTTTTAGGAAAACACTAAACGAATTAGTAGAATTGGAACAAGTTGCCGACGTCCCTTTCTTCATCTTCAAAATCTTGGAAGACCTTCATCTTCAAAGAAAGAGTAAATAGATACCTTCTACACTTTACATCAGGTGAGATTGTGGTCAAATGAAGGCCAATCTAGCATAAAAAAAACAAACGTATATTATGTGGTACTGAAGGTATATTCGCGCTACTTGATACAAAATATAATATGTCAATTGTTTCAGAGATGTTAGAAAATACCATATTTGGAGTAAAATGAGTAGTAAAACTTTGGCGACTTTTAGTACGATAGATAGATACGATACGATATAAATATTTTTTTAAACGTTAAAAAAAAAGTTTGAGCTTTGTGAAGGCCCCCCTAGTTAACTTTAACATTTATTAGTATGTTGAATAGCTTAATCTTATTACCATCCAGAATAAAATAACATAGTTACTTTACTGCGAAAAACATAATTGCACCGAAAATCTTTACAAGCAAATTAAAACAACTAGGTAAGACATTTGTTTTTTATATATGCCAAGACAGAAATAATGCTATAAAATAAATTATAGTAGAAATGATTAGAATAAATGGAATGAATGATCGATGTACCTATCGACAGACAGAGATATGTCCCGCGCTGTGTTCAACTCAGATAGTTCACTCTTATTGCCTAAGTGTAGTCTGGAATCCGTAAAAAAGTATCAAGTAGTTTTAGTAATAAGTATTAATATATCTATGTTCCAAACTCCACTTTAATTTATTATTATTATTAATTATTATAAAAGAGAAAAATTATATAATACTAGATACATTTTGAAAATGATGTTATTTCAAATAAAAAAAAGATATATACTTTACGCAAGTATTATTTTAGATTCCTTTACCATAGAATAATAAGTTACTAACCTAGTCATTTACTGACATCAAAAGCAACTATGTACTACCCAATCTCCATAATCGCAGACGTTCTTATGGGAACATGCACTGACATACTTTCGTCTGGCTGTTCTCGGCCCTTACTAATAATAAATGTAATAGTCATTGCTGGACGTTTTTAAATAAGTTAGTATAGTAAAATAACGCTTACACCATTTTAGAAAAAAATAATGTTACTGATAAGTAGATACTTAGAAAACAGTATCAAACATCGTTGGCATACCTACTCGACCGCCATTTTGAAAATTGAAAGTGTGTGAAAAAGTGATTCGGCGGCCAGTGATGAAACTCATGTCAATCGACAGAGTTAATGATTACAAACAAAAAGTATTCTATGATCAAGTCTCCTAAGTGATACGGTTTCTGAGATATTTGGGTCTAAAAACTATAGAAAAAATCTGTCCCTGAGCTATGTTCTACTTTACTTATTTTTTTTTTCTGTCCCTAATATCTCAGTAACCGTATCACTTAAGAGACTTGATCATAGAACACTTTTTGTTTGTAATCATTTACTCTGTCGGTTGACATGAGTTTCATCACTGGACAGAGACATGAGTTTCGCCGAATCACGTTTTTTTCAAAATGGCGGACTAGTAGGTATGCCAGGCTCCATACCCTAACCCATACTAATAATATGTTTGAACCCTTTTTCCACGTGAAATTTGAACTATTTTTACATCCTTTCCTCTGTCAGTGTGCAGTTAGTTAACAAATAGATAGTAATATAAAATTTATTTAGAATTGATACTCCAGCCTCTTACTATGTTAAACCTGCAAGATGTTACAAAAAAATAAATAGTTTTACACGAAAATTAAATTAGTATTTCACAAATACCCATTCATATTTAAAATATCGATACCTTTCATAGACGGAACAAAATAAATTATGAATATGATAATAAAGAAATAGTGAGCTAGCTGCGTGCCTCAGGTACAGGTGTTGTGATAGGGAGAGACGCGGTTATCAATCAACGTTATATACACGAGACGAGCGGGACCAGCCAGTATTGAGCCTCAACATGCGTGCCTTAGGAGTTGTTCTTTGTTCGCTCCTGCTTGCAGGTCTGTTCAAATCTATTAAATTAATTTAAATTATACAACATTCGTGAATAGTTACGATAAACTCAGGATGCAGGCCTTTGATAATCTATAAATAATTTTTTTTAAATTAAATTTAGTGAAGAAAGTGATGAAAATGAAATTGGATATTCTTTGGATCTATTTTATAAAAGAAAAATTGCATACGTTTAGTAACTACTTAATCGTGGAAAGGATTTTTAAACGGTTCCGACGTTTTTATAGATACTATCTTCGATTGCGCTTGCGCATAGTAAAAGATTTAAATAACATGACGATATAAATTGCATCTAAGTATGTACAAAGTTTCAATGATATGTGTACTAATTTTAGGTACAGGCACTAGCTCTGAAGTAAGGACAGTGGAGATCAATGCAGGAGACAATTACACCTTCAACTCACCCTTCGCCTACAACCAAAATGTGGCCGCTTGCATCTTGACCACCCCCAGCAACGAGATCATCATCTTCAAACATGGAGAGGATTCGCCCAATGCCAAATACGCTCTCCAAGACTATAATGGGGTCATCCCATGCAGTATAACTTTACAGAGTGCTACAGCATCTGACAGTGGAGTTTGGATCATTGCTTATGAAAATGTAGAGGGAAGTGGAAGTTCAGAATCTTTTGAGTTAGTTGTTACTGGTGCAAGCATTGACAACCCTGAAGGTAAGTTATTTGGGAAAATTATAGGAAACATCGCTTTACGCCAATTTAAAGCAATTCCATTGATTATTCAGGTGGATTCACATTAATCATGATTCATTGAAAATATAAAATCATAAAGTACCTATTATCTTCATTTTAGAACATTATAAACTATACGTTTATTTCTTTAATCTTGTATCTAGCTCCCGCGGAAGCCAACATTACCTGGTTAAACCCCATCCAGTTTCCTACGAGAACTAATCAGAGTATTGACCTAAATTTGAGTAAGAAACCTTATGCGGAAGACTGCTACATTATCCCTCCCGGCGGAGAAAAGATAAACACCGCAAATGCACACATCTTGGGCGTCGACATTCATAATGAAAATAGCGATTACGTATCCTGTAGAATTACGATAGGTCCCATGGAAGATTCTCTGCTTGGAGAATGGACTCTTTGCAGCAAACCAAGGGATAACAATGAACAACAGGAAAGATGTCAAATCACAAACATCGCTTGGAGTAAGTTTCCAATCAAAATGTCAATACGGTTGTTTGTTTTACAATCAACCTTTGAATCTGCAATATTTTGTTTACAAAACTATTATCTTGATGATTAATGAAGTATTTTCTGCAGACAATGACGCCAACCCAAACGCTCAGTGGTCCAGTTTCAGTCAACCAGAATTCAACCATGTAGTCCACCTGGGAAGCACTTTGTCCCCCGTTGTGCAAGAAATAGGAACTCGCTTGTCTTGTCACATAATAACCCCTAATGGCGAAGATTTGGTGTTGGACGACGACTCTGATTTCCCTAACTTGAAGCTAGTGTCGACGGCTACCCATCTGTGTAGTATTGCTATTGGTCCACTTACTCGAGAAATGGTAAACAAGTGGACTTTATATGGCAGGTTCAGAGACTTCAGAGGCTTAAACGAACTCTTTTTACCGATGACCATGACTTTATATGGTATGTATAATTGCTTTAGGTTAAAATTAGTTGAATAACTGTCGATTTTGTATCAAGTAAAGACTTATAAGTTGAATTATAGATGAGGAAAATCCTTACGACCAAGCGTATAACGTGACTACAATGAGCGATATCAAGCGTGCGGTAAACCTAGGTACCAAAATAGAAATTGAGGTAACCAGTATTGGTAATGTGGACAGTTGCCAGTTTGAGACACCTTTAGGGGAATTGAAAGAAAGCCTCGACGGAGCTACATTTGTAAATGTCAATGGGCGCGCAGAATGTCGCTTGTCCATTGGACCCATCACGGAAAAACTTCTCGGGAACTGGACAATCATCGGCAAATTCAGTACCAATAATAGATATAACGAAATTAAACAACCATTCCGAATTATTCAAGAAGGTTAGTCGCGTTTAAATATAAATAAATATAAATTGGAAACCGAATACGTTAAAAATTTGTTACCTACTTTTAGATCCAGAAAATCCTATAATAGAGGAGGACAGGATAATTGATGTCTTGAACGAGCAGCAAGTAATGACGGATATGGGCAGTTCGCACGACATTATCGTTAATGTGGTGGGCTTTGTTACGGGAGAAACGTGCCATGTTAGGACGCCTGCTGGCTTACAATATCAGATTATGGACGGATTCCATATTCCTGGAGTAACAGTGATAAAAAACAGTAATGTAGAATGTGGCATCACTGTGAGCGTTGACAACGAAGACGCCGTAGGAACCTGGACCTTGATAGCCAGAGCCACGAGGTTCTCGGAGCCTATCGAACGGAGGTTACCTTTCACTATCAACGTTGAAGGTAAATTTTGATTAGTGGATTATATTAATAAGCACAATGTTACGCGTATCAAGTCACGTCCTGAGATAAGATCTTATATTCATAATTTAAGGTGACATACCGATAAGCGACTTGTATCGAATTTCAGAAATCGTAGAAGCTGTGCCTAAAGACATTGTGGTCGTGGCAGGAAATTCGCTATACGTTCGTTTGATTAACCCAACCGACCAGTACCAGACTTGTAAACTTTACGAACCAGACGGTTCGATTTCCCATCATGCGCCCGATCCGACGAATGCAATGAGATGCGGATACTTCATAACTAATATAACAGCAACTGATGAAGGAATTTGGGAGATCGTTTATGGAAGTAGAAAGATTTACCGAGCTCGCATCATTATTAATCTTGGTAAACCAGAATTTATCTGTTAATGTTGTGATGGTTACTACTTAACTATTTATTATTCATCTTTCACCTATCGCACTAACACTTTTGCATGGCTTTTATTTATCTCTTCTTTCTATTTTCTTGTAACCTTGCGTAATGAAAACTATCATTCATATATTTTGTCCTATAGCTAGTGCAGGTGCCGATATGACGTTCTCAAGCAACATAGATCTGATCCACGACAGAGCTGTTAACGTCACTGTTGGTCCTTCGAACGCTATATACTGTCGTTTGGTTAACCCTAATGGTAAGTTTGAAAAGTTTAATAAATAATCTAGCAAAGAATTCGAAAGAAAGATATACACATATGCTACATAACGCTAAATTTAAAATTTAAGAGAAATCCCCGATTCCAATGCCTTAATTTCCTTAAAAGTAAAATACCATAATATTTAGTAATGTGCACGCGATGTGCTTAAATTTGATACCCTTTAAACTTAATTACCTGATAACTTTTAAACGGCTCCACCGATTTTCATGAAACATGTTTAAGAAGGTTTTCTTCGCGCCAAACTCACCTTTCATACAAAAAAACTCAATTGAAATTGCTCCATCCGTTCGGGAGCTAGGATGTTTCAGACAGACACACAGACAGACAGACACGTCAAACTTATCCCCCTCTTTTTTGGTCGGGGGTTAAAAAACGATTTCGAAGAGTATCTACCTTCATCTTTCAATACAGTAGGCATTGCATCAGAACGCCGAATACAAACAAAAAGTGCTTTGGGCTCATTTAAATTACCAAGTATTTTAAACCTAGAGTGACCTATTCTTTATAATTAGGAAAATCAACATAGATCTTAAAGAAAATCACATTTGTATCTCCATAACAGTATTTCGAATTTTGATTAATGATCATGGGGAATGGTTCACAGGGGTCCCAGTGTTCGATGACTTCGGCGTGTGCAGGCTGTCAGTGGACAAAGTAACGTCTGACCACGCAGGCGCCTGGCAAATGATTGTGGCTACTGAAGGGAAGGTCATCGCTGATGAGCACCAGCTCTTCGTCACCATCAGGGAGTCAGGTGTGTATCTGCACAGCCTATTAGCAACACAAATGTACCTGTTACTCAGAAGTTATCCTGCGTTTTTCAGTGAAGCCGGATTAGAACCTAAACGTTTTGAACATCCAACCTGTTTTTAAAGAAAGAAATAAAGAAATGTATTTAGTTTTAGCCGCAATCATTAAAAAATTACAACTCAGTACTATAATATCTTAAACTAATAATACAGATTAGGTTGGTACTGATTGAGGTTATGAACGGCTCAGCATAATGCTACGTGTCTTTCAAGATCAAGAACACGAAGCGCTTGTCTTTCACCGTTTCCTTCATAGAGTTTTTTCTTAAATCACTGTTGTTGATCTAATAAATTATTTGTTACGTTAATGATTTTATTCCGATCAAAATCTTGTGACACATACAACTGCTGTAGGCACGAATAAATCCGACCACAATAAACATCTACAATTCTACATAATCCTAGTAATCTAAATCTGTAGTCTTTACTATTGATGACGTACATAAGACTGATTACGATGGTCATTTATAAACAATTTCATAATTAAATACACCCTATAAGACAAGGCAAATTTACATAGACGCTTATGTTATGATCTTTTATAGAATTGATAACATGGTGAAACCATTAGCAGTTTACATATTCACGGATTATAAGAACAAAAGAATATTGTGTTGGCGAAACAAGACAATGTTTTGCTTATAGGCAAATGCAAATGGAAAACTAAAGCTTCCGAATCCATTACGTACACTTTTGACAAGTAATTTAAAAATCCAATAGCCCTTCTAAAACAACACAGCAGATTGTTCATAATAATTTATTATTATGCTCGATATAGTTTAAAATTTTTCTTCAATGACACTACGATACGAGTCATGTACACTAACAACGAATATAAATTTGCAAACTTTGATCACTTTAAATTGCATTAAAGGTGTAAACAGCTTTATAAGGTTAGTCTTAACTGGTTATATCAAGACAATTCCCAAAGATTTTAATCTCTCATGGTACACTATTACATAAATCAACATAATGAGATAAATCAAGTGTACTGGATGATAGCTGAACCATTTGTTAACAGAAAACAAAGCATCAGTGTCTACCAGCGTAGCCACCAACAAGCCTACAGTGACCCTCACGTGCGGGGTGACTGTGGACGCCACAGTTCGCGCCTGCAAGTTCCGGGACCCTCATGGAAGAATCCTGCTCGCCAGCGGCGTCACTGAGGACCGGTTCACTTCAACTGGAGTTCAGACCAGGTGCGTCAAATGAGGGAGCCAGGCTCGGATCTGAGAGACCCGAGCCAACATCACTGGCCAGGGGTATCTTTCACCTGCTGAACAAAATTGTCTAACGATGGCGTCTGCGAATGTTAGCAAAAACTGTGTTACAGAGCCAACGGCCACCTCCAGAATAGACTAAAAATAACAAAGAACGTGGCTCTGTTATACCCACAATATATCTATCGTCAATCGTGATTGTCAGACGTGTCGACTTTCAGTCTTCAACACTCAAGACCGCTGAAGTCTGAACGCAACTTATTGTGCCAATAAGAAGGGGAACTATACGAGTACTATCTGTGTATTTAACTAAAGTATTGGGAGTCGATCTTGGGAACTCTTTGTAGACTTATGGACCATCAAAACCTTTGTATTTACAAAGGCAGACACATAGACACGTACGTCTGAGGGTGCTAAACCTTATCGTATGCATAGGATAATCCGATTACAATATATTATTGATACGGGCTATCTTATTAATTTGTTAGTTTATATCTGCTGCTAAGGCTGCTGTTTTCATATTGATAGCCTTGTATTTTATTACTTTGACCTATTCTACCTTCAGAGTGATGTATTTAAGATACATATTGTGGCTGAAACCTATATATTTCAACGCTATCAAAACCGTTACAACGCGGGCGAAATACCTTAGCTGAAGTTCAAAGAGAGATAAAAGACAGGTTTCGTTCAAAACAAAGTCAATTTGTTGCCAAACTCGGTGCAATGTCTTGTCATGTCTCTAGGAAGGGAGGGTGGGATAATCCCTCCGAAAGAAGAGAACCTTTAAATAAAAGCCAATTATACACATATCACTGTAAAATGTTTAAAATAAAACTTTGCTTTTTTTTACAAGGGTACAAGTGTTATGATTTTATATAACACTTTTACCAAACAAAAAAGGTTTTTGAACAAAAAGTAACTATTCATGTCTGTATTTACCCGGTAGTAGGTATATTTCTAAATAAAAACTTACATTGATCACAAATCTGATATTCATGAGTCACTGTTAACATTTAAATACTTTTCATTGCAAAAAAAAACCACTTTTCTTCACTTCTCCTTAAAAGATTTTGTATTAAGCGACCTTTTAATAATTATCAGTTTTCATTATCTTTCTTATTATAGTAGGTATATTTGAACAAGTTGTCGTTACAGTCTTAAAAGTCTTAAATTCATATTTGTCTACGATGATGATGATGATGATTTCAATTGTAATTAAGTTTAATAGCTCTGTAACATTGCACGCCACGTATTGGTAAAATACATTGTTCTATTGGTAAATGATATTTAAGACCGATAACCACATGTATTTAAGCAATAAAAAAACTTTTTCTTTACTTTACTGTACTTTTAAAATTTATAAAGAAAGGACTTAAATGGTTATAGAACCTTACCTTGAATTACAAGTTAAGTCTCTTTCAATAAAGCTTATTCTTTTTATTTCAGCTATGCGTCTCAGATCCGCAGCCACGAGTGCGGTCTGCAGATCACCAACCCGGAGGTCAGTGACCTCGGGCTCTGGCGCTGCGCCTTCGAGACTGAGGAGGAGACCTACTACGGCTTCTTGACCGTCATCTGCCCCTGGGCCATCCAGGTGCCCGAGATCGCTGCTGTGGTACAACAACGTAAGAAGAAGTTTCACTTTCAAAATTACCGCAACGGATACAATTTAATAATTTTATAAACGGATAATAACGTAACAACGTATCTTAAGTAAATTGTGAAGATATTATGTAAATCTGACGTTTCTGTACCTCATCAAGAAAAAACCGACTTCAGCACAGCCGATTCGACTATACTATGATAATTGTGGGTTACTTTACTGGAAAATGTTGAGAGCTCTTTTATGGATAGATTTTACAATACGCCGAAAATTAACTACCAAAAAATGTATGGAAATAGCGTCAGAGAAACTCAATTTGACATTGAAAAATAGAATTGAAAAATGAAATATTATGCTAAACATTTTCTCAATAGATATGATACCACATAAAAAACTAACAAACCTAACTAAACTTACTCAGTTTCAGCGTTCTTTGTTTAATCACCCGTGACCACCATTTCAGACCCAATCCTGAAAGCGCACAAGAGTGGAATAGAAGCGGTGGAGGACGAGCCAGTCACCATGTCCTGCAGCGTGGAGGCGGCCATCAAGTACTGTTACTTCCGCTACCAGAACGGAACAGTCTTCACTGTCTCTCCTGGTAAGAGCCTAAAACTAAGAGTAAGAGCTGGTTAGACCTGTCTTCACTCTTGCTCTGACGTACTTTCTCTGAATACTCGGAACTGTCTCTACTGTCTCCCTTAGTAAGAGTGTCTGACATCCTTGATTGACATGAGCGTGACTCATAAATGCTGCTTTTATTCGTGTACCTAACGGGATAATCTACAATTCTAGTGATAATTATAATTATCTGTTAAATCAACCCTAAAAACCTTACAAAGACTGGAGATCAGTTAGAAATGTGTGTACTTTTTGTAGAAAACACGGCCTTAACTGATTTACTAGCAAAACAAAAATACAAGTAATACCTCCATTTTTTTTTTAAACTGTTCGCCTTGCAAATCTCACCATTTGTTACTTACAAGAGATACTTAGAACTTCCATCTTCCAGGCATGTCTTCCAACGACATGGAGTACGTAGGAGCTGGCTTAGACGCGGGCGAGTGCGGTCTCCGGTTCAACAGCATGAAGCACCGAGACAGCGGGCGCTGGAGCTGTCATGTCGGTCTGGTCAGCGAGGACGAGGAGCAGAGAACTGAGATCCAACTGACAGTTATGGGTTAGTATCTACAGGCTTAGCTCTTATTTATTTATTTTTTTATTTTTATTATCTTATGGGCTTACTTTTGACTACAGTCTAGCAAGGAGGCAGAGACGAGGTCAACGATGGAGCAAGTTTGCCCAGAAAAGCCTATTCACTCTGATCTTAAAGGTGGTCGGGTTGTATTTAATCGGAAAAACAGACTTCGGGAGAGAATTCCACTCCTTAGCGGTGCGCACTATAAAAGAATTCGAGAAGCGTTTCGTGCGCGTTGATGGTAGGTCCACTAAGTGAGCATGTAAATCAGCCGTACGTCTTAGCGACCGATGACGATACTAAAGGTAAAATGCGGTTACCGGTTCAACAGCATGAAACATCGAGACAGCAGGCGTTGGAGCAGCTACGTCGGTCTGGTCAGCTAGGACGACAGGCAGAGAACTGAGATTCAACTGGTAGTAGGACCCTATTGATAGTTACAGTTTACCCTCGCGGGAAATGTCGGTGTATTGTTTCAATACGTACAAATTGTCTCCCAGGTCTATGTTATGTAAGCGTATTTTCAAAAAGTAATGTGTAATTTTCAGAGGCGATGCGCACCGAGCACCGTAGGATCGGCAACACCATGGTAGTTGAGGGTTTGGTGCACGACGCACGCGCACTTGACTACTGCAGATTCGTCAGGATGGACGGCTTTGGTGAGGCATTAGACAAATCCTTATTAGGATAATGTATTAATCCAATCTGTATTATGATAGAAATGTTGTTGTTACTGCCTGTAATAACAACATTTGAAATATATTTATGTGAAAAAGCCAAACCAATCGGCTGTTGTTGGCATCGATTGGCTTTCGAGTGGAAAGCCGTGTTGGCTTAGTGGGAGCACACTCGACTTCAATTCCGAAGGTCGTGGGTTCAAACGCACCTCTGGATTTTTCTTCTTGAAAAATGGTTGTGCGCTTTAAAACACGTGCTTTAAAGGTGACGGCAAACATCGTGTGTGAAACCGGCATGTTCTGAGAACTTTAAAAAGATTAAAGGACATGTGACATTCACCAACCCCACTTGGCCAGGCGTGGTGAATTAAGGCCTATTCTCTCTCGTCAAGAGAGAACTCCCTGTGTCCCAGCAGTGGAACAGTTTAGTGGGAGAACGTTAGTGATGATGAACAAATATATGACTTGTAAATTCCTTCCAGGTTTCACCACCGGCAGCAACCACATGCCAGCGAACTACCGCGACACCAGCTCCGTCAGCCACGGCATCTGCCAGCTCACGGCCACCGACCCCACCATCCTGGACCTGCACCCGTGGACCATCGTGGCCAAGGTCCGTGGACAGGACCACGAGATCTCCCGTGATACCATGGACAGCATCGTGCTGGAGATGCCCACGCCGGAAGGGGGCGATAACGATGTCGACCATATTCATGTTATTGCGAATAGGACTTCAGCTTGTAAGTATTTATGTGTATGTTTTATAAAGGACGAACTGACTCCCCGCGGCTTTTTCCGTGTAATAATATTTTTTTGAAGTGAAACTTCTTTAGAATCGTTGTGATTTGAAATCGGATGCAACGGAAATGGAAATAAGATTGGCTTACCTGTCGGGTAAGCCAATCTTAAACGCTAACAAGGTTAGGCAACTCTGCGCGAAGCCAGTACTTGGATGGGTGACCGCCCGAACAAAATCTTTTTGCATAGTATTTTTTTTTTTAATTTTGTTTTTATTCTTGTCATTCTTTTGTCGATTTATTGAAGTATCACTTCTATCATGTGTGAATCGCACACACACCTTTTTTTTTGTTTTAAAGTAGCTTTTGTCATTTACTGCGAAAACAGCTATGAACATGCCGAATTTGACTCAAATCGGGCTTTGCTCGCAACAATAGTATTTTCCCTCGGTAAAAAGTAGCCTATGTATAACTCTGATATGTAAGCCATATTTTTGTAAAGTACCTATCATCAAAATCTATCCTGTAGTTTTTGCGTGTAAGTGCAACAAACACACTTTTAAACTAACTTACAACAGTTTGTGAGGATGTAAGTATGTTTCACGTTTATAATATTAGTAGGATTTCCCAACGATACTCATCGATACTTCATACTTTTCCACGGTACAAGGTAGCCTACGTTATAATCTACATTTTAAGCTATGTTAGGTCGGTCTATCCCTTAATGATCTTTGGAATGAGAGTATAGCTTTCTTCCTTGCACATAAGAGTAGTTTCACGAAACAACAAAAACTACTAAATAAAATATATCTAGTTAGAAACATTTTTTATGTCACAGGATGCAAGTTATTCTCATTATACCACCTAGTATACATAACTTAATAAAAATTGTAAGTCTGTCTATACTTAATCAGAATATACTTAATTCAAAAAATTAGTTTTATCCTGTTTTGTAAATAGAAAAATCATTAAATAACGATCGCTTAGTACTGAGACCACGAGAAACAGTTATACCTCGTGGTCCCATTAAACGTACAAAATAATCGGACCATGTGAAAACCTCAAATAAAACTTGGTAGAATATTAAAATATTAGGTCCTTACATATGAAATTGGCGTTTTTCGTACTGGCCACTTTAATCACAAATTTCTCCTCTTTGGTAAGGAATTCCAAATTCAAATTTGTACAGCTATAGACTCATGTATTTGTGCTTCGATGATCGTCATTCATTTGTTTTTTTTCTTCTGTTTTTTTCTGTTTGCGTCACTCATTTTACAAAATGGAAAACTTAAAATATCGCATTATTTACGAGTACGAGTTCCGCCGTGGCACTAGTGCTGCGGAAACAACTCGAAGGGTGAATGATGTGTATGGCGGTCGTGTTGCAAAAGAAAACACAGTTCGTTTTTGGTTCCAACGTTTTCGTTCTGGAAATTTCGACTTGCAGAACAAGCCCCGTGGACGGCCTGAGACTCAAGTTGATAATGAAGAGTTGAAGGCTATTGTGGAAGCGGATCCATCGCAGCTGCAGGCTGCGGTGTTAGTGATAAAACTGTTTTAATTCACTTGAAGCAAATTGGGAAGATTAAAAAGCTTGAAAGGTGGGTACCTCACGAATTGACTGAAGCAAACCGGCAAACGCGCGTCGACTGCTGCGTTACATTACTAAACCGGCACAATAATGAAGGTATTTTAAACCGAATCATTACCTGTGATGAAAAATGGGTTCTTTACGATAATCGGAAGCGCTCAGCGCAATGGTTGGATCCTGGCCAGCCAGCCAAATCCTGCCCCAAGCGAAAATTAACCCCAAAAAAGTTACTTGTAAGCGTTTGGTGGACTAGTGCCGGTATTGTTCATTACAGTTTTCTCAAATCTGGCCAGACTATTACGGCTGATGTCTATTGTCAGCAATTGCAAACCATGATGGAAAAGCTAGCGGCTAAACAACCTAGGCTGGTCAATCGCTCCACGCCACTGCTGCTTCACGACAACGCTAGACCACACACTGCGCAACAGACGGCTACTAAATTAGAAGAGCTTCAATTGGAAAGTCTAAGACATCCTCCGTACTCCCCGGACCTTGCTCCAACAGATTACCATTTTTTTCGAAATTTGGATAACTTCTTGCAAGGGAAAAAATTCAACTCCGATGGGGCAGTCCAAATCGCCTTCAAAGATTTTATTGATTCCCGTCCGACTGGTTTTTTTAGTAAAGGGATCAATGAACTACCTATAAGATGGCAAAAGTGCATAGAAAATAATGGTTCATACTTTGATTAATTAAATATATTATATTAAAAAATATTCGACTTTTTGTTCCTCCCATACAAAACGCCAATTTCATATGTAAGGACCTAATATTAAAAAATATTGACTAAACTATTTACACACTAAAATAATACCAGTTTCAGTTGCGTGCATGATCCTCAAGAACTTGCAGCTCTAACCCAATTATCTCTTCCAGTAGGCATCGCCTTCTACGTCCTGATGTCGGTTCTCCTTCTCGCCATCCTGCTCGGCGTCTGGCTGGGCCCCAAGAAGCACCGCGAATGGACCTACGCGAGGACCACGGCCATGCGCAACAGCTTCATGAGGACCAGCATCAGGAAGGAACCACTACCCCCGCAGGAGCCCCCCAAATACGAGCAAACTGTCTAAATTTACGGATGACTCGTCTCTACATTTATACTTAGACTGAACACAACTTTTCCTACTAACCGATTAATAACTGATCTAGTCATTTCAGTTCTTTTAAAGAGTACTTTTACAATTTCTATTATAAATTATTTTGTACAAAGTCAAAATAAACAATTTACTCACAATTTCTTCAAATGATAATGGTGATTCTTACAAAAACAAATTATGAAATTACTAGTAACACTTTCTCAGATAAGGCTATAATTTTAGGCAGAATACGTATCCATGTAATCCGAACTAAGGACTACATACCACATAATGTATATACGACATGAATCATTGGGAAGGTCATTTAAACTAAGTTAAACCCCAGAATTAAGTGTATAAATGTATTGATGGTCATTATTTTATTATAACCACAGCTAATGAATGGTCTTAAAATTCTTTAATGATGTCAGATCTTAAAAATTAAAAATTTTGTTTATACGTAAAAATAAATCGTCTCAGCAAAAATAATGTTTCTTTATTTCCTTTTGTTTTATCTTCTGTCTGTGCATTATAATAAATTGAAGTCCCCGCCGCGTCTGTCTTCCTGTCTTTATGTTAAGGGTAATCTCAAAACTACGGAACATAACTTTATGCGGTTTTCTGTAATTGGTAGACTGATTCAAGAGGAAGGTTTTCGCATCCTAGGAAAGCCGGAGCGCATCAGCTAGTTTAGAATATTTCTATATAGTGGTCTAGATTAAAACAATGTAAACAGGATCTAGTATAGGTATTAGTATCACCTAATATTATAGTACAAGCTCCGACGATGCTGTGTTTTGGCAAGTAAACAAAGGACGTCTATCGATCCGGTCTAAGTCCGGCCAAATACTAACCTAAGTAGGTTGTTAGGTTAGTATTTGGTAAGGCTGTTTAGGAAAGGCTTTAAAATATCTTTTCTATAACAGTCAATGTTTTCTACATAACGCTGTTTACTACCAAAATGGCTATGAATTCAGAAAGGCATTCTGGTTGAATGAGGAAAGAAATAAAATAAGGATTGCCGGATCGGATCTAATTATAAACAGCAAAAGAAACATATTGCTTGTGATAAAACATAAGGAGTTAACGCTTAAGGGCTTATTATTATGACCTTATCGCTACTAGTGTTATTAAAAATATCCATAATGAGATGAACTATTAAGTATGGATAGCAATTGAGAAATGATTTTAAATTGACACGAAACAGCTTTACTTCATCAAATCATTATAATAGTTATATCAAACGCCCAATTCGTACCTACATAATATTTTGACGAAATCAACATCAACATGAGAATTAAAAGTAAAATCTCATTAAAGAAATATTTAACAAAATGTTAGTACCCAAACGTTATTTTTCTTTGAAAAGTATAATAAACATTGCCCAGAAAGAGCAACGATACATAAGGTTAATCACTCCAGATGTTATTATTATGTTATGATTAAATTAACCGGCCTTTGCTCGGATGCGAAAACCTTCCTATTGAATCACTATTGCAGAAACCGCTCACAAACCCTTCAGCAGTTTTTGAGTTTGTCCCGCACATACAGATAGAAGCAATAAGGGTCTTTAAAGTATGCATAGATGACAATTATTAAAACATAAGCTCGATGTATTTATGCTGTATTCTGTGACAGTTTCAAACGCATAGAAGAGTCGACCACCGATCGAGTGAACCGATTAAATAAAAGCTTAAAATATCGACGCATTATTCAGTTTTTGGGCATTTGGTATATTGGGCGCAAAATGCGTAAAGTAAAACAGAAAACATTGCCCAAAAATAACAATATAACTTATGAATCCAGGTTTATCTATCTGCATTTAAATTTATTATTATACATGTATAATATGTTATATATATGTTCGCCTGGTGAGTACCTTTTACCCCCTTTCCGCTGTATATACCATAAAGGAAACACATTGTATAAATGTGTAATAGTTAAATAATAATTATGTACTATAAACTCTAGATGAGCCGATGATGTAGTCTCAAGTCTAGATAATTTACAATGGTTCTTACAATAAATACTTAATGGGTAGCATTAAATAACTAGATAAGATTAAGATAAGCCAAGATTAGCTAAGTCAATAGCAAATTGATTAAGACAAAATCGTGTCAGTTTAAAAAAATATTATTTTAACTTTATTTATTTCGTGTGTGGTTATAATGTTTCTGAGTGTCATATTGTGTGTTTTATTAGTTTCTGCTTCTAATGGTGAGTTATAATATCATAATTGTGTTTACGAGGGTTAACGACATATCATTATGGCGATCCTCATGGAATGCCCAGGCATTGAAACAAGTTTCAATAGATAACGGATCGTCATCGGTATCTGAAACTCGTCGTTTTCGTACCAATACCTAATGAGTCAACGTCGTACAAATTTTAACAGTCCGAATAGATAGGTTTTTTATGTAGGTAGAAAACGGGCATAAGTCGTCATACAAGTCTGTCAAAATCCATAAAATGCTGAAAACTGAAGACTGTTTACAAAACAGTTTTGAGTGAAGTGAAGACCGCAGGGCAGCCCAGAACAAGGGCTATACTTATAAATTAGCTACTTATGCCGTATTAACATGCTGACTGTTGCACTGTTGGTCATCAGTCCAGTCAATGTTAATAGTGATCTATGGAGGAATTCTATGTCCGAACTATTTCGCACGGCAAAGGTTTGGAAATCGCGCCTTGCTGCTGTATTGCCCGTTAGCTACAACCTGAGTGTCTTCAAGACAAGAGAGATTATGTACCTTCTAGATCCACCGTTGTTCACATCGACACATACAATCAGGTGAGAATGTGGACAAACATCGATTTATCATAAAAAAAATTCTGTGTCCGACGTTGATAACTGTTACGGATGAGATTATATTGATAACAATAACATTTATAAATGAATTTACAATAATATTATACTTTTTTGAGGCAATTTATAACTCACAGGATTATTTTAAGGTTTAAAATTACCCTATCATTACGTTTTTTTCACATAATAATAGTTAATGGACCATAATGTGATGGACTTTAGCACACCTCCATTGCGCTCATAGGATACAGTGTCTCAACACTCTGTCATGTCTTTTGACACCCCCTTGTAAATTTTGGAAATATCTGTGTTTGACTGAGGCCGGATACACAGAAAAGACCGTCCTAAAAGGCCAAAACCGGTCTAAAATAAATATAGAAACCATCATTAATTTACGCCCAGTTGCAAGGAAGTTCATAAAGTTTTAACAGCAATTTTTGATGACCGAAATAAAAAAACCTTTGTGCAATTGAGGCTAAAATAGTTTGCAAGGAAAAAAACTCAATTTATTTTCACGCGTAAGATTTCTACAAAAACCTTTAGTTAGCAATTGAATTAATAATTGACTATTTTCAGGAAACAGAATAGCCGGTGGTCAAATAGCCCTAGATGATGAATACCCGTTCTCAGTGGCTCTGCTCACCAACGGAGGGCAAGGTTCCTTTAGACAGGCTTGTGGGGGCGCACTGTTGACCAGCACCGCCATCCTCTCTGCTGCTTCGTGCTTCTACACAAACCAACAGTATGTGTTTGAAGTACCAACCTATTTAAATATTAATAAGGTCAGATCAATAAATGTAGAGTCCGTCGTAAGAGATATAGGAACTGCGGAAGATTAAAGGAGGATAATTTATTTAGTTTGGAGTTCAGGACTTGAAAGACGAAGTAATGCTACGGCTGCAGAAGTAGCAGCAACCTCATGCGTTATCCCAAGAGCGGATATTTCAGCATTCGGATTATACATTCATTCATACATTCGGATATTGCAGCTATGCTTTTCTCCAAGATCTTAAAGATCTTACTCATAGGGCGTCTGGTCTATCATTGTATCGATTGCTACTGATGGTGTTGATTTTCTGCGTTCGCTGATGAGTTAAGCTAACTCTGACTTACTTTTGTTTGTTTATGTATCAAAGTTTTGATCTGGAATGACGCCGCGCCGTACTGAAGCGAACTATGACGTAGGACTAAGCTTTATTTTAATAGTGGGCAATCCATGTAGCTCGTAGAACGGTTGGCCGTTGGGGTAGTTGGAGACCGCGGACCGGGAAACGCAGCGTCGGACGTCCACCACCAAAATGGACAGATGATTTGGTGAAAGGTGCTGGTTCACAGTGGTTGGGAGTCGCTTCTGTCTGACCGGTATAAGTAGAAGTTATTAAGGTCTATGTCCAGCAGTGGGCGTCTTGTGGCTGAAATTATGATGATGAGGCTTGAGGTAGCCCACGACTTCGATATGAAAGCCGATTGAGCTCCCAACTGCGCCCCAAAGATTTCCAAAAATAGAGTAAGCCTGTATTTCTCATCAAATCACCAACGTTGCGGTTTTCAATCACAATAACACACAGCACAGGCGTGTGTTGGGTATAATGGCATCATACATTATTGTTCTAACGATGTGGTTAGTAAGATACATTCTGTGACTAATTTGAAACGATAAACGACCTACGTTTGCGATTTAATTGTATGTAGCTCACATCTCATTAAGCATGAGGGCATTGACTGGATATTGTGTTCAAAATTATATAGGTCTGCGCTAGATCTTAAAAAAATATGGATGGTGTCAACATTACCCAAAACAAGATACCTGTAAAAAAAGAATTACTGTTTGGTTCACAAAGTAGTTAATACAGCATGACTCAAATACCTTCCCAGAAATTGGTGTCAGCTTGTAGTTAATAGACCTAGAGAGAGGATAAATTCCATAGAATAAAAAAATAAATTGATAATTCCGGACTAATCACACAGCATTCCCTAACCCTAAACTAAGTAGAGCATGCTTGTACTATGTGTATTAGGTGACATATACCACATAGATACATTTTTTATGTAAATAGATACTTATGATACATAGAAACACCCAGAACGGAAAACAGAAATTGTAGATTGTACAAAATCTGGTCTCCCGGCGGGATTCGAACAACAGAGGTCATCAAGTAAAGTAAAGGTTTAAAAAAAAATACGATCAGCGCCGAGGCATTGTAGCCGTTTTAGTTAGATTTGACCAGATCTATAGCTTATCTCATCTTCACAGACCAGATCCAGCCATCTGGTGGCGAGCTCGCGTCGGATCCAGCTCCGTCAACAGTGGAGGCACCACCTACCTGGTCAGGACCATCACCGCGAACCCTGGCTTCAACCCAACCACCCTGGAGAATGATATAGCGGTGCTGAGAACCGCGCTGACGATATCTCTGGTACCAGGGTCTGTGGAAACGGCCAGAGTGGCTGGAGGAGCTTACACATTCACTACTAACCAGGTGGTGACTGCTATTGGATGGGGAGCTATTTCTGTAAGAAAAAAATCTAATTTAATCGCATAATAAAATCAATCGGTAAAATAGTGTTCTACTTTCTTAGTTAAATGTGCCAGAAACATCGGTCTTACTTATTCTGCCAAGCTGTGCAAATATTCGAACAAGTATTAAAAACAAAATATGTGACGCGAATGCAGCTACGTATACAGTTAACCAAGAAAAAACATTATTGTAGAGTTGTAATACTAAGTTCCTAGCATTTTGACATACAGTCACGATCAAATCATTACTTCTACAGAACCAGGTATCAACTTCTGGAGAGCTTCGCAAAGTGGATGTATTCGTGGTGAACCAGCAGACTTGCTTCAACCGGTACAGCGAGCTGGGCATTACCATCGCTGACAGCATGGTATGTGCTGGCTGGCTGGATGTAGGAGTCATTGGACAGTGCCAGGTTAGACCCAACATCAGAACTACTTGCTTCCTTGCTTCAACTGGTACTGTGAGTTTAACACTGTCACAGTGACATGGTCTGTGCTGGCTAGCTGGATGTGGGAGTCATCGGAGAGTGACATGTAGATCCATCAGGAGCTCTAAAGAGAGCACGCGGTATCATAGGATGTGGGCAGATGGCGGCGACGATAGCGCTCGCTAACCCGCATGCCAAGCCTGGTTATTATTGGCAGGCCCCCTCATTGTCTTTAAGGGAGAGCTCTGTACTGCAGTGGACTTCCTACGGACGAAACATATAAAGTAATTTTATTTTGTAAATATTTTTTTACTGCTTACGTTTGTACTAGTTGTAAATAACATTAACAATCTTAAATATTAAGCTACTGAGTATGTTTTTCATACAATAAAGATTACGAAATAATAGAAACAGTCCATTTTGAAGTCGTGTGCATATTCCCTATTGTTTTTCTTGTGTATGTTTTCTTGTGTTGTTATGTGAAATAAGGCGTTTCTGTACTATTATATCTACATCTAAATATCATGTATTTTCCAGGGAGATACCGGCAGCCCACTGCTGAACGGCCAGGTAGTAGTCGGTGTGTTCTCCCGATCTGAGGGCTGTGCCCAGGGCTGGTATCCCGCAATCAACACTCGCCTGGCACCCTACATCAACTGGGTGGTAGACACCGCCCTTGCGTAGTCACTACACTAATAAACTGTTTCATTTAAATCGTTACCGTTTTATTTGACTAACGAACGTTGAACTATAAATATAATTAAAATTTATCAACAAATATTCGAGGTATTGCTTTAGATTAATGTATCAATGAGTTATTGAAAATTGTTTTTAGGTCAATGTGTTCCGAGAGGATATTGAACATTTTATTAAGTAATCATTATATTATACATTTTCATACGAGCAACAAAGTGTACCTACACCGTACGACCTTTAACTTAAAACTTATTACGAAGTTTCCCAAAAAGGGTAATAAATTATAAGCATTTAAGTTGTAGGACACCAACGTATATAACAGTTAAAAGGGTCTACAGAACCTTAAAATACGGTAGGACACGTGTCATCAGCGTTTTTATCCGGGAAATTTTCGGTTCCAACGGTACATCAATTACATACCTATATGATTTAGAGTAGATATACATTTATATTTCAACAAATATTTGCTTTGAACTTTACATCATAATTGATAAAATAGTATTTTGATAAATAAAATTATACTAGTAAATTAAATTCACTATACCCTACTCGTAGATTCAAATACTTTATTGTCCCTATGTCCCAAAATCAAAATAAGCTAACCAAGATCAGCAACCAATTTATAAAAGAAAAATAATACACCTGTTACTTATTCGTAAATATCAATATAAAGAAGAGATCCAAACGCAATCGGTCGCATGAAGCCGCTATCAGTAACCAGTCGTAACTCACCGTTTCAGAGATGCGCGCGTTCTTAGCCTTCTTGCTTACGATAACGTGTGTTCTGTGTGTGAGAGTGACGTACGCACGGAAGGATATAGACAGTACGTATTGTAGGGCTCAAATTTAGTCTACGCAACGCAGCATAGAGGGATTAGCGCTGAAGCCTTAAGCTCCTGATTTCTTAGACATCTTCTCTATTCTGTAACTAGGTTCCAGACTGCGCCAGAACCACACAAACTGTTTTGAGATGTGGTACGTGGTTTGAGATCTTGAACCACACTGTCACCTACCATCAAATGAAGTCGCGGTCAGGGAGAATATTCCCTTTAAAATAACTTGATGACCAAAAAGATTAAAATATACGAATTGTATTACAAAATGCAAACAAGGATTCAAGCTGTAGCTTTGAATCCTTATTTGCATTGCACTTGCTTACATGTGTAGCATTGATAGCTTAGCTACAGATCAGTGACCAATAATGGACTACAATATATAACTTAAGGTTTAAATATTGTGTCTTAGACGGGAAATTAAGAAGTAGAAGGCATATTCGTTTAAAACAATAACAAATACTTAAAAATAATAAAATAAAACATCATGTGTGACGGACATAGTAGCCTTAATGAGTATTGCATTCAGTGTACAATAAATAGAATCTGTGCCAAATGTTAACGATAATAGACACTAACTGTAACACCTAATATAATTGTTACACGCTTTAAAACTATTATAATCACGTTTGCCACAGAACTTCCCAATAAGAGAAATAGTTACTTATATATTTTTCTTAAAAACTTAGTCGTACTTTTCGAGTAATTATTTTTATTAGTTAGGTAGAATAATAATGAAACGTAAATGTACGAAATCAACAGACAGCTTTGAAAGATTTTAAAAAAAATTACATAAATTTACAGGTTCTTTGCGAAAAAAATTTTTTGTAGTCGGTATATAATGTATGTATATCTTAAAAAAAGATACCGGTACGACTTGGTGGTGCGGCTAGATTAGCGCCCTACGGCGAATATTCGTTTTAACGCGATGTGTGTGGCCGGGTACATACTTGTTATCCGTATACCTACATGTTTGGCGTGGACGTGGCAAATCCTATGTCACTACAGAATCTTGTAGAGCGCAACGCGACAAAAATCTTTGTCCGCTAATGTAGACAAGAACATCGTGGTATACGCGATTATATCCCGATGATAGGTATGTATAGTTCACGAAGATTTTAGCACGCCCGCGCCAACGCGACACGAATCTTCGCGACTTCGCCCGCTGATGTAGCCGCGCCATCATAGAGAATATCAACGCATGTAAAAGGCATAAAAGGTGTGTAAATTAATTGTCCGTAGTTTGAACAGCTGATCACTCAAACATATAGACACCCAGGTATTTGATGAGTTGTACCTAATGCTATATACAGTTTTCAAATTTATAAAGGACGAAAATAGCTTTGGTTTCTGTAACAGTTTTGTTACTTTGTAGTTTTTTTTTATAAAGTGACACTGGCACACGTCGCTTTATTTCTTATTCCCGAATACTTTATATTTTCTTTCATATTTTCAAATTAGTTCGATGACCAAAAACGTATTGAGTTATTGCATACAAAAGGTGTTGTGTGTGTGTACAAAAGGTATAGGTATAGGTAGGAACTCTATTCGATTAAAGAATCGATGCGCGCCATCGCCAGTGAAAATCGAATACTCGTAATGATAAGCGTTTAATACTTCGTAACTTGAATCCATAGAACTTGCTTTCAAAATTCGATTGAATAAAACGTTGCAGCGGCATAGGAATATTAACTCTCATCATCCCCGTTTCATAGGCGCTGTAGGTCCGGGCCAAGGAAATGGAGATTAGCTGAAAATACATGTCGAAAACATACATAATTCAAAAATAAAACCAAATGACCTACAAAACGATACAACAAAACAATACCTACAGCAACCGTAGCACACAAAGATAAACAAATACTTTTATCAAATCTTATCGACGCATTCTTTTTCAGGCAAATCAAAAGTGGAACTGCGAAGTACTCTTATCTCTTGTAAACTCAACGATATCATTATCCTAAATGCCCCTGTCGCAGCCACTAAAACCATATACCACTTACACAAACCTAATCAAGAAATCATTAAATTAAACATACCACAACCGAAAAAAGCCAGAGAACGTTTACATATAAAATATGTGAATAAGAACACTAAATTCATAGACTCCGAGGATGGCTATAAAATTCTGAGAACTAATAGCAATTACAACAATGACGATATTGTCAGACAGGAGGAGATGGAGATGAAAGAAAATGAGTTTATGATAGGTCCTTTACTGGAGGAAGATCATGGTAACTGGGTGTTGAGTGTTTATACCAAGGATATTGATGATAATTGGATTGAAATGTTCCAGGTTATTACTGTCGAAATTACAGGTAAGGACCAATTATTATTTTTTAGGACTAAGTTTAGGGGTTTTTGGTTAATATAAACAAGCACCTCCATTTACGTTACCACTGCTGGTACACTGGGACTTCACTCTTGACGATAGAGATTAGGCTTTAATTCACCACGCTGACCAATTGCAGGTTGGTGAATATCACATGTCCTAAAAACACTTCAAAGTTCTCAGAATATGCAGTTTTCACGTTTTTAAAGCGCACATAAATTTTTTAATAAGAAAATCTAGAGGCTCGCGCGGGTTTTGTACCCACGACCTTCGAAATGATAATCGAGTGTGCTCCCTCGTAGCCAACACGGCTTTTTTGGCACTAACACATTTATTTACTTTTATAGAGACCTTTATTAACTCGACTATTAGGTTGCGTGGTAATTATTTAATAGAACCCTTCATTTTTAGTAAATATCCTTTTTCAATAAATATGTAACACAAGTTCTCCATACCCTAAGGTTTGCTGTATGATAACTCTAATAGGGTAAAGCTCGCCTTTGTACATGACCTATCTTATAACTAATATTTGTATTTGTTTCTGTGTGCAAGAAACAATTTAAGAAATTGAAAGAACCGACCCAGTCTAAAGGCAATAAGTAAGTAGGTACCTGTAGTTACTGAAGTTGGCACTATTCAGTTTTATAATACTAGTCATGTTTGAAACGTTTCTCGGCGCAAAAATCTAATTGAATTGTAAAATAGCGCTCCAAGAACCAGCTCCACGCCTTTTTAATAAATATCTAATAGTATTATGTATGTGACGGCGTGACGTCCTGGTTCTTCATTGTAGTGCGTTGGAAGTAGCATAGAATTAAATTAAATGTCCGATGGCGTGAGCGAGCGCTTACGCCACTCGATCGCGCGATGTTTACCTGCGGCCGGTACCGGTCGGTGTCAGCCGACCGGTCTAACAGCCAATCGGGTGGCCGCAGGTGGAGGGGTTGTTTACGAGTTGCACTGCTATTTAAAGTACCGTTCCAATAGTCCGGGAGACATTCTTGCTTTGGCTTCTGCTCTGTGCAAACGCTCTCGGAATTACTAGTTGACTTTATCTATATCTTTGTTAAACTGAGCCTCAGATTATTTGTGTGATTGATATTGTTCGATTAATCCCGTAATTAATTATTATTCAATGATATAATCTGTTTAAATCACTATGTCAAAACCTTTCACCTACATCAGAAGTGGGATATCCGCCTCCACAACCTCCTGACATGATTAATAATTTTTCGTCAATGTTCCTGAATTTAAAATAAAATTGATAGACTCAAATCACATTTTATGGACGCCTCCATAAAGATTAGACATTGCTAAAAGTAAAATTTAAAATTAACCCTTTAAGAGCTTAACAGCAATACGCAATCCGATAGTTATCCACTTCCGTTAAGTAATGATCAACTCGATAAGTTGCATGGCGCTAATTACTTATGAAGGTTATGGGGCTACCCTCATCAAAAAAAAAAGAAAAAAAATACAGATAATTGCTAAAGGAAAAAAAAGCAGTTCCTATCTAGTACAAAAAAAATACAGTTCATTGCTAAAGGGAAAAAAGAAAAGTTCCGGTCTAGCATTCGTACTAATCCAGGCCAGTTCTCAACTGAGGGGATTGTAAAAGATGATTTTAAATAAGATTAATATTGTAGTGTTAAAGGGTGTTTTACTGGGCCAGCCTTCTGAAGGGTCAAACAGACCAGTCCAGAACATAGTATAGTATGTTGTCAGGATAATCGAGCACTAACTATTATTCTTTTCACTTACAGATAATTTTAACTGAGCCTACGCGAACGAGGACGTTCGCAAGTCAGAATGGCAGTGACGGCGTGACGTCCTGGTTCTTCATTGTAGTGCGTTGGAAGTAGCATAGAATTAAATTAAATGTCCGATGGCGTGAGCGAGCGCTTACGCCACTCGATCGCGCGATGTTTACCTGCGGCCGGTACCGGTCGGTGTCAGCCGACCGGTCTAACAGCCAATCGGGTGGCCGCAGGTGGAGGGGTTGTTTACGAGTTGCACTGCTATTTAAAGTACCGTTCCAATAGTCCGGGAGACATTCTTGCTTTGGCTTCTGCTCTGTGCAAACGCTCTCGGAATTACTAGTTGACTTTATCTATATCTTTGTTAAACTGAGCCTCAGATTATTTGTGTGATTGATATTGTTCGATTAATCCCGTAATGAATTACTATTCAATGATATAATCTGTTTAAAATCACTATGTCAAACCTTTCACCTACATAATGTATATCTTTGTCCACTAGGTATACGAAAATCGTAAATTTAAAAATATTATATAAGGGCGGTGTTTGTAAGTAACTTTAATTATTTTCATGCGACTACGTGAAATATTATTCTTTCTCCTTTAACCGTAGAACGTCCACTTATGGAAATAAACTTCCATCGTAGTAACGCAGTAACTTAATAATAACCTTATACAGTCACGTCAGTCAGTACATTCAGTCTGAATATAGCTTAATTTCGTTAAAAAAGAAATAACCCTACATTTATTTTCAAAGACTCGTCATTATGCTTCTGATAAAAAACCGGTTTGTTTCACAATTACAGACTACCTACTGATGAACGATATATATACGTATATTATTAACGATTGTACGAAAAGCTTTAAATATTTTTAAATGCCTACATCCTTACACACATTTATAACTATAATTAACACGCTTAATTTAATGGGGCACTACAGTAAAAAAATAGCAATAGTAACATTTGGACGCATCCTTTTTATACTTACGGTAATAATCCTTTTCCAATAGTGCAAAACCAAAAGTTTCATTTTTGTAATGATACGTGTGTAATATTTACACATGTACACAACCAAAATTGTGTAATAAACATTCGGACCTCACGCTACAACAGCGCCTCTGGTGGTGCATTCTCACGGATCTTAAACGTACAATAAAGATTATCGTTTGACATTTTAATTTTGCTAATTATAATTCAAATGGAACGTGTATTTGTTATAGAGTAACCCTTAATAAGTAGTAAGATATTGTATTTAACGTCCTTTTTCAGAGCAGATACCATTGGAGCATAACCCAGAACTTCAAGAAGGTGACGATTTGCGAATCAGTTTCGCATATCCCATTAAGAACTTGCAATCCTGCGAACTAAGTGTTCCTAGTTCTACTTATGACAGGTATGTATAGTCAGGGTTATTGGAAAATTTAAAAAGTACTTGGCTAAAAGGAGATATTACGCGAACTACAGCTCAGATGCCCACTACTTACACATACACTAAACATCTTCTATTTTGTGTGGCATTTATGAGCTCTATGAACAAGTTACTCTGATAGATAAAACTGCTACACTAGATTCAAGAAACTCTTTTCTTCTATTTGTTCCTGCTTATGGTAGTGCTGGCATCCGACGCAAATACATTGAAGTAATGTAACGTCAAAATTGACATTATGTACAGTTTTGTATTTGGTTTTTGCGTGTGTCCTCTTTTTCGACTATTAATAAATAATAGAAGGTAACGATTTTTGATTTCCCAGGTTCTACGACAGATCGCCGGTAGACATGGATAAATGCGGCTTCATCATCAAAAACATCACCTTAGCAGACGAGGCCATTTGGGCTATCACTGGAGTTGGGAAAATTGTGTACTCTGGTTCTATCCATTTGTCAGTTGCTGAGAAAGTAGACATTAATTATACAAATATTCCTAACCCACCTCAGAGAAAGAGCAATTTGTTTTATTAGGTAAAACTAACTTTTTTAAAGGTTATTATTATTATCAGATATTAGAAGAGCTAATGTGACTGAATTTGCCGCTAGAGGCGTTAGTGTAGCGTTAGGTCCAAGATGTCAAATAACAATCAAGTTACTCGATGTTACGGTTATGGTCACGCTAGTCAGTTTCTGAATGAAAATTGAAAGCTTTTATAATTGACAGCTATGAATAATACCGTGGGCTGACTGGAGAACACCCTCATTGACATTAGTCTATTAGGAGTGAAGTGGTCGGTTTTTTCCCATTTTTAGGATCTATAAAATATATCCAAATACCTGGTTGTTGTACTTAAACCAGTCTTCATCATCATCATCATCACCCTATTAACGTTCCCACTGCTGGGACACAGGGACTCCTCTCTTGACGAGAGAGATTAGGCCTTAATTCACAACGCTGGCCAAGTGCGGGTTGGTGAATGTCACATGTCCTTCAAACTCTTTTAAAGTTCTCAGAACATGCCGGTTTCCTCACGATGTTTGCCTTCACCGTTAAAGCATGTGTTTAAAGCGCACATAAATTTCTCAAGAAAAATTCAGAGGTGCGTGGCGGTCTTACCACCAAAAACCAGTCTTACTATTGGTTATTACTGACGCCTTTCTGACACATGTCATCCTTCACAAAGTCCAGCCATCTTTTCTCTAGCCTACCTCTTCCCCACATAACCATCAACACACATATAAAATAAATATATCAGGACTTTCCACACAACAACAGCTAGATGTTGTTGTGTGTATAGTTCCGTGGTAAGCTCTCAAGCTTGTGTTATGTAATGTTGTTATTTTATATGTTAGTGTGCACTTGGCATTCATGCCTTCTCATAATATGTCCATACCATGCTAATCGTTTTCCTCTCAATTTTTCTGTCACCGTCAAATCTTATTAAAGGTAATACAATTTGTATATCATTATATTATTAGAATATGTAATAAAAAATGTTATTTGTTTTCAAGTTCTTTTATTTACAACAGTCTTATAAATACGCTTTGTCCTATATATTCTCTTCTGAAGGAACATAATGTCATATGAATAAAATTATCCGGTTTCAAATTTGTATGGGCAACATTATAATGACAATACTGTCACGTCACTCACAATTTATGCAAGTAACATGTATACAACATAATATTCTATATATGATATTTGCCCACAACCTAGTAGCTCAGTTTATAAAACAATAGTAGAGTAAGCCCTCCTTCACAGTTATATTTCTAAAGAGACTTACGTTAATTGTAAATTATTAGATGAAGATCATCCAGCAGTTTTACGTGAATCTGGCTTATTAGGCAGATCCCATATTCTTAAAATATTCAGTTTCAATATGGGCTCTGCCTCACAAATCCTTATCTATTTTTAATCATAAAAGGTTAATGGGTTGTTTAGCAAAGTAAGGAGTCCACAGCTGGACACAGGCCTCCATATATTCTGCAGACAATAAAGACTACTAAATTACTTAATATATATCCTAGCAACTATAACACAAACATAGGGCTTACCACGAGCCTAGACCTGATCTGAACTTGTGCATAATGTCCAGCAGAAAAGATAGACAAGTTCAGAAATAACCATGTCTCTAATATTTTTCTAAGAACAGTTACTGTATAGCCTGACGCTGCGTTACGCGGGCGCGGTCGCGTATTCATACAAATGTGCTACGTTGCGGGGCCCGCGACGGATCAAGTTTGTACTAGTTTGACATGAAACCGAGCCCGCGCCCGCTTAAAGCAGCATCAGGATTAACGAAATCACGGGCAATAGATTGCATATTTGAAACAATCCTTACAGAGCTTCAAATAAAGTTATATTACAAACTTCCTTGCATCATTATTATTTATTCACTGCCGCTACCGCCGCCGCTGCCGCTGCCGCTGCCGCTGCCACTGGGCGTGGGGCTGCGCTCCTGCGTCTTATCATCAGCACTGGCCTCCGAGTCCGAGTCCTTGAGAGCCTTAGCGCGGTCCAGCCGCTTCGCGCGGCGCGTCTCAACGTCCGATGCGTCTGACTCGGATGAGTAGATCGCGGCCGCTGATGCTGGAATAGAAATGGGTTAGTGGAATGTCTGATAGTTTGCGTTTCCATTCACATACAATTAATACTTAGTTCGGATAGTACGATCATTTTGCGGTAAATTCCGAAATGTGAGCTCGATATCGGCTAACGCAGCGTCGGACGTCCACAAACAAGTTGGTCGGATGATTGAGTGAAAGTACTAGTAACTTTTAACATCAACGCTTAGCATGTCGGTGGGCGAGCGCAGAGTTTAATGTAATGTGTGGGGGGTAACATTCTAACAGTGCGCCGGCCAATAGAACCAACTTAGAGGGGGGTTAAGTAGATGTTTACCTTTCTGTCCTTGCTTGTACTTGTTCTTAATAGCTGCTAGTGAGACGCCGCCCTCGTCGTCGGAGTCGTCCCTGGCCGGGCCGCGCGCCGCGCCGCCGCCGCCCTTGCGCCGAACGGGCCGAGTACTCGCGCGGGACCGCATCGCAGCACGGAGTTCCATCTCCTCTTTCTGTAATACCAGAGACCAGTTTAATTGTATGTTGATGTAATGTATGTATAATTACAGAAGACGAATCGAACTTGCAGAGCCAGTTGTGAAGTGAAACTTCTTTAGAATCGTTGTGATTTCAAACCGGATGCAACGGAAAAAACGACAGGTAAGCCAATCTTAAACGCTAACAAGGTTAAGCAACTTTGCGCGACGCCAGTACTTGGGTGACCGCCCGAACAAAATATTTTTGCACAGATTTTTTTTTTTTTATTCATCTCATACTTTTGTTGATTTACTAAAGTTTCACTTTTAACGTGTGTGAATCGCACACACACCTTTTTTTTTGTAATGAGAACATCTTTTGGAAGTGTGGATTATGCAGAACAGCACCCTGTCTTGCTTCCTTTCTCTCACCGCAGCGGTAGACAGGGTTTCCCTCTCATAATCTAGCCCTCTAGACCTAGCCGTAGTTTGGATACACGCTTATTAAGTTATCACTTATCTTCCTACTCTCCCTGTTACAGTTAATCATCATCCTATTAACGTTCCCACTGCTGGGACACAGGGACTTCTCTCTTGGCAAGAGAGTTTAGGCCTTAATTCACCACGCTGGCCAAGAGCGGGTTGGTGAATGTAACATGTCCTTCAAACTCTTTAAAGTTCTCAGAACATGGCGGTTTCCTCACGATGTTTGCCTTCACCCTTGAAGCACGTGTTTAAAGCGCACATAAATTTCTCAAGAAGAAAAATACAGAGGTGCGTGGGAAGGTTTGAACTCACGACCGGAATGAAAGTCGCGTGTCCTCCCACTTAGCCAACACGGCTGTTACAGTTATTAACACAGAGCAACATTATGGAAGTTACCTTGAGCTGGTATTTCCTGTCCGCGTCTGGATCAGCGCCGACCTGCGACAGGATCTTGATGGCGGAGGTCTTGGTGGACCGGTCGGCGAGGGATAGAGTCATCTTCCTGTGCGTGAAGGACTCGGTCGAGTGAGGGCGGAAGGATAGCTTCGTGCGGAATACTGCCTGGCCTTGCAGACCGGTACCTTGCCGAACGAAGAGGTGATTGTGATCGCCCTGGAAAAATAACAACGATTAAAGAAATTATAACGCCCCATTATAATGTTTATCTCTAAGGTGTATCAAACACCAACTAAGAGACTAAAACCAACCTCACTGGTCCAAGCCAACGAGCGCGGCTTTTGAAGACCAGCGCCGGTGGGTTTTAGTCTAACCCCCTATATTTTTTGATAAAAAAATATTACAGTTTAATATCACCTTGATATATAAATAACAAGCTGACCCCAGGAAATGTTGTTTTGCAAATTGAAAAATAGATAGTAGCCGATTCTCAGACCTACTCAATATTATCACAAAATGTCATGAGAATCGGTCACGCCGTTTCGGAGGAGTATGGCAACGAAAACGTGTGACACGAGAATTTTATATACATATATGATTAATACAAATATAATAAAATAAATCCTTCGTTCCTGTAAAAAAAAATTTTTAACAAATTTTTTTTAAAGATTTTATCAATGTCTTTTTATCACAGTTCATTAGATAATTTAATGACATTCTCCGACATTTATCATAGGTTACACATATTTAGGCCATATCACTTGAACGCTCAGCGAGTACAAGCGGGGCAAAAATTAAGAAATGGCTTATTGACAAATCGTATTACAATGTAAAAGATCATTTAAATACTAGACATTAGACATCATATTAAATTGTAATTTAAATTAACTTCCTAAATATTTGACATTCTATTATTTATATATATTTTTTTCTTTAATTATAATTGACATTGCATGTCAAATCTGAATTGACGAAGTATGTAGAACTGTATAAATAACCTGACACCTATGTAAACCATATTTCAAGCAATAAACAAATTTCATTTCATTTCACCGGTTTGCCTATAAGCAATTATCGCGTTGGTATAGCCGAATAGCTGATGCCTGGTAGAACTCACGTGTAAGGGCTGTTTGTAGACGTCGAATATCTCCGAGCCTAGATGCAGACTCATGCTGCCGTCCGACCACTTCACGATGCGCGCGTTGGACTCCCTTATCGCCGCGCCCTCCGAGTCGAACGCCTGTCGCCAGCGGATTGTGTTCTCCACCTTGAGTTTTAATCTGGAATATTTATAGTTTAATTATATTTTTAATGTTTAGTGGATTGCAATACATTTAGTATGAAATAAGCCTTAATGTATTAGATTTCAGTTGTTTTAGTCCCGAGGATATTCTCTATGGCTCTTTTCAAGGCTCTGCTAATCTTAAACAAAAATAAAATGCACCAGGTACTGATGTGATCACATCGTGCAATGGATAAAGTAGTACTATGTAAATTTACGCTAGCGAAGACGGGTAATAGTTAGTTTTAACTAATTTTCGTCCTAATTTAAATTACCTAAAAAAAAAACCATAAAACGTGCCGCTAGTTATAAATAATACTAACCTAGCACGACCTTCTTCATCCAAAGTCTCCTCTTCATCAATCTCATCTTCATACGTATTAGGGTCATACGGTCTGGTTTCCACGGATAAGAAGTTGGGCAGCTTCACGAAATGCAGCTCCCTTCCCAGCTCCGTCCAGATCTTGGGCATGTCCACGTCGATCCGCGTCTCCGGGATTTCCACCTCTTCTTCCTCGTCTGGTTTGTCTCGAGGACGCTGTTAATATTAGATTTTGAGTAACAAAAGAGATCGATGAAATGGTATGATAAATTTACGGGACGAATTATATTTTACTAGATAATAGTTAGTCTTAAAGCAGTTTTTATGGGATGAGCAGTTAGGCTAGTTTAATAGTGTTTAATGCTCAATGCCATAACATGCCCAAATGAGTTGTATATGCTACGATAAAAGAAATATTCGCATATAATTACCGCATGATTTAATGTGAATAATTTTGTTATAAATTTGAATTTCCCTTTTGCAGCAACATGTAGGTATTGTATTCGTTATGTGCAAACGAATGTAAATAATAATAAGTAATAATAATTTATTTCAGGCATCTAAGGCCCATATAAACATATACCTTATAGACTAAAAAATATAAATCTTATAAACTAAAGTGTCGTGTAACTAAACATCGTGGATCATCTGTTACGGCGGTGTCGCCTTGCAGTGTAGGCGACCGATGAACCAATAAAGAATGCTCTCTACAGCAACTCTGAACGTCTTTTCTTTACAGCCCTTATACCAATGCAACTAGGTACGATAGGAGAATTCATTAGCAGTACACCATCACTGCTCAACTATGTTCGTATAGAAAAACCACCGACGCCGAATCGCCAGATTATCCTCGTTTGCTTATGTTGAAATTAATAGAACGCAAAACTCCTAAACATTTAGTTATAGCAATTGCTCCTTGAGATGCGTTGCTCCTATTTGGCACGTAGTATGTAAATCTCTCTTACCGCTGCTCGTCTCACGAATAGCATGTGCTGTCAATTGATTATATTTTAAAATCCTAATAAACTATCAAAATCATATCCCGGGTTTTTCATTTCTTCAGCTTACATCATCGCCGCTCCGGCGGGCCTCATCGCCCGAGCGACGCTCGTCGTCCGACCGGCCCCGGCTGCGACTACGACTGCGGCTGCGACTTCGAGACCGAGACCGCGACTTGTCGGATCGCTTGTCTGCCTCGTCGGAACTGATGTCCGACGCGTCACCAAACAGTGCGTCGGCCGTTACTGGAATAAAGAAAATTTTGAACTTACTCGCGGAGTTGTACTAGATACTCTATCATATCACCTTAGAGTTAAAATAAACTTAGATATGCCGTACATTTGTAGTAAAGATGAATAATAAAAAGGTGATATGCTAGTTTATTTTAAGTGTTAATACGTTTTGGAAGAGCGATTCCTTCTAATACAAGTACTTAACTTGAAAGGAGGTTTAAAATTTTGATGTATTTGTTATATTTTGTGACAGCAATAAACATTTTTATTTTAATTTATTATTTTTACATAAGCTTTTCTTACCGGTGTCCCCTTTTTCCTCTTCATCATCTGTATCCACGATCTTAGCGGTCTTTTTCTTCGGTTTCCCGCTAGTGTCTGATCCGCTGCCACTCTCAGCGGACTTTTTACGCTTAGACGATTTGTCTTTACCATCATCACTCTCGGAGTCTGATAATACTGCGCGTTTTTTCTTTTCCTCTGACAAGAATAAATATTACAGGACTAAACACACATATTACACAGCAACATGTATTGTATTCCCATGGTAAGCTCTAAACTAGTGTGATGGGTAGTAGACATCTTTTATACCCAATACAATAGACATACATAATGTAGATATTTTATTATAATGTACATAAAAATACCCAGACCAGGGAATAGGTTTGTTTGGAGATAGTCTGTTAGAGAGCAAGCTGTGTTCAATAAAGATTATTTAACTTACTTGCACCAACGTCAGAGCTCTTTGATCCAGACCTAGAGCGGCTTTTTGATTTAGACTTGCTTCTAGATTGCCTTTGTCGTGAACCAGATCTGAAAAACAACACAAATAAACAATCATCAGATCAGCATCAAACAGCTCAAGCAATATGGTTTCAAAATAAAATAGTTTTTAATATGTTATGTTAATATATTAAGTTGATTTATCTACACATACTATAAATTAAAGTTCCTTGCCACATTCTGCATCTTTCTGTGTTTATGTTAAGAGAAACTAAAAAACTACTGAATGGATCTTTACATGGTTTTCCGCAATAGGTAGAGTGATTTAAGAGGAAGGTTTTCGCAAAGCTGGTACAACCAGCCAGTTTTTAATATTGATTTACTTACCTTGACCGACTTTTAGATTTATCCTTATTCTGGTTATCATCAATCATAAGATTGGGCGAATTAGACCGGCTGTCATCACCTTTGGCAGCTGCAGGGCTCCTAGATTTAGATTTGGCGCTTGCTGCACTACCTGAACGAGATCTAGATTTTCTGCTCTTAGGACTTGCACTTGCTGATTTAGATCTGCCTCTAGCCTCTTTAGGGCTCTGTGATCTGGATTTAGGGCTTTGTGACCGAGATCTAGGGCTCTGTGACCTAGACTTTGCACTGGCATTGGATTTTGGGCTCCCAGAGCGAGATCTTCCACTTCCTGAGCCACTTCTAGATCTGGAATGTTTGGGACTCCCTGATGCATTTGACTTAGGGCTTCCAGATGCTTGCGATTTTGGACTGCCACTTCTAGATCTTGTCCCTCTTTTAGGGCTTCCTGATGCATTTGAGGAGCCGGATTTGTGGCTTTGAGCTGAACCAGATCTGTTTGAATGAGCAGGAGAGTTTGATTTGCTCCGGGATGCATTGGAGGATTTACGGGAACGACCAGAGCGGTTCGATTTTGGAGATTCACTACCTGACTTTGCTGCACTTTTTGATCTTGACCTAAAAATAAAATCTTATTGTACTTCAATTATTTTTTAATTACAAGCAGATGAGTGTTGTTAGCCATTAATGAATAATAATGATCAAGTTGTATTTTGGAGTTAGTTTTTATTTTTAGTCTACAGTCGCTTTAGTTACCTTTCATTCTAGACTAAAACTTTACATGAACATACTAACTCATTATACTTAGTCAGAATTAGTTACCTTGATCGACTGCTATGTTTTCCAGAGCGAGCGGGGCTGGGGCTATTGCTGTGGTGGCTAGCACTGGAGCCGCTATCTGAGTCAGAACCAGAATCTGTTTCTAAAAACAAAGATGTTAATTAGTCTTCCTCAAATTTGGTGATTAAATTTGCTCAGAAAGGGATTGCATTATTGTAGGTAGTCTACAATTTATTCTGGCACTAGTTGATGTTTTGTTATTAGAAAGTTTTGTAGATAAAATAAAAAATCTACTAAATGATCCATGGAGATCACTGTTTATTGTTCAAGCTTCACAATATATTATTACTTACCTAAAGAATTTTTGCTTATGGGAGCCATGGCTGCCCTATTGCAATTAGCTAATTTTCAGAACACATACAAATTATTAATAAATGGCGATTTTTCTTCAGCAGTCGGTCGCTTGTATTGTATGTAATGTAGCGTAAACAAAATTGTTTGAGGTTAGGAGTAAATGAATGAACAATTTCAAATGATTCAAGCAAGCAAAACATGAAGCAAGCAATCAAATAGATATCCTACAGTCACGACAACATAACAAAACTTATTTAGTGTAGTGATGTTCGAGACAAGTGGTCGATTCGAATCGACTGCTCGGTGAAATGAATTTATGAAAAAAAAAAGTGTGTGTGTGTCAGCTACGACGCACGATTTGAGTTTACTCCTTACGAACGATAATTATGATATACATCGAATAGGAAAAAAAGGGTAAATGAACGCATCTGCTAAAATGATAAGAGAAACAAACATGTATCTGTAATTATTCGGATTATTTATATTCTTCAATAAGCGTATTACATAAAATATGTTACAAAATAATATAAATAAAATACAGCAATACCTCTTTGCGCGATACTTACTTAAGTATCGCGCAAAGAGGATACCCCGAGAATGAGATACGCTGTGTAATGTATTCCATCTCATTCTTTTACACGTTAAATCCTACAGATATATTATGTTTGTCTCTTTCTACGTAACGCCTCAACTTTTCGTGTTACCTTTTTTGATTTTACTCCTCATAAAACTTCCGTACCGGGCCTTATAATATAACTCAAATCGTTTCTTAAGGAGTAAACTCCAAAAAAAGCGTGTGTGTGTCAGCTACGACGCACGATTGGAGTTTACTCCTTACGAACGATAATATGATATATATCGAATAGAAAAAAAGGGTAAATGAACGCATCTGCTAAAATGATAAGAGAAACAAACATATATCTGTAATTATTCGGATTTTTTATATTACTTCAATAAAGCGTATTACATATTAGTATGTTACAAAATAATATAAATAAAATACAGTGAGACTACGAAGTATCGCGCAAAGAGGAGACCCCGACAATGAGATACGATGTGTAATGTATTCCATCTCATTCTTTTACACGTTCAATCCTACACATATATATGTATGTCTCGTTCTACGTAACGCCTCAACTTTTCGTGTTACACTTGATTTTACTCATCATAAAATTTCCGTACCGGGCCTTATAACTCAAATCGTTTCTTAAGGAGTAAACTCCAAAAATAAATCGATTTCATTGTAAAACCCAAAAAGTTCTCAACTAGCGAAGCGGGATCCAGACGATCCAGAGATCCAGATGGATTCAGAGATCAGATGGTATCGTAACATGAATCGCAGAGTGACTGCTGATCTACATGCTTTGATGAAAACTTGTATTTCTTTTTATGTAAACACAAAGATCACATAATTCAATTTATCTATTAGAAAAGAAATCATCGCAAACATCGGCACAGCATTTACAAATCTTCCAAATTTACTACAAACTGTAGGAAATTGGTAAATAATTGTTAAAATAATGTTAATTGTTGTTGGTAGTGGTAGTAGGTTCACTTATTCCAAATGTTAAACAAAACTCTTATTATAGTATATGTTTACTTTAACCACAATCATTTAATCTATCTACCGATAAAAGACTAACATTAAATGTTAAAAACCCAATAAATTGGTCTTCCGAGCAATAATGTCGCTCTACAGGCAGGGGTTTCAATTTGAAACCACTCGAAAACATGCGTTGAAACTTCAAAACCACAGCTATCACAATAGTTACTGGGACTCGAGAACAAAAGGCGCACTTATCGGTAAACATCTGTGGGTCCGTGAATGGGGCATTCATTTTCCCTCCACTTTTAGTTTAGTTAGTCCAAAGATGGCAACTCGCGTGGTCGGCGATTTCTGTGCCGGCTTGCTCCGCCACAAAACAATATTATTCCGAGAAATTACTGATACTAACTTACTAGACGTTTTAGTAAAGAAAGGAATATTTAGTTTCAGTGATCTCGAGGATATTACAAGTGCAGTTGACAGTGAAAAGTGTAATTACTTCGTTGAGATTGTTGGTAAACAAAGTGCTAAGTTGAATGAGTTGTGTGCTGTTTTGAATAAGGAATGCCCGAAATTGTCCAAGGAATTGATGAATGACCGACATAGGTTTATTGTTAACGGTAAGTTTATAACAGTTTTTGAAAAAGGAACTCCTGTTTTACATTTTTTATTTATTCTATGAATTACCCGCATTTTAGTCTTGTCTAAAAGAAGATTTAAATAAGACTATAAAATGCTAGGATCTTAAATAGTTTGGTACTAGCAGCTGTACAAAGGGAGCAAACGGATTAAGTAGGTAGGTAGTAACCTACCTTACAGACTATATTCTAAAATTTTAAATACCAGTTAAGCTACCTATAGTTTTATTTTCTCATGTTAGTCATCGAAATTCTACACGGCTTGCTGATTTTAAATGTGTGTGTAAATAGGTAGGTACCTACCTACCTATGAAAGTATGTAGGTAATTTGATTCTGTATTTTGTTATTGTCTAGTCCTACATCGAATAAGATTAATCCTTTGCCAATGGTATCGTAGGTAGGTAGGTACCTACTGGCCTGCCCTTTGTACGTTACGTACCTACCTACCTACCTCGATCGAACCTGATATCCTAGGCGTGGGTCTATCATCGAACCATAACTCGAACTTACTTGACAGTTCTATGAAATAACAGCTGAGCAGCTGCGTCACTACAACAGACAGTTATAGGTAGCTAAGAACAAGGAACCTCTTTATTCTCTTCTCTCCTTTTATTGTGAGGTTTGGCATTTGTAATAATAACCTCTGTGATCAAGATTTTTGCTCGTTAGGCACCTTGTGTTTTCAGGACTCGTCAAAGATAAAAACAACTAAAATCAAGAAAAAAAAAGGTGTGTGTGCGATTCACACACGATAGAAGTGAAACTTCAGTAAATCGAAAAAACAATGAGATGAATTAAAAAAAAACAAAAAAATAATACTGTGCAAAAAGATTTTGTTCGGGCGGTCACCCATCCAAGTACTGGCGTCGCGCAACGTAGCTTAACCTTGTTAGCGTTTAAGATTGGCTTACCTGTCGTTTTTCCGTTGCATCCGGTTTGAAATCACAACGATTAAAAAGAAGTTTCACTTCAAAAAATCTTCTCTGTTTACTGTCTACGCGAGCAGTAATATCGGTTCTGCAGGACGGCAATGGGTAGATACCTATACTATACATATATCGTAGAATAATTAATAGTCATGTCTATTGAGCAATTTGACTTCAATTTACTCTCCCCTCAACATTCCAACAATTTGACAATCGAAACGGTCAAATCAAGATTTTGAAAGTATCCCCAATGCCCGCATCGTCAAATTTCCATTCAAAAATCGTTCTTATTCTTTTATAGTCAAAGTCGATGTGTATTAGTCTTAATTTAGTCCCCCTTCTTTTGACTGTGCAATTTTCTAATCAAATTCGTATTGTATGTTTGTAGGTAAGTAACTAAGCTGTCTCTACAGTTGAATTAGTGTTATAGGTAGGTATTTAACATATTATAGTGACTGTTTCCCAGAGCTATTTAACCACCAATTTAATAGAGAATACTATTATGATACTAAATGAGTAAGTAGGTTATACTTTAATTGATACCTCTCAAAGGTATCCAATTTAAATAAAACAGTATAATTTAGGGTTGTCACTCACGATAAACTTGAATTTACAGATATATACACCATATTACATATTACATTTTGGAGGTTTTTTCTGTTCACGTCCGTAAGTGGTAACCCTCTGAATCCTTACACGTGACATCCGGATGGTGCGAAGAACAGCCTCTGGTGGTAGGCTTCGGCCGCGGCTAGTCACCACCCTCCGGACTGGGCCAGTGCGTGAAACGATTATGTCGTGTTTCGTAATCTGGCCCGGAGAAGCTATCTACCTCCTAGCTCTCCATGCTCCATCTTATAACCACATCGTCACTTTACATCAGGTGAGATTGTGGTCAAATAAAGGCTTATCTAACATAAATAAAAAAAAACAAGACAGAACAGGTAGGTAGGTAACAGAAGTAGGTAGGTAGGTACTTGCTAGTAATAAAGACGTTACTCAGAGAATCTACATACATAATGTCTGTTATTTATTTAGTAAAGTAAACTAACACTATTTGTAAAACAAATTACATTACAGATTAAAACATATTTTTTACAATTTTTAATAAGTTATAAGTAATATAATAAAATACTTAGATATAAAATATTAAGTAAGTAGAAAATTATACTTTAATATTATAAATTAAATAGTTTATGAGCATGTTTTAATTTTTTATTTTTGAGTTAAGGGTTTATTATCTAAGAACTAGAAAAGTACCTACCTATACTCTGTCCATCCAGCATAGAGCATATTTACTAACAAACCATCTGACAGTTCAATCAGCTGATGCAGGGGTAAAAAACATTTTATTATTTAGGTTAGCTCTTGAATTGAATAATCATATTTTTCGCTTTATAATTTTATTTAACTCGACACTGGCAAATTGTCGCTTCAAGCGCAAAGTCCAATTACAAGAAACTGAACTAGGTTAGCTCTTGCCTGCGGAATCGTTTTCGGCATTACGGGTATAAATAATTTATTGTCCTAATTCAATTTTATTGAACCAAACATTATAAAACTTGACTGCAACAAATTAGTACCTGCATAGCCTATCTAACATTCTAACTGTAATCCCACAGTACATTTTTGAGATATTGATTGATATTGATGTTAACCCACAAGAATAAGCATTTGTTTTTATGAAAAAGTGACGTAGGTACATAGTATTAACACGAGAAATAAGGAGAAATTAGTAATTCCTACCTACAGACTAAAAAAACTAGGCTATGGGTAACTCTGTACGTTTTTATAATAAGCTTCCTCATAATGTAACAGAGCTTCCTATTAGAAAATTTAAATCATTTATTAAGAGAAGTCTAATGAAAAAAGCTTATTACTTTATTAATGATTATATAAAGGACTAGCTGTGCCCTGCGGTGCTACCCGCGTTATAATGGATGAAGTACTCTTAACCAACAACATATTTATATGAATAAAGATTAATATTATTATGTTGATACAACTTAAACAAATTATTTCGACCAAATTAGGTACCATAAAAACGGTTTTTGTGAGTTAATCTTAAAAGATAGACATATACTATCGCGGACTGTGTTTTAGATAATTAAAAGAGCTATTATTCTTTAATACATATTTTTTGTGTATCTTGAACCGTTTTCACGGCGCACGCAACGGAAGGCTTCAAAGATGAACAATTTCTCCCGTTTTTTACACATTTACCACTATATCTTTGCTCCTATTGGTCGTAGCGTGATGTTATATAGCCTATAGCCTTCCTCGATAACTGGACTATCCAACACAAAAAGTATTATTCAATTCGAACCAGTAGTTTCGGAGATTAGCGCGTTCAAACAAACAAACAAACAAACTCTTCAGCTTTATAATATTAGTATAGATGATGCAGCTTGGATGTAAATGTTAAACTTATAATAGTTACCTATAAATAAGAACTCCAAAATTGGTATAACTGATAAAGCTGCATTGTTCTATTAGCTTCTCAACTCAGTATAAAACATTGAAGCGAACTGTCAAGACAATGTTATTTTCTTGATATTTTTTGTTTAAGCAATTTAGTTTTATTAATTTTAAGTTGACCTGTCCATGTAGGCTATGTGCTACTAAGGAAATAAAATGTATCATTATTTGTAAGACATCCTTTTATTTTTTCATTACAAGTGTCTCTCTTCCGGGACTAACTACTACTTGTTGTATCTCCAGATACCTGGATGATAAATTGATCGATCACATTTTTCAAATAATTCTGCATTCATTTCTTTGAAATTATCTCATTCACTACTTTTGCTTTCGAATATAAATTTTCCTCCGCTCAAAAATCCATTTTCATTTCCTAAAAACAAAACACCTTATTAACTGTTGCCATAGAAAAAGTTATTGAAATGAAATAATATATGAAATGAAATAAATTTTATTTGAGACACAATGCATATAAATAAAAGAAGAATAATTTAGTAAAGTCACATAAAGTGTCCCAAAAAGGCTTCCAGCTCAGCATTTGTTGACTTGTATGTAACAAGACAACGCTGATCTTCCGTTGGAAGCCCTTTTTCTTTATTGTTTTAAAAATTGCATCAAAATTTAAATGATATCACAAGATGCAATAATCACTCACTGTATACATTGTCATGATACTTGACCATGATGCAACTGGATTTGGATTTGTTGATCTGTGCTAACTTGTATAATAATCATATCAGAAAAAATTGGATATTGCCTGTCTACTTATGCACAACATAAGGGTTCATAAAAAATGTAAAGATAACCTACCAATATGAACGATTATTAGGGGTTTTCCTTTTCCAGAAGGCCCTGTTTTATTGATTGTAGTGTCCTGCCACACCTTCGATTTGGTATATCCTGAACAAACAAAATCAACAAATTAACATTGCATTTTGCAATAAATCGGAGAATTATCCTGTAGGACAGAATGAATGATACAAATAGCAAGCTAGAAAACATGGCATTAGGTTTGATCTATTTTATAAGATAAACCATACTGTCTCAGAACCTTGCTTTTGTAATTTATCATGTATTCATTTACTGAGAAAGATAAAAATAAGTGTAATTGAATAATTACCTTCGTTTATCCATGTCTCATCTGTATAATAGATCTTGCGCCCTTCTTCTCTCATTTTCTTAGGAGATAATTGCGCCTCCACCTCACTATTTCGTGTTTTTCTACTGTTTTTACGTGATCTTTGTACTTGAATTTTAGCCTATGTAATAGTTTATTGAATGTACTCCTTTTGAAGTTTGCTAAGGTAGGTCTTCGTCTTCGTTAACCTCATTTAACACTTTGTTTAATGTCGGAATTTCATTTATTTATAATTACTTGAACTAACCACAAACCACAACCAAACTTAGACAAATCAAGAAGTCAAGTGAAAAGCAAATGGCGGTTGGTGTTTCCAGTTCTGTCAGAAAAAACGGGGAAAATAAATTATTTATTCATTCATTCATTCATTTAGTTTATTGCAATCATTCATAGAAAAGAAGGGTGATATTCCTCCATAGTAAAATGTGTATTGTATTTTTTTTGTTTACTTACCAGAAATTGAATTGAAAGTAAACGAGGTTTATTTCAATAAAATGAGAATTTCATCAACCGAAATTAAGATGGTAAAAAAACGTAACAAAGACAGATAATATACAGGTGTTCACACCCTTGAGTGCACACGTTTTTTCGATGCGTTTTAGATATTAGAAGATATTTTAGAAATATAGTCTGAAATCTTTAAAAAAAGTTATTTTTTTGATGGTTATAAAATAAATGCTACCAATACCTACTCTTTGACACAAGTTATACAGATTCTTTGAATAAACGCTTATTTTGAAACGCTTTTGTGGTGCAACGAGACATTTGGCATACTATTAGAATGGCCATAAACTGGAAGTTTTAAATGAATTCGAAAACCAGAGAAACGCTAAGTTTTTTACTTAAAAAAAGTAAGGGGTATTTGAGAGAGAGAGAGAGAAACATTTATTGACACATCACAACACAAAATACAATAAAACAAAGAAAAACAACAAATACTTAACAACATAATTTTGTGATGTGTCAAAAGGCCCCAAAAGGTATTTATTCTGTGTCACAAAATTACAAGTAAAGTATAAACAACTATAAAGTTACAATCAGGACATCATATTACTGTGCATGCCCATAGTGGCTTTATTTACCCAGATCTCATTATAATAGTTCAAATTTCGGAAAAATTCAAACATTCTTATAAATTATCTATTTTCAAGATAATTTATAAGAATGTTTGAATTTTTTTTGGCTTTTGAGGAGGGCACGCACAAATCGCTTAAAATGGGATGGTTTAGTCCCAGTAGTTACACAATCTAAAATTGTGTTTTTGTTGAAGGTATTGTTTTAATTTGATTTCTCATATTTTTCTCGTCTTTTAGTGTGTCAGTATTTAATTATAGATTTTTGATGCCATTGCGTTTGATCCAGGACTTCAGTTTTTAGTTTTGTTTGACCTTGTTGTTTAAGTAGGATTCATTCATTCACATAAAGGGAATGTGCTCTAACACCACTAAATAGGGTAAGCTGAAACCAGCTAGCAACACTTGCTCTTTGTTCAGTCTTTGTTCCATTCGTTCCAAGATAATCCTGCCAAATTAAAATAATGCTCTTTCTATGAATGACGTATGGTGAGAGTGCTATCCTTAATTCGGAATTGTATTAAAAAAGTCACCAAATGTTAGCCACTGAAGACGTCAAAACTGAGAGTGAACTGAGATTTGCTAAGGTTGGCACTGCCACAAAGTCAAAAATCTCTGGTGATTTTAATCTTCCGTGTTTGACCACTTATTGATGATTTTGTGATTTGAAATAATTGGATTTGCATTAAATTGAAGTGTAGATTTAAAAAGTTATAAATAATTTGTCATTTTACGGGTGAAATCATTGGAATTCTGTTATGCCTGCATAATCTTGTAGTGATAACCCTAAAAAACAGCTGATTTCGTTTGTTAGTAAATATGCTCTATGCTGGTTGGACAGAGTATAGCTAGGTATCTTTCGTTTGTGCCAAGATGATTGATGGTGATGGTGCTGAGTCTGAGTTTACAAATTGTAGTTAACTTTCTCGATCGTGAGAACGTTAACTATAATTTGTATGGGATCGAAACAGCGCCTCTTGTGGCAAACTTGAGAAACATAATTTGCTAGTTTGAGATTCACTATCGACCGTCGATCGTCGACTCGTTTACGCTCACGTTCGAAAGTGAGAACGTTAACGCATTTGATTGGTTGTTTGAAAATTTTCCCGAGTTCGTGTTACCATTTTTGACATTCGAATAGTAAACGCGCTCGAAAAAGTATTCGTCTAGCATTCACTTAGAATTTCTCAGTGAGTAGAGGTGAGAGTGCAAAGTTATTCAGTAAAATCATTAATATTTACAAATAAATTATGGCCGGACGTTTCTTTTTCGCTTGGATATCGTCTTACAAAGACAGCTTTTAAGTTTTTGTGCAGAGAATTAAAACAATTGACGAATTTAAGGTCCTCTCAACTCGTTTTGTTGGAACTTATATTATGTACTTTTTGTTATTTATTAATTAAAATATTGAAAAGTACCTAGCTATAGTTTCGACACCTAATTAATTTGTTCTTCGCAGGTGTTCACGGCTCTCTTCTTTTTTGCTTCTGGTTCATACAAAAGCCAATTTGAGTAGCAAAACAATGCAATGATTTTTTTTTCAGTTACCTATGTGATGATCAATACTACATTTTAAAAGTTAACCCTAAGTTTGGAGGTGCAAAGCATGATTCTTTGTATGGGAAAACAGTGACTTGAATACATAAATTCAATCTCTGCACCAAAATAGAGAAATGGTCTGGCTTCTATATAGGTAAAGTATCTTTAGGTACTTGATTTATTAAAATGCATTATGTTTTGATCCCTTTCACTATTCTATCTTTTACATAATTATTTATTTTTAGGAGACTCTGGATACCCTCAGCGCCCAGGCTAATGACTCCAATTTTAGATGCAAATACTGGTACACCAGAGGCCAAATATAATAACAAGCAAGGGCGGGCTAGAGTAATAATAGAAAATACATTTTAAAATGCTGAAAAACAGATGGTAGTGCTTAGACAAGGATGGAGTTCACTCCATCCACTTCAAGCCACTCAAATATGCTTCTATTATTATAGCATACTCAGTATTGCATAACATAGTTATCAATCTTGGCATTGATCTAAATCTTACTCGGTGTCCGAGTAAGATTTAGGTGGGTCTAGTTAAGGTAAAATATTTCATATGATATTATAACAAAATACCTATTTATGTTACAATTAATCATATCTAGTTCCAGGAAACTTAAATAGTGAACCGGGTTACAATGACTATGTGGAAGGAGCTGGAGCTACCAGCGCCAGCGGACCAATTTTAGTAAGAAGACTGATAAATAGTGTGTGATATATATATGTATGTAGTTCTCAGTTATATATTGTGTTAATGTACTATTGCTATTTATAGAAGTGTGCTTAGGATTATAAGGTTAAGGATATTGTATTGTGACAATGAATAAATAAACAAAATTATATAAGATGAACTTTATTTTTTTACCTAATTAGACAGTCAGAATTGACAAGTTAAATTTATAAACTTATATACTTATATTTACAAAAATATAAACTAATCATTACAGAGTCTATTAACTAACTTATCTTAAACTCTTATTCCTATTGCTTGCCAATCTCTGGCTCTGCGCTTCCATCTCCCTAATCATATTTTGCTCTCTCCTCAAGCTTATGTTACTCTATTATAAACTTTCTCCAAAACTCTTCAGCTTGTAGAAAATTATGTGCTAGCCTCAAAATTCTTCAAGGAATTCTTGCATGGCAAGGTGGTGTTTGCCCAAAGCAAGCAGGCTCAGGCCGAATCAGATTGCTCTCACAGAGCCTTATAGGAGAGAGTGCATGGGCATCTGTAAAAATACATTAATGTTATTATAATCTTATTAACATTATAATTATGTTATCCTTAAAAAAGTTAAGTCTTACCTTCCAGTGCTTCCAATGTTGTGAAATAAATCTCAAAAACAAATCCAATATTGTGACAATATTGTGAACTGGGGTTGTTACAGTAATTCTTTGACTGGGGCTTAGGACTGGGGCAACATATGATTTTGATGGCACAGGTTCATCCCAATGTCTGACTTGTCTGAGGTCTCCATGCCTAGAAACAAAATAAACTTAGTTTTTTCTTCGTCGATGAAACAACTTCACATAAATAGATCTAAACATCAAATAAATTATCAAACACTCACTGCTCCATGAACTTGTCTTCATTTTTAGACTGTTTAACTCATAGTTTCAATTTATTATTAATTTATCGGTCGGCCACTTCTTCCTACTCGAACGAAAGTTTTCATTTCAAACGTAAACAAAACACAGAATAATCATAACATTTTTGATAGACAGCTGCTTCTTGACAAAATACTAGTAAAAATATCATTCTGAATTTGGCCGGTTAATGATTTGATGACGTCATGCTACCACCCTAACAAAAATATTTAACTATGCTCACGGTGAGTGAACGCTTTCGTATAGTTTTTGTCGATAGGAACTCCAACTTGCATGCCATTGCTTTTCGATTCGAATTTCGTTAGCTCGATTAACGAGATAGTAAAGTCATTCGAAAACGTTTGTGGAACTTAGACTCAGAGTGCTGAGTCTAAGTTCCACAAACGTTTTCGAATGACTTTACTATCTCGTTAATCGAGCTAACGAAATTCGAATCGAAAAGCAATGGCATGCAAGTTGGAGTTCCTATCGACAAAAACTATACGAAAGCGTTCACTCACCGTGAGCATAGTTAAATATTTTTGTTAGGGTGGTAGCATGACGTCATCAAATCATTAACCGGCCAAATTCAGAATGATATTTTTACTAGTATTTTGTCAAGAAGCAGCTGTCTATCAAAAATGTTATGATTATTCTGTGTTTTGTTTACGTTTGAAATGAAAACTTTCGTTCGAGTAGGAAGAAGTGGCCGGCCGATAAATTAATAATAAATTGAAACTATGAGTTAAACAGTCTAATAATGAAGACAAGTTCATGGAGCAGTGAGTGTTTGATAATTTATTTGATGTTTAGATCTATTTATGTGAAGTTGTTTCATCGACGAAGAAAAAACTAAGTTTATTGTTGTTTCTAGGCATGGAGACCTCAGACATTGGGATGAACCTGGGCAATCAACATCATATGTTGCCCCAGTCCTAAGCCCCAGTCAAAGAATTACTGTAACAACCCCAGTTCACAATATTGTCACAATATTGGATTTGTTTTTGAGATTTATTTCACAACATTGGAAGCACTGGAAGGTAAGACTTAACTTTTTTAAGGATAACATAATTATAATGTTAATAAGATTATAATAACATTAATGTATTTTTACAGATGCCCATGCACTCTCCTATAAGGCTCTGTGAGAGCAATCTGATTCGGCCTGAGCCTGCTTGCTTTGGGCAAACACCACCTTGCCATGCAAGAATTCCTTGAAGAATTTTGAGGCTAGCACAAAATTTTCTACAAGCTGAAGAGTTTTGGAGAAAGTTTTTATTAGAGTAACATAAGCTTGAGGAGAGAGCAAAATATGATTAGGGAGATGGAAGCGCAGAGCCAGAGATTGGCAAGCAATAGGAATAAGAGTTTATAGACTAGTTAATAGACTCTGTAATGATTAGTTTATATTTTTGTAAATATAAGTATATAAGTTTATAAATTTAACTTGTCAATTCTGACTGTCTAATTAGGTAAAAAAATAAAGTTCATCTTATATAATTTTGTTTATTTATTCATTGTCACAATACAATATCCTTAACCTTATAATCCTAAGCACACTTCTATAAATAGCAATAGTACATTAACACAATATATAACTGAGAACTACATACATATATATATCACACACTATTTATCAGTCTTCTTACTAAAATTGGTCCGCTGGTAGCTCCAGCTCCTTCCACATAGTCATTGTAACCCGGTTCACTATTTAAGTTTCCTGGAACTAGATATGATTAATTGTAACATAAATAGGTATTTTGTTATAATATCATATGAAATATTTTACCTTAACTAGACCCACCTAAATCTTACTCGGACACCGAGTAAGATTTAGATCAATGCCAAGATTGATAACTATGTTATGCAATACTGAGTATGCTATAATAATAGAAGCATATTTGAGTGGCTTGAAGTGGATGGAGTGAACTCCATCCTTGTCTAAGCACTACCATCTGTTTTTCAGCATTTGAAAATGTATTTTCTATTATTACTTTAGCCCTCATTTGCTTGTTATTATAATTGGCCTCTGGTGTACCAGTATTTGCATCTAAAATTGGAGTCATTAGCCTGGGCGCTGAGGGTATCCAGAGTCTCCTAAAAATAAATAATTATGTAAAAGATAGAATAGTGAAAGGGATCAAAACATAATGCATTTTAATAAATCAAGTACCTAAAGATACTTTACCTATATAGAAGCCAGACCATTTCTCTATTTTGGTGCAGAGATTGAATTTATGTATTCAAGTCACTGTTTTCCCATACAAAGAATCATGCTTTGCACCTCCAAACTTAGGGTTAACATTTAAAATGTAGTATTGATCATCACATAGGTAACTGAAAAAAATATCATTGCATTGTTTTGCTACTCAAATTGGCTTTTGTATGAACCAGAAGCAAAAAAGAAGAGAGCCGTGAACACCTGCGAAGAACAAATTAATTAGGTGTCGAAACTATAGCTAGGTATTTATTAATTAAAATACTTTTTAATATTTTAATTAATAAATAACAAAAAGTACATAATATAAGTTCCAACAAAACGAGTTGAGAGGACCTTAAATTCGTCAATTGTTTTAATTCTCTGCACAAAAACTTAAAAGCTGTCTTTGTAAGACGATATCCAAGCGAAAAAGTAACGTCCGGCCATAATTTATTTGTAAATATTAATGATTTTACTGAATAACTTTGCACTCTCACCTCTACTCACTGAGAAATTCTAAGTGAATGCTAGACGAATACTTTTTCGAGCGCGTTTACTATTCGAATGTCAAAAATGGTAACACGAACTCGGGAAAATTTTCAAACAACCAATCAAATGCGTTAACGTTCTCACTTTCGAACGTGAGCGTAAACGAGTCGACGATCGACGGTCGATAGTGAATCTCAAACTAGCAAATTATGTTTCTCAAGTTTGCCACAAGAGGCGCTGTTTCGATCCCATACAAATTATAGTTAACGTTCTCACGATCGAGAAAGTTAACTACAATTTGTAAACTCAGACTCAGCACTCAGCACTCTGTGAGTGCTGATTCAGAATGATATTTTTACTAGTATTTTGTCAAGAAGCAGCTGTCTATCAAAAATGTTATGATTATTCTGTGTTTTGTTTACGTTTGAAATGAAAACTTTCGTTCGAGTAGGAAGAAGTGGCCGGCCGATAAATTAATAATAAATTGAAACTATGAGTTAAACAGTCTAAAAATGAAGACAAGTTCATGGAGCAGTGAGTGTTTGATAATTTATTTGATGTTTAGATCTATTTATGTGAAGTTGTTTCATCGACGAAGAAAAAACTACCTAAGTTTATTGTTGTTTCTAGGCATGGAGACCTCAGACATTGGGATGAACCTGGGCCATCAACATCATATGTTGCCCCAGTCCTAAGCCCCAGTCAAAGAATTACTGTAACAACCCCAGTTCACAATATTGTCACAATATTGGATTTGTTTTTGAGATTTATTTCACAACATTGGAAGCACTGGAAGGTAAGACTTAACTTTTTTAAGGATAACATAATTATAATGTTAATAAGATTATAATAACATTAATGTATTTTTACAGATGCCCATGCACTCTCCTATAAGGCTCTGTGAGAGCAATCTGATTCGGCCTGAGCCTGCGCTTGCTTTGGGCAAACACCACCTTGCCATGCAATAATTCCTTGAAGAATTTTGAGGCTAGCACAAAATTTTCTACAAGCTGAAGAGTTTTGGAGAAAGTTTATAATAGAGTAACATAAGCTTGAGGAGAGAGCAAAATATGATTAGGGAGATGGAAGCGCAGAGCCAGAGATTGGCAAGCAATAGGAATAAGAGTTTAAGATAAGTTAGTTAATAGACTCTGTAATGATTAGTTTATATTTTTGTAAATATAAGTATATAAGTTTATAAATTTAACTTGTCAATTCTGACTGTCTAATTAGGTAAAAAAATAAAGTTCATCTTATATAATTTTGTTTATTTATTCATTGTCACAATACAATATCCTTAACTTTATAATCCTAAGCACACTTCTATAAATAGCAATAGTACACAATATATAACTGAGAACTACATACATATATATATCACACACTATTTATCAGTCTTCTTACTAAAATTGGTCCGCTGGTAGCTCCAGCTCCTTCCACATAGTCATTGTAACCCGGTTCACTATTTAAGTTTCCTGGAACTAGATATGATTAATTGTAACATAAATAGGTATTTTGTTATAATATCATATGAAATATTTTACCTTAACTAGACCCACCTACATCTTACTTGGACACCGAGTAAGATTTAGATCAATGCCAAGATTGATAACTATGTTATGCAATACTGAGTATGCTATAATAATAGAAGCATATTTGAGTGGCTTGAAGTGGATGGAGTGAACTCCATCCTTGTCTAAGCACTACCATCTGTTTTTCAGCATTTGAAAATGTATTTTCTATTATTACTCTAGCCCTCATTTGCTTGTTATTATAATTGGCCTCTGGTGTACCAGTATTTGCATCTAAAATTGGAGTCATTAGCCTGGGCGCTGAGGGTATCCAGAGTCTCCTAAAAATAAATAATTATGTAAAAGATAGAATAGTGAAAGGGATCAAAACATAATGCATTTTAATAAATCAAGTACCTAAAGATACTTTACCTATATAGAAGCCAGACCATTTCTCTATTTTGGTGCAGAGATTGAATTTATGTATTCAAGTCACTGTTTTCCCATACAAAGAATCATGCTTTGCACCTCCAAACTTAGGGTTAACATTTAAAATGTAGTATTGATCATCACATAGGTAACTGAAAAAAATATCATTGCATTGTTTTGCTACTCAAATTGGCTTTTGTATGAACCAGAAGCAAAAAAGAAGAGAGCCGTGAACACCTGCGAAGAACAAATTAATTAGGTGTCGAAACTATAGCTAGGTACTTTTTAATATTTTAATTAATAAATAACAAAAAGTACATAATATAAGTTCCAACAAAACGAGTTGAGAGGACCTTAAATTCGTCAATTGTTTTAATTCTCTGCACAAAAACTTAAAAGCTGTCTTTGTAAGACGATATCCAAGCGAAAAAGAAACGTCCGGCCATAATTTATTTGTAAATATTAATGATTTTACTGAATAACTTTGCACTCTCACCTCTACTCACTGAGAAATTCTAAGTGAATGCTAGACGAATACTTTTTCGAGCGCGTTTACTATTCGAATGTCAAAAATGGTAACACGAACTCGGGAAAATTTTCATACAACCAATCAAATGCGTTAACGTTCTCACTTTCGAACGTGAGCGTAAACGAGTCGACGATCGACGGTCGATAGTGAATCTCAAACTAGCAAATTATGTTTCTCAAGTTTGCCACAAGAGGCGCTGTTTCGATCCCATACAAATTATAGTTAACGTTCTCACGATCGAGAAAGTTAACTACAATTTGTAAACTCAGACTCAGCACTTAACGTCAGGTTTATACGATATTTGTCATCCATCCATAGCTACACTGCAATGACGAGATCAAACCCCGAGCATAGCCCTTTCCATAGCTGCGAATCTGACATACGAGTTTATGGTGGGTGGATGCTGGATTGAGGGAGGCCTATACCCCGCAGAGGACTTCCTACGAATGAAATTAAAATAATACAAAATCTTAATACCATAATTTACATTTAACTTACAGTTTTTGACGTTCCCTTTTAAATAAAAAAAAATACCTGTGAAAGTGATATTTTAAGAAAACTAAACTATCAAACTAATGGCATCTGCATTCTAGCTAAAATTGTTATCGCTGACATTATGCATAAGGTCTGGTAATACCAAATTAAGGCCAAGTTATCAATAGCTACGGCATAATGCAGACCTGTTCGGTTCCAGACAGGTTAACCTAGTTCGGAGCTGCCAAATTGGGACGCTGAAACTTAGCTTATAATACCGTAGAATCGATATTTTATAGCCCTAAATACGGACTGAGAGTTCAGACAAACTACTGAATTTTAGGTGATGGACATAGCATCGTAGAAATTAGATATATTTTTCAAACAATATAAAAGTACGGACGACACCATAAAGTGAAAAAGTAGCTATAACATTTTCTTGCAACGGAATAACGTGCCGCTTGAGAATATGTTACAAGCCTTATTGAACGTACGGATATGAAGTTTTGTCAAGTCTTTGCTAGAAATCGGGATGCGTCTAAGCTAAGGCCAAATCTATTTACGTTTCCACTGCTGGGACACAGAGACTTCTCTCCTCAGGGATTAGGCCTTAATTCACCACGCTGGCCCAGTGCGAGTGGGCGAATGTCACATGTCCTTAAATTATTCAAAGTTTTCAGAATATGGCGGTTTCCTCACTCTGTTTGCCTTTGATCTTAACGTGCAGTTTCAAACACCATGACACACCTCGAAATAACTGAAAAATAAATTAAATTTAGTTACCTACTTAATAGTTTTTCAGAATGGGACAGTGAACAAGAGCATGTTCCAGTAGGTAGGTACTTTCTCAAATTGAAAAAGAATAAATATTAAAGATATTGTGATAAACCTTACTCAAGGTTAAACTATTTAAAAAATAATACAATGTGCGAAGGTTACGGATGTGTCTTAATCTTTTTCTGGATAAAACATAAAAAAGAATAATTTTCAAATTTTGATTATTCTTTTGTGTTTCATTCTAAAAAATGAGACGATAAGTTTTTGTCAGTCTGTCTTCGTTATCACTTCCATGAAATGCTACTCAGATGACTAACTTACAAAACTTTCCAAACCTTGTTACTTTGTTCTTGATTTAGTCACCCCGAACTTAGAAATCGGGGTGATTTTGTTTAAACATAATCTAAATTTCCAGAACTTTAGTACCCTTAAAAGTAAAAAGTGATACTATTTTGTAATGTTCACGTGATGCGCATTTGACACCCCACTCGAGTATATTTGCAGATTTTCGGTTTTCTTTCCCCACTTTTACCCTCATTAGTTATGAGGGTAAAAACGAAGAAAACGGGTCTACCGATTATCAATAAACATGTCTAAGAACACTAAGGCTGAACTCACCTTTCATACGGAAAAAAAAATAGAAACCCACAGACAGACAGACACACACGTCCAACTCATAACACCCCTCTTTTTCTCCGGGGGTTAAAAAGATGGTAGCTTAGTCCCAGCTTTGTTAAACCGTAATTTGTAAATATACATAATACTTAGCAGAGTAAATTTATAGTTACATTATGTTCTCCTAATATATAAAATTCTCGTGTCACGGGGTGCGTAATCGAACTCCTCCGAAACGGCTTGACCGATTCTCATGAAATTTTGTGAGCGTATTCAGTAGGTCTGAGAATCAGCCAATTTTTTTTTCATTTTGAAAAAAACAAAAAATATTTGCAAAACAACGTTTGCTGGGGTCAGCTAGTATATAAGTATAAAATTCTCATGTCACAATGTTCGTTCCCGAACTCCTTTGAAACGGCTTGACCGATTCTCATGAAATTTTGTGAGCATATTTAGGTCTGAGAATCGGCCAACATCCATTTTTCATTTTGCAAAACAACGTTTGCTGGGGTCAGCTAGTAGTTTTATAATATTGGAATCCACTCGACATAATCATCATAGGAACGGGAGTAGCCCGAAAATAATTTAATGCCGTTTCGTTCCGTTTAACCAATTATGTTTTAAACGCTTTACCCATTTTGAAAATCACCATTCTTGATTATCAAATTTTAAAAAATGGTTTTGATCATCACGTAGGTAGCCACAGACTCACAAATACCGTTCTAACGTAGAGATAAAAAATATACTCAACAAAACAAAGAAACTTATGGCAAAAAAAACTCAAGGAGCACGCCACGCCAGGCCATGTGTTTGCGCACCTGCATATGGTTGAGACTCGCAAATTGCCACAAGATGTTTTCAATTTAGGCATTTGTTTGTAAAGGTCAAGCTTCGAATACGTTATTTTAGGAAAAGGTCATCAATGCATCGTTTTTGTTTAATTAACAGTACCAAAACTAATTATCTACTCATTAAGTACATAACTTCATAGTTCAAACTAATAATAACATCTGCCGAAAATAATTTTTTCGTGTACATAGTTTTTTTTTGTGCGAGCTTGACGGCGAAGCATGCAGTATCCTAAATTTGAATTTAATTAAAAAAAACCATTTCCTGGAAATGACAATAAAAAGATAGATAATTTCTTACAGTTAATAGATTAGTTGACTATCATTAATGAATGAATAAAATTTTTAATAGATTTATTAAAACATATATAAATAAAGTAATCAATTAGAATGCTTTTCCAAAATTATTGAACTAGTCCATTCGACACATTGTAGGATCGTGATATTTTTATTCCAAAATGACGAGTGCAATTTGACATTTTATTCCATTTTTGTGTAATCTAACGTCCTTGGTCTTTATTGGAATTACGTAAGTAGTTAGACGTTTTTACGTTGTCTGTTTTTTTGCAAATTACCGGTAGTCATAGTACCTTCTCACCTGACAATTCTTAAGCACCTACATGTATTGTCAATTAAGTACCTACACACTTAATAAACCTGTGGGTGCTTAGGAATTGTCTTGTTTTAAACGCTCGCAGGTCACTAATTAGTTTTTAGTAAATACAATAACCTTTTTAATGACAATGAAATAATCCTAAGAATGCTGAATATATATACATATAAGTAATTATTAAATTATTAAGTAGTAGAAAATAGAAAAGTTACAAAATAAATAATTATTATATATTTCACCATATATCGGGGATAATAAAATAACTTTATAGAACTTTACAATTGGCCTTATTAAATCGGTATTTTGTATTTCTACAACCTTAAAAAAATTGGCACGCGTAACTTAACTAGAATGAATTTCCAAAGATTTAAAACGCGTGATTTGCCTAGCTTCCTTCGGGGTCAAAGGCCCATGGTATTAAGTAGCTATTACGTCGCGTTCATGGGGTGTGACGAGACGCGACTCGTGTGAATCGGCCATGGGAAAGACGTGATGCGTTTTTGTCCGGCCTACCTGGACGCAGGAATGCTTTTGTAACCTTTCGTATTGATGATATTAGTACTAGGGCACGATTGTGTGAGTCATATCGTTTTAAATAGTTTGTAATCCCCATTTTGAATTTACGTGGCGTTCTGCAAAGTTCAAAACTGCTGGGGCTGGACCATCTGCTTCTTTTATCCTATTTTTAACCCCCGACCAAAAAAGAAGGGTGTTATAAGTTTGACGTGTCTGTCTGTCTGTCTGTCGGTCTGTCTGTCGTCTGTCTGTCTGTCTGTCTGTGTGTCTGTCTGTCTCTCTGTGTCACCATAGCTCCCGAACGGATGGAGCAATGTCAATTTAGTTTCTTTTGTATGAAAGGTGAGTCTGGCGCGAGTGTTCTTAGACATGTTTCATGAAAATCGGTTGTGCCGTTTAAAAGTTATGGGGGTGAGAGTGGGTAAGGAAAACCGAAAATCTGCAAATATACTAGTGTGGGGTATCAAATGAAATCGCATCGCGCCTACATTACAAAATATTATGTTGTTTTACGTTTAAGGAAATTAAGGCATGGGAATCGGGGGTTTTTCTTAAATTTTAAATTTAGATTTATTATAAGTTTGACGTGTTTGTCTGTCGGAGCGATTTCAATTTAGTTTTTTTGTATGAAAGGTGAGTTTGGCGCGAGTGTTCTTAGACATGTCTCATAAGAATCGGTTGTGCCGTTTAAAAGTTATGGTGGGGAAGGAAAACCGAAAATCTGCAATATACTCGAGTGGGGTATCATATGCACATTACAAAATATTATGGTATGTTACGTTTAAGGAAATTAAGGCATTAGTCTCGGGGGTTTTTCTTAAATTTTAAATTTAGATTTATTTTTTATTTAAATACTTTGTGAACAAGACAATGTACCTCATAGAGAAGGTTTTAGTGATCCTGGGCGTGCAAAAAATAAAATTAGCACTACATACAAGAAAATCCTTCTTTTCTGATTTCTTTCCACTTTAAGTTACTTAGGTAAGTTGATATCTATAGCTCGCTTTTTTGACTCATGTTGTAGGTTTTAACAGCAACTATGATAGATTATTTTAGGAGTGTCGCTATAATTATATTGGGTTATCTAAATTTGATATATGTACGTGCATAAGTGTATCTACCTAATTATGTGTAAGCATACATTTATAAGTACAACAAGGTATGTATGTACCTATTAAAAAGTTAACACTCCATAACTCTTCTAAACAGTTCACATATTAATATAACTTAATGGCACTAATAAAGATTAAACCTACTTTATTTCAAGGAACTGCTTGGACTTGGCTGACACTAATGGATTATCTGCTGAGGAATGCAGATGAAGCCATAATCATGCTTTGGTATGAGCTAGGCATTGACACTGTTATTTTATCTAATACTAATAGTATAAGCTGATGAGTTTGTTTCTTTGGACGCTAATCCCAGAATCTACGTGTCTGATTTGAAAAATGATTTCAATGATAGATAGCCTATTTATCGGGGAAGGCTTTTACTACGGGATAGTACGTTGTTCCCGTTGGAAAATGCAAAAATACGGACAATGCCGTGACGCGTAAAGGTAGTTGTATATAAAATACTCAGTAGTTTCTTAGAATGTGGGTACTTCAAAACTAATTTAGCTACGTGAGGTCGAAGTTAAATAAATAAATATTTCCGGATAATCCACACAACAACATCTATCACGTGATAAGCTCTAAGCTTGTGTTACGGGTACTAGACATCTGACATACTTAATATAATAGACATACATTACATACATAGATATTTTTACCACACATATTAAACACCCAGACCAAGAAGAAAGTTCTTGCAGAACATACAAACGCTTGACCCCTCGGCGGGAATCGAACCCGCTACCTTTTGCGCCGCCAGCGGACCCTCGCCCACCGCGCCACTGAGGCAGTCATAAAATATAAAATACTTAGTAATTTCTTAGAACGTGGGTACATTAAAACTAATTTAGCTACGTGAGGTATGAAAACTTAAGTACAGAAGACTATCTGATTAGCAAACTGAAGAATCAGATATGTCTGAAGTATGCTTCAGTTCAGTTTCTTGTAATTGGACTTTGCGCTTAAAGCGACAATTTGCCAGTGTCGAGTTAAATAAAATAATAAAGTGAAAAAGATGTTACTCAGTTGAACGCCAGTTTGCGTCTCTCAGACATACTTATAAGTAAATAAGGAAAACAGACAGATATTACGTAATTGCGTTTAAATAATTAAAATGTTAAACAACCTTGACAGTGACACTTGCATAAGGCACTTACAGTTAGCCTAGAATAACTGTGTGCTTAATTGAACATAAATAGGTATTTTTTGCGGATATATTTAAATGGGTTTTTATGTGATAAATTTATATTTTGTTTGTTATTCGAGTATTGAACCTATGTATGTAAAAGTTGCGGAATCACTTTACTGTGTTGTGATATATAATTATTAAAATTGGAATGTCCAGTCACTATTTCCAGAACTGCCCATCTTACAACATCATTTACCTATAAAACATTTAGCTAGTATGTATATTGTACATCTAGTATTTTGGTTGGACCTACGTATCAGAATCTTAATTAGGGGGTTGTTGCGATAGACCAAAAATATTTAAGTTTGAAGTAAATTCAATAATTATAACAAAGTAGTAGTTATGAAGGCCAGCTAAGGGTATTTTAGTGCAGTGAAAAGTAAATACAAATTTAACATCATACATAATACAATAGCTCTGTATATAGGAAAGCTATATACACAGAATAAAGACAGGTATAGTATATAAAGGTAGGAATCCGAGGAATAGCGGACAATCTGCATTGTTACGATTATCATACGATTACAACAATTTAAACCAGACGATTCCAATGGTTCTATCGCATAGCCGACATTCCTGATGGTTTTTACACCGAATCGATTCGCGATGCACGTCTCGATATCATGCGATGGCGAAGTCGTTGCCATCTATCCATAAAATGCATTTGATAAGGACGCGCAAGGTGAGACCTTACTTTGAAGCATCGCTAACGTTCCATTTTATTTGAAAGGTCTTTTATTTTTACTAGCGACCCGCCCCGGCTTCGCACGGGTGCAATGTATTCGATGTCTTTCCCTATCACGGCTGCGGGGAACCTCACGCTCTACTGAATATAGATCTATCTATATTAAATGAACAATGTATTCAAGGTTTTTAATTGGTTAAGGATTATTTATGTATTGGTTAAAATCGCTTCGAAAATTAGCCATTATTTGTCGTAAAAAGCAAATGATAAAAAAAAGTTATTGTGAGTTATCCATAAGAGATAGACATATACCATCATGGACTTTTCTGTAGACCTTTTCAATGTGTACAATACTTAGTACATTATTTTGATAAAACTCGTAGGGTTCAGCCTGCGTTTGCAATGTAAGCGGAAAAAATGAAATTATTTACGACATCACATTAGAAACCTCAAAAATAACAGTACTTCTCCACTATTTCATGGATGTTATTATACATATAAACCTTCCTCTTGAACCACTCTATCTATTAAAAAAAACCGCATCAAAATCCGTTGCGTAGTTTCAAAGATTTAAGCATACAAAGGGACATAGGGACAGAGAAAGCGACTTTGTTTTATACTATGTTGATTGATGATGATGTAGTGATAAAGATTTTTGCTACCAACCAAAGAGATTATTATAATCTACCAACACTCTACTATTAAGTCCGATCAATACTAGTTGTTGATTCAAATGGTTCGATCAAATTTAATCTAATTTGATTTTTTTTGCAGCTCATTTATTTTTTTAAAGATTTTCTCATATCTACTTTTTAAGGCAGTTTTTAATCAATTCTGATATTGTCCATGAGTCAGAACTTTGTTGCCTGCCATAAAGACAGTGCCTGACGATTCACTAATAGGCTCAGTATAAAAATCAGTAGATACCCACGTGTTTACTTTTCGAAGAGTTCTACTCTCGTATCTGTAACAACCAACAACCCTATGTAGTCAAAACGCGACGCGGGGAAAATATGTTTTTAAAAACTATATTTAAAAATAAAAGACGAACAATTCATTCAAGAGTCGATATTAGACTGTTTTAATTAATAAAATTCCTTAGGGCTAGACATCTTATCAAATACCACGAAACGCCTACGCAGTCTGCGATGCAGGTGCATTTATGCGGAGTGTGCGTTCCGCGTATAGGCCAGGAGCCATAACTCCTCCCTCCTTAAGTTCGAAATCATCTGAAGAACAATTTTGATTCGGAGGATGATTTCGACCTGGGAAGAGTTTACAAAATTTAACATTGAAACATTTTTTATATACGAGAAAAGATATAAAACCTATAACTAAAATTATATATAAGACAATGGTGCCTATGCTAACACTCTTCGTATTCACTACACTATCACTCTGTATTTCACTATTTTCCAACGCATATGATAAAACTTTTAGATTTGTTAAGTCAATTCCGTTCAGTTTCACTGGTTTCACGATTTTTGGAGTCTCCATCTTCAGATTATCAGGAAGTGTAACTAATGGCAACTTCGGATAAGAAAGGCTTTCTCCAGCAGCTGTATGTTTTCGTAATCGGTGCTTCGCTATATTATAATCGCAATCATCATCAATAGTGAGCAAGTAAGTGCCAAAAATAGTGTAATGTAGTATTTCATTAGCGCATAGTCTGGTAAGTTCAACAGCTGATTTAGAGTAAATTATCCAACGGTTTCTCAGGATTGGTTCGATCTTAACATCCTCAAGTTCTATGGGTATCTGTTTACAAGGGACGTTTTTAGAGTATTTCATCAAAGCAAGGATACAGGTGTCTTCAACGGGTACTATGGTCTGCGCTTCATCACATAGGTAAGTTTTATCTCCAATGGTACGACAGGGGGTAGACAGAGAGTTGGATTTCAACCCCTTCACTATAAGGTATGGATATTTAGGCAATATAATTAAGGTAAGATTGGTCTCAGGTTGGGTGACGGGTAAAGCAACAATTTTGTAATAAAAGTAAGTATCTTTCTTAACTAACGGAATTTCTATAACAAAAGTTATCTTACTATCCTTAAAATATGATTTGAATGTCATAGACTGTTCAATTTTTATAATATTATCAAGAGTTGCCTTAAATATAAGTCTATCTGTTTTTTCTATAACATTAAGAATTTTAATAAGTTCATTTGAATTAATTACAGATTGATGTAGTACTCCTATTTTACTAAAAGCTAAGATGTTTTCAATCTCGTTCAATTTTGCATATATAATCTGAAAGTTGTGTAAAAATAAATTGTAAAGATGTATGATATCATTAGTGTAAGTGGTAATCGAAATATTGCTATTAATTTGATTAATTGTAGAGCTCAATTGTGCGAGATTGTCAGTTATCTTTGATGTGGAATTCGTAAACAGTCTCATCATTTCAGCTACAAGAGTGGTTTTCATTTCTATAGAGTGTTGGCGAGAGTTTAACCTTTTTATTATATTGTCATATTTAATTGCATCATTGTTATCCAAGTTGCCTGTAAGGGTTTTTATTAAAGATCCTAATGGGTTGATGAGTCCTCTCTTTTGACGATTACTTGGAACAATTTGTGAATATTTTTCAAATGTAATACTCAGGACATGGTCGACTTGAAGCTTTACATCATTAACGTAAATTAAGGCAGATGTACTTATGTTCGACGGAGAGTTAAAAACTAACTTATCTAATTCTCTATATCTATTCGCATTTAAATCTAAATCTTCCTTAATAAGCCTAGTATCTAATATCTTAATAACTAGCCAGTTGTCATACGACATAAGAGCGGTTCCTTCTCTGACCGGGAGCACGCCGGGATTCTTCTCAAGCTTCTGGAGCTGAAGAGCCTGGGTCATTACTGCTTGGGTCAGTAGCAGGACGAACCTGTGGAGGACGTCGTATATCTTTAGCTGGAACGTTAGTGTCTCTCGCATTATTTTCTTCTGTAACTACGTTTCTATCTATCTTTTCTTTTACCTTGGCCCTATGATACCTAGGTTTATCTTTGCCTCTATTAACACCCTTGATAAAGACAGTTTCATCAGTGTCTCCTACTTGAACTGATAATAATCGCTGGTCATCGTTGTAATTTTTACCTAAAGCGTTTAATCTAATTTGAGAGAGTGCGTCTGCATTGTTATTTTCATTTCCGTTCCGCAGGCTTACTACTGCCTCCTTGTTACGCAGATCAACAGGAATTTTTAATAGATTTTCAGAACGTGGTTCAACGCAAACTGTAAATGGTGGACTGTAAATAATAGGAATTTCAGCGTTACTTGTTTTCAAAATTAGATTTTTCATATCGATGTTAGCATCCAATTGTTTCAATAAATCTGAGCCGATTAGTCCTCCATAATTACTATCAACATTATAAACATAAAATTTGTGAGAGTCTGTACTACGAAAAGTTTTCAAGAGCGGAATGTTAATGACTTCGTTATGAGAGCTGCGCGCGTGAGTACTAACTATCTCAAACGGTTCACTATATTTTAATTCAGAAAAATGTTTGTTGGCAACTTTCGGGCTTATGAATGATTTGGTGCTGCCAGTATCAATCATGAATTTTGTACCAATTTCTGGAATTTCAATATGAGGTAATTTTTCAGCCTCATGGTGGTTAATTTTTATTACTTCCTTTGGTTCCGAAACTGATAACTGAACATTTTTATTTTCTGAAACATCATGTGAAGCTGTGGTACAATTAATTTTGACAAGTTCATATGCAGGTGCTTTTGGATAGTTATATTGAACATAATTTTCCGGGTCACAGTTATTATCCACAGCGTATTCCGTGTATTCCGGCACGGTTAGTTCGTTGGTATAAAACAAATTATTTGATGTTCGTGGAGCTACATGAGCTGGTTTTAATTGAGGTGCAGTACGCATTGAGACGTCATTATCATAAAAATTATCAGGTTGCTGTTGTTGGTGTGTCTGTGGAATACCAAATTTGTATTGGGGTTGATTATTAAATCCGAATTGATTATTGTTATTCACAAATGGTGTATAACCTGTCGGTTGTGGGATACCGAATTTAAAGTTAGATTGTTGTGGGATACCGTATCTAAAGTTAGCCTGACCTGGAATACCATACTTAAAATTGTCCTGTCCTGGGATACCATACTTAAAATTGTCCTGTCCTTGGATACCATACTTAAAATTGTCCTGTCCTGGGATACCATACTTAAAATTAGCTTGTCCTGGGATCCCGAACTTAAAGCCTGATTGATTTTGGGGTGAAAAAGATGGTACTAAATTATTGTTTTGTGGAAAAATTGGTTTTAAATTTTGCATTTGTTTTATCTGAGTTGAATACTGCTGAGAAATTAAATTTCGATTTTTATTACGTGAATTATATTGGTTTAAGAAATTCACTTCCTCCATAACTATAGTTAAAGCATCTTCCAACTTATCACATTTTTGAAGTCGCACTACACGTATCATGTTCTCCGGTAAATTATACAGAAAAACATTTAAGGACATGTGATTATAAATTGTTATTTTAGCTTTTCTAAGACCATCATCATTAATTAAATTTAACTTGGCAAACAAAGTGCTTCTGACATTCTGAATACGATTACAAAAGTTAAGATATGATTCGCCATGTGAAATTTTAAGATTTTCCAACTCTATAGCAATGCACTCTTCAGACCTAGGGTCGCCGAAATGTTGAGATAACAATTGTTTTAATTCGTTCCATGAAGTCACATCTTGACGCTCACTGATAAGGTGGGCGGCCTTGCCTATCAGGCGGCTGGTTATGGTATGAAATATATATATGTCTTGTGCCGTATTTTGGAATTCTGATCTAAATGAATTAATAACATATTCACTTTTCTTTAAGAATAAGTTTAGCATTCTTTCATCACCATCAAAACGAGGGATGATATCAATTATTTCTCGAGGAATAGTGCGTATTTCCTCCATTTTTCTTAATTTAAATTTATTCTACACAATATTATAATTACTTTAACACTTTCAAGTATTTAATTTATGGATTTATTTTATCCAGTTATATATTTCACATTAATTATTTCATTCATATTCATTTTAGTTTATTTTATTTCTTTGAAATTTAATTTTAAATCTTTTCACATTTAATTAAATTATAATTATTTAAAAAAATTATTTATTTCATTTATTCTTAACTAACATAATTAACACACTGATATAATTCCTATAGATGTTGTATAGAAATTATATATTATGACTAACTTAACTAATTACACAGCCAATGGAATAAGAACAGGGATAGGCAGGATAGTGAAGAGGTCTACTCACAGTACGCTTTTCCCCATTTCCTCCAATTATAGCTGCTGCTGAATGTTGTTCACGTCACCATATAACCCGATCGAACGCGCGACAAATTTATTTAGGTTTCGTGGATATCGGTTCACGTTAATACGTTCGCGAAACAGTTTTACACTCGGACCGATGCGAGGTCCTCACAGGTGCAGGATAATTTCGCGCCGATATCCTGTCCGCAGCGCCAGTCAAAACGCGACGCGGGGAAAATATGTTTTTAAAAACTATATTTAAAAATAAAAGACGAACAATTCATTCAAGAGTCGATATTAGACTGTTTTAATTAATAAAATTCCTTAGGGCTAGACATCTTATCAAATACCACGAAACGCCTACGCAGTCTGCGATGCAGGTGCATTTATGCGGAGTGTGCGTTCCGCGTATAGGCCAGGAGCCATAACTATGTAGGCCTTTACCACTTTGTAATCATAGGTTAAAAATTGCGCACGTTTTGTATCGACTAGATAAATAACTACTACACTTACAGTGCTGTATTAGGAATAGTAAAACATCTAAGCCACTATATAACAGACAACTGTCTCGTTTATCTTAATCGATTGCAATAATGCTCGATATAGTTGTGGGGAAACAGGTTCGATGGCCAGTTAAAAGTTCCCAATCGGCTAAACTATTGACTTGTAACGCTTGCTCGTGCGTGTCGGGATGGGCAATGGGCATTGTACAGATTAGGTACTTATTTGTACAAGGAAGTGATGGTCTAATCAATGAATTAGCGCTGGGAACCTTGGGACAGATACTGTCCACCAACTGGCCGGTGTATGTTTTATGGTTCCGTAGCCAAAGGCTATAGCGGGCTTTACTACTGAGACTTTGTCATCTATCTGTTAACAGGCTGTATCTGAAGAACCGTCATTGATCGAGTTTAAATTTTGGGGAATGATGTATCTCTCTTGCCGCTGTAACAAATACTAAAACAGACATAATAAATAAATATATAAGGGGGCCCATACAACGGACGTTTTTTTCATCAATACATCAAGTTAACCGAACTCAAGTCAAGTTCGCGCAACGGCGCGAGAACTGTACTTGGATGGGTCTGACTGCATCACTTTTATATAATGATAGAATTGCAAAATGTGTATAAAATGTACACGGAACCATTATGATTGGTGTAGTATAAGTCCATCTCATACTTATTAAATTTATTATCTTCTTCTTAGTAGCACATCTTCCCGGAATTCCTCTTCTCGTTGCTACCACTTGCAGTTTCCACGGCAGCAGTTATATTACAGCAGAGAGTTATAAGTCCGCAATTAATCGGCTAAGCTATAGACTTGAAATGCTTGCTCATGCGTGTCGGGATGGGCAATTGGCGATTGTAGAAATTAGGCTGGCCTTATTTGTACAAGGAAGTCATTAACTAATCAATGTATTAACGTTGGGAACCTTTATTTATGGGACACAGAGGTACTCTCTGGTCTGTGACTTCTTCTCTTCTTTTTAGTGCTGGTAGCACTTCTTAATTGAAATTCTTTTTTAACTTCCTTGTTTTATTCTTGTTGCTTTTATTTACTCACTTTAGAATTGCAGTATACTTCGCGCATACTACAAAATCTACGATTTGTATAACAATGAATCTGGACTTGATTCTCATATTTTTTTAAAATGTTGTATTGTCCACTAAAAAGACACTGGTGACTTAGTGTTAACTATACTAACTTTAAATTTGTATAAATTATATTTAAAATTATATAAATGATTATTATTTTGTTTATTTAATGGCACTCAAAGGTCTTCCAACGGAAGATCAATTAATTATACTTCTGTTTATATGTATTGTCGCAAATAAGTTTATTTTAATTTATTCATTTCATTTTATTAACCCGCGACTAAAAAATACCGGTTTTATAAGTTTGACTTGTCTGTCTGTCTGTCTGTCTGCCTGTCTGGGACATCTTAGCTCCCGAACGGATGAAGCGATTTCAATTTAGTTTTTTTTTGTATGACAGGTGAGTTTAGCGCGGGTGTTCTTAGACGAAAACGTTAAAAATCGGTTGAGCCATTTAAAAGTTATGGGGGTGAGAGTGCGGAAGGAAAGCCGAAAATCTGCAAATATACTCGAGTGGGGTATCATATGAAAGTGCATCGCGTGCACATTACTAAATATTATGGTGTTTTACTTTAAGGCATTAAATACATTGGAATCGGGAGTTTTTCTTAAATTTTAAATTTACTATTATTTTTATATAGAGGTATAAAGGAAAGACAACTAAATTTTACTTTAATAGTTAAAACTAAGTAGATCAATCAATATGGAATAGTTTTAGTTAGCAAAGCCTTTTTAAGGACTTGTTTACGTAGTTAACTTATCAAGAAATAGTTCTCAACGATATATGCAAACGTGAACCCTTATCGGGTTCAGAAACAACATTCTTTGTTCCTTATCGCATCAACTTTACCGATTAATTCAACAGTATTTTCTGCTGGGATCTTGCTGGGTAACTTTATATGAATTTTATTTATGAAATGAAATACATTTATTTTGGTACATAAACAAACAACAGCACAGTAGACAGCATAAACAAACAGACACAAGAAAAAAAAAAACCATAAAAAACCACAAACAGAAAATTAGCTGCCAGGCTGTGCTGCCATGTACCAAAAAAGGAGCAGTCTCAACTTAATGCCACCATAATGATAATGAATCTATAAAAATAGTACTGAAATATAGTAAAGTACCTATAATATGTCAGTCACCTGGCTTGGTTCATCGGTCGGTCGCCTATATTGCAAGGCGACACCGCCGTAACAGATGATCCACGATACGGACACTTTAGTTTATAAGATTTATATTTTTATGTATGTTAGTATGTAAGGTATATGTTTATATGGGCCTGATGCCTGAAATAAATGGTGGGAAATAAATGATGTATTATTATTATTTGCTTAGTAAAATTTATCTTTTTATTAATAAAACTAAGCTGAACCCGCCAACGTTGTTTTGCCATAAAAATATACGAAATGATAGGCATAATAAGACAAAAAAATCTAAATTTGTCTAAACATAAATCACATATATAACTACCCAACCTACTTAGTTAAATTACTGAAATAAACAAAAGATCATCAAACTATAATAGAGAGCAGTTATTTTCCCATGGCCAAGATGATATTTCACCAATTTGCCTAATGTTTCGTCATTTACCAGATAAAATCACAAAGTACGTGGGTAAGTATCGGGGCATGGCGAGTAACTACTACCTACCGTAACAAACCTCAATTTAGATGGACTCACGATTGTATCTCTTTCATAGATTAGTAATGAGTTCCTTTATAATAGCGGACAAAATGCTACCACGCCTTTACTGGCGTTATGCTTATGTGGAGATCTATGTGGCTTTAGAACATCGAGAACTGTGGTTTTTGTTGTGCTCGATTGAACCTAATTCGATTTTTACAAGTTATTTTGAAGTCTATCGACATCGATTTTGTTCTGCAAAATGTTGGTGGAGGTCAATTTAATAACGGCCTAGTTTTTATGAAGAGTATGATAGTGTAAAATTGTAAATATTAATTTTGGATAGAGAAACATGAATGAAGAGAGAGAGTAACAAAATGGATATGATGTTTTGCTTTTCTTACATCGACTGTATACCTCTATATTGTTAAAAACCATGAATATGACTTTCCTATTACTTTTTAATAGGAAAGTCATATTTCTTTTCCTATTACTGAGACTTCGTCTTCTGTGTTTCACCAGGCTGTATCTTAAGAAAGTAATATAAATGCATTTGCACTATTAAAAAAATGTACACACGGAACCCTAGGTGTAGTATGAGTTCAACTCATACTATTTAATTTTTTTTTTTTTTTATGGACGATAGATCTTTGTTTGTCATAATCTCACCTGATGGTAAGTGTCGATGTGGACGAGAATGGATCACAAAGATCTAGAAGGTACCTATTCACTCTTGACTTGAAGAAACTCAGATTGTAGGTGTTAGGAAACACAGCAGCAGGGAGCGAATTCGAAAATCTTATTTATTTTATTTAAATCGGAAAACAAACAGTTTTATTAAACTTATTACTAACACTAAATATACCTATGAACCATTTACATGTTATTTTATCTGATTAATAAAATTTCCATGTCACAATGTCAGTTACCGTACTCCTCCGAAAGGCTTTACCGATTTTTACCAAATTCATATGCGTATTCAGTAGGTCTGAGAATCGGCTACTATCTATATTTCATTTTGCAAAACATCGTTTGCTGATGTATACTATATTGGACTGAGATATATTATATTATCTAAGATGTACGAATGCAAAATGTCTTTCGCGTTACTCTGTTCCAATCACGTGAGACTTTTTACTAAATTAGTTCAACGAAGTTGATTGTCACGATTAGGTCACTGCCGCTTTAATTGTGCTAATCAAATCTCGCAAGTATTTGAGTTTGGGTCTTAAATACGGTGTTTAGGTAGATAGAGAGGTAGAAAATTCTGTATTACACACACACCAATAAGAAAAAAATAATATTAAAAGTAAAATTCAACCTAGCATGCGTAATAAGCGGTCTTATTACTTAAAGCAATTTCTTCCAGACAACCTTTGTATGGAAATAATATAATAATAGGTGTTTATCACCCAATACAAAGAAGCAAAGAAGGACGCGAAAGAGAATTAAGAAACTTGTCGATAAGTTGAAAGAATCCCTTTTGCATGTGCATTTTTTAACGCTCTACCCGAAAGGTTTAAAAAGCTACCATTGAGTAAGCTTCGATCAAAATTGCATCATTGGTCAGCAGTCTACTTGATTTACACAATGAATGAATACTTTGACTATTGTAAGAAACATAATGTTTTAGGTTGGATTAGGAATAAAATGGCATTATTAATTGCCGCCATGCTAGAGGTCCCAACATGCAGGACCAAGCTGCTGAAGCATGCCCACTTGTCACTCGCTATTTATTTAATTAACCTACTCTCCATGAACAATGTGGATATATTTTTTAATAGCCTGCCGAAACTTTTACAAATGGCACAGGTGGTTATTGAAACTAAATGTACCTACCACTAGTTATGTATTTAAAATTATTGTTTGCATTAATTATGAATTTCTGAATTGATTTTTAATTATCGTTGTTTTATATTGGTTATTATTTATTCATATTTTCGATGATTTATTGTTATTATTATGATACTAATCTATTTGAATTATTATTAAAATCTGTTTTGTTGTGTTTGTAATAAATATAAATATAACATCGCATTAGGGCCCAAAAAATAACCTGTAAAGATGTTTTATTGAATTGTAAATAAATAAATAAATAAAATAAATAAATTAAGCGACCGATATTCGGCGCAAAATTGAATATTATATGATTATATTATATTCAATACGAATCGGCCGAATACGAATAGTGAAAAATGTTCCGAATACCAAATGACTATCACCAAATTAACTACTACTACTGCCACTGGTACTTACCTATATATTTTTGTAACTTGAGTATATTTTCAACGATGTCATATTTAATTAAGGCTATCAGTTTATTCATGTGTAAATTATATTGGACAGCCCAGCCTTAACCGCAGATTTTAATCTACCTGAAACTAGATCAAACTACATAGATCAAGTTTAGCTTATTTTTTCTCCGTAAGTAACTAAGTAAATTAAATACTAAATATTTATGTGTCTAAAAATTATCTTGACAATACCGAATTTACTGTTGTCAGCCATTAGACTGGTCAAATTGATTTACTTAAATTTGTTATCATCGGGCCATTAACCGTAAATTTTTTTCAAGTTTTTAATGCGTCTTATGCTTTTTAATTTTGATTAAGTATATTTAACTTCTTTATTATAATAAGTCACTACTTCACTGTCATAGAAAAATTTGCATAACAAAAGAATGTACGCTCTCGAAACTACCCACTATTTTACTTTAAAATTTATTTATACCTATCCTGTATAAATAAATTATGAGATATATTCATACTTTCCCTAGGGTTTATGCTCATTTTGTATAAAAAAAAAACCACAAAATTTAATTATATTACAAAGTTGTCACCCATCCAAGTACTGGCATCGCGCAACTTTGTTTGTTGTATGAGAGCACCATTATATATATGTATATTTATATACAGTATTTTTTCTTATAGCGGCAATAGAAATACATCATCCCTCAAAATTTCAACTTTATCTATCACGGTTCTTGAAACAGCATAGTGACAGACAGACTGACAGACGATGAAGGCTCAGTAAAAGGGTAAGGTTCTCAGTTAAATAAAATAATATTTCCGGACCACAACATCATCTAGCCCCGTGGTAAGCTCTAAGCTTGTGTTACGGGTACTAGACATCTGATATCCTTTATATAATAGGCATACATACATAATATAGATATTTTTTACTATACATATTAATCATAATCACCCAGGCCTAGGAGACAAGTAAGCAGATCATACAAACACTTGACCACTCGGCGGGAATCGAACTTGTAATCTATATAAATAAAAATGAATTGTTGTTCGTTAGTCTGATTAAAACTCGAGAACGGCTGGGACGATTGAGCTGATTTTGGTTTTAAAATGTTTGTCGTAGTCCAGGGTAGGTCTAAACGGTGAGCAAATAAGGAAAAATTGCCGGGAACTTTTTTTACCCGTGCGACGCCGGGGCGGGCCGCTAGTATGTAATAGTTTTTATTTTATATTCATAGTTTCACACTCACCCATTAAACCATAAGTTCGCGGTGTGTACGTGGGATTGGGCTCCTGGGAAAAATAACAAGAATGAATTCTATGAATTTCACTGATGAGAGGTTTCCGTGGTAATTATAGCATGGGAGCAGCTCCTACCTATTATTATATTCATTAAATGTTTCGGGAAGTGGTTTTTTGAGAATATAAGTTCTTTATAAAATAATAATAATTCCTACGTTATCAACAGGTAAATACTACATAGGTACGTAATTGTCTGGAGTAAAATATTAGTTAGAATTTGCTTTTGAAATACTTTTTAGGTTAAACAAAACAAATGTTAAATCAACACATTTGGCTATCGGTTAATGACCCGAGAATGAAATGAATGTAAATTTTATTGGACAGCCCAGCCTTATAATCTACCTGAAACTTGAACAAGTTTCGCTTTTTAGTTTCTCCGTAATACCTACCTTCCTAAATAGTTTTGTGACAAAAAAATATCTTGACAATATAATACCGAATGTACTGTAGTCGGTAAATTGAATACGGCCTGGTCAAATTGATTTAAATTTGTTATCTTCGGGTCATTAACCGTTATTTTTTTAAAGGTTTTTAATGCGTCCCATGCTTCTAAATTTTGATAGCATTAAAAAATACTGTACGGATCTTAATGCGTTTTCTGCAATAGGTAGAGTGATTCAAGGAAGGTTTTGCATCCGGAACGGACCAGCTAGTAACATGTAAAAGTGCATTCACAGGCTGTAGTGTAGATTAATATGTAAATAGGTGCGGTTATCCAGTGGCGTAGCTAGGTCAATGGCTCTGGGGCAAAACAAACCGAGGCCCCTTAACTGTTAAAGGAGGAGATTTCGATCCGCTCCTTTCTTATATATATTTTTTTCTACGCCATGATTTGTACGGCGGTGGCACAGGATAGAGACCTGTGGAAGTATCTCGTTTGAGCCATGACCCACTTTGTGTCGCTAAGCCAAAAAAGTTAGTTTTTAGTTATGTTTTGTAAAATGCCGATAATTGAAACTTTTCCTTGCATTCAGATCAGTCAGAACAATGATTGAATCTTTAAGGATATGTCCCCCCCTCTCCCCCCTCTCCCCCCCGGGCATTGGGGCCCCGAGGCACTGCCCGCTTAGCCCGCCGGTAATAGCTACGCCACTGCTGTTATCATAAAAATGCTCACTACAGCGCTACAGCCAGCGTCGTGAACGGAAGCCCGTCTATTACCATAGTCATAAGTCTATGGTAATAATTTGATGGGCTGACATGCCGTGACAGGTGAGTAATATTATTACTTGTCATGGCGTTTTTATTATCAAAGGCGCGGCTGTTTAGGGCCATAAATACTTCACTCGGGGTGACTGTCCATTGGTGCTATAGTGCAATTAAAATTAGGAAGGATACTTTTCTTCACGCTTTAATGTGTTGATACACTAAATAACTTCGTCGAGAACTTATGTACTGCCAATGTTACGTTTTTGCGAATGCTCGGCCCGGCGTAAAGTAGTTTACGCGTAACACTTCGTAAAGGCTTGACGAAATATAACACACAATTCGTTACGAGAGTGCTCTGGATGGTTCACAGAATGTAACAAAATCATCTCGCGGCTCGTTGTTTTGTTACAACTAAATGTTGCATGATTATGATAGAACTAATTTCCTCTCAGCACAGATAAATTGAAAACCTGTAACAATACTTCTGAAATCGAGCTTTATGTCCGTTGATATGAGTGTTTATTCTGTTAATTCATTTTTCGAGGCCTCCCAATGGTACTACATGACATTGACAGGTCCTATATATTAAATTATATACACCTACTTGGCACCATTGTGAACATTGTGGTGATTCACTGATTATGATGATTGTGTCAATGGAACAAGGTCAGCGTAGTATGGAGAAGCAGCTTTTGAATTTATTTTAATTGGTCAGATATTTGGCAAGTCAGTATAATTGCCTTTACCAATCGATTTGCACGATATATTCAATCAAGAATCTACATTATCATTTCAGCCGTAGGACGTCCACTCCTGGACATAAGATGACCAATTGTTTCGATCGGAAGCTAATTGCATTCACCTCGAGCCCATGTTTGACCAAGTCATCTGACTATATTTTTGGTCGCCCGACCAAACCAGAATAGTCTAAAAAATAAACTATACAAACTTTATTGCCCGGGAAATTTGACGTTTTCCCGCGTAAACACTACGCTAGGTTCTCTTTATAGCGTCAGATATTATTCAGTGAAATTCCAGTCAAACTTCTGTTTCATAGATAAGTCGGACGAAACAAACCGACAGAAATACTTACTTAAAATCATTATAAAGTAAAGTAAAGTAAAGTATATATTTATTGCATATATTGATTAATATTTATACCTATGTACACCGTATATACATAGTTACACAATAGGTTCATTAATCTTTATATTTATGCAGTTATGCATATAGTAGAAAGCGTATGTTTGCAATATTTCAAATTTAAATTTACTTTTGTATTGTGTGTGTATTTGTTGATTTTTCTCCAATCACCATCCATTCTATATTACCTACTTAAGCACTCTATTCGAATTAAAATTGTACTGTAACTCATTACAATACTGTACCAACCAACTAATAAAGAACCATTGTTGAGGAGTAAAGTAACTCCCCAGTTAGTTTGTATAGGTAAGTTTGGAGTAAGCAAACATACAAAGTTATCTAATGAGCATTCTTAGTATAGTAACTACTAGTGATGTGCCGAAAAACGAATACCGAAAATTATTCGGTTTAAACCTCTACCGAACCGAATATTAGGCCGAATTATTCGGTTTGTCATTGTATAATTACGAAATGTATTTTGTAAATCTTACGTAAGAAGTACTGTGTCTTTGTTATGTACTGTTTAGTCAGTGTAGAATAAATGAGGAAATAAAATATATATATTTTTTTTATCTAGATAAGCCTTCATTTAACCTGATGTAAAGTGACATTGTAGTCTTAAGATGGGGCATGAAGACCTAGAAGGTAGATGGCTTCTCCAGACCACATTACGAAACACGAAAAAATCGTTATATCGTAATCGTAATATTCGGTCTAAATAGAATATTTCTAATACGAATAGTGAAATAGTGCCGAATATACATCTCTAGTAGGTACCAACCTTTGGACTTTAAGTTTTGATGCAGGTAGGGTAGTCCTATTGGTTGCCAGTAAAAGTCTTGTTGGTAGTTTTATTTATTGAAGCTGAGCAGGGATGGCACAATAATCTAAAAAATGTAACTGTAATTTTTTTTAAAACACTGTTGTTGTTATTTAAATATATATATCGGTAAAACGGGACTCTATTACTAATCCGTTGCTTGTTTTTCCATCTGTCACCTGGCTGTATCTAAAGAACCGTGATAGATAGAAAGGATTTTGACGGACGTTTTTCTTTCGCCGCTGCCTGTACCAACAAAATACTAAAATCAAATAAGTAATAAATATTATATAAGGTGTCTCATACTGTAAACTTGATTTTATCAGATTTAAAAGGACTTCCGCGCAGCCTCGAGATATACCTTGAGATAGGATACCCAGCATCTTATAGTGCATATTTCTAATTACCTTTTTATTTTTGTTTTTATTACACGGAACCCTCGGTGTGTGTGAACATCTCATACTTATCGGTTATTTTTTCGAAGTGTGCCTTATTATAATGTCTCTAGATCATTAAACTTACGCTTGAACAACTTAATCTATAAATAAATAAATATTTACGGATTTATAATCACATAACCCCAAACTAAGCAGAGCTTGTACTATGGGTGTTTGGTAACTAAAATACTACATAAATACAGTTTGATGTAAACTGCATTTAAATCTAAATCAAAGCGAACGACAACATAAAACGAGTTGACTCCATTTTATGATATAAACACTCACGCGAAACTCACCTTTCATACAAAAACTTAATTTAAATTGCTTCATCCGTTTGGGAGCTATTGATGTCCTAGACAGACAGACAGACCCTCAGACAGACAGACACGTCAAACTTATATTATAACACCCTTATTTTTTGTCAAGGGTTAAAAAAAAGTACATACGATATTTTTCACCATTATTTTCCAACGCGTCAACCCTAGCACAGTGCTATTTGTTTACTGTGTGGCTTGTTAGCAGCTAGCGCGGTTCAACGAACTCTTTCAGGTGCCTCTATACGTGTTGCACTGTAATGTATAAACGTTACTTATGACCAACTGTGGCTAATGAGCTGTTAGGTACTGTACATTCGAATAGTGCTTTTTATTTACTTGCTGGTTTACGAATAAATACACAATCTGGATAAAAAAAATTGCAAGAAACTTTTCGACAAAAGCTTTAGATATCATTATCCTATTAATGATCCCACTTGCTGGCACACAGGGACTTCTCTCTTGACGATAGTGATTAGGCATTTATTCACCACGCTCGCGCTGGCCAAGTGCGTTTTGGTGAATGTCACATGTCCTTCAAACTTTTTAAAGTTCTCAGAACATGCCGGTTTCCTCACGATGTTTGCTTCACTGTTAAAGCACGTGTTTTTGTTTTGCACAAAAGCTATACTATTGTCACCCAGCCTAATCGCACCTTCACAAATCGCACCTGACTTAGTTTATTTACGGCACCTGTCAATATTTTTGGCAAAACAGCCTAGTAAGGACGAAATTTGTTGTTTGACATTTTAATTTTGTTTCGTTTTATAAATAAGTAAGTTTGTCTCCGTAAGCAATAGGTTCGGAAAATCTTGATAAGAACAGTCATCCGACGTCGGGATTGATTTGTAGAAATACTTTCTGACGTTTTAATATTATCTGCTGATCAACAAACCCAAAGTATCACAAGAACTGATAGCTAGAGAGTTGAAATTTTGATGGTTGATGTATTTCTGTTGCCGCTATAATAACAAATACTAAAAACATACAATAAATAATTATTTAAAGGGGCTTTCATACACCAAACGCGATTTTTACAAGGTAAAGCAACATTGCGCGAGGCCAGTACTTGGATGGGTGACCACTCTGACTGCATCATTTGCTAATGAAAAAAAAAACTTATTTTTTTTATTTGTTTGTTTGCTAAAAGTGTATAATCTGTACTGAATTCGGAGCGGAATTCTAGGTGCATGAGTCCATTAAATACTTTTCAAATTTATTTTAGCCACCTAAACAAGTCACTGAGCTCCACTGCAGCTTAGTTACAATAACAATATTCCGTTTAAAATTGCTTCTCTCAGATGTCTATTTATCATCATTGCAGTAGCCAAAGGGCTGCAGTGATTGAGTCCATTGTTTTCCGGATGTATTCATAAAGGTCCATCGTCTCCCATCGATACTGGTTACTGTCGATCGCCCAACCTTGTAATACAATATAGATAACATAAACAATAATCTATGAATTTTAATAAACATTATGTTTATGGGAAGTTTTTAACGGACTTCATACGATTTAGGTCCGAAATCGCCAAACTTCGCCCCGTGGCCATTTTTGTGTGGCCCGCGACAAAGTAAATTATTTCAATTCAATATAATTGGACTCGCCAGTTTGCCAGTGTCAAATTAAATAAAATTATAAAGTAAAAAAGATGTTACTTAGTTGAACGCCATTTTGCGTCTCTCTAAATTATTTCAACAGTTAGCAACTAAATATACATTTGTCATAAACAAAATGAATAGGTAATCGACTTTGCGTTCACCAATAAAATCTAATACCTTAAGTTATTGAATAAGTATTTAAATATTAAGTAAATAAGGTATTTTTAATTACGATAATATAATTAACAATTTACATATAAGATAATTAACTTTTTATAAATAAAATGTTTTTTTACCTACCAATATAATACAATTTCAACACTAGGTATAATGTATAAATATTTTTATACAACATCGCGGAAACGGTTAATGCGAACACATATTCAAAGTTTTTTTTTTAGTTAATACAACGATCTTGATCTTAAATCTTATCTTAATCTTGAGATCGGGAGTTGTGGAAAAAATGGGGGGAGGCCTTTGCCCAGCAGTGGGACACAGGGGGCTTATAATAATAATAATAACAACGATCTTGAGAAAGAAATCAAATAGTTAAGTCAGTATCAGTAAACCTTCATCACAAATATTCTACGTTTCTGTGACATCTTTGTAAGGGATTATAATGCTTCAGTGTTGTACAAATGACAGTTCTGCAGAATCAAAATGGCCACAACATCCTGTCTGCGGTTATCCGATGATGTTATACTTACAAGTTATTGAGCGATAGAATATTGTGTATGTAACTTATCTACACAAACTAGGTACAAGTAAGGTAGTATCCAGATAAGATACCCTTACCTTAGCTTATTCTATTAGTACTATTAGTCATAAATTTTTTTTTTTTAGATATTATTTCTATTTTATTTGAACTAATTTTTTTTTTACTAAACAGTTTATGTTACAAACAAATTTTGACCATGGTATTATTTAATAGTTAACCTGTGTTGGTTAGGGCCTGTTTCACCATCTCCAAGTATAATTAGACAATGGATAAAGAGCTGTTTCGCTCACTCACATGTGACAAAGCAAGATAAATCTTGACATTACTAACCATTGACATGTAATATTAACATTACTTACCATTTCAGCATTTACTCGGATTTCGTTAAATATGGATGCCCATTTCAACGTATGTTAACTCGGAAAAGTGCTTAGTTTTGTATCAATATGAAGTTAAGAATAATATAGACCCATTCATGGTTCAAAATAAGGGTTAAATGAAATGAATGACACTGAATTTTTTTATTTTGTTTTAATATACTATCTGGTACTTATCATCAACTGATTGATCACTACTCCTCCTACTTTTGTTTCAGGTTACTCTCCAGATAATGCCAAAGAAAACATGGTTATGAACTACAATTTACACAGGTAAGGGGTTTTTATTTATATTTTATGCTTTTTAGTAGTTCTTTATTAGTTAAAACTTTGTTTTGTGAGTTTTTTATTTGATTTTTTCAGCTTTTATAAAATAACGAATGTGTGCCTGTTTTCGGTTCATAAACTATAATAGCCGTAAACACATTTGTAAAATAAATAAATATTTCCGGACAGTCCACACATCAACATGTAGCACTTAGCTTGTGTAACGGGTACTAGTAGACATCTGATATACTTAATATAATAGATGTACAGTACATGGATAGAATTTTTTTTATTATACATGATTAACACTTAGATAGTGTTTGTATGTTCTGCAAGTACATACTCCTTATGTGCTTGCAGAACATACAAACACTTGACCCCTCGGCGGGAATCGAACTCGCTCCCTCTTGCGCCGCAAGCGGACCCTTGCCCGCATAAAGTCACAAAACATTCACTGCTCCAAGTACTTGGGACAAAAAGAAGTAAAAGAAAATTGGCAGATATGTCTTGTATGGCAAGCTGAAATGTTTGCCAAGAGTTTATGGAATACGAAACAGACAACAAATTGAAACATTGCTATTATTGTTCGGATTTTCAGTAATCAAGAGACAATAAACTTCAGGTTTCATTGGAAAGAATGAATTGTGGACAAAGACTTATAAACGGTTTTCGATTGACAAGCGTAAACGGATGACTTGTAGGACGACTACTAGACGATTATACGATTTTCAGGGTTGATGCTGGCTGCTTCCTTTACTGGAAAAATAACGAATTATAAAATTCTCGGGTCTCGGTGTTTGTTACCAAAATGGCGATCAAATCGTATACAGATATCATTATTTGGAAATTATGTATATAAACCAAGGAGACACAGTTTCCGAACAAATGCGTACCTTCTAGGTCTTCATGCTCAATCTTAGACCTCATCGTCACTTAACATTGAGATTGTGGTCAAGAGAAACCTTATTTAGCATTAAAAAAAAAGTATTCTCGTGATATACTTGCAAGAAATCTGATTCACACAGCTCATGTTTATCTATAAATATATATAATATTTATATTAAAATTCTCTGTAACGCCTGAACAGAATTTGTGTGCGTATCGGGTAGGTCTGAGAATCGGCCAACTTCAATCCCTAAAAGTACGGTACTCCTTTATGATAAGGGGCACCCCTCAATAATAAATCAAATAATGTTTTCCAGGTCAGCAGGGTGACCAATATGTGTGAATCGGTGTACAACGTCAACACTTTCTCCTTTAAACCCGTTATAGGACATGATGCACCGAAACTGGGTCGTCACCCGCTGAGCCACTAAATAAAAAAATATAAATTCTGGACTATTCACACAGCATCACCTAACCCCAAACTAAGCAGAGGTTGTGCTATGGGCGCTAAGTGACTGCCGATCCCGGTATCGGCGAATAAAACTTGGCGGTATCAGTGGACAATTAATTCTGATACCGGGATCGGTGGACACAAACCCTGATTTACTACATTCATGTTTTAAAGGTTACGTACCCAATTACGTACGTGGGTAAAACGGAACCCTATTAATGAGACTTCGTCGTTTGTCTGTCTGTCACCAGGATGTATCTCAAGAACCGTGATAGATAGAGAGTTGAAATATTATATTTTTTTGCCGCTATAATATCAAATCACTAATAATAAATCTAAATTTAAAATTTAAGAAAAACCCCCGATTCCAATGCCATAATTTCCTTAAACGTAAAACAACATAATATTATGTAATGTGGACGCGATTTCATAATTTGATACCCCACACTAGTATATTTGCAGATTTTCGGTTTTCGTTACTCACTCTCACCCCCATAACTTTTAAACGGCACAACCGATTTTCATGAAACATGTCTAAGAACAATCGCGCCAGATTCACCTTTCATACAAAAAAAAACTAAATTGAAATCGCTCCATCCGTTCGGGAGCTATGGTGCCACAGACAGACAGACAGACACACAGACAGACAGACACGTCAAACTTATAACACCCCTCTTTTTTGGTCGGGGGTTAAAAACACATAATAAATCAATATTTATGGAGGCTCCCTTGCATCTAATTTGATTTTTTATCAGGATAAGTGACGTTGCGCGAGGCCAGCACTTGGATGGGTGGCCACTCTGATTGCATCTTTTTACAAAAAAAAATAATTAGTTATTTGAAAAGTGTTTATAAATCGGACACGAAAACATATTTTAGTACGAGTCTACCTCATAATTAGAAAATATATTGGTAAATACATACTCGTACATGCATATGGATACATAGAAAACACCCAGACCGGAAACCACCTAGGTACTGTGGCAGTCTAGCAGATATGATATACTCAGTCTGGCCTATTGGCGATGCAAAGATTCTAACTAGCACCTCTAGTGTAAAATTGTGAATCTGTCTAAGAACGACACTTTTCACACGAGTTTTCGTTACAATTAACGTCAGGGCAAAATATAAATAATAAATACAAATCAGATATAACTTCAACAAATAAACAAAGTGTCGTTCTTAGACAGCAGAGAGTATATAATCACTACGTTTTAAGAGACGGGACTAGGAAGGAAATTTTTGATCTAGGCAAAATGTCAAATCGAAGTTTACTATAAATGCAACACCAACATAATAAATAATCTGTTAGAAGTTTAAAAGCAATGGTACCAACATAAAGATAATTTTAAACCTTAAAGAAGAAGAAGACATAGGGTTGCACTCGTGCAGAATCGAGTTTTATCGATATCGATGATTTAGGTTTCTCTCAATAATAGGTTGGACCTACATACTGAAATTGGGTACAGGGAGGAGGATACTTAATACAAAAACAAAGTGCAAAACAAAATATTTATTTATACAATATATTATGTTCATAGTGCGTACCCATTATTTATGGCGAGATGTAAAACATCATCACATGATCATGATGATAACATGATCTATTGAATTGAATTAAATAATACATAGTATATTATAATGTATTTTGAGTTACTCTATTGCACTAGGAAACATGATGTAAAGAATGAGAAAGTAATTTTGTTGTTGAGTAAATAAATAATTAACTTTTGGTATTATGATCAGATAATCAAAGAAAATGTTCCGCTATTGCAAAGTGTGTTAAAACCGCAAATTATTTTTCAACACATCGAGATGAATCTAAGAATATGATACTCCTCCTATAATGTGTCATTTAAATGAGGTTGACCAAGCATCATCTGAAAAAAAAGTTTAATTATATTCGGAAAAACTGTGAAAAACAGCACAACAACAAATTAATATATATATAGTATTTAAACTCCTGATCATATTGATGGTTAATGGTTTTAGATGCCGAGTGTTGAACTGAGGATGTGGGAGACAAATTCGTTATATTTATGTTCAAATAAAGAAAAAAATAACAGGCCATAGCATATTATCGTGTTATAGATACAATTTTGAAATGAGGCTTATGTCCTATATTAAAAATGATGATGAATAATTCATATTTAATTTGTAGCATAGAACCATTTAGGTCTGGTGGACTTGCAATTTTGTGGTATGAAAATATATCGATGATAAGCGAGCAAACAAAACGCCTATTGTTTACAGAATCAATAAATAACATATTGGTAAATGTACTCACCGATCTTCAACCAGGGCAAATATTTGGTATAAGCTTTTTGTCTTCACTTGTCTGCTGTATGAGTTTCTTGCAAATTTCGCATCGAATAGAATTTTTATGAATTGTTTTGTTCTTCATAATTTTCACAAATTTGCGGTCTTAAATGACAATTAAAGGTCAAGTACTAGACTGATAGGTGACAAATTGACAATGATCCATGAAGAATAAAACCTATTTAACAAGAAGAAGAAGAATAATAATACCACTTATCTCAGAAGTAGCAGTTACAAGAAGATTTGCGAACCACTTAAGCGTATATAATATTTGGAAGTATTATAGTCGCGATTAGTTTTATTAAGTTGGCATTTTTTTTATTAAGGTGGCAATTTTGTCAAAGCAATGCCTTAGCAAAGTTTTATGTCAGATTCTATCATAGACACTTGCACCAGCCTGTTAGACAGTTTCTAAATTTCGCCGCTAGAGGCGTGCGGATAATCTTTGCATCGCCAATAAACTTAATTGTCCGTTTTAGCCAAGTTGTACGACAATATCATAACACCATAGATAGTAGAAACTATAGACAATAGACGTCCGTGGCATACATTATTGTAAAACTACAGGCACCGTTTCAACATGGCGTCAGCACTGTGTATAATCTGTGATTTTAACTTCCGGTTTTTTCTTTTTGCTGGCGAAACAATGGTTGTTTGTTTGAATTAGTGTTGCCATCATTGACACCCTTGTGTGTAACTTGAAAAAAAGTATGTAGTATAAATTGGAGATACTATCACACCCCTTTGTCGGGCACGTTTGACCTGTTTGTCTGTCTGTCTGTCTGTGGCATCATAGCTTCCGAACGGTTGGAGAGGTTTCAATTAAGTTTATGAACGGTGACTTCTGCTCGAGTGTTCTTAGACATGTTTCATGAAAATCGGTTAAGCCGTTTAAAAGTAATGGGGGGTAAAAGTGGGGAAGAAGAACCAAATATGTATATGAGTGGGGTATCAAATAAAAGCGCATCATATGCACATTACAAAATAATATGATTTTTTACTTTTAAGGAAACTAAGGCTTTGGAATCAGGGGTTTTATTTAATTTAAAATTTAGATAATTAAGCTCGAGTTCTATAGGTAAATAGGGGTAAGACACCCATTTATTGGCACTTTAACCGGCTACCCCAAGAAAAGTTTAAATATTGATCATAATTATAATAAAAAAAAGGAGAAAGTGTTTTAAACTCATTTAATATTATTGCTTTACGTTTTTCAGTAATTTTATTTTAAATTAAGCACTATGATTAAATATTTTTTTAATTAAATGATGTTGAGTATAAAGACCAGTTATTGGCATAGAAAAACGTATTATTGGCAGTAAATGTAACCAATTGTTGGCCCTACCTGTATTAGATATTTGATGCTTATAATTTTAGTTCCCATTATGCTTATGTAACGATTTTTAAATACTTAGGGCATAAAAAAACTGCAAGAATACTAGGTACTTAAAATATGTATTTAACTTCTATTCAAAAAAAATATAAATTAAGGAACATGGAAAAGGAACTATTACAACATATAAAAAATCTTTAAAATATTTAAAGCAATACTTAAAATGTGTTCTTAACATAATGTCATGCATTTATTTGAAATCTGTATATGTAAGCATAGATATAAGGTATATTTTGTCATAAAAGTCAATATTATCATAATTACCTTATTTTGACACACATGCCAATAAAAAGGTTTGGTTCATATTATATGTACCAAATATTGGCACCGCAATAAATTAAAGAAAAAATACCTTTACACTTATATTCATGATCGAAAAGGAAAGCTAAACTATTAAATAATCGAATAAAATACATTCAGCAATAAAAAAAAAAGAAATATTTATAAAAATAATCAAGATTAGTGAACCTCTTACCTTAGCAAAAATACAGAGTTTTATAGTTTTTTTTCTAAACGGATCCGACCACGACAAACCTGTTTTTCTTGCTGACCATCTTTAAAAAGGAATCATTTCTGTGTTGCCAGTTATATAAAAACAAAAAACTACTATTTATTACTAGAAAAAATACTTTTTATTCTATACTGGTAACCTTGTTATTGATAAATAACTGCTACGTGCCAATAAATTGTTGGAGTGCCAGCAATTGGTTGCTTTACCCTCTATCATTCTTTCATTTCACCTAATCTATACAAAATTATTCTGTATTAATATATTAAACCTCAACTCCGCTGTTTACTCCAATTCATACCAAACTGCAGTAAGCTAAAGCCATGCCAAGTTTGTAAAATAAATAGTCGGGCAACCCTCGCAATCCGGACTATATATCGAAGGCTATAACAACTAAACACGGTATTAAATTACTTGCACGTGCGGTCATAGATCGCTTCTAATGGATTAGAACAATAATGAACTGAACTCTATAGATAATAGAAATAATAGAAAGGTTTCGTAAAGAGAACTGCTACTTGGAATTAGGTCCTACTCTTGGAATAGTATGAGGGTCTTTAGGGCTCCGTAGCTAAATGGCAAAAAAAAATAACCATTATGGATTCCTCTTGTCTGTCTGATCCGTATGTCACAGCCGAAATTATTTGAGCTATATTGTTAAAAGTAGTAAGATTTTCACACAAAACTAGAAAACATATCAATTGGGGTTCCCGATACTGAATCTTGAAAAATTTTTTTTCATAAAATTCATGCGTGTTTGGTATATGATAAGTTTCCAAAATAAATATTGAAACGTTTTATATAATTTTCTTACAAACTGTATGTTTGCGCGAGAGATGTGGTTGATAGAGAGTTAAAACTTTGAAGGAAGATGTATTTCTGTTGCTGCTATTATAACAATTAACTAAAGCAAATAATAAATAGATATATAAGGGGCTCCCATACAACAAACGCGATTTTTATAATGTTACGCAACGTAGCGCCGGCCGCCAGGTCAGTTCTTGGAACGGTGACCGCTCTGACTGCATTATTTTGCACATCGATAAAATAAAATCTTTACCAATTTTTTTTATTGCGGAATGTATAAAAACTGTACACGGAACCCTAGTACAGTAAGTCCATCTCATGCTTAAGAAATTGATTTAGTTTGCAGCCACATTTTAAAATAAAAAAAAACTGCGTCAAACTTTGAAGCGAGGACCGGAGCACTTACCACAGAGGATATTAATGTAACCACGATACTTCCGGTGCCGGGTTCGAACCCACACCGCCGGCGTGTTTACTCGGAGGGACTGAACCCCATGCACTCAGCGACAGTGATAGATGCACTCTCATATGCTGTGTGTAGCTGCAGTGATATTTAGATACTTTTATCTATTTTACTAATTGAATAGACTTTAAAACAAATTAATTAGTTAAATAAAATATTTTACTTAATAGCTTTTATCCTTTTGGGAAAACAGTTATACCTGTGCCAAATATCAATGAAATCGAACCTTGGTCGCAATTATTCATTTTCCCTATAAATGTGGTATTTTACAGCGGTACGAGCGCCTATGTGTTATTCTGAAATGTAAGCTATATTATTGTGAAGTTCCATCAAAATCCATTCAGTAGTTTATGCGTGAAAGAGCAACACACGTACATACTTACATCCTCTCCAACTTTCGCGTTTATAATGTTAGTGGGATTATTCGATTCTCAGACCTTCTCGATTTGCACACAAACTTTCATAAAATCTGACTAGCCGTTTCGGAGGATTTATTGATATGAAGTTTCGACCTACTGCGATATGAGAATATTTATTGTTGTATATTTGATATAATAAAAACCCCTATTATTATGTTTTCGGAAGGACTTGTCAAACTTTAGTCACTAATTTCTTAAGAATCAGTCGAAAAATGAAAAAAGTCGACAGACAGTACCAAAAAACAAGTATTTGCCTTAATTATGAAAGAAATAGAAAATAATGTGTCTGAAAAGTGTGTGTGACTTTTCAGACACATTATTTTCTATTTCTTTCATAATTGTATTCCGCGCTGTATTTAAATTTTTGCTAAGCAGGATTTATTTTACCCGACTGCGCGACATAAAGGAGTGGTAATATGTATATCAGTCTATGTATGTATGTTCCTTTGTACCGCTATACAGACCAAACGCCTGGACCGATTTTTGTGATTCGATTCGATCGATTACTCTTAGTCCGGCGAGTGTGACTAAAGACAATCGTCAGTGAAAATCCAATATGGCAACGACTGGACGCCATTAAGTCAAAAAAAAAAGAGTCAATAAACTATGTCATATATGAGGTATTAAAAATTGTTTTTAGTTTTCTTTCAACATTTTTAGATACATTGGACCGTGTCCGCCTGAGGCGCAGGAGGTTGCGGATTCGATTCCCGCCGGGGGACAAGATTTTGCACGATCTACAATTTCCTGTTTCGGGTCTGGGTGTTTTCTATGTATCATATTATATTATATCATATCATATTAACACATATTATGTATTTACAAAAAAAAATGTATCTATGTAGTATATCAGTCACCTAACACCCATAGTACAAGCTCTGCTTAGTTTGGGGTTAGGTGATGCTGTGTGAATAGTCCGGAAATATTTATATTTATTAAGATATGTATTGATTTAAAGTTACGTAAACCAAGCCTTAAAGACAGTAAAACTACCTAAATAGGTTCAGTCATTGTCGGGTTACATTTCAGCTTGTTAACACATTTAGAGAGCAAATACTGAATTTTGCAGGCCACCGCTTTTACCCGGAATTATACGCAAAGCGAATATTAACATTAACTGTTTCCTCTGGGCAATTCCCATTAGCACATATTTGATAAAGTCCTGCCTGCTTCTGAACTGTTTTATTATTTGTGCAGTTGAATATAAAGGCTTCGCTCTGAAATTGGATGTTGCATGGTCATAATTATTTCAGACGAGGGTCCATCGCTGGGTATTGATCTACTAGATTTACAGTTGCTACCATCATAGCCCATCACGGGAATCTCTTGTAGACTTTATGTTGTTTCGAACTGGCCAGTATCAAGGGTATCTTACCCCAAGCAAGGAAAAATATATATCCGGTAATATTTATTTATTTTATTTATACAAATAAGTATATTTTTACTACATCATATAAACGTACCTTTATATTCAAATTATCCGTAAACCCCTAAACCTCTTTAAGCAAGATGTCCAATCTTGGATATTATGGCAGCTGACAAATCAATCATAGATAATCGGATTTTGATATCGATAATCTAAAATCGATAAGATCCTTCTTGTTTAGATAGAGTAATTGGATTAGAATAAGATCGAATATGCCAGTTTTTAACGTTGAAATTTTAAGCTATTATTTAGTTTCATGTTTAAACTGATGTTTTATCCGTAATCGAATCTTTCATGTGAAATTTTACCATGAATTTAGATTTTTTTATGAATAAATTGCCAGTGACATTTCATTGGTTACCATAAAGAAAAGTAAATCTCGATATTAACGTGTTGTGGAATACTACTACGGTATTATTAACTATATACAGTATTACACTATCTATTTGTATAGTCTATAGTACTTTCGTCACTGCGGCTTACTCGCAACTGCCTGGGTGCGCCGAGTGTGCTTAGATCGAGGCGCGTAGGCCTTAGAATACTGTATAGATAGTATACCGTGGTTTAGCCAAATTGCATATTGAAAATTTGTTTATAATAGACTTATAATCGAATAAGAATCTTTTACTTAAATAAACAATTCACTTAACGAAAATCGTATATTGAAATTGTTTATTATTTTACAGAGCCATAGAGCCTTATAATCGAACAAGAATCGATTACTTAACTAAACAGTACTTAAATAAGCACGTAACGAAAATAGCATAGGTATTGAAATTGTGCATTATTTTACAAAGCCATAGTCTCATAATCGAATAAGAATCGATTACTCAACTAGACTTTTCCAGGCCTATTTTAGTATATTCGGTGCCGTTACTTGCTTCAGAAATATTAGTTGAAGTATGTAGCCGTTCTATGTAGGGCATTGCAAATACTCGGTTGGCCTGGTTCTCTGCTTTCAGGCCAATTGCATTAACTTTGCCATTTGACTGGCATTCTAGTCCCGGGGATAAATCGGGGAGGCTAGATTGTGGAGGCGCTATTGGATTTTATTTTTATGCCTTAACTGTTTTATTTCTGAATGTTATTATGCTTGAGAGATTGGACTTTTTTAAAAAGATTTGGGTTATTTGTAAAACATACGAGTGTGTGAATATTATTGTGTTGTAGTGAAACTACTCTACTAACGGTAAATTATTATATTCAGCTTTAAGTACGTTTATTTGCCACAATGCTATGTCTGTTTACAATAAAACCGTTTTACGTAAAACATTGTTTTTACTTATTTATTATTTTAGAAATTTAAAATGAATAACTGAAATTTTGAAAGGTAACCTCATAAAGTCATAAACTAGCAAAATATTGGTGTTTATAATTTTTTTCCTAATCACTTTTAGTTTATAAACATCCGGCAGTTTATTTTTCAAGTATGAAACGATAACGAATCCCATGGCTACGTCTTATAATTTATCGTAATAAGAACTAGGTATTCCAAATTCAACTTCAGTTTAAAAGCGTTGCATACTGCTTCATTTATATCAAAGGAGTTCACGACCTGTATGCTTATAATTTTATGTAAAATCCCAGATGCGTATACTAAATAGTCATATCAACATAAATATCTTTTTCAGCAGAGGAATATCTGGCAATCGGCCGAAAGCGGGCAGTCGAGCCACGCGCCGCGTCGCGGTAGCAACTACCGCTCGAATTTCAAACTTTTGAAAATAAAAGAGTGTAGTGATGTAGTGCAACGATATCGAATTAGTTATAATCGATCGATAGTCTATAGTCGATAGTTTAAATAAAAAATATATGCGAATCGAGAAAAAGAAGGTTCCTAAAAATGTTATTCTAACCTGAATCTTACGAATAAAAATCTTCATCTCTGAAACGTATACTGCAATATAAAATAATTGAATATTGAAATCAATTTGGAAGATAGCCAAAAGCGGCAGACGCTGATCCATCAAAAATTAATTTAAAAAGCTTATAGGGAAATATATTTTCATTCGTGCCTATTGATTTCGATTTATGTTCGAGTCGATGAATGTTTATAATATCTCGCTTGGTTTTATATTGATCGTAAAAGACGGATAAATTTACGCGGCGCTGTGAAGTGAAAACTGGGTAAAGGTTTATTTATAAACAAACAATACAACGACCCTAGTGCGGCGGATAGAGACGTTCACTACCGGAATACGCTAATGAGTGACAGACGAGGCGTTACTTGAACCTAGTAATCATTATTTCCATGAAAGCAACACCTACAGATGTTTTTTTGTCGTAAAGAGTACCTATTAGATAGGCCTCTCAAAAATTCCATCGTTATTATTAGGACTTGCAATGGGCAGCATGATTCTAACCACGGTTTTTGACTTTTGCGATATTTCGACGCTGTTTCCAACGCCATTATTTATTTTCGGCCATGAGAAGTCCACTGCTGGACAAGCTTATTCCAAATTTATGTTTAAACTACTCTTACTACTACTACTACTCACCACGCTTGGCGAACGCATTAATTAAATAGATAATAAATATTCATTCATCAATAACAACATCTAGCCCCATGGGAGCTTACCATAATAGACATACATACATTTTTTTTACTACATAATTAATCACCCAGAGCTAGGAGAAAGTGCTTGCAGAACATTCAAACACTTGGCCCCTCGGCGGGAATCGAACACGCTGCCTCTTGCGCCGCAAGCGGACCTTCGCACACCAAAATATTCTGAAATATTAAATATTTTGATCCAAGAAGATGCTGCTGCATCATCTGGTTAGCCTACCCTCAATGTTAAAAAATATTTTACATTATTAACTTATTATTAGGCACTTAGATAAACATATTTACCGACGAATAAATGAGGGTTTATGTTTCAACAAGAAGTGTGTAACCAACATTGCGTAAACTTCAATAGAACGTTTACCTTTCCATTTCACACATTGATTTACTGAAAACATAACGTCATTAGCGAAAGCGTTGAACGTAAATCAGTGAGATAATCGATTCATAACTGTACCGATATCAGTTTTATTACAAAATTGGAATAATATATCGATGATCGATCAATTTATTAATAGGTATTGTAGATTTGCGAGACCCTAAATTCTCGCACATATATTTCCCACTTAGCACTAAAATAGCACATTCATAATTTATAACTAAGTCTATATAACGCTATGTAGATTTATATACGCAAATAACATTCAGATTATAGTAATAAATACAATATAAAAAAAAATTGGTAGGTAACTTACAAATACCTCGATAATTTAAAACAATAGTTTTTCCTAATCTATAAAAATTATAAATTAAAATAACATGCGGAGTCTCTATGTTCGTGGAGGAAGGTTCTTATCATCCGAGCAAAGCCAGAACTGACCAGCTAGTTTCTTAATAAGAATATCGATCAATGTTGACCGTATCAAATCAAATCAATCATTTATTTGCCAAATACATTTTCAATTCAAGTACATGTCACGATATTATTATAGTACAAGTAGTATATTGTATTTGACCCGCAAGCGGGTATGCAAATGTTAAAAAATATTTTTAAAAAATCTTGGATCTATATCCTTTCTCTACACGCTTAAACTAATACACCGATTTCGATCAAATTAAATACGTATAAAAAAAAAGATACAAAGGCAAAGGTTGCCAGGACGAGATTGCTATTAGTAATATGTATGTAATACTAGTAGTGCCCCGCGGTGTTACCCGCGTTTAAATGTATTGTCCCGCGGAATTACATATTTTCCCGGGATAAAAAGTATCCTATGTTACTTCTAATACCTCCAAGAATATGTGTACAAAGTTTCATGATGATCGGTTGAGTAGTTTTCGCGTGAAAGCGTCACAAACAAACTAACATTCATATAATTTATAATAGTATAGGATTCATCTTAAGTTTATATTATTACTTGCTTTAACCGCGTAATAAGGGATTTTGTCGCGGTAAAAAGCAGCTTTGTAATTTACTGGGAAAGCAGCTATGTTCGTGCCAAATTTAATCTTAATCGGGCTTCACTCGCAATAATTGATTTTCCCGCGAAAACTGATATTTTACCGCGGTAAAAAGTAGCCTATATGTTATTCTGATGTATAAGCTATATTGTGGTAAAGTTTCATTCAAATCCATTCAGTTGTTTTTACGTGAAAAAGTAACAAACATCCATACATCCATACTTACAAACTTTCGCCTTTATAATAGTAGTAGGATGTATATCCTATGTATGTTCCTATATTGTGGTGTTGCAATAAATAATTTGTGAATTGTATTATACTCGGATCTACCTATAAATCGTTTTAAAGATCGCAGACTTATTAAATAAATAAATAAATAATACCAGATACAATTCACACAACAACATCTAGCCCCGTGGTAAGCTCTAAGCTTGTGTTACGGGGTGTTACATCTAATATAAGTATATTAGACGTCTAGTAGCACATACCCATTTTTGTAAAAAAAACACACAACACACCTCACCTCGTTGTTAATATACGTATAATTATTATCTATTATATTATTATAATACACATACAAATATAGATATTTTTATTATAAATATCCTATGCTCCATGGGAAAATCTTATACAACCTTACCGGGAAAATTTGCAGAGTAATGTAGGTTCCAATTTCATATTTCACTGCTCTGAAGTATACGAACCGACTCATGTTCGTAATTCTGTTTGGGTGGCAATTTACTGTGTGTGGGTGTGTTTACAACTCATGTCAATTGCTGAATTAGCAGTACGCGACTGTAAACATTATTGAAATGAAATGGTTGCCAACTATGAGGTGTTTAAAAAAAAAAGAGTAATTTGTCTAACTAGATATCGATGTATTTATTGGTTCTAGTAAACAGTCACAACCGGTAAGGCGTTAAAAAAAAACGAAATTTTAACTAACTCATAATCATAACTAAACCTAAAATTAAATGTCAGGGAGCCGAAAAGCTGATTTATCAGAGTTGGCCTATCTTATACATATATAAAATTCGCTCCATCCGTTCGGGAGCTATGGTGCCACAGACAGACAGACAGACAGACATGTCAAACTTATAAAACCCCTCTTTTTGGTTGGGGTTCAAAAATATTTTTTTTTACACATTCAACTAATGACCGCAGGTTTTCGTCACATCCAAATCATCAGATTATTAAATAAGAGCTAGTTTTAGGTTCACAGTTTTAGGCTATAACCCCCAAAACTAGTGATGCGCTCAAGTAAGTTTTTTCCATATAACGCAACCCTTACATTCTCGTTCTACCAACCTCCATCATGCAAACGGTCATAGTAATTCTCCCCGCCAATGAAAAGGTATACAACATACGACAATTTTGTTTCGCAATAGGCCCCCGTGACGCTATAGTAAGCACCATTATGCATCGTGGGCTCCCCTACTAAAAATTTGCTGTTTTATTAATAAAATCACTTAGTTCAACAAATTTGACCAAACAAAGCCCCTCAGGTATAATATTTAACGACAATCAAAAAATATCTTCGCTTAGCTGTCACTTGTCTGAAATTTCATATATTTTATTTGATGCGTCTTAACACCTGTCAAAACTTCAAATACTATAAATAAAACCCATTAAAAAGTCATCACTGTAACACTAATTTAAAACCAACTTTTATAACCCAAATTTAGCTGTCACGGAATAACCCGGAAATCTCGTAAAATTGAAATATTATGTAAAGGGACGTTTCCGAGATATCAATTCATTTGAACATTTTGAATAGTGCCATGTCTGAATCATAGACTAATGAATGTCTGAATAGACACCAATAAGTTGGTTTATTTATATCTATTCATAGACAATGGAATTTTGATTGAATGTGACCCAAAATGAAAAAATCTGGGCTTGTCGGTGATAGAGATTATTTGTAATAGTATTTTTGGCAGTGTCCTTAAGTAAGTACTACTGAATTACTTGAATGTACGAGTACTTGTAAGAACAAAAGGTACAATATGTCTAACTGATATACGTATGTACGTCTTATTATATTAAGTATATCAGATGTCTAGTACCCGCAACACAAACTTAGAGCTTACCACGGTGCTAGATGTTGTGTGGAATGTCCGGAAATATTATTATTTTTATTAAACGTCGAAGGAAGTTGATATTATATTAGTCCTAGCTTTTCACGCTAGTGTTGCCTTGTATATATTTCCCGGTATATATCATTATAGTCATATGCGATTACCGATCCGCAGTCTCCATTAAAGAATTGTACATTTGTAGTTACGTGTATTTCTTTTTTCCTGTGTGAATTATTCAATAAAGTGTGTTTGTATTGGTAAATGAATGAAAGAAATCTGAAAAGGTCATACACACGGTCTGTGTACCAGACAGCGCCCACGCCGCCCCGGTCTATTTCAGTAACTGTCGTCTGCTACTTGACGATTTACGGCCGTGTGTAACGGCCCTAATAGTATTTGATAGTAGCTTCTACAAATAGTGCGTTTGACTCTTATGTTATTTTATGAGTTATGACTTGTCAAATAAATTCTTCAATTTATGGTTTGATTTTTATAAGGTCCCACAAATCTGAAAATTGGTAACTTTAAAGGCCCGAAACATTGTCCGTCTTTAGATGTATTTTTGCTGAAATTTGTATTTCCATTTTTGTTATTAGCTGTTGTAAAATCAGAATGAAACTAAGAAAATACATTTGATGTAAATAATAATCGCATTGTCAAACGAATTTGCATATGTGTGACCGACCCGAGATAGATATATATATTTTTTGTAAATACTGTAAGTCTAAGAACATTTGATAAGATACATAGAAATCACCCAGAAATTGTTCACGTCGTAAGTGGTAACCCTCTGAATCCTTACACGTGACCTCCGGGTGGTGCTAAGAACAGTCTCTGGTGGTAGACTTCGGCCGCGGCTTGTCACCACCCTCCGGACTGGGCCAGTGCGTGAAGCGATTTTTTCGTGTTTCGTAATGTGGTCCGGAGAAGCCGAATCTACCTTCTAGGTCTTCATGCCCCATCTAAGACCACATCGTCCCTTAAAGTCAGGTGAAAATGTGATCAAATGAAGGATTATCCAGAATAAGAAAATTAAAAAAAAATTGTAGAACGTACAAAATCTGGTTTCCCAGCGGGTATCACTTACTCAAAAATTGTCTTCTTTATTTCGTCTAGTAGGTATTGTTTTTATCGCAAAATGGCAAAGAAAATCGAGATTAAAACAATAAAATTCATCGCGACGAATGTTCCAAGCGCCATAGACTGCCTGCACTGTGTAAAAGTATCAATCGTCTAAAATTAACACACCCTAAAACCTAAACATTACAACCTCACTTCACGGAACGGACACCATTAAAATCAACTGAGGACATACATACGGGTACCTCAAATATTGACAACGGCAATAAATTAAAGATAATAAAAGTCAATTGAACTTTATAGACATTCACTTCATCATCATGGAAAGTCACAGCTGATTTAATAAATAAATAAATATTTCCAGTCAATTCACACAACAACATCTAGCCCCGTGGTAAGCTCTAAGCTTGTGTTACGGGTACTAGATATCTGATATACTTGATATAATAGTCATACATAGATAGATATTTTTCATTATACATACATATTAAACACCTAGACCAAGGAGATCGTGCTTGCAGAACATACAAACACTTTCACCCTCGGCGGGAATCGAACCCGCTACCTATTGCGCCGCAAGCGGACCCACGCCCACCGCGCCACTGAAGCAGTCAAATTGCAAAATAAAGCAGTTGATTATTTGTTATCAATTATTTATTCTAAACACTAGCTGTCACGACATGGCGTTGCCCGTATTTTTGGATTTTCTCGCGGTAAGAAGAAGCCTTCCTTTCCCTTCCTTCACTGAAAGAATTCAAATCGAAACAAACTCTTCAACTTTATGATATTAGTATAGATTATTAAAATTTAAAAATTTATCTTTTAATTGAATTTTCGGCAGAAACTGTATTTGTTGTTTCTGTTGGCACATGCATCATCACTATCACCCTATAAACGTTCCCTCTGCTGGGACACAGGCACTTCTCTACTGACTGTCGTACGTTCAATTGTTTGCATACAAAAGCACCGGTACCGCAAACGCACGACACCTGAAATAGTTGTCGTATGACGTCATTCGTACGTCGCAAAACGCTCAAAATGAAAGCGCCCTTATCATCAGATAGGATTGTTGTCAAACAAAGGTCTTATTTCTTAAGAAAACCACTAAACATGTTCATCATCTTGTAAAAATCCATGTTTTTGTTTCAACTGTTTAAATGATCATCATAGTATATCTGTTTCAATATTAAAACTTGTTACGGGTACCATTATTAATCAGTCTAATCGGGGTATATGTTACCCGTTTCTTTTAAATATACTTATACCGATTCCCATTGAAAATTAACTATTCATATTTCATTCGCGCTTATTTATATTTGTATCTGCTCCAAGTTCTGCGTAGAAACAGGAAGACAAGAATGTTATAATGTAATCACATCAGCATTTTAACTCCAGAGTTGTTAAATAAGCTCCATCTTTATCCAGTAAGCTTAAATATTAATAAATATTAATGAAACTGAATTCCCTCAGTTTCAATAATATTTATTTTAAGCTGGTATACTTATTCATCATCATCATCACCCTATTAACGTGCCCGCCATGGCGTTGCCCGTCTTTTTGGATTTTCTCGCGGTAAGAAGAAGCCTTCCTTTCCCTTCCTTCACTGAAAGAATTCAAATCGAAACAGTAGTTCCTGAGATAAGCGCGTTAAAACAAACAAACTCTTCAACTTTATAATATTAGTATAGATTATTAAAAGTTTACATTTTTTTTTATTGAATTTTCGGCAGAAACTGTATTTGTTGTTTCTGTTGGAACAAGCATCATCATTATCAACACCCTATAAACGTTCCCACTGCTAGGACACAGGGACTTCTATATTTTGCGTCTCTGTTTGCATACAAAAGCGCCGGTACCGCAAACGCACGACACCTGAAATAGTTGTCGTATGACGTATGAGTCGTAAGTCGCGAAACGCTCAAAATGAAAGCGCTCTTATCATCAGATAGGATTGTTGTCAAACAAAGGTCTAATTTCTTAAGAAAACCACTAAACATGTTAATAATCTTGTAAAAATCCTGTTTTTGTTCCAACTGTTTAAATGATCATCATAGTATATCTGTTTCAAAATTAAAACTTGTTACGGGTACCATGATTAATCAGTCTAATCAGGGTATGTTACCCGTTTCTTTTAAATAAACATATACAGATTCCCATTGAAAATTAACTATTCATATTTCATTCGCGCTTATATTCACTTATATTCACTTTGTTACAATAATATTCCAATGATGTTTATTTAACATTTGTATCTGCTCCAAGTTCTGCGTAGAAACAGGAAGACAAGAATGTTATAATGTAATCACATCAGCATTTTAACTCCAGAGTTTTTAAATAAGCTCCATCTTTATCCAGTAAGCTCAAATATTAATGAAACTGAATTCCCTCAGTTTCAATAATATTTATTTTAAGCTGGTATACTTATTCATCATCATCATCACCCTATTAACGTTCCCATTGCTGGGACACAGGCACTTCTCTCTAGGCGAGCGAGAGGTACACTTATTCGCTTAATATTTTTATTTTACTGAAATTGTTTAATGTTAATTTGATTGCATTTTTAGAGAGCGAATGTATTACAGGTTAATTGAAAGTTTTGAAATTAAATCAATGTTCAAAATGGAATACTAACTCAATAACTTTTTTTTGTTTTTCTGAAATGAGTTTATGTTAATTTGATTGCATTTTCAGAGAAATACTGTATTCAAAGTTAAAAATAATATTTGACTAAGTTAACGAGATTGCGCGATGGACGTTGCTATGCAGACCGACTTCGAGAATTTATGACTTGTTTCAGTTTATTTTTCAGGAAACGTAGGAATGCGAGATTATTTTTAATTTAAGAATTTTAAGATACGCTGTATTTCGTAAAACGTTTTGGTTGTTTATTGTATTCCTGGGAAGGTACAAATAAAAATATGGAAGACTATCAGTGCCCTGTGGCACATTATACCCGCGATATAATGAATTTTTCCGCGGAAAGGCATAACTTTTCCTACAGTTAAAAGGAGCCTAGTCCTAATCCAATGTATAACCTTTACCATACCAAATTTCAGGCTCAACCGTTTTGTCCCTCTTTTTTGAGAGTTAATAAAGTAGATACGAAGTTCACCGGGCTATATTGTAGTAAAGAACAATAGTAACCCACGACCAAAAAAGAGGACTGTTATAAGCAAAAAAGAGGGCTGTTATAAGCAAAAAAGAGGGCCTCTTTTTTGCCTTCCTTTTTGGTCGGGGGTTAAAAATACTTTCAATTGTATGCATCGAGGTAAGATCTCAGAACGTTCTGAAATAACTTACTTCACATAGCATAGATGCAATACAGGCTTGCCTCGTGCAGGGACCGATGCTTTATGGAATTATTATTGTAACTGTCTGTTGGTAAATAAATATTTTCGTATGAAACCTTAGGTGATTAGCAGGTTAGAAGAGGTAAATATATAACTATAGGAGGGAAACATTAACATTACTAACATTTCCCTAACCTTTATCTCACAGGTTCTCAGTGTTATGTTTAATATAATAAAAATAAATAAATAAATAAAATAAAATAGCCTTTATTCAGATCTTAAATCTATACACTTAAATAAACTAACTTAACTAAACTTAATCTAGTATTTGATTCTTGCATATTCCTTGAAGATAATGTTAAATAGGGTATCCATTTTGTTTGACAGTGAATGACACGTTACACCTACCACAGTTTTTTTGTTAAGTTACAATAATTTGTCTTGTGACTAATCCTCTCAAGGTTAGGAGGAGGTGAAGTACCTTCGGACGTGGGCAGTACGGTAAACTTGATGACTAAACAGAAGTGTAATGTTGATGAATAAAAATAAAAAAATATTTGTGACAATCCACACAACATCTAGCCCCGTGGTAAGCTCTAAGCTTGTGTTACGGGTAATAGACCGCTGATATACTTTTTTTTTTTATTATAAACATCTAGATCAAAAAGTAATTGCTTGCAGAACACTATACAAACATTTGACCCCTCGGCGGGAATCGACCACGCTACCACTTGCGCCGCAAGCGGACTTTCGTCGATCACGCCAGCCACTGAGGCAGTCAGATGATTTATACAACTATCTTACCTAAAAGATGTGCTTTGACGGTTAAGATAAGACATAAAAACATTGATATACATCCCTGTGAAAATGTCAAGTTCCTTACATAACATTACATACACAATGATTATGTGGGAACTTTTTTTTATAACCAATTTGGAAAAGAACTTGGCAGTTGGAAGTCGACGCGTATTTTTCTTTTCAGAACTTTTTCCTAAGTGAACGGATTTAAATAATATCTGTGATTGAAATCAATTGCTTACGAGTCCGTCCCATTTAAATTTGATAAGAATCGGTGTACTAGTTCTGGATTCAATAATCTTACTAATCCTTTTATAATACATTAACGCTGTATGTTTATTGCTCTTTCACGCATAAACTACTGGATGGATTTTGATGAAACTTCACATGAATATAGCTTAAATTATCGGAATAACACATAGACTTCTTTTTATCGTGGTATTTAACCGCTTTTCGCGGGAAATAACAAGTATTTGCGAATTGAGTCAAATTTGGCATGGGCATAATGACATAGTTTTACCAGTAAAGGACAAATGCCACTTTTTACCGTAGTATTAAAATATTTGAGTAAATTTTACATGTTTCCGCTGTAAAATATCATGATTCCACTATGATAAGCCTATGCATGATAAGTTTATATTCATAAATACTCCATGATTATGCCATTGAAACTCAGAAGATGATAGATAATCACCCAATTATTGGGTATCATGTTCTTCATCTAAATAAGCCATGATCCGTAAATGGTAGAAAATAATTTTACGGCGTATTGAGAATCGCCTAATATGCTATTGCTTTTATTTTAACCCCAGACCGAAAAAGAGGGGTTTTATAAGTTTGACGTGTCTGTCTGTCTGTGACATTACAGCTCTCCATGTCAACTAAGTTTTTTTTTATGTTAAAGGTGTCTAACACGCTATTGTTCTTAGACATGTTTGAGATCGATTGAGCCGTATAAACGTTTTGGGGGCGAAACTGGGGATGAATATCCGAATGTGTGCTAATATAATCGAGTGGGGTATCAAATGAAATCGCATCACGTGCACATTACAAAATAATTATGATTTTTACCTTTTAAAGAATTATTTAAAATTAAAATTGTAAAGATGTTTGATAAAAAATAAACTTGTCGGTGTAAGGCCGTAGGCTAAGTACAATACAAACATGATGTCAACATTATAATAAATTGAACACCTACCTTTACTCGTCTAGAATTAATACTTCATGACTTCTGAAAATTGTTATTTTATGTGAGCATCATGTTAGAATAGTATAATTATGTTTGTGTTTAGTGCTATATACTGTGATATGTTAATTTTCTGTTCAAGTGAACATTAAGATGCATGAAAATATTTATTAATGCTGATGGTAGGTACCTAATAAATTGAAACAGGAGATAATTGGAAGAAAAATCCAGAAATGCCTTGCCACTGCACGAATGGACGCCTCGCAGGAGATTTTTTGGAAAGTTATTCCAAGTATCCCCTACGCAGGGGATTCTCGTAGGGCATTTCTGGAGCGGATAATGTCTGCTGATGCGCATACTACGCGAATCAGAAAGCAACTAATTTATTTTTCATTTCACAAACTTTTTTATATAGTACATAATGCCTACGTACTCAGAGTTAGTACTTAATAGAACTCACACACTCACAAAAAATATATGATATTGAATATGATTAATAGTGACGAACCGTATTGGCCAAGATTTTCACAAAAAAAAAGCTCTGAACAACATTCAAAATAAAACTTTAATACAAAAGTGTTACTGTTCAAATTACCTTGCGTAAGATTTCAAAGATTAACACACTTACAACTTCACAATAAGAACAAATTGTTCGTAATAGACTGTAAGGTAATTTGTGTTTTTTGTCCCGGTAATAAGGGTGGAATTAGATCGTTCGTTGAAAATAACCAGAGTGCAGTATGAATCACCGTACATTGACTTGCTTCAGTGGCACAATTCTGTTTATTCCTCGTGACTTCTAAGAGGCCGATCTCATGATGTTGAGAAGGCTAAATATAATTTCATTAATTTTAATTAAACCGCCAAATGTTTTAAAAAACAACTAAAACAATCAAACTTATTATTTATAGTATTCAAATCCTGGAGGATTTTATAAAGGGAGTAATTTTTGTTGCTCGGTGTAAAAAATAAACGAACGTAATCAATCGTGTGGCAAAAACAACTTGATTGCATATTTATTCCTTAAAATTTCAATTTCATTTATTAACCATAATAATACAACTGGGCGTTATACATGGCAAGTCAAGTTTTACAATTTATACACAATTAATAAAAATCACACAAGTTAAAATATTAAATTAAATAAAAAAAAACATACAATAATTTGAAAATAGCATAAAATAAATAGTACCTAATCAAAATAAACTTGTTTTTATCAGTCTAGTGTAAATACAATGTCAATGAAAATGTTAATTATAAATAAATGTCCTAATAAAAATGTCAATACAAATACTAAATGTCATATAAATTTAAGCAAAATGTGATTTAATAATATTCATATTCATAAATTCATTTACATTATAAAAAGCATGGTTTAAGAAGAATAATTTTATTTTAAACGATTATTATCATTATAATCATAAACAAAAATCATAATGTGCGGTCGCTGACGTGCTTACAACCTCCTTGATGATGTGACAGCAAAAAATAAACAAAATGAAGAAGTAAACTCTTTACTGTCCACTTTTACAATTCGAAATTCAAAAACCGAGCATTCCTCTCCAATGTTTACAAAGCAAACATCTCAATTTGGACTCCTGCATTCTACCACATGGCAAGGAAGTGTAGTGCATTCTGCCTTTGAGTAAATAGTTCTAGGAAGGATGTTTATTTATGCATGGACCGCACGCGTTAGGATAAAACAAAAAAGAAAAAAATCATAATCGTTTCAAACTGGTTTTTTTTTTAAATAAAGGATCTTTGTAGTTCTAATAAAAAGTCTCAGCTTAAGTAACACGAATAAAAAACTTTAGTAAATTCGCCAAAATAACTTCAAAAACGACGTGTATGTGTATAAGTTGTTTTATTATTAAATTTGAAGTCGGAGCAGGTAGCTAGATAATCATAAAATAAAGTAGAAAAATAATGACACTGTCTCAGCAAGGACGAAAAGAAAGAAAATACTTATATAAATACTTATTAAAAAGTTGAGTATTTTAAAATAATGAAATCTGTCTGTGTGTCATATTAGGTAAATTATAATACTTATGCACAAAAGCCTAAATTTAAAAATAAAATCTAAACAACATAAGAATGAAAAGACTCACTTCTCTATCATTATACCTACATCTATTCAGCTTTCGTCTTTCCGGGCAGTTTTAAAAGCACAAAGGCTATTTTTAGAACGATGACATCAACTTTTTAAAACAGGACACCATTCTCCTTAGTAAAACATGAAGACAGGCTGTCAGTGCATTTGTATTCAAAATGTGTCGCTTTGACGGTATTATGTAAGAACAATGCGACAAATGACCATAGTACACTTTGAAAAGGACTTTTACTACGACAAAAGATTTTGTGTTACGATTTTGGCATATGATTTTAAGTCAAATGTATGCATAACGTCATGAGCTGACATGATCATTAGGAATATAAACACGGCTGAGTTTAAACAATGAAAAAATAAGTTGTTAGCTCATTTTTAAAAAACTTTATAATCACTTCGTTTTACTCATTTTTAACAAACGTTTTGTCATAAAAACGTATATACGGTCGAATTGAGAAACCTCCTAACGGCGCTAGTCTTTTTGGCAACTCATATCCCACAGCGCTAGCCGAATAGCCGTCACTTTTGTCAAGCGTCCCAAAACGCACACGGTATACTAATATACATAGAATATTACGCAGCATACACGCACTAATACGATTATGTCATGCTGTACCGTCTAAGAATTTATCTTTAGCTAATATATTTAGTACAGCTGCCACAAACCATCAAAACGCGACGAAGCAGTTCTTATGAGCAATTAAGCACATTCGTAGAACAATATTGAATGTAAATGGCTTGAGAAATAGGTCACCGCACACTTACCTACTGAATTATTTGTACCTACTATGTTCTAGTGACATTCCTACTGAATTCTTTGTACTATGTACTGGTGACATTCTGTTAGGTCATAAAATATGGCAATGTACTACTGGGTTTTTATATTAAGGTTTTTTGCTAGCTTGGTTAAAGGGATTGGTGAAAAGCTGGTTTAAAATATAATAATCTGTAGATCTTCGTTCTATGTTAACAAACAAAAATCAACTCTTATCAGCCAAACCCGATCGAAGATCCCGATAGAGAAGTTTTTTTTAACGACTGACGCACACCGTACGTACATTAGCTTTTTTGGGACTCTGAGAAAGAATATCTTGTCTTAATATTGTCCAAATTAGTTCAGTGGATTTTCCTTAACATTTATAATATTTCTTCACAGTGGGAATAATGTTGCTGCGTTATTTTTAACCCCGAACCAACAAAGAGGGGTGTTATAAGTTTGACGTGTCTGTCGGTGGGTCTGTCTGTATGTGACCTCGTAGTTCCCGAACGTTTGAAGCGTTTTCAATTAAGTTTTTTTTGTAAGTAAGGTGTGTTTTGCGCGAGTTTTCTTAGACATGTTTCATGATAATCGGTTGTGCCGTTTATAAGTTATGGTGGTGAGAGTGGGGTAGGAAAACTGCAAATATACTCGAGTAGGGCATCAAATGAAAGCGCATCGCGTGCACATTACTAAATATTATGGTGTTTTACTTTTAAGGATATTAGAATCGGAGGTTTTTAATAAATCTTAAATTAAGATTTTTAAATATAAGATAAAAACAACTTCACTCTATTGAATACTTAAGATACATCACAGAAATGCTCTCTAGATACGCAATCGCGCATTACTTCGACTTCATAATACAGGCAAAAGTTGGCACGCTTGGTTTCAATACAAATCGTGATACTTACGTTATCTAGGTAGATATAAGTGAGAGAGAGAGAAAAAACATTTATTGATTTGATATGTCTGTGGTATACATACTACGTAGTCGTAGACTTCCAGAAACAGTGTAAATTAAAAAAGAATACTTACCTGTATGGTTTAAACAACCAAAAAAACCGTGTAATTGATGTTCAAATCATAATCACATTACGCCGCGGTCCTTTTGTGAGTCATGTGCTCAACAATTTTACCCACGAAAAAAGTTTCCTATGATTAGGGTTACCATCATTTAGTAGGTTAGAAACGAAGAAGAAATTTAAAAATACAGTTGTAAATATTGCTAGTTAACTTGAATATGAATAACTATATTATTATTTTTTGTTATTATATTTAATTACTTATTATAACAATTTTGTTAAAAAGCTTATTTTTAACCCCCGCCCCGACTAAAAAAGACGGGTGTTATAAGTTTGACGTGTCTGTCTGTCTGGGACATCATAGCTCCCTAACGGATGGAGCGATTTCAATTTAGTTTTTTTTTTGTATGAAGGTTGGGATTGGCCCGGGTGTTCTTAGACATGTTTCATGAAAATCGGATGAGCCGTTCAAAAGTTATGGGGGTGAGAGTGGGGAAGGAATACCGAAAATCTGCAAATAATCTCGAGTGGAAAATAATATCAAATGAAAGCGCATCGCATGCACGCCATGCACATTACTAAATATATGGGGGGTTTTACTTTTAAGTAAATTAAAACATTAGAATCAAGGATTTCTCTTAAATTATAAATTTAGATTTATTGTTGTCATTCTTTGTTATCTCGAAACATTTTTATCTGTGAACGGATTTTGATGACTATTTAATTGGAAAACTAGTCCCTATTTGACAAGGAGCTGTCCAATAAAAATATTGAGTAATTGTCCATCATTCGTATTTGATATAATATTTAAAAATAAATGGATTCATATTAATAGTAGGTGCCTTACCTATCATTATAACCTCTTTCCGTAAATCACATAAGCATTATTAGTTTAAGTATTAGCAGTGGTAGACCTCTGCTTCGCAGCGGCTCATAATATCACATAGCTCAGCAAAAACTGGCAACCCTAAATTTCAAATGTTTCCAAAAATGGTATGTGCATTCTCTCACGTCTCAAATGGAGTAGGGAAAGGACAAACCGTTAGGGATTCGTTTGAACAAAAACAATAGGGAATTTCTATTGAAGGATCAAACTTTGAAATTAGAACAATAGTTTTTTTTTGTTTTCTCTCAGGATTGGCCTAAATAAAATTTATATTGGAGCTACTTTTTAAGGATTCCGTTGTCAAGTTGGTTACAAATATATATATATACTTACATATAAAACATACGACCTAAAAATTTTTATTGCGTGATTTTAACTTTTTAGAAAGACATTTAATAAGCTTCGTGTTTGTGGTAAATATTGGTATGAATTTATACTACCTACTAAACCATCTTTGAACAGTTTTAAACGTATCAGCGTACAATCGTAATATAAATAAGCCGTCTTAGCCTAGAAAACTAATCTTATCGTTATCAAAGAAAATTGGTTCCTAATAGCCGGTAGACGCAACCGCGCCTATCTTCTAATCGTTTTGTTGACATCTCATAAATGAGGTTATTTAATAACAGAGTGCCTTATGACTAGACGCGTTTCATTATCTATAGTGAAAATGTTATTGCAAAATCTTTCAAGCCTAGAATCGAAACCTTGCTCAACCAAACCGCAATTTAACATAAACCGGAGAATTTTCGTGGAATAATGCAAGAATACAATTTGTGAACGTTTTTATCTGGTACCTTAAATTTCAAATTAAGAACATTTTGAGAATTAGAAACACTGGCCGATTTTAGTGTGCATTTGAAAACAATGAAAGTGCAACAGTTTGAAATATGAATCAGTGAAATGTGTTACCAACCAATGACAATTTGATTTGTGGAGGTCGAGGTGGAACGCAACTGCTATAGCAACCTCTTTGCACAAAATGCCGTCGGCGATGGACACGGGTCCTTTCAGCCAGCCGGAGTGGAGTGACTCCAGTGACTCCATAGAGCCGGCACCGTTACCACAACTGGGGTACTTCCTACCTGTCAACTGCAGGTCTTGCGCATACGAGCGGACGACGCGACATGTGTGTCGGAGAAGCAGAAGGTAATTTTACCTGTAAATTTGGTTGCAAAGGTCTTTTGGGTTGCTGTTAAAAATAGAGTGCTTTGTACTACGAGTACATAAGTGTAAAGCTGCTACAGCTTTAATTAAAAATGAACCTTACTCTTTGTAAGCGAAAAATATTCAGAAATACTTATATCGGATATTTTATGTAATAAATAAATATATATTATACTACATGATTTTAATAATCTAAATTTTATGGTACGGGTTTTGATTTTAAACAACAATATGCACGTTTTGTGTATTGTCGTAAACAGTGATTAATATTCTCTTTGGTCGTAATTACCTTAACTGTTGACACCTTTACTATAAAGTAGACACCAGATCTTGATCAGCATTACATTACATGGTATAACGAATCTGTCTGTGTCAGTATTAACGTCTTACTAATTCACGTTGAATATAAATTATTAAACTGGACCTTCTCCGTCATTAGGTCTAATACTGAATCAGTTGGAATGCCTAGAACTGGAACCTCTCTGAGATCAGAGGTTTGGAAGAATAGAACTACACAACGCAATCTTACGTTCGGCCAAATGGACAAATTATACTTTTGTTGAAATAAGAAGCGCATGCAACCCGAAAAAGCATCAATATGACATATCCTCTTGTTCCAGAGAATCTCCCCGCTCCCGCCGCTCCGTATCGCAATGCTCGTGCAACAGCGTGTCCAGGCGCTCCTCGGCCGCAGCCTCCCCACTGCCCACCGCATTGCCGCCCCTCAACAATACGCTGGAGATGTATGTGGAGCCGGTTGTCGAAGATGTGAGTACTTTTTATACTTAATATCATTCTATTATGAAGGTTCACTCAAAGTAAGCAAATATGCGTGTGCTTAAGACCATACGACAGAAGTAAAAACTATTCAATAATTATAAATAATAACATCATCATCATCACCCTATTAATGTTCCCACTGCTGGGACACGGGGACTTCTCTCTTGACGAGAGATTAGGCCTTAATTCACCACGCTGGCCAAGTGCTGGTTCGTGAATGTCACATGCCCTTCACACTCTTTTAAAGTTCTCAGAACATGCCGGTTCCCTCACGATGTTTGCCTTCACCGTTAAAGCACGTGTTTAAAGCGCACATAAATTTCTCAAGAAGAAAAATCCAGAGGTGCGAGGCGGGGTTTGGACCCACGACCTTCGGAATGAAAGTCGGGTGTCCTCCCACTTAACCAAAACGGCTTGTTAAATAATAACAATTGCCTATAAATTATATGTAGTAAACACAGTGACACATCAATAAAGATTTATAAGGTCTTGGAATCTACCAGCTGATGCCACACTTTCCAATACAAATCGGAGAAGTAGGTACCTAAATGATAAATTTTGACACCAGATTTGGCTATTATCTTCAAACTTAATCTGGGATAGGCTTAAAAAAAATTAAAAAACAGATTATAATCCATTATCTACACTCCCTTTTAAAACGTTTAACTTTCAAATCAAATGACTGATTCTTCATCCGACCTCTACCCGTATGTTCAAATATGCAATGCGGCATGACTATGTCTAGTAGACACGCTGCGGTATGCATTTCCTCTTTTGTCGACAGTAAGCTTTAAGGTTCTACCGGAACTTAGATAAGACTAACTATAAATTTAAATTTCTTCCAACAAAAATGTAAGATCCAACAATGATGTAACGTAGAGACGATATAAGTAACTAGATCCTCAAATATCGTTAGTAACCTTACTAAAACCTTAAAAAAGGTCTGGAGCCTTAGTGGTGCCTCAAAAAGCTAGCCATATGGGTAGCGTGGTGAATTAAGGCTTAATCTCTTGTCAAGAGAGAAGTCCCCCTGTCCCAGCAGTGGGTACGTAAATAAGTGGGCTAAGGTTCATGCGATTGTATCAAGTCATATCTTCGTTATATAAATTATGTGATCATGAAATCGATGAAAACTGTGAACATTTTGACAGATGCAATAACTTATCTGCATAGCATTGGGGTTGTTGATGATAATTATAACTTATTTACTTATATGTATTTTGAAACGGTATTAGATTTTTTAGATGGGAAAAACATTATCAATACATACTGGATATTTTATCTAATTCTATTGTCTAACCGAGTTTCTTACAGCAAACACTTAGCTTTACCATATTGGGTTGTATTTTGACTGTCTCCAGCTTAGCTCACACCACCAGTAATAACAAAGAATCAGTGTTTAAATATTATATTGAAAACTTCTAGCCTAAACACCACTTGAAACTGGCAGCCAGATCCAAAAGATCCGCTTCAATTCTGAAAAGAAAAACGGAATCCATTAGCTGACAATAGCAATTTTGTGTAATCTATCATTTTCAAGTCTATTGCAAATCGCCTTCACGCCGATTGGACTGGACGTCCGATTTCTACGGGCAATTTATTTCTTTCATGAATTCGGAGGGAAAATGTTGTGTCATTTCTGCGTAGGACAATCGGAGCATAATTAGAACATCACGAGAGAATAGGTAGGCCATATAGCGCGTAGAACGGAAAGACCAAAAACTTCTTTACTCACCACCAGCACGGATAGGTTACTAGATGGCCGGATGACTTGTTCACGGTTAATGCGGAACGCCGCTTTTGAAGCAGGCCTGTCTGAGCGGTGGACGTCCTACGGCTGAAATTATGATGATGGGTACACATCGAGGGGAACATTATCTATAAGATGATAGTGGTTCTTATCTTTTTGAACAGCATAAACCAAGTAGAATTCTCAAATAGGCAGTATAATTAAATCTGTGAGCTTAAAAGGAGAGGAAACTACTTTTACACGAAAAAGGTGCCAATTGGCTAGTTAACAAAAACTCTCAGTAAAATGCTTGGGCTTAATGATTATTAAGTACTGCTTGACTTTTCTTATTCGCGTATGCGCAACTGGTAAAGTGGCATTTGGCTCCTTTTACTCAATACAAAAGTTGGGAATAAATGTATTAATTAAATATATATGTATGAATGAGCTATTATGACCTTAGGTGATAACGTTCTATATTGAGGTTAAACAGTTCATCGAAATTTTACATAATAGTCAAAAAAGTTTTCCTTTTCCTTGTTTCAAGTGTTTGTAAGTAAGTCAAATTAACTCCACTTTGTATCTAAACAGTTGCAGTTATTTAAACGTAAAAAGATAGAATCGACCTATAAAGAAAAAAAAATACTCGTTTCTAAAATCCTGTAACCACTTTTTACAATCTAAATATAAATAACAAAAGCATTACATGCAACTCTTCATACATCAATTTTCTCTATTTTGTACTTGGCTAGGGTTTTCTTCATGGACCTGACGATCTGTTCTGGTCTGCTGTAGAAGTACTTGTGTTGTCTGGAACCTTCTTCATTGTACAGGGCGTAGTCGACGGAGCCGCTGGGTGAGAGAAAGAGAATGCTGGAAAGAAGAGTAAAATGCTTAAAACAGATGCTTTATGTGCGATAGTTTTGTTTGATTAACATGGGTGTTTTTTTATTTTTTTTTTATTTGTTTAATGTGGCTATTGTGTCACTGCGGCCTGAAAGGCCTATTGTGATCGCCACTTGTCATAGGTTCTCCTCAAAGTCGTAGCGTTACAGTTCGCCACTTATCCTTGCGGCTGTTAGGAACCGAAAGATTTTCTTTGGGGGGAGGTTTCGTAGTTCATCTGGACATAGGGGTGTGTGCTACGTTTCTGCATCAGCGCTCCACATTCTCCAAGCAGATGGAGTGGAAACATGGGTGTTTCATGAACTTTGTTTTAAACCCCCGACTGAAAAAGAGGGGTGTTATAAGTTGGACGTGTCTCTCTGTCTGTGGCATCAGAGCTCCCCAACTGATGAAGAGATTTCAATTTAGATTTTTAGTATTGGAGGTAATTTTTGCGCGCGTGTTCTTAGACATGTTTGATGAAAATCGGTTGAGTCGTTTAAAAGTTATGGGGGTGAAAATGGGGAAGATGAACCGAATATCCGCAAATATACTCGAGTGGGGTCTCGAATTAATGCGCATCACGTGGACATTACAAAATAATATTTTTTTTTTACTTTTAAGTAATCTAAGGTTAAAACTAAGGGTTGGAATGGGGTTGTTTATTGCATTAAGCAATATTGACGTTGATGTGCCGTCGAAATATAGATAAGGATTTTTACTACATATTTATATAGAGGTATATAGTGAAAATCCACTAGTCCGCTATAAAATCTTCAAATCTGTATAATAAAGGTAGTAGTATTTATTGTCTAGCACTGAAAGAATAAAGACACTTTTGACCCTTGTCAATACTAAGTATTATCTCCACCCATAAACGAGATTTATGCGTTTAAGTATATATTCATAATTAATTAGTAGACCAGCACTAGGGATTGCGAAGACGGTCCATAAATTAAGGGATTACTTAATAGAAACATAATCTATCTTTGTATTCTTAATCCTGCCTTAAAATGGATTTTCCCGACTAACTTTTGGCCCATTAGAAGGAATGCATTAGTCTCGAGCCAGCTCGCTCTCCAAAACCGCATCCTTTGTGCAGGTTCTAAACTTATGCAGTTAAGACGCAGTTAGAACAACTTTTCCTATTCTCTATTACGAGTAAGTTGAGCAATTGTAGTTGTCACAGAAATCTACTATTTCCAAAGTATGTGCCAATAATAAACGTATCTATCTCTACATTATGTGCGAAAAATGTATATGACCACTAAGTAGTTATATGATCGGACAACTTGGTAATGGCCGCAGGTTCACGGTGGTTGCGGTCCACCTCCTGTCGAACTGAAGTCTATATGAGAGGCTTTTGTCCAGCAGTGGACGTCCTACAACTGAAATTATAATGATGATGATTTTTTTCAGAATTTCAAATGTCTAGTATCCGTTTCATAGGCCTCAAGCTTGGACGAGTCTAGTTGGTAGGGTTATCTCGTTGTATGCGGTGTCTATTTATAAATATATTTTTTACAAGTTTTTCACGTCACGCACGGCGTTCCCGTGTTTTATTTTTTCCGCGAAAACAACGAATTTTTCAGAAAAAGTTTTTTTTTTCTTTGGAAAGTAGCCTTTCTCGATAAATGAGCTAAAATTGAAATAATTTTAGAAAACAGACAAGTAGTTCTTTAGATGAGCGCGTTTGAGCAAAAAACAAACACAAAAAGGAGTTGTTTGATTTTATTAGTAAAGATTTACCGTGGTATGTAGTTTCCGTCTGGTTGGTACATCTGGTTCCTCGGTTCCTCTTCATCCTCAAGATTAACCATAACAAAGTGCCTGCTCAGCTTCTGAATATCCTTGGACTCCGCGAACTTCGGCTTCAAGTTCTTGCAAGCTGTGCACCAAGACTTGTGAATGATTACCATCACAGGCTTGTTGTGGTTCGACGCGATCTGAAGACCTGACTCCAGAGACCCAGCCCAGACGTACGCATTACCGAACCCGTTATCTTTCCCCTCAAACCCTTTGCACTGGGCGTTGTCGAACAGCAGACCTACCATTGCTTTCACGATAGCCCCAGCCGACATAATTTTGTTAATTGAATATAATAACACTATTGTCTAAAATTTGGGGACATGCCACAAAAACAAGGAACTCCTTACGGAGTTACTTGTATATTAGGAATTTTGTATCAAATTCTTCGGTTTCAGCCATTTTGACTATTTTGGATTTTATTTTGACAGCTAATCCATAGCGGCGGTATAGATTAGGTAGGTACCTACTGAACTTTGCAATGGAGGTTAACTCAAACTGTAGATTGATTTTTTTTCCATATTCTGAGCCGTAGATACTAAAATTAGTGCTTTATGGTCACTTTGGTATATACCGTAGTGATTATATACTCTCTGGTATATACTAAACATCAGAACAAAAACAGAAGAATAAGGTTATTTTCTTTAAAAAAATAGGTAACTAGCGCCATCTGTGAGCGCCTAGTAGTTATTGTAAAGTGCGCTCGAAGATAACGGTTTCAACCCGTAGCTCTGGACCTTGTTTCGTATTGAGCCTCGCTCTGAATTTGTAACATTGAATTTCATTACGCTAGATGTAGATGGCGCCTCGAGTTGGTATATGTAAATGTAAAGAGAAGGCTACAATTATTTATAACGACTGTTTTAATAAATTTCATGGCGTCCTAGAGTTATTTATGTAATGTGTAAATGTTTGGTTAGATACAGCTTTAAAATAAAAAACTAATCATTATAATCTGTTCCGAAAAATATTTCTTCTTAACCAATGCAATCAAACGATACAGTCGTTTATGTCGCAAAATCCGCAAATTTACTATATCGAAAAGAAATCAGAACCTACGTGGTACTTCCAATTATCTTAGGACCTTGAAATTTGGCATAAAGTAAGCCTTTTATCTATGATGATGATGCCTTATAGCACTGATATAGGAAAAATTGCAAAAACCATACAATTTTAGTAAGATCTTACGAACATAATTTTTTGGCTAGTTTAATAAATCGCGTAGTATTAAATTTAAATTTATAGCAAATACCCAAGCCCATGTTTTTACTGTAATAAATCAAACTTATAAGCCAATGCATACACAAATATTGCGAAAATCCTATATTTTTAGTTACATGAGACCGGAAAATATATTTATATTTTTTGGGTTAATACTTTTTTGCTCATGAACGCGTTGTGGCATCTAATAACGAAATTCATAGCAAATACTCAAGTGTAAGTAATACAAGAGTACTGCCTCTATAGTTGTAAAAAAAAAGTGTGTGTGTTTCAGCTACGACGCACGATTGGAGTTTACTTCTTACGAACTATAATTATGATATATATCGAATAGAAAAAAAGGGTAATTGAACGCATTTGCTAAAATGATAAGAGTCGTTTTCAAAATATGTGTACGTCACGAAATTGTCAGTAAATTGTTTCGTTAGGAAATTGTATTGGATGTCAGGAAATTGTAGAAGTAAGGCTGTATTCAGAATTAGGTAATATTGTAGTAGTACAAGATATTTAATTTCAGACTATAATTTGTGTGAAATATCTTTAAAAAACTTAAGCACTTTTAGGAACATTGGAAGAAAGAAAAATGAATTTGAAAATGAATCATTGTTTATTCAAAAAAGCCAGATGTTTTTTTTCTTTTTTCTTCATATTTTTCAGGGTTTTGCTTTTTAAGTTTTTCTACATATTTTTTTTGCCGTTCGGCACCGGTCAGTGGCATTCTGAAACCAAAAAAGCTATTGGATATATTTTGATTAAAACTAAAAACAAAAGTAAACATCGCTAGTATGGGTGGGAAAGCGATCAACACTAAATGCAATAAGGCAAGCGTTCATTATTATTTTCTAGACAAAACAAATTTTTTGTTACACGAAAAGTCTGATATTTATTAGAGAAAATAAAATCAAAACAAATATTAAATAATAAATATTTGACTTTAGAAGACTTTGTGTAGCGTAAAATAAAAATGAAGCACTATGTAGGTATACATAAAAAAGCTATTTTTTATTAATTTAATTTTGAGCGCGGTACCTTAATTATAATACCGTTTCTCTCCTTTATTTTTATTCGTTACTTAAAAACTCATTTTAATACCTTACTTTCATACTTAACACATGAGGCCACACCTTTATCGTCTACAATTTACTGACGTCAGTAAATGTCAGGAAATTGTTCGTCACTAACATGTAAAACATAACTTAAAAAATATTTTTACACAAAACATAATCACGTTTACTAGTAGATTGAAAGCGTAATCTATTGTACTTGTCATAATTTAAGTATATTATAACTGCGGTAGGTGAATTCTTAAAAATCTACTTACTTTTGTTGAGAAGATCTCGTCACGAAAATGTATGATAAAATTTTTTCACCACCACACACTGAACTTCTGCCTTGTCTCAATGACAAAAAAAAGAGCGGCGCGTCATTGTGATGTTACTTTTCGTGACATGACCAGTGTTGCCAGTGATTAAAGTTAGATTCCTACTCTTCGTGATACAAAAAGTTGGTTAAATATGTCAGTAAATCAGTGTCACGAAATTGTTACGATTGATGGGGACATTTTTAAAAATGTTCATTCTTAATTTATTTAACGTAAATTTAAATAGTTTATCCATCCAACTTAAAAAATAAACATTGCTTTTTAAATTATAGTACATAAAACTAGTAAGTTTAGTACAAAAATTCTGATTAAAAAATATGTTACGAATATCTTCCAACTAGGGGACATTAAAAAATGTATGGTGGTTTTTTGTTACTTAATTTTCACATTTAATTTATCCTAGGATTTTAATCGTAATTCATTACTTTTTATTAAGAATTATATGCAGTTATGCTTAGATTTGTATGTGGAATTAAAAAAAAGATTTATTTTATTCGAAATAATATTTTTTTCAAATATTTTTTTATGAGGACAAACATTTAGTAGTAAAAGTACAGATATTTTGAAAACGACTCATAAGAGAAACAAAGATATATCTGTAATTATTCGGATTATATAAATTACTTAAATAAAGCGTAATACATAAAGTACCTATGTTATAAAATAATATAAATAAAATACAGCAATACCTCTTTGATTCAAAGAGGAGACCCCGAGAATGAGATACGCTGTGTATACATTACACAGCGTATCTCATTCTTTTACACGTTCAATCCTACAGATATATATGTTTGTCTCTTTCTACGTAACGCCTCAACTTTTCGTGTAACACTTGATTTTCTTTTTTATGACTCCTCATAAAATTTCCGTACCGGGCCTTATAACTCAAATCGTTTCATAAGGAGTAAACTCCAAAAAAAACACTTATGTCAATGTAATCAAAAGAAACAGCAATTCAAGTCGCATTTTTCGATAAAAATAACTCGTAATGAAATCAAAACCTAATGCCTTCCAGTCAGCCTAAAATCTTAAAATTTAGTCCGAAACAAACTTATAGGTAATTAAAAAAAAACTTTGATTTTTGGTCTACAATACATACATTACGTGGACATAAATCGTAAAAAAATATATTTTTGTTTTTATTTTACTTCATTATACCTGTATGTTTGTACCATAGACTTCTATGGTTTGTACGGAACTTTCAGTGCGCGAGTATGACTCGCACTTGACCGATTTCATTTATAAAAACCTCACTTGTGGTAAAAAAAAATATAAAATTTATTATTTTCAACTTTAACCATAATTATGTGATACTATAATTTTGAATCATACTAAACCCTAGTTCATCACCCTCACTACTAAGAAACATAATATTGACCAGAGATTAAAATTCTTCACAATCATCTCCACAACTGTCACGTAAACATGTAATACATAATGAGAACTTTTTAAAGTTATTGAAGCGGAGCTGGCGTGCATTTTCTCTCATTTTCAAAGCACATACATCGCAATGTCGATACGTTTCGGTCCGCGACACTCATTGGAAAAAGCAGATAAACTATGATAATTGTATGTAATTCCACCAGCGGGTATTCAGTCGGTTTTCAATACGCAAAGCACACGCGTGTAACGATAACTTTGTGGCTTATTCTATGAATAAGGACTCAGTTTGGAGTCTAGTGTAGTGTTAAGCGTACGATGTACGGTAATCAGAGGAGTAGGAACTTGTATGGGACAGTGCGGTCTATGGTGCCGATTCCTTCGAGGGGGACTCCCATAGCTTCGATGGAAGATATGTTGTTTACTCCGCCTTACTTCTACCACGTGCCGCCACCGCAACCTCTCAATACATTTCCTGGAAGGAAGAGGCGGAAAAGGGTGAGATTTTTATACTAAATTGTCTTGGTAAATAATGTATCTATGTAGTATATCAGTCACCTAACACCCATAGTACAAGCTCTGCTTAGTTTGGGGCTAGGTGATGCTGGGTAATTAGTCCGGTTATATATATTTATTTTGGTTAGGTCTATTTATGATCTAAATAATGTACTAAACAAAACAAAATGTAGGTGCACTATTAGAGCATTTTAGCTAAGATTAGGATAAACATACCTACTTTATGACGTCACTAAGATTTGTTAAATCGAGCAATGGAAATAAATAATTTTTGTATCTGGAACTAATGTAATTTAAATAAAAGTGGATTTTTATACACAGATTACTGTAGGAACTTATAACTTGTGTCTAAGTCGAGGGTCTGATATAGTCCTCACAGTCAAGTGATATTATGGAATGATCTTCTAGATTTAATTTACCAGGACCCCATAATTTATTTTCATACCCTTACCTAGAGAACCACGAAACACAACGTAATTAATGTGACAAACAAACAGATTTTAGAAATACATACTTACATTCATATTATGAATTATTTTTTGACTTTATCTATTTGACTTCAATTTGGTATGAAACTTAAAAGAAACGCCGAATATAGTAATATCCCTCAACAATTTTTGATATCCATCTTTACGGTTCAAAAGTCTGTCATTCCAAATTAGGTACACGTAGTTAATTTTAGTTATGTTATGATTTTAAAGAAACCATTTTGAGGTTACATTCTGTAATAAGGCCAAAGAAAACGTAGTGATTATATACTCTCTGGCCAAAGAGTATAATGCGATTAAACGATAGAGAAATCGAATGACCAAAGAGAATCACTACGTTAGACTATGAAAAGATGAAAATAGAATATTGGAGTTACTATGGGTAGAGCATTGTAAAAACCATTTATTTTCACAGACCGTTAATTTGCTGCGAATGTTACGATGACTCATTAATGGTGAGAGAAAACGTGACGTAGCTGTGACCCATAACGGTCGGTTGTTATGAAAACCGGGCAATAGGTTCTAAAGAACCCCAACCTCGCTCTTACAATATATCTAAATACTAGCTGTGCCCTGCGGTGCTACCCGCGTTATAATGGATGAAGTACTCTTAACCAACAACATATTTATTTGAATAAAGATTAATATTATTAATGTTGATACAACTTAAACAAATTATTTCGACCAAATTAGGTACCATAAAAACGGTTTTTGTGAGTTAATCTTAAAAGATAGACATATACTATCGCGGACTGTTTTTTAGATCATTAAAAGAGCTATTATTCTTTAATACATATTTTTTGTGTATCTTGAACCGTTTTCACGGCGCACGCAACGGAATGCTTCAAAGATGAACAATTTCTCCCGTTTTTTACACATTTACCGCTATATCTTTGCTCCTATTGGTCGTAGTGTGATGTTATATAGCCTATAGCCTTCCTCGATAACTGGACTATCCAACACAAAAAGAATTATTCAATTCGAACCAGTAGTTTCGGAGATTAGCGCGTTCAAACAAACAAACAAACAAACAAACAAACAATCAAACAAACAAACAAACTCTTCAGCTTTATAATATTAGTATAGATAACAGACGTTAAATCGTTCTTAAATTTTAGACAAATCTATACTTATATTACCTATAAATCTAAAGAGTTTGTTTGTTTTCTTGTACGCGCTAATAACATGAACTACTGGTTATAAAAAAAGTTTATGTTGGATAGCCAATTTATCGAGGCATGCTATAAGCTACTTGTTTCCGCGGGAAATTCTTTGTTTCTGCAGTAAAATCTATTAAACACGGGCAAGGCCGGACGTGACGTAAAAGCTAGTTACACATAACTTTCTTCTTATCTTCTACTCTCTATTGCTGAACTATTTTAAAATGTTCTTCACTTTTCTGGACATAGGAATTCGTTTAATATTATTTTGATGAGATCAGCAGGTCAATGTTACATGCGTGAGCGCATTATGCATTGACATCAAATTACAATAAATTAATATTCAACCTGTCATGCTAATTCCTTATCTATCACGTGTTATATTAGGAAGTAAAATGCATACATGCTTGTTTCATTAAAGCTCTTTTAAAGCAATATAGCCGAAATATAGCCATAGTCTTTATAGTTATTAGTTTAAAAGAAGTTCCAGTGATTGTGTAAATAAAAGTTTCTTGGAATCGTAAGTGATTGCAATAAACTTTTGTTTAGATAATTTCGGCTTATCATGGACTTGTACCTACTCCTTTCCCATTCCTTTTCATAGGTATCTTGAACGAGGGTGAATGTAATTTTTTATTCCATTAATGCTTATCTCACAAGATTAAGAACAGTCTCTGGTGGTAGGCTTCGGCCGCGGCTTGTCACTTTGTCACCCTCCGGGCTGGGCCAGTGCGTGAAGCGATTTTTTCGTGTTTCGTAATGTGGTCCGGAGAAGCCATCTACCTTCTAGGTCTTCATGTCCCATCTTAGACCACATCGTCACTTTACATCAGGTAAGATTGTGGTCAAATGAAGGCTTATCAAGCATAAAAAAAAATCTTTAGATAGGAACCTGACCAAGGGTTTATTTTCTTTGCCACAGATGCCTTATTTAGTCAATACTTATAATGTTATCCATTTATTTTTAATAACTTTTAAAACAATTTCTAATTTATAAAAAAAAAATAAAAAAAAGAGTGGGACACATATTAATCATCCATAGAAGTAATTCACGCCCTAAAATATTGTTAAGTATACAAGAGCACCTCATGTCCTGTAGAGGACATTCCATTATTGAAGAGATAAAGTGAAAATCCACCAAGGTCTATAACTAAGTACCTACGTAATTATATAGGTATCTTTTGATAACCGGATGGATATCGACAACGGTATTGACACATGCTTTATCAGTGTGGGACCGATTGTTATAAAAGCTTGGGGGCGTAAACACATGATAACTGATTACGTACAGGTCTGGTCGGTAAAATCCTGATTTTGTTTATTAAAATTACGATAAACTTTGCTATTGTTCAGCTATCATTGTTGTATTTCCGTAGTTTCGCTAGAATTATAGACAAAACTGTATTATTACTATCATCATTTCAGCGGTGGTTCGTCTACTGCTGCTCATAGGCAAATATGACCAAATATGACCCATTAGTTCAGTTGGAAGCTTTGACCAAGTCACCGAGCATTTTGGTGATCGACTCTGCACTTGACGATGCGTCTCCTCCATTCAAGGACGTTCGACCATCCTGTTCTTCGTGCTTTTTGATGACTTGTTCGCTAAATCAACTGTTAAGAGATTTTAACAAACGATTTCTGTAGATGACGACACAGCCTAGTCCAGAGACCACCTGCTTGACCCTTGACCTGACCGTGTAACTTTATAAATCTAAATTTAAAATTTAAGAAAAACCCACGATTATAATGCCTTAATTTCCTTATATGTAAAACACCATAATATTTAGTAGTTAGGGCACGCAATACTCTTTCATTTGATACCCCACTCGAGTATATTTGCAGATTTTCGGTTTGCCTTCCCCACTCTCACCCCCATAACTTTTGAACGGCTCAACCGTTTTTCATGAAACATGTCTAAGAACACCCGGGCCAAACTCACCTTTCATACAAAAAACTAAATTGAAATCGCTCCATCCGATCGGGAGCTATGATGCCAGAGACAGACAGACACACAGACAGACAGACACGTCAAACTTATAACACCCCTCTTTTTTGATCGGGGGTTAATAATGAATTCAAACAAATAAAATCATAATAATTTTATTAAAACTTTAGCAAATGAAACTCAAAAAATCTAGTTCCACACGCAGAACCTCACGCCCTGCACAACATAGGTTGCACTTATAGTTAAGTCCAATAAAATTTAAGTCACAGCTCAGTGCTCTTCATTGTTGTTTATTTCCACTGATATTTTAGGCAGTACTTTGCTGGGGGCAGTACCTCCGTGTAACTGTGGCATAGTTGGACTTCTTTCTGACACCCGGGCTATGTTCCGCCGAAATGGTATGACGATAGTTATATCCAGAATTCCGTACGAACAGGCGACACATGTGGACATTGATATCGCCATTATGATGAATTTCAGCTGTTCTCTTCTATCCATTTTACTCAGATGTTCTGAACACATCCATACCATTTATCGTATTAATATTATGGTTATATATAACTTGTTACAAATTTATATTAAATCTCAGATTTTGGCAGATTTTGGCTGTTTCCTAAATTGTCTATCAAAATTGATGTGACGTTACTACCTTCAAGAGTTATTTCTTTATATATATTTTACCGAAGGTTGTTTAAATAAAAGTGCTATCTATGGACCAACCTCGAAGGAAATGGAAGAATAGATTTTATGACTGCCTGCTATGTTGGTATCAATTTTATTCCTCATTAATAGTTTTCTATGTGGTTCCTTTAGCATTCTATCTGCATTTCTTGACTAGCTCAGGCTTAGAGAATATATTAAGTGCTGGAAGGGCTCAGGGGGTTTCTGTATAACCAATAACAATTTGAATATTAATGGTGATGATTTATCGTAACGTTAGACACGTACCTACATCAAACAGGCTGCTAACAGCTTACAGAATCTATTTGATTATCTAAGGCAAACAGGCATTATTGCAAATGTTTATGATTTTTAATTAGGCTCTATTCCGCGAAGCTAAATAAACATACATATTAAGCTACTTATGAGTTGATAAAATTAACAACCATATTTTGGTAAGTACTCTTTTACCTTTAATAATTATATTACTCGATTTCTATGCAGGAATTTTTCTTTATGTTTGTCGTATAAAAATGGTAAGCACCCACAACTGTAACAGCGACCACGGTAGCTTTTATAATTTGCCTCATATCAAATGAGAAATCAAATAAAATAAGAAAAATAAACAGACTTCTTACTTTTGAAAACAGCAAATGACTTCAAAATGAATTATCTTAATCTAGTTGGTTAGGTATATACGTTTATTAATAAAACCTCAATCAGGAAAACCTTGAACTACTTGATAATATTTGTCTATTGGCCATGGTTTTAAGTAAGGAACAATGAAAGGACTACTCTACGTCTAACTTATGTTATTTCCCTGTTATTTCCTAAATTTGTTGTCTAGCGATGGTCTACCTAACAGAAGCTGCTTTTAGTTCGTATTAAAACGACCTAACAGTTTAAAATTAACGAATCTATAAGGTACCAATATACTTTCGTGTTGGATTGTTCTTAATAAGTACTAAAAAGGTTATAGCGTCTAGCGCTAAAAAAAAATTATCGCATGTTCTTCAAAGTAAAACAACTGATCTCATATATCGAAAACTTTATTTATTTTTGGGCTCTGTTTTTGTGGGTGTGCTGTGTAAGCAAGGCTTATTAGGTGGGGAAGTTAGATCAGGTGGACATTTAGTTTGCTCTTTTATTGATACTTTGCACACTGGTTTCTCATCCTTTTGCTGTCCCTTTGGTGGAACGATCTCTGGGGGAGGCTTCCACTTTTTCCTAGGGTTAAGAATATACCCTGAGCTATAAGCTGTAAGTACCGCATTGACAATAAGAATAGCTGAGAATATATGACCGTAGCGCTTTGGTCTAACATCTAATGGTCTCACGGCAGCTTTTTCTCTAAGCAGATATGCGACGTGTTTCGCACTTGTTTTTTTCCAAAGATAGGCGGGTTTGAGTGTTCCGATCATTTTAGGTAGTTTATTTACAGCAAATCACAAATTTTATGTTATCGAGTTGTTTCTTGGAATGAGGTGTTCTAGTTTTTCATTATTTTCTTTAATAAATTTGTGTTATTTAGTTCTTGCTAATAATGTTTAATTGTTTGTTGGAGGTGGTCTCGTACGAACTTGGTTTGAAGAGTCATCGTTTGAGGTCCTGAAGCCTGGAAGTAAATATTATCACCATTGAATTTAACGGAAAACTATTAACAAATAGTACATAATTCATAACATACATTATGTATAAACAGTCAAAAATAATGTCTCTCAACTCATGTTATTGGTTACCTATAATGTTTTTTTTTTGCGCAATAACATAATGTAATAAATAATAATGTCTACAGAACTACATTTGTTATAGGTAATTTTTGTATTATTATTTCACATTAAGATTAGTGGGAAATGACTCGAGTAGATTGCGTCTTCCACACACATATTACGTAATGTATCGATCTTAAATTGAGTGGACAAATATAAATTCAAATCGATGTATAATATACCAACCATCAAAAGATTTGTAGGGTCCTTGCAGGGTACGATTTCGACTAATTCCTTCGAGAACGGCTCCCATAAAAGAAACGAAAGCTGATGCAGTGACAATGAACAGTAACTCTTTTCTGTTCATGACATTTTCTTGGGTTTTCTTCTTATTTGTTGAAGTGTAACATTATTACATAATTATTTGAAGAACATATTTTTTCTATACAATCATTTCCAAATAATCAAAATGTCAGTAAGAGAAAATGTGTATATTCAATAAGTATCACGCTGTGTCAGATAACAATCTAAAAAAAATGACACAAAATTGATAGCTAAAATAAGGCCAAAACGAAAGAGATCGTACAGTTTAACTCTAAGTAATTTGTTTTGTAGATACCTATTATCAAGTTGTGATTTATAAATATCAATCCAAAGATGATTCTTTGGGTTTACGAGTATATGCATGTGCAAGAGCTACGAGTCAAATCAATAATGGTCTTAACCTAATGTTCTGTAACTCCTACCCTGGATATCTCAAGGCTAAAATTAACCAATAAGAGATGAATGACCACACCTGTCCATGACGCAGGGCATACACAACTTTTATAGAAATAGCATCAAAAAAAGCCAATTACATTGGAACACAAATACCAAGTGATCTTGACCTCGGCTTACAACAGCTGACGGTTACCCGACGGGTCTACACATTGTGGTCTTTATAGTTGTATCTATTGATACAGAGTCCTTTGTGTGCGTGGGTCCTGCGCTGGAGTGTCCCAGTAGAGGTTAGCTCTATGGCCTTCACCAGAGATGCATTGGGACCTGTCTGATTTATCGATTATCGCTTAGATCCAAAATTTAATCAATCAAAGGTTTTTAAATGTTGTTTGTTTACCCGATAATAACACAGTACTTGCGTAATCATTATGCCCGATAGCTTGATGTTAGTAATATCGATAACATACAATCCTTATTTTTATTCCACGTTAGTTAAGTTACTGTAGAATCGATATGATGCTCAAGATAATATGGATACTAAGCCATTATTAATATTATTAAGATCTTTATGTGATACCTAAGGTCGTAATACCCTGTAGAGACTCTACCAGTTAAAGCTATAGGTTCTTTAAGTGCAAAGGTCAAGTGTCGAAAAGTTCGGGCATGTTATTCGTGCGACAGACTTTGGCAGTGGTCCTTGACTAAACTTTCAAGCTCCGGCCGGTCTCAGTCCGCGCCGTGCCTCCGTGTAGTGGGAGAGCAAAACCTGTAGATACTGTTCGTTCACTTCGAGACGGCTACCTGGCCCAAGCTTCGTCCCTTTCACTCGCGCGGCCGCACTCAAGAAAACCAAGCCTCCGTCTCATCGCACCACTCTGGTATGCAAAGATTGATAGGCTTTAGGACCATTCGGTTTTGAGAGTGTCCAGAAATCACGCACGGTTAAGTTTTCGCCGCCTGGCGTCCTTACCGGCCATACGTTGTTCTAACAAACTTTTGCGAATAGTTCCTGATTGAAGTTTGTGCAACGTAATGTCATTACTGTTTATTGATTCATCGTGTTGCGTTCAGAGGCAGTGAAGCCTTATGTTGTGTTAGTTGTGGTCGGAACGGACTGAAAGTCGAGTGTTGTGAAATGTGTTTATAAAGTTGGGGTGTATACGGAATGTTTGTGCAATGGATCCAATGGCAACTGACAACGGATTAGTGGTCAATAATTTGAATCACGTCCGGACGGATTCTCAGGTAAGCGGCGACGTACCTCTGCCGATGGGCAAAACACGTTTGTTGCATGCCCGTACCTATGATGGGGATTGAATAGTGCAACGACTCTATAATATAAATTCGAATATTCTCTTTCGAAAACTCCGCTCTCAAAGATTTCTTATCCATATTTTTTTTTGTTTACAATAACTAGTAACCATAATCTATTCTTGAAAAACCTTTCGTAAATCATCTTAATGCGTAAGTTTTACTTTACTTTAAGCATTATTGTTTCCAAAGTTACTAAATGTTTCCCATAAACACTAACAAAGCTTTATCTGCATAGTAAACAAAACAACAAAGTTAGGTACTAATATGACACTTGAGTACTTAGAGTGGAAAGTACGGTAGGTGTGGTGGCGTCAAATTTCATATTGCATGCCGTAGAAACTCTACCTCTAGCAAGATGTTTCATAAGTCGTTGTAACTTAAAACCTTTGCAAAATCTCAGGAATGCTACTCAAATGGTACAACTTATTTGGACATAGGTATCATTATAAACGCTTATTTTCCTTATCTCAGGGGTGCTAGTTCTTAGAAATTTCTTAACTAAATTGTATGTAGCTACGTACCTACATTCTCTGACGATAGATGAATCCCATAACTTTCTGCATATCTGATGATACAATTAGTTGCGTAACTTTGACTGAGATTTTCTCCGATTAATTAATTAATACCTGCTATCAATGTAAGATGGATAGGAACCAGCTTAGTGTTGCATAAATTTGTTCTAACTTTCGTGAGAAAAGTTTTATGACATCGATTATCCTAAGCTCCACACTATAAATAAGTCATAACACACATTAGCAGTGAGTTACCAAAAGCACTTTTTAAAAAATCTTATGTCCGGTTTCTATAAATAACAGAACCTCATCCGTAACAGCTTCGACTCGTTATTTTACGAGAGTCGTAGCTATTTTAACGATCCGTAGGAGGCGCGATCCGTATATTATTAAATTCGAGCAATGAAAGCTGAGATTCCGGTCAGCATTTAAGACAAAATTTCCAAATTGTATTGTTATCGTTACCAATATGTAATTGAACTTTCTACTTTATGAAACGAGAAAACGGACGATGATACAGTGAATTTGCATCGCAACTGATTCACCAAAGACTTGGATATGATCAAAGTACTTAACAATACTGAGGAGACTGTAAATTGGAAGTCTTTGTCTTTTTGAGGATTTGAAGTATATGACCAACAGTCACTTAAGGCATCAGACATTATTTCTACTCTTAGTGATTTTCTATACTTTTTACCCGAGTTTTAACGAAAAAAAGAAGTTCTCCAATCGCCGCAATTGTTTTTTTCCTATACAATACAATACAAAAACACTTTATTGCACACACAGGGAAACAAAATACAACAACACGTAGGAAACAAAATGTACAATGGGCGGCCTTATCGCTAAAAAGCGATCTCTTCCAGGCAACCTTTGGATGGAAAAATAACTATATATTCTATAGTACTTTAATTAATAACAGTAACGAAAGTATCTTCTGTAGGAAACCTCTCAGTATTTTCTATTGGACAGATAGCTTGAAAGCCAACAATCGTTCTCGGGTTTTTAAACTTGTTAAGGTGGATTTGGGCCTGCTAAAATACAAATATTAGGTCCTTACATATGAAATTGGCGTTTTGTATGGGAGGAACAAAAAGTCGAATATTTTTTAATATAATATATTTAATTAATCAAAGTATGAACCATTATTTTCTATGCACTTTTGCCATCTTATAGGTAGTTCATTGATCCCTTTACTAAAAAAACCAGTCGGACGGGAATCAATAAAATCTTTGAAGGCGATTTGGACTGCCCCATCGGAGTTGAATTTTTTCCCTTGCAAGAAGTTATCCAAATTTCGAAAAAAATGGTAATCTGTTGGAGCAAGGTCCGGGGAGTACGGAGGATGTCTTAGACTTTCCAATTGAAGCTCTTCTAATTTAGTAGCCGTCTGTTGCGCAGTGTGTGGTCTAGCGTTGTCGTGAAGCAGCAGTGGCGTGGAGCGATTGACCAGCCTAGGTTGTTTAGCCGCTAGCTTTTCCATCATGGTTTGCAATTGCTGACAATAGACATCAGCCGTAATAGTCTGGCCAGATTTGAGAAAACTGTAATGAACAATACCGGCACTAGTCCACCAAACGCTTACAAGTAACTTTTTTGGGGTTAATTTTCGCTTGGGGCAGGATTTGGCTGGCTGGCCAGGATCCAACCATTGCGCTGAGCGCTTCCGATTATCGTAAAGAACCCATTTTTCATCACAGGTAATGATTCGGTTTAAAATACCTTCATTATTGTGCCGGTTTAGTAATGTAACGCAGCAGTCGACGCGCGTTTGCCGGTTTGCTTCAGTCAATTCGTGAGGTACCCACCTTTCAAGCTTTTTAATCTTCCCAATTTGCTTCAAGTGAATTAAAACAGTTTTATCACTAACACCGCAGCCTGCAGCTAACTCGGACGTGGTTTGCGATGGATCCGCTTCCACAATAGCCTTCAACTCTTCATTATCAACTTGAGTCTCAGGCCGTCCACGGGGCTTGTTCTGCAAGTCGAAATTTCCAGAACGAAAACGTTGGAACCAAAAACGAACTGTGTTTTCTTTTGCAACACGACCGCCATACACATCATTCACCCTTCGAGTTGTTTCCGCAGCACTAGTGCCACGGCGGAACTCGTACTCGTAAATAATGCGATATTTTAAGTTTTCCATTTTGTAAAATGAGTGACGCAAACAGAAAAAAACAGAAGAAAAAAAACAAATGAATGACGATCATCGAAGCACAAATACATGAGTCTATAGCTGTACAAATTTGAATTTGGAATTCCTTACCAAAGAGGAGAAATTTGTGATTAAAGTGGCCAGTACGAAAAACGCCAATTTCATATGTAAGGACCTAATATTAGGTTGCTTGGTGTGCTGCGGAAACAACTCGAAGGGTGAATGATGTGTATGGCGGTCGTGTTGCAAAAGAAAACACAGTTCGTTTTTGGTTCCAACGTTTTCGTTCTGGAAATTACGACTTGCAGAACAAGCCCCGTGGACGGCCTGAGACTCAAGTTGATAATGAAGAGTTGAAGGCTATTGTGGAAGCGGATCCATCGCAAACCACGTCCGAGTTAGCTGCAGGCTGCGGTGTTAGTGATAAAACTGTTTTAATTCACTTGAAGCAAATTGGGAAGATTAAAAAGCTTGAAAGGTGGGTACCTCACGAATTGACTGAAGCAAACCGGCAAACGCGCGTCGACTGCTGCGTTACATTACTAAACCGGCACAATAATGAAGGTATTTTAAACCGAATCATTACCTGTGATGAAAAATGGGTTCTTTACGATAATCGGAAGCGCTCAGCGCAATGGTTGGATCCTGGCCAGCCAGCCAAATCCTGCCCCAAGCGAAAATTAACCCCAAAAAAGTTACTTGTAAGCGTTTGGTGGACTAGTGCCGGTATTGTTCATTACAGTTTTCTCAAATCTGGCCAGACTATTACGGCTGATGTCTATTGTCAGCAATTGCAAACCATGATGGAAAAGCTAGCGGCTAAACAACCTGGCAAACAAGGCTGGTCAATCGCTCCACGCCACTGCTGCTTCACGACAACGCTAGACCACACACTGCGCAACAGACGGCTACTAAATTAGAAGAGCTTCAATTGGAAAGTCTAAGACATCCTCCGTACTCCCCGGACCTTGCTCCAACAGATTACCATTTTTTTCGAAATTTGGATAACTTCTTGCAAGGGAAAAAATTCAACTCCGATGGGGCAGTCCAAATCGCCTTCAAAGATTTTATTGATTCCCGTCCGACTGGTTTTTTTAGTAAAGGGATCAATGAACTACCTATAAGATGGCAAAAGTGCATAGAAAATAATGGTTCATACTTTGATTAATTAAATATATTATATTAAAAAATATTCGACTTTTTGTTCCTCCCATACAAAACGCCAATTTCATATGTAAGGACCTAATACATGCTGCTGGTGGATAGGTTAAAAAACGCAAGGTAATATTATTTCTTAGCTAAGCGAAAATAAACTAAACATAAAACTTTAATCTTTGCGCCTTTATGTGAATAATATTATTAGATATAAATAAAATATTATTAAATAAGGCAATTTTGATTTTGCTCAATTCCAGAGCTCAATCAGTTGCGAAATCAATAATTGTAATAAAAAAAGGTAATCTTGATCCATTATCGTCAATTTATTTTACAATATTCCTATATCCTATCTTTCATTATAATTTGCTATTTTGACACAAGTGAAAACAACTGTCGCCCAATTATCTCCAGTCGACCAGTCCCAGAATTATCTGCCTTCGAGTCTTCTTCAATATAGAATCGAAAGCTATTTTTATCTCAGAACTAGTCCTTACAAGTTTCGAAGTAGTTTGAGAGCACCATACATAAATTATTATAGGACGGCTTTCTTCCAAACTCTATCTTAGACTTTATACTAGTCTTGTATGTATCATATAAGACCTCTAGGGATCTTAACTTTTACAAGACCTGTTTCACCATCTCCTAGTAAAGTCCAAAGCTATCTTGCTTAGGAGCGATCTCTTCCAGGTAACCTGAGGATGGATAATTGTGTTAGATAATGCTGAGTCTTTAGAGCGTCATAAATCGTCTATGTTCAATTATTTAAGTACCAGTATTTTCTGGTATGAATATGAGTACGTTGCCATTTAATTGAATTACACTTTCTTCTGTATACATATCCAATTAAATTTTATGCTAATGCAATCTGCCGTAGCTCCGATAATTTTAATGACTCGTTACATTAATACCTCATGAATACGAAGTATATTTGTAGATGGTTATTGATGAATTATACATTTTACTAGTTATTAGCAAAGTAGTTGCAAAATCTTTCAACGGACGTATTTTAACTTAGGCTACACCTATCTTAAATTGGGTCCCGTTTATTCCCTTTCAGTACGATCCCTAAAAAGCATCAAATAACTGCGTAAAGAATTTCGCCCCGTATTTTGCTGCCAAAACCCTCTAGTATATGGTTATCCCATTAACAGGACACCAAATGAGAATACTGTCAAAGTAAAATTACATATGAGCAGGTTGTCCCTTGAGCAACATATCCTTGTAACGAATACTCTATACCCAGTAGGACACTTTGTGAATAAATAAAGGGAACCACACGCGAAGTGGAAGTAAGCATAATTCATCCCGATGAAGATTTCGCTTGACTCGAAGAAGAGGAGTCCTAGTTTTTTTACGAGTACATTTGTATTTTACAGTATTGTTTTCTATTGCGCTTAAGTTGTCTATTTCTCTTTGACCGCAAACTGATGGTATAATTTAGATTTATTACGAGATATTTACCATAATGTACTGGTTTATGTGCTCACCGATATTTCGGCACAGTCACAAGCGCCATAATCACCAACCAGTAAACCATGGTAATTATCCCGTTATAAATCTAAGAAGTGTTGATAAGCATGATTGTTTCAACTTAAAACTGATGGTATCTATGGATTTTTAGGATTTAATAGGTTTTGCTTTATAATTTCTTTGATAGATAGATAGATAACTCTTTATTGTACACCACAAATAAGATACAAACTGCAAACAATAACAAGTCAACAACTTTGACTGCAACACCAGATACTGTGCTAGCCACCTCGCCTACGAAGTAGATTTACCAATAGGTGGTAAACCTACTTCAATTTGATTTTGATCAATGAGAGAGCCAATATCCATCAGTAGAAGAATTCCATATTATATTGAAAAATAATAAGAAGAATTTATTTGCCACAAGATAATATTCATAAATAAAATGTATCACATACTTGAACCTTCTTAAATATTACGGTATACAAATTGTAAATTTACATTATATCATTTTAATTTATACAGATACTAACATTAGTTATTGTTACACATGCAAATCAAAAATCAAATTTAAATAATAAATACTCATTTTTGGATTCATTCTGACACTGAATAAAATAGTTAGTCATATATTTTTTTTATAAACAAGTTTATAGGCAGATCCACTAGGGCCGATTGCACTATATTTATCGTACACCTTATCGGATAACCCCCCAAAATAAACCCAACCCCTATTCCTGAACTATCTTTCTCAACTTCAAAAGCCAAGGCATCTATTAGCTCATATTGTTATCACTGTCATCTAACTCAATTAAAATATTCTCTACGATTACGAAATCGTCTCTATTGTTAACGAGATTACGTTGAGTTATGCGCACGCCATACAACTAACTATACCTTAACCTGCCGGTTTCATTGCAGTCACTGGCACAGTTTGCCTAATCCAACATAGCTACTGCGGGTCATATTTCTAAGTTTTCTTTAAATAAATACAATATATATATATATTTACAAAAAAAATTGGACAACAATCCCCACTGGTATTATAAACCCGAAAGTTTTAAAGGATGTAATGTAAGTAAGTTTATGTGTTTGATGCTCTTTTACACACAAAAAACTGGATGGATTTTGATGATACTTCACAATAATAATAGCTTACATATCAGAATAACACAGACTACTTTTATTCACTGGAAAATAAAATTATTACGAGCTAATCCCCATTTAAGTGAAATTCGGCATGAACATAGATGTTTTCCCAGTAATGGACAAAAGCTACTTTTTACGTGGGATTTTTTTTTTATTTCTTGGGCAAGGCCGCGGGCGTGCATTAAGTTAATCCATAATTTGTTAGCACACTTAATGGCTGAATAAAATAAACGGGTTCATAAAATCTTAATAACATCAATATTTTTATATTAATACAATGAATAACTTAATTAAAATATCTCATCATACATTTTTTCCAAATGTGAGAATTACACCTTCCAGTTATCGTATGTAGGATGGTGTTGGTACTGCCACGCACCCTGCGTAACAGGGATGCAGTCTTTTTGCGAAAGATGGCAGCAAACCTATGTGTCTCATGCTCTGCAAACATTCCCTATGCACTACAGAATCGGATATTGTAAAGTAAAAGGAAAATATACTAGAAGCTCTAGGGTTATAGTTATAAGTAATTTTTATTTCTACGAGTAAAAAGATGGGTAGATTTGATTGTTTGAAAGAAGATTTTACCATCAAGGTTTTACTAATGTGAAATACTATGCATAAAATATATTGATATGTAGGTAAGTTGCTACGTATTGTATGCTTTAACAATGACAATGTCTTATCGAACTACAGAGCTTTGAAAATGTTTTTGTCCAATGATACTTCATGCCAGTTTCTTAGTAAGAGACAGAACGTTTTATAATACCCATAATATTCGACCGGTATTCGATCTCTCCAATACCTTATTGACACACGAATCAAAATGACCTACCTAGGTATAATTATGTATACCAAACATTACTTACAATGTATCACTATCAAATAAAAAGACATCAACCATTAATGATCACGTCAAGCAAGAAATCAAAAGCCGTAAAATCGAATGAATCTTCTCGATGAAAGGGATTTTTTTGTCCAAATCTGGAGGTACACGAACAAAGCACATGGCATGGAGTATTATTTAGTCTGTGGCCTGATGACGTCATCCCACCACAGATTATGTGGCTACAAACTGGAAACCTGTTTCGCGCGATTAGCAGCTGGTCTTGGCAAAAGGATCAGTTGCAAATTATTAAGTTTGATGTTTTTACGCCCTCAAGCCTCTTTTGTTCTGCTTACCGTTAGGTCCTTAACTTAAATTATACAGCGTTAAAGAAATAATACTTTATGCTGTAGTAATCCAACAAAAGTCGATAGATATTTTAAGGATAGAGTTATAGGTAGAGTGAGAGCACAGGCAAAGCTTCGAACTTCTATAATTAATGGGGTGTGAGGACTCGTTTGTTTCCTATCAACATCCGCACAATGCAAATGCAAATGTATTTGCTAATTACTATGTTAAATGCTGTTTATTCATGAACAAGTAGTTATTAAAGTGTGAACCTGTGTGTGTTATTGCATTAAGCCTGACCCAATGGGCCTGCTATTTTTTCAACTTGATAAGTTATATTTTCTTCAAAAATCTAGATAGGTACCCGTGTTCGGTTTTGAAAATATTGGTGAAATTTGGCCTTAGATTTATTTTATAAATATAAATCTTCTGAAGGAAAAAAAGAGAACCATAGATAATATTACTGTGCTATAAAGTTCCTTTCTACCTGCAATAAAAGCACATAAAGGACAGGACTTATAAAACTGCACTTGTTGAAGTTCAAATGAGTCATATTTCTGTTTTTCTCACGCTGAGGTACTTAACAGGTTCTTAGCCCATACAGTTTCCGTTTATGTTCGTAAACTATAGTTATTCCACCTACAATAATTAAAATATGGTAATATCATGAACTTACTCGATTATGGTTGATTAATTATGTTTCTGCAAAATTTAGACTTTGTTACCTAGTTGCATAATGTATGATGGTAACTGTAAAGATTTTGCAGCAGAAGTATACCTACCTACTAATAATTTATTTTATATTGTTTCAATAAAATTATGTAATCACGTTAATTGAAGATATTTATAAAGAAAAACTAGATCTTTGTTTGTTTTGCTTTCTATCTCTCTCATTCTCATGACTAGGTTCAAAAAATTCATTTTCTAAACGTTAAGATAATCTAATAAACGGATTGCATTAGTGTAAACGATGATTATAGTAGGTACATATTGAGTACATTCCGACAAGTCGTTTCTAGCCTAAATTTTTATTGAAATTCAAGCCTCTTTCAAACACCGAATAAAAATATTTAGACACTCATCATCTCTTTGTATTTGGTCATATGCTCAAAGCCAGACTTGCATCGCAGAAAAAAGTTTAATGCACTTTGATTGTGACTCATTCTGGAAACATTTAGGCTCTGGTAACAAAGGTACGTCTAAGCCAGGCGAGGAATAATAATGTTGCCAATATAATGGACGAGCAGGTGTATTTTTTAAGTTCGCGTTTGTCCTGCGTTTATGTGTTTTGAATTATATTTTTAACTAAGTAGTTTTGACCACAGGAATACATTTACACATTTTACACTAAACGAAAGGTTACCCATTGGTCTAAATGTGTAATTAATAATTAGTGAACCTTAATGATGTCCATTCTGTTTTACAACATAAGTACCTATAGAAGTGTCTATCCATATAGGTCGTCTGCCGTGCTTCCTGTCTATCTCAAAATAACTAGGTAGGTACCTACAGAATGCAAAGCAACGGGATCGCCTGGATTCTGGGCACTTAGCTAAGTGCTTTTAGAGCTCTTCCTATATACCGATCAAGTAATGTTTGTATTAAATGTTACTACAGTTATGAAACTTTGGCAACATTTATATTGAACGGTTCCTATTACCTACTGAAACTGATGAACGTATACCAAAAATATTTTTTAAACGTAACTTAGTGTTTATTAGAAAACATGAAAATAATCAGGTCATTAAATTGTATGTTTTTAATAAATTCAAAACCCAGATACCGTCGTAATGAGATTTTTATAAGGTCAATAAATAATTCAAATACGATTATTAGTAAAAAGTTAACTGGCCAGGTAGGACAGATCATGAACTAATTCTTGTTATATTATTTTAATAATACAATTTAAGAACACATTTTAGATTTTAAGTAATTATGTTGGTAGGTAAGTATTAATTAAATTAATCAACAAAGTACCGACCTACTTACCTATTTAAATTTATAATTTTGACTTAAATCCTTACCGATCGACCAATTTATTATTGTTTAACTGGAGGCATATAATTAATATAATTTTAAATTTTATGTAAAGTTTATGTCAGCTTTCGATGATTTGTGAGATAATATCATGCGCTCTGGCTCTATCTATCACGCACGGCCCGGCCGGTTGCGCGCCAATTCCGTTTTCCCGCGTTTTCACACATTTCACTGACCATAAACAACTTGGCTCATGTTGGAGACATTCAAGCATGGAGCGCTAAGTATGTGGTTGTGGTCTACGCAAATAGAAACCCTGGTGAAAATAGGTCGGTTGATATATTTGATGTTGCATAAAAAATACATAATAATATTGTTAACAACAGCTCATATCATACACAATTTTTACAATAAAGATTTTCTTTTCTTACCTAGGTAGTTGCTTGCGGTTTCGTACCAATTTATTGCTTGGTTAAAAGAGAAAGACCCAAATGTTTCTTTGCCCTGGCTTTTGGTAGGTACTGTGTATTAGTTACCTACACGTAAGTACGAGTATTTTTCTTTCAAAGACAATTTTTGAAGTGAAACTTCTTTAGAATCGTTGTGATTTCAGACCGGATGCAACGGAAATACGTCAGGTAAGCCAATCATAAACGCTATCAAGGTTAAGCAACTTTCCGGAACGCCAGTACTTGGATGGGTGACCGCCCGAACAAAATCTTTTTGCACAGTATTTTTTTTTGTTCATCTCATTCTTTTGTCGATTTACTGAAGTTTCACTTCTACCGTATGTGAATCGCACACACACCTTTTTTATTACATTTTTAAATAATAATTGTCTAAGTAGGTACCTAATCCTAATAATATTTTACACTAATCAATAATGATATTTTTTTTTAATATTTCTACCTTTGCAAACAGTGCTTGCCGCGTTAATTATTGCTTGGCAATAAAATGATCCAAATTAAAAAACAAAGCTGATTGATAACATTTTCAATTCAATTTCTTAATTGGATTCTGCGCTTGAGCGCCAGTTTGCCAGTGTCAAGTTAAATGAAATTATAAAGTGAAAAGATGTTACTCTGGATAACATTTTAGTTGCTGCATTTAATTTTACGCGGTAAGTTATTTTATGTTCCTTTATTTCATTTAAATGGTTTGAAAGGAACGGACCGCGGTCAATCGGTGACCTTGAAAGTGTACATAACGGAACGTACGTGTTCAGCTACCAACATTGATAAACCAACAACCAATCATGGATGCTTGCTATAAAAACGTCACAACTGTTTCTCACTTCACGTCACGGCCATTCGATTTGATCATTCAGAAGTAAGACATCGTTCATTCGTTCGTTCTTCGTTTCGTCTCCCATTTTGGCATTTCAATGTAAACACGTGGTTATTTTATTAATTTCCGTAACGATGGCTATGCTAGCAGAGCCTCGTCGAAAGCAGAAATTAATAAATCTGCGGGCTAAAAACAATGCGTGGAGCAATGATAACACAAAGTTTGGGCAACGTATGTTGGAGAAAATGGGTTGGACCTCCGGCAAAGGTCTTGGTGCTAATGAAAATGGAATTGTTGAACATGTAATCGCTAAATACAAGAATGACGATAAAGGATTGGGATTTGAGGACCGCAACGATCAGTGGACCAAACATGAAGACGATTTTAACTCATTGCTCGCTAATTTATCTAATGGTAAGTCCAAAACCATTTGTTTTTGTTTTTCTTAGATACAGAATCATAACATGATACTTTACTGAACTCAAAAGTTTTCATAACGTCTGTATTTTTTTTTTATTTTAGGTGATGGAGATAAAAAAGAAGATAAACTTCATAGTGGGGTTTCATTGGAAGTAAAGTCTAAGAAAAGCAAGGCCCGTGTTCATTACCACAAGTATACAAGAGGTAAAGACCTAACGCGATACAGTGACAAAGATCTAGCCAATATATTTGGGAAAAAAACATTGAAAGAAGCGGAAAATAATCCAGAGATATTAAAACCGGACAATCTTAAATCAACGGAAGTTGTTTTCACAGAAAAAGGTAGTATGGAGGATTACTTCAAGAATAAAATGGCTGCTATAAAAGGCAAGAACAAAATTACAATTAACAATAACCATGATGTTGATGATAATTCAGAATTTGCCTTTAGAGGCTTTGCAGGAACTTATACAGAAAACATTGAAGATGATTCAGACCAAATAGATAATGGTGTTGCATTTCAGGGATTTTCATTTAATGAATCCAATGATAATAAAATCCCTGAATTCAGAAGTGATGAACCAGTGAAAAAGAAATCAAAGAAGAGTAAAAAATCAAAAACTCATGATGCTGAAGCTCAAGAAAATACAGCTCTTGAAAAAGAAGCTGTATTGGAAACTAATGATGAATTGAAGGAAGCAGAGCCCACAAAAAAGAAATCGAAAAAGAAGAAGAACAAAGACTTAATTGTACAAGAAATTTCTTTGTTAGAGGAGCCCCCTAAAAAGATAAAGGAACATGTTGAAGCTTCTCAAATTGTTGAAGAAGTAGATGAAAATAATCATGTGCCTAAAAAGAAGAAGAAAAGGAAAAATAAAAATCATGAATTGTAATTTTTTATCTTATTTTTTACTATTAATATTTATTTTTTATTACTGTTAAAATAACAATAGGTAGAATTTATAATTGCTCAGTGGTGTGGTGGGCGGGGGTCCGATTGTGCTGCAAGAGCTAGCGGGTTTGATTCCCGCCGAGGGGTCAAGTGTTTGTTATGTTCCGCAAGCATTTTCTCCTTGGTCTGGGTGCTTAATATGTGTATTTTAAAATATAACTATCTATCTATGTATGTATTGTCTATTATATTAGTATGTCTTGTACCCACCCATAACAAGCTTAGAGCTTACCAAGGGGAGCTAGATGTTGTAGTGTGGAATGTCTGGATACATTATTATTATTATTATTACAAAAACCTTACTAATAGTAAAGTTAAATAATAGTTAACTGACAATAACTAAAATAGTATTGAAATTTTGTCATAGGCAATTTGTCTGCTGGCATCATAGAAACTTTCCCAGAGAAAAGATGACCTTAGCCTCACTAATGGGCTATCCAGCAAAGCATTTTAGGTTTATTCATTCAGTATTCCAATATTTATATTACCTACATAAGATCATTTTAAATTAATCAGTAGCTTCTATGACGTAGATACAGAAAGCCCTTGGTGTTCTCTTTCGTACTACGAGCGACGCTCTGGTAATGGTAAATTCACCATTGCACAAGCTTAGCATGTTGTAGTTTAACCCACATAAAAAATTGAGAGAGGTCTATTTCTATCAGTGGTCGAAATAATAATGTATTTATAAATCAAAATTAAAACGTTTATTTCCTTTCAATTATATAACATTTATTTGACAATTCACATATTTTTTTTTATACTGAGTTGTGAAGCGAATAGCACAACCCAGCTCTAAATAAAATGAAGTAACTATTACAAAATTAAACATTTACTAGTGGACATTCGATAAGACTGCTCGCATCGAGTGTAATCGATTCATAGATCGATGCTCATCACTACTCGAATTGGTTTTATTTAGTTGGCAACTCACAGCTCACAGTAACGTGCTGTCAATGTCATTAAATTCCTAACCACACTTCGTACATTGTGTACACATGTTTTGCGCATTTTTACCAAAATAAGTAAAATGTAAATGCATAAATAACCCAACTGAACTGCTGTTGTGTCATTCACCAAAAGTCTTATAATGGTCATTCGTGGAGATATCGCAATAAGCGATTTCTCATCTGTAGCCAAGACACCAAATAACTCATCCAAATTTAATGTTTCAAAAACTTGCAGCCTAGACTCAAATGACGATTTTCCTATCAGCGTGCCTTTGACAAAGATGCAGGAGACTAAGGTCGACGAGTCAGCAAAGTTTATTTCAAGAAAAAGAAAGAAAAGGGATCTTACGGAAAGCGAAAATGACAGCCCTGACCCACACATTATACCAGAAGACTTGGAAGAACTCAGAACAGTGTATAAAAAGTGTAAATCAATAATAAAAAAAATTGAATCCAAGTATGGCCATTTGCTGGGCTTAAATGATGATGAAACAAATAGATTAGCTAACAACGAATCAGACGAAAAGCAAAAGTGTAATTGCGCATGGAATAAAAAAATAATGTTTGGAGAAGACGGAACAGAGATTCCAGTTGATGGCCCATCTGAACATATTTGTCCCAAGAAATCACGATACTCGCAACCCCTCAATACATCAAACAATGTTGTTATAGATTATAATGATACACAAAATGATTTGCCAGAAAGCCTTCAAGAATTAAATAACATTTTGCAGAATCCCGATATAGAAATAAAGTATCGGAACAGAGTGGTATATAAGATGAAAATGGTTAAGCAAGGAATACTGAATGAGATGAGATACATGAAACCTGTACTAATGGATAAGCTAAAGAATAACATGGATGAGGTTGTAGAATTTAATGGTAGTAATTTATCTGCTATGACTGGATATGTTTTAAGTTAATAAAAATCATGATATTGTATTATTCCAGTCGTTTTATTTATTACTGTCATTTAAATAGTTTCATTTATTCAAACCAAATTGTACTCTTAAGTACTAAAATACTATTTTATGTATAAAATGTCTTTTGCACATTGATAAATATTCAATTATATTGCATAACTTAAAGTTTTTATGTTGTTTAAGACGAAGTAACATAAACAAGAACAACAAAATGTATGTTAATATTATTTTTCATTTCATTTAATATTAATATAATCATAATTTAAATCCATGCATTATTCCTTGAGTTTGGCCAATAAGACATCAAAAATAATATTGAATTTAGATTACTTATTTCATTTTATTAAAATTAAATAAAATTTTAAATTCAATTGATCCAACACACACTTACCGGTTTTGGTTAAAAAAATGTTATTTTATGTGAATCTAATAAAATAGGAATACACTAAATTCCTATTTTATTAGACATAAAAAAACATTTTTTTGACCAAAACTGGAAAGTGTATGTTAGATCCTTGGTTTTTTTTACTGGCCATCTGCATAATAATACATTTTAAGGGCTGCATTCTGCACCTTTCTGCTTTTGTAGAATGAACATTAAATCAACACCTAATGCTAATAAACAGTACAAATTAACATTCTATTTGCAACCCTAACCCATTGTGTCAAACATCACGTACCCAGTATGCGTGGCTGTCAGGCACAATCACATTCATTAATCATGTGGTCGCATACCTCGTGCGAACATGAGCTTTTGAACTGCAAAACCTAGTACAAAACCTAAATTATCAGTAGAATCATAAGACGATTTACATGTGAGTGGTGCCATCTAGTGAAATTAATTGGGTTATAATTTAAAGGAGGACATTCTAAGCACTACTTCGCGTAGGTACTTATCTACGTACCAGCCTAATTTACTAGTTTTTAATAGCCCGTCAATAATGCAAACAATTGTACTGCCTAAAATGCGATATCTAGCACAAAGTAGGTCTTCTACCTTACACCTCACCTTCTTGTCTTTGAAACAGCTGCGTTCTATTTGTGTTTAGTCAATATTCTAGCACAATTCTCGGGTAACCGTACTGCTACCGTCCGCGTCCGCTAAATTCCGGGTAAATAGAACCACCATTTGCATAACAGTGCATCATTCCAAGTCGAAATGCCTCAGACTAAATTCTCTCGTATTTTACGCTGTGAAGACATTGGCAAGGTTGTTTGAAGTGTGTTCGAAGACTTCGAAGTTTGAACTCAAAAGGCGCGGGATCGCGTCACCGGTGGACGCCTACGTTATACAACCTTTGCTGTGTTTTTTTTTTATTTATCGTTATGAATTTTAAATAACAAAGACGTGGTATATTTTTAAATGTGACTGCTTTGTTTTAAGAATCTGTATAGCCAAGTTTATTGTGATGAGTGGAAAATATTGAAAATTAACTTGTGTTTCATCAATGAACAATTGTAATATGAAACTGGATAACGTTGGTTTAGAAAAATTACAGGTCAGTAATTTTGCCATAAAGTTTTTTTTTACTTATTAACTAAGCTAATTATTTACGTTTGAAATAAAATTTACGGCTTAGATCCTTGTACCCATTTGAAACGTCACAGTAGGTAGGAAGGTAGGTACCTAAGAACCTATTATCGTTAATTTTATGGGACTAGAATTAATAACTCCCCATAAATATTTAAAAAGTTAGTTTGGCGATTAACAATTTATGCGTAGGAGCGGAACTATTTGGAAACATTAACATTTATTTAAATTCTGTTAAACCTATAGCACTTTTATTTTAATACCTTAAACTTGTTTTCATGACACATATAGCACGTCTTATTTACAGAAATTAGTAAATGATTTAGGTTTTACCTAATTAATATTAGAACTATTTATCTAGTAGTAGGAAGGTACTTATATTTTATTGCATTGCAATTACATAAGGGTAGGTAGGTAGCTTAGTAGGTACATACAACATTTGATTTTTTACACCCATAGAATTTTTAATGACATGGTTATTCCATAAATATAGGTATAGGATTTTTTTTAAGTAAAATTTTTTACTATGATGCGCGGGCATTTTTACCATGAAAGTACAAAAAATTGTGGTAAAAAGTGTTGCCAAAGATGTAATAAAATACCTAGTTAAATTTTGTATTAACCTACCTGGATTGGTGCCTTAACCCATAATGCAAAATAATATCTAATGAATAATAATGAAGGGATTGCCAAAAAAAAAGGTGTGTGTGCGATTCACACAAGATAGAAGTGAAACTTCAGTAAATCGACGAAAGAATAAGAAGAATAAAAAAAAAAGTGTGTGTGTGTCAGCTACGACGCACGATTGGAGTCTACTACTTACGAACTATAATTATGATTATATATCGAATAGAAAAAAAGGGTAAATGAACGCATCTGCTAAAATGATAAGAGAAACAAACATATATCTGTAATTATTCGGATTATTTATATTACTTCAATAAAGCGTATTACATAGAGTATGTTACAAAATAATATAAATAAAATACAGCATTAGCTCTTTGCGCGATACTTCGTAGTCTCAACTACGAAGTATCGCGCAAAGAAATTTAAATAAAGCATTGTATTTGTGTCTCTTACCATTTCCGTTTCATCTTTTTGCATCCGGTTTGAAATCACTACGATTCTATAGAAGTTTCACTTCAATAATCATCCACGATCATGGGTAGGTACGTTTCTGAATACTTACTTACTAACAACATTTTGCGTCAGTTCATGATGGACTTGTCACATCAACATAGAAACGATTGCACGTGGATAGAGTGTACATTTAAATAAATATCAATATTAGAATTTAGGCATCCTATTAACATTTTGTACTACTAAATCGATTTAGATATAGTACTATACAAGAATTAGAGATGAGTCATATTCATATCATATCTCATAGTCTGCCTATGCTTCACAGGTTTTCGCAACCACATTAATTATAATGTAATGAGGTAACTCCCTCCTACATATTGATTGGCGTAGGTAAGGTACTATTAATATTTTCATATTAATCAAATTATTATAGTTAAACAGCTAGCCCGCAGGCGTTGCACGTATGAAAAACCTTCCTCAAAAATCACTCAATCTTTTGTTGGAAATCGTATAAAAATCCGTTCAGTAGTTTTTCAGATTATCAAGAACACTTTTATTTATATTAAGTATAAATTACATATTATAAATGTTCAAAACCTATTAACGTTGTCAGTTTGACGAGTTCAAAGTAAGGGCTAAAACGAGATGTGTTTTTCCCAACCCTTGATTCGCAATCATTTTCCTGATTAACTTTTACAGGTCTTTTCAAAATATTACCTTCGATACATCCATTAAACATTTTTGCATCACAAAGGAAGCGTGCCTTATTACAACCATCAGAGTGCATTCTATGTTTGTAAACAGACTGTACCTAAATGCTTCCTAGTACTATGGAAGGTAGCAGTTTACATCAACATACCTTAATCGAGTACCAAAGACGGGTTAATAGCTTGTTGCGAAATTTCGATTGTCCATACCAAACCACGATCGGACTTCTTTGGCTACTGGATTAATGTCTCTTTGATGAGCTATTAATTCGTTTACATATAAGCCTCTTACCTAGGTAGGTATGTAGGTACATATACCTACCTATACATACCCAGGTTAAGATTTCAACATCATTACGTTAGCCGTTGGTAGGTCCACTGATGCTCTTCCTCATAGATTTTTAGATTTATTGGCTGGAATCCAAGCAAAAAAAGCTGCAACTTATTTAGAAGGCATGCATGAAAATGCAAGCTGTACATATTTTAATGTGTGAAAACAAAAATTCGTATTACTCTAAGAAACTGAGTTTTCCCACACATTGCTTTTGTATTTGTTACCTTCTTCTTCTTGTTTCTATTCTACATTCTTCGGTTCAATTTTAACCCCCGACCGAAAAGACTGGTGTTATAAGTTTGACCTATCTGTGTGTATATGTCAGTAGCATAGCTCCCGAATGGATGAAGCGATTTCAATTTAGTTTTTATTTTAATTAAAGATATATCTACATGTTTGATGATTCAAAGTTGTGGAGGGGAAGAATAACCGAATGTGTGCAACTATACTCGTGTCGCATGACATGCACATTAAAAAATATTATAATTTTTTATTTTTAAGGGCCGTAATTTCGAGATCGTTTTTTTATTTAATTTTAGATTGTATAAGGAACTGAAAGTAAATGTTTAATGCAAGTGGTTTTTCTTCCTGGCTGAAGGTGTCATCTAAACTTAATTAATAGTTAAGTTTTTTAATAGATTCTTACATAATACACATCTTTCACATCTTACATCAATAAAATGTGATGTTTATCATGCTGGTTTATATTCATCACCATTTTTGTCATATTATTGCTTAAACTGGCTAAGCGTAGGCGCCTCTTAAGGCGTGGTCTCGTGGCACTGTGACCTATGTTGCTCAAATTAAAGAATAAAGAATAAGCAACAATGACAAAAAAATTACAAACAATTATAAAGAGAATAAGAAAATAAATATAATATCGTTGCAAAATGGTCTCTGACTCAGCAACAAACGCTGATCTTCCGTCAAATTATTTCAGCTACTCAATACACATTTAATTATTTTTAGACGAATGGTAACTTAAAATAACTAGTTGTATTAATAGACTCCTCACTTTATTGCTATTATAAATTTGATAGTTAGGTATGCATAGGGGTGTCTCTGGGCGTCGATAGATGACACATATTGAAGGAGGTATATTATAAATATGTTTATGTATTTCCCACTGCTAAGTACGTACACCTACCTAATATAAAGCCGTAGATAAATAAATTCAACCCGCACTTGGCCAGCGTGGTGCACTAAGGCCTAATTACTCTCGTCACGAGAGAAGTCCCTATAACCCAGCTGTGGGAACGTAAATATGGGTGCGATGAGGTAATTAAAGATAAGTACATAAATATCCAGAGCTTAGATAATAATTCACTGTTTTATATTAGACTTATAAGAGGTAAGTTGAACGATTGATAAAAAAACGTTATTCATAAACCTAAATTGGTGCTGAATCTGTTAAAAAGCTTTTCACCCTTGTTCATTAGCAAAATAAGGCATTAATATGCTTATTGTGCGTTTTAGCTAATATATATACCTTTACCTAGTCTAAAGTTACATTGTGTACTAATAAAATAGGTAGTAAAATGTGCAAAAGCAAGAAGCTTATTTCTAAGCTTTATTTCATGTAAAATTAGCCGTCCAGTCCATAAATAAGGGCATCGGAATATCGTTAATTCTTGGTTCTCACGCCAATAGGAGTGGCTTCGAGTTTATCTGCAGCTATCAATGCAAGACATGCAAATTATGTAAGTTGTTGGAAAATATCGCTCATCGTGTCTGTATTAATCTGATAAAAGTAAATAATGATTTTCCGTTTCATTAGCTCAGAATACTTAAATAAAAAAAAATCTTTATGCACAGAATTAAGGTATAAAAAGAACTTTACAGGTTTTGGTGCTACCGAATTTATATTTGTAATTACTTGTTTATAAAAGAATTCATGAACTCGAATTTTCTTCTTCTTCTTTTTAACTGACTTCAAAAAAGGAGGAGGTTCCTCAATTCGACCGTAATATATACATAAGTATATTTTTATAATATTTATTTATTTATAAATATATAAAATGTTCAAAAAATTTTAATTGTAAAATAATGTTGACATTTTCTTTGACATACTTTTAAATATGTTTATAGGAATGACATTACATAAATTGACTAAATACGTAAAATGGCTTTGAACCGAGTAACATCTTTTTCACCATAAAATTTTATTTAAATCGACACTGGCAATATGTCGTTTCAAGCGCAGAGTCCAGTTTACAAGAAACTGAACTGACTAAATACGTGGATTCCTCAAAATGGCTTTCAACTGAATAACATATTTTTTACTTTATAATTTTATTTACCTAACTCGACACTGTCAAATTGTCGCTTCAAGCGCAAAGTCCAATTACAAGAAACTGAACTGACTAAATACGTGTTTGACATTTAACGAATCATATATATTTTTATATTGTGTTAGATTAAATTTAATCTAATTATGAAATAGTTCGTTAATATTTAATTTTTTGTAACATTCATACGCCGGCGCCGTAAAGGCAGATTTTAGTGTAACTAAAATAATTTTGTATTAATTAACTTAGTACAAACATAAATTTCTTTGAATAAATTATTATGATTAAAACCTCTGAGAGTACAAGACAACTTCTCGCTCTAACTAAGCCTAAGCTTGTATTAAGACGCGAGGAAAGAACATACCTTGGTCTTCTCAGGTTACAAACATCATTAAATGAAACCCAGCTCCCAAATAAGATGAACTATACTAATATTATACAAAAACTTACTTAATTAGATAAGTAGATGAAATTGGTTATTTAGTTTTAGTTAATGACAGTAATCCTTTAGTTCTTTAATCCTACTCTTTCCCAAAAGGAGACTTAATTATTATTTTTTTTTAGTTTTAAATTACGAAAGTATTACCTTAATTTTTAGCTATGATTACATAGTATCAAATATTTTACTGACCTAAATGTTAAAAATTGATTTTGATTTTCTTTATTTTATGACGCAATCGCGATCTTTCTCTTATCTTTTCCTCCCGAGGTACCCACTAAAATACAGCAAACTTCGATTAGAATGGTGGGTCTTAAGAATTGTTTTCAATTGCATTGTTCGATATAGGTAACCTACAGGCACTCAGTAACTCAATTGAAAATTCTAGTTTCGGATTCACAGCACGTAAGCCCGGTGAGCTTAACAAACAAGTCGGTCGGCTATGCTAATGTAGACTTTCAATACATCCTTAGAATAACCAAATGTGCCGTATGGTGTTAGAATTGGTTAAATGCGTTTAACCAATAAAAGGAAATCGTTTCAAAAATATAAGTACCTACCTAACTTAATTTATTTGAATAAAGAGTATTTAAACACTGGCTGATTACATCATGGTTCGTATTTTATGGATCCCATCGGATATCCGGTATCCGGGTGGAAATTTATATTTTTCAGTGGTAAATGGATAAGCTCCCACCACTTTTTTTTATTATAGACTACATCACATTCTTTACAAATTCTTTACATCTTATTCCTTTATCCTTCCGTGATTTTATCAGCATGTAATGTATGGGTGTGCTATACGTAACTATGAGTGTACTAAGGTACTCTATGGTGCAATCATCATTATGATGTTCCTACCTACACTTCTCCACGTTCACTTGTCCTCAAATGGCAACATACGTTAGTAAGCATTACAAAATTTAGATAATACAAACTTATGCGACCATATTAGGTGATTTCTCTAGCTTAATTTGCAAAAATGTGTTGAAGAATAAATCTAAATTTAAAATTTAAGAAAAAACCCCCGATTCCAATGCCTTAATTTCCTTAAAAGTAAAACACCATATTTAGTAATGTGCGCGCGATGTGCTTTTATTTGATACCCCACTCGAGTATATTTGCAGATTTTCGGTTTTCCTACCCCACTCTTACCCCCATAACTTTTAAACGGCGTAACCGATTTTCATGAAACATGTCTAAGAACACTTGCGCCCGACTCACCTTACATATAAAAAAAAACTTTATTAAAATCGCTCCATCCGTTCGGAAGCTATGATGTCCCAGACAGACAGACACGTCAAACTTATAACACCCCTCTTTTTTGGTCGGGGGTTAAAAATGTCTGTATAAAATTCTACTACTATACTACTACTGATACTACGGATGATACTTTTCTTAGTATCGAAGTCGGAACGAGACGCACAAAAAGTATTAAATTAAGCCAAGACTTAAATTGATACTTTTTGTGCCTTTCGTTATTTTAATTCTTATATGAATATAACATAACATGTAATAACACTTTCTTAGAAACTAAACTCTTAAACTTTTCTCTACACATAACTTGTTACTACCGCGGTCGTAATATACAATCTTGAATGAACATAAATTATATTCAGTTACGTTTTAACTGTACTCCTTTAGGTCAAGGCTAGGGCGTTTCCAGCTATTGAGCTAATCCTATAAACCTTTTACTCGCCAGTTAACCTTTTCATTTACTTCAATGCACAGATCGAACCGGAATCTATAATGAATGTAACTATGTATATTATAAGAGCTACCACGTGACTAATGCAACGAGTGTTTGTAATGCAGTTCAGTTGTGAAACTACGGTATTACTTTAACATAAACCGTGACTAATTATCCCATTTTGCTTGATTATTTCAAAGAAACAGATGCATGGTTAATAGAGAAGCATTAAAGCTCTGCTTCGAATGAAGAACTGAAGGAACTTAGCCTTCAGCTCTCAAAAACTACAACTAGATGGACGACTCTGTAAAGGCCGCAGATTCACTGTGGGGAGGCTTAATTATCCAGACGTCCTACATCTGAAATGATTATTGAGCCGAATGTTGTGCTCTAGAACACTTAAGCTCTGGGAATAAATATTTATTTTGCTTTACTTTCATTACGCATTTTGTATTTAGCTTTAAGTCCATTTTTGTTTTGTTTTATCTTGGTGTGTAATAAAGAGTTATTATTATTATTATTTATAGAATCTTTTCTGCTCGACTTTGAGTCGGAATATTAAAATACGCACGGGCCTAAGCGAAGTGCGTATTAATTGAGCGAGGTAGTGTTATTTTGAGGACTAGGTGTAAGTGGTGTAATTGAATGGTCAGTGTGCAAAAATTTACGAATGATGCGGCAAGTAGTATAAGTAAGTATAATATTACTTTCTTTCCAGACCGCAGAACGCAGCGCAGGATGGGAAACCCACCGCGTGCGCCTAAACAGGGTGCAAGGGTATGGGTTCGGCATCGCCGTCTCTGGAGGCCGGGATAACCCGCACTTTGCGAGTGGAGATCCTTCCATAGCGGTCTCCGATGTGCTTAGAGGCGGACCGGCTGAGGATAAGCTACAGTAAGTTGAGTAGCTCTAGATCTGAAAATAGAATATAAAAACATATCAGATGTTTTATTCGCAGTGCCTGTACCTGTACCAGTAGTGTACTACCTGCTCTGTTTAATGTTTTTTTCAGAGTCGTTGCAGAAAGCGAATGCGAGTGTATATCAAAAACTTGCATATGTTAGCTTTTAACTTTGGGTGTGCCTTTAATAGCCATTAAAATTAATTACGGTAATTTCCTGCCTCTCATAAGAAAAACAGTATAACCTTAGCAAAAAATAAACAAATATACTGTCTTGCCAACACTGTCCCTTGCAATATTACGTAAACGGATCCTTCAAGATTCACATTCTAATCTCGAAGATTTATCTTATTTACAAATTATTTCGCTTATCTTCCTCAGAGTAAACGACAGGATAGTCTCAGTAAATGGGGTACCCCTGGAAAACGTGGAATATGCCCGTGCAGTACAAGTGCTTCGGGATTCAGGTGCCACCGTGTCCCTGGTGGTCAGGAGACGAGCCCCGGCGCCGCCACACACCGCCCATACCACCATCAAGGTGGCGCTGAGCAGGAATGGAAAGAAGGAAGGTAAGTGAGCACAATAATTAACACCATGAAATGCATTCTATAATTTATGTGGTCTTACTGAAACGGTATATACCACCATACCACAACCATTCACCAATTGCGGTAGGTATACATTGCGTGTTGACAAAATAAAAAAGCGATTATTGAAGGAGTTTGACAGTGTTTCTGTTAGATTCTTACTTCGTTGTATTCTCTTTAAAGAGAGTTAGGAACGATCTTAGATATTACAATGCCGCATTCCTTTTGCGAACAATATCAAGTTGTACCTAATATTCATCACATACGATTTTTATAGCCTTACTGTTATTTTAACTCCGTATGTGGTTTTATTACGGAATCGGAGAAAAAACATAATTGGTCTGCAGTAAGTTGGCAAACACAACTTCCCTACATATTATTAGTATAAGCCCCCTGTGTCCCACTGCTGGGCAAAGGCCTCCCCCCATTTTTTTTCCCTACATAAAACATTAAATATCAACCTTATTCAACAGATTTCGGTCTAGTCCTCGGCTGCAAAATCTACGTAAAGGAACTGACCATGCGAGCTCGGGAACAACTTAACCAAGCCGGGCAGGGTCTCTGCGAGGGCGATGTGGTCACGAAGATCAACAACACTCCTGTCTCCGACCTCATGACCCTGAAGGAGGCCAGGAAACTGGTGGAGTCCTGCAAGGATAGACTGAACCTGGTGGTTTCCAGGGAACTGGTTCGGGAGGAGACGGTGACGAATGGGAATTATCATAATAATTATAACAGTTTAGGTGAGTTTTTTTATAATTTCCGAGTTTTAACATTGATTTAAAGATAAGGTTGATAATAAACCTAAACAAGGTCTTGTTTATTAGTAAATTTATGAACAGAATTGATCCCCATTATTTTTTTCCCTCTACAATAACATCCTCGATTATCCCTTACTAAATGCTTGTTATTCAACTAGGCATATATTTTTCCTGATTGTCTTTATTCATTGAGATTGTCCTACCTCATGTCTACAATACGAATGAGCATCTGCTCTCACAGATAACAGAATATTCACAGACAGACAAATTATAATTTCTCCGAATCTTTTGCAGAAGCCAACACTCCTCAAACCACCACGGCATACCCAACCTCCGAAGCAGTATCATCAGGCTACTCCAGCAGCGGACAGAACCTGTACGTCGCTGCACCAGTCAGGGGCGGTCCTGGAGAAAACAGGGGAGGACCTTTGCACCAGGAGCAGCCGCCCAGACCGCCGCCTCCTAGGAACGAAGGTAACTCATCATCAGGTACTCCAGTGGATGGAACGTGATATGTATTAGAAGTTATAATAATAATATAATAATATTTATTTCCAAAAACATAATAAAACATATACTATAATCAATGGTTCCCAAACTAGGCTGAGCCTGTACTATGGGAACCTCCTTCCATTTGACTACTAGTTTCCATTTGACTACTAGAGTTTGTTTCTACTAGGCTGCTTTATTCTAATTAAAGTTTGTCACACAATAGGGTAGACGACTAAAAACATTGTCCGTCAATTAGATTATTACCCTCTCAATAACACCAAAAAATACGCACAATGGACCACCTTGAGTCTAAGTGCGGAAAATCAGGGCCCCCCCTAACTAACACCAAAAATATTAATAAATATATCACCTACCCAGATGTACCAATTGGAAATCAACGAGGGTTCTTGTTTAGCTGAAGGTTTCTTGTTTTTAAGGCGTCGCAAGTATTCCAAAGTATTTCTCTATTTTGGTTAGCAGCTAATGAAATCGTTGGCACGTGATGACATACTTCCTCCAACAACTGTGTATACTCAATATTAAACAGACACATGAATTTTAATAGCTAATTAACATATTTCTTTATTGTTTCAGACTTCTACAGCAGTAGGCGTCAGCTCTACGAGGAAGATGGAATGGGGAATCAAAGAAAGCCACTGTAAGATGTTAAACAAAATCATAGAGATTCTTGCAATCTTGTTGTACCTACTTAGGTTTTAAATAATATAAATTAGATCAAAACATAGACCCAATTAAGACACTAAAATTTGTTGATCGCCAACTTTAACTGAAAATATTGGATTTAAGTATAGAACAAATAGATTACATAATATGCAACTGGCTTAATTATTGAACTTAAAATACTTGTTGGCCGAGGATTTAAAGACGCTATTTAATTGGCGCGGTGGGCGCAGGTCCGCTTACGGCACAGGAGGTAGCGAGTTCGATTCCCTCCGAGGGGCTAAAACACTTTGGTGTTTAAAATGTATAATTAAAATATCTATACATATATTTCTACCTATGTCTATCATATTAAGTTTATAAGATTTCTAGTAACAGTTCCGTAACACAAGCTAAGAGCTTTCTTATTATTTTGAAAAGATTTAATATTAATTTATTTAAACATAGACCCAGTAAGGAATTAACAATTTTTCATTTTGTTTATGGCGCCAACTGTAACTGTTACGAAATATTGGACTAAAGTATAAAATAAATAGAATATGTATAATGTATGCAACTGGAATCTTATATATAAAATTCTCGTGTCACAATGTTCGTTCCCGTACTCCTCCGAAACGGCTAGACCGATTCTCATGAAATTTTGTGAGCATATTGAGTAGGTCTGAAAATCGGCCAACATCTGTTTTTCATTTTGCAAAACAACGTTTGCTGGGGTCAGCTAGTAAGCATATAAAACTTTTAAAGGATTTAAAGATCTAATCTATTTTTTTATTTACTTTATTGTCTGCCCAACTTGTCTTGAGGCCTTTCTCCAAAGAAAACTACATAGAATCCGTTAAGAAACCTAAAATTTGGTAGCTAACAGACATTATTAATAACTGAGTAAGATTTTTCTTGATTGTCAAGTAATCATAATTATTATTATGATTTAAAACGGGTAACATACCATGATTTGACGTTTTTTGAGTTTTCCGATATTTCAACGCTGTTGCAAGCGCCATGATCACGGAAACAAATGAATTGTCATTGTCTTTGCGATTTGGGCAGACGGTTATTCACAAACGAACCGGTCTACCCTCTTTCTGAGTCTTTTATTGCGAGGTTGACACTCACTCGTGCCACTACCACCTCGAACGCAACTCGATCACGACACACTACACTGACCGTGTCTTGGCTTGCACGCCAATCATGGTATGTTACCCGTTTTAAATCATAATATTGTTAAAAACCATGATAATGTATAATGTCAAGAAATCGGAGTTCATGGTCTTCAAGGCAGGTAATAAATGTCCACTTTTTGTCCCATCTTTGGTTTTATGCTACATTCCTCTAAAGAGGGTTTACAAATTTAAATATCTTGGACACTTATTGACTGAGGACCTGAAGGATGATGCTGACATGGAACGGGCACGTAGGGCATTGTCGGTTCGAGCTAATATGTTGGCCCGCAGGTTTGCCCGTTGTACAGACGAGGTAAAGGTTACCCTTTTTAAGGCTTACTGTACTACGTTTTACACGGCGAGCCTGTGGGTATGGCATACTCAAAAAACCTATAATGCCCTACGGGTTCAGTATAACAACGCCTTTAGGGCGCTGTTACGGCTTCCGCGGTACTGTAGTGCATCGGCTATGTTTGTCGAAGCACACACCGACACTTTTGACGCCATATGGCGCAAACAATCTGGGTCCTGCTAAATAATTTAAAAAGTTAATCATAATTATTGATTGCAGGTCAGAACCCCGACTCATAAGTTTCCAGAAGGAAGGATCAGTCGGTTTACGGCTATGCGGCGGTAACCACTCGGGCGTGTTCGTGTCGGGCGTGCAGCCCGCCAGCCCCGCTGCGCTGCAGGGGCTACAGCCCGCTGATAAGATACTCAAGGTATTTATTCTACCTCTCGTATTCATAAAATTATTTAACTCCTAATTTTAGGATGGAATTCGCGCTAGAACTCAAATAACAGACGTAGCTAAGAAAGCCGCAAAGCTAAAGTGGGATTGGGCTGGTCATGTCTGCCGTATGCCAGGAGAGCTGTGGGCAAAAGTAGCGACGAGTTGGTGCCCTGATACGGCGAAAAGGCGACGCGGTAGACAACACAAAGATGGCGTACCAAAACAAAGATGGCGGAACGAATTGGACCGATTCCTAGCCGACTGGATGACGGTTGCTATGGAAAGAGATGTCTGGAGAGAATGGGGGGAGGCCTTTGCCCAGCAGTGGGATGATACCGGCTCATGATAATAATAATAATCTTAAGATGAAGTGTAATGACCTCCTAACTCATATTTTTGCTTTTTCGGGATTATCAAATAAATGAATTTGAAGTACGGTTGACTTTGATATACAGGTAAGACAATCAGGCTGTGTTTTCTAATATTTGGTGGAATATTCAAAAATATAAATATCTCCAAAATAATTTACATAAAGTTTGCTGGAAATCTTATCTACAGCCCACATCGAGTTTTGGCTGGCAATAACTCCTATCATACCGTAGAAAAATGAATAAAACGTTAGTTAGGAGATATTAAGTAGAGCGTAATACCTTCTAACTAACGAAAAATTTCAATAATTTAAAAACATTATCATCTTACTACATTATTGCAGTAACCCATAGGGTTTTATTACAATGACTAAACTCATACAATTAAGTTTCCTATGATAATGAATTTACATAAAAAAAAAATAATAAAAATTTAAATACCAATGAAACGTTTTTTCGTTCCCTGTCAAATCGACATTTTGTAGATAGGAAGTTATAACAATTCACCTAGGATATTTTTTCCTTTGTCAAATAACATCAGCCAATAGAATTCTGCTATGTTCGGTTGAAAACAGCAAGCCAACAAACAAACTTACTTTCGCATTTAGAATATTTGTTTGGATTAGCTTTCTGATTTTGCCTGTGAATTATGGATTTACCTACGCGTAAAAGAAACCTTTTAATGAGAAGCCACTTGAAAGAACAAGTACCTACCATATTATTAGTTTTTATTTAAAGTAACTTCAGTTCAGTTTCTTGTAATTGGACTTTGCGCTTGAAGCGACAATTTGCCAGTGTCGAGTTAAATAAATGTATAAAGTTCAAAAGATGTTATTCAGTTGAACGCCATTTTTAAAATCCTCATAGTAACTTTTAGTTGACCGGTCCATATATGCCATAAGGAAATAAAATATAAATAATAATATAAATATTTCCGGACTACTCACACAGCATCACCTAACCCCAAACTAAGCAGAGCTTGTACTATGGGTGTTAGGTGACTGATATACTACATAGATACATTTTTTTTTGTAAATTCATACATATTATACAAAGAAAATACCCAGACCCGAAACCAGAAATTGCAGATCGTACAAAATCTGGTCCCACGGCGGGAATAGAACCCGCAGCCTCCTGCGCCTCAGGCGGGCTTTCGCCCACCGAGCCACAGAGGTCGTCAAAACTTTTGACATTGACTTTGACGTTATTAATAATACAATTTCGCAGGTAAACGAAATGGAAATGAAAGGTGTGACGCGCGAAGAAGCAGTGCTGTACCTGCTGAGTTTGCAAGAACGCATCGACCTCATCGTGCAACATTCACCCGACGAATACAACGCGGTCGCGAGCGGACAGACACGTGAGTTCATTTACGTTATTATATGTATAGCTTTACACGTGGGAACAGCGTTTTTTGCTAATCTTAATATATATAAATCTCGTGTCACAATGTTTGTCCTCAATGGACTCCTAAACCACTTAACCGATTATAATAAAATTCGCACACCATGTGCAGTTCGATCCAACTTGAGAGATATGATGGTTTTTACGGCGAGAAAAATTCGAATTATTTCCGGGAAAATTTTATACCCGTGCGACGCCGGGGCGGGCCGCTAGTGCTTAATAAATTCTGATAAATGAGCTATCGAGCACAAACTATTTTTTCAAGTCCGACTAGTAAGTAGTGCTACAAACGTACAAACTCTTCAGCTGTTTAATATGAGTAGAATAATAATAATAAATCATTGATTTCAGGCATCTAAGGCCCATATAAACATATACCTTGCAGACTAACATACATAAAAATCAGCATCGTGGATCATCTGATCTGTCTATAAAGATGTTGTAATGTATCTGTACTTAGGAGTATAGGCGTCTTGCTAAGTGAGAGAACACTCGAATTTCATTCTAAAAGTTGTGGGTTCATAAAGTCGAGCTCTTTAAACACAAGCTTTAACCCTCGGCATGCCCTTCGGATACAATACAACGGTTTTTCTGCGGAGGTGGGTCGGAGGGACCCTACCAGGCATGCGGAGGGTTAACTGTGAAGGCAAACCTGGTGAGAAAACCGGAATGTTTGGAAAACTTTGAAGAGATTTAATTGACATTCACAAACCCTCACTTAGCCAGCCCGATAAATTAAGGCCTAATCTCTCTCGTCAAGAGAGTCCCAGTGTCCCAGCAGTGGGAACGTCAATAGGGGTGCTTTATGCTATACGTACTAAATGTAATAGTGTAATCAAATTTCCGCGAGCATCTGCGTTAGATGTTGCCCATATCTCGTCGCAAGTCTCATCCAATTTTTCTAAAATCATCACAGAACATAGGTAAATAAAAATACCTATGTTCTGTGTTGTGATGACAAATAAATGTTTTATCTATCTATCTAGAAAAATTGGATGAGACGTTTGGACTTCTAGGTCCGTCTTTATAAATCTTGCCTACCATACGGTTGGCTTACTCAAAGTTATTTATTGCGTAAATATGTACATGTTACAGCGATGGCTTAAATCTTACAAGTATCAATGTATGTATTTTACCTGTCCAGGCAAGAAATGTATCATATTAGAAGTGGTGAAAAAAAAGCCGTGTTGGCTAAGTGGGAACACTCTACTTTCATTCTAAAGGTCGTGGGTTCAGAACCCACCACTCACCTCTGGATTTTTCTTCTTGAAAAATGTGCGCTTTAAAACACGTGCTTTAACGGTGAAGGCTAACATCGTGAGGAAGACCGCATGTTCTGAGAACTTTAGAGTTTGAAGGACATGTGACATTCACCAACCCGCACTTGGCCAGCGTGGTGAATTAAGGCCTAATCTCTCTCCAAAAAGAGAGAAGTCCCTGTAGTGGGAACGTTGATGATGATGATGTTGATGAGTAATAGTGACGCTAAATATCTTTATATTAGGTCCTTACATATGAAATTGGCGTTTTGTATGGGAGGAACAAAAAGTCGAATATTTTTTAATATAATATATTTAATTAATCAAAGTATGAACCATTATTTTCTATGCACTTTTGCCATCTTATAGGTAGTTCATTGATCCCTTTACTAAAAAAACCAGTCGGACGGGAATCAATAAAATCTTTGAAGGCGATTTGGACTGCCCCATCGGAGTTGAATTTTTTCCCTTGCAAGAAGTTATCCAAATTTCGAAAAAAATGGTAATCTGTTGGAGCAAGGTCCGGGGAGTACGGAGGATGTCTTAGACTTTCCAATTGAAGCTCTTCTAATTTAGTAGCCGTCTGTTGCGCAGTGTGTGGTCTAGCGTTGTCGTGAAGCAGCAGTGGCGTGGAGCGATTGACCAGCCTAGGTTGTTTAGCCGCTAGCTTTTCCATCATGGTTTGCAATTGCTGACAATAGACATCAGCCGTAATAGTCTGGCCAGATTTGAGAAAACTGTAATGAACAATACCGGCACTAGTCCACCAAACGCTTACAAGTAACTTTTTTGGGGTTAATTTTCGCTTGGGGCAGGATTTGGCTGGCTGGCCAGGATCCAACCATTGCGCTGAGCGCTTCCGATTATCGTAAAGAACCCATTTTTCATCACAGGTAATGATTCGGTTTAAAATACCTTCATTATTGTGCCGGTTTAGTAATGTAACGCAGCAGTCGACGCGCGTTTGCCGGTTTGCTTCAGTCAATTCGTGAGGTACCCACCTTTCAAGCTTTTTAATCTTCCCAATTTGCTTCAAGTGAATTAAAACAGTTTTATCACTAACACCGCAGCCTGCAGCTAACTCGGACGTGGTTTGCGATGGATCCGCTTCCACAATAGCCTTCAACTCTTCATTATCAACTTGAGTCTCAGGCCGTCCACGGGGCTTGTTCTGCAAGTCGAAATTTCCAGAACGAAAACGTTGGAACCAAAAACGAACTGTGTTTTCTTTTGCAACACGACCGCCATACACATCATTCACCCTTCGAGTTGTTTCCGCAGCACTAGTGCCACGGCGGAACTCGTACTCGTAAATAATGCGATATTTTAAGTTTTCCATTTTGTAAAATGAGTGACGCAAACAGAAAAAAAACAGAAGAAAAAAAACAAATGAATGACGATCATCGAAGCACAAATACATGAGTCTATAGCTGTACAAATTTGAATTTGGAATTCCTTACCAAAGAGGAGAAATTTGTGATTAAAGTGGCCAGTACGAAAAACGCCAATTTCATATGTAAGGACCTAATATATATAATTCTTCTGTGAGTGTGTATGTCACTGAACTTCTCTCAAACGACTGGACCGATTTTGATGAATTTTTTTGTGTGTGTTCAAGGGGATCTGGGAATGGTTTAGATTCACAATTTTGTCCGCTGGACAATTTTTTTAAATTAATTTTCAATTTATTAGTAGTTGTTGATTTTGGATATATGATCCCGCGAGATAATCCAAAAACACGGGCAACGCCGTGGCGTGTATAGCTAGTATTGTATAATTTTTTGATTTCAGCGGGCGACTCTTTCCACATAAAGACACATTTCCACTACGTGGAGCCAACGGACGGCGAGATGTCGTTCCGCTGCGGCGACGTGTTCCACGTGGTCGACACGCTGCACAACGGCACTGTGGGCGCCTGGCAAGTCTATAGGATAGGTAAGTTCATTTTTGAAGTGAAACTTCTTTAGAATCGTTGTGATTTCAAACCGGATGCAACGGAATAAACGACAGGTAAGCCAATCTTAAACGCTATCTTTTTGTACGTTTTTTTTTATTCATCTCATTCTTTTGTCGATTGACTGAAGTTTCACTGCGTGTGTGAATCGCACACACACCTTTTTTTATCAACGATTGATCGTTTTTTGACCACAATCTCACCTGATTGTAAGTTCGATGTGGACGAGGATGGATCACAAAGATCTAGAAGCTACCTATTCACTCTTGACTAGAAGATACCCAGGTTGTAGGTATCAACCTGGGTGTTTAATATGTATAATAAAAAATATCTACGTATGTATGTCTATTATATTAATTATATCAGATGTCTAGTACCCGTAACACAAGCTTAGAGCTTACCACGGGGCTAGGTGTTTTTGTGTGGATTGTCCGGAAATATTTATTTATTTGATTTCATTGTAATAAATCTTACTCCGTAACGTCTTTAACGCGGCTCTTCAATTACGATACGATAATTGTAAATACACGTTTTACAATACGGAGCGCTTCTCTGAATAAAAAAAAATTCAGCAGTATATCTTTCAAATTTTTTAAAATAAGGTTTGATCGGTTCTAATAATTTTAAATGAGAAAAAATATTTAAAAAAATCTCGGATGATAGATTAAAAGATTAAAATCTTTAAAAGATGTTTATTATGCCAGACTATAACTTAACAGATTAACATATCTAATTCGTTTTGCCTGTAACTATATATGTATGTGTGTATAGATGGTATAAAAGTAATCAGTTTCAAAAGTAATCAGATCAGTTTAAAATGAACTTTCCATCAGGTCGCAACAACCAAGAGGTCCAAAAAGGCCAGATACCGAACAAGGCCCGCGCGGAGGAACTGGCGACGGCGCAGTTCAACGCGACCAAGAAGGAGATGTCCGGGAACGACGGGAAACACAACTTCTTCCGGCGACGGCGCTCCACGCATCGGCGCAGCAAGAGCCTCGGCAAGGTACCTTCATAGAATATTTACACCTTACTTTAGGGATATTATTATTTGCTAAAAGCAGCTAAAATTAGAACTAAGAAACACACAAGTGTTTGACACAAATACACAGCACAGAAGACAGCAGAGACAAGGAAAGCCAGCAAAGCGAGAAACACAAATACGGTTATAACAAAAAGATAACAGTTACAGGTCATGTACAAAAGGTGTCACCTTATTGTCACTCATTTCCCTGTATTAGGTAAATTGGAGCAACGCACGAAAGTTATATCAAGAGCAAAAGGGTCATAATAGCAGCCGGTTAGCTCTAAGCTTGTGTTTCGGGCATTGGAATTACCTTGCTGTAACACAGTTTCTAACTAGCACATGGAGGTAATTTGATGATTGATTGAGAGATGAAAGTCATGTAGAAATAAGAATAAACTACATATCCCTACACTTCCTACATTCATCCCTACATTTAGATTACGTAAGGTGGGGAAATCTTTTATGGGCAATTGTGTCCGTTTTTATGATAAACTTCCGCAGTTTATAACTGACCTACCCATTCGAAAGTTTAAGTTTTTTATTAAAAAATGTCTTTTGGAAAAAGCCTATTATTCTACAGAGGACTATATCAAAGACGATAATGATTGGACAGATGTAGCTCGGTTCCACTAAGATGGACAAAATAGCTGAATTAAGTTTTTTTTTCTGTTATGTGCATGTTTGACTAGCATTTGTTTGTAAATGTTAAATGTATAAGTGATAACCATGTTGTACACCAATATTGTTATAATAACAACATAAGAGATCAGTGGCGGATTTACAAATTTTCAAAGTATAGGCTGAATAGTTTTTGCCGCCCATGCCTCAACAATTGTTATATCACACATTATTTTTACAATGCAACAATTTCGTTGAAATTGCACGTAAAATAATGTTTCGGTATATTTTTGAGATAAGTAAACTGTAGAGGTATAAGTTTGCTACTCACGGAATGTGCAATGACAAGTGAGAGAGAAAAGTCATCGACAAAAATTGTTACAGACCTGTAAGACATCAAAAAACCGTTATAGAAAAATCTTTTCGATTTCTATGAGGTAAAAAAAAACGTTTCCTAAATTTGCCGCCCCCAAAATCTGCCGCCCTAGGCTCGAGCCTACTCAGCCTGCTGATAAATCCACCGCTGTAAGAGATGGAAGCTGAGTTGTTCTATTCGCTTCTCAACTCAGTGTAAAAAATTGAAGCGAACTGTCAAGACTATGTTATTTCCTTGATTATTCATAGTTTTTATTTAAATTAGATTTAAGTTGACCTGTCCATGTAAGCATAGGCTTCTAAGGAAATAAACGTTTTTGACTTTGACTTTGATGTAACGAGAAGAGCGTTAGATATTAATGTAGATGGATATGTGAGAAGAGGTAGGCCGAAGAAAAGATGGATGGACTGTTGGAAAGATGATATGTGTAAGAAAGAGGTCAGTGTTGAGATGACGGGTGATAGAGGGAAATGGAAGGAGAAAACATGTTGTGCCGACCCCACGTAAAGTGGGATAAGGTCAGGAAGATGATGATGATGACATGGAGGTAAATTCCTAAAGACTAAGTAATTTAAATAATGCTTTCCTTGGATTTTAATGAATTATGAATGAACAGCCGCTTATTCCCCAGGAACACTGGGACGAGGTGGTCCTCTCGGACAGCATCAGCAAGTTCCCGGCGTACGAGCGCTGCGTGCTGCGCGCGGGCGGCTTCGTGCGGCCGGTCATCGTGCTCGGCGCCGGCGCGGAGCTGGCGCGCTGCAGGCTGCTGCAGGACCAGCCGGAGAACTTCGCGGAACCCAGTCAGTACATTCATGCTACGGAACGTTGGAATGATCTTCATACACCTATAACTTAACTGTCTATGATAATGTGTCTTAAACTGTTTTAATATTTATTTTTTATTATAATATTTTTACTACTGTCTAGCTAGAAGGACAATGTCTTAAAAAGCCAACTCACTGGCGTTTTAATATATGTATAAAAAGTCCAGAAATCTATTTCCCTAGAAGCACAGGGCATACACGTTAATGTGGCCATACATCAAAATAAATACTTAAGGTTTACTAGAATAGTTGTAAATGTAAACTGACAAAAAATTACAAAATTATTTAAATAACTACTACTTATGTATATTATTGAATTCTGAAAAACTGATAAAGGAAATGAGATTAAATTTTTGAAACTATCATGATAAAGTAAAATTACCATCATACTGCGTAGCAATCCAAAATAGTCAGGGCTTCTCAGGGAACTGAATTCCAACTCAGCAGCAACAGAGCTCAAACCAACTCATTTCACCACACATTATTTAATCTAGCCTAAACTCACACACACCATTTCACCACACATTATTTTATCTAGCCTAAACTCACACACCTTCACAGAAATGGACAGCACCCTAGAAGACAGCAAGTCAAAGTCCAGCGGCATCATTCGCCTCTCCAGCATCAGATCCATCATGGAGCGCGGCAAGCACGCGCTGCTCGACATCACGCCCAACGCCATCGACCGCCTCAACTACGCGCAGTTCTACCCCATCGTGGTGTTCATGAAGGCGGATAATAAGCAGATTATCAAGCAGCTGCGAGCTGGGCAGCCCAAGTAAGTAATAAAATAAATAAATAATAATAAAAATAATAAATAAAATAAATATTTCCTGACAATCCACACAACAACTAAATAGCCCGTGGTAAACTCTTAGCTTGTGTTACGGGTACTAGACATCTGATATACTTAATATAATATACATACGTACATAGATATTTTTTATTATACATATTAAACAGCCAGACCAAGGAGAAAGTGCTTGCAGAACATACAAACACTTGACCCCTCAGCGGGAATCGAACCCGCTACCTCTTGCGCCACAAGCGGACTCTCGCCCACCGCGCCACTGAGGCAAGTAATTGAACAAACATCTAGATTGGGTGTACATTTTTGTCGTTTCAACTCGAACGGTAAGGAGGTAGGGAGGTGGAAAATAGTTATAATCGTAATATAGGTAGCCATTAGAAATAATGCGCTTAAGGCGGCTTAGGTTTCAAGTATCATATCGCAGTGGTCGCTCTCCGCTCCTTAACGTGTGACGCGTGAATAAGAACTTTAAATGCTAAATGTGATTTGTTAAATAGTTCATTTATAAGATTCTTTATTGATAAAAAAAGGTTACAGGCCAGGTTTGTATAAAGGTACCTATGTTCATTTGTTATAACAGTGCGTAGCCCTTCAAGTTAGTTGGAAGCAAACAGTGCTTTGTTTTTATTAAGAGGTAAACTCGTAAACATATTTAATTTATGTTATGTTATACATAACATAAATTAAATTGAAATTGAAATTTAAAATGAAATTTAAAGAGTTTGAAGGATATGTGTCATTCACCAACCCGCACTTGGCCAGCGTGGTGAATTAAGGCCTAGTCTCTCTCCAAGAGAGAAGTCCCTGTGTCCCAGCAGTGGGAACGTTAATAGGGTGATGATGATGATGATATATATATTTAATTTTATATTGGGAGGACCTTCAACAATTGATAAAGCTTAAAATACGGTGATAGACTCAATTAAGCGATAGTGTAGATACAAGATACAAAATTATTTATTTCCATAGTTTGGTTTTACAAAACTTAGACACGTCAAAATAGATTACAAAAAAACATATAGGTCATAGGTGCTTAAATATAAGTAGGAAATAAATTTATGGTATCTGGTCGCTTCGCTTTTTTTACACTAGAGCAAAGAAGCGATTAGAAACTCTAGCTCATTTTTGTATTGAAACTTTACAATCATTATTTGTTTGTTAGTCTTGTTTTTGATATTGTGTTGGAGCAGATTCCGTCCCAAGCAGTTTTGTCCTCAAGGTAATCCGATATATTATAATATGTAAAATTAGACAATGGGTAAAATATAGAGCTATTTCGCCTAGTCACATGTGACAAAGCGAGATAGCTATTGACATAACTTACCATTGACACGTATTATTGTGATAACTAACCATTGCTTATTTTACTCAGATTTTTGCAAATTTATTTATTTATTTATTTACACAATTTTTGGAAAACTAACAGCTAGGTTATGAATTACGTATCAAATAATATTATAATTAACATGTGCCAAAACAAATAGGCAAAAAATAAATAAATAAAAATAAATTAAGCCCTTACTTTGATAACGTGTTACATATGTCTTTGATCTGTTGACTAAATATCGGACTCTGGGGTACTGATCATTTTATATAGATTTAAAACGAGCGCTTGAGTATCAAATCAAGCAAAACTAATATTGCATAATTTTAAGAGGATATAAAGATAAAGAAAGGCTTGTTAGGGAAACATCATAAAACAGACTAATAATTAGTACATTACGATATGTGATCACTATCATCAGTATTCCTATTTCTGGGAATAATACTTTTTAAGAATTGTTCTTTCTGGAATATGTACATTTCAACATTCAGTCATACTAGACCGTAAACCCTATTTCTACCTTAGGATGTTCTTGTGCAATACACAGGCCTCATTCAAAGACTTCCCGTTATTTCGGTCAGAAGCATCAACCACCTTAATTCAGAACATGTGAATAATCCAGCATTATTCCCTAGATCCGCACACAAGTCCTCAAAGAAAGTTCTGGAACAATGCCAGCAGTTGGAACGGATTTGGGGCCACGTGTTCACTCACACCATCACACTGAGTGAGGCCAACCTTAGCACCTGGTTCAACAAGCTGCTGGAGCTGGTGCAGAGGACCCAACAGCAGCAGCTGTGGGTCTCGGAGACCAAGGTAGGATTTACTACCATAATTATAGAAATAAGATGGAAAATGGATGAGATGTCCAAAGGTTCGCAGTGTAACTCGAGTTTAAGGAAATAAGCCCCTATTTCACCATTTTACTCATCGAGTTTTATAGAACCAAATTCAACCATAGAAAAATGAAAATTTGATCTCAGTTAGGCGGCATAACGAGTTTCGACTAACTTGATCAAGTTTATAGCCATTGGTTAAATGGGGGCTAAATTTGCACGGAGCCGGAAGGATTTTAGTCGTTGTTGGACAATTGTAATAATACTTGCTTATCAAAGGTTTTCCTTATTTATCTATGTTTTGGGTGAGTGTATGTAGGTAAATTATAAACACCTAGCTTGTAAGAATATATGTGGTGGGCCTTCATTATTTATGTCCTATCTTTTATGTTAACATTCCTACAGTACGCATTGCTTCAGGGCGGACGCTTGGTAAAGAAATATCGGTGCATTTGGTAAACCTATATGCTGTCATCTGTCTGTTTAATAAGTTCTTCTAATGTGAATCCAACAGTCAAATTTATTGTCAACTCCCTAAATGTATGTATTCACATTAAAATGGATATATTATTAACAATTTTCGTTTCTGTTCTGTCTTGGTATAGCACGTTGAAATGGTGTCGGATATATACTTCCCCATACCGCCGTCACCCTACCCCGCTTTCTACCCCATATCCCACCCCATCCCCAACTATCCTCCCCGATCGTTCACCGCTCCCCAGGCTTTACTACCATCACCAACTAAACCAGACCATGTGTATGACGCTAACAGGAATCACGTAGTGCCCTATTACTACTCCGAAACACTAACCCCTTGCATGCCGAACAACTACAACAAAAATAGACATACCCTTGCCATTAACCCTTACGAAGAAAGGCAAATGTACTATGAGAGGAAGCTCAGAACAAGGGCAGATTTAAACATACCTATAGGCTTTAAAATGGGACAGCCAAATTCCTTCAGACCCTACAGTGTCATGGAATCTACCTGCCGATCCCCAATACCAAATATACAAAGACCTTCCTCAGTGGTTCCTATGTCAGATCAATACAAACCAGCATCATTCTTCATAAAAGACAACGATATTGCAAAGACAAACGAGGTACCAGAATGGAAAGCGAGACTACAGAGAGAGTTTCCAAAACCAGTCATAAAACAAGATAAAATGCGACAGGTTTGCAGAATACAAAACTGCAAATGTAATGTGAAAGTAGAACCACTTAGATATAGCGAAGTTCGTACGTTACCTATTGTTAACGAGCGATCTTTGAGTAAGATTAGAAATTTATCTCTACCTACCCTCAAGCTGGAAGAACTTGAGAAAGCTGAGATTTCTGATCAAGCCGAAAAAGACTTGACAGTAGCTTCTATCAGTAAGCCTATATCTGAACAGCATTTAGGGTATGTCTAGTTAATGTAGTACATAAACAAATCTAGTTAGGTTAGTACCTTTAGTATAAGCACAAGTTTTTATTTGCTCACTAAAATTGTTTGTATATTGGCTTTTGTTTGCTTCAACGCACGCTTTTAATGCATGGTTTAGTTTAAGTTATTTCCTATACCCTTGCATTTTTTTGTAATTATTATAGCCAAAATTTATCGACCCCAACGTGTGTCAAATACCAGTGTAAACTACCACCTAATACGGATGCTAACATTCAATTGCTATAAATTAAAGTTGAATTAAAATATTAATCTAATAAAATTTGAATGTCAACATCCCCGTGTGAATATAATCATCACAGCTAAAGTTTTAATTTTAACGTGATCTGTGCAATCATTCATTTGTCTTGTCTTGTCACCCCATTCCATAACCTACCCTCCCGGACGCTACAAAATGGCCGAATTCAAAATGGCGGAACACAGAGGCCGGAGCCGTTGTCGGACGACTTCCTATTCTCAATGTCGTCGAGTACGGAGAACCGATTGTCGTACGCGTCGAGTCCTGAGAGTGATTTGGAAGTCAGCCCGCCGCCCGCGCCGCGGCTCGTGAAGTCCTCGTCTGACCCCTCGATAGCCACTACGCAAGATAATATGGACCGGGACGACGATCTGAATCACATGACTGATTCAGTACCTCCACCGTATACGGTTTGTGTTTTGAATTCAGATGGAGCAGATAGAAATTCGTTCTTTGACCTATTGTCTTTGATGCTCCAGCTGAGCAGGATGACAAACTTGTCGTCAACACAATTATACGCTCTTACTCGTATAGATCATATATATAATATGATCTATACGACAAAAGTTCAGTGAACTAGTTTCATTCTACTCCACGTTATCATTATGCTACCCTAATTCTATTGTGCTGTAATATGTATCTTCCAGCCAAAAATATAAAATTTGATGATTAAATTAGATTGACCTATCTAATTTAACCATTAAATTGTTATGTTCATTGACATGAACATACAAAATGCATTAAAATTAGCATACTTATATTTACTACTATACATCACAATTTTTTGTATATCCTTTAATTTACGAATCATATCAACTTCTTTTAACCACTAAAGGTCGATTTTTCGTGCCTCGGATATCGATCGTCTTACTCATTGTCAAATGTGTATTGCATGGTAAATACTCAGAAATAACTAAGGACTTTTTGAAGCAAAAAGTACTTGGATAGAGCCTATCTGAGTATCTGACTATGAAAAAATCTGTCCTAACTTAACTTCGACTGATTTGTCCCTTCAACCCAGCAGCAAGGTGGCTACGGGGACAGTAAATACGGCTTCTCGACCAGCACAAACGGAGCCCCGATGAACGGCCACAGCGCTCCGAACGACGTTCCACCTTACCATGGTGGGAACATGACGCATTCTCCTCCGAACTCGCCGTTGTATGGAACCGGTAAGTAAAGCAACGTTCGACATAAATGAAGAAAACTTTTTAGTGTTTTAGCAATAATTTTCAGGTTATAAATTGAGTTCCCTAATATGTGACGAGTATTAGCAAACTCCCCCAAGCGCTGACGAAAAGGTATTGTTTTGAGTATCATACATACGTCAATTAGGTAAATTTAAGTTGAATGCAATTTATGTTGTGACTAATTACCATAAGGAGATTTCCTTTATGAACGGCTTAAGACTTACTGACTAAAGAGCTTGATTTACTTTTTCCGAAAATGAAGATTACGTATCTATTATTGTTTAATTGTCCGAGTGTTAGAAATGCCATCATCAAATAATAAAGAAATTTTGTAATATCTTCACCATAGCCAGTCACGGACGCCATCAAATAAAAGCAGAAGAGATATCTTCATTTATAAATACTCAAAGTCCAATTAAAAGAAACTGAAATGAACATTGACAAACAAATTCTTTCTTATAACATAAACCAATATGAACTCCCAACCTATAAATAAATCGCCTTATCTTCGATACGACACATTCAGCTGCTCACTCTCTTGAACCCCAAAAAAAATAAATTCAACTTTATCCCCATTATCTAAAGTCTTGTTTCCAACATTCCTAAACGACCTTCCAAGTCTCCCAACTTACTGTTCCTTTAAAACTGGTTTAGCTATTCAAATTCGAAGGATCAATGCACGTTCTGTTCAAAAAAAGATCGCAAAAAGGTTGCCAAAAGCAGGTATCCCTTCTGAATCCCTATTGAATGTCAGCGTTGATTTAAGCAGGTAGCGTTCAGTCCGGTTTTGAGCGAATGCAATCAAGACGTGCTCTTTTAAAGTGGTTGTAGTGAATATCTGTTGTGAATTTGGGGAAACTGTTTTGAACCTGATAAATTAGGGTAATATTACGACCACATAGGACTGCTTTGGATATAGTCTGTATCTAGCTATAATGTTTTCAATGCTATAATTATAATACAACATAATGTACAATCAATAGCCAACTTGTTTTACATTTTTATTATAAAAGCTTATGCTATGCTTTTATAATAAAAGTCTGTATGTAAGTCTACGTTAGCGTATTTCAGGCTTAATCATATTCTGTATCTGTTTTTTTAAAAGCATCGATAAACAGTTTGCTATATGGCACAGTTAAGTTTGATGTTTTCAAACCTGTATGATGTCTTTCGATGGTATTTTTACATTTATTTCGATAAAGGTTCGATAAATTCGAAAGGTAACTGGGAACCTGGTTATAGTGGATGTTTTAAATACCTACTATATGTGTTAATATACATAATCAGGTTTAGTTTTATGTCCCGTTAAAATAAATTCACTTATATTATGTAGAACCTACTACTGCGCATTGGTTGTTTGCGGTTAAGGTACTGATCATGTCGTAACCGAAGATATAAATATTGAATTAAACCGCAAAATATTTCTTACGAGCGTTATCAGATCAGTTTCTGAGACAATAACGTTTGGTATTGGTATTTTATACGATTTCTATAATATCGTACCTACTGTAACTTACTAACTTTATGAAATGTGGTAGTTATAATTGAGACTTTAGGTTTTGTTGCTTTATGGATAGCTACTTGCAAACCGTAAAATATGTTCAGTGGTCACATGTTATAAATGTATCTATAGTGTTGTTGATTTTTCTTCGCTTTGTTATATCCCGCGATTTTGTACTATCCTAACAATAGATAGTTTACAAATAGTTTATTTGTAAAATTAACAGTTTGTTTACGATTGAGAAGTGTATTTGGTTCCGAATAGGTATCATCTACAAGCCAAGTCTTTAATGTAGTTCGTTGCCTACTTGTCTTAACTCTTGTTTAATTTGTAAGGTTTTATATCACCAATTATTTAATTGTTTTCAATTCGGGTCGTCGGCTTTTTCTGAAGATTTTTTGTATTATAGCAGTCTGAATCTTACTTTGTTTCAATAAAGTTCTTAGATACATTGTCTTAGCGAGACGTAAAGAAGGTACTGATGGACTGAAATCCAAGGCAATAATATCAAGAGCAATCTAAAAAGCAACCCTTTTGATTCATATCAATATAAGTTATATATTTTTTAATTTATCATGGGTTTTAACAATATTAAAACTTGAAACGGGTAACATACGATGATTTTTGAGTTTTCCGATATTTCTACGTTGTTCTAAGCGATTATAGCAATGATCACGACGTTAAACAAAAAAAAACGTCAAATCATGGTATGTTACCCGTTTCATGTTCTAATATGTCCTTTTATAGTAGCAGTTTTTATGAAGTAGTTTACAATTTCACAGTGAACTTTTGGTTAAAATTTGAGTCTTGGCTCTGATATTTATTTAAACTCAACTGTCGTGGAAGTATTCCATGTGTGCCTAAATAAAAAGATTTATTAAAACTTTTTTTTAATTATGAATCAGTGTGACAATGTAACCAGTTATCGTTTCGTTTAATGTTGTTTTCTAAATTACCTTCTACGAGTAAACATCAGTGTAGAATGTAGGTGAACTGTTAAGATAAATAATTTATTTATTAACATCGACAATTTATAGTTATTTTAATTTATTCATCATTAAGTGTGTCGACGTTTGTAATCTTCTGAATTTCAATGGATATGAATGTCTTGACAGTTCACTTCAACTTTGAGACAGCCTTATAAGTTGTATTTTTATTCCGTGCAGTGCCAGAATTGCCGCCTAGAGGGGGCCCAGTGACCAGGCCGACTGGGGGCGTGCTGCTACCAGCGCCCCCTCCCGGAAGACCCCCGCATAACTTGAGACACAATAATTCCGTAAGTACCAAGAAACCTTACCGGCAGGATAACAAACGAGATGCTAGCACACCTATGGACAAGATTGGTGGGTTGTATATGTATAACCCCCCTATATTTTGAGTCTTTTCTCTCCGAAGTCTCCGAAATTATCATGAAGTATCTGCTTCTAAACGTGAAACATGTCTTTTTGTCGAAAATAGGCTTCTTATTTGATGTTTAGACTCATATCAGTTTAATAAATTGTTTGTACCCCTGAAAGAAGTTATAAATTTCAATAAAATCTCTGTTTTATTAGTGATTTTTATTATGATTCAAAATGAGATTGTTTTTATTTTAATTGATAAATCTTAATGTAACCAATCAAAAATAATAATTTAAGGCTGTCACTTGCGAATTAATTGGATTTACAGATTTAGACTTAATTTTTTTATGACGTATGTCTTTCTAACTCGAATTATCGTAGAACAAAAATACTCGTCATGAGCCCACCTATCGAACCTTTGCGCTTTATATACCAATTTTGAAACACCTTGTATACACTGTTTTGACATACTGTATTCTATTACTACAGGCAAATAACCGTCCGAGTGCCCAAGAACGCTTGTTCGGGCCCCCCAAAGAGTCCGAGGAGACGGCCACGTACACTACACGGCCCACCAGCATGGTGATACAGCCGGCGCAGAGCCAGGGCTCGCTGGACCGCCATCGGCATCCTAACGCTGTGAGTACCACGTAATAGTATATCATGCAACTGTGATATAATGAGGGGACTTAAAATACGTTTTCCATAATAGCATCCGGCGAGGGTTTTAAGGCCTAATTTTACCATATATTCAGTTGCATACATAGTTTTATCTACATCTACTGCCTAAAACCTTAACACTTTTCAACAAAGATAAACTTATTGTGTTTAATAGTGACTTTAATAATGGTATAGTTATATAGTAATAATTATTTTAAATTATATTTGTATTCAATATTATAATTAAGTACCTTCGAACGATTGTCTTCTACATAAATCATAAGTGTGTAATAATTGTGAGCTCAATAATGTAAATTGAATTCATAGAATAGGCAGTCTGTGGCGATCGAAGATAAATAATAAAAAAACAAACCAAAAACAGGCAAATGCACTGAATGTTTAGTCTTTATCGTGCAACAAGTTTATCAAAAATTTCAAACAGTCATGTTTACATATTTTTTATTTATATTAAATTTCCTGAGAAACCATATGTAGGTGTTGTACCAATAAAACATAGGTTTTGTACCAAAAAGCAATAGCGAGCGAGAAAACGAACGTTCGCGCGAGCCGTCGTCATGCACACTGACCTCCCCTCCCGCGTACCTCACCGATCGTCGCCCCGCGCGCCACAGCATATATCTTTATTTATGTTTTTAAATTACAGATCAAAAATATAAGGTCTGTTTCTTAACATAAACTAAAGAAATGAAAATCAAATTAAAACTTAAAACTATGAAAACACTACGCGTCGCTTACACCATACTTAACTCTTACACTCCAATCACAATCATATTTTTTTGTTCTCATCAGAACTCATACGACGGAACATCGCCGTACGAGTACTCGGCGACAAACAACGGCAACCAGATGGGCTCCCGACTGCCTCCCAACGCTCCTGACGACCTCAAAGTGGCACCACCGCCTATGTAAGTGGTATCTCTTATAGGCACATTAGCGGCCTACGGCGAATATTCGTGTCATTCGTGTGGTCGAGTACATCGTTGCAACGCGAAGTATTCGGGCGAAGACTATATTTGGCGTGGGCGTGGCTACACTTCAGAATCTTGTAGCGCGCAACGCAACACAAATCTAAGTCCGCTAATGTAAGCAATAACATCGCGTATACTCATCCAAGATGATTTTAGCCGAACCATTAAATGTGGGATTACTTAGTGCCGATGTTTCAATAATAATTGTTAGATAGTCGTCCATTTTTTAACCGCCCTGAAAATATGAGGGGGTTAGATATATCCACCACGCCGGTTCAATACGGAATGGCGGGTGTGCCAGGGCATAGATCTATCCGTATATTTCAATAAAAGTCAACCTATCAGATACTAATATACACACTAAGAGAATAATATTAGTTTTAAACAAAATTTTATAAGAAATGTATAATATTAACTATTAGAATTAGTCATCTTTTGTTTCCCCAATTTTTTATTTAATAATATTTTAAAAAAATTACATTAACTTTTGTTGTCTAATTTATGAAATTCGCAAGATAATAATGTTTAAAGATAAACATCGGGAACATAGATAAGTTTAATATAATTTAAGTTTTAAAGTAGTTAGTGCTTAATATTTGTCGTTAGTCTCCACACTAGGCACACTGCCTGTGTCGTGGAGACCTGAAACTTTTACTTAACTTTTTTTTATTAACTTTTTTTTCTAATTTACGTAACTCGCATGATATGTTTTTAGATAAACATCGGGAGCATAGAAAAGTTTAATGTAATTTAAGTTTTAAAGTACATACATAGTTTGTTAAGTTAGTAAATTAATGTAAGATACCTTTTCAGTAGCCGTGTTGGCTAAGTGGGAGGACACTCGACTTTAATTCCGAAGGTCGTGGGTTCAAACCCCGCCACGCACCTCTGGATTTTTCTTCTTGAGAAATTTATGTGCGCTTTAAACACGTGCTTTAACTGTGAAGGCAAACATCGTGAGGAAACCGGCATGTTCTGAGAACTTTAAAAGAGTTTGAAGGACATGTGACATGCACCAACCCGCACTTGGGCAGCGTGGTGAATTAAGGCCTAATCTCTCTCACGTCAAGAGAGAAGTCCCTGTGTCCCAGCAGTGGGAACGTTAATAGGGTGATGATGATGATGATGATACTGTTTCAGTAAAATGGAACCTCCTCCACCGCCGAACCCGAGCGCGATGTCGGCTCAAAGTCCGCAGCGGAACTCCAGCTCGCACGAACACAACTCGCTCGACTACAACAGGAACCCTGAGAACAACTATAGGTATACAATACAAAAGATATACACGGTGTGTCGTTAATAATGGATAATCCGTTTAGTGGAGCTAGCCCAGAATATCAGGCTACAATAAAATCAACTCTGCGCTTGAAGCGCCAATTTGCCAGAACAGTCTCTGGTGGGAGGCTTCGGCCGCGGCTTGTCACCACCCTCCGGGCTGGGCCAGTGCGTGAAGCGATTTTTTCGTGTTTCGTAATGTGGTCCGGAGAAGCCATCTACCTTCTAGGTCTTCATGCTCCATCTTAGACCACATCATCGCTTTACATCAGGTGCGATTGTGGTCAAATAAAGGCTTATTGATCATAAAAAAAAAGTGTCGAGCTAAATAAAATTATAAAGTGAAAAAGATGTTACTCAGTTAAACGCCATTTTGCGTTTTCTACAATAAAATCAACAGTGACAACAACAGCGTAAAAAAAATTATGTCAAATGTCAGCCGTTTTAATAGACAAAAAAATATATATCTAAAAGCCTCACTATTTTACACTGTTGGTTAAATTTACATAAATATGATTTTATCATATTTAAATTATGTCACATTTAAATTCGACAATATACAGGTTGGATTTTCAAAGCAGGTATTTTAACTGTTATAGTTACAAGGAAACGGTCTAAGGAGACTATTTATATTTTTTTAAAGATATAATGTACTGCATACACATGTTTTGAAAATAAGTTACAATCTGCTTTAAATTGCTAAAATACAAAAAAATCGATTCTGTCTCATGTAGGGAAAAAAAGAAAGACTATGTAGTCATCAAAGGTATAATTACTAGAAATTACAGAAAACGCCACAAAACTATACTCTACTTGGTTAATCCAAAAAGAAATGCCGTATGGGATATAGCAGATGAAGCATTGTACAAGTTTACAGGCTGCCTCAAATACCTTTCATAAATTTGCCAGAAGCTCTCAAATCATTGTGGTTATAGTCTGAATAATTATATAAAAGGTTGTAAAATATATTTTTTAACAGATCAGCGGAGAAGTTCCGAAGTCCCCAACAAAACGGTCGTGGGCCCGTAAACGGTGCGGGGCCTCCGGGGCCCATGCACGCGCGCGGCCCCTCTCTGCCTAGCGTGCCCACAGAACATGCTAATTACAGGTTAGTGCTATCGTTATCTGTCTCTCTTCATCCGTAAATCATCCAAACCTGGACTTGTCGCCCTGATAAATAAAAATAAAATATTGCTGGACAGTCAACACAACAACATATAGCCCTTGTGTTACGGGTACTTGACATCAGGTATACTTAATATAATAGACATGCATACATGTATAGATATTTTTTATTATACATTTTATACTTAGACTGAATATGATATAGGGGCATTGCCATTTTTGCGAGACAGGTTTGCGAGCGCACACAAAGAAAATTGATATTCCTGAGTATAATTAAATTGCTATAATCCCAATACATAGTAATCCATTCAAAGTAACTTTACGTAATTGATGGTGATATAACTTTTAAAACTGTCATGGTTATAACACTATTTAGATTTATCATTTGTGTTGTTTATGCCCGATTTGTCGACTTTTTTTTATGTTGCCTCCCTACGAGTTGCCACTTACGACTGTTGGTGATTACAACTTGTTGTAATCCCATGCTATTGACAGATTTTGCACAACAATATTTATCTTTATCTGTCAAATGCATGGGATTACAACATGTTGTAATCTCCAACAGTCTTAAGTGGAACCTGTGGTACGGCTTATATCCACTTACTGAAACAACCGCGTTTTGAAAATCCAGATGAAATTACTATTAAGATTCTGAAACGATCCTAATTTGAAGATCTACTTGCAATATTAAGATTCCCAAACGACCCTAGCTTGTTAGGATCTACTTGCAATATTAAGATTCCGAAACGATCCTAACTTGTTACCTTCTCACAGCAGCGGGAGAACTAACTCGGCGTCGACTGCGGACTATTCGGGGCGCGGGGCCGGGGTGCCGCCCTACAAGCCGGTGCCGCCGCCCAAGCCCAAGCACTACCGCCCGCCCGACAACCATGCGCCTAGGAACGGGGTAAGCGAAATTATTCCTCGAATACACTATGTATGGCCGAAAACTTCTCGAATGGAGAAGGCAATCGGCAAGCGCAGCGAGAGACTATTTTATAAAATAAAACCCGCGATTCCAATGCCTTAATTTCCTTAAAAGTAAAACACCATAATATTTTGTAGTGTGCACGCGATGCGCTTTCATTTGATACCCCACTCGAGTATATTTGCAGATTATCGGTTTTCCTTTCCCACTCAAACCTCCATAACTTTTAAACGGCACAACAGATTTTCATGAAACATGTCTAAGAACACTCGCGCCAGACTCACCTTTCATACAAAAAAAAAACTAAAATGAAATCGCTCCATTCGTTCGGGAGCTATGATGTCCCAGACAGACAGACAGACAGACAAACTTATAACACCCCTTTTTTTGGGTTAAAAATGTCAATAGGATTGTAATCTTACAAGAAGAAATTGTCCGTTCTTTAGATTATTAAAAAAAATTGTTCACGCATTGTTTTCTTGCTAATGAAAAATCACGGACTACGGTTGTTCGTCACAAGCCTCCAACTCCTGAATTTTTTTTTTTTGGAGTAAACTCCAAAAAAAAAAGAAGAAGAAACGAAAGAAACGATTTGAGTTATAAGGCCCGGTACGGAAATTATATGGGGAGTAAAATCAAGTGTTAATAAAAGTTGAGGCGTTACGTAGAAAGAGACAAACAAATATATCTGTAGGATTCAACGTGTAAAAGAATGAGATGGAATACCGTCGAAACGTCTCGTTCGAAATAAGAACTTTAACGCATTTTGATTGGTTGTTTGTTGTGTCTTTGGAATGCGAGTTACCATTTTTGACATTCGAATACGCGTTCGAAAAAGTATTGTAAAAAGGTTCCATGACGGCATTTAAAACTAAAAAGGTTGTATGCTGTTCTTACGATATTTAAAAATAAAGAAGGTTCTTTCACTTTTTGAAAACAGATCACGAGGCTGTATGCAATATAATATCACTTGGCTTTATGGTCAAGTGACTTTTGCCTGCTTATGACAAATAAAAAGAAACTTTCTATTAAGTTAAGAAATAATTAACTTACTATAATTATTTATATTAAGTTAATTAAGTTTCTTTTTATTAAGTTTCATCTACTGTTATATTTCTGAAGTGAAATGCAAAAATATTCCATAGCCATTACATTTATATATATACACATAGAGCATATTAAGCATAATATCGTTATTTTACGAGTATGGTCGGTTATAAATATAATCAATATTTATGATGTATCGGTCAAAAGCTATAAGCACACTGCGTGTGCGCAACGTGCGCAAGTTTATTCGGTTAAATTTACTTCACATTTTTAGTTCAGCACTCTGATATTATTAAAATCAATAGGAGTAAACTCCAATCGTGCGTCGTAGCTGACACACACACACTTTTTTTTTACAAATTTAATAAGCGAAAAATAGTTGTACATTATTTTTGGACAGGCCAACATACTTAACAGTATACCTATTTTTTTACACCGACTTCAAAAAATGAGGAGGATTCTCAATTCGAACGTATATTTTATGCAGTCATCCCGCCTATATAAATAGTAGTTTTTTGTTTGCTTACTTTTCGGGTCTTACCTACCCTGGAACTTTTTCCTGCGTGAACTATATTATGTGTATTATGTATTGATAATTCTTGGTATAAAACCGATTGCTTGCAAGTAGGCTATTTCAGTTGTAATCATTCTCAAGTTATCTTCAGTAATACAATACGGACACTTTAGTAAATAAGATTTATATTTTTATGTATGTTAGTCTGTAAGGTATATGTTTATATGGGCCTTAGGTGCCTGAAATAAATGGTTTATTATTATTATTAATACACTAGAAGGCTATCTAAATACTAAGTTAGCCTTAAATATATTTATTTTTAATTGTACAATACAATACAATACAAAAAATCTTTATTGTAACACCACAATATAGGAACATACATAGGAGATACATATTTTATACAGTGACACAATGGGCGACCTTATCACTAATAGCGATCTCTTCCAGGCAACCTTTGGATGGATCAGAAATTTGATAATAAGCATTTGTATTTATTTAAAACAGAATATGGAAGCACCCCCGCCCGCTGCAAACATGATGCAGTCTCCCCGAGGCTTCCCCCCCGCGCCGCAGTACTCCCACCAGCACTCGCTGTCGCAGCCGTCCCACCCCTCGCACCGCGCACACCACAACTACCAACAGGTAATGTGTCAAAACTAACATAAAAATAACGAAAGGGAGAGATTCCTATAATTATTACTTGCGGCCCGCCACGGCGTCGCACGGGTAAAAAAAGTTCCCAGCAATTATTTGATTTTTTCTCGCCTTTTAAACCTTCCCTAGACCTCCACGAACATTTCAAGACTAAGATAAGATAAATCCGTTCAGCCGTTCTCGATTTTTAATCAGACTAACGAACAACAATTCATTTTTATATAAATTATTTAAAAATTAGTAGAGATAATCCAATTACACTAGCTAATCTAAGTTCTAACAAAACATAATAATTAATACATTACAATCAGTCCAATGTCAATAATACAAAATTGAAATATTAAAATAAAATTAATAATGAAAATGTTAAGAAATATTAATCCCCTTTGTAACCCCTTATGACCATAAAAATAACGGGTTACCGAAGGAATCTCTTAGATATAGTATCGTAGGTTATGTATATACTATAGTAGTTTGACGACCTCTGTGGCTGGGTATTTTCTATGTATTTATTTTTATATGTAAGATACTACAAAAGAATAATATATCTGTAGTACATATATCAGTCACTAAACACTCATAGTACAGGCGTAGTAATTTATTATTCTATGGTACAGGCTCTGCTTAGTTTGGGGTGAGGTGATGCTGAGTTATGCGCTTTACAACACATTCTGCGATTCATTTTATATTAAAGATACAGTGTGTTAAAATGTGTGTGTATTAAATTGTGTTGGATCCTTTGTTGATTTTGTTATTGTTTTCAGGGTAACATGTACGGTGGTCAGATGCCACCCCAGTCCCCGCCATACTCCGGACCGCCTTCGCACCACCGAGCTATTCATCTGCCACATAACCCACACTTAGGTATAACCCTGAATTTTCAACTAATCTAGCTATTTTATATTCGCAAGCTTAAAAAATACTTACATCTTAACAAAGAAATGTTGCCAAATTTTTTTGTAACTACCCTTTAAATTTTTATTTTTGTTTAGATAAAATGTTTTTTAATTGTTAATCCCTATATATAAAACTTACTTAAGACAATCTGGGAAGAGCATGAATGCCTAGCACAAGTGTTCTTTAACACTTAAAGGGTTGTTCATCACTATGATTAATAACACTATGTAACTATTATTACTGAATAAAACAATTTCATTTCATTTCGAAGAAATGTTGCTATTTTGTTATAAAACAACATGTTTTCTAAAATATATCCTATGTACCAAAGACAACAACAGAATAAACACGAACCATTTCCTTCAACGCAGCCTCTAACTTCCAGAACATTCACAAGTTCAGTAAAACTTCTATTTAAAATGCAATGCCTGCTAAATAAATACAAGTAGATTTTTAAAACCATAGGATGCAGACCCGCACAAAATTTACACAAAAATTAACATAACACATCATTTCAGATTTAGCTGGTAGCAGAGAACAACGCGGTTCAGCTTTCGAACTCTATAGAAAGCCTCAACACATGCACAACTTGAGGTAAACATTTACAATTATCACTATCATAATCCCATACTATCGTAAAATCAAAAACATCACCTAAACATTTTGAAATTCTACACTAAAATACTCCCATAAATTCTCCGACAAACTCAATAAAATGACATTATTTTAAGATTCTGAAAATCATTATTATGTTCCCTTCATTGCATGTTTCAAATCCAAACAGAATCTCATGTCTTGTTTATATCAGCCCCTGTACAATTTGCTCTAACATGCAAACACCGATCGCTTCACATTAACTAACAACGTCTTGACGGGCCACAGTATCGCTACGGTTTTGTATGTGGTTTACAGTATGTAACATATTTTTCGGGGCGAAAGTCTGTAAATTGTAATAACATTTAGTATATAGAATTTGATTGGCAGTGCGTGTCTGCATTTTAGTGCAACTTGTCTTGTGAAAGCATATTGAACTTTATTTATATGCAGTAAATCTATTAGGCTGTTTTCAATGCTCAGCTTATTTGAATCTTGTAGTATCCTCAAAGTAAATAAATAAATATTATAGTAGCTGACGTAGTGTATTTACAATATTCTGTGACATTTCAATATGCTTTTGCACAGAATCGCTAAATTCACTTCTTGAAAATTGCCATTATCATTCACAAGGTTGATTCTTTCCCTTTGTTACTTTATTCTAGAACAAGACAATCCATACTTGTATAAGTAAGCGAATATAATTGTCTCTTGCAATTACTCTAAAATTGCATATTATATTTCGTAAGTGATTGAAAAAAGTTCTAGAAAAAAGGCAAGGCTACAGAATTTAACTTGTTATCATTGAGTAAGACTAAGAGGGAATTTGGTTCTGGGTTTCCGCAGTTCATCCGATGCCATGAACTCGAGCGTGGAGCGCGACGAGTCGTTTTCACCAAAAACTAAAAAGAAATTGTCGAAAAAACCATCCTTCATTAAAAACGCTGTACTCGATCTATTCCGATCCAAAACGAAAAATTCCCAGAAAGTCTCTCGACAGAAGTCACTCTGCGAAAGTGATTTACAGCAGAGACAAATGCCCATGCTGAGGCGGGAGAAATCAGACCTAAGCGATATGAACACGCACATACGAAACACGCAAATAAGGACCCAGATGTTGCAACGCAGCAACTCATCCTGCGAAAAACCGGTTTTAAAACCGATACTTAAACGACAGAGCTCATTCTGTGATGAGAGTGGATCAATCTGCACAGTCCGAGACTATGACGCCAAACCAGTTTTCAAAAATCTGAGAAGGCAAAACTCAATGTGCGACTTCGAAACCGAACCGAAAGCTACCCCTCTGTTGCGTAGACAAAACTCACTAATAGAGCACAACAGACGAGGTATCTACGGACAAACGAGCAGCTTTAACATGATTACCAAAATAGATCCAATTTACCAAAGACAACAACAAAACAAACACGAACCATTCCATCCAACGCAACCTCTACCTCCAGAACCAGTTTACCAAAGCAAAGATCACGTAGTTTACGATCCTATACCTAAGCCACGACGAACTTATACCTCAGTTTATGGAACGTCGAGCGAAAACCCCTACGTAAGTCGATCTGAAGTTTCAAATTACGAGAACCCTTATGGAAATAACCTTACTCCCACTTTGCCAATGCCCTTGATGGAGCCTCCATATGCTACAAGAGCAGAATGCTTTAAGGAAAACCCTTATGCTACGAAATCTGAGTGTGTAAGAGAGAGTCCTTATGCTTCTAGAACTGAATGCATACGAGAAAGTCCATACGCGACCAGATCAGAAGTTAGAGAAAGTCCGTATGCGACTAGATCTGAAGTTAGAGAAAGTCCATATGCTACTAGAGCCGAAGCCAGAGAAAGCCCATATGCGACTAGAGCCGAGGTTAGAGAGAGCCCATATGCGACAAGATCCGAAGTAAGGGAAAGTCCTTATGCGTCTCGCTCTGAAATAAAAGAAAGTCCATATGCAACTAGATCCGAATGCATCCGAGAAAGCCCATACGCATCCAGATCGGACTGTGTAAGAGAGAGTTCATATGCTTCTAGATCAGATTGCATACGGGAAAGTCCATACGGATCTCGTACGGACAGCATCAGAGAAAGCCCTTACGCCACTAGAGCAGAATGTGTCAGCGAGAATCCTTACGCCACAAGAAAGGAAATGTCCGAAAGTCCGTACACAAACAAACTAGATATGAATAGATCCGATTCTTTCTACAGTGAGTCACCATACTCAAGCAAAGAACAAATTCTCAGAACAAGACTGACTCCTGATGGCTCATATGCAACAAAAGAGGAAATGCTGCGTCAAAGGTTCTCAGAGTCTCCCTATAATACGAAGGAGGAAATGTTAAAACAAAGAATGGAACTTCCAAAAGAACCAATTTACGGTAAAAGAACGTATGATCCTCCATCAAGCGCGACATGGACTGAAAACCCTTATGCAATCAGACCAGACAGAAGGCTACAGACGCCGGTGAGTTTCCCGGGTAGAGCTTCACCTATGAGTAAGTGCATGAGTGAACCACCTTATGCAACAAGAAGTGAGATGATGAACAGGCAAACAGAATCCCCTTACGCGACCCGTTCCGAAGTTCAATCGAGTTGCTCTGATCATTATAATATCCGAAAAGACGTTCTGGACGCTAGACCAGCTTCCGCAGAATGTACTTATGTATCGAAACAAGAAATTCTTTCCCAAAAGGCCGCTTCCTTAGCCAGTAAAGAGTCTAGTTACGGTATCAGACTGGAAGAAAAACTAGAAATTATAAAACAGAGAAATCAAGCGAAAAAAGATATGATTTATCAGACAAGAAAAGAGATCAATGAAAGTGACTCAGCTAAGATCCGAGAGCCTTTATACGTATCGAAGCGAGAACTTAAAGAAAGTGTAATCTATGAGTCCCATCAAGAGTCTAAGGAAGTACAGCCTCCCGAACCGAAAAGCGGCAGTATATCTAGCGGTGATGCACTGGAGAGTTGTAGTTCTCGCAGTAGCCCTTATGAACTGAGTGATGCCAATCATCTTTCTCGGAGAGAGCCTATTTATCAAACAAAGTCTGAGGCACAATCTGGAAACGAAATAGACACATTTAAAGAAATCGATTTTTCAAAGCTTAGGTTAACGGATTCTAAAACAGACGCTGAAAAAGAGCAATCACTGGGCATAGAATGTAGCGTACTAAAAGGTGAACCCGTTTTTGCTCCACGACTACACGGCAAAGCCGAACATATATCAAATGCCTTAAAAGCTACCACAGCCCCCGCTCCTTACGAATCCACAACATCAATGGAAACTCACTATGCATCTGAATGTAGCATGAACTTCGAAATAAAACCACAAAGCACTCCATACACATCCCAAGACTTGCAAGATAAATCTTTAAAGAACAATCGAACAGTAACTTTTTGCGAGCAAATACTAGAAAAAAGTGAAACGAGTCAAGAGAACTCTCAAAGTTTGTCTTCAACACAGAACGAATCAACTATAATCAATAATCAAAATACAGTATTACAAGCAGTGTCCGCAGAATCGTCTGGTAGCGATAACAAACCAGACACGGTCGAACCGGACGCACCGCACACAACTTGGGGTATATTCGATAGCGAAGGAGGCGTGTTGGAAGATAGGCAATGGGGCGTGTCGCTAATAATCCCGCCGAAAGCAATCGCTCCAGGAATCAAACAAAAGATCTACTTTACGGTGTCGGACCCAAGGCTCAGTCAGCGCGTTGGCGGGCCTCCGATCGATACAAACAACGGTAATGCTTATGTAACGACGCACGCGTTAAGTAGAAATAGACTGCACATACTAATTGGAATTTAAATTCGTGAATTGTATAATTTTGGGCAATTTGAATATTGGACGGCACGTTTTAAACTGTTATTGTTTAGCATGACTGCGTTGCATGGGCTTTATACTTAACAATATATTCAATGACTCCTCAGTAAAATGTATAGTGTAACTTGAAACATTATGAAAACCACAATTATTTCGCACACTAGCATTTTCCGCAAACTAGAATAAGGCACATCTCACAATCCATCCCATAATGATGTGACTAACCCATGATATAAACCATGTCATTTATATTTACGCAGTTTCTACAACACAATTCACTCCTACTTAGAAGTAGAGGAAAGAAGAAGACAACAATTCTGCTACCTGCATCCCAGTGGATAGTACGTTTGAGTTACCATTTTGGGCACTGTACATAAGTGCAATATTTTTGGTTGTTTTGTTTACCGTTTTGTATTTCTGTTGAAAGTTTCGTAAAGTCTGCTCTTAAGTTTGAATACTTTTCTTTTAGGGATTATTTATGTTATCTGTTTATATTTATTGTGCTAACGTTTGCATCAGCTTCTGCCGTGTACTTGCCTGCTTGCTTAACAATTTGCATTAACGTGTGTTGCGATTTGTGTTTGTGTGTTCAAGTCTGTTCACTTCCCCACTACTATTTTAATCACCTTAAGATTTACACCCTTTTTGCACATTGTCACTGTTTTACAAGGAAAAGCGTTGATGGTTGTAAATTCAAGTTTTAATGAAACGAAATCATTCCTAAAATACATACACTTCTCTTTTTTATTCTATTGATTTTGACCTAAAGAATCTATAATATTTTGTCATCAACGCTTTTCGCCATCAATACCAGTTGTAACCGTAACTTTAACAACAGGTGAAGCGATGCTGTCTCCACTAGTGATGTGCGGTCCCCAAGGCCTTGTATTCTTAAGGCCGGTGACGCTGCGTCTCCCGCATTGCGCCAACGCGGTCCCATCACTAGGCCTCACCATTAAGGCCACTGACACTGAAGCACATTTGAGCACTGACTGGGACCAGATACATCTGCCGGCCACCACCACACTTAACACTGTAGCTGTTAAAGTTGATCACTTTTAGGATAAGTTTATTGAGGAAAAGCCTTCGTACTGAGGAAAAACCTTCGCAGAGACGATGCCACAAAACGTAAGGGTTAGCTGCGATTCAAATGGTCATTATTGTATCGAGCGAACAAGACGCAATACATTTTCTAAAGTAAATATAATTATTTGATTATTAAGCTAACTTTTTCGTGACTTTACTTTCTATTATCTAACCCTTAGGTATTTTACAGATTTTGATAATAAAACTAAGCTACATCCGCGCTTGTTCTGCCGCGTTGTAACAGCTCTCAAACTCCAAATGTTGCCATTTTTTTTGACCATAGACTTAAAAGTTAGATAACTTGACTTTGAATAAACTGTTATCATGAAATTACTCTTTATTATCATAAAATAAATGTTTAAATGTAGCTATAGATGTTTTAAAATGGTTCCGGCAAAATCTGTTTCTTAGATAAATGCTATAATTCTCAGATCCCCACCTTTACAAGCCTTTATTAGTAGTGGTGCTAAAATATAATTAGGAATCTCTCCCGAGAGCTTTGGTATAGTGATATGTCGTGAATTTGAAAAGTATATGTAGAACGTTGACAATTGACTGAAAGGATTTAGATGTTATGACTTTGTTTTGTAGAAAACAATTGAGAGGTTTAAAGTTTAACTCATGATACCTTGATATTCGTAGTTTTAAGTATGTCTTACCATAATGTAGGATAGTTAACTATTTTATTTTCATATTTAATTTTATTTAACAAGTAATTCTAATTCGGAATGTTTAAACATTGTAATTTGGCTTCCTTAGTTAAAAAATAGAGGTTAAACTCATTGTATGAAATTAAATTGTAAGTCATTTCAATCATGTATACTTAAAGTCATATTCATACGAGTAATTGTATATTTTATTGTTATTAGATGCAAGAATCTAGATTAGATTCTATGATTAAATTTTTTATCTGCTGAAAACGTTTTTTATTGGATATTCACCTACTTCTGATACAATCAGATCAGTACATACGTACTCGACGTACATACTTTACTACTAGGCACTTTCGTTTCGTTGTTTATGTTGCTAGATTAGATTACCTTTCTGTATTCACTGGGTTAAAGCTCATTATTTGGCTCTTAAGTAACCATGCAAAAAGCATGCTTTTACGACATCTGGAATGAAAACCCTATTTAAATAATTACACGAATAATGTCGAAAGACCCCAATCATAACCCTATAGGTACATATATGAATTGATATCAAATTGCAATTTTATACGTGCATATAATATCGCAATTTGATGGGATGATATTCTAACTATTAACGTCGGAGAAACATCATTAGCGATGTTCTCATACATTTATTTAAGTACCTACATAGGTAGTTAGTTGAAATCATGAATAATCTAAATTACTCTATAGCCCTCGATTATCGGGGCAGATCATTAGATGAACCTTTGGTTTTATGATCTCTGTGTTTTAGCCAATTTGATAATTCCACTAAAATATTACTAAGATACGATTTATACAATGACTGCCTCAGTGACGTAGTGTTCAGTTTAAAAGAGTGATAAAAAACCTGACACTTTGAAAATAACTATCTAGTAAATATAGTGTCAGGGCTAAACTCTATAGTTTGTAGTCCGTTTTTTTTTCAAAATAGATTGTTAGTAGTCAAACGTCATTTCTCTGTAGGTAATTTTTAAAGTACCCAAGCCAAGTCTAGCCCTAGTAATACTATAATTAAAATATACAAGCAGTAAACATTACTTTAGCAACGAATATCGTAAAACACGCACTAAAATGTATACAATAACGGGTATAAATTCATCTTTAAAGGCCCGAAGAGCAAAACAGAAACTGCGATGACAAACCTTTGAGTTTCAAAGGCTGGAGATAAAAGGTGACTTTACTAGAAGCAAGTAGTTATTACTAATGCTCAAATGAACTACGGCTTCAATCGCCGAGTAATAATTCCCGGGAAGATGGCACAACAGTGATGCACGTCACGTAATGTCGTGAACAAAACGGTCTTCCTTTGTAGTATTGCTATGTTGTCTTATTGCTTAGGGGCTGTCAATTTTCCATCAATTGTTTTTTTGGGTCCTAGTTAGGAGGCGGGAACCGGTGCCTGGAATCTGGTACATAGTTGCCAATTTAATAGTTATATTTCGTATAGCGTTATTCAGAAGCAAATTGTTTTTTCAACTGTAAGTTAGGGCCTTAAAATGTGCATGCATTCGCTATGCGAAAACATGTAAATGGTTCATAGGTATTTTTATTTAGTGTTAGTAATAAGTATAATAAAACTGTTTGTTTTCCGATTAAAAAAATTAAAATAATAATACCGATAGATAGACTAATACGCAATTAATGAAATAATACAATTCTTTTTTCAAAACTCACCCACCCAAAAATGCATGAATCGACTGGCGCTATTAAGTATATTCAACAGGCAAACCCACAATTCGCCACGCTTTTACACCTTATCGATATACCTAATTACTACCTATTGGTGCCATACTAAAGGGCAGCAAAAATATTTATATCTTTAATCCCTTCCGTAGCTTTTCTTACGATGCTCATCTTGGTAAAAAGTTCTACAGATTTTGGACGACCTCTGTGGCTCAGTCGGCAGAAGCCCGCCTGAGGCGCAGGAGGTGGCGGGTTCCATTCCCGCTGCGGGACCAGATTTTCTACGATCTGCAATTTCTATGTATAATATGCATTATATTTACAAAAAAATAGAATCTGTAGTATATCAGTCACCCATAGTAAAAGCTCTTCTTAGGTTGGGGTTTGGTGATGCTGTGTGATTAGTCCGGAAATATTGATTTATTGTTTTTTATTATTTGACTGCCTCAGTGGCGCGGTGGGCGGAGGTGCGCTTGCGGTGCAAGAGGTAGCGGGTTCGATTACCGCCGAGGGGTCAAGTGTTTGTATGTTCTGCAAGCATTTTCTCCTTGGTCTGGGTGTTTAATATGTTTATAATAAAAATATCTACCTATGTATGTCTATTATATTAAGTATATCAGATGTCTAGTACCCGTAACACAAGCTTATAGCTTACCACGGGGCTAGATGTTGTTGTGTGGATTGTCTGGCAATATCTTATTTTTTATTTATTGTATTTAAATGATCCTGGAACCATTTTGCGCATACCTACGTTGTTATTATTAATGTCGCTTTTCCACATAACCTTACCTGTGCGAAGGACTAATGTGGCTCGGTATCAAAGCTCGGTTATTATCGTAGGTAGAGCGACGTCGTGTCGCTACGGTTTCGCAATCATCCCATCTCGATGACCCGAAACATGCACTATTTCTTCAGTTTATAATACGGTTACCTTAGATTATTATAGTTTAGCGTTTTCTGATAGTCTTTGAAGGAAAAGGCAAAGGAAACAAAGACGTATAATTGTAACCGTTCAGAGATTTGATTTATATAATTTGAAAGTTCAAAGCCTGATGTTTATACTATGGTGCTTTTCCATAAAGTCTAAGAAAGATAATATACCGAAATCATTGTCAACAAAGTATTTTTCTATTATAAATAATAATAGACACAGGTAATATAATATAACAGGAATTTGCACAGACCATTTCGTCATATGAACATGCAAATAAATCATTATAGCTCTTCTTCTAGTTCATTTCTGCTAATCCCTGGCTGGTAGATAATCTAATCATAATATACTTACTTTGATGAACTGGGGGCAGAGGGTGAGCTTAAAGCACGCACACTTAATACAGGTGGCCGTTGGGGCTAGAACGTTTGTGATTGTGGCTGCTAAGCGTAGAGTGACCCAACGAGATGACCTAAAATCGAAGCATGGTGATTTCATGCTGCTTCCTACCTTAGCGACTGGATATTTCTGTGTGAGGCTCTATGAAAGATGCCAAGCCTCGTTTAAGTAGAAATAAATAAATAAATATTTCCAGACAATTCACACAACAGCATCTAGCCGTGGTAAGCTCTAAGCTTGTGTTACGGGTAATAGATATCTAATATAGTTAATATAATATAGGCATACATAAATAAATATTTTTTAATATACATATCGGGAATCGAACTCGCTACCTCTCCGCGCCGCAAGCGGACCCTCGTCCACCACGCCACTGAATAAGTCAAATAAAGAAAAATTATGTTATTTATAGTCTATTATTAAGTTATAGAAACTGGCTCTTTAAAACAACTCAAATCAAACTTAATTAACCTCTAATCTCCACTAACGAGTTGATATTTATTGTACTTCGTTTCGCTGTCATAGCTATTTGAATGAGCAACTAAAAGGTTCGATGATTTGTCTGTAAGATTTTTAGAATAGGACCTGGCCCGCGCCGGTTTTGCAAGGGTGCAAATTGTACATAAACCTTCCTCTTTATTAATACTCTTATCTTATCTATTGCTGAAAACCTTATAAGTCCATTTAGTAGTTTTTGAGACGATCGTGAACATACTGGCAAACATTGGTAGAGATAAACCATTCTAAAAATGCGCGCCCCTCCACCGCCGTTACACTCACATGCAAAACAGGTGTAAAGACACAATACACATAATTTTGGTCTTTGTCATTGGTTGTTGTTGTTGTTCAGTAACCGGCTGGACACGAAGGTGAGAGCACGCGTTGTTTACACCGCAAAAGTACGGTTGGCATGTCAACAAAAAAGCATCTTCGCAGTTAAGTAAGTATTTTTAACCGACTTAAAAAAAGGAGGTTTCTCAATTCGACAGTATATATTTTTTTTTAGTTTTAAGTTATTAACTTAACTTTTTGAATGGTGCTTGTTTACAGCGTTTGTATATCAAAATACATTCATTTTATTAATACGTTTCATTTTACAGAGCAAAGAAATTATTGCTAAGGTTTATCACCGAATGAAATATGAAGCAGAAAATGGAGTTGAAAATGAAACTGATGCCTTATAATGATCAAATGATATTGAAAAACAATATATGAAAAATTATGACATGGATTTCGAATTTATTATTAATGTTGAGTCTGATTCCGATGAAAGCGATTAGGTGATGTGATGAGAGAATAATTGTTTTTTTTTATTATTGATAAGCCTTCATTTGACCACAATCTCACCTGATGTAAAGTGACGATGTGGTCTAAGATGGAGCATGAAGGCCTAGAAGATGGCTTCTCCGGACCACATTACGAAACACGAAAAAAATCTTGACTAAGTATATCTTTTTTGTTTATTATCGTCTCCCAATGACTGATTGTTATTTTATTTTATGGTGAAGCAGAGTATGCTTAGAAATATATGTGCAGAGTTTTTAGTTTTTAGTCTAGAAGATATTTTTTTATATTATTTCATCTTAAATTCACAATTAGCTGTGATTATTAATAAACGTTGTTGATTTATTTTGTAATAACCTTATTATTTATAGAATTCCTATCTCCCTTTTAAAATGATGGGCAATTTTTTATCTGTTTATCTTATTCTGAAACATTAATTTAATTTTCCGTATTTTTTATGCAAACTGTACACTAAGAAAGAAAGCCTGGATCTGTTGACCAACTAGTGCATAAATGAGCCGAACGCGCGACAGAGCGCACGTGTCGCCCAAACAAAGAGCGCGTTCCCCGCCATACAATGAGTACACTGGACTGATCGCACAATCAGTTGACTTCTCAGTGCGCGGATGAGTCCAGGTTTCTAGTGTAGTTCCAGAACGCACACAAGTATAGTGATGCAATAAGTATTTCCTCTCACACGTTGAAATGATCACGTTTTGTGGAGGGGCGCGCATTTTTAGAATGGTTTATCTCTACAGTGGTTATGGAGAGGTTTAAAAATCAATGAGGTTTTGGGGTAGACACTAGCTTACGTCATCTTACCGTAAAAATAATGAAGACCTTGAAATAAATTCAACTTAAACCTATGATATGATATTTATTGTAATAATAAGAGAACGACCTATTATTTATTTGATTTTTATTTTATAAAATTACTAGCGGCCCGCCCCGGCGTCGCACGGGTAAAAAAAGTTACCGGCAATTTTTCCTTATTTGCTCACCGTTTAGACCTACCCTGGACTACGACAAACATTTTAAAACCAAAATCAGCTCAATCGTCCCAGCCGTTCTCGAGTTTTAATCAGACTAACGAACAACAATTCATTTTTATTTATATGGAATAGAATAAAGATAATCTCCGCTATTTCACGGACGCTTATAACAAAAAAATTCAAAATAAAAAAAATAAAAAAAAAATAATTAAGTACTTCAAACTCATGTCAGAAAAAAATGATTGAAAACTATGTTGAATATTGAACTTTCGAGACATAGACAATAGCTCAAAGAGTATATTACCACTACGTATGAATAGCTTATCAAGAAAAATCATAGACAACCTATAAAAAGACATTTATTTTACATTTTTATGTTTTTTACAAAGTGATAAACCCCACTTATAGGTTGAAACTAATATCGAGAAAACTAATACTACGAGGCGTAACTCGTAGTTGCAAGTGTCGAAGAAATTGAAGCGATGACGTAGTGGCGAGGTTAGTTTAGTTGGTCAGAGTGCTGAGTCTGAGTTTACAAATTGTAGTTAACTTTCTCGATCGTGAGAACGTTAACTATAATTTGTATGGAATCGAAACAGCGCCTCTTGTGGCAAACTTGAGAAACATAATTTGCTAGTTTGAGATTCACTATCGACCGTCGATCGTCGACTCGTTTACGCTCACGTTCGAAAGTGAGAACGTTAACGCATTTGATTGGTTGTTTGAAAATTTTCCCGAGTTCGTGTTACCATTTTTGACATTCGAATAGTAAACGCGCTCGAAAAAGTATTCGTCTAGCATTCACTTAGAATTTCTCAGTGAGTAGAGGTGAGAGTGCAAAGTTATTCAGTAAAATCATTAATATTTACAAATAAATTATGGCCGGACGTTTCTTTTTCGCTTGGATATCGTCTTACAAAGACAGCTTTTAAGTTTTTGTGCAGAGAATTAAAACAATTGACGAATTCAAGGTCCTCTCAACTCGTTTTGTTGGAACTTATATTAAGTACTTTTTGTTATTTATTAATTAAAATATTAAAAAGTACCTAGCTATAGTTTCGACACCTAATTAATTTGTTCTTCGCAGGTGTTCACGGCTCTCTTCTTTTTTGCTTCTGGTTCATACAAAAGCCAATTTGAGTAGCAAAACAATGCAATGAAATTTTTTTCAGTTATGTGATGATCAATACTACATTTTAAATGTTAACCCTAAGTTTGGAGGTTGATTCTTTGTATGGGAAAACAGTGACTTGAATACATAAATTCAATCTCTGCACCAAAATAGAGAAATGGTCTGGCTTCTATATAGGTAAAGTATCTTTAGGTACTTGATTTATTAAAATGCATTATGTTTTGATCCCTTTCACTATTCTATCTTTTACATAATTATTTATTTTTTAGGAGACTCTGGATACCCTCAGCGCCCAGGCTAATGACTCCAATTTTAGATGCAAATACTGGTACACCAGAGGCCAATTATAATAACAAGCAAATGAGGGCTAGAGTAATAATAGAAAATACATTTTCAAATGCTGAAAAACAGATGGTAGTGCTTAGACAAGGATGGAGTTCACTCCATCCACTTCAAGCCACTCAAATATGCTTCTATTATTATAGCATACTCAGTATTGCATAACATAGTTATCAATCTTGGCATTGATCTAAATCTTACTCGGTGTCCGAGTAAGATTTAGGTGGGTCTAGTTAAGGTAAAATATTTCATATGATATTATAACAAAATACCTATTTATGTTACAATTAATCATATCTAGTTCCAGGAAACTTAAATAGTGAACCGGGTTACAATGACTATGTGGAAGGAGCTGGAGCTACCAGCGGACCAATTTTAGTAAGAAGACTGATAAATAGTGTGTGATATATGTATGTAGTTCTCAGTTATATATTGTGTTAATGTACTATTGCTATTTATAGAAGTGTGCTTAGGATTATAAGGTTAAGGATATTGTATTGTGACAATGAATAAATAAACAAAATTATATAAGATGAACTTTATTTTTTACCTAATTAGACAGTCAGAATTGACAAGTTAAATTTATAAACTTATATACTTATATTTACAAAAATATAAACTAATCATTACAGAGTCTATTAACTAACTTATCTTAAACTCTTATTCCTATTGCTTGCCAATCTCTGGCTCTGCGCTTCCATCTCCCTAATCATATTTTGCTCTCTCCTCAAGCTTATGTTACTCTATTATAAACTTTCTCCAAAACTCTTCAGCTTGTAGAAAATTTTGTGCTAGCCTCAAAATTCTTCAAGGAATTCTTGCATGGCAAGGTGGTGTTTGCCCAAAGCAAGCAGGCTCAGGCCGAATCAGATTGCTCTCACAGAGCCTTATAGGAGAGAGTGCATGGGCATCTGTAAAAATACATTAATGTTATTATAATCTTATTAACATTATAAAAAATTATGTTATCCTTAAAAAAGTTAAGTCTTACCTTCCAGTGCTTCCAATGTTGTGAAATAAATCTCAAAAACAAATCCAATATTGTGACAATATTGTGAACTGGGGTTGTTACAGTAATTCTTTGACTGGGGCTTAGGACTGGGGCAACATATGATGTTGATGGCCCAGGTTCATCCCAATGTCTGAGGTCTCCATGCCTAGAAACAACAATAAACTTAGTTTTTTCTTCGTCGATGAAACAACTTCACATAAATAGATCTAAACATCAAATAAATTATCAAACACTCACTGCTTCATGAACTTGTCTTCATTTTTAGACTGTTTAACTCATAGTTTCAATTTATTATTAATTTATCGGCCGGCCACTTCTTCCTACTCGAACGAAAGTTTTCATTTCAAACGTAATTCAAACACAGAATAATCATAACATTTTTGATAGACAGCTGCTTCTAGACAAAATACTAGTAAAATATCATTCTGAATTTGGCCGGTTAATGATTTGATGACGTCATGCTACCACCCTAACAAAAATATTTAACTATGCTCACGGTGAGTGAACGCTTTCGTATAGTTTTTGTCGATAGGCACTCGCACTTGCATGCCATTGCTTTTCGATTCGAATTTCGTCAGCTCGATTAACGAGATAGTAAAGTCATTCGAAAACGTTTGTGGAACTCCAACTCGGCACTCAGAGACGTGGGTTCGAGTCCCGCATCTTGCTCTGGCAAGCTACGTTATTTCGTCTTAATTTTTTCGGCACAACTTTAGAATATTATTTATTTTACACTTTTGTTAACCTGTAGATAATAACAGACAAATAATTAGCAATAAATTAAAACTGCGACTATAATTTGAGATTTAAACTATCCTATCTCTCGAGTTGGATCGAACTGCACATGGTGTGCGAATTTTATTATAATCGGTTAAGTGGTTTAGGAGTCCATTGAGGACAAACATTGTGACACGAGATTTTTATATATTAAGATAAATACTTACGGACTTATAATCACATAACCCCAAACTAAGCAGAGCTTGTACTAACTAAAATACTTACTTAATAAAATACTATGTTTGGTAACTAAAATACTACATAGATTCATTTTGATGTAAATCGCATTTAAATCTAAGATCAAAGCGAAAGACAACATAAAACGAGTTGACTCCATTTTATGATATAAACACTCACGCGAAACTCACCTTTCATACAAAAACTTAATTTAAATTGCTTCATCCGTTTGGGAGCTATCGATGTCCTAGACAGACAGACAGACCCTCAGACAGGCAGACACGTCAAACTTATATTATAACACCCTTCTTTTTTGTCAAGGGTTAAAAAAAAATACAAACGATATTTTTCACCATTTTTTTTCCATCGCGTCAACCCTAGATAAAATTATGCTGTATTAAGATAAAGATTAACATTAAAAATAAGTTATTATTATTAGTTAGTGCTTAAATATCTTGTTTTCGGTACAGTAGTAGCTAGATCAGATTCTTAGTAAATAATATAAAAATATTATAATTTACACAAAAGATATATTATATTCTGACGTGTGTTTTATGAGCAAATACAGCGGAGTGCCGCTAGCTAAGGATGAATAATTTGCCTTCTATTGTTAGTATGGCGTGTATCTTTCTGTTGGGAAAGGTTAAGTGGGTGTTCAATTAAGGTAAGGAATTTCAAATCGATCATTTTCAATCGAATCTAGAAAAGTACTTTTACATCAATCATATATTTACTTACGTAAATTCAATTTATTAATAGCTTAACACGCCACGGTGTTGCCCGTTTATTGGATTCTCCCGAAAGCGTTAATAAGATTAGCCTTTAGCATTCCTCGATAAATAAGCTATAGAACGCTAAAATAATTTAAATAGTAGTGTAGGTTCTGAGATTAGCGCGTTCAAACAAACAAACAAACTCTAAACTAATTCAGCTTTTTAATATTAGTAAAGATATAAAATTAGTACTCGTATAGATAGCAGTATCAGAGGCAAACAAGAATATGGAATGATGGTAATGATGGTGTACCACAAAAATCTTAAGACGCATCTCATGCGCCGAGAGTTTTGGTAGGTAGGTACCAAAGGACCAAAGCGTCTGCGAAACGGGAAAGTGTGACATGCGGCGGACGCTACCCTTGCTTTACTATGGCCCTTTGCTTATATACGCGATCACAATGCGGGACGTTAGCAAAACAAATCCCGCGTCGCTGACGAGTAGGTTTGACTAAAGCCCTTAACTCTATAGACTAGAATAGAATAAAATGACAATCGAATACTGCCATAGTTTTCAGACAAAAAGTTCAGAAAAAGTTGTCGTGTCACTTTTATCAACATCATGCTCCTGTCGTTATTTCAATGTCACATTGTATGATTTCGACAAAACACGTATTTTTCTTCTATTTTCCACACTCCTCTCTTACAAAATCATCCTTCCAATGGTAAGTATTTATTATTTTATTCGCATCCGTCCTTAAATTTAATAGTTGGTCTTTTGGTTTTGGTCATAGTAATTTTAATTTAACCTTCTTTTATTTATAATATTGTTTCAAACACATAAGTGGTGAATAAAAAAATCGTCTTATAACTTTCCTAAAAGTAATTAAATGTGTGCAATCTTTTTAAACTTATCGTGAGGTCAAAAGTCATCATGCAAGTTTCAAAACGTTAAAAAAAACATGATCCAAATTGCTTAATTACCCCAAAGTACCTGTCAAAGTCAATACAGCACCTGTCTTCACTTTTGATGGATGTATTGTTTGTAAGGTTGTATTACGATAATCATACACAGAATAATGAATAAACTTTGTCTATGGGTTCATAAATAATAATTAAAACCATATTAGTTGTTTCTTAACGTGTAAAAAAAAATATTGAACCAGATCATTACAAAATTTCTAAGATCCTATCTCGAAAAAAGGTAGGAAGATGACGATGAAATGTATTTTATTTATTAAACAACTTAAAAAAAACAACATTTATTAAAATTTCAGGGTTGCTTTCTGTTGATCTTGAATTATGACTTACTTTGACTTAGTGAAAATGGGACTACTCAGTAAGCATACCATTCGAATAAAACAAGAATTAAACGGTTAACAACTTACGAAGATATCTATAACAACTAACAAAAGTCATTTTGTCGAATTGAGAACCAGAGGGGTCCCATTGTCATCATCATCATCATTATCACCCTATTAATGTTCACACTGCTGGGACACAGGGACTTCTCTCATGACGAGAGAGATTAGGCCTTAATTCACCACGCTGCTGGCCAAGTGCGGATTGGTGAATGTCACATGTCCTTCAAACTGTTTAAAGTTCTCAGAACATGCCGGTTTCCTCACGATGTTTGGCCTACACCGTTGAAGCTCGTGTCTTTAAAAGCGCACATACGTTTTTCAAGAAGAAAAATCCAGAGGTGCGTGGAGTGGTCTGAACCCACGACCTTCGGAATGAAAATCGGGTGTGCTCCCACTTAGCCAACACGGATTATTAGCCAACACGGCTTTCCCATTGTCACCAAGTCAAAATGTGATGATGAGATCAATAGATAGCAACCCTGAAATTTGAATAGATTTTGAAGTCGTGTTTTTTTAACGTACATTTTCAGTGTTATTTAATTCAACGCCACATATTGCTGTTTACGTGTATTCTATGTAGGATGGTATATTTATTGCCATCTTTCTGATTAGCAATTAAGCCACAGAAATGCACAATTACTGTACATTATTGTGAAATACTTTTACGATACAATTTGTGATCTTTGATTCGAAGGTATTGCTTTGCACTATGACCTCAAGGTTCGCACTAATACAGACATTTTACAAGCTACTGACCTGCCCGTACTTAATTGACCCGCCGTGATATATGAGGCTTTATTGCTGTTGCATAGAGTTTTTTTGCGGAGATTCGTGATGCGAAATTGGTTGTAAACTAGCAGATGCAGATGAAATTATGGTTGCCAAAGTAACAATATTAACAAAGTGAACCATATGTTAAGTATGCAGATTGCAAGCAAGTTTATTAAATACCATTTTCCTTAATGGAAACTGATTCTGTTTAATTACTAGTAGGTAGTAAACTTTAGATGGATACTGATTCTGTTTTATTAGGTACTAGTAATTAAATAATTACTAAACACAGGTTCTTTTTGTTTTTACGAGATACCTATTACGCACCAAACTCACCTTTCACTACAGAGTGCTGAGTCTGAGTTTACAAATTGTTGTTAACTTTCTCGATCGTGAGAACGTTAACTATAATTTGTATGGGATCGAAACAGCGCCTCTTGTGGCAAACTTGAGAAACATAATTTGCTAGTTTGAGATTCACTATCGACCGTCGATCGTCGACTCGTTTACGCTCACGTTCGAAAGTGAGAACGTTAACGCATTTGATTGGTTGTTTGAAAATTTTCCCGAGTTCGTGTTACCATTTTTGACATTCGAATAGTAAACGCGCTCGAAAAAGTATTCGTCTAGCATTCACTTAGAATTTCTCAGTGAGTAGAGGTGAGAGTGCAAAGTTATTCAGTAAAATCATTAATATTTACAAATAAATTATGGCCGGACGTTTCTTTTTCGCTTGGATATCGTCTTAAAAAGACAGCTTTTAAGTTTTTGTGCAGAGAATTAAAACAATTGACGAATTTAAGGTCCTCTCAACTCGTTTTGTTGGAACTTATATTATGTACTTTTTGTTATTTATTAATTAAAATATTAAAAAGTACCTAGCTATAGTTTCGACACCTAATTAATTTGTTCTTCGCAGGTGTTCACGGCTCTCTTCTTTTTTGCTTCTGGTTCATACAAAAGCCAATTTGAGTAGCAAAACAATGCAATGATATTTTTTTCAGTTACCTAGGTATGTGATGATCAATACTACATTTTAAATGTTAACCCTAAGTTTGGAGGTGCAAAGCATGATTCTTTGTATGGGAAAACAGTGACTTGAATACATAAATTCAATCTCTGCACCAAAATAGAGAAATGGTCTGGCTTCTATATAGGTAAAGTATCTTTAGGTACTTGATTTATTAAAATGCATTGTTTTGATCCCTTTCACTATTCTATCTTTTACATAATTATTTATTTTTAGGAGACTCTGGATACCCTCAGCGCCCAGGCTAATGACTCCAATTTTAGATGCAAATACTGGTACACCAGAGGCCAATTATAATAACAAGCAAATGAGGGCTAGAGTAATAATAGAAAATACATTTTCAAATGCTGAAAAACAGATGGTAGTGCTTAGACAAGGATGGAGTTCACTCCATCCACTTCAAGCCACTCAAATATGCTTCTATTATTATAGCATACTCAGTATTGCATAACATAGTTATCAATCTTGGCATTGATCTAAATCTTACTCGGTGTCCGAGTAAGATTTAGGTGGGTCTAGTTAAGGTAAAATATTTCATATGATATTATAACAAAATACCTATTTATGTTACAATTAATCATATCTAGTTCCAGGAAACTTAAATAGTGAACCGGGTTACAATGACTATGTGGAAGGAGCTGGAGCTACCAGCGGACCAATTTTAGTAAGAAGACTGATAAATAGTGTGTGATATATATATGTATGTAGTTCTCAGTTATATATTGTGTTAATGTACTATTGCTATTTATAGAAGTGTGCTTAGGATTATAAGGTTAAGGATATTGTATTGTGACAATGAATAAATAAACAAAATTATATAAGATGAACTTTATTTTTTTACCTAATTAGACAGTCAGAATTGACAAGTTAAATTTATTTATTTATTTTTTATTTATTTATTTAAGTATACTAACACGATTACGAAACCAATTACATTAGTACACAAAATAACAATATAATGATACACACAAAAATAATTAGGTAACAAGTTATATATAAAATGAAATAGAATTAATTATTATTATTACAAAGATTTGGGACATTATGAATTAAATGATTACAAACTAAAAACAAATTAAGCAGACATCCTTCCATTCATTCATCACTCTCGCAAAACTTCAGACATACCAACATTACGCTCTTCCATTCATCTGCGAAGATATCGCAGTCTGGGTTCTGGTCGATCAGTCTGTTAAGCCCGGCGAGAGTGCGAGGCAGTGGAGAGTTTGCACGAGAGACAGTTTTACAGTAGGGCACAGAGAACAGCCTATGACTTCTACTGCGAACGTAATTATCGGGAAGGTAGAGCCGGAGCAGAAGGTTGTGCAGATCAGGAACATCGATCATACTACGAAGCACCTTGCACATTGTTGCTATCTGATCGTACGCTCTTCTGGTCTGTAGGGAATTGTAACCAAGACACCCTTGAAGAAATCTGGTTGGGTACATATAAGGGTAATATCCAAATTCCCGCTTGTATTGAGACCTGAGAAACGCCTTCTGTACCTTCTCTAGTAACAGCACGTATGTTACTTCGTACGGGCTCCAGACGGAGCTGCTGGACTCCAGCTTGCTCCGCACTAGAGCTCCAAACAGAAGCCGCACAACACTGTCACTGCGAAAGTCTCGGGCGTTTCTCAGAACAAAACCAAGTCTTTGAAAAGATTGTTTGGCGATGCTGATGATGTGGTCGTGAAATGTGAGCTTTCGGTCAAACGTTACTCCTAAATCCTTCATTATTGTTACCCTAGAGATCATGTTGCCATGAATCGAGTAATTAAAGGATAATGGGTTTTTCTTTCGACCGAAAGTCATCACGGAGCATTTAGAAGGATTGAAATCCATCTTGTTGGTAAGACACCATTGGCATACCGCATTCACGTCTGCTTGAAGCGCCTCACAATCTGATGGAGAGCGTATGACGGTGTAGAGTTTCAAGTCGTCGGCGTACAATAGACATTGTGCGCGCTCTACAACGTCCGGTAAGTCATTTATCATTAAAATAAAAAGCAAGGGACCCAAAATAGAACCCTGACTTACCCCTGACCGCGTGTGATAGGGCGCAGACTCATAGATTCCAAGTTTAACATACTGCTGGCGATCGCGCAGATAGTCGGCAAGAAGTTTGAGGAGATGAGGCGCGAAGCCTATGGCGCTTAATTTGGCCAACAGTATGTCGTTATTGACCCTATCAAACGCTTTTTGGATATCGAAGTAGAGCACGTCCACCTGACAGCCAAGGTCTAAATTACTTGAAATGTACTCCACTAGAGTCAAAAGATTTGAGTTGACCGATCGCTTATCTCTAAAACCATGCTGGGCATTGCATAAAAAGGTTTTGACTTGTGCGTATATGATTCTCTTTAAGACGCTTTCAAGTATTTTAGCAGGCGAAGACAATATAGCGATCGGACGATACTCCTCAACGGCTAGTTTATTCGAGCTTTTTGGGATAGGTGTTACCCTTGACACTTTCCACTGTGCTGGATACCTACCTGTCCGTAATGCTAAATTAAAAATGTGACACAGTGGTGTCACCAAGCTTCTCCAACATGATTTTATAAAAGCTGGGGGTACGGCATCTGGCCCTATAGAGCTTTTAGCTTTTAACTTTTTAATTCCATAGAGCACATCTGCTGGCGTAAATTCAATTATATTAATATAGTTACTGTTACAGCTCTGATCACAGCGATTAATATTTTCAGCATCTAGCGCTGGAATATCATTTAAAAAAATACTACCGAAGAAACTAGCAAAAGCCTCAGCTGCTGCAACACCCGAACACGTCTGTCCTTTATAGGTAACATTGGCCTCAAATCCCCCCTTAGCTCGTAAACTAGAGATGTGACGCCAAAAGTCACGTGGGTTGAGCGTAAGGTTATTTTCTAAATTTTTTAAGTAAAAATCGTAAGCTGTAGATACCCTTAATTTCAGAGATGCTCTCAATTCCGAGAAGGACTTATAGTTCTCATCAGACTTACTTTTTTTCCAGCTGGCATGTAGCCTCCATTTTCGCCTAGTATCCCTTATAATATCGGCGGTAAACCAGACTGGATAACGTCTTGTACCACTTTTTGTACGACTCTTGTTCGTTAAGCACTTATCAAAGATTTCATAGATAGTAGCATAGAAAGCCTCTGTGGCGGATGTTATATCGACAGAGAGTAACACCTGATCCCAAGAAACGTTTGAAATACAGTTATGCAGAAGCTCAGCATCACAACGTCTAAAGTTCCAGTCTCTAGCTGAATTTATATTGCTCGGCTCAATACGATCTGAACTACGGGTCGTCTCCACCAATACCTCGATATCTAGAGCAGGATGGTATGCATCCATGGGGACTATACTCTCCGTGCCAGAGACCAGTACCTTCCTCAGACCTTCGCTCTCCCTCGCCAGAACAACATCCAGAATACCACCATGAAGGTTCAGTACTGCGTTATGTTCAATAAAATTAGTAAAAGATAAAAAATAACAATAATAATTTTGAATATTTACAGAAGCACTATTTAAATTAATATCACCCATGATTATTACATATCCCTTTAAATTATTAATAAAAGTCTCAGTCTTACAAAACCACCGCATAAAGTCTTGGTCGGTAGAACTAGGTTTTAAATAGACAACACATACGTGAAAAGTGCGACCGCCCCAGTTGAAACTCGCCCACAGATCCTCGCCGACGTCCGTCTCGAGGTCCAGCCGCCGAGAGAGGGAGATGGGCGCGCGCGCGGCCAGCAGCACTCCTCCGCATGGTGTTCCTCTATCCCGCCGCAAGATACACCAGTCGCCACATACTAATTCGGAGTCCTCTACAGAGGTGTCCAGGAATGATTCCGTCACAGCCACTAAGTTATGCTCAAGTAGGGCAAGATTGTTACGCCACATGGAAAGCTTTGTCTTTAAACCGCGGACATTCTGATAGAAAGCTCGAAAACACGTGGATTTACTGTGTGGTTTGGCCTCGAAAGGAATGCCGTGCCGTGCCCATGGTGGAGTTAGCATTAATTTCACTGTTAGCTTTCCTCAGAGAGGCTGGTTTTCTAAGGTTGATCCATGGTTTCAATCTAGCATTAACCGGCCACACGCCGACAGAGTAACACGTGTTATAATGTTCTTCAGGGATGCCTATTTTATAGGATTTGTAACTCCCTTTCGGCGTTAACTCCTCCACAGTGCAGGCGCCCGTTGGGCACAAGTGTTTAATATACTCTTTAATTTCATCGGCGCTGGATGCCATGTTCCACAGGTGAAGATATTTGACCGGCTCGACCGCTTTGAGTGTAGTTATCGCCGGTCCCGCGGTCCCGCAGAGAGATGTTGGTCCCCTACTTTTACGCCTGCTCACCTCATTCCATTGCTGGCCACGGTTGTGATCATGAACGACTTCCTCAGCTAAATGCGGAATGCCGTCACTGACAATGGCACTCTCCTGTGTCTTTTTCTCTTCAGTAATTCGAGCTTTCGACAGATGGGATTTAGTGTGAAGTGGTGCAACGCTGCTTTGTTTCGGTAATTTAATGGGTTTTGGGTCCTTTTTACTCGGCCCCGCCTGTGCAGCCTCCGTAGATCTCGTTGGAGCAGCGTAGGTTGATTCCCGGTGCTCTTGAAATACGCTATTTTCATATTTCTCTAATTTAGCATTAAGAGTAACCACTTGCTGGGCGTAACCATCTAACTTCACTTCGTAGGTTGAGATAAGTGAGATAGCTGTGGTAAGCTGCTCTTTAATGGAAGTTATTTCGTATATAAGGCCTCTGATTTCAATAGAAAGATCGCCAGGCTTGTCGCATTTAATCGGTGAATCCATGCTGGTTGGGAGAGGTGTTATCTTTCTATAAGTTACATTTGTGCTATGATCTCGCCTTCTAGAACCTACAGGAGTAGAGCTGTTGTTTCCTCCTTTTTTGGAAGCGCAGCAGCATTCAGGACATACCCATGTGTTCTCTTCGAGAGAGGTGTCCTTCCCACCGATGCATAAAAGATGATACAGCTTGTTGCAACCTTCGATTGCACATCGGCGATAGTCTTCGTCAGGCAGTATTTATAAACTAATATACTTATATTTACAAAAATATAAACTAATCATTACAGAGTCTATTAACTAACTTATCTTAAACTCATATTCCTATTGCTTGCCAATCTCTGGCTCTGCGCTTCCATCTCCCTAATCATATTTTGCTCTCTCCTCAAGCTTATGTTACTCTATTATAAACTTTCTCCAAAACTCTTCAGCTTGTAGAAAATTTTGTGCTAGCCTCAAAATTCTTCAAGGAATTCTTGCATGGCAAGGTGGTGTTTGCCCAAAGCAAGCAGGCTCAGGCCGAATCAGATTGCTCTCACAGAGCCTTATAGGAGAGTGCATGGGCATCTGTAAAAATACATTAATGTTATTATAATCTTATTAACATTATAATTATGTTATCCTTAAAAAAGTTAAGTCTTACCTTCCAGTGCTTCCAATGTTGTGAAATAAATCTCAAAAACAAATCCAATATTGTGACAATATTGTGAACTGGGGTTGTTACAGTAATTCTTTGACTGGGGCTTAGGACTGGGGCAACATATGATGTTGATGGCCCAGGTTCATCCCAATGTCTGAGGTCTCCATGCCTAGAAACAACAATAAACTTAGTTTTTTCTTCGTCGATGAAACAACTTCACATAAATAGATCTAAACATCAAATAAATTATCAAACACTCACTGCTCCATGAACTTGTCTTCATTTTTAGACTGTTTAACTCATAGTTTCAATTTATTATTAATTTATCGGCCGGCCACTTCTTCCTACTCGAACGAAAGTTTTCATTTCAAACGTAAACAAAACACAGAATAATCATAACATTTTTGATAGACAGCTGCTTCTTGACAAAATACTAGTAAAAATATCATTCTGAATTTGGCCGGTTAATGATTTGATGACGTCATGCTACCACCCTAACAAAAATATTTAACTATGCTCACGGTGAGTGAACGCTTTCGTATAGTTTTTGTCGATAGGAACTCCAACTTGCATGCCATTGCTTTTCGATTCGAATTACGTTAGCTCGATTAACGAGATAGTAAAGTCATTCGAAAACGTTTGTGGAACTTAGACTCAGCACTCTGGAGTAAATTAAATAAATTAAAAGATAACAATTAACCCTCTCGTGAAATATCTAACAAACACGTAAAAAATAAACAATGAGAACAAGAGTACTTGAGAAAATGGGTTCCGTTAAAGAGACTGTTTTGTCTCTGGATAAGTCTTTTTTTTTCTAAATAATCTTGTTGTTAGTTTACTTGTGGAAATTAATGACTCTTTATTATGTTTATAACTTTAATTGGAAAATAATCAAATTGTTAATTATGACAATAAATATTATTTGTATGATGATGACAACCCTACTGCTTCAAAAGATTGCAGATGTCTTTGACAGTAATTGATAATTACATAAGTTTCAGTTTACTAATGCAATTTTAATGTGAGTGTTCCCGTAACGTGTGTGAACTTCAAATTATGCTGGCTAAGTTACACTTACCTACTGACCCAAATATCTTATAACATAAAACATATGCAAAAAATTGCATTACCCATAAATAAAATACCATAATCCGCAAAAAACGGCTGCCTCCAAAATGGCGTGTGACTGACGTCACGTGTCCGTAATCTGCTATTAGACACATTACAGTTTTGTACTAGGTACTGAGTGACGTCAAATGGATGACAGCGCCATTTTGAAAAATATCTTTTTTGAGTCACGTGATAAAACATGAAAATATTACAACATTATTGTTATTTTTATTAATGCTATGTATGTATATATATGCCTTCATTTCACCACAATCTCGCCTGATGTAAAGTGGCGATGTAGTCTAAGATGGGGCAAAGTTTTAACAGAAATTCAGTAATTTCTTTTAAGACTTTACACTTGTGTGTGTAAAAACTTTTTTAAAATTTCAACGATTTTAATACGTTTTCGTTATTAAATTAAAAACCATCTAAGAAATTACTTAAAACTTTAAAACAACTTATTTCATAAAATGATAGCACAGATTACAAAATACTCGTATATAGTCCAATATCATGTTCTTTTGCGAAGGTTTGGTCAACCTTTTAAGGTTTTTGGTTAAGGTAAATTTTATCAAATAACAACTGATTTCAAGAAAAATATTGAATATTTATCTATATAATATAACTGATTCTTATCAAATTTAAATAAAAGAAACAACAGAATTAATAATCATCAGCAAAATAATGAAAAAAAAGGTTCTGAGCTATCAAAAATGTGTTCAAAAATCGGTAAATTCAATTAGAAGGTATTAAGAACTTTGTATCTGGCTACTTATTATTGTTATGTAATATAAAGTTTAAATATGTTTTATATTGATAGTGCCTAATTTTTTTTCTTGCACGCCCAGGATGACTGGTAGAGAATGCTTCTAGCATTAAGTCCTCCTCTGTACATTGTTTTTTTTGTGCACAAAGTATAAATAAATAAATAATAAAGTCACCCTAGGGTTGCCAACTTTTTTTTGAGGTTTCGTATCGGACGTCAAAGCAGGTAAATAAACGGAAAATAAATATTAGCGGATATATAAATAACAGTACCTGTTATTTATTAAAAAAAAATAATATAAATATGTATTTTTGGTAAATTTAGCACCAAACCATTTTGAGACCATAAGGGCAGACATTGACCGTAACTATAAAGTATACGGTCATAAGAGACTGACGATAATATTTGTACCTACTCGTTGGTACGACAGAGAGTACTAGTTTCATTCTAAATTCACCATTTTCTTTGGGCTGCTTGAATTTTTTATAAAATTATTCTCGCAAATGCTAAACATAAATTGTTAATGTTTTGTCACAAAGAGAGTATTTTAGCGTACTCAATTAGTATCATAGATTATCTTCGTGTCACAATGTTCGTTCCCGTACTCCTTCGAATCGGCTTGACCGATTCTTATGAAATTTTGTGAGCATATTGAGTAGGTCTGAGAATCGGCCGACATCTATTTTTCATTTTGCAAAACAACGTTTGCTGGGGAAGTAGATTATAAAGTACGTATGACTACTGTATGACATCAGTGATTTTTTAAGTTTAACACTTATATAAAATTTTTATGTGTAATATCATAATACTTGTAACTATATAATTTAACTACACATATATTTAATTAATTAATTTCTGACATGTAATAATGGTATTATGAATAAATTCTGTATTTCTGTATTTCTGTACGCCTACGTGAAATTGAGTAGTACAATACTCTATTTTAGAGTAGGTACGGTTGGCAACCATTGACTATTGAAACGGCAGCGATTAGGCAAAGCGCCGTAAAAACTAGATCCTATGGTTATCAGCCCATTGTCTGTTAGACAATCAATGATTAAGATTCAATGGCTATGTTGTAACTCACATTTTCTACCGAATTCTAGTAATTGACGTATGTTGTCAATGTCAAGTTATCCCATTTATAAAATGTTTTTCTGAAACGCAAAATGGCGTTCAAATGAGTAGCATCTTCTGACTTTATCTTGACAGAGTCCAATTATAAGAAATTTAATTAATATGAAATGTATTTCAATGTAGCTTGGATTCGTACTTTATATAAGAGTGAATAAAGTTTAACTTTCAAAATAATCGTGAGTTAAACGAATTATTAAAGAAAAACAGGATTTACTTACGTACTCGTAACTCGTAACTGCTGTTGAAAATCTTTCAACGTTTCGGGCTTCGGAAGTTAATGGCAGACGAGCAAAAGGAATGTAATAATCTAGCCTTGAATTAATGTACGTTTGATACCTAAATGAAATACCCTAGAAATTAATTTCAATTGGCACATGCTCTTTTTAGATGATGTGGTGTGAAAACTCCAGATATATTTATCAATATTTTGTCTTTCTATTTGATACAATACTCCTAGGCTTAGATAGTTAATTAGGTAGAAATCAAATACCGTTGGATTTTTGGAGCATATTGGCACGTGGTTAATGTCCTAAATTCCAATAGCTACGCACGAAAAATAAATTAGTGCAAACGTGAAATGGATTTCCGCTACTTCACGTAAGTTCATATTAAGCCGGCTGGATACATTTTGTTATCGACATTTTCACGATTGTGACAGAAAATAAATTCTATATAACATAATATATTCCATGTACATATATTTCATTGTCGAATTAGTCAGCTAATGGTAGATTACTATATTCACCATCTCCAAGGTAGAAGCCAATGGTTAAATAACAAGACAAATAAAAACTGACCGAAAAAATATGCTGCAATCTCAGTGCTCCATATATTATATTTTCAATTTACTAATTTACCTCGGAGAACGTGAAGCCCCTAGTCGGGAAAAGTCTCTTTTACGAAGTAAACGTTGTTTTTTTAACAACAGTTAATTTATAAGTGTTTACAAGATACATATAGCTTACTATTCTGAGCGAGTCAAAGTAGACAGAAAGTTCAAGGTTTGTCTTAAAACAGTTACAGTAATGGTCCTACCCTCTTATATTTTCGAGGGATGGGATTTCCCATGGGCTTAGTTACTTATTTTTTAACTTAAAACTAAACTAAACCCGAGTAATCAACAATAATCACATGAAATATTTAAATTGCAGTGTAGTATTAACAAAATTCCACAAATACTGCCAAGGCTTTAGACAAACTCCATGTGAAAGTGCAATATCGAAATACTTGAACTTTAACCTAAATAACTTTTTTACAGGCTTGTAATTAAAGGAAGTTGCATATTTTGAAATGGTATACCATAAACCTCAACCAATTGAATGCGAAATTTAGATTTATTCCACATAATAAATAAAATGTTTAACCCGACATTTGGATTCAAAAGATTTCAACGCGCCTGCTCTACTCATGAATTGATCCCTGATTATTATGATCATGATAATAAATCTCAAGAATGAGCTACATGAACTGAGTGTGTAATGCAACGAACTTTTCTACAGTTTAAAAATAGCTTTTCATAAAAAAAATACACTTAACCAAATTAGTAAGATTAAATCACCAAACAGGCTGCAAACAGGGAAAGATGGCGGGCGATCGTTAAGAAAGCTGTGTCCGTCTCTAACACCAAATGATGCCTCAAAGTGACCACGACAGCTCTGTCAAGAGTGAAACGACAGAGAAGAGAAGTTAAAAGAGGAGTCTTAGACATCTCTTGCAATATATTTAGAAGTCATCAATTCGACCATGGTTATACGGCTGGAAATAAGCCACCCTCAAAAAATAATTATATTAGGTCCTTACATATGAAATTGGCGTTTTGTATGGGAGGAACAAAAAGTCGAATATTTTTTAATATAATATATTTAATTAATCAAAGTATGAACCATTATTTTCTATGCACTTTTGCCATCTTATAGGTAGTTCATTGATCCCTTTACTAAAAAAACCAGTCGGACGGGAATCAATAAAATCTTTGAAGGCGATTTGGACTGCCCCATCGGAGTTGAATTTTTTCCCTTGCAAGAAGTTATCCAAATTTCGAAAAAAATGGTAATCTGTTGGAGCAAGGTCCGGGGAGTACGGAGGATGTCTTAGACTTTCCAATTGAAGCTCTTCTAATTTAGTAGCCGTCTGTTGCGCAGTGTGTGGTCTAGCGTTGTCGTGAAGCAGCAGTGGCGTGGAGCGATTGACCAGCCTAGGTTGTTTAGCCGCTAGCTTTTCCATCATGGTTTGCAATTGCTGACAATAGACATCAGCCGTAATAGTCTGGCCAGATTTGAGAAAACTGTAATGAACAATACCGGCACTAGTCCTCCCAAACGCTTACAAGTAACTTTTTTGGGGTTAATTTTCGCTTGGGGCAGGATTTGGCTGGCTGGCCAGGATCCAACCATTGCGCTGAGCGCTTCCGATTATCGTAAAGAACCCATTTTTCATCACAGGTAATGATTCGGTTTAAAATACCTTCATTATTGTGCCGGTTTAGTAATGTAACGCAGCAGTCGACGCGCGTTTGCCGGTTTGCTTCAGTCAATTCGTGAGGTACCCACCTTTCAAGCTTTTTAATCTTCCCAATTTGCTTCAAGTGAATTAAAACAGTTTTATCACTAACACCGCAGCCTGCAGCTAACTCGGACGTGGTTTGCGATGGATCCGCTTCCACAATAGCCTTCAACTCTTCATTATCAACTTGAGTCTCAGGCCGTCCACGGGGCTTGTTCTGCAAGTCGAAATTTCCAGAACGAAAACGTTGGAACCAAAAACGAACTGTGTTTTCTTTTGCAACACGACCGCCATACACATCATTCACCCTTCGAGTTGTTTCCGCAGCACTAGTGCCACGGCGGAACTCGTACTCGTAAATAATGCGATATTTTAAGTTTTCCATTTTGTAAAATGAGTGACGCAAACAGAAAAAAACAGAAGAAAAAAAACAAATGAATGACGATCATCGAAGCACAAATACATGAGTCTATAGCTGTACAAATTTGAATTTGGAATTCCTTACCAAAGAGGAGAAATTTGTGATTAAAGTGGCCAGTACGAAAAACGCCAATTTCATATGTAAGGACCTAATATTATAACCCACTACGCTGGTCCAATGCGAGTGTGGCGAAGCCTCGTTCGGGTATTAAGATGGTATTTGAAACCCATTATCTTCCTTATATTCTTTAGAAGAGGCTTGCAATATAAAAAAAGGAGTTAATTATTATAAATTACACCTCGTGTAAAGAATGATGTAACTATTAAATTACATTGGTATGTACCGTGTATATTCGCGTCACGGTTTTCACTTTTAGATAGTACCTTTGTGTCGTGCCTCATAGGTCAAATTTAAATCACATGGCTACAGGCAGAATGACGTACTAGACCTAATTGGTACTGCGCCCTTTAGCGATTTGGAACAAATTATGAGTATTTATTAGTCATATGCATATTAAGATCAACGTAGCACGTTCCGTCCTCCAATCTATAATGCTTCGTGGAACTACAAATTCTACATAATATGATTTGTTGTACAACAAACGAAGAGGTAAAAATATAGAGGTCTCTACTAATACTCGTATAACGGACTTTTGCCTTGAGGAGTAAAATGTAGGTAATTTTAGCAATTACGTGGTATGCTTATTATGTAAAAGCGTTCTTTTGAACATGACAAGAGAACATGGAGGACTACATTGTATCATTTTGTAGCTAGTACTAAAAAGGGCTTCTTAACCTATCAAGAAGGGACTCCTCCCTTCTTGATAGGTTAAGAAGCCCTTTTTCCCGTTTTAGGTCCCGTAAGCCTCAATTTTATCACCATAAATCTACGGCTTGAACCAAGTCTTACCAAATTTTGATGATTTATTGATATGACGTATGATATATATGGTCATTGAATAATAAATTACTACGTAACTATGGTGTTACAGATGGCAAGTGATAATATTCTACCTCAAATATATATATATAAGGTCTTTATGAGGATGAGGATATTATTATCTCAAAGCTTTGGTATCTCAAATATGTAAATCATAATAAATGTATAATATGTTTAAAGTAATCCTAGTTTATAATATTATAAACGCGAAAGTTTGTTAGGAAGTCACTTGGCTTTATGTGTAAATGTATTTCGTGCCCTTTCACGCAAAAACTAATGGATTGGTATGTAACTAAACAGTAATATAGCTCACACATCAGAATAGCACATAGGCTACTTCTTAAAGCGGTTAAATACCTCACTTGCGGGAAAATCAATTATTACTGGCAAAGCCAGCGTGGGTTGTACCGCATACTTCCCGCTTATGCTGAGTAAGGTCCATTTTGCAGTGCTGAAGACAAATTATTTGTTTAACTATAATTATAAGTTGTATAATTTTTATGTTGATGTAATTTGTGTTTAGCTGCAAATAAATGATTTCTATTCTATTCTATTCAAAGACAAATTTGAATTTAATTTAACACGGATATTGCTGTTGTCCCAGTATAGGTGAACAGCTACTTTTTACCCAGGGAAAATCTATTAAGACTCGGGCAAAGCTGCGGGCGGGCACCTACTACATCATAATTTCAAGTAAACTGATAAAGCCGTGGCGAATAAAACAAAGGCCTTATTATTTTAAAACATTGACAGTAATTGCCCATTATGTATTCAATACTGGCAGTGCTACAATAAACATAAAAACGTGAGTTTGTCATATTGTCACTCAACATATCCGTTCTGCAGAAGCATTGTTTGCGCTTACTTTGTAAAAATAGTTTTTCGTGGATTTTCTGAGTACTTCACACGAAGATTATCGTAAGACTAACGTGCCTACCTCTCTACCAATTTTAATGGTAGATATCTTTATTTTTTATGTATGAATACTACCTCTAGAATACCTTAAAACAATCTGGTCCCATTGAACACAAGGTTAAAAAAATTATGAAAAAATATGTTCCTGTGCTTGTTTATTAATTTCCATCGATTGTAATTTGTTTTATTATCAAATAGCTGGCCACCTGCAGCTTGGCATGTGAAAAGATTTTTCCGCGATAAAAATTAGTAATTGTCATTTAGTGGGGAAACAGCTAGGTTCGTGCCAAATTTTATCAAAATTGAGTTATACTTGTAATTATTAAATTTCCTGCAAAAACTGGTATTAAAAAAACAACTTAAAAGTAGCCTATGTAATATTCTGTAATGTGAGCTTCATTATTGTGAAGTTTCATCAAAACCCTTTAGAAGTTTTTTGGGTGAATGAGCAACAAACACACTTAGTTACATCCTCTCAAATCATACTTTCGCCTTATACCTTAACGCGAAAGTATGATTCAATAATATGGTATAATATTTTAACATTATTGTGTTTTAATTTGTGAGTAGTTTCAATACTGGCATACGAGGGAAATAAAATCCTTACTGGATATAATATACAGATAGTTACTAGATATAATAGCTATATAATCACACGAGGTTTTTTCACATGAACTTGACTCTCGCCGGATCTTCCATAACTAGGTAAGTATGCATAATTCGTAATTCATATAATTATATGCAGTACAAATTGTGCCATAAACACTCGCTTTGTAGTTCAAACTAATGTCCAACGGATAGTTGGGTGTTATGTAATTTAGAAGTACATTTTTACGTCAACTGAAAGTTTGGAACTTATAAAGGTCTGTATATAACTGCTGCTCTTAAATCGTGGGATTCCTATGGTCTGTGAACTTAAACTTAAAAAAGTTGTTATCGTGCAAGGTGCTAAGTTAGGTCGAAACAGACAGACAGACTGACAGATAAACATGACGAATATATAAGGGACCCATTTTTTGCCATGTGGCTACGGAGCCCTAAAACCATGGCTAAGTGCGATAGCTGGCATCACGCTGCTAAACCTTTCATACCGGCAAATCATACTTCTAGCATAAAATTCTGTAACTTTCATGATGAAAAATAAGATATGTTTACAAGGTGTCTCGCCATGCCACATGGAAGGGAAGTACCTACCTTAAATATTGAAAGTAGCAAATTTAACTCGAAGAAGACCTCATTATGATTTTAAAATAATTAAAACTGCATTTAATGATTTTTTTTAATTGGTCCGTCTCAACCGGGAATCGAAATTGCTTTTGAATTATAATCTGTCGAACATTTCACAGAAATGAGAGGGTAAAATATATTTTTTCAAGTCAACCTTGAAACCATATATTTCAAGATTTTTCCACACTGATTTCATATATTATAATTGAGGCTAAACTTAAAACTGGACTAAGTCCTTGACCTAAGTACACTCTACAATGCAGATATCTCCAAAACATAAATGAACACACTAGTAGTAGGTATTTTCGCAGGCGAACAATGCTGATGACACCATAAATCACGAGAATGTGGTCTGATTGCAAATAGTTGCGCCACCCTCGTGCTAAGGGAAGAACTGGGGTTGCGCAATGCATGACGCGATCCAGTTAAGGCGCCTGTATGGGCCAACGGCCTTGAGGATTCGGGCGGAGTCAAAATTATTCCCCGCGCCAACCGCATACTCCCCGCTACATTTTTACGACGCAGAGCGCGGCCTGCGCTCTCGGCAAGCGGTCACGCGTGCCGGGTCCTCGCGAGTCGCGACGCCGTAAATAAGGACTTTCCAACTACATCATTATTACGCTAAAACTATTCTACCTAGAGATTTATGCGTTTGTGCTTATGTTATTTTCTTTTTAAAATTTTTTTTAATTTAAAATGTATTGTTAAAATTAAGTATATATTATTATTAGATATTAATGAACCTTAATTTTTAAACTATTTTAGTGTATTTTCTTGTTGGTGGTTCTAATATAACAAATAAATAATAAGTATGTTTTTTTAACTAGGTTTTCTTTACTTACTAAGTACCAACCTAATAATAAGATCTTAAGCCAATCCTGCCAGGGTAGGCTAGTTACCTATACAATGTGTATTTTCGAAGCTTGATCAAACGCAATTTGCGGATACATGACAAAAATTAATCGATATATATCAGATTTTATTTATTTTAACTATTAAAAAAAGTCGATTTAATATTTTTTTATGAGAACTAGGTACTTCATCTGGTGTTTTCTTCGTTTCTGTTTGAGTAAACGGTGTATTTTATTCAAAGTAGGCTCATTAAAAAGCTAGATAGTTTACCTAGCTATGAAAATTAAAAGAAAATACAATTTCGGTACAAAAGCCTATTAAAACTTTTTTTTGTAGAAATTTAACAAAAAAAATAGATATTTATTTTATTTTTAATCTGTAACTTTTACACTGGATTATTGAGGTATACTTTTTTGCATGTCATATTAAACTTCATAATTTATACTACAAATCTCTTCTAAAAAGTAAGGGTTTTAATTTTATGAATAATGTCTGGTTTTTGCTTGAAGGCCAATCGTCTGATAGAATCTAGGTAGTATCTGCAATATTCATAATGTCATAGGATTAGAAAATCGGGCATAAAGTAGAGTACAATTTCAGATTTTTGGTCAGTCACTAAGTTTTCGTGGTATTTTGCTTTTCCTTTTAAGTTTCAGGTAGAGAGTATAAAATTATTTGAAATGCTACGCGACTGACACTGTTGGTATCCATAGATACTCTAAGGTTGGTGGGTAGCCCACGTACCAAAAAGGTTAATTAAACTCTTTTTGCTGTCATGTAGCCATTCGAATTAGGTACTTTCTGCCTTCTACAGAGATCAACAGACAGCAAATTATGTAATGAAACAAGGCAAGATAAGATGAAACGGAACGAAGCCTTTGCCCAAAAGTGGGATATTAACGGTGGATAATGATAAGATTAAGTAATACAACACTATAAGTTATTACTATCAATTAATTTATTGATTGTTCAAAATGCCAACCATTTTCCTCAATGCATATCGTTGCAAGTAAACCCACGTTCAGTTCACAAGTTCTTTTTAGTACATCGCGATCGTTTCTTATTTGATTCGCTGGCGTGATTCATGGTGACGCTCCAGCTCACTTCACCACAATCGTGCGTGATCATTTTAATGCAACTTAAGATACATAATTTGTTGTCTGTTGATATTTGGCACTACAAGGCAGAAAGTACCTAATTAAAATGGCTAATAACATGACAACGAAAAAAGATAGACCCATACTCTTTGTAGAATTTGTAGAATAATAATAATATAACTCTTTATTACAAACCAAGATAAAACAATACAAAAATGGACTTGCAAAATACAAAATGCATAATGGGCGGCCTTATTGCTTAAAGCAATTACTTCCAGACAACTTTTATGCAAAAAAGTTTAAAAATTATAGAGCAACAACAAAGTAAAAAAAAAATTTATTGGTAAATTTCTACAAAAAAAAATTTAGCGGGCTCTTGTACCAAAATTGTATTTTGTTTTGAATTTTCTTAATTAGGTAAACTATCTAGCTTAGAGTGTTAGATATGTGTGTTGATGGATATGATTGTGGGAAGAGGTAGGTCAAAGAAAATATTGATGGACTGTTTGAAGGATGGCATGCGTAAGAACAAAAATGACTGACAAAAATGTTTCTAAGATAATGACTTTTTAAATTGTACAATAATTAGTTTTATGACTTTGAATTTTTGCTGACTATGATGATTACTGATGTTATAAATGTTTAATGAAATTAATTTAAAGTTAATATTTATAAAAAATTATTTAGTACTGTATTTTGTTAGATTTTTATTATTTTAGTTTATTCAATAATGTAATTCCAATTTTATAATTGCATGCCTGGACAGGTAAAATACATTGATCCATTTAAAATTTAAGCCATAACAACGCTGTAACATGTATTTACGCAATAAATTAATTTTGAACTTTGAAGGAAGGAATGAGTGTTGAGATGACGAGTGACAGAGGAAAATGGAAGGAAGAAAGATGTTGCGTCGATCCCACGTAATATGGGATAAGGGCTGATGATGATGGTGATGTAAACTATCTAGCTTTCAAATGAGCCTACTTTGAATAAAATACACCATTTACTCAAACAGAAACGAATAAAAAAAGTGTGTGTGTGTGTGTGTCAGCTACGACGCACGATTGGAGTTTACTACTTACGAACGATATTATGATATATGTACATCGAATAGAAAAAAGGGTACCTAACCGCATCTGCTAAAATGATAAGAGAAACAAACATATATCTGTTATTATTCGGATTGTTTATATTGCTTCAATAAAGCGTATTACATAAAGCATGTTACAAAATAATAATAATTGTGTTCAATTTATACAAATCCAATTTTAGGATGATTGATTTCTTTCACTTTGAATTATAATATCATTCTTAAATACTGCAAAGAACAAATTAATTAGGTGCCGAAACTATAGCTTCTTTTTAATATTTTAATTAATAAATAACAGAAGGTACTTATTATATTTTCCAACGAAACGCGTTGAGTGGACCATAAATTCGTCAATTGTTTTAGTTCCCTGCACAAAAACGTAAAAGCTATCTTTGTAAGACGATATCCAAGTGAAAAAGAAACGTCCGGCCAAAATTTTTTTGTAAATAATGATGATTTTACTTAATAACTTTGCACTCTCACCTCTACTCACTGAGAAATTCTAAGTGAATGCTAGATGAATACTTTTTCGAACGCGTATTCGAATGTCAAAAATGGTAACTCGCATTCCAGAGACACAACAAACAACCAATCAAAATGTGTTAAAGTTCTTATTTCGAACGTGACGTTTCGACGGTATTCCATCTCATTCTTTTACACGTTGAATCCTACAGATATATATGTTTGTCTCTTTCTACGTAACGCCTCAACTTTTGTTAACACTTGATTTTATTCCTCATAAAATTTCCATACCAGGCCCGGTATGGAAATTTTATGAGGAATATATAACTGAAATCGTTTCTTAAGGAGTAAACTCCAAAAACAATACGAAGTAGTTTTCATAAAAAAAATATTGGCTTTTTTTTAAATAGCCAACATATAATTTTTTTTATCCTATAGATATCCATAAATTTATGTCGTGTATCCGCATTTCGTTTGATCAAGGTTCGAAAATACACATTGTATATACTTTGTTTGTATCATCTACCTAGTAATAATAATAATAATAAAACTCTTTATTACACACCATATCACAATACAAAAAGGGACTTAAAGCTAAATACAAAAATGCGTAATGGGCGGCCTTATTGCTTAGAGCAATTTCTTCCAGACAACCTTAGGATGGAGAAGATAATGCACAGCAAATAACTGGACGGTGCGGTGACATAAAATATATATAACAATTAATTAATTATTTAATTTTTAATTATATTTATACTAGTCTGTGCTAGTTATAAATAAATAATATATCAGACAATTCACGCAACAACATTTTAGTCCCGTGGTAAGCACTAAGCTTGTGTTACGGGTAGGTACTAGATATTTGATATACTTAATTATAATATACATACATTTAAAGATATTTTTTATTATACATATTAAATACCCAGACCAAGGAGAAAAATGCTTGCAGAACATACAAACACTTTTACCCTCGGCGGGAATCGAACCCGCTACCTTTTGCTCTGCAAGCGGACATTCGCACACCGCGCCTACGAGGCACTCAGAGTCAGAGTTAGTTAACTAGGTAACCCTTATAAAATATAAAACAACTTTTTCATAAGTTTTTTTTTTTGTTTATAAATATTAATAGGTAGGTACTTATTATATTAGCTTGGTACTTAATTCACTAGTTGGTAGGTAGTAAGTATAATCATTACTTATTTATTACTAACTTTTATTCCTACTAATTGCTTACTGAACTTGTCCAACGAATATACAAAAGTCCGAGCTCAAATACCTATTTCTAAAATATAAAACTAAACAACAGCGTCCATGCGCAAACAATAATCGTTATACGGTTACATCGAAAAATGCATTTGGACCGATGACGAAGACGCGCGACACAACCTCCCCGTCCGATAGTCTGAGCCACACTGCCGCCCGTCGCCCCCGCACAGACCCGGTCGTTCCATTTCATACCGAAAACATAAAATAATTATTTGTAGTCGTATAAATCATTTGTTTTAATTTTCAAACGTACAGTTTGTGTGGAATACTTTGACAAATATTTAAGTTAAAGAAAAATACTCAAAATCAATACCGTTTAAAAGATATATCCAAATTTCGGATAAAAAATGCCTTACTTTGAATATTTTTTTTATTAAGTAATAATGAAGATACAATAATTTCAAACGTTCAAGTTGTAATTTAATATCTATTTTGCAACATATATATATTTTTTATACATATTTATTCACTCATAAAGTAGATATATCAATTTGAAAAAGTCGCGTTAGCCCATACAACCACCTTAAGGTTTATACTAACTATACTTCATTATTTCCAATTTTTGTTTGAATTTGAGATGGATTTGGTGTTTCTGAATAGCATTAATATATTGTTTAGTTAATGATCGTTGTCTCGTCTTCAGACTTTGACACTTTTGTCCCTTAAATAAGTCATTACCGCTTCAACTGAAGATCGTGGGAAAATTGCGGATAATTATAAGTTTTCTTACAAATGGGAATTGAAAAATCAATACGGGTTAGTTGTGAATAAAGTTAGTAAGAACAATTCGGATAGTTATTTCTTATTATGATATTTTATTGTTGAAACCTTATTCAATTGCTGAGATCTGATTTCATAATTTAACATTAAGAATTTTTATAATTTTTTATTCAAGAGGTTTGCAGCTGTAGGACACAAACGGCTAACAAAAAAATTAAGAACTCTATGTACACAATTTTGTCGATTTTATACAATACTTTATCTTTGTAAATATTTTTAGCTAAGTTTAAATCTGAAAAAGCTTAGATTCAGTATTCTTTACGGTCATCATTAATTTCAAAAGACTGTTAAGCTACCCAACAAGTTTATTTGTCACTGTTGATACCAACTAATCAAAGGCTGACCTTTTGAACAGATGAACAATTATATGAGTAACAAGAGTTATATGGTGGCAATAATGCATGCATGCACTTTAAATATGCTATTTCAATACTAATGGATAATGATTTAACGTGTTGTGTTCTTTTTATGCATGTGGCATGTTCTGAGAACTTTAAAAGAGTTTGAAGGATATGTGACATTCACCAACCCGCACTTGGCCAGCGTGGTGAATTAAGGCCTAATCTTTCTCGCCAAGAGAGAAGTCCCTGTGTCCCAGCAGTGGGAATGTTAATAGGGTGATGATGATGATCCTTTTATGCCTTCGAAGGTACATATTATAATTTGCTACTTATTTTTAAAAATTATGTGTATCATTCTATAATTATGTGTACCTACTAATGTAATTTGTTGTTTAATCGTGTTATTGTACCTAAAATATTTTATCCGGACAAATTTACACAACAATCCATACATTTCAAAACAGTGAATAAACAATCCTTATAACATGTTTTCCAACCTTTAGCGTCGGTGTTTATCCAAATTATTATGGGACCAACTCCGAGGTGAATACCTACCATTTCCAACAGAAAACCAAAATCGGAATACTCAGTAAAAAGTTATGCGTGGTCATACATAATAAAAACACGTAGAATTGAGAACCTCCTCCTTTTTTTCGTCAACGTCGAATATTTAATCTATTTAAAGCAGGTTTCCTCAGATTTCCATGTAAGTCTATTAAGAGATTTTGAATACAATTAATTTAGGTTAATGTTCAGTTGCCATTGAGCATAGAGCACACAGCTGCAAAAATGTTTTTGTTTTCATTCATCATATTTTAAACAACATTTTACATATTTTCAAGTTAATAAATATTGGTCGCTACAATAACTGTTCAGAGCATTCATAATATTGTTTGTACCATATCCATTCAAAATGACATGAATACATTTGTCTAATTTTATAAAATAAGTATATAGCTAGGGTGGGGGTAAAGGGTTATCGCATATTGGTCGTGAAATATTATAATTTTGATCATAGTAGGTAGAATAGAAAACACTTTATTGTACACCACACAAATTAATAATAAACTTTACAAAAACCTTAACTAATTAAAGGGTACAAAGGGCGGCCTTATCGCTATGAGCGATTTCTTCCAGGCAATCTTGGGATGGACAGGAAATAAAAGAGACGCGTAATATATTTTATAGATCAAAAAGCACCGTCAACGAATAAGTTGAAAGTATAGTTTATTACTATAGCGCGAAATGTTATAGCATCGTGGAACATGGCGCTCTCGCGAGCTTGCGGCTGACGCCCTCGTTGTCAAACGCAGGAGTCGCTGTGGCATGAATCGCTGCGGACACTCGGCGATTTCGTTACTAGTCGTTGCGGACACGCTGAGATTCCGTTACGAGTCGCGACGATACGCGATTATATCGCTCGTTTGTGGAGACCCGTCAATGTAAGCGCGGACTTCGATTCTCTCCCTCCTAGACGGCCCCTAACATTTGTATAAAAGGGGAGAGTGTTGAGATGAGATGACGGGTCATCGAGGGAAATAGCAGCAAAATACACACCCCACGTGTGTTATAAGAAGCCTTACCATGAGCTGCCATTTTATCAAATAAAGATAACATTTTAGTTGTCAATTGTATGGGTTTCCGACATAGAGTCAAGGTCAAGGTCAGAATAAATGGCAACTCTTTTTTTATGCTGAGTAAGTCTTAATTTGTCCACAATCTCACCGGATGTATAGTGATGATGTGGTCTAAGATGGGGCATGAAGACATAGAAGGTAGATGGCTTCTCCGGATCACAGTCATAAGGAAACACGAAAAAAACTCATGGTACGGCTACTGGGCGGGAAGATGATTATCATCCTAAAACAGTTACAACTGCAGTAAATATAAATAATAATATTTGATATTGAGGCAATTTAACTTTATTACTTATATAAATGCGATTTTACACACTAGTGTGCTATGTAGGTAATAAGTTAATAACCGTTTTTGGACTACCATAGTCTTTTTTCTTTAATCTGATGATTTGCCAGTGAATTAGATATACTATATTATGTGATATAGTTTGTGTTTACATGTATACCTTCTGCAGTTTGCCTGCTTTGTTGGTTTACAGTTCGCCACTTGCTACATTTCGAGACCTCAGTATTATTTAAAACATAGGTGGTACCTACTGGTTCAATAATAATAAAGTGGTTGACTTGCAAAATGAGCGGGAGCTTTTCGGCTTTGTCTTTCATTTTACACGGCATCTTGAGAATAACCGCAGGAATGTGTTTTTGTTGATACTTTGCTACTTAACAAAATAATGCTATGATGTTTGGTGATGAATTGCCAATGCAATGGGATTAAGACATTTGAATATTATCACATTACATCGGGGCGTCCACTTCTGGATATAAACCTACCTAAAAAAATAAGGTGATTTTTTATTTACTTTCTAGTTGTATAATAATATGCACAAAATTAAAAATAATAATAATTTTGGTCATGGCGCAGCGGCGACGACGGGCCGGGGTCGCCATTCAAATTAACGAACGCATTATATAGACAAAGACAAAATAATAGAAGAAATAACCAATGAGAATAAAAACTAAATCTAGCAGTATAGATTTATTTTTTCTATTCAATTTATTGGTACGTATTTGTAATAGGGTTATTTTATTGAATCATTTTTCGAAACACACTTACAATCAATTTTATTTATGCATCACTAATTCAAGCGTCTTCTTATCAAGAATTCTTGGGTTACCCCAAAAATTCTACTACCTACTTGGGCTAAAGGTGTCTTTTATACAATTTTCTACAATATTTAAGAGGTGAGTGAGCAATGTATTAAATTAACTGTGAGAACTTTAATCAAGATAATTAGTAATAAGGCTTTCATTTATCATAACAAATATTTTAAGTACACCTACTATTCTAAGTGCACCATTATGTTTGCCTCTGGAATAAATGCATTTTGAATTTGATTTTTTTTTATTTATTTATTTATTTAAACTTTTACATTGCCATTACAGTACAAAACTAATGCGACAATGGAAAATCATAAGTACATATAAATTAAATTACATAATAATTACAAATATATTGTTCAAATACTAATTCCAATTGATTCTGTTTATTTGATCTCAGTACTGGGACACGGCACTATTATTTTTTTTCTGATATGAAGTAAAAAGTCAACATCCTCGCGCGCACTGCAGAAGCTATTGAGAGTGCGTAGAGCCCTCTGAAAAGAAGACTTGCTCCACAACTTAGTTCTTGCCGTTGGTATGGCAAAGAGCGAAGGTCGTCTGCGTGCATATACATATTTCGTGGGAACATAAAATCCTATATGCGCCAGGACTGGTGGATTATATACCAGACCTCCAATAAAGCGAAATATGTATGTCATCAGCGATATATCCCGCCTGACTTCTAATTTATTATAGCCCACCATACCAAGGACAAACAATGTGTAAAATGGGTAAACTCCATACTATCTATATAAATAAAAATGAATTGTTGTTCGTTAGTCTGATTAAAACTCGAGAACGGCTGAACGGATTTATCTTATCATAGTCTTGAAATGTTCGTGGAGGTCTAGGGAAGGTTTAAAAGGCGAGAAAAAATCGAATAATTGCTGGGAATTTTTTTTATATAAAAACCCGTGCGAAGTCGGGGCGGGCCACTAGTTTAAAATAAAGATATTTAGTAAACTTATTCTGCATATTTTCTAACATACTAGAATTATATCATACTTAATCGTTTGTTTTTCAAAATTTATTAATCCATATTCCACAGCTGCGATATAACAATTTCAAACTTTCTATCGAAACTGCACGCTATTGTTGTCGGCGTTTACTCTGTCATTCAAATAGCCCGGAAAGGAATCGTCTTGCAATCGGAATGTCGTACTATCGATTATTACTGATTATCGATGAGCATGAGCTAGTTCTAGATTAATCGAGTAGTTTTTTCATGCCACGGTATTTTAGATTTGATTAAGATACGGACATCTAGGTATCAAATCAAATAATCTAGAATTGAAAATACCAATTAGGAACCGAATGCGTGATCGGCGAACTTTCATTCTTGTCTACTTTATTATTCTTACGTTTTTATTTTTTTTATTACAAAAATAGACCTAAATTAATAAGAATTTTTACACATGCTTATTAGGAAATTCCCTTTTTTTTGTAAATAGAAAATAGGGGGTATGATAATTATAAATAGTTTAAACTTAAAGATAAAGTATACATAAGTGCTGTGTGTGCTCCTTTCCGCGGTCTTAGATTATTTCACTGGACCTAAGTAGATTTTTTTTTAATTCTTGTTTGTTTTTTTCTTGTAATTATATTTTTTATACTAAGCCAAAATTAAGATGTAGCCAGTGGATCCTTATCTTAGATTAAATTTAGATTTTTGAAATATTTTGTATGAAAAAATCTTATTTCTGTGTGTCGTGTTTCTCTTGGCGAGAGAGATTAGGCCTTAAATCACCACGCTGGCCAAGTGCGGGTTGGTGAATGTCACATGTCCTTCAAAACTCTTTAAAGTTCTCAGAACATACCGGTTTCCTCACGATGTTTGCCTTCACCGTTAAATCACATGTTTAAAGCGCACATACATTCGAAGAACTCAAGAAGAAAAATCCAGAGGTGCGTGGCGAGGTTCGGACCCACGACCTTCGGAATGAAAGTGGAGTGTCCTCCCACTTAGCCAACACGGCATACTTAGATAGTAATTAATAACAATAGAATAAATAAATAAATAAATATTTCCGGACTACTCACACAGCATCACCTAACCCCAAACTAAGCAGAGCTTGTACTATGGGTATTATTAGGTGACTGATATACTACATAGATATTTTTTTTTCTAAATACATACATATGATACATAGAAAACACCCAGACCCGAAACCAGAAATTGTAGATCGTACAAAATCTGGTCCCCCGGCGGGAATCAAACCCGCAACCTCCTGCGCCTCAGGCGGACGTTCGCCCACCGAGCCACTGAGGTCGTCAAAAATCACAACACAAAACTTGACCTATCCGAATACAGATTAAAACCATTAACACGTAACATATTAAACCCAACACTATATAACCAAAATAAATGTAGATAAGTATGTATTAGGGTGATTCCAATCTCCGTATTTTGCAAACCGCGCGTCACTCCACCCTTGGTGGTGGGTGCTCATAAATGGTCGCTTGCGCAGGTCGCCTGCAGTCCGCGAATCCTAGCAAGCGCAGCGTACGTACCGGTGAGTCCACTACAGATACGAGTGAAGTTTGGAACGGCCATATAGTGAGAATAGAGGCTTTAAATATAACATATACGGTTTGAAACTATCGCATGGTGAAATTAAGCTTTAAGATAGTATGGGGGACGGATAGGTTAAGTTTTGTGTTGTGATTTTTGAGTGCTAGAGGGTTTATGAAAGTGGAGGGTAAAAACGTATACCTAAGCTCGTTAGAGGGCGTAAAGGGTACATATATAATAGAATACAAAACACTTTAAAGTATAATAAACTTTACAAAACCCTTTACTAAATTAAAAACAGGTACCTATGTGGAATTTGGCTTACAAAGATCCAAAATCTGCCTGATCTTATAACGCATTTATTGAGTACCTAGGTATTATAACTTTTAAATATTTTTAACAAGTCATGCATGTTTAACATAATTGCAAGTATTTTTGCCCCTTCTAGGGCGTAGTCCTTGTTTCGAAACCTAGTACAGTGATTACCTCTCATCTCTAATCCGTACGCGCTTTTAAGCCTATCACTTCAAAAACATAGGACTCCCATGCACAGTTTCAATCCCATATGGTGGAGTTCTGTAAAACCCGCCTAGGGAACGTCTACACCCTAGATGAAACTTACCTGCCAAATTTCAAGTTTCTAGGTATTATAATTTTTGAGATTTGTTTTAACCTTCAATATGTTTTAAGCCAAAGTGTTCGCGTTCCGTGTATGTACCTACTTATTTGGAAACTATGAAATTGCAACCCAACACGCATTGAATAAAATATTACCAGATATTTTTATTACAAGACAAATCATAAGACATTTAAAACATAAAAAGATCCTATGAAAGAAGCCATCATAGGATTTTTTTATGTTTTTAATGTCTAAAGTTAAATTTATTTGCGTGCTCATTCAAAGTGATTGCTAAAGTTAGTTGACCTATAGCGTTTTTGTATAGAGGTATATTGCGCGCCTTGATTCATCTCATTAGCCATATAGGTACCTAATGATTTGTAATAATCTAGAAAAAATAACCAAAATATTATCCCAAGAAGCAAGACCCGCCATATCCGCCCGCCCAAACTGTAGACGCTTTTGAAATAACGTTAAAAAGGGCTTATAAGTTACGTCACCTTGCACAGTAAAGCAAGGTGACATACTAGTCTAAATAACTTTCAAAAATGTAGATAATTAAAAAAAACTCTTTCTTAAAATTGTACCAAATACTGATTAAAAAATATATATGGATATGGACAAAAGTTTAGTTTTAGATTTAATCTTTCAACCCCATTTTTGGAGATTCATTTTTTTGTACGTTTTTACGTTAACCAACATAAAAATAGATACTTGCCTTTTAGAAACCACCTTTCTTTCACGAATGCATGACCTAGAAAGTAATAACGTTATCTTCTGGTAGGTTTTTGGGAATGCTGTATGTACTTATAAACATTCCTTTTGAACCATCTAGTGTAGAAAACTGCTTCACAGACAGCGGATGCAACTTCATTACATTTTGTGCATTGCAAAGATATTACGAGATACAAACCGTCGAATATACATAATAACTGTGTTTGTTCCAAAGAATAGTGCTTTAACTTTTTGTGGACTAGTAAAAACCTCTCAATTTCACATACCTAGACCCTCACAATACCTAACTACCCATTATTGACCGTGGTAACGCTTACTCATGCAGAATAGAATTACCGAACGTCTAAAAACTGTTCAAGCGCCATGAGACAATGTCGTCTGTTAAATAATTTATCTAGTATTCACGTGGCTATAGCGATAATATATGCAGGGTATGAACACGGTTATTATTGCTTAGCATTTTACTATTATTTTACTAAAATTATGTAATTGTACCTGATATTTCAGAAGTAGGTACTTACATAATTCATCATCATCATCCTGCCCTTGTCCCACAATAGGTGGGGTCGGCACAACATGCGTTTTTCTTCCTTAATATGTAGGTACTTACATAATTAAAAAAGCAAAAACATCAATTTTATTGTTTTTTCAGGCAGTTTGGTTGCTTGAAAGAAATCGCCATCTTCGATAAAGCTGCCCATTGTTCTTGTAATTATTTTGTATTTTCTTTTCTTCTATGTTGTGAACAATAAAGTTTTATTTGATTTATTGAATGTACATTACGCATGTAGACTGAGGCTGAGGCTGTGTGAGCTAGAGCTTACATTTTTTCTACATAGGTTTTCTGATCTTCATTCATGCTCTACATAGGGTTTGTTCCTAATATAGTAGATAAAATATTGGAATGAAAAAACACATGTCTAAATAATGACATTAACATAGGTAATGTAAAAAACAAAAATTAGACATGGGTCTGCTAGTCTACTGTAAAATAAATAAGATTTTTTTATCTATAGTGAAAATATTAAAAGTCAATTACGTTGTTGAAGATGCATTTATATTTGAATAGAGCAAAAAAAAGTATTTTCTGAGAAAATTTAAGACCCACACGAACGCTCCTTTGCCGTAAGTTTGGCAACTCTGTCTCGACTCTATTATTCAATAAGCAATAAAACTTTAATAACTAACATATAGATGAATATCTATTTAATTATTACGTTTTGCCATCTTTCTCACCAAAACTAAAATTGGTTGATAAATCGTAAAGATAAATAAACGATTTGTCGAAAATAACGGTATTTTAACGGAAACTAGAACAATAGGTTATTGTTGCCTTTATTGCTTGTTCACGAAATAAATTATATTTCATTAAATAAAGTAGAGGTAAGAACACACACCTTTGCGAATCTACTTACTGGGGCCTGGAGATACAGAAAAATAATTATATGTTAATTTAAATATTATTGCTGTGAAATTTTAAAGTGTTCTTTGTGATAGCAGAGCTCTTGAAATTAAAATAAATTCAAAATAGAGTAGAATGCTGCTTAGCGCCATTTTAATTTTATTTTTAGCTTGTTACCTAGTTTTATATTAGGATTATTTTAGTAAGATTTCATTTGGTATGCCAATAACTCATTTGTTACTGTGGAAATTTTATTGGTTTATGTTTAGTTTAAGTTTATTATTAAAAGTATTGTGTACATGTTTGTTTCCCAAATAAAATAAAACAAAATAATGTGTAGGGTGGGGACCATCTACATTATAATACACTATTTGTGTAGGTAAAGTGATGTAGATATATAAAATAAAAGCTCTTCTCTATTCGTATAAATGCTTACATACAACTATTGTTCGATGTAGGACAGATTTTTTTAACAATTATAAAATAAATGTTTTTAAGAAAATGTAGTTGATAACTTCATACGGTCTCATTGTTCACGTGTATGATAAAAAAAAACAAAATCGGTTCATAATCGACGAAGATATCCGCTGACTTACCTACATAAAAAAATATATATATATATATATACGGTCAAATTGAGAAACCTCCTCCTTTTTTTAAGTTGGTTAAAAATAGTCCTATAGAGTTCTTTATCGAACTATTTCCATAAGCAGAGCAGCATATGTTTAAAACATACTTAGTTTACATAGACGGCTCTAATTTTTAGGGAACAATCAACGTGTAGGTACAAACTTTCGTAACATTCGGAGGGTCTGAGAACCGAGTGCCCTTAGCCCCACTAATAGGAAGCCATTGCGGGCCCCCGGCTAGTGGTCACGCGACGGCTCTTCAATCATATCCTCAGGTCGTGTATGCATTAATCATCATTATTCTTCTCTAGTCAGATTTATTTCAATTTGTGTAAAAAAAAGTGTGTGTAGAAAAATAATGAGAGGTATCCCTTTACTAATGTCGCAAGCAAGAGGTCTAGAGGCACTCTTTTTCTACACAAATTTAAATAGTTCAACTAAAGGAAGGTTTATCACATTGAAAAATAGTAATCAGATTTAATTCACTGCTTATACTAAACATAGAAAATGTTAAATTTCTACAAGGCTCCGCCGCTTATTTTTTCAATATTTTAGCGTTAATATCATTAAATAAATATCTAAATTTGGTGGGTAAAACCCAGCCTTTGGATATTTTCTACTTAAAAAATGTGTGTGCGCTTTAAAACCTATGCATGTGATTTTTAATTATTCACATGCCTCCTAAAACTATACTTATTAGATTACATAATAGAGCAAGAAAATAATGCCATATTAGTTAATTAGTCATTAAAATAAATTAAAGTTTCTTTAAATTCAACATTTTTATTTAAATTGTTTTCTTTTCGCTTATGTAGATCTTCATCGGAACCTTGCAGTCGTCAGCAATAAATAGAGTTATTAAATGAAAAAAATATATTAGTAACACCTGAGCGAATATGGGATGGGATGGATGGGATCATACCGTACGGACCGTACGGTCATACGACCGTAATAATCGTTCCTACACCCCTTTGAGCCTCTAGAACTCTTAAGTTCGAAGTATCCTCAGATATGTATTTACTCAATACTAAAGTTTTCTGTTCAACTAAGTTTTGTATTGAATCTTTTGTAAATGAAGGAACACAGATAATCAAAGGTTTCTTTGTTCACTAGTTGGTAGGTATATCTTACAGATAACTACTATTATTTAGCTGACAATAGTTTCAAATACCTATTCCCGTGTTAAACTATAAGGTATCGACCGAATCTGGTAACCCTGTTATTATAGAAGCTATATTTTAAATCGTATCGTGTCTGGTTGTATGGAGTTAGTGTGTTTCAAGAAGGCTGTGCTTTGCGCAAGCATTTTAAAGAACCTTTTTTTTATTTATTCTTATTAGTCATCAATGAATATACAAGGTGTTTCAAATTGGTATATAAAGCGAAAAGGGTGAATGAATGGCACCAGGCGAACATTATATTATTCAACAGCATTTAGATTTCGAGGATTCTCGTTTTTTCAGTTTAATTTAATCGCTAGGTCATGTTTAACTTCATACCATAATTTTTTTTTCCATCTGAAAAAGTTAAATAAAATCTTTAATCACTGTTTTATTGGTGATAATTATAATAATACGAAGTGTGATATGAAAGTAAGCCCACTTTAATTTTCAGGCCTTTCAGGTAACCCTAAACAAAATTTAAAATAATACTTAAGACTGTCACTCACGAAAACATTGGATTTACAGAATTATATTTAACACATTAAAGATTTTTTTCCGACAAATGGGCTTCCAAATCGAAAAATCGTAGTACAAAAACTTGTCATGAGCCCAATTTTCAAATCCCTTTCACTTTATATACACATTTTGAAACATCTTGTAAAATTTGTGTTTTTGTTTCAGATAAGTTAGGACAAAAGCAGCACCAACATCATGCTGCGTCTGTCAACGTTTTGCAGTAAGTATCTACCTATATAATTTATTATTAATAATAATAATAAAAGCATTTATTTTGCACACACATAAGTACAGACAAATAACAACACAGACAATTAACATTCAGTAGGTAACATAATTAATTAAATAAAAAATAACAATAGTAACAAAATTTGTGAAACAAAAAACATTACACGAAAAACAAAAAACAAACATCGAACACATAGGAACGAAAATAGGTAGGACACTAGTTATAAGTCTAGGCCTACCTATAGTAGGTATGTATGAGCGAAGAATGCCTGCACTTAGGTGCGCACAAAAAAGGAGTTATTCAAAATTATTCTAAATTAAAAGGGGTTATTCTATGCCTATACGATCCTAATCCCATTTTCATGCAATTTATTTTATCCATTTTCATGCCATCTCAATGGCAGGAAATCTGTTGATATTAAAAATTGACTCCGATTGCTTCATTGTAGTGTAGTTATAATTATAAAAAATAAAAATAAAATAAATAATATATAATAATTAAAAATTATTTTTTTGCGTCATTCAACATTCAACCATAACTAGTACTAATAGTCTCTGGTAAGTACATGGTACCCTAATCTGCATTATATTTACGGATCCAATACAGCCGTTATTGAATAAATCGTTAAAAAATTACTTAACATTTATATTATATGTTGTACTTATGTTGGAGTTAAACGCTTTTATGCGATTTGTACTACATTTTTACGTCAAAAGGAGCTTTGATTCTCTATATCTTGGCACTTTCTTATTAAAATGATAAAGATAAAATAGATGTCCAGTATTTTTGGACGGGCTATTAAACGGACTAATCAGAATTATCTGTTTTTTACTAAGTCATCATTTCTTGGCCGATGCCGAAAATATGTTTTCTTAATGTGATCCACTGGGCTACGGGTGATATTTTCTAAATCACAGAATTTATGATTATTTATCGAGGCTTCTTTACTTTTTGATATAGGCAAATAAAAAAACGGGCAGCGTTGTGCGGCCAACATCTAGACAAATATAAAATATCTTATAATTTATGACCTCTATCACTCCTTTTTGCTATGGGCAAATAATTCAACGGGCAGCGTTTTGGGGCGAACATCTAGTCAAAATATCTGATCTTATAATTTGACCTCTATTTAAAATGTGGGTCAAAAACACAAAAACATCCAATATGTCTAACCCGCGTTAAGACGACAAGCTGTAATTTCGCTCATAATAATTTGACCTCTATACCGATATGTTTGAAATGCGGGTCAAAAACTACCATACCACAAAAACATCAGTTTCATGTGACCCACGTTAATGACACGGAACTGTTTCATCATCGCACGCGCACGTATTCGACCTTATGTGCGTATGAGCATCATTACAAATGACACTTGCCTTCTGATTTCTGCCAATTTTACTAATCAGATTTGCTACGGCTATAATTATTGCGTGGTAATTACATTACATTGCTCTTAACGTAACGTAAAACTCCCTATTTCTAGATAGATAATATAACTGTGAATTGGCTAAACAAAAAAAGTCTTGCTTTGCGTCCTTTAGAGAGAAAAAAAACAGGGTAAAAGCTTACATTGAAATGTTAGGTTTAATGTAATTTTGATTTATAAATATTTTTTTATAAAACGTTTTATGAACCTCCTATAAGTCTAATATAAAAAGTGAGATATTTTTATGAATACGTGAGCTGGTGTGTAGAGGGAAACGTAGGTTACCTGAGATTTCGTAGTCAGTGTTCAGAATCAGAATGTGACTACTTAACTACCAAGTTTGCTAATGTTGCTAATAAGGCTATCTCTGAAAAAGAAAAAATCTCTTTGCATTTTGTCTTGGTAGGGTTTCGTTTTGAAAACTGACGCGGTAGCCAAACTGATATAATTTAACGCGTCAACGCCTTTTACTGCGATACTCAAAGATAATATAAACTCAGAACTCACACTCACAGATCACTCTCAGAGACTCTCAGAACTCACAGATATCGCAGTTTTCACGCAGTGAAGTACATATATCTGTATATATATATATCTGTGATGCCTTATTACCGTCTGTTAGAATACAGGTTATGTTACATCTCACACTGTTTGTTTATACGGTCTGTTTGTTGATAAAGCGAAAAATAGGTGTCCAGTATATTTAGACAGGGTAACATAATGACTTAACATAATACCTTTTTATATTTATTTATTATATTAAAACACACATAACTTAGATACAGATATCTTAAATCTAAAACGTTATATACGGCACATTGAAAATACTTAAAATAAAATAACGCATCATATTATATTATAACTACTAATAATCTTCTATGTAGGATAACTATATGAGATGTGATATTTATGCAACCGTCTCGCTCGTATTACAAAAGTTTTAAAGTATGGAATTGTTTCATTACGAATCAAGGACTCTTAAAAGCCCTCTTTAGAACGCATCATGAATACAATTACATTAAATAATTTTCTAATAATATTATAAGGTACTTACTAATCGCTTTGCTCCAATCGTGACTAATTTTATGTAATTGAAATAAGTAGTCTAGTTGGTTTTCTAAAAACAATGAAAACTCATGACTGAAAATTTATTTAAACATTTGGCTATAACTCAATAGTTAAAGAGCAGAGGCTCTTTAACTATTGAATTCATTCGCGTTGCATGTTACAAGGTGAAATGTCAAATCCCATAGTTATAAAATACGAATTTGGATTTTACACAATTTTTTTTTTATTTATTGAGTTTCTCACATATCTGAAGCGTCATGCTGCTTAAATATATGCTTCAAAGCTTAAATATTAAATGTAGACAGCTGTCATATTATTATTTTTTAACCTTGACGAACTCCAAACACGAATTCGCGATATCTAACTTCAAGTATCGCAACGATATCGGGTCGAACAGTGGACTGAGGCTCTATACTCATTATTTCGAAACCACTTTTGAGCAAATGAGCGCTTTGAGGTTAAGATGAGCATGCCCAGGTAATTTGGTGGAACGGATCGTAGGAGCGTAAACTTTGAACTAATAAATAAGTACCTGCCACTTCACTAAATTCTAGTTATTTTGTAAACACTACTTAATACGCATACTTATTGAAATTCTATTTTATGTCTGTAAATCAACAAATCTATACTAATCATTTTAAAATCGAGATTTACTCACGTATTAGATTTTACTCCTTTTTTTAACTTATGACATAGAATAATAAATTACTACGTAACTCATGATAACTTTGAAAGTGAAATCTATACTAATATTATAAAGCTTTGTTTGTTCAGCAATTTTTTGTAAAATACGAGAGTTTGTTTTGATTGTTTGTTTGAACGCACTAATCTCAGAAAGTAGTTGGTCCTGTCTGGATTAGAAATGATTTAAGTATTAGATAACCAATTTATCTAGAAAGGCTTTAGGCTATACTTTGTATTTGTCTATTTCATCTCATAATGTTTTTTTTGTCTGGTGCGTGCCACACCCTTTCCGCTTTACATACCAATTTTTAAACACCTTGTATATAAAATAAGTAATTCAATATGAACTATAATATATCCGTTAGGTTTAGGTGTCAAAGTTCAAAACCTCTATCGGGAAGTGTTTCATTAACCGCAAACTCAACGCGACGCATACGCAGCGTGCTTGCCGTCACGACTAAATAGAACAATAAAACTAGGAAGCTTAAGCTTTCAGATGAAACTGCCCCACTTTCCCGAGACTCAGTGCTCCATCAACAGCTTTTAAAAGGTGTCTGCGGCGGGTCGTGACGACTGTTCCTTCAATTGGGATTGCAGTAGAGTGAGGTTTTGAAAGCACCTTAACTTGTGGCCTCTTCTCATCTTTGTTCTAATGAAAAGACGTTTGAACTACACAAGTTAAATAGGGTAGATGACTTAAAATTAGAGAGATAATTTAAGAAAATTACTTAATCTTTTAAAGTTATCGTGAGTTACTACACTATTCACTATATAAACCGAGATTAAAATCTAATAATTCGTAAGTAAATCCCGGTTCTTTGAATGAATAATGTACTTTAAAGCTTTTTTTAACGAATTCAAGATGGTACTGTACATTGAAGCTTCGCGAGGAGATTTGCTTGATAAATACACACGCACGTAAGAGGCTCTCGGGAATCTACTGGGAAGTGGGTCCATAGACGTATACTATGAGTGGGTCTTATGGCGCTTTCTATATGAAATCTAACTGACCCCAGCAAACGTTGTTTTGCAAAATGAAAAATAGATAGTAGCCGATTCTCAAGCCAACAACGGGCAGGTGAAACAAAATAAAACCTTAAAGATTTTTTTAAATTTGATGCAGAAAAAGATAAGGACACATCCGTAACCTTCGTTTCTCATTCGTTTTCTGCATAAAATAAAGAAACCGGGTTGGCTAAGTGGGAGGACACGCGACGTTCATTCTTGAGAACTTTATGTGCACTTTAAACACGTGCTATAACGGTGAAGGCAAATATCGTGAGGAAACCGGCATGTACCTACAGAAAAATAAAAATAAAAACGACAAATTTATCCGCGGACATACATAAAAAAAATATATATATGCGGTCGAATTAAGAAACCTCCTTTTTTTGAAGTCGGTTAAAAAGAGTTTGAAGGTCATGTGACATTCACCAACCCGTACTTGGCCAGCGTGGTGAATTAAGGCCTAATCTCTCTTGAATAAATTTATTATTATTATTTAGCTTACAATTTCCCACTTTTTTCACGGCAGAGCAAAGAGCTGCCTCCCATCATGGGAGTCCCATGTTTTATTTGATTAATCAATTTTACTATAATTGGGTTACATGACTTAATGGCCAAAGACCAATGACATTAATCAGTCAAGTAATAACTCTATTAATGTGCGCATTATTACATAAAAACGGATAATATGATGATGATCTAAACAGAATCAGTATCTATATGTAAACGATTTCTTACAAATTACGGGTAGGGTAAAATAAAGGGCCTATATCACCATCTCCGAGTGCAATCTTAGTCCGTCAGTCACCGACAGTCCTCATTTAACTTGAAAGCAATATATTTTAACAATTTACTTATTTATCTCTGTAATGGTGAAACAGACCCTAAGAATAAATAGTCCTTAGAACAAATGATAATATTCGTCTGTTTAGCATTTATCTAAGTGCTAATTATATTGGTGGTTTTAAAAAATATATAATCACACGTTAACTATGTTTAATGTCTCGTTTAGTTTAAAACTTCTGCACGGCCAAGATGCTCCTTGACACATCACATGGTGGCTAATTATAAAATTAACGATTATCATAAATCAGTGAATTTAAAAGCATTTCCATCAATTGCTCAGTTAAAATACCGTTCGCGTGTTTTTCATATCACTGGTAATTTAGTATGTCCTTCATATATCAAGCTGGTCAGAGGTTAGGCTATTCAAAACATAACTGTACAGCTATACAAAAAATGTAATTGCTGGACTATTCACACAGTCGAGCTGCATCGTAAATTAATAATGCTGTATTTTAGTGTTATTTTAACTAACCTGAGCGTATACCAAAGCTGTTTTATAATAGCACTTAGAACTAAACTCTAGGAAACCGGACATTCTTGGATCAGTATATACCATAAAATAATTAATTCAATTCAATTTACAGTCTAGAAGAGATCCTCCGTATTATGTCAGAAATAGAGGTCAGAGATGTTACGTACATAATTAACCAGCGTTTGACCAATCGCTTTGCTCCACATCACACCCCGGGCACAATGGGCCAGATGACATCGCGTGGGACCACACAGACTCAGGCGCAGTTATACAGAAACATGTGGGTCATCGATAGCATCGACGTCATAGTAGCTCAAAGGAAGATTTTCGTCTCTCTCATACACAGTGATACAGGGCCAACTAACACCCCACCCACCCCATTAACGTTCTATTTTTGCCTTTTTTTATAATCAATCCTAATATAATAACATTGAAGAGTTTGTTTGCTTGATCGGTCTAATCTCAATAGTCCGATTTGAAACATTATTTCACTGTTAGATAACCTTTATCGTGGAAGGTTTTTACTTCGGGAAAATACATAAAACACAACATAATAATACATCAAATCCTAATTTAAAATAAGTTGCACATATATTTATAGAAAATACTGAATTATGAAAAAAACACATTACGCAGTTGATTGGTAATGGATAGGTTTATAATATTTTCACAATATACGAATAATGGGACACCGCAAACGACATATACAATACACCGACACAATACTGTTTGATGCCGGCTGTACACACGCGCCGAGACACCCCGAGACAGGCCGAACGCGAGTGTGTACAGGGCGCTCTCGTCTCGTCTCGCTCTCTCGTTCTCGTCTCGGTCGCTCTCGGTGGCTTGTCGGTTTTTTGCGCCCGAGTCAAAGGGTCTCGTTGGCTCTCGCGAGGTAAACGAGAGCGAGCATGTACACACTCGTTCATTTACTTGCTCGCTGATAGTATTTAATTTTTTTTTTAATTTAATTTAATAAAATTATGTTTTTTTTTTCTCCATGGTTTACGATTTTTCTTTTTATAGTAAATGTTAAAAAAATTATAATAGCTCATGGCACAAACACAAATAGCCGCAGCAATTTCTACGTCCATTGTCGCGTGAGTCTTCAGTTCAAACGTTACTCGAACATAAAGAGGTATCAAAGTTACGAGTATAGTAACGATACGTAAGTTACGAGTACTAAATTAGATAGTAACGAATACATCCGGGAACGCTTTTTATAGTTACTTTTTCCCGAATAAAAGTATTCTATTCTATCAAAGGCTAGGTTGACATCAAATCAAAACCTCGTTATATCGAGATACAAAACTGTATTTCGTGTAAATGTGTCCAAACTTGTGAGACTGTATCCGCGAGAGTCGAGACAGTTTTGCAACGCCAGTAATGAGGAAATTAAGCAGCCTATCTGATCGCGAAGATACATCACTGAATAGGTTTTATTGTGGGATCGCATTCAATTTGGCTTGTTTAACTGTTTCTAAGTATTTTTGCATCGCATCCGATGTTGTGTAATCAGGGCCTTTACCTACTCTTGAGTGACGGTTAGGTATGGAATTTTCAAGGCGAGAAAAGAGATTTTGTCGGGAGATATTTTGAGTTATTTAATTCAGTTTAGTTAAGATGATTTTAAATGAAATTTAATTACTCGTATAAAATAAATTTGCTTGCACCCCAGGGTACTTTGCCCGTTCTATGTGACTTTCCTGCAGTAAAAGGCAGCGTACTTTTCTCGATAAATGGGATATGCACCTGTGAAATATTTTTTTTATGAAACAAATCAAATCTATTTATTAACTTATTACTAATATTACTTTTTATATAAATATATATTTTATGGATAAATATTTAATGAATGAAGTGTTATTTAAACTTAATAGTATATGTTTAATAAGTATTATATGTTATATACGTGTATGGTGCATTTTTCATATTATGCTATTTATGTACTTTAGTTGTTGACCTGCTTGACGTCCGAACGCCACCCAATACCAAAGGTTTTTGGCTGAAAAACAGCGCAGAGCGGCAACCGTTCTGCACATGCTGAGCCAACGCCTATTTCGGCTCACAATCTTTATATGTCAACCAAATGCGTATTTAGATTTGTTATATATATTTTGTTTTTGTTTTGGTTGTTTTAGTTTCGTAAAAATATTATTTTTATTTTTCTGTATTTGTGTTGTCGAAATAAATGTCTTTCTTTCTTTCTTTTCTTTTCTTTAAATCAAAATCGTTTATTTATTTTCTCACTATGGGTTTCTGTTATGGAGCCGAGACGACCTAAATTGCCACCGACTTGGTGCTCACCACCATCAAAAGACCAAACCACCTAAGGTCTTTCGGAGTCAAGGCCCATAAAGATACCATCTTAGATACAAATGTTTAGCAGGTGGGAAATACATTTATCACACCAAAAATCTCTTGCAAATAGGCTATGGAAACTCCAAGGTCAACGTAATGCAGTTTTAAATGTTTTCTTTAAGGTCCCGACCTTTTAGATGGTTATTTGGACAATAATCTTCACAAGGTTCTTATGATAAAACTTATTGTAGGTACCTCACTTTACACTTTGTATTATCATCTTTTTTTTTTTTTTTTTTTTTTTATTTAAAGAAAAAGGCTTTGTCGCTTAGCGACCATATCATCTTAATATATATAAATCTCGTGTCACAATGTTTGTCCTCAATGGACTCCTAAACCCCTTAACCGATTATAATAAAATTCGCAAACCATGTGCAGTTTGATCCAACTTGAGAGATAGGATAGTTTAAATCTCAAATTATAGTCGCAAAAATCGAATAAATGGCGGGAAAATACATTGAATAAAAACCCGTGCGAAGCCGGGGCGGGCCACTAGTAATTATATAGAAAATAAAGCAAAGGACTATCGGCACCTTCGGGACCAGGTGGCTATCCCTCCACCACTCCTTATTCCTCGCAAAGTGACTTAACTGGACCTGGCTCGACTCCAGGTTACCCTGGACCTACACCAGGATATGCAAATGTAGATATAATATGATCACACACTTAGTGCTTTTAATCTATACTAACTAATATTATAAATCTGAGTTTGTTTGAACACACTAATCTCAGCAACTACTCGTCCGATTTGATTAAGCTTTTACTGTTAGATGATTTATCGAGGAAGACTAAATTCTTTTTACCGTGGGAAAATACGTTGTTCTCGCGGGAAAATAAAAAAAAAGTGCAGCGCTGTGCCATCAAAGCTAGTCTAGAATATGATTCGAGCACTGATATGAAAATAAAGTACTTCTATTGGTTACTATAAACCCCATCGCTCGAACATATTGCTGATGGATATTCAGCTTTTGAGCTTGTGGGCACAACACTATTCAGTGCATCGCTGTCATGCTCCAAAAAATATTTTCTGATATTTTCTTTTGTTTCAGTGCTACTGGCTCTAGCAGTCGCTCAAAATGGATACGACTACAGCAAACCTTCAAAACCCTTCAACCAACAGCAGCAAGCGCCAGGTCGCCCTGGATCTACTTACCCCGTTCCAGGACAAGGTCCACCATCCAGCCGTCCTGGGTCAGGATTCCAAGGATCATCGTCCGATCGTCCAGGATCTGGGTTCCCGTCCGGCCCACCCGGACTATCGGCACCTTCGGGACCAGGTGGCTATCCCTCCACCACTCCTTATTCCTCGCAAAGTGACTTACCTGGACCTGGCTCGACTCCAGGTTACCCTGGACCTACACCAGGATATCCTGGACCCACATCTGGTTATCCTAGACCTACACCTGGTTTTCCATCTGGGCCTTTGTCTGGCTATCCTGGACCTACATCTGGTCCACCTGGACCTACATCAGGCTTTCCTGGACCCACATCCGGATACCCATCAGGACCGTCATCGGGCTATCCTGGACCCACAACTGGATATCCATCTGGGCCTTCATCTGGCTTCCCTGGATCAGCGCCTGGCTATCCTGGAAGTCAATCAAGCCTTTCTGGAACGGCTTCAGGATTTCCCGGAACTACACCAGGTTACCCATCCGGACCCTCTGCTTACTCCGACGCGGGCTATACTGGAACAAGCGCAACTAGGGGGCCATCTGGACCAGGATCACCAAGTGGGCCTTCAAACTACCCTGGTCTAGGACCTTCAGGAGCTTCAGGCCCTGGACAAGGCGGACGTATACCACAGGCCGATAGAAACCCTGGACAACAGCCTGGACAAGGTGGAAGAACGCCTCAGTCTGGCGGTTACCCCGGACAACCTGGACGGGCACCTCAGTCTGATGGATTACCGGGACAACAGCCTGGACAAGGTGGACGATCACCTCAATCTGCCGGATTCCCAGGACAAGGCGGACGATCACCTCAATCTGATGGCGAAACAGGGCAAGATTATCCAAGTCAGCCTGGTTTCGGATCTGGAAGCACCGGCTTTGGTGACGACGACACCGGAGCCTACGAAGGTGGCGATTACTCAGCTATTCCCGGCACACCTGATGTCGACTATCCAATCCTAAGTGAGATACCACAAACTAGCTTCAGATGCGACGCCCAGCAGTATCCTGGCTACTACGCAGATGTAGAGACACGTTGCCAAGTTTTCCATATTTGTGCTAACAACAGAACATACGATTTTCTTTGTCCGAACGGAACAGTTTTCTCGCAGCAGGATTTCGTTTGCGTCTGGTGGAACCAGTTTGAATGTAATTCCGCTCCTGAGCTATACAGTATCAACGCGGCTATCTATGATGCTATGAATAGCGTCTCTAATCAAGGTGACGTATCTGGCTTTGGCGATTATTCTCCAGGCTCACGAAGACCATCTTCCACTGGTCAAGGGTTCCCTGGTTCTGGTCCTCAAGGCCAAAACATCCCTGGTTCTGGTCCCCAAGGACAAAACTTCCCAAGTTCTAGCCCCCAAGGGCAGCAAGGTTTCCCTGGTTCGGACCCTCAAGGTCCTTCAGGTTTCCCTGGCTCCGGACTTCAAGGGTCTACTGGCTACCCTGGACGCACAGGACAAAGTCCTTCCGGTTTCCCAGGTTCGGGCCCACAGGGACCATCGGGTTACCCTGGAAGCCCAGGACAAACTCCTTCTGGATATCCCAGTACAGGCCAACAAGTTCAACCGGGTTACCCTGGGAGACCAGGACAAAATCCGTCCGGTTTTCCAACATCAGGACTTTCCGACTTTCCGGGATCTACACCATATCCGACCAGAGGTCAATCTTTACCGGGCAGTACAGGTTACCCCAGCTCACAAGGCTCGTCTTCTTATCCAGGGTCAGGGTCTTCAACCCCTTATTCCACTAGTTCAGGCCAAGATTCTCCCTACTCATCAGGAGCGGGCCCAACTACCAGCTATCCAGGAACTAGACCTAACGCAGCCTATGAAGGATCAAGACCCGGTTCCACTGACAGTCAAAGTCAAGGCTATCCTTCAGGAAGGCCCAATGGACCAAGCTTCCCAACCGGACGAGGGAACGGACGACCACAGCCACCAAACAGAGAATATCTGCCACCGAGAAACTAACAAACTACTTTGAAATATGACTCCAGTATTAGACAAGGAAATCCCAACGTTAGCTTTCATAAACAGCAAAGCTATTGATGAGTGTGATAAAAAAGTAGTATTCTAAGCTAGCCATTATGTAGATTAATAAACCAAAATGTAGCTAATTATCAGAAAAAAATGTTGACGAAACGGAAATGTTGGTGCTGACTATTTAGAATTTAGGGCTGACAATCAAGAAGAGTTACCACAGCTAGTGTTCTTAGTAAATAATACGACTTAAGATTAAATGATTTATCTAGTTTAAAACTGTAGAAATAAGATCATGTAACAAGATGTAATGTAAATAAACACATTTACATAATCGAGGAGTTTTCTTTTCCAATGACAATTAGAGCAAACTTTTCACGCTACAGAGCCTCTGCGTGGGGCGTGGAGCTAGTACTGGATCCACTTCTCATTCTAAAACTATGCCTTTTATTTTTAACCGATGGTGCTACTTTGGGGGCCACTTTTATAATATTTTTTTGTAGCATGTCTTGGATGCCATCCATTTCTGAACAAGATTTCGGTAACTGATTTCCTTGCATCAAAACTCGCAGCAAACCAGTTTCGTGTGACTTTTTGTATAGATTTTGATGATGTAATACTGAATGTAGCTGTTTTAAACTTATAAAACTGAGACTGTTGTATGAAAGATTCAAGCAACAGAGCACCATATTTCCAACACACCACGAGTAACCATCAACTGTGTTAATGGAATCATCATCAAAAGGATCAATGAAAGAATCTATTAGTGAACTAGCTGATTTACTCTGCAGTATAACTTCAGCCTTCGTGCTTCTATTTCTTTGCTTTGAATTATTGCGATTTTTACTACTCATTGCAGCATTTTTTTTCATACCACTGTTAAGATCTTCCATTGATTTTGGTCTATCATGATAATATTTTCTTGACATTGAAGTCGTTTTAAAATATTCTATGCGCCTTTAGCATTTGTTTGTTATCTCGTCACAAGTTAAAGGGTAAGGCAAAAGCGAGCGGAAAATGTGGCCAGCACCTTTATCAGTAATCCGATTGTCAGCTAGATTTAAGTACCGCAAATGCCTATTAGTTCGTAAAGCTTCTCCAAAGTATTTCACTCCTGCGTCTGTTATGTGGTTAGACGATAGATTCAGATTGGTTATTTTGGCTTCTGCGGGCTCGCCAATGTGTAGCGCTAACGCAATTTCTTCACAAACCTGATCTGTAATATTGCATCTGCACAATGATAGACTAGTCAAATTTGAGGGAGTCTGTAACAACAAAGCGTAATTTGCTTTTGGAAGAAGCGTGTTATCGAGATCTATATCAGTGATGGACGTCAATGGTAGAAAATCCATAAACTCGTGCATAAAATAACCGTTGAGTCGGCATCTCTTGAGCACGAATTTGGAAAGTAAAGATTGATGAGGCATTACCAGTCCAAAGAATTGTATAAGTATTCTGGGTATTTTTTCATTTTGTAGTGCGACTTCATTAAGTCTATTTAGATAATCAAAATATGCATTAATGGTTATTACTTCCACAGCATCCGTGAAAACTGCCAGGGCTTTATCAGATTCATCTGTGGTTGCGGTTGTAGGCGTAGTGGTATTAGTGCCTGGTGGTTTGTCATCCTTTCGTTGCGAAGAAAAACCTTTGGTTTGTTTTTTGCTACTAGACATAGCCTCTGGCTTTTTGGAGTTACCATCTGTGAATAACATTACGTATGTTGATAACATTAATAATAATTTAAGGAAAGTTCAATAACGGCTTAAATTATACTTAATTTGATTTTATCATCATCATCAACGATTTAAACAGACAGTGAACCTGGAACCATATCATCTGTACATCTAATGTGTAAGTACATTAGATTAGATGCAATCTAATCATAATATTTTCGACATCAAAGTTCATATAATTTTAATTTGTCAAACAGTTTGTTATTTTTGTTGTTGTATTGAATTTCTATTGGGAGACGCAAAATGGCGTTCAACTGAGTAACATCTTTTTCAATTTATAATTTTATTTAACTCGACACTGGCAAATTGTCGCTTCAAGCGCAGAAACTGAACTGAATTTATATGGGTTACTAGGTAGTTACTAGGCATTATTAAAATATGGAGACAAACCTTGCACATGCTTTTTCACAACGAACTTTAAACAACCACTTCCAAATTTTTGGCAAGCAAGTTCTAAAAACTTCTCAAAATCCAAAAGATCTAAGTTATTCGTTTTATTGGATTTTCTTCTCTGAACTGATCTCATTGACATGGATCTCATTGTTAAATATTAAATACAATAAAATTGTAAGTCTACTAAAACTAACTCAAGGAAAACAATGTTGTCAAGTTTAAACTCAGGTAAGGCAGTTACATAGATTTTAATATGAAATAAATAGAAAAGACTTTGCCATCGCTAATTTTTATTTTGTAATTCAATATAAGAAAACCTGTTAATGACTACCCACGACCCCCCGACCTACGTCGCAAAAAAAAAAACAGCTAAAGTTTTGTACCATTAAAAATAAATGCGTTTCTTTAAACAAAACATTCTTAAAGAAGTAGGAAATGGTGCAGAGCTTATAGCTAATCTAAAAAAATTACCTCGCTTAAGTCAAAAAGATTGCTTAACCAGTCAGTAAAAAAACAATACGAATCAAAAACCACTTATAGAAAACATTGAATAAATTATCAGAAAACATTGCTTTTACCTTGATAGAACTAAATAATATATACTTAATTAATATCAGCTTTACCTATTAAGAATCCATGAATATCAAGTATACATAACCGACATGCACGCTTGGACCTCATTCTACTTAAATAAAGAAATTCTGTAATGTAATTATATCTCTCACTTTTGTATTAAAAATAGTGTAACTAGTATTAACTAAATATATTTTAAAAATTAAGTGGTAAAACATAATTAGGAGAATTAGAACTGACTTTATGACCGTTTTTCTACCAGACCTCAGCATGGTTATGTAGGTATATATAACATAGATTATTATTTGACTTTTGGAATATATTATTAACATTATATTATACACTCTGATGGGCTTAGCTTAACTTTTAGCATAGCGTGGTAGAGCACCCTGTATGTACATCCTGTAATAACATATTTTTTACCTTGTAGTGTCGAGAAGATCTGCAAACCGAACCTTTTAACTTACACGATTTACTCACAAACAAAGCTTTGTTTAAAGCTTCCGTAGTACATTTTTGTATTTATCATAAAGATTACTTGATTGTGATCTTTATGATAAATACATAAAATATATAAAGATCACACTCTAATTTATATCATACTTGTGGTAAATGACCATTCTCTGCTCAATAACTAAACCTTTAGATATGGATAAAGAATGGCCCTTTGTCCTGCTGGGTGACCTACGACTTAAAAAAAGATGAATAAAGGTTACTAGGCAAAGTAAACACCACAACTATTCCAAAAATCTTTTATTAATTCCAATTTTAGTAATATAAAATCTCGTTAAATTGTACAAATTCACAGTGAACCTTAATCGGAGGCAAGTTGAAGGGATGAAATGGCAAGGGGTAATCGTGTCTGATACATGATTCTGCTTGTGTTACATAAGTTGGCTAACAGCTGGCTTATGTAACAAGGAACCAGTAAAGCTAGATAAAGGCCTCGACACACCAACCGCAGCAAGAGCAGCGCTGCTTCAATGTGGCATAATTCTTCAAATACAACTGAACAGGCCGTCCATGAAACAAGTGATCTTTTCTAAGTGTTTTTTATTCTGAAACTAGCGGTCCGCCCCGGCTCCGCTCGGGTTTATTTATTTTTCTCGGCGTAAAATAAATAAAGAATTATTATCTTATCTTATCTTATCTTAAAAACCATCCTTGGACTTCAACTAATATGTAAAAAAAGAATTGAACAAATAGGTCCAGGCGTTGTTGAGTTATGCGCATAGCAACACATTTTTTGATTCATTTGAAATAAGGAAGTAAAAATATCTAGACTATGTTGCAGGCCGCTTTTCGGTTGACAAAACAGCGTTTGACAAAGAATAAATATATGTTCTTATATAATTTACAACACTTGTGATATTTTGTGATTCTTTTCAAACCTCTCAAGCCTCACGTAATGGGCGGCCCTTGCTGGACAGTGCTGTTTAAACAGCTTTGGTGTGCGGAAGCCGTATGTAACTTTAAATAGGTACCAATACAATATATTTTGATTTAATATTATACCCTGTGTCATAAACAAAATATATAAAAAGACTTTCTATGTCTAGCATAAAAATGTGTCATGTTGTAGGATGTAATTCTTTAATAAGTAGAGAGTAAATAATACTCGTTGTGTTATACATAGGGATACTATTTATATTTTAAGATAAATGTATTGTTATTTATATTTTGTCTACGACTGTATACCCATTTTTACTTTGTCAATATTGTTATACAAGCATGGTATCACAAATCATATTTTACTATTTAAAATAAAAATAAACATTTCCTCTGTGGACGGAAATGGACGAAATTTAAATAAAAATTGAGCTATAAATTGTAATTCACACATCTTATTAATATATAGTTATATATTGCGATGTATAAGCGATAGTATTCAAATAAAATGTACTAATTGTTATTAAGAAAGTATTATTAGAAACATTTATTGAATAAAGAAAAATTAAAAACAACACATCAATTAATCGTTTAACGAAAATAACATTAAAAATTAAAAAGTCACACACTAAAAAGTTAAAATTGTTATTGTAAATTATTATTCAGAAATTACATAAATAATAAATCTAATTTTGATCAATTATGGAAGAATTTAAGAGTAAAGCTAAAATTGCGATAAAAATTAAAGAAGAATAAAATGTTACATTAAAATTGCGTATTTTAAACTCTCGATAATCACAGATCAATATTTCAGTGATGGCATTGCATAATAAAATTAAAATTTACTAATATAACACTAATAATATAACTTAGACAAATAGGGTAGAATATGTAAAATGTGATTAACTAAACTAACTTAAGATTACTTTTGTAAGTGGTTATTTTTAATTCAATCGTTGTATATTTGACTTCAGATAACTCACAAAAAAATTAAAATATTATAATTTAGATGAACATTAAGTTATTTGATTGACGACAAACGAAATATTGTTTATCGTTATTTAGTTAGTGGGTTGTTTTACAAGATTTGTGACAACAAATAAATTGTTATTTTAATTTATTAGCCAATATCTAATATCTTTAGCGAGATGTAATTTAGATGTTTAAATACTATAAAACATAGTTGTTTAACTTACGACTATTTATACAATATTTACACGTCTGACTTAACACAGCACAGATTTAAGCCTTTTTCTCATATAATAACCATTTGTAATTGTTTTAAGATGCTTTCACACGGTGCTTTAGGCCGATATTTCAAATGACAGACACTACATAGGATCTACATATATGTATTTATAACAGAAGATTGAAAAACCAACCACAAATATATAAAATGAATGATCTTTCTGTAGGGTTAACATTTCTTATGGTTAACAAAAACATATCTAAGTATCGGGACATAATTAATGACAAATTTCTTAACGAATGAATTGACTCTAATAATTGGTCAGAACTTCTAACAAAGATATAATATACTTTAATACTTATGTGTATATCTGTGCCGGTCACTAAACTAAACTTTTGTTCTAGATCTTAACTCTAAATCGTGGATCGTGTCGTCAATATACTTAGAAATTTAATTCGCCTTATGTGTGCCATTTAACAGGCCGTAGTCCGCAAAAACGTGATATACACGCGAAATTTACAAAAATATGTCTTTTATATAATCTAAGATATATATTAAGAGACCCGTTCCTCTTAATATATATCTTAGCCGCAATGCTAAGCTCCAATGAGCATAAGGCAGAACGGACGGAAAATTCCTTGTCCATAATAATAATTTTAGCCCAAATAACAGCACTAATTTCATATTCCTTCACTTGACGAAACTTTTGTTGGACTTTATTTGACTGGATTAGTGGCAGTGGGCAAATACTCAATATGCATGATGACTACATAAAAAATAGGTAATTAGTCCGTCCAAAAAAACTGGACACCTAGTACAAAGATTAAAAAAGCAAAAAAAAAAAAAAGCTTTTTATAAAACCCCGCTTGGGAAAAGCGGGGTTTTTGACATTTAAATAGCAGGATAGCGATACGTCACGCGAAATTTCAATTAACTATGACTTGCCTTGATTTTTCTATTGTAAGAAAATAGATAATATACGTGTTTTTTTAATAATCTTAATGACGGACTAACTGAGAATAAATTTTTTTTAGTCATCTACCCTATTCCTGCTAAGGGACAGGGTTTTTATGTTCTGCAAGCCGATGATTCTTATTTGAGTTCAGGTATTTTAACAATTATTATTTTAGGATATTTATTTAGTTACATATACACATCATTGTATAAAATGTATCAACGAATTCATTCGTATTATGTCAAAGATACTAAAATTTTACTCATATTAGGTCCGTTTAATATACAAAAAACTGGGACAATGCAACATATTTTTTTTACATTTTGTATATAAGAAGTTTGGGGCAAAATCAAGAAAGCTCTTTCTACCCGTAAAGTGGATTTTTTTTTGGAATCCGGGACTGATTATCTAAAACTTAAAAACTAGACGTACACTGGTTGTGCTTATTAGTATCACCAATAAAATTCAAACATTAGGTGGACTTGGTTATTTACAAACTATGTCCTATATTAAAATTGACCTAAGAAAATTTACTTTTTTCTAAAATGGAACAAAATTCATTATTTTCTTCTCGATTTAGTTATAATGTTAAGGGAACCTTTTATTGAAAAGGGGTAGTTTTATGGCTTCTTTTCACCATTGCAAAGTATGTTTTTTAATTTTAATGGCATTGAGCGCCCTGAGCAACGTCGTCAGAGCAATCGGTTTTCATCTAAATCTTATAATTTCTAAAGAAAAGTTGGAAAGGAGGTCATAAATACACCCCTCTATGATTATTCTGTAAAAAGTTTAGTTAAATAAATAAAAAAGCCATGCGGGAACGTGCACATCGACGGTGCTGCCAACTGGTGGAATAAAATAGAACGTTTTACAGGTTTTGCTCTATCAGTCAAAGGAGCCCAGAGGTTATATTATCACTATGGCATACCGATCGCCGGTGCTGCCAACTGGTGCCATCAATTAGAACGTTTTACCATATCGGCCTAACATCAAACATTCTGAATGTCGCACTAGTGCTGCCACCTATAGTTAATGCACCATTAGTAGTACCACCATAGTACATTTCCTTATTTAAAAAACACACGCTGTACTACACTCCTACTGTATTTTTAAATTTGTATATTTAGGCTGTTAAGTTTCCAAAATAGTTCTTCAAGGCATATAATAACAACCATCAATATTTTCCTCCCTTTAAATACTTTTTGTTGTTGACATTACCATTCTAAATGCAAATTCCCCAACTCGGTCCTAACCAGCGCAACTCCTTGCTGAAAAGAAGTAGGACTTTATAGATGGCAGCCATTACTTTACTTACAAACTTTACTGAATAACCTTATCAATAGCAACTTGATGGTATTTTACATGTCCTAGTAACAAGTCTTCACCAATAAACCTTTCCTTTGTCATAACGCTACTGTTCTTACGCAGTTATCACCATATGAATATAAGCTTGAAGCTCTATTCCGTGTCACAGTCGCTTGTCTTCAAAGGGTTGCTACACACCCTTTCCTCTGTCTTTTAGCTCGAATTTGAGTCCTAAAACTTGTCTTCAAGTAAGGGTTTAACTATACACATTTTCCTTTGTCATAAAGCCACAGTCCTAATATAGTTATCGTCTTCATAATCCGCGGAGAGCCTTAGAGCGTGTTCTTCGCATAACGCTGCTAGTTCCTTGAGCCACTCGTCGAGTAGAACGGCGTTGAGGATGGACCGTATCGTGATGGACTGCCCCCAGTAGGACTCCTGGGTGAAGAGAAGGCGCTTCTGTGGACCCGGTGAGTGTGTTTGCAGGTGGATTTGTTGGGGAGACGATGCTATAAACCAAATAATATTAAACCTATTAGATTTTTATTGTTATATGCAATAAAATCGTTTCATATATCAAGAAGTTATCTACGAACACCTACAACAATAACAATAACAAATAGGTGTAGTAGGGTCGATATCAGAAACCGGTTTTTGTCTGTTCAAAATAGATTATTTGAAGATAACTCGCGAACTGGACTTGCAATCAACAGGGTACTTACAAAAAATCACAAATCCATGTACACAAAAAAAAATCTAACTTCTAAGGTAATTCACTATCTCAGTGGTGGTTTACGGTCCACTTACGGTGCAAGAGGTAAATTATCTATGTATTTCCATTACAATAAGAATATCAGATGTCTTGTAACTGTAACACAAGCCTCGAGTTTATCACGGTGCTAGATGTTGTTGTGTGAATTGTCCGGATATATTTATTTAATTAATTAACATATAAATACGCGTTGAATTCCAACTTCATGGAATCAATGAAACATTAAATCAGTCACAATAGTTTAAAATACGAATAAGGTATTTTATAATATCTCGACTAATTTATAATTTCGGCCTTATTATTAATTTAGAATACTCTTATCAAGTGAGCTGTATGTTCTTTTTATAGTATTTTTGAATAAAAATCTTTCAACCCAACTTTCTTTTCCCCAGTTTCAATCCCTCATCGGGAATCAAATCCGCTACTCATTGCACAAGTCATAAATGTTAGTTCTAAAAGTGTCGGTACTTACCCGAGGGTCTCCTGTGAAACATGTTCGATATACTCGTTGATAAGCTTCGTCGTTTTGGTTCTCTTCTGAATGGGGAGGTGTCGCCTTGCGTCGCATTTCGAGTCTGACCTGTGAATATAACAGAAAATTCAATTATGTAAGTTATTAGGAGTAGTTCTCTCATTTTCCTTGGATTTTGAGTAACACGCCCACAGAATATAAACATTATTTTGATTTCGGGCAAACGTGTTGAAAATTTTTTCCACACAGACGGTGACAAATGCATCCTACTTTAACGCATGCAAAAATCTCTCAATTTGACTAAGTTTATTTATTGAAATTATGTTCAATCTCAGTGTGGGTGGGCGAAGATTCGCTTGCGAAGCCTGTTAGCGTCTCTATTGTTTTTGGGATTTCTTTACACCTTGGGTTACATAGTTCAAGATTTTGTAAGGATCCCTATTCTATTTCAAAATAAAACATAGCCTATGTTGCTCGGGGATAGTGTAGCTATCCAATAGTGATATACTTATTACAATAGAATAGAAAACATTTATTTACGTCAAAAATATACTTACATATTTTTTTTTTATACAAATAAATTACAATACAATATTATAAATGGAATTACACATAGTTTAAACGTAGAACGGTCACCACTCAGCATATGCTACAGGAGCTAAGAAAGCAGTTGGAGCTTTGGTTCTCAGTGGTGCCGCAGAGTAAGGTACAATTCAGATCCATTCATTAGTTTTGTAGCCTATTCACTACAATCAAATCATACTTCTTTATAATATGACTGCCTCGGTGGCGCGGTGGGCGAATGTCCGCTTGCAGAGCAAGAGGTAGCGGGTTCGATTCCCGCCGAGGGTAAAATTGTTTGTATGTTCTGCAAGGACTTTTCTCCTTGGTCTGGGTGTTTAATATGTATAATAAAATATCTATATATGTATGTTTATTATATTAAGTATATCAGATATCTAGTACCCGTAACACAAGCTTAGAGCTTACCACGGGGCTAGATGTTGTTGTGTAGATTGTCCGGAAATATTTATTTATTTAATACTAGCGGCCCGCCCCGGCGTCGCACGGGTAAACAAAGTTCCCGGCAATTTTTCCTTATTTTCTCACCGTTTAGACCTACCCTGGACTACGACAAACATTTTTAAAATCAGCTCAAACGGCCCAGCCGTTCTCGAGTTTTAATCAGACTAACGAACAACAATTCATTTTTATTTATATAGATTTGTATATAGTCCCAAAATAAGTCACCTAATTACATCCAATAAACAATAACTTACTATCATCGTTGTGTGCTCTGGCGTTTAGCCTCGTCAGCTCTCGCTGCATCAGGAACACGCGAGCCTGGTCAACCAGCTCGTCCGTGTTGCTGATCTGATCCGTTAGTATGTCCACTTCATCTTTTAACTTGCTGAGTATCTGTAATAGTCATTATTAAGTAAGTTAAAGTAAAAAAATTCTTTATTTGACATAAAATGAGGTACAGTAACAAAACTAAGGTCCCATAGGCTCCCGAACTAGTTAAAAACTGTATTTCAGGAGCCAGCGGCTTATCCTATATGGACTTATTACAAATTATGTCAACAACTTAAAGTAACTTAAACAAACAAAAATTTTAATACAAATAAGAAAGCAAGAAAAACATTTATAATTATTAAATTAATATAGTTCAATGTAAAAAATTAATAGTCATATATGACGTCGTAGAAGAACGCGGGTCACCGACATAGCCAAGCGAATTAGCTCGTTAAAGTGGCAATGGGCAGGCCATGTAGCGCGTAGAACAGATGGCCGTTGGGGCCGGAAAGTTCTTGAATGGAGACCACGAATCGGCAAACGCAGAGTAGGAAGGACGTCCACCAACTAGATGGACGGACGACTTGGTGAAGGTAGCGGGCTCACGGTGGTTACAAGCTGCTACCGACCGAAATCACTGGAAGTCTTTGAGGGAGGCCTATGTTCAGCAGTGGACGTCCTACGGCTGAAATGATGATGATGATGAGTCATATATGTAGTCACTTATGTCAAAATATTAATTTATTGACATAAATGGTCAGGTGGGAATTCAAAATGAAAGTCGGTTGTCGACCGAAATTTGGTAGTTATCGTCCGAAAAGCAGCTAGGCTAACAAGATAGCATTCTAGAAGGTCGGAAGAGATCAAGGATAATTTTGAGCTGTCGGTTGTTTTTCGGCTTGGATCCTGTAACAGGCCTTTAACGCAAGGTTAGTTGTATCACTTTGGATAAGCTACTAGCATTATTTTATATAAAAATTGTTGCGTAATTTCCGTGGTCAAATTTATTCCATTATTTCAAAGTATTTATTTTCCCAACCATTTATAAATTACGACCTACGAGAGCTCGGGATTGAGAACTGGTCAGAGCTAGCGCAGGATAGAGTCCGGTGGAAGTCTCTCGTTGCGGAGGCCAAGACCCACTTTGGGTCGCTGAGCCATAATAGTTAGTTAGTTATTAGGTATTCTCGAATTGTTGTTAAGACTTCGGAATCCATACATATTATAAAGAAAATCTAATAAAGTCCACGTTGGACTTTATTAGCTTTGTTAGCTTCCTACAATGAATTCTCCTGTGTGGAATGTGTGTCTGTGTGTTGGAGTGTGTGCACACATATGGGTGCGGAATCACTACTGTAGCTCGTCTACTGCACCGTCACACTGACACGGTTTTGGCATGGTCCCCCATTGCAATAGTTGCTGCGTTCAGTGCTGCGTTGCATACTCACTCTTTTGACACCGAAAAATCTTCGGAGCACACTGAAGCCACAGTAGCACTTGCAGCATGTGTTACGAGTATGCAGAGACGCGACTGTGTCACGAGTGATTTAGAACCTACTGGTCCGCTGACTTGCTTAAACAATTAGTTACAACACCGAAAGTCCTACTCCGCTACATCAGGGAGTTGGGCTGGTTGGGGCCTGGTTAGGCAGGGGGGTAATGCACAAAACACTCCTAGGCGAGATGTCAGTGCAGATCTCAGTTATTCCTCCACTTATTTTTTTTTATGGTTGATCAGCCTTCATTTGACCACAATCTCACCTGATGTAAAGTGACGATGTGGTCTAAGATGGGACATGAAGACCTAGAAGATGGCTTCTCCGGACCACATTACGAAACACGAAAAAATCGCTTCACGCACTGGCCCAGCCCGGAGGGTGGTGACAAGCCGCGGCCGAAGCCTACCACCAGAGACTGTTCTTAGCACCACCCGGAGGTCACGTGTAAGGATTCAGAGGGTTACCACTTAGAATTAGAACGTACTTGGAACAGTGAAGGCACGTTCGGCTGCAGCACGTAGGGACACAGCAGCAGTGACGTCAGCAGCGGCGTGGGCAGCGACGCGAGTTTGGACACGATGCTGGTCACGCGCGCGTTCACAGACAGCTCCGACTCTAGGAGTAGTGCGGTCTTCTTCAGGAGACTGCTTATCAGTGGGCCTGGAAATATTGAGAGAATAGTAAGTTTTTATGATTTTCCAAAGTGTTATCACTTAGGTAGCCTATGGCTTAGTGTTAGTAGAGGCTTCAACCCGATAATGCATTTGTTCGGAGATTTAACGGATTACGTAACCGGCTATTGGTGTAACGGTAGCAAGTCGATACATATAATCGGAGGTGCCGGTTCGAATCCTGCGTGTGCCATTAGTTACGGGATGCGTTGTACTCTTTAAGCATTATTTAAATAAGTTGACTGAATTATATTAAACAGATAGAAAATATATAACAAAAAAATATAAATAAATTATAAGAACTAGCTAATAAGTAATAACTCATCAATAAGTAGCTGCATGTTCTGAGAATTTTAAAAGAGTTTGAAGGGCATGTGACATTAACCAACCCGCACTTGGCCAGCGTGGTGAATTAAGGCCTAATCTCTCTCGTCAAGAGAGAAGTCCCTGTGTCCCAGCAGTGGGCACGGGATGATGAAGTAGCTGTATAAATACATACCGATTATACTTTCAGCGCTGACTCTCCAACTCCTATTTTGAACCTCTTCAAACTCCCTCGTCTCTTCAACCCTATGAAGACTCTTCCTAAACATTTCCTCTGCAAAAACATCGTCATAATTCTTAAAGCTCTCATAGTCACTGCTGTCCCCCACCGAAATCAAACTATCATGATTCTCGTCCTTAATCTCATTTTCAACCACCTCGGTCAATGACGTCAAGCTATGTTGTTCTTTCTCCGAACTGTCACTAGTTTTTAAAGTATCATATTCGCTGGTGCAGACGGAAATAAGGCTGTCCTGCTCTTTCGTGTTCTCTGTCGTGTGTTCCTTGTTGTTGTTCGTCTCTCTCTTGGGTGGGATGTTGTCGTATTTGGAGGTCCAATTGGAACAGGCGATCGCCCGGGAGACGATTTCGAAGCGAGCGTCACTGAGGTAGGCGTGGTAATTACCGATTAGTGATTCGTTGGGATTCTGAAATTAGGGTTTGGAGTTATTTTAATTACGAAAATATTATAGAAATAAGTTCTGTAATATATCTTAAGATTTTTATGATTTTCAGCAGTAAGACCATGATGATAAAAGATGTGAGTAAAGAAGATTTTGCACACAACCAGTCTTCTAATATTATTTTGCCACCTTCTTACAAACACAAACTATATCAAAGCTATCGCTATCTACTTAAATCTGTTTATGTGGCAATTATGTAAAAGGCAAAAACAAAACAAACCTTTTTGTATCTAAACAATAAAATAGTATTCTTAGTTCTCTAACCTAAAATTAAAAATTACAAGGAATACAGCATAACTTGAACTGTGATAACTGCTATGTATGTACTACAAGATTTATGAATAGTTCAACTTATTACAGTTCATTTATCACACTCACCCCGTAATAATAATTTAAGTCGTGAACCAGAGGACTCATAGCTATGTCTTGGTGTCCGTTCGTCCGTCTTTCTTCCTGTGGCTTGTAGTCCAGGACTCGGTGTCCGCTCATAGACAACTCCTCTACCCATCGACGGGTTTTCTCTAAAGGTCGCGTACAGCATTTTGGACTCAGCTCTAAAATTCAAGAACCACCGTTTAAAGCTTTGTTAATAAGGCACCACGACGTGAAGATCAGTAATAAGAGTATTAACAAGGCTTTATAAACATTATGCGCAGTTCTATAAGTTACTAACTGTGAACTCAAAGAGCATTATTGTTCTATTCGCTTCTCAGCATCAGTGTTTAAATGTAAGCAAACTGTTAGAAGACAATGTTATTTCCATGATTTACTTTTAGTTTAGTTGATTTGTTTATTTACTTAGACAAATAAATATTAATATCATTAACGCTTAAGTGTTATTGACACTTAAAGCATACCCTATTAAATGTCTGTCTTTGAATTAGAATCACTTGATAGAGTGAACGAGGTGTTGCGAAGCCGCGGCGCCAACTGTGTCTACACTGTCCTTAAAACGAACTGACATAATGTTCAAAATGGTAGTATGTTTTGTAAGCATACTACATTCATACATATAATGGAAAAATCTTAAATAAGTCTCAAAGTAAAACAGCAATATTTTAACTTTTAACATAATTTTGACTTACTACCATATTATATAATTATACGTATCGTATACTCGTAGCTTTACAAAGTAAACAAACATACCTAAGAAAGCAAACGCAGCTTTCCTATAGAGCTCGGGGTTGGCTATACTTTGTCGATGCGCCGGGCTCAGATACTGTCCATTGAGTAAGTATTTGTACGAGAGCTCTAGTAGTACGTCTTCGCAGTTAAGGCAGACTAGGGTCTCCATTAGCGATAGGGTTACCATTGATAACTGGAAATTGAAAAACACTTTTTAGAATGTTGTAAATGATAATAATTGATACATGAATCAGCTCAATGTACGCCATAGCCGCCGCTTATTCTGCCAAGCGAATAAATCACCTCTACCAGCTTCTAACCTCCTGGTACTTTGCTCGAGATTACAGCCGTCGCCGTCCATTCCGTCTCAAGTATTATAAGTTAAAAACAACTCCTAGCAGCTTCTTATCACCTGGTAGGTAGTTTTTAGTCCTGTAGTCACCGTTCAGATACGCAGCGCAGAATCAGCTCAAGGTACGCCGTAGTCGCCGCTTGTTCCGCCGCGCGACGAAATCACTCCTAACAGCTTCTTACCTCCTGGTAACTTTCTCGAGAACACAGCCGTCTTCGCCCATTCCGTCTCAAGTATTATAAGTTAAAAAAAAATCCTAGCAGCTTCTTATCACCTGGTAGATATTACAGCTAGGTTTCTAAAGTTCCTTTAGATAAATGAACCTAGTTTCCTCTAACCTGAGAGTTTCCTTCCAGTCGCCTCAGCATAACATCAACGACCTTGACCCCATCATATTCGTAGACGAAGAGGAAGTGCAGCACAGCCTTCAGCAAGCCCCGTTCAGAGACGCAGCGCAGAATCAGCTCAAGGTACGCCGTAGCCGCCGCTTGTTCCGCCGCGCCAGTCTGCAACGGCGCCGCTCGCGTCTACGGTTGTTCGTACGTTAGTAGGCTTCTTTTACGGACGGTTACGGTTGAGTGACGTTGCAGGCTTTCAGAGATTTTTTAGGTTATGTACATTGAAGATTATGTTTATGGTACGTTTGTTTTAGAGAATAAATTATTAGGATTAAAATTTCCGGGCGTGTTTGCTATCTTTTAGGAGGGTTTATACTACTCGAATATGATTTGAATATGAGGTAAAATAAAAAAAAAACATGTTTAAATAGACACGTGACGTTTTTTTTAGTAAAACAAGTAATAGCCAGGAACTATGATGCTTTTGTTTTATTCGTATGTTATGGGATGTAGTTATTAATAACTTATCTTTATCTTATATAAAATGAAAAAAGCATTCTGAAAGGGATTTAAATGGTTATCATTCTGAATAACTTTACGTACCACAGATGAAATTCAAGTCATTTATCTTAAGCTAAAGATTTGACATGTTGTGCCCAATATAAAATAAAGCTAATGAGTTGATTACTTAAAAGTATAATGAATGTTAAAATGAGTTAAAATCCCATGATTGGTGTTAATGCTATGTAATACAAAACAAAAAGATCTATTGAATGAGTTAGTATGATAAGCCAATCAAAACTTGCCTCTGTATATCAACTCTATTAGTATAAAAATAGAGTTGAAAACCGTCACTAAACCGCTTTGCTGATCCCAAACCAGTGCTGACCAATCCCGTGCGAGTAATGGAAGCCTTTGACGTGACGTCACAACCTTGGTGATTTGCTTCGAAATGACTGTGTTTTATTTACAAACTTATATAAAAATATAAGTTCGTATTTTGAATAAATTAATTTCATGACGCATATATATAAATCATAAGTGTATAATATGTAAAATGTGTGTTATATTAGAAAGACAGTCATTTCTATACAATATAATAAAAATAATCTTTATTACAATAAGAAAACAAACCAAGACAAAAGCAGAAATAAAATGAACATCACACGGAAAAACACAGAATCACACAAAAAGAACAAAAAAAAAAAACAATATTATTAAATAAGAAAAAATATCATACTTAATACAATTATAAAAATCTGAGATAAAAGAAACGTATAAATAGAAAATAAAAAAATATTTAAATTATATTTATATAAAATTTAAAAAAGAAAATAAGAAGAAATAAAAGTGAAGAATGTAGTGCGCAGTGGAAAAATACGTTAAAGTATACTTTCTGACGTTCCATAATGTTAGTTCTCACCTGCCACGACTGAAATAGATACTTGGGTTATCAAAACACAATAAAAGTGTATTAGCCACTGTAACGTCCAGCGCCCGCGGCGTAACTAGGGACTAACGTCCCAGCGCGCGTTACGCGAGCGGTGCGTGACACGCTGCGCGATTTTTCCGTTAAAACTATTTATTACATAAAAAGTACTAAACCTATTTCAAAACCAAAAATGTATTTATTTTCTTTATTATAATTATATAAACTTGAATAATAATATGAATCATCGTCCCTACATCTTTATTTACTAAAAAAATATCAAAAATAGGATGGTAGCATTTTTAGACTGATTTGGAAACCTATTTTGATAAATTTATTTAAAATACTTCCTCTGAACATTTAATTATTATTTTGGTACCGTTTTAACGGGGTTGGAGTCTAGTTTTTTCAATAACATATTAATTTTTAATACAGATATCACAAGTAAATCATAAAGAAATTAACTTGCGAAAAATAGGAAAATGGCGGAAAATTTCTCTCACTTTATTGTCAAAATATTTTTTTTTTCATAATTTTTGTTGCCAGGTATGGGTTTTTCTAATTAGAATTTAGTAGAATAATTATTGACAATGAAATCTGACATTGACACTAGCAACTTGTCTTATTAGAAAATAAAGAAAATCCGAAATAAAAAAACCAAAAACTCGTGTGGCACTCTAGTACCATGGACGTTAGTCGGCAAAAAGTTTTGTGGCACTACAGTACCACTGGACGTTCAAGTGGTTAGAAAAATGCAAACATATGTATTCATTACTTTCTTAATAAAATGTTAGTTTGAAGCAGCGGAATACTTGAATCTTAACGCTTTATATTAAACAATATTTAATTACTCGTTGACTCAAAAAGTCAAAAGTTTAATTGAGATTTCGTAAAATAGTAACCCGTAAACAATTGGCTACTTGACCAAATATGCTATTAACAAGATGTTTGTAGACAGAATAAAATAACAATTTACGTTTCGATCCAGCCGCAGCAGCCTTCGTCGGATTGACAGAGCGTGGTCCATCTTAAGTTAGCATCTACAAACTTTTCATAGCATGGATTCGAAACGAAGAGATTATTTTGACTTTTGAATCTACACAGACGAATCATAATAGGGGTTATTACTGCAAAATGCTGTAGATGGCAGAACATGCGTAGGCAGTAAACAAAGAAGAAAATATATTCTTGATTCTAGGTAAGTAGTTTTTTGAAGAGAAGAGATTTTTGTTATCATTGAGATCGTAAACGCCATAAACTATTAAAATGGATATATTTACTGTATGTGCTAGTAGCGCAATCTATACTGCGTTTTGTGTAACAACCCCTATTCGTTTTACGCGAGTTTTTTTTTACCTAGTCACGTTATCTTTTGAGTCTATATAAATGTCTACTTTAGAATCCTATACAACAAAAATGAAGCGAAAAATGTTCGCTCTTTCTCTACGTTAAAAACTAGTGTTGGGTGACTGATTAAAATTTTCTTACCCAAAGAAATGGTTCGACAACGGAATCAATAGCATATAGCATAATGTCAAGTAGCCAATACCCAACTGACCAACTGAACTCACGAATATTAACCCCCCCAAACCACCCAAGTGTTGAAATTACCTGCAGCAGCGCCGGGCCCATCACTGGCACCAGGAAACCCTGGTACAGCAGGTCTAGGAGGTGCTTGCGGATGGAGATGTGAGCGACCTGAAATAACGTTTGTTTGTACAGCATGGTTGGGTATTTATTTAAAAACGGTTTGAGGGATTTTGAAGTTTAGTTATCATTGAAATCTACTATCAATTGATCACCACCACCGGATCACCGGGCTGGGCCAGTGCGTGAAGCGATATTTTTTACCTTTTAGGTATTCATGCCCCATCTTAGACCACATCGTCACTTTACATCAGGTGAGATTGTGGTGAAATGAAAGCTTATTCTAAAACTGTTGAAACACACGGATTCCTTGGTGTATGAGTCCGTCTCATACTTATTTCATATTATATATTTACAACCTATTTTAAATGAATAATGTTACCTGTGCCACAGCGTTGCAGAACTCCAGTGAGTCGATGAACAACGTCAGCTTGTTCACGTGGTTCACGTCGTCTGGCGTCAGTCGGTGGATCGACGCGTGCAGAGTTCGGGGGAGCAGGGAATATAGTCCACTCAGACCTGTAAATACATTACAAGTCAGTTTGGATATAATAATAAATAAATAAAACCTTTATGTTATACCTTTAAATTAACCTGTTATGATTATGTATTAAACTGAAATAAATAAATAATAATAATAAAAATAATAAATATTTCCGGACAATCCACACAACATCTAGCCACGTGGTAAGCTCTTAGATTGTGTTACGGGTACTAGACATCTGATATACTTAATATAATAGACATACATACATAGGTTTTTTTATTATACATATTAAACACCCAGACCAAGGGGAAAGTGCTTGCAGGGGTCTCAAGACAATCGATTCAAAAGTATTTCCTAGTATTTTAATCCCCGTGAATCATTCACCTTACGTGTAAAACATTTTCACCGCTTAGTTTTTATAATTTGTGATAAATGAATTTGATAACCATATTATTATGTTTTTACGAATCCATTCATTTTACACACACAATTCAAATTAAATAAAGAAATAAAATGTCACAATGTTAATATGAGTTTTAGTCAACGCCATTTCGCCATCGCCACTTTTAACTAGCGACATCTAGTTGTGAACAACGTAAACACGATTTTTTTTGTGGTGCTTTATAAGTTACGGAAGAGGGTGCCTTCTTATACAAGTATTTCCATACTTAAAAGAATTGGAGACCTTCTTTTAAGTATGGAAATACTTATACTGTTGTGCATAATTGTAAGCTCCTATAATAAAAATAAACATTTTGTAATTTTGTATTTGTAACCAACATTCTAACAAGGCTGCTCTTCTATCTATAATCCGTATCACTCACCAGTCGCTAACACAGGACAAGTGTTCCCAGACAGCATGTACTGCTGTAGCTGGTTACTGCGCGGGGACATAGTAGCGCAGAGCAGTAGCGCATCTCTGGCCGTGGAGCCGCAAGCGCCTTCGCGGTGGACGGAACTTAGAAGCAGTCGGACGATTATGAACCTAGAATAAACAGGGTAAATAAATATAAATATTGTTGGCAATCTATATATACCCACACCTTGGAACAAAGTGCTTTCAATACATACAAACATAGCCTCCATAAATGGCATTCTGAACGAATACTGAAAGAATTTTAGTAATAGTCCAAGAGTGATTTTTTGTTGTAGTAATTATAAATATCTTATTTTAATTAAGTAAAATTACATTGTCGCTGTGGATCTTCCTGTTAAGACCATGGAATTATATTCATCAAATAAATTTATAAACAAACCTACTGAATTATTTTTTTATCTTATATATAAAATTCTCGTGTCACAATGTTCGTTCCCGTACTCCTCCGAAACGGCTTGACCGATTCTCATGAAATTTTGTGAGCATATTGAGGTCTGAGAATCGGCTACTATCTGTTTTTCATTTTTGCAAAACAAAGTTTGCTGGGGTCAGCTAGTATAATATAAATCTTACTCAGAGTGCGATCCGTTTTGCGCATGCGTGGTCAGAAAGAAGAGATCCACGAATTTCATATTCTGCATCAACGCAACGCATATTTGGTTCAGCACTGTTACTAGTTGACCTGAAATCAATCGTAAATATTATTTTTAATTTTATTCTTTAAATTTTTAAAAACATACAGCAAGGCAAACAATATTAACAAATAAATATAAAAATAAGATGTCTTTAACATGCCTTAACACAGAAGGCCAATTAAAAGTTTCCGTTTTAGCATTAAATAATAAAAGAAACACCAACAACAAACATAATCATCATCATCAAGCAAATGTTGCTGTGCTGTATATTGTCAATTGTTTCTTCTAATAAATAGACCTTCAAGAGTGGAAACTTTTTAGGTATAAACTTTTTTAATTAACAAAAAAATATTTCTGGACAATTCACTCAAAAACATCTAGCCCCGTGGTAAGCTCTAAGCTTCTATGCTTGTATGTTAAGTGTTAGTGACAAAAAAAGAAAAACAGTCTATTAAGAAATTGAAACACTACAAAATTAACACTAGCACATAGAAAAGAAGCCAGGTTAAGTAGGGTCAGTACTTAGCAAGTTTACTTACTTTCCAAGTTAGGCGGGGGTAACTCATTTCTGAAACTGCTTAATAGTTTTAGAAGCGGCCTCAAAAACGGCTCAGCTGCTATAACCTGGAAAATAAAAGTTATCTTTAAACATCGATATTATCAAAATATAGCAGTCAGGCGCTATTACACCATCTTTGAGTAGTTTAGAGTAGCTAATACTGGGTAAATCTAATACATAAAATTTCCATGTCACAATGTTAGTTACCGTACTCCTCCGAAACGGCTTTACCGATTTATACCAAATTTTATAAGCGTATTCAGTAGGTCTGAGAATCGGCTACCATCTATTTTGCAAAACAACGTTTGCTGGGGTCAGCTAGTATATTAATATAATTAGGTACATCGATTAAACACCTAGGACCTTTGTATATTCATATATCCTCTTTTTAATATTATCTTATGCGTAATAGATAGCAAAGCTGTACAAGTTAACATTATATTTGCCTCTTTCTGACATACACACATTTTAAAGTGAATGACAAGGACAAACGAATACTAACGACATTTAATCTAATATAGAGGTAACTGGTTTAGTCGACTATTTTGCATATTATTCATAGAAAAATCCTTACCTGAGTGCTATAGTGACTAACAAGGTTCCCGAATAACTTCAGCTGCTCCAATCGAACTGCATTTTCGTACCTGTAAAAAAAGATGCATTGTAGCATTCTAGGTTGGTAACATCTTGTATCTTAAAACTGTTTGATATATTTTATTTATTTATTTTAAAATTTCGGTAAAACTAACAGCTAGGTAACTAAATACTAGGCACAGTGTGTTAGTTAACGGCTAATTATATATTTCCACAGATATAAGAAAAAGATACTATATATTAGATATATTAGAGTATAATGGTTTTACTTAAAAAAGTTATATAAGTATCACTAAAATTAATTATTTATTGGAATAGTAGGAAAATGAATTACATTATTGATAGAAATAACGTAATAATTTGTAAATAAATGAAGTTACATTAAAAACGAATTTGAAAATAAAAAATTATTACTATTGCATGACATTATCTAATATAAATTTATGGGGACTTTTAATAATACGGGGGTAGTTTATACAAATTACCCCCCTTTTACCCTTTGGGTAGGTACGGAACCGTATGAAGGAGAAGAATCAGCTTAAAGCCACTCCCTTTCTCTCCAGTCAGCTCCAGATCTTTCAGAATGCTAATATTTCGAATACAATCAGAAATATACAATAAAACCGCATATTCTATTAAAATTCTGGCCATAGAGCCAACATTATTTTTTTTTACAAAATAAATATTAATTGAAGAGCCAGTAGCTACTTAGGATATTATCAGTCACGTATCGTTCTGATTAAACAAATGAGCGCGATAAAATACAATCAAGTTCATGAAACTTCATTTATTTACCTAGCTCTTCATATTTAATCTATACTAATATTATAAAGCTGAAGAGTTTGTTTGATTGTTTGTTTGTTTGTTTGTTTGAACGCGCTAATCTCAGAAACTACCGGTTCGAATTGAATAATTCTTTTTGTGTTGAATAGTCGAGTTATCGAGGAAGGCTATAGGCTATATAACATCACGCTACGACCACTAGGAGAAAAGATATAGTGGTAAATGTGTAAAAAACGGGAGAAATTGTTCATCTTTGAAGCCTTCCGTTGCGTGCGCCGTGAAAACGGTTCAAGATACACAAAAAATATGTATTAAAGAATAATAAAACAGTCCGCGATAGTATATGTCTATCTTTTAAGATTAACTCACAAAAACCGTTTTTATGGTACCTAATTTTTTCGAAATAATTTGTTTAAGTTGTATCAACATAATAATATTAATCTTTATTCAAATAAATATGTTGTTGGTTAAGAGTACTTCATCCATTATAACGCGGGTAGCACCGCAGGGCACAGCTAGTATTACATAAAATTGATATTTTAAGTTAACAAACAAAATACGAAATACGAGTCGAAAAAAATACACCTATTAATTATAATATCCTTCATATCTCATAGATACCACTACCACCACCACCATTACCACTGTCTTTTTGTTACTATTGATCATGTCCATCCAAAGGTTGCCTGGAAGAGATCGCTCATAGCGATATGGCCGCCCATTGTACTCCAACATTATGATTATGCTAAGTCTATGTTTGTTTTTTTTTTGTGTGTGTTGTGTGGTGTGCAATAAAGTGTTATCTATCTATCTATAGATTTATAGTTTTTTTCGGATACAAGCGGCCTACCATTCCTACATACATTATTCACCTATTCATACAGTCATCGGCGCGGCGTTTCACAAGTCACCCATCGATCAAGACAGTGTACGTCCAGTTAAGCGAAGACGGAACATCAGTGCAAAGATGTTTTAATATAGATTATGAACTAGGTATTACCTAATTTCGACCTATGGGCCAGTTACATTTAACTCCTATAAGTTTATTAATAAGACGTAATTGGGAACTAGTGCCCTGTGATAATTACCTGGGTTTAGAATTATAACAACGACTCATAATTGTGTTTATTGTTGTTTTAAGAGACACGATAAAATAAACGCCTGTTTAACGCAATCCCTCGACTTAAGCTTGTACAATAAGATTAAAATATGTAATTAAATAAACTACTAAATTTACCGGACCTACCGAGATTTACAATTACCTTTTTTTGTCTACCATAAGGCTTAGTTAGTGGTGTCTCTTACTAGTTCATACCTACTATAGAACAACCTACATTACCTCGATATACAATGAACACTAATGTCTGCTTCTCGCTGCAACACTGATACAAATGTAAGATCTCCATTGCGCCTGCCTCGGGGGACTATAGTGTCGAAGGCTGTTCTAAATGGTCATGTCTATCACTGTATATGTCTGTCCCTAGGTTAAATTAGTTCAGGCTCATGTATTCCATACCTATTTTAATTTTTATTTTCCAAAATGTTTTTATACCTATAGTTATAAGTGAATTTTGTTAATATTTGAATAAAATTTATTTATTTATTATTTTATTTATTATATGTAGCAACTATACTCACTTGCCGGTCAAAGTGGCCCATTCGTACAGCTTATCCAGAAGGTTCTCGCTGAGCAAGTACTCGAGGCACTCGGCGGGACTGGTGGCTGTGTGGATCTCCCTCGCGCGTGCTTCGAGGGCCAGTAGCGTCGTCAGCTGCTCTAAATGGTTCACCACGCTCAGTACGTCATCGTGTAGGTGGGACGGCTGAAAGGGTTAAATATAATATTGGAACACGGACATAATGTTTTCTAGAGAAATTGAAAGATTATACGTTTTTCGGACCCCACGTGTTTATATTTATAGTGAATGGACGCCATAAGGATGACTTTAAGGAAGTGGAAAAGGAGTCCACCGGTCCAGTGGATAACCAGTTTCCCAGTGGCCCGCAAATAAAGGCTCGTTCGTTGCCGTAATAATTAACTATATTTTGACTTAATATTTACACGCCTACTTGTATGCTGAATACATTTGACTTTTACTTTTTTATTATGTATTTGCCGAGGGGTCGAGTGTTTGTATGTTCTGCAAGCACTTACTCCTGGGTTTGGGTGCTTATAATACAAGAATAAGGAAATAATTATGTCAATAAATAAATCATTTATTTCAGGCATCTAAGGCCCATATAAACATACCTTAAAGACTAACATAACATAACAATATACATTTTATAAACTAAAGTGTCAACATAGTATAGGTAGGTAGTAGGATGTTCACAACTGACTATCGGTTTATTATATATTGTTATTTATATTTATCATTTAATTTTAATTAATATTTTTTTTATATTAACATTGATGATTTGATTAGTTTGAATGACATAAGAATATTGTTTAAAATTGTTTTTCTTTTTAATGTATTATGACGCAAATCCAATTTGCAGTGCCCCTCCGGGGTGCATGTACATATCGACTTAAGATGTAACAATTGACCTATATCTGTATAAATGTACATGTGAGAAAATAAATAAATAAATATATCAGATGTTTAGCTCCCGTAACACAAACTTAGAGCTTACCACGGGGCTAGATGTTGTTGTGTGGATTGTCCGGAAATATTAATTTATTCTTGCAAATAAATTATTTCATTTCAAAATCCGCATTCGAATATAAAGCTTAGTAAAAAAAATGTTGCTTAATATATGTCTTTACTTGTCATACTTTACTTGTCATATTAAAAAGAACACGCCGTACCGTAAGTCACTGCGTCGCAGTCGAGACTACCTGTATCCCTCGTGTAACCTTCTACCGAAACGCGTAGGTACTATAGCTCGCGTTTCGATCTTTTGTATGAAGTTGGAACATTGTTTAGATAGAGTTCGAGATCTATCGAGATGCACGGTAATAATAATATGCTACGATTAGCATATCATTATATTACGAAAACATGACTATGACATTACAAGAGTTAATTTGAGTGAATTGTCAATTATTTCACTGTTTTATACTCGTAGGCTATTTATCGAGCAAGGCTATATCCAACTTTACAGCCATAAACGCATTATTTCCGCGGGAAGATCCATAAATTAGGACCAACGCCGTCACGGTGAACAGCCAGATATAATCCACTTACATGCGACTTCTCGATGATATCGTAAGCTTGCTGCCAGTGCTTGCAGAAGGAGCTATAGCAGGCTTGGGGCTCGTAGTCGTGCCGAGGGTCCAGCGAGCGAGATAGCTGCCGAGCGAACGAGAGAGACGTATTCCGGAGCCAGCTCATGGTGTCTGCGTTAGGTCATCTAGAAGAACAAGTTTCAATATCATCTTAGTAAGAGCATTTGCAAATTACAAACTTTTGATCAGTCGATACTTTATTATTATTAAGAATACTTTACTGCACAAGAAAATAAAGTATAGTACAAAAGGCGGGCTTTATGCCAAGGCATATTCTACCTGCTAACCTGAAACAGGTTTAAGCTAAGAAGTTGGCGTGAATGTACAAAAATAGCCTAATCTAAAGAGTTGCAACCTTAAAGTGTAAGTTATAACAATCAAAAATAATAGTTATAATAGTAATAAACTTTGAGCAGGATTTCTAGCGCCTACCCAATATAGTTGTTACAAACAAATCATTTTTATAACCTACTCAATATAGATGTTACAAACAAATCATTTCAAACAGAATAATTATGCAATGATTGAATTGATTCTTGTGACTCTACATATGCATACATGTACTTAAGTGACTTAATGTTTTTATGTAACATATCACCTTAAGCTACAGTATAGAGGTAGATTGACATCTTATACTCCGGTGGTGTATTAAATTGCAATAACATGATTTGTATGCATGATAAAATGTTACATTTCATGCCCAGATAGATAGATATAAAATCTACGCACACACCAAACTAAGAAAAATACAATAAGAAAATAAAATACTAGAATACGTAATTGATTAAAGCAATTTCTTCCAGACAACCGTGGATGGAGAGGAAAAATTACGACGTTAACTGACACGACGAAATGACAAAATGTTATAGACGGTGGTTTTAACATATAAATACCTAATATCTAAAACAAACACTTTATTTAGCGGGCTCACGGTGAATGCAGGTCGAAATTACTGAAGATTTTCTATTTGTAATGTTTTTCTTTAATTCTGTGGTACTGTGTGTTCTATTTTTATTTACCTATTTTCTGTGTTGTGATGACAAATAAATGTTTTATCTATCTATCTTTCTAAGATCTTTGAGGGAGGCCTATGTCAAGCAGTTTCCTATGGCTGAAATGATGATGATGATGAATGCAAAGGGGTAACCGAAACGTGTCACTTCATACTATTAAGATGCATATTTCCCTTCGCGGCAAACCGTCGAACATTGGCTAGTGCCGTAGACGAACACTATAGACAATTTGCCGCCACGCGAGGCAATTCAAACATTAGCTAGGTTTGCCGCGGTCGAACAAGGTATAGTAAAGTAAAGTAATTATTTATTGCATATAATAGAAACAGAAATGATATCATTATTGTGAAGCTTCATCAAAATCCATTCGATAGTTTATGCATAAAAGAGCAACAAACACACTTACAAACTTTCATGTTTATAATATTAGTAGAATTGTGTGATTTCTTTCAGAGTTCACCAGAAGCATTGTGCCCCAATAGGTATCTATTGTTTATGATTTCTCATGTTCCCACAGTGTAATAGGCTTTTTAAAGTGAGAGTGCTGTTCTTATATTATGAGCATCTACATAGCACTTATCTATATAAATAAAAATGAATTGTTGTTCGTTAGTCTGATTAAAACTCGAGAACGGCTGAACGGATTTATCTTATCATAGTCTAGAAATGTTCGTGGAGGTCTAGGGAAGGTTTAAAAGACGAGAAAAAATCGAATAATTGCCGGGAATTTTTTTTTAATAAAAACCCGTGCGAAGCCGGGGCGGGCCACTAGTTAAGAATAAAAAAGTTTATTTGCGTAATAAACAGGTTACACATGGAGTAACCCTTACCCGGGAATGAATTGTTTTAAAACAAGCATTAATATTAATTAATGTTCACTCAATAAATACAGTTACATAATTATACATAATCAAGAAAGAGAGTCGATAAAACAATTAGTCAAAACTTAGTTCGAACCCAAATAGGTCCAATTCAGCATGAAGGCTGTGTCAGCAGGATGATACTGACACAGCGCTGGTTTTCAGTGGTGCCTCAGAGAATGCAGCGCACGGCACTGTTTTGAACAACACAATTGAGATAGGTACCTATTTGGTGGGTTACCGCTACATTTAATGTACTGTGCCGCTAATGAGCAATATTATTATTAAAACCCTTTATGTATGATAAGAAATACTGGCTTTTAATGTAACAACAAAGCAATACAGCGATGATGCTCGTATGATGCATTTAAACTAAAAAGGTACTTAATACTTTGCACTTTTTTTTTCGTATGGCTTATGCTGTTGACCGCAGATGGCCATGACAGCGTTACCGGACTGTGGCGGACGCAGAAGGCGTTTCAACCAAGGCGGCGCCGGCGTCCTAATCGAACCCAACGCGTTAGCATCGGTGTTCCTTTAGGGCGGCGCCCTCAAAGTTAGGTTGGGGCAACACGCACAAGGGGACAAGGGCTCCACTTAGGAACGGATATTGGCTTGGGCTGTTGCCAGTATGAGAGAACTATGGATTATTACGCCCGGGTTTTAAGTTACACCTACGGGCAGAAATAGGGATTCTTCGGCCCCGCTGGCGGGTCCGGTTTTTTGAGTGTGTGCTATTATCTACGTCGGGACTAGGCGAGGCTAACTCTGGGTTCGCGGCTGAGATGGTGTCTAGTGGGTCACTGAGTATGTTTCTCGGTCGACGGAGGAGAGTAATACTTTGCACCAAATATGGACAGGGCTGTTTAATCATCACATGCTATTCAAAGACACATTGGCTTCAGGAAAGCCGCTTGGTCAATGTTTAGCATTTATGCCATTTCATTTAACAAGATCTCGTCTGATGACCTTTAAAAATAAAAGTGATGTCCTTATCAGCAAGAACTTGTTTTAGAGAAAAAAAAACTTTTTTTTACTGTTTGTCTTGAAATTATTTGTGTTTTAATGATAAAATCATAGAAAAGATATCAGAGGACACCCTACAGGATGCCCCAAGTGGTTAGATAATAGTTGAAAGTTGTGTCCAAAACAAGTTTCGCAAGGTATAAAATATATTATATCTGTGTGATTTCGAGTTCCATCTAGTGCTTTTTAACAGGTTGAAATGTTTTTTAACAATTTTATATTGGTTTTATAAAACATGTTGTAAGTAGGTATAATCTCCTAATTTGTTTTATGTTAGTGATGAACATGCGTTATGCTCAAGGTTAATTATGTATCTTTTTCTCTATGGCTACATAATGTTAAGTAGGTTTAAAGGGAATAGAAATTTCAATGACAGACAAGATAAACAGGAAAACTAAAACAGGACTTTAATCCTATTGTAATTCACAACTCTTGCACACAAATAGAATTGGTACCTTAGTTAGGTATATTAAGTTTATTAACCAAAAATTAACACCCATTATAAGCACTAATAACCCTTAGATCTGTTTTTGTGATCATATTGGTTATTCATACTGTGTTTACTATGTTAACTTTTTTTAATTTCCCTGCCAAGTAAGTCAAATGTATGGCAACTTTTGAAATATTTGCTATACCTACCTATCCATACAATACCTGTTAACGTTTCGAGTAATATATTACCTCTGAAATGTATCTCATGGTTATTAAAAAAAAATATTTTCATAGTGTCACAATAAACTGAAATGTAAGTTTGTTAGTTCATTTAAGTGCTAATGTTTGGATACCTACAGTGACTCAAACAGATAACAGCTGTGGTGGTTTAAAAGTAGGAAACACTTTTTACAGGAAACAAATACCGATAATAATAATGAATTCACTACTTGTAATTATTTTTTATAATCTCAGGTTAATGGTACTGCTAGCCAGTTGTAACGTAATACAGAAGGTGTACATGTAGTGGAACGAGGCATATCGATACCAAGAAGACTAGAATTATCTTAAACCTTGACATTACGATCTTTGTATTCTTTCCCACAAAATACTTCAAATATTTAGTTACACAGCTATCAAATATAGTGGAGATTAACTCTTATTAGTATATTCTAGATATACTTACAATATAAATGATCACTGGTCAAAAATAGACACGGGAGCTTGCAAAATAAACGAAAAGAAACACATGATACGTAATTCTGAGACACTAAATTAGGTCACTCTGAACATCATTTGACAACACTTTTAATATTTTTAGATCACTTTACATTTTATTTTTTATTGTAAGAAATGCCTCCATCACAGCTTTTTCGGGATATTAATTTAATAATTAAACGAAATTAATGGTAGCAACAAACCAGCCCAACCATTACCACTCAAAGTACTCAAAAATGCAACAAAAAAATCATCACATCTTGTATAAACGTCATTTGTCACTAGTCAAAAGTGTGACAGTGACAATAAAAGTTAGCTGCAGTCTGGCAAAGACTAAAAGTCCGTACGAGTGTCGAGAATGCAGTTTGCTCATGGGTTTGATTCATTATATTGATCGACGGGAAAATAGCCAAACCCACATTCCGTCCGCAGCGTCCGCTCCGCGTTCGTTGCTTGTCCTCAATTATTATTAACACTGCCTGCCCTCAACTCAACTCAATCAAAGAACTAAAACGTAGTGATTCTACACTCTCTGCAAAGAACGAAAGTGAAAGAAACAGAAGAAAGGCTTGTTTTTTCTTGTTTTTTGAGAAATACGCTAAAAAGATATCTCTTTCTACGATTGAAATATACTTATTTAAGAACGCCTGAAAATTAAGGACCAGAATGTCGGATGATGAAGTTATTCGTTTTGAAATCACCGATCACGATTTGGACAATGAATTTAATTTCAATAGACCCCGAGGGAAAAACAAAAAGGAGCACCAGATTTACGGTAATTAGCTTGCATTTACAAACTCTTATCCAGCTTAACAAACAAACATTGAGCCTTTTGTAAAAAATCCAATACAAATTTAGAAAAATTCTAAGCCCTCTTGGAACTTTGTTCTTGAAGAATTTATTCATAGACGTTATCATAATCTTTTATTCAGAGACATAATCTCCATTATTTATCTAAAAAGGAAGTAGGTAAATTAGAGGATAGTTTTCAATGAAATTAATACTATTTACAATATAATAGGTATATATTTTTCTGTTTGTTTTTTAACAAGGCATGTGGGCGAAGGATAGCGATGAAGAGGACAATGAAGACAATGTCCGCCGAAGGACTAAAAAGCCTAAAGACTACTCAGCTCCCATCGGTTTTGTTATGGGAGGTGTTCAACAGGCAGGAAAGAAAAAAGAAGAAAAAAAAGGTATATTCCAACTGCTAAGTTCTACCAAAGTCATTTGCTAATATGAATAGCTTTCATGCCATTCTTTAATTCACTATAATTATTGTTTTGTTTGTTACCAATTAGTAATTTCCTATTCATAATCATAAAAAGCAAAATATTGACCATTATTGGCCATTTGTTCCACCAATCCTTATACCTAAAATTACTTAGCACAACTCTTAACTATTGAATATTTTAACATCAGTTTCTCAGGGTATGAATTTAAAACTCTTAAAATTAAATATTTGTTTTGTTTCTATAGGTATACAATGAAATATATATTTTTTTATTTTCTTAACTATATATGTACATCAAATCGTATGAAAAAATTACTTATTAAATCATTTATTTATACAAATATCAATTCATAACTACCAAAACCATTTGTTAAAGAGCTGGAATCTAAAGAAGCATCAACATCTCGCCCCAAATTCGCCCCCGACAGTTCTGACGAGGAAGAACCCAGTGTGCCTGATGAAACGGAGACGGCTGGTATAAGGCGGAAAGGGCAGGGCATGAGACAGGCTAACCTGGGCGGGAGTGTCGGAACCTGGGAGAAGCATACAAAGGGTATTGGAGCCAAGCTTTTACTTCAGGTACATAAGTTTGCAAATATTATGACTAAGTACAGTATGCATTGTTAACTGGTAACCCTCTTGCCATAGTGGTTTGTATGCAGCAGGGGTTACCAGTTAGTGTTGCATACTGTACATGATAAATCTCCATAATATGTAATTGATATTATTTAGATATTTTCCAAAAAAATCCTGCAAGATATCATATAAATTTAAAATATGATAATGAACCATCTTTGTCTATCACAAGTGGACATTATCTAACACTATAAATTTAACAGACAATTACAAATCATCCAAGATTGTTTGCTATGAGGTGTAGCTAAGCCCAGCAAAACAATCATGGTTTTAGTAAAGATTCATGATAGATTTACTTAACTAGGTACTTTATCCTACTGCATGAAATATTAACCCTGTAATTATAAAAATATTTCACTTTTATATCAAACTCATATCTAGTCAATAGACCATCTGATTTAAAACAAAATAATAAACCTAAATTAGTGTTTAAAAACAGTTTATCTCTATGATAGTTGCAAAATAAGGCATACATAGTTATGTGCTTTAGCCAGGAATAGGTTTTTATGTATATTTTTATATGTAAAGAAAGTCATAATAACATAATTTTTCTTTTTGCAGATGGGTTACCAGCCTGGCAAAGGTCTAGGCAAAGACTTGCAGGGTATATCAGCACCTGTGGAGGCCACTGTTAGAAAGGGAAGAGGTGCTATTGGCGCATATGGTCCTGAGAAAGCTGCTGTAAGTTACTGTTTTGATAGAAAATATATTATTTTTTAATATAGTTAAAATTAAAAGGTAATGTTGCTTTTGGTGACTTCAGTATTATGTCCAAAAGGCCTTGTTATTTCTCTTTATAGAAATTAATAATCCATTAACTTTTCAATCGGGGTTTACTTACATGAATTGAAACAATATTATTATGTGTGTAAACCTGTTTTCAAAAGGAATAGTGTACCTCGTGTTAGTTTAGCTAATCCAGTTTATGAAATTAAGCGAGTTCTATAAAATATTGTTAACCCAATTTTAAAAAATCTTGCTGAAGTCAATGTAAAACTTTGTACATCAAAAATAATTCACATTTTAATTTATTTAAACACTTTATTTGCACGCAATAAAGTTGATTATCATTGTACCTAATAAAAGATGGGCCTTATTAAATATTCTACCATTTTTTTATCTATTAGAGGTGTGGATTTTGCAGGACTGTTGCATTTTTTATTAGGTAGGTAGTTGCCTAATAGACTCCCATAGCAAGGCAAAGGTAGTATATAGATTCTAGATAGTTCTATAGTCTTATAAAAAATAGGGACAATAAATACAATAGACTAAATGTTAATTCTGAATTATAATAACATTTCTACATCTTCAGCAAAAAGCGAAAAGAGAAGAGGAGAAACGGCTTAAAGAGAAGGAAGATCAAGAGAAAGGGACAGAGAAGTCATACAACTGGAAGAAATCGCACAAAGGGAGATATTTCTACAAGGATGCGGCCGAGCTTATACAAGAGGGTAAACCTACAATGCATACGATTGCCAGGTATTCGGGATTAGATGATATCTATTGACTTTTAAGTCTATATTTTACAGTATATCTGGATTCTTAAAATATAAACTAAGCAAACTTGTTCCATCTTAGATCGCGTCTCTGCCTCCTGGCTAGACTGTGGTCAAAAGAAAGGTTATTTATACTACAAAAGAAAAAGTAGTATACTTACTTTTTGACTGCTTTATGGGCGCGAAAAGGGTAGCAGGTTCGATTCCCGCTGAGGAACCAATGCTTGTATGTTGATGCAAGCTGCAATCACTTTTCTTTTATTGGTGATTTTTATAAGCCTTTATGCTTCATCTTAGGCCACATCGCCTCCACCAATTAGTTAATGGACGTCCACTACCGTGCGCCACCGATTCGCGGTTTCTATTCTAGAAGGTTGTCACTTAGCTAAAATCAACTGAAACAGCGTAACTATTCATATTTTTTGTTATATCAGAAAAGTGCTAGAACATAATATTCTCACGAGAGACCCAGATTTCGAGGCCTTTCCATCCCAAGTATATTACACCGTGTTTAAATAGGATAACTAAAACATTTACAACCGACGACCCTTGAAATGTATATTTGTTTATTGTTTTCCAGTTCGGAGCTGTCTCGCGTGCCCGTGATAGACATGACGGGTAAAGAGAAGCGCGTGCTGAGCGGATACCACGCGCTGCGAGCGGCTGCGCCTCGCTTCGAGCACGAGCCGCGGCGCAAGTGCGAAAACTTCGCCGCGCCCGAGCTGCAGCACAACTTGACTCTGCTGCTGGACTGCTGTGAACAGGTATGTCCACTGAGAGCCGCGGCTCTTCTTCTTTTATTTGATGGCGTCCGTGACTGGCTATATGGCCGTCAACAGCCAATGTCCGTATGTTTTGTAGGACATTGTTGATTCCCAGTTTTATATGATATGGACTCCATATCATATAAAACTATTCTGTCTCTTGTGTTTACCCCATTTGTAACTTTGTAAATTTATTTCTGTATATAACATTAAATTGTAAAGATTTAATTTATGTGTTATAATTATTTTATGTATTTGTAGTTTTTAATAATCCATAGATGTTCGTCTCACATTTTTTAAACTCTCACGTTGTTAATTTATTTTGATTGTTGGGACATACATACATACATATATGTTTTTTTTTTGGTTTTTGATAACTCTACTCCCATTGTTTTATGGTTGAAAATCTTAACGAATCAACAATGTCCTACAAAACATACGGACATTGGCTGCTGACGGCCATATAGCCAGTCACGGACGCCATCAACCTGTTCACAGCATGGACTGCTGTGAACAGGTACAGGTATCCACTGAGAGCCGCGGCTCAAATGCGTATGTCACTTTATGGAGTGACAGTTGGCAGTGTAGTATCGCCGATGTAATTCGTTCATCGCGCACTCTAGTCTCCTAACATCGTCATCAGCAGAACACAAATTTTATCTAGCTAAATTTCGCCGCACCCGGAACTATAGAGCAACTTGATTCTGTTGATATGTGTTTCGCTCCGAAAAAACTCGGGAAATCATCTCGTTACTCTTAGGAGCCAGCTTAGATTGAAGTCAACATCCTTCGCTCGCGGAGTTACAATGCCTGTGGTACCCCCATATTGCTCCATGGCACCGTAGAATACTCACGACTGTCTGTCTGTGTTGGCCAAATAAGAGATTCGCGTGGTTTTTCGGTAACTAAAAACCTAACATTAACCTGTAAATAAATTTCAGGATATTATCCAAAATGCACGGGAGCTAAACACCGCCGAAGACGAGATCATCGTGCTAGAAAGAGACCTCAAAGAGTGCGATATCAATTTGCAAGAGCAGGACGCAATCATTTCCAAAGTTCAGGCTATATTGCAAAGAGTGGAGGCTTTGAATCGGCCAGATATATCTTTGGAGACGGCTTACGAGGTTTTAGCTGAATTAAAGGTTTGTTTGTCTGTATTACGTTATTATAAAATCAATTTCACTTTCCTCTAACGTGTTGCAAGCACTTCAAATGTTAAAAATTAATGAATTAATCACCGCTGACAGTCGGCGATTCCGTTACGAGCCGCGATGATACTCTGGCAGAATAATCGCTCGTTCGTGCCGATAAGCCGTCGCGATTCTCTCGCTCGTGGAGATGGCCCCTTAGAGGAAAAACACATTTTAATTATTAAGTACTAGCAGCAAGCCCCGGCGTCGCACGGGTAAAAAAAATCCCGGTAATTTTAAAAGTTTTTTGTTGAAATTAACAATTTTATTCACAATGAAGTACTCTTCACCAACAGCATATTTATTTGACTAAATATTAATATTTATTATGTTGATACAACTTAAACAAATTATTTCGACCAAATTAGGTACCATAAAAACGGTTTTTGTGAGTTAATCTTAAAAGATAGACATATACTATCGCGGACTGTTTTTTAGATCATTAAAAGAGCTATTATTCTTTAATACATATTTTTTGTGTATCTTGAACCGTTTTCACGGCGCACGCAACGGAAGGCTTCAAAGATGAAATAATTTCTCCAGTTTTTTACACATTTACCACTATATCTTTGCTCCTATTAGTCGTAGCGTGATGTTATATAGCCTATAGCCTTCCTCGATAACTGGACTATCCAACACAAAAAGAATTATTCAATTCGAACCAGTAGTTTCGGAGATTAGCGCGTTCAAACAAACAAACAAACAAACAAACTCTTCAGCTTTATAATATTAGTATAGATTATTATACCAAATTTTTACTCAATAGTCCTAATACTATAACCTATGACATGAGGAATATATAAAGTTTTAAGTCACGTCTGCGATATCTAAAATAAGCTTTGAAATTCGGCATTTCTAGCCCTTGACAGAAATCTAAAAAAAGTTCATTTTATCCACAGGAATCATTCCCTCTAGAATATGAGATGTTCGGCCTAGGTGGCATAGCGGGTAGCATTGCCAGTCCACTTCTGAGCTCACTACTAGCTCCGTGGCAGCCATTAGAAGCTCCAGAGGAACCCATACCGACCTTCATCAAGTGGAGGAAACTGTTGACGGAGGAAGCGTATTCCAGCCTTCTGTGGCAGCATTTCATACCTCACCTTACTACCGCTTCAGAGTGAGTTTAACGAATATAGTTATGATTATTTTTAATATGTGTATACCTGAGATGTGTGATGGAGAAAGTTCGGCAAGAAAAACACCATTTTCTCGTGCGTTAAAGGTATCGTTGTATGAATTCGGAAAGGTTTAACAGAAACTTCTTTGAAACTGTGTATAAAAGTCATAGTATAATTATATTTCTTTGGGAAATAACTAAGAACCTTCAAGGGACTCTAACACATATTAATGCATATAGTTATTAGTTATAGTTACAGCAAAAGTGTGATTAAAGAAGGTTTCAGTGTATATTTAGTACTCTTGGAAAGCGGGTATAGTAAGATAATATTTGATCAAAAAAAATAAAAGACATCACTGTTTTCGGACCCACGAAACGTTGTCAAACATTAACCGCCTTACCACAAAAATAATAACACGGCTCAGACATGCGGTTTAAAAGTAAAGTGCTCCATAGATATATTTTATAAACAACCGTTTAACGAGTCTATGTTTTTTGTGGAACGACCGTAATTGTCTTCATGTAACACACATGTCCCTTTCAATAAATATTCTTTTCATCATAAAAATCAAACCAATATAGCTATAAAATACATAATCAACAGAGTATGGAACCCGCGCGTCCCCGAGCCAATGTTGCGCGCAGTGAAAGCGTGGAAAGAAGCCTGCCCAGCGTGGATCGCCGGCGAGATGCTATCTCGCTGCGTGGTGCCGCGCGTGCTCGCCGCCGTCCGGAATTGGGACCCCACGCACGACACCCAGCCCGTCCACTGCTGGGTGCTGCCTTGGCACGAACTAGCGGGTAAGCAAGAAATTATAAAAGACAGCTTTATAATATTAGTATAGATTTTGAATAATTGAGATGAATACACTTAGTCAATAATGACAAAGTCTACTAAATCTACACCGGCAAAAGTATTAAAGACAGGTTTTCATATAATTCAAGTGGCTTCTTTGAAGACGGTTCTCAAAAACCTGCCTTATAGATACCTGATAGAACTAGCAGGTAAACAAATAAGTCAAAGTCAAAGCGTTTATTTCCTTAGAAGCACATAATTATCCTTGGACAGGTCAACTTAAAACCCATCAAAAACAATACTTGTCAAAAAAACCAAGTCGCGCAACTCAGTTGTTCTGCGGTAAAAAGTTGTGAGATCCAAGTAAATCCAAGTCTTCAAATTTCGTCTCTAAATTCTTTAATGTTTTATAAAAATATATTAAGACTTGGCCATCGCCTGAAAACACGTGTTAATTCAATCGCCTGAAAACACTTGTAAATTCAATTATTTAGTGCAATGGCCAAGTCTCAATATATTTATATAAAACATTAAAGAATTTTGAGACGAAATTTGAAGACTTGGATTTACTTGGATCTCACAACTTTTTACCGCAGAACAACTGAGTTGCGCGACTTGGTTTTTTTGACAAGTATTGTTTTTGATGGGATCTCATTTCTTTTTGTATTTTGTAGACAGTTCTACTTCTTTCCTTTTCTGTACCTTCTACTCATTGTATTAAGTCCATATAATTTTCCTTTTGCCGGTCCAGATTGGATTTATTTATATTTCGCATTGTTATTACTTTAGTACATATTTCGTATATACGTGGCGTTGCGACAGCGCCCTCTATACCGGTCTTTTCTAGATTTTTTAGTTTTTCCTTGATTCATACACCAAACACTACTTACATTCCAAATTTGAAGCTTCTAGGTCTGCTAGAAGTGCCTTAGAATTTTGATGATCGGTGAGTCCATGAGTGACAAAATTAAGAAATTTGACCCGTTATAATTCTTAAAATACTGGTTCAAATTGAATGAAATTTGAAATATACCGTGTCTTTACAATGTCTGCATGGTTACTGAAAATTTCAGTCTTCTAGTTTTATCCACAACGAAGTTACAGGGGGTCGAAAATGGCCTGAATTGCTTCGAGAAAAGGTACGACAGCGCCCTCTATACCGGTTTTTTTCTAGATTTGTTAGTTTTTCCTTGATTCATACACCAAACACTACTTATATTCCAAATTTGAAGCTTCTAGGTCTGCTAGAAGTGCCTTAGAATTTTGATGATCGGTGAGTCCATGAGTGACAAAATTAAGAAATTTGACCCGTTATAATTCTTAAAATACTGGTTCAAATTGAATGAAATTTGAAATATACCGTGTCTTTACAATGTCTGCATGGTTACTGAAAATTTCAGTCTTCTAGTTTTATCCACAACGAAGTTACAGGGGGTCGAAAATGGCCTGAATTGCTTCGAGAAAAGGTACGACAGCGCCCTCTATACCGGTTTTTTTCTAGATTTGTTAGTTTTTCCTTGATTCATACACCAAACACTACTTATATTCCAAATTTGAAGCTTCTAGGTCTGCTAGAAGTGCCTTAGAATTTTGATGATCGGTGAGTCAGTCAGTGAGTGACAAAATTACGAAATTTGACCCCTTATAATTCTTAAAATACTGGTTCAAATTGAATGAAATTTGAAATATACCGAGTCTTTACAATCCTGCATGGTTACTGAAAATTGCAGTCTTCTATTTTTATCCACAACGAAGTTACAGGGGGTCGAAAATGGCCTGAATTGCTTCGAGAAAAGGATGGTACGGCCGTGCCGCTTTTTTGCTCGACTTGGTGGGGGCACTGCCGTGCCCCCAGATTAATAAAACTAAATTGCTTAAATAACAAATATCAAGGAAATAACATTGTCTTGACAGTTCGCTTCAATGTTTTATTTTTATTTCTGAGTTGAGAAGCGAATAGAACAACACAGCTTTATCAGTTATTACAATTTTGGAGTTCTTATTTATAGGTAACTATTATAAGTTTAACATCTATATAAATACAAATGAATTGTTGTTTGTTTATCTGATTAAAACTCGAGAACGGCTGAACGGATTTATCTTATCTTAGTCTTGAAATGTTCGTGGAGGTCTAGGGAAGGTTTAAAAGGCGAGAAAAAATCGAATAATTGCCGGGTACTTTTTTTTTTGTCTATGAAAACCTTCATGAGGCTTTACAAATACAAAATAACAAATCAATATAACACTATATTGATTTGTTATTTTGTATTTGTAAGATTCTGTTTTTCCAATAAATTAAAAAACATACTTATAGGAAGAGATTAAAAAGAAGTCGGTTATTATTCAAATTATGTTTGGTCTTTTTGAGTCAGAATTTTGGTTTGCATCGACGCTGTGTCGTTTCCTAAACTAACTATTTATCTCTATACATTTAAATTAAAATCTTAGAAATTCAATTTATTAATATAGTAACCTATCGAAGATGTTTAAATTGGCTAAACTTAAGAGTTAGTATATTCATTTATAATTACTTTCAGGACCAGGCTTATCAACAGGCGTGTACCCACTAATCCGATCCCGGCTAGCGAGCGCGCTCTCCGCTTGGCACCCCGCAGACGGGTCCGCGCGCGGCGTCCTAGCGGCCTGGCACGGCGCCTGGGGCGGAGCACTAACTGCCCTTCTACACCACCACATAGTGCCCAAGCTGGAGCACTGCCTGCACCACTCGCAGATACAACTAGTCGGGGGAGAGAACTGTAAGTTATCTACATCACAGTCAGTGTTACTGACTGCCTGTTAACAGCTCTACTGCACCACCACATAGTGCCCAAGCTGGAGCACTGCCTGCACCACTCGCAGATACAACTAGTCGGGGGAGAGAACTGTAAGCTATCTACATCACAGTCAGTGTTACTAACTGCCTGTTAACAGCTCTACTGCACCACCACATAGTGCCCAAGCTGTAACACTGCCTGCACCACTCGCAGATACAACTAGTCGGGGGAGAGAACTGTAAGTTATCTACATCACAGTCAGTGTTACTAACTGCCTGTTAACAGCTCTACTGCACCACCACATAGTCCCCAAGCTGAAACACTGCCTGCACCACTCGCAGATACAACTAGTCGGCGGAGAGAACTGTAAGTTATCTACCTACATCACAGTCAGTGTTACTAACTGCCTGTTAACAGCTCTACTGCACCACCACATAGTGCCCAAGCTGTAACACTGCCTGCACCACTCACAGATACAACTAGTCGGGGGAGAGAACTGTAAGTTATCTACATCACAGTCAGTGTTACTAACTGCCTGTTAACAGCTCTACTGCACCACCACATAGTCCCCAAGCTGAAACACTGCCTGCACCACTCGCAGATACAACTAGTCGGCGGAGAGAACTGTAAGTTATCTACCTACATCACAGTCAGTGTTACTAACTGCCTGTTAACAGCTCTACTGCACCACCACATAGTGCCCAAGCTGTAACACTGCCTGCACCACTCACAGATACAACTAGTCGGGGGAGAGAACTGTAAGTTATCTACATCACAGTCAGTGTTACTAACTGCCTGTTAACAGCTCTACTGCACCACCACATAGTCCCCAAGCTGTAACACTGCCTGCACCACTCGCAGATACAACTAGTCGGGGGAGAGAACTGTAAGTTATCTACATCACAGTCAGTGTTACTAACTGCCTGTTAACAGCTCTACTGCACCACCACATAGTCCCCAAGCTGTAACACTGCCTGCACCACTCGCAGATACAACTAGTCGGGGGAGAGAACTGTAAGTTATCTACATCACAGTCAGTGTTACTAACTACCTGTTAACAGCTCTACTGCACCACCACATAGTGCCCAAGCTGTAACACTGCCTGCACCACTCGCAGATACAACTAGTCGGGGGAGAGAACTGTAAGTTATCTACATCGCAGTCAGTGTTACTAACTGCCTGTTAACAGCTCTACTGCACCACCACATAGTGCCCAAGCTGAAACAATGCCTGCACCACTCGCAGAAACAGTTGGCGGAGGGAACAGTAAGCTTATTACGTTCCGGCTTACTCTTGGTTGGGGTTCCCAGACGTCTCGCTTTGTGAGTGTATAGAACATTACCCCTACGCCTAACTAGGTAACTAACTAGTTAATTAGTAGTTTCAGGTGCTTTACATATTCTAGAATTTGTGATGGTGAGGATGGAGCTTACGCGTCTATCTGTAGCCTCAATCCCGTCTGCCTTCTTGTATATGTATTATATAAACGCAAGTTTTAGAAAACATAGAAATAGTAAAACAAGAAAGCGCCTCATTCATTGATATATATTTGTAATACTAGTGGCCGCCCCGGCTTCGCACAGGTTTTCATTCAATTTTTTTTCCCGGCAATTATTCGATTTTTTCTCGCCTTTTAAACCTTCCCTAGACCTCCACGAACATTTCAAGACTATGATAAGATAAATCCGTTCAGCCGTTCTCGTGTTTTAATCAGACAAATGAACAACAATTCATTTTTATTTATATAGATTATACCAAATTTTATTTATTTCCAGCTGCCTGGCTGTGGTGCTTAGAATGGTTGGACTTGCTCGGTGCTCCAACTGTGGGTGCAATCGCAAGCCGAGCCTTATTACCTCGCTGGTTGGCAGCGCTCGCGGCTTGGCTCAACGCTAACCCCCCACATGCTACGGTTCTTAACTCTTATACCGAGTTCAAGGTAATATTATAATATCTTACCACCACAGGTTTGCTGTAAAGTAACTCTTTGAGGATTAAGCTCGCCTTTGAACATTACTGATATATGTAGTAGATTTTTTCATGTTTCGTAATGTGGCCCGGAGAAGCCATCTACCTTCTAGGTCTTCATGTCCCATCTTAGACCACATCGTCACTTTACATCAAGTGAGATTGTGGTCAAATGAAGGCTTATCCAGCATAAAAAAAAATTGTAACAATTTCATCTATCTATTTTGTGTCACATTTGTGTGTGTGTGGGTGTGTGTTGGGGATCTAATCCACCATTTTACTCTATGATCCACACATTAGACTAACTTTACCATACACTGATTGTAACCATACTTTTTACAGAAACTATTCCCAGAAGAAGTTCTGAAAGAGCCAGCAGTACGAGACGCGTTCCGCAAAGCCCTAGACATGATGAACCGAAGCACAGACATTGATTCAGTCGAACCCCCTCCACCCCCTCGCTTCACCCCCGCAGACGCTAAAGAATCAACACGAATCGCCGACGCTTTAGCCTCGGCCACTCAACAAAAATCCTTCTCAGAACTATTAGAATCCCGCTGCATAGAAAAAGGCATCACCTTCGTGCCTATAGTGGGAAAGAATAGAGAAGGGAGGCCTATATACAAGATTGGAGATAAGCAGTGTTATGTGATAAGGAATGTTGTTATGTATTCGGATGATGGGAGGAATTTTGGACCGATTAGTATGGAGAGGCTGTTGAGCTTGGTTGAGGATTAAATTTATTTATAACAATGGGAACTTGGTTGTTTAATTTCTGGGTTTGTGCCATGTGGCAATTGATAGATTGTTGAACGTAGTTAATAACTGCCGTATATTTAGTTTTTTACCATAAAAACGTACTTACTTAACCAAAGGATATCGTTATCCTCAGAAATATCGTCAACTGTTAAATGTATATGAGAAACAGAAGGTGAAGGTATGTTGGTGAAGTGAAAAATAAATACTTACATGCAAGAACATAATATTTTATTTTCAAAATAAAGCATTCTACTTCTAATGGTTTAGTAAATTAGTTACAAACATTAATTAAACACTAATATTAATTGTTGGTCCACTAATAAATTCGATGCAACATGACCGCCAAGTATTTACTTGAAGATAGTAAGTATTAGTAGTTTTACTCTACTTAAAATCATTTAAAATTTGTGAGCTAATTTTTTTTTGGTGTTTCTACATTAGAAATCTCAGAACTTGGTAACTAAATTAGAATCTAATACGTTTTTTTGGCATAACCGGCAAGATTTTACAAATCTCATAAAAATGGCACAATTTTGCGACTAAAGCTTTCTAGTTTTTTTATTATTTTAGTTTCAATGTAAGACGCAACCTAATTCTTGTCCTCAGGCAAAGACATCCTGTACCAAAATGCTCTAAAGCACTGGAATCCATTCGCACTGCCAAGCGCAAAGTTACACAGCGACAATGCGTAGTTGATTGGTTTTATAACCAAGCAATACCGGGTCCAAATAAGTCCAGTAGCAGAAAGCGAGGCGGATTGCGTTGGCGAAACGGTCTCGATAGGTCGGCGCCAATCGTCGAGACATACTATGACCAATCCCTGGAAAAAGTGTGTAGTTAGTTCTAGTGAGGAAGGTACACAAAGCTGAAGGAACCGTTAGTGACTGATGTAGGTTTTATAACGATTTAAGATATAGGCTAGTAACCATGCTAGCTAGATGCGTATGAGAAGACGTAAGTAACGTAACCACCCAAAATTTAGCAAAAAGAAATCACAGCAGGATTATAGTACCTTTAGTGGCATCTTTCATATTTAAGGCCTTAAGAAATCAAACTTATTTCAATCCATCAATAAGTTAAAAAACCAAAGAATAGCATAGTTAATCGTAGTTAGCTAAAGTGATTGCTAAATGCTTCACCGTCTCACAAGTAGGTTTCAATACCCATCGAGAATTATTCCATACATTCGATCCCTTTCGTGCAGCACAATGCATGATGTTAAAAATAACCGTTGTTCATTCTTAAACATGTCAAATAATACCAACAAGAGGCCCGGTTAATTTAAAACTACTAATTTCTTCTAGAAATTTCTGCTTCCTTCTAGAAATTGGATATCCCAATACCTCATTCGAAGACTCCCTCTGAACACAGTGCTATCGGCTTCGGCACACCAAACGTGGGACAGGACCAGCGTGTACGAGCTTTTTTATTTCAACCTCGTGTAGGTTTGAATTCAAACAGGCGCTGCTACCGCCCTACGTTTGGTATGACTAAGCATCGTATTTCATAGTAGGCCACGCCCAAATGAAAGAATCTGAAAATGTTATTAGTGTACAGACATGAAGGGAAGACAGAAAATAATAGAACTTTTACCGAAATCTTATCAGGATTAAGAGGATAGAATACTGTTCAGTATGTACACATGATCCATAAACAAATAGGACTGGTTATAACACAGTTTTAGTTATGAAATCTGAAATTGTTAGTCAAACAAGAAATGTTAGGTCGTAAAAATCTACACGCTCAAGGATTTGTTACGTTAGAAATAATTACACATTGAAAAGCAATCATTTATAAAAAGAGAGTGTAGATTTCTTAAAACAGCTTATGTACATACATAAAAATAAGAAACATTGTAGGCCAAAAAATATAATTTCCACCAAAAAGGTTTACAAAAATAGACGTCACGTTTTACAAATAAATATATTTCAACTAGTTACATAAATAAACAATTCAACATTAACAATGAATGATGGTAACGAAAAACAGTTAATAATTGTCGCCAGCGACTGTACGCATCAACAGATAGTTATGTAGACATAGGTAATAATTTGGCAAATTTTGTAAACATTCAACTCGATATAGGTAACTAATCCGCATATAACGTTTATATTATATTATAGTGTTTTCATCGTACGTATTTTGTATGAAACAACACTAACTACAAAGTATCTCTTAAAATTACAACTTTCTACTAACACCCAATAAACCCATAATAAATTATCACATCGGATTACCATTGTCATATAATTAACTTATTTAATTTTAGATAAGCCATGAAACACGTCTTTTTCTCCCTATCTCCAGACTTCAGTTGTTATCTCTTATCAAACCACGCTCGAGATGCGTGATATAGTATACTATATTATTACCACTTTTTTCAAGGCCTTATATAAATTGTCATGTTCATTATTGTCTTATTTAAACAGTTACGGTCTTACCACAATAATCATAAACACGACTTAGACACGTGTTTAACAATTGTTGAAAAAATATCTAAGGATCTCTTGCTAGACAAACAGTAACTGTTGAACGCGAGTCTAATCCGTGTCAAGTTTTTGTGGTTATAAGGCGGTTAATCTTATTACAAATAAACTGAACAAGACCATATCAATAAATGAACAATGATAACAAAAATTTTAATGGTACCTACCCTTTTTGCAAACAAGATTGAGTGGTTTTTAATAAAATTCGTGCGATGTTTGCTTTCTCAACCTTCAGGTGAACCAATCATGCTGCATGGCAAATCCAAAGCTTATAAATAAATACCCCACTGAGATTGCATCTAAATCTACTTTTTTTTTGTTTTAACTGGCCATTAAAACACTAGTTACTAGATTTCTATAGAGTTCAAAATTGAGCTATTTTATCTAATGAACACGTTGACTGCGCTTTTTGTAGAAGCTTCCATTCGGTACAACTTTTCTAGTTGCAAAATCATGTATAGTATATATTACACCTACAAATACAGCTTAAATAACTTAGTCAAGTCCTAAGTTAAAATCTGTCTCTGTTAAGTGCGCTAACAATCGCTAAGTATGTCGTATGAATTATTTATCTCACAGTCAATGTGTTGTTAATCTTCATTGAGATGGTGCAGACTCCGTTTTTAAACTTTTTTGGTGTCTCACAGCTCTCTGAATTTGATATAAGCTGGTGCAAGCCACGAATATGTTGACAGCGCATAAGCTGTAGTTTTTCGGCGTTATCGCCATAGAGTACCGCGTCCAAATAGTGCCAGTAGCCGCTAACGACGCTGACTGTGTTATGGATAAGGTTTCCACCGGCCGACTTAAGTCACCCAAACCAGCTAGCACCAGACCCTGAAAGTGTTATGGACGTGAAAAGGCGGACGAGACACCATGATTGTGAGAAATGATAAGGAGCTTTATAACATTGTAAATTTACGAATATATTTACGTAAATTTTACGTAATTATGTAGTTTCAAAGCCACCACCACTTTGGTATATATTTATTCCAACTACTGTTAAAATGCTCCTCATTTATTAGTTCATTACATACAATGGGTTAGGTAAATAATTTGATGAAAATATTAACCTTTGCTTCAATAAAAATGAAAAATGCAGGATTCCAATTAACATTCTTGATAAAATTATCGAAAATAAATTCATGCAGTTTAGCTTTCGGAATAACTTCTGTCATTTTATAATGTTATTCACAAATTCTTTATTATGCAGCTAACCAATAAAAAATAGCAAGAAACCTGTAAAATAACTAAACAAAAAATAATACTTTTTAAAGTCACACTTTTTCATTTATTCTGCTTTTAAACATTGGTTATTTAATAAATAAAAAACAACAAACTTCATAAAAAAATTATACAAAAGCACACACTGCTACTACTTTTTTTTATCCTCTGGCAATTTAGGCCTCGTATATTCATAATTGTAGGCGCGTGCCAGTTGAATTAAGTTAGTAAAAGCGACAAACAAATTAACGGTGAAAAGGCTCCAGTTTTTCGGGATTATCACAAGGGAGTAGCGAGACCAGATAAGACCGGTGATTGCAAGGGAAGTGCTTTGTTTTATGGACAAGGATTCAACGGGTCTGTTATAGATATCTCCCAAACCAGCAAACACCAAGCCCTGAAAGCATTACTTTATGATGTCCATGACCCATGAGAGCAGATGAGCACCGTTTTATGATTTCTTTGCCTTCTTTTAGTCTCTGGTAAAGGTGCTTTGTTTGTGAAGTGCGGCATTAGGGTGAGAAGCATGAATGTGAAAATCCTAAAAATCAAGAAAAGTACTGTTCATTTGTTATTAATTAGGCAAGGAGGTCTCCACAGATATTTTAATTAAATTATCATTAGGTATCCTGACATGAATAAACTATTGATAAACATTGAGATGTTTTGTATCTACTTTGGAGTTGGGAGACATATCAATGTCAAAAGGTTGAATTTCTGCCATGATACATGTTTGATTTTATCAAAGTTTTTATTATGATAATTATACATTCATCACAGAAGAATAAAGTATATAATTAGGGTGATTGAATTTTATAGAACTTGCTTCCTATTACCTGGACAAGTAATGGATTTAAATAATTTTGGCAGCAAAAATCTAAGATTTTTTTATCCTAGGTTTTAGCAGCCAACAACACTAAAGTCATGTGTGAAGAATTGTTTATGTTAATTTGTGGCCAACAAAAAATATTAGTATACATAAAATTATCTAGACGTAGAATTAAAGTCCAATGGTATTGAATTTATTTGAATGTAGAGAGTGCATTATGTAGGGGCTTGATGATTTTACCAAGTGCGCAGTCTATTGTTATCATTGGCCTCAAACGAGGTGAATTATTAATAGTGATGGCCTTGGCAGTAACATGTCCGCATCTACATACCCATTTAAATGCAGGCGCCCAAAAGAACACAGTCTTAGGCCCTGAAAGAAGAAAAGTGGATGTGAGAATAAAGATTTCAACAGATAAAAACCATAAAGTGTTAATTGATAAAACATACCAGCTGGATGCTCCCAAAAAGGTCGTAAGCCCCGAGGTACGAATTTGTCGGCTACACCAATAATTGCTTTATAAACCTTTGACATTTTAATAGCGGTATCGTTTGTACGTGTGGCTTACAAAATAATGGGTATTTTTGGATACAATACAATCACTGTACAGGAAATGGATGGGTGTGGGTGGGTTGGCTGGCTCGTTTCGTTCGAGTCGGTTGGCAATGACCTTCGTTCGTTTGTATTTCTGTCAGATTTTGACGTTACTTTATTTTTTTTTCTTTGACATTGACTGTTTAGTTGACTGAATTGTGCCATTTTCCTGACAATGACAGGGGCGAAAATATATGGTAAAAAAAATAAGACGAAACAACAACAACGCGAACGAACGAAACAAAAAATCTAATCATAATCACGATTGAAAAAATGTGTCAAACAGCAAGAATGTAGCTTTCTTTGTTTATTTAACTATTTTCTTTGAGTTTCTTGAGTTTCTGTGTTTATTTTCGTGCTTGTTCTATAAGTTTGTTTGCTGTGATTGAGTTATTATTCTCTGTTTTATGTATTGACGATGGGGACTAGCACAATGGGAAGCGATTTGCATTCTGACAAGCAGGACAAGCTCCTCAAGTTACAAGCTCGAAAGAAGGAATTGGAGTTAATGCTCGCTAATAAGAATGAAGAGCTATATAAACTATGTGTTCAGGAAGTTCAGCTAACTGGAATCATGCCACCGGAAGCTCCCCTAAGTCCAGAAGTACCGCAAAGAGAAAGACTAGGCAGCGTGCGGAGTGAGAACAGATCCACAGACGGGACTGATGTCCACGATGGTTCTGACAACACTTCTAGACGCTTTCGTGCTAATACACATGATTCAGATCAAAATCTGCGAAAGAACCTATCGCATAGACTTTCAACGCCGTCAATATCAGGCATATCCAATAAAAGCCACCCCAGATTCATACGTCGGCCAGAGACAAGCTGCTCCAATTTTTTTCCTTCACCACCTCAAGAGAGAAACTCTGACACATTCTCTATGCACACATCACACACTTATCCTGCCCTTGCTGGTAGACATGAGACAGTAAACGAAAACACTCCTGCAGATCTACATCCAAACCCATATGCTAGACATCATACCATGACAACTGAGTATATGAACAAGATTTACTACAGCAACAATGCACCTGAAGTACAACATGTCTCTCGGCTTCGTGAGACTCATTTTAGTTCCAGTCACCCTGATATCACTAGTAATTACACCCATAGTAATGTTGCCCCTCCACCACAGAATGGAATTAGAAATACACCTTTATTATACCAATATGCATCCCATCTTAAGGCACAGAGTCAGCATTTAGGTGGTATTGCTCATCACCAACAAATGCCTGCACAACCTAAAAGAAGACCAGATAGTGTCCGTCGACACACTCTTCAGAGGACACAAACATACCACCTCACATCCCACAGTGACTACAACCAGCATTTAGAGAATATGGGTGATGGATACAGGCCTCAGTTGCCAGTGTACCAACATCGCTCACAAACAGACATACAGGAACCACCCCCACATATTGTTGAAAGAACTGTGCCTTTACGAGAACATAACAGCATAAGACATCCAATGCATCTTCAGCTTCAAGTGTCTACTGACGATTACAGTCATGACAGACGTGGTTACCCTGATGCCATGAGTCCAGTTAGCATGCAATCTGGATACTCAAACTTTGACTCTGTCAGCATGAATAAGTTCTCTCCTCTCTCTCAGAGTGATTTAAAAATGAAAGAGAAGCAATGGTATGAGACTTCTTTAGATTCTCCAACGAGGTCTGATGCACCTCTAAAAAAGAGTTCGGGCTTGAAGAGAACATCAAGCATTGGGAACTCACAAGCTTATGAAGTAATGATCTCGACTGGCAGGCATTCTGCTCTGCAAAGTCCCAATCAAGTTCTCAGCCCTCATCAAATACCGCATCAAATGATGCATAGCCCAGGACAAGTGCCACATAGTCCTCACAGTCCCAGGCAAATACCACAAAGCCCTGTAACTTCTCCAAGTGGCGTATCACTTGATTCTCCAAAAAACCTTACAGTCATTGAGCAGGGCAAATGTATACCTTATAGAGAGGAGACTAAACCATTTGAGATGTCAGATTTCTATAAATACTCAACTAAGTTCAGGCAGACTCCGAAGCCGATGAATCCTGGGCCAAGTATCAATTCTTACAACAAGCTACCAATGGAATTACCCCAGTATGCTCAAGAAAACTGGAACATACAAAAATAATAATTAAAATTAGATGGTTTTGCTTTACTTCATGTTAATGACCCATTGTTAAAATAGTAATACTAGTTTAAATACATTCATACATTAAGTATTTATTATTCAACTCAAGGTAGAACCATTGTTTTAGGTTTAATTATATATTTTAAGCATTTTAAATATTATTGTATTGTATGTATAAATTATTGCTGGGTTTTGCTAATATGGAGGTCACAAAGTGCACAGTAATGACATCTCTAGCTCATTAAATGTACTTATAGAAAGTTCAGAATCTAGTTTTTACAGAGACAATGCATTTTGTATGACAGATTTTATACTTTTAATAGATTTAAAATCATAAAAAAGTAAATAAAACAATTGATTTTGATATTTATTTTTACATGATGTGCCTCATGTGTAATGTTAGGTAACCATGAGTGACTTATAATGTCTTGCTGATGAAATTTGATGCTGATTTCAATGTTATGTAAGCTTGTTATGTAAGTCTTGGTATGCCAATTTTATAGAATAGTTTGCCACTCCAAATTCCATAATAACCCACCTTTTAGATTTTACTTTCTACTACATAATTTTACTATGCATAAATTCATAATATTCATTTGCATAAATTCATGCCATTACGAATATTTTTATCATTTAAAACATTTTCACTACTTGTCTATGCTTTTACTTTACATTTTAACTACACTCGTGAGCAAAAAAATCGACTCAGGCGACACACCTGCAGTCGCAGGTCACTAGCAAAAAAGTTAATAGGAAAAATATTTTTTTGTTAATAAAATCATAAAGCTGCTATTATTAGCTTCAAAATGATATACAATAATGTAATGTTTTTTGCTCACACAACCCAACAACATGTTGTGATCAGTAACCACCCTTTTTACGCTTGTTTACAATAGTGCTAATTAAAGGTTACTGACGCATATAAAGTGTTATCTAACTGACCCACCCTTATCAGTTAGCCGTCAAACGTCAACCGATACAGATCCTCGTTATCAACAAACAAGAATTCTACCTGAAAATGGACACAACAGGTGATAAAGCTGCTCAAGCGGTCAGCCTATTGCGACAAGGCCAGAGTCAGCGTGAAGTGGCACGTGCGCTGAACATGAGCCAGTCCGCTGTTTCCAGAGTTTACCGTCGTTACCAAGACACTGGTAACTTTAATCGAAGACGCGGTTCCGGAAGAAAAAGGTGCACATCGGAGAGAGATGACCGATTCATTATCAGCACATCGCTGAGAAACCGGGCCCTCACTGGCGTTCAAGTCCAACAAGAGCTCAGAGAAACGCGAGGAGAAGCTGTGAGTGGCTGGACAGTCAGAAGACGACTTAAGGCAGCTAGCCTTGTTCCAAAAAGGCCAGCTACTGGCCCCAAATTAACCCCATCCCACCGAGAAGCCCGCCTACGATTTGCCAGAGAAAACGTTGATTGGACCGATGAACAATGGAGCTCCGTTCTCTTCTCAGACGAAAGCAGAGTGTCTTGGCATGGTAGCGATAGAAGAGGACGAGTCTACAGAAGACCCGGAGAAAGATTCGCGCAGTGCTGCATCAAAGAAAATGTGGCGAAATGCTGCATCAAAGAAAACGTGTTCTCTGTCAAATCGAAAGCGGGCTTCCCGGTGGGATGGGGTTAATTTGGGGCCAGTAGCTGGCCTTTTTGGAACAAGGCTAGCTGCCTTAAGTCGTCTTCTGACTGTCCAGCCACTCACAGCTTCTCCTCGCGTTTCTCTGAGCTCTTGTTGGACTTGAACGCCAGTGAGGGCCCGGTTTCTCAGCGATGTGCTGATAATGAATCGGTCATCTCTCTCCGATGTGCACCTTTTTCTTCCGGAACCGCGTCTTCGATTAAAGTTACCAGTGTCTTGGTAACGACGGTAAACTCTGGAAACAGCGGACTGGCTCATGTTCAGCGCACGTGCCACTTCACGCTGACTCTGGCCTTGTCGCAATAGGCTGACCGCTTGAGCAGCTTTATCACCTGTTGTGTCCATTTTCAGGTAGAATTCTTGTTTGTTGATAACGAGGATCTGTATCGGTTGACGTTTGACGGCTAACTGATAAGGGTGGGTCAGTTAGATAACACTTTATATGCGTCAGTAACCTTTAATTAGCACTATTGTAAACAAGCGTAAAAAGGGTGGTTACTGATCACAACATGTTGTTGAGTTGTGTGAGCAAAAAACATTACATTATTGTATATCATTTTGAAGCTAATAATAGCAGCTTTATGATTTTATTAACAAAAAAATATTTTTTCTATTAACTTTTTTGCTAGTGACCTGCGACTGCAGGTGTGTCGCCTGAGTCGATTTTTTTGCTCACGAGTGTAGTTGCACAAAATGAACTTCTTAATTATCTGTTTTTACAAACTATGCATTTTAAATTTACTTAGTACAAAGTACATAGTAACTAGCTCTCTTTAAATAATATAAATTTTTGCCTTTTCTGTGTGATATGTGATATTTAAGGCAGGGATTTTTAAAAATTCTTATTCCTGCAAGAGTTAAAATCTCATCATATAAATTGATTAGTACTTTACTAAACTATGACTAAAAGACTTAAATAAACTTGCCAAGCAACTATCCGCTTAACTGACATGTAATTTAGAAACGTCCATTTACAAAATATAGCATTTAGATGTAAATAATGCCCAAATTAGTCGTAGGCAGCTTAGATTTCTAAACTAATCATGGTAAGTTTTTATTTTAATCTATCTAGAACCTAGGATTTAGTTAAGTTTCTTAGGTTACCTGTTAACACAACATAAAAGGAAATTTAAATACTATGTATGGTACTAATTTTACATTACTGATATTTTGTTCATAATAAATAGGATATACAGGATATTTTTTTTTCTTAAGACCTTAATTAAACCTGTGTTTTCAGTAGTATTATTTAACTTGAAATAGCGAGGCGATACTTGCACCATTTCATCTATGTTTATTTATTTAATACTAGTGGCCCGCCCCGGCTATGCACGTGTTTTTATTCAGTTTTTTTTCCCGGCAGTTATTAGATTTTTCTCGCCTTTTAAACCTTCCCTAGACCTCCACGAACATTTCAAGACTATGATAAGATAAATCCGTTCAGCCGTTCTCGAGTTTTAATCAGACTAACGAACAACAATTAATTTTTATTTAAATAGATTTATTTATTTATTTATCGCCGGTAAGTCGCTTTTGTATGAAAAACAATAGAACGTACGTCAAACGCTCCGCTTGCCGCGCCGTAGACGTACCTACGCCTGGAAACGCCCAAATTGAAAGCTCTTTAAGGCTAAATGAAGACAGCAAAAAGTCATAAATATTATATGAGCATTTAAATAAAAGAAAGTGACATTTTAAATAATTTATTGGATCAGAGATGAGACAAAACCATAAGATAAAATAAAATAAAAGTGTTTTAAAAAATACACGATATGGGACAAGTACTAGGAAATGGGGATGATGTTTCCAAATTTACATTAATTACATAGTACATACAAGCTCTGCTTAGTTTGGGGTTAGGTGATGCTGTGTGAGTAGTCCGGAAATATTTATTTATTTTAATTATGTAGGACGAGGTTCTGTAACTATTCATTTAGGTACTAACAGAACCTAGGTATTTAATACAAAATTAGTCTGTATTAAAAGCCAACTCATGGATTTGGATGGACTGACGGTCTCATGAACATAATTTTTATGTTCATGAGACCAAATCCATGAGCATGAGAGATAGCACCAAGATTGGCTTTTTATACATTAAAATAAATATGCAAGCCTTAGCAATAAATGTAAGCAACTTCGTTACCTAAAATTATAATGTTATTGTTATTTTGAAAACACAGGGACCTATTATTTACATATGATGCTGATTTTGGAGTCCTAGGAGATATTCACGGAGGGATCTTTTGCCAGGGTTAAAGCCATCGTTGAGGTACCAGTCATCACTGCCTGTAATAAAAATAAGCTTAGTTCCTAATATAAGTATGTAGAGTTTCATAATCTCATTTATTTATTATAAAATAACAAAATTACATTTCGTACTACATTCTATCTTATTCGTAAGAGTCACCTCACAAGACTGGCTCGCTGTGGGTGGCGGGAAATCGGCCAATCCATCATTCAATCAATCTTTATAGGGATGTTACCTTTCTACAAATCTGATCGAAGTCAATAGTTAAATGACATTGACATTTGACACCCTACATGCTCCTCCTATTGTTAAACAATGGTCCCCATGTTAAGACAATATTATTAACTAACAATCAACTTACAAAAATATACAAAACACAACTTATGTACAAACAGTAACCTAACCTATATCTGAAATTTACACTAGCAGTTTAAGAATACCTACGGGGCCGTCCCCGTTTTCGCTTAGGCGCCACAGGTTGGCATATCTCGGAATGTTCACAGTCTCTGGCGTGGTATCGAAGGAGTTGTGAAATGTGATATTTACCCACTATGTCGTCTTGTTTATGATAATGCGCAAGTATAAACGTAGTTGGACTTACTTGTCTGACCACAATATATGGTCCATCTTGTTTGGGCAACAGCTTTGCACTTACGCCTTTACTAGCGTTACTCAACGCATGGGTTTTCAAAAGTACCAAATCGCCAATCGCAAAGTTATCCTCCCGCCGCGTAGCATCTTTCTCCGCCTTACGAGCATCTTGTTGTCGCTCAATCGATTCCTTGCTCTCCACGATGGCGTCGGCAAGCTTCAACAAATATGGGGAAATCTGTGGTACGTAATTTGTGGCACATACTACTTCGCGAATATCAGCTTGAGCGTCCAGAGGTGAACGTAGCTCTCGGGCAAAGGTGAGGTAAGCTGGAGTTCGTTGGGTTGTTTTGCAGACAGCAGTATTCAATGCAAATCGTATGGCGGGCAAAGCCTCTGGCCAGTGCTTATGATGGCCCTCAACTAAGATTGCTAACTGTGTCTTTAAGTCTCTGTTTTTCCTTTCTACGGGGTTTGCCTCTGGATGGTACAGTGGAATAAGGTTCTGAGTAACGCCAAGCGCCGTCATAGCATGTCTCATTACATCAGCAACAAACTGCACGCCGTTGTCGGAGATTACGCGTCGTGGTACCCCGTAACGCAAGAATATCTCGTCAATAAGGGCGCGCGCACACGCCTCCGCCGTAGCATCAACTAACGGGAATAACTCCACCCATTTGCTAGCGGGGTCTTCGACGACCAGGATCCACCGCTCCCCGAGGTCTCCGCGCGGCAACGGTCCGAATAGGTCCACTGCGAGCACCTCAAATCGCTGCGCTGGGACGGGTGTCTGTAAAAGACCAGCAGGTTTAAGGTTGGATGGTTTATATTTCTGACATTCTGTACAAGTCTTTACATATTCGGCTATGTATCGTCTCATTCCTGGAAAATAATATCTTTGTGTAATACGCTTCATGGTACGATCTACACCACCATGTCCCGCAGTAGCTTTATCGTGGCATTCTTGCATAATTTCTTGGCGCATACTAGCAGGGATAACGAGTTGTGGTTCTTCACAGTCCTCATCATAAGTATAGCGGTATAACACTCCTTGGGACAAACAATAACCTCTTTCAGCCCACCTTGTACTAGCCACCTCTTCATCTCCTTCCATATCATTTATTATTTTGGCAACATCATTATCGTTCATCTGGGCTTCTCTAATGGTTGTCGCCTGCCAACGAGGCGTCTCTATGACGACCGTGCAAATGCCGCAGGTAGATTGAGTATCTTCCTCGCAAGGAGGGCGACTTAAGGTATCAGCGATAACATTGGCTTTACCTGGAGTGTATTCGTAATGAAGGTCATGCGCTTGTAGCTTCATGGCCCAGCGAACGAGACGGCCCGACGGCGACTTAAGTGTCAGCAGCCACTTCAACGGCTGGTGATCGCTGGCAACGCGTACTCGATGTCCGTCGATGTAACCGCGAAACTTGTCAACAGCCCATACGACAGCCAATGCCTCGCGCTCAGTTGTAGAGTAGTTGCGTTCGGCAGCAGTGAGCAGGCGCGATGCGTATTCGATGGGACGCTCGGTGCTTGGTGACTCGCCTTGTAAGAGAGCAGCGCCGATTGCGTAGCTGCTTGCATCGGTCCTGAGTATGAATTCATGGTTATAATCTGGTTGGCTGAGTATAGGTGCAGTAGTTAATAGTTCTTTGAGTTTAGCAAAAGAAGTTTCTTGGGGCTCACCCCATTTCCAGGCAACATCTTTTCTTGTAAGTTGTGTCAAAGGTTGAGCTATTTGTGAAAACCCAGGTACAAACTTTCTGAACCAAGAACATGTCTGGAGAAAACTTTTAAGATGCTTCATAGAATTGGGCGTTTTCATGTTTTGTATGGCAGCCACTTTATCCGGATCAGGGGATACTCCATCTTTTGTTATAATATGGCCAAGGTACTTGACACTTGTTCGTAAAAACATACATTTAGCTCTGTTGGCCCGGAGTTTAAATTGTCTTAGACGAAGGAAAACAATCTCAAGCTCTTTAAGGTGTTTTGCATAGTCACCTTCAGTAATAAGTATCAGATCATCAAGATAACACAAGAGGGTAAGGTCCTTGACTGATGACCCGGATTTGAAGCGGTCTATGAGCCTCTGGAAGGTGGCTGGAGCATTGCAAAGTCCAAACGGCATGCAGTTAAAGCGGAATACCCCTAACGGACAGACGAACGCAGCCTTATCACGGTCTCTCTCTGTCAACTTGACTTGCCAATAACCCGATCTTAAATCAATGGTTGACATGTAACAATTTTCCTTGGTATATTGCAGTAAATCATCTATTAGTGGCAGCGGATATGCATCGGTCTTAGTAATTGTATTTAACTTACGATAATCTACGCAGAAACGGAAGGTACCATCCTTCTTGGGTACCAGTAGAGCAGGTGACGCCCAAGCAGACTCACATTCCTCAATTACTCCATCACTCAGCATCTTGTTGATTTCAGTTTCCATCACTGCACGTTTGGCTGGTGTAAGCCGGTAAGGTGGTACCGCAATAGGAAGGTGGTCTCCGGTGTCTATGTGGTGTTCTGCGTAGGGAGTACACTCCCCTTTTGTACTGAAAATATCATCATACATCATCAATAAATTTTCTAAAGCAACTCTTTCATCACCTGCAAGCATTATGCCTTCATCATCCCTTAATATGTCAGTGGAAAAACATTCAACAGGCTTACTGATATCATTCTCACACTTGAGACTGTAAACATTCTGAGGTTTGTTCGGTAAATGCCAAGTCATGCTGGAGAAATTTAAAATTAGCCCGGCCTTTACAATAAAATCTATTCCTAGCAAAGTATCATTATTACAGGCATAAGGCAGTATGACAAATGTAACTGGTACCATTAGATTTGTTTTATAAATAGAGACTTGAACCTCAGCTAATCTTACAGTGGTATCTTGCATACTACCATCTGCAAGTTTTATAAGCATTTTAGTGGTGCGGAAAGGATGCTTTTGTTTGAGGAGCAGTGTATAAAGCCTACACCCTGCAATACATGCTTTGGCCGCGGTATCAAGCAATGCTATGCCATCAACACCATTTATTTGTATCTCTAAGATAGGCCTATTACAATACTTCGCCTGCTCAGGCATGGTTAAACTACTTAACTCTAAAACACAATTTACATCTTTGTCACAATAGCTTTCATTTAAGTCTTTGTTCCAATCAAACTTAACTTTATCACATTGTTTATTTATGGGAAAATCACATTTTGTGCACTGAGGTAAAGCAACAGAATACTCACATTGTTGATTGTTATTGTCATCACTATTAGCACAAGACAACAATGCAGCGGGCGAGCCGCAAGTCGGCGTTGGTTTGCAATAAGAAACGGGCACCGAAGACACCGCGTCGCAGCCAGAAACAATGGTATCTGCAGCCTCGCGACGTTCCATGGCACTGCGCCGACGTCTAGCACGGCTCCCACATGATCGCGGCGAAGACTCTCTGGACGATGACACAGCCGAACTAGCATTTGTACTCACATTATTTACGTATTCGTTCGAATCACGTTTGTTTACCTCCGAAGTAAGGTTATAAAATGGCGACGTTAACAATTCGACCGAACAGAATCTTACGGATCGATTAGGTGAACGACGAGGAAAATCGATTGGAGATCGATTAGGTGAACGATGAGAAAAATCGTTTAAAGATCGATCGATTTCATTCGATGCGGGATAATCGGGAACAACTTCTCGCAGTTGCGGATTGAAACGATTCATGTTCGTTCGTTCTCGTTCACCGGATGCTTCCGTTGCGCCCTCTTTCATGCGATGTGGAACTGAAGGCCCAGGCGAGGAATACCGACCGTATCTCGATCTGCGCCCTTGTTGCCATGCACGATTGTTTCCGCTTATTGCAATGGCCGTAGGTGGCGCCATCTGCAATTCGGTTGCAACGTCTCGGTGGCGTGGGTTTGATGGGATATTTTGGCGGGAAAATGATGATTTTCTTTCAGGCGATTTTGTTTTACTTCTTTCTTCTGTGCTTTCCTCGACCTCTCTAGCCTTATCTAGAAGCGCCTCGAAGCTATGGATGGAGGCTCGGTGGATGTGTTGTCGCAGACTACGATTAAGTAGGCCAAACACCATATCTATCTGGACTTTTTCTGAGAGGTCACCCTCAGGAATCTTCGCAAGCAGGCAGCGGGCGTTCGCTACGAATACATCCGCTCTCTCGTCCTCCTCCTGTTCTCGAGCGAAGAGCTTCCTATAGGTGTGATACGGCGGGCGACGCTTACCGAATGCGCATCTCAGTTTGTTTAGAGCGTCGGTCCAGCTTCGAGTAATACTTTTAATTCCTACATACCAGATAGCAGCTTGTCCTTCTAGAAGCAGAGGGAGCCCTCGCAGAGCATGGTCGTCGCGCATACCGACGCACTCTTTGTAGATTTCAATAGCATCAATAAATGCTTCCAGGTCATCGGCGTCCCTGGATGAGCCGTTGAAGCGCGCTGTACAGCCTGTAAAATTCGGCGGCAACGATGTGAAGTTACGGCTGGCGGCGTCGTCAGCACTCTCGTTTGGCGTCATGACGCTTTGAGCATCAGGATATTTCTCAGCCTGCGGAGGTGGAGTAGAAGTCTCGCTCGTGCGAGGAGTAGCTACTTCGGCTATGAGCTGGGTTACGCGTTCCAGCACTCTCATGTTCGACTCGGCTTGGGTTCGAGCAAACATGTCAAACATAGTGGATAGCTGCTCTTGGGAGATCGTGACGTTTGTCCGTGGTGCTGCTGGGGCGAGGTCCACGTCCGCGGCGCTCCCGAAGGAGGCGGAGTCGTCATCCTCGCGTGGCAGAGATTCCCGGGCACGCGTCCTCGGCATTTTGTATTTTCTCGGGGTTGGGTCTAACACAACGCAACGCGAACGCGGAGTTATTCACTTCGACGACGTACGCGATGGTTGGCCACTAGTTGGAAGCGCCAGTGTAGAGTTTCATAATCTCATTTATTTATTATAAAATAACAAAATTACATTTCGTACTACATTCTATCTTATTCGTAAGAGTCACCTCACAAGACTGGCTCGCTGTGGGTGGCGGGAAATCGGCCAATCCATCATTCAATCAATCTTTATAGGGATGTTACCTTTCTACAAATCTGATCGAAGTCAATAGTTAAATGACATTGACATTTGACACCCTACAAGTAGGTTTATTTAAAAGCTCTCGGTAAAAACATAACTAAATACTGCGACAGGCCTTCAAACCATAAGAATTAAGTCCGTATTTGGCCAACCGATATTTTTTTTTATGCTAGATAAGCCTTCATTTGACCACAATCTCACCTGATGTAAAGTGGAGCATGAAGACCTAGAAGGTAGATGGCTTCTCCGGGCCACATTACTAAACACGAAATAATCGCTTCACGCATTGGCCCAGCCCGGAGGGTGGTGACAAGCCGCGGCCAAAGCCTACCACCAGAGACTGTTCTTAGCACCACCCGGAGGTCACGTGTAAGGATTCGGAGGGTTAACACTTACGGACTTGAACAGACAAAACCTCCCATGAACAGCGATTTTCAAATGGCTGGCGATTTGTCGTGTGCACTAATACCAGCTTAACCTCAAGCTTCGGCAAACCTAAGCGTCACAGCGCGGGATGCGGGAAGAGACGCGGGAGCGTCTGCACCGCGGGACATTGTATAAATCGGTTTAATGTGGAAGCATAATCATACTTTCTTTGCTGGGGGGACTAAGGACTGCACTGACGTCTCGCTTTGGAGTGTATTGTGCATAATCATACTTCGATCGATGATCGATCAGACTTTATGTAGGAAGATAAGTACCTTAATTTGCAAGGTAAGACTTCCTTCCAATATTACAGATGGTCAGATTAGGTCCGATGTTGATTTTATTTCATATTTTCATCCCACCAAGTCGAGCAAAAAAGCGTCACGGCCGTACCATCCTTTTCTCGAAGCAATTCAGGCCATTTTCGACCCCCCTATATAACTTCTTTGTGGATAAAACTAGAAGACTGAAATTTTCAGCACCTAACCATGTAGGCATTGTAAAGACACGGTATATTTCAAATTTCATTCAATTTGAACCAGTATTTTAAGAATTATAACGGGTCAAATTTATAAATTTGAATCGCACTATATAATTGAATTTACACGTGTTTTCAGGCGATGGCCAAGTCGCAATATATTTGTATAAAACATTAAAGAATTTTAATATTGATATGTGTCACTATATCTAAGATGCTGTTAATTATTACATTGTTATTACGTAACAACTTAATGCTTCGAGTACGGAGATTCCAGACACAATTGATTTTCAATTGTTATGGACCACGTTCGTGGTCTTAAGGACTGGACGTAATAAGACAGAAAGTCGCTTAAGTAGAGAATGAATAAATTAATAACCGACTTGGTATTAGGTACATGGATCTCACAACTTTTTACCGCAGAACAACTGACTTGGTTTTTTTGACAAGTATTGTTTTTGATGGGATTGAACCTACCTATGTCTATTTAAAGATTTTTGCAAACAACTTTTTTTTTTTATATGGCATGCTGTGATTCAAAGGACTTCCAACGGAAGATCAGCGTTGTCTTGTTGCATGCAAGTGAACAAATGCTGAACTGGAAGCCTTTTTGGGACACTGTTTATGTGTCTAATAAATTTACTTCTGTTTAGATGTATTGTGTCTCAAATAAATGTATTTTCATTTAATTTTTAGGTTAGTAGTAGGTAAGCATATCTACTTCTTAATGATTTAAATAAGTGATAAACCTCAATTTTAAGGATAAACTATTTTTAATTTTCTGCATAAAAATTTTAAAAAGTAGGTAGGTACCTATGTACCTACTGACTGGTTTTAACAATTCTTCTATAGGGTCTTTCTGACCATCATACCATGATTTTAAATTTTTAATCATGGTTTTAAGTGTTAATATTTACCTATGCTAAATTTACAGAGGTTGTCTGTTCTTACCTGACCCACCAAGTTGTCCGTTAACGCAGCCCTCGTCCCACATGTTAACACATCGCTTGCCGGGGTTGAAGCCTCCATTTCCGCCGAGGTACCAGTCATCAGTGCCTGCCGGAAATAATATAATTATCAGTCTTCTTAACGCCATAAATCGGATCGATTTAAAGATTAAATCGATACTCGATTTGCACGTTGCGCCAGGTCAGTAGGTAGGTACTTGGATTGGTGACCGCCCTGACTGACATCTTTTTGCACTTTAATTGTTTTTGTTTTTTTTATTCCAAAATATTACCCAAGTCATTAGTTCTAATGTTTAAGAGTGGTCTAGTCCATTAATTAGTGGACATTCTACGACTGGAACATGACTGAAATGAAAGTTCACGTTATTTAATTTGCTTTAGTTAAGTCTAAATAAGGATTTTTCTGAGAGTTATGCATATTTAGAACACAATAGACTGAACGTAGCAACAGTAGTAATAGCCAGCCAGACATGCAAGTCACGGAAAATAACTGCGTTTAATCTAATGTTGACAAAAGACACAATTACAAATAATTACCTAAGTAGATATGTAGATACTTACGTACTACAACTACCTAATAACATTAGACATTAGTTTTAGACATTAGACTAAATAATAACTTCTGGATGAGGAGGTTTTCTAAATAATATGTAGTACCTACCTATTATGTGTTGGTATAATTATGGCCTTTAATATGGTTTTACTGCGATGAATATTTAGAAGAGTTCTAGATTGTCGTATATCGACGCTTTAGAAAAGAAATATAAAACCCTAATTAATAATTAGTTTTAAGTTAGATATCACAGTATAAGTTGGTATGTAAGGAATTTATTTATATGCCTTTGTAAGGTATTTTACGGGGCATAACCTTGCTGTAACATATTTTGTAACTAGCACAGGAGATAAAGTTCTAAAGTCTGCATTAATTATGTTGTACTTTCCTTGGTATTATAAATGAAATGATTGATTGATTGAATGGAATGGTTGTCTCAAGAGTTTGAGCTGGCCGTAGTCAGCGCTGAGCAGTCGGCGTTATTCTGAAACGTTTCTATAGCCACTATACATACATATGATACGCGCTGATCCGCAGCGCCGATGGACAGCGTGCACCGGAAATTAGCCTTAGGTAGACGATGCAATGAATCCCTTGCTGGGGCGGATGGAACCAGATAGAAATACATACATATTGATACGCGCTGATCCGTAGCGCCGATGGTCAGCGTGCACCGTTTAAATTAGCCTTAGGTAGACGATGCAATTAATCGCTTGCTGGGGTGGATGGAACCAGAAAGAGAAAGATCTGTGTGAGGTACTCACCAGCTCCACCGAGTTGTCCGTTGATACAGCCCTCGTCCCACATGTTAACACATCGCTTGCCGGGGTTGAAACCCCCATTTCCTCCGAGGTACCAGTCATCGGTACCTATAAAAGTGTCATAATACGGACACGATGGATATTTTAGTAAGTAAGTACCTACCTATATAAGATTTATAATTATAAATATGTTTTTTTTTTTTATGTAATCTAATGTAAAAAAAATAAAAAGAATAAATAATAAAACATTTATATAAGGCATCTCAGGCCCTTATAAAACATATATGAAATGATGAAGTAAGTCTGTAAGGTATACCGATGACTGGTACATACGTAACTATGTAAGTCTGTAAGGTATACCGATGACTGGTACATACAATTGTATGTAACTATGTAAGTCTGTAAGGTATATGTTTTATGGGCCTGAGATGCCTTAAATAAGTGTTTTATTATTTATTCTTTTTATTTTTTTACATTAGATTACATAAAAAAAACATATAAAACTACCTACTGTAAAAAATATATCTAAACGGAGAATCACCGGCCGCGAAGCTAGGCTATTATCTAATATTATTAAAATCTTTATTGTAGGTAATTAAACAACGTAGGTTCTATAATATATCCATTATGAGCTCGTAGCTACAGCCTCATCTTCTAATGATTTCCTACATAAAATGCCTACCTATAAGTTTTAATTCAGCTATTTCCTAGATCGATTTCACTTTGAAAATTGATTATCTTAAGTCGAAATACCTATTCATAACTGCTTCTGAATATTTTTAACCGTAAATCTTGTTTTAAATAAATCTACATTGATAATAAGCAACATAGAGATTAAAGGTTCTAGTTTGAGTCAATCAGCAACTACAAGTTTTATTTTTTTAGAACTATTTTTTACAGATTTTGATACTGAACCGTTGTTAATTAATGATCCAAATCTGTAAAAAATCCTTCTTTTTCCTTCTTTTTCACATAAGTATTTTTGTTAATTATTTATCTATTTGTTCCGGTTTAAGGTGGATTTTGCAGGCTTATTATAGGCCGATAAGTAGGTCGATAACCTGAGCTGATATCTCTTGCCTATCTGCGACGACGTGGACCAGGCAAGTGTCACTCTAAACGTAGTGAAAACAAGAAACTGGATTTAATTTAAACTGGATTTGGATAAACATGAACTTGAATTATGAATATCAACTATTTGATAAGTCTCCTTCGGAGACGGCCTGCCTTAGACAATAACATTAACACCCACAATTCTAAGTGTATCATCAAATCATAAAGAAAAATTTAATATACTCTTAATATTATTTAAAAAAATTGTAGCTAATTTACATATAATATTTCAATTCATTTTTAGCTTGCCTATGTTTTTAATACCTACATTGGTAACATCACATCAGGGGGTAGGGTACATCTTAACGTATAATATTAAACATTAGGTTACTTTGCGTTACTATAAACTATTAAAAAATAGGCATCTGTGGACTACACTCGGTTCCAAAAATTACGGGTCAGTCAAACACTAACAAAATATCTTCAGAACTGTTGGATCAATGGAATAAACAGAATGAATAGGTACTTTTTAGTTGCGCTTCTACATATTATTTAACGGCATATTATTTAAACTGATTGTAAAGGAGATGTGGAGGAATGGGAAGATATTCCTCAGCACCGGCTCCGAAATTTGGTGAAGCATGCCTAATCGCCTGGAAGTGGTGAAAAACCGTAAAAATATTTGCATTAAAAATATTTTTTCGTTTTATTTTAACATCAAAATCGAGCACATAATTTTTATTTATATCTACCTGATAATTAAATTCTCAATTGAACAGTCTTCGGATAGCATATCTACGTAGTTCGGAAAATATTCGTTTAATGTAACTGATCCGTTATTTTAGGTACCGAGTGTAGATTTATTTTTATATTATATTATTCTTCATTCTAGGAAAATGTGTATTCTGAGAACTCACCAGCCCCGCCTAATTGTCCATTGATACATCCTTCATCCCACATATTCACACATCTTTCCGACCCTGAAATGGAAAAAATAAAAGATTAAAGTTAAGTTCAGTTGGGTAGGTTGAGGGTTGGTAGGTACGCGGTATAAAATATTTGATGCTCATAAGCCTATTTAAGTTCCCAATGCTGGGAAACAGGGACTTCTCTCTTGTCGAGATAAATTACTTCTTAATTCTCCAAGCTGGCCAAGTGCCGGTTGGTGAATGTCACAAGCCCTTCAAACTCGTTAAAGTTCTCAGAACATTCCGCTTTCCCTCACGATGTTAGCCTTCACCGTTAAAGCACGTGCATTTTATAGCGCACATACATTTTTCAAGAAGAACAATTCTGAGGTGCGCGGCGGGGTTTGAACTAACGACCTTCGGAATGAAAGTCGAGTGTGTACTTAAGACTTCATTTTGTTGCTTTCTGTTGTCATTTTAAGTAACTTGTGTCATAACCACCTAACCTGGTGAATAATGCTTTTATAAAATTTGCAATAACTGTAATCCGACATAGTTTGAGAATAGATACCTAGTAGCATAAGCCCAACAAAATGAAGCAAATTTAAAATCTCAGGTTTAAATGGAAAGATTAATGGAATTAAGTCATAAAATGTTCAATTTGAAGGTTCGTTTAAAAGTTATGGGGGTGAAAGTGGGGAAGAAGAATCGAAAAGCAAATATACTCTGGGGTATCAAATGAAAGCGCACCACGTGCACTTAACAAATTATTACTTATTTACTTTTAAGGAAACTATGATTTTGAAAATGAGGGTTTTTCTAAAATTTTATTTTATATTATCACTAGCTGACCCCAGCAAACGTTGGTTTGCAAAATGAAAAATAGATAGTAGCCGATTCCAGACCTACTGAATACGCATATAATTTGGTAAGAATCGGTAAAGCCGTGTCGGAGGAGTACGGTAACTAACATTGTGACATGGAAATTTTATATATTAGATATTACTTGGCCACTTTTTGTGAGCATAGTTGTAATTTTAACTGAATATGAAATTGAGGCACTTGAGGTAACATTAAAATATGCTGTAAATCCAGGCTGCACTTTTGATAGATATGAATAATTAGAATACATTTTAATATAAGACAGCCAGAGTCATGATTGGTGAGTAGTGCATTATTAATTACTGTTTTATTCAAATACGAGTAACGACGTATTGTTTTGATTCTGAGTAAAGTAGGTAGGTATAAGTATACTAAAGCTATTAACATTGTAAGTTTTTCCCACCAAAACCCCAAAATTATTTATAGTATTGCTAAATGTTATGAGATACAAATTGACCAAAATTATGCGTCTATTTATAAAGTAACAACATAAGGTAGGTACCTATTCATTAAGAAAAAAACCACAATACTCATTTTTCTGTTTTGAGCAAATTATTGATACCTAGGTACCGAAAACGCAATTCTGTTCAGTTCAGTTCTTATTATTGGAAAAGGCAAATTAATTGGTATAATTTTAAGACCGAAAAGGCAATTCAATAGGCTTTAAATTTGGTCATAAAGTCATCACGCAGTGACATTTCATTTTATGTCTGAACAATTATTATAATTCGCAGTACCTACTTAAGTGATAAATTCCGGTCAATCACAGTGATTCTTAATAAATCTAAATTTTAAATTTATGAAAAACCCCCGATTCCAGTGCCTTAGTTTCGTTAAAAGTAAAACCCCATAATATTTTGTAATGTGCACGCGATGCGCTTTCATTTATAAGTGGACTCGTTGATAAGTTGACCCCACTCGAGTTTATTTGCAGATTTTCGGTTTTGCTTCCCCACTCTGACTCCCATAACTTTTAAACGGCACAACCGATTTTCATGAAACATGTCTAAGAACACTTGCGCCACTCACCTTTCCTTTACAAAAAAAACTAAATTAAAATCGCTCCATACGTTCGGGAGCTATGATGTCCCAGACAGACAGACAGACAGACAGATAGACCGACAGGCAGTCAAACAGACACGTCAAACTTAAAACACCCCTCTTTTTTGGTCGGAGGTTAAAAATCATTTTTGTTGTTTGTTTAAAAAGAAATGATTTTATATTACCTACCTACATCATCATCATATCATAGATGATTGTGGTGATGATACCTATTATATGACGATAACGACGCATTTATGAAAAAGTTTGCCACTCTATACATATAAATAAATTTATAAATACAATACAATACAATACAAAAACGCTTTATTGTACACAACACAGGAACATAAACACGTAAAACAAAATAAATAAAAAACAAGTGGTACAATCGGCGGCCTTATAGCTAAAAAGCGATCTCTTCCAGGCAACCTTAGGATGGAAAAAACTTTACTTAAAATAGAAAGGCGGTAATAAATATTTCCAGACAATCTACACAATAACATCGCTAGATGCTATCGTGTAAGCTCTAAGCTTGTGTTACGGGAAGTAGATATCTGATATAATATACATACCTACATCATCATCATCACCTTATTAACCTTCCCACTGCTGGAATACATAATTATTTATTATGTTTTATTTATGTTCTTATAAAAGCTGCGGTATAAGTACGTAATTAAGACATTAAGACACCATTTTAAATACAATTTGAACACAAAACCGAGCTTTAGAAAGTCTCAGAAGGAATATTAACAATTTGTTAATTCTTTCAGAAACCATAGTCAAATAGCCTATTACCTAGAGTTTTTCACTTACTATGCTTCGGATGCGCCAAAGTCTTGCCATAAACAATTGATATTACACTCAGGAGCACAATAAACGCCTTCATTTTGCGAAAACAACTTTTCTCGTCCAAAAATAATTCAATGAATGAATTCTTCCTTACTTTCGATGCCTTTATAGGCCTCCCGGCTCTCGAGAATTTAATTTGGTTTTGTCCTCAAATTCGGGAGTACTCGAGATAACCCGATTATTGAGTTGAGATTAATTTATTGGATTAATGAAATGAAGCTTTTTTATTGCTTTTGATTAATGGAAATTATGAATTGGTCCTACACTAGCTTGTGCCTTTGAGTCTGCCCTACTCCAAATTATTTTTACAATCACAGTTTTTTTGGCAATGGACTAAGAGTATGGGTTAGTATTTTTGTAGGGATTAAAAAGATTCAAGATTAAAGATTCTATATTGATAACATAGGTTACAGGTCAGGTTAATATAATACATATCTCAATATTAAAACTTGAAACGTACATGGCCAATTAGCCACGCCATACATGGCGTAATTGGTCAAGAGCCCTCAAAGGGAAAAAAAATTAGGGCGGTTTTTAATCCATTCAATTTGTAGGATACGTACCCGTACTAAGATTTCATTGTGTGTCTGTATGTCCGCTTTATCAACAAATATTGCAATCTAATCTATAGATAGATGGATTTTGATGAATTTTGGAGGTTTTGTCTGTTCACGTCCGTAAGTGGTAACCCTCTGAATCCTTACACGTGTCAACACGTCACGTCACGTCGTTACAGAAGAAATAAATTAAAAAAAGATAAATTGGAACTTGTAAAGTCACAGTCATGAGGTAGTCATTGCAATATACAATTCAGCTGTTATCACAAAGGAAGGACAACAACTGATCATATCACATTCTGATAAGATACTTGGAGAAGTCAACTTTGTTTAATTGGTGTAGGGCGGGATGACAGCTGTGCAAAATTTATCTTAATTTCTTTATTATAAGTGGTGCTTATTTAATTATCAGGAAATTAAAAAATATTTAGAATTATAACGGGTAACATGGATTTTACGGTGTAGTTTATGGGAGATACATATTACATACAGTGACACAATGGGCGGCCTAATCATTAACAGCGATCTCTTCCAGGCAACCTTTGGATGGATCTGAAATTTACGTCACGTGTAACAGTCTCTGGTGTCAGTAATAAACTAGCTGACCAGTCTGCTGAAGTCTGTTTTTCCGATTTCATACAACCCGACCTTTAAGACCAGAGTGAAAAGGCTTTTCCTGGGAAAACTTATGCCATCATTGACCTCGTCTCTGTACTCAAAAGTAAGCCCATAAAATATAAAAAAGACCCGTTGAACTTCGTATCACCTATTTATAGACTTACTATATTAACTGAGAGTTAAAACTATTTTTGTGAGAATAATAAATTGTCTAGAGGGGTGAAAATTAAGGGTTGTATGTATTTCTGTAGGTACACTATACCTACCACAAAATTTAAAAAAAAAAATTGGGGGTGGACCTGTTTTTTATCCCCCTAAATGTTAAGGGATCACCCTTAACATTTAGGGGGATAAAAAAATTCAATTATATAATATTCTTCGGATGAAGAAAATCGTTTCGGAGGAGTTAGATTACAAACACCGTCACACGAGAATGCGGTCATATATTATCCAAACCCCAGCAAACGTTGTTTTGCAAATTTTTTTTTTTGTTTTTAAATGAAAAATAGATTTTGGCCGATTCTCAGACCTACTGAATATGCTCACAAATTTCATGAGAATCGGTCAAGCCGTTTCGGAGGAGTTCGATTACGCACCCTGTGACAGAAGAATTTTATATAATTAGATACATATAAGATGTGTATCCTCGGTATATAAGTATAGGTCTATCTCATATTTTTTCGTTTTATTTATATCGCTCATATTTTATCTACACTGTTTTCTAAAATGTCGAAATTCCAACTTTTCCATACATTCTTATAAGCATTCACAACAATATTAACAGTGAAATAAACTGTAACTCTGTACCTATGTATAATGACGATGTTTAAACAACTTAGCAACTTTTTTTATTGAGGTCCTAAGTTGTTTTATGTTTTTTTGTTAAGAATGTTTTGTTAATGCTGTTAAGACTTTGGTTTCCCCTGCGCTTAAGGGCCAGTGTCACTGCCCTCTTAGCCCGCCAGTAGCTGCCAGCTAAACATACTAAATTTGACGGTTGATGTTTTCAATATTTCAACGCTGGTACTTGCGCCATAAAATCTGTCAAATGCACACATTATCTGTCTGTCTGTATATGATTATCTCTCTGTCTGTCAAATGTAATCTCCAACAGTCGTAAGTGGCAACTCGTGGTACTACTAATGATTACGGCATAAACTCAATGGTCGCCCGTTTAAGGTTGAAATATTGTTAAACACCATGATAATTATATTTATATTTGTCATAAGGAGTAATTATAATCTAAATTATTTTATTTAATATTGTACACCCCTGCCTATTAAAGTTATTTTTCCATCCCAAGGTTGCCTGGAAGAGATCGCTTTTTAGCGATAAGGCCGCCCATTGTACATTCTGTTTCCTACGTGTTGTTGTATTTTGTTTCCCTGTGTGTGCAATAAAGTGTTTTGTATTGTATTGTATTGTATAATTTTAAATAGACTTATGTGTTTAGATAAATTATTATTAGATTTAAATTTCGGGAGCTAATTATTCTAATTAACCTACTTACTGCTTGATAACAGAGGCAAGTGGAGACGCCTTCGGACTATCTTTTTTTGTATCAAAACAAATTTGGAATAAAAGATCAAAATCAAAAAAGTGATCTAAAAAATGATGTTTATACCTTTGTTAAAACATAGATACCTTTGTTAAAACCTATGTTCTAATAAAGGTATAAACTTCATACACTTCGAGCGTACAACATTTACAAAATTCGGACTTTGATCACAGTTTCATAATTTGGACATGTTTATCAATCGTTGTAATTTCCAGTGATAATTTGATAGTTATTGACTGATAAGGAAACAACAGATTTGGTAGCCGCCACCCAAAGAACATGGCTTGCACAAACTCTACCGTAAAAAGAGGGGTGTTATAAGTTTGACTTGTCTGTGTGTCGGTGGTACATAGCTCCCGAACGGGTGAAGCGATTTCTTTCAATTTAGTATTTTTGTATGATAGATGAGTTTCGCGAGAGTGATCTATGTTAAATGAAAATTGGTTAACTCGTTTAACAATTATGAGGGTAAAAGTGGAGAAGAAAAACCGAAAATCTGCAAATATAGGTACTCGAGTAGGGTCTCAAATTAAAGCGCACATGCACATTTTAAAATATTAGCTTATATTAATCATAAATCATAAACCATAAATTGTTTATTGTTCGTAAAATCTGGTGATACATGTCAGATGTTAAGACTACTTAAAGCTACACAGATTCTGCTACATTGAGCATACAAACATTACATTTCTTGTCACTTATTATCTATAATATCAAATTATTCAGAATATAAAATTAAAATGATGTTAAATATATCTAAAAGTGAATGCAAATGTCATGAAATTAAATTACTATAATAAGTTAGAAAATTATAAATAAAATTGCATTAAAAAAATATGCCAAATTATAATAAATCAAATTAAATCAATTTAAGTAAAATCAAATTAAATCTAGTAAATTAAATCAAAAATTATACAATTCAAGTATATTCATATTTACTTATTTCCTTATCGTTGAGAAAGTCATTTACTGAATAGTATGCCTTTTTAATCAAAATCTCACTTAGTTTGTCTCTGAATTGGTTTACGGGTAAGTTTCGAACAGAAAGAGGCAGTTTATTAAATATTTTTGGCGCCATGCAAAAAATACTTGCACGCAAAAGTTTTGTTTTGCAAGGTACCATACGTAATCTACCGTGCAGTCGACTACCACTGGGAAAAGGGTCAAATGAGTTAAGATTGTTCTTGACAAAAACAGCCACTTCATGAATATACAGTGCTGGAAATGTAAGAAGTCTTAATCTAACAAAATGTTCTTTACAAGAGTCTCTTCTTTTTAATCCACAGATTGCTCTTATGCATCGTTTTTGGGCTTTGAAAGCTTTAAGGTAATCTGTTGAGTTGCCCCAAAACATAATTCCATAACGAAGTACGGACGTCACATAACCATGATAAGCCGTGAGTAAGGTGGTCAGATTTGCTACTCTGCTAAGTTTATATAAAGCGTAGGAAAACTGTATAACTCTTTTTCTAACATTATCTACATGAAGTTTCCAGTTCAGTTTATTATCAATTGTTAAACCTAAAAATTTTGTAAATTCAATTTCTGCAATGTCTGTGCCTGAATAGTTTACATCAATGTCAAGATTATGATTATGTCGTTGTTGAAAATTCATTAGATAGGTTTTAGTCAAATTAATATTTAAGTTATGTGCATTCAGCCAATTTATAATAGATGTCAAGGTAGAGTTAATGTCTAATTTAAAGTTGTGATTTTTATCGTCAATAAATAATACAGTGCTATCATCAGCAAACAAAGTCATAAAATGGTCAGTTACTTGTGGTAGGTCATTTATGTAGGCTAAAAACAAAAAAGGTCCTAGCACACTTCCTTGTGGGACACCGTGGAGAATGTGCCTAGAGTTCGACTTATAAGTGATCTCTGTCATGGTTTTTTGACATATTCTGCTAATGTGAGTTACTTGATACCGGTTACTAAGATATGATTTTATCAAAGTGTTAGCTCTACCTCTAACGCCATACATTTCTAATTTCCGCAGAAGTACATCATGATTAACATGATCAAAAGCTTTAGACATATCCATGTATAAAGCTGTTACAAGTTTGTTTCTGTCTCTATTAGTCATTACTTCTTCTAGGAAATCATAAATAGCTTTATTGATAGATCGTCCTTGTCGAAAGCCATATTGACGGTTACTAAAAATGTTATTGGCTTCAAAATAATTATATAGTTTCTTATAAATGGCTTTTTCAAATATTTTTGAAAATATTGGAATTAGTGCTATTGGGCGATAATTATTCATGTCATCTCTAGATCCCTTTTTGTGTAGAGGTTTAATAATAGTTAATTTAAGAGTGCTTGGAAAAACACCTTGTTCAAAACAATTATTAATAATATAACTCAAAATAGGTGATACATACACTGCTACATCTTTGATAATTTTAGTCGATATGCTGTCAAAACCTACACTATTCGTATTCTTTAATGTGTCAATAATTTTTATAATGTCCTGCGTTATGATGGGTGTCAAATAAATAGAATTACAACTGGTACGTGCGTAAGAATACTTGTCAACATTGCAGCTATTTTCCTTAACTATATCAGCAAAAAAGTTGTTAAATTCATTGGCGATGGCGCTAGGGTCATAAATGTAGTTCCCACTACCTAATAATAATTTTTTAATGCTCTCTCGTGGCAGATTGCCGTTTTGTTGATTTATTATCTGCCACGTAGCCTTTGATTTATTTGCAGCTTGTTTGATGAAAAATTCATTTTGTGACTTTTGAGTCAATTTAATTATCTTATTTAATCGTTGAGTATATGTCATTTATTTATCTTTATTCAATATGGCACGGTTCAGCCTAAATTTCCATAAGAGTTGTCTTTTTTTTTTGCTGCAAATCTTAATACCCTTCGATATCCATTTTAGATTCTTGTAAGTCGGAATTTTAATTTTTATTATAGGAAAACATAAATTACAGAAGATAGTGAAAATGTCATGAAATTTTTTAAAGGCTAAGTCAGGGTCAGGTATATGTATAATATCATTAAATGTCAATTTGCTAATGCATTCTATAAATTTTCTACGGTTATCATTACTATAGTCGCGTTTTGTTGTAAACCAGTATTTTAAGGTGCACGTTTTTTTTACTGGAACCTTTAATAACTGACCTAGATGATCAGATACCGAAAGATCAATAATTTCTCCGCTAATACCTGAAAAATTGTAAGCAACATTGTCTATAGCTGATAGGCTATCCGGTCTAGTAATTTGACTAAATAGAAGTCTGAGGTTATATTTTGATAAAACATTTTTAAAATCCATCATTATTTTATTAGTTTTTAAAATATCAATATTAAAATCACCGCAAATAATTATTTTGTAGTTTTTGATAAGTAAATATTTCTATAATATTAAATTTAATCTTTTAAAAAAATCTTCTACTAATAGTCTGTTAACCCTCGGCGGTCGGTATATACATAGAACGATTAAATTATGTTCAGGCAATGTAATACCGGAACATTCCACAACCTTAGGAATTGATAGTTCTACGATATCATTCATATTTACAAAATTATGATGGTGATTAAGAACAAAAATACAGGAACCACCCTTACGTATTGGTCGGCAGAAGGCGGAGGCTACTTTATAGTTTAATAACCGAATACTATTTAAATCATCCGTCACCATGTTATGCTCTGTGATGCAGATTATACTAACATTATTTCCTTTCTGTTTTAAGCAATCTAAATAAACCATGAGTAAATCCGATTTAGAGACAAGTCCATTAATATTTTGATGGAGAACATATATAGAATTATACACGAAATAAATTATTATTGTTTATGTTGTTATTAAAAAAAAAAAAAAAAAAAAAAAAAAAATTATTTTGCGTCACAAAATGAGGAAAACAATCTTTATTATTTTTTTTTTATTTTTTTTTTTTTATTTTTTATCTTTTTTATTTGAGTTATTATTACAAACATTATTCTGCTCTACACATTTATCTAAAGAAGTTAAAATTAAATTATACAGGTATTGAAAAATTGTCCGAATTCCATAATTATTTACCTTTTTTGTAGGTTTGTGAAACATATTGTAGTCATAAGTTAAATACTTGTTAGAATCGATCAAGAACGCGTACTTATGCAGTATCACGTCTTGGAGAAGTAATTCGTTAAAATTGTGTATTCTACTATTCAAAACAGTTGTTCCGTGTCCATATTGATATGTCGGAGTGCACAATATAATATTAGTGTGTGTAATTTTCATAAGGCTATTTCTCAAAAGTTTAATCAGACTTAACTCCATATCATCATTAATAAAAATAATACAATAATCATTCCTTGAATAATTTTTCAGCTTTTCTTGAAGTCCAACAATAATTTGTCCAGTATGTGAATGTGGGCTCAGGTAGTGACATAATTCGGAGTAATTGCTGTGCATAGTTTCTTGAGCGATTTTTAATAGTTTATTTTGCTTATTGCAGCTCAGAATGCATATTTTTGGTTTGATTTTTGTGTCGCAGGTAGTTATATTATATTTTTTCTGTTCTTTAGCTACATTATAAATTTGTTGCGGTATTTTATTACTGTGTTCTTCCTTGTATAGTGGTGATGTTGTGCTAAATTTCAATCCTTGTGTTGCTTGAAGGTCATCTGTTTGTGTTTCTTGTGTTGCATTACAGGTCGAGGTTTGGGTGAAAATATGACATAATTTGACATTTGCTTGAGATGCTGTGGTTTTAGTTTTAGTTTTTGTTTTTTTACTAGGCGTCGATATATTAGTCCTAGTTGGGCTCATAACTATTTTTTTATAGTATGTATTCTTCTTATTTAATTCCTGGTTGTTGCGTTGAAGTTTGCTATTTTCTAAACACAATTTTTCAATTTCTTCATTAGCACTGCATAACTGAGTTTGTAAAACTTCAATTTTCTGTAATAGTGTTTTTATTTCCATGTCTAGCTCAGATCGAAGTTCTGGGAGACTACTACTAGAGCCATCTAGCGGGTCGATACTCATATCCATCTGAGTTCGATCGATAACTAAAGCAGTTTGGGTTCTTCGAAATGTTATATTGTCTGGAGAAGTCATGGTTATCTTAATCCGGTAGCTTTCTGTTAGATGGCGTTATGATCATAATAATTTAGAAATAATATTTTACGCAAAAAGTTCCGATGCAGAGGATTGAACTAGGTACTCCGATCATATGGAGCCCTTAAGTTGCCTAGGCTCACTACTCCACCAAGCGTGCTATGGATACTGCGCGAAATTGGGAACTTGTAGAAAATGTAAGTTCTAACATAAGCCGTTACAAAAGTCCGTTTGAGTCTTTCACAAAAATAAAAATAAAATATCGAGACACCGTCACTTTTGTATTCCGCAATAATATTACTTAAATAATCAATGTTTAATGATTTCTTATATTTTATTAATTAGTAAATGTAAAAACACTGGCTTTATTCACTTTAAAATAGATGGAATTGGTGAACAATTTGCATATTTTTCTCAATATACGTTTAGAGTTACTTATGGGAAAGTTGTTGTCTTCCCGTTATTACTGGGTAATTCTTGATGATAACACTTTCACATATGGTTAACACTCATAAGTTTCCGATTTTACTTTAGATGGCTAAAGAATATACCATGTACTATTTTTAATGATTATTTTAAACGGAGCCGTTGTTGCACGCGTAAGAGAGATGGCGCTACTATATATTATATAATTATGATATAAAAAAATAAGTAAAAACACTAGCTGTAAGTACGTTATACTAGTAATACTCTCTCTAATCTCTAAGGAAACAAGAATAAAACAATTTATACGTCCTTCAACGAATAATAACATCACCATAATAATCGATACAAAATGCAAAAATAGCGTAATATTGAACCCGATTTAGGGTTGATTGAATAAGACCGGCAGAAAACATTCTTTTTGATAGAGGACTTTCAAGAAACAACAATTTTTTTATCATATAAAAACGAATCAATGCGTTCACGAAGAAAAATAATTAAGTTACCAAACATTAACAAATACGCGTTGAGTTGTAAACATCAATTTTGGTAGAAATTTAAAAAAAATATATCGTTCCTTTATATTTCGAGACGGCGCGGCGGCACTTCAGTTCCACCTTGACAGCATTATATCAAATACTAGCTGTGCCCTGCGGTGCTACCCGCGTTATAATGGATGAAGTACTCTTAACCAACAACATATTTGTTTGAATAAAGATTAATATTATTATGTTGATACAACTTAAACAAATTATTTCGACCAAATTAGGTAGGTAACATAAAACGGTTTTTGTGAGTTAATCTTAAAAGATAGACAATACTATCTCGGACTGTTTTTTAGATCATTTAAAGAGCTATTATTCTTTAATACATATTTTTTGTGTATCTTGAACCGTTTTCACGGCGCACGCAACGGAAGGCTTCAAAGATGAACAATTTCTCCCGTTTTTTACACATTTACCACTATATCTTTGCTCCTATTGGTCGTAGCGTGAAAACAAACAAACTCTTCAGCTTTATAATATCTTACTTAAGTTACCTAAAAATAAAACCCCCAGACAGAAACAATTAATTATAGCTGTCTGCATAATCACTTCAGTTCAGTTCTTTTTATCGGCATCGCGCTTGCCATATGCATCTGCATAATCAACTACCGAATTACAAGAAGGGCAACACAATAAGTTAACTTTCGCATGTCCTAAATCATGTATTATAAGTTAGCGATGTTCTTTTGTTTATTTCAATATTAACTTTAAAGGTAATTAATAAATGTACCAGCAAACCACCGTTCGACTTGACTTCAATAAGGTATTTTTAGGTATAGATTTGCTATTATCATATTATTATGTACCTAATGAATTGATCAATAGGAAAAATATTCATTTTTTTTAATGTTGGTCAATCCTAGAATATTCAACGAAAATACTAAGAGTTCAATTCCGAACCCGATTATAGTAAAGAGTAAAGTTTAAACAAAAATCTACCGACTTAAGATATCATAGACACACACATAGACATAGGATATTGTTGAATATCTAGGCTCTGGACTCGCGAAGTCAAGTCAACAGCGTCCTCGGGCTTGATCACTGGTTTATACCGTATGATGCAGCTAAAACAGGAGCTCAGAGACCATCATCAAGAGGCTATCCAGTACAACCTTGATCGGAGAGCTCACCAAAGGAAAGGGGAGAAATCCAGTGCATCTGATTGGGGGAACTGAGATCTGCACTGACATCTCGCCAGTGCATCCAGTGAGTCTTGTCACAGTGCTTGCGACCATAAGGAGTGACGAGAAATAAGCGAGAAATTGTCTTGGTGTAGCGCGTCGGCCCCGTTAACCTGCTTCAGGCCGTGGTCCCGCTGCAGGTCTGTTCACGGCCCCGCCTTGTAGTCCAGCTGATCCGCTCCGCGATGACCTGCTGCGAGCGGCTCGCACTCCTCGCGCTCTGACGGCGGCTGACACACTCCATGTCGGTTCTAGTGCTGGGAAAACTAGACGCATGTATAAATGAGAGGTTAATTAGAGAGAGCCGGAAGCTCTTCTACCACGCTCGGGAGGAATACGGAAAAATCATTGGCGGTTGGCGCTTTTAAACTACATGTACGGTAAAAATATTCTTAGATTTGCAAACAACTTCTGATTAGTCTTTCTAACTTAGATTTTAGATAATCAGCTTATGAATAGGTAAGTAGATAAAAGGATTGGTATATATAAATGATAAAATTTAAGTACAGATAATAGTATTTTTTAATAATAATAATTTAAAAATAAAACGACCTTTTCGTAATTTTTTGAATAGGTCATCAAAAATGAATTACGGTTTCTGATATAATGTGTTATTAGAAACCTCAATATCATTTTTGAAGACCTATCCATAGTAAGTCGCTTTTTTAAACGTCATAAATCGTAAAAGTACCTTTAATTTATAAAGTTATGCAACATTGTTGGTGATCAGTGCTTTGATGGGTGCCCGATTTCACTAATTATTATACAATAACTAGCTGACCCCAGCAAACGTTGTTTTGCAAAATGAAAAATAGATGTTGGCCGATTCTCAGACCTACTCAATATGCTCACAAAATTTCATGAGAATCGGTCAAGCCGTTTCGGAGGAGTATGGCAACGAAACTGTGACACGAGAATTTTATACCTATATTAGATTTATCTATTTCATTTATATGCTTGTTCAAATTATTTTTATATCATAAGTGTTGAAAACTAAACTGTTAAAATTCACAAAACCCTTGGCGCGTAATTCCATAATTTATACTACCGCAAAATTATAAAAAAAAAATTCAAAAGTATTTATTTGTCGACTCGTTATCTGCAGCATATTGTCACCATTCCAACATAATGTTTATATCTATCGTGTCCAAAAATCATGGCGATACCGCAGCCACAGTATCAAGGCTATAGCTACGCGTACGTAATTTAAAACATGATTATGCGTTGTTCTCCAGCCATTATTGAGTACAGACGTGATCACTACAGTACAAGTGATCTTTGTGGTGGCACGGTGGCTTTTAGAACTTCGGTATGTAATAATAATAAATTAATACACTTATAGAACATTTCTTTATACTAAGCAAAAGAGTATAATTATTTTTGAATTAATCCCCAAATTAGATGAGCTTGTACTCGTATTTTTGTTTAATAAAATCAGATGTTTAGTACCCGTTACGCAAGCTTAAGCTGACTACGGGGCAAAGTGATCCTTTATTGATTGTCTAGAAATATGTAATACTGATGAGAAGCAAAGATAAAATAATAAAGGTATGTTATTTTGTGTCCATGAGAGCACATAATAGATTCGTTATTGTCTCAAGCATGTCACTCAAAGCATGAATGTGCTCCAGATATATAATTGATCGTTAAATTAATAATAATTGAAACAATAAATATTATGATAAACTTCTACCATTATGCGACCAAATAATCTAGTCAGTAGGTATAGGTAGTATATTACGTAAGTTCTTATATACATATATGAAAAAAAACATTGTCTTGAACTTTAAACCTTTACGTGATGAAATTTCGTAAAAATGAGTAGTTTTGCGATAATTTTAGAAGAATTAAAATTGTCTGGACACCGCGTTTTATTGCTCGTTATGAAATAATAAATAATGACTCGTTAATTTTTTCGACTACTGTATTGACTCTGATAAAATAGCAATAAAGATGAACGCGTCAACAATGTGCTTTTACTATTTAGATTTATAACGGGATATTTACCATGATTGACTGTCTTTTGAGAGAAGCCTTATCATTGGATTGAGCTACACAAACCACAACTAGTAATCTCGGTAGAAAAATCTAATATATATAAATCTCGTGTCACAATGTTTGTCCTCAATGGACTGCTAAACCACTTAACCGATTATAATAAAATTCGCACACCATGTGCAGTTCGATCCAACTTGAGAGATAAGATGGTTTTTACGGCGAGAAAAATTTCCGAATAATTTCCGGGAAAATTCTATACCCGTGCGAAGGCCAAACGGACACTGTCAGTATTGTGTGTCGCGATAGTGTGTTGATGGGTTGTGAAACAGGTCCCAACTCTAGTGTTGCTTCGGTTCGTAATAAAAGACTGAGAAAGAGGGTAGACCGCTTTGTCTGCTAATAAAACTGTTACCCAAATTGCTGCAACTTCAGTTCAACAGTGATCATGGCGCATGTAACTGTGACGAAATATCGGAAAACTCGAAAGACAATCAATCACGGTAAATATCCCGTTATAAATCTAAATAGTATTGATAGCCCTGATAGTTTCAAAAGTTATAATGTGCTAATAATTATCATTTAAATATAAATAGTAGGTTAATGTGATTAAGTATAAACTACGTTAAATACATCATTAAATCATACTTTTCAGTTGTTAACCTATTCTATAGAAATAGAACAATATTTACAATATTCTTCTATTTCTACGTACATTCAAACCTAATTATTAATAGATATACATTATTACCTGCATTATTAGTTATTTAAATACAATTTAGTAGCTTTGTTGCCTTTTTTATAAACGTAGCCGTAGTTTATAAACATTTAAACTTTTTAGTGTCTCTAAGAGGTTCTAAGATTACAAGTGTATGAGCGTTTTAACATGTGCTTCAACGGCGAAGGCAAACATCGCGAGGAAACCGGCATGTTCATAACATAAGAGATGAAAGCTGGGTTGTTCTATTCGCTTCTCAAATCAGTGTAAAAAATTTAAGCGAACTCTCAAGACAATTTTATTTCCTTGATTTTTCTTAGTTTTTATTTATATTAGCGTTATTATTAAAGTTGACTTGTCCATGTATGCTATGTGCGTCTAAGGAAATAAACGTTTTGACTTAGACTTTGTTCAGAGAACTTTAAAGAGTTTGAAGGACATGTGACATGGACCAACTTGCACTTGACCAGCGTGGTGAATTAAGGCCTGATCTCTCTTGTCTAAGAAGTCCCTGTGTCCCAGCAGTAGGAACGTAAATACCCCTATTTACGTTGTTTATGTATATGTGAAAAACATTATACGTTCCTTTGAAACTTAAGGATTTCCCACGACTATTCAACACGCATAGTGCTGAGATTAGTTAGAAAAAAAACTGAAGTCACTCTTAATATCATATTAATTATGTTTCTTGATGTAGCTCTTTAGACGTCATTAAAAACAGGAAAAGATAAAAAGTGTAGGTACCTACTTATTGAACCATACATACCTACTATTATATATGTAGGTACCTACATTATTTCCTCCGTTACTGTTATGTAAACTATTGATGATATTTTTCATCTAAGTACGTGTTTTAATCTAATTTAAATATATTTTAATACCACTTTGAAATATTAGGTCCTTACATATGAAATTGGCGTTTTTCGTACTGGCCACTTTAATCACAAATTTCTCCTCTTTGGTAAGGAATTCCAAATTCAAATTTGTACAACTATAGACTCATGTATTTGTGCTTCGATGATCGTCATTCATTTGTTTTTTTTCTTCTGTTTTTTTCTGTTTGCGTCACTCATTTTACAAAATGGAAAACTTAAAATATCGCATTATTTACGAGTACGAGTTCCGCCGTGGCACTAGTGCTGCGGAAACAACTCGAAGGGTGAATGATGTGTATGGCGGTCGTGTTGCAAAAGAAAACACAGTTCGTTTTTGGTTCCAACGTTTTCGTTCTGGAAATTTCGACTTGCAGAACAAGCCCCGTGGACGGCCTGAGACTCAAGTTGATAATGAAGAGTTGAAGGCTATTGTGGAAGCGGATCCATCGCAAACCACGTCCGAGTTAGCTGCAGGCTGCGGTGTTAGTGATAAAACTGTTTTAATTCACTTGAAGCAAATTGGGAAGATTAAAAAGCTTGAAAGGTGGGTACCTCACGAATTGACTGAAGCAAACCGGCAAACGCGCGTCGACTGCTGCGTTACATTACTAAACCGGCACAATAATGAAGGTATTTTAAACCGAATCATTACCTGTGATGAAAAATGGGTTCTTTACGATAATCGGAAGCGCTCAGCGCAATGGTTGGATCCTGGCCAGCCAGCCAAATCCTGCCCCAAGCGAAAATTAACCCCAAAAAAGTTACTTGTAAGCGTTTGGTGGACTAGTGCCGGTATTGTTCATTACAGTTTTCTCAAATCTGGCCAGACTATTACGGCTGATGTCTATTGTCAGCAATTGCAAACCATGATGGAAAAGCTAGCGGCTAAACAACCTAGGCTGGTCAATCGCTCCACGCCACTGCTGCTTCACGACAACGCTAGACCACACACTGCGCAACAGACGGCTACTAAATTAGAAGAGCTTCAATTGGAAAGTCTAAGACATCCTCCGTACTCCCCGGACCTTGCTCCAACAGATTACCATTTTTTTCGAAATTTGGATAACTTCTTGCAAGGGAAAAAATTCAACTCCGATGGGGCAGTCCAAATCGCCTTCAAAGATTTTATTGATTCCCGTCCGACTGGTTTTTTTAGTAAAGGGATCAATGAACTACCTATAAGATGGCAAAAGTGCATAGAAAATAATGGTTCATACTTTGATTAATTAAATATATTATATTAAAAAATATTCGACTTTTTGTTCCTCCCATACAAAACGCCAATTTCATATGTAAGGACCTAATATTTATTAAATAAAAAGTCAAAGTTAAAAAAACCACCTTTATTTAATTATCTGAGTGATAAATAAATGTTTAAATAATCCAGTTATATTAATATAAAATAAATAAATAAATATTTCCAGACAATTCACACAACAACATCTAGCCCCGGGGTAAGCTCTAAGCTTGTGTTACGGGTACATACTGGATATCTGATATACTTACCTAATATAATAGTCATAAATACATATATAGATATTTTTATTATACATATTAGACACCCAGACCAAGGAGATCGTGCTTGCCGAACATACAGATACTTTCACCCTCGGCGGGAATCGAACCCGCTACCTCTTGCGCCGCAAGCGGACCCTCGCCCACCGCGCCACTGAAGCAGTCAATATATATTTAATGTTTATCATCCAGATTTTGTTCTAAATTTTTCTCGTTCTAAAAAGCGGAATAACATCCATTGACTAGTAGAAATTATAAGTCAGACAGACAGGTAGATAATGTGTTGGTGATAATGCTTCTTTATCTATCGATAGCTAAGTATTATCACGATCCTCGATTTTTAATAGCATTATAGTAGATATTATTATTATTACCGTAGATAAGGTAGGCCTAATCTCTTCCGTTAAGAGAGAAGTTGTACCGGCAATGAGAACGTTAATAGGGTGTTGATTGAGATATTATTAATTACTAGCTGACCCCAGCAAACGTTGTTGTTGTTTTGCAATATGAATAAATCTAAATTTAAAATTTAAGAAAAACCCTCGATTCCAATGCCATAATTTCCTTAAACGTAAAACAACATAATATTATGTAATGTGGACGCGATGCGATTTCATTTCCCCACACTAGTATATTTGCAGATTTTCGTTTTTCTTACCCACTCTCACCCCCATAACTTTTAAACGGTACAACCGATTTTCATGAAACCCTCGCGCCAGACTCACCTTTCATACAAGAAAAACTAAATTAAATCGCTCCATCCGTTCGGGAGCTATGGTGCCACAGACAGACAGACAGACACACAGACAGACAGACAGTCACGTCAAACTTATAACATCGCTCTTTTTTGGTCGGGGGTTAAAAATAGATAGTAGCCGATTCTCAGACCTACTGAATACGCATATTAAATTTGGTAAGAATCGGTAAAGCCGTTCGGAGGAGTACGGTAACTAACATTGTGACATGGAAATTTTATATATAAGATAAAATAAAAGTCATAGTAAAGAGGTTTGTTTTCTTAAAACATGTGCACATTAAATGACTGAGATAAGAACGTCTTGGGAAGTAATTACGCTAGATTGTAGTACTTCATCTGAATGACTATTATACATAAGTGTTTATTATTAAAATAAATTGCTCTAGGTACAGTCAACAGCAGAAGTAGGTGATCAACTTCAACGTTTCAAAACAGACGTATGTACCAGATGTGACGAAAAAGTTGTAACAAATCAATTGAAGTTTTAATTGGTCAAAAGTAAATGAACATAATAGCACCTAGGTTCGAAATTAATAAATAATTTAATAACAACTTAAACAAATATAACTACACAGTTATCGCAGTCTTTAGGAAATAAATATGACCAGCTACTTATGACACGGTATTTGCACTAGTATACTACAAATACTAATTTTTATGCTTCTATTATATTACAAACAGTCAGTTACTTTTTACTTAATTTATTGTATTAATTATTTTAAGACCCTACTTCATCAGTTTCTTTTGCTGTTCATAAATATATATGTTTATTAAAGATGAAATGAACTATAATTATGTGCATAATAATAATAGTAGGCGACTGTTTCAGTGGTGTGGCGCAAGATATAGCGGGTTCGATTCCCGACGAGGGGTAAAGTGTTTGTTTGTTCTGCAAAGACTTTCTCCTTGGTCTGGGTGTACAATATATAATAAAAACCATATATATGTATGTCTATTATATTAAATATATCTGAAGTCTACTACCCGTAACACAAGCTTGCATGAAACATAATCGTGTGTCTATTTTAAAGGCTTAACTGGTCAATCAACATGGTTATTATTTAAATTATACATAAGCGGTTTCATGTCATAATAATTGTAACAAGAATTGTAAGTCACTCCTTAAAATAATTTTTGGAAAATAGTATATCTTTGATGACCCAAATAAACGTACCTACAGTCAACAGCAAAAATAGTGATCAAATTCATTGTCTAAAAACATCTTATAATGAGGCGTTCCAGATGAAACAAGTTATACCAAAGTGTCAATTTCAAATAAAGTTCTAGTTTTCATAATAAAATTAGCATTATATCGCCGAGGGTCGAAATAAATGTGATCACCTGATCACTTACTAAACTTAGTCTAAATTAACCTATTAGACAGTGACTTTTACCTACATAATTTTTTTTATTGATTAATTATTGTATTTAATTTATGTTTATTTTGGAACCATATTTCATAAGTTCCTCTTGCTGATGACTGTACGTCTGAAAAGTCTTATAAATTTTCCATACAAAAATACGCCCGACCACGATGTGCGACCCGACGGTTGCGATGTGGTTGCGTTGTTCTTGGGATGTGGGTGAATATACTCGTAGTTGTAAATGTTTATAATATATTGCAGTCCTATGTCTGAATCAGTGGTAATCGAAACATTATTGTTTAAAAAGTAACTTAAAAAAGTGCACTCCATAGATAGATAAGAACCTAAGCTATTGCCGAGGTAGAGAGCCCTCGCGTCTACATTACAAGTCTCGAACTTAGTTAGAGCGAGGGGTTGAAACTAAGAATAAGAAACTAGGTCTAAACTAAACAATGTACTGTTACTGTTAAGGCCTTTTCAAATAAACGATATTATTATAATTATTATTCGTTAGGTATATAAGTATTTGATTATGTTTGTATGTGCTAACACTCACGGGACGAGCGAGCGTAGTGAGCGCTTTACGCGTCTGCTTATACTGAATCACTGGTTCTCAAATAGTCTATCTTAATTTTGGCTAAGTTAAGATTTTAAGATATCCCGAGAAACACAGAGAAATAAACCAATAACCATTGTGTGGATTTAAGCTTTTAAAAGTTCTGATTATGGTTAGATGATGTGTCAAAAGTCCTAATATATTTATGATGATTAAAAACCTTATGCCTGCATATTACGTAAAACCTCGATTTATTCGATAACTCTTTTAAATGTGCTACATGATAAGGTGAATTGTAATTTTGGCACATGTTTGCGATATCCATTTGCTCTTCATTAATTTTGGAGTGTGTTACACAATGATACCGTAATTCCCTGATTTTACCGACAATTTATCATGTATTGTATTTTACATTATTAACGAAACTAAAAGGTAAACTCGAGTTACCGCAAGAACTATTGTGTAAGCAATATGCCCATTTATGGCTACGAACCAGCTAGTTTGTGATTGGAAGTAAGACGCTTGTACAGTTGGGGGCGAGGTATAATGCTTGGCTCTACATGACATCTCGCTCTCGTCTTGGCTACATTTTATTTGAAAATGTTTTGGGGAGATATCACTTCTTTTTATTATAAGAAATTATTATCTACTAGCTGTCCACTCGCGGGTTTGAAAAAGTAGCTTTTGTCATTTACTGGAAAAACAACTATGGTCGAGCCAAATTTAATCCGATTCCGACTTTACTAGAAAAAAAAACCCAAGGAAACTGGTATTTTACTGCGGTAAAAAACCTATGTGTTTTATGTAAGCTACATTATTGTGAAGTTTCATAGAAATCGTTCAGTAGTTATTGCTTTTTATCACTCACTGATTACCTACCTTAAAACTAGCAATACAACACGTATGTTTTCATAGGGTGAACCGGAAGGGTTGTAAGTTTGTATGAAAGTCCTATTTTGGAACAAAGAGACTTTAAAATTGAAAATTCGGGGTAAAGTTTAAAGCTTTATTACTATTCTCTTGTTAGTTCTTCAGGCAGTACCCAAATAGTTAAGGATGATTATAAGTGATTGAATGCGTGACGATAACGGAGGTTCTTAGACATTAATAAAAACTGAACTAACAGCTAAGCAATTGAAACTATATATTTTTAATATTATGAGTATCATCTTCGAACATTGTATCCTGTGATTTGTATCTGGTATATTACAAACCCAAGTTTTCAAAAACAAGGGTTTAAAAAACCGACGAAATGTTTCAAGAAAAGTAGGTAGTGCAGTACATACGCTTCGCTTGCTCGTCATGGCGACGGGGGATAGTAGGTAGAATTCTACCTATAAAAATAAAAATAGTAACAGCAGATCCATAACATTTAACTTTGTGTTTAATTTACTTAGTTTGGGGTTAGGTGATGCTGTGTGATTACTCCGAAAATATTTATTTATTTAATTGAAAAACAGAAGTAATTGCTGACCATTATCATATTTCACTTAAGTATAAGTAATAAATAACCTATTCTAATTCACTTTCTTTTTAGACAATGTTGAAACCGCTTATCACGGCGGCCCTGCTGTTGGCATGCGCATGCGACGCGTATAAGATCCTGGTGGTGTTTCCCTTGGCTGGCAAGAGTCACAGCATATTAGGCGAAGGAGTCGTCAGACATCTCCTAAATGCTGGACATGAGGTAGGTACATATTAATATTCATTATAAGTTTAGAAAAAATTAAGTCGAAGCAACTTACTACGGAAATGCGTGACTCGAACCCCACGTCTTCCATTATACGCATGGACGCGCTGACCGCTACACTAACCTCGCCACTACGTCATCGCTACAATTTCTTCTACACTTGCAACTGCAAGTTACGCCTAACACAAATTTAGAATATTAGTTTTAATAGGCGGGGTTTATCACTTTGTAAAAAACATAAAAGATACATATTTTATGTAAATATACGATTATATGTAAAGTATTTTTACTCATTTACATCCTGTGATATTCAATCACGGGTCACAATGATTTAGGGATAGGAAAATATCAGAATAGGTAATAGGGGTTTTCGCCATCATTAAAATATTATTAAATAATAAAATTCGTTCATTTCCAGTTCAGGTAGGAATGGAGTAACATTTAATATAGGTTTGTGGGAGACTGGTGCCTGAGGTAGGTATATCAACCTGTTACAGGTCACCAGGGTCTCTCACTCGCGAATAAAAGATGAAGACATTACATTAAACACATATCATTTAAGTTTAGTTCATCATCAAGTCTCGATTAATATGACATAATAACATATTTTACATAATAATAACATAGTATAAAACAAAGTCGCTTTCTCTGTCCCTATGTCCCTTTGTATGCTTAAATCTTTGAAACTACGCAACGGATTTTGATGCGGTTTTTTTAAATAAATAGAGTGATTCAAGAGGAAGGTTTATATGTATAATAACATCCATTAAATAGTGGAGAAGTACTGTTATTTTTGAGGTTTCTAATGTGATGTCGTAAATAATTACATTTTCCGCTTACATTGCAAACGCAGGCTGAACCCTACGAGTTTTCTCAAAATAATGTACTAAGTATTGTATACATTGAAAAGGTCTACAGAAAAGTCTGTGATGATATATGTCTATCTCTTATGGATAACCCACAATAACTTTTTTTTGTCATTTACTTTATATTTATTTATTTATTATTTATTTATTTAGTATCAGCATTACACCCGCGCGAAGCCGGGGCGGGTCGCTAGTTTTACATAAAACTAAAACTACTTAACTAAAACAATTATTAGAATACTGTGACAACTGATGTAAATATGAAACAAATTGTAATTAAATTACTAGTAAATATTTTTCAAACCGAAATGACTGACACAGTATATAAGAATAATCACACTTTTTTTACCAAAATAATAATGTGGTATGTTTATAATGTAAGTTAATAAGGAAACATTTAAAATAGTTTCCGGAAATTAGTCAAATACCTTTTGTTCAGGGATGACGCGAAGTAACGTTACGCGCAATCTTGGCGGCCAACCGACATTACACAATACAAACAGTCATCCAATAATTTCCTATTGACATTTTAATGACGGTATTATTATGGGTTGTTGTTAATTTGCCACAGAGTATAATTCCCACACTTTTCAAATTCCATACAATAAAAATAAATTTAAACATTGATTATCATATTTAAAAGTTAAATTTCTTACATGCTAAATAAAGATTTTTCTTTACAATCCTTCACCTCCCCAATTAAAAAGCAAACAAAATTTTTTTAAAAGTATGTATGTATGTACCTAAGTCCTTAATAACTTAATTTAATTCTGTTTAGCGGTTTCGCATGAAGGGGCAATATTGACACGTCTGTGTCAGTGTTTCAGTTGCCCTTTAGGGCAAGACTTAGGGTTTGTTTCACTAATCTCGAGTAAACTATACAATGGTTAGTTATTTTAAGAGCTAAGTATCTCGCTTTGTCACATGCGACTGAGCGAAATAGCTCTATTCATTATTAAGTACCTAGTTAAATTATCAATGTTACTACACCCCTGCCTAATTTGTATTTTAAAACTCTCTTTTCCACCCTAAGGTTGCCTGGAAGAGATCGCTCTTATGCGATAAGGCCGTCCTTTGTACTTCTTCCTGTTCTTTGAATTTCGTTACTATTGTTTTGATTTGGTGTACAGTAAAGTTTTTTTGTTTTGTATTGTTTCGTCTAATTTTACACGGAGAAGGAGAAATAACATTTTTTTAATTAGTTAAGTTTAGGTAGATAGTGGGTAGGTATACTTGTTCGGTCACACAGAACCATTACTGACTTACTGCTACGCTTAGGTATAAGTATACGTTATTATTCTTCAGCATCGGGTAGTTCTTAGTTTGTCTCAAAACAAAATTGACAGTCTCTGGTGGTAAGCTTCGGCCGCGGCTTGTCACCACCCTCCGGGCTGGGCCAGTGCGTGAAACGTTTTTATCGTGTTTCGTAATGTGGTCCGGAGAAGCCAATTTACCTTCTAGGTCTTCATGCCCCATCTTAGACCACATCGTCACTTCACATAATGTGAGATTGAAGTCAAATAAGGCTTATCAAGCATAAAAAAACAAAATTGAGACGGAAAACATATGATTTAGTTCGCCTTAACTCTTAGTCTGTTCGAAATGTAGAGAGAAATGTCACTAACGGTAAATTATTAATTGCTTTTAAATCTTTTTAATGTTTTTTTAATAAGTGATGAACCTCACTTTGCACGATTTAAAAGGAAAATGCTTTTCACTTTCCTTTTAAATCGTCAAACGGCCTGATAAATGTGTAGAAATAACGATAGATTGTAATTTAATAATTTCAAAATTTATCTCCACGATACAGGCTTTGCCTAGTGTTCGCTGGTTAACTTCTATGTACAGTATTTTTTCTGTTAAAAAAACATTCTTCTTTTTTTCATTGGAAAATCGGCTAATAATGTTATATTTTTACAGGTCACCCTAATCACAGCATTGGCTACCAAGCCCCGAGCCAACCTGACGATAGTCACAGTTAAACCATCTAATGCATTTTCAGGTAAGATTTACTTTATACATAGTTTATTAATGGATAGCAGGTTGGATCTGAATAGTATCACTTTGCCTAAAACACATCTCAGAACTCAACCGGGTCAAATTGTTTAAAACTCTAATACATCGCAGCTAGTCTACATTATCAACACGCCAAATAAACAGGTACCTACAGGTTTCCTGTAAGTAGGGACTCGACTAATGAGCAACTTGTTAATATTTAAATAAGAGTAAGTTAATCTATTTTATAACTTTGAAACTATCGGATCTGGAGGTTGCGGGTTTGATTCCATCATTTCGATTCGAAACAAATTCTGGTTCCGAGTCTGGGTATTTTCCATGTATCATAATGCATGTAGGTATTATTTACAATAAAAATATATCTACTATTAATCTCTGCTTAGTTTGTGGTTAGGTGATTAGTCCGGAAATATTTATTTTATTTATAAATTTTTATCGTGGTTTGATAACCAAAAGTGTTGATGCACTATTAAGATTTTTATTGGGGTATTTATCATGATTGGTTTTCTTTTGAGTTTCCCTATATATCGGCACAATTACATGCGCCTAGTCTAGCCGTGATCATGGCGCATATAAATGTAATGTATTATGATATTTACAGAAGACACCTTAAGTATAGAAAAGTTGATGAATAAGGAAATTAACATGAAAGACTTTGAGTTTGTCCACAACATGATGTTTACCATCGCGAAGGACGCCGTCAACGATGAAAGTACTCAGAAACTCATAAAGAACACAGCGGTGACATTTGACTTGGTCATTGCAGAGTGGATGTTCGTTGACTTATATTCTGTGTAAGTTTCATTCGGGCTTGTTTCACCATATCCGAGGTAAATAGTTAATCGCTTAAATATAGAGCAATCTCTGTAAATCAGTCACTGCAAGTTGTCAGTTGCCTTAAAGCCATTGGCTATTTACCCGGAGATTGGTGTAACAGGCCCTTAGCTTGTGTTATAATTTTGTAATATAATGAAGGATCTAAACTTGGGAAGTTCGGGTTACTGTACAAGTTCAAATTAGAAATACCTATTAATCAACGAGTGTCATCGAGCTACTTAAGAGTATCTATGGTAAGGCTAGAGAGGAGGATGTTTTTTATTTATTTATTTATTTATTTATTTAATAGGACCACCAACTAGAAAATACACTTTCAAATACACTTATATTATACACTAAATTATAAACTAGTGCTTCCTAAATTACAGGTAGTCACAGCAAGCGCAATATTTATTTATACAACTCAACCATATTTAGGTGTTACACAATATTTTAATAATGACATAAAAACCTAAAACTAAGAACAAAAAATAAAATAACACAAAATGAAATATATATATATAAACATATTAGAAACAATAACAAAAATTACATTAAATCTAATCTTACATTCAAAACAATATTCAATTTAAAATATTGCCTGTTAATTTTATATACAGGGTTAATCGTTGGGGTTACATTCCTTAAGATTAAAAAAAAAAAACTTAAATTTGGTTTGTTAGGAAGGCTTTAAACATATGACAGGTAAAAAAAAATATATATAAATAAAGTTCCCTTTATTTATTATTGTTATTCTACATAGGTATATAATATATATACATATCGCTCATTTGCGACAAGAATGGTTTATAACATTTATGTATCGTTTTGGAATAACAGTATATAAAAATCCGCCGTATCGCGCTCTACTTGCTACAAAAACGCGATATTCCTAGCCCCAAAATTGACAAAGATATGGGGGAAAAAGTCGACAAGATGCGTTCTAGCTCCCTCCTTTACAACTATGAAGTTCGTTTCAACATCGGTATATGTCATTGGAGTCTCTGCGCTCGACGAATGAGGAGCTGTTCAATTGCATCAAAAACGTGACACAGTCAGTGTGTCACGTTTTTAATGGAAAGGTAAGTGCATTCATTTAGTTATTCATTTGTTACTAAAGCGTGATATCATGGTTTGAACCACTTTAGCTGTAAAGTAATATTTTACTGTATACATTTTTAGGCTACCTTGTCACGGTTTTCTCGCAAAAAAAATATACTTTTTCGGAATAAAAGGATATGTACCGTTTTAGATGATGAATGAAATCTCTAGAGGTTTAGTTTTGTATGAATTATTACCACGTATCTCGTTGTTGTCGTAAAGTGTGTATACATTTTGTCGTGATAGCGGAAGTTGTTGCATTACAGATGATGACACATATTTAAACCACCACCTTATTCTTTCAGATGGAGTCACAATCGCGATCGAAAAAGATTTTGGGTATACTCCAAAAAGAAATAGTTGATGCAATAGACTGTATAACTACAGACAGATTAGATCCACCTCAGGATACCGAAATAATACCCACTACACTCTCACACACTTACACTGACTCGACAACCACAGTGGGGTTTTATTTCTTCTTATCTTTAGATAGACTCAGAAGGAAACACGATACAACCGAAACGAACCAGCAACAATGCTAAATGTTTTTTAAAACACGCTGGCAATAAATAATCGGCCAATAACTACAGCATTAAGCAGAACTTATGGAACTGGTTACTAAAAACCCCATTCCTCGATATTATAAATCTTTTTTTCTTCCTCGGTGGCGCGGTGGGCGAATGTCCGCTTGCAAAGCAAGTGGTAGCGGGTTCGATTCCCGCCGAGGGTAAAATTGTTTGTATGTTCTACAAGCACTTTTCTCCTGGGTGTTTAATAATCGTTTACCGCCCATTACGCATTCTAGGTTAAGTTTAAATTTCATATTGTATTGTTCATCTGGTGTGTAATAAAGAATTATATTCTATTATTTAATATGTATAGTAAAAGTATCTATTTAAGTATGTATATTATATTATGTACCTATATCAGATGTCTAGTACCCATAACACAAGCTTAGAGCTTACCACGGGGCTAAATGTTGTTGTGTAGATTGTCCAGAAATATTTATTTATTTATTTTTTCGAATCTCTATAAGCGCATCATCATAGATTTGTTAAATTGAATGTTTATTAGTATTTTTAACCCCTGACCCGAAACAGGGGTGTTATAAGTTTGACGTGTCTGTCTGTCTATCTGTCTGTATGTCTGTCTGGGACATCATAGCTCCCGAACGGATGGACCGATTTCAATTTACTTTGTTTTTGTATGAAAGGTGAGCTTTGCCCGTTGGTTCTTAGACATGTTTCATGAAAATCGGTGGAGCCGTTTAAAAGTTATGGGTGTGGGAGTGTGCTCGAGTGGGGTATGGGGTATTTTTTTAAGGTCATTGGAAATAAAGAGGCTTATTATTATTATTTATTATTTATCTATGGTAACGAAGGATACTCTAAGCTTCAAACCATATTTTTTGGCATGCAAGGTTGCCAATTCTAATACGCAAATTTAATGATTTTTAATAAGTGATAAACCTCATTTTACAGGTTAAACTATTTTTAAATTATATCTTTTATATTTTAATCATGTGCGCGCGAAAGTTACGGATGCGTCTTAATCTTTTTCTGCATAAAAATTCTAATACTATAGTATTAAAAAAGTCATAATTTAGGCCTTGAGACTTCCACTGCTGGACCAAATCCTCCTTCAAAATATCAGGGTAACCCATCCTAACACACGTCGCTGGTGGTATCCCACGATGTATATTTATGACGATGTATGAAGTCCCAAATCGAATTAATCACTTTGATTTCTAGTTTCGGAGCAGTATACGACTGCCCGTTCATCTGGTCCTCCTCCTTGGAGCCCCACTGGATGATCACAAGAACGATAGACGAGTACATGAACCCAGCTTACAACGCTGATATAATGAGCGAGGCGATACCTCCGTTCACCTTCGTTGAGCGCCTGCAAGAACTGTGGCTTCAGATAACGGGAACATTGAGAATCAAGTAAGTTTTATAACTTTACTAATAATAAAGATCATCATCAGCATTAGCCTATTTTATATTTCACTGCTGGACATAGGCCTCCCCTAATGAGCGCCATAGCGCCCTGTCCTCGGCTTGACGCATCCAGCATCCGCCTGCAGTCTTTCGCAGGTCGTCATCCCACCTGGCCGGAGGGCGTCCTACACCACGTTTGCCGAGTCGCGGTCTCCACTCCAGAACACGTTTACCCCAACGGTTATCAGTTCTTCGTACAATATGGCCGAATAATAAAGATGAGTAAATAATAATAAGACAGTCATTTAGATGATAAGAAGAACGTACTTACCGTATTTTTTCCTTTTATTTCATTCGAAAAATTAAGACGTCACAATTTCGCAATGAAGTTGACGCAACGCTCTCGGACGATTTGTACTTAATTGTTTCACAGTCACAAGCCTCCATTCCGGAACTTACTTTCTCTTACTGTTCTCTTCTTTTTCTTTTCTTTCTCTTTTCTTCTTTCTCTTATTCTTTACTTTCTCGTTGCAATTTCTTATTAAATTGACATAAATATAGGTGACCAGTATTTTTCGACGGGCTAATAGACATACTAAACAGAATACTATTTTTACCGTAGTAGTTCTATAGGCATGATTTTCGTTTCAATGGAATGGTATTTCGCGAATAAAGCGCATTTTTAGGCAAAGGGTTTCTTATAGTTTATCTAATATATTATATCTTAAGCATACAGAAATACAGACTTACAGAACTTAAATCTATAAATGATAAAGAATTTAAACATAAAGCCAGGAAAAAGCACCTATTAATACGTTTTCAAATCTTAAGGATTTTTTCATGACTAAACTCCAAAGATCTTAAATATCTGTTAGTAATATACACATGTTATAATATATGTTATAACATATGTTTTTTTTTATTGTAAGATTTTTTATGTGGCTTTATATATTATAATTGCTATAACTTTTTTAGTTTTTATATTATTTTATGCTCATCATCATCACCCCATCACCGCGGGGTTTTAACCTTCGGAATGAAAGTCGAGTGTATTTCCACTTAGCCATCAAGGCTTTTTTGCATGCTTTTTATTGTATGCTCAGATTGAGCAAACTTTTGAAAAAACGTACGTTAACTATGCAAACAGTTTTAAACAATAAATTTTCTTCTTATTACAAAAATGATGACCAATTAATCTTACAATGAAGTCTTTTTCCAATGATAATTCATCGTCATCATCACCCTATTAACGTTCCCACTGCTGGGACACAGGGACTTCTCTCTTGACGAGAGAGATTAGGCCTTAAGTCACCACGCTGGCCAAGTGAGGGTTGGTTAATGTCACATGTCCTTCAAACTCCATTAAAGTTCCCAGAACATGCCGGCTTCCTCACGATGTTTGCCTTTACCGTTAAAGCACGTGTTAAATGATAATTACAAAAAAAATATTGCTTACTCTATCTTTACAGGATTTTCTGATGCAATAAAGTAACTTAAAATACATTTTATTAGACTACTATATAAAAATCTCCTACTATATATTCAGAACAGAATAATATTATGTCATCGTAATAAATAACCAGTGTACCTATTATGTACGTGCGACGCGTATTGTTGTGAGTGCAAAAAATTCAAGTCCGTGTGGTAACAGCGCACATAATATTTATCTTATCTTACTTGTTATACAGGCTGCATATTTTTTGAGGACAATGTCACACTTGGTAATTTGTTTATGAATATTGTTCGCCTAAGTATTTTTCGTGTTTATGTCAATATCAATACCATGGTAACTTAGAGGTATCTTGAAATTAATGTTTTACTAGCGGCACGCCCCGGCTTCGCACGGGTAATTATTTTTTTCGTAATTTTTTTTTATTTTTTTTAATAAAAAGTATTCTATGTTACTTCTTATACCTTCAAGAGTATATGTGCAAAGTTTCATGATGATCGGTTAAGTAGTTGTTACGTGAAAGCGTAATAAACAAACTTACATTCGCATTTATAATATTAGTATGATGGTTAAATGATATTTTCTGACAGTTAAACTTATTTTAACAAGTCTTGACGATGTAGCGGTCAATTTAAGGGTTAATTATTAATATAGCTTTGTGTAGGTATCTATGACAGACTGTCATAGATCAAATCCATCTCTGAAATCAAGTATCTTTGATGTATGTTAGTATATTTCCATATAATTAATCGCGTCACAGTATATTTACTCGCGGAACGACATTTTTCCGGGTTAAAATGTCCTCATTCAATGTATCCATATCAAATTTCAGGCATCGGTTTAGCCGTTTTGCCGTGAAAGACGAAAAAACAAAGTAACACACACATACGTAATATAAATGTGGATAATAAAATAAGATATATATTAAAAGAGCGGTGTCTGCGGCGTTTTACTAAAAAAACACTTAAAACAACTACTGAACAATTTGTAATATCTTGTTACGTATTCTTAAATGAATTATTTTTACATTCATAATTTATTAAACACTCTATTTTTTTTTAATTAAATGTAATGAGCTATGATATAATTATTTTTTGCCTTGAAAGCATAATGGATCTTACTATAATTGTAATTATTATACTAAAATCTTTAAACATTAATTCCCAAAAAAGTTAAGACTCAGTCGTTGTATGATTTTCCTTAATTTCAGCTTGTCTTTACTTTTTGTGATTTTCAATGTATCAGATGTATGTATTTACAAAAAAAAAATGTATCTATGTAGTATATCAGTCACCTAACAACCATAGTACAAGCTCTGCTTAGTTTGGGGTTAGGTGATGCTGTGTGAGTAGTCCGGAAATATATTATGCATATATTTTTCGCAAAATTTGCTTATTCCCGCGAAAAATCACAAAGTGTGTTTTCGTTTTTTATTTCATAGTCAAATTTATGCACACAACTGATTAGAACCATTATCTATATTTGCAAGCATTGCGACTACAACCTTTTGTGTACTTACCTTGACTGTACACTTTAACAGTGTGAATATATTATATCATAAATAAATAAATTGTTTACACATCTCAACATTCGATCCATTAGATCTATTCTAAAAATGACAAGGTTGAAACGTGAGTAAACCCAAAAAAAATCGATTACTTACTCATGAAAATAATCAGAAATCCGTAATATTTATCCTAAATGTGTTTTTTTTTATAAATTTATGTGAGAATGGGAAATTTTGAGAATAGAAAAAAAAGCGACGCGAAAATAAAGCTAATGCCCAAACACACGCTATACCTATTTACCTACACATAGCATATGCTGAGTCGACTCCCCTTTTGTGTTCATCTGTTTTATCATTTTAATTTAGTATATTCAGTCTTGTTTTTTAATGCTGATGTAACACGAATAAACTTTTAATTCTCATCCAGTTTTCTAGATTAAAGCGACACAGTATCTCAAACTTAGCAACGAGATACGCACAGAGGGACTGAGAGCTGGGTCACTGGACCTGACTCTCTAGAAAACACTTGACATTGCATATCAAAACAGAAAATTGGATTATTGAACATGACATTCAGATAGCCAAGAAGCAGAATACAAAAAAAAAAAAAAATTCTCTTAGTCTTTAACCTTATTTTAAATGATTTTCCAGTCGTTATTTCGAGTTGGAGAAGCAAGTATACGAGTCTTCAGTCGCGCCGGTCATCAAGGCGAAGTGGAAAAGTGCACCGTCCTACGAAGAGGTTGTGAAGAAGGTGTCTCTTGTGTTGAGTAACTCCCATGTATCAATGGGTATAGCGCAGAGGGTGCCCCACAACTTGATTCATATCGGTGGTTACCATATCGACACTAATGTTGCTGCGTTGCCAGAGGTAAGCAGGCATTTTCATCGAACTCAAAACAGGAGATTTTTAACTGCCTCAGCGGCGCGATTCTCGCCGAGGGGTCAATTGTTTATATGTTCTGCATTCATTCTCTCCTTAGTCTGGATGTTATATATGTATGATAAAAAATATCAATAAATGTTTGTCATAATATCAGATGTCTAGTACCCGTAACATAAGCTTTAGAACTTTACCACGGTGCTAGACGTGGTTGTGTGGATTTTCCGGATTATTTCCTGTATTATTATATTAACCATAATCAACCAAATTCTTAGATTTGCAGATTGTCAACCCATCTTCTAAAATATGGTTGATTGAAGACAACTTTAAAAAGAATAGACTTTGTCTTAGCACAGACAATATAATGTAGTCTTAGTTAAAATTAAGTAGGCAAAATTTATTGTTAAAGATTAATTTAGTTTAGGTTAATACATATTGCGCTTGCTGTGGCTACCTTTAATTAAGAAAGAATTAGAACATCACTATTCTGTACTTAAGCTATTTTAGTGTATTTTCTTGTTGGTGGTCCTAATAAATAAATAAGTCAATGAAGAACACAATAGAATAACAATAAATTGACGAATTACGAATCATCGAATAAATGGGATTTACTTCCTTCTCTAAAATCTGCAAATTATTGTTCTTCTTCTCATCTAAAGAGATGACATAAATAAAATCTACAAATTATTTAATGTTAAAAACCTATTTACAATCATCGTTTTTCATTCCAGGATCTTCAAAAGCTTCTAGACAACGCCGAGCATGGTGTCATTTACTTCAGCATGGGGTCCAACTTGAAGAGCAAAGATATCCCCGACGACCTGAAGAAGGGATTCCTCAAGATATTTGGATCTTTGAAGCAGACAGTTATCTGGAAGTTTGAGGAGATCTTACCAAATCTTCCTAAGAATGTGCATATCTTGAAATGGGCGCCTCAGCCAAGCATTTTGGGTATGTTTAAATTAACGTAACGAATTAATTTGAAGTCCTGAATTTACCTATTTAACACATTGAATCTCTATATTTTTCAGACTCTTCTCGTTATCAATATGTTTTATGGTTTGTGCTTGCCTTAGTTTACAAATACATTGATCAGGTTGAGACAGAACTTACAGTTCAGGGCATTTTAGCAGTCAAGTTAGTTATTAACTTGTCAGCTGGTAATTCTTATCCCAACTAATATTGTTAATGCGAACGTAGGTCTGTTTGTAACCTCTTTACACTTCATAATAATCAACCAGTCATCTTAAATTTTGAATAAATTTCTGTTTTTTTATAGTTTTGTTGGGATTATAGAAATGGGAATTATGTTATCTTTCATCTTGAAATACGTAAATGTTAACCATACTCGAGGGATTTACGATACCCCTAGAAAAGTGAAGTTAATAAATTATTGATTAATTGAAAAGGGAGTTACTTTTTCCAAGGAAAAATTCAAACGGGCAAAGCCGTCGTAAAAGCTACCAGTTTTTACTAGATAAAAATTCCAAAACCTAGGTATTTTCACTATGTGTCATAGATATTAATTTTAATTTCAGCGCACCCCAACTGCATTCTCTTCATTACCCACGGAGGTCTCCTCTCCACGACGGAAACTATTCACTTTGGCAAACCCGTAATTGGAATCCCAGTATTCGCAGACCAGTTTGCGAACGTAAAAAGGATCCAGGAAAAAGGCTTTGGGCGTAAAGTAGAACTATCCTACGATATGGATAAGGACTTGAAAGTGCAGTTAGATGAAGTTCTTGGAAATCCGAGGTAGGAGTCTGTTGTTATTTTAAGAGGTTTATATAAAAATCACGTTCGGACTGTGTACGTTATATGACTAACAAGAAAGTTTAGCATTAGGCATTGAAACACTCATTGTTTTCTAATAGTTTCTACTTGGGGTCTTTATTGTTTTCTGATATTCCATCTGACTGTTAACCGTGTGAAAATAATATCAGTTAAACCTCATCTAGCGACTATTTGAAAATTTGTCATTTAAATTACATTTTGCTTTCTTTGCCAGACGATGTAAGTATTGAAAATAACACAAAATCTAAACATACCACAAATAAAACAATGCGATTAGCTTTATTTCTATGCGCCTGTTAAAATAATATGACACATTGTCACCTTAACATATAATATTAATTCATAACAGGCGCTGCAATGAAATTTTGAATTTCTTTTTATCTTCTTGAAGTCTCATTCGAATTCACTACCTCATAAGTCTCATATCGCATAGTCGAAAGTAAATCGAGGAACTCATGTCTCTTAGCATCACTTATTCAGAATATTAATAATATTGTTCGTGTTACAGCTATGCGCAGAAAGCCAAAGAGTGGTCGTTCATCTACCACGACAGAATTGCAAGCCCAGGGAAGACGCTCATCCACTGGGTCGAACACGTGGTCAAGACCGGAGGAGCCAAACATTTGCGCTCCGAGGCATTTCTGATGCCCTGGTACCAGAAACTGTATCTCGACGTTTTAGCTTTAGTTTTAGCGTCTATTGTTTTAGTTATTGTTCTTATAAGTAAATTATTAAGCGGTACAACCTTGAAGATTAATAAAAAGCATAAGAAATTGTAAAATAGTTGTTTGCTTTTTTTGATGAAATTTGAGAAACTTTATCTCATAAGCTACCTACTCCTAAAACATTTGTTATCATTGGCATTAGTATTCTAAACTAGTGGCCCGCCCCGGCTTCGCACGGGTTTTTTTTTTTTTTTTTCCGGCAATTACCTATTCGATTTTTTCTCGCCTTTTAAACCTTCCCTAGACCTCCACGAACATTTCAAGACTATGATAAGATAAATCCGTTCAGCCGTTCTCTAGTTTTAATCAGACTAACGAACAACAATTCATTCTTATTTATATAGATTATAATGGTAATGTGGATGAGGAGAGATAAAGTCCCGTAGTGTCATTTGCACCATTGACCAGTACCATTGATGGTGCAAATGATACTATGATGTACCGTTTGCACCATTGCTCCATTGCTACCATTATTGATGGGGCAAACATATCCAATGGTGCAAATGGCACTTATATTTATTATTAATAACAGAGTCAAGTTTTCAACTACTTAAGAGAGTTAAAAGCACTTGAACAATATAAGTATATTAATACCCGTAGTGTCATTTGCACCATTGACCAGTACCATTGATGGTGCAAATGATACTATGATGTACCGTTTGCACCATTTTGTGTCATTTGCACCATTGGCCAGCACCATTAATTGGGCAAACGACACTGTCATGTACCGTTTACACCATTGATGGGGCAAATGGTGCAAACGACACTGTCATGTACCGTTTACACCATTGATGGGGCAAATGGTGCAAATGACACTATTAAAAAATATATTTATTTTGCCTCAAGGCTTTCCTCGAGCTATCGCTCTGTTTACTGGCCATCCGCCCCGCCCCGAGACCCTCAGGGAAGAGATGGATCAGAATTTTTCTCCCTATGAACAAATACTGTATCCCCTAAAACTTTACTAATGATAATGGAAGAATGAATCGCTTATTAATAATATAAAATATTTTTATTATTAATAACAAAGAATCAATGACAGCTAATCAATGACAAATAATGCTTAATTATTTTATCTTAATTTTTCCAAGAATAGTGGAATATCTATTTCACTATTAATTAATTGCATCTGTACGTACTGTATATAATTATTCCGATCCCTAACCTCCTTTGATCGCTTTTTGTACGGGTCTTGTGTAAGAGCATTGACTGCATGAAATGCAGCGTCCTCCTTAAGCACTTTTAAGCAGTGACTCACTGTCGCGGGTCTTCTTTTAAAGCAGTTATTAATATGTCCATTCCATCCTTCACATACATTATTTGTTCTATGCCTCTCACCAAAACAACACCAGTTTTTTTTTCGGCATCCAAAATCTAGCCACATAATTAATAAATTGCTGCAAATTTTTATTACTTCCGTTAGCATCACTCTCTGCTATGATGTATCTGAATCCATCTTCAATTTTTGATTCTGGCAGAAGAGGTAAGATGGTGCAAAGAGAAACAATTTTTGTAGCGTTAGTCTTTTTTAAATTGAGACTTTTAGCTTTTCTCCCCAATTGGTTTTGAAAATGGTAAAAACAACCGTGATGTTCAACCATAGGAAACACTACTTTGACTGCACTAATGAAAGATTGTTCAAAATCAGATATAATTTTCGAAGGACCCCATTCTGGGATTTGAGATTTGATGAGATTCATCATGAGATGTTCTTTTTTTTTTATTGGTCAAAAGCACATATACAACAGGGACAACAAAGTTTTTGTCATCAGTGCTTCCTAAGTCACAGAAAAATACGTAGAGCTGAGTAAATGGCTTCGGACATTTCTTGAAAGTGCCGTCGCAAAAAAAGATTTTACCAATTTTCAGCAGATCTCTTGCTTCTTCCGATGCAAATACTACAACTATAATCAGCTAAACAAAAATCCTTATGGTCAAGAGGAATTTCAAGTTCTGTAACATCTTTATATGCCATTTTTTTAACAGAATTAATTTTTCTTATTCTTCTGTATGCCACAGATTTGAATTTTTCATAAGATGGTATTTTTTGAACAATGTTAAGTCCTTTATTTTTGATTGAGGCTACAGTCTTTTTATAAACGGCTGGAACTGTTTCTTCTGAAGTAGTAGCCTTTTCTATGAAGGACCCTATTATTTCACAAACCGTGTTTTTATTTTCATCTGGCTTGCAGTTATCAGAATGCTTAATTTTTTTAACCACCTTTGATTCATCCTAAAAAAGAAACAAAACATAAGATACGAACTTTAAAAATATTTATACTATATATACTTATACACAATATACAGCTAAATAAATGGAAAAATAAATAGCATCAGCTAGTGGCACTGCGGGCAAAAAGACAGTTACACATACCTGTGATATAGTAATCGTCCCCTTACATTTTGTTTTCTTGTAATAGCGGCACCTCCATACTCTGTTTAAATTTTTATACTTTGTGTGAAAATGGTATTGATACCCATTGTGTAATAAAAGTCGGCCCCGGCTCTGTTTCAGAAAAATTAAATCGGATTCGCACATTTTTCTGCTTTTTATGACAATCAAATCATATGAACGACACAAGAAACAAACGCAATGAATGTCAGTCATTAGAATGAATTTTCAAATAGTTTCTAACACTTCAAGAAAGGAGATTAATATGAGGGTTGCAGTTCATTTATTGACTTGAATCACAAATGAAGAGGTGCTTGGTAGAACGAGGGTCACCGAGATAGACAAGCAGATTTGCTTATTAAATTGTAAGGACCGTCTCCACGAGTTGTCGTCGTGCGACGTATTTCTATAAACATTCTTAACATGACGTGTATCCACACGATGATGATTTCGCGGCGATGCGACGATGATGAAGCACAGATTCGTTACGATTCTCTCGCACGTGGAGACGAAAGCAAAAAGTTTTATTGAACATCAATAATTATCATCATGAATCATTTTATTGAATCCAAAGAAAGTATTACGTAATTAACGCAGTCTTAACCCCCTGTGCTAGTTAAAAACTGTTTTTCGACTTCAAAATTATTAAATACTTAATTATTTAATTGTTTATGTTTCTTTTAATTATAACTTATAATGTCGAAATGATTTGTAAAGTTAATTTATTTTTTACTTTTCAGTTTCCGTTTTGAAGTTGGTTAAATTTTTGGCAAAAAAGTTTTATGTAAACAGCACTCTGAAGTCTCAAGATAGATGCAGATTTGTTTAGTTTGTGCTTCGTTGACATTTGCTCTGTTTTGGTAAATAAATGATTTATGACGACCTCTGTGGCTCGGTCCGCCTGAGGCGCAGGAGGTTGCGGGTTCGATTCCCGCCGTGGGACCAGATTTTGTACGATCTACAATTTCTGGTTTCGGGTCTGGGTGTTTTCTATGTATCATATGTACCTATGTATATACAAAAAAAATATCTCTGTAGTATATCAGTCATCTAACACCCATAATACAAGCTCTGCTTAGTTTGGGGTTAGGTGATGCTGTGTGAGTAGTCCGAAAATATATTTTTATTATTTTTATTTTTCATTATTGATTGTTTTTATTTTATTATGACCTCACAAAGGCATATAAATAAATACATTACATATGTAGTTAGGGAAGGTAAGATGTTTTCATAAAAGCCTGTCATTTGGAAATTCGAAGGAGGACATCCTACACAACTTATTGAATTATCATGGTTATTCTGTAAATTTAAGTTTGTCACCGATATGAATTACTTCAATAAAGTGGTAGTGGTAGGGTAGAGATGTCCAAAATAATCGTTTGAATCGATGCAACACATCGGTACGTATCGTAAATAATCGAAACGATTCAGCGATATATCGCAACATCTTGCGTCCATAATATATCGGTATTTATAGTATCGTATGATCAAACAGTAAAAAATAATATAGATATTCCTTCTACAACATTTAAGGCTTACAAAAGATTGGGTATTTTTTTGGTGGTGTTTCGAACCACTACAGTTATAAAAATCATCCGATGATAAGCAAAGATTACCTAGAATGGCTAAAACTTCCGTAACAGATTTCGTAAATCATACCTACCCTGCACGAACATACACACATAATACACCACACAGACACACACACACACACACATACACACACACACACACACACACACACACATCAGTTATCTCAGAGTAGTCTAATAATATAAATAAATAAATATTTCCAGACATTTCACACAACAACATCTAGCCCCGTGGTAAGCTCTAAGCTTGTGTTACGGGTACTAGATATCTGATATACTTAATATAATAATCATACATATATAGATATTTTTTATTTTACATATTAAACACCCAGACCAAGGAGATCGTGCTTGCAGAACATACAAACACTTTCACCCTCGGCGGGAATCGAACCCGCTACCTCTTGCGCCGCAAGCGGACCCTCGCCCACCGCGCCACTAAAGCAGTCAATTGAACTGAAGCAATAATTCTTTAGTTAGTTTTAGTTTTATGTAGTAAAATTTGTTATGTCTTAGAAATCTAAACTTTAAGTGATATGTGTGTCTATGTAATCAATCTGAGGTCTAATATAACGTCCTACATCTTTTATTCACGAGTGAAAGACCCTGGTGACCTGTAATAAAGGTTGATATACCTACCTCAGGCACGAATCTCCAACAAACCTATATTAAATGTAACCCTATTCCTACTTGTATCCACTATCATTAAGGTTTGTGTGAGGAAATAAACGAATTTTATTATATTGTTAAGTAAGATTCAAGATTATGCATTCTATATGAAAATGAATCTTTCCTGACTGAAACACAGATAAAATTTAATAATACAGGTTCAATGAAATCGTAAGAAAATCAGCTAAACATGGATAAGATATTTTTTACGAAGAGATACGATAAATCGATGCGTATCGTATGGTCGTGTATTTCATAAATATGAATCGATACATAACATATCCCGAATCTTCAGTAGTGGGCAAGCTGTATAGCATAATAGAATAGGCCTTAGTTAGCCTTTAGTTAGGCCGTTGTGAGCAAAACCGCTATTATCTAAATCGTCCGATGTCTTTCCAACAAGAACATTTTGTGTAGACCGCATTACATTTTGATAGATTCAACTATGAGTGTGGATCTATGTCCAACAGTTATTGTCCTGCCCTTTTTAAATGCCCATATTTTTTAAGAAACATGTATTTTCTACAAACAGTGAAATGAAAATTAACAGTATGTATTTATTAAACTTTTGTTCTTTTACTTTATTACTTAAGTTTAATCACTATATTTAGGTATAACTCTTTTTAATGGGTGCTATTAGATAAGGTAACAAAATCCATTTACGTTGGAACATGTTAAATTTATCAATGTGCAACAGAGAACATAAATACTGTGTTATCTCAAATTTGTTAGGCCGACAACGGCCTTGAATAACTGACGTTTAATTTTGAAAGAAGTCTATCATCGTGATATAAGATTTTGAATGCAATAAAGCTATTAAGATTTGAGTAATTAACTATAATTTAGTTAAGATCAACCAAATCTAGGCAGTATACCTACTCTGTTCACAAAATTTCACACATGTGTGCATGATAATGATTATGCTGTAAGCCCGAAAGGCAGACTAGAGACATAACAATAGATATAACACCAATGTATACATTACCACCTAGTTAACAGCAATAATAATATTTCATCTCATTTCATCAAATCTATGATGAATGACGCTAGAATGTATTGAAATTCGTATTATTCGATTTTAGTCTTCTTCTTATTAGTCGTAAAATGTAGGTACTCTGCTCTTGCAACAAGTGTGGTGAGTGTGGCAACACTAATCGTTAATGAGCTAGATGAGTGTGATTATTTTATAATGTATAAAAATCAAAAATATAAGTGAAAGAATTTTTTTGATATCTTAAAAACTGAATTTTCTATGAATATTCAAAGTTGGATGTTATTAAAATCCGCGCGAACTCGACCGCTCAGCGCGTGACGTCACATCGCCGGTTAGGTCCGCCGCGCGCTAACAAATCGTGCAGTAATTTTGAGATTTCATTGATATTTTTGGAATTATGGAGAAAAAAATGCCATACAGATATTGTATAGTACCCTTATGTACGAATACAGCGGTTAGCACTCCAGAAAAATACTTTTATCATGTGCCCAACGACAAAAAGCTGAGAAATAAGTGTTGTAAACTGATGAGAAGGGGTAAAGTGTTCTGCAAAAACCAGTCGACATTGTTGATGAAGTGAAGATCATTTTAATGCGAGTACCTAAATATGAAATACCTACCTCTAAATATTTTTACATTAATAAATGTTTAGTTTATAGAGTATGTCAATAATTAATTAACCTCTATATGGACGTCATTTTTTCATAACAATACTGTGGACGTGGAGTCTCACAGGCTTCTATATGCACAAACTTTTTTTTTGGATTTTGATATAAGATCGCTTTTAAACTGATTTAATATTAAAGTTATGTGATTTAGCAATAAAATAACGTGCTTATATAATCAACTTTTTTCAAGAATATTAGAAATTTAAAAAAATATTTTCTGTTTAAATCTACTTAATTTATATTTTTAACTACATCTGCAGTTGGACGAAAGTAGGTCATAATCTGAGAATCTATACCCAGCTCCATTGTTTTTTTATTACTGACTGTAGAAAACGTTCGTTGGGTGTGTCATTAGGCGTCAAAGGTCCTGTTGAGGAACGGGGCTGCGTCGTATTTCTCATAATCTTTGGCTTTAATAAATTTTTGCTGCGATCCAACTTGCGATAGTTTTGGTTTCATCCAAGAACAGGAACAAACACGCTACTTCTGTACAAGCGGCCACCTTACTACGTCTATGTAACCACATAACCAACGCCATTGTATGTTTGCATCCTCCTTTGCTTGCTGCACAACCTTCACATTCCATTTTAAATTTTATTCGTAACTTCATTCAGAGATATAGAGCCCCATATTTATTATGGGTATTATTTTTGATCGATAACCCACAGCAATCTGACAGCACTAATAGACTAGTGTAGGAACTGACACTGACTAAACTATGACTGTGCCTACCTATGCATATAATATCAATATACACGTAACCTTATCCTAGACTAAACCAGGTTTTTTGATAAGTCCTACTCGTACTTACGTGTATTTCATTGCCATAAGTATTATATTCTCCAGTATTATAAAACCAAAACTTATACTTAACGATACTTACGAATACCTAAGTAATTACTTAAGAAATAAGTATCATTTGGTCTCAAATGAAATAAAGGCCCTTAGGTAGGTACCTACTTTACCTAGATCCCTTCTTACTTTTATAATATTATTAACCTACCTCCTACAAATAACGTAATGCAGAGGTAACTACTAAGATTAATATCTCGTTATATGTAGGTATATTTACACTTACCTTGCAAGTTTTTGCCCTTGGATTTCTGCCATAATATACTTAGTATGGTTTGTGAAATAATCCGCAACCATAAGTAAATCGACTTTCGGAAGATTATTTGATTGTCCACGTCAAAATCCTGGTTCCATGTTGGGTGGTTGGTTGGTATACCATTCATAAAAAAATTACAAATGTATCGCGAAATGAACGAAAGTAAGTTTACAGAGCTAAGCAACCGCCCGCGCGCCGTCCCCGTTCGTCGGCGACAACACAACCGGCGACGTGACGTCACAGCCATTACTCGACGGGCGCAATCAGTTTTCGCGCGTTCCCATATTGATTTGCTTTTATATAATTCAATTTTTGAGATATCAACACAATTTTTTCACAGTTAGTCTTATTATTGCTTAAAGTTTTAGTTAGGGCTGAAAAAGGGGAATAAAATTTGATTTACATCTTCCTCATTGGCATTAGGTCAATAAAAGTCGTCTATTTGGCAAAATTGAGATTTTTATATCTTTTTCGGTAGGTCCGATGAGTCCGTTTTTGTTGCATGACGCATACATTATGTAGGTAGACTTTTAGGGTTTCGTAGCCAAATGGCAAATAACGGAACCCTTTTAGATTCGTAATGTCTGTTTCTCTGTCCGTACGTATATCACAGCTACTTTTCTCCGCAACTATAAGAACTATACTGTTCAAACTTCGTAAGGATTATGTATTCTTTGCACCATAAAAATAGAAAAAAAAAACAAAAACTGTTTACTCAGACATTATACTTAAAAATATTTTTCATAAAACCCATACGAGTGGGGTATTTATGGAAAGGGGTTAAAAATTATATCGATAATTGTTTCTAATATATTTATTTATTAACCTCACTTCCAAAGTGGTAAAATATAACCACTTACCTACTTCTAAAATAAGAGAACGATAAAACTAAAATAATATAAAATATTCAACAAACTTCCTCCGAAAATTAGTTTTAACGTGATTAAGTATTTTTTTTATTGCGTGTAATACCGCAATATACTTTTTCCCCTATAAAATTAAACGAGGTCAGCACTTGGACAGATGACCGCTCTGCAAATTATTGCACTAATTTATTTATTAGTATTTTTGTATAATCACGGAACCCTTAGTGTATGAGACAATCTCATGATTATCAAATGTATTTATATCTAGTTTTAAATACCACTTGGGTAATTTATGCAGATTATAGCCAAACGTGTTTGAGCTTTAAAAGTGGCTATTGTGATACGTTTTTGTTGTAGTTTATTATCTAGAATTATGTGGCAGTAATATAACTGCAGGGATATAGATAAGTCGACATCAGCCGGATATGCAAACAGTCTACGATTCTGTGTGTATTTGTCATATCTCAGAAAACTAACCTTATCTTAATCACACATGCAATACAAGATTACCTACACATTTGAAAAGTAGACCAAAGGCTAATCGTAAATTGCAGATATCATTGCAAGTTGAAACAGCAAAGAATCATTGACTGATTTTTTTTATTGTTTAAAATTATAGGACAGAGAAATAAGAAGTTTTATCAGAAAAAATGTTTAATGGTTGTGTTTAATGTTGAATAATTTTCTTCGTGTTATGTAAGTATATAAGTGACTGTTTGTGTTGTAATTCATGCACGTGTTATATTTAGAGAGTTACAAAAATAGTGCAGAATATTTAAGAATAAATAAACCATGTTTTTTATTTTAGTTATGAGCTACTATTATTATTGTAACTAGAGATAATGTGAAATATTGTTAAAAATACTTTTAAAAAGTACAAATGATGCATATATCTTAACTTTAATTTTCTATTACACCTTTTTTTCATTCAATATTAAATTTCGTAATATAAAAAAGTAGTATTAGATAAACAAAATCAAACACTTTTTACAGAAAGTGTATAGAAAACTTTTTAAGCTTTTGCTGTCGCCTTAATTATTTCTTATTTTTTTTGTTTTAAATTATAAATTGTTTATGTACTACTGGTATTTTTCAGACAATGATTAAGATTTTGATCGCCGCAGCTCTGTTGATGTGTGGTAGCGATGCTTATAAGATACTGGTTATCTTTCCTATTGCTGGGAAGAGCCACAGCATCCTTGGAGATGGTATCGTTAGACATCTGCTGAATGCTGGTCATGAGGTCAGTATCAAAAATTGTTTTTAAATTATTTTGCTAGATTTATCTAAGTAATTTTTACTTGTGTACTTACTTTATATTTAAAATATGTCCATTTTTATACTTCTTCAGATATTCTCAACTTTACAACAACAAATACATAAGGGAATATAAACAAATATCTAAAATTAGATTTTTTTTTGTAAATCAGTTCCAGTATCATGGAATAGTAACCAGTACTTACATACTTATTGACACGATTATCCACCGTAGGCCGCAAATGTAGCCATACAATCATAATACATAGCTTGTTTTTTTTAATCAAAACTTTTTATTTTTTACAGGTTTCCCTAATAACGCCCTATCCACATGAATCTCGAACAAATTTGACGACTGTTTTAACAATAAAATCAGAAGGGTTTACTGGTAAGCCGTGGTTTTTATTAATAATCACTTTTTATTTTATTCTCTGTCCTGAATAATCTATAGTGTTAAATAAAAAAAAACCTTTATATATAGGTATATGCAGTTAAAATTTATTAAAATTCATAATTTATCAGATCCATTCATAGGTCTTTCAATAAAATCTTAAATGATGTAACCTAATTAACATTCATAATAAATAATGTTTAGTTTTAAAACTAGATCGTTGTATACGTTTCTATATTGTTACCTTCTACCTACCTATCCTTGGTACTTACTATCGGTAGAAGGGATTGACAAATTCCATGATACTTGTTAGAGTAGTAATTTATTATTCTATGCTAAAGTGCAAGAACTCTGGGTGGTCTTTTCTGTGTTATGAAATATTAAAATAATTTTAATTATCTGCTTATAGAGAATACACTTAACTTAAAAGCACTTATGGACAAAGAATTGGACATGAAAAGCTACGAAGTCTTGCAGACTATGATGCTAAAGATCGCCAAAGACACCTTCAACGATGAAAGTGTTCAGAATCTCTTTAAAGATAGAACAAAGACCTTTGACTTGGTGATCGCGGAGTGGATGATCTGCGATCTATATTCTGCGTAAGTTTGAAACACTATTTGATCTATAGTTATATTATAATGTAGAAGAGTTTGATTGTTTGCTTGAACGCGCTTATCCCAGGAAGAACTTGGTGCTTTTTGATATTATATCAGTGTTATGGCACAAACGCAATAACCACGGGGTGGTTTATCGGATGTGTACGCACTTAACCGCCTAGGCGGCCAACCGCTTAACAGGCGTTAGTAGCCCCTATATTTTTAGGGTATAGGCTACTTTAATATTGGATAATATTAAAGGATAATAAAACACGGGAAATAGATAAATATTGTACAATTCCGGACCAATTACAGATAAATTAAATATCACGGCAAAACGGCTAAATAAATTAGTAATGGTATTTTGGATTTGCACAATGTCTAAATTTTTACCTACACGCGGTGTAAGTAGAGTGTTGTTGAGCACACGTCATATAGAAAAAACATACCTAATTGAATCTAAATTTAAGAAAAACCCACGATTCCAATGCCTTAATTTCCTTTAAAGTAAAAGACCATAATATTTTGTAATATGCACGCGATGCGCTTCCATTTGAGATCCCACTCAAGTATATTTGCAGATTTTCAGTTTTCCTTCCCCATTCTCACCCCCATAACTTTTAAACGGCTCAACCGATTTTCATGAAACATATCTAATAGCACTCGCACCAAACTCAGCTTTCATACAAATTTGATTGAAATCACTCCATCCGCTCAGGAGCTATGTTGTCCCAGACAGACAGACAGACACGTCAAACTTATAACACCTCTCTTTTTTGGTCGGGGGTTAATAAAAGATGGAAATATGTAAAGAAGTGTAAGCAATTAATTTGCAATTCTCTATTGTTTTGAAATCCATCATCATATGCCAGTCGCATAATATACCAAACCATTATTTACAGTGTTGCAGCAGTCTACAACTGCCCATTCATCTGGATGAACTCCGTAGAACCTCAATGGCTGGTCACCAGGACGGTGGATGAATATCTAAACCCTGCCTACAATGCTGAAGTATTGTCTGATGCCGTTCCACCGTTCACCTTCGTGGAGCGTGTTCACGAACTGTGGTATCAGATAACGGGGACCTTGAGGATGATGTATGACATTTTGATAATATTTGATTGGCAGTTGCTAAGCAACTGATATTAGTTCAAGTCTAATATCAGTTGCTTCACAAATGTTTCTGATCATTCCGCATAGCAGCGTCGGTATGCTGTGCGTAATTCATTTAATAATCAGATAGATTTAAGGACACATCTAATTCATCAAGATAAATTACACTATGTGTATATGTTTATACAGTATCTGAAAAGTCATAGCATAGTTTTACCAGGGCAAAATGTCTAATATCTCCGGGAAAATCCAGTTATAACAGATTGCATTTCCTGGATTTTCTAAGGTAGAGAAAAAACTACAGAACAATAAGACACTTTCTATTTTATGCGTTTATAACCGTGAAGGTACGTTTTTATTATGCCGTGTTCTGATCTGATAAGCGTTAAGTACTGAATGCTCGTAATTTACACATTAATGCGAATACAAGATACAAAATCACTATTTTACATAGTTTAATTTCACACGTCTTAGAAAAAGTCAAGGTGAAACATTAACAAAAAAATAAACCCATGGACCGGGGAGACAGAACCTTTAGCTGAAGCTGAAGACTTTAAGTAGACCCTTTCGCTGCAGGTAGTTGTTGTCTGAGCCCTCCAGCTCAGTTTGGTCCACTCCCACTCAAAAAACGATTAGTAGTCAATGGATTTTCTGAGGGTCGAGTTGTCCACAAAATAAAAAAAAAATAACAAATTGTAATTAACTTATAGCAGCTTTTTATAATGCCGTAATCGCCAATCTAACCCATATCACTTCTCTTTTCAGGCGCTTCTTCAAGTTAGAAAAGAAAATTTACGATTCCTCTATAGTTCCTATCATCAAAGAAAGAGGGCTCACTGTGCCACCATACGAAGATGTTATATGGAAGACATCTCTAGTGCTTGGGAATGGTCATGTGTCGACAGGATTGGCTCCACGCTTGCCGCAAAACTATAAATGTATCGGTGGATATCATATCGATACAGACCTCACGCCTTTGTCTCAAGTAAGCATATTTTATGCAATTATCATCATGACGTCGCATTTAAGCAGTCTGCGTATTTCCTTCAGCCATTCCTATTATCGACTATTCTGATAAACAAATTAAAGGAGAGAAGAATGAATAATAAGCTAATTATAATGGTAGTGGGCAGGCAATATTATCATATCTATCTATTAAATCATACTGTTGTTGTGGCAAAAATTTCTTTACAGTGGAGTACATCATAAGACGTCGTTTTCTTTCACCGGCATTTATTATGTTTATTTTGTTTTCCTATTTGAGAATACCTAAAATTGGCTTTCTGTTATTATATCCTGTTATGTATACTTTGTTATAAGCTGTTGGTTTTCTATGTAAATAAATACAAGATACAAAATAATTTATTTCCATTGTTTGGTTTTACAAAACTTAGAATGGAGGGATGAATTAGTCTAATTCGTGATTTCACTTCCAACCGCATATAATGGAAATATTTTAGAAACATCCTTTGGCTCAAATGTTGATGAGGATTTTTTTTAACAAGATTGTTTGTATGGATAATTTCTGACTATCTACAGTACCATTTTGAATTATATTACAGGAACTTCAAAAAATTTTGGACAGTGCAAAGCATGGTGTAATTTACTTCAGCATGGGTTCCAACCTGAAAAGTAAAGATATCCCTGACAATCTTAAAAAGGGTTTCCTGGAGATATTCAGCGGCTTGAAGCAGACTGTTATCTGGAAGTTTGAGGAGGTTCTACCAGATCTTCCTAAAAATGTGCATATTTTACAATGGGCACCTCAGACAAGCATTTTAGGTGAGTTTTAGACAGTGATATGGCGTAATTTCTTATATGACTTAGCGCCGCAGAAACCGTCAAAGGAAACACCATCAAAAATAATATGGCCAGGGTGTTTTATAGACAATGAATTTAGGCGCGATTTACGTGGAATTTATGGCTCGCCAATTAGGCGATATTAAAACAAATGTTGCTCAAATTACAAAGCAATTATTTTCTTTAGTCAGAGGATGAAAGATACTGCATATTATTTGTGATATCTAATTAATTTTTCACGATACCAAATAACAAAGGCAGGAAATCAGTTGGATATTCTGGTCGAAGTAAGTTGTACCACTAAAATGGTCGCATTTTAACTTGACAAGAATAGTTTCAGAAGTTCTTGATATACCAATAAACCATTTCACCTTGAGTTTTCTTCTTGTTTTCAGCACATCCCAACTGTATTCTCTTCATAACTCACGGAGGTCTACTTTCCATCACCGAAGCACTCCACTTCGCGAAACCTATCATAGGGATCCCAGTATTCGCAGACCAGTTTGGGAACGTCAATATTGCTACTAAGAAAGGCTTCGGACGGAAGGTGGAACTATCTTACACTATGGATGTTGATTTGAAAATTCAACTTGACGAGATTCTTCGTGATCCAAGGTTAGCATCAGAAGATGATATTTTAAATTCAGTTATAATTATAAAGAAGAAAACAGAGATTCTCTTGTTTATAACTTGTACTAAATTCTGTATGTTTGTTGCTGGATTTGTTTGTTCATAACCACTCAAACATCCTTCTGGCGTTGCGTGTAACGCTATATTGGCGTAGCGTCAAAAATAAAACGCTTAACACATAAAACATTAAATACCTACTAAAGCGATTTCAAAATGATAAATTACGTTACGTCCGTTGTTTTATTGCAAATAAACTAAAGTAATAATATTAACCATCAATCCTAGATTTTTTAATACAACATTATTTAATAATCAAAATCACCAAGTCTTTATCGGTTTAAATATCCCTGAAATTTCAGTTACATATACAAATACCCGTAGCTATAAATAAGCCATTATTTATTAATAAACTAGCGGCCCGCCCCGGCGTCGCACGTGTATAAAATTTTCCCGGAAATTATTCGATTTTTTCTCGCCGTAAAAACCATCCTATCTCTCAAGTTGGATCGAACTGCACATGGTGTGCGAATTTTATTATAATCGGTTAAGTGGTTTAGGAGTCCATTGAGGACAAACATTGTGACACGAGATTTATATATATTAAGATTATTAGCTGTTACTTAGCTACTGGGCATTGCTTATATTTTAACAAGGCTACAGAATAAGGTTTTGTTAATTAAATGAAATATAGATAGATAGATAATATCTTTATTGCACACCAATGCTTAAAAATAACAATCAATAGGCACATTTGTTGTAAAATCGGCGACCTTATCGCTTAAAGTTATCTCTTCCAGGCAACCTTTGGATGTTGTTGTTGATGTTTGATGTTGTTGGATGGAATATAATACATAATAAAACATTTTATATACGCAAAGGCAAACTAAAAATATCACTGGTATCCATTTCAGTCAGCTACTCTCTCAATTTATTTAAAAAAATAGGCTATGAAACAATTCTGTTGAAAATCGCTATTTCAATTTCAGTAACCTCAAATAGTTGCTAACTAAACCTTTTTTCATTACAGCTACACACAAAAAGCCCAGGAATGGTCGTTTATCTACCACGACAGACCTACGACTTCAGGTCAGGATGTGGTGTTCTGGTCTGAGCACGTCATAAAAACCAAGGGAGCCGAACATCTGCGCTCTGCTGCGTTTCTGATGCCCTGGTACCAGAAACTGTACCTCGACCTACTAGCTTTAGTTTTTGTATTCATTATCCTAGTAATTTATATTCTAAGAAAGTTGTTAAAAGTAATCTTGGAGAAACAAGTGATTAATAAAAAGAATAAGGAATTATAGTTACTGAGGTGTTTTATTTTATACCTCCAGGAGTGTATTTAATACGTTTTGATAATGTGCGAGTCGAACTCGCGCACAAAGAGTTTTGTTAAAACCCGTACGTATTATGTAAAAGTTCACCCATCAAAAATTCAACATTGGTTTCTTTTCACTTTTAACTCTAGAAAAAATAAGCGATTAGAAAATTCAACTCAGTTTGAACTCGTATTAATACAAACTTGTATTTCTTAGTTCTTATGTCACATTGTCAAACACTCAGAGGATGTATTTCTGTTGCCGCTATAACATGAAATACTAAAATCTCATCCATATTAATATATATAAATAATTATAAATGCAAAAGTAACCTTGTCTGTCTGTCTCTCCGGCTTTCACGCAAAAAGTACCTACTCAACCCACTTGCCAAGTGTATTGATCACCACATAGACATAGACAAACTTAGGAGATTAAAAAAAAATAGTATTGTGTCACAGCAGCAAAAAGGTCTCGACTCAGCACCACTCAAGAGCAGACAGGCGCTGGTATTCTGCCGAAACCGCATCAGTCACAAAACCCTGTGTGGCTACAATACATATTTAAAATGATCATCATCATCATCACCCTATTAACGTTCCCACAGCTGGGACAGAGGGACTTCTCTCTTGACGAGAGAGATTAGGCCTTAATTCACCACGCTGCCCAAGTGCGGGTTGGTGAATGTCACATGTCCTTCAAACTCTTTTTTTAAAGTTGCCGGTTTCCTCACGATGTTTGCCTTCACCGTTAAAGCACGTGTTTAAAGCGCACATAAAATTCTCAAGATGAAAAATCCAGAGGTGCATGGCGGGGTTTTAACCTTCTTTTAAAATGATTCTATTTATTTAATGTAATAAAGTATAAATGTAATACCGATCATATATAATAAACATACATAAGCGTGAGAGTGTGTGTGTGTGTGTGTGTATATATAATATACATTATGATTAAGGGAGATGTATGTTCTGTAGTGGACTTCCTACGGTCAGACGACAAAAAGATAATTAGGTACCTACCTGTTTTTTCCTGTGTCCATATCGAGTTGTATTAATAGTAATGACGATATCGAAGATTGTCTTGGTTTAAGTGCAGTTGCATTTAGCACGCTCCATTCACTGTCTGTATTGAGGCAGGATTGTGTACGCGTGATAATAAATATAACAATGTAAGTATTTTTTATTTTTATTAGTTTTAACCGACTTCTAAAAGATAGGGGTCTCAATTCAGTGTTTTTAGCGGTTTCGTAGGCATAGGGTAGAATCATGGAACCCTAAGACTTTGTTATCTGTCACTAGATTCTAGCGAACTGAGATACATAGATATATTTTTTTCATTTATTTTGTGTTCACCACAGACTTAATGTCATAATCATTATTATATTACCTATTTTATGAATTTACTTATCAACTTATCATTATTAAGTTTCCAATTATTTACACCCTTCACAAAATAATATATACCTACATAATTAAATTACTCATACAACAAACGAGATTTTTGCGCGCGGTCAGTACCTACTTACTTGGATGGGTGACGGCTGACTGTATCATTCTTTTTTTATTAAATTATCTTGAGGGGAGCAAGGAGCTATCTGTAGCAGGGGTAAGTAGTGTCAGTTATTTGTCACTAGGAAATTAAAATTTATTAACATATTTCTTTGATTCAATCTTATCTTTGTAATGCTGTGCATCACCTCATCACGGTCAGTGGTGATGGTGATGCAGTGTTCTGTTTTCGGCAGGCTACGTTTATTTACCATTTGTAAATTTTTGGGTCTCATTATTATTACCTACTCATTTGAGTGTTCTGTATTTTAATTGGTGTTTAAATTTATCTACGTATGTTACGACTAACAACTTTTTGTTAGTCGTAACAAAATCTTAGGTCAAAAAAAAAAGGTAACTTGCCTTCATATAGCTGTATGATTTATTAATAAATAATAAACTAAATAATTAATAAACTTTAGGTAGTTTTTTATAATGAGATTGTATGTGGGGAAAATAGTCAAATTAAATAAATTTTAATAACTGTATCTGACTACACACAGAACATAATAAGATTAATAACAAAAAAACAACCAGCTTTATTTATTAATTACTTAAAGAAAATTTATATTATCTCACAGAACTTGTTTTTTAAAGTAAGTTTCAAGTAACATTTTGATTAATTTTTCTAACTAAATAATATTTGTAATTTTTCCGGTTTTATTGTTGTTACTACATGCCTTAATAGGTACCTTTTACAAAAAAACAAGCACGGAGAAACATGTAACACTCACATTTATTTTTTAAAAACATGATTCCGAAGAAGTGAATATTGAGATTTGTGTTATTTTTCAATTGAATTACAATGAAGGATAATCGAACAAAATTTAGCCTGTGATAATTAAACCAATACATCTCGGAATATATAAATAATTTTAAAAATTGTTACAACAAGCCCGCTCTCCTCTACTACATGTTGGGATCATTGACTGACATATAAAAATAACTGTGTACAGTCAAGAGCACTAACTGGTAACTATTTATTTTAATACCATTCAAACGCATGCGGGTTCAAACCTACTAAGTTACATTCACATTTCTTCGTCAATGTATTTTGACACTTTTGTGTTATTGTAACGCTTAATCTTAAATTTTATAACCAAGACAGTATTTATTAACAAAATATTCTCAACAAAATCTAATTTATATTGTATTATTAACATAATATAGAAACCGGCTTCTAAATTTAACACTGTCAAGCATGTGATGGTGGCGCAGTGGCATTATTGACATGATGTTCACGATATGCAATATGACACCCGTGTTCGAATCCTCGCAAGGATGACTGTCTTTTTGTTCTATTAATTATTTTTAATTCTGTTTTATCTATTTATAAAGGATTAGCGAGAAGCGTTATTTTAGATGATAGATATGTTATATAATAACCTAACCTAATTAATAATAAAACAAAATCATTTATAACTTCTGTCTTTTTGTTCTATTAATTATTTTTAATTCTGTTTTATCTATTTATAAAGGATTAGCGAGAAGCGTTATTTTAGATGATAGATATGTTATATAATAACCTAACCTAATTAATAATAAAACAAAATCATTTATAACTTAAATTTTATTTTGTCTTTTGAATACTCGCATAAAGTTTACACAACGATATCACTATTTAATGACAAAACATTTTATAATCTACATAACGATAAACAAATTAGTCACAGAACCTATTTATATCATTTTCATATTACATTGATTACTTGAGAATACACATGTTACCATTAGTTTTTGTCGCGAAAACTAAACTAATGAATAAAACAATTTGGATCTCCAGTAACGTATGAAATATTATTATTTAATTAGTTGTATAGTAAATACGTAAGGCCAAATGGTATTATACTGATGGTTATCTCATATTTTATAATTCTGGCAATAAATGGTAGATATGTGTAGTAATCCGGAAATATTTATTTATTTATTTTAATCGCTTAATAGTGTAAAGGATAACCATCATTAATTATAATGTCTTCTAATCTATTTTTCATTTGAGTTACCATTTTCCACCCCATATTGTTACCTCTCATTAGCTCCCAGGTCCTCATGACCTCTTGTTGTAAATTGTGTTTGGACCGCAATTCACTTGAATCCCAATTTAAAACCATTTGACCCCACATATTTTCTATAGGGTTTAGGTCCGGACTTTTAGCTGGCCAAGGTATGACAGTAATGCCTTCTTGAGCAGAAATCCATTGTGTCACCATTCGCGTACGATGCACTGCACAATTATCATGGACAAAATAAATTTGTCCCTCTGGATAGGCGACTCGGACAGAAGGTAACATAACTTCCTGTAGGATTTTCAAATATTGTTCACCATTCATCCGTCCACTTATTTCAGTTATTTCTCCAGGCCCCATAGAGGACATCCATCCCCAATAACCTAAAAATGAACGTTTATTTCATTTAATATACTTAAATAATAATAATGAAAATTTAATTAAAACTTTAGCTTTAAGTGATTTTCTAAATAAATATTTTATTTATTATTTATTTACTTTATTACTGGATACGAGTTTGAATGTGAATCTTAATATATATATTATAAAGAAATTTGTTTAATCACATTATGAAATTAGATTTGTTTGACATAATTATGACTTACCTAACGTTATTCTGCCACTTGCCCTTACTGGTATTATATTTTGTGGATTATAACGATCATTATGTTTTCTCCACAATATTTTTCGTCCGTCGGTGTCCGATCTAAATGTTTTTTCATCAGAAAAAGTAACTATGTTATTATGCCAGTCAAAATCTAAATACCTACTCTTGGGCAAATCTCACTCTTGCCCTGCGGTGGAGTTCGGATAATTCAATTTTTTTAGCTGCTCGGTAATTATGAATGCCAGCCGCATGAAGGTGTCTTCTAACAGTTGAAGGGGAAATAGATAATTGCTGAGCAGTTGAACGAGTTGGCGTAAAAGGTGACCGTGAGTGAATATCGACTATAGCATTATGCCGGTTACACTGATTTGTATAGACTCCTGTAAATTTTCTTCCAGTCTTTCTGGCATTTACTTCCCCTTCTTCAAGAAATCTATGCACCCACAGGCGCACGGTTTTGATCTACAAAAAAAACATACAAAATAAAAAAAGTTGTTAACTAATTATGGGAAATTAAAAACTTACATAAATATAAAATAGATGTATTACTGTAACACCAAGCTGATGAGCAATCTCCATTAAACTCATTTGTTGTTCATATAGAACTGCAATTTTGGTTCTTTCGAAATTACTAATATGCGCCATTTTCTTCGTTACACTTCACCAAGTCAAGACACAATACGAGAATAGGCAGCTATCTTTCTTTGTCCATCAAATTTAAATGTAAATCTACCCTCAAAAACATATTTTATTGTATTCAATGTCAAGAAAGATGTAAATGTATTCCTTCAATGAACAATAACATCATAAAATTTCGCCGGTTCCGTAACCAACTCGTTGTCTCAGTTGGTTAGTGCATTTCATGTGCTCTTGAGCGAAAAAGTGCCTGGTTCAAATCTTTGTAAGACAATACAATTTTTGCTTTATATTATTGAGTAAAATTTTCTAAGTTGAGAAATCGTGCAGCAGTGATGCTCAATGTAAACTTTAGCTATTTGAAATGTTACCAGTTGGTGAAGCATACTGTACCTATATATGAGTATTGTAAGGCACAAAATACGCGAACATACGACGTACGAATGCAATACGAATTTAAAATGATGATAAGGACTAATTATTATAAATGCCCGGAACGTTGCTTTACATTTTAATTAAATTAGGTACCTTTGTTGTATCGGAGCCCCCTTAAACATTTATTTATTGTGTGTTTTTAGTATATCGAAGTTGTTGTAATACGGGCAAAAGCAATACAATATCATTGAAACCAATTATTTTAGATTCCTTGTATTATAATTATTAATTTTATTATATTATGTATTTATTATTTCTTTATTTGAGAGTTTATTTTAATGGGTTTGAAAGTATAGGCTCCGCATTTTTTTTTGGAAAAACAATAAATATTTTAAGTTTTATGTAGGTACCTACCATGTACCTCGTACTCTGTCTCTAAAGGATATATCATGTTCTCCAGATATTTCTAATTATATAGTTGACAATCATCATCATCATCATTTCAGCCATTAGACGCCCACTGCTGGACATAAGCCTCCCTCAAAGACGACCAATCATTCCGATCGGTCGCCACTTGCATCCACCGAGAGCCAGCAAGTTTGACTAAGTCATCTGTCCATCTTGTTGGTGGTCGTCCGACGCTGCGCTTGCCGATACGTGGTCTCCATTCGAGAACTTTTCGGCCCCAACGGCCATCTGTTCTACGTGCTATGTGGCCTGCCCACTGCCACTTCAAAGAGCTAATCCGTTTGGCTATGTTGACAATATAAAAGCAAAAAAACTAAAATTAAATACTGTGTATATAAATTGTACCTATGTTTTTACACAACATTTTCATTCGTACCGCTATGGACTGGAACAAGTTGCCTGCATCTGTCTTTCCTTTAGATTACAACCTGGGTAATAGTTATATTTATTGATAATATAAATTATAAGTCACAATATGGTGTTTACGTGGTTCCCCAATGCCACAACTTGTTCAAAATACAATAACAAATGTCATAATTATTCTTAAATGTCAAAATCTGAAACACATTAATAACTTGCGCCCGCCCCGGCTTCGCACGGGTTTTTATTCATTTTTTTCCCGGCAATTATTTGATTTTTTCTCGAGTTTTAAACCTTCCCTAGACCTCCACGAAAATTTCATGACTAAGATAAGATAAATCCGTTCAGCCGTACTCGAGTTTAAGTGAGACTAACGAACAGCAATTCATTTTTATATATATAGATTATAACAACAAGAAATATAAATAATGTATCTTCAAAGGAATAGTAAATAGGTAATTTCTATGTCTTCATGTCTTATCTTAGACCACATCGTCACTTTACATCAGGTGAGATTGTGGTCAAATAAAGAGCTATAGGGGCTACCTATAGGGGCTATAGGAGCTTAAAAAAATGTATTGTAGTTAAATAAACTCGAGTAATTACTGTACGATTTCAGGTTACAGGCTTTTCTTGTATTTTAATTTTATGTTTTCAAATTAATAAGTATGTTTAACCTGTGAATAATTTATACCTAAATGTTTTTGTTTTGTGTGAGTAGCAAATAAATGTTTGTCTATGTCTATGTCTTGTTCCTCAACAGACAATGCTGAAGTTTTTGGTCGCCATAGTTGCATGCGTCTGCGCAGGGGGAGCGCATAAGATCCTGGTCATCTTTCCGTTAGCCGGGAAGAGTCATAGTATACTTGGTCATGGTATCGCCAGGCATCTGTTGAATGCTGGTCATGAGGTAACTTGACCGTCGGAGATGACATTTACTCTCCACTATGGAGGTCTCTTGTGCAGAGAGTGATAACTGAAGGAACCTTTTTCCTAGATTGATCGCTCTCTGCACGGGACAGTATCTGTCTGTTTATGTTATTTATGTTTATGTTTTCTATATGTATGATATTTTATGATCACATTAATTTAATTTAGGGATCTGTGTCTGAAATAAAAGATTTTTATTTTTATAATCTATACTAATAGGCCTTTCAGGCCGCAGTGACACAATAGCCACATTAAACAATAGGTCAAGTAGACCCCAGCAAACGTTGTTTTGCAAAATGAAAAATAGATAGAAGCCGATTCTCAGTCCTACTGAATATGCATATACATTTCATAATAATCGGTTAGGCCGTTTCGGAGGAGTATGGTAACTACAGTGACAGGTGAATTTTATACATACATATATAAGAAGATTATAAACCTTGAATGGGTCGAACTTAACGCTCATCTTAATATCTTGGCTCTGCCATTTCAGGCGGCTGTTCTAAACGAGTGGAGGGAGAAAAGGGAAGGCTTTGCCCAGCAGTGGGACAGCTAGGCTATTAAAACAATATATACTTATCTGAAAAAGCTAAAGAATTTGTTTGAACGCGATAAACTCAGGATCTCACTACTGGTGCGCTTTGAAAAATATTTAGCCTATTTATCGAAGAAAATACATGTATTTTTCATGTATTTTCATACCATAAGTATATTTTTCATTAAATGTTTCATTTTTGTAGGTGACCCTAATAATGCCATTTCCTTCGAAACCTCACTCAAACTTAACGACGATTTTAAATGAGAAATCTCCAGCATTTTCAGGTAAGAGCAACATTTCTACGACAATCACTTTTGATTTTTGAAGCTGTCGCTTGCAAGACTCATATAATATTATGTACTAGCGGCACGCCCCGGCTTTGCACGGGTAATTATTCAAAATTGTTTCTATATTATTCGAATTTTTCTCGCCGTAAAAACCATGCTTAAACTCCAACGAACATTTAAAAAAATAAATTGGCTAAATTGGTATAGGCGTTGTTGAGTTGTGCGCTTAGCAACACATTTTGCGATTCATTTTTAACCCCCGACAAAAAAGAGGGGTGTCATTGTTTGACGTGTCTGGGACATCATAGCTCCCGAACGGATGTAGCGATTTCAACTTCGTTTTTTTTTGTTTAAAAGGTGAGTCTGGCGCGAGTGCTCTTAGACATGTTTCATGAAAATCGGTTGTGCCGTTTAAAAATTGTGGGGGTTAGAGTGGGGAAGGAAAACCGAAAATCTGCAAAAATCTCGAGTGGGGTATCAAATGAAAGCGCATTGCGTGCACATTACACATTATTATGGTGTTTTACTTTTACGGAAATTGAAGGATTCGAATCAAGGGTTTTTCTTATATTTTAAATTTAGATTTATTATTTATAAGAAGATTAAGGTAAGAGAAAACATACTATTGATTGCAATGTTTAAATTGGTGTAACCGACAACAAACATAAACTTGGTTCGGGTCAATTGGTGTAACGTTAGTTTTTTGAAGAAAGTTGGTTTTATATTGGTGTATGTATGGTTATAATTTTTCGTTCAAGCTAAGAATTAGTGTAAGAGCAATGCTGGTTTGCCAAGATACATACACCAACTTAACCTTCTTCGGTCATAGGAATACAACAATTCGACTTATGTAAATGGATCACATACCTACTCAGTTACAACATAATTTCGACGGAAGTCTGCAAAATTCACAGTTAAAATGTGTAGCGTAACTGTATTTTTTTAAAGCTAGAATTCTATTATTATGCTATCCGAAAGAGCAGAAAAAAAACTGTATACTTAACTTATTTTACGTGTTTTGGTGGTTAACCCAATTGAACCTGCAACCGACGATATGTAGGTACCTACTGTACAATATCTATGCTATGTGCTAGGGTTTAGTTCTGAAAATAACTTTTTGAATGGGATTAGTTACCTGTTAACGAATTATTAACTAATTATTTGTTAGCGAATTAAAAAAGCCGTGTTGTTTTTCTTCTTGAGAAATTTATGTGCGCTTTAAACACGTGCTTTAACGGTGAAGGCAAACATCGTGAGGAAACCGGCATGTTCTGAGAACTTTAAAACAGTTTGAAGGAAATGTGACATTCACCAACCCGCACTTGGCCAGCGTGGTGAATTAAGGCCTAATCTCTCTCGTCAAGAGAGAAGTCCCTGTGTCCCAGCAGTGGGAACGTTAATAGGGCGATGATTATGAATTATTAACTACTAACTAAGCGACAAAATATTATCAAGCGAAATTTTTCTTTATTTCCGCACACGACCATTCAGTAGGGAGCCGACGACGCGGCAGATTATTTCGTGATCTTAACCCCGCTTATTGTCACAAAACTATAATAGTTAGAGATATGATGTAACGACGTTTTTTGTAGATAATGATAAGTTCTACAAAGTTGTAATACATCACTTTGTTATATATTCAATAGTTTTCGCAGCATTCGCGATTAAAGAAAGATTTAGGTTTTTTTTTTTTTTTAATTCGCTTATTGTCACAAAACTATAATAGTTAGAGATATGATGTAACGACGTTTTTTGTTGATAATGATAAGTTCTACAAAGTTGTAATACATCACTTTGTTATATATTCAATAGTTTTCGAAGCATTCGCGATTAAAGAAAGATTTTAGGTTCTTTTTTTTCACCATGGGTTACACTATCGGAGTTTGGTAAGGAATCATATTATTTTTGAAAACTAAATATAGCCTATGTCACTCAGGGATAGTGTAGCTTTCGAATGGTGAAATAATTTTTTAAATCGGTGCAGTAGTTTCAGAGCCTATTCGAGACAAACAAACAAACAAAAAATCAAACCTTTCCTCTTTATAATATTAGTATAGATAACAATCGCTTGAATGGCTATCAAGTTATTAAATAGTTCATATTTTGACTGACTCCATTCTTAAATTTGAAACCCCTTTTTTAGTATTTTTGTCTGTTTGTTAGTACCGTCTAATATCTGAAACAGCTGAACGGATATTGATGGTATTTTTACTGACAGATAAACTTTCGATAGCCCTAATATCAGCAGCTGATATAACCGTTATTAGAACGTTATTTTCTTCTCCAATCTTCTATCCCCTATGTTCAAAAAAATATTGCACTTTTTTATTTGACTTACAGCATAAACCTAAATTAGTATCAAATCTGTTTAATAACAGTTCCATAAAAGCTTTTACCCTTGTTTATCTCTCTAAAAGTCGAAATAAGCCGTAAATAAGTTATTTGCTTATTGTTTATTTTAGCAAATTCAGTTATATGAGCCAGAAATAGGTTTTTTTATGAATACGGGGAGTATGTTTTAATGTACCTTTTTATTTTACCATTATTAACTTAAAGATAATTGTCCATTCTTTATATTCTTATATTAATTTTGTTCTCGCTTGCATTTAAAATGCATGCTGAAATAACCATTAATTAAAAAGGCATTTTGTTGTATTAAAACAATTCTGTGAAACATTTAATTTAATTGGCAATGTACTTTATGTTGGTGCTTCAATAACTAAATAAATACCTTAATAACTAATAAAATCACTGACTTAGACATACTTATTACTTTTCATGTAATTTTCAGAAAACACCCTCAATATAAAACAATTGATGGATAAAGAAATAAACATGGCGGACTACAACTTCGTACAAAATATGTTGGTAAATGTAGCTAGTGACGCCATAAAAGACGATAAAGTCCAGAAACTCTTGAGAGACCCGACGAAAACCTTCGACTTGGTGATCGGAGAGTGGCTGTTTTGTGAATTATATACTTCGTAAGTATCATAATCATAAGTGAGCAAGCGAAATTAAGTTTGTTTGTGAGGCGGCGTTTAAGAACACGCATGGAGACCACGGATCGGCAAGCGCAGCGTCAAACGTCCTGTTTACCAAATAGATGGCTGGACGACCTGATGCAGGCTGAGGGCTCACGGTGGATGGCCGCTGCCAGCCGAAATTACTGGAGATCTTTAAGGGAGGCCTATGTCCAGCTCCGAGACGTCCTACGGCCGAGATGATGATGACGTAGCTTCAGCGGGTCAGACGGGGCGACGTGGGGCGTGATGAGCGGCGCGTAGAGCGGCGCGTACAGCGGCTTGCGGTAATTCAAACATATAGCACCCGCCGAGTGCTACACAGCGTCGACCGCCGCGAGCGATGAAACAAATCAAACAAAGGCTTAAAAATCCGCTTCTCCTCGAACACTTCAGTGCCGTATGTTTGTGGTTCTGCCAACCAGCTTCGCGGCTCGCGCCGCTTAAAGCTACGCGTGTCCTTAACCACGGCCCTACTTCTTCAAGAGTTATCCAGTCAACCTCCCTTCTCAAATTTTTCATACAATTAGTTATGGCTCGGCGAAATGGGCTTGACCAGTCATTAGGGATGATAATGTTGTTGAACAGGAACCTAAGTCAATCGTCTTATAGCGATAAGGCCACCCATTGTACCTTTGTATATTACGTGTTGTTCTATTTTCTTTCCTGTGTGTACATAAAATGGTTTTGTTATATATATGGTATTGTAATTACTTTGTTTTGTTTTCAGTTTCGCAGAAGTATTCAAGTGCCCATTTATCTGGTCCTCTTCGATGGAGCCGCACTGGCTGATCTCAAGAACGATCGACGAGTACATGAACCCAGCCTACAACGCTGATGCATTGAGCGAAGCTATCCCCCCTTTCACATTTATGGAGCGATTCCAGGAGCTTTGGTCTCAGATTCAGGGAACCATTAGGAACAAGTCAGTATATTATTAATAAATAATAATAATAAATCATTTATTTCAGGCATCTAAGGCCCATAAAAACATATACCTTATAGACTAACATACATAAAAAATATAAATCTTATAAACTAAAGTGTCAGCATCGTGGATCATCTGTTACGGCGGTGTCGCCTTGCACTGTAGGCGAAAGATGAACCGTCGAAACTTGACCCCTTGCGGCCAAAACTGCTCATTCAGGAACGTCAACATATGTTTAGTTGGAACCCGTACCATAAATGAACCGAAGTTCACATTACTATATAAACTAGCTTGCGCTATGCGCCAAGGTTTTCGGCGACGTGTTTGTGACGTATTTTCTGACTAAAATGTAGGCCTTCCTTGATAAATGGAATATCTAACACTGAAAGATATTTCGAATTGAATCAGAAGTTTCTGAGATTATAGCGTTAAAATAAACAAACTCTTCAGCTATATACATAGTAGTATAGATACCATTCACTGAACTTACATTCGAAATTTTGGCAGCTAGGTTTAAATGGGTACCTATCACTTGTGATGAAGATAATATACATTTTGGCATCAACGAGTTTATCAAGGATACACTTTTTTTGAGTATATCAGATGTATACTTAGTGCTCGTAACACAAGCTTAGAGCTTACCTCGGGGCTAGATGTTTTTGTTTGGATTGTCCGGAAATATTTATTCATTTATTTTTACCCGTTTTAACTGGCAGCTTTGAGAGACTTTTATTGAGGAGTATTTCACGCAAAATACAAAAAATTTTAATTCTAAAACGATTCCTTTTAGATGGGACTATCGTACTACCTAGATTATAGTGGGTCCCAGGGTCTGGGGATGGGAGTAAGGGATCGTTAGGGATCTATATAGATTCCATCTATATAAATAAAAAAAAATATTTCCGGACAATCCACACAACAACAATTAGTGGTAAGCTCTTAGCTTATGTTACGGGTAGGTACTAGACATCTGATATTCTTAATAAAATAGACATACATACATATATATTTTTATTATACATATTAAACATCTAGACCAAGGAGTAAGTGCTTGCAGAACATACAAACTTTTGACCCCTCGGCGGGAATCGAATCCACTACCTCTTGCGACGCAAGCGGACCCTCGCCCACCGCGCCACTGAGGCAGTCAAATAGCTGAAGGCTTAAAGTAATTGCGATAGCATTGCCACGCGTTTGTTTGGTTGCACACTTTTTTGTTCAACAATTAATTTATAATTACTGGACATTGTAAAAAGTAGGCAACGAACAATTCAAGGGCATAATGTTTCATGTCAATTAATGCTTTTATGCCTTTCATACAATAATAAATGATGTTCCGAGATAGCGGTATCGCTTTAACAGGCTATGATCAGAATTTGAAGTTAATGGCACAGACCATAAAATAATGTTAGATAACAACTTAAATACACACCATTTCTTACAAACTAAATAACAAATAAAAACAGTATTAGGGATAAGCTAAACCAGACTGTTTTGCTTAAAACTTTTTGCCTGAAAGCGTCCCGCATTGCTGTCGCTTTGTGGTCGCGTTGGTGTGAAAAGCATAAGTAGCAGACGCTTCTATTTGGCCGAAGCTGAACACTACTAGTGGTCCAATCTGCGATTTTAATAAAAAGAAACTTTAAACTAACTTATCCTGCCAGTTTTATATTTACTTATTTAAAAAAAGAACAACTAACCTAGTAAAATCTATCGATTGTGTCTGAAAGAACTGGAAATATGTTAGCGAAGATATCCATCAAGTCTTTGACTGTACTATGACTGATTTGACTGCCTCAGTGGCGCGGTGGGCCGCCCGTTTGCAGCGCAAGAGGTAGCGAGTTCGATTTGTACGTTCAAGCACTCTTCTCCTTGGTCTGGGTGTTTTATATGTACTATACTAAAAATATCTATCGTATATATGTTTGTATATGTTATTAAGTTATCAGATATCTAGTACCCGTAACACAAGCTTAGAGCTTACCACGGGGCTAGATGATGTTGTGTAGATTGTCCGGAAATATTTATTTATTTAATGATAATTTGTCATCATTAATGCAACAAATAATTATCTTTAACAGTCGCTTCTTCGAGATAGAATCACAAGTATATGAGTCACATATCGTTCCGGCGATCGAAGCAAGAGGAAGCAGTGCACCTTCATACTCGGAAGTTGTCCACAACGTATCTTTAGTTTTGGGAAACTCCCATGTGTCAATGGGCCTGGCACCAAGGTTACCGCAGAATTATAAGCCTATTGGTGGATATCATATCGATTCAAACGTCAGTCCGTTGCCAAAGGTCAGTACAATAGCCCTACCATGAGTTGCCACTTACGACTGTTGGAGATTTCAACATGTTGTAATCCCATAGATTTGACAGATAAAGATACAATTTCAGTTGTGAAAAATCTGTCAAATGCAAGAGGAAGCAGTGCACCTACATACTCGGAATTTGTAATAAACAAATGCTTTACTATTTGAAAAAAAAAATATATATTTAGCGGCCCGCCCCGGCGTCGCACGGGTATAAAATTTTCCCGGAAATTGTTCGAATTTTTCTCGCCGTAAAAACCATCCTATCTCTCAAGTTGGATCGAACTGCACATGGTGTGCGAATTTTATTATAATCGGTTAAGTGGTTTAGGAGTCCATTGAGGACAAACATTGTGACACGAGATTTATATATGACGGCGTGACGTCCTGGTTCTTCATTGTAGTGCGTTTGTAGTAGCATAGAATCAACTTATAAATCTAAATTTAAAATTTAAGAAAAACCCCCGATTCCAATGCCTTAATTTCCTTAAATATAAAACAACATAATATTATGTAATGTGGACGCGATGCGTTTTCATTTGATACCCCACACTAGTATATTTGCAGATTTTCGGTTTTGCTTCCCCACTCTCACCCCCATAACTTTTAAACGGCCCAACCGATTTTCATGAAACATGTCTAAGAACACTCGCGCAAGACTCACCTTTCATACAAAAAAAACTAAATTGAAATCGCTCCATCCGTTCGGGGGCTATGGTGACACAGACAGACAGACAGACAGACACACAGACAGACAGACAGACAGACAGACAGACAGACAGACAGACAGACACGTCAAACTTATAACACCCCTCTTTTTTGGTCGGGGGTTAAAAATGTCCGATGGCGTGAGCGGGGCGCTCACACCACTCGATCGCGCGATGTTTACCTGCGGCCGGTACCGGTCGGTGTCAGCCGACCGGTCTAACAGCCAATCGGGTGGCCGCAGGTGGAGGGGTTGTTTACGAGTTGCACTGCTATTTAAAGTACAGTTCCAATAGCTCGGGAGACATTCTTTCTTTGGCTTCTGCTCTGTGCAAACGCTGTCGGAATTAGTAGTTGACTTTATCTATATCTTTGTTAAACTGAGCCTCAGATTATTTGTGTGATTGATATTGTTCGTTTGATCCCGTAATTAATTACTATTCAATGATATAATCTGTTAAAATCACTATGTCAAACCTTTCACCTACATATATATTAAGATTATTTATATATTACTTACTGTTGTATATTTATTTTATCCAAATCGTGTTACTATATTTCTAGCTTACTTGAGAACTTGTAGGTAGGAAAGCTCATCGCGTGCACATTACAAAATATTATGGTGTTTTACTTTTAAGGAAATTAAGGCATTGAAGTCGGTTTTTTTTCTTAAATTTTAATAATTAGTAATCTATTGTTACCTATTGTTACATTACAAATTTATTATTAAAATTTTCAGGAACTGCAAAATCTTATGGACAACTCCAAACATGGCGTCATTTACTTCAGTATGGGCTCAAACCTAAACAGCAAAGATCTACCGGAACATCTTAAGAAAGGCTTCCTCGACATCTTCCGAGGACTGAAACAGACTGTTCTTTGGAAGTTTGAAGAGGTCTTACCTGATCTTCCAAAGAATGTTCACATTTTAAAGTGGGCTCCCCAGCCAAGCATATTAGGTAAGTCTTTATATTTATAACGGGATATTTACCATGATTTTCTTTCGAGTTTCCCGATATTTCGGCACAGTTACATGCGCCACGATCACGGTTAAACTGAAGCTGCAGCGAGTTGGGTAACAAAGCAAAGCAGACAAAGCGGTCTACCCTCTTTTTAAGTCTTTTTAACCCCCGACCAAAAAAGAGGGATGTTATAAGTTTGACGTGTCTGTCTGTGTCACCATAGCTCCTGTACGGATGGAGCGATTTCAATTTAGTTTTATTTGTATGAAAGGTGAGTCTGGCGCGAGTGTTCTTAGACATGTTTCATAAAAATCGGTTGTGCCGTTTAAAAGTTATGGGGGTGAGAGTGGGTAAGGAAAACCGAAAATCTGCAAATATACTAGTGTGGGGTATCAAATGAAAGCGCATCTCGTCCACATTACATAATATTATGTTGTTTTACGTTTAAGGAAATTATGACAATGGAATCGGGGGTTTTTCTTAAATTTTAAATTAAGATTGCACTAGAGTTGGGACTAAAATATTTTCAAAAGTTATATATTATGTAAGTATCTAAATATTGTAGAAGAACGCGGGTCACCGACATAGCCAAACGTATTGGCTCTTTGAAGTGGCGGTGGGCAGGCTAGATAGCACGTAGGTCAAACAGGTCCGAAAATTTCACGAATGGAGGACGCGGATCGGTAAGCGCAGCGTCGGACGACCGCCAACAAGATGGACAGATGACTTGGAAAAACTTGCTGGCTCACGGTGGATGCAAGTAGCGACTGATCGGAATAATTAGTCGTCTTTAAGCTTATGTCCAGCTGTGGGCGTCTAATGGCTGTTATGATGATGATGACCTAAATATTTAATACTAGATGTATAATACGCGTCACGGCATTGCTCGTGTTTAATGTATTTTCCTGCGGAAAAAAATGTATAGCCTTCACCTTCGATAAATGGGCTTACTAGCACTATAGATTAACAAACGATCAAATGACCACCCAAACTCTTTACCTTTATAATATTTGCAACAATACAAATGATAATCTGTCATTATCTTCACCAACAATCTAATAAATAATCTTATTTATTTTTATAGAAAGACTCAATATTATGAAACCTTTGAGTTAATACTAGTTCAGTGTTTATTTTAGTGTTAGATAAGCCTTCATTTGTCCACAATCTCACCTGATGTAAAGTGACGATGCGGTCTTAGATGGGACACGAAGACCGTAGTATTGTAAGACAAAATATTAAGAACACAAAAAATCCATAAATAAAATATTTACTACGCGACTTTACATTACGAAATTAATACTTATATTTATTTTGACTCATGAGATGATGTAACACACCTTGATAATATCACTATTATTAAATATTTGCACAGATTTTGAAAATAATCCAACCGCCACCATTGTTTACAAACACAAAAGATCACAGATAAGAATATTCAGTATTATTTTCTCAATATTAAATCAAATTTAAAGACTTGTAGAATTCTAGTCAGCTATAATTGAATGAAGGTTTCGACATCTACGACATCTATAATAGTTCAATGACAGAGTTTAAAAACCTTTTTATGTTTTTTACAAAGTGATAAACCCCACTTATAGGTTGAAACTAATATTCTAAAGTTGTGCCGAAAAAATTAAGACGAAGTAACGTAGCTTGCCAGAGCGAGATGCGGGACTCGAACCCACGTCTTCCATTATACGCATGGATGTTCTAACCAACTAAACTAACCTCGCCACTACGTCATCGCTTCAATTTCTTCGACACTTGCAACTACGAGTTACGCCTCCTACTAGCGACATCTAGTAGAACATCCTAGAACTATTCTACTTCCATAGCTGATATTTCAATTCAGATTCAATGGAAATTGATGACGCTCTTGCTTATTATAAACCTTTTTATGTTTTTTACAAAGTGATAAACCCCACTTATAGGTTGAAACTAATATTCTAAAATTGTGCCGAAAAAATTAAGACGAAGTAACGTAGCTTGCCAGAGCGAGATGCGGGACTCGAACCCACGTCTTCCATTATACGCATGGATGTTCTAACCAACTAAACTAACCTCGCCACTACGTCATCGCTTCAATTTCTTCGACACTTGCAACTACGAGTTACGCCTCGTACTAGCGACATCTAGTAGAACATCCTAGAACTATTCTACTTCCATAGCTGATATTTCAATTCAGATTCAATGGAAATTGATGACGCTCTTGCTTATTATAAACCTTTTTATGTTTTTTACAAAGTGATAAACCCCACTTATAGGTTGAAACTAATATTCTAAAGTTGTGCCGAAAAAATTAAGACGAAGTAATGTAGCATGTAGTTTAGAATATTAGTTTCAACCTATAAGTGGGGTTTATCACCTCGTAAAAAACATAAAAAGGTTTATAATAAGCAAGAGCGTCATCAATTTCCATTGAATCTGAATTGAAATATCAGCTATGGAAGTAGAATAGTTCTAGGATGTTCTACTAGATGTCGCTAGTACGAGGCGTAACTCGTAGTTGCAAGTGTCGAAGAAATTGAAGCGATGACGTAGTGGCGAGGTTAGTTTAGTTGGTTAGAACATCCATGCGTATAATGGAAGACGTGGGTTCGAGTCCCGCATCTCGCTCTGGCAAGCTACGTTACTTCGTCTTAATTTTTTCGGCACAACTTTAGAATATTAGTTTCAACCTATAAGTGGGGTTTATCACTTTGTAAAAAACATAAAAAGGTTTATAATAAGCAAGAGCGTCATCAATTTCCATTGAATCTGAATTGAAATATCAGCTATGGAAGTAGAATAGTTCTAGGATGTTCTACTAGATGTCGCTAGTACGAGGCGTAACTCGTAGTTGCAAGTGTCGAAGAAATTGAAGCGATGACGTAGTGGCGAGGTTAGTTTAGTTGGTTAGAACATCCATGCGTATAATGGAAGACGTGGGTTCGAGTCCCGCATCTCGCTCTGGCAAGCTACGTTACTTCGTCTTAATTTTTTCGGCACAACTTTAGAATATCAGAGTTTAAAAGTTAAAATTGAAATAAATAAATAAATAAATATTTCCGGACTACTCACACAGCATCGCCTAACCCCAAACTAAGTAGAGCTTGTACTGTACTATGGGTGTTAAGTGCATAGATACATTTTTTTTAATTGTATGGAACTTGGCCACAGTTGTTGCCCGAACATTTTGAGCTACATTAAAACACGCAACAAGTATAACCCGGACGTTTTGCGAAACTACAAACTGTCAAACTGGACGCACACGCTGGTTATTGTAGGACAAGTCTCATAATAATTATCCTTTCTCCAAAAAGCCTTTATTTCGCTTTTTTACATGTGACAGCGAAATAGCTTCATATTTTAACCATTGTCTAATTTCACTCGGAGATGGTATTTATTACCTACTTATTACATCATCCACCAAACCTTAAACTAATTTCAGCACATCCCAAATGCATTCTATTCATAACCCATGGCGGTCTGCTCTCTACGACTGAAGCGGTCCACTTCGGAGTACCGGTAATTGGAATCCCAGTGTTTGCAGACCAGTTCGGGAACGTGAGAAGAGTTGAAAGGAAAGGCTTCGGCAGATTAGTGGAGTTGTCGTACACCATGGATGTGGACCTGAGAGTCACGATTAACGATATTCTTGGCGATCCAAGGTGGGTATTTGAGAATTTATGAATGTTTCTGTAAATTATTTAGATTACTGTAAATGTGGAAGTCAGATTGTATTTATCTGCCGTATTGTATACGCCAGATATCCGGGTAAAAAACCTAAATGTAACCTCTTCTATAGGTTAAGTGTAAATATACTAGTTAAAGTTGCAATGCCCCTAAGAGGCTCATGTCAGGGGATCATAAATGTAACACCATTATTATAACCATGGAATGCAACGATTAAATAAATTAATAAATGTTGTGAAAACATTTTTAAGAATTTCGCAGCATGCCAAAGAAAAGAGGCGACTAATGGAGGAGGAGACATTATGGGTACTCGTGTTGTAAATCGTATGCATTAAATCCAGCTATTCTTTGAACCTGCCGCAAACTATTTCTGAAAACAACGAGTACAGCAAATCCGGTGAAAGGTTTAATTAATCTAAGATAAAATACATAGTTTTGTGATCATCGTTATCATGTCGGCTATGGGCTATGCACTGCTAGACAAAGGCCTCTCTCGAAAAAAGCTATAATAGAGCTAGAGAAAAACTTGTCCGGCTGCACAGTGAAGAATGAAAATGACTTATTATTATTTTTTACAGCTATGTGCTCAAAGCTAAATACTGGTCTATGATCTACCACGACAGACTTTCGACACCAGGACAAGAACTGGTGCACTGGGCAGAACACGTGGTCAAGACTCGTGGGGCGAGACATCTACGCTCCGAAGCATTTATGATGCCCTGGTACCAGAAACACTACATCGATCTTCTCGCAATAGTTGTATTAGCTATGGTTCTAGTGAATTATAGTTTAATTAGATTATTGAGGGCAAGAAACTCGAAAAGTGTGAATAAACAAAAGGTACAATAACATGTTTCGATAACTTGATCTATTTTATTGTACCCTGAACGAATTTACTAGGATAAACTTGCTGTAAAAGAAATAAATAGATACATTTTGATAAGCACACTAATGTATAAGCTTAAGCCTATAAAAAAGTTGTAAGTTTTGAAAATAAATAAATAAATGCTTGCTTTGTATAATTTTGTGAGACATCCGTTCATATCCATTTCTGATGACATTATCTCATGGCAGGACGAGATCGCATCGCGCTTTCGTGGATAGCGCAACTCAAACGCTGCCAGTTACAATAAAATTGCCTCCTAGCATTTTTATAGATTTATTTTTAATTAGCTTTCCACCCCGGTAAAAAGTAGCTTTTTGTTATTTATTTGGACAGCAGGTCCTAAAAATGAAATAAATATTTCCGGACAATCCACACAAAATCTAGCCCCACGGAGCTCTAAGCTTGTGTTACGGTTACTAAACATCTGATATAGGTACTTAATATAATAGGCATTTATGTGTCACATACTCATTTTCTTAAATATATTACAGAATTAGAGAGATTATTTTATAGAAATTCTGTGCAGTTTGGTTGACTGGATAATTATTTAATATTTTCAACTTTTAATAGAAACAAAATAAAAATGCCCGTCATAAAACCAAATTAATTGTATAAATGTACATAAACTGCTACATCTTGTGCTATTAATTTTCTTACGCCATCTAGTGTGAAATTTTGTAAACAAACATCGAAATACCCGCTACTTTAACAAAACAAAGAGTTTGAAAAACAATCTTATGTTTTATCCGTTTTATTTTCCGTAAAGTGCTTTGGGAGTTCAATAGCCATAGAGTTCGCGATAAGTTTGTTGCAGGTTCGATGCGAGCGGAATTCTGAATTAAACTCGTGTTTGAAGTTTCGCTTGTGTGAAGCGGAAATTAGAGTGTGAAACTAGACAGAAGGAATTGCGGTTTAACTCTTTATTGCCCGGTTTAAAGAAAACAAACCGATACATTTTACCCACGGATAATATAGATTATGCTAGGACGATTTGTTATTGGTATTTGTTAGTGGCATATAGATAGTTCCTGCTTGTAAATCTTTTACATTTTTACCTTATTTCTATTTTAAAATTACATTTTATACCAGAGATATACTATAACATATGTAGATAACTAGATAACGAAAGTATTCACGATTTGATTTTTTTGATTTGATGAGATGATTTTTTGATGTTATGGTTACGGTGAAAATAAAAAAAATTATTTAAAATTTAAAATTAAGTTATAGAAAAACAAACATAACATTTAACCAGACTCGATAAATCTTGTGTAATATTCCATAGAGATTTTACTATTCATTATTCAGTCCATATTATCATTGATTCTAACTCAATATTCCAAACAGAAAGGGAGCATAACATTTTTTGCTCCCTTACTTTCAGCATAACTCAAATAAAGGGTAGTATTTAGGATTTTATTTATTTTATTAGGCAAAAGGGACTGCTAAAGGCTTATATCGGAAACTGAATGCCGTCGTAAAGTTTGATCAATTATTGTAAATACTTTAATAAATCTAAATTTAACATTTAATAAAAACCCCTGATTCCAATGCCTTAATTTCCTTAAGAGTAAAACACCACAATATTTAGTAATGTGCACGCGATGCGCTTTCATTTGATCGAGTATATTTGCAGATTTTCTGTTTTCCTTCCCCACTCTCACCCCCATAACTTTTAAACGGCTCAACCGAATTTCATGAATCATGTCTAAGAAACACCCGCACCAAACTCACTATTCATACAAAAAAAAACTAAATTGAAAGCGCTTCATCCGTTCGGGAGCTATGATGTCCCAGACAGACAAACAGACAGACAGACAGACACGTCAAATAACACCCCTCTTTTTTGGTCGGGGGTTAAAAATATTTAGAATAAAGTCTAAACGTGGGAATGTTAGGTTGTAAAATAAAAGCATTAGATTTTTTCTAAATGTACGCAATGAATGTCACATTATTCTTTTGTAACAATTTTTGTATTTCCGACAAAATTTGTCCAAAATACTGAAGCATATTTTTTTCTAATAAAGACCTGAAGTCCAGTCTTAGGACATACCTAGCTAAATATATACACAGTTGTAATGAAAATAACTCGACCGACTTTTGTGTAGATGTTCTAAGAAACTGAAATAAGACTCAACAGCACACGGAAAACGTTATTTCTCACCGTCACCACGGTAGGTTTATAAAAAAGATACAACCAGTATTTTTTCAGCAACTTTTCAGCAGTTTTGTAAGCGAGAAGGTTTTACTCGCATTCAAATGTCAACGTGAGACGTAACGTGAACTATGTTCGACGGCTGCTACTTATCTTAAGATGTCAGGAAGTCACGCTTTCGAATGTCTTGTGTAGCTTTCAGTGGATACGCACGGACCAGATGTTATCGCAACAATACGTACAACATAACGCATATTATTTTCTTTACGCATTTTGTATTTAGCTTTAAGTCCCTTTTGTATTTTTTTATTTTAGTGTGTAATGAAGAGTTATAATATTATTACATTAAAAAATAATGCTCGAGTCTTTTGGACGTAAAAGTCCGCCCGTAAAAACAAATAAGGATGCAATGGATTCTTAAAAAAAAAAACGGTTTATACAACCAATAACTTTTTACTTTTTCTTACAGCAGTCTTCACAAAAGGGAATCTCGGCGATGCTATTCTCATACTAGGTATTTATTTACAATATCTGAGCATGTGTCGCACACGACGATGATATCGCAGCGATGCGACAAGTGGTTGAGAGAGTGCGTCGCGCACGTTTCACTGTCGCGTAAATCGCTGCGGACACTAGGCGATTCTGTTAAGTGTCGCGACGATGCAAAGGCAGAATAATCGCTCGTTCTTGGAGTTTACCCGACGATGTAGACAGAAACATGTTTATGACAGAGGCGGCCCCGAGCGTGGAGGTGCGCTGACTTTCAGACGAGACCTTAAATACAAACATCACGAGCGACGACTCATATATCATCGGTTGACTGTGACCCTTGTTCTCCTACATATGGTTTAGCGACTCTGAGCCTATTCAAAAGACCTACCCATCCGACAACCATATCTGGCAACACACATTCAACTGTCGAGGTTCGTTCAGTTCAGTTCAGTTCGTTTATTGGTCCAATTAAATAACATGTTTGTATGTTTAGTTAAGTCATATTATACATTACATAATAACAAGGATATTCAATTTAATTTAAAAAGCTTCGTCAATATTATAAAAATTTTTTTACATTAAATAGTTTCTTATAGCTACACTGTATGCCGGACTCACTGCGAATGCTGCATCTATTGAATGTTGGTAGCACGCTATGACAGTGTGTCGCGAACCTGTTAGCACGCTATTGATGAGCGAGCAGACAGCAGAAGATTCACGCTACATCCTACTGTCGAGGTTTGTGCCGACTCACTGCGAATGTTGCATTTATTGGAATAACGTAGTTTTCTGTTATTTCTCTTGAAATGGTATACTTATTGGTTTATGTTTCGCTGTTTGTTTTTTTGGGCTAAATATTTTTGAGGTTCTTCTTCGCTCCTTCGCTTCTGCCTACTAAAACTATTTAAGCAAAACTAATTGTCCTGAGAGTTTTATTAATGCTACTGTGTTATTAGTATATGGTAGGTAAGGTATACACGAATATATTTTGGAAAAAGTGAAGCCAAGCATCGAGCAAGTCAATTAACTGTTACAATTTATTTTCAATGTAAATCATTAAAAATCTCGCCTATTATTCAAAGATTTTAAACTAAACTTTGTCCCGATAATTATGGTCACGTTTCTGTAAATTTGGAATTTTCGTCAAAAAATAGTTTTTTAGAAGGTTCAATTCCTAACTTTGTATGTTTCTGTCTATAACAACTACGACATATCTATACTAATATTATAAAGCTGAAGAGTTTGTTTGTTTGATTGTTTGTTTGTTTGTTTGTTTGTTTGTTTGAACGCGCTAATCTCCGAAACTACTGGTTCGAATTGAATAATTCTTTTTGTGTTGGATAGTCCAGTTATCGAGGAAGGCTATAGGCTATTTAACATCACGCTACGACAAATAGGAGCAAAGGTATAGTGGTAAATGTGTAAAAAACGGGAGAAATTATTTCATCTTTGAAGCCTTACGTTGCGTGCGCCGTGAAAACGGTTCAAGATACACAAAAAATATGTATTAAAGAATAATAGCTCTTTTAATGATCTAAAAAACAGTCCGCAATAGTATATGTCTATCTTTTAAGATTAACTCACAAAAACCGTTTTTATGGTACCTAATTTGGTCGAAATAATTTGTTTAAGTTGTATCAACATAATAATATTAATCTTTATTCAAATAAATATGTTGTTGGTTAAGAGTACTTCATCCATTATAACGCGGGTAGCACCGCAGGGCACAGCTAGTAATAAATACAATTAAATAGCAGGATTAAAAAAAAACTTGCAGAATGATAGGTATATATGTTCCTACCAGCCACATAAAACTACAGTATTCATAACATTATTTTTCATGCAGTAGGTAAGTACCTACCCATAAAACTGCGCATAAGCTTCCATACGGTCATTTTAATAGATGGTAATACAATCGTTCTAGCATTAAAATGTAATCAAAACCTTTCCAGTGGACGGGTAAATTCATTCACTTCCGGGTACCATGATATTATTATTATGCTTGAAGTTAATTTACCGTGAACCTCCTCTTTGCCAGCAATTTGCACCGAAATTACCACTGTCCGGTTTTAATAAATACGGGTGGTTTTCAATTGTTTTTCATTGAGGGTTTCTTGGGTCGTTTGAGACAGGCAAGTGTATTGATAATTTGGTTTTTAAATAGGGTAGCTGTGAAATCCGTTTGAGCTCTTTTCAAAAGTTTGTCAAATATTTCGTTTATTTCAAATGTCAATATCTACATAGGTTAATTATGAGTCTAATCAATGAGTAATGCGTAAAGTAATAATTAACTAGTAACGCGTTATATTTGCTACAGTTCGCACCTTTTTGGGGATAAAACCACCCCAGGAGATAAATCCTAAAAATAAATTTCTCCCGTTATCGAAAGCCACGATATTCATAATTAAATAAACGATTAATTGGTAACACATCATTTGAAAGGTAATCGATAAGCATGATTTGGGTGCTAGATAATTACGTGTTGATCAACCGTTAAACTCGGAAGCTCGAGGGAAAATGGCGGAAAATCATATGTTTTCAGATGTGAATTGTAAAATCAATACGCTTTATTTGTGAATAAAATTTAGGAACGATTTAGAGGATAGATATTTCATAAATATTATAATACCACTTCTTTTTAAATAAGCGTTGCTAAGATACCGCAAAGCTGATAATAATGTGGGACAAGAGACAGGCCAAAGGAAAGATGAATGAATTGCATGACATTCGTAAGAAAGAGGTGACTGTTAAGATGACGGAAGAGAGAGGAAAAGGGAAAGAAATAACATGTGTGGAAATAACTTAAAGCGGGAAAAGGACAAGAGAGCTGAATAAATCGGTATCGCATCAGCACTGGAACCTCAATATTTACCGTCCTGTCCACCGGCTCGGCGACGAAACATACCTAGAGCGCCGCAAACGGGCAATCTCGTTTAAATTAAAACGTTCGATGGCGAGCTCCCTGCATTTCAAATGAGCCCGTGCCGTGCTTACTAAGGCTGCGAACAGATTGCCTTTTATGTTGCTTAATGAAATACGAAAGGGTTGTAATGTTTTTAATGCCTTAATTTGAAGCGGTCGAAAAAGGTTTTCAATTCATATTGTAAAAGGTTCCGTTAAGTGTCTTTTGATTTATGAATACCTTGAGGGATTACTGAGGAAGTTTTCTAGATTTTTATATTTAAGTGTTTGAGAAGGGTTAGTCTCAGCATCTCATTCCAGGAGCATTACAAGTGTCGTAAATAATACGTCGGAACTATAAAAAAAACCAGCGAGCGCAGCAGACTGGTGGTTTAATTAACATATGCAAATTAGCAGAGCCAGTAAGTAGCCAAGGGGAACCTTAGGATTTTATGGAAATATTGTTATAATTTTGAATTGAACTTTTTATTTGTTAAGATATCATATTTCATTAGAAAATTAGCAACACGGTTCCAGCCTTTAAAAACCAAGCCTGCTTATGAATTTATTTTCTGACCTTGCCTGCAATCATTAATTAGTTCATTATAATATGGACAGATGTAAAATCCTCACAATACTAACACGTCAGTATTTAACTAAACAATAGTTAAGTACTTACTCATTAGATTCATGACCGACCTAGTTTAACTAAAATTAGTGTCCGGCAACTAAAATAAATTGTTTTATTTTAAGTTTAAGGGTAACCGAATCTTTATGCGATAGAAACGGAGTACCAATTTATATGTCTTGTCGATACTATGGTCTCTGGTTTTGATACATTCCTGAGACACATCGAGAGCTTATTACTTTTATTTTTGTGTCCAGTTGTGTTAATTTATTTTAGTTTTTAGGTACATTTTAGTGGTGATAGGGACGCGAGGGCAGACAACCTCTAAACACGCGGATATCAATAATTTGTCTACGTTTTTTGAAAGCTTTAAGAGTTTGCGAAGTAGATGAATATTAAATATGTTTAAAACTCTGTAGGTTTAACTAGCTGCAGTCCGCCCTACAACGTTACTAAAAAAAGTTGCAGCAATACTATTCATACATGCCTTGACGACATTTTGTTGTTTAAAAATAAATTAAATAAACCTAAGATTGCTATAGCAGACTTTTATTATTTTCGATTATACAAAGACTTAGATATAACGTTATCTAAAAAGTAATTAATCACTTCTGCCAATAGTTATCTTAGAAAAAGCAGAGTATTTATTGAAGGAATGAAGACAAAAACGAATCGTTATGCTCCGTGATGTGATGCTCGGGGAATGAGATGCTGCGGGACTAGCCCGACTTAGGATCTGAAAATGTCAGTTTACTGTTTTCTCTGTAATTTAAATAAAGCAAAAGATAGTGCTCACTGTGCCACCACCACATTAAAACCACTAGGCAATTCCGTTTTCTATGCGGTCGAAACGCAGACGTGTTTGCTATACCTACAGTAATTATAGTGGCCACAGTGTCGAACACCGGATATACTGGACAAATTCCGGATACTCGGAATAATTCACTTAGGTGGACCTGCGTAGTAGAATTGGATTTTGTCCTTAAACAAATTTGATCTCCCTATATACATATAGACACATATGTTTATGTAGAGTAGAAATAGCGTTTACTGAAGCATGATGTGAATTTTTTTATTTTTTTATAATTAATCAATCAAGACTATTACTATGGGTAATTGAAATATTATTGTCAAATAGATTTAATATATGAAAATATTCAAAAAATCGGTAAATTATAATAAAAGAAATGCTTACACAATCCATTATTATGTTTTTTCCATTTTTCCGTAGTATTAGATTTTTCAATTTAACAAATATTGTAAAGTTATTAAATGAAATAGGTTTTGTGTTAATATAGTACAGCTGATAATTAAAAAGACATTATAGCTTTGGACTGACAAACAAAACACCCAAAAACTGGGTAAGATTCACTGGAAATAATAAAAAAAAACACATTTCAAACTCGCTCAACTCGTGCTGTCTGAACGATTCCAACATCTTCGTTACTCTACTCTCGAAGTAGCGTTTTATTTTAATAGAGATACAGGATTGAGCGTCATTACCCGGCGAGCGCTTTTCCCCCTCGATACCCCACACGGTGTATATTAAATTTCATTAATTGACGATTGGTTCGATTTCCATCTTTGAATTATAAAGTCTACTGAGTACTTTCTGATTCAATTTGATATTAAAGATATATTTGGTTGCAAATGTTTTGATATTTGTTAAACACCAAATAAGTACTTGAAACATCTTCAGTTGAATAGCGACACTAATTAAATTTGTGTATGGTTAGAAAACGAGAAATTTAGCAATAGGCTACACGACAAAAAAGTAGACAGTTATTTATTTTCATATTTAAAAAAATTGTCCCGTACTTTTTTTTAATAAAATAAATTAAAACAAGTAGAATATACCTTGCGGTGACACTACAAGCCCCCAATTCGGGACTAAATCCTATTATCTTTTTAATTTTTTATGAAATTGTTAAAACATAATAAATAAATAACCTTTGAGTTATGGATGGATTTAAGAGAATATATATATCTTTTTAATGTACTCGTCTCGTCTATTGAAACCGCATCCGGGATTTGAATCACGGATCTCCTATAAGATGAATCGCTGTGCTACCAATTACTTCGATGCACAATTACGTGCTTGATCCTTCGAATACCTCCATTATACTATTAATCCTAGAATCATTATTAGTCATTGTTGATAAAAAAATAAGCGCCGCAATTACAGCTAGTTTTTAGTACTAATACAATCATGTCAGAACAAACTAACTAACCCAACCTATATACAAATTCAAATATTAAATATGTGAAATTGCAAATACCTATTTAAAGTAAATACCATTATATAATACTAGAGGTATGTATCTCATTATGTCAATTTTTAAATAAATAATGACAATACAAACGGAATGACTGTGAAAGCCAATGAGTTAAGGTTTAGGTGCTAATAGAAAGTCGAAGCTAGCCATCATAAATAACGAAACGAAGTACATTCCAGCCGACTTTCGTAATTATTCACTAAATAACCTGCAAATTAAAACGAATGCCAAAAGGAAATACCTTAAATACTAAATGCCTGAAATGAGAAAAGCAGCGAAGTGTTCAAATTGCAAAGTTTAAAATTAAAATCTTAAAAAATAAACAGTAGCTAAGATTTCAATAAAAATGCTTGAGAAAACTCGAGATCTGACTCAAAGACTAACCTAGTTTAGTTAAGAGGTGGGTTCAGGCGCTCTCTCACTGGAACATTGCATTTACGAAGCAAGAATATTTTTTTTTGTGAGACGTGTTGGTTACACTTTCATTGCAATGGTCGTGGGTTCAAACCTCGCAGCGCACCTCTGGGTTTTTCTTCAAGAAAACAAAATCATTTTCAATCAATCAAAGTCAATTTCTGGTTTCTGGTCTGGGTGTTTTCTATGTATCATCATCATCAACCTATTAACGTTCCCACTGCTGGGACACAGGGACTTCTCTCTTGACGAGAGAGATAAGGCCTTAAATCACCACGCCGGCCAAGTGCGGGTTGGTGAATGACACATATCATTTTTTAAAGTTATCAGAACATGCCGGTTTCATCCTTCACCGTTGAAGCACGTGTTTTAAAGCGCACATACAATTTTAATGAAGAAAAATCTAGAGGTGCTTGGTGCGGTTTTAACCCGCGACCTTCGGAATGAAAGTCGAGTGTAGTCCCACTTAGCCAACACGGCTTTTAATAAGTATCATAAGTTTGTATTTACAAAAAAAATATGTATCTGACAGCGTGACGTCCTGGTTCTTCATTGTAGTGCGTTTGTAGTAGCATAGAATCAACTTAAATTGTCCAATGGCGTGAGCGGGCGCTCACGCCACTCGATCGCGCGACGTTTACCTGCGGCCGGTACCGGTCGGTGTCAGCCGACCTGACTAACAGCCAATCGGGTGCCCGCAGGTGGAGGGGTTGTTTACGAGGTGCACTGCTATTTAAAGTACAGTTCCAATAGTCCGGGGGTCATTCTTTCTTTGGCTTCTGCCCTGTGCAAACACTCTCGGAATTACTAGTTGACTTTATCTATATCTTTGTTAAACTGAGCCTCAGATTATTTGTGTGATTGATATTGTCCGTTTAATCCATTAATGAATTACTATTCAATGATATAATCTGTTTAAAATCACTATGTCAAACCTTTCACCCTACAAGAGGTTTGACATAGTGATTTTGATTATGATCTTGTTAGTGTATTGAGACTTATACACTAACAAGGTTCAAACCTGGTTAGTGTATAAGTCTCATAACACCCATAGTAAAGTTACAAGCTCTGCTTACTTTGGGGTTAGGTGATGCTGTGTGATTAGTCCTGAAATATTTATTTATTTTGCGGTTATGGTTACCTAACTATTATTCTCCCCTAAATTGTTAAAATATTTAATTAACAACAAGCAAATTAACACGGGTGTTAATTATTCAGGTTAGTTTTTTATATATTGTATATCAGTTTTAGTTCACAAAATTTTCTTATATTCGAGCGTTGTTTTAAAGCATAGTTAATTAAAAAAGTACACTTACAAAATAAATAGATAGTCTAATTTGCGATCTTTCTCATGAGATATCTACATGGAAGAACTATACGATCTCGTTAAGCAAACCCGAGCTTAGCAGCTTCTTGTAGCTTGTTGAGCGACTCTGACCCAAATTAAAAGACCTAGTAATTAAACTTTAAGTTTCCGATCGAACTGAGTTTAATCAAACTCTTTCAGTTCCAAAAAAAATTAAGCATGAAACCTAAATTAACTAAGAAAGATAGCGATTAGCTAATACATTATTTAATAGTCATGTAGGTAATATGACATCGTTTTGTTTCCATAAAATTGTGGTTCTAAATTCAAATTTCCCACTCTCTATTATTTTGATTCATTCATCGTGTATCGACAAATCAGGCATCGAAACGTCATGAACGACGTGCACAGATAATATAATGTCAAGGGACAGGAGCGCGCTAGCAGCGACAAGAACACAAGAAGAAGAAATGAGATAGATCTCATCTCACACGAACCGCGCGCGCGCACCGCAAAACCTATAATCCTATCACAATCCAATACAAAATAGCCTGGCCAGATTGTGAAAAGTATCATGTGTGTTGTGCTAACAAAGGACAGTGTTGTCAATGCAAGGCGGAGTAGGCAGTCCTGGATATTTAAACTGTGAGTATCTTTGTCTGTATGCTCGCCTCACAGTTATATGAACCAAACCTTTCCTAAACCATCGTTGACCATAACCTGGACCATAAACCAAAGTGTTGCTGTGCCTATTTTATTGGAATGCAACAGACATTAAGGTTTATTTTTGTTTAACTGGTCATTTGTCGTATTGTTTAACGTTTTGTGAAATCTTTAACTAGCTTTCTGTAGGTTTATACCAGATTTAATTGTAATGTATCAGCCGTTGATTGTCAAAACCAATTTTAGCTTCCTTAAAATTAAAGATCATATTATTTTGTAATGTGCACGTGATGCGCTTTCATTGGTACCCTTCTCGAGTATATTTGCAGATTTTGGGTTCTCTTCCCCACTTTCACTCTTCATAATTTTGAACGGCTCAACCGATTTTCATTGAACATGTCTAAGAAAACTCGCAAAAGTCACCTTTTATAAAAAATACACGATGTCACGGTCGACATTTTAACAAGCGCTTTGCATACCGTATATATTAGTAATTCATATTTGTTTTTGTTGTTTAATATTTATGGAAGAAAACGAACAGAATTTAACGTGGATATACTACTAATACTACTTGAGGACTTTCTTTTTAAAATTTAGTTCTTTGCAACTCTAGGTAATTGCTGAAAATCAGTGGTTGCACCCTGTGCAACATTAATCACGGAGCAATTACCTTTTTGCCGCACTGCAACACACATGTAAGTACCTCGATTGTCTTTAGCTTAAACCTTATGTTAGTAACTTGTAAGTTAATTTAAAGTTTGAGTGTTCCTGTATAATAGTGTAGTGTATAATAAGTAAATGTGTATGAATCTATGTGTTTTAAAGTCGCAAATAAATGATTTTTACTTTACTTTACTTTTAAGGGTTAATTAACTGTAAGAGTATAACTATAAGCGAGTCTTTTGGTCATCCTTAGTACATACGATACTAATCAAAATGGTGACAACCCCACCGATTGCAAATCCCTGAATTACGGATGAATGTTTCAGTGCAAATGCCTTTAACCTTTGAGTGTTGACGTGCCGTTTTTGTTACACAAGTACCGACGTGCGGTCCAGTGGACCTTGATAGTTATACCAGGAAATGTTACATCTTTTATTGAAAAATATTTTGATCCTATGTTGTATTTAGACTAATACGAGTACGAGTGTAATACATATTACATATTTATATAATACACAGATATACACAATAGTACAGATATAAAAAATAAATCAGATTTTTATAATTAATTAAAAATTATATATTTTATTTCTCATTTTCTGACTTTTCTGGGCAAAGAGCTTATTTTTATCTATTAGCTAAATAAGAATGAATAAAAAAATACCAATTTTAAGATGTGATCGAAAAAAGTTACACAAACACTGACGCATGGTAATGAAAAAATCCAAAACCACTCCGCTTTCGGGCTCTGATTGAAAGGTAAAAGCAGCGCATGAGCATACAACAGCGATATCATAGGTTTTGAGACTTTTTTAGAACTCGAAAGGTCTGTGGGACCATCAGTCGGTAAAGGTTAAATGGAATAAGCAGCTTTGTAAGGGAGCTGTGGAACGCTTCCGAGCTGGCCGTGTCAACACTGGACTAATTAAATATCTGCCCAGGACAGCTGCCGGCATTCTGAGAGCTGCAGTTAAACTTACGTCTCCTTTAGAAATTGTTTAACCGTCCCTATTTAGGTGGATATAATGTCCACTCATAAAACGCCACTAAAATAAAATAAATAAATATTTCCGGACAATCAACACAACAACATTTAAGCCCGTGGTAAGCTCTAAGCTTGTGTTACGGGTACTATAAATCTGTATTTATTATATATAATAGACGTGAATAATAAAGTTATTTTTAACAAACATATTAAACACTCAAACCGAGGAAAAAGTGCTTGCGGAATATGCACATATGCACATGCTTCGGCGGGAATCGAACCCGATACCTCTTGCGTCGTAAGCGGAACTTCGCGCACCACTCCACTGAGCTCACCTAACTTGATTGATACAGCTTTTGTTTAATGCTTGATTTTCTGTGTTCCCTGATAATAACAACCTGAATATCTTTAAGACGTAATGAGTAAGTTCTATTCCATTAAATTGATTTTAATTAATTCAGTGTGACTGCGTCAGTGGCGCGGTGGGCGAGGGTCCGCTTGCGGCGCAAGAGGTAGCGGGTTCGATTCCCGCCGAAGTGAAAGTGTTTCTATGTTCTGCAAGCACGATCTCCTTGGTCTGGGTGTTTAATATGTATACTTAAAGTATGACTATTATATTAAGTATATCAGATATCTAGTACCCGTAACACAAGCTTAGAGCTTACCACGGGGCTAGATGTTGTTGTGTGAAATGTCTGGAAAATATTTATTATATTTATAATTTGACTAAGTTGACCTGTCCATGTATGCCCGGTGCGTCTAAGAAAATATACGTTTCTCGACCATACCGACATTTTCCACCAGGTATGGCTGTTATTTAACTTGAATCTAATTATATATTATACTAACGGCCCGCCCCGGCTTCGCACGAACAATTATAAAAAAAATCCCGGCAATTATTCGATTTTTTCTCGCCTTTTAAACCTTCCTTAGACCTCCACGAACATTTCAAGACTAAGATAAGATAAATCCGTTCAGCCGTTCTCGAGTTTTAATCAGACTAACGAACAACAATTCATTTTTATTTTTATAGATATAGGCTAGTTTTAGTATTAGCATCAGATATTAAGTATTTATATTATATAAACCACCGTCCATAACATTTGTAATGTTTTCTCTCCATCCACGGTTGTCTAGAAGAAATTGTTTTAAGCAATAAGACTGCCCATTACGCATTCTAGGATATATATGAAGGAAAACTGCAAAGACTGAGCATGCGCCTTCTCCAGATGATGACTTCTAAATTATACGGTAGTACTATTAAAAGTGAAAGTGTTTACAATAAATAGACCTTTACATTAATACATAAAATTTAAAATTTAAGCAAAACCCCCGATTCCAAAGCCTTAATATCCTTAAATTTGAAACACCATAATATTTTGTAATGTGCACGCGATGCGCTTTCATTTGATACCCTAGTCGAGTATATTTGCAGACTTTCGATTTACCTTTCCCACTAATAACTTTTAAACGGCACAACCGATTTTCATCAAACATGTCTATGAAAACTCGCGACAAACTCATCTTTGATACAAAAATTAATTGAAATCGCTGCATCCGTTCGGGAGCTATGATGTCCCAGACAGACAGACATACAGACAACCCTCTTTTTTTGTCGTGGATTAAAAAAGTATATTAAAAATGTCTTCTATAAGAAATATATTTCAACATTTTTTCGGATTATTTATTTTATTTTATGCTGGATTCAGCCTTCATTTGACCATAATCTCACCTGATGTAAAGTGACGATGTGGTCTAAGATGGGACATGAAGACCTAGAAGGTAGATGGCTTCTCCGGGCCACATTACGAAACACGAAAAAATCGCTTCACGCACTGGCCCAGCCCGGAGGGTGGTGACAAGCCGCGGCCGAAGCCTACCACCAGAGACTGTTCTTAGCACCACCCGGAGGCCACGTGTAAGGATTCAGAGGGTTACCACTTACGGATGTGAACAGACAAAACCTCCTATATTGTATGTATATTGTTGTATGCCCTATATTTCGATTGTATGTATTGTGCCTCTTAAGCCCAACCCTAACAGATTACCATGCACAATCATAATCTAATACACACTAACTACCTCGGTGTATGAAAATGCAGGACACGATAGAATCAACACAAAGTTGCAGTGACAATAACGGATCCCATTGTAGGTTACGTAAATTGTTGGGAATTCTAGTGCTTTCTCCTTCTAGTTCTGATGATTTTTATAGGAATTTATTCAATGCAGGACTTTTCTAAGGAGTTTTAAATTCAAATAAATAAATCGAAGTTTCTTGACAAATTTTTTATGTAGTAATCATGTCTATTAAACCTTTTTTTCGATTAAGTCATTACGAGCGACGCAAAGCAAATTAAATATGCCATAATGTAAATTTGAACAATTTTTCTCCACAGATTCAAGCCTACTACTGATGACTGTACTAAATAATAAACCTAATTTCTGTTAAAAGCGTCAATTTACTTTAAAAAAATTACAATCTTACAATGAGCTCTGGCGCGCTCATGTACTTGACTCCAACTCTCGAACTACAAATAATTGGAATCCATTTAAGTAGAACTGAGTTTATTGCTACTTATACTCATATAGTAGTGCGGAAATATGAGTATACGCCAAAACTATTGACTTTACGGAAAAAAGGTTTAATTATTGTAGGTAAATGACTGCACCTTGAGGAGTTGGAAAGGACAAATTGCCAAAAAACTGCATTTTGCAAAAAAAACGTACGGTGTGTCAAAGTTGAAATTCAAAAAGAGCGCAACAAAATCTATAAAACTGCCAATTTCAAGAACTTTTAGATAACTTTCCAGGTAACCACTATTATTCGAAATAAATGACTGTACTAAATATGAAACCTAGTTAAAAAAAGCTAAAAAGTTTTAAAAAAATGCGCACTGACACGCTGTCCTCTCGAACTACAATTAATTGGAATCCATTTCCGTAGAACTGGGTATATTACTATGCTCTGGAACATAAAACTAAAATTTACAATACAATAAAATTGTATTGAAGAATGGCGATTATAAACCGATTAGGGATCCCAGATCGCATGTTTGTACAATGTATGTTGCTACTTTGTAAGTTTTGCAGGTTTTGATATATGATTGCATTTTATAGAACATCAGTAGTTTGCTCTTGCTTTGTGAAGGCGTGTTGGCTAAGGAAGCAAACTCGACTTTCATCCCGTAGGTCGTGGGTTCAAACACGTGCTTTAACTGAAAAGGTGTGAAGAAATTGTGAGTAAACCGGCATGTTCTGAGTCACCAACCCGGACTAGGCCAGCATGGTGAATTAAGGCCTAATCTCTCCAAAGATTCTCTCTCTAAGGGTGCTTGTACATAAAATTATGTAAATTCTTCTTTATTTTCTGTTCGTTTTACTTAATTTAACTTATTTTAATACAACAGACCGTAAAATTTTACTGCGGCAGATCGGCAGTTTCCGAATATTTACTGCTATAATTTTGTGGTACGAAAATATAATACTTGATACCTGCAGTATAATGTTATTTGGCTTTTTCCAGTGAAACTTTACGATATAGCATTTTATCATCATCATCATCATTTTAGTAACAGAACTTCCACTGGAATAGGCCTCCCTCAATGTCTTCCAGTTACACCGTGACCAGTAACCATACCATCTTGTTTGTGGAGGTTTGAGACTGCGTTGTCTCAATTCGGTCCCAACAACCATCAGCGATCCTATTTCTTTTAGATTAAAGAAAATTATTTACATCTATGATGCTCACGCTCCATTACATCATACTGTAAGAAATTCTGAGGTATATAGGACAATATCATTTGGTGAATCAATATGTAATCGGAGATTTTGTTTGTTCGCCTCGGGCATAAAGATATAGACTGTTTCGAAGAATAAAAGAGACATATTTTTCGCTAAGAGAATATATTTCGGTAACTTCATTTTTCTTCTTTAGATGCTCGGAATAATTCCCCAGGAATGTTTTGCGACCTTTCTTTGGATATGGCTTCGCAAAGAATGTAATAGTGAAAATATGTGCGAATGAGATCTACTTATATGATGCCTTTAAGACACATACACACATTATAGCAGTCCAAAACACTAAAAACCAAAACATATTTATATTATGTCCGGGTGAATAAAATATCGGAACAATGACTATTTAACAGTGTCATCTTTTTTCAACTCTGACCTCCTCGACTCGGCCTCGACCTTCCTAGTTCCTAAGATTCATGCGTTCAAACAAACAAACAATGAAGCAAATTAATTCTTCAGCTTTATAATATTACTTATAGATTACATTTTTACATCATATTTATTTATCTTTGAAGATAAATTGGAAATAGCTTATTTTGTAAAATTATCGAACTCTCAACGTAAGATCTCTTATGGACAATATACTATTATAACTCCAATACCACCCTGTTGTCTAGGGAAATACGAGAAATATCTGTGCCAACATATTTATTCAATGGATCGGGACCTCATCTGAATTCTTGCTGAGAAAATAAGAGAACATTGCTTGACTCAACAAAGCAGGTATTTTTTTGTGGTTTAACATCGTCATAACCAGTTTCAGTAGTGTACCCATAACAATGGTAAACTCATGAATGTAACTCTAAAATCTAAATTTAAAATTTAAGAAAAACCCCCGATTCCAATGCTTTAATTTCCTTATAAGTAAAACACAATAATATTTAGTAGTTAGGGCACGCGTTGCTCTTTCATTTGATACCCCACTCGAGTATATTTGCAGATTTTCGGTTTGCCTTCCCCACTCTCACCCCCTTAACTTTTGAACGGCTCAACCGATTTTCATGAAACATCTAATGAAACGTCTAAGAACACCCGACCACCTTTCATACAAAAAAACTAAATTGAAATCGCGCCATCCGAACGGGAGCTATGATGCCACAGAAAGACAAACAGACAGACAGACAGACACGTCAAACTTATAACACCCCTCTTTTTTGGTCGGTGGTTAAAAAGGCATGGACATTACGTCGTCAGTTATCAACAAAAAAATAAAAAGTTCTATTAAACATATTTATAACTCAGGAACTTTTATGTACAGTATGCTTCGCTTACTGGTATCCCTTGCAGTAGTTGTTTGTATATGCAGAATGGGATACTATATAATATATAGTTAGTGTTACTATATTATAGTAACACTAACTATAGTTAGTGTCGCATTTTGTACACACAGGAGCTCTATGGATGTAGCATACGCACTCAATGAAATTTATAGTGGTATTTATTCATCTAAATCTTAGCTGCGTTCTTTGAGCCTAGGCTTAATATGTTTTCAAGATCCCTAAAGATCAGCCGTGCATTTTGTACCTTGTACATTCAACAACAAAAGACACTGATGAAATAGGGTCCAAAAATAATAAATACGGCAATTTAAGTCAAAAGGTAGTTTGTCAGAAAAAAGGAATAAATTTAAAACTTCATTTGAAATTGACACATAGGTATAACTCGATACATTTGGCGCGCCACAATAGAAAATGTTTTGAAACGTAAATTTTGATCACTTACTTTTGCTGTTGACTGTACGTACATACCCAAACTGAGAAGTTACATCTGATCAGTGATCAGAGAGGGGTTTGGTGCCTCGGAAACGTCACAGGTACATACTATACATGAAGCTCGAGGCTTAGTATTCGGGAACGTTATTATTGTTAAAACTTGTAATAAGTCACAACTGCACAGCAGAGTTCCGCAACCTGTTGTAGTAGTGACAAGACATACATCTGCTTGCGTTAATTTTGACACCAATTATAAAGACGATGCGATGGAGTAATTAATCCAAAATGAAATTTCTGCATCAAACAGTAAATTTTAAAATTATAATATAAATAATGGCAATTCGAAGCCGCGGTTCTTGATGCGCTTGTCGAAGTGGTTTGCGAATCATATAGATATATTAAATATAATATAATTCGAGATGAGATGATAATTTTATTAATGTTAGATAAGCCTTCATTTGACCAAAATCTTGCCTGATGTAGTGACGATGATGTGGTCTAAGATGGGGCATGAAGACCTAGAAAGTAGATGGCTTCTTCGGACCACAATACGAAACACGAAAATTTACAATTTTCTATAGCAAAATATGAAACTATTTAGCTAGATTCCTAGACGCAACACAAATAATGAAAAGAGATCCGGGATCTTTAACGTAATTTCATATCCGTTTCTATTTGTATAAATCTAGGGCTCCAGGAGAGCTTTATGAAGCTTTACGGAGCTCCAACCAGCTGGGACGGGGTGTACTTATGTAAAACCCACTGTACACTATAGCAAGGGGACAATAGTAGCGTTCTAAGTCCTATCTTAAATATAAAATTCTCGTGTCACAGTTTTCGTTGAATTCTCATGAAATTTTGTGAGCATATTGAGTAGGTCTGAGAATCGGACAACATCTAATTTTTAATTTGCAAAACAACGTTTGCTGGGGTCTGCTAGTATGTCATATAATAATCTAGTCATGTTGAATAAAGGGTATAATAATAATAATAAAGATCAGGGTTGATCACTTTCCTAATGGCAATTCTTTCTTGAATATTAATAAAAACGTCGTATGCACTCCGCGCTGTCACTGATGCGAATATCTTTACATTTCACTTGACAAAAGTATTTATTTTCGATATTATAAGGTACAATAAGAAAATATTAACCTACATGCAACATAAATAAATGTAAAGAAGTCTGCGATCTTTTACGTAATTTCATATCCGTTTCTATTTGTATAAATCGAGAGTTCCGGAGAGCTTTATGAACCTTTACGGAGCTCCAACTAGATGGGACGAGTTGTACGTAGAACCCACCGTACACTAGAGCAAGGAGAAAAAAAAATGGATTCTAAACTATGTTTTTATGTCCTAGATATTATAATAAACTTTCTTTAGCCGTAGAACGTCCACTAATAGGCATGTTGACTACATAAGAATATGGTATTCTGTATAGGCTGTCTGTTAGCCCTTTAAAAAAAACTGGTCATATTTTTTGTTTAGTGAATTTAATAGGAAAGAAAAAGAAGCATAGAGAGATAGAGCATCAAAGTTCTTTAGTGGTTCTGTAGTAGTAGTACCTACAGAAATCTCCTTGCGAAGTTTCAATACTATAGTTTTTATAGTTTCCGATAAAATTGGTTATGTCATACGGCGTCCAGACAGACATAAAAAGACATGACGAATCTATAAGGCGTAGCCAAATTGCAGAAAAACAGAACCCTAATTACGGATTTTTAGGTGGTTTTCTGTTATTAATGATTGTCACCAAAAATAGACAGCAAAAGAAAATCTCAGAAATAATTCCAATTAAAATGCGAATGAAGTGGTGATTCCACGACAGGAAATTGCACTTTTCCAAATTGATATTTAATTATGCAGTGGTCATAAAACAAATTAATGTACAATTTGTTTAAACCTGATTAATTAATAACATAATGGGGTGCAAATACGATTCAAGATCCGAGTGAATAGGCTTTTTCCGGGAAAACTTGTTCCATCGTTGACCTCGTCTCTGCCTTCTGGCTAGACTGTAGTCATAGGCCCATTTAATAATCAAATAAAATCAAGGAATATATAGACTTCTATCATCACCCTATTAAAGTTCCCACTGCTGGGACACAGGGACTTCTCTCTTGACGAGAGAGATTAGGCCTTAATTCACCACGCTGGCCATGTGCGGTTTGGTGAATGTCACATGTCCTTCAAACTGTTTAAAGTTCTCAGAACACGCCGGTTTCATCGCGATGTTTCCTTCACCGTTAAAGCACGTGTTTAAAGCGCACATAAATTTCTCAAGAAGAAAAATCCAGAGGTGCGTGGCGGGGTTTGAACCCACGACCTTCGAAATGAAAGTCGAGTGTCCTCACACTTGGCCAACACGGCTTTTTATACGGTTGTGATATAGACTTAATAGACTTTTATTTAGGAACATTAAAATGTCTTAATAACTATTGGAATACGATAATATATCATAAATACTCGTATCCTAATGAGTTTAGGTCTTATAGGGGAGAGAGGGGGAAACGCGAACGTGGGGTAATCCCGAATACAATCATGTTCAAAATAGGTAAGCTAAATTTACTCGCTGCTATTTCGGAGAGCATGCTACTATTCCCACTCAACACCACGGGAAACACAGGCGCACGAACTAGTCATGATATGCTTTTGAAAATTTTACATGTTTTAGATATAATTTTTTTGGTGAATTTAAATTGGTCTTCGTGATGTCATTTCTACTTCTTCTTCTTCTTCTTCGTTTGCACTCTTGACAGAGTGGTCGTGGTCATCATTTCAAGTGTTGGTGGCAAGCTTCACAACACGCCGTCACTCTTATCTGATGGCCATGCCATTTAATCATGTCATTGTAAGTACGTAATTATCTCAATAATGTCGGATAAAGCTGAATACCAAGTGTTTTTCTTTTAACTTCAAATTGATACTTGTGAATTAGTAAGGTAGATAATAATGTGTATCTTTTAATTAATAAATACAGAAACATTGTGGTCGATTGCCATTTAATAATTATTAATGTTTATCATTGCATTATTTTTTCTTGAAAAAATATTGCACTTTGGAAATAAGGCATTAAGGCAAGCGATTGTAAAATTTACTTTTTACTTTTGCGAAAGCCTTTAAAGGGAATTTAAAAGATATTGTTGTACTTTCCAACATCTTTACAAAAACACATTCTAATTTTTTTTTTTAAATTTATTAAGTAAACGGATTATAAACACACTGTTCTGGATTTTTCGTCGACAACTCCATAGCGTTTAATTTTTTTATTTTGTTTTAGTTGTATGTAAAGCCATTTTTCTTTTTTTTCTTTTAATATTTTTGGATAATTTTAGTTAAGTATGTGTATTAAATACTAAACATGTATTTCTAGGGATAGTGCTTTGGTCTGCTTAGTTCTTTAATCGCTCTACTAGGCGCTGAGAGCCAGTGTTTACATTTTAAAACAGAATGAATTTTATATTTCTAGAGTTATAGGAGACTTTCTAGAGATAATAGGCATGATGACTACATAAATAAATTGGTAGGTAGATTTTGACATTTAAATTAATTGTGTTATTAGTTATAATCATATTTTGAAAAAGTTGTGGCATTGGGCAACTACATTAAAACCCATATTGTGATTTTTTGTTTTTAAATTAGATTTTATAAATCTTTAAAATAAGTAGATAGGCTTAGGAATTGTATTAAATCGCCCTAGGCAGGCAAAAGTCCATTACCATTCAACCTCTAGCAAAAGTTAACGTATGGTAAAGTCACTTTTGCCTGCCTGAAGGTCGAATTGTTTATTTCCTAAACTCTATTATAAAGTATCTGACAAACCAACTTTTGCAGGGTCTAACGTGAGAATGAGTTACGTCACGTGACGAAACTGCAATGCATCGTCTTGAAGTTTCAGTTATAAAAAAAAAGTAACTAACGGATTTTTTTTTCTAAGTCATCTACCCTATAGCACGCAAGTGTGTATATCTTGAAAACAATTAATAAAATATTTTGGTATATTACTCGTTTAAACCCATTGAATAAGCTGAAACCGAAGTTACTAAAATTCAATGACACTGACATTTTGAACAGTCCATGGCTGACAATTTGCTACGAACTAACTAAATGTTAGATACCCATGTTTACTATGGCACACCTACGCGACCACACAGCGGGACGTTTTCATGCCAATTAGTTCCCGCGTTGCAGACGCGTAGGTTTGGCAGAAGCCCAACTTCACATACCCACTGTAACGTCCAGCGCCCGCGGCGTAACTAGGGACTAACGTCCCAGCCCGTGTTACGCGAGCGGTGCGTGACACGCTGCGCGATTTTTCCGTTAAAACTATTTATCACATAAAAAGTACTAAACCTATTTCAAAACCAAAAATGTATTTATTTTCTTTATTATAATTATATAAACTTGAATAATAATATGAATCATCGTACCTACATCTTCATTTACTAAAAAAATATCAAATATAGGATGGTAGCATTTTTAGACTGATTTGGAAACCTATTTTGATAAATTTATTTAAAATACTTCCTCTGAACATTGAATTATTATTTTGGTACCGTTTTAACGGGGTTGGAGTCTAGTTTTTTCAATAACATATTTAATTTTAATACAGATATCACAAGTAAATCATAAAGAAATTAACTTGCGAAAAATAGGAAAATGGCGGAAAATTTCTCTCACTTTATTGTTAAAATAATATTTTTTTCATAATTTTTGTTGCCAGGTATGGGTTTTTCTAATTAGAATTTAGTAGAATAATTATTGACAATGACATCTGACATTGACACTAGCAACTTGTCTTATTAGAAAATAAAGAAAATCCGAAATAAAAAAACCAAAAACTCGTGTGGCACTCTAGTACCATGGACGTTAGTCGGCATAAAGTTTTGTGGCACTACAGTACCACTGGACGTTCAAGTGGATACCTACCTTAACAAAGACAGCCAAGTTCAATTTCGACGAAATTGAGCGTGCTATAGGCAATATCTCGTATTAATCCTAGGAGAGACATCAAGCAAGCAATTGCGGGTAATACTGCCAATATACGGTTAGGATATTGTCGTGTAGTACATGCATTAGTAATTGATATTCCGTGTCGCCTATTAATTGGACTGGGGCATTCGAGATCTGACATCCGAGCATACAAGACAGGCTGAGTCAAAACTCAGCTTGCAAGAGCATTTTAGCAATATTCCAAGACTACTCAGATAAGATAAATAAATAAATATCTCCGGACTAATCACACAGCATCACCTAACCCCAAACTAAGCAGAGCTTGTACTATGGGTGTTAGGTGACTGATAAACTACATAGATACATTTTTTTCTTGTAAATACATACATAAGATACATAGAAAACATCCAGACCCGAAACCAGAAATTGTAGGTGGTACAAAATCTGGTCCTCAGCGGGAATCGATGCCGCAACCTCTTGCATCTCATGTCCTTCGGCGGAGATCATTGTTAAGGTAATAAGAGAAGTTTTATTTGTTATTTAGAATCACACTCTACCTCAGTGGCGCGGTGGGCGAGGATCCGCTTACGGCGCAAGAAGTTCGATTCCCGCTGATGGTTAAAGTGTTTGAATGGAGTTGAATGGTCTGGGTGTTTAATATTTATAATAAAAAATATCTATATATGTATGACTATTATATTAAGTATATCAGATATCTAGTACCCGTAACACAAGCTTATAGCTTAACACGGGGCTAGATGTTGTTGTGTGCATTGTCTGGAAATATTTATTTATATTTATTTGTTTTATTTATTATATTTGCACCGACACGAATAAATTTGTTTAAGAAAGAATACCGCAGTTTCATTGGAGGTAATTAATTATGCATGGTCCTCTGAGCTTAGCAAAGTTTTTAGTGGGCCACCAATATACTATACTACGAAATATACTCACCAGGATTTTTTTTGTATATAATGTGTATAACGGAATTCCAAAGCATGAATCTGAATGTGTGCCTTAAATTTTCCTATACAATATCATGTAATCCTAATCTCTTTCATACATAAGTTTACCACTGCTATGTCTAGGTAAATAAAAAAAAATATATACAATTTTAAATTAAATCTTATTGCAATGACAAGTACGGCCCCAACCAATACTAGAACCCTTTATTTTTGATCCAAATGATGATGCTTGAAAGAGATTGCTTGGCGATAAGCGATATTTATTTAATTTATTTTTAATGTCACTTGTAGGTGACAAAACAGTGTTTCAGACAAAAACCAATAAATAATCAAATAAAACTTGTTTAATTATGATTATGGTTTGGAAAAGACGAGTATATTAGAGTACCTATTGTATAGTTAGTACTTAATATGAGGCATTCACGTCTCATTAGGCTTAGTGTGAGGCTAACACTCACTCGAACAAGGGTCATTGAGCGCAATCAGACCACAAACTTAATGTATTTTGGACTCATTAATTAATCCACCGAACCGGAACTAAACACAGAAACTATAACAATAATTTAAACAGGAACCGGATGCAGTGGATATTACGGAGGGCAGTGCAAGAAATCGTTTGAAATCAGCTTAAAGCTGCCATTGAAATTAAATAACATTTGAAACTGAATTTAATTTAAATGTTGGAGGATATATTTTGTCATTTTACCGCACTTTGGTGTATTTCGAATTGAGACTGTCATGCTATGAAATAATTTGCGATGTGTTAATAGGTCGAAATGGAACTATGTTACACACATCTCTATTTTCCTCAAAAATCTCATATATTTATGACAACGATACATCGTCTTTCTATTCCAGTTAAAATATATGAAAACATTTGTATATATTAAGTAAAAGTAGGTTCACGAAAGTTGTTGCCTTATTTAGAATATGCAATAGGCAAGACGACTACATAAAAAACTAGGTATTCTACTTACTCCCTCTGTTAGACCGCCTAAAAATACTAGACACGTATTTTTTAAAACAAATATTAAATTAAATGAACGAAAATAATGAGCATAAAATTCTGTAGTGAACGTCACCGCATAGTACCTATAAATTGTACCTAAACGTGACGTTACGCAAAACTTCAATGCATTTTTTTTTATATTTGTTATCTTTCGCTATTTGTTGCGATTAGGTAATTACATATTTTAGTTTAACTTAAACACCTACACGCCAAAAATCATAAATAACAACTAATTACAATAATATAATTACCTAAGTATACATATTTCTAATACAAACATAGAAAATGTTAAACAATATTACATTTTTTTTTAACCATTTAGCCTGTTTTTACTTATATACAAGAAGCAAATGATTTATTAACGTGAAATAAATTATAAATTAACAAAAATACAATATACCAACATACAAAATAGGAGTCCACCCCATTTTGCTTAGGTACCTAACAATATTATAACTTCAATGCATTATATTGGCGTCATTTTTTGTTTGCAAGAAAAAATAAAATATACGTAAGTATAACATTTAATTGAATAATCTAGATGACAGACTAATTATTATTTTTCAGTCGTCTCGCCTTTTATCAACAAATTTGTACTCATATAAACAGAAGGTGGCTGCTACAAAAATTTCCACTAAATAAAATAAAAAAAAAAGATTCAGGAAACATAAATATATCACTAATATGAAACATAAATATAACATAATATATCATTTTGGAGAAATACGACCAACCGATTAAAACATTTGTCGATTTACCTTAACAATCTGAAATATTATTGCTACTGCACTAGAAGTTGTTTGCCATCTAGACTTACATGTAGGTATGTGTCCTATGTACTTCCTGTTAATGAATGGCCTGTCTGAGCCAAATTGGCAGAGGGAGACCTATTATTAAAGGCATGTTCTACTTCGCATACCATTGGGAGGGAATTTAACTAATGAACTCATGATTTGGACTTACATTACAAATAATTAGTAATTTGATAAGCTTTCATTTTAAGATTTTAGGAATGTACCTATATTAAAAATCCTTGATGTAAAATTGTATTCATAAGGTTGTTAAATCGTGAAAAAGAGAGTGAGAGATTTTGGAGGTTTTGTCTGTTCACGTCCGTAAGTGGTAACCCTCTGAATCCTTACACGTGACCTCCGGGTGGTGCTAAGAACAGTCTCTGGTGGTAGGCTTCGGCCGCGGCTTGTCACCACCCTCCGGGCTGGGCCAGTGTGTGAAGTGATTTTTTCGTGTTTCGTAATGTGGCCCGGAGAAGCCATCTTCTAGGCCTTCATGCTCCATCTTGGACCACATCGTCACTTTACATCGGGTGAGATTGTGGTCAAATGAAGGCTTATCAATAATAAAATATAAAAATAAGAAATATCTAGTATTTATCTACAGTCAACATTATTTTACAGGTAATCATCATCGTCATCATCACCCTATTAACGTTCCCACTGCTGGGACACAGGGACTTCTCTCTTGGCGAGAGAGATTAGGCCTTAATTCACCACGCTGGCCAAGTGCGGGTTGGTGAATGTCACATGTCCTTCAAACTCTTTAAAGTTCTCAGAACATGCCGGTTTCCTCACGATGTTTGCCTTCACCGTTAAAGCACGTGTTTTAAGCGCACATAAATTTCTCAAGAAGAAAAATCCAGAGGGGCGTGGCGGGGTTTGAACCCACGACCTTCGGAATGAAAGTTGAGTGTCCTCCCACTAAGCCAACACGGCTTTATATTTAAATTATATTATTATTGGCATTTATATTTAACTTCAACCATTACCTGTAATGGTTGAAGTTATCAGAATAGTTTTAAAAAGTTAACGGTTATATAACTTCTTTCATTTATCATTTAGAAAAATATATATTCTATAACTTAATATCGTGAACCAAAAAAAAAACATCTTTCACTATATTATAATTCGTTTAAAGACGTGACTTTTCCATTATGCATTGACTTCCGGTGTCCGTATAGTTTTATTTTTATATTGGGATACCTTTTATTTGTAACAAAGATAAAGTGATGCATAATCTAATATCAATTTCTATTTCTGTTTTTTTTTTATAACAAGATTTTTTTTGCTGTGTACATAATTATAACTATCAATCATAAATATTAAGGGAAAAAGGCGTTTCTAAACTGATGATTGCCATTTTATTTAGTAATTTATTTATTTATTTATTATTATGGAACCAACAACAGACCATATAACAAAAAAAATTTAGTTGACATTTTTTAATACTTATTTAGTATGGAATATGTGCCTATAATAGGCGAGCACAACACTGATAATAATGATAGTAATGATCATTAGGTATATTTTTATGTTCTGTACCTCAAGTTAAAATGAGAGTAATAAGTTTGTATCACTGTTACAAAAAGGCTGAATTTATGAATACAAAAAGCAACATCAATCAATACAAACGAGGCACTCAAGAATCGAGCTCGGGCGCCGCTTCGTTAAAGGGTGAGAATGAAAACGATACTATTAACCAAAGAATATTATCCATTCCGCGTTTAGAACTGGCATTTCTAGATGTTTTTGTATGGATTCAACTGTATACTGTGATATCCAGCTGTATAACATTAAAAATAATACTCGTACAAGTCATAGTTTCTCTGAAAAATAAATAATAATAATATATATTCAGAAAGTCACTTAAAGCTAATGTTGAAAAAAATACTTAAAATTTAATTAGAACTTAATTGTATTATTGTGAATGAACAAGGAGAATCCTGTTTTACAGACATAAATTATTTCCTACAAGTATATTCAATACTAGCGGCCCGCCCCGGCGTTGCATGGGTAAAAAAAGTACCCGGCAATTTTTCCTTATTTGCTCACCGTTTAAACCTACCCTGGACTACGACAAACATTTTAAAACCAAAATCAGCTCAATCGGCCCATCCGTTCTCGAGTTTTAATCAGACTAACAAACAACAATTCATTTTTATTTATATAGATAGATTACAGTATTTTAACTAATTTAATGCACATGATGCTCTAACATAGTTGTTGTATGAGTACAATTACATATTAGCCTAGGTAGATTAAAAATGAATATTGCTTACTTACAAAATACTACTTATTTAATAACGGATAAGAGGCTTTCAGAGTCATCGTATGACAAACTTAGTAGATAAACTTGAACTACTTTAGTGCATTTATATAAATTAAATGAATGTATGTGTATTGCTCTATATAATTACTATGAGGTGAGAACATAACCCACCTCGCTGCGTGGGTATGGCAGAGCCTCGCTTCTTATTCGGAAAGGGATAACACTCTTTGGTAACGTTAGCGTTGGTTGGGTTTCTATATTGATGTTTGGAACTCCTTATCATACATATTAAAATAGGACCAAATTGCATGCACATAATAATATCACACAAATAGATTGACGGTTGAAAATTTACGTATTTTTTTTAAATTACGTGTTAAACTGAAAACCATATCATTTTTTATAGTCTTTTAAAATTTATTAGTTTTTAATTTATAGAGATCGTGTTGGATTGGTTAGTAGTCTAATTGATAGATAAAAAAAAATAAAGAGTTCAAGGTCATAGAAGTAAGTACGTCCGATCCGATATTAATTCCTTACCCTTGGTTTGGTATAGACGTAAAATTATTATTTTTCACAAGTACGGATCTGATTCAGATAGTACGTAAAGCGAAACCGTTCTTAAAATAATAGTAATTCTTAGTTCTAAAAGATCAGACTTATCATAAGATATTCCTTTATATTTTTCCTTCCTTGTATTGAAACTCCTACGAACTGTCCCAAATAGCACAGCCCAGCAAAATATGCCGGAATTCTGACCCAAGTTCTGTTCTATTATTCAAATTAGTAAGTAACGAGCTCAAAGGGGTCTGAATGTCTGTGCCAATAACATCTACGGCCTTTATCTTAAACGGGTTTCGGCTTGCTTCAATAAATTGATTGGGTAAGACACGGGCTTTGTACCTTCTGTACGAATCAATTATCATACTGATAAGGTGAACTTGGAATGGCTAATGTTCTGGTATGATTGCTGAGAAGCATGTTAATGATCACCAAATTCAATCAAAGGTATTCGCGATTTTGCGAATACTGGAGATCCAGTAGTGTCCCCCGTTATATTTACTTTTAATAAAAAAAAAATCGTATGTACTGACTCTTTACTGTAAAACTTGTCTTTAGAGATCGCTTTTAGTGATATAATCAACTGATTTGATATCTGCAGTTAATTTATATACATAGAGACGTGATCGTTAATTTCAAACAAGTGAATTAATAATTTTGTTTATATAATAATTATAATAAGATACATATAATATAAGGCTGTTGATTTTGTAAATAAAAATAAAAATCCTTTTACCTTGTTTTCCCACCTTAGGATCTTTTAGCCAAAAATAAGGGACCAAGTTTGACCTTTCCAAAAAATATATATTATCAAAATCGGTCTCAGTATTAAGTTATGCATAGAAAAAAATATTATAGATCGTCGATGTTTAAATCTCTTTTTTTGTAGGTTCGGTTTCGGTTTGAAAAAATACCATAAAATAAGATTTTTTGCGGTGAAGTTGAGACGACGGGGACTGAGGAAATTATATAGTATAGAATATAACCTACATGTTTTTGTTCTACGCGATGATCCCGAGGAGAGATGGAAAAGATATGATTATATGAATTTGCACTAATCAATTCTGCATTACATCTTAGAAGCTCAGATTACTCTATGTAGAATTCATACTAATTTAACAAGTCAAAGATTTGTAAAGCTTCAAACTCTCAAAGTCTTAGAAACTTCTCAATCGTCGCACCTTCGACCGTTTTACCCTAATTTTCTGAAATTAAACAAGAAAATCTTTGAAAAGTTTACTCACACATAACAAGTGGATTTGACGACAAAATGTTTACTTGAAGAAAGGTTTCTAAGATATTTTATAGATGAAAATATTTCACCATTACTATAAAAAATGTATTAAATATCTAGAAATATGCTCTATTTAGATTTATAACGGGACATTCACCATTATTGATTGGCAAAGTTACGTGCGCCACGTAGCCCCTACCACGAGTTGCCAAATACTACTTTTGGCAATTACAGCATGTTGTATTCCCATACATTTGACAGATAAAGATACAATTTTAGTTGTGAAAATGTGCGTCAAATGCACGGGATAACAAAATGTTGTTATCTCCAACTGTCATAAGTCAGTCCGAGAATCCATTGAAATCATTTCAATTTACATTTGCGCAGTATTAATGGGTTGTTATTGATTTGTTTGTTATCCTTTTTGCACAAAGACGAACTAAAATACGATATGCTAAAGCAGTTCTCTAATAATCACATAATATGAGGAAAGGTACAAAGGGCGGCCTTATCGCCATTGCCATTATTATTATTGTTGTGGTGTGTGAACCTGTGAAAGCCGTGTTGGCTAAGTCGGAGGACACTGGACTTTCATTCCGAAGGTCGTGGGTTCAAACCCCGCCACGCACCTCTGAATTTTTCTTCTTGAGAAATGTATGTGCGCTTTAGACACGTGCTTTAAGGTGAAAGCAAACATCGTGAGGAAACCGGCATGTCCTGAGAACTTTAAAAGAGTTTGAAAGACATGTGAAATTCACCAACCCGCACTTGGCCAGCGTGGTGAATTAAGGCCTAATCTCTCTCGCCAAGAGAGAAGTCCCTGTGTCCCAGCAGTGGAAACGTTAATAGGGTGATGATGATGTGTGAACCAGACATAATTTGTTTAAGTATTTTATTAAGTGATACATTTATTTATTTATTTATTTGCTCGCATGTACATTTATACAGATATAGGTCAATTGTTACATCTTAAGTCGATATGTACATGCACCCCGGAGGGGCACTGAAAATTGGGTTCTTTTCTTCATTTCTTGATATACACTAATTTTAACACACATTCAGTCGGAGGACATCTCAAAATAAATCAAGAATGCTGTTCTTGATTTCTTCACTCATCACAAACTCTTACTCCATTCGACTTTTGCACAAAATCATTTGGCCGCTTACCCGGGCCCTAAAATTGAACTACAAAACTTCGCAAAAGGCCCTTGTAGGGTACAAGCTCTTTATTAAGAGGAGCGGTCGGAATCCCGTAATTTCCACGTTCAGACCGCGTGACCGGAATGCCGACGATAAACTCATTACCAGGCGACTAATTGTATAACTTGAATGGTGGTGAATTACGTTGCATGAAAAATTTGAGGGTCTATACAGGTCAGACCTTGGCCTAGTGTTGGCTTTTTATTATGAAAGAGGTTATTTAAATAATATTAAACAGCTTTTTAAGCGGAGGTTTTAAGTGTTAAGAATATTGTTGGGAGCGTTTCTGTGAAATTTTTCGAGAGAGTCAAACGAAATTATAATGTTAGCGGTGAAAGCTAACAATTTTTTTTTATTTCTGTATATATAGAATAAAAATCTCGAGAACAGCTCGACGTGTTTTTTTAAGAGAACATAGCTTTCGGGCAGCTTATCCACTATGCAACAATTGACGCGCAACATGTTGAAACTTTTGTTGAGCAACGTTGTCTGTTTACGCATCTACTACTTGACGTCAGTCGTTGACAACAAGTCACCAGATGAACTTGTGTTGATAACAGCGGCAGTGGTTATAATTTTATCGAAAAATTGTTGCGCGTAATGTCTCTACTCGACAACAATTGCTGCTCAAGTAATCATTCTCTTTAAACAAACAACAAGGCGCGCGTCCCTCAAATCGCTGGCTGGCTGATATACCGACGGATAGATAGACACGTTAAACTTGTAGCACACCTCATTTTGCGTCGGTTAATAAAAGGTCTACATACCCAGTCGTACCTAAAGCTTCGTAATCAAGTTTAAAAAATTGGTGTACCTACGGTAAATGTAAGACGCGAATTGTACAAAATTAAAACGAGGAATCACAATCGCAATGCACCTTAAGAAGTTATACAAAAGGAACTTGTTAACAAACTGATTATTAGCTATAAGGCTCACCGCGAGTTATAAGTTATGATCTTAGTTTCAAAAAACTTTCCTTGTTATAACTTTTCTCGTTTAATCGAAGTTGGTAGCTATAATTCCTGCAACTGCTGCTTTTGTATATTGAATAACAAAATGTATGATTATTGGCTGGGGGGAATGTGAAGCTGAGTGATGGCATCAGAAAAAATATTAATAAACTTTGCATAGCATTTAAGTAAAAGAACAATTTTCCGGAAATCCGTTTACCCGTTCTCGAGTTTTAATCAGACTAACGAACAACAATTCATTTTTATTTATATAGATTCTGTGAAATAAGTTTTATTATTGTGAAGTTTTATCAAAATCCAAACTCGCCTAATCTCCAAAAAAGCACGTCCTACCGTTGAAATAATGATGATGAGAAACATTATTGTTACAGATATTTATTGCTACTTAGAGAGATAGTGGTGATTACATAAAAGTTTGCTTACACTTAGCTTTCAAAGCTGCTACTTAGCTTACAGAGGACTTTACTAAAGGTTCGAATTAGATATTTCGATAGAAAGCACGACACATTGTTTCCTTTGAATATAAACTGTGTTGGTATGGAAGACGTTGTTCAACTTAAATCTGCATTTTGATTTAGGAATCCGTCACAAAAAATATTGTTATCTGGCTGGTACATGCTCATTTATGGACCTACCATCAACACGCACGAAACGCTTCTCGAATACTTTTATTGTGCGCACCGCTAAGGAGTGGAATTCTCTCCCGAAGTCTGTTTTTCCGATTACATATTATTATAACCCGACTTTTAAGATCGAATCATTAGGCTTTTTTGGGCAAACTTGTTCCATCGTTGACCTCGTCTCTGCCTTCTTTCTAGACTGTAGTCAAATATAAGCCCATAAGATAATAAAAAATGTTTTTTTTATTAATCAAGCAAATAAAACAAAACTATTTTTTTTTTAATTAACAATTGTCTTGTAAAATTATTAAGTAATCAAATTATTAAGTAACATGTTAAAAAACAAACAATAATCTTAATATATATAAATCTCGTATCACAATGTTTGTCCTCAATGGACTCCTAAACCACTTAACCGATTATAATAAAATTTCGATTTGCAGTTCGATCCAACTTGAGAGATAGGATGGTTTTTACGGCGAGAAAAATTCGAATAATTTCCAGGAAAATTTTATAACCGAGCGACGCCGGGGCGGGCCGCTAGTTAACTAAAATAAATATTGACTGCCTCAGTGGCGCGATGGGCTAAGGTCCGCTTGTGGCAAAAGGTAGCGGGTCTAGTAACACAAGCTTAAAGCTTACCACGGGGCTAAATGTTATTGTGTGGATTGTCCGGAAACATTTATTAATTGAAAAGTACGAGTATTTATTTCCCAAAAGGTTTCAGCTCTGCATAATAAGGACTATGAAGCCTACACTGGTATTCCGTTGAAACTTCACTCTTCACTTCGCTGAATAACCAATTAATTACGTACTAATTTATTCAGTTTTTGCTTTCATCATCTGAAATAAAACGTTCTCACACTCTCGGCCGATTCAATAGCTTAATACGCAGTAATTTAAGTTCAGCTGACTGGGTGCAATTAGTTAGCCAGCGAATAAAATGGACTCACTATTAACCTAAATCTAAAATGTACTCCCTCGGGTTCAATTCGAGAACCGTTGGTATAATCCAGGTAAATTTAAAAGGCAGATAACGAGCGACACCACTCCTCCTTTTACCGTCGGATTATCTTAGCTCAGTTTCATGACAGATTTAGATTTCATTATGATACTGAAGTGGTGGTCCAGTTTCTGAACTGTCTCTCTTTATGACTTGCATCAAGATGTAGACTTTTAGAGTTATGAAATTAGAATAAAATAAATAAATATATCGGAAAGGCAGAGCATCAGCTACCACATAGATAGCTACCATATTATGAATGAGTTATGTGTATGAGATGTGTGTATACTTTTGCAGCAAGAAAGAAAAACGGATAAAAACCTATTGGAAAAAAATATTCGCGATTACTGAATATGTGTGTGACTTCTCTCACACAAACACACATATTATCTGTAATGCAAAATAATGCAACCAGGGCAAGCTAGGTACAGTATGCAACACTAACTGATACACCATTATGTATACAAACCACTACAGCAAGGGGGTTACCAGTTAATGACGCATACTGTACATGTCAATCTGATGTTTGATAATTATAATTAGCAAACATCAGATTGATTGAAATAATTATTCGAGTCCCGCCATCAGGTACCTAACACCTTATCAGCAACTGCTTAGTTTGAGGTTTTGTTGCTCTGTGAATAAGCATGATGAGTGCATATAAAATTGGTATTCTGTTCGTTTGTCCGTCCGTCCGTTTTAATAAATTTTTTTTTTTAATTTGCATAAAAATGTGCAAAAATATGGCATCAAAAAAATTTAAGAGTAGCTTGGGACTGCAAAATTCAGTACAAATCGCACGAAAGCGTTACTCACGCGAAACTTCAATGTACCTACCTACTGTAACGTCTTGATGTTCCGGTAGCAAGAAAAGAAAACAAAATTGAGTAGAATTTTAAGACAAAATCTAAATAACAGTCAATTTTCTGACAATTGTTGTTTCCGTGATCATGGCGCTTGCAAGAGCGTCGAAATATCGAAAAACTTAAAAACCGTCAAATCATGGTATGTTACCCGTTTAAAATCATTATTTAAAAAGATAGTCAATTTTCTTTTAATCATCTAACCTGTAGAAATTTCCTTCCTTAAAATACATATATTTATAAACTATTCATGCCCTGGTTACTGGAAAAAGAGAGAGAGAAATCTTTTATCCATATCCGGTTGACGGGCCTTCTTCGATTTTAATCGATAGGTATATGGGTTAAATCGATAGGTATAGTTGCACGGTAGACAATAGGACATGCTCTGATTATATCACGTTACAGCTTCGACAGAGGGTAAAGCCGTGTTGGCTAAGTGGGAGGACACTCGACTTTCATTCCGAAGGTCGTCGGTTCAAACCCCGCCCACGCACCTCTGGATTTTTCTTCTTGAGAAATTTATGTGCGCTTTAAAACACGCGCTTTAACGGTGAAGGCAAACATCGTGAGGAAACCGGCATGTTCTGAGAACTTTAAAAGAGTTTGAAGGACATGTGACATTCACCAACCCGCACTTGGCCAGCGTGGTGAATTAAGGCCTAATCTCTCTCGTCAAGAGAGAAGTCCCTGTGTCCCAGCAGTGGGAACGTTAATAGGGTGAAGATGACAGCTTCGACTAGAAGACATTTTTTTCCTTATATTGTTCAGAAAGCTATCGCAAGTTGGTATCTAACATCTTAATGAATTCTGTATTTTTTACTATCAGTCTGGGACTAATATTAACTTACAGCTAGTAACTAGCTGTAGATTTTCCGCGGTATGACAGCCTTCCTAGATAAATTAGGCTGACCAACACAGAAACAACTTTTCGAATAGTTGCTGAAATTAGCGCGTTCGAACAAGAAAACAAACTCTTTAGCTTTATTATAACTCGACGACTTCTGTGGCTCGGTGGGCGAAGGTCCGCCTGAAGCGCAAGAGGTTGCGGGTTCGATTCCCGCCAGGGGACCAGGTTTTGTACGATCTACAGTTTCTAGTTTCGGGTCTGGGTTTTTTCAATATATCATTAGTATGCATTTACAAAAAAAAAGGTATCTATGTAGTATATCAGTCACCTAATACCCATAGTACAAGCTCTGCTTAGTTTGAGGTTAGGTTATGCTGTGTAATTAGTCCGGAATTATTTATTTATTTTATTATATTATTAGTAAGCAAATTTTCACACATTCATAACAAATTATACTTGAAAACTTAATCTTGAATAACTCGACTTATTCCCGAACACTGCATAACGAACAGTTGAGTAGTTATTGAGTTTATCGTGAACATAAACTCAAAAACTACTCAACACACAGACACGGCGGGGACTTTTATTTATAATAACAAAAATTATATATTTATCGATAGTATTTATCATATCTATTATTTTCCTTTCTCAGGCACAAGACAGAGTTACTTTCGCATTTATAATAATTATAAGTATGATTTTTTGTAAATCGGCTGTTTAATAAAACAATTTATATTAAGAACTGACAAGGAAAATTGGAATTTGATCTATTCACTAATTTGGACGGAAATGGCAAGCAAGGCCCGGAGGCAGAACGAAATCGTTATAATTTGTTATGTAATAACTTCTTTCGTGGAAATCAATTTCTAAAGCTTTGTGGGAAGCTATTTAAAATTCTTCTAGCCAGTTGCCACTTTAGACTAATCATTTAAGCAAATGTCAAATATGACTATACAACCTGTTTCCAAATTGGTTTATATGTGAAGGAAGGGGTGTGAATCCCACTCATCAGGCGAACATATTTTGATCTATAACTTTTACAATTTAGAAGCCATTTTATAAAAAGGCCTCTTACTATTTTAGCCTAATCTAATCTCTAGGTCATGTTTAGCCTCATATCAGTTGATTTAATTTTCTTTTATCCCTTAAAGTAGTTTTAATAGCTAAATGAAATCTTTGAGAATTGTTTTATTAATGATTATTATGATACTAAATTGTGATAAGCTGTACTTCAATTGATACCTTTCAAGGTAAAAAAATAATATTTTAAGGTTGTCATTCACATAAAAAAATCATTAGCTTTTAGAGTTTTTTCAACAATTTGGTTTCTAAATCGAAAAATCGTAACAAAATATGATCCCCTGGTGCGTGCCATTCACACCTCTTCCGTTTTATATAGCCATTTGAAACACCTTGTATTATGTATTACAAACATTTAGACCCGTGTCGTTTTATAATGAAATCATTTGCCTTTTATTTCAGCAGCAGATGTTCTACGTATTATTGAAAATCCAATAATAGACGAAAAAGGCTCCCAGCCAGTTGGTTCGACTTTAACCGACTTACGAACTGTTTCTGCAGCGAATGCAATGTGGGAAATGTTATTTGTTATGCGGTTTTAGCGATTGTGAGTACCTACAACTTGAAAATAAGGGACAGGGTTGTTTCGGACAACTCACAGATCAATTAGCCCCGTGGAATGCCCTATGCTTGTGTATAGTGATACTTAACATCTGATATATTATTATATACTCAGTATAATAGACCTACATATTATTATACAGATAAATGTTTTATCTAATATATAAAATTTCCATGTCACAATGTTAGTTACCTTTCTCCTCCGAAACGGCTTTACCGGTTTTTACCAAATTTTATATGCGTATTCAGTAAGTCTGAGAATCGGCCACTATCTATTTTTCATTTTGCAAAACAACGTTTGCTGGGGTCAGCTAGTTATACATATAAAACAGACCCAGACCACGGAGAAAGTGCTTGAAAGATATTTAAACTAACATCTTTTTATTATATAATAATTTGTATTTAGTAGGTACAGATTGTCTCAATACAAGTAAATCAGAGTATTTATAAGTATATCAGATGTCTAGTACCCGTAACACAAGCTAAGAGCTTACCACGGGGCTAGATGTTGTTGTGTGGATTGTCCGGAAATATTTATTTATTTATTTTATAAATCTATACTAATACTATATTTATAGTATTAGTATAAGAGTTTGATTGTTTGTTTGAACGCGCTAAACATAGGAACTAGTGATCCGATTTGAGTACTTCTTTTACTGCTAGATAGCATATTTATCGAAGGCTACTTTTTTTTTTTGCCGCGGTAAAATCCATAAAACTTATAAGGATTAGCTTATGGATGGATTAAGCTTGTGTTAAATAAAGTTCTTACAAAATTTGACACTATTGTTTTGAAAGAGCAAGATAATCATTTGATTGGTTTTAGCAAACCTTACAATTATGTTATTATGTGAGTCGGTATTTTGTATGCAATATGCATTTATTCGTTTTTGTTGGCCTAATTTGCAGGGTTTTACGTAAAATATAGTTATATTTCAGGTACAAAGCCGTGCTTTGGATAAAAACTGGCAATATGCCCATTTTTGTTTCATTCATTCAGGAAGCGTTCTATAAATGGTGGTTGTGAGTTTAAATATAATACAAATGTTGGTACGTTTTATGTAAATATTATTGTATATTAATTAATTGCATAGAAAAATGAAAATAAATAACGAATTATCCCTGTTTGGCGTTTCTAATTAGTTTAAAATATACATTCGATTGGATCAAATAAAAACTGCAAAATTAGAATTCAGCCGAAAAATACAAACAACATTTTAGATAAAGACTAACTGAATTAAATTCAGCTAATTCTTTTGTAACTATCATCATCATCACCCTATTAACGTTCCCACTGCTGGGACACAGGGACTTCTCTCTTGACGAGAGAGATTAGGCCTTAATTCACCACGCTGGCCAACTGCGGGTTGGTGAATGTCACATTTCCTTCAAACTCTTTTAAAGTTCTCAGAACATGCATGCATTTGTAACTATACTTAATTTTTTTTTTTTTTCATATTATGTATACAGAGTTGTATGTATCTCTATATAAAAATGTAAGAATTAAACATGCTTTGCCCTAGACGGCGTGAAAATTGAGAGTGGCATATCAAGAAAGAATCAAAATTCAAAAATATACAGATACTTAGGATAAGAATTTTCATGATTAAATCAAGGAATTAAATATATCTTATAGGGCACGAATCACCAATGGGCGATCACCGTGAAGTGCCATTCTGTTTGATTAGCACATCCGACTTTGCACATGCCATTCCGTAGGTACATATTCGAGATCTTTGGTTCGGTGTTAAGTAGTCCAACCTCTCTCCATTTTTGCACTCTTTTACTCTGACAAATAGTTTAACTCTAAAATTTGCTGATTTTGATTCATTCCACGATTTCCAATCTCCATTCACTGAAAAGGACTGATAAGACTACGCCGCTATAAAACAGCCCAATTTCGTTAATTCTTCTGTGTCGGAATGAAATGCAATTTTCTCCCTTCGGACGGTCAAACATGTTTCTCGTTTCAGCAATTTCCTATGCAGCTGTGATGATGGCACAGCCGTTTGAGAACAATGTGGAAGTTTTTGACTTGCGAGGCGATACAATTTTGGAAATGTTGGAGTATTCTGTAGCTAATGTTCCAATTCGTTTGAGACTTCAATTTTCGGGTAAGCAATAGAGACATACGAATTTTGAGTCAAAGGCACTGGGACGGATGTAAAGAAAAGGTATTTTAAGCGACCGTCCATTACCTTTGTAATGTTTAACTCCATCCACGGTTGTCTGGAAGAAATTGTTTAATCAATAGGACCGCCCATTACCCATTCTAGGTTTAATTTTACCTTCTTATTGTATTGTTTGTTTGGTGTGTTTAATAATAAGGCTTATAAACAGTAAAAGTTCTGAGAATAGTAAAGCTGCATTCGGGTTATATTTTTACTCAATTTCAGCTCGTTTACGAATCCATCTATATTTATCTGCCTATTGTTATACAGGTTTTCGAGATTTATTCGACGGCTCCCGGCCAGACAACTCCAGGGTTGTCAACGCGTCTGTGCGCTGCTTTGAATGTGACGTCCCTAAATATCTTCCACTTCAACTTAGCAAGCATTAAAAAGTTGTCTTACAATCTTATATAGCTAGAGGCGGGAGTATAGCTTCGGGCCGCATCTTTGCCCGTGTAATTATAGAATATTTTCCATAGGTATTTTGTTCTTTACATGGGCAACAGGCAGCTATGCCCATGGTCCAAATCAGGCCATGATGATTTGAAATGATTTGTGCAGCAAACAACGAAATATAATGAGATTGAGAATAATTATAACAAACATTGATGATGAACGTTTGAACTGTGTCATTTGACCTTCACGCACAAAACGAACCAACACAGCTAACCCGCTCATCTCAATAAAAGCTCTCACTACCAAGTATCTTTTAAAGATTTACAAATTTGCTCAACGATACGACGAACGCGACAAAATGTTAATTTTATTGCCCTATTCCATAAAACTCCATATAGTTACTACAACGGCTGGAATTAAATAGTTTTGTCGTACCCTTGATTGTAAAATGGGGCAATAACTAAGCCCTTACTGGTAACCCTAATAATTCTAACCTTTGTTGTTTAGTTTAAATTCCAATTAAATTCTTAACTAGAACTTAAAGACAATGACCGGGTTCGTTTTGTTTGGGATTATAATTTATATTGTCTGAAAATAAAGGGAGAGTTAATATATTAAAATGGACTTAGAAGAATTTGTTTAAACTTAAGTTTGTTTTTTTTGGTAGTATTCATTGGTGGGATTAATTGATGGGAAGTATCACCATTTTAGACTAAGGAAATTCACTGCATGACATATATTTTCCGTAATTTTTATATTCATCATTATCATCTCAGCCGTAAGACGTCCACTGCTGGACATAGGCCTCCGTCAAAGATCTCCAGTAGTTTCGGCTGGCAGCGGCCTCATCCACCGTGAGCCTTCACCAGATCGTCCATCCGCCTAGTAAGTGGACAACGGTGGATTTTTATAATACTATGAGTAATAGAATAGGAATACTAAAATGCATACGTCACAAGTCCGCAAACCTCAACTTTGATGCTACACACAACCAACACAGAATACACTTTCTTATTAAATTGATAAGCAAAAAATAGGTGTCCAGCATTTCTATATGAAACTAAAATATGTAACACATCATATTTCTATCAAAACATTGAATCAAAGGCACATAGTTAAAATTATTTTTTCGGAGGTTTTGTCTGTTCACGTCCGTAAGTGGTAACCCTCTGAATCCTTACACGTGACCTCCGGGTGGTGCTAAGAACAGTCTCTGGTGGTAGGCTTCGGCCGCGGCTTGTCACCACCCTCCGGGCTGGGCCAGTGTGTGAAACGATTTTTTCGTGTTTCGTAATGTGGCCCGGAGAAGCCATCTTCTAGGCCTTCATGCTCCATCTAAGACCACATCGTCAGTTTACATCAGGTGAGATTGTGGTCAAATGAAGGCTTATCAATAATAAAAAAAAAAAAAAAAAAAAATTATCGCAACGACCTCAACGATGCGAAAAGTTAAAGAATTTGCTGAGCAAATCGCTCTGATAAAACTGAAGGTTGGTGAAAACCTTCAGTTTTATCAGATGGTTTGTAAATTTGTCAAAAACGTAAATTTTATAAATTGTTTCGTAAAATCATACAACTTTCTATCTCCATAGTACATTAGCTAGGAAGAAAAAAATAAATAAAAATATTACTGGAAGAGATTGCTATTAGTTATACGGTATGGGGCCGCCCATTGTGTCACTGAATGTAATTATATATTACATCATTTGTACGTTCCTATTATTGTGGTGTTGTAATAAATAATTTTGCTATTGTATTGTATCACTCCTGAATCTAAAACGAATCCGTAGGTATTCATTTCAATTTAAATTACGTTTTCATACGCGCTGATAAAAACGTAGCGTACGTAATGTCCGGAGCCCTCACGTTCGTAGAGCATAGGCACGTAGGCGACCCGCCGTAACGACCCGACGTGTCCTGCACTGCATTTGATAGGGCTGGGATATAGGCGTATCTCATCATCATCCTCCACCCTCCGGGCTGGGCCCGTGCGTGAAACGATTTTTCGCGTTTCGCAATGTACCTAGTCCGGGGAAGCCCGAAACCTTCTAATCCATCCATCTTCTAGTTATCAAGGTCTTCATGCCCCATCTTAGACCACATCGTCACCTTATAACAGCTGAGATTGGGTCAAATGAAGGCTTATCTAGGCATAGGCATAGAAAAATACTCATCATTATTTTAGCAACACGAAGATCTGTTTTTTACCTTGGATGACACTAATGAGAAGATGAATATCTCTGTTTCTGCTTTGAAGAAATAAATTTCCAAATATTTGAGGCAAATTTTGCTAAAACTCAGTTGTTTTATTCATATATTATTATTAAGTCATTTTACGATGTTTTTCGTTTATAGCCGAGACTATACAAAAATGTCGTAGTGGGTATCCGCCCTAACGACCCGACGTGTCCAGCACTGCATTTGATAGGGCTGGGACATAGGCGTACCTCATTATTTGAAGAACATGAAGGTCTGTATTTTAGCTTGGATTAAATTAATGAGAAAGGTGATTGATAACCTCTATAAGTATGTTGTTTGCAAAATTCATTTGATAAATTCCATAATATATTTTACTTTATTAGTTAATGAAAATTAACTCAGTTTTTGATGTTTTTTGCAAAATTGCCGGTAATAAACAAAAATGTCGTAGTGAGTTTTGTATCATTTTTTGGAACCGATTGTATTTGCCGTGAATTTTTACTGGTGACTTTCTTTGACATCTAAAATCAGACCAGAAACTATTAAATAACGGAGTGTTTTTTCGCAATTTCTTTCATAACCCCACCTCTAGCGGTACACTACGAGAGACATAACACCGGGCAGAGCTGGCCGGCACAAGCAAGTGTCATTTGAAATGTTTAAGAACAGCCTTAGATATCTTTCAATTTCAGCTGACATATCGTAAAATAAAATAGCAAAGAGAACTTTGTTCTAGGTTACAAGAAGATTTAAAGTAAATTTATGTTTTTTTATGAAAATTTTAACTGATAGAGCTGTGTTGTTCTATTCGTCTCTTAACTTAGTATAACAAATTATAGCGAACTGTCAAGACAGTGTATTTTCCTTGACAATTAAAAAAAATCAGTCCGGAAATATTTATTTTATTTATTTATTTAGTCCAAATCGCACAAAACGTAACAAAACTTCTATGCACTGATGTATAAACTTGTATTTATATTTCAAAAAAAAAAAATTTTAAATAATCTAATTATTGATCTAATTTTTTTTTGTCGTATTCACCATAATAAGATTAAATTTACATGAACAATGAATCATTGTATGCAAATAATCCTTCTCAATCATGTCGATTTGGGGCCATGTTTTCCATAGAAGCTCTCGTTTGCCGTGACTGATGGTGTCCGTATGCAAATCTGGAGCTGTCACGGTAACAATAGAACAGACCTCCGTCGATTATTCAGATCAGATAGGGCTTCAGGTGTCATTTGACATTTTTATCATATAGGGCGGACGTGTAAAGGGCGGGCGGTGGGATTGTAAACTTAGATAGCTATTTATTTTTCCGTTCTAACAACAAAATGCAAATATAGGTTTAGTTATTATTGGGGTAAGGCTGATTTTTGTGTCACGCTTATCATCGGCGCTGATAGCTCAGTTCGTAGCAATCTGTATGGAAATACTGTCAGCGCTGATCGGACAGCGTTATTCTAAAAGGTTTCTATAGCGTCCATACAGATTGCTACGCGCCAATCTGTTAGCGCCGGTGATAAATAATGAAATACAAAAAAAAAAAAATCTTAGGTGCTTAAAGATAAATAGGAGATCAATTTATGGTATCTGGTCGCTTCGCTTTTTTACACTAGAGCAAAGAAGCGATTAGAAACTCTAGCTCATTTTTGTATTGAAACTTTACAATCATTATTTGTTAGTCTTGTTCTTGATTTTATGTTGGAGCAGATTCCGTCCTAAGCAGTTTTGTCCTCAAGGTAATCCGATATCTTATAATAAGCTTTTTTACAAAGATTGTTTTTTACAATATTCTTAAATTTAGTAATTGACAACTGTTGCAATTCTTTGGGGATCTTGTTGTAGAAGCGTATACATTGCCCTTTGAATGATACATTAACCTTATGCAGCACATACATGCATTACATAATTATCAGCCTAATTTTACCTTACATAATGTGTTTTTAATCTGTGGTCCATCCAATAAGATCAATACTAAGCTACTACTATACTTTATAAGCCGTTGGTCGCAGAACAGCATTTACTGAGCTTTCAGTAAAGTAATTTTACTTTACTCCAAAGCCTTAGAATTTGGCAGGTTTTCTCCGTATATTTCTAAAGGCTTTATAAATAACTGGCTGAGAGGCAGAGCCAAATCTGTGTTCTATTTCTAATGGCTAGAACTGGCAGATACTGGAAATAGAAATGTGGACTTCGAGTTCGTGTTAACAGGATTGCTATTTTGTTGTAGGGGAGCGAGGGGCATGTTGTCACAATTTTTGAAAATATTGATAGAATAGAAACGAATAGAATAGAAAACACTTTATTGTACACCACACAAATTAATAATAAACTTTACAAAAACCTTAACTAATTAAAAACAGGGTACAAAGGGCAGCCTTATCGCTATGAGCAATCTCTTTTAGACATTGATATATTTTGATTTATATTTTCAATTATCACAGATATAATTAATATTTTTGATACTTAAATTATAATTCTATGAAGTTTAATTGAATAATTTCTCAAATATATAAATAACTTTATCGGAATATTGGTTTAAAAAAAAATATGATGTAATTTTACTATGTTTGGGATTTGTTTGTTACATGTAGTAACAAAGTTAGAACCGAGAAATTTACACATTTATCTTCTTAAGGTACTTAACAAAAATAGTTAGATATTTCTATAGTATATTTCTTTTATGAGATACTATACATTCTTATCATTGGGTGATTAATATAAAGTTATTCATCTTATTCTGTACCTAAATACTACCATAGGCACTTTGAAATTACGGTTATTCAAATTAAAAACCTCTAAAAAACGCAACTCTTAGTGTACATGATATTTAATTTAAATCTTATAAATGAATAAGCTTCATGAATCAGTCAGCTGTAATGAACGTTAAATTTCTAGTAAAAAAACACTGTTACAGCTAGGGGCTATCTTATGGCCCCTAGCTCCCCCCGCTCATACCTGAGAAATGGAAAATGTATATTGTACGTATTGCTGAAAAAAAAAAGATTAGGATTGTTTATATTTTAGTTCTGAAAGAATTTTTAGTTTTATCATTCTCTTATTTTAGAACACACTCGCGCAAAACTATTCCGTTTAGAAAAAAATAAATAAAAGAAACCTCAATATCATTGTTGAATTTAGTTAGTATAAGGAACCCTAAAATGTATTGTTTGGTTTTTTTCTAACTTTGTTTGGAAATCGTGACATATCGCGATTACCGCCAAAGAAGTTTAATCCTTAAAATTACCCAAATTTGCCAAAAACATAATTACTTACTTACTGAAACTGGAAAATGGATAACCACTTTCCAAGCCCGGAAATCAAAAACCTTGTTCGCGTTCCCAACACATTCCGAATACATTACACCGCACAAAGTTTTTAAATTGAAACCAAAGTTTCCTTCTAAATCGCAACAACTCTACTGACTGAATCAAAATGAATCTAAAAGCGGAAAAAAACTCTAAAAATACTTTACAGTAAACTCCTTCGAGGTGATTTCAATCAATGTTGTTGTATATTTATTTTTATGAAGTTTCATAAAAATTCATTCAGTTTTTCCGTGAAAGAGCAACAAATATCTACATACTTTCGCGCTTATAATATTAGTGGCAGAATCAATAAAGTGATGATGATGATGATGAAAAATATAAACCTAAATACGGAAACAGCTCTAAAAGTACTTAACAGTAAAACTTCTACATGGTGATTTCAAATATTGCTGTTGTACATTTACGTACAAAGATCTTTCGCGTTTCATAGATTTTTGGGTATACATAATCGGAAGTGGGAAGGCGATAAAATTTTATTGAATTGAACTGCCTATTGGTTTCAATGGAGGTATCCTGTATAAAGGTAATTAAAGCTGCTATCAAGCTTTGAAATATTTATTTTAGGCACAGAGTTCTTATTCGGCTCATCATTATACGGAATTATGTGGGTGTTATGATAGAACTTAGATTAGCTAGTGTAATTCGATTATCTGTACTAGTTAATAAATTATCTTTTCAACGGACTTAGATGGACTGACTTCGAGAACCCCAAGATGGACTGACTTCGGGAATCGTCGAGCGAGTTGACTCATCCTCGTCGTTGTTCACACATAGAATTATAATCTATTATAGAACTTTGTTGACGTTTTCAATCAAAAGAAGAAGTGAATTACAGACTTTTTTAACCCTCTCGCTCGCTTATCGTCAAAGACTTGGTAAAATAAAATCAAATGCCAAAATATAAAATTTTCAAAAAAAAACTTGAAACTTTTATGTTATTATAGTAATGACATTGACATAAACACCAAAAAATAATCTATATAATATAAAAATGAATCGCAAAATGTGATAACCGCATAACTCAACAACGCAGAGATCAATTTGGGCTGTTATTTATTTCAAATAATTTTACACGTCGAAGGATGGTTTTTACGACGAAAACAAACATTCTAATAATTACCAGGAAAACAATTCTGAGTAATATTCCTAAATTTCGTAATTATTAAACCCGAAACAACATTAGTACATGCTTATAACGATATGTCTTTATAACCAAAGACATACCTCTAGATTCTTCTCATTTCAATATTTGTATACAATCTTTCCGTATCTAAATATTTATTTATTTGCGGAAGGAAAACTGACAGGCTGCGGCAAAGGAGACGTGAATAAACGAATTCATGATAATAAATTCATCAGCTTTCCCTACTCATACATTTCTCAATCATACGTTTGTACACAACCCATAGAGTTACGAAAGGAGATATCTGAAGAGGGAGGGAGCAGCTCTTATAGAAGTAGACGACAGCTTGATATTTTTGCAATCAACGCAAAAAAATTAAATGAGTTCATCATTTAATATTTTTTGAAATTTAATTGAATTATAAACTCCTCTTGAAACATTCCCATATCTTTGTTATCGAGATATTTGAGAAAAAATTATATATTTTGTCTTTTTGCATGTTTGCCCATTAGCTCACGACCCTGCAGTTACAAGTATTATGGGAATATTTTAAAGCCACTCAGCAAATGGCAAGTTTAGCGTTTCGTTTACTGGACTATAATCATTTATTCAATACCTAATATCATTTCACACTAAGGCGCAGTTGTCCGTGTTTTGTGTTTTTTTTTTGGTAATATGACCGTAATAAATCGGAAATGAAATAAAACTTGTATTATAAACGAATAACAATAAAGCACAATCTTAATTCTTTAGTGCATGGTCGTTCGTATTGACAATTAGTGAGATTTAAGGAAAGTAAAATAATTACCGGGCGCAAGTCATAGATAGTTTTGTATTTTAAATCCGTCCATTATTAAAACTTAATGGTTTTTAATAAGTGATAAGACTCACTTCAAAACTATGTACAATTTTTAATTGTTAAAATTTAGATGTTATAATATGAGAGGCGGTTTTCAACGGACTGTCTGTCAGGGCTAAATGTTGTTGTTGATCCCAGATAAACCCACAATTAAAAAAAACAGTAAGCATGTATCGTGATGTACCCTCAAAATTGTGTAAAATGGATACAACTATTACAAATTAAGTACCTAATTATTCCGCTATAGAACGTAATGGCATTGAAATATTCAAGAAGTCAAGTGTTTAGCTTAGAGATAACCGCACGGGGCTAAATGTTGTTTAGTGGATTATCATATTTTTTATAAATTTCAAATGCCAATTCTACATAATATTCGCTCTGCAACGAGGAAAAGAGGAGTTTCCCGACCCTTTATAAATCAGTGTGTCGCTGGCTAAGAGTTATTTACTAGCTTGTGACTGAAATTTTATAAATAATGGTCTGGTACTAAATAAGATTAGTTGAATTACTTTCGTTGGAGACGGAGAGAAAGGATTGGCTTTTTTGCGCATTTACGGTCCAAAATGTTTAAAATGTCTACATCATTGTTTTTATAAATTCTAATCAGCCCTTGGTCATATTATTTCAAAAGGATTCAGTTAAAAAACTTCCAATACCTCATAACAAAGATCAAGGTCGATCATAAGAAACTTTCTCTAAGATTTATACACAATATGAATCGCTAACAAAGCGAAACACAGCAGTTGCTAGTCGAGGTTAAATGGAAAAAAAAGATAAAAAAAAAATGCTTTATTAACCACAATGTATAGAAGAAATGTTTTCAGCATGTGTATATTAATTTATAATAAATTACCTGAAGCATGCAAAAACAATCAAATGGATTTATTTTTAAGAACAGATTATGTGGATAAGCAACCAACCAAATAATCTATTCATAAAAATAAGTCCACAAATGTGTAATGTAAATTAAAATTTGATTATGATGACAAAAATGTATTGCATGCAAGTTGAATCCATTGACATAAACTATTATTTAAGATCTGACTTGTATTATTAATTATTATTTATCCTAAAAAATAAACAATTTATTATATGTATTATTTATCCTAACACATAAACAATTTATTATACAATATATAATACGTGTGACCATTTAGAAACCTACCTACCAAATTCAGAATAACAAACGCGCCGACAAAACACCCAAAAAAAGAAATGAAACGAATCTAACTTCCTCATCGGAAGTAGAGAGATATCAAATGAAATGAGAAAAGGTCTGATAACACCTTTGTGTTCGACTTCCAAGGGCAAAGTTACCCGTAGTACACGACCGCTATCGAGTTCAGTCGTTTGTGAATGTTGTAAACCTTTACCTATTTTAATGGGTAGGTATTGAAATGGGGTGAAGTTCTGTTTGAGTAATAAGCCGTTTTTTATTTCCATATCATAAGTGAATATATCGCCAAAAAATAAATCTATTTCTCAATTGATCGATTCGTATTCTAGTAAGTTGATAAACTAAGTAAGATAAAGTAATTAGTAATTAATAATTTTTTTTAAATCCAAGACGCGGAAAGTCGTCTTTAAGTTTGTGTTTGTTTTATGATAATCTAAATATATACATATATATAAATTAAAAAAAAATAACTTGAATTTATAAATTTTATTACTTTATTATAATAAAATCATACTATTTTGTAATGTTCATGTGATGCGCTTTCATTTGAGACCCCAGAGAGTAGATTTTCGGTTCTCCTTCCTACTTTAATAAGCTTGCCGGGCTTAAAATAACACTGAGCCCAATATGTGGAAAGCTTGGGTTGTCTTTAATATGTTACCGTGATAAGTTGCCAAAAGGTCGTTTCAGGAGATTAAAAAAATATATAATAATAATTAAATAAAATAATAATAATAAAATAATAATATTAAAATTTGACGCGTTTTAAACATAATTCAATTTTTCTTTTTAATCTTAATAAAGTATATCCATGTAGTATATTAGTCACCTAATACCCATAGTAAAAGTTTTGCTTAGTTTGGGGTTAGGTGATGCTGTGTGATTAGTCCAGAAATATTTATGTTATTTATACTCCATTCCAATATATCTCTTACCAAATTTTATGTTAACAACCGCAATGCTGTTTCGCCACTTACCCCATATTTACCTTTATAGGCGATAATGATTCTTTTACTGCTCTTTTTTATTGAAAAAGGTTAGATGGTCACGCAGAAATTGCTTTTACAAAACGACACACCTGGGACATTGGGGAAATCAGTGTTTAACCAATGGACTCCAAAATGTTATTTTTTTTCTTGGGCTAGGAATTCAGAAAGGTATTCAGGCAGTCGTCTACGCGATTGAACAAAAGAAACTTATAAATATTCTAAAGAAACAATTAGGAAGAAATTCCGTAGCTTACTAGCAAAATGCAGGACCCACGTCTTCTATTTTTATTTTTTTTATTATAGATAAGCCTTCATTTGACCACAATCTCACCTGATGTAAAGTGATGATATGGTCTAAGATGAAGCATGAAGACCTAGAAGGTAGATTATACGTTAATTCGTCTTAATTTTTTTGTACACAAATTTAAAATATTAGTTTCAACCTGTAATAACGGCCGTTCCCAATATTCAATCTATCTCTTGTTTTGCCTTACTGACGATAGAAACATCTATCTATCTTTAATTTGGCCGTCCCAATAAACATACTAGCGGTAGGCAATCCTATCTCTGGCTGCTATCTACCGATGAGAGGGCGGATAGCTATCTACAGATAGCAGCTTGTATGAAAATGACAGTTCATGCGTCCCAATAATAACAAAGTATCTATCTGTCAGTAACATTGGTAACCCCTAGTAACCTAAAGCACGATCCTACGATTTCTGAGGATAGGGGAAGATATCAAGTGAAATTATTGTGAATATTTCTGTAAAATACATTGATTACCTACGAATATTTGTTAAAAAATGTCTGTAGGCGCATTCTGTAAACTCACTTCGATCCTCACTAAGCTGAATCCGCGGTGAATCGAGTTTTACTGAATACAAAACTGTTAAATCACCGCGGATTCAGCTTAGTAAGGATCGAAGTGAGTTTACAGAATGCGCCTACTGACTCAAGTACGAGTTCAAGTGATTTGGCGCTTCTGGAACAATTAAGTGATTGGGAGTCCGAAACCGAGGAAAATGATGAGCCCCGATTATATCAAGAACGCAAAAATTATTTATATAAATATAATGACTATGAGTTCCAATACAGATTTAGATTAAATAAAACTACAGTAAATGATTTACTCGAAGAAATATACCCATTTCTAAAAGTTACCTCAAAAAAGTAAGTATACTTAATTTTGCTTGTAAGTACATAATTATCTACATAATGTAGGTAATCATTACTTAAAAAAATATATTTTGATATTGTGTACAAGAATTATTGTGATAGAGTTATTGTAGATGTGCCATAGAATACTAAAAATGTTTGTTCAACTTAGTTTTTTTATTTCAGAAACCATGGAATTTCGCCTCTACATCAATTGCTATTGACATTGCGTTTTTATGCACTTGGTACAGTGTTGTTGGCAGTAAGTGACTACATAGGAGTTTCAAAATCAACTGCCTCACGTATAGTGAGAGATCTCAGGCCATTGCTGGATTGTATCCGAGGTATATATATGTGCATAACAATACGACAGAAGACTTATAATATTGCAAGATTTCCTCGTGTGTTAGGTGCAGTTAATGGCACACATATTCTGATGCAATCACCAAATTCTAATATTGGAGAAGAATTCAGAAATAGAAAATCAGTTTTTACCATGAATGTGCAAGGTGTCTGTGATGCAAATTTGTACTTCATGAATGTTGTGGCCCGATGGCCTGGATCTACTCATGATGCTACCATTTTCAATAATACCGAGTTACGAGCTCAGTGTGAAACTGGCGTTTATGGCAATCGATGGTTAATTGGTGATAGTGCATACCCTTGCAAATCCTACCTGTTAACACCATTACTCAATCCAGAATCTGAGAATGAAATGAACTACAACAGAGCCCACATAAAGACTAGAAATACTAAAGAAAGATGTTTTGGAGTCTGGAAAAGGCGATTTCCAGTTCTTTCTCTCAAAATAAGGCTTTGCTTGGCAACTACCCAGGCTGTAGTCATCGCAACATCAGTGTTGCACAATATTTGCAAAAAAATGAGTTTGGAGGAGATGGAGCCCGAAATAAGAATTCCAAGACAAAATACAATTATAACATATGCAAATATCCCAGAAAATCATGCCATAAATCAGATCCAGGAACGTCAAGCATTAATTGACAATTATTTTATGTAAATAGTTAATCTAATCATTTTCCATCACTATTGTACCCAAAGAAATAAAAGTGTACACAACTATTTTTATATTCGTTTTATTAATCTTATAGCTGACCCCAGCAAACGATGTATTGCAAAATTTTTTTTTTTTTCAAAATGAAATATAGATGTTGGCCGATTCTCAGAATATGCTCACAAAATTTCATGAGAATCGGTCAAGCCGTTTCGGAGGAGTTCGATTACGCACCCCGTGACACGAGAATTTATATATAAGAAGACACATTTTGTACTAACATAATAACTTATTTTAATTATTAACATAAATTTAATAATTATAGACAAATGTCTATTTGTTTGTATCATTGTCTGTCTGACTGTCCCATGGATTAGGGCACAACTTTTTTTCCAACTCTAGGACTTCCAACTCTAATTTCTTTTTCTTAAGAGCAGCTAGTACTTCTTCTTGTTCTTTTTTTGATGTGTAATAGTCTGCATTTGCCCGATTTCTTGCTATGATGGAAGTCTTCACATCATCAGCAAGAGATTGACGCTTCAATTTTCCTAAAAAAAAGTAACACATTTACATTAACAGTTTGTGAAGGTTATTTTATCATTTCCTATAGAGTTCTATGTTAAACCTTACATCCTTACAAACATACTACTCAATATGCCCACAAAATTTCATGAGAATCGGTCAAGCCGCTTCGGAGGAGTTCGATTACGCACCCCGTGATACGAGAATTTTATATATTAGATCATACTAGCGAGTAGCGACCTACTCCGGCTTAGCACGGGTGCAAATTAGATAAAAACGAAACCCCTAGGTCTGTTACATGTGTTCCAGCTCTTAATCTTTCTTATTGATTATAGCCAAGCAACCCTGACTCAGATTAATCGATCCGAGTATGGTGTTTCACATAAGTTCACTTCGATTTAAATGTGCCTTGAAGTTTTCACTTGAAAAAACATTGTTTACTAGTATTGTTTACCTTTGCTATTTGCTAAAAAAAGAATTCATTACGTTTTAATTGAGTACCTACTAAATATCGAATGAACAGTCATTTAAAATTCGTAGCATAAAACTGAGGTACTTACTGCAGACATTTTCGTTTTTTATAATTCAAGAAAACAAAGAAATAAATCTTAGGTAATTATCACACATAGTAAACAACAAACCAAACAAATTCAAACCAGATTCAATCAAACAAGGATGATGACAGTTTAGAACGTTCCGTTTCATCATTTTCCTTAACATAAATTCATGATTTCAAATATTCATTTCAACGAAATTTTAACTTAAAAATCATTATTACTAATTCAAAAATGTTTACATATTTTATTATACACTTAACAAATATATTTCAATTTATTTCGAAACCAAATCCCATTTTTACTTAATTGTGACTTCAGTGAGAGAGTTACTGCCAGTGCGTATTTTGGAACGCATGAGAGGGCTCGGATAAGCGGCTTATCTACTGTCAACTCAAAAGATAGATAGATAGTTACTCATGGTCGAGGATAGCTATCTATCCATAATCAAAGATTGAATATTGGGAACGGCCGAAGTAGAGTTTATCACTTTGTAAAATCATAAAGGCTTAAAACTTATTATGTTCGCAATTACCAATATAAAAACTTGAAATTATGGTAACATGATTGACGGTTATTGAGTTTTCAGATATTTCAACACTGTTGCAAGCGCTGGGAGTTTATGCCGTGACCATGTGACGCTTGCAACAGCGAATCCCGGTGGTACCCGTTTCAAGTTTAAGCTAAAGAAAGCTTCCTGGATAAATGTCATATCTAATGCTCTAGTAGGGTATTTTCGAGGAAAATAGGCTATGTAAGCCACATTCGGGTGCATCAAGGAATATAAGCTGTCGCCATGACCGAAATCGGTCACACACACACACACAATTATAATTGAACCAGATGATAAGCGTGCAAAAACTATGACGATTGCTAGTTTAACGATAAGAATATTGGTGTCATTAATAGTCATTTATAGATATTAGACGTCACAATTACATTTTGGTTACACTGGTTCCTTAGTACTAATAATGTCAAAACAAATAAATCATCAAATTCAATTAAAAAATATGTCAAATTGCAAATACTTAGTCAATAACACATAATGTCAAGTTTTAAATAATAAATTACAATACAAACGGAATGCCAAGCAAATTAATTGGTATGTCAGCTACGTCTTATGATTTGTGAGAGAGCACTCTTTGAACTCATCATAGCATAGGTATAAAATGTCTGTTTTATGAGCCATCGTTTTAATCGTGCCTTGAATGCGGAGTCGCCCGTCTTGTCTTGTCTTGGAGTCCAGTTGCAGAATATCCCGCAAAAAGGTGTAGACGTATATTTTACAAAAGTCTGGGCTGCGGGCTTTAGGTTTAAAAGTATTAAAAGCTTTGTTTAAACGGAGACCTGTTTTGTACTTTAGAAAACGTCCCTCATTAATCTTACTCAGGCAAAATTACTGGCAACATCATCACTAAAGGAATTAGTAGACGTTATTTAAAGCCTCTTAATTCAGATTAAAATGAACATTAACACTCACAATTGTTTGGCTTATTTAATTTGTTATTTCAATTATGATCCATTAAGTGAAGCATTTCTGGCCTGTATTGGTTTCTCAAAACCTTGTAATGATAATCTAAAACAACAGCTTTATACAATCTAATAATCCCTTGCTAACTCAACAAGCGATATAATTAGTTTGCCCAAATTACTGATTGTTTTCCCAAAACGTCTAACTTCGTTAAAAAGGGCATACCTATTCACAAACAGAAATTCAGAGTTTGGAATTTATCTGGGACTCGTGTAGCGGAAACAAACATAACAAAATTTCAAAAACTTCCGATTATCTCTCTGTATAACTATCTAAATATAAGCGTAAAGATTTCGTAACGTAAAGTCGAACATATTTCCCAGCGGCAAAACGCTCAAGTTTCAAATTGTTTTGCATAAAACTAGAGTAGAATGCTCCATTGTTTCACTTTGATACTGGTTTTGCCAAATTCAACTGATGGCCGAGGAGGATGAAGTTTCTAGGCTGTGTTATTATGTGTTTGATTTGACACCAAGAAAATATTATCCCAAACCAACAACATAATACTACTGATTTTTATACAAACATACGATAATAATTACATCCTTTCACCTGTTGTCCCAACTTTTAGGAGTGGGTAATATATTTATAATATACGGGTTACTCAACATTCATGTTGATCCTTTCCTCTATATTTATTCATTTATGCCCACGTCGGCAATACAAAGGTACATTAATTGTTTAATTATGATTTCCTAGGTATAATTTATTCACTCTCTCCTTGTTATTACTACAGTAAGTGTTATTTTATACTACTAGTTTTCGGTGTAAAAAATAATAATATGGGAGAAAAAACAACCACATTTACCTGCACGGATAGGCGCGTGATGAGTAGATTGTCGAACGATGATACGCGGCGGATTTGCTGCGCAGAAACAATGCAACTGATCGGTCCGAAAGGTATGTCAAAGGAGGTGGTAAATTAAAATTATCTAAAGAGTGTAAAACCAAAAGTGTTTAATTTCTACTTTTATGTGAGCAAAATGCTCATAGCGCGACTACTCACGGCTATATCTTTCTCTTCCACGCTTAACATATACCTACCCATTCTCATTCATGTCGTTTGTTCAGTTTAAAGCTTATTAGAATATATAAAGGAAAATAAATAAATAATTATTTAATTAAATTGTCATACCTACGAGTAAATTATATACCCTTGGCATTAAATGGGTTGTTTTGTCACATGCAAAATGTCATATTTTTTGGTGAAAATTAAACTCTGATTCAAATGAGCTACAACTAGGTTACCTTTGAAAACATAAATATTGCGCCGGCTCCCTAAGGTATGAGCATATTTATGATTCTAAATTAATTAATAAATTAACTGAACAAGGCATTTCTATATTAATTTCTAAAGGAAGTAATTCAAGTTCTGTAATCAATTAATCAATGTGATAACCATAGCGCTATTAAAGGCTAGTTCTCAATCTCAATAAATTAATTTCTTTGTCCTAGGTTTAACATTCATAATAAAAATATCTATAAATGTCTATTATATTAAGTATATCAGATGTATAGTACCCGAAACACAGGCTAAGAGCTTACCTCTTGGCTAGATGCTGTTAAGTGGATTGTTCGGGAAATATTTATTATTATTTTTTGAAGAAATAAGTATCCTTAGACCTTTTTACAATAAACCTTAAACATAACCAAAGAATGAAAAGCTTTTATGTTTTGCGATATTTGTTGAACACAAACGAAGAGTGACAGAGGCAAAATAGGGCACGAATATGAAATGCATTTTCATAAATGGGCAGCCGCCGCAGTTACGCTTTCAGGGTTGGAGACGAAGGAGCTTATGGAATCAGAAAATATTTTATTCTCTTTATACTTCTGTTTAAGGAAGCTTATTTTAGCTATTTCTGATCGGAATAGTAGCTAGTTTGTGAAAGAGCACAGTTTTTATTTCTTCTGCTTTATGAATATTAACAATTTTTACTGGGATCTAGTCGTCCTCGATTTGTTAAGATAAGATTTCGTTCTAAAAAGGTTAAGAGCTCTAAATCTTGAAAGTCATGGGTTATTACTATGTAATATTATATTGGGTTATTTAATAGCAGTATAGTTATAATCGTCTGATGTTTTTTCTGTTCACGTCCGTAAGTATTAACCTTCTAAATCCGTACACCCGACCTCCGGGTGGTGCTAAGAACAGTCGCTGGTGGTAGGCTTCGGCCGCGACTTGTCATCACCCTCCGGGCTGGGCTTGAAACGATTTTTTGGTGTTTCGTAATGTGATGTGTTCTGGAGAAGTCATCTTCTTTCTAGGTCTTTATGCCCGATCTTTGACCTCATTATCACTTTACATCAGGAAGATATTTTTTGAGAATGTAGTCAAATGAAGTTTTAACTAACTAGCTTTAAAAAAAAGAGAGAAGTCCCTGTGTCTCATCAGTGGGATCATTAATAGGGTGTTGATGATGATGATTATAAAAAAAGGTTGCCTGGAAGAGATCGCTTTTTAGCGATAAGGCCGCCCATTGTACATTTTGTTTCCTACGTGTTGTTGTATTTTGTTTCCCTGTGTGTGCAATAAAGTGTTTTGTATTGTATTGTATTATAGTAGCAATATCAGTAAATTAATAACATTATTATTCACTAGTTATAACTATATTTTAGATAAAGATACCTTCTTACCAAAGCCCAACATTAACGTACCAATTCCTTACCCACGGGTGCAAAAAATATCGAAGAAAGAAATTGTCCCCGTGAGCCACACGAACCATCCATCAGAATTAATGTGAGATAAAATAATTCCATTTGGGTATCTGTTACTGAGAGCCATTCACAAGTCGATCGGCGACAAAAATGAATCTTCTGAGGTGATGCTTAAGAATACATCACCCTTATAACAAGGGAATAGAGTTTATTTCTAGCAATTTTGACACATAATATCACCCAAGTGGGCAGACGAAATTAATCAAAACAGAGCATTTATCAACTTGGATTCTGAAAGTAAGGTGAAATAATGTCATTCTACAAACTAGGTGAGTGAAATCAGGTTGGCCTAATTGGGAATAACATACACTCGAGAGCATAGAAATCGCACATCTCATACATTACCAACACTCTTTTTTGAACCTTATTTAAAAAAAAAAGTTTGTTTGCAATTATAACTATTATTAGTTTGAATTAAATTGAATTGAAGTACATACTTTTAGTTTCCTGAAAACCCATAATGTCTAGCCTTGACCTTCGAAATCATAACAATGGTAACTTAACAACAGAATGGCCTAAACAAGCTCGTTTCAGGTAGCTCGGCTTGTGAGACTTTGAGCAGGTTTAATAGAAATCGCACACCCCCTGTGTGCGATTTCTATGCTCTTGAGTGTACTCCTATTTACGTGCCCACTAATGGGACACAGGGGCTTATCTCTAGACGAGGAAGATTAGGTCTTTATACTAAAAATTTACATATTTCCTGGTTTTCCTAGAAATGTATAAAATCTATAGCATCATAATTTCATAGATATCTATGAAATTATGATGCCTTGAGATGATCCATAACTGGCAAGTGGCTATATAAACTCAATTTTAAAATGACATATACTTTTCAGTTAGGGCTTGTGTGATTCCTAGAAGAGTTGGTTTTAATAACTTTTTTGTAAAAAGTTGCAACACCATATACTTTATTTTGACTTGTTCGAGAATGGCCAATTCTATGACACGGCCAGTAACTTAGGTCTACTATAACGTTAAGCCTTCTTCGATCTCGATAAGCCTGTGGACAAGACCGGCCGCTAGAAGGTTACAACTTGCTTAAAACTTGTATACCGTAAAGTTGAAGGACTAAAATTTACCTACCTAACATTCATTTGAAAGGTTTGTTCTGTAAGAACCATTTATTTAAAAACAATTAAATGAATGCCATGCGTTTAAATCTGTTGTAACGATACAAAGATTATAAATGAGCTTAGAATTCCTCCATCTATGTTCTGAACGACGGGAGACGTTTTTTTGAGATAGTTCACTAATACTTCGTGATCTACGCCGAGTACTTCCACATTCTAACGATTATTGGTCACCATCTTCAAGCATTAAAGAGATTATTTTTAAGGCAAAACATAATATCGTTATAATTTTTCGAATTTATAAGCCAATATCGTGTAACTCAAAAGTCAATGTTTATCCGTTACAAGTTTAAATGTTGTTAAAAAAACCATGATGATGTATATGGTTAATGGTTATATTATGGTTAAATGTCAATGCCTTTTTAATAAACTTACTAAAATAAATGAGCTAACAATTAATTTGAAGGCAATCGTAAGTATGTACATTAACATAATTATAATTATAAAAACATAACTAAAATAATTATTTCTATACCATTATAACATTATAAAATCACTTTTATTAAATACCGTGGTACTATGTTATAGATTATAAGGATTTACACGAAACATAACTTATGCAAAGTTTTGGGGTTAGATGAGATTGTGTAGGTTGGTACTTTGAAATTATTAATTTATATTCCTTGCAAATGCTGACAAAATAATTGCAAGAATGTGGAAGTAATCGTCGTAGATTAAGTATTAGTGTAGTACTTTTATTTCCTTTCCATCCCAAGGTTGCCAGGAAGAGATCTCTCATAGCTGTTTTTAATTTAGTTAATAGAATAGAATAGAAAATACTTTATTACACGCCAGATAAACAATACAATAAAAAATAAAAACTAAACCTAGAATGCGTAATGGGCGGTCTAGTTAAGGTTTTTTTATTCTTTATTTGTGTGGTGTACAATAAAGTGTTTTCTATTCTATTATATTCTATTAGCGGACTACCTTAGAAAGCATTTAATTTTATATGGAAGTATTCTAATGTCCAGTCCTTGTACTGTTCTATCAGATAATAAATATATAAATATTTCCGGTCAATCCCCACAACAACATCTATCCCCGTGGTAAGCTCTAAGCTTGTGTTACTAGACATCTGATATACTGAATATAATAGACTTAAATTAATAGTTTTTTTATTATTATAAATATTAAACGCCCAGACCAATGAGAAAGTGGTTGCAGAACATACAAACAATTTAACCCTCGACGGGAAACGACCTCTTAAAGACAAAAATAGAGATAGACATTTTTTTTTAAACTAAGTGGTAACATACGAATTTTGTAGTGAAATTAAATCATTATGTTTGCGAAAACATGGCTAAAATAATTAAATGTTAAAGATATTATTGCATCCGAACCATGATCAGCTTAAGAGCATGCAAACAAATTAAATTAAACAATCAAAAAATATAATTAAGCAAAATGTCTGTTAAGTAACACAATTTCAGATAATTAAATCTCTTTACCGAATGTGTCCACTCAAAAGTAATTTAGGCTGTAATAAGCTTTTTATGTCAAGAGTCCTTAACTTATAATTTAAAACCACTAGTCGACCCAATATCTTTAAGGACCGTAGAGGTACGTGATTATAAATAAAAACAATGTGCCATTCAAAAAATAATTTTGATACAAAGTGCAGAATACCTAGATGTTTAAAATAATTTTAAAACAAAATGCTTGCTCCTTAACTTTTTTAGTCTCTTATTATTTTAGTTTTTTTAACTAAAGTAAATTTTACTTTAACTAAATTGCATGAGGTCAGGAACCATAAATGCAGTAGTGCGCTCGCCATACAGATTGCAAGCGCGCTCCGTACGTAACCGGTTTTGAGCTACAACTTAGGAGTAGACTTACATAAACAAGGCTTAAATTTAAGTTAAGCACATAAAATCCTTCTTCGTCCTTACTTACTTTTACATTCGGGAGATTTAATTGTAAGCTTAAAGCCTTTGGGATAAAGAGCTTTCTTCTACAGCCATTTTGAATCATTTACGGGCGACCCTTTTATAAAATTGTATCATAAAAACCTTTCGGTCCAAATATTAAATTAAAACAAGTGACTTCTAGATTTTTTTATAAACGAGTGAAAAGTAATTTTGGTGATCGCTTTGCGACAACACCTTCTGAATAAATGCTCCATTTTGTGCCATCAATCTTGTCTAAAATAAATCAAGAGATTTGGCTACTTATGAGTAAATTATTTCTATTTTCAATAAGTTTTTGCAGGGGTTTCTCGTGGTATGTTTCTGTATTAACCCTTACTTTTCAACCGACGTAAAAAAAGTAGGAGGTTCTCAATTCTAAGTCGCCATTTGGAAGATATTAATATTTGTTTAGAATAGAATAGAAAATAAGTACATTAAGTTGATAATTACTATGGGATTTAATTAAAAAAAAATTTTTTAAAGAATTTATCATCATCACCCTATTAACGTTCCCACTGCTGGGACAGGGACTTCTCTCTGACAAGAGAGATTAAACCTTAATTCACCACGCTAACCAAATGCGGGTTTTTGAAAGTTTTATAGGTCAAATCATAATCTTCAAGGTTTTGCGAGTTCAAAACTATAAACACAATGCGGTTCTCATATTTTGCACATTCAATCCCATCCATCACCCGATCTTTATAGATCAGAAGAGCAAGCAGAAATTAAATGGACCGACTTGGTCAAGTCACAGATACACACAGAGGTTGTAACAAGAACATTGCCGTAACACGTTTCGCAATATTATCCGTGTTGGTTGGTAAGTGGGTACATTTCACACCCTTGTCCGAAATACATTTGAGGCGTACCGTGGCCCACACACTAATTAATTTGCCTGATAATCGTGTACACCCTACTTAAGCTGAAAATACTGTAAGAAGGGAAACTCAGGCGATAAAATAAGAGATTTCTACACTAACGCTTCAGGCCAGTCGTGCATATGCATATATGGTTGGACATTATCCACAGAATGTACAATCTGTGTACGTATTCGTCTCTCTGCACTATTAAGTAATTGCATTCAAACTACCATTTTAAAGGGGTTACCAGATGCATCTACCTAATTCGAAGAATTATTATAGAATCGAAGAAAATTTATTTTAATGATTTTAATGAGTGATAAACCTCTTTTAGGTTAAACTATTTTTAGTCGGGACTTCACCCGATATTACAAAATGCAGAAAGATTTCGACCTATCACGTAACTGACGCGTTGGTGTAATTGGTAGCACGTTGGGGCACTTTCCCGGAGATGCAGGTTCGAATCCTGTGTGCAGAGGTTACGGAATTGTGTTAATCTATTTCAGCATTAATATAAAAAAAAAATTATCAAAATTACAGCTGCCATTGCTAGCGTAAGCCAACTATCACATTGTGACAATTGTCACCCCGTGGTGAAATAGTCACTACTTTTCGTACGGCGCGCTATTTTGAACTAAGCTTAAGTGCACCTTACAATTGTCACAGCACAGCTATACAATCACATGTCAAGATTTATCTATTTCAAGGAAAACAAACAGCTTATACAACACAATGATATCTGAATAGTAACAGTAAGCCAATAAGCCAAAAAAATACACATTCACTGACAATTCTACAAATATGTCGATGAGAAATAATAATACTTGTTTCACAAAATAATTGTCATAAAAACAGTAGGGTGGATGCCTAAAAAATAATAATTAGTAATTTAGAATAATTTAAAAAATATTTTTTATTTTTGTATAGTTTAAACATTATTTAACATTGACATTGAGCTTGGAGTAATGCTTTCGACAAAAAGTCCGGAATTTTGATGCCTTATATTTTGGCACTTTCTATTCAAATTTATAAACCAAAAAATAGGTTTCCAGTATTTTTGGACGGACTTAAAATTGTTATAATATTAGGTCCTTACATATGAAATTGGCGTTTTTCGTACTGGCCACTTTAATCACAAATTTCTCCTCTTTGGTAAGGAATTCCAAATTCAAATTTGTACAGCTATAGACTCATGTATTTGTGCTTCGATGATCGTCATTCATTTGTTTTTTTTCTTCTGTTTTTTTCTGTTTGCGTCACTCATTTTACAAAATGGAAAACTTAAAATATCGCATTATTTACGAGTACGAGTTCCGCCGTGGCACTAGTGCTGCGGAAACAACTCGAAGGGTGAATGATGTGTATGGCGGTCGTGTTGCAAAAGAAAACACAGTTCGTTTTTGGTTCCAACGTTTTCGTTCTGGAAATTTCGACTTGCAGAACAAGCCCCGTGGACGGCCTGAGACTCAAGTTGATAATGAAGAGTTGAAGGCTATTGTGGAAGCGGATCCATCGCAAACCACGTCCGAGTTAGCTGCAGGCTGCGGTGTTAGTGATAAAACTGTTTTAATTCACTTGAAGCAAATTGGGAAGATTAAAAAGCTTGAAAGGTGGGTACCTCACGAATTGACTGAAGCAAACCGGCAAACGCGCGTCGACTGCTGCGTTACATTACTAAACCGGCACAATAATGAAGGTATTTTAAACCGAATCATTACCTGTGATGAAAAATGGGTTCTTTACGATAATCGGAAGCGCTCAGCGCAATGGTTGGATCCTGGCCAGCCAGCCAAATCCTGCCCCAAGCGAAAATTAACCCCAAAAAAGTTACTTGTAAGCGTTTGGTGGACTAGTGCCGGTATTGTTCATTACAGTTTTCTCAAATCTGGCCAGACTATTACGGCTGATGTCTATTGTCAGCAATTGCAAACCATGATGGAAAAGCTAGCGGCTAAACAACCTAGGCTGGTCAATCGCTCCACGCCACTGCTGCTTCACGACAACGCTAGACCACACACTGCGCAACAGACGGCTACTAAATTAGAAGAGCTTCAATTGGAAAGTCTAAGACATCCTCCGTACTCCCCGGACCTTGCTCCAACAGATTACCATTTTTTTCGAAATTTGGATAACTTCTTGCAAGGGAAAAAATTCAACTCCGATGGGGCAGTCCAAATCGCCTTCAAAGATTTTATTGATTCCCGTCCGACTGGTTTTTTTAGTAAAGGGATCAATGAACTACCTATAAGATGGCAAAAGTGCATAGAAAATAATGGTTCATACTTTGATTAATTAAATATATTATATTAAAAAATATTCGACTTTTTGTTCCTCCCATACAAAACGCCAATTTCATATGTAAGGACCTAATATGTCATATGTTGTTTGACAATTACAATATATTATTCACTAATGGCCAGTGGTTTCATAGAAGTCAGTACTTTAGACTAAATCTGGAGTGACTAATTAATAATTTCACTCCTATTTATTCAGGACTTTCGTATCTAAACAGCATTCTATTATGCTCAGCGCTAAGGAGCTTAGTTAAGCCGGTTAAACTTATTAACTTTATAATGGCGGGTACCTGTGGCCTCGCTAATTTGCATAGGACTGATTTATGAGACTACAACCATATTTACATAGTTCCGGTCAGATTAAATTCACGCACTTTCTTTAGTTAAAAGGTAAGTGAGTGTATGGAGGCTTTTCTATTCACGTCCGTAAGTGTTAACCCTCTGAATCCTTACACGTGACCTCGGGGTGGTGCTAAGAACAGTCTCTGGTGGTAGGCTTCGGCCGCGGCTTGTCACTACCCTCCGGGCTGGGCCAGTGCGTGAAACGATTTTTTCGTGTTTCGTAATGTGGTCCGGAGAACTACCTTCTAGGTCTTCATGCCCCATCTTAGACCACATCGTCACTTTACATCAGGTGAGATTGTGGTCAAATGAAGGCTTATCTAGCATTAAATAAAATAGTAGCGACCCGACCAGTCATAGTGGGTAACGCGACATAGTGGGTATAATTAAGTTGATTCCTGTATTAAGTTATGATAATTTACATTTATTTACTCATCAGTATCAACTTATATCGGTGTGCAGAAGATCGAAGAAATATTTTTGGTTCTGTTAATAATTTAGAGATTGGACAGTGTAATAGCTTGGCGATGGCGATGTGTTCGCTCAAAGACAAAGCCTTTTATTAATAAAAAAAAAAAGTACTTATATCCACATGTTGAAACTGTTTCGAGCTTTAGTTCAGCCACTTCATCTATATTGAATCTTTAAGTTTTAAGCTTTTTGTTTCCCAAATGAATATAATACATATAAATAAATTTGGTAAACAAACATAGATATTATAAAATATGGTTGGACAATGTCCACAGTAAGTACCTACGCTTCACTAATAGGCTAACTGCATAGGTACATATTACTTATTATTTAATTTATTTATTTATAATTTAATGGCGCCATTTATTTGGGGTAGAAAGCAGAAATTAAAAAAATGATAGGCACTTCATAAAACAGATGTAATGCATTAAATCTTTTGTGTTAGCAAAATACGAGTATTATTCATTGAGCTGATTCAAACGTCATTTCCACTCCACACGACAAAAAAATATGACTATTCACTATAACCGAGAAACAATATTAAAAACCTAATTATTTTCGCAATTAAATTCATTGAATTGGAAATAATTGAAACAATACGAACAAAGCGAAAATACAGAAACGAGAGCTTAAAAAGAAAGCTTTTGATAATAAAAGACAAGTACCTATTGGCACGGCACTGGGAAAGTGTTAATTGAAATACCTCTGTTCAAATAAAGGTGAACGCACTGGTTGGAAAGAAGGTGCGATTTTGTTTGTAAAATGTTTTAAAACATGGGTATCTTAAAAGCCGGACACATCAAAAATGTCTACACAAATATATTATAATTTCACTCATTAGCTGTGCTTTATAGCCTCTATATATTTCGGTTTAAAGATAACTCTAATTGGTTAATAAATAATATAACATTTATTTGTTTGCCACAAAAACAAAAGAGAATCACGTACTTAGAAAAAAGTACCTACTTGCAGCACAAGGCCAGGTAGGCTTACCTACAAATATATTTTATAGGAGATTTTATTTAGTTCATTTATTTTCGAAACTGGCAAAGTAACTTGCAGAATATAGGCAGAAGCATCTTTTTAGAACACAACGATAACTATAGTATTTGCAAACCCGCCTGCTAAGCAAGACAATATGGCATTGCCTCAGCATTGATGTAAGGCTCTTGTCTAGTAGTGGGCATTCTACCGTTGAAAACCTATGTGCTAGCAGCCCGTAAGATCTGTCCTCTTAGTTCATCACCCTATTAACGTTCCCACTGCTGGGATACAAGGACTTCTCTCTTGACGAGAGAAATTAGGCCTTAATTCACCACGCTGCCCAAGTGCGGGTTGGTGAATGTAACATGTCCTTCAAAGGGTTTAAAGTTCTCAGAACATGCCGGTTTCCTCACGATGTTTCCTTTAACGATGAAGCACGTGTTTAAAGCGCACATAAATTCTCAAGAAGTAAAATCCAGAGCTGCATGGTGGGATTTGAACCCACGACCTTCGGAATGAAAGTCGTGTGTCCTCCCAATTAGCCAACACGGCTTTTTTTCTGTCCTGTCTGTCTGGGGAAAATTATTATTGATATATTATAACATTATCGATGAAACGAGAGGGTCTGGTTAAATGCCTTAGCTAATATTTTTGGGAAAATTGTATCAACAAGCGGGAATTCACACGATTTTCTGTGGAAACACCTTTTCTGAACAAGACATTTTTACGCTCGAATGAAGGGAAGTGTTAGGTTGACAACAACTTTATATTGCAATAATTTTGTTAGGGTTCCCTATCCAATTTGTAAAATGGGACTCTATTACTAATACTTGCTGGTCTATATGATCTGTCTGACCACATCTCACCTGGCTTTTTCTCAAGAACCGCGACAGATAGAGAGTTAGAATTTTTAAGGTATATGAATTTCTGTTCCTGCTATAACAATAAACATAAATAAATAAACCAATATTTCCGGACTACTCACACAGCATCTCCAAACTAAAAAAAAAAACCAAACTAAGCAGAGCTTGTACTATGGGTGTTCATCATCATCACCCTATTAACGTTCCCACTGCTGGGACACAGGGACTTCTCTCTTGACGAGAGAGATTAGGCCTTAATTCACCACGCTGGCCAAGTGCGGGTTGGTGAATGTCACATTTCCTTCAAACTCTTTTAAAGTTCTCAGAACATGCCGGTTTCCTCACGATATTTGCCTTCACCGTTAAAGCACGTGTTTAAATCGCACATAAATTTCTCAAGAAGAAAAATCCAGAGGTGCGTGGCGGGGTTCTAACCCACGACCTTCGGAATGAAAGTCGAGTGTCCTCCCACTTAGCCAACACGGCTTTTTTTATGGGTGTTAGGTGACTAATATACTACATAGTTAATTTTTAAATACGTACATATGATAGATAGAAAACACCCAGACCACAACCAAACCAGAAATCAATTTTTATTATTATTATTAAATAAAAATGATTTTACAAAGTTTAGCAACGTTCCTCGCGTTCAGTACTTGGATGGGAGACTGTTTTCTATCTATAATATGTACGTATTTACAAAAAAAAATGTAGCTGAGCTAAAAAGTTTAAAATCAAGGTCGATGTCGCCTATGAGTGATGGCTCTGCGTTCCAATTCAATTCATTTATTCTCAATCAATAAATACATTGTGTCGGAAAATTACACAGTAAATATAGAGGTAATAATACATTAAATGTATATTAAGCTTATACATAAACCCAAAATTCTTAATGTAAAATAATAAAAAAAAAGACCAATCGAGTCTTGTGAGGCAAGTTGGTATTTAGCTGAGCTATAACTCGCTTAAAGTATAATAATTAATACTTTTTCCTTGGTCTGGGTGTTTAATATGTATAATAAAAAATATCTATATATGTATGACTATTATAATAAGTATATCAGATATCTAGTACCCGTAATACAAGCTTAGAGCTTACCACGGGGCTAGATGATGTTGTGTGCATTGTCTGGAAATATTTATTTATTTTTATATTTTTATCAATTTAAGATCATATTTTAATAAACTTTTGACATAAAATATGACACAAGAGCTTTTATAATAAAATTATTCCTATACCTAATCAATAAGAGAACGGAACACTGCGTCCCATCACAGCTGACTTGACCGTCTGTACGTCACGTACTACAAATGGCGGGGATTGTACCAGGACAATAGGAGTAACAGGCAGATCGACAAGTATTGTGCTAAATATCGTATTACATTCCGTTTTTGGTTGTTTAGTTCAATATCGGTATACTAACTTTATTTTTTATTTTACTTAAAATACTTTGTACAAGAAGAAGGCCTTAATGCCAAGGCAATTTCTACCTGCCAACCTGTACAAAAAATATGTTTCTTGACTCACTTTACCTTTTGCTGAAAACTGTATCAAAAACCGTGCAGTCGTTGTGAGATTATCCCAAAAAACAGACTGAGAGTCGATCGGACATTAATAATTTAGGAAACAATAGATATTTAATCTAATATTAAAAAATAATTAGATATTAAATAGTTAATGGACGACAGTAACAGAACCAGCCACTAGCAAAGATACCTTCCAGGTCTTCATGTCCCATCTTAAACCACATCGTCACTTTACATCAGGTGAGATTGTGGTCAAATGAAGGCTTATCAATAATAAAAATAAATCTCTATTTTCAAACATGCCAAATTCGAGTTTCATATCTAAATTTATCTTAACGTTTTACCAAAACACGATCCAACAAAAAGTTCCAGCATATTGGGGAAAACGAATGCAAATAAAAAACATTTTGCGAGAGAAATGATGATAGTATTGAAGCACGCAGGCCTCTAGAGACAGCCTTTTGTTGCAAATACCGTGTTTTTCTGAGTTATTCGGACAAATATTCATAATTTACATTGTTATAGCTAGGCTGCGGCCCGCCTGGATTTTCAGTCTGGAATAATTTTGCTTTCTTATCGTCATTTAAGCCTTTGTGCTTTTTATTTATAATCTTTTTCCTACTTAATTGAGTAGATGTTTGTATTTAATATATTGATGATGACAAAGGGCTGTACTGATCAAGGATTTGGAATTTATTAATAGGGTCTCCAATGAGGTGGGTGATTGATATAAGTCACAGTAAAATAACCTTTACATTATTCTTACTCGGCCGAGACTTGTAAATAAATGTCCATAGCCACGCGGTACCTGTAGGTACTGTACATGCGATTGGGTTGCCCACCTACACTTATGTAGTTTGACAAATTTTTTTTTATTTAATTACATTTATTTAGTTTGACTTTCCATCTAGTTGGTAATTGTAAATTCATTTTTATATTAAACTAGCTAACAAGCTGTTTCAGAAGAATACGGTAACTAACATTGTGACATGGAAATGTTATATATTAGATGATAAAATGCTTTGTAAATAGAATATAAAGTAGAATTTTAATAATCAAATAAGTCTTCTATATTTTTAAGTCTTATAAAACATATTTTGATTCGACTGGGAAATACAAAATGCTTTATTATAAGGTCAATTTTAAACCATAAAAATATTAATTCAGGCATCTCAGGCCCTTAGAAACATATACCTTACAGACTAACATACATAAAAATATAAATATTATATACTTAAGTGTCCGTATCGTGGATCATCTGTTACGGCGGTGTCGCCTTGCGTGTAGGCGACCGAAAAACCGTCAAAACTATAATATAAAGCTTAGTAGAAATTAATATCACAATATAATTTACTCGTCATATTATATAGGAAATTGTACATATTTTTATAAACAAAATCGAGCGGTTATTAGTAAAATGTCAACGCTAACATTTCGTCACTGTAGCATGATCGCGGCTGCCTGTATCCCTTGTGTAACCTTCGATCGAGGCGCATAGGTATAGCTCATGTTTCAACCATTTTTATGAAGTTGGAATACTGTATAGATAGGTTTACCGTGCCAAAGCCGAAGTTTATGCTAAAGGCCGTTTCCGATTGGTCAATGGATTAATGAAATATTTATGCATATACGATAAAAATCCACCATGAAATTGCACGAGTGAACTTTTCATTGGATTGTACAGATTATGAAAATTTGGAACAGGGCCTTTTAATTACTTTCTGATTGAGTTCAGGGGAATGAAACCGATACAAAGGTGATTAATTAAGAAAGAAGGAATGTTTGTTAATCATGCTCATTCTGAAACAATTCAAGTTACTAAAATAATTATATGCAAAAGAAGTTGTAGCTAAATATAATTAATAGAGATTATACCGAAAGCTCCGGCGTAAGAGTATTTTACATTCAAAGTCTTTCAAATTTTTTACATTTTATAAGGACATCAACAAACCCGCGTTGTCAAATGAAAAATTATGACTAGGGCTAGACACAAACACTAAGCTGCATTGAGCCAAACCTTGGAAAAATACACGTTGGCTAAGAGCAGTTGGGAGTTGGAATCACACTCGACTATCCGAAGGTTGAGGGTTAAAGCTACCTCTGGATTAGTCTTCTCGAAAAAATTATGTACGATTTAAAAACACGTGCTACCACGGTGAAGGCAAACTTCGTTAAAAACCGTGGTGCTCTGAGAACTTTGAAAAGTTTGTAGAACATGTGACATTCACCAGCCTGCACTTGGCCAACTGTGAATTAAGGGCTAATCTCTCTCGTCAAGACAGAAGTCCCTGTGTCTTAGCAGTGGGAACGTAAATAGGGGTGCTTTTGCATTGGATTAGAGGGGTGGACCGTTTTAGTCTAATTCCCTTTTGTTTTGAGGGTCATATTGATGATGACGATAATTTTCTATTTATCGGCACATGTAAACCTGCTGAGACCAAAACATTACAAACTTTAAATCGAATTCATAACACCCCCGAACAAAGTACATTTTAATTTACCAAATGAAAATTTCCACTTATTCGTCAATCCATCATTCCGAAGTTAGATTCGAATCGTAAAAAACAATCAGCATATTCATGAGGCAGTGCGTATTCACATTCATTATAAAATTAATTTGTTCTCGGCTTCTTGATGAGAGGTCGGCGAATATACTCGTAGTTCGATACAAATCGGTAACGAATGAGGTTCAATGGAAGTGAAGTGGGAAGAGCTAATGTGATTAAGGACTTTTGTTGTTGCATGATGTACAAGGTGTTTCAAAATTGGTATATACTCGTAAAGCGGAAAAGTTGTGAATAGCACACGCAAACATATTTTGTTCAACAAATTTTCGATAAGTGCATTATATATAAAAATATATATAATATAAAGCAGAAATCATCATGGTTATTAACATTATTAAGTTTAACAAGGTAATATTTACCATGATTTAACGGTTTTTGAGTTTTGCAATATTTTGATTTAATTTTTTTTTTATATTATACACCTATCTGTAAACGAGAAATCAATAGAATGTTTCTTAGGCATTGAAGTTTCGTGTTACCCCCCTCCCCCCACTTAGGAACTTTGATACTCTATATCTTGTCACTTTCTTATTAAATTAATAAAGCTAAGAATAGGTGTCCAGTATTTGTGGGCTTATCAGACGGAATAAACAGAAAACCAATTGCGACGGAATTATGGGGAACTCTAAAACCGTTAATCATAGTAAATATCCCGTTATTAATCATAATTATGTATGCAAATTTACAAGAAACAATACAAAACAATATTCTTTATGAAACACCAAAAAAAAAAAATATTACAAAGAATTGTGCAAAGCAAAAAGTGAGACAAAGGGCGACCTTATCACTAAAAGCGATCTCTTTCAGGCAATTTTTGGATGGAAAGAGATCATTGTACACACAGAAGCAGTGGCGTCTACAACAAAATTGTAGAAGTCTAAAAAATGTAATAAATGGGTACAAATAGATAGGTTTAAAGATAACATAGTAAACATAATAGTTAGAGAAAGAAAATAGTGATTACAAAACAGTACAGAAACACTAAAATGGAAAATGAATAGAATAAGAAACGTAATTCTAAACCATCCTTTAGTCCATGTCTTTACCCCATAGCTTAGTGGTAATGATCTTTCATAACGTCTCCTCTACCTTAGTTTATCTTAGCACATAAAACGGTTATAACACGTTATTGTCGTAACGTTGACGACAATAACTAGTTATTAACGGCTTTCATTAATGTTTATGAGGTCTTGCGGTGTGTACAATAGAAATTAATATTATTTTTTGGCTATTTTGGACAATGATGATATTTGATTGAAATGGGGATTTTTTAAAGTTGAACAACAAAACATGAGAATTATAAAAAAATATGAACGAAGTCTCTTTCTACTACGAGTGAGCTCAATCGAATGATTCCAACATTTTGGCATAACTACTCGTCTGCTATTTAAAAAACACGTAATTTGCTGTAAGTGATGAAATTATTGTCAATTGATACAGTAAATAAACATAAAAAAGTGTTGAGGAAGCAAATCGTATACGGGTTCTGAAATTATTTAGGATAATCAAGTACAAACAATTTTAAGTACTTATTCTAAGAAACCGTACTAGATAGAGATTTGATTCTGAAGCAATTTTTGTAAACAAACATTGACTCTGTCGATTGTCATAAGTTTCATCACTGGTGATCACGTGATTTTACGTTTTTTTTCAGAATGCAGCAGATGTTTTGCTCTTTCTAAAAAGTACAAAAAGCCGAATACCTCAGAAACTTAAAAGACTTGTTTCCTTAACACTTTTTTTTTGTAAGTATTTACTCTGATGATTGACATGGGTTTCCTCAATGGCCGCAAAATCACTTTTTTGTCACTGTATATCCGAACATTTGTATTGAGCCTTTAATACTTTTTGAAATGTATTATTTGACGCATTTTAAGGTAATTTATCAATTAACGACATATCTCCGTAAAATCATCAGTGAACTCTGATTGGCTGAATATACTCCGTAGGTTATTTTACGAAAAGTTACGCGGGAGGCGAGCGATCGAAGTCGCCAAAGCGCCAGAAAGCATGGTTAAAGATATATTTCTATTATAACGTTAAAATTCAATAAAGATGATATGACTAAATTGCCATCCACCAATCATATAACATTGTATTATTTTACGGGTGACATGTTTATGAGAAATAATACGCTTAGCAGGCATTGGTCCATTTGTGTATGATTATATAATATTATATAAAATGCGTAAATACATATACGCGTTCTTTGGGCTGAGTTGAGTAAAAGTGATAAATGTGTTCTCAAATTACAATAAAGGCAATGCAAATTACATTGCATAAGAAATTAATTTGCAGCAAATCCACTCGCAACTGACCAATTCGACATAAACAAAGCGTGGCCAATCATTTTGTCACAAAATACCCAAAGGATTTATTCGATTCGCAGATAAAACTATGAAACCCTTTTCCAATTTGTCAACCCAACGTATTATTAATGTCCGCGGTTACTAACTTGTCGCATATATCTTGGGGAAATATGAACTGGCTTAGGAAGAACTCATGGTTGTTTGGGACGAATAATAACCAGGGTGACTTGAGGAAATATTTTTGTGCGTGTTTTTGTGGGCATTGGTGATCATTTGAATGCCTCAGTTGTGCCGGAAGGTCCGCTTGCTGCGAAAGATAAGTCTTGGTATTTAATATGTATGCTATAAAAAAAAAGTTTAAATAAATAAATATTTCCGGACTAATCACACAGCATCACAGGTGACTGACATACTACATAAATAACATAATATTTTTTTTGTAAATATATACTAATGATACATAGAAATCCCCATACCTGAAACCAGAAATTGTGAATCGTACAAACTCTGAAAACATAAATTTTGAATCGTACAAAATCTGGTTCCGCAGCAGGAATCGAACCCGCAACCTCCTGCGCGGTGACTATCGCCCACCGAGCCACAGAGGTCGTCAAAATGTATGTCTATAACATTAAGTATATCAGATGTCTAGTACCAATAACACAAGCTTACCACGGGGCTAGATGTTGTGTGAATTCGCTATTTTATTTTATTTATTTACATACTCGCAGTGCCCCGCCGTTAAACTCGCGCATTTTCCCGGAGTAAAAATTATAATCAATCACCATCTCACAGTTCAGGCAAATCGGGACAGCCTTTGGCTGTAAATTATCAACAAACAGCCAAACACAAAATTTAACAATTTTTATGAATAACTATAACTAACTTATAACTATGAAGTAATAGGTATTGATGTATATTTATGTTCTATACATTGTATATTCCTGTCTTTATATTAATCTTACTCATTGTACTCAGTCATCGCAATGTTCAGGTCCCTTTAATAAGACGGTACTTTATAAGGTCCACAAATCCTAGGACTTAAGATGCTTCAAGACAGACGTCAGTTTTAATGTCTACTTCAAGTTATAGAGGGAAACGGTTAACTTAGCTGTTAAGTCTGAGGATATTTACTTTAAATGATTATAGGTAGTATCCACATACTAGGTTTTTATTAACAATGTTTATCGATTAAAGGTTAAAGAATAACAAAAAACCATTATTGCTAAGCGCAGTTACGTTCTGAATATTATGATTTAAAATTTTACCTTTAAGCTGTTGGGGTTTAAGCAATTAAACAATTAACAAGATGACAAAAAAAGGGGATCATAAGTATAATATTCCATTGCGTTCTCATATCACCCTATTACGATCCCACTCATGGGACACAGGGACTTCTCTCTTGACGAGCGAGATTAGGCCTTAATTCAGGACATCTGTTGGAATGAAATTAAGATTTTTTTATGCTATATAAGTCTTCATTTGAACACAATTTCATCTGATCTAAAGTGACGATGTGGTCTGAAGATGGGGCATGAAGACCTAGAAGGTAAATGGCTTCTCTGGGCCACATTAAGAAACACAAAAAAATCGTATCACGCACTGGCCCAGCCCGGAGGGTGGTAACAAGCCGCGGCCAAAGCCTACCACCAGAGACTGATCTTAGCACCACCCGGAGGTCACGTGTAAGGTTTCAGAAGGTTTACACTTATGGACATGAACAGAAAAAACCGCCAAAGATACAATAGGTAGTATAATCATTTCCACAAAAACTAGTCAGTTCTTATAAATTGCACCATACCACAGTGCTGCCACCTGCAATATACCTGTGGATACTAACCGAGATTGGACACTGGGCTTTATCCAATCATTTCAGGGACATTGTCGGTAAGTCTTATGGGGTAGCCAACACTGTCTTAAGTGAATTAATCTAGAACTGGGTGTTGAATACCACTGATAGTATTATGATGAATATTGGAAATTACCGCATGGTATGCGTTAAGTTTCGGCCATACTCTCTCTTTCTATCAAACGGCTTTATGCATACTCACGCGACCACAAAGCACTTCCCGCGTTGCTGACGCGTAGGCTTGGCCGAACCTCTAAAGTAACTGTGAAAAGCCAGACTGATTATTGGCGATGCAAAGATTATCCGCACGCCTCTAGCGGCGAAATTTAGAAACAGTCTAAGAACGACATTTTGTTTGTTTATTATCTGATTTGTATTTATGTTTTTCCCTGACGTTAATTGTAACGAAAACCGTCAAAGTGTCGTTCTTCACAATTTTGACACTAGAGGTGCTGTTAGAATCTTTGCATCGCCAATAGTAGTAGTTTTTATCTACAGCTAATAAGTTTGCGTCTCAGTTTTTATAATAGCACTAGTTTTAACCTTGGTAGTTTTTTGTTTATAAATATGACGGCGCGCGCCAGTAGCGCCGGATAACCGAATAAGAGCGAGACCGATATCCGGTTTGCTCTAGTGAAGCTCCGTATCTGTGGTAGCGGGGCGGCCATGTTGGTTTTGGCATTTGTCAAAACTTGTCAGAACGGAATGGTCGCTTGCGCACCAAGTCCACGGCGAATCACTAAAATTCGGTGTAATCCTATTTGATTTTGATTATAATCAAATCTAGAATTGATCAGGGTAGTCTAGTTTATCTATCAGTGATATTATTTCGTGTTAATTTGTGTAGCAAGAAAATTAAATTGAAACCTGTTATACCTGGTGTTGTGATTTAGCTCATTGCCCTAAAAACCTACGACGCCTGACCCAGAGAGGCCTCCTGTTCCGACATCAGAAGTGGGATCGATGGGGCAACCAAATGAGCGATATCAACAACAAATGGATGAATCCTCTGCCACAAAATTACTTAGCAACATGGAAGCGTTATTGTCTCGTGTGCTATCGATGCCGCAGAATGCAACCGTGAGTAATACTCCGACGAAGCTATTGGAATTCAATCCTGATGACTTGGATGCCGACATAGACGGCTAGTGTAACGTGTCTGATCTGATTATAAAAGGAAAACGGCTAGAAGGTGTGGATTGCTTGTCGCGCTTACAAGTGCATTAAAAGGACGTGCCGCCGCGTGCCTTACTAGGCTGAATTTGAACGAACTGACTTGGGATGTGGTTAAACAAACTTTAATCGCAAGGTTTTCCAAACCCAACCTGTATCAGGATTATTTTGATGATATATTGCGTTTTGAAATTGGATTTAAGGAGTCAGCATCCGAAGCCGCTATGCGTTTGTGGAATTTTACTGAGCGCATACCCAAATTAGAAATGATCGAAGAGATTATAACGGGGCTCGTAATATCAGTGCTATGCGCCGAGAGTTGAATGCTCATACAATCACAACCAGGGCTCAACTCTTTAGAACACTTGGTGGAATATCTCTAAAGCGACGGTTTGACGGCAGTGATAAACAAGAACCGGAAATTAAACGCTCTCGTATTTCGAATGAAAGATTTAATGGTGACAACTATTGTGGCCTTGCGGGTCACGGGCCGACTGCCGAAAACGACAACGGGATGACGCTGCTCCTTCTAGCAGGCTGCAGCAATCTTCAGGATCAACTCGACTTCTGGAGGGGTCACCATCAGTGCCCTGCTACACATGTGGAAGGCCTGGCCACATAGCTCCTGCGTGTCCGGACGGAAAGAGCGGTGATGGGGCCGCGGTCGGAGTCGTCAGTCTGTGTGAACATCGACCTTCGGGCGGGGCAGTGGGAGCATCCGGTGAGCGCGTTCCTTTTTTTATTTGATAGCGGATCATCTTGATCAGTTACTGTCAGTTTTTTTTCGGGTGCTGTGTGCAATGATCTAGTTTGTCTTAGCGGTATAGGTGGGGATAATATTGAGTCTTCTTCTTTAGGTGCCACTTCATTACTGAAGGTTGGCAGTCAGCTCCTAAAAATAATATTGAGTGCACGTCTCAGATCCTTAGTGAGGTGGCGATTGATCAAATAACAACGATATTGCTTTTTCACATTGTGCCTGATAGCAGCATTGCTGTGCCTGCTATTATTGGTAGGGACATTTTGGAGAAAGGCATTAGTGTTAACCTTGATAATGATACCTTGTCATTCAATTATAAACAAACTTCACATTTTTGTGACTTGGCTGCGGGAAAACAATTTACAGATGTAGATACAGATTTGCAGGGGAAGGAAAAAGAGGCACTTGTGACACTGTTGAATAAATACGCCGATCACTTTATCGAAGGTATACCTACAAATCGAGTCAAAACGGGGGAGCTTAAGACAGACTTAATCAACACAAAGTTGTTCAGCGTTGTGCTTATAGACTAGCTCCTAGAATCTGGGGTCATTCGAGAAGGTTCCTCTCCTTTTGCAGGCCCTATGCTCCTGGTGATAGGGAGGGACAATTCAGAGAGTTATGGCGCGGTCCTTGTGCGGAAGAGGGGGGCCTCTGCGGAGAGGAGAATCTCGGTATCACTCGTGTGGGTTGGGGGCACTTGCTTTCGTACTTGCGGTTGAACACTTCAGGTATTGTCTGTACGGACGACGGTTTCATATACTGACTGCAATTCGCTTAGAGCGTCGAGGTCTAGGGTCGGTTTAACTGCTCGAGTGCGCCTGCGGTGGGCGTTTTCACAGGCCTGCGACTTTGACATAATATGCCGTGAGGGTCGCGGAGTGGAGCGCGCTGATTGTTTCTCTCGAAATCTGCAACCCCAAGCGGACGCTCCAAAACCGGTCACTGCAGAGGCTAAAATTGTTCAGTTTGTCGAGTTACATCAAGGTTGGTTATCGGTTGAACAAAAGCGTGATATTGAAGGGATTTGACCACAAAATTCAAAGACGATGAATTACCCGAAAATGTAGCGTATACTTATGATGTGACTATATACTGTATGTGTGTGTGTGTGTGTACTTATGACTTATGATGTGTGTGATGGTATTCTCCATAGAAAAGTTGTTCGAAATAAAGTAGTGTCATGGTTGCCAGTAGAACCGCGTTCATTGATTTGGACATTAATAAATCACGTTCACAATGAGATACAGTTCAGACAGTATTTAGGCAAAGATAAAACTCTCGACAAATTAAACGAACAGTATTGGTTCCCGCGAATTTCGAAATGCGTACGTAAGTTTATCGATTCTTGTATAGTTTGCAAGTCATCAAAAGGCCCACCTGGTGCTCAACCTGTTCAATTAATCCGATACCCAAGGTTTCCGTGCCCTGGCACACTATTCACATTGACTTTACGGGACAGTTGAGCGGGAAGAGCGACCGAAAGGAATAAATACTGCTCGGTAATAATTGACGGCTTTACCAAGTACGTGTTGCTAGAACATACTATGTCTATTGATGCAGAAAGTGCAATTAAAGCATTGCAAAAGGCTGTTCCCCTTTTCGGAGTGCCTAAACGAATTATAGTAGATCAAGGGAGGTGTTACGCTAGCTCCGAATTCAAAGACTTCTGTGCTAGGCATAAAATTGAGCTCCATTTTATTGCTACAGCTTGCTTACGGTAATAGAAAATGATGGTAATAAAACTGGCGTGACGAATTAGGCAATGTTCAGCTTGCAATTAGCGGCACCGGGTCTGCTGTTACTAAATACACACCCACGGAATTGATGTTTGGGATTCGAGCTCAATCATTAGGCATATCTGGCTTGGACCCTGTATCACAAAACTTACCAGCTCGATTAGAACTCGATGTTATTAGGGAGGACGCCTTAAATAATATTAAACGGGCTGCAGCATCTGAAATAGAACGCTTTAATCGCAGACGTTCAATCGTGAGTCCGTTTTCTGAAGGGGATTTCGTGTTTATTAAAAATAGCGAGCATAGTTAAACTTAACTGGATAGAAAATTTAAGGGACCGTATATTATAACCGCTGTTCTTGAAAACGACAGCTAGTAGCTAAAGGGCTTAAATAATTCTTCGCGCTCCTACAAATACGCACGTGAGGGCTTGCGCACAGTGCCTGCTGGGCACGAAGGTTTACTGGAAGTTTCAACTAGTCTAATGAGTGAAGGGGAGACCGTGACGGCGCCGATAGATGTAGATGGTAGTGATAGCCTTCAAGTAGACAGTAGTTATGATAGATTATCTAGAAACTGCGCGTGCTCTGATACCATTTCTGTAAGCCGCTCTGATACACTAACGGCGGGTTCGGATACTTGATAGTGTATACTCTGATCCTGAGACGATTGAAGTACAGTGTGAAGTCGAATTTACTATATACTGAATAAGATGGTCCGCAGTCTTAGGTATGATCATTTTGATTTGTGTAATACCTATACTTTGTGTGTGATGATTGTGAAGTTGGTCGAAAGGACAGTGCTGTTGTTACCAGAGTCTGGTCAACGATGCACTCGTCCGGTCCAAACTTGTTGAGTGAAATGGTTGATGGAGAGTGTCGTCCGGGCCAAAGAGTATTTGGTTGAAGGGATGCACGTCTTCATTCTCGTGAGTGGTCGAAAGGACAGTGCCGTCCGGTCCATGCCATACTTTTAACTAAGTTATGGCTGGTCGAAGGGACACACTCGTCCGGTCCACATAATTTTGTGTGCATTGATTCTCGTGGGTGGTCGAAGGGACAGTGCCGTCCGGTCCATGCTATACTTTTAACTAAGTTATCGCTGGTCGAAGGGACACACTCGTCCGGTCCACACGATGGGTGGTCGAAGGGACAGTGTCATCCGGTCCATGCCATACTTTTACTAAGTTATCGCTGGTCGAAGGGACACACTCGTCCGGTCCACATAATTTTGTGTGCATTGAGCTGTTGAAAGGATAATGTCATCCGGTCCATGCTCTGCTTTTCATCAAGTTATTGCTGGTCGAAAGGACACACTCATTCAGTCACGAGTAATAGTCGAAACATTAAATGAGATGAGATATAGGAACCTTTAGGCTTGTCAGGTTGGACGAGCGGATATCTAGGTCATGGTTGTTGTCTTGTTTCGGGACCAATTGCTGAAATGCGCCCGAGGACGGTCGATAGTCAGTATGGCCGTGACGGCGCGCGCCAGTAGCGCCGGATAACCGAATAAGAGCTAGACCGATATCCGGTTTGCTCTAGTGAAGCTCCGTATCTGTGGTAGCGGGGCGGCCATGTTGGTTTTGGCACTTGTCAAAACTTGTCAGAACGGAATGGTCGCTTGCGCACCAAGTCCACGGCGAATCACTAAAATTCGGTGTAATCCTATTTGATTTTGATTATAATCAAATCTAGAATTGATCAGGGTAGTCTAGTTTATCTATCAGTGATATTATTTCGTGTTAATTTGTGTAGCAAGAAAATTAAATTGAAACCTGTTATACCTGGTGTTGTGATTTAGCTCATTGCCCTAAAAACCTACGACGCCTGACCCAGAGAGGCCTCCTGTTCCGACAAATATATTAGTATTTAAGTAAACATGTTTCTTTTCGTAAAGGATAAATAAATAAATTAAATAATAATTGTTTTTGGATGGTCCGACCCGTTTTTCGCTCCTTTCATATAAAATAAGAAAACAACTGAGTCGAATTTAACGTACAACAATTCGTAAAATTTTCTTAAAAAAGTGTACTAACTGTTCAATTCTCAGATAAATATTGTACCCATACATTATTCGACTTCAGAGTACCGTATGACTAAAAAAAAATTCATCATTAGCCAAAACCGACGAAGTTATTTAAAAAATCTTTCTATTATTTCATAACGTTATTTAGAAAAACCAAGTCAAAACGTTACCTCCCTAATTTGGGTTTAAAATAAAAACATGCATTTTAATGTCAAATAAAAAGCGCTGCAAAGTTATTTGAGTCTCAAACTTCAGCAACACTGTACTAAATTAGTTTAACTTAAATCACTTTATAAGAAAACGCATCTAAATTCAAAGTTAATTAAATAGTCAAGTGATTGTAAATTGTGTATGGAGAAGCAGCGGACTTTTTATCTACAACATTCATAATATCTGAGAAAAAATTCTTCCAATAATTAACAAAAAAAAAACAAAAATACTAATAATGAAGAAGGTATTTTAAGGGAAGGGAAGAATTAGAACACATTTACCTAGCTCTCATGTAACGTCGCTAGCTTCGTGGTAACACATCAGAGCTTGTATTACGTATACTAGGTAGACATCCGATAATATATAGAGCTTATGCCTTTCGTTTTAGACCTGGCGCGCAAAAACGCGGGCGCGGTTTTATGTCAAACTCGTACAAAAGTGATCAGTCACTTGGTTAAAGAATATTGGTAAGTTTCATACTAAGAACCTAGGTACGTAATATTCTTGAAAATATATGTAATTATACAACATTTCAATTGGAAACAAGAAAATAAATTGTAACATCAACTATCTACGATAGACTAGGATTTCCTTCAATAAATACGCTATAAATAACGACTAGCTATTCACTCCACGACGTTGGTTTATGGGAACGATGTATATTTATATAAATAAATTAATATTTCCGGACTAATCACACAGCATCACCTAACCATAACCAATTTATTATTCTTTTTCCAAGCTAAGCTTGTACTTTGGGTGTTAGGTGACAGATACATTTTTTTTTGGAAATATTATAATATACATAATATGCCGTGTTGGCTAAGTGGGAGGACACTCGACTTTCATGCCGTCGTGGTTACAAACCCCGCCACGCATTTTAAATGACGTTAATTCTAAATTATTTTTCTTTATCTAGCCGCTGATTTAATCTTTATATAGTTTAAAAATCCGCTGGCACTGCGTACAATCATTGTAAAAACTATAAATTAAGTTTAATACTCTGTAGACAGCTCGCGCCGAGTTTGCTGTAAGTGTTGCGAAGTTCCCAGTAGCTTGAATCTGTTGAGACAATTGTCACAACACTGTTATATTGAAGATACAGAATTAATTGTCGTTTTACTTCCGTTCTGTACTTTCAGTGCAGATGGTGTTTTTTATAGGAGATGATAGAAGGGTTATATAAAATAATAAATAATAAATATTTCCGGACTACTCGCACAGCATCACCTAACCCCAAACTAAGCAGAGCTTGTACTATGAGTGTTACGTGACTGATATAACTACATAGATACATTATTTTTTGTAAATACATGCATTATGATGGTCGTTCTCCTATTTTGGGTATTTTCGTTTTTCGTAATGTGGTCCGGAGAAGCCTACCTTCTAGAGGTACTTTACATCTGATGAGATTGTGATCAAAATTAAATAAAGGCTTATTTGCTTAAATAAAAACACTATTTATGCATAATCTAATCACCCCTATTTACTTTTACACTGCTGGGACACAGGGATATCTCTCTTGGGCCGGGTTGGTAATTGTTACATGTTCTTTAAACTCGTCAAAGTTCTCAGAATATCCGGTTTCCTCATGATGTTTGCCTCCATCTACAAAGCAAAAGGTTACCACGAATCTTCATCGGCTGATGTTGCCGACCATAAATCATAAATATTATGTTTAAAATCGTCACTTAATAATATCGCATTGTCACGCGGTTGACATTACGCATGCAAATTTTCAGCACAATTGGAAACTGGGAAGCTTGCCAAATGTAACGTGCAACATTTGATTACCGAAAAACACTGGGATAGTTGAAACTTAAATGGAGTTTTAATAAAATGCTGTACAAACTTAACTATATCTTAAGTATAGTTCAGAACTACACAGTTCATTGTTATTTAATTTAATTAAATTCAAAGATCATTTTTGTTCCTTTTTTTCAGTTTAATGACTGTTCCTTAACAAAGAATAGTTATTTATATAATATAAATAGTTATAGTTTAAATAGTTGATTTTAGCAGGAAGTACTAGGCTGTTGTATTTATTAATTACAAGCGGCACGCCCCAGCTTTGCACGGGTAGCTATTTTACCGGAAATTATTCGATTTTTTCTTGCTGTAAAAACCATCCTTGAACTCCAACGAACATTTAAAAATAATTGGCCATATTGGTCTAGGCGTTGTTGAATTATGCGCTTAGCAACACATTTTGCGATTCATTGTGGAAGATGTAAATCAAATTTTATTCCCCTTTTTCAGCCCTAAAAAAAACTTTAAGCAATAATAAGACTAACTGTGAGAATTATTTATAAACAAATCAATATGGGAACGCGCGAAAACTGATTGCGCCCGTCGAGAAATGGCTGTGACGTCACGTCGCCGGTTGTGTTGTCGCGGACGAACGGTGACGGCGCGCGGGCGGTTGCTTAGCTCTGTAAACTTACTTTCGTTCATTTCGATACGTTTGTAATTTTTTATGAATGTTATACCAACCAACCACCCAACATGGATCCAGAATTTTCACGTGGACAATCAAATAATCTTCCGAAAGTCGATTTAGGTACTTATGGTTGCGGATTATTTCACAAACCATGCTAAGTATATTATTGCAGAAAACTTGCAAGGTAAGTGTAAATATACATATAACTAGATATTAATCTAAGTAGTACCTCTGCATTACGTTATTTGTAGGAGGTAGATTAATCTATATATATAAAAATGAATCCCTATTTCCCTTGGTCACGGCATCACGCCTAAACGGCTGGACCGATTTCGCTAATTCTTTTTTTGTTCTGTTCGTTATTATCAGGAGAAGGTTCTTATGAAAGAATTTAAAATAACATAACCACCATATAAAATTAATAACCTTTTTTAATGTAACCTTAAGACATTTAACATAGAATTGACTGAACGTGTGCTGCGAATATAGTCGAAGACGATGAAGAAAAAAAATGACGTTTAAAACGGATTCTTCTTTCAATCTTATTTTATTGCTAAACAATACGTTTAAATAATTAATTTATAGGATCTAAGAATTAAAATAATAAAATCAAAAATCTGCTCATTTATGGCATCTAAGGCGGAACAAAGTTCGCCGGGTCAGCTTGTAATATTATAAAAGTAAGAAGGGATATAGGTAAAGTAGGTACCTACCTAAGAGCCTTTATTTCATTTGAGACCAAATGATACTTATTTCTTAAGTCATTACTTAGGTATTCGTAAGTATCGTTAAGTATAACTTTTGGTTTTATAATACTGGAGTGATAGTACTTATGGCAATGAAATAAACGTAAGTACGAGTAGGACTTATCAAAAAACCTGGTTTAGTCTACGTTGTTACGCGTATATTGATATTTTATGCATAGGTAGGCAAAGTCATAGTTTAGTCAGTGTCACACAAAGTTCGAGCTACAGCATATCATTGTACATTTGCATGTGATGAAGTTACGAATAAAATTTAAATTGGATGTGAAGGTTGTGCAGCAAGCAAAGGAGGATGCAAACATACAATGGCGTTGGTTATGTGGTTACATAGACGTAGTGAGGAGCCCGCTTGTACAGAAGTAGCGTGTTATTTCAACGAACGTTTTTTACAGTCAGTAATAAAAAAACAATGGAGCTGGGTATAGATTCTCAGATTATGACCTACTTTCGTCCAACTGCAGATGTAGATAAAAATATAAATTAAGTAGATTTAAACTAAAAAGTGCTATAATTTTTGATTTTTTAAATTTCTATTAATGCTGAAAAAAGTTGATTTTGTAAGCACATTATTTTATTGCTAAATCACATAGCTTTAATATTAAATCAGCTTAAAAGCGATCTTATATCAAATTCCCAAAAAAAATGTGTGTGCATATAGGAACCTGTGAGACTCCACGTCCACAGTAGTGTTATGAAAAAATGACGTCCGTACTTAAAGGTTATTTAATTTTTGACATACTCTATAAACTAAACATTTAGTCATGTAAAAAAATATATAGGTAGGCATTTCATATTTAGATACTCGCATTAAAATGATCTTCACAACCAATGTCGACTGGTTTTTGCAGAACACTTTCTCCCTTCTCATCAGTTTACAACACTTATTTCTCAGCTTTTTGTCGTTGGGCACATGATAAAAGTATTTTTCTGGACTGCTAACCGTTGTATTCGTACATAAGGGTACTATACAATATCTGTATGGTATTTTTTTCTCCATAATTCCAATAATATCAATGAATTCTCAAAATTACTGCACGATTCGTTAGCGCGCGGCGGACATAACCGGCGATGTGACGTCACGCGCTGAGCGGTCGAGTTCGCGCGGATTTTAATAACATCCAACTTTGAATATTCATAGAAAATTCAGTTTGTAAGATATCTAAAAAATTCTTGCACTTATATTTTTGAGATTTTATGTTTGATTTTTATACATTATAAAATAATCACACTCATCTAGCTCATTGTCTTACTAGGTACCTACATTTCACTACGTCTACTCAACCACGACACCAACGGGGATAAATCTAAAAACAAAAGTAAATAAAAGTTATCCGCCTAATTACAAAAGTCGGAAATAACAAAGCTACAATTAAAAGTTCGCAGTAAAACAGACACAGGGGACCACTTAAAAGGGCTCGCATAGTGAGAACCAATTTATCAAGATCTTATCCCGAACATTAAGGCTTGAGACTGAAAGGTCAAATCGCAGTCTTTAGCTAAAATAAAGGTTTATTTTTTCGCGTGAGCGTTGATAAATTGCCCAACTAATGTTCTCACACGAATGAGTATGCTTTGTAAAAAACACAATGTGATTTTGATGTTATTTTTTATTAGTTTGACGGTACTTTGTATCAATAACATTATTTACCTAACCCAATGGAAAACTTGAAATTTATTTATAAGCTATTAGAAACGATTATATTGAAGGTGCAATAACAATACCCGTTATGTGTGCAAAATTAGTTTACGTTTACTGAAACATCTCAGAAAGAGCAAAAATTTCTGATTCTAGTAAGGCTATTAAAACGTATTTACGATTTATTTGATTTTAAAATTGCACCCTCGATAAAGCATTTGGATAAACCATACTTCAATGCCAACTATATAACCAAATATATAACGCCCACAAGCAGATGCATCGGCAGTCACAAGCTCGGATCTGTGCCAGATGCAAATCACTTAATACCCTTCAATAGACCAGCAAATATCCCCGACTACACATGGTCTGCGGATGCAAGATGTTAGTTGTGTAGGTATATGCTAAACACTATGTAGCTACTTTCTGCCCTCCGGGGGACTGCCCGCGTAATAAATCTAAATTTAAAATTAAAGAAAATCCCCCGATTAAAATGTGCCTTTATTTCGTTAAAAGTAAAAAACCATAATATTTTGTAATGTGCACGCGATGCGCTTTCATTTGATACCCCACTCGAGTATATTTGCAGATTTTCGGTTTTCCTTCCCCACTCCCACCCCATAACTTTTAAACGGCTCAACCGATTTTCATGAAACATGTCTAAGAACACCCGCTCCAAACTCACCTTTCATATAAAACTAAACTAAATTGAAATCGCAACTGTTCGGGAGCTATGATGACCCAGACAGACAGACACGCAGACAGACAGACAGACACGCAGACAGACATACAGACACGTCAAACTTATAACACCCCTTTTTTTTTGGTCGGGGGTTATTAAATAAATATTTCCGGACTAATCACTCAGTATCATCTAACTCCAAACTAAGCAGAGTTTGTACTATGATGGGTGACTGATATACTACAACTTTTTTTTTGTAATTACGTATATTACATAGAAAACACCCAGACACGAAACCAGAAATTGTAGATCTTACAGAATCTGGTCCCGGGAATCGAATCAATAATAAATGTTGCGCAGTAAAGAGTACCACCAGTGTCACCCTCCGGGCTGGGCCAGTGCGTGAAGCGATTTTTTCGTGTTTCGTAATGTGGTCCGGAGAAGCCATCTACCTTCTAGGTTCTCATGCCCCATCTTGGACCACATCGTCACTTTACATCAGGTGAGATTGTGGTCAAATGAAGGCCTATCCAGCATATAAAAAAAAAAAAAAAAAGATAAACAAGAGCATGCAATGCCGCTAAATTACATTAAAATTTATACGTACATAAAACTTGTTTGTTTGTTTGAACGCGCTAATTTCACGAACTATGTACCTATACTATCATACTGGTCCGATTAGAAGAATTATTTCTGTGTGTAATTTTTATTTTTTATAGCATAATATACAAAAACACCGACAATGCCATGGCTTGTAAATACAGTGTCAGACAAAATGAATACAATTATAACTAAATATAAAGTCAGCTCTTTGAAACAAAACCGCCTAATGAGAGCGTGAACTAGGTTTCACCTCTCAGAGAAATTTAGGTAAAATTAGAGCATGTAGCTTAATTAGAAAACCACAAAGAACAGTGCAGAATATTCAAGCAAGAGACAGCATTTATTTTCAGCCATTGCATTATCAATGTCCTTTGTTCCAAATCATTTCCTAAATCTGAAGTAAAATAATTTATTCACTCAGGACAAAAGAGACTCGCTAAGCCAGCCTTATTGTAAAACAACTCAATCATTGGTAAACTATTAATTATCATCAGCCTATACTAGTCTACTGCTGGGAAAGGCCTCCCCTAATAAGCGCCATAGCGCCCTGTCTTCGGCTTGACGCATCCAGCATCTGCCTGCAGTCTTTCGCAGGTCCTCATCCCACCTGGCTGGTCGTCCCACACTACGTTTGTCGAAAATAACGTTAGTCAATAGAATTATGGAAGATTATAACACTTTTTAAAAACGTTTGGGCATCTTCGTTCAAACCAAACTCGTACATTGCCCAATATTTGTCTTACCAAAGTACTGTCCTAAGCACACATAATTATAATTAGGTTGTGTGTAACCTTTAGCATGCATGTGGGTCAAATTATTATTCACCCTTTTAGCGGCCTTAAAATAAAAAACATGCTAATTTAGTTAATTCATTACTTTCCATTTTATCGAAGTAGCATCAAAATGTTTTATGGCAAGTAATTATGCTAATTTTAATTTGTAGTGTAGTATTTTTATTATATCTTTGCAGATTCTTTCTGAAAACATCCGTGAGCCGTATACTTTTAGACAAAGGCTTCCATTTTATCCAGAATTGAAATCCAAGGAAAATCCTAAGAAAGTACCCGTACTTCAGTACAAAATTAACGTGCAGGATTTAATCGGGCTTCATGTTTCGAATGGTATGGTTAATGTTTAATAATTACTATTTATTTTAAACGTTTGTGAACTGGCAGCTTGCCAGTTGGAAGCACACATTTTATATAAAACTAGCTGACCCGGCGAACTTTGTTGCGCCTTAGACGCCATAAATGAGCAGATTTTTGATTTTATTAAGTTAATTGTTTTATTATATAAAGTTGTCAGGTTGATCTAGCTGACCCGATAGTTATGAATATTGAATTCGAATTGGTACTGTCCATGCTATGTCAAATGTCTTAAGGTTACATTAAAAAAGTTTAATAATTTTATATGGTGATTAAGTAATTTTAAATTTTCTAATTTTCCGCGCAATTTCTTTATTTTTTCTTTCATAAGAACTTTCTCCTGATTATAACGAACAGAACAAAAAAAGAATTAGCGAAATCGGTCCAGCCGTTCAGGCGTGATGCCGTGACCAAGGGAAATAGGGATTCATTTTTATATATATATAGATAGATGTATTTATTCTATAAAATAGTATTTATATCTCTCTATCAATCTGTTACCTTTAGACGCTTCAATCGTCAAACCATTTGGGATGGACAGATGCACTGATTTTCACTGAGGAAAGTTTTAACAAAAATTCTAAACTGCCCAAGACATAACACAACGGCGTGGGCCGGAAAAAAACTTAGATTTTGATAAAAACACTTTTTACGATACTTAACATAAAACTTTTTGAAGTGAAACTTCTTTAGAATCGTTGTGATTTGAAACCGGATGCAACGGAAATGGAAATAAGATTGGTTTACCTGTCGGACAAGCCAATCTTAAACGCTTACAAGGTTAAGCAACTTTGCGCGACGCCAGTACTTGGATGGGTGACCGCCCGAACAAAATCTTTTTGCATAGTATTTTTTTTTTGATTTTTTTTTTATTCTTATTTTTTTGTCGATTTACTGAAGTTTCACTTCTATCGTGTGTGAATCGCACACACACCTTTTTTTTTTTAATTATTTGTGTTTTAAAGTAAATATTCAAATAAGTGATTTACGATGTAATTACTTGAGGTCAATAGGTCCTGTACTTAGGAGTCGGGACTCATTATAATGAATTATACAGAGCTATTAAATGGGGGAACTTCATTTAAATAATTTTCTGGTTGTGACTGAGCCGCAATAGCTAATTTGTAATATACTCGGTCCCGTACTACTAAAAACCATACCTATTTTTGCGTCAAAAGTCAAACATACCAAGACATGCTTTCATCTCTGCGCTGCCACTCTAACAGATCAAAGACGCTGAAGTCAAAACGTACTACTAATTGGCCGTTTTTGAACCATGAAATTGTCTGTGATCAATAGTAGGTACTGTGTGAGGAAATTCATAGAGTTTTCGCATATTTTCGAGTAATTATTAACCAAACCTTGTTTGTAGGACAAATGTTGGTGTTATGTCTTGCGAGGCAATTGGATTGGCACAAATAAAAGTGAAATTTGTAAAGTCCGACGGCAAAATCATGTTCTGCACATCAAATTCTAGGAAAATTCAGGAAATACATTTTATTGAACGAGTGTGTTTTAAAAAGTTACTGGTGAAGCGTGATTTGTTTAAAAATGTTTCAAGTTTCATGTATCTATGTTTTGCTTTATGTAAAACTTTCTAGTGTTAGGTTATACGGTTTTTTTTGCTAAGATCTTTAAAGTTTTTCTCAACGTTAAAATTTAAACTACTGTTGATAGGTGAAAATTTTAGTAAGCGAATTAGTCCTTTTGATAGATAAACCAAATAGAACGTGAAATTTCAAACAGGGTCGATTTAACAATCCTCTATCGTTTAACTGACCGTAAAATGAATAGAATAACATCCAAACAGATATTGAAAACTCCACCCATAGAGACACTAATAACTGACTACGTCCCTCCAATTACTGCCCCTAGTCTCCAGAATCTATTATCCCTAACCTCAATTGGAGAGCCGAATTAGTTACGGTTGTAGAACAATCAGTAACTATCAGAACAGGACCTACGTACCTACTCCGGGGCCTTACCATGCGCTTGGTGAATTGGCTGAATGTAGTTCATCAATAGGATAGCAGAAAAAATCTGAGCTGTAATGTATTTTTTTTGTTTGGTTTATTATTTTTCCATTTATTGAACATGTATAATGTATAAATGATTTAGATACAATTAATTTTTTTGATTTGATTTGATTTAGAAGATAAAAAAATTAATTAAATGAGTATGAGGTAGAGTCATACTACACCTTAGGTTCCGTATACAAAAAAAACATAAATAGAAATGTTTTGATTGCAAAAAGATGCAGGCATTGCTGTCACCCATCCAAATACTGGCCCCCCGCCAGGATGCTAACTTATTCTTATGAGAGCTCCCTTATATATTTATTTAATTGTTTTTTAGTATTTGTTGTTACAGCGCAACAGAAATATGTACATCATTATACATCATTCCTTAAAATTTTCAACTCTCATCAGATACAGCCAGACAGACAGAAAGTCGCAGTAAAACGGTCCCGTACTCTTTGGGTACAGTAACCTTAAAAATAAATATTTCGTCATCTAGATTATAACTGACGGGCTTTCAGACGGACTTGTAGTGCGTTGTATAAGCTACTAATTTTAATAACCTTATTTAATTATTTTATAACCTAATATATTTAACCGCTAATTAATAAGAACCCATATAGTATTAGCCCCGCCGCACATGCCCACACTGGCATTCGATGACGATACTGCGTCAAGGACCCATTCTTGACACTGGAGGACACGTGGACGGGTGACAGCAAATGCGGAGTTCGGTACTGTGCCATAGGCTTAAAACATTGACAGGCGTTCGCTCGTGACGGCCAATGCGAGTGTGGGCATGTGCGGCGGGGCTTACCGTGCCATTACTAAATTCTTGAATGGTTTAGTTGGATAAGTCAAATCCTTACATTTTATCGGTTTGGTTGATAATTGTGAATACCTAATGAGAGCTTATTAAGAGCTAAACGACTGTTCGTTTAATGTTATTTACAATTCATCATCATCAACAGCACCCTATTAACGTTCCCACTGCTGGGACACAGGGACTTCTCTCTTGACGAGAGAGATTATTTACAATGAATAGTACCAAATGGAAACGGCTTAATATCATAAAGAATTCCGTTTGGTACACATTCTTTAACAACATCGTGTCTAGAAGTTCTTAAGTAGGTACTAAAGTCAAAGTCAAAACGTTTATTTCCTTAGAAGCACATAGCCTACATGGACAGGTCAACTTAAAATTAATAAAACTAAATTGCTTAAATAACAAATATCAAGGAAATAACATTGTCTTGACAGTTCGCTTCAATGTTTTATACTGAGTTGAGAAGCGAATAGAACAACACAGCTTTATCAGTTATTACAATTTTGTAGTTATTACAATTTTGGAGTACTTTAAGGAATTAAATGACATGACATTAAATGGTAATATATTAATTTGTGCCCACTGATGAAAACTCGTAGTAAGATCGAAGGCTATCAATAACAGTATCAATAACGCACTTGTGTTAGGGTAAGACCAGGAGGGCAATTTAAGTCTGTAAATATAAGGCATAGGAAGATTTGCTTTTAGGAACTTGTTGTTGTTGGATTGTTATCAATTTTAGCGACATAAGCACATTGAAAAAAAAATGTTCTTTGGTAAGAATCGAGCCCGGACATTTTGAAAAATAAAAACAACACTATTTTTATTAGATATTTATTGTGTAGCATAAGCACAAAATTTTACACATTTTTCATATTCTGAAATTTATTTTACCGACTAAGTACACAGTCGGTCGATTATTTTGGTTCGCCTAAAAATCGTTTTAATCATACGAGAGCTGCACTCTGTTGCTGATCAATCACCGACAAAATTATTTAATATGGAAAAAGCATAATAATACTGACTTTTTGATATATTTAGAATTCGTTATAATATCATAGGAGCGAGAATTGCCTCCTGGGTTTCTGAGATTAATTCCAACAAGAAATAGAGTAAAGTTGAAACAAAGTTGTAGACGCGTGCTGCAACTACGAGTGATTTACTGGCGACAATTCGTGCGAAATGTTTATATTGATTTCTATATTTCTATAGTCTGAAATAGGAATTCAACAATATTGGTTTTTATCGCGCTTAGAATATTTTATAGGCTTTTACCCTGCAGTGGGACATTCAGGCTAAATAATAATAATAAAAGGTAATAATATGAGTTAGTGTGTGTTATTCTAATGTGTAAGCTATATTATTGTGAAAATTCATGAAAATCCATTCAGTAGCTTTGCGTGAAATAGCAAAAAACATCCCCAAACTCTTACTTAAATCTATTGATATTTTAAGTTAGATAGGATTAGTATGATAATCGGTTACGATAATTTGTCCGTATTTCGTTCTGTTAATACATTCTACGGACCGCGTTTCTTTATCCTGTATTTTAAATTCTGCTTGATTGTCCGGGACGCTATAGAAAGGCACCGTTAAAGGGAGACCATTATAAGATACTAGATACAAAATAATTTATTTCCATTGTTTGGTTTTAAAAATCTTAGAAACATCAAACATTTCACAAAAAACATAAACAAATTAAACCCATTACACATTAAATCCATATGCACCACAGCTCCGTTGTCCATAACCTGTGATGACCACGATCCTCAGCCATGAGGGAAATACCCCAGAGAGAGAGAATGTATCTAAAAATTGCAAAACAAAAAACCTTAGGGTATCTAGTACTACTATAGATACTCTTATCAATAAATCTAAATTTAAAATTTAAGAAAAACTACCGATTCCAATTCCTTAATTTCCTTAAACGTAAAACAACATAATATTATGTAATGTGGACGCGATGCGATTTTATTTGATACCCCACACTAGTATATTTGCAGACTTTCGGTTTTCCTTATCCACTCTCACCCCCATAACTTTTAAACGGCACAACCGATTTTCATGAAACATGTCTAAGAACACTCGAGCCAGACTCACCTTACATAAAAAAAAAACTAAATTGAAATCGCTCCATCCGTTCGGGAGCTATGGTGCCACAGACAGACAGACAGACACACAGACAGACAGACAGACACTTCAAACTTATAACACCCCTCTTTTTTGTTCGGGGGTTAAAAAGCCTTCCACAATGTGTTAAAAGGTTTTATTGACCCGAAACTATCACGTTCCTTGAAGCGTTTGGCGTTTCTTGAAGGTGGCTAACCTTTTGGCAAGATTGTTACTTCATCTCCACAATTTTTCATTAGTTGCGTTGCACGATAAAAAGCAACTTTTTATGGAAAGTAGCAAACTTGTATCTTCTGTCTTAGGCCCTTTGCACACTGCACCCATTCTGAATTGATGAATGTTCAAGAATAATACAATTCAAATCATTTATTTCCGTATGTTTGTATTTTCAGCCAATGAGAATAAAATATAAATTAAATCTCTTTAAAGCTTTGTGATAATTCATGACAATATATCTTTTAAACTTATTATAAATATAAATTTGACTAAATATTTGCACGCCTGCTTGCAGACTGTAAACTATTATTTAAGGTCTATCATGTATTATTATGTATTCTCGCAAACAAAGAATTTCAATTCATTTCATTTCAAAGTCATCATGTCATTTGTGTCTGTTTTTATATATGTATTCAATAAACTCAATACTACAGAACGGCTTTTACATTATGCTGATAAAATTCTTTCTGTACCACTCAAACGTCCGGGCATCATTGTTGCCTCAGAAAATGATGCGTAAAACGTCCGGGCAACGAGAGTGACCTAGCTCCACCTGTAGACTTTTACGTTTCTTTCTCGGTTGAAATACGTAAGAGTTGCAAAAAATTGTTACTAGATGGAGCTTAAATAAATTCTGCAACTATTCCGATCCAAGAAAACAATACCCGGCAACAAAAACTTAAAAAAATAATTGTTATCTTTGGACAGAGAGTAATAATCACTACGTTTTAAGAGACGGAACTAAGAAGGAAATTTTTGATCTAGCCAAATGTCAAATCGGAGTTTACTATAATGAAAAAACCAACATAATAAATAATCTGTTAGTAGTTTGAAACTTTGTTTTGAAGGTTTTTATTAATTCGTTTTCATTTTTAATAGTTCTTCATAATTTTCACAAATTTACGGTCTAAAATGTCAAGTACTAGACTGACAGGTGACAAATTGACAATGATCCATGCAGAATATAACCTATTCAACCTTCGTCAATCCCCCGTCCTACTTATTTGAAATCCATTCTTTCTCTAACTTTTACCCCTCTAATAAACTATATCATCTGTAAATTTGTAGATAGTAATAATATAAGACTATAATATAATTTTATGTAGTTCTAGTTATATGTTACCTATAAAATAATTAATTTATGTGTACATACATATTTATATTTATTGAATATAAATTAACATTGTAGTTATTGTGTCGTGTGCCTACTAACAAGATGTGTTGTCCTTTCTTTTTAGCTTAATCAGTTTGGTGTTGTAAATAATATCCCATCTCTTGCTGCATTATGTTCACGATACTATCAAGTAATTGACGACACTGGCAGAATCGTAGCAACCAGCGAACGGTGCAAGCCATAAAACCAAGAAGAAGAAGAATAATTTTATACCACTTATCTCAGAAGTAGCTAGTTCCAAATTTGCGAACTAATAAAGCTTATCTAATATTTTGAAGTATTATAGTCGCGATTATTTTTATTAAGTTGGCATTTTTGAAGTGAAACTTCTGTGTCAAATCGTTGTGATTTCAGCCCGGATGCAACGGAAATACGTCAGGTAAGCCAAATTTAAACGCTAACAAGGTTAAGCAACTTTCCGGAACGCCAGTACTTGGATGGGTGACCGCCCGAACAAAATCTTTTTGCACAGTATTTTTTTTTATTCATCTCATTCTTTTGTCGATTTACTGAAGTTTCACTTCTACCGTGTGAGAATCGCACACACACCCTTTTTTTTTATTAAGGTGGCTCACTTTGTCAAAACATTGCTTAGCAAAGTTTTAAGTCAGATTCTATCATAGAGTGTTGCACCAGCCAGTCTTTGGACTTGTTTGTTTACTTTGTGAGGCGCGCGCGTGTGTTTTAGAATGTAATTTATTGTTGTATTTGCCCTATTTACTTAGTGTAATCTATCAAAGTAATCCTCAAGAATCATTCTATAAGAATATTTACGATTATACTTTGTCCGATAAAATAATTATTACGAAACATTTTTTTTCGATATCAATGACAATGGTATTGTTGCATGCCTGGCTTATAATCATGTTTTTGAAGTGATTCACTGAATTCTCAAGAAATAATTACTTGTAATGGAGACAAAGGTAATAAAACATATTTCAATCAACTCCTACGATCAAAATATAATGAAACGACCGAGTATTTTAGATTTGTTCGTTGCGTTTCGCAGCCGGCCCACTACCGCCGCCACAGCAAGAGTCTTTGTTTATTCTGGTAATTATTGAAAGGGAAGGTAGTGATTAATTGGTATCAAAAAATAGCTTGTATCATGTAGTTTAATAATATATATGCATTTTTAGGAAGAACTACAAATAAAACCTATGAAATCCATTCCAGAAAAAAAATATGAATTTCAAGCTACTTTTTCAAGAATAGGATTTTTTTAGAGACCCTAATGATTAATTTTAATACTTAAATCTATAAATTTATTGATTTCGTATAGTGTTAGTTTTTTTGTGGTGTTTTTTTTTGAGCGTAGGTGTAGCAGTTTGGAAGATATGCCCATTTATGTAAAAAATGGGACACGCTCGCGGCGACGCAAGAAGCGGCCGCGGTCCGCTTGGACGCTGTGTATGTTTCGCGGCTGGACGTTTGAGTTTGAGGTACATAAACAATTAGCTGAAAACATACCATAATAATACCGGCATCCGCTATACCTCTTAATTAAAAAAAATATAAAAAAAACAATTCAATTCAATTTCTTATAAATGGACTCACTTGAATTCAGCCCAATCGTCAGCCCTAAGCTCCAGCAGATCCTTCCGAACCTCATCCACCCAGCGGTATCGCGGGCGAATCACAGGTCAGACCTAAAGCAGAAAATAATCAGTCATAATGTGTTACTAGAAATTACGACCCAATAAGTAGAATAATTACGTACTAATCATCAATAATTCGCGGATTATACTCGTAGATTCAATCAATGATTACTAGTATTATAATTGATATGCTAGCGTCATATGCGTCCTTTAACGGTGAAGGCAAACATTGTGAGGAAACCGGCATGTTCTGAGAAGTTTGTAGAACATTGTGACAATTTTTAAATTAATCTCTCTAAAGTCAAAGTCAAAACTTTTATTTCCTTAGAAGCAAAGGACCATAAAATGGACAGGTCAACTTAAAATTAATTAAATTACATTTTTTAAACAAAAATTATCAAGGAAGTACCATTGTGTTGTCAGTTCGCTGATATGTTTTATACTGAGATGAGACGCGAATAACAACTAAACTTTATAATGTAACAATGTAATTATTACCATTTTTAATCGACTTCAAAAGAGGAGGAGGCTTCTCAATTCGACAGTATATTTTTTTTGAGTTCTTATTGATAGGTATTGATTTTTTTATGATATAACTTTACAATACCTAACTAAGAAGTTTTAATCCTTTCATTTAAGGAGTATTAAATTGTCTATTAAATACAATTTATTGCATTAACCTAGCATTCTTACTTTCCGAGATTTTTTGGATTCTTTGAGTGACCCGGATTCATTGCTCTCGAGTGTATTTAAATTAAACTAAATTAAATAATAAATGGTATGGTATTATAATTATGCATTAAAATACGCTCCAGTGTAACAGCCTCCACAATATCACAACCACGTTCCAGAGTTTAATATTCGTTCAGGCAATACTCAAAGTTTCGACGTCGGGTATCGCATAAATTTCCGCGGTAATGCAAGAGAACTCATTAATGGATGCATTATGCTATAATTAAAATGAAGTTGCAGGCTTTTTGATGCATTTTAATGCGTCTACTTATTGCTGTATTAAAATGTAGGAAGTTGCAAATGGATATTACAGTGGCTGTTTTTATTATGGAGATGGGGAGGTATACGGATGGATTGTTTTTGTGGAAATTTAATAGTTGAGAGAAACAAATGATCTAAATAAGGCTTTTTTTAATGAAATAAAACAATTGTGATTATAAATAAACTGCCAGCTCTTGGCTTTGTCTACGTTATACAAAAGTATTTTTGATTTAAATGTAAATATTACTTAAGAAGTGGTTGGTGTGTTTTTGTTTAAAACCTACTTAACTAGTCAGTGTAGAATAAATAAATTAAATAAATTATATGACGACCTCTGTGACTCGGTGGGCAAAGGTCCGCTTAAGGCGTAAGAGGTTGCGGGTTTGATACCTGCCGGAGTACCAGATTTTGTACGATCTACAATTTCTTTTTTCTGGCCTGGGTGTTTTCTATGTATCATACGTATGCATTTACATACAAAAATGTATCTATGTAGTATATCAGTCACCTAACACCCATAGTACAAGCTCTGCTTATTTTGGGGTTAGGCGATGCTGTGTGAGTAGTCCGGAAATGTTTATTTATATATAAACCGATTATACTAGGTGCCAGATCCGTGTAGTGATCCGAATAGTGAATAAAGAGCTGAATACCTACTCAATTTTCACCAAATATTCGGCGCGTCTCTAGTAGGTACCCAAAACCTAATTGTCGGATAATCAATTATAAATTTATTTAAACCGGATCCCCGAGTAGGTTTTGTGTTTCATTATCCATTCATTAGGATCAGTTATCTTTACCAGGCAATATAATGTTACGTAGCAATATTGATAATAGTTTATACATTTATCAGAAGGATTAAGAACCAGCAGTTGGGCATACAGATACCATATCAGGAGTTGCTCAAGTGGTTTACAATCAGTTAATTTATGCACTCACAACTACCGCGCGTGGTAGAATGTTTCTGATACTGTGTATTTGTTTTGTTGTTGTACATGGACAGGACAGATTTCCGGTTAATATCTTGCATTACAATGATTTCCACGCGAGGTAAGCATTATATGATACTTCAGACATTTGTTTTAATCACGGAATAGTTTTTCCGATGATGTCTCGTGGTCCAAGTATTTTGTCCCAATATTGAAAGCATGAAGGATAACGATTTCACAGCCCCCTTAGGTCCTTTTCCGTACTTTTGAAGAAGAGGTGACAAACATTTGGTTTCGGACTTTATAATATCCACTTGAACGTCCAGTGGTACTGTAGTGCCACAAAACTTTATGCCGACTTACGTCCATGGTACTACAAGGCCACACGAGTTTTTGGTTTTTTTATTTCGGATTTTCTTTATTTTCTAATAAGACAAGTTGCTAGTGTCAATGTCAGATGTCATTGTCAATAATTATTCTACTAAATTCTAATTAGAAAAACCCATACCTGGCAACAAAAATTATGAAAAAAAAATTATTTTGTTTATAAAGTGAGATAAATTTTCCGCCATTTTCCTATTTTTCGCAAATTAATTTCTTTATGATTTACTTGTGATATCTGTATTAAATTTAAATATGTTATTGAAAAAACTAGACTCCAACCCCGTTAAAACGGTACCAAAATAATAATTAAATGTTCAGAAAAAGTATTTTAAATAAATTTATCAAAATAGGTCTCCAAATCAGTCTAAAAATGCTACCATCCTATTTTTGATATTTTTTTAGTAAATGAAGATGTAGGTACGATGATTCATATTATTATTCAAGTTTATATAATTATAATAAAGAAAATAAATACATTTTTGGTTTTGAAATAGGTTTAGTACTTTTTATGTGATAAATAGTTTTAACGGAAAAAACGCGGCGATTTTCACGCTCGGCGCGCGTGACGCGCGCTGGGACGTTAGTCCCTAGTTACGCCGCGGGCGCTGGACGTTAGAGTGGATATATAAGTGAAGGGTCCGTAGGATTATAAAATTTGTAGTTATAAGGAAAGTGTATATTTGTTGAGCTTAACCCGCCAACGGTGACGTCAAGTTGACTTACATCTTCGGTGACCCCGGTTCCACGCACCGGGGTTTTCAATGAAAGATTTTTCAAAATCTTTTATTAACTGCCAATTTTTTTTTTGTTAAGCGTTTGCGAAATTATTAAAATAAACTATTTAACAGATTACATAAATAAAATTGAGAGCGGTTTCCTTCCAGTACCCATAGTATACCCTTTAATTAATTAATATTGAATATAAAACACAAGCTTTAGGTATATTTAAATTATAAAAAAAAGTCGGCGTGGTATTTTATGCCTTATCTCTCTCGTAAAGAGAGAAGTCTCTATGTCCCAGCAGTGGGAACGTAAAAACGGGTGCTTATTTAAAATATACCTACTCGTATCCATTTAAAATTCATAAATACTTTCTACCGACCAATTTGTAGTTAAACCCTATTACTTTAGGCAAACATCATCGTGAGGAAACCGGCATGTTCTGAGAACTTTAAAAGAGTTTGAAGGGCATGTGACATTCACCAACCCGCACTTGGCCAGCGTGGTGAATTAAGGCCTAATCTCTCTCGTACAGAGAGAAGTCCCTGTGTCCCAGCAGTGGGAACGTTAATATGGTGATGATGATGACTTTATAATCCTAAAATTTTGTCGTCAGATTCGTGGAGACCAACCCATGGGGTGGTGTCTGCAACCCTGAAGCAGCACCATGCATCGGAGGCTTCGCGCGCCTCACCACGAAGGTCAGGGAACGGCTGGCTGACGAACCTGACTCATTACTCCTGAACGGAGGGGACAGCTTCCAGGGAACCATCTGGTACAACATCCTGAGGTGGAACGTCACGCAGGAGTTCATGAATATACTGCCTCATGATGCTCATGTAAGTTTAGTGTAATACAAGGTGTCTCAAAAGAAAGTTCACATTTAAGAAATCCATAAAAAAAAAGTAAGATGTTTATTGAAAAAATGTTTATTACATATTAAAATACACTGTTTGGGAATTTATTTTTTAAAAATGACATCGTCCAAATGTAAACCGTTGCGTTCACGGCATTCGTTTATTCGAGCACTAAAATTTGCTATGACGGCTCTGCAGGTATTCTCCGAGATGGCTGCGATTTCGTGACGGATATTTTCTTTTAATTGTGCCAGGGAAGTCGGTTTGTTGGCGTAAACTTTGGATTTGAGATAACCCCACAGGAAAAAGTCCATAGGTGTCAAATCGGGACTGCGTGGAGGCCAACTTATGTCACATCTCCTGGAGATCAATTTGCCAGGAAAAAATTCACGAACTCTTGACAGAGACCTGTTGGACGTGTGTGAAGTGGCTCCGTCCTGCTGGAACCATGTTCTTTGGTTATAACAAGGAAAGTGCTGCAGCTCAGGCACGAAGAAAACGTCTAACATCTGCACATAACGCTCTGAATCACTGTAACTGTGCGTCCCCTTCCATCTTCAAAAAAGTAAGGGCCGATAATTTCTCGCGCCGACATTGCGGCCCATACGGTGACTTTAGGCGAATGTAGGGGTGTCTGATGTTTTTGTTTTGGATTGGTTGCACTCCAGTAGCGGCAATTTTGCTTGTTAACATATCCAGTAAGATGAAAATGGGCTTCATCCGAAAAGAAGATGTTGGTAAACGTTGGAAAGCGCTCAATCATCTGGTTTATCTGGACCAGCATCCTGAGGCTTTAATTCTTGCACCAACTGAATTTTGTACGGGTGCAATTTTAAATCTTTATGTTAAATGCGGCATAATGACGATCTGTGCACGTTTAAGGCCACAGCACGCTTCCGAATTGAAAGGTTCGGATCGTCCCGAATAGACTGGGCGACACTGTCTACGTTTTCGACCGTTCTCGAAGATCTTGGACGCCCGGATTTTGGTTTTTCCAGTGTTGAACCGGTCTCTTCAAACTTCTCGACCCATTTTGCAATGAGTCGAGTGGTTGGCGCATCATTCAAGTGACGAATAGGTCGAATGCTGCAGAATTTTCTACGCGCTACATATTCGATATTCGATGAAGATTCCACTAAGCTACCCAATACAGATAGACCCTATAAAATAGTGGTTTCAACGGACAGTCCTCGACACGCCTTGGACACGCCGCGCCCCTATCTCGACACAATCCACGCACTCAACACGCAACCAAAGGATTAGATAAAATATATTCGCCTAAACGAATTGTAAACTTTGAATCTTCTGAGCCGATTATGAGCAGAAATTTGGCAAAACAATTCCAATAGCAAAATAATACTTTTTTTTTATATCTCGACAATCCACACAATAACTAGCCCCGTGGTAACTTGTAGAAAGTATATTAACACGGATCATTTGTTTTTGTAATAATTACAGTCGGCTTTGGGACACAACACTATATTTTTTCATTCTCATTTAACATTAATATCCTAAGTACAGCATAACAACTAAAAATTCAACGCGCTCTTATAACTTAACTGTTAACTTACGCGATAAGGATTTTATCAAGAAAAACCATGACACATTTGGTATTTCAATTACTGTCTCTTTAGTATCTCGCAATTTGAACTTGATTAGGATTTCTCGCTCCCACGCTTATTGTTCCTTTTTAACCTTCTTTAAGAAAGAGGTTTCTCAATTCGAAAGGACATAAATAAGTACTCTAAAAGTAGCAAAAAAAATCGATCTTCGTGTTTGCTACTTATTTCACCCACTGTTAATGTCACCATAAAACACTGACCTATTTCGAAGTTCAAAGCATATTCTTTTACAGGTCTTAGGAAACCATGAGTTTGACAATGGAATCGAAGGTGTGGTGCCGTATTTACAACATTTAAATGACCCAGTTGTTACAGCCAACATTATTGATGATGATGAACCCACGATCCAGGGTCTGTATAATCACAGTATTGTTGTTGAAAGACAGGGTCGTAAAATTGGTATTATTGGAGTTATTATAGCCAGTACTAACGTAAGTATTTTAAATCTTTTGTTAGTAGTCATAAATTGGTAGTTACGTTTAGTGAGGTTAATTTTAAGTGGTTTTTTTTTACTACTATGTGTATGTCGAAAATTTATAAATTTATGTCAATAATAGAATAAGCAACCAAATCCAAAGGTTTAACGTAATAAATTTAAAAAACTAGAAATAAAAACAAAGTAGGTAAATATTTTTTTAGCTTACTCGGCGACAAAGCTTTTATAAGATGTAGATATAAAAAAATATATTTTTATTTTATCGTTTACGAATATCAATATCTAATTATCTGCTTAATTGTGTTGAATATTGTTTTTCAGACACTAGCTTCCACGGGAGATCTAAGATTCACAGATGAGATAGAAACAGTCAAAGCAGAAGCCGAGAAACTTCACGAAGAAGGAGTAAACATGATTATTGTGCTGTCACATTGTGGATTGGATATTGACAGGTAAATTTGATAAGCTGTGTACTGACTGACAGTAAGGCAAACGTCTGAGGCCAAACGGTCGGCCACCTAGTACGTTCAGGGGGACGCAAAATGACGTTTAACTGAGTACCATCTTTTTCACACTATAATTTGGACTGCCTCGGTGGCGCGGTGGGCGAATGTCCGCTTGCAGAGCAAGAGGTAGCGGGTTCGATTCCCGCCGAGGGTTAAATTGTTCGTATGTTCTGCAAGCACTTTTCTCCTTGGTCTGGGTGTTTAATATGTATAATAAAAATATCGACCTCTATATAATGTATGTATATTATATTAAGTATATCAGATATCTAGTGCCCGTAACACAAGCTTAGAGCTTACCACGAGGCTAGATGTTGTTGTTTAAATTGTCCGGAAATTTATTAAAAAAAAAATTATTTAACTCGACACTGGCAAATTGTTGCTTCAAGCGCAAAGTCCAATTACAAGAAACTGAAGTGAACTAGTACGTTCCTCACACGTATCGTATCGGCAACTTTCACACCGCATTGTCCTAGCCTCGAGGAGCAAAAAGTGTGAAGTTTCCTCCGCGAGGCTCATTGAAACGTAGTGATTATATAATCTCTGGGTCAGTCTGTACGCGGCTCATCACCATTTTTGTAACAAATTAATCATCCGCATCGTCACTTTACATCAGGTCAGTTTGTTGTCAAAAAAATATATAGAGAAAAATAAAAAGAATTCATCATCATCATCATCATCTTCCTGACCTTATCCCACATTACGTGGGGTCGGCACAACATGTTTTCTGCTCATTCATCAATTAATATTTCCAGATATTTCCAGACATTTCACACAACAACATCTAGCCCCGTGGTAAGCTTTAAGCTTGTGTTACCCATTAGAAGCCCAATGATGGAAATCTTCTTCTCTCTGTAATAACCACATAGTCGCATATTAGTTAAACGACTTTTACTTTTTATAGTTTAACAGGACGATCTACTTTAATAACATAAATACGATACCTGTAATAACATAAATACATTTTTCCTTATACCTGCTTCCTATTAACGCGAATAACTATTTTTTTTTTTTTTTTTTTTAGGTATTTTGGTTTGAGTAGGTTTAAATGCCTTGATATTGCTCGTAGGGGACTCGCAGGCGAATAAAAAAACAATTATGCCCCTTGCAGTATGCTGGTATAAGATACATATTGTACATTTTGTTTCCTACGTGTTGTTGTATTTTGTTTCCCTGTTTGTGCAATAAAGTGTATTGTATTGTATATATCTGAAATAAGTCGTTAATATACGAGTATAAGCCGTGTTGGCAAAGTGGGAGCACACTCGACTTTCATTCCAAAGGTCGTGGGTTCAAATCCCGCCAGGCACCTCTGGATTTTTCTTCTTAAAAAAATGTATGTGCAGTTTAAAACACATGCTTTAACGGTGAAGGCAAACATCGTGAGGAAACCGTCATGTTCTGAGGACTTTAAATAATTTGAAGGAAATGTGACATTCACAAACCAACACTTGGCCAGCGCGCAGCGAGCGTGATGTATTAAGGCCCACCCTGTCTCACCAAGAGAGAAGTCCCTGTATCCCAGTAGTGGGCACGTTAATAGGGTGATGATGATACGAATATTGCATTATCAGTTCCAAATTTATCTTGCAGGGACATTGCCCTTCACGGCGGTCCTTACATAGATATAATCGTAGGTGGACACAGCCACACACTTCTGTACAACGAAGAGGCACCAATTCACAGTGGATTTGTTCCCCAAGGACCGTACCCGGTGGTGGTAGACCAAGAAGACCGAAAAGTAAGTCTATTATGATGATTTGATTCATTATAAATGTATTTATCTATCTATATAAATAAAAATGAATTGTTGTTCGTTAGTCTGATTAAAACTCGAGAACGGCTGGGCCGATTGAGCTGATTTTGGTTTTAAAATGTTTGTCGTAGTCCAGGGTAGGTCTAAACGGTGAGCAAATATGGAAAAATTGCCCGGAACTTTTTTTACCCGTGCGACGCCGGGGCGGGCCGCTAATTTATAATAATATGTAATTTTTAGACAGTGTCTAAGGGCTTTTTGAAGACAAGAGCCTCGATAAATGTGTCACTTTTTTAACTTTATTATTATTTATTTTTTTATAACTTCAATCAATCATTATGTCAATTATAATAAAACGGCCCCCTATCCAGGTATTTTTGTAACAAACTTAATAAATATTGTCGGGGAATACAACAGCACACCACAGAGTGTAAATACATTTTTGCGGTAAATTGAAGATTCATTTGTTTTCATATCACCTAGACCAGTTTAGACCTATATTCTAAAAGTGTTATCTGAGCTGTTTACAAAAAAAAACAATTTTATTTAGCAAAGACAATTCTAACTTTAAATTATTATAATTCGTTTCATTCTATTTGAAGGTGTTGATAGTCCAAGCCGCCGCGCATACACAATACCTTGGAGAAATAAAACTATACTTTGATGATGATGGAAATCTCTTAGATTGGGAAGGACACCCACACTATATTGGGAATGATGTAGAACAAGGTAACAATAAAAATTAATAGACGTAAAACACTGAAGATGTCCAAAAAGTTCTCAGGGCGTTCGGAAGTAAAGAGTTTTGTAACACATCATACCCATCCACCTTCTAGGTCTTCATGCTCCATCTTAGACCACATCATCACTTTACATCAGGTGCAATTGTGGTCAAATAAAGGCTTATTGATAATAAAAAAAAAAAAAAAATTCTACCCAGGAAAAGTAAATTTTCTTAAAACTAGACGTCGAGGTACTGAAGTACTGTACTATATCTATATAAATAAAAATGAATTGTTGTTCGTTAGTCTGATTAAAACTCGAGAACGGCTGGACCGATTGAGCTGATTTTGGTTTTAAAATGTTTGTCGTAGTCCAGGGTAGGTCTAAACGGTGAGCAAATAAGGAAAAATTGCCGGGAACTTTTTTTACCCAGGCGACGCCGGGACGGGCCGCTAGTTTAAGAATAAATATGTAATTATTAACATTGCTTGGACTGTGTGAAAGATGACCATGCGTTATAAAGGGTTGAGATGACGGGTGATAGAGAGAATTGAAAGCAAAATAAATGTTATGCCGACCCCGCGTAATGCGGTCAGCAAGATCATGACTATTTATTTTAGCTGCTGACGTCCTGGAGAAAATAAATGTCTATCTACCAATGATCGATGAGCTGGGATCCCAGGAGATTGGCACCACGATGGTGGAGCTCGCTTCGAACTGCGCCTGCAGTGAATGCACTTTGGGGAACTTTATCTGTGATGCGTTTTTGGATAGTGTGAGTAAAATCTATACTTATATTATAAATCTGAAAAGTTTGTTTGTTTGTTAACTTGAACGCGCAGATACTACTGGTCAAGGTAATAACAATACGTTGTTTGTTAAAAATCCATAAACACGGGCAACGCCAAGCTTGTCATGTTAAGCTATTATGATATAAAATTACCTATATATATACCTAGTTCCCACTGCTGGGACAAAGAGACTTCTCTCTTGACGAGAGATAACCTTACCTTACAAAAAAAGGGAAATTCCTTGCCTTGAACTTCTATATGTGGAAACTTTTAATTGGCCTTAAGTGTGCACCTATGTGCAGATATTTGTTTTTTCTACCTTAATGTTAGCTGTTAGTTTTCCTAAGATCTTTAAATAAATAAATAAATAAACTAACTCGACTGAAAATAACTCGACTAAATTTTTATGACTGATAATTACTGATGAAATTTGAATGGGACTAAGTTAAAAATTCCAGCGTGTTCCTATACTTGGAAATGAAACTTTCTTATTTTATTGAGTCGGTTAAATAATATAATTGTTTTAGGTTTTAGATTGGGCGGAAGGCGGGAACTGGCACTATGCTCATTTCTGCGTCATGAACCAAGGAGGCATACGAGCTCCAATTGCACCTGGTAGTAAGTATTATCTATCTATACATTCAAGTTCTCTTCGTAAATTTTTAGGATTCCGTACTCAAAGGGTAAACCTGGAGCTATCAATGATACTTCGTTTAATGTCTCTGCTTCCGTACGTCTGATTTTAATATAAATATCAAGAACCGGATAGATCATCATCATCAACCTATTAACGTTCCCACTGCTGGGACACAGTGACTTCTCTCTTGGCGAGAGAGATGAGGCCTTAATTCACCACGCTGGTCAAGCGCGGGTTGGCGAATGTCACATGGTCCTTCAAACTCTTTAAAGTGCCCAAAACATGCCGGTTTCCTTACGATGCTTGCCTTCACCGTTAATGCACGTGTTTATAGCGCACATAAATTTCTCAAGAAGAAAAATCTAGAGGTGCGTGGCGGAGTTTGAATCCACGACCTTCGGAATGAAAGTCGAGTGTCCTCCCACTTATTAGCCAACACGGCTTACCGGATACCTAGATATTAAGTTGAAATTGTGAGGGAAGATGTATTTCTGTTACATGTAATAAAAACATATAAAAAATAATATTTAAGGGGCTTCCCATACTAAATACGTGATTTTATAAAATTAAGCAACTTTCCGCGCACCTATAGTTTGGATGGGTCACCGCGGACTGCACCTTTGCACTTCTTTTAAATAACAAAAAGTTTGAATAAAATATGTCCAGTTGAAATAGTTTTTTTTTCAGAAATAACATACGAATCAACAATGGTAGCAATTCCATTTGAGAACAATGTTGAAGTGTTCGATTTGAGAGGTGACCATATTTTGGAACTGCTGGAGTTTTCCGTCGCTAATGACCCTTATCCTGGGGCAAGGATGCTGCAAGTTTCAGGTTAGCATATTTCATAACTTCTTCCTTGGTGAGGGTAATTTCTATTTCTATTTCTCAGTTTCTCGATATATTTCGAATTCGTTATACATTATGGTTCTGAGAATAACCCAGTTACTTATAAACACGATGATTATGTAGATGAGCTGGCGATTTGGAAGGTCCGCTTGTGGCGCAACAGGTAGCGGGCTCGATTCCCGCCGAGGGTTAAAGTGTTTGTATGTTATGCAAGCATGTCCTCCTTGGTCTGGGCGTTTAATTTGCATTATAAAAAATATCTATTATGTATGCCTATTACATTAAGTATATCAGATGTCTAGTACCCGTAACACAAGCTTAGAGCTTACCACCGGGGTTAGAGTGGGGAAGGAAAACCGAAAATCTGCAATTTTACTAGTGTGGGGTATCAAATGAAAGTGCATCGCGTCCACATTATATATTATTATGTTGTTTTACATTTAAGGAAATTAAGACATTGGAATCAGATATTTAAGTATGTATTTATATTGTTAATATAAAGTTTCAAAAACGCATCCAAAGTCAGTCCGGTCCAAAGTATTCGGCATAACATCACTCACAGTTTTGAAAAACAATACGGCAATCTCGTTATATTTAGTAAACGAACATAGAAACTTAGATTGGTACTTACGAGAATTCAAAAATTTCAAAAACGCTTCCTAGACGTTTTAAATAATGACAAACGAACTAAATATAACAACTTTTTAATACTGAACAATAGATTAACACAAAATCGTTCAATGTCCAGGGTTGCGCGCAATTTTCGACGGCTCCCTGCCACTAAACTCCAGGGTTGTCAACGCGTCAGTCCGCTGCATCGACTGTGACGTCCCTCGCTACCAACCTCTGCAACTCGACAAGTACTACAAAGTCATCTCGCAATCCTTTATGGGGGAGGGAGGCGATGGATACACAGTGAGTGACAAATATCCTAATTTTTTTTTTCTTAAGAAACCGGTATGTTCTGAGAACTTTAAAGAGTTTTGAAGGGCATGTGACATTCACCAACCCGCACTTGGTCATCGTAGGGAATAAAAAAAAAAGGTCTAATCTCTCTCGCCAAGAGAGAAGTCCCTTTGTCGCAGCAGTGGGAACGTTAATAGGGTGATGATGATAATCAATTAACAAAAACTGCGCGGTTTTAAAAAGTATTTTTGAGACATTGAAGCATTCAAAGAACACAACACAGTTAATTTACGAAGATAAAATATTTGAGCAAGGTATAAATAAAAAATATAAATATACATAAACCTTATACCATTTATTCAAGGTGTTTCGAAATTGGTATATAAAGCGGACGTTTGTACAATAATATTTCGAAAAGCAATTAATATTTTTCTTCAATAATATAATCTTTTGGAGTGATATGCGTTTAATGAAATATCCGTACGATGATTAAAACTGAATTCGGGAACTACAGTTATTTCCGTAAATTTCACTCCTCTGCCATTTTGCTGTGCATTTTCCGAACGAAAAATTGTATTGGTTTATGATTGCATACAAATAAATATTGAAAATTATTTACTACGTTCGTATCGTGACTTTTACGATACAAAAAGATATTTACAATTCTGAAATAGAAATAGTGTTGAAGTATTTCTATTCGCTTTTGACTGACGATGCTTGTTTGTTGATTAAACAACATAAAGGTACAGTATTTTAGGGAAACAATAAATACAGTTCTATTCACGGGCACAGTAAAAGCTAACATAGCGACAAAACCGGCACGGTCTGAGATCTTTGAGAGTTGAAGGCCATGTGACATTCACCAACCCGCACTTGGGCAGTGTGGTAAATTAAGGCTAAAGCTCTCTCGGCAAGAGAAAAGTCCCTGTGTCCCAGCAGAGGGAACATAAATAGGAGTGCTTATATAATTTACGTTGTTTATGTCATCCTCAGAGCTCTCTTAAAAAAGTCTAACTGAAGTCTACTGAATAGTGAATAATAGATGTCTCTTTTAGTAAGTAGGGAGCACTACGTACCTACGTGTTTTACAATAAAATGTTATATAATTATTTAATTAGGTTTTTATTAAATAAGCATAAAAGAGTACGCATTCTTATTAATAAAAAAATATAAATTATAAATGTATCTAACTACATACATATTAGGATGTAAACAACATGCCTTCAAGACGCTACGTTTTAAAACAAAATCAGGGTCCTAAGGGAGGTAATATCGCCACCTACCAGGATTAGCATAATATTGTATCCCTAATGCTCAATACAGTCTCTAACAAATAAGTTTGAGCATTATGCGCACCGGCCTAAAAATAAGGTATGGTACATACAGAACAATAACGTACTTTGCCCGTTATTCAAGTGCCTAATTTGAATAATAAGTTTAAAGTAAGCTTTTAACAGATGACATTCTCTTATTATGTGTTCAAAACTTTTGAAACAAATTATTGTTATGTTGAGTAAATAGGCTATTTCAGATAACCATTTTAAATGATTCCTTTTTTCATTATTAACAATAATAATATTCCCAGGCAATTCACATAACAACAGCCCCGAGGTAAGCTCTAAGCGTGTGTTACAGTACAAGATAGATAGATAGATAGATAATAATCTTTATTGCACACCAATGCTTACAGACTAACTTAAAAATAACAATCAATAGCCAAGACATCTGATGTCCTTTTTTTAATATATTAAACACCCAGACCAAGAAGAAAGTGCTTGCAGAACATACACACACTCGCCCCCTCCTCAGCGGGAATCGAACTCGCAATATTAATATTTCCGTAAAATAATGCATTGTATTAAATATTCAATAATAAATTTAAATTGCCAAAAGTGTGCGAAAAATGATTGACTCCAAAATGGCGCACGTGTGACGTCACATACCTATATAGAATGTGTAGGGAACACAGCTTTTCACTACTCATTGACGTCACACGAGGCCTACCAACACCATTTTGAAAAATAGCAATTTATAATTAACTAGCGGCCCGCCCCGGCGTCGCACGGGTATAAAATTTTCCCGGAAATTATTCGAATTTTTCTCGCCGTAAAAACCATCCTATCTCTCAAGTTGGATCGAACTGCACATGGTGTGCGAATTTTTTTATAATCGGTTAAGTGGTTTAGGAGTCCATTGAGGACAAACATTGTGACATGAGATTTATATATATTAAGATAGTCACTTGATATCAGACAATAATGATACAATTTTAATAATAATATTTCACAAAAATCCTCTATATTTTAAAATAATATGTTAGTAATTTCGGTTAAAAAAATATTGACTAGTAACAATTGTAACAATTTATTCCCATGGCATGATGAACTGAGACTGACCTAAAGGGACGAGCAATATGAGTGTAGATACGTATAAGTGTATGTATGGGAAATGGTTTGGATAAGAAAATTTCTATGGACAAAGTAAAGTATGACACCGTGTAAAAGGTGTGAGTGTTGAGATGACTGTAAAGGAAACAAAACATTTTGTGCCAACCCCATTATGTCCAATTAGACCAATCTGATAATGGATGTGTTTTTGTCCGTAAAATATGCTGTGAAATTTAGCAAGTTTCCCTCTTGTATATCCCAATAATCCTATACATTCAAGGTTATCTGTAAGAGATCGCAATTTAGCGATAAGACCGCCAATGTCACATATTTTTAAGCATTTGCGTATGTAATATGTAAGGTAACATTTAATTGTACAATATATTTACGTACTTATTATTAAAATATCTGGTATACCTTCACATTTCTTGTGGCTACAATTACTTCACGTGATGCGCTTTCATTTGAGACCCCACTCGAGTATATTTGCAGATTTCCAGTATTCCTTCCCCACTTTTACCCACATAGCTTTTAAACGAGTCAACCAAAATACCTTACATTCAAAAAAAACTTAATTGTAATCGCTCTCTGTTCGGGAGCTATGATTTCCCAGTCAGATAGACATGTCAAACTTATAACACCCCTCTTTTTTATCGGGGTTAAAAAACAAGACTAGCGAGTGGCTCGTTAAAAACTCTTTTTTATCAACACTTTATGGGCTTAAAACTCGGTGCCTTTCCAGGAATTCGTACTGAATTCGACGGTGCAAGGCCTCTAGGAGATCGCGTGTTGAATGTTACAGTAAGATGTATAGAGTGTAGTGTACCAAGATACCTTCCTCTGGAAATGGATAAGCACTACAAGGTTGTGTCGCAGGATTTCATAGGAACCGGCGGAGGGGACTATACTGTGAGTTTAGACCGTGTAAAAAATATATTCGCCAAAGCGGATAATACACCCGTGTTTCGGGTTAGATCGTATGTTTCATATTTATCTGGATGGTACAAGATTTCTGCTTCAATATTTTAGCTAAAACATTATAATCTCCTTTCTTGGAACGCCAATTAACCAAGTTTTGGTTAATATCCTATCATAATGTTCATACTAACTGTCAAATAAAAGCTATTTGCTAAAATCTTTTGAACACCTAAACAGATTTTTATGCAGTTTAGATAATTTGAAAAGTTGGTTTGTGTTGCTATTGTGTTTTTATAAGACCAAATTTATCATCTTTATTTTGAGTTTCAGCTCTGAATATTACCCCAAAAACTATAATTAATTTTCTAGTTCAAGTGAAAACCTTAATGAATACATCTTACCAAGTTTCAACAGTATAGTTTCGGAAAATTGTGGCTATGAAATACGGGTAGACAAACAGACAATGAGGAATCCCGAAGGATTCCGGTTTTCGTCATTTGGCTACGAAACCCTAAAATGAATTTCTTAATACTACGATTTTTTTTTCTGATTAGCTCCTGTTACCGTGATTTGGGTGATTGTTATTAGAAGGCTGGTTGGTGGTTCCGAAATGGTGCTATTTAATTTAGATAAGAGTCTGTCTGTTCAGTAGCTTTATGTTATATTATTCATCATTGGTAGAATTGAAGTAAGGTTACCATTACAGAACAACAAACGGAATCGAGAGAAGACTGACACATATCTATATTATTTTCTCTTTTAACGGAAGGACAGCGTTGTTTTGTCTCGTGCAAATAACATTGTTACAATTTTATTGTATTAATATACTATTATGTATGTACATTCTTACTTGCCTGTATAAAATTGTGACCTTTGTTATTAATAAAGAAACTTGAAACTTAACACATGCTGACTTGAAGGCCTTTTTGGGGCACTATCTGTGTGTTTATTATGTTATTATTAATATGTTTTATGTGTCCTAAATAAAATGTAAATTCTCTCTTTATTTCTTTCTTTCTTTCCTCTGGTTCGCTCGAATTCGAGCATATTTATAGTCCACACATTGTGTAAGCTCAACTCAACTTCCTCGGCCTGCTTTAATCCATCGAAATTTAAATCATATTTATATTTACAGATGATCTCAGAAAACCGTCAGAACGTTGAAGTGGTGGGCGTGGATTACGACATATTCATGGCGTACACAGCAAGAATGTCACCGGTTTTTTCCGAGATAGATGGACGCTCGCAGATCTCCAACCCTTGTATTGCAGCGGAAGTTTAATTGTAGATTGTGCTTAAAACTTTCAGTGTTTCTTTTAATATCAAACAGACAATAAGCAATTAAACAAAAACAAATGGCCCTGCAACATTTGAAGTGAATAAAATTTCTAAGTAATGTTCTAAAAACTATCAGTGTCTGATATTACCCAAGTAGGTATGTGCATAAACTAGTAAAAAATATTTATCATATATTATTTGAAGTGAATAAAACTGCTCGGACCTAAAGGGTCCTTTAAATTTGTCATATTATTCACCTTTGATCGGAAACTTCTTACAGTTTCAAGAGTATATTTTTCAGTCCGTTGATATTGTCTAACTGAGTAATGTATGAAAATTACGTTATAAAGAGATGTAATAGTTAAAAAATCGGTCCTGAAACGAATACATTGCTTAAAGCAGGTATTGCCATTCACACCCTTTCCACTTTATATACCACTAGCGGCCCGCCCCGGCGTCGCACGGGTAAAAAAAGTTCTCGGAAATTTTTCCTTATTGCTCACCGTTTAGACCTACCCTGTACTACGACAAACATTTTAAAACCAAATCAGCTTAATCGTCTCAGCCGTTCTCGAGTTTTAATCAGACTAACGAACAACAATTCATTTTTATTTATATAAAATATAGATAATCTCCGCTATTTCACGGACGCTTTTAACAAAAAAAAAAAAAAAAAATTAAGTACTTCAAACTCATGTCAGAAAAAAATTATTGAAAACTATGTTGAATATTGAACTTTCGAGACATAGACAATAGCTCAAAGAGTATATAACCACCACGTATGAATAGCTTATCAAGAAAAATCATAAACAACCTATAAAATGAATATTGAACTTTCGAGACAAAGACAATAGCTCAAAGAGTATTTTACCGCCACGTATGAAAGCTTATCAAGAAAAATCATAGACAACCTATAAAAAGACATTTATTTTACACTATAGTTAACCTGTAGTTAATAACAGAAAAATAATTAGCAATAAATTAAAATTGCGACTATAATTTGAGATTTAAACTATCCTATCTCTCAAGTTGGATCGAACTGCACATGGTGTGCGAATTTTATTATAATCGGTTAAGTGGTTTAGGAGTCCATTGAGGACAAACATTGTGGCACGAAATTTATATATATTAAGATATCCAAAACTACAAGGTGCTTTTGTCTGACATAATAATTAAAATTCTATTGAATTTCAAAATTTATTCATTTATTTAACCAGAAGATGGTGTAATATTGCTTGGGTCTGGACACTAGGTCTAGAATATAGGAAATCTGCAGCTGTGCATAAAATATTGTTTAACACACGTTGTTTGACGAAAACAAACCATCCATTATTTTAATATCAAAATAACTCATACAACTACCTCAATATAATATCCTAAACTCGCCATTATTCAAAGCAAAAATGCTTCCTCATTAGAGCTAAATTCACCTCTGGGTATATTTAGGCGTAATTAAAGCATGCAGCGTAATTAAGCGCTCAACTACAAATTTGGAAGGGCTTTAGTGTGCAATGGTTAACCTGTGACCTGATTTTAGCAGGTTTTGCACACGTACCCACTTGCCTTTTTATGAATGCGAAAAATGGTTATTATTTGAGCTTGTCATCAAACCGTCAAGCCCCCAGGTCTTGCTATGTCTATAAAAATAAGAATAAGAATAATTTATTTGCATAAAACATGAGTGTATACATGGTATTAAGTTTAAAAAAAAAGTGTTCTACATGTTTTGCCAATCCTGGCATGCAAATTTGAGAGGGCACAATGCATTTGGTCACAAATGTGATTTGTCTGTGAAATATTTCCTAATTAGTTGATTATTATTATATGTAGATACATCATTAAATATATTTTTATCAGTTATATAATACTAAAATTTGTCAAGAAGGAATTCATGTCTATGTCGTCAAACTGTCAAGTCTTGCTTGACGTCAAACCGTCAAGCCGTAAACGCTTGCTTGGTCTATGTCGTCTAGCTGTCAAGTCTTGTTAATTAATATAATGCCGTCTCGCTTTGCAAAATTAAAATGAAACCAATTTTTCGTAAACTGTCGTGTAAAATCAAAATAAATGCGGCACAAAATATTCAGTGTCACTTTCTTTGCGACTAATGACAAAGACTTTCCCCTAAATTTTATTTTCCGAAAAAATATTTTATTCCTGAGCAGAAAAGCTTCCGCCAAATTAATTGGGATCATAAATAAAGCAGTAAAATGATCAGGGCCCGTCGAAAAAGTTGTAAAATCATTATTTTGGTCGCCTCCTTTAGATTTCCCTTCTCGGAACTTTATAACGAGTAATGATGTTGAAAAAAGTTTAAAACATCTTACAATTTAAGTTTCTGAGAAAAATGATGTCTTTGATTTCAAAGTTATGATATTACAATTAAATAAATTTTGTGGTTAAAAATTAATAAAGGAAAATCATAAAAAACTGTCAAAAGAAAATAAAATTTATTTCGGTTTGTTTCCGAATTGTTATGTTTTGCATGCACTTTCTTCTTGTTCTGGGTGTTTAATAATAAAGTAAAAAAATATCTATCTATGTTTGTCTATTATATCGACGTCCCCCGCGAATAATCCGGTAATGACCTATTACGGGGTTTTTCATGTTATGCGTTTTTCGGCATCTAGAAGTCAAAATACACCATGTGAATTTTTTTCAGAATGTTTCTATCTTTATTTACGAAGATATGAAAAACTACGCGTATATTCCATAAAAAATAATTAAAAATTATTTTAAACGAATAATATGGTTTTAGATCTTTACGAAACAAAATATCAATATGATTTAACAGTATACATTGTTACGATATTATTCGGGTAAAAAGTTTTCTCCGTTATTTAAGTAAGTGCTAGTACAGGTTTATTCGGGGTTTTATTTAGAAAACGATATCCAGCCATATTCATTATCGAGTGGCTCCTTACTTCGGTTATGCCTATTGCAACGGATTCTATGCAAAGATTAAAAATATACAAAAGAGGATTTATGAAGAATTCTCTACAATCCTTTACAACGAAAGATGGAATTCCATCAGGACCATACGACAACTTCGGCTTAAGCACTTTCAATGCAAATTTGACATCGGAGTATGTCAAGCGCTCTACTACCACGCGTTGAGCGCTGCTTCCTACCGCCGCGCGCATAGCCTCTGCAACATCAAGTCTAGGAGGTTTATCGTTGTAGACTGAATGGAAATAGCTCGCAAATTCTTGACTACATTCTGACGGAGACAGCTCATTTCCCTCTTTAATGATACAAGAGCGGCGTAATTTAGACTTTTTAGATTTTATAAAAGTCCAAAACGACTTCGGATCTTTAGAAAAACGACTTTGTAACGTATATATATATGCATCGTAAGCCTCTTTAATCATTGTTTTTACAAGCGCTCTCTTATTTGAGAAATCATGGTAATCATTTATATTCTTACTAATTTTATATATTTTGTGCAGTTCACTCTTAGATTTTATCTCGTATTTAATATCACGGGTATACCAATCTGGATAACAGGGACGTTTTTTATGACTATAGTTATCCTTGCGCGGCACCGACCTATCGATAGCATTATTTATTAATAAATAAAAGTATGGTACAGCTCTATTTATATCTTTCATGCTATATAACATCGACCAGTCTATAGTACCGATTTCAGTATAAAGACTTAGCATGTCCCCCCTCTTATAATCCCATTGACATCTTTGATTCCCAGACTGAACATAAGTATGGCAGGGTTCACCACTCAGCCGGTGACTATCAAAATATCTCAAGTTTACAACAAGTGGAGGATGTTGATTGTCAATTGGTACAATCGGGTTATTACAAACATTTACCTCTATATCAAAATCATCTAAGTTGGACAAAACTAAATCTAAAACTCGATCGTTACAATTCATTATATTATTAGCCTGATGAAATCCACAGTAAGCAACCAAATACTCGTAGTAATTATTTATATCAGTTAAGGCCGAGTATAAATTAAAATCCCCTACAACTAGCATTTTACGATAACGAGAGCATAACTTCTCGATTTCTTTAAACAATGATACATATTCTTGTTCTTTACTACCAGGAGGTATGTATACAACGCAAAATACAAAAATGTTTTTACTCTTTCCTGTTATCATAGAGCATACAAGTTCAAATACGAAATCATTTACATTAATGGATAGTGCAATATTTCTCAAGTCTAGGCGGGACGGGGCCGCGGCTAGTAAAGCGCCTCCTTGTTTCCGTCCATCCGCACGATCACAACGATGAACAGTGAAGCCCGGAGGTATAAGCTCGCCATCGCTGAACGAGTCATTCAAACCCGTTTCAGTAATCGCGAATAGGTCTTCTGGCGATGCCAGCATGCCCTGGGTAAACAAGTCTAGTTTTGTCCTTAATCCTCGTACATTCTGGTAGTATATACTCGCATATTGGGGGCGAGGCTTAGAGCGAAGGTGGTTTTTGTGCTTTGACGGCGTTGCGATTTGCTGTGTGTTTTCGAAACCACTGCCATTCAGAGAACGCAGCATTCACAGGCCATACGGAACCATTAGACAACAGCTCGTAAGCGCTTTCAGGAACACCTATTACGAACGATGAGTAATCACCTCAGAGGTTTTGCACACAGATTGAACGTGATCTGTCAAGGTTTCCACGGTAGTTTCAGGGTGTAAGAACCAGACATGAAGGTGTTTTTTCCTTTCTACAGCCACGATGGTGTTTAACAAGTTATTCTCCCCTTTTTTTATTTCGGAGAGCCTCTTATTTGAAGTCCAACCTCGAACATTCGTAGAAGTAGTCATCTCGGTTTCATCGCCCTTTCCATTATTGTTTGTCACCAACAAAGTATTGTTTGCCGATATAGGAAACTTAGACACCGCAGAGCTCTTTGCTCTTCGTATACTATGGTTATTTGTAAGCGGCTGCATAGTAAGTGGCAACACCGGGAACTCGTCGGACGACAACGGAGTCTCAACTAGTTGTATTGGAGCGACCAACGTTTAGTTACCGTCAGATGACCCAAGCGGAGGTTGAAAATACCGGCTTTCTGATTCTATAACCTTATTATGTATAAATTGTACATGATCGGCATACTTTTCCAGTTTGGACTCATAAGAGACGATGGTCTTAACGGCCAATGCTAGGTGTTGTTTAAGATCTGCAATTTCCTCTCTCAGGATACGTAAATCACCTGATAAATACATCTGTTCCACTTTTAACTCCTCATCTCGTTTAGGTTTGGATGCAGGATATTGAATTGGATTACGATGCAGGCAGAAGTAGACAGCGACGGCAGAAACAGGTGTCCAAATCAATTGAAAGTATTGAATTAAAGCCAGCATACGACAAGCCCCTCCCTATTAAGAAAGCTCTGCATAACGATCTCCTAAGCCTGTGTAACTCCCAAGCAATTCCCCACCATTATCAACAATTTTATAGGAACTTAAGCTTTTGTGATACTGAATCAGGTCACGATGAGGATTCTGATTAAGAATTTTAACTGTAATAGGACCTTATTATAATTTTCATGATTGTGTAATCAAGTGTAATAGTCGTGTCTTCAGTGCAGTGTCATTTTTTATAATAATAATAACTATCGTGCTTTCTCAAACTAACCAAAGTTGTTTCGTTTACTAGAATGCCCTTTATTTTTATAGTATATTTCATGAAATTAAGGCTTTATTTCATAAAATATACTATAAAAATCACCAAATAATACTTTAGTAAACTATTCGAATAAACAGTAAAAGTCATAACAATTAAATGTACGTTACTCTCAAACAATCGAATAACCACATAATTGGCTTTTACAAATGTTCAGTATACAAAACAAATTACACGAATAATAGCGTTACACGATTTTGCCATTGCCATCGAAAATATAAATTTACACGAATAATATCGCAAGAAGATTTTACTGTTGCCGTCGAAAATATAAACTTACACGAACAATATCGTAAGTGACATTACTGACCAGACCTTCACGTACACTAATATAGTAAAATGCATCCAGCTTAATTATAAGGAAGCCCATGGGCCTAGTTAAATTTTGTTGAAATAACCAGATAACTGAAAAAATTAGCTTCCTTATGCGATATAAAAAGTCTCTGATACTTGTTGTTAAATGGAGTTATTAAGGAAAAATGGTTTTTTATTTTTCCTGAACATTTACACTTTTACGATTACCGGATTATTCGCGGGGGGCGTCGATATTAAGTATATCAGATGTTTAGTCCCCGTTACATAAGCTTACAGCATACCACGGGGATTAGCCACTAGATGTGGTTGCGTTGATTGTCTGGATATATTTATTTATTTATATAATCCGATGCCAGTTATATGGTATCAAAATTATAAATTATCGTAAACTAGTAAAGTAAAGTAACCTCATCCTCTAGCTACAAAAGTTTTTATCTTAGACAGTAGTAGCACTAATTAAATAATTTTATTGTGGAGATAATTTACAATATAACTTCATATTCACCGGAATATTACAAGCAATGTCTTCTTCTGTGTCAAAATTATAAATTATCGTAAACTAGTAAAGTAAAGTAACCTCATCCTCTAGCTACCAAAGTTTTTATCTTAGACAGTCGTAGCACTAATTAAATAATTTTATTGTGGAGATAATTTACAATATAACTTCATATTCACCGGAATATGACAAGCAATGTCTTCTTCTGTAAATATACCTAAAATTTTCGTCGCGGAGTTTCAGCCAGAATCATTAAAATATCCCATTAGGCCGCGTACGTAACCGTATTTGTTTAACCAGTTAGAAACATAGAATTTTTTCTCTTCTCTCGTAACCAGTTACAAACTGAGATATTCTCGGCCACTTTGGTACCTATTTTGTAACGGCTGCGAGGTTACAAAAGAAGAAAGTTTTTCTAAAATATCCGCTTTCGAGCGCTCGCCTGCTGTAGAAGTCTTACGGCTGCAAAAATGAAGTTCTATATTACAGAAGATAAATTGTTTTGTCAGGAGGCGGCCATAATATCCTAATCTAGAAAAAAGAGGGGTGTTATAAGTATGACGTGTCTGCTGCCTGTGTGTCTGGGACATCATAGCTCCCGAACGGATGAAGCGATTTCAATTTAGTTTTTTTTGTATGAAAGGTGAGTTTGACGCGAGTATTCTTAGATGGTTCGGTTGTGCCGTTTATAAGTAATTTTTCTTAAATTTTTAATTAAGATATAAATTTTATTTATTTATCTAAGAAATATTTCTTATTGTTATATTATCTATAGTCAAATTATAAAGCTATAATAGAATAGTTAATTAGTTTGTTTGAACGCGCTAAGATCTGACTTGAATAATTATTTCCCTTGTTTCTCGTTTATTAGATACCCTACTAATCAAAGAATTACTTTTTACAACGGGAAAGTATGTTGTTCCCGCGGGAAACATCAGAAAACATGGGCAAAGTGGCCTACAACTAGTAACTGTTAACGCTACTAACCATTCTCATTTTTAGAATTAAAATGATTTTGAATAAACAATGGGAATCCAGCAGTTTCATTTCAACCCATATTCTTTTGTTCACCGTAAAGTCCGAGAATTATCTTTCCACTTCACCGATAAAGAATAATTTAAAATGGACCGCGCTAACTACTAACCCTGCACATACTGTCATATCTCCCATTGAACTGGGATTTAACACAGTGCGATGCGAGATGGCTGAGTTACTACAGCTTTCTAATAGTGACCCTATATAGTTGAAATGCAACGAACGGCAGAGTTTTGTAAATCAAATCTTACTGCCACTTTATGGCTCAATACGTTTTTGAACTTACATAATTATGTATGAGGTTAATCCACAGCGTTCAAAATATTGTATCGTAGACTTCTTTAAATATTAGTAAAATATTAGATGACCGTCAAAGTCTGAAACTTTTAAAATAGGCTCGAATATTGCAAAGTTAGTCATTAATGAAAACCGAGAATCTTTAATAAAAATCCAAAAAATAAAACAGATATCCATGCAGTAGGTCAAGATACAAGATCACCAGCTGAAGGGAAGCAGGGACTATGGACTACAACCAAAACATTGCGCTTACCAATCTGCCAGCCAAACGTTCTTGGTATAAGTGATGTATGATTAGTATAAGTTAAACTCAGCTAGAGTGGCGCAGGTAAGAGGTAGCGTATATTTAATCTATGTATATTAAGTAGATCAGATGTTTAGTACAAGTAACACAAGCTTAGAGCTTACCACCGGGCTAGATGATTCACCAACCCGCACTTGGCCAGCGTGGTGAATTAAGGATTCACCAACCCGCACTTGGCCAGAGTGGTGAATTAAGGCCTAATCTCTCTCGTCAAGAGAGAAGTCCCTGTGTCCCAGCAGTGGGAACGTTAATAGGGTGATGATGATGATGATGAGATGTTGTTGTGTGTATTGTCCGGAAATATTTATTTATTAGCTTTAGTTGGCAGCCTATTTTTGGCTGAATAATAAATAAGATAAATAAATGTTTCCAAAAAAATTCACACAACAACATCTAGCCCCGTGGTAAGCTCCAAGCTTGTGTTACGGGTACTAGATATCTGATATACTTAATAATATAATAGGCATACATAATATAGATATTTTTACTGTACATATTAAACACCCAGAGCAAGATTAAGTACTAACTATACAAGCGGTTTATCTCGGTCTGTGGCACTGGCCTACTGCCAGCACCTACGGAGCGAAGATATGAGCTGACTTTTCAAGTGGCTAATCCTGGCCCCTACAGGCTGAATAGAATCTATTTCACTGTTGTTGCTTGCGAAATTAGTTTTTACAACGGGCCATATTGAGTTTTTTTCTAAATATAGAATGGGATGAAAATCGCTTTGAATTTAAGCAATTGCGGTTCCGAGGTTGTGGGTTGAATTTTAAGCGTTGTGCGGATTTTTGTGAAAATTTTATTCAGGAATATGTATTATGTAACACCTGGTCTATCTAAATATGGTGGGCTTGGGTTTATTCTGGTAAAAATAAACTAAGAATTTTACATGTTACCGAGTAGCATAGCCAAAATGGCAAATAGCATTTGCCATTTTATGTTGAATAGAATGGCATGTCATGGCCTAATTTGTTTCGTTTTACATACTCCATGCTAGTTTACCTAAGCTCTGTGTAGTTTGCGATCGCAAAATATGTACTTTATCTCAAGATTTTTTTTAAAAGATATATTTAAGATCCCCGATTTCTAAGGAATCTCTAAAAGTGTACATATTGTAACAGGGTAAATAAACCCAGTTAAGTATACCGCCTCTACATTCTTAATTAATATCTTAATTTCCATAAAAATATTAACAAATCTAAGAAACGTCTAAAAATAAATATAAATAATATAGCCTTCTTCTAATGCTTCATCAATTTAGGCAACAAACTATTTCCTCTGTCCTTTGCTTTCACGAATACTTAACTCCATCTGACTACCAAAATCCCAACGTCAAGGTACGCACTTTTCATTTTCTTCACTTGACCGACAAAAGGGTTTTTGCCAAAATGTAGTAATATTATTCGACCGTGAGTATGAAGTACCGCCCGCCAGTAGTTAGAGCATATGGCTCGATGTTACAATTTACTCATGCAGAAAGGAAACCGGTGAAGCGCCAAGATCGGTGTGGGCTGAAGAATAGTTTAGCAAGATTCTCGATATAACAACTAATCGAAATCGAATGAAAAGTAGGAATTTCCTGATAGACATAAATTCTATGCACGCGACAAAATCGAATGCTCGTGTGAACTCTATTATTTTTTAGGAAAAATGTTTATTTTCGTACTGATTAGCTTTTATACAAAATCTGTGAATGCATGCAGTTCAGAATATTTAAACAAATATAGATAGTCTCGTAGTTAGTAGTAGAAGACGAGTACGCCGCATATTTTGCGATTAGCGTATTTTCGTTATATTCCCATAACTTCCCATTCCCAATTTTTTCTGTAGCAAATTTACCATGACAATTATAACGGTTAAAATACACCGTGTACAATGTGTAACGTACCTCACTTATGGTCCCTTCCCAAAAATGCACAATGTAAACGAGTATAATAAACAATATCCATTCGCATGATGAACGCAGTACGGTTATACGGTACCAAATAATTGCTGTGAGTATTGTCCAGCAATATTTATGTAATGATTAAACAGCAAATACCACAAATTTAGAGTTGAAAACCACAGATTTGTAGTAGCAATTAAATTATACATTAGTAGTAAGTTATGCTGTAAATAATATTAGGTATGTAGTTTATTTGAAAACCACAATAGGTTAGTTAGCGTTTGAAGGTCCTATATTTTAACATTTACTCGTTCCAAATGCTCATTGATACCCTCTATTAAAACAAAATGGATAGCTTAAACAATAGTTAGATAACACAAATCCTATAGCGATGACTCGTTACGTGAGAAAGAGAAAACGAGTCGTAATTATGACCTGTCACGGTCGCTATATCCTTCATTATCAATAAGAACTTGATGGCGTAATACATTATGATTTAAGGAGTTGATAAAAAAATAATTATTAATAAATTATTTAATGTACACAAAAAGGATACATTAAGGTTTAGTAACAATGGTCATGTACAAAGGCGAGCTATAAGAGTTTTCTTACAGCAAACCTGTGGTGATGAAGAAATTTGAAACAAATAAGAGTAGGTAGAGATGCTATGACAAGTTAGAAATAGAGACTAAAATAGGAAAAAAAGGACTTAAATTACAAAACACAATTTTTGTTATATTTCCTTCTTTCTTCAGTTAAAAATATACTAACACCACTAGAAATAAGTTGTCCTCATTTACTAATATAGAGAAACGGGCATCTGGGAAAATAGACAGCGGCTGAAGCCAAAAATCTTTTAAGTGGAGACTAATCCAAGGAAAAGTGTGCTAATGACTAGAAAAAACGTGAATCAAGCTCTTCAAGAATATATATGAGTACGAAAAGTTCTTGGGGGAGATAGCGGCACGGATAAGGCAGTAACGGTTTTTAACTTACCTAAATATACAAAAAATATTTTATGATAAGTATGAGATAGACTTTCGACTCTCATTCCGAAGGTCGTGGATTCAAACCCCGCCGCGCACCTCTGGATTTTTCTTCTTGAGAAATTTATGTGCGCTTTAAACACGTGCTTTAACGGTGAAGGCAAACATCGTGAGGAAACCGGCTTGTTCTGAGAACTTTAAAGAGTTTGAAGGGCATGTGACATTCACCAGCCCGCACTTGGCCAGCGTGGTGAGTTAAGGCCTAATCTCTCTCGCCAAGAGAGAAGTCCCTGTGTCCCAGCAGTGGGAACGTTAATATGGTGATGATGATGATGATGAGACAGACTCATACTACACCTATGGTTTCGTGTACAGTTTATACATATTTTGCAATAAAAAAACACAAAAAATAATGTAAAAAAATACATAGTTAAAAGTGCATAAAGATGCAGTCGCTATCCAAGTTCTGACCTGGCTATTAACTTTATTAAAATCACGATTGTTGTATGGGAGCCCTCTATATTTATAATTACATCTGATTCAAAAACTTTATCAGTTTAAGTCGTGATCATAGCGTATCGCGAAAAACAGGTACGTACGAAATATTCTATACAATTTTAGTCTTAGATATTCCATACTCGCACCAAGTTTCTATCAAATTGGAGTGTGTGGCCAAAGGCATCGCGTTTACTTAGTTACAAGTTCCAATAGTTGTCCAATGAAGGCCGTTAAACTAGGTACCAAGACGTAACTGAATTAAACAAGGTTCCAATTTTAGTCTTAGCAAGTTTAGGAAGCGAAACTGGATTTGGTACCATTCTGGAACTAAGTCACAGTAATCATATCAGCAGGCAATTTGGGCTGGCCTCAAATTGCTACATTTGTGGATATAACTTGTCTTACAAGCTGTCGCTTGTATCTCAGTTTGGGGAGGACGTGGTAGTCTGGAATTGCGAAATTATATAACCAATATATACCTAGCTTGTGTACAACAACATACATAAATATGTATATTTATATGAATAGCTTTTACTTTTATATACTATATTTTATGTCTTAGCATTTTTGAGCGTCGTTTGGACTACAGACTGGAGTGCCAATAGACGAAGTCAGAACTAAAAACAACTTGAAAATAAGATACTTTTGGTAACAACTTCTGAAAGTAGAGTGCAAAATTACATCGCCTGGCGTCAAAAAATGAGAATAAAAACTCATAGTTAGGGTTACCTTTTAATCGGTCAATAAAACAAGACCCAAGTTTCATTATAATCAATATGTATATTTTTTTCATGGTTTTAACAATATTTGAACTTGAAATGAGTAACATAACCATGATTCGTTTTTTATAAGTTTTCCGATATTTCGATGAAAACTCAAAAAACCGTCAAATCGAGGTAAGTTACCCGTTTCAAGTTTAACTATTAGTAGGTAGTCAAACTTAAGTTTTTTATTGTTCCGACTAGGTAGGTTAAAATGTTTCAGTTATAGTGTTGGGAACACGATAACTGAAACATTTTCATTCTTGGCAAACGCTGTTAAAGCACATGTGCCTAATACACCTAAATTTCCTTACCTAGGTCAAATCCAGTGCCATTTTGTTTTTATGGCCATAATTGGCGCAATTTTTGGTCGGATTGCTGTCATTTGCCAAATGGCTTAAGTTTGGAGTCAATGAGAGTTTTAGTGTCCAGTGACCTCAGCTTGATTGCCTAGAATTAGACGAATGGACTTTATTAACACAGAAAATAAGTACTGTGTAAACAAATACCTACATTAGAGCCTTAAATGCTTAGTAATATTTGTAAATCAAACAGAATAATTGAATACCTCAAACAATATTGTTTTGTTTGCAAATAAGTATGTCATAATGAGCAACAATTCAGCTTTTTGATCGCAATTACTGAAAACGTTGTTAAACAATAGGTATTGTATGTTCTAGTCAGCAAAATTTAAATAACAATACGGGGAAATCCACTTATTAAATCGTAGATATTACGCTTTCAGGAAGCTAGCAACATAATAATTAAAACGTAACGCCTAGTTTTAAAATCAAGCTCGCGTTGATTAAAAAATCAAGAATTATTAATTAATTAAGCGGCATTACTCCGATATTGATAACGCAAATTTGACTAAAACCAGTGGTGGATTTACCAGCAGGCTGAGTAGGCTTGAGCCTAGGGCGGCAGATTTTGGGGGCGGCAAATTTGGGGAACGATATTTATTTAACCTCATAGAAATCAAAAAGATTTTTCTATGACGGTTTTCTGATGTCTTACATATATAGAAGTCTGCAACAAATTTTCTCAATGACTTTTCTCTCTCACTTGTCATTGCACATTCCGATAGTAGCAAACTTATTCCGATTAGCTCAAAAATATACCGAAAAATTATATAATGTGAAATTTTAACGAAATTGTTGCATTGTAAAAATAATGTTTGATATGATGACAATTGTTGAGGCAAGGGCGGCAAAAACTATTCAGCCTATATCTTGTAAATTTGTAAATCCGCCTCTGACTAAAACATACTATTTTACTTGAATTATAGCTTGATGGGTTAATTATATTCAATCTTTATTTTTAAGCTATTGCATAGCTTCTATCGCGGGCCTTGAACGTGGAGACCGAATCCAGAAAATCAGTAACGAAAAAACCTAACACTCCGATCGGCACAGCGGTGATACTTTTTAACCCCCGACCAAAAAAGAAGGGTGTTATAAGTTTGAAGTGTCTGTCTGTATGTTTCATGAAAATCGGTTGAGCCGTTCAAAAGTTATGGGGGTGAGAGTGGGGAAGGAAACCCGAAAATCTGCAAATATACTTGAGTAGGGTATCAAATGAAAGAGCATCGCGTGCCCTAACTACTAAATATTATGGTGTTTTACTTAGAAGGAAATTAAGGCACTGGAATCGGGTGTTTTTCTTAAATTTTAAATTTAGATATATATTATTTTATAACTAGACTAGCTGACCCCAGCAAACGTTGTTTGTCAGCTAGTTTTTATATATATTTAACTAAGTTTTATATTCATAGTGCCTAATTTTATTTTCTTGCACGCCCTAGTCATTACTGGTAAATAATGCTTCTATCATTAAGTCCTCCTCTGTACATTGTTCTTTTTTTGTACACGCAGAATAAACAAATAAATATATTTTATAAATTATCAGGATTTTATAATGACAATCTTTAGTAAATGGCATGTTTTGGTGAAAAGGAATTTGGGAAGTCTGCTAATATTACTCCGAGTAGTTTCTTGCCTCAAACCGCACATAACTTAGAACAGGGAGAGGTGGCTGTTTCAAATTCTAACCGAATTAAACCGTTATAAATTATTGAATACTAGCGGCACGCCCCGGCTTTGCACGGGTAATTATTCAAAATTGTTTCAAAATTATTCGAATTTTTTTCGCCGTAAAAACCATCCTTAAACTCCAACGAACATTTAAAAAAATAAATTGGCTAAATTGGTATAGGCGTTGTTGAGTTATGCGCTTAGCAACACATTTTGCGATTCATTTTTAACCCCCGACAAAAAAGAGAGGTGTCATTCTGTTTGACGTGTCTATCTGTCTGGGACATCATAGCTCCCGAACGGATGAAGCGATTTCAACTTAGTTTTTTTGTTTAATAGGTGAGTCTGGCGCGAGTGCTCTTAGGCATGTTTCATGAAAATCGGTTGTGCCGTTTAAAAAAAATTGTGGGGGTTAGAGTGGGGAAGGAAAACCGAAAATCTGCAAAAATCTCGAGTGGGGTATCAAATGAAAGCACATTGCGTGCACATTACACATTATTATGGTGTTTTACTTTTAAGGAAATTGAAGGATTCTAATCGGGGTTTTTTCTTATATTTTAAATTTAGATTTATTATTTTTAAGAAGATTAAGGTAAGAGAAAACATACTATTGATTGCAATGCTTAAATTGGTGTAACCGACAACAAACATAAACTTGGTTCGGGTCAATTGGTGTAACGTTAGTTTTTTGAAGAAAGTTGGTTTTATATTGGTGTATGTGTGGTTATAATTTTTCGTTCAAGCTAAGAATTAGTGTAAGAGCAATGCTGGTTTGCCAAGATACATACACTAACTTAACCTTCTTTGGTCATAGGATAGGAATACAACAATTCGACTTATGTAAATGGTTCACATACCTAACTCAGTTACAACATAATTTCGACGGAAGTCTGCAAATTCACAGTTAAAATGTGTAGCGTAACTGTATTTTTTTAAAGCTAGAATTCTATTATTATGCTATTCGATAGAGCAGAAAAAAACTAAAAAAAATTTTATACTCAACTTATTTTACGTGTTTTGGTGGTTAACCAAATTGAACCTGCAACCGACGATAATGTACAATATCTATGCTATATGCTAGGGTTTAGTTCTGAAAATAACTTTTTGAATGGGTTAGTTACCTGTTAACGAATTATTAACTACTAACTAAGCGACAAAATATTATCAAGCGACAATTTCTTTATTTTACGCACACGACCATTCAGTAGGGAGCCGACCCCGCGCGGCAGATTATTTCGTGATCTTAACCCGTACCTCCGTGCCCGAGTGACGCTTGCCACTCCACAACGCATAGTTAGCTAAAAAATTAACTCGTGATATCTTTTGAATGGAATGTCAGAATCTAATAATTCAAAAAGTTATATAAAGGTTTTAAAGCAATCTTACATAATAAATTATTTATTTTGTTAAGGATTTATACCAAGATACAAACAAAGAGCCATTTCAAACAGTGGTATTTTATTTTTTTTATATAAAAAATCGCTTATTGTCACAAAACTATAATAGTTAGATATATGATGTAACGACGTTTTTTGTAGATAATAATAAGTTCTACAAAGTTGAAATACATCACTTTGTTATATATTCAATAGTTTTCGCAGCAATTGCGATTAAAGAAAGTTTTTAGGTTTTTTTGTTTTTTAAATCGCTTATTGTCACAAAACTATAATAGTTAGAGATATGATGTAACAACGTTTTTTGTAGATAATGATAAGTTCTACAAAGTTGTTATACATCACTTTCTTATATATTCAATAGTTTTCGCAGCATTCGCGATTAAAGAAAGATTTTAGGTTCTTTTTCTTCACCATGGGTTACATTATCGGAGTTTGGTAAGAAATCATATTATTTTTGAAAACTAAATATAGCCTATGTCACTCAGGGATAGTGTAGCTTTCGAATGGTGAAAGAATTTTTTAAATCGGTGCAGTATTTTCAGAGCCTATTCGAGACAAACAAACAAACAAAAAATCAAACCTTTCCTCTTTATAATATTAGTATAGATAATCCAGATTGAGAATACCTGAGAATTTAAGGATTTGGTTAATTTAGTTGATTATAATAATAACATATTCAATTCCAGAGTTTTTTTTTTTAACTTTTGTTTATCTGTGTCAACTAATAAAATCTTGCAAGTTATGAAAATACTTATATTATACCTTGAGGTACATTATAAACAAATGCACTACATAAAAAAAGCTAGTTCAAAAATACTGGACACCTATTGTTCAAAGTTTTTGTCTCAACTTTATAAGAAAGTGCCATGGTAGTATATACATAAAACATCAAAGTTACGAAGTGAGGACAATATGCCGTAATTTTTTTTTTATTATAACTTCCCTATTGATCCTACGTCTTTTCACAAGGCCGCGTCGTTTGAAATATTTTACGCATCGGAATACTTCACAACGTCGATCAGACGAGCGTTTTCGAATCTCTGGTTTCCGGTTGATATTTTGCACCTCTAATATAAATCACGCGTTGAATCTAGAACTTTATAGTAATAGAAAGATAGATAACTTTTTATTGTACACCACAAATATAATACAAACAGTAAAAAGACTAAGTCGCTGTGAGAGCTCTTCATCGATAGTAATGTCCGAGTTAGCTCTGAAGCAACTTTTAGGGCTCGGGCGCGTTGTTGGAGTTTACTCCTTAAGAAACGATTTGAGTTATAAGGCCCGGTACGGAAATTTTATGAGGATTAAAATCAAGTGTAACACGAAAAGTTGAGGCGTTACGTAGAAAGAGACAAACATTATATATCTGTAGGATTGAGCGTGCAAAAGAATGTGATGGAATACATTACACAGCGTATCTCATTCTCGGGGTCTCCTCTTTGCGCGATACTTCGTAGTCTCACTGTATTTTATTTATATTATTTTGTAACATACTTTAAGTTTAGTAATACGCTTTATTGAAGTAATATAAATAATCCGAATAATTACAGATATATGTTTGTTTCTCTTATCATTTTAGCAGATGCGTTCATTTACCCTTTTTTTCTATTCGATATATATCATAATTATCGTTCGTAAGGAGTAAACTCCAATCGTGCGTCGTAGCTGACACACACACACTTTTTTTTTTTACTCTTTTGTACGTGTTTGATATAACACGCGCCTACGCAACGCAGCGTTAGGACCAAAGTAACGAGTATGTAACGGATTGTAACGTCAGTAATAAGGTTACGGTTGAATTTGCGTAACATCATTTAGTATTATCGCTATTCCCAAACAAGGTCGGGATATGATCTAACTTGGGTCTCCTAACTAACCAAAACTGTATAATTAATAAGTTTCAGGTTAATTACGAAGCAACCTTGATAAGAGTAGTTTTGAGTGTGTTTCTGTGTTTGGACACGATATTTGTTGCTAGCTTTGTTTCGAAATTATCGTAAGCGGATGTTGCATCGTAGAGGTATTATTAGAATAGAATAGAATAGAATAGAATAGAATATACTTTATTACACACCAAATGAACAATCCAATATGAAATTAAAACTAAACCTAGAATGCGTAATGGGCGGTCTTATTGCTAAAAGCAATTTCTTCCAGACAACCGTGGATGGAGAGCAAAAAAGATTACATATAATTAGCTACTATTATTATTTTATTTATTTCATAAATAATTATATAAGTAGGTAAGGAAAATTTTTTTATCGATTGATTGATTTAATAAATAAATTAAACAGATCAAGTAATAAAACAAGAGGATAGTAATTACAAAAACTGGGGTTTCATCTGACATTTGAAGAGTAGAAGGTTTTCGACATATCACGTAATTGACGCACTTGTGTTATTGGTAGCACGTCGGGGCATCCCGGAGGTGCTGGTTCGAATCCTGAGTGCGAAGACTACGGATGTGTCCTAATCTTTTTCTGCATACAAATTCAAATAACATTTATATTGTATTGAAATACGATATTGGACGATTATCATTAAAACAATTTGGACATAAAGATACCGCACTAAATTACCATTATGGTCACTAAGTTCAAATGACAGTTGCGTCCAAAAAGTTCCAATGTATAGTTGTAAAAGCTGAGAGCCCAGATTTTTGGCTGGTTTGGGACCACAACTTCTGATAGTTCCCTTGGGTTCGATCTGTTCGAATGACCGTCGTTGCTATTGAGAAGTAGACAATTTAACTTTACGCATACTTCTGAAGTGGCCCTAATGCTGGCGTAGTGCCGTGAAAACTCACATCACTGCCTTAGTGGCGCCGTGGGCGAAGGTCCGTTTGCAGCGCAAGGGCTATTCACATTTCACTATTTGGTATTTGTTTATAATTGTAACGTGTCACGGCTAATTTGTAAAAACGCCGTGCACGTCTTGTGCTTCATTCTGCGGCATCACTGAGAACCAGCGCTCCTGCTGCTTTTGTTTTTTTATGTTTAGATAAGTCTTCATTTGACCACAATCTCACCTGATGTAAAGTGGTCTAAGATGGAGCATTAAGACCTAGATGGTAAATGGCTTCTCCGGGCCACATTACTGTAATGTAGGTAGTTTAGTATTAAAGTAATAATAAGTAGGTAGATTAAGATTTCTTTAGTCTCGCAATAAATCGTGAATGGAACAGCTGTGTTTTTACTGTCAGGACAACCCGTGCTTTCCTGGATATCCCGATATTTCTCAGTGGCGACGAGATCGATTACCACGCGTGTGCAGCAAGAAGTTCGTACGGGTTGCAGTGCGATCGGTGATTTATCGACATTTCGGTGAAATATTGTGCGGTTGCGCCGTTGAGTGTAAAGATGGCGGTCGGTAAGATCGGATCGTTTGACCTTCACAAAGACAATTGGGACACGTACGTGGATCGCTTAGATCAATATTTCATAGCCAACTCGGTGCGCAGTGATGTTAGAGTGGCAATTCTGATTACGGTTATTGGTAATGAAGCTTATGAACTGATGGGAAATTTGTGCACCCCGGACAAACCTGCGACTAAATCGTACACGGAGCTGGTGGCACTTATGAAAGGACATTTGAACCCTAAGCCTAGTTTACTCGCCGAAAGGTTTAAGTTCAGGCAGCGTACTCAAAGACAGGGTGAAAGTGTGGCTACTTACGTAGCGGAACTCAAAAAGTTAAGCCGGGATTGTCGGTTCACGGGCGACAGCTTAAGGCCACCTTGTTTCGAAGATTTAGGCATTTTACTCGCCCAGTCGACTTGCATGCGCGTTACGCGGGAGCCGACTTGATAATGAACTCCGGCGAACTTTGTAGGCAGCAAGAACGCCACAATACAGCAAAATGCAGTAGCTACGGTGATTTTAATTTTATTGACTGTATTTTTTTAGTATATTGATTATTTTATTGACTATATTCTTTTATTTGATAGAAATGAAAGTTTATTGTAGTAGGTATGTAGGTATTGAATGTAAACATAATTTTTCTTACTAAACTTTTTGAATTAGTGAGGTGATAATTATGATTGAAGAATTTGTGGTAAAGAATACAAACAACAAAATGAAAACAAACATAATTATTATGTACAATATTTATTCTCATTTATAAAAAAAAAATACATTTTATATGAGGAATAAAATGCTTTTTTATTTCATTGTAATTTAGAGTTCTAGTGCTAGGTCCTGATTGCAATTTAATAATGTTTTGCGATAAAAAAATATCTTTTTCTTTATTTTCGGATTTTGATTTTGCGAATCCACCGGGATTCGCATTCAAGTGTCAGATTCCGTATAGAGGCAACCAAGAGTGTGTCTGGGGTTGACGATTTCTGGCAGCAGACATTTTGACAGGTGGTAAAAGTGTGATAATTTTGATTCCATCTTTGATTTCCAAAATTCATCATCTTTTTCGATTCTTTCGATATGTACTGTTATTATACAATGTTATTATACAGTTGCCGAATATTTAAATGACAAAACCATTGGTAAATAAATGTAATGTGTAATTATTTTTAATCATTAACTAATATTTTATTTAATTTAATCTGATTTATAAAATTATTGACATGTTTATTTTTTAATTATATACAATTATTATTTAAAATTTCTTATTATTAAATTGTTGTTAATCAAAATGTCCAATGGGCAAATTACATTGATACAAAACCTTATATAATACCTACCATTTAAACTACATGTAATAATGCAATAAAGATACTTTGACTTTGACTGGTTCTTTTTCCCCGGCCCAAATACCAAATCGACATTGCCGTCGCGACAGCAATGTCGCGCAGTTGTCCTTGTAAAACCAATTACGGTTTTTATTAATTGTTGTAGTTTCACTTCTGTCGTGTGTGAATCGCACACACACCTTTTTTTTTCACGTCGCACGTCGCTCGTCGGGCGGGAAGAGCACTGGCATAGGTCCGTCGTCGGTAAGCGCCACCGCGCGACTGACGAAGCCCGCGGGCGTCGCGTCGCTCGCGGGTTTGTAGGTATTTAGGCATAATTAATAGGAAAATAACACTACAACACACACCTCAGCGATTTGCACTAGAAAAATGATTTATCTAAAGATTGGTGTAAAAATAAGGTCAATAAATTTATTATTTTAGCCACAGTATTGAAAATGTTTTTTAAAAAGAGGCAACTTTGGTATTTTTTTCTATCGAGCGAAGTTCATCTTATTGCGTAAATGTAAGCGAATTGCACTCTGTAAGATCCTCAACTGAAACATATATTTTTTTCAAAATTTTACGTTAATTTTTGACTGATTCATATTGATTTTAAAAACAGCATTTGCGGTATAAGGGGCCCTTAAAAGAGAATTTGCGAGATCAATTTGTGTGCGGCCTAGTAAATGACAACATGCGGCAGAAGTTGTTTACTGAGGACGACAGCATTACGCTCGAGCGAGCGTACAAGTTGGCGGTGTCCATGGAGGCGGCGGAGACCAACGCGGCGCTGGTGGAGGATGGCGCAAGGGGCAGGATGGAGAGTAGTGCCGCGCACATCAGCACTACGCGGGTGCACCGTTTCGGTGTAGCTGGCGGACAGCGGACGGCGAGCGGCGGACAGCGGACGGAGAGCGGCGGCGGGGCCGGCCGGGCGGCGAGCGCCGGCGGCGGCGGCTATCAGCTGGCTCGAGGCGCGGCGGCCGGCGCCAGGCACCAGTATGCTGGGCGGCCGGTGACGGAGCGGAGACTCACAAATGCGGGACCAGAATGTAAAGTTTGTGGTGGCCGGCACGATGCGGGAGCTTGTAAATTCAAGCTATATGTGTGTCGCATGTGTAACCAGGAGGGGCATTTGAAGAGGAGGTGCCCTCGATTGTTGAAGACCAGCGCTCTGCATAACATGGAGAATGCGGAGCGGGAGGAAAGCTTCAGGGAGGAGGATACGGACAGCGACGAGGTGATTATTTACATTAATCGCTTAACGGTTGACCAGTGCAATCCAATTGTTATTCCCGTTAATGTTCAAGGGCGCAATATTAATATGGAAGTTGATACGGGAAGCGCTATTTCATGTATAAGTTATCAACTGTATAATACACTGTTCCGAGAATTAACAATCAAACCGTGTAAGCTAGCGTTACGGTACTATACCGGGGAGTTGGTACGGCCCTTAGGGTTGATTACACCCATTGTTGAGTTTAAAGATAGAAAGAGGCAATTAGACTTATATATTATTAAAAACGGGAATACTTCATTGTTAGGTCGGCAATGGTTAGCGGAGATGAAGATTGTTATAGCACCGGTAGAATATAACCCCGAAAGTAGGTTAGATTGTTATCAAGTCAATGTTGTAAATTTTAATGAAAGGGAATTTAGTTCCAGATTTTGTAAGGTGTTTGCGGAGGGCCTCGGGCGGTTCACGGGGGGCCCCGTGAGCATTTACCTGCGCTCGGGCGCGCGGCCCGTGTTCCTGCGCGCGCGGCCGCTGGCGTACGCGCTGCGCGAGCCGGTGGAGCGCGCGCTGGAGCAGCTGGTGCGCGACGACATCCTCGAGCCCGTCGACCGCTCCGACTGGGCCACTCCGATCGTACCGGTAGTCAAGAAGGACGGCTCCATCCGAATTTGCGCTGATTTTAAGTCTACACTAAATAAGGTACTAGAAGTCGACCGTTACCCGTTACCCAAGGTAGAGGATCTGTTTGCTCGATTACACGGGAGGGATAGGTTCAGTAAGGTCGATTTATCGCAGGCGTATGCTCAATTTGAACTTGACGAAACCAAGAAGTATACAGTAATAAACACTCACAAAGGGCTTTTCATGTATAAGCGTTTAGTGTACGGATTAGCGTCTAGCCCGGGTATTTTTCAACGACGTCTCGAGCAGTTGTTCGCCGATCTGCCGCAGGTAGGTGTCTTCTTAGATGATATAATAATAACCGGGTTAGGGACGTCACAACACTTACAAAACTTATACAAAGTGTTCGAGCGTCTGGAGTCGAGCGGTCTCAAAGTAAGAAAGGACAAGTGTGTTTTTTTCGCGAAATCGCTTAATTATTTAGGTCATGTAATTAGTAAGGACGGCGTGCACACTTGTCCTGATAAAGTGCAGGCGATCGCTAAGACACCGGCGCCAGAAAATGTGTCCGAATTAAGGGCGTTCATCGGCATGGTTATGTACTATGGGAAGTTTATTAGGAATGTTAGTACCATTTTGTCACCTTTGTATAATTTACTGCGGACCGGGGTCAGGTTTGAGTGGAGCTCGGAGTGCGCGGCGGCCTTCGAGCGCGTGAAGCGCGCTCTGAGCACCAGCGAGGTGCTCGTGCACTACTCGCTGGACCTGCCGCTGGTGCTCACGGCGGACGCGAGCGCGCGCGGGCTCGGCGTAGTCATATCTCACCTCACGTCGGACGGGGAGCGGCCTGTAGCGTATGCGTCGCGAACTTTGACGGCCGCGGAACGGTCGTACGCGCAGATCGACAGGGAAGCGTTAGCTATTGTTTATGGGGTTAGAAAATTTCATCAGTATCTTTACGGGCGGAATTTTTTGTTAAGAACAGATCATAAGCCTTTAACCTACATATTCGGAAACAAAGTCGGTATTCCAGTTATGGCGGCATCGCGACTGCAGAGATGGGCTATATTACTGTCAGGCTATAGATACGACATAGAATATGTGGCGTCGGCGAATAACTGCGCAGACGCCCTGTCGCGCCTGCCTCAGGCGGGGGATAAGCGAGAAGTGGGACTCAATAAAAACGAAATAACGTACCTAAACTTCGTAGAAAATTTTTTGCCGGTTACGAATGACGATGTTAGACAAGCTACAGCCCGTGACCCGGTCCTGAGTAAAGTGTTGATGTATGTACAGTCGGGCTGGCCATCACATTGTACAGATGACGAGCTTAAGGTTTATTTTATTAGGAAACATGAGTTATATGTCGAAAGAGATTGTTTAATGTGGGGCTATAGGATAGTTGTGCCTTTATATTTAAGGAATACTATTCTTAAACAATTACACACTAGTCATATGGGCATAGTCAAAACTAAGTCTCTGGGTCGTAGTTTCGTGTGGTGGCCCAACATTGACAGCGACATCGAAAAAACGTGTCAGCAGTGCGAGACCTGCGCGCTGGAGGCGCCGACGCCTCCCCGCGCCTCGCCGCAGCCGTGGCCGTACTTAGCTCAGCCATGGTCACGCTTACATATCGATTTCCTTGGTCCGTTCTTAGGTAAAACGTTTTTTGTTGTGGTAGATTCTACGACCAAATGGATCGAGGTAGTGGAGATGAGCCAAACGAAAGCCATATCGGTGATTAGAGTACTGAGGACATTGTTCGCGCGTTTCGGTTTGCCTTTAAAAGTAGTGTCAGACCAAGGCCCTCCATTCACTAGTGTAGAACTTAGGGAATTTTTAACAGCAAATGGAATTAAGCAATCATTTTCACCAGTCTATCATCCGGCATCCAATGGAGCGGCGGAGAATGCTGTAAAGCTGTGCAAGCGAGCCATTAAGAAAGCCGTCAGAGACAAGGTAGATATAGAGGCCGCACTACAAACCTACCTATTAGCGTATAGAAACACCACTCATAGCACGACCGGTGATAGTCCAGCGATGTTGTTGCAGCGTCGTCCGCTACGTTCGCGGTGGGACTTGCTGCGCGGCGCGAGCGCCCAGCACGAGCACGTACAACGCGCGCAGGCGCGGCAGGCCGGCGCGGTAGGGACGGTTCCGATAGCGCACCGAACGGGTGACAACATATGGGCTAGGAATTACGGGGCGGGAGATAAATGGGTAGAAGGCACAGTAGTTAGTACAGAAGGTTCGCGTCGGTACTTGATTAATAGCGGTGACGGTCGACATATAACTAGGCACGCAGATCAAATTCGGAGGAAGTCGCAACGCTCTAGTCTAATATACCCGGAGGCCCCTTCGGAGTCGGAGGGCAGTGAGTCTGTCGACGCGCAGTCGGCTCCGCGAATGATGGCGGTGGAAGATGTGTCCAGTAGAATATAAGGGGGAGGCACTGGAGGAAAGGAGACTGCCGGACCTACAGATGCGCCGCCCATTGTATCGCCACCGCCACCATCGCCGGCCCGCGAGGTACAGCTCCCCGAGGACCGTCCGACTAGGATTCGCAAAGTTCCAAAGAGATACGGCTTAGAGTTTGATTGGCAAATAGTTTAGTTATAAGTTATTATAATTGTTTGTTTATTATTTTTATAATGTGTATATTTAGCAGGGAGGTGTAATGTAGGTAGTTTAGTATTAAAGTAATAATAAGTAGGTAGATTAAGATTTCTTTAGTCTCGCAATAAATCGTGAATGGAACAACTGTGTTTTTACTGTCAGGACAATTCCCGTGCTTTCCTGGATATCCCGATATTTCTCAATTACGAAAGACGAAAAATCGCTTCACGTACTGGCCCACCAGAAGCCTCCCACCAGAGAAACCTGCTTTCTTAGCTCCTGTAGCATATGCTGAGTGGTGACCCATTAACGTTTAAACTATGTGTAATTATATTAATAATATTGAGTTGTATTTTTTTTTTTTTAAATGGTGTTATGTAAGAATATTTTTGACGTAAATAAATGTTTTCTATTCTATTTTATTCTAGGTAGCGCGTTCAATCGCCGTCGAGGGGTCAAGTGTTTGTTTGATCTACAATTACTTGCTCCTTGGTCTGGGTGTTTAAATATTTATAATAAAAACATATCTATATATTATGTATGTCTAATATATAAAGAGCTTACCAGAGTCTGAGTCAGAGCTGACGACCTCTGTGGCTCGGTGGGCGAACGTCCGCTTGAGGCGCAAGAGGTTGCGGGTTCGATTCCCGCCGGGGGACCAGATTTTGTACGATCTACAATTTCTGGTTTCGGGTCTGGGTGTTTTCTATGTATCATATGTATGTATTTACAAAAAAAAATGTATCTATGTAGTATATCAGTCACCTAACACCCATAGTACAAGCTCTGCTTAGTTTGGGGTTAGGTGATGCTGTGTAAAAAAAAAAAAAAAAAAAAAGAGTACTAGATGTTCGTTTGTGAGGATTGTCTGGATACGTGGTACATACATTTTATTATTAATCATTTGAGCCGTTTCCGAGATTCATCATTGTATTTGTTAGATTAAATTGTATAAGAATTCGGTTGATAGATAGATTTTATGATACTCATTCAACTGTGCCATTTTACTTGGTTATGTGAAAACACTAGCATGCCCAATTTACATTTGATTTTTGGTAATGTCCAAATATTTCTGAAGTCCACCCCACACAGATTTCTTACACAGCTGTCGCTAATCTTGCAATACATTTCTGACCGATTTAAAAATATTCTTTATAATAATCAATTTTTATAATTGTAACAAATTGCTTTCCATGTATCATAAGTATGTTTTTACAAAACAAAACAGTATCTATGTAGTAAATCAGTCACACCCATAGTACAAGCTCTACTTTGTTTGGAGTTAGGTAATGCTGTGTGATTAGTCCGGAAATATTTATTAATTATAATTGATACTGCAACGTGTATTGCCTACTCCAATTTGTAATAATATGATCCACTCAGTGTGAGCTTGCATTGAAATATTTATTTGATATCAAGCATAACTTTTGATTTCAAATGCATTCCCGATTTACTATTCAAAATAGACAAACTAAACTAGATAAGCCGAAAATTCGATAAGCTCCCTAGTTTACTTTAAATTATTCTATGCATAAGCAAATAAGGCAAAATTGAGATGAAAGTCCAATTCGGAATGTTATGCGGGATTATTTTATTGCATTTGGTTAGTAGTAATACATTTAGGTGGTATACATCTGAATAAACGATGGAACATGGTGACTTCTTGGTCTTCTCTCTCTCTCTCTAGTCTATAGTCGGTCCCTCATGTCTGAGGATCGTGGTCAGCATCGGAGTTACATCTGGAGCGTATAATCTTTCTTCACCGAGTTCTGCCCGTCCATATAGCATCACCGACAATTTGGAGGACGATGGAACCTTGGAGTTGCACAAATCAATCTTATTCAAAGTTCAATCTGTTTTATAAGTGAAAGAAATAACAACACATTGAATTAATAATAATAACGGGGCGTAGACGGCACAATTCACAATTAGTCACCAAAACTTTATCAAATAATTGTAATTTTGTATGACGTTGTCGTAGCTTACCGATCTGCGGTCTCCATTCGATAAATTTCGGTCCCAAATACCATTGTGTTCTACGTGCGTTGTTGCCTGTCCAATGCGACTTAAATGACCTAATTACAAAGTATGACTTGGCATTATCAGTTGATCGCCATTAAGTTATAGGTAAGTCCCAAGTTGTCGAGCCAATATCCCTTTGCCAAATATTTTGTTTTTACACTTTTCACTGGAAGGTTAGAATGACTTTTTGATGTGTGTTTGTTAAGGCCACCTTGTTTCGAAGATTTAGGCATTTTACTCGCCCAGTCGACTTGCATGCGCGTTCCGCGGGAGCCGACTTGATATGAACTCCGGCGAACTTTGTCGGCAGCAAGAACGCCACAATACAGCATAATGCAGTAGCTACGGTGATTTTAATTTTATTGACTGTATTTTTTTAGTATATTGATTATTTTATTGACTATATTCTTTTATTTGATTGAAATGAAAGTTTATTGTAGTAGGTATGTAGGTATTGAATGTATACATAATTTTTCTTACTAAACTTTTTGAATTAGTGAGGTGATAATTATGATTGAAGCATTTGTGGTAAAGAATACAAACAACAAAATGAAAACAAACATAATTGTTATGAAAAATATTTATTCTCATTTATAAAAAAAAATACATTTTATATGAGGAATAAAATGCTTTTTTATTTCATTGTAATTTAGAGTTCTAGTGCTAGGTCCTGATTGCAAATTAATAATGTTTTCCGATAAAAAAATCTCTTTTTCTTTATTTTCGGATTTTGATTTTGCGAATCCACCGGGATTCGCATTCAAGTGTCAGATTCCGTATAGAGGCAACCAAGAGTGTGTCTGGGGTTGACGATTTCTGGCAGCAGACATTGGACAGGTGGTAAAAGTGTGATAATTTTGATTCCATCTTTGATTTCCAAAATTCATCATCTTTTTCGATTCTTTCGATATGTACTGTTATTATTATACAATGTTATTATACAGTTGCCGAATATTTAAATGACAAAACCATTGGTAAATAAATGTAATGTGTAATTATTTTTATTCATTAACTAATATTTTATTTAATTTAATCTGATTTATAAAATTATTGACATGTTTATTTTTTAATTATATACAATTATTATTTAAAACTTCTTATTATTAAATTGTTGTTAATCAAAATGTTGCACGCTCCAATGGGCAAATTACATTGATACAAAACCTTATATAATACCTACCATTTAAACTACATGTAATAATGCAATAAAGATACTTTGACTGGTTCTTTTTCCCCGGCCCAAATACCAAATAGACATTGCCCTCGCGACGGCAATGTCGCGCAGTTGTCCTTGTACTTGTAAAACCAATTACGGTTTTTATTAATTGTTGTAGTTTCACTTCTGTCGTGTGTGAATCGCACACACACCTTTTTTTTTCACGTCGCACGTCGCTCGTCGGGCGGGAAGAGCACTGGCACAGGTCCGTCGTCGGTAAGCGCCATCGCGCGACTGACGAAGCCCGCGGGCGTCGCGCCGCTCGCGGGTTTGTAGGTATTTAGGCATAATTAATAAGAAAATAACACTACAACACGCACCTCAGCGATTTGCACTAGAAAAATGATTTATCTAAAGATTGGTGTAAAAATAAGGTCAATAAATTTATTTTTTTAGGCACAGTATTGAAAATGTTTTTTAAAAAGAGGCAACTTTGGTATTTTTTTCTATCGAGCGAAGTTCATCTTATTGTGTAAATGTAAGCGAATTGCACTCTGTAAGATCCTCAACTGAAACATATATTTTTTTCAAAATTTTACGTCAATTTTTGACTGATTCATATTGATTTTAAAAACAGCATTTGCGGTATAAGGGGCCCTTAAGCGATATCTGAGAAAGTTGTGAACCGATTTTGAGGTTTTTACTGAATTGACACCGTGACCGAATTCTTGTGTACCTAGTTCGATAAGATATGCTTGCTGAGTGGTCTCATTGTCACCATGTCAAAATATGATGATGGGATCCCAGAGAAATCGAGAGCAACCCTGGAATTTTGATGTTGACGGCGGTTTTTAAACGTAGTTTATATTTTAAAGTTATCTTTATTATTTATTCTAATTACCACAATAGCCTAAGTTGAATATGCACGTCTTGCAAGCTTCGCCTTTCTGACCTCACATGTACCAACGTCTATTTAATGTCCCGATGTGACTTGAATGCTCTGCACTATGTACAATCAAACCAACTAAATCGAACCAACTAAATCTTGACCCTTTTGCCTAAAAATTCGCTTGAAACTTTCAAACTTGTAAGATCAGTGTCTAATCAAATGATAACAAGGTTCGTTACCAAGGAAATAAATCTTCAAGCTAATTTCGGCCTACTTGTATTTAAGGTGATATGCAAAAATAAGCTTAGGCTGGGTCATTATTCAGTTGGTTCGATGGTACAATGTACACGACGGACAGAGCCGTGACGTGAATGTAACAATGTGTGCGGTAATAATCTAAATTATAAATAAAAAAAAATCTATTACTTATCTTTATTTAAGTACTTTAAAAGTAAAAAATCACATTTATTAAATAAATGAATGCACGCGATTAGCTTTCTTTGATATCCTCTCGGGAATTCGAGCCGTTACCGCCAAATTATCGTAAGCGACATTTTTGTCAAAAACCGTTTTTTATCGACACTAGTATTTCAAACCGTAACGGACCCATCCCTGTTGGTGTTACCCGCCAAAAAAAAACCGTTACAAAGTTATAGCAAGTGCTAAAATTATCGTGAATACACATTTTTTCTAAAACTTAACGTAAGCGACACATGCATTTTATCGCAAGCGACTATTTCTCACAAAAACTTTTTTTTTCTTTAATTTTTTTTCTTATTTTTTTTAGGCACATGAAATCCAATATTAAAAACTGTTTTTAAAATTGTACGAAATACTCTTTTTGATAACATGAATGATTCTAGATTATTTTCATTCAAATGATCTGAGAACAAACCACTAAATATAAAAATCACATGCTGGATAAAGAAAAATGATCAGAAAATTTCCAAACAAGCGGATTCTAACTCCTTAGGCGTGAGCTTTGATTTAGAAAAAGTCCTGAATACGCCACGTGTTAAGAGTGTGACCTTTTATTACTCAAGAAAATGTGCATATTACAATGAAAGTATCTATGAAAGTGGCACAAGGAATGGATATTGTAATGTGCGGGGTGAAGGCCAGGGAAAAAGGAGCTGTAATGAAATAGTTACAGGTCTTTTTAAGTATTGGAAAATGTTAGATCAAAAAGGTACCCATGCTGTCGTCTATCTATATTCTGACAGTTGTGCTGGGCAAAATTGAAATCGTGCAATATCCATGTTGATTTATTTATATTAGAACAATATGGGCTCCATCTGAGTGGCTGACTAATGCTAGATCTAACCTTATAGCTACGTTGTAAATGTTTTAAATTATGGGGACTTCATGGATTGGTAGCCCTATTCACAAGCTTTATTGCCAGCCAAATTCGAAATAAATTTTAATAAGTTGAGAGTGGTGAAATGTCACAAAAGTAATCATGTTGTTTTAATTAAATATAGTTTTTCCGAAAATTTACTATACTTATTGACTTAAAGTGGACTTCGTCATTAGATCAAGAGCAAACAATGCTACTGTACAACTCACACCCTTATACGACAATGAGCTCAGTATTTCAGCAGCTAAATACAAAGATCTAAAGGAGCTGTGTAACAAAAATGTAATACCAAACAAATACCATGATGAATACTTATTTAAGAGGCATAATGAAACCATACGTGACACTTTAGCTAAAACGGACGAAAATGACTCAAATAAGGAGAATTGAACTACCTTGTTTACTTGTATAATCTTCTTGATCTCACTATCCTAAATGTTTTACATAAATAACTATATTTTTAATAATACATAATATTATTTTGATTAAAAACCACGGTGTTAATTGATTTGTACAAGAAGAAATTTCTCATTTCGTTTTATAATCTTAGTAATAAGTAAAAGTTAATTTGATCTCATTATTTGTAACGATTACTATGAATAAATAATTTTTGATCAGTAGATAATTTTAAATTTAATGCAGAAAAAATTAAGACGCATCCGTAACCTTCGCGCACAGGATTAAGAAATTTAAAAATAGTTTAACCTCAGCAAAGTGAGGTTTATCACTTATTAAAAATCATTAAAATTAGTGAATATTTCATTCTAAAACCCTTTAAAATGCATATTTTTTTAACAATTATAATTTCTTCTTCATAGCAATTTTGATAGGTTATGTTATCGTAAACGCCCGAATATCTATAGAATGTGACAGCAAAAATATTGTATGCGCCATAAATGGCATAAATACTTATTATTTTTGTTTTATTTTCAGTCATATATATAAATCTTCAAAAATAATTAACGTATGTAATTTTTCTTGTTATTAGCACACCTCTGCTTAAAAATATTTAAAAAAAACCTTCTCCTGTAAAATTTGGTTTTTGTCGGTTGCGCTAAAATGGCGGTAAAGGCTCGAATATTAACACACATTCGGTTATTCTATCCTACTTTCAGCCGCAAATTTTCATCAAACATGTCTAAGAACTCGCGCGTAAGTCACATTTAATAGAAAAAAAAACTAAATAAATATCGCTTCATCCATTCGGGAGCTACGGTGCCACAGTCAGTCACGGCAAACTATAACTTACACCCCTCTTTTTCAGTCGGGGGTTAAAAATTACAGGTTCAGGTTAATTGGAAAATTTAAAAGTGGATTGTATACACGGAGATACTTAGAAAAGCAATCATATCATAACCTATTAGCAGCGCCTCGTGCCATTACTGTTTACTGTGATATTTACATTATCTACATTAAACAACATACCTACCATAATTTTTGGACATCTTGGTTTGTAAACTTGAGAGGCTATCTAGTTATCCTATATATCTAGTTTACTTTAAATAATTCTATGCCTAAGCAAATAAGAAAGAAACCAAGATTTTTTTTCTTTTTTTAAATAGAGATAAAATTATTTATAAAACAATAACGGTAAGATGTACTTGGTGTTCTCAGTTGTGCGAGTTTTGAAACTAAATTTTAAAGTTCTGTATTAAATAATAAATCGATCGACGATCTTGTAAGCCACAGAAAACTACTTGTCATTGTCAGTTGATAGCCATTTTTCAAAGAGTGCCATCTATCGATCGCTAATTAGAACCATTTTCGTTACCACATAACACACGTTAATTCCTCAAAGAGTCCTACGTGCCTCCGAATTACCACAGCAGCCTCAGGCGGCTTTCTGACCGCCTATTTATCAACGTCCACTGAATGTTTGCATGTGACTTGAATGCTCTGCCTACTCTGTACTAACCGGACAAAGATGTGTACGGTAAAAATGATGGGTTGTTGTTCACTAGAACTTTGCGAGCGACGAACAACGCCTTACTCTACAATATCCGCGCAGCCATATTGGAAAAATGGCGCTTAAAAGCAGTTTTTTGCCAATATCTCCTTTCCGGCTCATTTTACGTTAAAAACAGGTAATATCATAATAATACAGAAAATTACCTATAATTTATGTTTTACATTTTTTCCCTCATATTATGTTATAACTTAGAGTACATGTTCAATGCTCATTTATTAATTTGTTTATTAAGTTCACTATACCCTAATTTTACCACAACAGTCTCAGGTACAGACCAGTGTGACTATACACATTCGCATGAGCTGCGGCTTTCTGACCGCCTATTTATCAACGTCCACTGAATGTCTGGATGTGACTTGAATGCTCTGCACCGTCCAACCTGGTAAGCCCGACAAAACCCTCCACGTTATATATAACGAAGTGTAAAAAATACGGGTTTTTGTGCATTAGAACTTTGCGAACGATTAACTAGGTCCTAATCTAAATTAATATATATTTTTAGGCAATAATAAGTGAAGTCATTTTGTGTGTAAAAATCGTGGTTACCTGGAAAGTTTTTCGGGAGTTTTAGGTTGGCAATCTTATAGTATTTCATACGCTCTTTTCGAATTTCAACATTGCCACGTATTTATACCGGACGCCATTTCCATTTTTTAAATATGGCGACATATTGAAAAAATGGAGCCTTAAACCAGTTTTATTGCCAAGATCTCCCTTACGACTCATTTTGTATTTAACAGTTATGAAAAATTAAACAACAGGAAATTAATAACAAGTTAACTAGACACCTTTTTTATAAGATTTTTATAAGATAAATTAAAAAAAAAGCATAACAAGATCTATAAAATTCATCATTGTGTTTTGTTTGTTTTGTGTGGTCTGCAATAAAGTGTTATCTATCTATCTATCTAAAACTGCCAACTTGCTAATTTACCACAACATTTTTCAGGAAATCTCTTAAATGGCTGAACTAAATTGCGCAATAAAAAAACGAGTATATGACTATTATATATATTATTATTATAGTATCTGACTCTGCACGGATGCGAAAACCTCTCTCTTGAATCAGTATACATAATTATTGATGATAACCGCATATTGATCCATTCTGTAGAATTTGATTTTATCGCGAACCCATGTTCCCGTGGAATTGAACATTTATGAGTTTAACAAACGTAGTAATAATTGTCATTGTCAGTTGATTGCCGATAAGCGATAAGTGCCATCTATGTACACAATTTGAACTATTCTGTTATAAACTCAGAATATGGATAATTATACTTCATTTATTTATTTGTTTATTAAGTTCATCAATTATATATTTAAGGATCTCAAAGTGCCCTATAGCATATAGGGCACTTTGATCACGAATGATGACACAAATGACCACAAAAGACTCAGGAAAACCAGTGTGTGACTATGCACGTCTCGCAAGCTGCGGCTTTCTGCCCTTCCATTTATCAACGTCCACCGAATGTGACTTGAATGCTCTGCACTGTACACTGTACGAGTCGGACAAAGCCCATAACGTGATTGTTACGACGTGTAAGGTAAATATGGCGGTTTGTTTAAAACTGTGTTTCTGTTTTACCTACCTTAGGAAATCAACAATATCATAAGCGTAACATTATTGTTTTAACCAGTGGCATCCCGCGTTTCTATGTTTATCTATACTAATATTATAAAGGGGAAATGTTTGATTTTTTGTTTGTTTGTTTGTCTCGAATAGGCTCTAAAACTACTGCACCGATTTAAAAAATTCTTTCACCATTAGAAAGCTACACTATCCCTGAGTGACATAAGCTATATTTAGTTTTCAAAAATAATATAATTTCTTACCAAACTCTGATAATGTAACCCATGGTGAAAAAAAAGAACCTAAAATCTTTATTTAATCGCGAATGCTGCGAAAACTATTGAATATATAACAAAGTGATGTTTTACAACTTTGTAGAACTTATCATTATCTACAAAAAACATCATTGCATAATATCTCTAACTATTATAGTTTTGTGACAATAAGCGATTTTTTTGAAAAAATAAACCTAAAATCTTTCTTTAATCGCGAATGCTGCGAAAATTATTGAATATATAACAAAGTGATGTATTACAACTTTGTAGAACTTATCATTATCTACAAAAAACGTCGTTGCATCATATCTCTAACTATTATAGTTTTGTGACAATAAGCGATTTTTTATATTAAAAAAATTAAATACCACTGTTTGAAAAGGCTCTTTATTTATATCTAGATATTAAACCTTTACAAAAAAAAAAAAATTGCTTTAAAACCTTTTTATAACTTTTTGAATTATTAGATTCTGACATTACATTCAAAAGATATCACGAGTTATTTTTTTAAATAACCGCTCGGCGGCTAGCTATTCGTTGTGGAGTGGCAGGCGTCACTCGGGCACGGAGGTACGGGAGGGTTAAGATCACGAAATAATCTGCCGCGCGGGGTCGGCTCCCTACTGAATGGTCTTGTGCGGAAATAAAAAAATTGTTGCTTGATAATATTTAGTCGCTTAGTTAGTAGTTAATAATTCGTTAACAGGTAACTAAACCCAATCAAAAAGTTATTTTCAGAACTAAACCCTAGCCTAGCATATAGCATAGATATTGTACATTATCGTCGGTTGCAGGTTCAATTGGGTTAACCACCAAAACACGTAAAAAACAAAAAAAAACTATACTCAACTTGAGTATACAGTTTTTTTTAGTTATTTTCTGCTCTTTCGAATAGCATATTATTAGAATTCTAGCTTTAAAAAAATACAGTTACGCTACACATTTTAACTGTGAAGACTTCCGTCGAAATTATGTTGTAACTGAGTAGGTATGTGATCCATTTACATAAGTCGAATTGTTGTATTCCTATCCTATGACCAAAGAAGGTTAAGTTGGTGTATGTATCTTGGCAAACCAGAATTGCTCTTACACTAATTCTTAGCTTGAACGAAAAATTATAACCACACATACACCAATATAGAACCAACTTTCTTCAAAAAACTAACGTTACACAATTACAATTGACCCGAACCAAGTTTATGTTTGTTGTCGGTTACACCAATTTGAGCATTGCAATCAATAGTATGTTTTCTCCTTAATCTTCTTAAAAATAATAAATCTAAATTTATAATATAAGAAAAACCCCCGATTCGAATCCTTCAATTTCCTTAAAAGTAAAACACCATAATAATGTGTAATGTGCACGCAATGCGCTTTCATTTGTTACGCCACTCGAGATTTTTGAAGATTTTCGGTTTTCCTTCCCCACTCTAACCCCCACAATTTTTAAACGGCAGAACCGATTTTCATGAAACATGTCTAAGAGCACTCGCGCTAGACTCACCTTGAAAAATCACAAAAAAAACTAAGTTGAAATCGCTTCATCCGTTCAGGAGCTATGATGTCCCAGACAGATAGACACGTCAAACATATGACACCCCTCATTTTTTGTCGGGGGTTAAAAATGAATCGCAAAATGTGTTGCTAAGCGCATAACTCAACAACGCCTATACCATTTAGCCAATTTATTTTTTTAAATGTTTGTTGGAGTTTAAGGATGGTTTTTACGGAGAGAAAAATTTTAATAATTTTTGAAACAATTTTGAATAATTACCCGTGCAAAGCCGGGGCGTGCCACTAGTTTTTTATAAAACGCGATTGATTATTAAATCTAAATTTAAAATTTAAAAAAAACCCCCGATTCCAATGCCTTAATTTTCTTATAAGTAAAACACCATAATATTTAGTAGTTAATCTCTCTTTAATTTGATACCTCACTAGACTATATTTTCAGATTTTCGGTTTTCCTTCCACACTCTCACCTCCATAACTTTTGAACGGCTCAACCGATTTTCATGAAACATATTTAAGAACACCCAGGCTAAACTCACCTTTCATACAAAAAAAACTAAATTGAAATCGCTCCATCCGATCGGGAGCTATGATGCCACAGACAGACAGACACGTCAAACTTATAACACCCCTCTTTTTTGGTCGTGGGTTAAAAATAAGCGCCAGGGACGTTAAAATATTTCCTTATTATTAATACTTCTTCGTCTAACTTGTCTTTAACGGGCACTTTTTGTCTGTCAATGATAATGGGCGACTGTATAATTTTTTAATGGTATATATCTACATAAATGTTTGTCCACAATCTCAGCTGATGGTAAGCGTCGATGTGGACGCAGATGGATCACAGGTAGGATTCTTGTCTCTAAGATTCTCACCGATTCAGGGGATCTATGTGATGGTGGCTCGTGTCAAAAAGTGTCTACGTTTGCGCAAAGCGTTATGTTCATTTGTTTAAACTTGCTCTGGTCTATTATACACCATATTCCTATTATATATTAGTGCCAATTCACAACATGCTTAAACCTAAAGCTAAAACTAACATGACATAAGAGCCATCTTCTGTCATTTTTGTCATTATGACGTCTCTTAGTAAGTTTAAGATGTAATATTTACACAAGCTTTTACCAATATGTTCAAGGCTTAAATTCCATCGACAAACTTCAAGAAAATGATAATTTTATGGAAACGTAATAATCATAAATCAAAAGCTACAGAGACCACACAAGTACAGTGACCAATGCGACTATCTGACCACGTCACCACGTCGTATCGCCAGGTTCAGCTGACCACGCATTTTGTCAACGTCCACTGACTATCTAGGCACATCTACATATTCTATGCACTTTACGTTGTGTTGTATACTAATGGGACAAGCCCTCGGCATGGATAAAACGATGTGGCGAGTTTAGATTAGAGAGAGTATGAGATATTTGTTAGTACAATATAATACATTATTCAGGATTCCGAATTCTTGATCTTTTATACCAACTACAAACATGTCATCATCATAATTGAATGCATTCAAAGCAGGTTTTTAAATTAGATAATAATATAGAAAATAACATATTTTTGTACACTACACAAGTAACCAAACAAAAACCTTAGTTAAAAAACAGGGCACAAAGGGCGGCCTTATCGCAATGAGCGACTAGTACTTACTACATCATCAGTCCACCAAGTTGATAGACGTCCTACGCTGCGCTTTCCGATCAGTTTTCCCTTTTCTGAAACTTTTTGGAACTTGATCTGCATCCTATATGGTCGGCCATTACCATTTTAACGAACAATTCGTTTAGCGTTTTCAGATAGGAAAGTTTTCATTTCTGATTCTATTTAGAAACAACGAGCATGGCTTTCGAGTAGCTACCAATCATGAAGTCACAATAATGAAGACACGTCGCGTGACAAAGTTTCAAAATAAAATAAATAAATATTTCCAGACAACTTGTCAGACAATTTTTCAAAACACATATCAGAGAACTAAATCATCTGGCAATTGTTCATCCTAAACCATGTCCCGTCATAATAAACCATTACTTAAGAAAGACAAGCCCCTAAGTTTCTCAGTTCCTTGCTAACCCTTCTTAGCATATAAATAATCGCGGCCCAAAAGGGACTGGATTTCTGAATCCTCGGAAGGTATCATTGCGGTATTTGATGGTAAATTTTCGTGCTCAATTTGGTTGGGACCGACGATGTATATTTGAGGTACGAAGAGCATTGGTTAAACGACGGAACTATATTTTGGGAAGGATATACCTACAGATAATATTCGGTGTAAGTTAGTGGAAACAGTGATTTAGTGGATAAATTATCTGTTGCGGAATATTAATTAATGATGGTTAAAAAAATATATAGATGATTTTGAAGTGAAACTTCTATAGAATCGTAGTGATTTCAAACCGGATGCAAAAAGATGAAACGGAAATGGTAAGAGACACAAATACAATGCTTTATTTAAATTTCTTTGCGCGATACTTCGTAGTTGAGACTACGAAGTATCGCGCAAAGAGGTATTGCTGTATTTTATTTATATTATTTTGTAACATACTTTATATAATACGCTTTATTGAAGTAATATAAATAATCCGAATATATAAATATATAAATTACAGATATATGTTTGTTTCTCTTATAATTTTAGCGTTCATTTACCCTTTTTTTCTATTCGATATTATCATAATTATAGTTCGTAAGTAGTAGACTCCAATCGTGCGTCGTAGCTGACACACACAAACTTTTTTTTTATTCTTCTTATTCTTTCGTCGATTTACTGAAGTTTCACTTCTATCGTGTGTGAATCGCACACACACCTTTTTTTTTGTTATGGTTGAAGCCGGTGTTTGGTGTTTTATTGTAATGCTTGGCTTGATTTAAAGTATTAAATTGGTTACAGGCGGGTCAACATATAGATAATATAGTCATAATATTATGTCCAGCATTCGTTTAAATAAAAACAAAGTATACCAACAACAGCGGTGCCCTTTTTAGTTGTCTTGGACACTTGAGTATTTTGGAATAATCATTAGACGCGTGTTTTTGTAGAAGTATACACAGGAGAAGGGATTTTAAAAAAATTACGATACTGTGACTAAGATGCTGTGGTTTGCTACTAGTCTCCAAGAGTGAAAGGGAGATGAGGGAGTCAGTTGAGACAGGATCTAGTTACGTTAAGGCTTCGCGCTAATTGAAGGGTATAAAACTTAACACCATTTTTAACCACATGAATCAACGCATAAATGAATATGAATATGAAGTACAGGTCTGTTTCAAAACATTTTAGTCTCAACACAGACATGTCGTTGGCAGTGTGAGTAGCTTCATCTATTCAATAGGGCTGCAGTCAGCCGAAAAATAATGTTTTGGGTCAGCGCAAAGCCTTAGACATATTGGATACAATTTTTATTTTTTAGTTGATGAAAATTCCACATTGTTAACGATTTAGTAGCAGAGTGCCGAATTTCGCTTTAGGCCAAAAACAGAACAAACTGTGGTTTACTGATGTATTGTGGAACATTAGTGGTGGAAGCATCATTATGTGGAATTGAATGAATTGACTTTCTCTGTACCAAATAAATCGCAGTCAAGTCTGTCATTAAATTCGTATTTCACTGTCAAAACTAACGCGAGCTACAATACTTTTTATATGTAAACCCGTTTCCAAAAACGTGTTTTTAATTAAGATTTACCGGCGGTGTTAAAATTTATTTCGATTTATATTATGTATTACCTTTAGGGCTTGTTTCTCAAAATCAGAGTAAACAAAGTAATGGTTATGTCAATAACACGAGTGAATGGTTATTTATGTCAAGAACTATCTCGCTTTGTCACATGTGAGTCTATTTCACTTGGAGATGGTGAAACAGGTCCCTAGACGAGTTTGAAAAAGTAGATTTTTGATCACGTCTTTGTTGTTTATATATATATATATATATATAACCTAAATCATGAACGGCTTTATCTTCTTGTCGACCTATATTCGAAGAATATTATGAAATAGTGTCTAGAATAATAAATTGAATTGTTACTAAAAGAAAGTGAACATTATTATCTTAGTTTCATCTAAAAGAAAACGAAATCCTGACCAAATAGAAAAACAGCAAAAAACTTCTCTGTCACGAAAAAGTACCGTATCCCTTATAAGCTCATAACTTTGTTAAGCTACGGAAATTCCAAGAGAGATACGTCCCGGAAAACGCAATGAAATGTGAATAGTAGATGTTCTTTGACTATCTGTAATAGTGATATTATATACCCAACTGTAATAACCGAGTTTTGATTATATATATACAAAAGTATAATAAATAAATATATAGAATATATAGAAATATATAAATATAAAGCCGTGTTGGCTAAGTGGGAGGACACTCGACTTTCATTCCGAAGGTCGTGGGTTCAAACCCCGCCACGCACCTCTGGATTTTTCTACTTGAGAAATTTATGTGCGTTTTAAACACGTGCTTTAACGGTGAAGGCAAACATCGTGAGGAAACCGGCATGTTCTGAGAACTTTAAAAGAGTTTGAAGGACATGTGACATTCACCAACCCGCACTTGGCCAGCGTGGTGAATTAAGGCCTAATCTCTCTCTACAAGAGAGAAGTCCCTGTGTCCCAGCAGTGGGAACGTTAATAGGGTGTTGATGATGATGTGTGTGCAATTCACACACGATAGAAGTGAAACTTCAGTAAATCTACGAAAGAATAAGAAGAATAAAAAAAAAGTGTGTGTGTGTCAGCTACGACGCACGATTGGAGTCTACTACTTACGAACTATTATTATGATATATATCGAATAGAAAAAAAGGGTAAATGAACGCATCTGCTAAAATGATAAGAGAAACAAACATATATCTGTAATTATTCGGATTATTTATATTACTTCAATAAAGCGTATTACATAAAGTATGTTACAAAATAATATAAATAAAATACAGCAATACCTCTTTGCGCGATACTTCGTAGTCTCAACTACGAAGTATCGCTCAAAGAAATTTAAATAAAGCATTGTATTTGTGTCTCTTACCATTTCCGTTTCATCTTTTTGCTTCCGGTTTGAAATCACTACGATTCTATAGAAGTTTCACTTCAAAAAAAATCCGGCAAATATTTGTTTTTTTCTCGCCTTTTAAACCTTCCCTAGACCTCCACGAACATTTCAAGACTATGATAAGATAAATCCGTTCAGCCGTTCTCGAGTTTTAATCAGACTAACGAACAACAATTCATTTTTATTTATAGAGATAGATTTTGAAAGTGCTTGCAGACCATAGAGGTATAATTAACCTCCGGTAAAATCTATAAAATGCTAGCTAAAATCTCACTAAATATCGCTTTTGCTAAGTTTTCCTTGTTTTTCAATGGAACGTTTTCCTTGTAATTAGAAACTTTGATCTTCACACTTATGAACCACAAAGTCGCAAGGGTCACACAGAATATAAATTTAGGGTTAATTTCAATGGCCGAGTTGATCTCATTACCAGACACAGTTATGGCAAAGCGCCAGAACTTAAAAATGTAATTGTAAGTTAAATATTCTTTATGTTTTATTCAAATTTCGCGTGGAAGCCAAAAAACATAGGAGCTGCATGAAATGAAGGCTTTTAACCTCCCATGACTGATGTTCGCAGTAAGTCTATGCATTTTAAAAGTTTAATTATTCAAAGTTGTGTGTTATAAGACTGCCTCAGTGGCGCGGTGGGCGACAGTCCGCTTGCGTTGCCAATGTTTGTATGTTCTGCAATCGCTTTCTCCTTGGTCTGGGTGTTTAATATGTCTATTAAAAATATCAAATCTATACTTGTATTTCTATTATATTAAGTATATCAGATGTCTAGTACCCGAACACAAGCTTGAGAGCTTACCACGGGGCTTGATGTTGTTGTGTGGATTGTCCGGAAATAATTATTTATTTATAGAAGAAGGTTTTCACTATTTAAGAAATATGAAAATAACAATACTTATTTATAACTATAAAAACTCTTTGGTCTCTCATATACATATATGTATTTACCTTAGGTATGTAGTAGTGCCCCGCAGTGTTACCTGCGTTATAATGTATTTTAATGCATAGGTAATGAAATATTCTCACGGTAAAAAAAAATGTTGTTACTTTCATTTAATTGACAATTAAAAAATAGCATGGGGTTGCAAAATCTTCCATATATCTAATGTCTGTGCTTGTGTCTGCGAAATTTCATGTGGTATTTACCAAATGTTATTCAAATGCTTCCAAGTTCTCAGAATATGCCGGTTTCTTCAATATGTTTACCTTCACCGTTTAAGGTGGTTGTATGCGCTAACGCGACTTTTTCAAATTGATATATCTACTTTATGAGTGAATAAATATGTATAAAAAAAAATATATGTTGAAAAATAGATATTAAATTACAACTTGAACGTTTGAAATTATTGTATCTTCATTATTACTTAATAAAAAAAATATTCAAAGTAAGGCATTTTTTATCCGAAATTTGGATATATCTTTTAAACGGTATTGAGTTTGAGTATTTTTCTTTAACTTAAATATTTGTCAAAGTATTCCACACAAACTGTACGTTTGAAAATTAAAACAAATGATTTATACGACTACAAATAATTATTTTATGTTTTCGGTATGAAATGGAACGACCGGGTCTGTGCGGGGGCGACGGGCGGCAGTGTGGCTCAGACTATCGGACGGGGAGGTTGTGTCGCGCGTCTTCGTCATCGGTCCAAATGCATTTTTCGATGTAACCGTATAACGATTATTGTTTGCGCATGGACTCTGTTGTTTAGTTTTATATTTTAGAAATAGGTATTTGAGCTCGGACTTTTGTATATTCGTTGGACAAGTTCAGTAAGCAATTAGCAGGAATATAAGTTAGTAATAAATAAGTAATGATTATACTTACTACCTACCAACTAGTAAATTAAGTACCAAGCTAATATAATAAGTACCTACCTATTAATATTTATAAACAAAAAAAAACACTTATGAAAAAGCTGTTTTTTTTTTATAAGGGTTACCTAGTTAACTAACTCTGACTCTGAGTGCCTCGTAGGCGCGGTGTGCGAATGTCCGCTTGCAGAGCAAAAGGTAGCGGGTTCGATTCCCGCCGAGGGTAAAAGTGTTTGTATGTTCTGCAAGCACTTTTCTCCTTGGTCTGGGTATTTAATATGTATAATAAAAATATCTTTAAATGTATGTATATTATATTAAGTATATCAAATATCTAGTACCTACCCGTAACACAAGCTTAGAGCTTACCACGGGACTAAAATGTTGTTGCGTGAATTGTCTGGAAATATTATTTATTTATAACTAGCACAGACTAGTATAAATATAATTAAAAATTAAATAATGAATTAATTGTTATATATATTTTATGTCACCGCACCGTCGAGTTATTTGCTGTGCATTATCCTCTCCATCCTAAGGTTGTCTGGAAGAAATTGCTCTAAGCAATAAGGCCGCCCATTACGCATTTTTGTATTTAGCTTTAAGTCCCTTTTTGTATTGTGATATGGTGTGTAATAAAGAGTTTTATTATTATTATTATTACTAGGTAGATGATACAAACAAAGTATATACAATGTGTATTTTCGAACCTTGATCAAACTAAATGCGGATACACGACATACATTTATGGATAAATATAGGATAAAAAAATTATATGTTGGCTTTTTAAAAAAAACCCAATATTTTTTTATGAAAACTACTTCGTATGGTTTTTTATTCGTTTCTGTTTGAGTAAATGGTGTATTTTATTCAAAGTAGGCTCATTTGAAAGCTAGATAGTTTACATCATCAACATCATCAGCCCTTATCCCATATTACGTGGGGTCGACGCAACATCTTTCTTCCTTCCATTTTCCTCTGTCACTCGTCATCTCAACACTCATTCCTTCCTTCAAAGTTCAAAATTAATTTATTGCGTAAATACATGTTACAGCGTTGTTATGGCTTAAATTTTACATGGACCAATGTATTTTACCTGTCCAGGCATGCAATTATAAAATTGGCATTACACTATTGAATAAACTAAAATAATAAAAATCTAACAAAATACAGTACTAAATAATTTTTTATAATTATTAACTTTAAATTAATTTCATTAAACATTTATAACATCAGTAATCATCATAGTAAGCAAAGATTCAAAGTCATAAAACTAATTATTGTACAATTTAAAAAGTCATTATCTTAGAAACATTTTTGTCAGTCATTTTTGTTCTTACGCATGCCATCCTTCAAACAGTCCATCAATATTTTCTTTGACCTACCTCTTCCCACATATCCATCAACACACATATCTAACACTCTAAGCTAGATAGTTTACCTAATTAAGAAAATTCAAAACAAAATACAATTTTGGTACAAGAGCCCGCAAATTTTTTTTTTGTAGAAATTTACCAAAAATTTTTTTTATTTTGTTGTTGATCTATAATTTTAAAACTTTTTTGCATTATTTATTAAACTTCATAATATTTTTCAAAGGTTGTCTGGAAGAAATTGCTTTAAGCAATAAGGCCGCCCGTTATGCATTTTGTATTATGCAAGTCCATTTTTGTATTGTTTTATCTTGGTTTGTAATAAAGAGTTATATTATTATTATTCTACAAATTCTACAAAGAGTATGGGTCTACCTTTTTTCGTTGTCATGTTATTAGCCATTTTAATTAGGTACTTTCTGCCTTGTAGTGCCAAATATAAACAGACAACAAATTATGTATCTTAAGTTGCATTAAAATGATCACGCACGATTGTGGTGAAGTGAGCTGGAGCGTCACCATGAATCACGCCAGCGAATGAAATAAGAAACGATCGCGATGTACTAAAAAGAACTTGTGAACTGAACGTGGGTTTACTTGCAACGATATGCATTGAGGAAAATGGTTGGCATTTTGAACAATCAATAAATTAATTGATAGTACCTAATAACTTAAAGTGTTGTATTACTTAATCTTATCATTATCCACCGTTAATATCCCACTTTTGGGCAAAGGCTTCGTTCCGTTTCATCTTATCTTGCCTTGTTTCATTACATAATTTGCTGTCTGTTGATCTCTGTACAAGGCAGAAAGTACCTAATTCGAATGGCTAATAACATGACAGCAAAAAGAGTTTAATTAACCTTTTTGGTACGTGGGCTACCCACCAACCTTAGAGTATCTATGGATACCAACAGTGTCAGTCGCGTAGCATTTCAAGTAATTTTATACTATCTACCTGAAACTTAAAAGGAAAAGCAAAATACCACGAAAACTTAGTGACTGACCAAACATCTGAAATTGTACTCGTCTTTATGTCCGATTTTCTAATCCTATGACATTATGAATATTGCAGATACTACCTAGATTCTATCAGACGATTGGCCTTCAAGCAAAAACCAGACATTATTCATAAAATTAAAACCCTTACTTTTTAGAAGAGATTTGTTGTATTAGGTCCTTACATATGAAATTGGCGTTTTTCGTACTGGCCACTTTAATCACAAATTTCTCCTCTTTGGTAAGGAATTCCAAATTCAAATTTGTACAGCTATAGACTCATGTATTTGTGCTTCGATGATCGTCATTCATTTGTTTTTTTTCTTCTGTTTTTTTCTGTTTGCGTCATTTTACAAAATGGAAAACTTAAAATATCGCATTATTTACGAGTACGAGTTCCGCCGTGGCACTAGTGCTGCGGAAACAACTCGAAGGGTGAATGATGTGTATGGCGGTCGTGTTGCAAAAGAAAACACAGTTCGTTTTTGGTTCCAACGTTTTCGTTCTGGAAATTTCGACTTGCAGAACAAGCCCCGTGGACGGCCTGAGACTCAAGTTGATAATGAAGAGTTGAAGGCTATTGTGGAAGCGGATCCATCGCAAACCACGTCCGAGTTAGCTGCAGGCTGCGGTGTTAGTGATAAAACTGTTTTAATTCACTTGAAGCAAATTGGGAAGATTAAAAAGCTTGAAAGGTGGGTACCTCACGAATTGACTGAAGCAAACCGGCAAACGCGCGTCGACTGCTGCGTTACATTACTAAACCGGCACAATAATGAAGGTATTTTAAACCGAATCATTACCTGTGATGAAAAATGGGTTCTTTACGATAATCGGAAGCGCTCAGCGCAATGGTTGGATCCTGGCCAGCCAGCCAAATCCTGCCCCAAGCGAAAATTAACCCCAAAAAAGTTACTTGTAAGCGTTTGGTGGACTAGTGCCGGTATTGTTCATTACAGTTTTCTCAAATCTGGCCAGACTATTACGGCTGATGTCTATTGTCAGCAATTGCAAACCATGATGGAAAAGCTAGCGGCTAAACAACCTAGGCTGGTCAATCGCTCCACGCCACTGCTGCTTCACGACAACGCTAGACCACACACTGCGCAACAGACGGCTACTAAATTAGAAGAGCTTCAATTGGAAAGTCTAAGACATCCTCCGTACTCCCCGGACCTTGCTCCAACAGATTACCATTTTTTTCGAAATTTGGATAACTTCTTGCAAGGGAAAAAATTCAACTCCGATGGGGCAGTCCAAATCGCCTTCAAAGATTTTATTGATTCCCGTCCGACTGGTTTTTTTAGTAAAGGGATCAATGAACTACCTATAAGATGGCAAAAGTGCATAGAAAATAATGGTTCATACTTTGATTAATTAAATATATTATATTAAAAAATATTCGACTTTTTGTTCCTCCCATACAAAACGCCAATTTCATATGTAAGGACCTAATATAAATTATGAAGTTTAATATGACATGCAAAAAAGTATACCTCAATAATCCAGTGTAAAAGTTACAAATTAAAAATAAAATAAATATCTATTTTTTTGTTAAATTTCTACAAAAAAAAAGTTTTAATAGGCTTTTGTACCGAAATTGTATTTTCTTTTAATTTTCATAGCTAGGTAAACTATATCTAGCTTTTTAATGAGCCTACTTTGAATAAAATACACCGTTTACTCAAACAGAAACGAAGAAAACACCAGATGAAGTACCTAGTTCTCATAAAAAAATATTAAATCGACTTTTTTAAATAGTTTACATAAAAAAAATCTGATATTTATCGATTAATTTTTGTCATGTATCCGCAAATTCCGCAAATCCGCGTTTGATCAAGCTTCGAAAATACACATTGTATAGGTAACTAGCCTACCCTGGCAGGATTGGCTTAGGATCTTATTATTAGGTTGGTACTTAGTAAGTAAAGAAAACCTAGTTAAAAAAACATACTTATTATTTATTTGTTATATTAGAACCACCAACAAGAAAATACACTAAAATAGTTTAAAAATTAAGGTTCATTAATATCTAATAATAATATATAATTAATTTTAACAATACATTTTAAATTAAAAAGAAAATAACATAAGCACAAACGCATAAATCTCTAGGTAGAATAGTTTTAGCGTAATAATGATGTAGTTGGAAAGTCCTTATTTACGGCGTCGCGACTCGCGAGGACCCGGCACGCGTGACCGCTTGCCGAGAGCGCAGGCCGCGCTCTGCGTCGTAAAAATGTAGCGGGGAGTGTGCTGTTGGCGCGGGGAATAATTTTGACTCCGCCCGAATCCTCAAGGCCGTTGGCCCATACAGGCGCCTTAAATGCGTGTTTAAAGCGCACGTGAGCTTAAAAAAAGCGCGGTGGGATTCAAACCTACGACCTCCGGTGTGAACGTCGAGTGTGCTTCCACTCACTCCACGCCAAAACGACTTCTTCAAATGATCATGATCTCTAATGTTAAGCCAAAGGTGAGTTTTTAATTTTGAAAAAGTCTAGGTATTTGATGATTTTTCAAAGTCCTGTCAAAACTACAAACATAAAATACATAATAATGTTAAAAAACTGCTTGTAATTTGCAATAATAATGTTTCGTTTCTTTAACACTAAAACCAGTTACGCGAAACTGCGAATGGCTGAGAACATTTTCCTCTAGTAAATAGGCCGTCTATGTTACAAAAACCTTATTGTAATTCATAACACGAGAACGTGTCTATTATGGTGTCATGATGGAAGTAAAAATGTCATAAAGGTTCGGAGGTCCCATCGATATTGGAAACGTGTGACATCTCTGTATTAAGTAGGCTTTGTTTTTTCTATAAACGACTTAAAAAATCTGTAGACTTATTATTCGGAATAGACACAACACAACAGAATTTTATACTTGGGCAATTTATAAAGATGAACTTGCATTGAATAACGATTACGGTAAGTAAAAGCAACATTTTAAGGTTAACATTTTAAATGAATTTCACTTTTTTTTTATACTAATAATTTAAAGCTGAAGAGTTTGATTGTTTGAACACGCTAATGTCAGGAACTACAAGACCGATTTGTATAATCCTTTAATGTTAGATAGCCTATTTATATTGGAAAGCTATAGAATACTTTTGGGAAATATATACCTATAGGTTTATACGGTTGCAAAACAAAGCCGTGTTGGCTAAATGGGAGGACAATCGACTTTCATTCCGAAGATCGTGGGTTCAAACCTCGCCACGCACCTCTTAATTTTTCTCTTGGGAAATTTATGTGCGCTTTAAAACACGTGCTTTAACGGTGAAGGGAAACATCTTGAGGAAAACGGCATGCTTGGAGAACTTTAAAGAGTTGAAGGACATGTAACATTTACATCTTTCCGTCAAGAGAGAAGTCCCTGTGTCCCAGCAGTGGGAACGTTTATAGGGTGATGATGATGAAGTTCATTCAATTCATTTTATCGAGTCCTCTTGTCAATCTTTGTCGATACATTTGCATATGTGACCTTACAGATATCTATAACTGTCAATCATAAATGTGTATGATTCACACGTCAACCGAATTCTTTTAGTGCGGCGATTGTCAATGACTTTAGTGATCATTCAACACGGCGACTAATGAACGCCATTTTATAAAAAAATATTTAATATTAAATAGTTTTATAAAAAGTCAACAAACTATGTCAACTGGGAAGTCGATGAATTGATATTTAAAACATTTTTAGTTTTCTTAACGGTGTATCATCTATATTCTTAACCATTCTTACATAACAGGCTGAGACTGTAAAAATAGGGTTATATTTTTAAATTCGCGAACAGATTCGAACCTGCATCTCCGGGATAGCGCTCCGACGTGATAGCCAATTACACCAACGGGTCATTACATGATAGGTCGAAATTTTTCTTACTTCTTACCTCTATTATCGAGTGAAGCCCCGAGCAAAAATAGTTTAACCTGCAAAGTAAGGTTTATCACTTATTAAAAATCATTAAAATTTAGGTTTATATTTTGTCTTAATTTCAGCTTGTTTGTTTAAATTTAGCTTACTGTACCAATTCGATATCTACCTAAGCCATCACAAACTAAAGGTTCGAAATCATGTAGATCCCGCGTTAAATTATCTTTACGCCACCGTGAGTCTTTTGGGCGATTTGTCCGGGTCTAAAACCAGATTGGATTGTTTGGAAGAACGATGAGACAGTATCAGCGAACCGATCTCTTTGACTAAGCACATGGTTAATAGCTCCTCTGCATTTGAAGGGAAAAAAGGCAATTGTTGTGAGTTCGTAGCCTTATTATGTTATAGCCGATTTATTAATAGATATATTACTACAACTCGGTATGTTTAGAATACATGTTGATAGATAGTACACACAGCAACGTCTTACAAAATGGTAAGCTCTAAGCTTTAGTTATGGGTAGACTGATGTTTTTAACCATCAAGCGGTCGTGCGGCGTCGATTCGACCAATATTGAGACATTTTCGTTCGTTATATCAACATCTAGTAGCCTTTCATTGTTTCACCGTGATTGATACAGAATGGATTGATGATGATAACATCCACGTTCCGTGCCTTCTGGAATAGATAGATCGCATTTTATGCAGCGTTTGCAGTACTCTACGCACCCGATGGTGACGGTTACATACGACGGTAAAAAATTCTGTTGTTTTATTTAATTTTAAAGTTATACAAATCTTATAAATTTAATCCCTGAAGTATGTGTGCCATAGGACTTTTAGGTTACTCACAACTACTGCCCCGTTACAAATGGCCGCGCACCCGCTTAAAGGTTAATATAATAATATGATGCTAGTGGATAATCTTTATTCTCCTTAACCATTTACTATGGTCGTTACATTTTTGTTACACTAATATGGACGTGCGGCCTCACAGACCGCTATCTTAACGGGCTGGTTTCTTTCTTGATGATTAAAGTATTGAATTTTTATGTCTCTCGATCGCAACGACTTTTTGTTGCGTAGCTGTCGCCCTTCTCGTGAACGTGCGACTGCATCGCTACTAACACGTGTTAGTCGCATTTGCGCTACTGCATCGCGACTGTATCGATGCAAAAGCACGAAAGCTTTGGACGACATCGGTGGAAGAACGGAGGTAGGATGGAGCGTGAATGGAGATTCGAGCATCAGTTCAATACAGACAGGTTAAGAGTGCTGTTGTGCGTCACATGCGCAAAGTGGTGTCGTTCGACCTGAAACGTATATTAGTGCAATTCAGAAAGGTCCTGTTATATGGGACTCGCGTCTTCCAGAGTATTCGAAGATTGAAAAAAGGGTACCTATTTAAAGAGATGAATAATGTTGAGATGGATGTGTGGAGTGACAAGGATGGATAAAATAAGAAATTAGTACATAAGAGGAACTTTGAAAGTAGCACCAGTGACAGAGAAGTTGATAGGAAATCGGTTGGCATGGTATGGACATATTATGAGAAGAGATGAATGTCATGTGACGAAAAGAATGTTAGATATGTGTGTTGATGGATATGTGGGAAGAGGTAGGCCAAAGAAAAGATGGATGGACTGTGTGAAGGATGACATGTGTAAGAAAGGAGTGAGTGTTGAGATGACGAGTGACAGAGGAAAATGGAAGGAAAAAACATGTTGTGCCGACCCCACGTAATGTGGGATAAGGGCAAGAGAATGATGATGATTTAAAGAGATGAATAAAATATTTGATTTAACATTTTGAGAACAAAACAAATAAAAAAAGATTGCTCGTGGTAAGTCGCCTTTGCATCGCGACTGAATCTGAGCCCCCGGGCGAAGGCACACAGCATCGTTACAAAAAGTCACCGTGGGCAAGGTTAGGAGCCATAATACAAAAAAAACATGTATTTCTGTTCGAAATGGATGTTACGCAGTCAAAAATACGGTATTAGTTGTTCGGAAAATTAAATCGGACTCACCAGATCCTTTTACAGCAACTTTGTACAGAAAAGTACTTTATTCCACGGATTTTATTTAAATAATATTTTCATTATGTAAAAACGCAAGCAGCAATGACGCTTCAAGAACCTTCTAACAAATGCGGGTAGCAATAAAAATAAGAAGCCAGCTCAGAAGTTTAATGAAAAATAATGCACGCTGAGGTCACCAGTAACGCGCACCCAGGAGAAAATTAAAGGATACACGGCTGGATACTACGGGATAACTAATACCTAGCTTAAAAAATAAATAGGAGTGTCTGTCTATTTGTTTTGGCTAATTTCTCAAACAACGCGTCCGATTTTAAAGGGATTTCACTGGCAGATAGATGTTATCATAAGGAGTACCTAACTAAAATTTGAAAAAAAATTTTTTTAAATTTTTCTTTTAATTTAAAATCCAGTTGTACTGACATTGGCGGGATATTTAGGCAAATAACTGTTGTAATGAAAAACTTAGGCTTCTTTTTATAAGTTAAGTGTCACATTTAAAGGAATAAAGCTTGTTTTTGTTGTTGCTTCTATAACTACTTCATTTCGAAAACGGGTTTTAATCACGTGTTAATGTTACATAATTATTACATGCCAACGTTACACCCGTTCAAATGAATAGTATAACTCGCATTCGTTTTGAGAGTGCAATACTTTATTCCTTTATAATATTATATAAATATTTTTATCATATAATTACCAGCAATGACGCTTCAAGAACCGTCCGCTCCACTCAGGAAAAAATAAATGTATGGTTAGATACTGTGGGATGGCATATAATATAGTTTTTATTGAGATAAGTGTAGATGCATTTTGTTCTATATTTGTCGTCTTATTAGTGGTATGGGTCGTCAAATTATTGCACAAATATTTATCAGTCAATATATATTATTTTTTAAAATTCCTATATTTATCAATAGTAACTGCAATAAACACTAATGTTTCGCTTTAATTGTTTAATAATCTAAGTGAATAGTCACAGAAAGTGACTTTTTTATTTTATTTTTTAAATTATTTATTATTTATCGGGGTTTTGTGAACATTTTCACCCTTAAAGGCTAGTTCTTATAGAGTGGTATAAAAATAGGTATTCTGCTTAGACCGTCTGTAAGCCCATTTAAAAATACTAAACAAGTATTTTTTGCTTGTTCAATTTAATACGAAAGCTTGAAAGTATCATAATGCTTTCAAGCGTGACGTATCACGCGAAACTTCAATGCGCTGGTTAGTCTTGCTTTTGAAGATAAAACGAAAAAAATACACGTGTACATTTTTAAGAATTTAGGTGAAGGACTCATTCTTATTTTTAGTCATACCGTACCCTATCCTAATCACGACGAATAAACAAATAAATATTTCCGAACAATCCACACAACAACATCTAGCCCCGTGGTAAACTCTTAGCTTGTGTTACGGGTACTAGACATCTGATATACTTCACATCTGGTATTCGTGTTTAATATATAATAGACATACATACATAGATATTTTTTATTATACATTATTAAGCACCCAGACCCAGACCAATGCGAAAATGCTTGCAGAACATACAAACACTTAACCCCTTGGTGGGAATCGAACCCGCTACCTCTTGCGCCGCAAGCGGACCCTCGACCACCGCGCCACTGAGGCAGTCAATCATCTTTCACCATCAACAATCCCTGTCTATTATATTCCAGTCAAAAGTAACCTTATATTTGGAACAACTTGAAATAGATACCATTAGTTGTCCCGACATTTAAAGCCATGTGCCAACTTCATAATGCTGAGTACAAAATATGTGCACTTGTCCCTTTTTGCATCTAAAATACGAGAGGTGTAGATTTTAATCTCGTAACTCGGCTGCATTCCCGGAAATGTTGTATCTTGCGTCTCGTTTGTTAATGAGGGGTTTAAACGAATTTCATTGGAGGATACGGGTACGGAACCCTGTTTATGCGTTTTATACTGGTGTTTTGTGTTTTCCCGAGGTTGAAACTGGACTATAAATAAATAAATATTTCCACATGTATTTTTCTTTTTTCTTGCAAAAGAAGAAACGTGATACAGGTTCCATGTGACGACGTAAGGCTTTCGTGTGATTTCTACTTAATTTATGGGTCATAAGCCCACTTCGGAACTTTGGTGCTCTATATCTTGGTACTTTTATATTAAAAATGTTAAAATGAAAAGCAAGATTCAAGATTCTTTATTAATAACATAGGTTACATGTCAGGTGTATAAAGGTTCATAGTTTCAATTATATCTACGTTGTTCCAATAAAATAACAAATAAAATGGAAATAACATTAAATATTGGTTATTAAATAAGTCATGAAATGTCAATTAATTTATAAAAACTCCATCATTCTCCTGCCCTTATCCCACATTACGTGGGGTCGGCACAACATGTTTTTACCTTCCATTTTCCTCTGTCACTCGTCATCGCAACACTCACTCCTTTCTTACACATGTCATCCTTTACATAGTCCATCCATCTTTTCTTTGGTCTACCTCTTCCCACATATCCATCAATACACATATCTAACACTCTTTTCGTCACATGACATTCATCCCTTCTCATAATAATAGAATTTATAAAAACTGTAAAAATAAAAATTGTCTTTTAAAAATAGATTATAATAAAAAGTCATCATAGCGATAGAAACATTGCTCGATAAGCCATTTCTTAAGTTTAATTTTAAACAGCAGGACCAGTATTCTAGTATTTCTGGAAGGGCTAACAGTCGTCGTACTAACAGAATACCAAATGTTTGTAGTCATCAAGCCTTTTGTATGTTTTATTAAAGTTATTTAAAATAACAATGGATTTGACCTTTGTAATCCAAAAATTATCTACGCTCAAAATTAGGACTAATAAATTAATTATCATCCCGTTTTCAAATAATTATTGTGATTCAACAGAGCCTGAAATGGAAAAGAGGATCAGTCGTATGTGTCAGAGTCAGGTACCTTTTGTGGTGAAAATTATACATCCAAATAAAAAATCTTTATCTATGGACGATAATGTTCATTTGTTCAAACCATAGCATTACCTAAATTCATTACTTATAATTAATTTACTTAACAAATGACGAATAAATGAATATGACTATGAATGAACTTACTGTTTACTAACTGTAATCTCAACCTTTCCTAAAACTTATCTCGTACAATTCTAATTAAACCTCTTCAGGAGCAAATCTCCATAAATTTAAGCCACCTAACTCAACAAATTCTTAAGAACCTCTCTCAAGATATCTCAGTAACAAGTGCCTCATAATTCAGCATAAATATAAACAAAATAACACTCAAATACCTGCTTAAGTCCGCAGTAAAATTTCGTTAACAGTGACTCTGCAGCCAGTTCATTCTGGATTATTCTGGATTATTCCGGAATATTCTAGTTAAGCACCCGGAATATAGCGGATTTTCACAGCTTTGAATCGCCGCGACTTCGCACAGAATAGTGAGTTGTAGCAGGCTATTGTTTACAATGATATTACATTTTAAAATTTAGCTGGAAGCTGCAATCTTGGAGTCAGTTCACGGAGGGATTAAGGCTCTCATTTTCCCAAATATATAAACGGAACAGTATTAAAAACTATGTATACTAATATACTATATATATACTAAATTTTGCAATTGTTCCAAATACATTATTGTCATCTGCAAAATAAACGGTTGTCGAATAACTTTAGAAACTATCACGGTTTTAACAGTATTTAGATTTATAACGTTATATATTTATGATAAATCATGGTAAATATCTATCTAAATAAACGAGTACCTTGTTGACTTGGGTTAGAAAGACAATCTCATTCACTTATCTTCATCATTCATCCGTTTTTATTTCAAAGTAGTTATTTAAAACGTCAGTTATTTTATATCCACTCGGTATAATACAAGGTGTTCCAAAATTGGTTTATAAATCGGAAGGGGTTCTTACGGAAGACCAGCGTGGGTTGTACTGCATACTGCTCATTAAGCAGTATGTAGTACAACCCACGCTATATGTCATTAAGCAGTATGCAGTACAACCCACGCTGGTACTCTACTCAGCATATGCTGAGTAAGGTCCATTTTACAGTGCTGCAGACAAATTATTTGTTTAACCATGACTTACTTATTTTAAGATGTAGTATATATTAATTTATTTTGTGTATAGGTGCAAATAAATGATTTCTTATCTTGTCTGCCAGTGTCATTCAGTTACTTAAAATTTTTGTGAGCACCACGATATTCTTCTTTTTAAATAAATAAATCTTTCCAGACAATTCACACAACAACATCTAGCACCGTGTAAGCTCTCAGCTTGTGTTGCGGGTACTAGATATCTGATATACTTAATATATAGGCTTACACAAGTTATTTTTACTATACATATTAAACACCCAGACCAAGGAGAAACTGCTTTCTGAACATACAAACACTTTCAGCTTCGGCGGGAATCGAACTCGCTACCTGTTGCCCCGCAATCGGAACCTCGCCCACCACACTACTGAACTGCGCTTTTTCGTCGGTTACACTCTTGAAAGAGTGGTCGTGGTCATCATTTCAGGTGTAGGTGGCCAGCTTCACAACACGCCGTCACTCTTATCTGATGTCCGCCTTCCTGGTGCAATCATGCAGTGATGATGCATTTATTGGCTCTTTTATCTGGTCGGTCCATCTCATAGGCCAACTTCCTCATGGCCAGGTGCCCTCAACTTTCCCCTGGACCACAAGTCGCTTGATATTACCACCACATTGAAAAAATCACGTTATACAGCAGCAGAGATAAAGCGGTTGTCATCAATGAAAAGACGTTAAGCAATCAGTCAATAAACGTCAAGTGGTCGAGCCCAACCGAAACAATCACCATCTATCTCAATTACCAGGAACCTTCAAATCAACCTATTGGAAAATACGCAATGTTTAATTAAATTTCGTTACAAGCGGAAATGTTGACGGAAACAAAGTATTTCTGGTTATAATGCACTCGTAAAGTTTTATAAGTTAGTCTAGTAATTTATAGCTTCGCGACAGGGTCAAGATAAATTAAATAACGTAAATTATTGTCAACTTTTAGAAGTTTATTTGAAGGAATAAGATGATTGTCTGACGGAGATTAACGAGGGGTTTAGATGTGGGACGAATATACGATCAAAACGGAAGGTTTTGTTTGGTTTGAAGTAAGACAAGTTTGAATAATTATGAGTTTAATGACAGTATGCATATGCTCTTAATTTTAGGTATGTGTGCAAAGTTTTTAAATAATCATGATTTTAAACAGTATTTAAACGGGTATAATACCGTTATTTTATGGTTTCGGAGGATTCCGATATTTTGTCGCTAAAAAAAATCTGTTTAGATTTTTTATGAGTAGGAATTTCGATTTAATCATTTAACTATTTTTTGAACGTCCATTCTACTAAAAAAATGTATTAAATTGAGTAATAAATTGAGATTCGAGCGCTTTTCTCAAGAGCTCAACCAGCAGCTAAAAGTTTTTTATACAATGGATTTCTAAGCTAAATATTTATGAATGTACAGACAGCGCCAAGCGTCATTATCTATATCAATGATGCTTACCGTACCTTAAAATTTATTAAAATAAAAATTAGAAACTTCAAAAATTCAAATGAAAATTTCAAGAAAGCTTTACCAATTTTCATGCACTTTCATCACAACATTGCAACCATTATAAAACTCGTAGCACGCAGCCGTTATCATATTCCGGGAATTTGCGAGTGTAATATCTCACGGTTATAAAGCCGTTAATACACTAGGCAAGTAACAACCATTTTCCATGACAGTAAGTTTATATTGTCAGTTTAGCGGGTTTACTGATGTTGAAGTTTGCTTTCAGTCTAAATCGTTTGTTCATTTTGGCCGTCGGAAGTATATTGCAGCTAATACTTGCTTTTAGCTTTAAGTAGTTATTAGTTGTCACTAAGCCCCGATTTCAAAATTGGTTATAAACGCGATCAGATAAGGCTCAACTCGTTTACCGCCTAACCTAATATATATATATATATGTATAAAATAAAACAACTAGTTAACTGTAAAGCTAGTTATATTGTTTACTCGATTATCCGTACTGTAGTCCTACAACGAGTTGCCACTTAGAGACTCTAGAAGATTACAACTACAGGTTAAGTAAATATTTTTACTAAAAAAAAATATTAAAAATCTGTCAAATGCATGGGTGCATGGTTGTAATCTCCAGCAGTTGTAAGTGGCAACTCGTGGTAGGGCTATTGGTCCAATTTGAAAAATTATTTAAGTGTTAGATAACCTATTTATTAAGGAAGGCGGGACAATATGTTGTTCCCGCGGGTAAATCCACTAAACACGAGTAACGCCGTTTTTTTTTTTTTATTATTGATAAGGTTTTATTTGACCACAATCTCACCTGATGTAAAGTGACGATGTGGTCTAAGATGGAGCATGAAGGCCTAGAAGATGACGAGAAAACTTGGTTGTGAATAAAATTGGACATAAAAATTAATTACTTAGACCGATTGACAACTAGTAATGTGGCTATTGATAGCTTATAAGTTAGTCTGTAATGACTTATTGGTGTGCAATCAAATCAAATCAAATAATCAAATAAATCTTTATTTGCATGAAACATAGGTACATAATGGTGATTAGTTTAATTTTGTCCAGCCATGTCGCGCCTCAAATAGGCATACAAATATTAATAATTATAGTGGTGTATTTAATCAATGCATGCATGGGAATGTCAAGAATGAGTTCGGTCTTAATACAATTTCATAATACAATAATTAACTAAAACAATGTCAGAATTTATAATTTAAATATTCATCAAGTGAGTAAAAACATAGGTCAATGAGTAAATTTAACAACTTTCTATTAAATAGGTTACCCTTTAGTTCCTTTACGTCATTTGGTAATTTATTAAAGATTTTAATTGCCATTACATAACAATTACGACTATACATTTTAGTTCTTTTTATAGGTAAAGCTAGTCTATCCTTATGTCGTGACTTGAATTGGTAAGCCTTTTCAAAAGTTTCAAAAAGATACCAATGCGATTTGACAAATTTGCACATTTCAAATATGTATAAACATGGCAATGTCAAGATTCTATTTTTTTTAAATAGAGGTGTACAAGGTGCCCAAGATGGCAAATGAAAAATCGCACGTAAACATTTTTTTTGCGCTATAAAGAGAGCCTTGGATTTAACTGAATTACCCCATATTATAACGCCATATCTCAGGAGAGACGCAACATAACCATGGTAGGCTAAAAGAGCTGTGTTAGTGTCAGTTATATTTGCTATATTCCATAGCGCATATATGAAACTATTTACTTTAGACCTTACATGTTCAATATGTGGTACCCATGAGCACACATTGTCAAGTTTTATACCAAGGAATAATGCCGTGTTGCTTTCTTGTATCTCAATAAAGAAATAATGATTCCATCTAAGACTGCTAATAAAATACAAACCCTCTATATAATTTCTGTGCCAAATAAAGCTATGTAAAATATTTTTATCTCGTGTAAAAACATCCTTTTGCGTGTTAAAACCACTAAGGCAACACCACTCCACGCTTGAACAATAATTTATCTCCAAGATTTTTATTCAATTACACAGACGTTTTGCATTCTGTTGACTGTAAGTTAATATTTTATAGTTCGTGACAGTTTGCAAACTGAATTTGTTTAGAATTTTATGAAAGTTTTACAGATGGTGCTTTTGCCTCTTGAATTTAAAAGACGTTTTGTTTCTATTTTACTTCAGCATTTCGGATTTAAAGCGATTGGCGCTTATGAGTTATGTTTTATTTGTTATAGCAAAACGACTGAAATGGTTCAAATCCGTTAAAGCTCTTTAGAAATTCAACAAATTCAAAACAAAATATACATAAATACCCTATAAAAATTATGAAATGGAAAAAGAGCAACCAGTATAATATCCGTACAAAAATTAGGTGACCTTTCTTATATCTATGCGCCTGGCCCTAGCATAAGAAAAAAACTAATTTAAGCGGATTCGCGTGCCGTTGTGGAATACTATGCTTACACAGGAAGAGTCTCCCTGCTTTCTGAGTCTTTTATTGCAAGGTTGACAAACAGTAATGTTGTTACAACTTGTTTCATTCTCGAGCGAAATAGATTTTCTCTAATAATTGGAGTTTAAAGAATACTACCTACATAAGTATTATAAAGGTATTCCAAAATAATTAAAGTCAAAGTCAAAGTCAAAATGTTTATTTCCTTCTAAACACATAATCTACATGGACCGGTCAACTGAAAATTAATAAAACTAGATTGCTTGAACAAGAATATCAAGGAAATAACATTGTCTTGACATTTCGCTTCAATTTTTTATACTGAGTTGAGAAGCGAATAGAACAACACAGCTTTATCAGTTATTACAATTTTTCTTACAATTAAATAGTTTAACAAAAGCAAATATATTTTGACAAATTAAAAATAATTTGTACCGTAACTATAATTAAAACCACTTAGCTTTAGTTCACTGGCACTAGTAGCAGGAGCTCCGCTCTGGTCGACAGCTATTCCAAAAAAAAAGTCCAGTAACGACCCGAGCGGTCGCTCTTTTATAGCAAAAATAACGTGTTTTTAGCAAAAAGGTGTTTTTTTAAAAAAACGTTGTTATAAGTAGTTTTCTTTACAAAATATCATTAAAATATTTCTTATTATCACTATACACATGTAGTTTCGTAAAATACGTTAAGTTTTACGTACTAAAACATATTATTTGTGAATCAAAACAAAAACATAACCTCTTTATCAACTTAATGTTTTCTAAACTCATCCAAATCAAGGTTAATTGTTATATTCGTTATTTAATCAGAGCATATACATAATTTTAAAATATTTTGTGTGTCTTGTCATATGAAACCCCCATTAATTTCAAGAAATATATGACAATAATCTAAGACGGCCAAACTGACCAGTACTTCGCTCTCGAAGTACTTCCTCCTCTTGTAAACAACAGTCTCTCTGGCCTTCGCATACAACACCTATCACCTGCTGCACGTGAGTTTCAGTGAAGTATCAGGACAAAGATCAGCAGTTCCTCCTGTTGTAAACAACAGTCTCTCTGGCCTTCGCATACAACACCTATCACCTGCTGCACGTGAGTTTCAGTGAAGTATCAGGACAAAGATCAGCAGTCTTAGAAAAGAAAGAAAAAGATTAGATTCTTTACCTTGTCATATTACCCTGTCACCCACCGCTGTAGACATTCAGGTCCACATCAGATAAAGAACCGACCAGTGGTATCTCCCCCCACTTACGTGTATGCTCTAGATTAATATTTTTAATGTACATTTTAATAAATGAAATCTAAAAGAAAGTTCATAATCTTGGATCATAAGCATAACTTATTGACAAACAATCATGTTTAACACAGTAATCCTTATAAATTGAATTGACATAATGTTTACAAGATACTTAGTTTAATCAAGTTAATAAAAGCATAAATAATTATCTATAATTAATATGATATATAAAAAAAATACAACTAGTTTGGTGAAATAAATAAAAAGTATATCTATAACGTTCACTAACAATATTTATGTACTTACATAATCATACGTCATTACGTATTTCTGAAATTAACTTTATATCATACGATACGATATTTATTAACGACTAGTCATTGCCCAAAAAATAATCTAACACGGTTTAATCAAACCATTCACTTCGTAGTTTCTCTTTAGCTTCGGCAACACTAATAAATAAAAAGAAAATAATTCTATAAATTGGCAAGTCGTCCAAAATTTCATAATTTACCTTTATTAATGGCCCGTATGTTGGTATATTTCCTACTCTGCCTATTAATAACCTTGTATGATTAAATCCGTTACTTTTTTATTGTAGTTGAAAAATAGTTTGTTTTAATTTCCATAAACCGTTCGGCCTATCTGATGTGTCATTAATTGAAGGTGTAAGCATATTAGTACCGGTAGCAACATATTGCTCTGCATGGTCGTTCGGGGGCTACCGGTAGGGTGATGCTTTTGTGTATCTCTAAACGATTTTAGATACAGGCTCTTAGCAATGGTTACTAACAAGGCAATTGTTTCACGTAAAATACCCAAAAGTTCTTGACCCTTTAATGTTTTTAGAGGTTTTTAATATGCAGAATTTCGTAAATCGTATAATTAATAATAATAAAGGTAATTGTAACTACATGGCCCTGCACAATCAAGATGCAACGTGTGGAATGGAATAGATCTCTCTTTCTATGAGGTGCTTGTTTGGCCCGAAATAAGTTTTGCTAGTTGTTCAAGACAAACAATGGAAAATACATTTTTTTTTGTAAAATCTTGGGACCTAAAAATGCTATCGAATTTTTCCATGATCCTATGTGACAATTTTCGTCGTGAAAAGACGTAATAAACATAACCCATAAATAAATATTTCCGGACAATCCACACAACTATCTAGCCCCTTGGTAAGCTCCCAGCCCGTGCCACGGGCACCAGAAAATCTGATATACCCAATACAACACACTACTCGACCATGTCCTGACGGGTGGCAGGTGATTCACTTTTAAGATTTTTACATACCGGAATACGGGATTCCATGCACCAGACAATTGGAAGCCACCCTCACGACTGAAATTCCAACTCAAAAACCGTTTTAACATGCTATGTTACCCGTTTCAAGTTTAAATAACATTTACAACTCTGACAGATCATGCGAAATGTAACAAAACCAGTATATTTTATTCAGAAACATCGTAAATCCTAGCTTTAAAATGCATTTGGCAGAAGTGGTTGCAATTAATCTGGAGGAAAACGCTACGTTTCGTTGGAGGTTCGCCAATGTACCTACTAACCTGACTCGGAAAACTGCAACATCCCGTTATCGTTTTTACCACACAGCTGTTTTGTAAAACCATTAGAAAATCGTTTTTGAATAGAACAATAGGTAATATTACTTCCAAGGTTTTATAGGATTCCTTTCTAGCTTTTCACGCCACGGCGTTGCCCGTGTTTTAGATTTAGGTGAAGGCAAACATCGTGAGGAAACCGGCATGTTCTGATGAACTTTTAAGAGTTTGAAAGACATGTGACAATCACCAACCCGCACATCGACAGGTGAATTATGCCCAGGTGAAATATTCCAGCAGTGGGAACGTTAATAGGGTGTTGATGATGATGATGACGAACAAAGTATTTACCCCCCGGTAAACAGCATATCGTCGTTCGGCATTCAATACCGCGAACGCGACATTTTTGGCGAAAACCTTTTTTTGTTTTTATTTGATTCTATGCGTTCAAATACACAATCCTACATTAAAATTTCGGCCTAAAGTGGCCCCGATCTTATGTAATCGAGTCTTGTCGAAACCGCGAACGTATTTTAACGCCAAAAAATCCGCGAATGTGATAGTTCCTTAGGGCCGCCATTCCACTCCGAAGTGCAACACGAGACGCTGTGATTTCTGGGTAAGTTTTTTTATTGTAACTAACGTTTTCCTCGTGTTTTATTTGCAAAAAATATTGAAAAATATGTAGTGAGTTAAATTAGCGTTATGTGTTAGCCTATTTCTCAATACACTTTGAAATAAAACTATTTCAAAGATAAGTTGTCGTATTCGCGGTTTTGAGTTTTCGGCATTTGTTGCAGGTTCGCGGTTATACCTAAGTAGTACTAAAATGCTTCTGTCGAGGGATTTTAGTAAACTTATAGCTAATTTGGATAATAATTATAAAAAGTGGTTATTTTTTCAGCACGATGGAAGACTCATCCGACAATGAAAATATTCTAAAGGACATGAGGTTCAGTAACACAATATTAGAAAAAATTAAAAAGAAATCGCTTTTGCTGAACATTTTATCTTCAATACCATCATGCACATCAAAAAGTCGCAAAATCGATGCTCAGTACGGATTTAGGGCTGCAGCCACAGTAAAATTGAGACGTTACTCAAATCGAACAGTAGTCTGTGATCACTTCACTGTCAGTCCAACTTCTACTAAACACTCCGGATCGCACTGAAATAGAGCCTCAGACATAGCCTGCATACCTGGAAGTCCTGGAACTCTCGCCTCACTCCTCCACATGTCACGCTGAATTTTGGTGAAACTCCAACAGAGCTGCAGACTCAAGTGACTCCACTGTCAGTCCAACTTCTACCTAACGATACGAATCGACCTGAAATAGAGCCTCAGTCACAGCCTGTATACCTGGAACTCTCGCCTCACTCCTCCACATATCATCAGCCTGAGCTGAGTTTTGGTAACACTCTAATAGAGCTGCAGCCTCAGAACACTTCATTCGCAATCGAATTTCTACCTATCACTCCAAATTGCCCAGAAATAGAGCCTCTGCCTCTTCAAGATGAATCAACTAATGCACAAACAAATACTCCCATCTCAGCCGGTAGTTTCTTCTTCTGCAGATTTAACCGGATTATTAGAAACATCTGCAGATGAGGATACTCTACAGTTATAAACTTTTGTATCCTCATCGTACAACCAATAACTATGCATTACTGTATTTTTGTTAAATAAATTACTTTTTACTTTTACTTTACTTTTTATCTTCATCTGAACTTCGTCGCGGCCGAAAAAGAGACATTGAGAAGGTAAAAAGAATGCATGGCGAATCCTTTTTAGGATTTCAAAAAGAGGAAGAGAAGTGGATTCAAGATATTGAAAGATGTTAAAGAGAGATGGGACTGAAGTGAACATCAGATGCATGCTTTAAAGGTGGACTCAACTGCCGCGATATAACAGAAGAAGCTAGGAAGAAACATTTTGATAGTTTTTGGACTGAAATGGATTGGACCAGCAAAAAAGTATTTATCAAATCTATGGTTTATGTCAAGTCACCAAAACGGTGAAAAGAGGAAAATTCTTCCACAAACTCAAGAAAAAATGTGACTAAGACATACCACTCATTATAATTTGCCTATTAATCTTTTTTATTACAAACATTTCACTTAATTATATTAGATATTAATGGAACTTTAAAGTTATTTTAAATAATACCTTTTGATTATTATTTTTTGTATTATTTTTATAAATTCTATAAAAACAGTTAAATACTTATAATTATTAGTTAAGTATAATAAAATTTGTCAAAAGAAAAATTTTGTTTCTTAAAATTCTAGAACAAAACCGCCAATACGATAAGATTTTACCAAAAATAGTAGGTAAAAACCGCGAACGTGAATTTATCTAGCAAATACTACAATTAAATTGAAAAAAACATGTATTTATGCGTCTTAACAAACTAGAGTAGCTTAAAATACTTTATTTTAAAAGAATTTTTAGCGAAAAGAATCATTCACACGTTTTTTTCGTCTCCTGTAAATTTTGTTGAATGTCTCATTCGCGGTATTGACTGCCGAACGACGATATAGCTTTTGTAGATAAATGAGCTATCTTGCACTGTTTTATTTTTTCAAATCGAACCAGTTTTTATTGAGATTACCGCAATTGAACAAACAAACTCTTCAGCTTTATATTATAAATATAGATCCCTAACGTTCAAATAATTTTTATTCAACTTCAGAAATTTCAACATTCACATCACAAAATAAATATTTCCGCACAATCCACACAACAATATCTAGCCCCGTGATACGCTCTAAGCTTGTGTTACGGGTACTATAGACATCTGATATACTTAATATGGTAGACAATACATACATAGTTATTTTTACTATACATTTAAACACCCAGATCAAGGAGAAAGTGCCTTCAGAACATACAAACACTTGATCCCCGGAGGGAATTGAAGCCGCTACCTCTTGCGCCGCAAGCGGTTCTTCGCCCACCACTCCACTGAGGCAGTCAATTAACTGTCTAATCTTAATCTAATCCTATAAATCCTCGAAAAGTTTATCAAAAGATCGTTTTGAGCAAGTCCATTTATAACAAACCTTTGTTATTATGTAATTCATTCACATTAACAATTTAGCACCAGCTGTTCAAATAAAATAAGTACCTACCGCATAAGATAAACTCCCTTCGTTACATTCAAACTTTGAAAATAAACAATTTTAAGGTTGCTTGGGCGTAATTTTGGCGCAGTCGGAATGGTTAATTTGAGCACTAGAACAAATGTAGTTTATTAATTTATTCGGGAATTCGAACGATAAAACATAATAAAAGGTCCCTATATAATATTTTATCGTAATTAACATGTCATAAACAAAATAATAAACAATTTTGAAATTCGTTTTACATTTGTATACCTTCTCATACCACATAATTAAAATATTCACTTTAATGTTCGTATTTTTATTTAACGACGTCTGAAAAAAGGTGGGTCTCAATCGCAGGCATTTTTTTTTATCATCGTCATCAACAACCTATTAACCGATCCTACTGCTGCGACAGAGGGAGTAACCACTGTGTCAGCTAGAGAGTAATCTCTCGCCTCTGAAAATTATTTATCTCATAAAAAGTTTTGTTAGAATTTCCATTATATTTAAATGAGAGTCTACCATGTTGTTCTTGAGCTATATTCTATGTACTATATAATCCATATTTTTATATAAAAAAAATTGTATGAATAAAATACCCATAATCAATTTCCCAAGATTTAATTAATTTATTATCTTACACTACAGGCCTTCAAAAACGACAGTAACCACCCAAAACAAGCTAACTAGTATTATATGACGTAATCGTAGACTTGTTTACATAGACTTGGTGCAAGTGAAGCCACTGTTTATGTCTTCCACAACAGAAACATTCTTGAATTTAAATAGTTTGAATTCATAACTTCTTATTGAATTACGAATAATAAAATGGTGTTTTTTCGTCAGCGTAATTAAAAGCTCACACATTTTTACAAGCGCCATCTATGAAGACACATTAAAACTAGTTAATTGAATAGTAAATTAACTTAGAATGTAGCCAATTTATTATTTTCGTCGGGATTCACGTGACATGAACTTTTTTTATATCATACGAGAAGATAAATAAATCTTTTGTCTTAGCTTAGACCATAATGATCCTTGACAGTATGTATTTGTAATGAAATATTTGATTTTATACCATTTTTTTTATTTTACCAACGGAAAAAACGTGGAAGTTCTCAATTTAACTTGTATTATAATAATATAATATTATTGTGTAGGAGATGAATCATAAAATTCTTATACAACAGGCCTTCAAAAAAGACCGTTGCTGCCTAAACAAGATATTCACAGACGAAATTACCTCCGTCATTCTGCTGTCAACAAGAAACATTAACAAGTAGCTGTACTTACGGAACCCACTGTTTGTAATGCTCAAAATGGGCCCCATTTAACAATGTATTCCATATCTAGAATTCCATATCTTATTTTTAATGTGTTATGTTGTCTGACTGCCTCAGTGGCGTGGTGGACGTCGGTGCACTTGCGACGCAAGAGGTAGCGGGTTCGATTTCCGCACAGGATTCAAGTGTTTCCATGTTCTGCAATCACTTTCTCCTTGGTCTGGGTGTTTAATATGTATAGTAAAAATATATATACATGTAAGTCTGTCATATTAAGTACCTATATCAGATGTTTAGTACCCGTAACACAAGCTTAGAGCTTACCACAGGGCTAGATGATGTTGTGTGGATTGTCCGGAAGTATTTATTCATTTATTTATCTGCTATTTCCATACCTGTCAATGGGTCGACGGTGGAGCAAGTTTATTTATGTAAATTTTTGTAATGCCACTAAAAATATATCTTGAATTTTAGATATTCCAAACAATATACGTGAGTAATACCCGTTTTGAAAATGAAAAGTATCGATACTGTTATATTTTATTGCGCGGGAAAATAAGTCGTTCCAGCGTTAAAATCCATATAACCAAGTTTATTGTAACGGTAACACCGAGGGGGAAATATCTTCGGGCACAGCATCACCTAACCCCAAACTAAGCAGATCTTGTACTATGGGTGCTAGATGACTGATATACTACACAGATACTTTGTTTTTTTTTGTAAATACATACATAATGATACATAGAAAACAACCAGACCCGAAAACAGAAATTGTACAAAATCTAGTCCCCCGGCAATCTTTATAGCAATACCACACAAACTTCGACAAGAAACGCCAACAAAAAATGACTTTATTTTCGGTCTGAATTGTACAAGCCCAATTGGTTAAAAGAGGTGTGTCATTTTGTCACAACCTCTATCCTATTCGGATAAATGAAAAAGGTTTTCACTCGAGTCCTAATTGGCAGCTGACCTGGTAAATTTGAGGGTGGAACTTAGATCAAATCCTAAAGTGGCCACATCACCGATCCATCGGTTGATGCTTTGAATCCGTGTCAAGACAATATATTAAAGTTAACTTATTTTTTATTACGGATCTTTAAAAAAAAAATGGTGTGTGTGCGATTCACACATGATAGAAGCGAAACTTCAGTAAATCCACAAAAGAATGAGAAGAATTAAAAAAAAAAAACTATGCATAAAGATTTTGTTCGGGCGGTCACCCATCCAAGGACTGGCTTCGCGCAGAGTTGCTTAACCTTGTTAGCGTTTGGCTTACCCGACAGGTAAGCCAATCTTATTTCCATTTCCGTTGCATCCGATTTCAAATCACAACGATTCTCAAGAAGTTTCACTTCAAAAACGCACGCAATAAGTCATTGATTTCTTTCTACAGCTGTTTATAAAATCGCCATTTTGTTTCGACACTACACACACACAGTAGTTTTCACACTAGCACACGTTAAATGCTCGAATACAAGCAAGTATTAAACAGTGTGAGTGAATATACATACACACCGAAATCTGCTCTCTCGCTCTGGCTCACTAATTATAGGCGACTATTGTATTTGTGTCTCTTACCATTTCCGTTTCATCTTTTTGCATCCGGTTTGAAATCACTACGATTCTATAGAAGTTTCACTTCAAAATCAAAATAATTGTGTGCGATTCACACACAATAGAAGTGAAACTTCAGTAAATCGATAAAAGAATGAGAGGAATAAAAAAAAAACCAAAAAAATAATACTTTGCAAAAAGATTTTGTTCGGGCGGTCACCCATCCAAGTACTGGCGTCGCGCACAGGCTGCTTAACCTTGTTAGCGTTTAAGATTGGCTTACCCGACAGGTAAGCCAATCTTATTTCCATTTCCGTTTCATCCGGTTTCAAATCACAACGATTCTATAGAAGTTTCACTTCAAAAAAAGAAAAAAATATATACTGTGCAAAAAGATTTTGTTCGGGCGGTCACCCATCCAAGTACTGGCGTCACGCAACGTTGCTTAACCTTGTTAGTTAAGAAACGTTGCGTCACGCCAGTTTTCTGCAAGCACTTTTTCATTGGTCTGGGTGTTTAATGTATGTATGTAAAATGTATGTCTAATAAATTAAGTATATCAGATGTCTAGTACCCGTAACACAAGCTTAGAGCCCACCACGGGACTAAATGTTGTTGTGTGGATTGTCTGAAAATATTTATTTATTTTTTTTCAGTATAAAATCCCGTCCATTGCTCCAAACGAGCTAATCCGATTGACAGCTTGTTACCCACAAGAGTAATTCCCGTCATTCAAAATTAAATACATTACAGTCAACAGCAAAAGTAGATGATCAAAATCAACGTGTCAAAATAAATAATGATTGTAATGTTTCAATACAAAAATGAGCTAGAGTCTCTAATCGCTTCTTTGCTCTAGTGAAAAAAAAAGCGAAGTGACTAGATACTATAAATTTAGTTCCTATTTATCTTTAAGCACCTATGGTTATTTTTTTAGTTTTTTTGTATTTTATTTTTGACGTGTCTAAGTTTTGTAAAACCAAACAATGTAAATAAATGATTTTGTATATTGTATCTTGTAACTTCTACCGCGACGTGTCAGATATAACAAGTTATACCAAAGTGTCAGCTCTAAATGAAGTTTTAATGAGTCAAATGTAAATAACCATTACAACCGTGGTTCGAAATATATGTATACACTTACTTTTGGCAAGTTATTTTGTTCCTTTTCTTCTTATTAACCCCCGACCAAAAAAGAGGGGTATTATAAGTTTGACTTGTCTGTCTGTTTGTCTGTCTGTCTGGGACGTCATAGCTCCCGAACGGATGAAGCGATTTCAATTTAGTTTTTTTTTTTGTATGAAAGGTGAGTTTGGCGCGAATGTTCTTAGTGTTTCATGAAAATCGATTGAGCCGTTTAAAAGTTATCAGGGTGAGAGTGGGGCAGGAAAACCGAAAATCTGCAAATATACTCGTGTGGGGTGTCGTATCAAAAGAAAACGCATCGCGTGCCAATTGCAAAATATTATGTTGTTTAACTTTTAAGGAAATTAAGGCATTGGAATAAGGGGTTTTTCTTAAATTCTAAATTTAGATTGATTAACTACAAAGACTTTTGATTTAATTTAATTATTAATTTTATTTCTCAAAAACTTTGGGACTTCATTTCATCAGTTTAATTTGCGGTTGACAGTACTAAGGTTTTTGATGCTTACATTGTTTCTGATGGACTTTCATCTGTTCTCGTAAAATATTATGAACCTCAACATATTTGGTCCACGTTTTATGTTTTCCATGTTTAAGGTAACAACATTGTAAATAAAATATTTTGTGTTGTTTTTGATAGTCTATATTTTTACTACTAGCAAATTTAATAATAAGACTAGGTCAGAGAGTAATTCAAACTTTAACTATCAATTTGATATTGTATCTGAATACTTTCCTGTTTTTATAATAAAACTACCAATAAATAAATGAATATTTCCGGACAACATCTAGCCCCGTGGTGAGCTATAAGCTTGTGGTACGGGTACTTACACATCTAGACATACATACATAATTATATTTATTTAAGCCATTTATTACCAAACATATTTAACAAAATAACCATTTGAGTAAATCTATACATCACAATCACAAATAAACTTATCACTTTACTCATTTTAATCGTCCATGCGGTCAATTTTCATTATTTGTATACCCAATTTCTGGGTGAAGGCATCCTCCATCCATCGACACCGGTGTCGATACTATACATTATATACATTTAATATACATATTAAACCCCCAAACCAATAGCCGGGCAATAGGTTAGAGTTTTGATCTAGCGGAATGGTAGGTTCTGCAATTTAGCTTGTAAGTAAGATTTTATGTTACTGCAATAAAAACATTCCAACTACTGACACTCAGTTGGCACAAGGTTGGCAGTCAGTTTTGCATTTTTCGTTTTATCTTTAGCCAGGCGAAACAGCTCGACGGCACACGTTATTCCGGTATAAAAACACTAAAATAAATAAATTATGTCATTGTGAAAATGCTGCATTGTCTTGATTTTATTGCGATTCATTTAAAGTTTACTGAAAATAATGCAGCATTACTTTAAGAAACAATAAACATTTAAACTTAAACTTTTGAAACAAGATTTAATTAAATAGAATTTTAAAATAAATCTTATGGAAACAATGCAATGGTCTTATTTATAGCTAGCTGGCCTGTTCCAGCTTAGCTCGGATGCATAATCATTCTTCTTGAAACACTACCTATTCCCCAAAACCACTTAAATATTAGTTAAGTAGTTTTTGGGTCTATCCCGTTCAGTTATAACGTTTCTTTCCTTAGACGCACAGGGCATACATGGACAGGTCATCTTAAATTTAATTATAATAATAACTAAGAATAATTCGAGGAAATAACATTGTCATGACGCTTTAATATTTAACACTGAGTTGAGAAGCATAGAACAAAAATTCATTAATTATCGACTATTTCGCTGCATTGCCTTAAATTCTGAAATTATTTTATTTGTATTGTGTCTAATATATCTTTCCTGTCCATCCAAAGGTTGCCTGTAAGAGATCGCTAACAGTGATAAGGCCGCCTTTCGTACTCCAATGTATTGTCTATTTACTGTTTGTTTTATATCTTTTGTGTACAATAAAGAGTTATCTATCTAACTAAAGATCATGAAGCTTCGATGAAGTTGTCTTTAAAATAAATGAAATCATTTATAAAATATACTTCAATATTTACACTGAAAATTAATCTTCTTTGCATTGATTGGAACAAATAATTGCACGATGATCCATCCGGCTCGGCCAATCGCACGATTCACCGCTACACACTGTTGGGTGAATGTGTCGGTAATTTATTTATTTTCCAGTATTTCTATTTAAAACTAGCTGACCCGGCGAGCTTTGTTCCGCCTTAATGGCAATAAATAAGCCGTTTGTTTTTATTGGAAAAAATACAAAAAAATTAAATACCTACATCAATCATTCATTATTATTTCTGTATTTTTAACCGACTTCAAAAAAAAAGTAGGTTTCTCAATTCGACCGTATATATATATATTTTTTTTTTATGTATGTTCGCGGATAATTTTGTCGGTTATGAACCGATTTTGATAATTCTTTTTTTGTTGGAAAGGGAGTATCCCAAGGGTGGTCCCATTGTAAGGAAACCTGGATCTGGTGGTGGAATCCTGAAGAAATTGAGGGAAACTCTTGAAAATATTGCCTTTCCGACTTGTGTGTTCCTTAATATTATTCAATATAATTAATTTTAAAGCCATGATTGTCACTTATAATGTCGAAATGATTTGTAAAGTAAATTTATTTTGTACTTTTCAGTTTCTCTTTTGAAGTTGGTTTAATTTTTGGCAAAAAAGTTTTATAGTACATAGGTTGCTCTTCACTTAAGTACCTTGTGATACACGACATTTTTTGTTTTATTATCAATACAATCATTACGGCTTTGTCGGGAAAGATTTGATCGTCTTGCTCGCGGCATTATTAATTAAACTTCACTTCACTTCAATTCACCTAAAAATTTATTTCATAACTCAAATTTTCAACCATTCTGAGTTTTATAGTTCACTTCACTGTTTATACGAATGGGTAATGGCACTATCATTACATTATAATTTTTATTCATTTATTTAATAGAAATAGTTTGAATATTGATTTCTTACAAATATCAAATTGTCATCTATACGTCATTACATAGCTGTCATTATACGTCAATTACATAGCTATCATTTGCGTTTTGTTATTCCAAGTCTGATTCTTTTTTGCTATAACACGTTTTATAGTGACTGATGTTTCATGTCAAGTCACACGGGAACGCTGTCGAACGGGATAAAAAGTATCTTATGTCCGTCTCCTGGCTCTAAGCTACCTCCATACCAATTTTCACCCGTTCTACCGTTCTTGAGTTATAAGTGGTGTAACTAACAAGACTTTCTTTTATATATATAGATGAGCTGTTTGTTATGTGTGACTACGCAAGTCTAGTAATAGGGTAGATGAATTACACACGTCCAACATTTAGATTATCTAAAAATATTGTACTAGTATTATATTTCTAAATCATAATATTTTATTTAATAAGTGACATGCATAGTAATGTATGCATGTCATTATTTTTAATTTATTTTCCGCATAAAATTTATAAATATTATATTTTTTACCAGTTATATAAAGTTCATTATAGTTTGGCGAGACGTAAAGCTTTCTTGTTTCTCGATATAATATCTTACATATTGTTCTTAAATACATTTTGGATGCCGGGGGATTAGAGGTATTAGTCACGGGATCAGTCTTATTATTATTCTTCCAAAAGCACCCCTATTTTCATTCCCTTTGCTGGGTAACAGGAACTTCTCTCCTTTTGAGGGAGATTTGGCCTTAATTCAGACTACCAACCACGATGGTTGGTATTCTAAGCAAACACTATTCTACACTTCAACACAAACTTAATTTCGGAACTACTTAAATTCTCGGCACTATATCCGCTTACATTCCACGCTAACACCTGAACTAAAACTACAAACTAATACTACTAAACTCAAGTTTATTAAAGCAAAACTAATTAAAGCTTCATAAGAGACGGGGACGACGCAAAAATTTTATATTCTACCTCGGTTAGTTTGGTAGGCGACTGCCTTTGGAGTTTTGTACGTGAGCCCAATACGATAACAGGGTAGTTGAGTCAAATTTAGTTACTTAGTTGTTGGGGTGGGTCCATGAGATCGGATACAGTGCTTACTTTGATAATGTTGCGATAATAACTGAAAATTGCTTGTGTTGTAACATCTGAGCTCCTGGTTGTGCTCTCTTTAACCTTCAATTAGAATTGGTTGTTTGTTATTTGTGTGAATGTCTGACGCAGCGTAAGTTGTAGTATTCCTTAGAAAACGCTTACAATTTAGACGAAGTAGCCGAAGCGATCAAAAATCACCGTTCATAAAAACCCACCCCTATTATAATAGGTCACCTTATCAATAACGCTCTCTTACTTAGGTACTTTGACTTATATTTCAAACTCCCGAATGATAAAGGTCTCAGAAGTAAAATAAAACAATTACCAAAGTCATACAAAATATTATTATTGAAATAAAGTATTCACCAAAATTACAAATTATCAAGTCGTACTTACATGTTCACTCACTGACTGCTAGCACAAGACTGAGCTCGACTCGAACTCGAACGACCGACTGAACTGTCACTATATCGTTCAATCACAAGAGTGAAAAGGTGAGTGAATGTGAATGAATGTGAATGATCGTTCAGTAACTTATAAATTAATGAATAATATAGTAATCGTTACAGTCGGCCATCCGTCACAAAACGAGTCCCTTCGTTTACCATACATTGCATCGGTGGTCTAGTATCTAAGTACACACTTAACTAACCATAGAACTATAGCTAGGCAATTTAGGGTTACTTCAAATCTTTCACCGCTACATTGCCTTAGCTGCGCGGTAAACATAACACTCTTGCTAAGTTATCTAACTAAGCTCTGAGTTATGCTAACACCCTCGCTTGGATTATCATTATTCATATAATCAATCATCATTGTCTTGGTTAGACAAAAGGGGTTACTTCTTTTTTTCTCTTCACCACCATAATGTCAACCTCATATCATCAATCATCATTGTCTTGGTTAGACAAAAGGAGTTATTTCTTTTTTTCTCTTCACCACCATAATGTCAACCTCATATCATCAATCATCATTGTCTTGGTTAGACAAAAGGAGTTATTTCTTTTTTTCTCTTCATCACCATAATGTCAACCTCATATCTCATGATACTCTTAACTAGAGTTAAGATCTGAATCAAGCATTTTGAATGGGCCCAACTGGTTCAGATCGTCTTTGCGGTGGCTCACGCTGTCGCATTTTCGCACCAGTTTCGCTTCCCATTGTCTGAAACACGAGAACAATTTTCTGTTTATTACAAATCACTTGCCTTCAATCAACTATAATAACTCTAGCAGTTTAACAAATATCTGCTTCAAATAATATTAATGACGTTCTATCTACCTCACATCAATCAAAATAAATTTAACGAAAATATTGGATAAATAAAGAAAAGCAATCCAATTTCATCCACGTGGCGGTTGGTGATTTACAAGTTTTCGCGCTATATATAATCCGAAGTCGATGAAATATAACTTTTTTTTTAAATATTTTCATGAAATCGAGCCAACTAAAGGACTAAAAGAAATCCCTATCTCCTAGTTTCACATTCGTATTGTAGAAGTAAAGAAAGTCGTTTTCTTTTTAGAAAAATAAAATTATTCATATCCGTTTTCATCTCGCTCAGGGAATCCATATTTTAAAAATGCCGTTTACTAATACAACGGAATCATTGGTATCTCGGTAGCTTTACATGTATTTTTTTTTCGAAACCCAGGAAACCAAAGTGTTTGGTAATTAGGTCATACTCTCTCTCTCGCTCTCTAGCAAGAAGGTTGTTTATATTATCGCTATTCACTATTTCAGTGTCGTAAAAATAAAAATCACACCCAAACATCCAACCAGTGTTTCAAAACAAGTGAGCAACATAAATCACAAAACGCAAGATATTTCTCCATAAACAACTACGGTGCGCACAAATTTCAACTAAAATCGAGTTAAGAACATCGTTAAAAGTCAAAATTAAAACGAACTTTGATAAATTAACTTGTTTTTTTTTTTTTTTTATAGTAGACATACATACCTACATAATATTGATATTTTTCATTATACATATTGAACATAAAGATCAAGGAGAAAGTCCTCGCAGAACATATAAACACTTGACCTCTCAGCGGGAATCCAACCCACTATCTCTTTGGTTTTGTCTGTTCACGTCCGCAAATGGTAACCCTCCGAATCCCCACACGCGACCTTTGGGCGGTGCCAAGAACAGTCTCTAGTGGTAGGCCTCGGCCGCGGCCTATCACCACCCTCCGGGCTACACTATTGAAATGGCCACTTTTAGGTGACCCCTCTAGAATTAACTTTTTATTTCCCACATAAAAGCAACGTGAAACGGAACGCTCGTTTTAGAACCCCTCATGTTGACAGACCTCGCTAGTAGCAGAACCAAAACCCCTATGAAAAATCATAGCCGTCCATGTATCCCGCGTCCCTACTGGAACAACATCCGAGGGAACAACACGTTGTACTCTTTCACACTTACACCAATTGAGTTGATAAATATCAAACGCCAATATATCCACTTCCGGTCAAAATTGTCATTTTTACACCAAATTAAAGGGTAGAAATGTATCTACTTCCTGATGTTATCCATTTCCTAATATGTCCACGATTTCAGTATGAAAATAATCTTCAGAAGGTCTTATTTGTTTCAAAATCTAACAAGTCCTACTACACATTTTATCAAAGTTAAATATGTCCAAATGAACCAATCAAATCAATGGATCGGCTGATGTGATGTCCTCGCTCATGTACTCCTCAGCCATCATATTATTATTTTAGTCTCATAATCACAACTGTTGCCCAATCAATATAATAACCCTGTACTACAACCCGTTACGCACCCACCCAATATACACATCTATGGTGCAGTCAGACCTACAGGCAAAAATTCTCAGCAGAAGTCACCAGACTCGGCAGATTCAATAGATTTTAAACTGCATACCCACGAGTACCTATGCACTTATAAATTTCATCCCTCAGGACCACCAGTTGATTATATAAAATATAAACCCTGGAACTACAACAACTAAATAAGAAATTGAAAATCACATCCATCATGTATAAATCAAGAATTGCGGGCAAGTGTCCAAACACTCATCGATGCCTCTGCAAGTCAATACAACCAATATTCTCTTCTAACAACCTTTAACACCTTTCCAGTAAAAAAAATATGAAAGGTTATCTTATCTATTAATATAAAAATGAATCGCAAAATGTGTTGGTAAGCGCATAACTCAACAACGCCTGGACCAATTTGGCCAAATCTTTTTTTTTAAATGTTCGTTGAAGTTCAAGGATGGTTTTTACGGCGAGAAAAATTTAATTATTGCTGGAAAAACCCTAAAAATAGCCCTTTTCTTTTTCCCATACAAATGATTTGTAACTAAAACGTAGTCAATTTGAGCTTTATTGCTATGGTATAAAGTTCATATTAAATTACAAGCACTCACTGTTGTCTAAGCAATGTAGGTGTGTTCCTAACGTCAAAGATCATATCTATCAAAAGTATATAAAATTTTCAAGTCACAATGTTAGTTACCGTACTCCTCCGAAACTGCTTTACCGATTTTTACCAAATTTTATATGCGTATACAGTAGGTCTGGAGAATCAGCTACTATCAATTTTTCATTTTGCAAAACAACGTTTGCTGGGGTCAGCTAGTTATATATAAATCTCGCGCCACAATGCCCGTCCTCAATGGACTCCTAAACCACTTAACCGACCACAACAAAATTCGCACACCATGTGCAGTTCGATCCAACTTGAGAAATAGGATAGTTTAAATCTCAAATTATAGTCGCAATTCTAATTTATTGCTAATTATTTGTCTGTTATTATTATTATCTACAGGTTAACTAAAGTATAAAATAAATGTCTTTTTATGGGTTGTCTATGATTTTTCTTGACAAGCTATTCATACGTGGTGGTAATATACTCTTTGAGCTATTGTCTATGTCTCGAAAGTTCAATAATCATTTTATAGGTTGTCTATGTTTTTTTCTTGAAAAGCTATTCATACGTGGTGGTTATATACTCTTTGAGCTGTTGTCTATGTCTCGAAAGTTCAATATTCAACATAGTTTTCAATAAATTTTTTTACTGACATGAGTTTGAAGTACATAATTATTTTTTTTTTATTTTTATTGTCATTGTTTTACGTTCATCAAAGCCTAAATTAGTTCAGCTAAAAAGTAACACGACATTCATTGACTGTTATTATTATCATTGTTTCAATTTTCGTCTTTGTTCGTAAATAATTTCATTGTACTAAAGGGTTATAGAAGTAGAAAGTCAAATAAGGAGATCAACATATTTTTTTACAAATACCATCTGTGTGAAAAAGCATAGTGGACTCCATGACTGATGTCCTCTCATCGTTCCTCTTAGATTGTTTACTATAATGCAATATAACAAAAACTTTAGCTACAGCAACGTGTGGCCGGGTCAGCTAGTTATTTTTATACAAAAATGTTACATTTTTGTATATTTCAGGTAATTTTCTGACAAGACCAACTGGCAACACTAGTATGAATCCTTTCTATTCAAGAGTTGTAAACAAATTCAACTAGTAATCATTTTATACGATGAAATTGGTAGGCAAATGAGCTGCAGATTACAGCAATTATTAGGAGACAATTTCCAAGTTTTTGCTTTGGTATTATCGTTTGCGTCGACTAAGCAAGTGCTAGAAACATGTAGGAGTGGTTGCTTGAAAAACTACAAACCAGAAGATTATGTTATCTTGTTATGAGGATCAAATGATACCAATCTTTTAGAACTACAATCCTCTCTATATTGTTGCACGAGTGACCAAGTTAATACAAACGTTCTAATCGGTACAGTACACAAAAATAGGCTGCTAGGTAAATATCAAATAAACAGCTCCTTGCGCTTAGTTTCCAATGAGTTCAAAAATGCCAAATTATTGGAGTTTGACACTTTTTTTTGGTAGATATTATAACAGGGATGTTTAACAATTGTATATGTTTTGCTGAACATATCCTTAATAAGTGTAGTATTGATGTGTGTAATTTAGACAACTATAATATGGCTTCTTCTAATTATAGAACTAGTTAAATAAGGGGATGATGTCATAAACTATCGCACATGAGAAACCAAACAGAGGTTATAGATGTTTGTAAGAAGCTATATAAAATAAATAGTTTTGAAATATGTGGTACTAGAGATACAAATTTGCATCTAAATATATTATGTTGTGTGTACAGGGTTCCCAATGAAAAAAAAATTCAATTACTTTATCACTCGACTAGAAAATTTATTATAACATTTTCTTTGACAAGAAGTGTCTTATTTTTGGTGATTTTAATATTAATCTCTTTCAGGAGAGTTCTCAGAAGAGTGAATTTGAAATGCTGATCAATTGTTTTAATTTCAGTTACATAGTAAATACCAGTACCTTTTCTACTAGATTCGGACTTCAATTTCCCTAGTGATCTTCTGAAAATCACGCGTGCGAACGTAACGTACACCTTCCCTGTTAAGCACGTCTGTACCTATCGATGACAGGTCTGTTCATGTACTGAGAACCTACTACGTATAATAACACGTGGTGATTATATACTCTCTGACGTATAAGTCTACTTCCTATGTAAGGCCGTCAAACTCAATAGGTTACGTCACGCATGACGTAATTTAATTTTCTTAAGTCCCTAACCTCTTTAGTAAACGGAAAGTAGGTTTTATTGTTGCACAAGAAAAATGCTTGACAAGCGATGATGAATTATGCGAAAATATATTAACCTTATTTTTGTTATGCGATTCGACTTTTTTTTTTGTTTGGCATATTGGTCTGTGATATCCCGAATGAATGATAAGCTCCCTAACTATTCGCTAACGAAACAAAGGGCGTCGAACATAATCTGCTTAGGTGGGATAATTATCCGAATAACTTCAAAAAGTATGATAGCAGGTGATTTAGGACACAAAGGCTTAAATAGTTTCTTAAAATTTTCCCACGTGCGGTCATTAGTTACCCACTCGCTTAGCCATGATTTTGCATCATCCTTCAACAATTACCTACCCGCGACAGACATTCGTGATTATTCCAATGATTAACGGTGCACGCACGATCGACTTCGGCACACCAGTCATCAATGTTATGCAAGGCGGGGTCAAAATTGGAAATATAAAAGGATTGGCCAGACCTTACTGTGTTTCCTATCGATCGAATTGCGTCCACAATGCGATCGGTTACCGTGGGATCCGAAGATGAACACTCCGGCCTCGCAGAATCCTGACCACGAGCCAGAGCGCCCGTCCCGCGATCGTCGTCAGCTCGGAGATGCGCCTGAGCGCCCGTCAAGCGAGCGTCGGCAGTCGGCAGCTCCGCCAGAGCGCCCTTCCCGCGAGCGTCGGCAGTCGGCAGCTCCGCCAGAGCGCCCGTCCCGCGAGCGTCGGCAGCTCGGAGATGCGCCTGAGCGCCCGACAAGCGAGCGTCGGCCACGAGACGCCCGAGACCGCGTGCGCCACGGCCTCGGCGAGCGCCGTCCTTGACGAGACCGGGTGCGGCTCGTCCTCATTTCATGAAACACCAAGACAATAACGGTGCAACGATGCACCTTTGTTAGAAAATGTAAACAAAGCACATAATAAAATCTTTAAAAACTGAACTTGAAGAGGGTAGATCGATTTGTCTGCCAATAAAACTGTTACTCCAATCGCTGCAGCTTCAGTTTAACCGTGATCATGGCGCATGTAACTGTGCCGATATATCGGGAAACTCGAAAGACAATTAATCATGGTAAATATCCCGTTATAAATCTTAATAATATTGATAACCATGATAGTTTCAAAAGTTATATTTAAAAACTGAGTTTGTGAAACTTGAAACTAGTCAGAATAAATGTGGACAGTGAGAACTATCCCACTTCTGAGATGATAAAGGTCTCAGAAGTAAAATAAAACAATTACCAAAGTCATACAAAATATTATTATTGAAATAAAGTATTCACCAAAATTACAAATTATCAAGTCGTACTTACATGTTCACTCACTGACTGCTAGCACAAGACTGAGCTCGACTCGAACTCGAACGACCGACTGAACTGTCACTATATCGTTCAATCACAAGAGTGAAAAGGTGAGTGAATGTGAATGAATGTGAATGATCGTTCAGTAACTTATAAATTAATGAATAATATAGTAATCGTTACACGAACGAAAAAGAGGGGTTTTCTAAGTTTGACGTGTCTGTTTGTCTGTTTCATCATAGCTCCCGAATGAATGAAGAGATTTTTTTTTGGCACATGTTATCAATAATATACTTAGATACGTAATTTTAGACCTAGCAGTTAGTTTTCTAAAAATTGTGTAAATAAATAAAAGCTGTGGAGGGTGTAACTAAGGTAAAATAATCACATGCACATTATAAAATTTATATTTTTATTCAGATTATTACTGTAGAAACCCCTCACATAATTGGGCTAAAGTCGCCAAAGCGTCGAAAAGTCGCCGCTTATCAGCCCCGTCTCTTAACGCGGAAAGAAAGAGAGTAGCGGTATCCGGGCACGGTAACTTCGAGCAATTTGTTGAGGAGATGCCCCTATGAGTTAGGCTTACTTTGTCAGCCACTGTGCAGATATTACAGCTGCTTTTCAGTTGAGTATAAAATAAATCTTACTGGCTACGTGCTTATAGAAAACTAGCTGTGCCCTGCGGTGCTACCCGCGTTATAATGGTTTTTCAATAAAGATTAATATTATATACGTTTCAATAAAGATTAATATTATTATGTTGATACAACTTAAACAAATTATTTCGACCAAATTAGGTACCATAACCTAATTTGGTTATGGTACCTAATTATATTATATAATATATATATTAACTCACAAAAACCGTTTGGTTTTTGTGAGTTAATCTTAAAAGATAGACATATACTATTGCGGACTGTTTTTTAGATCATTAAAAGAGCTATTATTCTTTAATACATATTATTTTTTGTGTATCTTGAACCGTTTTCACGGCGCACGCAACGGAAGGCTTCAAAGATGAACAATTTCTCCCGTTTTTTACACATTTACCACTATATCTTTGCTCCTATTGGTCGTAGCGTGATGTTATATAGCCTATAGCCTTCCTCGATAACTGGACTATTCAACACAAAAAGATTATTCAATTCGAACCAGTAGTTTCGGAGATTAGCGCGTTCAAACAAACAAACAAACAAACAAACTCTTCAGCTTTATAATATTAGTATAGATTTGTTGGAATGCGAATTTTGTTGTTTGTTTTCGGTTTAAAGATATTTATTAAAAAATACTATAATAAGAATATCATCATCAATATCATCATCATTTTCTTGTACTTATCCCATATTACGTGGGGTCGGCACAACATGTTTTTTCCTTCCATTTTCCTCTGTCACTCGTCATCTCAACACTCACTCCTTTATTTCACATTATACAGCTCACTTGATAAGAGAATTCTCAATTAACAATTAGCTTAAAATTATGAATTGGTAGTCGAGCAAAGTATTATAAATACCTATTACGTATTTTTTTTATATACCACAAGTACAAGACTATAACTATAAAACTTATTCCATGGTATTGAAATTACAACATCCACTCAGTGACAAAGTTAATTTATTTAATTTTGAGGGTAAGCCGTCTAATGGCGGGTGGACAATGAGCAATACCGTTTTTTTATGTAAACGTGGTATGCATGGTATTTGGTACCTACTTACTTATTACGTATTTACTTTTTTAATTTGTTTTATTTATTAATGGAAACTTGTGATTGGCCTTCAGTCTTTATGTGCCTATTTTCTTTGGGCACTTGTTAATAATTATTATCCTACCCATAACATATATAATTATGTGCTTTAACGGTAAAGATAAACATCGCGAGTAAACCGGCATGTTCTGAGAACTTTAATGAGTTTGAAGGACATGTGATATTCACTCGCACTTGGCCAGCGTAGTGAATTAGGGCCTAATCTCTCTCGCCAAGAGAGAAGTCCCTGTGTCCCAGCAGTGGGAAGGTTAATAGGGTGATGATGATGATGACGATCCTACCTATAAACCTAGCTGTTTCCAGTAGTTTTCCAGTAGTAAATATTTACGGATATTTAAATAAATATTTCCGGACTACTCACACAGCATCAACTAACCCCAAACTAAGCAGAGCTTGTACTATGGGTGTTAGGTGACTGATATACTACATAGATACATTTTTTTTTGTAAATACATAAGTACATATGATACATAGAAAACACCCAGACCCGAAACCAGAAATTGTAGATCGTACAAATTCTGGTCCCCCGGCGGGAATCAAACCCGCAACCTCCTGCCCCTCAGGCGGACCATCGCCCACAGAGCCACAGAGGTCGGTAGTAGTGTAAATAAATATATTACCTGGCTGTGACATAGTTTTAAAGTTTTTATTTATTTTTATTGACGATAAGCCTTCATTTGACTACAATCTCACCTGAACATATATAATATAATATTTATATGAATCATAGCTCCCGAACGGATGGAGCGATTTCATTTTTTTCAAGTTTTTTCAGTATGAAATGTGAGTTTGGCGCAGGTGTTCTTAGACGATGTTTCATGAGAATCGGTTGAGCCTTTTAAAAGTTATGGGGGTGAGAGTGGGGAAGGAAAACCGAAAATCTGCAAATATACTCGAGTGGGGTCAAATGAAAGCGCATCGCGTGCACATTACTAAATATTATGGTGTTTAACTTATAAGGAACTTAAAGCATTGCAATCGGGAATATTTTTTCTTAAATTTTAAATTTAGATTTATTACTGTCAAACATTCTTAAACTTAAAGAAAGAAAGTAGCGATATCTGGGCATGTTGCAACGAAACTTTTTCCTTACTTTGTACTTCTTGTTACCTTACTATTAATCATTTTGCATTAATGATCATTTGTGTTTACAATAAATAAATGTATATTCGATTCTATTTATAAATACATCATCCTTCAAAATGTCAAGTTTCTATCTATCACGATTCTTGAGTTACAGGCTAGTGGCACACGGACGGAAACAAAACAGTAAAATCGCAAAGTTAATTGCATCTTTAATTTAGGGTATCTATTTGACTTTAACGCTATAACGCTAGCCCTAAGGCTAGGCCTGGGCCTATTAGCATGCAATAAATGCAAAAAACGAGGTTACAAAAATTACAAACACTAAAATATAAATGTTCAGTTCGTGATAACAATATTTAATAAAAAAAGCATTTTATTTTAGCACAAAGATTTTCTGCCTTTAATATTTTGACATTGAACCCATTTCTAAATTCGTTAAAATAAAGGGCTCGTTTACAGTTTCTCAAAGGTATAAAATGCTAAAACATTTTAAATTTCTGAAATATTATATCAAAGAACAGTCATTATTTGTGAGAATTTATTTTGCTTGGTTCATTGAACTGGATTATTAGGTAAATGTACTTAATGGCAGAATTTTCATCTATATAAGATATTACCAATAGTATTTTTTATAACACATGACATGGGATATGTGACATTCACCAGCCCGCACTTGGCCAGCGTGGTGAGTTAAAGATAGGCTTTAACTCACCACGCTAGCCAAGTGTTCGTCAAGATAAAAGTCCCTGTGCCCCAGCAGTGGGAACGTTAATAGTGTTGCTGATTTCACAATGAGTAGAAGAACAACGAAATAGCGAACGTAGTGCGTCCACCAAAAAGATGGACGGATGACTTGATCATACTATAAGTACTACCAAATCTGTGGTACTACCTATACTAGATTTAAGCAATTATTTTATACCTACTTTCAATATATTTTTATGTTAACTTCATCTGGCTTAGCCAGAGAATCAGTAAGATTTTATGGGAAGAAATTTCTTGAATTTTGTTTAATAAAATGAGATAAAATAACAATAGAGTGACTCCATTTAGTTGTAAAACCAAAATTATCTACTCTTAACTAACACTTTGCTTCAAGAAATAAAATACAAAATATTGATTTAGTACTCCTAAAAGCACAAACACAAAATTTATACACACAAAAATACCCGAACGGAGATAAAAAAAAAATGAGAACGGTTTTCTATGTAACAAAAACCAGATTTGAGCGAGTGCCCAACCTTCATTACAGCTGACTAGTACAAATGGGCGTACCCTGTACTTGAGCTTAGAACGTATGCAACACCGTCTATGTGTTATGAGAAGCAATCACAATGCGTTTAGACAGCTGTTATAAAGATTTTACAATAATACAACTATCGCTGGATCTTTCGCGCGCACAGGATTCGAATTCTGTGCGCGCGAAGGTTAAAGAAGTGTCTTAATCTTTTCCTGCAAAAAAAAATTAAAAGTAATTTAGCTTCTCTGGCTACTCGTATTTCAGCTACATCGCAATATAGGTTAACCATTTATAAAGTAAAAATTACCAATATATAAAATAGTAAGCACGTTGGCTGTATATCATAACACTTTACGAGCTGTCGCGGCTCATTCACGTGTTATTTGTCACAGGTACAGGTGCGCACGAAAGGGATAAAGTAGGTATTTGACGTCAATATTTTGATGATTCTGAGCTGTCAAATTAATTGTCATAAAAAATCCTGAAGGTTGAAGGTTGTCTTTATAATTGGTATTAATATTATGTGGTTAGTTAGATAGATCAGTAAATATATATATTATTCCTGTAATAACAAAAATGAGGGCGAAAACTTAATGTTAAAATTGATTCAAATGCTGAAGCTACTGGATAGGACATGTTTTTTTTTAATAATAGTTGTAGTATTTTATGTTTTGGCGAACATAAACGAGTCAAGTTTTACTAAAATCTAACTGTTATAAATGTACGTGTATGTGTAAACGCTTTTGAATAACCACCTCTTTTTTAAGTTACTTAAAACGTGTTTTGTGCTACAGGTGCAAAGAATGTTTAGATTCCGTAAACTTTTCCAATACCAGTTAAATTCCCCACACACGAGGCACACAGAAAATTAAACTCGTAAATAAAACAGACTTAAATGAACAAACGCTGTAATTTGCTGGTCCAATGTAATAGAGAAGCATTATGGAAGAATTTTCTAGAATATAGCTATTGGCATTTGTTTTCACGACATCAAGTACGAAAAACTATCGGTTTTTTACTTACTCTATGCTAAATGCATTTAATTTGAAAAATGTATAATTCTTCGACGCGTTACATAAAACCGAAAATAGGATTATGCCTTTTAGGTAATTTTAACTTTAGTACCTACATACTGTTATAATAATTGAATAACATATTATTTATAGGTTCCTTCTAAAGAGTTAATAACTTAAAAGAAATAGAACAAAGAGCATTTTATAATTTATTTTATTGTTAGTCATATTGGTATTACGAGCAAAACAAAACCAACACATGGAACAAAAGCCTAATAAAGAACCACCAAATCTTTCAAACCACTTTGTTTTTTACTTCATATGTGAATTTTGTACTATTGTTTTGGTGTTTAATAAAGTGTTTTTGTATTGTATTGTTTTATTAGATAAAACATTAGTTACTTAACCCTGTAGTACAAAAATAATGCCTTCGCACTAAGGAAAGAAAATTGCACGTCAAATAGTTACTTCATACCTCAAAAATAGCTTTAGGTTGCTATTTGAAACAAGGATATTCAAAACATGTTTCAACATTTTATTGTGAAAAGGTATACACATAGAAATTTTGAATTCAACGTCTGTACCTATCTACCTTTACAGATTTCTATTAGAAACAAGGACATTCAAAACCTGTTTCAAATTTTTTTTGTGAAAAGGTATACACATAGAAATTTTGAATTCAACGCTTTGTATCGCGTCTGTACCGATCTACCTTTACAAACTTAAGGCGCAGCCCGTACTGTATACAAGAACATTCCAAGTATTGACCACAAATTCACCGTAGTACTCACTTAAGGGGAATGTCTATACTACATGAATTATTGAGGCATTACTGGGTCTCTATCAGATGTTTAGGTCAAACGGCTTTAAAGGTCTGTGTTACCCTCTTATAGTAAATTGCTGGAGTGGACAAAACAAGATAACATCCAAGTATAGTTTGGGTAGTTGATTATATCAACTTACAGCTTACAACAAACCAATAATAATCTAATTAATTATAATAATTATATTAGTAATATCGTTATTTAGTAATAATGTAATTTTTTGTTTATATACTAAAACCAATAAAAGGCTTTGTCGCTTAGCGACCACATCGCCTTATCGGGAAATAAAAATACTTATAATAATATAATAACAACAAAACCATACCTACACTTTTAATAATAATAATATAAAACTATTCCTTGCGAAAGTATCTACTTAATAACGAGACTGTACAACATTTTTGCCTCATCAGTTATTGGATTTGATAGTAAGCTGTTACACTGTCCAATATCAAAATTATTAATAGAACCAAAACTATTTATTCGATCTTCTGCACACCGCACACTCCATCAGGACGTGCTGGATGTCTTCTATGCTGTTGCAGATGTCATAGTTTGGAGAATATACTTTTTTAATTTGAAAACTGAACATGTTTGATGGAATGTGTCCCGAGCACAATCGGAGGGCCGTCACTAGTGTGTTTCGATCCAGGTCTGCCTCTCATCTAAATTAAAAATTCCAGCGATTTCAAAACCTTAGTTTCCTTAAGAGATTTTCATCAAACATGTTTAAGTAAAGAGTATCACTTAAACATGTTTGATGTGTTTGCAAAACTCACCTTTCGTACAAAAAAAAACTAAATTGAAATCGCTTTATTCGTTCGGGAGCAGTTATGCCAAAGACAGACAGACAGGCACGTCAAACTTATAATACCAAAAAAGAGGGGTGCTCATTTTGTTATTATAAGTTGTTTGTTTTTTTTTGTTGTTTTGTTTTGTTAGTTTTTTGTTTTTGTTATTTTGTTTGTTTTGTTCGGGGTTAAAAAGTTGCATCGCAGTCACAACGTTGTGATTGCAATGTTGCCTGTCTATTCTAATATTAAATTCAGTTAGTGGGGCTAGTTGATCGATTTAAAACTTGCATTACGTCAACCGGGCCCAAAGGTTCCCGGCCCAGTTTACTAAATAAGTCATATTAACGAAATTTAATGTCACTGGATTGAAAAGATCCTCTTTTATTTGACGTATGGAACTTCAAGAATACAAAACGGGTCAAGATTAACTTCTACATAAATCATAACTGTAATAATTGCAAGCTCAATAATGTAAGGTAAATTCATAAATTATGCATGGATATTAAGACTGTAGGGAAAGTTAAATAAATAAAAAAAAAAAAAACCGGGTTATAAACACAGCAGGGGAATATTGAATAGTGTATCTGTCATGATGCAAAATACACTAAGCAAACATCTACGTAAATCATTTACGTTTATAAACAGCGCTTTGTATTGCGACTATACCTAGACAAACAAATGTCACTACCTGTACACTCTAGTACACCTCTTTAAATCTACTAAATTGGAAAGGTGGGTTTCTCGACAAAGAAACAAGTATAACGTTTAAAATTATATTAAAAGTAAAATCAACACGTTACAAATATAATTAAGTTGGCGTAAACAAGTAGAGTTTATCCTGCCTATGTTTAACCCACGAAAGTCAAGCCAAGAAGAAGTGCTCCAAGCCCTGTGTCGGCCTTTTTATTAACGGCTCGACTACCCCCTTCCATTCCTGCTACACGTTGTGAAGCAGTTGCTGCGTTGACGTACTCGTTGTGCAGCGCAACTGTTACCGGTGGCACCGGTGCTGCACTGGGTTGCCAACACGGCTGTCCTACATGGCGCCTGCCCCAGGCGCCTCACGAGTTAAGATACATGCTGAAACAACACATAAGTACCATGTCAGTGTAATTATAAGATAAGTCAATATTCGCAGTCTTCTAATGAAACATTGTTGTACTCTCATACTTTAACGATAGCCACAGTGTAAGTTACTTTTATAGGCCGCCTATGTTCAAAGAGGATTTCTCACTTAAACACGTTCGCCTTGGGCTCACATCGGTTGATACCTACTTAAAAGCTTGCCGTGCAACTTTTAAGGTTTTACGTGTACCAAATCGATTTTCACCGTATACTTACACCTTGGCATCAGTCAAAGTACCATAATATCAACATAATAACAATAGTACGTGTCAATATGTAAGGTCAATGAATATTGAAGCATTTATCTTAACTCTGAACTTTACTTCAAAAGCTCCTTGAACGTTAATGGGAAAAAGTATATTAATATGTAACAATTTTAAAATTAGTATTAGTACTGAAACTTATGTATTTAAAGCTTTAACTTGATATTTATATTTACAAATACAGGGAAATAAAAGATAATTGGGTCCTTTTGTTGATTATCTTACTTTGCCAACACTGTTTATTATTAAAATTTATATTGTATTTATAGTACCTTTAGTTGTCGTTCCAGTCATCAATTTTAATCCACCGTTTCATATTCTCAGCGGCAGTCACCCCAGTGTATTTTTTATTACTCCTTTCGCTGCCTATTACTTCCGCCACCTCATACCTATCATTTCCCATAATCTTGCTGACTTGAAAGGGACCCTTATATACGGGTAGCAGTTTCTTGCTTTTCCCGTCGTTACTTTGACTTTGAATCGTAACCATAACCAGATCTCCTACACCATATGGTGTTGCTTTAGTTCGAGATCGGTCAAACCTCTCTTTCTGATACTGTGCATTGGACTTAATATTATTATCTACATTCTCACGCAACTTTGTCACGTCAATTAGGCTATCGTCGCATTCAGGTGCTAAGCTATCGCTATCAGTACGTATCCTATAGCCAAAGAATACTTCGCTAGGGACTGCTTTAATAGTTTTATGAATGGTACTATTTAAACCTTGCTGTAATATTTTTACATACTGATCCCATCGATTATCGGTTGTATTGGCACCTAGTGTTTTTAACGCTTCTAGGATAGTTTTGTTAAATCGTTCGACCTGGCCATTTGAGCGAGGCATACCAGTTGCTACTGTATGTAAGTGTACGTTCTTATTTTTGCAATATTGAATAAAATCATTCGAGGTGAAGCTACTACCGGCATCTGTTATTATCCGTTTAGGATTACCGAAAGTTTTTGATAAGTTTTCAAGCTCTTTAATGACGCATGAAGTTTTTGTTGATCTTACAGCGAACACGAACACAAACTTCGTGAACGCATCTACGGCTACTAATAAGTATTGGTTTTTATTTTTGGTTTTAACAAAAGGTCCTAAATGATCGAGATGAAGTGTGTGGTATGGTCTTGCATATTTTGGCAACGGATATAATTCGCCCTCTTTAGCGCCACCTTTCTTTTTGTAGTATATACAGTTAATGCAATTTTTTATATATTTTTTTAAGACGTGTCTCATCCTAGGGAACCAATATTGAGCGCCTATTCGTTCGACAGTTTTATCCACGGAAAAATGTCCCAAGTCGTCGTGGTTACATTTAATGACCTGCCATATGCAGTTTTTTGGAACCACCCAACGACGACCCTGGGGCGTTCTTCTGTAAACTTTGCCTCCTAAAACCTCATAATTAGTGAAAAGGTCTTTGTTATTATCGGCATCTCCTGACTCTATAATAGTCCTAATACGTTTTAGTTCAGGGTCTTGTAATTGAACTGTTAGTAACCAATCGGCTTCGGTTATTGATAATACAATTTCAGTCTCAGATTTTTCTCCGGACTGCACGGGGTTGCGACTTAATGCGTCCACATGTTGCATACGCGTCCCCTCTCTATGTGTGATATCGAACGCGAATTCCTGCGTGGATAACACCCACCGTGCTATCCGGGGAATAATCTCCTTTTTAGTCAGTGCGTATCGGACCGCGTTACAATCAGTGACAATCTTAAATGGTGACCCTAAAAGGTACAACCTAAATTTCTGAAGAGAGCAAATTATAGCTAATAGCTCTAATTCAAAGGAATGATATTTTTTTTCCTCATCAGTTGTTTGACGACTATAGTAATGCACAGGTTTTTCACCTTCCTCAGTAATTTGCATTAAAATGCCGGCAAGCCCCTCCCTACTAGCGTCCGTATACAAGATATTTTCTTTATTTGGATCGTAAATCGACAGCACGCTATCTGACGTAAGCTTATGTTTCAGCGTCTGAAACGCTTGTTCGTGAATGGTGTCCCATACCCAAACTGCATCCTTCTTCAACAATTTCGTCAGTGGGGCAGATATCATAGCGCAGTTTTTTATAAACTTTCTAAAGTAGCTTATGAGGCCCAGAAATTGTCGAAGTTGGTGTACGGTTTTTGGGACCGGGAAGTTCCCTACAGCTTCCAATTTAGATTCATTTGGCATGACACAATTAGGTTTAATTTTATAGCCTAAGAACTCAATTTCGGACTTGAAAAAGTGACATTTTTTTAAGTTTAAGGTCAAACCATTTTCTCGAAATATTATTAGAACCCGTTCAAGCAATTTTAAATTTTCTTCGATAGTTTCAGTAACCAAATAAACATCGTCAAGGTACAAGATCACATTTTCAAATCTGAGATTGCCTAGTATTTTATTCATCATTTGTTGAAATACTGATGGGGCATTGACAAGCCCAAACGGGACCCTAAGAAAAGAATAATGTCCATCTTCAGTGATAAATGCTACTTTATCTACTGAGTCCGGGTGCATAGGGATTTGATAATACCCACTCTTCAAATCCAAACTGGTAAAACATTTATGCCCCTGAAGCCTATCAACGAGATCTTCAATACGTGGCATTGGGTATTTATTTTTAACCGTAACTTTATTTAGCATCCTGTAATCAATGCAGAGCCTCTTTTCCCCGTTTTTCTTACTAACCAATAACGCGGGGCTCGCATATGGCGAGTTACTTTCACAGATTATATTATTTTCTAAGAGGTCGTTAACCATTTCTCTGATAATCTTTCGGTCAGCATTGGATGCCCTAAAGGGTCTGCATTGAATAGGTTGCGGGCTCGTAACCTCAATCAACATCTCGTGATTAACCGCCTTCCCTAACTCTTTAGTATTAGATGATACACAATCCCTATAACTTCTAAAGAGCGCTGTTAACTCACTTTGGTGTGAGTCCGCATCCAATTCGAATTCTGCGATATTATTACAAAATTCGGTAAATGTTTTCGCGTAATCAAACATGAGACGCTCTCCCACCCGCGAGTATACCAAGTCGGGACGCTCAGTCACGTTTCGCCCAATCAACACCTCACAGTCGGTTAAATCATCCATTACGTAAAAATTTATGTCTTTTAAACATACCGCGTCCAATTTAAAATCAAGTGTCGTCTTATGGTGGACGTACGCTAAATTACCCTTTTTGAAACCTTCTAGTAAGACGGGGGCAGGCAAAGAAATAATTTTGAGCGAGTATTTGTCAACAAAAGATGGTGATATTAACGAACAACTACTCCCCATATCTATAAACGCATCACAACAAGAGTTATTAATGTATATCTTTTTATTGAGCCTATCGCGTGGGTTGAAGGTAGAAATAAACTTAACCTGTTCTTTGTTCTCTTGTGTTTCCGATTTCACAGAATTTTTTTTGTGAAAACACATGGATTCAAGGTGTCCCCGTTTATGACAAAATTCACATTTACGATTCAATTTGTCACAATTTATTTTTTTATGATCACCACCACACACATAACACTCAATTGGTTTCCGTTGAGTTTGGTTATTAACCTGACTGTTATTAGACTGGGCTACCTGACTTGAGCTAACAGTTGCAGATATTTTTGCAGAAGTACTAGGTTGTGTGGTAGCCATTTGTCCACCTAACCTGCTATTTGAATCGCGTAAACTAAATTGTTTTGAATTTCTCGACCGATAAGTACGGCCGTGAAGATAACTAGCCAAACTATCGCACGTTGTAAAATTACAGGCTTCGATCGATGCTCCTAACCCCGAATCTCCAATGTTACCGACAATTATTGATATAATATCCATTTCCGAGAAGTTAAGCGACAAACGATCTAGCTTACTTTTCTGATCGAAATAAAACTCATACAGTGATTGGTTGTCGGTCGGTTTCTTATCTATCACTTCTTTCAAAAGTTGAAACATATCGCGCCTTATTTGAAAGCAAGAACCTAACCTACGGCTCCAATCTGCCCAGCGCCACGAGGGCCATTCTTTTTCTGTGCGCAATAAAGAGTCATACCAGGTCTTAGCGGACCCTTTTAGTTTGTTAAGCGCTTGATATCTAACCACCTCATCTGACCATGCAAAAGTTTTAGCGTAAGATTGAATAATATTAAGCCAAGCACCAATATCGTCTCGTAAGGGGTCAAAGTCGGGTATGATATTATTCAGCACAGTAGAAGCTTTTTCTGTACTCACAGTTAAGGTATCAGCCCTACGTGATACCTTTGTTTTCTTCCGTTTGTGTCTCGGTGGAGGTGACGGAGTTCGCGTTCGACCACTGCTGCTACTGCTACTGCTACTCGAGGTGGAAGTTGAGCGCGCACGCGCCCGCTTTGCGCGTTTGCGTTTTCCCATGGTGGCGGTCGTAGATTATCCCACTTCTGATTAAATCTACTAAATTGGAAAGGTGGGTTTCTCGACAAAGAAACAAGTATAACGTTTAAAATTATATTAAAAGTAAAATCAACACGTTACAAATATAATTAAGTTGGCGTAAACAAGTAGAGTTTATCCTGCCTATGTTTAACCCACGAAAGTCAAGCCAAGAAGAAGTGCTCCAAGCCCTGTGTCGGCCTTTTTATTAACGGCTCGACTACCCCCTTCCATTCCTGCTACACGTTGTGAAGCAGTTGCTGCGTTGACGTACTCGTTGTGCAGCGCAACTGTTACCGGTGGCACCGGTGCTGCACTGGGTTGCCAACACTCTATTGACCACAAATCCACGTTAGTACTCACTTAAGGGGAAGCGCCACATAAATTATTCAGGTATTTCTTGGTCCCGTATCAGTTCGAGGATAAATTGAAATGTCTGAAAGTTCTAGACCGAAAAGCTAAAGACATGAATGACGCTCTTTGAGAAAGTTTTAAGGTAAACCGTCTTGAAAAGATGGAATTTCAAATTAAGCCTTTCAAAGGGATAGTCGAGATCAAAAGCCGTATTGAGCGGGAAATTGATTCTTATTAATTCCTTTTAATGTGGTACAGTATTTTCAAGATTGTAACTTTAAAACTGACATATCATAATGACGCGACGTCTGCCTAACCTGGGTTTATTCACCCAGGCGCATCAAGTAGACTTTTAGTAGACTTAAGTCACCCAGGTTTTTCCAGGTGAATGAAGTACATTACTTTAGTAGACTTTATTTACCCAGAATGACTTCTAAAGCACGTATACAAAATTATCTAGCAATACTTCATCTACGTGCACTCTAACATAAGCACAGACGGTTTAGATCGGGGTGATCAATGCCGACCTAGTTTGCCACCTTTTAAAAAAAATAAAACATACTTTCCCGATATAACTATTGAAACTATCATGGCTATCAATACTATTCAGATAATACCCAGCTCTAGTGATACATCGACTCGTAATAAAAGAGTGAGAAAGAGGGTAGATCGATTTGTCTGCCAATAAAACTGTTACTCCAATCGCTGCAGCTTTAGCTCAACCGTGATCATGGCGCATGTAACTGTGCTGAAATATCGGGAAACTCGAAAGACAATCATCATCACCCTATTAACGTTCCCACTGCTGAGACACAGGGACTTCTCTCTTGACGAGAGAGATTAGGCCTTAATTCTATAAATTTCTAAGGAAAGACAATTAATCATGGTAAATATTCCAATATAAATCTAAATAGTATACTTTCACAAGATGCCAACTTTCAATTTTTTTTCCATCTCATCATACATTAATGTCATATTTTGGTTGATTTGAGAAATGGGAATCCCGAGATGCCACCTTTTAAAAATTATTTTAAATGGTTACCGTTTCGCCACCAATCTATAGTATAGGAAGTGCATGCATGATATGATTTTTAACCCCCGACCAAAAAAGAGGGGTGTTATAAGTTTGAAGTGTCTGTCTGTCTGTGTGTCTGTCTGTGGCATCATAGCTCCCGAACGGTTAGAGCGATTTCAATTTAGTTTTTTTTCTATGAAAGGTGAGTTTGGCCCGGGTGTTCTTAGACATGTTTCATGAAAATCGGTTGGCCGTTTAAAAGTACCTAATGGGGGTGAGAATGGGGAAAGTAAACAGAAAATCTGCAAATATACTAGTGTGGGGTATCAAATGAAAGCGCATCGCGTCCACATTACTTAATATTATGTTGTTTTACATTTAAGGAAATGAAGGCATTAGAATCGGGGGGTTTTCTTAAATTTAAAATTTAGATTTTGATTTATTCCGATAAGTTCTGACAGAGGGGAAGCTATGAATGAGTCGAAAAATGTGTATTCGAAAATGGTTAAATACTCCAAGGTGACATTATTAGATGAAAGACAATACTACACTAAACTTAGGGTTCCTTGTTTAAATTATACACTTTTTACGATAGAAAAAGTTTATTACTCAAAACGGTCACCCATATAAGTACTGGCATTGCGCTAGGTTGGTTAACCTTATTAAAATCACGTTTGTTCTATGGCCCCTTAAATTTGTATTTATTGTTATGTTATTAGAATTTCTTGTTATAGCGGCAACAAAATACATCATCCCTCAAAATGTCAACGCTCTAGCTATCACGGTGCTTGATGCCTGCCTGCCGCCACACTTGTCAGCCTGGTGACAGACAGAAAGACGAAGATTTCTCAGCAAAAGGGTTTTACACAACATTAACAAATAAAAATTTAAAATTTTAAGAAAAACCCCTGATTCTAATCCCTAATTTCCTTAAAAGCCAAACACCATAATATTCTGTAATGTGCACGCGATGCGCTTTCATTTGATACCCCATGCACTCGAGTATATTTGCAGATTTTCGGTTTTCCCCCATAACTTTTAAACGGCACAACCGATTTTCATGAAACATGTCTAAGAACACCCGCGCTAAATTCACCATTCATACAAAAATAAAACTAAATTGAAATCGCTCTATCCGTTCGGGAGCTATGATGTCCCTGACAGACAGACAGACGACACGTCAAACTAATAACACCCCTCTTTTTTGATCGGGGTTTTAAAAATGACATTCAGTTGAATTAAGAACCTTTTTTTGAAAAGGTTAAAAACCCATTTACCCTATTTACTAGTTAAGGAGAGGGACATTTTCAAATAGGTCAGTGGATGCCAAACGGTCCAACCACAATTTGTTCGATTTCTCCCGCATTCTAGCGATTGTTTCAACGTTTTGTTAGGAGTGAAGTGTTCCGCAATGCTGTTTGCTACAATGGGAATTGAATGGTGTAGTTTTACACAATAGAACACTTTGCTTCACAGTAAGAAAGAAAAAAAGAAACAAGAAAGAATCTTTTTGATAATCCACGAAGACGTTGCCAAATTTGATAACATAGTATTTGGGTATCTTTAAAGAAAGAGTGAATAGGTACTTCTAGGTCTACATGCCCCATCTTAGACCACATCGTCACTATTCATCAGGTGAGATTGTGCTTAAATCAAGGCTTAACTAGCATAAAAAAAAGAAAAGCTCCTTGTAGGTACATAATCTTCTTATGTAATTTTACACATAAGACGAGTTCATAGAGTGCGCTCTGACTAATCATAAGTTGCTGATATACCAAATTAATTTGCTTGCATTGACATTTGTATTGTATTAAATTGTTATCGATTTATTATTTATAACTTGACATAATGTATGCATTATATTTGTCATTGACTCATTAGTTTAAATTTGCAGTTTGACATATTTATTAATTGAATTTGATTATAGGTATCTTGCTCTTATATTTTTATGATGTTTGATGATTTATTTGTTTTGACATTTGTTTACTAAACAACCAAATGTTATTGTGACGTATAATTATATAATCAATTAAGGACTATTCTTAAATTGTCAGTCATTGCCGTACTGACCGAAACTTTTGTTGTACGCTGTAAATACATATATATTATAACATTTAAAGTTGTTTGTTTTATTAGCGGTTTTCATTCCCCGTAAACACGGCTTTCCGAACGAAGCTACCTAGGTACCTATTTGAGTGTAATGAAAAATTTGAACTAATTGGTAATGTCGAAAGCTTTTAATTAAAAAATGTCTTCTGGATAAAACTTTATATTCGACAGACGAATATATCAAAGATGAAAATGCTTGAACGGATGTAGCTCGGTTTCACTAGGATGGCCAAAATAGCTGAATTTTGTATTTTTTTCAGTAATGCATGTTTGACTAGCATTTGTTTGTAAATGTTAAATGTATGATTGGTAACTATGTTGTATTGCAAAGAACACCAATATTGTTATAACAACAACATTTGAGATCAAATCTGGGTTGTTCTATTTGTTTCTCAACTCAGTGTAAAACATTTAAGCGAACTGTCAAGACAATGTTATTCCCTTGATTGTTTTTAGTTTTTATTTATATTAAATTTATGTTGACCTGATTATGTATGCTGCGCGTTCTAAGGAAATAAACGTTTTGTCTTTGAATTTAACTTGAGTTCAGAAATAACGATAAATTTTTCTTACGGTCTGTTTCAGAAGGATAAATTTTGATCAAATGAATGCTCAACCAACATAAAATAAATAAATTATCTGGACAATCCACATAACAACAACATCTAGCCCCGTGGTAAGCTCTAAGCTTGTGTTACGGGTACCAGAGATCTGATATACTTAACATCAATTCATACATAGATATTTTTTATTATGCATACTAAACACCCAGACCAAGGAGAAAGTGCTTGCAGAACATACAAACACTTAACCCTCAGCGGGAATCGAACCCGCTACCGCTTTCTCCGCAAGCGAACCCTCGCCCACCGGGTTTGGTCCACTTTTGTAACTGATCTTTCATAACCAGCTATGAACACGGATTTTTTTTCTTTTTTTCATAACCAGCTTCGAAAACAGAAATAAAATTGTCCTTTTCATTACCAAGTTTCATAACCAGCTACGAAAGGAGTTTTTTTTCCATTTTCAAACCTGGTTATTAAATAAGAAAATTTTGTCCACTTTCATAGCTACAAACGAACGGGTTATGTAGTTTTAAAGATAACAATATATAAGTACCACATACTTGGGCCTTAAATAAATTCTAGTTACTTATACAGATTTTATTTTAAATAATAATAATCTTTGCCCAAGGTGTGCGAAGTCGAGTCAAAAAAGCTGGCTTTTTATATTGTGTTATTCTTTCGAATTACACAGTACAATATAAAATATAAATTACTCAAGTTTTTTGTTAACGATACTTTTATTAATCTTGAGGATAACGTGGTACATAATTTAAAATTTTATTTTAATTCCAAACGTTTCCGTGAAACCAACTTTTTGGATGTAAGGGACGTAGCCTTTTATAGCTGTCTTTAGATTTATTTCCATTTTCGTATGTACGCGATTATAAATCAAATATATGAACTATATGTATGGATACTGTATACTGGCCAGTAAAGAATAAACATATTGAATGACATTTAAAAGGCATTTGTCCTATCAATCAAATCTTTACTTGCAATCAACAACTCATCTACCTAGTAAACATGCAGTCCAGTGAAATAAAACAAATGGAATTTATTCCGACAAAGCGTGGAGGCATTAAACTGCTCTGTGAAGGACGACAATTCCACCGGAGAAAAGTATACACTGATGGAAGCACATTTTGGCAGTGCTATAGCTTTAAGGGATGTGCAGGCAATATTACACTTACCAGAGAAAACATCGTTATAAAAGAAAAACCACATAATTCTGAATGTCGACCAGAGACGGCAAAAATTGAAATTTTGATGAAAGTTCATGATTTAAAAACAAAAATTTGCTCAAATACCGAACCTATACAAAAACAATTTGAAAATATGCTTTGCCAGATTCAAGACGATGGCGTTAATTTAGTTGCTGATTTGCCAAAGTTTAAAAATATGAAAAGTGGTTTGTACAAAGCAAGAAACAAGAACTTGGGTGTGTCAAAATTACATTTTCAGTTGCCTTCAGAAGTAACAGTGCCAAAAAAGTTTGAATCTTTTCTATTGGCGGACTATAATGATATTGATGACGCGACGAGGATTTTAGTGTTTTGCAGTGCTTATCTAAATAATATCTTACAACGATTCGAACACTTTTTTTTAGATGGTACCTTTAAGTCATGCCCGCCACCATTCTCCCAACTATATTCCATCCATGGTTACAGTACAACTTTAAACAAAGTCGTTCCTCTATTTTATGCCTTTATGCACAATAAAAATGTGAAGACATACGAAATATTACTAAAATTAATTAAAAGTCGGTTGCCTGCATGGTACCCCAAAAAAGTCACAATTGATTATGAAAATGTCTGCAATAAGGGCGATTCAAAATGTGTTTCCTAAAACTATTATAAAAGGATGTTTTTTCCATTTTAGTAATAGCCTGTTTAAGAAAGCTAGGGCATTGGGAATAAAGTCCAGAGTCCAAACACGACATGTAGCTAGATGTGCTGGCTTGGCTCGTTTGCCTTTAAAATATATAATGTCAGGCTACCAATATATAATGAAAAAAACACCCAAGTCCGAAAATGTACAAAAGTTTAACTCCTACTTCAATCAGTATTGGTTAAGCGACATAGAATTTATAAAAAAATGGTGTTGTTATAAAGAGGAAATAAGAACAACAAATGATCTCGAAGCATGGCATGCTCGGTTAAATAAATACGTGGGGCGTAAAAATCCATCTCTGGCACAAGTTTTGGAAATATTAGTAAAAGAAACGAAGATCCGTATGTGTAGCAAGAGTATTAAATCCAAAAATTACGAAGAAATTGACATCGAAATTAATTCTGCCATCGACGAATTGGAAACAAATATTATAACTGTTGGGCATTGCCTGGAACTTATTGCCCCTTATAAGTTTTAGTTTAAAGTTATTTTGTTAATTTTGTTTATTTTGCAATGAGGTTAATTTTGTTTATTTACAATAAGTTTAATTTTGTTTATTTACAATGAGTTTAATTTTGTTAATAAAAACTTCGTTAATGAAAAGTGTGTTTTCTCCTCTATATTTTACTAACTGGTTACGAAAGACAGCTTTGAAAGTGGACAAAATTTTCTTATTTAATAACCAGGTTTGAAAATGGAAAAAAAAAACTCCTTTCGTAGCTGGTTATGAAACTTGGTAATGAAAAGGACAATTTTATTTCTGTTTTCGAAGCTGGTTATGAAAAAAAGAAAAAAAATCCGTGTTCATAGCTGGTTATGAAAGATCAGTTACAAAAGTGGACCAAACCGCCCACCGCGCCCCCAACGCAGTCAGAATAACGCTTAATAAACGAGCTAAATGTGTAATGTCTCATACTTGATTCGATCTCGTAAAGAAACCTTGATAATATCCTTTTCATTCCAGTCTATTCATAAGGCTTATAACGAAGCACCGCGTTTCAGACATTTATTCATCGGATTTACCTAAGAGATAATAATAAATTTGATAAGTTTAGGGTGAGTTCGACTCATGCACCAAGGGTTCCATGTATTTTAATAGTACACTTATAGTACCAAAAATAAATTATTGTTCGAGAAGTTCGCTAACCCATCCAAATTCTAACCGCAACCAACGTTGCTTAACTTTGTATATGAAAGAAAAAATTACGAATTATAACGTATTAAAAAAACATCTTACTAGATTTCGTTCAAACCAATTTTCAAAGGAAGTTTGCATGGTAGCGTACATCATTTTATTTTGAGTTTTATAATTCTCTAATTATAAAAATTACAGGGTAAAAATGTTACCCACCATATTTTATCACTTTGGTTGAAGTGTCTCTCTCGCTCGCGAAATCTATATACATATAATAGGTATTTTAGAAAAATATATACTGGAAAACTCTCCAGTATATTTTTCTCATTTTTAAAGACCTATCATGCATAGCCATAGCCACCCTACATTTTTATCCACATAAAAAAAAACACTTTGGGTTTCAGTTTGAAGTATATATGGTATATTATAGTAACCCTGAAATGTATGCCTTTTTTTCTATTTTAATAGATTATAAGTATTATAGTAGAAATATATAGATTTTATTATACAAAAGATTTAATAGAAAATATAATAGATGGATGATGAACAATATATATGAAGGTATTAAGAATACATCTTATTACTCAGTTTCAATATATTACGTTCTAATAGTTTCATATGTGACATACAGTCTATGTATAGTATGACGGACATGACGAATCTTTAAGGGTTTCATTTTTGCCATTTGGCTACGGAATCATAAAAATCATATAAAAATACAAGTACGGTACGGTTCAACGGCTCGGCGCTCTTTAAAGCGATCTCTCCAGTTATTTTTGGCTACAAAATATATATTATTTATTTGCTCGATCGCGCCGTATCATAAAATTCGGTTCATTTGAAACAAAGCGATAATAACATTGAAGTACCTTTGACAATCGACACCGTTGACACCTCTCTAAACTTCGCAAGGCTCGTTAGATATCGCTTTAGGTGGATGCGATTACATCACTTCCGAGATTTGATAAATAAAAAATACTTAGTGGGAAGGTTGGCTTTTGGAAGATATAACATACACAGCAATTAGTGGGAAGGTTGGCTTTTGGAAGATATAAAATACAATTCACACAGGCACAGTTGTTTAGAAGAAAGAGTTTTTTTTTTATGATAGATTAGCCTCATTTGACCACAATCTCACCTGATGTAAAGTGACGATGTGGTCTAAGATGGAGCATGAAGACCTAGAAGGCTTCTCAGGACCACATTACGAAACACGAAGAAATCGCTTCACGCTCTGGCCCAGCCCGGAGGGTGGTGACAAGCCGCGGCCGAAGCCTACCACCAGAGACTGCTCTTAGCACCACCCGGTGGTCACGTGTAAGGATTCAGAGGGTTACCACTTACGGACGTGAACAGACAAACCTCCAAATTATTAGTCCTCAGAGTAGTTTAGATGTAAAGCAATTGAAATTGAGAAAAAAAACGGAAATATTTGAGGTTTGTCGGAACATCATGTTTGTCATGTGGGCAATCCACATAGCACGTAGAACACATGGCCGAAATGCACTCTATTTTTTATTTTTATTGATAGTTTAGTCTTCATTTGACCACACTCTCACCTCATGTAAAGTGACGATTTCATCTCGAATGGAAGCCTAAGAAGATCGGTTAGCGCAGCGTCGGACGTCCACCAACAGATGGACAGATGTCTTGGTCAAACTTGCTGGCTCATGGTGGATACAAGTAGCGACCGATCGGAATAATTGGTAGTCTTTGAAGGAGGCTTATGTCCAGCAGTGGGCGTCTAATGGCTGAAATGATGATGATGTTGGTCATTCTAAACTCCCAATGTACATGGTCTTTTTTGTCCTTTTTTGGTAAATACCAAATTCGCTGAATTAATTTTCTATTCATTTCTCATATTTACCTGATAAATATATTATAATTTATGTTTTAACGCATAGGTAGGTATAACATTTACCATATTCATAAATACTTTATTAAAACCAAAGAAAGTTTTATATAAATAACACAGTTTTTAGGACTTTAGGTACCTACTTAAGAAGCCGCCCAGAGACTGTTCTTAGCACCACCCGGAGGACACGTGTCAGGATTCAGAGGGTAACACTTACGGACGTGAACAAAAAAAACCTCCAATTAGCGCGTTGAATACAAAGAAACTCTTCTGATTTATAATATTAGTAAAGCTTCTTAAAATCCAAAGTTGCCATAACCTAATCTTGATTTGACTCTGAGATAAATACCTCAATACAAATTGAGGGATTTGTTGAGTACTGGTAGATAATTGTCCATCTTAATCGATCCCTAAGGACTTCACGAAGTTTACTGAGTTTTCGACAATTTGATCTTAATATATCAACGATTCTGCCTTATTAACCCCCGACCAAAAACGAGGGGTGTTATAAGTTTGAAGTGTCTGTCTGTCTGTCGTCTCTTACATCATAGCTCCCGAATGGATGGAGCGATTTCAATTTAGTTTTTTTTTATGAAAGGTGAGTTTGGCATGGGTTTTCTTAGACATGGTCTTAATATTGATTAATAATCAATAATTAAAAAACTACATCATGTTTCCCTTAAGAGAATACGAATCCCCCTTCCAAATACCAAAAACATTGAATAAGTATATTGGATTATGTAAACACAACTCTAGACTTTCTTTCCTAATTCCAAAGAAACCCATTACGTCTATATCCCTGATAAAATAATATCATGTGATCTCATGCGTGCAAGCGAATAACGACTCTCTCCTCATAGATATATGGACTGAATGGGTTTCCGTATATTTACCAGTAAAGTTCATCTGCAAAAACAAATCGGCAACATCAACACTTCCCATCAGCAATTGAATCTTACGACGAATAATCTGGAATATTTCGTGGCGATTGAGCTAGAAAAGCTAGCTCAATATGAACAAAAATGATTTATTTGTCACAAAATTATGGATATACAATTAGTTTATAGTACTTATAGAAAAAAATCAACTAAGCTATAAACCAAAATATAAAAAAATGAGCTAAATTATTGTGCAATGCAATAAATTTAAATTTAAAATTAAAAAAAACCCTCGATTCCAATGCCTTAATTTCCTTATATGTAAACCACCATAATATTTTGTAATGTGCACGCGATGCGCTTTCATTTGATACCCCACTGGAGTATATTTATTTTGTAGGTTTTCTGTTTTCTTTACCCACTCTCACCCGCATAACTTTTAAACGATTTTCATGAAACATGTCTAAGAACACTCGCGCTAGACTCACCTTTCATACAAAATAAAACTAAATTAAAATCGCTCCATCCGTTCGGGAGCTATGATGTCCCAGACAGACAGACAGACAGACACACAGACAGCAGAAGAGACACCCCTCTTTTTTTAGTCGGGGTTAAAAAGAACCAACTCAGCTTAAGCTATGTAGATACATTTGATTACCAACTCAGCGCTGGTTTTCTGTTGACACTTGTAGTGACAGAGTTGCTTCACACGCCACAAACATAAGGTATCATCGTCATTACCCTATTAAGTTTCCCACAGCTGGGACACAGGGACTTCTTTCTTGACGAGAGAGATTAGGCCTTTATTCACCAAGCTGGCTAAATATTAATATAACACGTAATACTCGGTAAAAAATAATGCATCATAATAAAAAGTCAAAAATGTATTTAAAACTTCCAAAAGTGCGCAAAAACGGTTGCTTCCAAGTTGCCGCGCGTGTGACGTCACTCCGTTGTTACGTCACATTCCGACAGACCAACGCCATTTTGTAAAGTAGCGTTGATAGTTATAACTGCCATACCACAAAAACATAAACACGCAGTTGTTTAACAAAAGTGATCCAATTTTTAAACAACTGTTAATCTCGTATCTAAGTCGTGTGTATATGATTTTTGTTGTGAGACCGTCAGTGCTTAAACAATCAAAATGCTTGAAGGGATATCCTTTAAGCAATTTGATTGACCTCTGTTGCTTACGACAGTGACTGTAATAGGACGATTCTCATCATCTGTCAGAGTTTCTAAAACGTTTCAACCTCTATGTAAATAAATGAAATTATATATTCATTTATCTGGTCACACTTGTCACACTGGTTTACACTAGTCAACGAACTAGTCGTTGACTACATTATTTTTCATTATTTACAATGTTTGAGCCAGCTGTAACACGCCGTCGCCAACCAGATAGGAAAGCCATCGAAACCCAATTTACATAACAAACCAACGGTAACGATTGAGATCCGATATCGCAATCAGGAATATAAAGTTTCGCACTTTTGTAGGAGGAGTTTGAATAACCTTCGACAATTAGAGGGAGACTTGAAATGAGAATATCTTATAGCATGATAGTTAAAAGTTTCATGACAATAAAATAATGATAATTGAAAAAAAATCGGTATTTTTTTTTCTTATTTCTTGCAAAAGAAAAATCACGACGTTACAGTCCATTGAAGTTACGCTTACCTACGTGCAATTTGTACTTAATTTAGCAGTGATAAGCTCCTACTCCTTTTTTTTTTGGGTTCGATTCCCGCCGAGTGGTCAAGAGTTTATATGTTCTGCAAGCACTTTCTCCTTGGTCTGGGTGTTTAGTATGGTATAATAAAAAATATCTATGTACGTATGTATATTATATTAAGTATATCAGATGTCTAGTACCCGTAACACAAGCTAAGAGCTTACCACGGGGCTAGATGTTGTTGTGTGGATTGTCCGGAAATATTTATTTATTTATTTAAGCCCTTGCTCTGGAACTTTGATGCTTGTGTACTTTGTTATTAAGTTTGATTAAGCAAAAAATTAGTGTCCAGTCTTTTTTTTTTGTGTTTCTGGTAATCGACCATTTTCTGTTTGATGAATATTATCTTGCAAACTTGTTTCCTGAAATAGTTAATTAGTTAGATATCAAAGTATTTTTGTAATAAATATTACAATTTTTTCATTATTTTTTAATTTATTTCTTCTGTTCTAGACTTTATTTTTATGTAATAAATTTGGGAGGTGTAATAATATTTAAATTAATTTAGTAAATAATTATTTTGAACAGAAATACATTAACATTTATAGATCCGACCTTTTAAATCAAGGAGTTGAATACCCTTTGACAATTAGAGATGGAGTAAAATTAGAATGTCGTCCGTAAAATCTGATAGTGGTAGTGTTGATAAGACAAAGAAAATGAATATGACACTTTACAGGTTTTAATGAAGTCTGTTCTATTCACTTTTAAAGTTTATCAGTATGCATCAGTTTTGTTTAAAACAATTTATTGATAAATAAATAATAAAAAAAAGCACACCCTGGGTCTGGGTGAGTTTAAATTTAGGTTTAAAGATATTTTATTTCCTCATAAAAACTACAAACAGTTAATTTACAATGAGATTACAAAGTTGTTACTTACATATTCTATAGAGTTTAGTCCCTGAACTTAACAAATTATATTGCATACTTATATGTAGTTTAATTTAATAATTAAGTTTAAGTTAATTTAATCTTATCATTAAATTTTAATATTAAACATTGAAAGAGCGATTATGATTTCTAAATTATATTTTAAAATTTACATTTTATAAGGTTCTGACGTTCGTTTAAAAATAGCTTAATGAGCTATTTTTAATTTAAACTTGGGTATTGTTTCTTGCGGTTTGACTTCATTTGGTAACTTATTAAAGAATTTAGCGCCTTCTGAGATTATTGTTTTTTTTTGCCATAAATTGTTCTACTTCTTGTAATGCTAATGTTATCCAATATTTCTTCTAGTTTTATATTTCTATATTTGACTGAATTTCGTTTTATGATTATTTTGTAAATAAAATGCAAGTTTTATAAATCTATACTAATATTATAAAGAGGAAAGGTTTGATTTTTTGTTTGTTTGTTTGTTTGTCTCGAATAGGCTCTGAAACTACTGCACCGATTTAAAAAATTCTTTCACCATTCGAAAGCTACACTATCCCTGAGTGACATAGGCTATATTTAGTTTTCAAAAATAATATGATTTCTTACCAAACTCCGATAATGTAACCCATGGTGAAAAAAAAGAGCCTAAAATCTTTCTTTAATCGCGAATGCTGCGAAAACTATTGAATATATAACAAAGTGATGTATTACAACTTTGTAGAACTTATCATTATCTACAAAAAACGTCGTTACATCATATCTCTAACTATTATAGTTTTGTGACAATAAGCGATTTTTTATATTAAAAAATTAAAATACCACGGTTTGAAAAGGCTCTTTATTTGTATCTTGGTATTAATCCTTAACAAAATAAATTATTTATTATGTAAGATTGCTTTAAAACCTTTATATAACTTTTTGAATTATTAGTTTCTGACATTCCATTCAAAAGATAACACTATGCGTTGTGGAGTGGCAGGCGTCACTCGGGCACGGAGGTACGGGAGGGGGGTTAAGATCACGAAATAATCTGCCGCGCGGGGTCGGCTCCCTACTGAATGGTCGTGTGCGGAAATAAAAAATTTGTCGCTTGATAATATTTTGTCGCTTAGTTAGTAGTTAATAATTCATTAACAGGTAACTAATCCCATTCAAAAAGTTATTTTCAGAACTAAACCCTAGCTTAAAGCATAGATATTGTAGGTACATATCGTCGGTTGCAGGTTCAATTGGGTTAACCATCAAAACACTTAAAATAAGTTGAGTATACAGTTTTATTTAGTTTTTTTCTATAATAATATAATTCTAGCTTTAAAAAAATACAGTTACGCTACACATTTTAACTGTGAATTTGCAGACTTCCGACGAAATTATGTTTTAACTGAGTAGGTATGTGATCCATTTACATAAGTCGAATTGTTGCATTCCTATGACCGAAGAAGGTTAAGTTGGTGTATGTATCTTGGCAAACCAGCATTGCTCTTACACTAATTCTTAGCTTGAACGAAAAATTATAACCACACCTAAACCAATATAAAACCAACTTTCTTCAAAAAACTAACGTTACACCAATTGACCCGAACCAAGTTTATGTTTGTTGTCGGTTACACCAATTTGAGCATTGCAATCAATAGTATGTTTTCTCTTACCTTAATCTTCTTAAAAATAATAAATCTTAGGGGTTTTTCTTATATTTTAATAATAAATTTAAAATATAAGAAAAATCCCCGATTCGAATCCTTCAATTTCCTTAAAAGTAAAACACCATTATAATGTGTAATGTGCACGCAATGCGCTTTCATTTGATACCCCACTCGAGATTTTTGCAGATTTTCGGTTTTCCTTCCCCACTCTAACCCCCACAATTTTTAAACGGCACAACCGATTTTCACGAAACATGTCTAAGAGCACTCGCGCCAGACTCACCTTTTAAACAAAAAAAACTAAGTTGAAATCGCTTCATTCGTTCGGGAGCTATGATAGAGACAGACAGATAGACACGTCAAACATATATGACACCCCTATTTTTTTTGTCGGGGGTTAAAAATGAATCGCAAAATGTGTTGCTAAGCGCATAACTCAACAACGCCTATACCAATTTAGCCAATTTATTTTTTTAAATGTTTGTTGGAGTTTAAGGATGGTTTTTACGGCGAGAAAAATTTGAATAATTTTGAAACAATTTTCAATTACCCGTGCAAAGCCGGGGCGTGCCGCTAGTACATTATATTTTTAAATTCTATGCAGAAAAAGATTAAGACATCCGTAACCTTTGTTCATAAAATATAAAAATAGTTTAACCTGCAAAGTGAGGTTTATTACTTATTAACAATCATTGAATACATTATTTATAGTTGTCTAATGTTTTAGTGTTTAGTTTTTAAATATATGTGTTTAGTATGTCTTTTGTAGGTGCCAGATAGTCTATAGTTCACGGTAAAGATAACGGTATTTAGTTTTGATAATTTTATTTTCGTTCTTTGGAGTATGTTCAGATTAGTTGTTGCTACCGAACCCCATACCTCGATGAGGTATTCTAGTAGTGATTTCAAAAGTGTGCGGACTTTGTCTGGGATACAGTAAGCAACTTTACGGACAGCTCCTAGTATTGAAGTAAGTTTAATTTGCAAATGTTTATATGTGTTGTCCAAGTAAGTTTGTCATCTATTCACAACACTAAATACTTTTCAGTGTGAGACTGTGCAAGACGATCATTATTGATCTTATGATATGGAATATCTTTCAGTTTCCATGAAACATTCAAATTTAACGTAAAACATAGGTTTAACAGAAATTGTTATAATGTGAAAATATTTCTTTCTTTATTTATACTTCGTGCACAAAAAACAAAACCAATGTACAAAGGAGGACTTAATGCAAGCAAAATGAATTTGGCACTATATATATAAAACTTGTTTAAAATATATACAAAACATATTGGTAATATTTGTTGATATTTTGCCTCACCTGTTACAAAGATAAAGTAATCTTAAATAGTAGACAACTCTTACGCAGAAAAGGTACACCTATCGAGTTCTAGACTTAGACTCAGTTTCAGTTCAGATACTTTTGTGTTTTTAAAACATTTTTACACAATGCGGGAATGTATATAATACACGACACGACACGTCACTGACCATGTTTTTGAAATTTTCCGCGGAAACAACAGTGAAAGAAATGTTCAAATTGGACCAGTTAGTTCTTGAGATTAGCGCGTTAAAACAAACAAGCTAATACTTTATAATATAACACTACGACAATATATTATAGTATCGTAGCGCTTGCAGCAGCGCGTTGGGAAGATTCCCTCTGAATCCTTACACGTGACCTCCGGGTGGTGCTAAGAACAGTCTCTGGTGGTAGGCTTCGGCCGCGGCTTGTCACCACCCTCCGGGCTGGGCCAGTGCGTGAAGCGATATTTTCGTGTTTCGTAATGTGGCCCGGAGAAGCCATCTTCTAGGCCTTCATGCTCCATCTTAGACCACATCTTCACTTTACATCAGGTGAGATTGAGGTCAAATGAAGGCTTATCAATAAAAAAAAAAAAAAAAAATTCTACAAAATTATAATGCAAATGCACCGTCCACCCGCCCGCCTACAAGAAATTAGCACTAAATATTTGGTTCCATATAAGTATTTAGAATGCATTTCCGCAAATGAACGCTCGAATCTATCGATTATCTTAGTTGAATACGCTTGTTGAATAGAGACGCGCTAAATATAAAAAAAAATAAACTTGTTGTTTATGATTTTAAAATACGAGTACAATTGTGTGACGTGCGCATCATCTGAGTATTGGGACCGAACTGGGTGAAGGCAGAAAGGAAATTCTTAAGACCGAAATTTGATGTCATTAAAAAGATAAATTAGGCTTCAGTTTAAAGTTGGCGTAATTATATACATTAAGATATTTATAAGCTGTTTATATGACATATCCCAGAATATAATAGTACGTTACGATATTATCCGTACCGTATCTCGTAGGGTTGTAAAGGGCCCTGGATATGTCTCAATAATCCGATGTCGGCTCAAGGACGGAATCAGGCGCAAATGAGACGCCACTCTGTTATGGCGCTGGTTTTGAGAAAATCCATGTTTGGTGAAATTGGGTACACTTCGGGTAGGAAAAATGCTTTGCGCCTTTTTGGCGATAATAAGATTATAATAGTGGGACGCGGTTGTCCCGATATTTTTTAAATGTTTGTTTACAAAGACGAAGACATTTTATACAAGGATATTGATATGCCATCATTTCAATCAATCAATCATTTATTTATTTGAGACAATAAAAATTACACAAATTACAAATGAATTCATGGGTTCCTGACTAGCCGCAGCTGTGTTACAGGAACCTAGGCATCATCGGTAGTCTTTCGTGTTTTGTAATGTGGTTCGGATAAGCCATCTAATTGCTAGGTCTTCATGCCCCATCTTAGACCACATTGTCACTTGAAACCAGGTGAGATTGTGGTCAAATGAAGGCTTATCAATTTAAGCATAAAAAATCATTAGTATTTTTTTCAAGGTAGGATGTCAATGGCTTGACAAAAATGTTGATAATCTCAAATGATAACATTTGTTTTGGCTCAAAACGGCCTGCATCCACCGTGAACTGAATAACTTTAAAAAGTAAATCTTTCTTTTAGTTAGCAAACGTTTTACGGAATTATGATAATGGAAAAGTACATAGGGTTCTTAAAAAAAAAACACTAAATTGTTTACGAGAAAACTTGAACATTATATATCCATAATTCATAGAGTGCCAAGTTCCGCTTCATACTTATTAACTTAAAAATACATAAGTACCAAGTTCATCATTCACCACAAACTTGAAATGAAGGGGAAAAAGTTACAAAAAAACACTCCCAGTAGGTTCATCTAGCCAAATACTAGATATAATGGGAAAAAAGTCCCGCTACATCCATGATTGATGTTTTTTTTACGTACTTAAAAATAATATAAATGATCAAGGGGATTTCTATACTTTTTGTCTAATAATCCCCTGCTTTTTCCGATTGTAAGGTAATTTATAAAAAAAAAGTATAGAAATCCCCTTCGCAGGGGATTCTCTAAGGTGATTGGTATAACAAGCCATTTTGTCGATGGATCTACTGGGAACGAACATGTTTTCAATCGACGAAAAAATGGAGGATGTTCTTAATTTGGTGTGTATTTTTTGTTATCTTCAATATTGTTCTCAATTTGTAACGTATATGTTGGGAGGAGATGGGGGCAAAATTCGCGCGGCTGGAGTTATAATCACTCCATACTAATATTGTAAAGATTCAGATTACAGAAAAATACATTGAAATAGGCACATGAAAATAATATCAAAATTACCAAAATGTCTCCTCAAACTAAAAAAAAATACATTTGAATGGGAAAGTGTATTGTTATTATTAGATTATAGCCAATCAAAATAACTTGGGATACATTTATAAGTGTAAGAACTAGATTTATATGATGTTAAAAAAACAACTTTAATATTTTGAAGTTTTCAGTTTTTCGGCGTTATTTTTTTTATTTTTAAGTATTCATCATCATCATCATCAGCACCCTATTAATGTTCCCACTGCTGGGACACAGGGACTTCTCTCTTGACGAGAGAGATTAGGCCTTAATTCACCACGCTGGCCAAGTGCGGGTTGGTGAATGTCACATGACCTTCAAACTTTTTTTTTTTTTTTTAAAAGTTCTCAGTACATGCTGGTTTCCTCACGATGTTTGCCTTCACCGTTAAAGCACGTGTTTTAAAGCGCACATAAATTTCTCAAGAAGAAAAATCCAGAGGTGCGTGGGCGAATGAAAAATACGATACAATAATAAATTTATTATTGATAAAAACATAAGCATCCCGCCAGATTCTTTCATCTCCATTCCTTTAAGAACTTTTCGGGAAAAACTCAAACAATTCCGATGGAATGTGTTTTGTAAAAGTTAAGATTTCGCTAGGGATTATTTGGAAGTTAAAATTTATAGCAGCGACGAAAATGATGCTTGTTAGCGAATTATTACTTACTTTATGGGTTGCTTTGAAGAACCTAAGACTTGCTATTAAATGGGACGAACACGGTCCTTGGAGCCTTCGTTTAACAATTTTTAGAATTTGAATGAAAGTAATTAATTACTTATTACATAAGAGGTTCTAAAAACTGAACATTGTAATAACCCCTACTGAAAAACAGGGGAGTTTGTTGTGATGTTTTATTTTTACGCCAATTAATGTTTCAGATTAGGGGTTTTCTGCTAATTTTAATTTTCAAAAAAAAACATCCAACAGCTTATGTAACACCGGTTACATAAGCTGGTTTCTGGTCTGACTTTCGTCTTCTGCAAAGTCAACGATTAGAAATTTAAGGTCAACTAGGTATATGAGATTCGGTATACCAAGAACTCATTACATTTTGCAGATCATACATATTAAAACCCTAAATCCCTATCATTAGTAGACCCGAACGAGCAAAACATGTCTAATCTTAAACTAACCTTCGCACCCTGTACCTTACTTAGATTATAGTCACATAACCTTAGTCCCTACTTAACTAAGTTATGGTCAATAACTTAGTGATTAAGGATGGACCCTCAAAGACGTTATAAATGCTATAACTTGGTTATAAAGCCTGAAATTGTCTCTGAAGACTTTGGGAGATTACAAATGGCTTAGTTCGTCTTAATGCTAGTCTTAGCAATGTAACTGCTAAATTAGGTATTTTTCTTTCTTTTTGAAGATGTATATTTTTAAGATTTTCATGAATTGGTTCGTAAGTTACTTTGCAAACACGCCGTATTTCTACTAAAATTGATATAAATTTTATGATAAATGATTTCAAGAAAGTGGTTTTAACCGAATTCATTGACATTTTATATAACGGATCTTCGATAATACGCATTGTAAGATAGACGAAAAAAGGGTTCAAACATTTTTGTATGGAGCCTGGCAAACCTACTCGACCGCCATTTTGAAAAAAATGTAATTCGGCTTCCAGTCTAAAAACTATAGAAAAAATCTGTCCAATGAGCTAAGTTCTACTTTATAATACTTTATTTTTCTTTTTTCTGACCCTAATATCTTAGAAACCGTATCACTTAGGAGATTTGATCATAGAACACATTTTGTTTGTAATTATTTTTTAACTTTAAAAATAAGTAGGTAAGGTCTTTTGTTCGACGAATTACGTTCGCAACAAAACGGAATGTAATTACATAACAACTCGGCTAATTGAAATGCGATTTACTAAGAGCCTGTTTCATTTCATTTCCAAGTAAACTTAGACAATGGTTAAAATATAGAGCTATTTCGCTTTGTCACGCGTGACAAAGCAAAATACAACACAATACTCTGTATTGAATCACCAATATTATAATACAACAGAACAATGCAAGAACTGAAATACATACATTTTGATAATAGTGTACAAATGGGCGGTTTTATCACTAAAAGTAATCTCTTCCAATATCTTTCAATACACCTACGTTAAGTCCAGTGATTGGTGACTAACAAATCACTCAAATAACTAACTGTGCAAATAATTGTCCTTCCTTGTACCAATAAACAAATAAATATTTCCGGCCAATCCTCACAACAACATCTAGCCCCGTGGTAAGCTATAAGCTTGTGTTACGGGTACTAGACATCTGATATACTATAATATAATAGACAAACATAGATAGATATTATACATATTAAACACCAATGTCAACTATTTGAACAATACGCCACAAGGTATCCCGTATGACAGCTCGCGTCGTCGGCGACAGCGTATTGACGGGTGTAGGATTCGTGTATTAATCGGAGGTTCCAGTGGTTGAATATTTTATTTATAAGCTACAAGGAAATAAGCCATTATTTATTTTGCTTACAGATACATTTATACAGCATAGGTATTATTGTGTAAATAAAATAAATATTGCCGGACAATCCACACAACATCTACCCCCGTGGTAAGCTATAAGCTTGTTTTACGGATACTAGACATCTGATATACTTAATATAATAGACATACGTTGATAGATATTTAATATACATATTACAGACTAAACACCCAGACCAAGGAGAAAATGCTTGCAGAACATACAAACACTTCACCCCTCGGCGGGAATCGAGCCCGCTACCTCTTGCACCGCAAGCGGACCTCCGCCCACCGCGCCACTGAGGCAGTCAAATATGAGGCTAGTAGGTACATATATACCTACTAGCTTAAGTCAACATGCATATTGTATATGTACATGCACCTCGATGTGGCACTGCAAAGAGTTTGAGTCTACTTTATTCTATTCTAATCTATTTAATTCAATGTGTCATTATGTGGCTGAGCAAAATAGCTCTATATTTAAACTCTCGTCTTATTTAACTCGGAGATGGTGAAACAGGCCCTTGTTCTGCCCACACTTTCATTAATCAAACCCCATCTCTTCTAATAAAATTGAGTAGAGGGTAAAATTAAATCTTTCAAGTAAAACTATTCACATAATTTACTATCAGTTAGTAAATTTTACTCAATTAGTCAAAGTCTGCAGGTGTTTAACTGAACCTTCTCAACCTCTGGTAAGCCGTGGATTATTTTATCTGTGCTGCGATGTCGTATAAATTGTGAGCCCTACGCAGCAGTCTTAAGGGCTCGAGGTCTCAACCGTTATTTTGAATTAATTTAAATGTTTATTTAGCTAGCTTGTCTATCCACCCTTTACCACCTACATTGTTTTTTTATATATTTTTTTATTGATTAGCCTTCATTTGACCACAATCTCACCTGATGCAAAGTGACGATGTGGTCTAAGATGGAGCATGAAGGCCTAGAAAATGGCTTCTCCGGACCACATTACGAAACACGAAAAAATCGCTTCACGCACTGGCCCAGCCCGGAGGGTGGTGACAAGCCGCGGCCGAAGCCTACCACCAGAGACTGTTCTTAGCACCACCCGGAGGTCACGTGTAAGGATTCAGAGGGTTACCACTTACCTTGATTTAAAGGGCCTATTTCACAATCTCTGAATAAAATAGACAATACTTAATATAGAGAACTCTTAGTACGTCAGACGCTGAGAGTTATCAGAATATTTTAATTTAAGATGGATATGTGTGAACTTTATAAAAAGAAATCGTTGTATGTTGATTTGTTGGCTCTATGTTACGAGTGTAAACATTGAATTATATTACTAGTAAATTGTGAAACAGTTTGGAATGGTTCTTTATAGACACGGATATAGATATCTGTTGTCCCAGTAAAGGACTATTAATAAGCTACCTTCTATGTCTTCATGCCCCATCTTAGACCATATCGTCACTTTTCATCAGGTAAGATAGTGGTCAAACAAAGGCTTATCTAACATAAATCTAAATTTAAAATTTAAGAAAAACCCCCGATTCTAATTCCATAATTTCCTTAAACGTAAAACAACATAATATTATGTAATGTGGACGTGATGCGCTTTCATTTGATACCCCACACTAGTATATTTGCAGATTTTCGGTTTTCCTTACCCACTCTCACCCCCATAACTTTTAAACGGCACAACCGATTTTCATGAAACATGTCTAAGAACACTCGCGCCAGACTCACCTTTCATACAAAAAAAACTAAATTGAAATCGCTCGATCCGTTCGGGAGCTATGGTGACACAGACAGACAGACAGACACACAGACAGACAGACAGACACGTCAAACTTATAACACCCCTCTTTTTTGGTCGGGGGTTAATAAAAAGAAGCGAGAACCTATTATTATTTTCGCAGAAAGCCGGTCCTGTATACAATACATAATATACATATAACTATTTCAATAATATAATACATAACATCTTACAAGAAGCTACTGAATAAGAACTAACTGAAGCTGTTGCACTCCAGACACAAATAGTACCTATTCTGCTCTGCAATTTGTCGCTCAATAGAATCTCGATAGCTGCCAAAATAGTATTTCCTCAACCATAGATAGTATTGCTATTGCCACTGATATTCTACACATTGAACAACATTTTATATGACTATTATTTGTTAAACTCTAGTGAAAAGTAACAAAATAATATTGAAAAGACATACATATAATATAGATATTATTGAAAATAATAATAAATAGATAATATGTAAAATGTCATGGCTTCGGAACATTTTCAGGATTGCCATGAACAAAGCTAAATTTAAGGAGCTGACTGCCAACCTTGAGTAATGAAGTGGTATCTAAAGAAGAAAAAGATATTTGTATGAATATTAAACACCCAGTCAAGGTGGAAAGTGCTTGCAGACCATAAAAACAACTCGACCCGAACCTGCTACCTTTTGCGTCGCTAGCGTACCTTTGCCCACCGCGCTCCTGAGGCAGTGTAAACATGGTTAATAGACATGAGTTACATCACTGGCTGTAAAGTTACGTTTTTTTTTCAAAATGGTGGTCGCGTATGTTAGCCTCCGTACAAAACTGACTGGACCACATTGCCAACCAACAAGCTTTGCTGGAACATTATATGTTTTTCATACTACCATTTTTAACCGACTCCCAGTTCAGTTCCAATCAAACCTGCCAAAACACTCAAGAACTTGGAAAATATTCACCAAGGTGTATTAAGTAAATGTGTAAATGTATCTATCTATCTAACTAAATTTTTTTTAGACCTCACCCAGGTGTAATAAATATAAAAACACTCACAAACCCAAGTCAAGAAAAATAGCATGTACTATCAAAAATAAGCAGTCCATTTTATCAACAAAACGGAACCTTTAAGATTCTAACAGACCAATAAATACTGGCCGCAATTCATACGACATATTTTTCTAACGTTCATAGACCATAAATATACTTATTCACCTGACAATATCCAATATTTAATGGCTAAGATAAAGGCCTTACGGTTTTGCAGACGGGAAATTTTAAGTGGACTGACCGCGGCACTGTTGTAGACACTGAAGACATTTTCGTTGCTACTAGCAAAAGCTACATATTCAAAACTTCAAAGTCATTATAGTTTTCATTTAAGCAAATTTTGATGTTCTTCTGTCCTTCTTAGAGCTTAGTTTATATCAGCTGGATACTGACGGTGGATGTGTGTTTTGTACAAGTAGCGGTCTATTCAAAATCATTTCGACCCGACTGGATAATCTTTAATTTTAGAAATTGATTTTAACAATAAGGCCACCCATTACGCATTTTGTAATGAGCTTACGGTATTGTATTGTTTATAATCTTGGTGTGTAAATAAACAGTAATATTATAATTATTACCTTTCTACACAAATATCATCAATATCGGCATATCACTGACAATAAATGCCAAAGATTCGTACGTATCTAAAAATGTTTGGTAAAATTGAAAATTTAAAGCCATGCATTTCACAATCTATAGTTATAAATATTATACACATACATTTCCACATTATATAGGCGACCCCTACATTTCCGTTATTATATTACCCCTACATTTACAGAAGTAAAATAAAACCAATTATTAAAACAAATTTAGTTAAATATTGTTTCTAAACGCTAAGCTACTACAAATCCAGTATGATATTTTTTTAGTTTCTTCTGCATTCACGTAAGTTGCCCGTCTATTCTACCTTTATTCGCAACCATAGCCGGCGGCGGAAGTGGCGAGTGAATAATGACCTCTCAGGGGACGAGATAAGGAGTGTTTTCGCTTAATGTACCTGTTTATGGCGATAATAAAGTGCTTTGTATGTTTTTAGAAACGAGGTGTTATGTGTTGGGTTTTTCATTACCTTCATTTTTCGAAGAAATATATTGCGCGCTATTTGCGAGGGAAATCTAAGGTAGCTGAAAGTTTCGGCGTAAAGTGTAACTCTTGGGAAAAAAAGTTTTTTTTTGTCACTTGATGGTAAGTGTCGTTTTGGACGAGGATGGATCACAAAGATCTAGAAGGTACCTATTCACTCTGGACTTGAAGCTAGCTTGTGCTGATACGTATCAGGAAATACAGTAGCGGGGAGCGAACTCTAAATCCTTGCAGTGAGAATTGTGAAGGTGGATAAGAATCGCTTGGTACGAGTGGATGGAATATCCACTAAGTAAGGATGGTAATTCGCCGTGAAATAAGAACCTGAAACTCCTACATCAAAAGCAAAAGAAACTGGGACGCAAAATGGCGTTCAACTGTGTAACATATTTTCCACATAATTTTATTTTAACTTGACACTGGCAAAACTAACGTCTCCAGTGCAGAATCCAATAATAAGAAATAGAATTGAAAAGAAACTGATGAATTTGGTTAAAAAAATAATCTATTGCAGTTATTCAATTCAAAAGTCCTTACAAATAAATTAGAATAAGAAAAAAAGTTACTGGCTATTGTAGTTTGTTAGAATCTAATAAAACATAACGTTCCATATGTACCTAAGTGATCACATTAATGTTATTATGAGTAATTAAAACTTAATTTGAAATTGACTTAATTTAATTAATAAAATCTGGTACGACACACTAGAAGCTGCTTTCAAACGTAGATTTTGATTACTTACTTTTGCTATTGACTACACCTATAACCATACAATATATAGATCAACGCTGTAAGAAAAAAAATTTAAGGAAGAAAGTACAAGAAAATACTGTAAAGTACTATATAATAGAAACACCAAAATTGTAAAAAAAACTGATAACATCTGTGTGTTGTTGTCACGATATTGTTTTTGCTTGATTTTTTTTACATTATTTAAAAAAATTGCGTTTAATTATTTTTACGTCGACCTGCCCATGTATGCCCAGTGCTGCTAAGGAAATAAACGTTTAAATAGGTACACAGCATCGAATACAACATAATATGGAGACAAACAACACAAAAAAACAACATTCATAAAAATTCCAATGCTCAAATCTATGCTGCCAAAAAAAGCAGTCTCAGCTTAATCTCTATTCCCCGCTAGATTATTTACTTAAATTTTAATACTTAAGTAACAACAAAATCTTAAGATAACCGACTTCGCTAATGTAGTTCATAAGTATCTGAAACTTGATAATACCTTATTTTTATTTAAAAACTCATGAATAAATTCTTCAAATTAAATTATTGAAGTTTTATGATGTTCGGGATAAAATGCTAGCTAGTATTGTCTGGTCAGAAAGGGCAAAAACCTTTGGCTTATGCTTAGAATTTAAAATAGAATTTAAATTGAAACGTAAATATGCCAAGCATGGTACTGTGTAATTTGTAAAATATTAATGGAATATTTATTTATTTATAATGCGATGCGTCCGTTGTGTACGAAACCGACATGTGGATGCTTATCTGTAAGCTTCGCTTTGGCGTGTTGGTGGCTCCTTTTAATATTACTACCCCAACCACCTTATCTACAGTCATCTGACTAGCTATTAGTTTAACTAGTTAATTTTGATAATTATGAGATAGACTCATAGGTAGTACACCTATTACTAGGTGTACTACAGCCACTAGGTGAAGTATGAGTAAGTGTATAGTTTTACACATTCATGAAAAAAAAACACAATAAATAAGAAACAAGTTATATTTTTTTTGAGTCTAAAAATGCACCCATCCAGTGATAAATCATATCATTAATAAATCATTTATTTCAGGCATCTAAGGCCCTTATAAACATATACCTTATAGACTAACATACATAAAAATATAAATCTTATAAACTAAAATAAAGTTATAGGAGCCCCGTTATATTATTATTTATTACGAGTTTTAGTATTTGTTGTTATAACGTCAGCAAAAATACATCATCCCTCAAATTTCAACTATCACTGTTCTGTATCTCAATACGGTCTGGTGACAGACAGTCAGACAGACGACGAAGTCTCAGTAAATAGGGTAATCATCATCATTATCATTTCAGCCATTAGACGCCCACTGCTGGACATAAGCCTCCCTCAAAGACGACCAATCATTCCGATCGGTCGCCATTTGCATCCACCGAGAGCCAGCAAGTTTGACCAAAGTCATCTTATTGGTGGTAGTCCGACCGAATAGGGTAATAGTGATATTAAATTTTATCATTTCGGTACGGAACCCTAAAAATCGGAAAAGATTGATGGAAACTAAAGATTTATGCAACGTCAAAATTGCCTGTACTTTTTGAACAACAATTTTCAATCAGCGATAGGCGAACTATCGTTTATCGTTTTGCCGGGCGATGATTTATAGTGCATTGATTGTCGTCGAAAAGTCGATTTAGCATGATACCCCAGTGTAAATTGCTGGCAATATTTTTCAACGTAATGGCGACGAATTGTTCGTTTGGCTTCTTTTATTAAAAGGATTTGCAGCATTACATTACTATAGATATGAATTGTCGTGTATTGAGGAGGCTTTTTGGACACTGACATATTCAAATACCTGTTTACAGAAAGAGGAGAAATTTTACAAGATAGTGTTTATCCCGTCTTGTAAAATAATAAGCACGCATTTTAAATTACGATGTTGACTAATTTTGAAATAAAAGTCCATTAAATCCTTATAACATTATAAACATAAAGATAATATTGCAGTTAAAAACAAAATTATATTTAATATTCAATAATGAATTTCAAACTTCCAAAAGTGCGCGAAACGGTTGCCTACAAGATGGCGAGCGTGTGACGTCACAGCCTATGGTATTGTATAAGTTGTAAGTGTTCAACAATTATGCACAATTATGTACTAAGTTACGTCACTGCACTTAAAAGCAACGATTTTTTGAAAAATAGTGTTATGATTCGCGTGATTAACGACGAAAAAATTATAATTTTATTAAAGCTATTTTATTAAAATCAATAACACAGTACTTAAAAATCATTTTTTTATACTGTGTTATGTATATCGGTTTTAAAAAGTATTTGCTTATTACCAAGTAACAATTAATTTCATATTTTAATGTAAGTTACATACCACCTGAAATAGGTTTAGTTTACAATTCTTAATTGCGAGAATAATAAATAAATACGTATAAAGTTGAATGAATCTAATCTTAAGACATTCTTAACCAATTTTATTATAATCTTTGTGGGAACTGGCATCGTCAAACTAGCTTGCGTTTGAAGGGTTTACGTTAGAACTTTTTCTTCGCGATCCAATCCTGTTGATTTCTTTTTAACCGACCTCAAAAAAAAGGAGGTTTCTCAATTCGACCGTATATTTATTTGACAGTTGGTAAAATGTTCCGAAGAGTAGTTTAGGAATACGAAGGAAAGAATTAAATTTAAAAATGCTTATTTATATTCCACTGAAAATATCTTACATCCGAAACAAAATTAATAAATCCTATTTACCAGCAATCCACTCTGTCGTATTAACAAAATGAAATTTGGATGCAAACATTTTAATCCCAACTTCGAGTACCTAGTCAAAATCGCCTTTTGCATTTTAAAATTCAGGTATAGTTTCCCTCGGAATCATGGAGTTTTACGTAGATAAGCTAAATTCATTACATAATATAAATAAAGTCGCTGTTTATTTGATTCCTGATTGGTTAAGTAAGTTCAAGGTTCAATGTTTTATTTTGCAAACTGTGAATCTGTTTATACTTTAGATATAGGTAGTGGATATATCGAAAAAAAAAGCAAAAATTTACAGTGAATCTGGTTTTCCGCTGGCAGTTAAAACAGGCCACATTTATTATATTTTTAACCAGTTAAAAAACGGAATAAAAGTTAGAGGAAGTATTTTTTTTTACTATAATTGAAATATTTAGTTAAGTAAGTGGACCAACCCATCATTTAAAGTATCTACCTACTCAAACAATTAAGAGAGATTCAATTTTTAGATTAATTCAAGGAAATGTCAGCAAAAGAAGTGATTTAGTATTTTGTAGTATTTTTGATCCAAAGAACTTTGTATTAACCTAAGTTTACGCTTTTTTTATGCTTTTTAAGCCTTCATTTGACCACAATCTCACCTGATGCAAAGTGACATGAAGACATGAAGACCTAGAAGGTTCTAGACCTAGAGGCTTCTCCGGGCCACATTACGAAACACGAAAAAATCGCTTCACGCACTGCTTGTTGCTAATTCAACTCTAATGAAACTCTCAAATGGTTGTTTTGTTTTAAAAAATCATCAAAATCAATCATGTACTAAAAACAAAAGAAGGTTTAACATTTCGCAGTCTTTAGGACTATTTCTCCTGAGAGTGGTTAAAAATTACAACAGAGTTACTACTCTAGTAAAATAGAAACAGAAACAGTACGATTCATAAAACAGTATACAATTATCCAAGGGCACTTACTAGCTACCTACTCTCTTTTTGATGTGTTCTGTATCTAATAAATGAAATCTCACTCTGAACGGAAGATTGATAAGTCCCATCGGTGATATCATTGATCGTCTTCATTCTCTCGAGATTATGATGCGAGCTTTATTCCCACACCGTGATCAGAATTTGTATGGGCAGAAAATGTCAGAAAATATGTTTTGTGATCTGGGTTTATTAAAATGTATGATAATAATATGACGGGTGGTGCTAAGAACAGTCTCTGGTGGTAGGCTTCGGCCGCGGCTTGTCACCACCCTCCGGGCTCGGCCGATTTTTTCGTGTTTCGTAATGAGGCCTGGAGAAGCCTTCTTCTAGGTCTTCATGCCACATCTAAGACCACATCGTCACTTTACATTAGGTGAGACTGTGATCAAATTACAGCTTATAAAACAAAAAAAAGTTTTACTTAAAACCTAAGTGTTCTGGAGTGGAGACCGCGACTCGGCCAACGTAGTTTGAGACTGACGTCTTACACTACTGGTTAAATTACTACTGAAGTGGATAAGGCCTTAATTAACCACACCTGCTAAGAGCGGGTTGATGAATGTCACATGTCCTTCAAACTCTTCCAAATTTCAGAACAAGCAATGCTTCCTCATTATGTTAACGATCCTTCGCCTTTATCGTTAAAGTACTTTTTTGTAATATCGTTGTGACAACAAAATGTAAAGTTGGTTATCTTACGTCCGTGGTTAAAGGTGTGCTAAGTAGAGGATGATGTGTGATTAAATAGATAGAAACCAGCTTTAATGAATACTTTTTTTTAATACATATATATTTTTACGAGTTCCGCAAACAAAAAATGCTACCAAATTTCATACGGTTAATATGAAAATGACTACTAAATGTAATTTACCTTTATTATTCCAGCCTTATTTACCTTTTCCTTAAGTTGTCACTACTAACTTCCGGCCACAGGCTACAGATGGCAGTTACACACTTATCACTGCCTCAGGACTTTTACAAAAATGTCCGTAAATTCTCATGCGGCTTACCTGACGTGTACTGTACAACTTTATCCGGTGAAATTTTACTTTTATTGTGGTTCAGACCTTCCTCGCGGCAATCCGGACTTGTTTGTTGGAAAATGGAGAGTAAAAATCCGGATTTTTATTGCGGGTTACGGATAAATCACTTATTACAGCCGTCAAAGTTCTGGTAACTGACTTTCACTAGTTTGTATCTCCTGGGGCATTTTTGATCTTTGTGGAAAGTTTTACAGAAAGAAATCCGAAGATTGCTAGCTTCTTTTTTGAAATAGGTTAAGGTATTTCTTTGAAATAAAGTTGAAGTATAAACATAATCATCATCAATTTCGAAGACAATACATCCACTCTCATTTTTGCAGATTTACAGTCGTTTCAATTGCGACTTGCATAGACAATAAACCTACAGCCTTAAAACAATATTAATATAGTCATCATTGATTGAAATTTAAATCACCATTGTTCAAAATATAATAATAATAATAAGATATTTTTTTTTCTTAACACATATTACATGATTATCTCTAGGGTAAACATTGAAGGAGTGATCAGTGAATTTTTGAGCAATAAGTGTGAGACTAGTGCCCGCGATGGGTTTAATAAAACCTGTGTTGTGGGTAACCAGGCTGTCAAAATATGACGTCTTAGTGGCACGGTGGGCAAAGGTCCACTTGCTTGTAGCGGGTTCTATTCCTGCCGAGGAATCAGATATTTGCATGCTCTACAAGTACTTACTCCTTGGTCTGGGTGTTTTATATGTATAACAAAAAAGTATCTTTATAAAATTTATAAAAAGTATGTAAGTCTATTATATGAAGTATATCAAATGCATAGTACACGTAACACAAACTTAGAGCTTAAAAATGTTTTTATTTACGGCTATATAACTATAACTAATTATCTATACTAGTCTATACTAATATTATAAAGAGGAAAGGTTTGATTTTTTGTTTGTTTGTTTGTTTGTTTGTCTCGAATAGGCTCTGAAACTACTGCACCGATTTAAAAAATTCTTTCACCATTCGAAAGCTACACTATCCCTGAGTGACATAGGCTATATTTAGTTTTCATAAATAATATGATTCTTTACCAAACTTCGATAATAAAACCCATGGTGAAAAAAAAAGAACCCAAAATCTTTCTTTAATCGCGAATGCTGCGAAAGCTATTGAATATATAACAATGTGATGTATTACAACTTTGTAGAACTTATCATTTTCTACAAAAAACGTCGTCACATCATATCTCTAACTATTATAGTTTTGTGACAATAAGCGATTTTTTATATTAAAAAATTTAAATACCACTGTTTGAGAAGGCTCTTTATTTGTATCTTGGTAATCCTTAACAAAATTGCTTTAAAACCTTTATATAACTTTTTGAATTATTAGATTCTGACATTCCATTCAAAAGATATCCCGAGTTAATTTTTTTTAAAACTAGCGGCCCGCTCCGGCGTCGCACGGGTAAAAAAGTTCCCGGCAATGTTTCCTTATTTGCTCACCGTTTAGACCTACCCTGGACTACTACAAACATTTTAAAACCAAAATCAGCTCAATCAGCCCAGCCGTTCTCGAGTTTTAATCAGACTAACGAACAACAATTCATTTTTATTTATATATAATAGATAGAAGATAGATAACCGCTCGGCGGCTAACTAAGCGTTGTGGAGTGGCAGGCGTCAGTCGGGCACGGAGGTACGGGAGGGGTTAAGATCACGAAATAATCTGTCGCTACTGAATGGTCGTGTGCGGAAATAAAAAAAATGTCGCTTGATAATATTTTGTCGCTTAGTTAGTAGTTAATAATTCGTTTACAGGTAACTAATCCCATTCGAAAAGTTATTTTCAGAACTAAACCCTAGCATATAGCATAGATATTGTACATATCGTCGATTGCAGGTTCAATTGGGTTAACCACCAAAACACGTAAAATAAGTTGAGTATACAGTTTTTTTTTAGTTTATTCTGCTCTTTCGAATGGCATAATGATAGACTTCTAGCTTTAAAAAAATACAGTTACGCTACACATTTTAACTGTGAATTTTGCAGACAGTATTAACACGAGAAGTAAAGAAAAATTACTAATTCCTACTTACAGACTAAAAAAACTAGGCATATCATTTATGGGTAACTCTGTACGTTTTTATAATAAGCTTCCTCATAATGTAACAGAGCTTCCTATTAGAAAATATAAATCATTTATTAAGAGAAGTCTAATGAAAAAAGCGTATTACTCTATAAACGATTATATAAAGGATGATGCAGCTTGGATAGATGTTGCTTAGTTCCACAGTAACAGGCTCTAATAATTCTGGTTGACCAGGACTGGTTATAATAGCTTCCTTATATGACAAACATTTTTTTTTTTATTGTAAATGTTAAACTTATAATAGTTACCTATAAATAAGAACTACAAAATTGTAATAACTGATAAAGCTGTGTTGTTCTATTCGCTTCTCAACTCAGTATAAAACATTGAAGCGAACTGTCAAGACAATGTTATTTCCTTGATATTTGTTATTTAAGCAATTTAGTTTTATTAATTTTAAGTTGACCTGTCCATGTAGGCTATGAGATTCTAAGGAAATAAACGTACAAAAAAAAAAAAAAACTTCTGGCGAAATTATGTTGTAACTGAGTAGGTATGTGATCCATTTACATAAGTCGAATTGTTGTATTCCTATGACCGAAGAAGGTTATATTTTGGTTTACCCGTGCAAAGCCGGGGCGTGCCGCTAGTGTACCTATAAAGGAAACATTGATAAAGCTGGTATTGAAAATAGCAGCTTCGAAAAGGAGTTATTGGTGTTGAATAGCTGCTACTGTTATGGTATTGGCAAAACATGTTATTATCCAAAGCTAACAAAAACTCACCCATCATAAATTGACACAACCCACATACAAAAAAGCCGTGTTGGCTAAGTGGGAGGACACTCGACTTTCATTCCGAAGGTCGTAGGTTTAAACCCCGCCACGCACCTCTGGATTTTTCTTCTTGAGAAATTTATATGCGCTTTAAACACGTGCTTTAACGGTGAAGGCAAACATCGTGAGGAAACCGGCATGTTCTGAGAACTTTAAAGAGTTTGAAGGACATGTGACATTCTCCAACCCGCACTTGGCCAGCGTGGTGAATTAAGGCTTAATCTTTCTCGTCAAGAGAGAAGTCCCTGTGTCCCAGCAGTGGGAACATTAATAGGGTGATGATGATGACATACAACACTCCTGATTTGAGTACAGTAGGTACCCACTTCAATCACATAAATATAAAATCATCCCCAAAGTATGTTTACCCACTAATATCGCGTCCACCGTATACATAATCCGGACAAATTCATGACACCGCACCGGATGAGCGGATTCGACCGTCAGTTTATCGGATTCAGGTAGTTACGGATGCGAGTCCGGTACCGGCGGTAATTGCCCGGTAGTCTGGTCACCGGTACAGCTAAACTGTAAGTAGATGGTGCAGGTGATACCTAGGCTACCTAGTTCGGAATGAGCACAATTATATAATTATAGACTGTGCGAAATAGACATGTGAATTAAGTTAGTTCTCTCAGTTTGCATCGAGTGCTATTTCTAGACTGTGACCGATGACCGAAGCGCGACCTAGGAACATGTGTCCGGGATACAAAAGCATATTGTCTAGGTATTATGTTATCACCAGCGTACAGCAACAAATAATTATTATAGCCTTCATTGCACAAAAAAATATACATTTGATTGCATAAAAGGTTAATGCTCAGGCACTCTACCTGTCAACCTAAAACTATAAATATGAGATACGATAGTGGTATTGTGTATGTGTGGTAAGGATGGATGATTTAGTTAACCAGTAAAGTCAAGGTAGATAAAGACCGTTTCCATTTGAAACAATTTGATATCTATAAGGAAGGCCTATATGAAAGGAAGGGAAGGTCACATGGGGGGTAATTTGTGTCGTAACTATATAGGTACCTAATATTGTATGTACATTTTAGTATGTAATTGTATTGTCTTTATCTACCTTGACTTTTCGCTTTATTTTTTTAATGCGTTATTGTTTGTTTTTTTATTCTTTGTCTATTATAACTTAATTGATTGATTTATATGTCCACTCACTTGTATTTTCATACTTTGTTTTGTAACAATGGAAGGAGGTGTCCAAGATACAGGTTTTTCCTAGTTTGGAGGCCATAGATCTAAGGAACTATGTATGTACTTTTTAGACCAATAAATTTAATCTTTTTCTTAATTTATTCTTACTTTGCCGGTTAATCTAAATCATCCATCCTTCTATGGTGTATGTTGTGTGATGCATTTGTCGATCTAAAGTTTCCATTTGGGTACTAGGGTAAACTAATAAGGTAAACACGATAAAGTCGCATTGCCCAGGTCAGAAAGCACTTAGAATGGATGGTATGGATGGTTTTAGGGATCTAAAAGGCAAAGAACACAATAAACTAGTTATTCCACTGCAGCCTTTTGATCACCAACAGCCCTGGAATAACCAGCTATCTTAAAAGTGCTGCTAGAACTAACAGTTATATGATCTATAAGGTCCCTTTTTAGCGTTGAAAACTAAATAAAAACTTTAATTTTATTAAAAGGCAGTTTTCATGTATTTTGTTTAAATGCATGGAATTCTAATATTAATAAAATCATTTAAGTACGTAGTACATATTTCAAATGGATATTATAGAAAACGTTTTCGGTCCCACGAATTTATTCAAAAATATATTTATATGTGTACGTTTATTATATTAAGTAGGTAGGTATCATATCAATCATATCAGATGTAACATTCGCAGCTCACCATGGGTCTAGATGTTGTTGTGTGGATTGTCCGGATATATTTATTTACTTATTATGATTTTAAGTTGACATCGCCACTGTGTGACAAAACCCTCTTTGTAATTAATAATAAATAAAATAATTAATAAATATTTCCGGACTACTCACACAGCATCACCTAACCCCAAACTAAGCAGGGCTTGTACTATGGGTGTTAGGTGACTGATATACTACATAGATATTTTTTTTGTAAAAACATTCAATGATACATAGAAAACACCCAGACCCGAAACCAGATATTGTAGATCGTACAAAATCTGGTCCCCCGGCGGGAATTGAACCCGCAACCTCCTGCGCCTCAGGCGGCCGTTCGCCCACCGAGCCACAGAGGGCGTTAAGTCAAATCGTAATAAATCAAGAATAACAAAAAAAAAATATTTTTTTTATGTTATTTAGAGGACTTGCTTCAAGTTTCCTTAGAACAAGTCAAGTAACTCCTCAAACGCATTGTCCTTTTGTCCTACCATCGAAAAGTTCCCCATTATGTCAAAAAAAGCGTACAATAAGCGGACCCACATCAATTCAGTAGCACACATTAACAACATTAAAAGTTAATCTTGGTAAAAGCTTAGTTCAGAGCGCGTTAATCTACCTGGCGAGGATTGTGAAACTTTATACAATGTATAGTGTTGCTGCTTTAGTAGATTTCATGCGATTAAATTTGAGTTTGAAAGCGGTGTAAGTCACTAAGGGTTGAATTTCGCTAAATTGTATTAATACAAGGTTTTAGTTAACATGCAATAGTATGTAAGTTTGTTCAGGAGGAATCTTAGAGCTCGGTTGTGAAGCAGATATTATGCTCAACAGATTAAGCGTATTTTTTTAACTTACGTGAATCACGTGTAATCGTAATAATATTATAAACGCTAAAGTTCACTAGATATCACTTTTAGTGATAAGGCCGCCCATTGTTACACTATTATTTAATGTATTTTATTTCATAAGCATTGTTCTGTTGTATTATATTTTTGTGTTTTAATAAAGAGTATTGTATTGTATTGTAAAGTTTTGAGGATGTCAGTAAGGTTGCGCTTACAACACAACAAACAACAACTTTCATCAAACACACTTGTCTTGTGTAAAGTTAGTAAAAATCATTTATTTGGGACTTCAACACACATACATTCATACACATTTACGTATTATACTGCACTATTACGTATTATAATCCACTGCACTATTATACAGGAACACTCAAACTTAAAATTAACTTACAAGTAACTAACATAAGGTAAAGCTAAAGACAATCGAGGCTACTTACATGTGTGTTGCAGTGCGGCAAAAAGGTAATTGCTCAGTGATTAATGTTGCACAGGGTGCAACCACTGATTTTCAGCAATTACCTAGAGTTGCAAAAAATTCAATTTTAAAAAGAAAGTCCTCAGCTGATGAGATTTTTGTCACAATAAAAATAAAATAAAAATTAAGTAAGATACTTAATATCTAAGTTTAAAATTTAAGAAAAACCCCCGATTCCAATGCCTTAATTTCCTTATGTAAAACATCATAATATTTAGTAGTTAGGGCACGCGATGCTCTTTCATTTGATACCTCACTCGAGTATATTTGCAGTTTTTCGGTTTTCCTTCCCCATTCTCACCCCCATAACTTTTGAACGGCTCAACCGTGAACATGAACATGTCTAAGAACACCCGGGCCAAACTCACCTTTCATACAAAAAAAAACTAAATTGAAATCGCTCCATCCGATCGGGAGCTATGATGCCACAGACAGACAGACAGACAGACACGTCAAACTTATAACACCCCTCTTTTTTGGTCGGGGGTTAAAAATCAAGAGTTATATCATCGGTGGTATAAATAATGCTATGAATTGCTAATTTATAATCATAAGGCTAGATAGAGAATTAAAGAATAAATTAACGCGATATAAAAATAAAAAGTAAATAAATTGAAATTATTTTACTTATCAATAAACATTCTCAAAGCTTTAAACGGCAAACGAAATGCTTGGGTATCCCCTGTTTTTGTACATAGAGTAGATGCAATTTCAGATTTGATTTATAAGATGATTTAGATGTGATATTTCTTATGATCTTTTTTTATGTTAGATAAGCCTTCATTTGACCACAATCTCACCAGAGTAAAGTGCCCAGGGTTTGGTTACAAGCCGCGGCCGAAGCCTACCACCAAAGACTGTTCTTAGCATCTGTGATGTATGCCTTTATACCTATACGATGTATCTTAACTTAGATATATATTATGCTTATATCATTTGTAACGTGTACCTATTGGACAGAATAAATCGAGATTTAGAAGAGCTAACACCTTTTCATTTGGGCGCCTCAGCGCGCCGTCCACCGAACCTTATATGGCGACCCTGCCAGTTCGATCGGATTCGCGCTACGTTGCAAAAATGGACTTATCATTTTAATAAGTATATAATATTATGATTTAAAAAGTTAAAAATGGGTAAATCATACTCAAAAGAGGAGGTCATCGTTCCCCAAAATGCCACCGGCGGATCTAAGAGTGCGGACATCGAGCAGCTGAAAAGTCTACGTTTTGGGAGTAACAATCTTAATAATGGTGATTGTCGCCGCTTGCATGGGCTACAGTGTCTACATGAAATGCCACAAACAGTGGATGCAGAGAGAAATTGAAGAGCATTATCTGAAGAGAAACAACAGTTGGTTCCGGCGTCGTCGAGAGATTGAAGGAGTCCAGGCGGAGACTACGGGTGTCAACAATGTATGATGCCCCATCGGATTCATCTACTGAGATGCGTCGTGTCGCGCTCTTCAGTGAATTTTTTTTAGGTCGTAATGCGTAAAGAAGGAATCAATAAGTGTTGTGAAAGTGCAGTGCGTGCGGAATTTCGGGAAATAAATAGTGCGTCGCGATGAACCTTATTAAAGCGGTAAACGTAAGTGTTAGAAATTAAGTAAAACGCACGTCGGTATGAATAATATATATTTTTTTAAGTTGTCAATTAAAAATTAAATAATTTTGGTTCAATAGTTATTCAGATAAAATAAAAAGTTTATATAAGAGTATTTCTGATTTATGAAGTTATGAGAATGATAATGAAAATGTTACAAAACAGCTAATTTCGGCAATACACGCCTAATAATACCCTACTCGCGGGAACAACCACGGTACTTGGCATGCAGCGAGATCGAATAACGCGTCAAGATCTAGGTACAATAATAATAATCGAGGCTATAGAGGTCAGAATAATTATTATAATTCAAGGATGTACCACATGATTTCGAACGGGGAGCAGACCTTAACTGCAAATACTGGTTCATCTACCAGCAATGCTACCACTAACAATACGTTCGCCTAAGAACAGAACCCTTCGATTCAGTTTTTTTGTTAATTAGCAGGATAGTACATTAATATTTATTCTCAGATTTGCTATTACAACAATTACAATTCGATTCAATTATCACTTGGTAACAGCGCGTGCAATTGGTTAGTAGATACGGGAGCATCATTTTGCGCCGTGAGACATGACACCTTACTCAAATGGAACATTCCATTCCATATAGGACAACTTAAGATAAACGGTGTGTGTGGTGAACTTTGTTCGATTAAATTATGCTGATTTGAGATTTACTTTTATGGATAAGGAATTTGTACACAGGTTTCATGTGTTTGATGGACTTTGTTGTCAGAGCGCAGGTATATTAAGCTTAGACTTTTTAAGGAAAATACAATGTAGCTGCAGATGCATAATCTAGAGTGTTTGTAACATCATAGGAGTTGAAAGAGATGAATAAACGAATATAAAATGTAATGACGAGAAAACAGACAAAAGAGAGTGAGAGAAAATGATACAATATCTATTGATTTCCGGCCTGATCAACCGAAAGTCGTATAGTTTTTAAACATTTGATTCTGTCGAGTTAGTAATTATTAAGAAGCAAGAGAGGAATAAAATGAATGAAGATGAATATTTATCATACGCAATGATAACAAAAAATATATGTTATGTACTACATGCCCAGACTTACAATCATGTACAGCGCGAGACGCCTACATGAGTCAGCTGGAGCAAATATGTAGAAAAAAAAATTATTCAAGAAATAATTTTAATAAAGCATGCTAGTAATGAAAAATATGTGAAATGGTTAACCAAAGAGAGAAAAGACAAAGAGGTAAATAAAATAAAGTGGACCGGTTTACCACAATTTTTTATATTAAGAGGACAAATGAGTGTATTATTTAAAGACGATAAAAGAGTTATTATGAACGATTATCACATTCTACCCACGAGTGGTCATGCAGATATAAGAAGAATGTTAAATAACATCAAAAAATCTTATTATTGGCCAGGAATAGTGTATGAAGTAACGGAATTTGTGAATAAATGCAAAAAGTGCCAAATGCAAGAGCATTCAGTGCCAATTAGAGAGCCTATGGTTGTAACCACTACGGCCATGAGCGCCTTCGATAAAATATTTTTAGACATAGTCGGGCCCTTAGATAAGGATTATTATAATAAGGTATATTCTTACTATTCAGTGTGAGCTTAGTAAGTATGTCGTAGCTATACCATTAGAACTTAAGTCTTAATGCTTATTTACGTATACAGACTGATAACGATCCTACTAAATTTTTGCTTGCAATACAAGTGTTAAAACATCAACTTAATTCACGTCTTTTGAATTGGTTTTTGGTAAAACTTGTAATCTACCAAGTAATTTAACTACAAACATAGAACCATTGTATAGTTCAGTTCCGTTAGAGTTAAAATTTAGACTACAAAAATGTCACGAGCAAGCAAGGTAAAACTTGTTGTTATCTCAAGAAAAAAGAAAATGTAATTATGATAAACAAATTAACCCAATTGTTTTCAGAGAAAATGACTATGTTTTATTAAAAAATTAAAATAATTCAAAATTACATAATGTTTGTAATGGACCATACTAAGTTATAGAAGATATTTCACCAAATGTTCGTATACTTAAATACAATAAAATTGAAATTGTTCATAAAAATAGAACAAAATTGTTTAAAAATTCAGAGTTAGTACATAATTATTATTAACTTACTTTAAGTTCATTTAATCATCAATGTTTAATCAAATTAATTTGTATTTTTTATAACTTAATATTATTAATTTTATATGTTCAAAAAAAAATGTATTGAGTACATCATTTTTTGTTCTTCTGGGAAAGGAGATGGTCGGAGGTCACGTGAAAGGATGCAGAGGGTTATTACGGACGTGTACAGAAAAAAACCTCCAAAATACCGCTCGGTATAATCTGGGTAAAATACCGCTATTCACGGGAAAATACAATTACTGTGAGCAAATGTATTGTTTATTGCTTTAAATGTCATGTATTTTAATTAGTGTTGTACCTATCTTTAATTATTACTTATTAAACTTTATTTTGTGTGTGTGCGTTTGTTTCTGTATTTTATTATTCCTGTAATGTGCTGTTGTGTCTAAAATAAATGTTTTTCTATTTCTAAATTTCGATTTAATTAAAATTTGGACATTGCCCGGATTTTCCCAGTAAAGGATAAAACCTAAATTTTACCGGGGGAAAATTATTACTTAGCGGGCAAGGCCATGGGGAGGCATCTAGTTATATAATATATATTTTTATTTTTTTTATTTTAGATAAGCCTTCTTTTGACCACAATCTCACCTGATGTAAAGTGACGATGTCTAAGATGGGGCATGAAGACCTAGAAGGTAGATGGCTTCTCCGGGCCACATTACGAAAAACCAAAAATATCGCTTCACGCACTGGCCCAGCCCGGAGGGTGGTGACAAGCCGCGGCCGAAGCCTACCACCAGAGATTGTTATTAGCACCACCCGGAGGCCACGTGTGTGTAGTATTCAGAGGGTTACCACATACGGACGTGAACAGACAAAACCTCCAAAATATATTTTAACAATGATAATGCAGCTTACGTTTAGTACAAAGTTGAGTTTGATTTTTCGTAATAAATATTATCCTACTCCAACACTGACTAACCCGTTATTATATCTAAATAAACTCCATTCTATTTGAATAATAAATTCATTGAATTCTTGATAAAAAATGTACACGTATTTTCCAACCTTTCGTTATTTTTTAGGTTAGCATATGGCTCACCGATATACTTCAATCAAATATTGAATATTCACTATTTGTATATATAGAATAATTCAAATTTTGCATATATACATAAAACTTCCATGCTTGAGGTCTGAAATTGAAGGTAAATAGCCGAAATTCTTGAAAGAAAATTCAAATAACACATTTCAGAGATAACAAACCATGTATTATACTTTCAAGGAGCTTGACATGTAATTATGTTCGGTTTCTTGACGGTCTGAAATTTATAATGTAATTTTTAATGAAACAAATTGTTATATCCATTTGATTAATGTACGCCTAGTATTTTTTAATAATCAAATATGTAGTACTAGCTTTCATGGCACGGCATTGTCTGTGTTTTGTGGCATTACCCTCGGGAACTACTTATATCTACGATAAATGGTTAGTCCATCTTAACCCTTAAATATTTTTTCTAATTTGACTTGTAGTTCTTGTGCTTAGCGTGTTAAACAAACAAACTCATCTGCTTTATAAAATTAGTATATACATATATGGACCTCATCATCACCCTATTAACGTTCCCACTGCTGGGACACAGGGACTTGTCCCTTAATTCACCACGCTGGTTGGTGAATGTCACATGTCCTTCAATCTTAAAAAGTTTAAAGTTTTAAAGTTCTCAGAACATGCCGGTTTCCTCACGATGTTTGCCATCACCGTTAAAGCACGTGTTTAAAGCGCACATAAATTTCTCAAGAAGAAAAATCCAGAGGTGCGTGGCGGGGTTTGAACCCACGACCTTCGGAATGAAAGTCGAGTGTCCAGTGGACCTATATAAATAAAACTATACTGAATAGTTGTACTTAATCATGTTATGGTTTATTTATTACGTGCTTTATGATTTTTTTATTGTTTTAAACTAGGACAAAGTGAGCTAGAGTACAAACAGTGAAGCATGCAGAATATTATTACGTCCTATACGTAACTGAAGAAAACTATTCATATTCATTTATTCATTGTTTCATGTGGTGACAATTTAGGTGTTAAATTAAGGAAACACATACCCTTACATGAGCCCCCCCGTTGGTACATTACAACTTTTACTTATATCTAGACTAAGGTCACTTATTATATCTCTATATCAAATACTAGCTGTGCCCTGCGGTGCTACCCGCGTTATAATGGATGAAGTACTCTTAACAAACAACATATTTATTTGAATAAAGATTAATATTATTATGTTGATACAACTTAAACAAAAAATTTCGACCAAATAAGGTACCATAAAAACGGTTTTTGTGAGTTAATCTTAAAAGATAGACATAATACTATCGCGGACTGTTTTTTAGATCATTAAAAGAGCTATTATTCTTTAATACATATTTTTTGTGTATCTTGAACCGTTTTCACGGCGCACGCAACGGAAGGCTTCAAAGATGAACAATTTCTCCCGTTTTTTACACATTTACCACTATATCTTTGCTCCTATATTAGTCGTAGCGTGATGTTATATAGCCTATAGCCTTCCTCGATAACTGGACTATCCAACACAAAAATAATTATTCAATTCGAACCAGTAGTTTCGGAGATTAGCGCGATCAAAACAAACAATCAAACAAACAATCAAACAAACAATCAAACAAACAATCAAACAAACAATCAAACAAACAATCAAACAAACAATCAAACAAACAATCAAACAAACAATCAAACAAACAAACAAACTCTTCAGCTTTATAATATTAGTATAGATGAATTCACTTCCTACCTTTACAAATTTATATGAATGAAAATAATGCTATAGAACATGAGACATTTTTATAAACTATTCTTTGATATCCTCAAAATTTTAATATCCTTTTTAATATTAATTATTTCTTTTTTTATAAATATTTAACTCATCCTTTGACACGAGGTAACGTTATGACATTTTTTCAAAGCCGTGCAAAAATCCCGATAAATTAAGTGTAACTTTTTTAGTTTATTTCTAAATCCTCCTGGTTTTTTAGAATTAGTTATCCATCTTATTTTTAACTAGTGGCCCGCCCCGGCTTCGCACGGGTTTTTATTCAATTTTTTTCCCGGCTTTCAATTCGATTTTTACTTGCCTTTTAAACCTTCCCTGGACCTCCACGAACATTTCAAGACTATGATAAGATAAATCCAATCAGCTGTTCTCGAGTTTTAATCAGACTAACGAACAACAATTCATTCTTATTTATATAGATTTACATAACATAACTAGTCAAACCGCGACCGTATCATAAATAGCGTTCCAGCGATATTCTTTACATAGAAAATCCCGCTAACTAACATATGGGTACCTTTATTTATCACGCGTTGGTATGGTAGGTAACGCACAATATAAATACTTTTTACGCTAACAGGAATGAATGCAGATACAGTGTCACCAGTATAATTGAGTGCATTTGTGTTGAAAGCAGGTAATCGGCGCTGATAATAAAAACCAAGATAAAATGCTAGATAGATTTTTATAGGAAACTAGCTGGCCCTGTGTGTGGGAGCACATTCGACTTTCATTCCGAAGGTCGTGGGTTCAAACCCCGCCACAAACTCTGGGTTTTTCTTCATGAAAAAATTATGTACGCTTTAAAACACGTGTTTTCACGGTAAAGGCAAGCATCGTGAGGAAACCGGCATGTTCTGAGAGCTTTAAAAGATCAGAGTTTGAAGGTCATGTGACATTTACCAACCCGCACTTCGCCAGCATGTTGAATTAAAGGCTGATCTTTCTCGCCAAGAGAGAAGTCCCTGTGTCCCAGCAGAGAAAACTTTCATATGGTGATGATGTGAGCTGATCCGGAAAACGTTGTTTTTTAGGTAGATAATTTTAGATGATTAGATAATTTCTCAAAAGTTTCTAGTTTAGAAAAAATAACGAACTTATTATTAAATGTGTAAGGACGTGGTATATGAGTAAAAAGGCATGAAGAGCAGTGTAAGATGAGGGCATAATATACAAAAATGCTCGAATACAAGCAAGTAGTAAGTAGTGTGAGTGAATACACACCGACATCTGATCTCTCGCTCTGGCTCACTAATTACAGGCGACTATTGTATTTGTGTCTCTTGCCATTTCCGTTGCATCTTTTTGCATCCGGTTTGAAATCACTAAGATTCTATAGAAGTTTCACTTCAAAAAAAATAAAAAATGTTAAGTTCGGTCTCATCCCTACAATTTCATAAAAATGTCGGTCATGCCGTCTCGGATGACTATGGTAATTTTAAGATGTGCAATTTTTTTTACAAAAAGTTCTTACAACTTGTTTACTGAGCGAGAAGTGTGACACCGGTAGACGCCAGGAGGGGAAAACTTACCAATTGATAATTGATTATGAAATAATAGGTGTAGGTGATAGATGTGTGTAAATTTTGGGTAGAGTTAAGTTTTAAATGCAACATTAAAAAATAATAAATTGATTTCCAAAAAAATTAAATAAATAATGTTTGGTGTGGATAACCCTTATTATTTAGGGGTATGACAAATAGATAGTAGCCAATTCTCAAACCAAGAGACATTTTTATGAAATTTTATATGCATAATGTACTTATGTACATTGCTTACTTGTGTATTGTATGTAATGTACATATAAAATTTCATAAAAATGTCGGTCATACCGTCTCGGATGACTATGGTAATTTTAAGATGTGCAATTTTTTTTACAAAAAGTATGGGAGTATTTAACAAAAATATGGGCCTACAGTTAACTGTAGGCCTATAGTTAACTCTATCTTAGAAACCCAAACAAAAAAAAATACGTTGATACATGTTCATAAAATTACCACTATATTTTGATACTTTTAAAGTATCAGTTTAAATACTTACTCATATCTAAGCACAATTTTTATAACCATTAAGGAATGTTGTATTTTGTAAATATTCAAAAGCCGTGTTGGCTAAGGGAGCACTACCGACTTTCATCCCGAAGGTCGTGGGTTCAAACCCCGCCACGCACCTCTGGATTCATCTTCTCTTCTTTAAAAATGTATGTGCGCTTTAAACCACGAGCACCTGATTACTGTGTGAAAGTGAGATTATATAAGCAGATTTAATCATAATAAACTGCGTACACCGAGGATGAGTGAATAATTTTGTTATCCCTTGGAATGAACACGAATAATTGCTTTCCAGTTGTTTGCTAAGCACATTTTTTACCATTACATCACAAAAGCATTCAATCTAATTTAACAGCGGATTTTCGGAGATTAAAAAGCTGAAATGTATTTTAATGAAAAGTAAGGATTTTAGAGATTTATTGTGTCGAAAATAAACATAGATTGTTATATAAACAAAACTTTTAACAGATCGTTGAATGTTGTATGTTCAATAATTTTATTATTATTTCATTTATTTCTTATTTCTAAGAGTCTTTAGGGAAAAATGAACTTGTGGGCCGACTTACCCCTTGCCTGAGGTGCAGGACGTCGCGGGTTCGATTCCCGCTAGGGGACCAGATTTTGTACGATCTACAAACTTTGAATCATAATTGTAACGTGCCACGGCTCATAACGTCGCGCGCTCTTTGTGCCTCACTCTGCGGCACCACTGAGAACCAGCGCTCCAGCTGATTCTTAGCTCCTGTAGCATTATGCTGAGTGGTGACCAATTTACATTATAACTATCTGTAATTCTATTTTTAAATAATTATTGACGTAAATAAATGTCGCCTATTCTATTCTTAATTTAATTTTAAATTATTATTTTACGCTTCTAAGATTTGTAAAACCAAACAATGGAAATAAATGATTTCGTATCTTGTATCTAATTTTAGAACTTTTTTTTTTCAATTTCATTTTTGAGGGAGACCTAGGAGTGTACACCAGTGGAAGTTCCGTGGCCGAATGATTATGATGATAGTGATATCAAGACTAGACTGAGAAACGGTCATTTGATTTGTAATAATTAATATTATTACAAATCAAATGACCGTTTCTCAGTGAGATATCTATACGTTCAATCACAACACAATTAATCAGAGAACTCTGAAAGTTTTTCATCTACGAGTATGATTAGTAGCAAGTTCGCTAAAGTTTCCGCTCAGTTAATGTTCGGAGCGCGTCTGACAAGTTCCTACAAACTTGAATACGTGATGCCTAATGGTTCATTAGATTGAATGAATTTCTGTTTGATTGGACATTTCGTTAATTAATATTAGATATGGTGCTTCATTAGCGGCCTGCGGCGACTATTCGTGTCATCGCGATGTGTGTGGCCGGGTGTGTGCAATTCAAAGTATTCGGGGAAGACTATGTTTGGTGTCGGCGTGGCTCTAATTACGTCACTTGAGAATCTTGTTGCCCGCAACGCTAAACAAACCTTTGTCATTACATCGCTTATAATTATAACCCTTCACGACCATCCATGCGCTGAGGTGACCGTTTTTTCATTTTAAAAAGTTTTTTCAAAATAAAATAGTATAATAATAAACCATTTATTTCGGGCATCTAAGGCCCATATAAACATATACCTTACATACAAAAAAATATAAATTTTATAAAATAAAGTGTCTAAGCATGTCGTTTGGGTGTAGTGTCGTAAATAAATCATTTTCTTTTTTTAACAGTTCTATGATTTCGGCGCGTTCGTTGTATAACCGAACCGAAATCATAGAATAAATACGGATTTTTCGGGAAATTAATTTTCAATACGTTAAATCAATGCTTATTAGATAGGTACTCATAGTTCGTTAATAAAATTGAGCTCAGTATAATGAAAAGCAATTCTTTCTTAGAAGGTCCTTTAAACCCACCGTACTCGATGTGGTACTGTCTTCGCAAAAATATTTTGACATACCCATACCCACCCATAATATATATATATATATTTAATTCCATTCTTTAAGAATTGTGCCAGTAAGCTGATAGTACACTATCAGCTTACATGTGTGTTATGTATACGTATACATTTTAGATTTCTAATTCTAACAAAAAATATTTGTTTTGATTAGTTGAACTAGTTGGACAGAGCAGTTGAACCACTGCCCCGTAGGTACATGATTGAAAATACGTTTTTAATTTCTGACAGAACTAACGACTTCTCTTATCTTTATAGACCAGAGTGATTAGGCTTTTCCGGGCAAACTTGTTACATCGTTGACCTCGTCTCTGCCTTCTGCCTAGACTGTAGTCAAAATAAGTAATAAATATCATAAAAAACTTGTTTTTAGAACGCTTACATGAAGAACAATACCTACTATAGACCTGCAGAAGCTGTATCAAACCGAACAAGTCAACTTGTGATCACGGTTTTGCAAACCTCATTTTGCGGTATCAGCAAAATTAATGCGAAACACGAAATGCACGATCAAAAAACCAACCCCTTTGGCTTCGCGCCACATATGCAGCGAATAACCAATTTGGCAAAGGCAGTTAATAGGTTAATTAAGAAGGCTATCGGGTGTTACAGTGTGTCCCGATCTTGTAAATGATATGTGGAAATAACAGCCATATTTTTGTAGTAATGTGTTTGCGATAGCTTTGTGTCATTTTGTGCAGTTAATAACTTTTAATAGGTTTTGCCCGCGTGAATTGTTTAATGTAAACTGTATTCAAACGTTAAATCATGTAAATAGGTACTATTGTCCACACTGTCCAAATATATCTATTTTTGAGCTTAAAAATATTTTTTACAGGTTTTTTTTTTATTTTGTTGCAGAAAGTTCATTTAATTGAATATATTTTCAATGGTATGGAGGTAAGTAGTTTTATGTCGCTGTATATGTGTTTGTGCGTGTGTTTTGATTATCCTTTTGGCTACACATGATAATAGCACTAATAAGAAACCCATAAGAAACACCCGAAGGTAACCATTGTTAACTAAAACAAAAATCACAGACGTGAAGATTCAATTTCAATTTTTGAGATTGTTGTTGCCATTCTCGACTTTTTACAAATTTTTGAGATGTGTTCACTAGTCAGGTATAATTTAGTGAAGGTTTCGGCAACCCTAATTATTCAATGGCACAGTTAAAAAATTAAAAGCAAAGCTGTTTAAAAGAAGTCACAGCTGTTGCCCGGACGTTTCAAGCAGTTGTAAAATCTGGAACGTATCAAAACAAAAAAAAATGTGTGCGATTCACACACGATAGAAGTGTCAAAAGAATGAGATGAATGTAAAAAAAAAAACAAAAAAAATACTGTGTACGGGAAAACAAATTAGTACAATTACCCGTGCAAAGCCGGGGCAGGATGCTAGTTTATAATAAATACTAATTTATACTTTAACAAACTTTTGTTTATTTTGACTTTGAATCAAATTATAATGTCAAGTAATTATTTATTTTTTATTTTATTTACGCAATGAACTAGAGTTGATAAACTTTCGACGTTTCGGCCTTCTCTTGACTTCCGAATTCAGAATAAATTCAGACTTCTGAAATTCTGTGAGTAAATCTAGTTTTTAGAATGATGAAGATAATTAAATTTAAAAGCTTTCTTTTAATTAAAGCCTCTTTCGTCAAGCCAGAAGTCCCTGTGTCCCAGCTGTGTAAGCGTAAATAGGAGTGCTTTTGTTTAATGTTATGCTTTCATATGTAATTAACTAATTAATAAGGTCCAATATAGTCATAGCAATTACTCCACAAGCAAACATCAGGAAATGAAACCATCTCGCGGGAATCAATGTTATTCCGAATTACTGTTAGTGTCACTTTCCACTTGAATGGTAATCATGTTAGCTAATTATAGACCCTTTTCTTTGTTCCGAGGAAATGGGGAAATGATTGAGGATTGGGTAATTAGAAATGGAAACTGTGTTAACGAAATCATTACGAACGTATAAATAAATTTTATAAGTATGAGATGGAGTATAGGGTTCTGTGCGTTGTTTTTACACATTTTTTATAAAAAAACATCTAATTTTTTTTTAAAAAAGATGCTTTCATTCCGGTCACCCATCCAAGTACTAGCCTCGTGCAACGTTGCTTAACCTCATAAAAATCACGTTTTTTTGTATAAACAGTCTCTGGTGGAAGGCTTCGGCCGCGGCTTGTCACCACCCTCCGGGCTGGGCCAGTGAAGCGATTTTTTCGTGTTTCGTAATGTGGCCCGGAGAAGCCATCTACCTTCATGCCCCATCTTAGACCACATCATCACTTTACATCAGGTGAGACTGTAGGCTTATCTTACATTAAAAAAATGAAAGCCTATTTAATATTTATTTATAATGTGTTTATGTATTTGTTGTTATAGCGGCAACAGAAATACGACATCATTCCCAAAATTGCAACTCTCTATCTATCGTAGTTCTTGTGACAAACAAACGGATAAACAGACAGACGCCGTAGTCTCAGTACTAGGGTCTCGCTTTGCCCTTTCTATTTAAATCAGTTATTTATTTAAAAAAATATTTTTATTTTTACTGTGAGTATGTAAATATTATAACTGAATACATAATATAAGGAATGACATGTAACAATTGTTATTAATAAATACTATTATGAATATTATTATTATTAATAGTACAGGATACATTTTTAGGAGTGTTCACAGAAATTTGATGACGGGATCCCACAATCTTGTGTCTACTCAAATGGATTTCTGGACAGACAGACACAAATCGCATTATCATCCATATTACGAGTATAGTAAATGTTCTACTCGTACTAACTTAGAGGACATAACTCAGAATAGAACCCACTACCCATTGCAAACAAATTTTAAACTCACTACGTCACTGACGCATCCATTTTGGAATTAAATAATTACCTCTAAAAAAAGTTTAAAAATTCACAAAGGAGATGCCTTTTAAGAACTCCTAAAAGGAACACAAAAATGTATCCCGTAATAAATTACAATGATTGTGAAACAAATTGAGCAATTTGGTACAATTTGAACTTGACCCTTCTGAAGGTTCTCAATTTGTTCATTTGAGCAGCCCTCTGCTATATCCCTCTTCGGCCGGCGGTGCTTAAAGAATCCGAGAGTGATAATAAAGTGAACTCGGGATACGAATAGCAAATGCTGGATAAAATATTAAATTAATAGACGCGAGTGAATAGACTTTTAAGGCCGTAATTAGAGAGGGCTTGACGCTTTAGTGACATTTTGTAATAATACCGTGACATATTGTAATTATTTGAAATATTGTGACATTGCTAGACAATAATCTACTTTAATTATGAAAATAATTTATTATTCATTTATATTTATTTGTTATTCCCAATTATGTTCTACTCGTACTAACGTTTTTAATTCCTATTATGTATGTAAAAATGATTTATTATTTAATTTGTGATTACCTACCTACAAATAAATAGATTATTCTGTTTAAGCTTGTTTAAGCTTGTTGGTACCTACAACTTTATACCTACAAAATATAGATGGTGTTTACTTTTCGTGGTTGGGTCTAGGAAGTCTACAGATATGTTTAATAAAATGAAACTTTATAGACAGAAATATGTTACAGTAATATTCTTGAAGGCTATGCTTGAATTTTAAGTAAGTAAGCATTTAATGTTGTGAGTTGAATCATAATAAAGCTTAATTTTTAAATGGGTTGGCGCATAATAAAGGTTCAGCTTGTTCTATTGTTGACCTCATCTCTGCCTTCTGGCACCACTGTAGTCAAAAGTCCATTTTATATAAAAAAATAAGCAAAATTATGATTCACAGTTCACAATATCAGTTACACGTTATACTTTTGAAGAACTTTAATGCAGATTCCTGTCTATAAAGAGACATATTATTACGAATATCTGAAGTCTGAACAGAATAACACCCTTATTATTTTAAAGTTGGATGTATAAAGCTCAAAACAAAAATATTAAAAACATAATCAAATAAGTGACTATCAATGTATTACAGAATTTCACAAAACAATTTTATTTTTGCCCCCATTTTGGTTGTTACCTGTTACCCTGTTGAACTGTGAATTCCAGTTATAAGCAAAAACTCGAACTTAGATATTTTCTTAAATTTTAGACTCCTATATATTTTTACTTCAAGGTAAGGCCCAAAACAGCTTGCTCAAGCTTTAAATTATTAAAGTTGCTTTGCAGATAAAGGTCTGTGAAATTTTAGATATTTTGAAATCGGCTTATACTTAGTTACTCCTTGTGTTATATTGGTCTCATGTTTGTCTTTGTTAAATTTCTCCATTACAGGACGAAGATTCGCGTTGCGTTGGAGCGCTAAACATATAATTTATTTACTTTATTGCGGGCTAAGCTTCGAAAGTATTATTAAAAAATTTTAGGCCAAGCAAAATCATCTACCTTCTAGGTCTTCATGCCCCATCTTAGACCACATCGTCACTTTACATAAGGTGAGATTGCGGTCAAATGAAAAAAGGCTTATCCAGCATAAAAAAAAACTAAAATATATAGTACCTTTAGTACTCCAAGTGGTACACTCCTCGTTTGTGATTTTAATATGTATGCGTTCTATGCAAAATATTTTATTTTTCATATTCACTTCAAAAAGTTAACTTATGTTATTTGAACTACTCATGAAGTTAATAACTGGAAAATATTGAATTCTAACTAAAAAAACGTACGTAAACGGATTACAAGGAGTAGTGTTGATACACTCTTAGCCGGAGAAACTCTGCGCAGTTTGTATTTCTTTAGGTACACTATAGCCACATACATAACATTGTATAACAAACCAGTTTCATTTTTTTTTTTTTACACAGCATTCATGGCGGAATATTTAATTTTATACGAAAGACAGCGTACTGTCATTCTGGGTAAGTCGGCCCACAGAATCATAATTCTGCTACAATACCATTATGAAAACAAATTTGGAAAGCCTTTAACACCTAAAATATATAAGGTACACACAAAAACACATGTGCACACATGTAGAACACATTTCGTCACCATGTTTTCATCTTTTTAACCCTTGACCAAAATAGAGGGGTGTTATAAGTTTGACGTGTCTGTCTGTCTGGGACATCATAGCTCCCTAACTAACGGATGAAGCGATTTCAAGTTAGTTTTTTTGTATTCAAGGTGAGTTTGGCGCGAGTGTTCTTAGATATGTTTCATGAAATTCGGTTGTGCCGTTTAAAAGTTATGGAGGTGAGAGTTGGGAAGGAAAACCGAAAATCTGCAAATATACTCGAGCGGGGTATCAAATGAAAGAGCATCGCGTGCACATTACAAAATATTATGGTATATATTATGAAAATCAAGGCATTGAAAACGGGAGTATTTTTAAAATTTTAAATTTTGTTTATATGTTACATAGATTAAATATCGGCGAGTGCGCACGCCAACTACACAACGCCATATTTTTTCTACCTAGGCATCCACTCTCGATTAGAAAATAAGGAGTCCAAGGCCAGAACCCTAACTGCATCTGTTCGAAGAATCTAAAAATAAACCCTTTTTAAAATACCCGGTTTCCTCTTCAAAGAAAGACTAAATAGGCACTTTCAAGGCATTAATGCTCCATCATAGACCGCATTTCCACTTTGCATATGCATTATGATTGCAGTCAAATGAAGGCTTATTTTTGTTAGAGAATAATATTATCTACCGAGACACTGTATATTATACAGTGTCGCGGTACTAGGTTCCATAGTCTGTTTATACTTAAGTCGGTTTGAATCGTCCAAGGGCTATTCAAGAATAAGTTAATCTTACAATAAAGTAGTAGTAAAAATGTGTCGATTGGAACCACAATATATTGTGTCTAGATGAAATAGGATAGAGCATTGACTCTTGGTTTTACAACCTGTTACGGTATAATATATGCGAGTTGCATAGTATACTATTAAGATTGAAAAGTTATCTTATAGTCCAACAGAAAGTCAAATAGTTAAAGTACTTAACTTGTTAGTCATTAGTTAGTAATTTAAATTGGTAAACATAATTTTTGACTGTTAGTATCAAGTTAGACATACAGACAACAAAATCTGATTATAAACCCGTTTAACCCTTTCAATACCAAAATAATAAAAAACGAGTCAATGTGAAAATAATCACAAATCGAATGAGAGTCGAGCTCATGTTTATAAATATAATTGGCATTCGATCAAATTTTGATGAAATTCACAAATACTCATATAAATGATAATATGCTTAGTTAAGAGAATTTCAAACATTATAATAAATTATTGTGAATATTATTTTGTGTGTCTGTACAAATAAATATTATTCATGGTCTTTGCAACTAGCTTATCATAAAATTAACCAACATAATTCATCCAAGGAGAACGACGGTTGAATATGAGATTTTCCTTCTATTTAACCCCCGACCGAAAACGAGGGATGTTATGTTATAAGTTTGGCGTCTCTGTCTGCCGTCTGTCGGTCTCTCTGACTTCTGACTGTGGCATAATAGCTCTCGAATGGATGAAGCGATTGTATTTAGTTTTTTTTGGTATTAAAATACTACGCGCCATTGTTCACATGCTTGATAAAAAACGCTTGAGTAATTTTTTTTATATGTTAGATAAGCCTGCATTTGACAACAATCTCACCTGATGTAAACTATAATATTCGTTTAAGTCTAAAATGGGGCATGAAGACCTAGAAGGTAGATTAGGCTTCTCCGGGCCACATTACGAAACACGAAAAAATCCGTTAAAAACTTTCATCCATCCGTTTAAGAGTTGTGGAGTGTGAAAGTGGCGTAATGTGTTGAAATATACTCGAGTGGGGTATCAAATAAAATATCAAATTATTTTGTTATGTGCACGTTACATTACAAAATAATTTGATATTTACTTAAAACACTATTTAAGTAAAGTCTTGTAAATCGTTTATTTTTTTATGTAGATTATGTTGAAAGTCGGATTATAAAATTAAGCAGAGAAATATTGTTTTTAACCCCCGGCACAAAACAAGGTGTTATTATAAGTTTTACGTATAGGTCTATCCATCTGTCGGTGGCATCGTAGCTACCAAACGGTTAAACATTTCGATTCTTTTTCTTTTTTAAAAAATATAGGTTAGCGGAGAGTGTTCTTAGCATGTTTTATAAATCAGTTGAGCCATTTCAAAGATATGTGGAGTTGAAGTTGCAATGAAAATCTAATGTTAGTAAATATACCCGAGTTGACTGTTATACATAACTTATGTGTCACGAATCAGGAAGCAATATGGAAGTAGGTTTAGTCAAAAAAGTTTGTAAAAGAAATGAGGATTAATGTTTACAAATGGGTAAATATATCCGAGTGAGGTGGAATGATGATACAAGATACAAAATCATTTATTTCCATTGTTTGGTTTTACAAAACTTACACACGTCAAAATAAATTACAAAAAAACAATAAAATATAATCATAGTTGCTTAAAGATAAGTAGGAAATAAATTTATGGTATCTGGTCGCTTCGCTTTTTTTACACTAGATCAAAGAAGCGATTAGAATCTCTAGCTCATTTTTGTATTGAAACTTTACAATCATTATTTGTTAGTCTTGTTTTTGATTTTGTGTTGGAGCAGATTCCGTCCCAAGCAGTTTTGTCCCCAAGGTAATCCGATATATTATAATAAGCTTTTTTACAAAGATTGGATGGTTAGAACGACAATTTATTCATAATCAAAATTATGAATAAATTGTCGTCATAATGAGTAGGGGTTTTTTTTCGATCCGGTTTTTGTTTTTATAATATGGACCTGATTAATAGACCAGAAAAATTAATTCCTTCGGTAAGCAAATTAACTAAAGCCAATTCGCTTACGTGATTGAAAGAATTATGGTTTCAGATCTGCTTTCATCATCATCACCTTATTAACGTTCCCACTGCTGGGACACAGGGACTTCTCTCTTGACGAGAGAGATTAGGCTTTAATTCACCACGCTGGCCAAGTGCGGGTTGGTGAATGTCACATGTCCTTCAAACTCTTTTAAAGTTCTCAGAACATGCTGGTTTCCTCACGATGTTTGCCTTCATCGTTAAAGCACGTGTTTAAAGCGCACATAAATTTCTCAAGAAGAAAAATCCAGAGGTGCGTGGCGGGGTTTGAACCCACGACCTTCGGAATGAAAGTCAAGTGTCCTCCCACTTAGCCAACACGGCTTTTTTGATCTGCTTTAATGGAGAATATTCAAAGGTCCGTAAAATTACTTTAAATATATATATTTGATCTCATTGACATGTAAATAGTTGATCAATAACAGCCACCGTTTTTGTGCTTATCTGTGGGTGCCACTATTTAGAGAAATTCTCAGACTTAATAACTACTAATAACAACATAATATATGAAAGCTGGGTTGCTTTAATCGCTTCTCAACTCAGTGTAAAATATTGAAGCGAACTGTCAAGACAATGTTATTTCCTTGATTATACGTAGTTTTTATTTAAATTAGCTTTATGTTGGAAATTAACGTCTAAGAAAATAAACGTTTTGATTTTGACTTTGAATGACTTAATAACAACTTCATTTTCATTAACAAATTCATTCACATACGCCCACGATACTGTATTATTAACTCAATAAAAGCGCTACATGTCAAATACAAAACATAACAATCATACTCACAAATAAACCGTCCACAAACACACTTGAAAATAGGCAAAATTTAATTCCGATTTATGTTGGATGACATTCTCCATTACAAAAGCTGAAGGTAAATCACTAATTAGGTGAGTGGCGATAAAATTGATTTAAATTTAACCCTCCATATTCCTGTATCAGCGGCCATTGCCGATTCATGGGTTTAATAAATTTTCAATAACCTCATTACTCGCTATATTGAGCTTGTCAACTGATAAGCTTTTAAAAATAAATTTGATAGCTATACTCATACTAGACCTAGGGTTCCGTGTACACTTTATCCATATTTTGCACTAAAAAATATATAAAATAGGTAGTTAAAAACATCTTTAAAGTGCTTTAACATGAAGTCAGAACATCCAATTACTGGCTGCGTTGGTTACCTATATAAAATCGCGTTTGATGTATGGGAGCTTATTTAGTTATTTTATATTTATACATATGTATTTGTTGTTACAGCGGTAACAGCAATACATTAATCTATCACGGTTCTTGACATACAGCCTGGTAACAGACAGACAGATGTCGACGTCCTGAATAGAGTCCCGTTTCACCCTTTGGGTAAACCCTAAGGGGGGTCCCCTTAGGGTGTTGGGAAAAAAGTTGCATAGTTCATTTAAAATTATTTCCATACAAAGGTTGTCTGGAAGAAATTGCTTTAAGCAATAAGACCGCCCATTAGGCAAGCTAGGTTAAATTTTAGTTTTAAAATTTTTATATATTTGTATATCATATGGTGTGTGTAATAAAGAATTTTCTATTCTATTCTATTCTATTCATTTATTGATAACAATATGTTACATGTCAAAAAATATTAAATACCATCAAAAACAATACTTGTCAAAAAAACCAAGTCGCGCTACTCAGTTGTTCTGCGGTAAAAAGTTGTGAGATCCAAGTAAATCCAAGTCTTCAAATTTCGTCTCAAAATTCTTTAATGTTTTATATAAATATATTAAGACTTGGCCATCGCCTGAAAACACGTGTTAATTCAATCGCCTGAAAACACGTATAAATTCAATTATTTAGTGCGATGGCCAAGTCTCAATATATTTATATAAAACATTAAAGAATTTTGAGACGAAATTTGAAGACTTGGATTTACTTGGATCTCACAACTTTTTACCGCAGAACAACTGAGTAGCGCGACTTGGTTTTTTTGACAAGTATTGTTTTTGATGGTATCTCATTTCTTTTTGTATTTTGTAGATATTTCTACTTTTTTCCTTCTACTTATTTTATATATGTCCATATAATTTTCTTTTTGCCGGTCTAGATTGGATTTATTTATATTTCGCATTGTTATTACTTTAGTACATATTTCGTATATACGTGGCGTTGCGACAGCGCCCTCTTTACCGGTCTTTTCTAGATTTTTTAGTTTTTCCTTGATTCATACACCAAACACTACTTATATTCCAAATTTGAAGCTTCTAGGTCTGCTAGAAGTGCCTTAGAATTTTGATGATCGGTGAGTCAATGAGTGACAAAATTAAGAAATTTGACCCGTTATAATTCTTTAAATCCTGGTTCAAATTGAATGAATTTTGAAATATACCGTGTCTTTACAATGCCTGCATGGTTACTGAAAATTTCAGTCTTCTAGTTTTATCCACAACGAAGTTACAGGGGGTCGAAAATGGCCTGAATTGCTTCGAGAAAAGGTACGACAACGCCCTCTATATCGGTTTTTTCTAGATTTTTTAGTTTTTCCTTGATTCATACACCAAACACTACTTATATTCCAAATTTGAAGCTTCTAGGTCTGCTAGAAGTGCCTTAGAATTTTGATGATCGGTGAGTCAGTCAGTGAGTGACAAAATTACGAAATTTGACCCGTTATAATTCTTAAAATACTAGTTCAAATTGAATGAAATTTGAAATATGCCGTGTCTTTACAATCCTGCATGGCTACTGAAAATTTCAGTCTTCTAGTTTTATCCACAACGCAGTTACAGGGGGTCGAAAATGGCCTGAATTGCTTCGAGAAAAGGATGGTACGGCCGTGCCGCTTTTTTGCTCGACTTGGTGGGGGCACTGCCGTGCCCCCAGATAATAAAATTATGAAGATGATAATAATAATAGTTGTTGCAAAGAACAGTTGATATAAGAAGTTATCATTTCTAGCAGTCAGAGAGGCCACCCATCTAAGAACTGACGCGCTTAAAGGAGCCCTAGTACACCCAAACATTCACTAGAGCGGTACATTTTCCGCTACATAACATTAATAAATAAATATTTCCGGACTAATCACACAGCATCACCTAACCCCAAACTAAGCAGACCTTGTACTATGGGTGTTAGGTCTGATATACTACATAGATACATTTTGTTTTATAAATACTTACATACAACATTGAACACTGAAAACACCCTGACTCGAAAGCAGAAATTGTAGATTCTACTAAATCTGGTCCCGCCGAACCCTGCGCCTCAGGCGGACTTTCGCTCACCGAGCCACAAAGGTCGTTCATATAATTTATTATTATTTTATTACATCGTTTAAATAATCATCACCCTATTAACGTTAGCACTGCTGGGACACAGGGACTTATTCTCTCTTGATGAGAGAGATTAGTCCTTAATTCACCACGCTGGCCAAGTGCGGGTGGGTGAATGTCACATGTCCTTCAAACTCTTTAAAGTTCTCATAATTTATTATTATTATTATAACATGTCGGTTTCCTCATTGTTGCCTTCACCAAAAAAGCAAAAGTTAAAACGCACATAAATGTCTTAAAAAGAAAATCCAGAGGTGCGTGGCGGGGTTCGAACATTCTACCTTCGGAATAAAAGTCGTGTGTCCTCCCACTTAGCCAACACGGATTTATTATATACACATAATTTATTATTTAACTAAACTAAATCCTACCACAGTTAACCCGGTCCAAAAATTAAACTGTCTAAACAGAGGCAGCAAATAGCGCCAAAAGCCGCAGCTACGCCAAGGAAAGCAATGTATTTCGACAGCCCGATCACGTGTGAATACACCCACGTGGGTGTACCGTGGTTTGGAACTTCTGGTAAAAGTTTAAGACGTTTGAAAAAATATAACATAAAATTAATTTTGTCTAGTCCAACAACAAATAAAAATTTTCCTGGGCGCAGTAAGTAAAAAAGGTGACAAATTATACAGAAATCTGGCCATAAATATTTATTTTGGAAGAAAATCTGGGAATAGCAAGAAAATTGTCGAGTATATTTTAGTACAGTATTAATTCATTTAAAACTTCATTTTTTAAATGAATTAATACTGTACTAAAATATACTAAGTTAAATCAGTGAAATGAGCTTAAAGGTTAAAGGATTATAAAGGTTTTTGACATATACAATTTTTTTTATGTAAAATTTAAAGGAATAGGGTTACTGATACAGAAATCTAGACAACGATATTTATTTTGGCAAAAAACCTGGGCGCATCAAGAAAATTGTCGAGTATATTTTAAAACAGTATTGTTTCATTGCAAAAATGAAGGAAATGGACTTAACTGTAGGTCCGTTCCAGTTCTCAAAGATTTTACTGATTCTATTAAATTAGACGCGTTTTCAGTTTTACATAAGTCATTCAGCTTATGCAGTCCAGCTTGCTCAGCAAATGGTGCCAAAAGCCAAGATCTTAGCAAAGAAAATTAGCTATGGTTTATGGAAATCAAATACTGCACAACAGAAAAAATCATTAAATAATCGTCTTGTAAATATTTACATAAAAATGAATGTCTTGTAGATCCAACAATGTGATTTTACAGTAGGTACTCTTTAAAAACTGATCGATTTAGCTTAATTTTTGGAGTTTACTCCTTAATAAACGATTTGAGTTATAAGGCCCGGTACGGAAATTTTATGAGGAGTAAAATCAAAAAGTGTAACACGTAAAGCTGAGGCGTTACGTAGAAAGAGACAAACATATATATCTGTAGGATTGAACGTGTAAAAGAATGAGATGGAATACATTACACAGCGTATATCATTCTCGGGGTCTCCCGATACTTCGTAGTCTCAACTACGAAGTATCGCGCAAAGAGGTATTGCTGTATTTTATTTTTATTATTTTGTAACATACTTTATGTAATACGCTTTATTGAAGTAATATAAATAATCCGAATAATTACAGATATATGTTTGTTTCTCTTATCATTTTAGCAGATGCGTTCATTTACCCTTTTTTTCTATTCGATATATATCATAATTATAGTTCGTAAGGAGTAAACTCCAATCGTGCGTCGTAGCTGACACACACACACTTTTTTTTTCTGTAAATCTAAGCATTCAAGTGTGTATTTCGAACGGGTTTAAAAGCAATTTGGCGCTTAGACTGTGATTGTCCGTTGGATATTCTGATGAATATCTTACTCAGTTAATGAATTATTTTGCGTTTTGTCCAGACCACGTCACTTAAACGTCTGCAAACTCCTTTATTTCCCACAAAATGCTTTCAATTGCAGCCCTCGTTAGGTATTTGATTTGGCAGATATTTGCTGAAAGTTGTTTAGAACACGGGAAATATTTATGTTCCTTGTTACCTTGCTGCCAGATTTTCACCTCGAAATGGATTTGTGGTCAGGAATTTGTTGCAATTCGGTAGTTAACTCAAAATCGCCTTCGTATTAAATATCACCGTAAACATCAATGAAATTTCCAAGGAGATGTCTTAATTCGACCGTATACTTTTGGCTTATTCTTGCATAACATTGTCTTATGTACCGATTTTAAAGTTGATTTTAGTAAGTAATAAAGGTAAAGCACAATCGACTTTCATTCCGAAGGTCGTGGGTTCAAATCCTGCGACGTAATGTGAGCTTCAAAACGCGTTAAACATCTTATCTAAGCCGATTACAAGCAGAAATTTTGGAAAAATCATTGTTCTAACAAAGCCAAATTACTTGTTAAAAGTATATAAAATATGTAAACGGATTATTTGTTTATGGGACACGACACCATGATTATTTATTTGCCCGAACATTAATATACATACACTTTGTTGGTACAGTCAACAGCAAAAGTAAGTGATTAAATCAACGTTTCAAAACAACTTCTAGTGTGACATGCCAGTTGTAACAAGTCTTTCCAATATTCAATTTAAAATGAAGTTGTTTTAAAGAATTGGTCAAAAGAAAATAATCATAACGACACGAAGGATCGAAATAAATATGATCACTTACTAATAACACATCATTTGTTCCTTTACTTCTATCAATAGTCCGTAACTTTTGACTAAATTTAATGGATATATTATTTTCAGTTAATTTTGATGTTGACTGTACAACATGAAAATACACGAAATTCCCCATTCAGTAAACAAATCAAATTACATAAAGGCTTCTATCAAGAAAAACTATGACACATTCAATATTTCAATTACTGTCACTATTTGTCTCTGGCAATTTGCATTTAACTAGGACTTTTTCGCTCCCTTCCTTCTCGTTTCTTTTTGCGTAGCAAAAAAAAATCTAGTTCTATGGTATAAACTGACTATCAAATATATGAAAACAAAGAAATACCGAGAGACGCAAAATGGCGTTGAACCGAATACCATATTTTTCACTTTATAATTTTATTTAACTTGACACTGGTAGAGTCAAATTATCAAGAATTGAATTGAATTGATCTATCTGAACAAGATGGACAGATGACTTAGTCAAACTTGCTGGCTCTCGGTGGATGCAAGTGGCGACCGATCGGAATGATTGGTCGTCTTTGAGGGAGGCTTATGTCCAGCAGTGGGCGTCTAATGGCTGAAATGATGATGATGATGATCTATCTGAAAGTTATTTAGTTAACAGCTAGAAATTATTGATTTTAAACTACATTTCAACCCCAAAATGTGGCATAACACAACAGAAGCGTGTTTAATCCAGCTTAGGACAGATGAGCCGAGATTAACCCTTGATTGGCAACACGCTGTACGCGCTGTCGGCCGCCACGTAATGTGTGCGATCTATCAGTTTGATGTATATTGATTGAATAGATTATTTACGGACTAAATTCTGAAGCTCAATTTAACAGCAACCAGCAGCTAATTTCTCTAATTATCAACCTTCGCCAACCGCGCCACTGTCTCAGTCAAATAATTATCATCTATATTATTTATTAATAACAAAGTGTTTTTGTTCGTTGTTTAAAGATTATGCTTGACAATTTGTTAAATGAAAGTGAAGTGGTATTGATGTTATAAATATATAGTGAAGTAATAAATAAAGTGAATAATATAGTGAAAACCTCTGTACAATCCAATTATAATGTGTTGTAATATCTCATTAGGTTAATTGTAATTCTTTTGAGATAATAAAGTTCTTTAAACCGAAAAATTAATCGCAAAATGTGTTGGTCCAGGATTTGTTAAGCGCATAACTTAACAATATAGTCCGGTCAATTTAGACATTCGAAGTTACATAAAGTCCCAACAAGCTGAATTTCAGTAAATTGTTTAAAACATAATTATAAACAATGTCTAGAAGTTCCCCATCATTCCCATGTAAGGAATTTTTTTTATTCAAGGTCAAATAATGAGTTTATTGCGATTTTCAGCAAAACGGTAAGTTTTATCATAAAAGTACCTGAGACAAAATTATAGATCATAGAAATGATCTTTAAAAAATGTATGAATACTTTTACGAGCCACCGTTTCTGAGATAATAACGATTCAATAAGTATAAATCTAAATTTAAAATTTTAGAAAATCCCCCGATTTCAATGTTTTATTTTCCTTAAAAGTAAAACACCATAATATTTAGTAATGTTCACGCGATGCTCTTTCATTTGATACCCCACTCGAGTATATTTGCAGATTTTCGGTTTTCCTTCCCCACTCTCACACCCATAACTTTTAAACGGCTCAACCGATTTTCATAAAACATGTCTAAGAAGACCCAGGCCAATACAACAGAAAAAGAACCTTTCATACAAAAAAATGAAATCGCTCCATCCATTGAAAATCGTTCGTAGAAGTCCAAGGGTGGTTTTTAAGGTGAGAAAAGTTCTAATAATTGCCGGGAAAACAGTCATTTTGCATAAATACCTAATAATAAATATAATAATAAATACCCGTGCGAAGCCGGGGCGGGCCGCTAGTTAAATATAAATACTTTTGCACGGACACTCAACACAACAATATTAAGCCCCGTGGGAAGCTCTAATTTTGCGGGTAGGTACTAGACATCAGATATACTTGAGGTATAAGATTCTTTGTTTCTCATAAGAAAATTATTTCGCTTACATGAGAAAACAATAATAAAACTTAAATTTATCCATCTTCAGGCTTGTAACTATACTTAATATAATAGACAAACATATTAAATATGTTTATTAATATTATTTTAACCATAAATATTGATTACCAAGGAGTAGAACATACAAACACTTTACCCCTCGGCGACAGCGAACCGGCTACCGCAAGCGGACCATCACCCACCGCGCCACGGAGGCACTCAAATACGTCAGTTAGCAGTTAGTCGTTCGGGAAAAATAGTTAGTAGTTAGTCGTTTGGGAAAAATAGTTAGTAGTCTATTGGGAAAAATAGTTTTTGTGTAAAAAAAAATAGACAGTAACTGACGCACTATCGGCCTCCGCGAGTGATTTAAGAGCACTTGTTCCGAAATGCCCGCGTTTAATCCCCATAAATTCGGGAGACTGAAGTATTGGATTTTTATAGGTTAACCGAGGTGAAAAAAGACTATTCGGGTGAAATAGAACATATAAAACACGCTCCGAGCGATTACTGGGGCGTAAGTCTTGTGTAAATAATATATTGCCTTATGTTAAGGCACTCTCCGTTGTAAATTTTGGGTTTCGGATTGATTAAATTTTCCAAGCTTTTGAATTGTATATAACTGAATTTAATTGTGCTGTGAGTGTTCTATAACCTTCGATCTTCACGTAAATTTGCGAGGAGTTAGTTAACGATTGTCAAAGTAAAAATATATATTGCACATGCATACTGCATGTTTTCAAATGTCGTTTTATCTTTGTGTGGTTCAATAGCTGTAATCTTTGAAAATTTTAATAGATCATATAACTGACATAATCAGGGAACTCACCGAAGTACTCCCACCGGTCCAGCGCTTCCCCGGAACACTCATTTCACTCACAAAGATGCACTGTTGTCTGTAAATTGGATTTTCACGGTTTTCACAGGTGGGACAGTTTCACAGTTTTTTGAATATTTTTCGATGCAGCGCGCGCGATCTTGTAGATTGTCAATATGGAGAACGAACAATCACCCCAGTTGCGCGAGGCCTCGGATAGGTGGCGCCTTGCGGCGGGAAGTATGGTTTGTTTTCAAAATCAAGCCAGAATAATAAATAAAACCCAACACCGTTTATCTCTGATTCTTCTTGTTAGAAAATTAACGTAAACTTGCATCTTTTATTGTATATAGGGTGATGGTGATGTAGTTTGTAATTTTTTTATTTAGGGGAGGTTCGCTTATACGATTTTACCATAATTTAACAGTCACAAAGTTTCCGGCAATATTTAAAAAATAATAATTAAATGAATTATAGATACACTCAGCAAAGTATAATACGTTTTAAAGAACGAGTATCGAGGAAAGCCTTAAATCTCATTGAAGTCATTACGACGCTTTTAATAACAACAAATTAATTCAAAGAAAAACATAAATAGAAGTCGAACTAAATGAAGATAGAAAAAAAAGAAAAGATGGAAAAATTGCACAAGTTTGTACGAAAACAGCTCTAGTTAAGTCTTAAAGTAGGAAATAGCCAACGTTTCCGGGATACTAAATTAAAATTTAAGTTTTAATGACTAGCCAGCCTCTTGTGCCTACACGGCTGTAAATTCAAACCAACATATTGGACATTTCTCATTTAAACCGACTTCAAAAAAAGGCGTGGTTAAATATTGGTTTGTTATTAAGAATTGTGACGACGGCGCCTTCAGTTGGCAACGATTTATTATTTTCATTTTTTTTTTACGGATATTACCGAGTATTGAGTTTCTCGTTCGTTCTATTTTGTGATTGGTTGTAATTTAATTTATTAAGTTGGTACGCAAAGCGTTCGTTCTATTTTGTGATTGTTTGTTATTTAATTTATTTAGTTGTTACACTGGAAATGCAAGCGATTGGTGAACAGCTTTTCCCCCTCTCTTGGCGGGATTTGAAGGTGGTTAAATAGAGTTCGGTTGAGAACACGAGACTTTTTTTTTGGAACCGTCATCGAGTAAACATCTCCGCCAAGAGACTTGTCCGTTTCCGCGCTGCCAAAAGTTATATAGCCTTACTTAGTTAAGTAGGCTTGTACGTTAAAGTTTAAAAATTCCTTTGTGCATAAAGTGAAGTGAATAAAATACATCAGTGATTGGGCGAAGCGATGGACGTTTTGATGAAAATTTCTGCGTACGTTGCTTATGACCTACATATTATGTGGACTTGCAAACATGTGTCTTCGTGCATCACACTCCACTCTGGGCAAGAGCGCTCCTGGCAATGGCGGTGCAAGGATTAATAGCAATCCTGCTGGCGTCGCAGTACCCAACGGCCAGCGGCGGGTAGACCTGTGCACAATCAGCAACCCTACTGGACTGTTGAAAATTGCTGGTGAGTCGTTTTCATTTCATCATAATAATAAATAATAAATAACTATTTCCTCTCTAAGCTCGGTAAGCTCTAAGCTTGTGTTACGTGTACTAGATATCTGATATACTTAATATAATATACATACATATATAGATATTTTTATTATACATATTAAACACCCAGACCAAGGAGAAAAGTGCTTGCAGAACATACAAACAATTTTACCCTCGGCGGGAATCGAACCCTCTTGCTCTGCAAGCGGTCATTCGCCCACCGCGCCACTGAGGCAGTCGCATTATGACGAGGAATATTGTTGAGAGTTCCTAGTATTACAAAAATCGACTCGACAGTACAAAATCTAAGATTCACAATTGTTTAGTGGGTGATTATGTTTTAATCGAATATAAGGAGAATTAATTGAAACTGGATCCAAAGTTCAAAAGACCGTTCAAAATTATTGAGTTGTTAGACGGAGAATGATATGAGGGACTTAAAGTTTAAAAAATCCTTTGTTCATAAAGTTAAGTGAATAAAATACAGTGATTGGGCGAAGTGTTTTCTTTCACATCGTTAATATAACCCTGTCGCTATGTCCGATGGCCCTGAAAACGTCAAGTTTCCCATCTCGCCTCCCCGAGGGAGTCGACATATTCTTAAAGATCTATAATCTCATTATTAATTATTTATTTAATGGTGGTTATAGATGAAAATGCATGCAAATGTGGCAAGCGAACAAACACGGCCTGAATGTGTTTTTTTTTATATTCAACATTTTGCATGTGCGTGTAGCAATTTCTGAGTTCACATTTGAAACAACCATGTATCAAATGTTTTGGCGTTCGTTAGTTTCGTGGTTTTAATTACACATTCAACTGAGCTGTTGAAATATAATGGTGTCTGCGTAGTTTAGTGGGTTTCATTTTGCGGTGAGTTTGAAAACTCTGCTTTTGGGAAGTGAGTAAGTTACGTAGGAGTACGTAGGAAGTTTCGTGAGTTACGAAATTGGTTTGAAAATACCTGCTTGCATACTAGTGAGATCGTTTTTAGCGATAAGGCAGCCCGTTGTACCACTTGCTTTGTTTATGTTCCTTTGTCTAGCCCAGGTGCCAGTTGTGGGTGCGCATAGTACCTACCTATATTATATTCAGTATGTTAGCTGACGAATATTACTAAATAAATAAATATAAATATTTCCTGACTAATTACACAGCATCACCTAACCCCAAACGAAGCAGAGCTTGTACTATGGGTCTTTGGTGACTTTCTTTGTAAAAACATACTTATTATACATAGAAAACACCCAGACCAGAAACCAAAAATTGTAGACCGTACAGAATCTAGTCCCCCGGCGTTAATCGAACCCGCAACCTCTTGAGCCCCAGACACACCTTCGCCCACCGAGCAAAAGAGGTTGTATTAATATTCTTATTTGTTAGTTTGTAAGATTGTAAGTTACCAAAGCACCCACAGTAAAAGGTAAATTGTGTTTGCATCTTATTTCGTGTCGATTATCGTGTGTGATTTTTTCCTTTCATTTTAACTCCCGACCAAAACAGAGGGGTGTTATAAGTTTGACGTGTCTCTGTGTGTCTGTCTGTCTGTCTGTCTGTCTGGGACATCAAATCTCCTGATCGAATGGAGCGATTTCAATTTAGTTTCTTTTTTGTATGAAAGGTGAGGTTTGTGCGAGTGTTCTTAGACATGTTTCATGAAAATCGGTCGTTTCGTTTAAAAGTTATGAGGGTGAGAATGGGGAAGGAAAACCGAAAATATTAAAAAATATTTAAAAAAATATGCAAATATTATCATAATGAAGCGCATCGCGTGCACATTACAAAATATTATGGTGTTTTTTACTTTTAAGCAAACTAAGGTTTAAAATCGGGTGTTTTTTTAAATTTAGATTTATCTTATTGAAATCAAAAAGTTTCAAAACAAAAAACAAACATAGAAAGTGCAACATAGGTACATATATCAAAAAAGATACAGAAACACCGCATCGAAAATTGAGGTATCATAGAAAATTAACAGTAAAAATACTAAAACCCAATTCCGTGTGAATTCTTCCGTCACCCTGTTCCCCTTTGTCGAGCATCTTGTCTCAATTTCATCAAAGTTGCCTATACAAACGTGCCGAAATGAACACACGTTTTTTCTCCGTTGTAATTCAAGTATACTTCCCCTCGCCAAAGAATAATTTAGCTCTGGGTACAGAAGGGCTGATTACACTGAAGCAACATCTATACCAATATTAAATATTAAAGTCCTGAAGAGTTTGTTTGTTGGAACGCGCTATTCTTAGGAATTACTGGTCCGATTTCAACAATTCTTTCACTGTTATAGATGCTATTGTTCGAGGAAGGGAGAATTAATTAAAAAACTATGACAGTCCCATCGGTATACAAAGTTAACTTTATAACAAACTTATAATAAACATCATCATCAACACCATATTAACGTTCCCAGTGCTGGGACACAATAGACTTCTCTCTTGATGAGAGAGATTAGGCCTTAATTCACCACGCTGGCCAAATGCTGGATCCACCAAATGGTGGATGTCACATGTCCTTCAAACACATATCATATCATATCCATTAATAGATTGGGTCTGTTTACTTCGGGAGTCAACTCGATCAGGCAGCGACTAGCTAATAGTTATTTTATTGATAGTATATAGGTAGTTTTAAAGGTTTTTGTTATTTTTTGTATGTTATAATTTTGTAATTTATTTATTTATTAATTAATATTAATTAACACGGTTAGATACCAATTACATTAATAATTTAAATAATAGCTTAGTACATCAATTCATAAATATCACAATCAAATAATTATTATAAAAGAGAAAAATTATATAATACTAGATACATTTAATAGGTCAAGTAAAAATTAAATAAAAATTAATCATAATTTTAAGTTAATTTCACAGAAACATAAACAAGCTCTTATTAGAGTACTCCAACTGTCAGAGAAGATGTAATGTTCATTGTGTCCATCTAGGTGTGTTCACTTTCTTAATGTTTAATATGTGACCATCCGTGAAGATCTATAATTAGCTTTCTGTTACTACTAGGTTAGCTATAGTGATAATCTTGGCTGTTGATTTTCCTTACAAATAAATAAATAAATAAACACTTTAAAGTTCTCAAACATGTCGATTTCCTCGCGATGTTTGCCGTCACCGTTAAAGCACACATACATTTTCAAGAAAACAAATCCAGAGGTGCCTGTCGGGGTTTGAGCCCACGACCTTCGGAATTAAAGTCGAGTGTGTTCCCACTTAGACAACATTACACGGCTTAGCACAACAAAATTATAATATTTTACTTAAAACACTTAAAAGGCTTCGAACATTTTTGTTGGAGCCTGGCATACCTACTAATCCGCCATTTTGAAAACAACATGATTCGGCGGCCAGTGATGAAACTCATGTCATCCGACAGAGTAAATGATTACAAACAAAAAGTGTTCTATGATCAAATCTCCTAAGTGATACGGTTTCTGAGATATTTGGGTCTATAAACTATAGAAAAAATCTGTCCCCTGAGCTATGTTCTACTTTACTATATTTTTCTTTTTTCTGACTCTAATATCTCAGAAACCGTATCATTTACTCTGTCGATTGACATGAGTTTCATCACTGGCCGTCTGCCCAAATCGCAAAGACAATGACAATTCAATTGTTTCCGTATTCATGGCGCTTGCAACAGCGTCGAAATATCGGAAAACTCAAAAACCGTCAAATCATGGTATGTTACCCGTTTTAAATCATAATATTGTTAAAAACCATGATAATTTAAAAAGTTATAAATAATACATAGTTTAACTATATGGAACTAAGCAAACTCATTACGAGTGTCCCAGTCAACTTTACAGCCTAATTGTAAGAGACACGTATGTGGTCACTCATAGGGCGTTCAGACGCTGAACTATGTAGAACCTTGGTCGAGTGGCTCTTTGTTTTTTAACCCCCGACCGAAAATGAGGGGTGTTATATGTTTTACATAACCCGCACTTGGCCAGCGTGGTGAATTAAGGCTTAATCTCTCTCGCCAAGAGATAAGGCCCTGTGTCCCAGCAGTGGGAACGTTACTAGGGTGATGATGATGATAAGTTTGACGTGTCTGTCTATCTGTATATGGTATCATAGTTCCCGAACGGATGAAGCGATTTCAATTTTTATTTTTTGTATTATATGTGAGTGCGCGAGTGTTCTTAGACATGTTTGATGAAAATCGGTTGACCCGTTGAAAGTATGAGGAGTAACCGTGGGGAAGAAAACCCGAAAATCTAATTAAAGCGCATCACGTGCACATTACAAAATAGCATGTATTTTTAACCCCCGACCAAAAAAGAGGGGTGTTATAAGTTTGACGTGTCTGTCTGTCTGTCTGTCTGTGGCACCATAGCACCCGAACGGATGGAGCGATTTCAATTTAGTTTTTAGTTCGCATCGCGTCCACATTACATAATATTATGTTGTTTTACGTTTAAGGAAATAATGGCATTGAAATCGGGGGTTTTTCTTAAATTTTAAATTTAGATTTATTACTTGTAAGGCTTATAAGGTAACAAAGGCTTTGAAATCGGGGGTTCTTTTAAATGTAAACTTTTCAAGTTTTCATCGACATAAATATGCCCGTTTGTTAGGTTAAGCTTTAAATATGCAGTTATTGTAAAGAGTTTCATATCTATTGACTCTTCTGAAGAGTAATTAACATTAAAGGTTAACCAATTGGTCGGTAAATGTTGTTGTGGTTCCGAATTAATTAACCACAAAATACGGCCAACGCATGAATTGTGGCAAGAAATGTTATTTCATATTAAGTATTAATTTCTTTAATTCTAGTTTTGTTTGTTTGATTATTAATTGCCTGTTTATTGAATATGAAATTAAACATTTTTAATTACAAATAAAATATTTGATTTTGAAAAAAATTGTTAATTGCATTGCTTGCCGATGTTTGTCGCATTGTTTTCTTTTTTTGTCACACATGCGTACATACATGGTATTGTAAATCCATACTAATATTATAAATGCGAAAATTACTTTGTCTGCCTGTCTGTTCCTTTGTCACGCAAAAACTACTGAGCCGATTTGAATGAAATTTGATACACAGATTTTCTAGAGCCTAGGAAAGGGCATGGCCACTTTGTACCTCGGAAAAATCCATTATAACGGTGGTAACACCGCGGAGCAGAACTTGCTCATGATCTTTTTTTTATAATGTTTTTTAAGGCAAACTAACAGATCTGCTCCAAACTTACAGACTTAGAGTCGCAGAATATGAATAAAATTTGAGTACATCAAAAAACCGCTATTCATTATTCTATAATTTATTATAATAAGTATTTCTAGCATTTGAGTCGAATTCGTATTTCCACTTAAAATAATATAATCATAAACTTGAAAGTTCTGCTTTCTGTATCGCAGTCTTTATTGCATCCTCAAACTGAGATGACGCAGATATTTCTACGTAAATCAGTTTCACGAGACGGTATAAACTTGAAGATATGCAGGACTTAGCATGAAACTTACTTGTGCTTCTGGTTGATGCAACATCTTTATGTTAAAAAATCTCTTATAGAGACTATGCCGAGCAAAGCGTAGATGTGGAAATTTTCACATCTACGCTGTGAAAAGTTTTTTTTTACTATTTTGATTTTATTTGTAGAATACTCATAATAATAATAGTCATAATAGTCATTTATTGATAACATAAATTATAATTCACAATATGGTTATGGTATAAATTGCTGGGCACAAATTTATTACTTATTTAAATTATTTTTGAATAAATTAAAAAGTGTACACACATTCTGAAGATGACTTGAAGTGATGAGTTATAAAATAAAGTATGTGATGCGACAATGGATTAATTAGAATTTGGATTATTTTAAAATGTTTATTTAAATTATTTTTGAATAAATTAAAAAGTGCCTACACACATTCTGAAGATGGCTTGAAGTGATGAGTTTTAAAATATTTTATGTGATGCGACAAAGGATTATGTAAGAATTTGAATTATTTTGATATTGCAAACTGATTTGGAAATCTTACAATCGTTATAACAAACTTTGCCTAGATATGAAAAAGTCGTCTATGGCCGAAACTTATTGACAAAAATAATCTTCGATTAGGTACTTTTTAACACCCGACCAAAAAAAAGGTGTGTTATAAGTTTGACATCATAGGTCCCGAACGGATGGAGCGATTTCAATTTTTGTTTTTTGTAAGAAAGGTGAGTTTGGCGCGTGTGTTCTTAGACATGTTTCATGAAAATCGGTTGTGCCGTTTAAAAATTATGGGCGTGAGAGTGGGGAAGGAAAACCGAAAATCTGCAAATTTAATCGTGTGGGGTATCAAATGAAAGCGTATCGCGTGCCCATTACAAAATATTATGGTGTTTTTCATTTAAGATAATTAGGGCGTTGGAACCGGGGGTTTTCTAAAATTTTAAATCTAAATTTAAAATTTTTATTAACTCAATTGTTAGCAATAACAGATTGTAATCATTGATTAAAGGTTATCAGAAATAAGTCCAGCCCTAGTATGTTTAAGTAAGTGTTATGCTTGCATTATTTTCATTATGCACAATTAGAGAACCTTAGAATTGCGAATTAATTCAAATACTATGACTTTAAGGTGACTAGGTTTAGTCATTAATGTTCCCACTTCTGGGACACCTCAGTGTCGAATCACATCACGAAGAATTTCTCTCTTCACGAGAGATTAATCATTAATTCACCACTGGCCAAGTGCGGGTTGACGAATGTCACTTGACTTTCAACATCTTCAAGGTTCTCAGAACATGCCGGTTTAAAGCGCACATATTTTATCTAGAGGAAACATTTAGAGGTGCGCGGCGAGTTTTGAACCCACGAGCTTCGGAATGAAAGTCGAGTGTACTCCGACTTACTAACACGGCTTCAAGATATAAATAGATAGATTTAGAGTTAAACGTCGTCTTAAGCCATAAATATTGATGATTATGTATAACACACGTGTTACATAAGATAGAACAGGTTTTCAGTAACGATACCTAAAATAAATAAGATCAGAGAGATATCCTGTACTTCAGTTATAAATAAACGGATATTATTTCCTTGTCCTAAAATAAGAATGTTCTTGGAATCATTCAATATGGTGTATAATTTGAGAGAGAGAGAAAACATTTATTGACACAACACACACATAACCAGTAAAATACAATGAAATAAAATAAAATAAAATATTTATATATAACTAAATACTATTTAAACATAAATAATTGAATATGTTGTGCCAAAAGCTCAGCTGTTCAGTTGTTCAGCGTATGCAGATCCACCATTATCGAATTTGTGTTTCTGAACATCGTAACCATTTTATTATCATAGTCGGGGAAAATATTATTTAAGAGAATACATTTTTATCTAATAATTTTGTTCTTATTTTACTGATGCAGTTAATTTATTAGACAGGTTTTTTATATTCAGTTCAAAATTAGTTAAGTACAATATAAATTGTCCTAATAGTCATTCATATAAAAAATTGACAAATTATTTTAATATTAATACACTTAATAACTTAAAACAATCTCTTAGAAAAGCTGCACATTAAAAAATTAAAACATTAAAAAATAAAACTCTATACTTTAGAAATCTTAGTAAATTAAATTTGATAATTATGAGATGGACTTATACTACACAAGGGATCCGTGTATACACTACTAGCAATAAAAAATATATTGAATTTTTTTATGCTTGCGAAATATTCCGTAGTTAAAAGATTCGGTCAACCATCTAAGTACTGGCCTTCTCGCGTCGCTAACTTTATGAAAATCACATTGGTTGTATGGAAGTACCCAAATATATATTTTTTTGTTAGTTTTTAGTTTTGCTTGTAATGTTATGTTAGCGGCAAGAAAAATACATCAACCCTTAAAATTACAGTTCTAACAGTTATGCGACGAAGTCTCAGTTAAAGTTCCCTTTTACCCTTTTGGTATGTTACTATAAAAAAAATATCCAAGACTTTAATTACTTCCATTAATATATCACTGAGTCATAGCTCAGTATTTTCCATCAAAATGAAAGCAAAATACGCTTAAAGCACTAGAATAAAAACTATTCAAGACTGCTCTTTGGTGCTTCAACGGGGCCCGTCGTAAAAGAGCATTACAGCGTTTCCTCGATTTGCATCGAAGCCATTTGCATTCGGATTGTACCGAGACTGCTTTGTTCTACAATGGCTAAGGAAATCAAATATTGCATACAAACATAAAAATGTTAGCTACGTCAAGATAATAATCGTTGACATCATTATCATTATCAATTTGACATATTTATTAAGTAATTGAATTTGATGATTTGTTTGGTTTGACATTATTAGTACTGAAAAACCAGTGTAAACAAAATGTAATTGTGACGTATAATAATATTATCAATAAATGACTATTAATGACTATTACTATTAATGACTATTAACGTTTCCACAGCTGGGACATAGGGACTTGGCGAAAGAGGTTAGGTTTTAATTCACTACGCTGGCCTGCGGGTTGGTGAATGTCTCATGTCCTTCAAACTCTAAAGTTCTCAAAACATGTCGGTTTCCTCACGATGTTTGCCTTCACCATTAAACGCACGTGTTGTAAACACAGCTTTTTATCAAATCGTTTATTTGATCACTATTAACCCTACTGCGCAATGCTTAGGACTGCTAATGTGTTTATCAGTCTATGTATTTATGCATGTTCCTTTGCCTCACTACCCGGACCAAACGCCTGGGGCGATTTCTATGATTCACAATTCAATCGATTCCTCTGACGGCGAGTGCCACTCGCCATCAGAGTTAACATGACGTTTAAAAATTCAACATGGTGACTACTGGACGCGATTTTGTACAATTAAAAAAAAATAGTCTACTAATTATTCATGTGGGGTGTCGTTGAATAGGTATTTAAAAATCAGTAATAGTTTCAACATTTTATGATCCGATTGATCGTTAAGGGTCTAAGCCAATTTATCTATTAGATCAATAAATAAGTATTGTATAATTATTACCACAAGGTACCACAGATTATGTAATATTTTATGAAAGCTAAGATTAATTTAACATACATACAATTAGATATGTACATACATCTAATTTTAAGTGAGCCATTGTGTTTGGTATGAGAATAAAGTTCAAAGTAGCGTAACAACCATTCTCACTTAAGAGGTTTTCATAGACAGTACAAATTCCAAAAAAAATATTTATTCGCAGTCGGGTTACATTTATAGTTTTGCTATGCGTTTGGAGCAATATACGCGGGCTTAGTCCAGAAATCCCGGGCTGGTATGCTACGCCACTGCCAAGAGAACGCCCTATAGCGGTAGCAAAGCATAAAAAAAAACGGTTGTCTGTACAGATAGTTGAACGTGACAACTGATTGTGCCTCTTTTTTATGTTAGATAAGACCTCATTTGACCACAATCTCACCTGATGTAAAGTGACGATGTGGTCTAAGATGGGGCATGAAGACCTAGAAGGTAGTTGGCTTCTCCGGACCACATTATGAAATACGACTAAATCGCTTCACGCACTGGCCCAGCCCGGAGGGTGGTGACAAGCCGCGGCCGAAGCCTACCACCAGAGACTGTTCTTAGCACCAGCCGGAGGTCACGTGTACAGAAAAACCTCTTTGTCGCTCGTTCCGCGCTCTCGCTTGCACTTCAAGCCATATGAAGCCTTATGCCAATGGAACGCCTCAGAACGAGGTACCGTCGCATGAGTGATGTTTTTTCGTGCGCGCAGCGGGCTCCATCGAATTATAAGTCGTTGTCACTTCAAAATCACAGTTACCTACACAATAACAATTATTATTTACGAGCCTCCCACTTTGCTCTTTTCTAATCATAACGTGGTTTTCGGTTGATGCATGTCGCTTCGATCCGAAATAACTAGACGTTTATATTGGCCTATGCCAAGAAATTAGATGAGATCCATGTCGCTAAATAGGCATGATTACTACATGAAAAAATTGTGTTTTGTTTAGTGTCTGTCCGACAAAAAATACTGGAAACCCTGGACATTTTTAAAGAGTTACGTGAGGCGAAATTACATGTTGATTTTCGATAGCAAGAAACCAAAACGGATATATTTTTTAATATCTAAATAACGGACCAATTATAAGTTTTTTGTCATCTGTCTTATTCTAGCATAGAATTAAAACACCATTTTAATTCTATGCTATATTTGAAAAAACATGGCTTGTACAAAACAAACAGTATTCGTTCCGTAAACTAAAAACATTGAAGCATCATTTCCGAATCGGAAACCAGAATAAAAGTCTAGCGGAGTATTATTTTGACCTCGCCAGCTGCTTAAAATTCATCCCTTGCATAAACTTTGCCTTCGTTTAAATGAAATGCGGAACGAACAGAGAATAAGGGTTTTAATAAAAGCTATAAGTCTAATAAGATTGATTCTAACGAAATATCTATATAAATAAAAATGAATTGTTGTTCGTTAGTCTGATTAAAACTCGAGAACGGCTGGGCCGATTGAGCTGATTTTGGTTTTAAAATGTTTGTCGTAGTCCAGGGTAGGTCTAAACGGTGAGCAAATAAGGAAAAATTGCCGGGAACTTTTTACCCGTGTGACGCCGGGGCGGGTCGCTAGTTGAAAATAAAACTACGCTATTACCCGTGATAATGATATTGGAACCTTTAATTCCGTACAGCAACATATAGAAGGCGGAACAGATGGTCGTTGAGGCTGAAGTTCAAGGATGGAGACCACGGATCGGCAAGCGCAGCGTAGGACGTCCAAAAACTAGATGGATGGACGACCTGGTAAAGGCGGCGGGCTCACGGTGGATGCAAGTCGCTGCCATCCGAAGTTGCTGGAAATATTGGAGGTAGCAGTAAGTGCTGTTAACATTGACAGGTTATAATAGTAGCTATTGGCACAATAGCAGCTATTGCGTTATCAGTCCCAAGAATAACCGGTTATTGTGAATCACCGGTTATTGTAAATCACCAGTTGTTATTGTGAATAACAAGTGATTTATAATAACGATAGTGATCACTCGTTATTGTATCACAGTCGTTATTGAAAGCAATAGCTAAACATATCACGGCAGTGCAGCTATCACGGGTTTTAGAAAACCGAAAATCTGCAAATATACTTGAGTGGGGTATCAAATGAAAGCGCATCGCGTGCACTTACGTACTGTTACTTAATATTATGGCGTTTTACTTTTAAGGAAATTGAGGCATAGGAATCGGGGGTTTTTCTTAAATTTTAAATTTAGATTTATTTATCAAACGTTATAAAGTAACTCCTATAAGTCTGATACGAGTATGCATCGTAAAATCTTTTTATTAAAACGGTGGTGTTGTGGTTGTGATACGTGTAAGTTGACTCTTAGTTTAAAGTACGTGGGTAAAGAAAGCACTAGACCGTAAAATTTGGTATATATTGAAGCAGCCGTTATGGTAAGTAAAATTTCATAGGTCAATAACATAGATGAAAATCTAGTAACCGCTACAGACAGAATATTACAAGACGGTATCTATTGCTGCATTATCATCATCAACACCATAATAACGTTCCCTTCTCTCTTGTCGAGAGAGATTAGGCCTTAATAGAAATAAGGCCTTAGGAGAAGCCATCTTCTAGGTCTTCATGTCCCATCTTAGACCACATCGTCACTTTATATCAGGTGAAATTGTGGTCAAATGAAGGCTTATCAATCTTAAAAAAAAAAAAAAAAACACACTGGTCAATTGCAGGTTGGTGAATGTCACATGTATTTTAAACTCTTCAAAGTTCTCAGAACATGCCGGTTTCCTCACGATGTTTGCCTTCACCGTTAAAGCAGTGCAAAAAAAAAAGGTGCACGGCGAGGATTGAACCCACGACCTTCGGAATGAAATCGAGTGTGCTCCCACTTAGCCAACACGGCTTTTTCCTGCATTGTACTCATGGTATGTACAGTTTGTCTGCCTCAGTGGCGCGGTGGGCGGAGGTCCGCTTGCGGTGCAAGAGGTAGCGGGTTCGATTCCCGCTGAGGGGTCAAGTATTTGTATATTCTCCAAGCATTTCTCCATGGTCTCGGCGATTTATGTGTATATTATTGAAAAAATATAATATCTATCTATATCTATGATATTAAGTAAGTACTATACATACATTTATCAGATATCTTGTACCCGTAACACAAGCGACATTGCCCGGAACTATTTAATTTTAATTTAATTTAATTTAAATTTTGTGTTGTTCTTAATTATAAAAGCGAAAGCTTGTAAGGATAAATTTGTTTGTTAATCAGACAGCAAATGGATTTGACTAAAACATTTCCTTTTTATAAGTATTTCACGAATAAACTTAGAACAATTTTTTCTTGACAATCCACTCAAGAATATATTGCTACACGGGTAATAAATATCTAAACGCTTCTGCACACGACACCGCCACCGCGCCACCCCCGCGCCGCTCCACTCAAGCTATCTCAAAATCTAACGTAAATTTCATAACGAGAATGTTTAACGCGTCCCTGCCCCAGGTCTAAAACAAAACAGCATACACAGCGATACACGGTAGACACCCTAGCTTTAATGTTCATGCATTACATTCACCGATTCAACGCACACTTTGATATTATGTCAAGTATGATTCGTAACATTCGCAATAGCAAATGGAACACGAAGAATGATCGATTGTGACATCATTGTTAGGACAGAATGCCTAGCGCTTGTTAGTGTTGCGTTTATAGTATACGACACGATGTTTATTAATTAACATAGGCTATATATTCCTGAAATCTATATACTAAAAAAAACATTTATCAGATCAAAATACAAGTACCCAGACAAGTTATAACACTATTTAGATTTATAACGGGATATTTACCATGATTGATTGTCTTTCGAGTTTCCCTATTTACAACCTCCGGCCCGTACCGGTTTGCAATATAACTTTTGAAACTATCATGGTTATCAATATTATTTAGATTTATAACGGGATATTTACCATGATTGATTGTCTTTCGAGTTTCCCTATTTACAACCTTCGGCCCGTACCGGTTTGCAATATAACTTTTGAAACTATCATGGTTATCAATATTATTTAGATTTATAACGGGATATTTACCATGATTGATTGTCTTTCGAGTTTCCCTATTTACAACCTCCGGCCCGTACCGGTTTGCAATATAACTTTTGAAACTATCATGGTTATCAATATTATTTAGATTTATAACGGGATATTTACCATGATTGATTGTCTTTCGAGTTTCCCTATTTACAACCTCCGGCCCGTACCGGTTTGCAATATAACTTTTGAAACTATCATGGTTATCAATATTATTTAGATTTATAACGGGATATTTACCATGATTGATTGTCTTTCGAGTTTCCCTATTTACAACCTCCGGCCCGTACCGGTTTGCAATATAACTTTTGAAACTATCATGGTTATCAATATTATTTAGATTTATAACGGGATATTTACCATGATTGATTGTCTTTCGAGTTTCCCTATTAACCGGTACGGGCCGGAGGTTGTAAATAGGGAAACTCGAAAGACAATTAATCATGGTAAATATCCCGTTATAAATCTAAATAATATTGATAACCATGATAGTTTCAAAAGTTATAAGTTATAACACGTTCACCAAGTTACCTATAGTACAAGCTCTGATTAGTTTGGGGTTGGTGATGCTGTGTGATTAGTCCGGAGATATTTCTTTTCGAAGCTTTGCTACTGTGTGATAGTGTCAACGCTATACTAATTGAAAAGTTATTCTAAACTTACAAACATCAAATTCCGTCGAAAGCGCTCTATCGATTCAATTTATCCCTGTGTCATCATCATCATTATTTTGAGCCATACAGCATACATAATGATTTATTTTGATTGGAAGCAGCCTACATCCAACTTGATTCTTTATCTACACATTATGTCCATGTAACTGGTCGTGTATATCGATTTAAAACTTTCGAAAGATTTTTAATAGCAAACGGAATTCCAATAAAAAATTATGAAATATCGGAATTTATTTTAAATAGGTAAATAATCTTGAAATTGCTTTTTATTAAGTAAGTAAGTAAGGATTAGTAAACGCTGTTTGTATTTTCAAATAATATTATGTTTTATTGGTCAAATATACAAACAACCAGGTGCTTACTGTAAGCATCAGGCTTATTTATCTCTGATTACCAGGTAATCAGACCCTACCACGAAACACTATAATTTATTTCATTGCAAGAATCGTCATGTATAAACAACCTCTTTTATTATTGTGTCAGAGAGAATTCAAAGTTTAACGGCGAATGCTCCTGTTCTTTTTTCAAAACCATATTGCAGTTTTGCAGTTCAATCCATCATCAGATCTCGGTCAGACAGGACGATGAAAAATATCTTGATTGAAACATCGATATTTTATAGTATCCACAGAATGACAGAAAGAGATAGATAGAGAATAGAAAGATTGGCTTAGAGATTGGGGCTTGTAATCCAAAAAGAATGGTTTAAAATTTATAACTTAGATGTAAAACAATATTAAAGTATTTTTTTATTTATTTCAAATGCTGATATACATGTGTATTGGATGACAATATTTCGTATGTTTTTTTCCACAGAACATTTTTTTGCACTATTCGGAATTACTTCTAAAAAAAACTAAAATACTAGTTCTATAAAAAAAATATTTGAGTGTTAGATAGCCCATTTATCGACCAGCTCCGGCTACTTTTTACCGCGGGAAAACCCGAAAACACGGGCAGTCCCTGTGTCCCAGCAGTGGGAACGTAAATGGGGGTGTTTAAGCTTTATGCTACACCTTAAGAATCAGAGATTTAATAAACTAACAATTTTCTTTTTGGAATAATAGCATTAATGTTTCGATGTAAAAAAAAGGTGTCACTGTATACAAAACACGATAAACAATAATAATAATAAATTTTATTCAAATAATAACAAAATTCACTTATAACTATAGGTATAAAAAATTTTAAAATTGGTTTGGAATACATAAGCCTGAACTAGGGTAATCCTAAAACAATAGGCTAAACGACATAAACAATAGGCTAGATAAATAAACTAATAAGCAGTATTTCTAAAAACATAAATATAACTTATAAATTAGTGACTAATTAAAATAACCTAAGCAATAAATATAAACATGCTGTGCAGCTGAGTTTGCAAAAAATAGAATGACAATATCAAACCTGATTTAAAAGTTAAGAACATTATTCGCAAGGTAACGAGCTCACGTACGTACGAGTATAATTAATAAAGTTTCAGGAACATGTTTCTGATGTTTTTCTTTATTTCTTTAAAACGAAGCTGCTGCGTGTTACTCAATTATTCGGAGCTTGTTATTTGCTTTTACAGCTTACAACTTTTGCCAGTTTTTAAAACCATTTCCTTTTTTGTTTCAAACGTTTTCGCGATAGCATTTAAGGATATAAACATTTAATTTATAATAATAATAATATACCATTTCAGGCATATGGCCCATATAATTAACACTAAACAGTGGCTCGGCAATGTCCACGTATTTGCTTGCAACTTCACCTCCGTGCTCGCCCTCGGCTGTGTTTGCATCCGACAGTGACAGTGACAGTTACTAATCCGTGACACACGAGACAGTACGTATGACGTTTGAGCTACCAGCTTTACCGCATACACTACACAGAAAAACATACATAAAAATATAAATCTTATCAACTAGAGTGTCCGCATCATGGATCATCTGTTACGGCGGTGTCGCCTTGCAGTGTAGGCGACCGATGAACCGTCGCAATTTGACCCTTCATTTGATTATTACCCGACTGCGGCTCAACTTTTTTGTGAATTTTAATCTATTGTGAGAACGGTTGTTTCGCAAATTTAAATCAATATAGATCCTAAGCCATCACTCGGTTCAAAAAATGACAAAATAAAACTTAAAATACCTAATTATAATAATAATTTTTAAATACCTATTCAACGATACCCCACAAGACATAGTTTTTTGACTATCATATATTTATTTACGTCCAGTAGTCGCCATGTCGAATTTTCACTAACCGTTAGTGAAAATTCGACATGGCGACTACCATATTGACGTGTGAATCATAGAAAATGTATGGCTAATTTCTATGATTCCTCTTAGTATCCTATGATTTTTTTCATACAGCGACTTATAAACACATAATTACCACTCCTGCTTTGCGTTGCTCAGTCGAATAAAAAGGTGTGATTATATGTGTAATGTGGAAATATAATGCACCTGAAATTTGAAATTTTAATGTTTTAAAATGCTTTTGAATAAAATCTATCATTTGTGTTAAAATGGACCGTTTACATTTTGTAGAATCTTCCAAAAAAGTTTAAAATACAACACTTTATCATTTATTATGTATCTTAAAATATGATTTAATAATATAAATAGAGGTGATGAAACTAATACAAGAAGCTAACATTTTATATTTCAGGAATTCTGTCAAGCACAGGAAAAATACCGTATTCTCCCGGGAAAACCTATGGAGAAAGCTTCTCTCTATAACTAATTTCTCCATCAAATTAATAGGTTGTTTGTTTGTATCAAAAGAAATTATTACAGAAATTCCCAATGCTCTCGGCAATTACCGTCTGTTTAATGGATGCCGGATCAAATTTAGCGCTAAGCGAAATCAAACTAGACTCTGCCGAGGCTGGAACTTTCCTCCGGGGGTTTGCTTAGGATCGAAGATTAATGGGAAATGACCTTTAGTGTTTGTGTTGTTGTGATATATTCCCAATATCGATTTTTGTGAGAATGACAAAATGTCGATTCATCATCATCATCATCATCTCAGCCGTAAGACGTCCACTGCTGGACATAGGCCTCCCTCAAAGATCTCCAGTAGTTTCGGCTGGCAGCGGCCTGCATCCACCGTGCCTTGTCGATTGACTCAGAATAATATAAAATTTTTAGATATTAACTCATAGTATGTCGCTTGCCCCCGACCGGCGCAAAATAAGGGTATTTAGTCATTTCATACCGCGAGATGTTCATAACCGTGGTTCTATAATCAGGTTTTATAATAAAAACATTAAAAAAATTACATAATATTAATATTGTTGTCTAACTGTTTTCTGTGTGTTTGTATGTTGTATCATCATAGTTTCCATTTCAAACTTACAGTAAAATAGTCAAACAGCTTCGTCTGTTTGACAACAACAAACAAACAACAAGTCAAAATCACTGATTATTTGTTATTTGAATAAAAGGAAAAATGCTCAAATATTAGGAAATACAGCTTGATTGTCGAACATGCAAAATCGTATTATAAATCCATTTGTTCAATAATCCTGAGAAAGAACAAAATGTAAGGATTTATTTCATTTTTACATATTCATATTCATATTGGAATATGAATATGTGGATCTAGTCTGTAAATATGCGCTGCCTAGTGTTTCAACCTCAAGACTTGCATTAAAAAGTGTCCACAGTCCAGTGCCCTGAATGGAAAGTGGGTTGCAGCCTGCTTTGTCTCCGAGCTATTGTTGGCTAAAACCAGTACCTACAGCTGACAGGTAGGAATGAAAATTCTAGTGGTGTTTTTAGCATTGTGTTCCATTTTGAAACGCGAAGGCTTAGCGCTGACCCAAGACAAAACTGTTTTGCATAGTTTCCTGATTCATAGTCAGGGTAGTCACCCTGACTATGAATACGACTGTAGTCAACTGTCAACGACAAGCCTGTGTTGAGACTTAAATGTTTTGGAAACGACTTAACTACAATGAATGCGAAGCGTAATATAAAACCACAGATGCCTATTTGGTACGAAGAGGTAGGCCGAAGAAAAGATGGATGGACTGTGTAAAAGATGACATGTGTAAGAAAGAGGTGAGTGTTGAGATGACGGGTGATAGAGGGAAATGGAAGCAGAAAACATGTTGTGCCGACCCCGCACGTAATGTGGGATAAGGTCAGGAAGAAGAAGATGCCTATTCGTACGACATATCAAAAACACAGATATCAGATTAAAGAGAAAATTAATAATTACAATATTAACGATGTAACACCAAAAAATACGTAGGATGTAGATATGGAAGGATGACGAGATTGAAAACGCGGAGTTACGGTGGCAGCAAACCAATAACCGATCCAAGATAAATAATAGTACAGTTTTTACAGGTTTCCTATTATGTATTTTACATAATCAAAAATGACTTATGTGTTTACTACTACGGGGCATAAATAAAATAACAAATTTGACATGAATATAAAGTACTAAAGAAATTCGTAGAAAATAATAACATGAAACTCCTTATTAATTCCATAAGCTTCGATCAAAAGGACAAGTAAATTATTTGATTAATTACTTAAAACCTTTGAAATAACCTCGAAGTATAATTAAATTCTTGATGGAACATCACAATCTATCCTGAGTGATTTTGCTAAAATACTTCTTGCAAACTCCAGTAAACTCTTGTAAACGGTGGATTCTGGAAAGTTGTATATTGTGAAGTTTGTATAAGGTGCAACAGGGTGGAACGCATCCTTTAGATTGATTGCCTTGGCAACACAACTTTGCGCTCAAAGCACAGATTTTAAAATAATTTTTGATTCAGCTGGCTCACTGTGCTTGGTGCTTATAATACTCTAAAAATAGGTCGTTTGGTCCCTATAGTGTGTGTCTACCGCGCCGGACGACCACATGGTAACAACTGGGAATAAACCCACAATAATAATTTTGGTATGTACATATTATATACGTAGAATCCATGGTCTTTTTTTGGTGCTTTAACCTTTTGACCGCCACGCCCCAAACGCATTCTCGTAACCTCTACGCCAAAGCACAAAGTGATCAAAAATACCTACGAATAAAATAGTGCTGCCAAGAGTCGATAAAATGTATTTTGTCGATAAACACATGGAGACTTGATTTCGTTGGTTTTTTATGCAATAAACAACTTTTTTAAATCTGGGATGTTTTATTCCCTTTTGAACGTCACCTTAAAATTATAAAATCTAACTCTCCAAGCCATCCAAGTTACAAAACGAAAGGCTTTAGGTTAAAGGCATTATTTTCAATTTTCGAGTTTTACTTGATACCAATTTACTCAATAATATATAAATTGTTACGCCGCAGTTGCCGGTGTTTTGACTATATAAAACCAGAAATCAGATCGATAACAAATATTTTCAAATAACAACAGCACATCACTATTCACCCACGAGACGTCTTCTGTTGTCGTGAATAGCCGACATTGGCGCGGCGGGCACGTTGTTTGAAAGCTTGCTAGTGGTGTAGTGTAGTGCTTGCTAGTAGGTAGTGGTAGTGATGTGATAGGTCGCTGATTATCGATAGGCGGAGAGGGTATTGGACCCTGAGCGATTATTGGCAGAAGTATTTTATACCTAATTATCTTCCTTGCTACTTGGAGAATTTCTTCTCATTAATTATCATATTAGGAAATTTTACTAGGTAGGTATTTTATTTCCTTCATTCTTCATTCATTGTAAATTGTCTTAAAAAAAACATTTCTACGCATTACCTATCCATCTAACATCTTTTATTGATTTTCTGTCCACGTAATTATTTCCTTGTGTCGGATACCTATCGTAATCGAACCGATTTAGGTACCTACACTACCTACTTACCAATGATGAAAGTGCCTACCTATCTAGTACACAAAAATGTGTCCCGTTCCTAACGTAGGCACCTACTGTAATCTTACAAGAACGAAATAATGTAGGTAGGCATGTACCTACCTACCCACCGAACTAAAGGGAACCTGTGTGCTTCGAAGCCGAAACATGCTTTTGTTGAAGTTTGAAACGAGAGATCTACAAATACCTACATTTTACCTATGAATAAAAAATTACTCATATGCAATATTTTTTTTCATAAAGCGTTTGCAGAGTTTAAGTTTGGATTTATTATGATATGATAATAGATATTTATTATTTTTATCATGAGAATGAACATGATATAAATAATTAATATCTTGTTAAAATTTAAATTGTCTATTTTTTATCACCTTCGGTTCGGTTGTATACCACAACACTAGCGGTCGGCTCCTGCCAACAATGGCGTGGCGAATCACGCCCGCTGACGGGATTTTATCTAAGTTTTTCATCATCGAAATTTTTATACAACTAGGGGTTTTTCTTATAAACCTTTAGTAGATGTATAATAACTAAATCAATGTTCATTTTAGGATACATAAAACGCAGAACTAACTGTTTAAAGATTGTGTATTTCGTTTTTCTTTTGGAGTAGTTTTGGTCGTCATATGACGACGCTGGCGTAGTGAGCTCAATTTGTTATGTCGAGTATAGCCGACGGTGGCGGTGAAAAGGTTAATAACCACCAATGTCAGCACAGTGTTTTTATTAAGTATAAAAACACTGTGCTGACATAAAATAAAAATGTATTTATTTCTGGTAAATCTTTTACATGTAAGTTGCCAGGGTACATGTAAATTCTCACACAGTCAAAAGACACTTGTGAAGGGAATACATCGCTCTTCCTTCGTGAACAATATCTCTATTTCTAATATCGTAATGAGAGATTACATATTTTTAATAATTCTTTGCGAGATTTATCAATAGTTGTCTGTATGTCAGTATTATGCGCTATACGAGTATACCATAATGATTTTTAATAAGTGATAAACCTCACTTATACCATTTGAACGAATATACCTTTTTATAGAGGTACACACTCACGCAATGCTCGTATAAACATTGGTACTTGATATCTACAGCGGACTCTTTTGAAGAACGAAAACTCTTTTTTAACTCTACTCGAGAAATAAAACTAAATTTAAAATTTAAGAAAAACCCTCGATTCCAATGACTTAACTTCCTTATTTAAAACACCATAATATTTAGTAGTTAGGGCACGCGATGCTCTTTCATTTGATACCACTCGAGTATATTTGCAGATTTTCGGTTTTCCTTCCCCACTCCCCCATAACTTTTGAACGGCTCAACCGATTTTCATGAAACATGTCTAAGAACACCCGGGCCAAACTCACCTTTCATACAAGAAATAACCAAGTTGAAATCGCTCCATCCGATCGGGAGCTATGATGCCACAGACAGACAGACACGTCAAACTTATAACACCCCTCTTTTTTGGTCGAGGGTTAAAAATAAGTTCTCTTTAATTTTAGTGTACTATCTGTTTTGATATATCGATGCAAATCTGCGGCCTCACAGTTTGAGTTGGCCGGTGAAGGGTGAAGTTTGATCATAACTGGCTGAACTCTCACGCTGCAAATAGCCGTTTAGTTCGTTACGATCGTTACGCGATAGTTCTGGCGTTAGAACAATCAAACGGGCAAGTTTCTAAGTGTCTGTTTTGAATGGGAATACATAAAAGACTGGCGGAAGAGGTACCAGTGATGTTGATAATGAACACTTACGGATAAGGATCCGTAGGTTTTGATTAGCCCACATTTATTTTATTTATTTATTAACGAAATGTTGGGGAAACTAACACCTATTATAAAAACTTGACAGAGGATAACATGTCGCTTCCAAATTATCGTAAGATAGACTATTTATTTTTATAAAACTTGATTTAATTACTTAAAGTATTAAGAAAACTAGGTATACAAGGCAGAATGGAGGGAAAGAGGTCTCGTGGTCGCTCTCCAACAATGTGGTCGGACCTCATCTCAAAATTGACTCAGTCCACCATTACCGGCTGCTCCCGCACCGCAACTAACAGGGAACAATGGCGGCGCATTGCAAGAGCAGCAACCCATTATAAGGACCCCCATAACCACGACCACTCTGTCAAGAGTGACCGACTAAGAAGAAGAGATTAGGAAAACCATATAAAAGCAAATAAAATAACGCTTTACCGAAATCCTTATTACTTTCAGGGTTTGTTTCACAATATACGTAAACTTAGACAAATTTTAAAATAAAAAGCTATTTCGCTCTGTAGCATTGAGAGTTTCGCGCAGATCGACAAGCGCACCGTAAGACAGCAATTTTTTGAAGTGAAACTTCTTTAGAATCATTGTCATTTCAGACCGGATGCAACGGAAATACGTCAGGTAAGCCAATCTTAAACGCTAACAAGGTTAAGCAACTTTCCGGAACGCCAGTACTTGGATGGGTGACCGCCTGAACAAAATCTTATTGCACAGTATTTTATTTTATTCATCTCATTCTTTTGTCGGTTTACTGAAGTTTCACTTCTACCGTGTGTGAATCGCACACATACCTTTTTTTTTCTTTTTTTAACTATATTACCTCCGGATCCCTATTGAGAGATTATGTCAGACTCCTACTGATTAAAAACTCACGATAACCATCGTACACATACGAAGGGTGCGCAGAAACTATCATGAGTGCTTCCGCAAACCAAGAAACCTGTTAGGTTCGAACTTACGCCACTCGAACAGCACACCTTTTTACACCACTCCACCAGACGGGCTACAAGATAAGATAAGATAAGAAATCATTTATTCCATAAAGATACATAACTTACAGTTGTAAAAGTCATGGATACATGGCAAATACTTATAAATTAAAGAAAAATAAAACATTTAGGTACTTAAGAAGTATGAAAGTTATCAGCAGGTGCTTCGTCAAGATTGTAGTATGATTTGTACAATAATAAGTTTCTCACAATGATTTTAAAAATAGAATCCTCTGCATCTCGAAGGTCAAAAGGTAACTTATTAAATAATTTAAACCTAAACACACAAAACTATTTCCAATTTTTTTCAGTCTATGAGATGGTAAGTATAAATTGTTTTTATTGCTCGTTTTATATTTATGAATGTAACAATTTAATGAAAATTTATTCATATTCAATTTAACATACAACGTAAGAAAACTAGAGGTAGTAACCAACTATACAGATATCATAGATCTGTATAGGAGGGCTTTGTCCAGCTATATAAAAAAAATAATTACTTTAATAGCTAGGTTGGAGGTTTTGTCTGTTCACGTCCGTAAGTGGTAACCCTCTGAATCCTTACACGTTACCTCCGGGTGGTGCTAAGAACAGTCTCTGGTGGTAGGCTTCGGCCGCGGCTTGTCACCACCCTTCGGGCTGGGCCAGTGCGTGAAGCGATTTTTTCGTGTTTCGTAATGTGGTCCGGAGAAGCCATCTACTTTCTAGGTCTTCATGTCCCATCTTAGACCACATCGTCACTTTACATCAGGTGAGATTGTGGTCAAATGAAAGCTTATCGAGAATAAAAAAAAATTGATCTTTAGTCGTTTTACACCGTGAGCTGTTCATAGCTATGAATCACCCAGGGGACCTTTTAGAATGGGTCGTTAGGAACCGTGGCTCTAAACGCCCAATTACTTCTAAAACGATGCATTATAATGTAATTCGAATAGTGTTGAAAATCTGGTCAGTTTTAAAAGTTATATATTTACTTAAATTTTACTAAAATCACTCTGTAAATTGAAAAAAATGTGTAGATAACTTTGAAAGAAAACTGCAGGAAAACTTTTGTCTTACCTTACTTCATCCTAGAATTCTGTTTTGCGGAAATTCTTTTGTAGTTTAATTTGCACCGAGATATTATACATTTCTTTAGCGGAACTTGTTAAGTTTGATTATACACAATAATAGACTCGTAATGATGGCGCAAATGTGTGGTTAAAGATATATTATCATAGTGCGTAATCGTCTAAAAAACATACGTTTTAAGTAAATATGTATAATTACAAACATTAACATTAACTTACCCGCTGCTTCTGTAGCCCAAATATCCAAACTTGGCGTAAAACTTGCTTCTACATTTATAGTGGGGATAATAGTTTGGTTTAAATATAATGAATAGTCAAAATCTTAATTTAAAATTTAAGAAAAACCCCGGACTCCAATTATGCCTTAATTTCCTTAAAAGTAAAACACCATAATATTTTGAAATGTGCACGCGATGCGCTTTCATTTGATACACCACTTCAGTATATTTGCAGATTGTCGGTTTTCCTTCCTCACTCTCACCCCCATAACTTTTAAACGGCACAACCGATTTTCATGAAACATATTTAAGAACACCCGCGCCAAACTCGCCTTTCATACAAAAAAAACTAAAGTCGAAGTGAAATCACTCCATCCGTTCGGGAGCTTTGATGTCCCAGACAGACAGACACGTCAAACTTATAACGTCCCTCTTTTGTGGTTGGGGTTAAAAATGGGAATAATATCATTAGTAACCATAAGGTTTAAATTTTCTATTTTAGTTTTAAAAATTCATAAATTAAAACACAGACCTTCGTACAAAATCAGGATATCTGGCGCTCCAGAGATCGCTACCGCGGCGCGCTCGATATGCTCGCTTGCCAGTGGTTATTATTATGCAAATAAACCTACACGTTATAAAAAGTGATAAACTTAAATTTTACAACAAAATTATTCACATTTACCAAATTGACCAGTAATTTTGTAAATATCGATCAAAGTAATAATGTTCATTTAATTACATTTACCGTACCATATTTATATATTATTATACATTCTTTTTGTCTTTACAGTTTTCAGCGCGACAGTATATTTTAAAAGTATGTAACAGATTTTATCGGGTACTAGATTTCTGTTAAAATTTATAAAGGGCCCAGTCTACAAAATAAAAAAAAATATTACATTAAATACATTCAGTCAACCAGTCCCGCGGAGGCGGTTTTTGAAAGCCCGGACTAGTAAAGAGCCAAATTAAACCGGAAACTAATAATACTAAATCTTAATTATTTTTATTAAGTTATAACCCTCACTTTTTAGGTTAAACTATCCTGTGTGCGAAGGCTACGTATAAAAAAATGTCTTCTGCATAATTCATCTTTTTTCTGCAAACTAAAAAAAATATTATCACCCAAAGATAATATGCTAGTTTATTGTTGATTTTGATAAGCATCTAATAATGAAGACAAAGTTATAAAATCCACCAACTGTATTTTAATCTTCGTTTAGCTACAATTTGGTAAAATTCAAAGAGCAGTACCTATATTCGGAAACAATTTTATGGCTGCATAAAACCGTGTTTCGAACAGTTCGTTATCAAAATACGATACGCACATCGAGTTTGTATTTTCCTCGCTAAATAAACGTGCGTTATTTTCACCGAGACATGGGCCAGTGGGTTGTTCGGCAAACAAATCCTACTATTAAATTGTAAAGCTGAATGACGCTGAACAAAAAACGCGAAAAATTTGTATGAATCGATCAATCAATATTAAAAACCAATCACAATTAATAGGCCTCTAAGGTCGCAATGCTAGTATAGACACAAACAATAAACAAAATATATATATAGGAAAACTATATGCCTACATTAGTTCTTAAAAATGCGTAGCTTATCTGTATTTGACAAAAGCAAATAAAATGACGCGTTACCAAATTTTTTTTTTACTATTAGGATCTGTTTCACCATCTCAGAATAAAATTAGACAATATTTATAATAATAGCTATTATGCTTAGTCCATCACTTTGTTAATTTAGTTTAAATACATTTCTGTCAGCAGCAAAAGAATGATTGTTTCACTAATTTCGCGATATTAATTTTTCACTTCAATGAATACGATAATGGAATCGAGGACTTAAATGTACCTTAACTTTATAAATAATGAAACATTTGAACAGTTTGATCAATGTTTTGAGGCCGTAAATAACAGAAGCTAATGTAAAGATTAATAAAATATATGTATCAGGTGTCAAACTTATTTGAAAATATATATTGATTAATATATGCAGATTGTTTCTGGAAAAAATGTCTCTTGTTTGTCAACAAACGTAAAATACTAGTTTTTTTTAACATTAAAACAGACACAGGTGTCGGTACCTTTTTTTATTTAACATAACACAGATTATAATACAAAATTTCCGAAATAAATGAATTTTATTTGATTTATTTAAGATCTGCCCAATGTTATTTGAACAGATCAATTCGCTCGACTAACCCTCGAAGCCGATCAATCTCGGCGGTGTAACTATCGCCTGAAATACCATTATTTAGGAACATACATATATTGTGTGTAACCAAACCCCTATTAGGTTTAGAGCCCGTTTCACCATCTCTGTGTAAATATACATATATATAAGACAATGGATATACAAAGCTCAATAGTGCTCAAACGTGTTCGCTCAGTCAAATGTGACAAAGCGAGATAGCTCTTGACAAAGCTAACGATAATCGCCTTCGTATGGCCTCTCGTATAATTGAAATTGAACATCACAGGTAAGTTCGCTCAATTTACATTTTATTGACATAACTAACCATGGCTTAGTTTCCTCGGATTCTATGAAATAAGCCCTTATTCCCTAGTAGGGTTTTTTCGTTAAAGTCGGAGACAAAATGTTTATTACCTTAGATCAGGAAAGGAAATAACATTATGTTGACAGTACGCTACAATTTTTTACACTGAGTTGAGAAGTTAAATCACTATTATTATTAATTCATGTTAGGTATTTCTGATTTGGGCTTAGCTGGCTTAGGTTGGAGGCGGTCGCGTCTTAGTGAACGAGCAGCTTTGCCCAAGACACTGCTATTGCATTGCCTGCTGGCCTCCAGCACAGAGTTTTTTGACGCGAGGACCATATATTTATTATCTACGCGCTATTGGCGATGCAAAGATTACGATTATGCACGCCTCTAGCGGCGAAATTTAGAAACTGTCTAAGAACGACACATTGTTTGTTTTTATCTGAATTTATTATTTATGTTTTCCCTGACGTTAATTGTAACGAAAACTGTCAAAGTGTCGTTCTTAGACAGCTTCACATTTTGACACTGAAGGCGCTTGTTAGAATCTTTGCATCGCCAATAAAGTCCTGCTCACCACTTCAAAGAGCTAATCAGTTTGTCTATGTCGTGACCCTCGTTCTTGTACCTATTTCTTTCCTCCAAGAAGGCATTTCTCAATATTAAATATTTTTGTCAGTTATTGTTCTTAGTATGCTTTTACTTAGCCTTTAGAGGGCTAATTATTATCGTGCTTGCAAGAATTGCAATGTTAAATAAAAAACAAACATCTATCCTTGAGAACCCTTAGATGTGGCGTTTTCTTTCAATAAACATGATTAGCTGTTTGAAACCCGTCACGAAATCGCTGAGACTCAGTGGAAAATAACTCTAAGTGTCGTTTAAACTTTAGGGAACGCCATTGACAAGTCGTTAAGGGGAACCTTACAGTCCTTACAGTCTTATCAGTAACGAGTGAGCTTCGATTTGAAAGCTCGCAAATCACTAGTGTGATAAGGATGTTACGTTCTCACGACGGAAAATTGTGTATTTTTAAGCGATTTTCAACGCAAAATGGAGATGCCTTAATTTGACCACAATCTCACCTGATGTAAAGTGATGATGTGGTCTAAGATGCGACATGAAGAAGTAGAAGGTCTTCATGCTGGCAAAGATGGCTTCTCCGGACCACATTAGAAAAAATCGTTTCACGCCTACCACCAGAGACTGTTCTTAGGTTAGGTTAGCATATTCACTGCATAGCATAGCAGATTCGCAAAGCTCGTCTAAAATTATTCCTACACCCTCCGAAATCAATTTAGTGTGTTCACAAAACGCTGTTCATTTTACGCCTGAAACCATCAAGAACCGATCCAGTAAGTAGGTCCTGTTTGTTTAGGATTCACAATGTTTTAATGAGGACGCGAGGAATTCGAAATTTTGTTTACTTTGCAAAACGTTTTTATAAAATCTCCTGGGATATGGATGATTTTGTTTGGAGATGAACAAGCGCTGATCCGTATTTGTTGATGGTATCGATATTTTAACGGGGGATTTTTCAGAAAGGGAACTTGTGTGTGTTTTTTCAGTTGTTCCTCTGTATAATAGACGATCTTCTGTAAGGGAAAATATATTTTTAATAGGCATGATGAGTACAAAAACCAAAGTATACTGCTTGGTTTATTAGCGTGATGTCAAATATCGAACTAAGCCAACTTTCCGAGTTATATGAATTCGATCAAGCTATTTTTCTGCTCTTTAACAATATCTCAAATCTTTCACAAATGGCCCAGCCGGTACTTACCATTTTTATTTAAACACTTTACTTGTACAAAAAAAACGGTACAAAAAGGTGAGCTTGATGCTAAACAGCTGAAGCATTATCTACCAGCTAACCTGATTTCTCCATTAATTACTCAGATTAGTACACTTAGACAAAAGAACAAACTTTTCAGCTGATATAATATTGAATCAAATCTCAAACTCCATTTTCGTATTAATTGAAGTGAAAAATTAAACATTTCTAAATTAGTAAAAATATAATCATATTACTGCCGAGAGAAATTTCTTTAAATGAAATTTACAAAGTGTTAATAATGAAATCTTCAAATTATATTTCCTCCGTTCTATTGGTTTAGGACAATCCCAAGTAAATACTCATGTTGTGTTACGGATTATAATCAACTTACCAGAGACTTATAATTCTCACTTAGATTTATTTATTAAAATGTACTCATTTATTACATAGAATTACACCTAGTAGCATCCATTTTTGTCATCATAATAGTTACCTATAAGTTAAGTGTTTTAGTGTGTATAAGTTTTTTTTTTATTTTGTGACTCATAATAATTCTTGTTTTATTAACATTGTTAAAGGTTTTTAATCAACTTTTATTCCGAAGGTCGTGGTTCAATACCCGCCACGCACCTCTGGATTTTTCTACATACATCAATTCTTACGTTATAATACAAAAAAAATAAAATTAAAAAAAAACGTTAACATAATTTTTATTAATTTGACAACATACAATCATCATCTCAGCACTCATAGTATAAAAGACTTACAAAACAGCTGAGGCACAGTTTCGGCAAAAGTAGATCCAAATACTAAACAAACAAACGTGGAAATCGACATGAAACCGAAGCTCAATCGAGTTTTAGATGCGAGTAAAAAGGTAATAACTTAGGTGAAGAATGTAAAGGAGAAAGCTTGATGCAGACGATCAGTTTCGTATAGAATAGAAAACGGTACTCAAACTTATCTTCGATCAACACATTGAGTATTTATTTTCTTTTCATATTCTTCTATTCGTCTCGTAATATAAATTACAAATCGCTTTTTTATCTAACCTATTCTATTCTGACTGATATTAGAAATACTCATTTATAGTGACGCAGAATATACCAGTCTTCGGCAGCTCAAAGCTGCTCGAATATTATGCTGAGCGTTTACCTTTTTTGTTGCCTTAATTTTATTGTACTGTTCATAGTTTTATGTTTTACTTTTGTGGCAAAAATAAATATTTTATTATTATTTTTCTTATTATAAATATAAAATTAGCCATTAATGAAAATTACTACTTGTTTGACCATAACATATATAAACTGCCCACATAATAAAATTCCCACCTCAAGTAACCACCTACATACTTCCTTTATTGACCACTGTGTAAAACAATAATGTTTCGAAATAACCTTTTAATAAAATCATCAGCCGCAGATCTTTTTGAATTTTTTTTTTTTTTTTTTTTATTATTGATAAGCCTTTATTTGACCACAATCTCACCTGATGTAAAGTGAAGATGTGGTCTAAGATGGAGCATGAAGGCCTAGAAGATGGCTTCTCCGGACCACATTACGAAACACGAAAAAATCTCTTCACGCACTGGGCCAGCCCGGAGGGTGGTGAATAACTTAAATACAATTTATTAAATGTATTTGTAATTGTAAACCTTTATGCTGTAGTGATTGAATTTCATTTGCTGCAATCAATAAATAAATGTTCAACATATATGTGTGGTCTTACACAAAACACAAGCTTACCCAGGATCTAAATGTTGCTGTTTGGGTTTTGCAGCACTGTTTATTTATTCATATTGTGCGTAAAACCGAGACCCAAAGTGCTCATATTCCATTCAAGTTTTAATTTTCCAAGCGGCTAAATACGTAACGAATCACCGTCAGTAAGTCCCTTTAGTATAACAATAGATTTTTATGTAAATAGACCGTGCTTTGTGAAAAGCAATAAAGAATAGAGGGACGTGAAACGTCTAGAATTCCTACAAGACCTAGATTCCATCTGGAGATTGTTTCGAAATTGCAAGTCTGGTATCTGCTTTATGATTTCAAACTTTCATATTTATGCGCTTTGTAAGATTTAACTGTGCCTTCGATATCTCTATATGCTTCTATCTTGATTATCTGTTGTTGGTATAATTTCTTGTTGACGATATTTATTTAAATTTCAACAAGCAACTGTGTTTAATTTTGAAAAAAAGATGATTATTATGAAAACTAAGCGATATTTCATGCTAATTAACGTATTATGTCAATATCACAGTCAGCTTATAATATTGTTTCACAAAACAAACCGCTCGCTACGATAAATTTAGCTAAATTTGCTTATAAGCAAACCTATTTACATTATGTACGTCAAACATACAAACTGTCGATAAAAATCGATTTAATATCACGGCCAATGTGTTTAAACGAGTACATATTTATGTCACCGGAAAAGAATATGAATCGTAATTTTCTAGCCAATTGATTAACTTACGGAAAATCGTCAACGTGTGATGCTGTGTATTATTTTACGCGAGAACTTTACGACGGTGCCAGGACGTAAATTAATCAACTAACGATTTTGTTCCTTACGTAAAAGCATACAAAAATAGACCAATCGATGCTAAGTGTATTATTAAACTTATAAATGGCACCCGTAAAGTAATACACTGCTATCTGATTGGTGGATGGCAAATGCTTATTCATATCATTCTTATTGAAATTTAACGTTATAATAGAAATAAAACTTTATCTAGGTCTGGCGCATTGGCGACCTACATCTTTGATCTATAATTCAACCAATCAGCATCCAATGATGATTTAACGGAGACACGTCGTAAATTCATTAATTAACAGAAATTTAAACGTAAAATAATACATTGCAACAGCCTTTGATCAGTTTCCGTAACTTAATCAATTTACTAGGAATTTGCCTTACGGTAGAATTACATTGATACAAATTGATTACATTATAAGACCTATGTAACATATACAATGTATTTCATGCAATAAATATATACTTTGATCAATTTACGATTAGTATTATTTGGCAGTGAAATTATACTCATATTCATAACTGCGCACTTTCATTACTGTACGAAGCTAAAAAAGCGAAACTAGAAACCTATATTTATCGTCCTTTTAAAAATGTAATCCGAATGTGACATGTCGATGAAATTCGCAAAATGGTTACCGTGGACTAAAAACTAAACCAAGATAAAAGCGAATGGCATAAACCCATTTCCAGCAGTGATTGCAGTTTCATTGATTGTTTTAGTATCGGGAAAGGAAAATGCTTAGTTATTTATAGATTCGTTGCAATATAGTTATTGATAAATAGGAAATTTATAAAAGGTAACTCAGACTGCCGACTCACTCGAATTTCATTCCGAAGGTTGTGGGTTCAACACTCATCTTGCGCCTCTGGATTTCATTTTCTTCTTGAACATTTTATGTGCGATTAAATCACGTGCTTTAACGGTGAAAGCAAACATCGCGAGGACACCGGCATGTTTTAAAATTTGAAAAGGTTGAAAGACATGAGCTACGACATTTGTCCAACGTGATGAATAAAGACCTATCCCAGCTGTGGAAATGTTAATAGGTTGTTGATGAACTTAGACTGAGTATAATGAACTGAACCCTATAATAATATTATGTGAATAAGTTAAGATAATAGTTATAGTATGCGTCGCTAACAGGTAACCCCTTCTGCATACAAAGTACTATTGCAACCAGTTAGCGACGCATACACGTATAAATAAGTTCCTTTTTGTGAAATAAAAACGTACCCATTTTTGACAGGAATTTGAATATAAACCTATAATAGGGTAAAATCTAAGAACTTCAGAAAACCTAAGCAAAAATACGGCTTTATTCCGAATATATCCCATTATGGTTATATTACATGTATTGCTTCCGTCAACAATAGAAACCGAATCCCACATTTAGTTGTAAATAAAAAGAAATACTCGTATCTACGTTGAAACGGATTGCATATAACTCGCTAGTCTTTTGGGATTTCTGTTCCACGGTTTTTTGGACTGACGTCACACTGTAAAGCAAAACAATGCCCGATCTATCAACGCTATGAAACTAATAATAGAAATTATTTTAAACAATTAAATATAGGAACATACGTACCGAAATGCAATGTGGATTTTTGAAAAGGGACCATATGGGCAGGGTATATTGACCATTAGAGAAAAAAAATATGGATAGTAGAAATTGCTTTTTTACTCTTTTATTTTAAGCAATAAGATCATAATTTAATATGTTCATTGGGGTGTGTAATAAAGAATTTTCTGTCTTTCTATCCAGTCTTAAGAGACCATATCCATATTTTGTTATGATGTTCACAAAATTTGGAAAAAGTTAGTCAGCTAGAAAAATGCTAAAATAGCAAAACTAATTTTATTTCTGCATTTTGTTCTCCTTATTTGCATACGTTTAAGAGTAATAGATTAACGTTGTAATGTCACAAAATCCAAAAATTTATTAATATCCGAGGGATTCTAAAAGAGAGATAAATTGTATTATTATACGAAAACATTTTAGGAAATTTATAAGTTTACTATTGCTTGTATTCGATGAGTTGACGACGTAGTGTTTTGTCTAAACTAGCTGCGTTGCTTCACCTACGTCACTGACGCGGCGCGTGAACGTTCCCTTATACATTTCCGACATGTAGTTGTAATATGATAGAGGAAATTAAAACATAAATACAGGTTGAGACGACCATACGTAAATATGTTATGGGCAAGAGATGGTGATTCATAATTTGCTGCTAGACTGAAAATTCAATAATTAAATAAAAATATTATTGCAGACAAAAAAAAATTAACAAAGCAAATGCTAATAATAATATGTTTATTTATTATGCTAATGTAATGTGCCTCCCCTCCGTGTATATTTGCAAATACCTATTCGTTACTTCTACCCTACATTCACCGCCCATACTTTTTAAACGGTTCAACCGATTGTCATCACACATCTAATAATAGTAACGCAAAAGTCACCGTTCGAAAAAATCTCTGCTTCCGTTGAAGAGCTATGATGCAACTGGCCTCTGTCAGTGACAGAGATATACAGACACGTCAAGCAAGCTTTATTTTAGAAAATATTCAACGATCGGTGTAACTGACACCGGTTTTCCACAAGTAAATGTGGGAGTCATATTGAAATTCTAAGGATGCCGGCACGCGGGCTCGGGTAATACCGTTCCTAGCTTCTTTGTGAGTTCAGGATCACGGCAACCTATCTCTCTCATTTGATGGATTGAGACCTTTTCGACTATATGCTGTTCAGATGAGGTTTGTAGATAGGCCCTGAGGGTCCACTGTATCTAACTTTTGATAGTAAGCTGCATAGGTTTTTGATAGTAAATATCAAAAATATTTATTAAAGCTTAAATGATATTTACTCACACTATATTTAATATAGTGTGAGTTTCTCATTATTAATCTGCACTTGAAATATCTGTTAACATTTCCGCCATATTTAGGGAGAAATGGAACTCTGAATAATAGATAGACACATGCGTTACTTTGCGGAAAGCTATTCTAAATTTCGACGCCTGAAAGGCAAAAGTTACAAAGCAACAGTATCCCATACTGTAATTTCAAAGATTATTTATTTTGTTGGGTGCGGAATTAGTGCTGAATAGTTGCTTCCATATTAAAGGTATACTCTGAGTAGTCAAGTGATATTTATTTATTTGTCTACATAATTTGCTCTCGTGACCTAGATATAAAAAAAATAAGTAATATTTATTTATTTGTCTACATAATTTGCTCCAGTGAACTAAACATAAAAAAAAAACACTAACATTTCCCGAACCCCAAATCTGCCGAAGCGTCAAAATACCTCGATTATTCAGGAACTCGCTGACAGCCAACAACCATTCATCGCACCGATATCGAGACGTAAACTTTTATCTCGAAGGGACCCACGGAGCCGATGACGTGTGAAAGCATTACTTGACGTCCATTGAGTTGTTAATCAGACGAGAGAAATGTTTTTAGGTTGCTATAGGCTTGAGAACCTTTTGACATTCGAGTCCTGTATTTAAATGCCGTATTAATAAAAACGGAAGCCTAAAATCTTTATAATTAACGAGGTATTTATAACTCAAAATTATTCTCGATTTCATACACCTTTCATTAAGACACATCTGTAACCTTCAAGCACAGGATTCGAACCTTCATCTCCGGTGTTTATCACTTATTAAAACCATTAAAATTGAATAATAAGCAAGGGCGCCATCGTTTCCATTAAATCTGAATTGCAATTTCAGCTATGAAAGTAGAAAAGTCCTTGGATTTTCTACGAGATGTCGTTACTCGGGGCTCCACTCGATAATACAATATGCAGAAGAATTTCGACCTATCACGTGATGACGCGTTGGTGTAATTGGTCTAACGTGATATACCAATTTCACCAACGCGTCATCATATCGGGGCGCTATGCCGGAGATGTAGGTTCGAATCCTGTGCGCGAAGGTTACGGATGTCGCCCCTTCAAAAATAAAGGGGCATAACTCAAAAAAAAAGTAAAATAAAAAAATATGCAGTAAAATTAAGACACATTGTGTCTTAATTTTACTGCATAAAATTTAAAAATAGTTTAACCTGCAAAGTGAGGTTTATCACTTATTAAAAACATTAAAAACTTTCATTAATTAAAAAAATATTTATTTTTATCTTATCTTATCCCAAAAATGGTTTACATGGATAACGCGATTTTTTGCAAACATTATTTTAGCCGCAAGACGTCTTCAACCGGAAATGCGGTTCTTAATGACTACCTGTTGTTTCGGCCGGAAGCTATTTGCAACCAACGCGAACCAGCAGCTGTTGACTAAATTATACTTCCATCTCATTGATAGACATCCGACTTTGCCTTTCCCACACAATGCATTTTCCACCAGTGAATAATAATAATTACGGACTAATCACACAGCATTACCTAACCCCAAACTAGAACTTGTGGAACTTTTGAAGGTTTTGTCTGTTCACGTCCGTAAGTGGTAACCCTCTGAATCCTTACACGTGACCTCCGGGTGGTGCTAAGAACAGTCTCTGGTGGTAGGCTTCGGCCGCGGCTTGTCACCACCCTCCGGGCTGGGCCAGTGCGTGAAGCGATTTTTTCGTGTTTCGTAATGTGGTCCGGAGAAGCCATCTACCTTCTAGGTCTTCATGTCCCATCTTAACCATCGTCACTTTACATCAGGTGAGATTGTGGTCAAATGAAGGCTTATCGACCATAAACTAAGCAGAGCTTGTACTATGGGTGTTAGGTGACTGATATACTACATAGATACATTTTTTTTTTAATACATGTAATTGTAGATCGTACAAAATCTGGTCCCCCGGTGGTAATCGAACCGCAACCTCTTGCAACTCAGGCGGACTTTCGGCGGAATGGATAACACCTACCCACAGCTTCACACTGCACACAGACTTCTCTCTTCAGGAGAGTTCAAGAAATTAGTCCTTAATTCACCACGCTTGCCAAAAGCGGGTTGGTGAATGTCACATTCATGTCCTTTAAACTCTCTCAGAGCATGTCGGGAAGCACCGTTAAATGACGTGTTTTTTAAGCACACATAAATTTTTGACTGCTTCAGTGGCGCGGTGGGCAAGGGTCCGCTTGCGGCGCAAGAGGTAGCGGGTTCGATTCCCGCCGTGGTTGAAAGTGTTTGTATGTTCTGCAAGCACGATCTTCTTGGTCTGGGTGTTTAATAAGTATAATAAAAAATATCTATATATGTATGACTATTATATTAAGTATATTATCAGATATCTAGTACCCGTAACACACGTACCACGGGGCTAGGTGTTGTTGTGTGAAATGTCTGGAAATATTTATTTATTTTATTTTATTTTTATTTTCCAAGATGGATAATCAAGAGGTGTGTGGTTTGAAACCTTCTGAACAAAAGTTGAAAGATCAAACTTTTCTATTTATCAATAGATTTTATCTAGAAAGATACATAATAAACCTTATTATAGAATACAAAATGTCAAGGAAACTCTGTTCAAACATAAAAGCGTAAAATATCTATTCAAAGCCTTAAAGCCCCTCTAAATGTCATTAAATTACAATTCTTGTTACTTTCACTAAAAAGGTGATAATAGTATTCAAAGTCCATTGCTGTAACGCTATTTATCTTTCGTAAACACCCAATTTTCACGGAAGAATTAATTTATTACCTTTAGGATTCGTTACAAAAAGTTGAAGGGAGGTTCTATTCAAGAAAAATCAATTTTCCTGCTTTCTTGTTACATTTTTTTGTTAAGGTTTCCACACGTACTGTTTGTAAGCTGACAGAGTGGTGAATAAGTTAGATTTTTGCGGGAAATCTTATGAATAAGGTGCGGTTTTGTGTGAATACCGAATAAAGAATTTTTTACATTCAAAAGTAAGGGTTTTTGCTTATAACTGTGTTGACGAAGTGTAGAAAATAATGTTTACAATGAAATAAACTCAACGTTTTTATTGGGCGAAATTACTAGGAGATAAGGTCTAGGATACAAATAAACCAATCTAATAAAGCATTAAAAAAATATTATTGTAATCAAAAATATTTTTCTTAGAGTTAAAATTTTTTGTTTAATTCTTCAAATCCTTATTATTATAATCTCAACATCATTATTGATTTAACACAGTTTTCACTCACTGTATATTTTTTTCTTCTGTCATTCAGCGCAGGGTATTTGCCATGTTTTTACTCATATATTTCCCGTTTTCAATAAAAAATTGTACATTCAAGGACACCAAACTTTTAACCACCAAAAAGGATTTACACCGCTCCAAGCTTATGAAAAAAACATTCTTCATTTAAAATGGAGTGTGTACTAAAACCATTGAGTATGAAAGTATTTGGCTCGGGATCCCACGAAGCGCTTGAAATTCTCACTTCACTGGTTTTTATATTGAAGGGTCTGGCCAGTGACTAAATAATATATTCTGTTTTAGATGCATAGAAGTAGAATCTTTTAATAATGTTAAATTACTTCAATACATTAATAAATACTTTTGACTGCCTCAGTGGCGCGGTGGGCGACAGTCCGCAAAAGGTAACGAGTTCAATTCCCGCCGGGGGTCAACTTTCTCCTTAGTCTGGGATTAAACACCCAGACTAAGGAGAAAGTTGACCCCCGTTTAATTTTATAAAAAAATATATATGAATGTATGTCTATTATATTAAGTATATTAGATATCTAGTACCCGTTAGACAAATTTAAGAGCTTACCACGGGGTTAGATGTTGTGTGGATTGTCCAGAAATATTTATTTATTTCTGAAATATCGTGGAGTTGTGAAGTAAAACAATTGTTGGATTTGTAACCAGAATATTACCTTTTTTATCAGACATCAAGTCTTTTAGTGAAACTCGCAAGTCCACATTTTTGTAACAATTTGAAAAGATACAATATTTTACTCCCAAAACTAATGCTAGTTACAATAGTAATTTTAAAAACTGTATAAGTGTTATGTATAAATATCGCACCAATTTTCAAAATGTATATAACATATTGGAAAAAAACAAGCTTTTGTTCAGTTTTGAAGTATCACTGAATATCTTTGTTTTAAGTTGTCATCTTTTTTTTGTGATGTTACCCAAGAAGGAGTAGTCTGAAAACCAGCGTCGCTTTGTCCCTATTGTGTATATTGTGACATTACGCTGAGGATACTCCTTCTTGGTACACGGCAAAACGGAAGGCAGCTATTTTGTAAACATTTCACGATTTTTATTTATTTTTGTATAAAAATGTGCGTAATTTCTATTCTATTATAGATAGATATATTATTCTTTCTTTGAGCTACGAACGCAGACATCGCAACATGATTTTTGTCATCTAAGTCTTAACGCCATAGGATGGCGTTAAGACTTAGATGACAAAAAATGGTTTGCAACAGTCCTACAACCCATTATGTAGGAAAGGGAATAGAGGCCTAAAGTTTAATGTACCTGTATTCTCATACTGCAGGTATTCATGTTCTTTCAACTCTTTAACCCTTAGCCTCTGTTTCCACAATAGTCGTAAACTAGGCTAAAATAGTCTTGATAATTTGGGTGACATTTAATTAGTGCTACTGATTCGGTGAGAAGTGGTATCTTTTAAGGGCTCTTTAGTAGACCGGGCCCCAAAATAACCGGTCCGCGGGGCCGGTTGACTACTTTTCTTTATGAAGACTGGGCCGTTACCAATTTGAACAGAAATCCTTATTCCAATTTCAAATCCGCGTACAGATGTGAACAAAAAGTACTCAATTTAAATTAAATGAAACACCATGGTAACAAATTGGTCACCAATATTAATATAAAATTCTGTTAAAAAAATATATATTTCTGAAAAACTGAACTAGTCTTCTATCAATAGTCCCTAATAACTGAGCCCGCCAATAAGAAACTTGAATAGCACTGGTAACACATTTAATGTTAGAAACGAAAGGTATATATATTATATATTTAGACGAACAAATTTCTGAGATCTGTCTCACTTAGTCTTACATTTTCATATTCACTTTATAGATATACTCATCTAATTGACTGTCTCAGTGGCGCGGTGTGCCAAGGCCCGCTTGCGGCGCATAAGGTAGCAGGTTCGATCCCCGGTGAAAGTGTTTGTATGTTCTGCAAGCACTTTGAATAGGTATGTAATAATTAAAAATCTCTATATATTTATGTATATTATATTAATAAATAAATATTGCCGGACAATCCACACAACAACATCCTGCCCCGTGGTAAGCTATAATAAGCTTGTGTTACGCGTACTAGACATCCGATATACTTAATATTATAGACATACATGGATAGATATTTTTTACTATACATATTAAACACCCAAACCAAGGAGAAAATGCTTGCAGAACATACAAACACTCGGCGGGAATCGAACCTGCTACCTCTTGCACCGCAAGCGGCGGACATCCGATCCCATCCATCCCCGATGGGATTGGAGGTGGGTTGACCGGGAATTTTATATATTAATAAAAAATATATATTATTTATAATTAACTTACACGTGACTGCTATATCTTAATATATATAAATCTCGTGTCACAATGTTTGTCCTCAATGGACTCCTAAACCACTTAACCGATTATAATAAAATTCGCACACCATGTGCAGTTCGATCCAACTTGAGAGATAGGATGGTTTTTACGGCGAGAAAAATTCGAATAATTTCCAAGAAAATTTTATACCCGTGCGACGCCGGGGCGGGCCGCTAGTATTATTATAAAAAATTTAGGAAAGTAGGTAATGGAATGGTTTCGTATATTGAATATTTTGTTTGTGTTTCATATCTAAAACAGAATATCACCACGGAGCTAATAAAAATGATGAGGCATGTAGCATTCAGTTTATTAGGGTTCTTATGAATAATGTAAAAACGGCGAGCATCATTTCACAGTAATAATGAGCGGCGTTCTTAATAATTAAACGGTAATCTGTAATTTTGGCAGAAATAAATATTTATGGCTACCGGAAGAACGTTCGCGTTAATTATACATTATTTACGATTCGAATAAATCACGCAGTGTGTTGAATTGATTTTTATTTTTATGAAAATGCCTACTAATACTTCAGGCCATTTGTCTACAGTTTAAAACGCCTTGAGGAAACTGTAATATTCGATCACCTAAAGCAGAGACGAAATGTATACACAAAAATGTTCAAAAATCCAAAGGTTCCCAGAAAGAGATTGCTCACAGCGATAAGGCCGCCCTTTGTACTCCAAAGTATTGTCTTGCTAGTGTTTGTATTATATATATTTGTTGTGAACAATAACGGGTCAGCTATCTATGTATTTATCTAATGTATAGATAGGTAAATCAAATATTTAAATAGTATTTCTAGATTAGCGTATGTTGCGGTTACGATATCATACAGTGTATATGTTTCATATCTTTAAGATATATCTATAATCTTACCTCACGTAAACCAAACCGAAGAATTTGAGAGTATACTCACCTGTCAGAAGTAGGCAGTGACTTTATTGCCACAAATTACTCTTACTTAAGCATAAATACCTATTTTTACCTTCCCACTGCTGGGGCGCTTATCTCTTGACGAGAGAGATTAGGCCTTTTTCACCTTCAAACTCATCAAAGTTGTTCAGAATATGACGCCCAAAGCACGTATCTAAAGAGTACATACATTTAACGGAAAGAAAAATCAAAAATTGCGCGGCGGGGTTTGAACCCACCCTTTAGAATGAAAGTCAAGCGTGCTCTCACTTAGCCGACAACCTTACCTTGCGTGTCAAAAATACTTGAGTAGTTTAGTTTATGATGTGTAGGCGTTGCCAATGTTTGCATGTTTGTACCCACCTTTACAAAACGTTCTAAATTTGTAAACAGAGCATGTATCAGTAATTATATGTAGTAACTTGGATCGCCTTTATATTATTTAGGAAGGTCATAATAAATAGTTGTTACATTTTATTGCTATACTAATGTTATTCAAAGCTGATTTTCGGAAGGATACCACAACAATTTTTGCGATTATCTTATAATACATTCTTCTATCTAGTCAAGAGAGAAGTGCCTGTGTCCTAGCAGTGGGAACGTAAACAAGGGTCCTTATGCTTTTTTTATTACATAAGCATAACATCCAAGTAATTCTACAGGTTCGAATTAGGAATGAGAACATCGATGCGAAGGGAGGGATGTCGATAGAGCCAATCTAATCTCTTTATATTTGTGTCGCTCGTTATAAAAATGTTTAAATCTGTACAAATGCTGAGTTGAAAGCAAAAATGTTGTTTTATTTTCAGGTATGGAACGGAGGGAGTCATCTCAACATCAGCCCGTTTGCACTCACGGCTGAATAAAGGCCTCTTCCATAATTCGCCAATAGTTTCAGTCCCTCGCAAGTCAGTTGTTGCCAGCGATTTTTCGAATATCGTCGGACCATGGAGCGGGTTGTCTGTCATATTTGGTCTTAGGTGACTTATAATAGCTGGCAAAGATAGAAAAAGACGCTCTGTTTGACAATTTGACTAGCAAAAAAAAAAAAGGTGGAACTAGGTAGTAAATAATATAAGGGAATATTATTTTCTGAATCTTCTGCTAAGAAAAGCATCCTCGCATTGTCCATACAATTTTACATAGATTTTACAGAAGAAAATTTGACAAATACTATATACGTATTACCTACGAGATTTAATTTTATTTAACCATTTTAGTTTCTTCGTTTAGCAAAATGACTAATCACCACTAATTTAGCACCAATACCAATACCACAGTCAATTTATTTATGCAGCGGAAAAATACGAACCCCACCATAATCAACATTCAATTTATTGCACGAAAGGAACAATTTCTCCGTATGTTCATAACTTAATTAGTGATCGAATTTCAAGGTGGATTCGTGTAGGGAATGTACGAAAAGAAAAACTATTTTGTTCGGCTAATTGCCAGCTGTGCTTGGTGAATTTGGTCAGAATATTAATTAGAAAAGGGCTTTTACACGGAGACTTTACAACTATTTGAAGCTGTATTGAGGACTGTCCCATTTTTTACCTAACTCGAGACAGTCGCATCAAAAGTGAGTGGAATGATTGGCAACTTAACTGAACTACAAATCTGCGCTTATAGTTTCGAGAATGAAATTTCAATATAATCATTATTAATAAATTTATTTTTTAGGTATTTGAAGTGGCCTTAACATTTTTATTGACGAGTTGCTATTTAGAAGAATAGTTTTTTATAAGAGTTGACCTTGAAGACTCAGTAGACGAATCAATCCTATTTAATTTGTATAAAAAGCACCCAAGTATTTCTCGATATATAATCAAAACTGCCGTTTAAAAGTTATGGGTGTGAGAATGGGGAAGGAAAACCGAAAATCTGCAAATATACTTGAGTGGGGTCACAATGAAAGCGCATTGCGTCCACATTACAAAATATTATGGTGTTTTACTTATGAAATAAAGGCATTGTATTCGGGTGTTTTTCTTAAATTTTAATTTATTAATGTAGATTTATTAAAATGAGACTTGTTTATTCCTCTGCTGTGTACACACACAATTCAATACCGAAAGCTTTTGTTCCATATTTAAATAAATCTAAATAAATCTCCACCATAACAAAATACCCCATGTTTCCGTGGTGATGAAAAAGGTACCAACCAAATAGTTTTTCTCAAAGTCGTCCCGTATGAAACAAACCTTCAGACACTGATTTCTTGAAAGTGACGGTCGGTCGTTATGTTCAGAGACCGAGTTCCTTTGACATAGTTATACAAATTGAATTATTGGGGTCTTTGGGTAGTATAGAAAAGACGGTCTAAAAGAAAATGTCAGGTATACAGAAACATCGATTTGGCCTCCGCCCAAGGTAACCCAAATTTAGATAAAAACAAAATTGTGAGGTCAAGACATTAGCAGATGCTTAGATTCTTATATTTTAAAAATTAAATGCTTTATGTTTACCAGTTGTAGTGGTTAGTCCATGTACAGAATTTTTTTTCTTGTAAGTATATTTATAAGGGTTATAAGGGATATAGATTCGTCGTAATTCTACAGCATAAAATACAGGATACCTATTACCTATTTATTTACCATCAATTGACTCAGAAAGTTCCAAGATATAGAGCATTAACATTTTTGGGAAGCTATACCTGGCTTACAATAGGTACCCCTACTACAGGTAAAATCGGTGTATCTGTATTGTGTAGATACTAATAAAACTAAATTTAAAATTTAAGAAAAACCTTCCGATTCCAATGCTTTTATTGACTTAAAAGTAAAACACTATAATATTAAGTAATGTGCACGCGATGCGTTTTCATTTGATACCCTACTCGAGTATATTTGCAAATTTTCGGTTTTCCTTCCCCACTCTCACCTCCGTAACTTTTAAACGGCTCAACCAATTTTCAAGAAACATGTCGAAGAACACCCACGCTAAACTCACCTTTCGTACAAAAACTAAATTGAAATCGCTCCCTCCGTTCGAGAGCTATGATGTCCCAGACAGACAGACACGTCAAACTTATAACACCCGTCTTTTTTGGTCGGGGGTTAAAAAGGGTAAAACCTCAGCTTCGCTCCCTAAGCTAGACCAACATGGTATTGCCGGCATACGAAGCACATTATGTAATTTGATCCCAGCTCTATACATAGTCACTGATGAGAAATACAGTAATTGGTCTATATTTAAACTTCCTTCCTGCGCTTCGATTTCCGATGCATTTGTGAATGTAAATTTGCAATGAATCGGGAAATTTTAGAATCACTTTTGTTATTTAGGGAGTTAGAGCTTACATTGCTTGCACGTGAATACAGTAATGATTGAGCCAAAGATACTATTGTTAATTAAGTTATAGGTTTTATTTGTGTATATAACTTCTTTATTAATTAATAGGAGAAATCTACATTCTAATTATACACTAAACACGGTTTTTTTTTATGCTAGATAAGCCTTCATTTGACCACAATCTCACCTGATGTAAAGTGACTATGTAGTCTAAGATGGGGCATGAAGACCTAGAAGGTAGATGGCTTCTCCGGACCACATTACGAAACACGAAAAAATCGCTTCACGCACTGGCCCAGCCTGGAGGGTGGTGACAAGCCGCGGCCGAAACCTACCACCAGAGACGGTACGGCTTAGTATAATAGACGCCATGAGAATATAACTTATAACTACAGCAGTTCTACTTCATTATCAAGCGTTCATTATTTTTCCAATATGAATGAAAGAAAAACATACCGTTGTTTTCAAATTTACGGAATTCAATTTGAAGGAACAGATACATCAGATTACCTAGGTAGATAATATTGACCCAATTCTGGTATCGTCCTATGTCATACCAGCTCTCTGAATGAATAGAGTAACTCATCATCTCGCGTTCGCTTAAAACGTTAAACATTTTATAACCACTCGGCTGATATTACTATGGCTAAAAGATTTTCGTAATTTTAACATAACTACAAGTTTGCCATTTTGAAAAAAAATGTTATTTTGAGACCAGTCATAAAACGCATGCATATAGAAAAAGTAAGTATTAGATTAGACACCATACAATTAAAGATTCGGTTTTATAAAACTCTTTGTTTGTAAACACTCATGTGATTTAAAATTGTTTTATCACTGGCCGTTATATTATCACGTTTTATCAAAATGGCGGACTAGTAGGTATGCCTTTAGAAGCATTATAAAAAAAAAGAGTAAAGACCTACTTACTGTCTTTGAATTATTGCAAATGAATTTTAATAAATCTGCGTAGTGAGGAGAGTTTTTAGTAGTTAACAAGCCATCTCGTATATCATAAATAAAATAATATAAACTAAAAATAATATGCATTATATTATATACATTTGATGCTCTTTGGTCCCGGCTCATGCATAGAAAGCGGCTAATTATGTACAGTCAACAGCAAAATAAACTGATGAAATTCCTTATATCCTTTTAGACCCAAAAGGATATAAACAATAAATTAAGTCAAAAGTTACTGAATAATGTAGTTAGTAAGAAGTAAAGGAACAACTAACATGTCATAAGTAGGTGATCACATTCTGCGAGGAGGCGGATGGAATGCCATTCCATCTGTTAGGAGAATGTGGAGCGATGATGCACAAACGTAGCACACACCTGCAAGCATCGGCTCTGTCCAGATGAACTAAGAAACCCCCAAAGAAAATCCTTCGGTTCCTAACAGCCGCAAGGATAAGTGGCGAACTGTAACGCTACTACTTTGAGGAGAACCTAGAACAAGTGGCGATCACAATAGGCCTTTTAGGCCCCAGTGATACAATAGCCATAATAATTAAAAAAAGAAAAGTGATCAAATTAAGTTGAATCCCTCGGTCTTAGTACGATTGTTTTCTTTTGCCCATTTAAAACTTCATTTGGAATTGACACTTTGGTATAATGGTATAGCTGGTTTCATCTGGCACGCCGCGCTAAGGTGAAACTTTAGAATCCAGCCGCACGATTTTGGGGGGGGGGGGGGGGGGGGGGGGGGGGGGGGGGGGGGGGGGGGAGGTACCCCCTGTACCACTCCCCCCCCGCGAAAATATGTAGTTTAGGAGATATAGCAATTTGAAATTCAATAAAATCTAACCTCAAAAATAGGTTTCTAAATAATTTCCTAGCTTCTCAGTTACAAATATTAAATAAAAAACAATATTTAAGTAACCCTTATTGATTTACGGTGCACTCTACACTCTTTTGTTGATAAAATCAACCCATGCTCTTCAGCAAAAGCGATTCGAGTTGGCGAGTGCCAAGTTGTCGTATCAGACGAGCCAAATTAAACATCGCCACAATTTCCGAAGTAAGTATATATCCACACCATCATCTCCAGGCTCTTATAAAAAAAAATAGTATTAATAAACTGCTCCGGCGCTGCGGGAAGTGCAGCCCCTTCGCCCTTGCGTAACAAAGCGCAGTCACCCATGCTCACCTCCGCAGCTTCGGCTTATTGGTCGCCTTCGGCGACCAGCCTCAGCCGCTCCGGCTCGAACGGGTGCCTGCGCTTTGTTAGGGCGGGCGGGGGCTGCTCTCCCTCCGCGCCTCCGGCTTTTTAAATACACTCTAGTTGTGTGACAGACAAGACCACGTGGAATTAGGGGTGCACTGATTCGGATTTGCAACTTAAAGTGACCTAAATCAACCCAAAGTAGGGTGCACTGATCCGGATTTGTAAATTGAAGTGAGCTTATAAAGGTACAATCTAACCTAATTGTAATTCTTACCTTCTTGACTTCCCCATGGAACTGGTTCACCTTCCCCGCGACTCGTCGACGCTACTTATATAATTACATTGTAATTTTAAGGTAAAAACATTACATATTATAAAATTTTATACAAAAATAACGTTCCATTTCACGTAAACAAAAAAGTTAAAAAAAAAAAAGTACGCATCTCCGCGGTGAGAGGGTGGTATTTTTGGAAAGGGGAAACCAATGCCATCTAAAATCGAGCATTAGCACCCCCAAAATCCTGCGGCTGGATTCTAAAGCCAAGCCCGCGCTAAAAAAATATCGGGAAACTCGATAGACAACCAATCATGGTAAATATCCCGTTATAAATCTAAATAGTGTTGATAACCATGATAGTTTCAAAAGTTATTTCGCTATAATATGTTTTGAAACGCTGATGTTGATCACTCACTCTTGCTGTTGACTGTAGCGAGGAACACAAATACACATTTTCATTTACCCACTCGTAAGCTCGTGTATTCGAATTTATCAAAAACCTGTTTTGTACTTTTTGCATTTTAACTGTTCCAAAAATAAATCTACGGAAGGGTCAAATCCATACAAGTATCCCGATATATTATTTCTGTAAATAAATATTTTTTTTTAAATTTGCGGTTAAAATTAAAAATATTAGTTGTGAAAAATCTGGCAAATGTACTCGGATGGTATAACACCTTATATATTTAATCATTTTCATAACAGACCAAGGAGGAATCTCCGATTTGGATTGAGGTTTTCGCTCATGATTTTGAAGGGGCTAAGTCTCCGTAGCGGAACACTGAAAATAAATGAAAATCAAGAGCTGCAGGACAATAATGCTTTTATAGAGCTGAAAGTTTCGTAGAAGCTCGTAATTGGTTCTGTCATTGCGTCTGTCCGTCAAAGCTTTTAGCTCGTAAAGAGAAAATGGAATAAGGTTCACTGAATGTGTCGGAAAAACGAATATGTCCCTTAAACCTATTGGTAGTTGAATAGATTTTCGCTAGTACTTACAAATGAAACATACAAAAACGTATATTGTACAAATACAGTGATACAAAAAAATCTTAATAATAAATAAATAATAATAAATATTTCCGGACAATCCACACAACAACATCTAGCCCCGTGGTAAGCTCTTAGCTTGTGTTACGGGTACTAGACATCTGATATACTTAATATAATATACATACATACATAGATATTTTTTATTATACATATTAAACACCCAGACCAAGGAGATAGTGCTTGCAGAACATACAAACACTTGACCCCTCGGCGGGAATCGAACCCGCTACCTCTTGCGCCGCAAGCGGACTCTCGCCCACCGCGCCACTGCGGCAGTCAATAATAATAATGGTTTCCAAATTAGGCACAGCCTGTATCTTGGAAACCTCCTTCCTTATGAATCCAATCATACATAGAAAGTACCTACTAATAAATTAATATGCGTTTACATTTTAGAGAGAAGACAATTAAAGTAAAAATACAAAATTAAAAAGTATACTCGCAAAGTAGCTAAAATTGTGTAAAGAGATCTGTATTTAATTTAAGTAAATGTGTGTCACCAATGTGCGGGTGTACAATACGTGTGTGATGTGAGTGTGTAGTGTGTGTGATGTGTTTATTTGAATATCACTAGGAATGTACGACTTTGTTTGTTTTATGCAACAGTCATGCTCGAAGGCTTTGGTCATCTTTCAAATCATGGGTATTTAGTACTTTTGCTCGTAGCTCAAATCGACCCATTCTTACATGGAAATTGGACACTTTCCAACCATTTTAATAGTTAATTGGTCCAAAAACAGGCTATTTATACAAAAAACCTGTAAACTGTAGTTACGGGAAAATCTGTACCTGGTACCGCGAGCGAAAAGATAGAGTAAATAAATAAATAACTATTTCCGGACAATCCACGCAACAACATCTAGCCCCGTGGTAAGCTTTAAGCTTGTGTTACGGGTACTAGACATCTGGTATACATAAATATAATAGACATACATATATCAATGTTTTTACTAAACATATTAAACACCCTGACCAAGAACCACCCTGCAGTACATACATGATCCCTCGGCGGGAATCGAGCGGAAGCGAATCCCCCAAGTAGACCATGGGCCACCGAGCCACTGAGGCAATCACTCCCTCATAAATTGCGGGTTACAATTCATTAGTTTAATCTATAAAACTCCTATTTCTAAAGGAAACACAATTTAAGCTTACCACCCGATTAATTAGAGTTGTAGGTAGTACACGGTGGAACGCAAGTTTTGCGGTCCAACTTTGTTTGCTCGTCGTAATGAATGCGACCGCGAGACTACAGGCGCACTTGTTTTGTATACTGTACAATGTTTTGTATACTGCGGTTATGTGGAGCATGCTATTTACAACCTTGTTATATTGATTAGAATAAAATATGTTGAAAATAAAACACTAACATTGAAAATACTTACGATCAGTTAAATTTAGAACCAAACATAATTAAACTTACATGATAAAACTAATCACAATAATTAAGTGTTAAACGGTAACAGGTTAAAGGTTTGTTGGTTGTTTGTTAAATAAAGTAATTTGCACAAGCACTCCTAGTTACGTTCCCACTGATGGGACAACCCTTCTCTGGACGAGAGAGATTGGGCCTTAATTCACCACGCTGGTCAAGTGCGGGTTGGTGAATGTCACATGTTCTTCAAACTCTTCAAAGTTTTGAGAATATGCTTACGATGTTTGCCTTTACCGTTAATACACGTGTTTAGGTTTAGCTCACATACATTTTTCAAGTAAAAATCAGAGGTGCGTGTTTGACCCACGACCTTCAGAATGAAAGTCGACAACACAGAGTTAGGTAACAGCTTTAAAGATAAAGATTATATTATTAAATTCGATATGAGATGCACTCATAAACCGAGGGTACCAAATACTTTTTTTTTTAACTTTTAGACATAAAAAACACATAAAAATATAATAAATTGCAAAAAGAAAGATTTGAAAGAATAGAATTGGTCCGTTTGTTTAATATGCATCATAAAAATATCTTGTACATACATGTATGTATGTCTGTTATATTAAGTATTTTAGATGTCTAGAACCCGTAGCACAGAAGCTTCAGTTTCAGGTTCAGTTTCAGTTCAGAAAGTTCAGAATTCTCCCGTTAGCATGCTTGTACATAAAAGAACTATGCCTGTTTGTCAAACAAAATCCACATTATTTTAAAACAAACGCTGATAACAGAGAATCTTGAGCACGGCATAGAGACCGCCTCTATGCTTCACAGTGTAGACTGCAAATGATTCGGAAAAATGTGTATCATCAGGCTATCAAAATTTACAATAAGTTGCCCGAAAATCTAAAATCCCTGCCTGTAAATTTATTTAAATTAAAATGTAAGAATTGGTTAATGGATAAATGTTTCTATGACGTAAAAGAATTTTTAGACTTTAATGATTGACATCTATCTAATTATAAATATTAATATAATATATTTTTTTAACTAAATTACTAACATTTAGAGACATTTATTCAATTCAATACAAATTAATATTTTGACATGTATATATAGTAACAATTTTATTTAATAATTTAACATCAATTACTGTAATAGCTGACATTTCGTTTAATTAATATTAATAATGTTTTGCACGTCTGTATAAGGCAGAATGTATAAGGATCGTTATTCTTTAATATAAGACCAATTGTACACCTACATTCGAGCAAATAAATGATTTGACTTTGACTTTGACTTACCACGGGGAGATTGAGATTAGCGCTTTCAAACAAACAAACTTTTTAGCTTTATAACATGAGTATTATATATAAACTCACGTTGGATATATAATTTTTAACCTTAAAGTTTTTTGACAGCACGATATCGGAGAAACAACATGAGTTTGTTCAGTAATGTCATGCTGGCTTTTAAATATCGGTAACCGACACCTAAATGTGGTTTTGTGGATTATCCGAAATTATTTCATATTATATTCGGAAATTTATCAATTAGCCATGGGTCGTCATTTCCTATTTTGATTAATTTATCCTTTTTAACCCCCGACCAAAAAAGAGGGCTGTTATAAGTTTGACGTGTCTGTCTGTCTGTCTGGGACATCATAGCTCCCAAACGCATGGAGCGATGTCAATTTAGTTTATTTTGTATGAAAGGTGAGTTTGGCCCGGTTGTTCTTAGACATGTTTCATGAAAATTGATTGAGCTGTTCCAAAGTTATGGGGGTGAGAGTGGGGAAGGGAAACCGGAATTATGCAAATATACTCGAGTGGGGTATCAAATGAAAGAGCATCGCGTGCACATTACTAAATATTATGGTGTTTTACTTTTAAGGAAATCAAGGCATTAGAATCGGGGGTTTTACCGAAATTTTAAATTAAGATTTCTGTTAAAAAAAGTTGGGTCTTCTGAATATTTCAGAAATATGTAGAGTAAAAAAGTGCTCATGTAAACTTTATATACTTAAGTGGATTCCCTAGAAAGCATAAATTAAATGTGAAATTCTTGAGTTTTATCACATAAACATTGTCTAGGAAATCATTTTAGTATAACATCCATACAGCGCACTTCAAGCATTAAGGATGACGCAGGATCCCATAGATTGACGCTAAAATATGATCCCCTGTGGTCGACCCGTGTCAAGATAATGTGTGATCCTCTACCTCCGAGTTTTTGGGTTAAATCATCATTTTTATATTATTATCTAAATTATAATTTACAATGATTTGACGGAAATGATAAGGTTACATTAATGACAATGTAATTTTAAATGATATTCAAAAATTAATATGGTATTATTGACAACCTTACCTACATTATATTAGCTGGCTTTTAGCGAGATTTTTATGGTATTTCCCGTGGGTTATTTTCCCGTGGTAAAATATCTTTTTTTATGCTGGATAAGCCTTAATTTGATCACAATCAAATGATGTAAAGTGACGATGTGGTCTTAGATGGGGCTTGAAGACCTAGAAGGTAGATCCGGGCCACATTACGAAACACGAAAAAATCGCTTATCTTACCGGCCCAGACCGTGTGACAAGCCGCGGACGAAGCCTATCAGCAGAGACTGTTCTTAGCACCAACCGGGTAACCACAGGCTAAACCACAAATAAAAGGTTAGTTAACAGTGAAGGAATTTTTCAAATGGGACCAGTAACCTCTAGACCTCTTCTAGAACCACCTCTAACGAAAAAAGTGTACTAAAAGTTCCTAAGGTGGATGAATAAATAAATAACTGCTTTAGTAGTTTCTGAGAATAATCATTAAAACTATTCAGCTTTGTAATATAATTAAAGATTTTCTCATTTCCTATCTCTCTCTGTTTCTCACAATAAAACTACAATTATGGTGTTCTTGTACATTGAACCTCGTATGAATAAAAAAATATTCATATTTAAATATTATTGTACCTATTCTGACTAATATTAGAAGTGGGAAAGTGTATGTGTGTCCGTCTTTCACGGCAAAACGGTTAAACCGATTTGCCCTAATATTTTAAAAGATTTACTTTTTACCACGAAAAATCAATTCACGATAAATATTTGTATTAGGCTAAGTTCAGTATTAAATTAAAATACGGCTATAAAATATAATATTATTGGGAGCGATTACATTATGTAAATATAATCGCGTTAAATGCTTCACCAACCTACACTTGGCTGGCGTGGTAACTATAGCCTATCTTGTTAAGATGAAAATAAATCCCTTTGTCCCATCAGTGCAAATGTTAAGATGGTTGTTTTTGGTTTAAGAATAGTTAAATTAAAAAACATAGTTTATTTCAGTAACTTAATCTTTACATTATAAATTAATATATATTGAAAACCCCCATTTAAGTATAGATATACCTATGTTAGAGGGTTCCTCTCTAGCCTATTGAAAGTGACTATGACATACAGAATAAGAATGTTCATCTCATATATGTATATTTAACGACTTAATATATATTTATCTTGCAATACAAACGGATGAATACGGCTAGTGTGATAAAAATGCTTCTGTGATCGTTTTTTCTAAATGTTTATAAAAGAAAATTTTCTAAATTTCTTTTATTAAGTACCATTCCAGGTAAGTACTATTTAATCGTTGGAAAATTAAGCTTATAAATTAAATAAATTTCTAGCTCAGGTATTTCTACATAAAATATCAGAAAATTCTTAGAACTCCGTAATTGTGTTTGCTAAAAAATTGGGAGAATTACGAAATATATTTACCGCAATCCTTTTTCCGAAGACAACCGTTCTTTCCATTAATGTTATTAAAATTAATATTATCCTATTTTAATGCCATCTTAATACTGCAGAAAAAAGCTAATTTTTTCACGTCAGCGTTACAAATTATATCCGTTTCCTTTAGAAAAATCCCAAAGAACAAAAGATTATTCACAGAAAATACAATCTTTTCACAGATCAATCATCTCTTTTTCGCGCTTTCAAAATATTTCATCAACATCTTAAATATTCATAGAGGAAAACCCACACAGCAAAAACATATAGGGTTGGCAGATAAAGAGATCAAAATGCGAAAAAATTGCCGGAAATGTACAATGACGTCACGAACTCGGGGATGAAATTGAATATTATAATCTTTAAGACAATTTGTGTCAAATTCCAACCGTAAAACAAAATTGTGATCTTTAATACGAACGACGTAGGTCGGATCCGTATAACATTTTAAACCGACTTTCAACAAAAAAAGAGAATCGATAAATAGGTTTTTTTTGAGCATAAAATGATGAAGTAATTTATATTCTATACCACTAAACGGATTCTTACCGACTTTTTAGGAATAGAAAGAGTAATCAACACAATATAATGTTTGGGAATTTATAATATAAAGGGGTATTATAATTTTGACATGGCGGGATGTCTGTCTGTCTGTGGCACCATAGATCCTGATGTTATGAAGCGATTTCAATTCAGTTTTATTAATATGAAAGGTAACTTTTGCGCGAGTGATCTTAGACATGTTTGATGAAAATCGGTTGACGCGTTTAAAAGTAACAGTTATGAGGGGTAAAAGTTGGTAAGAAAAACAGAAAATTTGCTAATATTTTCGAGTGGGGTCTCTTAGATGAAAGCGCATCACGTGCACATAACAAATTATAAATATGTGTTTAATGCATACATTTTAAATTTAAATTAATTCGATTTTTTTTGTGAATTTAAGTTTTTGATGACAATAATAATAATGGAGTCCATCTCATACATGGAATATTGAGGCATTAAAAAGAATTGCGGACTATTCCAACAGCCTATTGTTATATTAAAATACAAATATACAGGAATTGCTTGTCTAAGTTTAAATTATGTCGATGCAAGTACACGGGATGTCCAGCGGCCATCACGTTCTAGAGAGAGACACCATTGCTGAGTCGGCAGAATGGCGTATTGTATCAGCAGAACACAATTATATTGCAAGGTTGTTGCAGATGACATAATATGCACAGTCAGCGTCGTATTGACATAAGCGAATAGAGTCAATCAATCAATCAATAATTCAAGTGTTTCTGTGAATCAAATCCTCTTGCATCGCAAGCGGACCTCCGCCCATATCGCCACTGAGACAGTCAAAGTCAAGTCGTGAGATCAATCATTTATTCATACATATGTATTAAAAAGTAAAAAAACTTATTACATAATTCATAGTCAGGAGCAGTCTGAAAACCAGCGTTGCTCAGATCTCTCCCTCGGGGAGCGGTGTGGCATTAAGCTGAGACTGCTCCTTTTTTGGTACAAGGCAGCACAACCTGGCAGCTAATTATCTGTTTGTGGTTTTTATGTCTGTTTATGCTGTTTATTTATTAAAATAAATGTAATGTAATGGTATAAGGAAGAAGGGTAGGCAAACGAAAAGATGGGAAGATGATATAAAAAGAATGGCGGGTCCAAAATGGACACGCATCGCAAAAAATAGACCAAATTGGAAAGTTCTAAAGGTTTTGACCTTAGCAAGTTGCTAAAATTAATTTAGAACAAAAATTTTAGAATAGGTTACTGAAAACTATGCATGGTATGTTATTTAAGTTTAGTCAGCAATAAAGGCTTATTTTATTATGATTATTTATTAATGTAATGAAATTAAATACGCAGTCCTCAGGACTTTACCTAGTGTCCTAGTTAGAAACAGTGTATCCCCACAAACCACGTATACATATAAAAAAACCTTACAAAGGTAGGTATATAAATAAATGCCTTAAAGACTAACATAAGTGATATATATTAGTAGATATATTATACTAAGAAATATAACTTAAAACTTATTATGGCTTTTTATTGGCATCCCTAAAGTGTCGCAATACGACTCCCGCTGGCCAATGGTCGGGAGCGAGGAAAACGTCCTTGAGAGTAGTCAAATTAATCTGAAAATATACAGATGTATTTCGACTCATTATAATTGTTAAAAGTACCTATCAAATACAAACTTAGTTCACTAAATATTTAGACCACAGCTACTGCACATAAAAAGCAATGAGAAGACAGATATTTTGAGCACTTTAGGTGCTTACAACAATAGCGACTCGATTATCGTATGTATCAAATTGATGTCACGTCTTTCAGATTATTATGAACACTCACTAGAGCACTATCCATTTCAGAGAAGGAAGTAGCGTGGATGTTTAACGTTTCGTAGATTGCAATAATCCAACATATCTTGTAACGGAAAAAGGTTATGGCTGTCACACTGTTGCTATCAATGATTCCTGAAACGACGCTTTACGGATGAGTTCACGAAGAAAAATGCCTAAAGAGTTTTAAGTTATCATAATATATATTAGTGTATGTAAGGTATTTATTTTATAAGTCTTTGTACGGTATATTATATGTATACGTGGTTTGCGGGGCTTTATCTTGCTGTTACACAGTTTCTAATTAGCACAGAATATAAAGTCTTAAGACTGCGTTAGTTAATTATGTAATACTTGCTTTGATTTTTAATAAATTAGTGATTGATTGAAATATAGGTTTGGTGGAAGCCCAAACTACAGTAAAGGTTGAAATTAACCTTATACAAGACCTAGATATCATGCAAAACCAGCATACCTAGCGATTCTGTGGCCGATGCCACGGCGCGCTCACTTCACTCGCTCGCCTCACGCGATGTTTCCAACATAAAATAGCCTACTGTGTGTTGAAATAGCCCGCAACATGGCTACGTCATACTAACAATTCTTTGTTTATTTTGAAATTACAGTTTACTATAACTATCTCAATATAGTTATCAAGTCCTTACAATATCACAAGTCCTTTTTTTACAAAAAATAAAACCTGGTGATTCACCAGCGGCGGCCAGTACCATGGCACGCTCAATCCTAACTCGCTAAGTATTCCATCTATACTATTCTAACAGCCTGTTTACACCCACTGCTAAGTTAATCTTCATCACACCAAATTCTACGGTCCTGTGCGAGCCTCCACCAGTGCCTTCCTACTAGCCCGACGATGTCGTCATCCCATCGGGTAGGTGGTCTGCCGCGACGACGCTTGGCTCCCATTGGCCACCATTCTGTTATGGTCCATCGGTCGTCATTCCGCTTGCAACATGTCCTGCTTATTCCACATAAGGCTCGCGACATAAAGTATTCCATACACAAATATAAACAGACCTACATGCTACAGATATAAAAAACAGTTGCTACTGTGAGTCGCAAGAACCATCACAAAATGGCTACACAAAAACAGTTCTATGATGCTATTTTCCCGTTTCGCTGGTAACATTTCAGAGAAGGAAGTATCGTGGATATACAACGGCTCGTTATTCGTAGATCGCAGTTATCCGAACTAGCGATAACATATCAAATATCGGAAATAGATTACGGCTGTCGTGCTGTTGCTATCATGTTTCCGGAAAGCTTTATTGTGGTGTTTTTTATTCAACGAATAATGTTTGAAGGCTTTTAACTTTTCATCATCATCATCACACCCTATTAACGTTCCCACTGCTGGGACACAGGGACTTCTCTCTTGACGAGAGAGATTTTTTAACTTTTACATGTATCTATATTTATGGAACGCTACTGTTTCAAAAAGAGGTTTGACTATAATATTATAAAGTTGTTTCAATAAGGTAGTTGAAATATTTCACAGGAGTTAAGCTAAATTTAGTATTGGAATATGCACATTTATAACCTATTTTTCTAAAATAAATATACAGATGTATTCATAAATCGTTTAAGTTAAACTCTATAACATCAGTTGCATATTTTCAATTATATGGTAAGAACTTGACAAAGTTTAGATTCATTTATGTCATAGATAATAAACAACATAATATTCTAAATTTGTGTATAAAAAAAACCATTAAGACGAAGTAACGTAGCTTACCTATTAGCGGAACAACAATAACATAATATATCTATTTGACCTAAGCAACAAAGAAATAAAATAATATTATTTTAGTTCACTCTAGTAAGTGATTTTAGGAAAGATGAAGAAACGTCGCAAGAATTCGCACAAAACAGTAACAAAAAAACGTTTTTGCTTTTCGTTAAATATTTCAGAGAAGGAAGTGGCGTGGATGTATAACGGCCCGTTACAAGTAGATTGCAGTAATCCGAACTAGCGATAACGTATCAAATATCGGAAATAGATTACGGCTGTCGTGCTGTTGCTATCAATGTTTCCGGAGAGCTTTATTGTGTTGTTTTTATTCAACGAATAATGTTTGAAGGCTTTTAACTTTTACTTTATTTATACATATGGAATGCTACTGATTCGAAAAGAGGTTTGACTATAATATTATAAAGTTAACAAAAAATGAAATCAGTTATTGAAAATATGCTGTCAATATAAACAGCATTTAATCTAAAGAATTCCTAAATCGGCTGCATGTTTTCGACTAGTATCTATAATAATATTAGAAAGTAAAAGAGTTATCGCGAAAGATTTCGATTATTATTTAGTGAGGAAGACTATGGGACTACTTTTAATTGCGAGAAAGTTAATTGTTCCTGTGAAAAACACGGATAGCGACGTGAAGTAAATAATTTTACAAAATTAATTAAATAGTAAGAATTTGTTTGATTTTAACGCATCCTAAAACATTAAAGATAAATTGATGGTATACTTCATTCATTATCATCATCACCCTATCGTTTCCACTGGGACACAGGGACTTCTCTTCTGACGAGAGAGATTATGGCCTTAATTCACCACTTTGGCCGAGTTGCGGTCGCATACTTCATTACTAAGCAATTACCACATATTGAGATCAAGACAATGCTTTTGTCTTAATTCTACTAAAAAAGTTTATAGCTTTTTGTTAAAATCAAACTGAAGAATCCTTTTTAATCAAGCAGCATTCTTAGTTCGTTAAACGCAACTAAAATATTCAGACGTTAATTTCTGCAAACTTTATGACATCGCTTGAGAGCTCATTTATATTAAACTGAATTAAATTGTTCTGATTGATACTCAGCTTGACTCCAAACCGTCGATAAACACAATTAAATTGGTTTAAACTTCGGTTTTGTAAACAATTTGTGCTTCTGAAAGGAAAGTCAGCATCAATACCGCTCCACTTATGGATTAAAAACGCTGTTTTGATTAATAATTTATAATAAATAAATAACAAAAATAAAAAAGCCTTTATTTCCTACAAAACTAATATAATAAAATTATACAATTTGTGTTTTAATATTATGTGGTTGGTTATGTAGGAACCCCGTTTTGAGTAAAGGCCTCCTCCAAAGTTGTTGTCCGCTGCTCTCGATCCCTTGCTATTGCGTGCCACTTTGGGCCAGCTGTCTTCTTTATCTCATCTCAAATAATGTATATAATACTAACTGACCCCAGCAAACGTTATTTTGCAATTTTGTTTTTTTTTTTCTAAATTAAAAATAGATGTTGGCCGATTCTCGTAGATACCGGATAAGCACAAAAAATGTCATCAATATCGGTCAAGCCGTTTCTCGATTACGCAACCCGTGACAGAAGAATTTTATATATTAGATTTAATTTAATTTTATTAACTGTTGCATTCCAATAAAATAGGCACAGCACCACTTTGGGGGACCAGGTTCTGGTCAACGATAGTTTAGGAAAGGTTTGGTTCATATAACGTGAGGCGTTCGTTACGATGCCTGAGATACACGATGAATCAACCAAATTAATAGAAATGGGTAATTTGAATTTAAAACTACAACTTTATGGAAACGAAACATTGAAAATAATTTATTTATTTATTATTATTAACTTGATTGATGTTCTTGTTACAATTTTAATTGATTTACGTATAAATTAATATTTTGAGCGTATTATCATGTTCTGTTGTTCATCTTTTTGTGACATTATTTTATCTCATGAAATGTGCTTACGTAGTAGTAAATGTGCTTAGGTTATTTGCGAATATATATTTTTTCTATTTATATTTCATATATTCAGCAGTAAATATTACATATTTGTACTAACAAAATGTGTTAGTAAAAATATGTTATAGTTTCATAGTTTATTTATTCATCTTAGGTAACATTGTTCACTCGATTTCGTTAAATTCTAATAATAAGTATTATATACTTATAATTCGCTCTCAGAAAATACAGACAAGACGTGCAATAATTATGAGATTAAACATAATAATTGAGCTGCCGAGTAGTGGCATTGTCAACTAAAATGATGTATAATAACAATCTAATATATATAATTCTCGTGTCACGGTGTTTGTAATCTAACTATTCTATAACGGCTCGACCGATTTTCGTAATCCGAAGCATGCATATCGGCCAGGGTGGAGAATCGGACAACATCTATTTTTCATCCCATTTTTTCATTAAAGATATATATGTATTTTTTTTGGCATACTATAATATATATCTAATCGACGAATGTTTAATTTTTATGTTTATTTTTAAGTTATGTGTGTTTTTTAATTTTTATATGGATTGAATGTACTGAATATGAAATAAACGATTAATATTAATAAAAATACATACAACCTTAAATCTTCACCCCTCTCCGATCAACCACTAACGAACTAGGTGATGCAAAGTTCACCGGGTCAGCAAGTTGTTCTTTAAAATCCAATCCATCATAAAATAACAAAAATCGTTATTATATGTTAATTACAAGTCCATCATAAAAATAACAAAAATCATATTTAATTTTTACTGCTGCATAATGGCATTGTCAAATTAAATCTTCTAAAATAAAGTATACGTATTAAAATTATTAAATTAGAATACATAATATTCAACGACTTTGACCTTAATAAGTATGTGGCTCAGTCTATTTGGACTCATAGTAGCGTTGTTCCCGCACTAAAGCAATTACTCGGATGCTAATTTGTCGCGAGCCAACTAACCTTGTGCAAACCCAAATAGTTCCCGTTGTGTCCGAGATCCACACATATTATTTTGTTGCCACTCTTAGAAGTTTTACTATGAAGTATATCGAGGGTGCAGTGTTAGAACCCGATAAATGCAAATAAATCGTAAATACGTTTTAATAGCCTACTAGAATCAGAATTTGATGTTTACAGTAGCGTAAACTAATTTTGCATACTTATCGGGTTTTATCACTGCACCCTCGATATTCCGAAAGGTAAACCACTTCGTTATATAACGGCTTACGACGCCAATCCGTCTGATTACTCTTTTTGTTACGCATACGACAGCGGTAGGCTTCCTCGCTCTCACTTTAACCCACTTCTCCGTAATTCCTAATTTTCTAGCTATCGGTTCTGTTGGGCATCCCGAGACGCTCAGGTTGTTTCAATATTCAGTCGCTTTTAGCGTAATAACGCTGTAGCGCCAGTCTATTCTGACTAGTAGCTTTGTTACTGCACTAAAGCAATTACTCGGACGCTAATTTGTCGCGAGTCAACTAACCTAGTTCAAAACAAATAGTTCAGGTTTTGTCAGAGATCTAGTTTGTTTTGTTGCACTGTAATTGTGAGTGAAATATGATATATACATTTTGTTACATGTGTGGTGGCGGCCACTAGTTAAAGTCGCTACAGTAGTGTCTACGACTCCCTACTTGTAATCGCTACGGGCCGCACAATACGCGCCACTGTCACGCGCCCCGCTTAGCAGATTATAAAAAGTGGTGTTTTCCAAATTATAAACAACCCTTCCACCTTCATATTATTGTGTATTTCGTCGGCTTACTGCAAGAAGTCATTAGTCGCAAGAAGTCACTAACTGCGTTAGATTCACCAATGAGTTCGTCTCGATGAGCTCTACATTTTGGTAAAACTCACTAATTTGTAGCTCTTCAAACTTAGAAGTTATGGCTTGGTAATAAAGTCAATAACTGCATTTTTGGTCAATCTTGTTTCATAAAATTCATTAACTTACATTAATATATTTTACCAAAAGAAAACAAAACACAATTGTCATTTTTATTTTCATACATAATTCATTTATGTGACTTATCAACATTTTAAAAATGCTTTTACGTTTACAAACCGTGGATTAAGTTTTGCTTGAATTCATTATTTGCACTTAACTAGTTTTGACGTATCATACTATTTGGGGAAAAAAATACTAACGGTTTTTAATGATTTCTATCAAATCGAGTCACGTTTTTATAGAATTCATTATATACACATTAATTACTTTTGCCGAAACATGGCAAACAACTTAATACAAGACTGAAATCGCCTGAATGATGTATTGTTTTATTAGTGATTTTTGTTATTGTAAAATTATACAGGAAAATGCATGTAATGACTTTTGCCAACATGTAATGCTTGTTTACTTATAAGTTGCCGGCGAGTTTTATGAGATACAAGATACAAAATCATTTATTTCCATAGTTTGGTTTTACAAAACTTAGACACTTATGATTTTAGAGCTATGAGATGCAATTCAAAACTGGTAGTAATAATTACATTGAATATTGGTTTCTCATTAATAGATGATTATTACATAAAATAATGTACATATCTAGGTTACTACCCAGTTAGGTACCTATTTAAAGTTTCAATACCAACTTGTTTAATTCGTTACAATTTGAGAAATGAGCTAATCTATCTTGGTTTCAAATTCTACATTAAATAGTTAAGTAGGTATTTCTATTTTTATTAATACGAATATTAACGATAAAGCAATCGAAGATTTATGTTGTTTACGTGTTGCAAAAAAGTTGAACAACCACCCAAGGCTCCTAAACCTAGAAAACCTACCTGTGGTCTGAAGTTGATGGGTAAAAAGGAAGCGATGAGGTGACGGTTACCGAAATATCAATATTTCCTGATTGATTGATTTCTGTGGCCATTTTAGTTATTTTATTAAGTTTTTATGAACAAACAAGGTAATTCCTTAAGTTTTTAGTAATAAAAGACGTTATTTTAAGATTATTTTGTCTTTTATTACTTGAAAGAGGCTACTAATAACTTTGTTGCAGAAATACTTAACTCCAGTTTAGTCACAACTTTTTATCGCAAGAAATCATTATCTTTGCATTTTTAGCTTTTAAAAAAATTGCCATGATTAAATTTAGACTGATTTCAGCTGTTTATATAATAATTAAATATCACAATATATTGGTGTTTAAATTATATTGATAACTGCCGTAGTTTTGATGATATGGGCTCTTAAAGTCATAAAAAGTTTAAAACTGATTTTGCCACACTTTTGGATTTGTCGGTTAATGACTTCTTGCAATAAGCCGACGATTTATTAGTTTATATTACTTAAAAAAAGACCCAGGGGCAGTCGCCCCAGAGTTGAAGAGGAAAGAAGCTCAGGCTCGAAGCCCCACCCTGCGCTCTCAACCGAGGGACAGATGACAAACTGACGATGACACCGGAGGTAGTCGCTCCTAATGACATTTACAAAGGTGTGATTTGTCAAAATGGCGTTCAACTGAATTACATCTTTTTCACTTTATAATTTTATTTAACTCGACACTGGCAAATTGTCGCTTCAAGCGCAAAGTCCAATTACAAGAAACTGAACTGAACTAATGTTACGTCATCATAATACAAATAAAATAAAGGTTGTTTCGAAATATCATTAGAAGCTTGTAAGCCCAATTCTAAGGTTTTAGAAATACCTACGGTTGAAAACAAGCGTACATGTCATGTAAATGTCAGTCATTTACATGATATAAAAATTTATTGATTTCCATGAAAACTTATATCAGAATATTTTCGGGACTCTGTCACTGTTTATTTTCATTTAAGCTATCTTCACTTTAATAGATAACAAACAGTTAAAATAATAGAAAGTAAGTCCAATAAAGGTCCATTTAGGGTTAAATAAATAGTGAGATACCGATTTCTTTATCATATATAGTAAAAGTAAGCAAAATGTTTTAATTATGATTAGCTTATAGTTCATTTATCCGTCGTAGGTAATAATTTTAACATTTGGCTTTATTTTCTAAACCGGTATTATAATAACAATCGCAAGAAGGCACAGACAAGACTTTATACTCGTACTTATAATACCAATTAATGAAAATTATAAAATACATGGCACCAACAAAAAAAAAATCATTGAGCAGCTGTTCTGTACAAGGACATTGTCAAACTCTCTCTCTCTCTGTAGTCGGTCCCTCATGTCTGAGGATCGTGGTCAGCATTGGAGTTACATCGGGAGCGGATAATCTGTCTCCATCGGGTTCTGTCCATCGCATCTCTGACAGTGTCGTAGAATTTGGAGGACGATGGAACCTTCATTTGATCTGTCCATCGAGTTGGTGAACGTCCTCGGGATCGTTTCCCTTCGGTGTTACCAACGACAATCAGTTTCTCTAGACTCTCATTCGCCTCTTCGCAAATACAAACTTATTGTCAAATTAAGACAAAAAAAATGTGATACGCTTGAGAAGGACTCACATACTTCACCGTGTAAAGTTTATACAAATTTTGAAATAAAAAATAGGAAAAAAAATTGTTTCATGTGCAAAAAGATGCAGTTCAAGCGGTCATCCAAGTACTGGCCTCGCATAACTTTGTAAAAATCACGAATGTTGTATGGTAGCCACCTTTAATATTATATATTATGTGTTTTAATTATTTTGTTGTTATAGAGGCAAAAAATATATCGGTTCTTAAGATACAGACTAGTGACAGACAGACGACGACGAAGTTTCAGCAACAGGGTCCATTTACCCTTCGAGTACGAATCCCTAAAAACAATCACTTTAAATTAAATTAATTAGTAAAACTGGTCAGAGCTAGCGCACGATAGAGACCGGTGGAAGTCTCACGTTTCGGAGGCAAAGACCTACTTTGGGCCGCTGAGCCACAATAGTAAGTTCGTTATTAAAACTTGGTAACCGCAGAAGTTATACCAACCATCCGTTTCTATTACATCATAGATCCAAGTGGATTCCATTACTATGCACATATAAACAGACTAGAACAGAATCCCAATGCAAACACTTACACTAAGTACGTGCTTGTGCGGAGTCAACGACAGCCTCTTAAAATTCCTTTTAACTCTCGAGAACAAAGTTCTCCTTCCGGGAAGTCGCGGATCATTGTTTTTACCGCGCTGGAAGTGATATTTCATATACATGTAGGTGAATGGTTTAACATAGTGATTTATACAGGTTATATCATTAAATAATAATTAATTAAGGGATTAAACGAACAATATCAATTACACAAATACTCTTAGGATAAGTTTAACAAATATATGGATAAAGTAAATAAATAAATACTGCCGGACAATCCACACAACAACATCTAGCCCCGTGGTAAGCTATAAGCTTGTGTTACGTGTACTAGACATCTGATAAACTTAATATAATAGACATACATAGATAGATATTTTTTATTATACATACTAAACACCCAGACCGAGGAGAAAATGCTTGCAGAACATACAAACACTTGACCCTTCGGCGGGAATTGAACCCGCTACATAGAACTCTACTTTAAATAGCAGTCGTAAACAACCCCTGTATCTTAAGAAACTGCATAAATAGTGAGTCCAAGTTCTGACCGCGCACATCGTGGCTTAACTTTATAAAGAGCCCCCTTTTACAAGATGTTTCAAAATTGGTATATAAAGCGGGAAGGGTGTGAAAGGCACGTGTTAGATTATTGTCATATATTTCTTGAAATTAATGGGGGTTTCATATGACAAGACACACAAAATATTTTAAAATTATGTATATGCTCTGATTAAATAACGAATATAACAATTAACCTTGATTTGGATGAGTTTAGAAAACATTAAGTTGATAAAGAGGTTATGTTTTTGTTTTGATTCACAAATAATATGTTTTAGTACGTAAAACTTAACGTATTTTACGAAACTACATGTGTATAGTGATAATAAGAAATATTTTAATGATATTTTGTAAAGAAAACTACTTATAACAACGTTTTTTAAAAAAAACACCTTTTTGCTAAAAACACGTTCCTTGCTATAAAAGAGCGACCGCTCGGGTCGTTATTTCACTTTTTGAATAGCTGTCGACCAGAGCGGAGCTCCTGCTACTAGTGCCAGTGAACTAAAGCTAAGTGGTTTTAATTATAGTTACGGTAGAAATTATTTTTAATTTGTCAAAATATATTTGCTTTTGTTAAACTATTTAATTGTAAGAAAAATTGTAATAACTGATGAAACTGTGTTGTTCTATTCGCTTCTCAACTCAGTAAAAAAAAATTGAAGCGAACTGTCGAGACAATGTTATTTCCTTGATATTCTTGTTCAAGCAATTTAGTTTTATTAATTTTCAGTTGACCTGTCCAAGTAGATTATGTGTTTAGAAGGAAATAAACGTTTTGACTTTGACTTTGACTTTAATTATTTTGGAATACCTTTATAATATATATGTAGGTAGTATTTTTTAAACTCCAATTAATAGGAAAAATCTATTATCAGAAGTGGGATTCGAGCTATTGCTATTATTAACACCTTTTCGCATTTCAGATACGACTCGTACGACGTTCCATGTAAAATGGACCCAGCGGTCTTGGAGGGCTTGCAGAAGGCCATTCGAGATGCGGTGACTGATCGACATCGGGGCGATGACGTGGTGTTGCCGCGGTGTAGCCGCCTTTCCCGATCCCGATAAGAACAACAATCGTGCAGAGGGCTGGTGCAACTGTAGCAGCTCTTATCGCCGAGGATCTGAGATTGAGTAGCATCACTACGGTCGCTAAAGCCGGTAAGGTCCTAAAGGGCTCTGCTTTAATCTGGTATGAACCCTGGGACACTGAGATGCTGCAGATTCATACAGTGAATACGTTAAGGAAAAGTAAAGACTTTAAAAATAATAATAATATAGGATCTTTTTGAGGAACAAATAGTCGAGCTTGTTTGTGGAAGTATAACTGATGTATCCATTCCAATGGCGTCTCGTAACAGCCGTTACGTCCACTGCAGAACTACCTTATTATTCACGACTTGCGTCAAATCTGCTTAGTAAATGCCCAAAAGTATTTTTAGGTTATTCTGAGAAAATATGCTTTCTTTGCAACAGACTGTGCCATATTCGAGCTATCAAAAACAATAATAAGAAAATGATGCCACAACCAGATCCGAAACCAAGTACCTATAGTTAGTCACCATGTGCTTATTGTAAAAAGAAGGGACACTTTGATGAAGTTTGTTTTTTTTTTATACGGCGAAAAATTCCCATTTTTATTTCTAGTTACAAAAAGTCTCGTTAACCACAGGAGAGTTGAATAGTTAGTTGTTTCACAAAAATCAGAGAATTGCAGTTAACCCAGTAGTTGTGAAAGGTTTAAAAACAAATTTGACGACCTCTGTGGCTCGGTGGACGAAGGTCCGCCTGGGGCGCAAGAGGTTGGGGTTCGAATTCAGCCGGGAGACCAGATTTTGTACGATCTACTTGTTTCTGGTTTGGGGTTTGGGTTTGGTTGTTTTCTAAGTATCATAAATATGTATCTAACACCCATATTACAAGCTCTGCTTTAGTTTGGGGTTGCAATGCTGTGGTGGGTAGTAGTAGTCCGGAATTTTTTTTTAAATTATTAAATAATCTGTCGCTATATTTAAACTATGCAATTAAATTCCCATTTTTAGTTATGCAGCACTAACTTCATAGTAAGAACTACACATATTTGCTAACTTGACTATTCCTGTACAAAATAACGATACATGTTGGGAATTTAAGTTTAAGGATTAAAGTATTTAGAATAGACCCTAGACAAACTTTGTTCTGCAGATATTAACCATTACAGATAAAACAAAAGATAAGAAATCATTTATTTGCAACTAAGATAAATTAAATTAACATTTAGTTATACCATAGCTTAAAAAAAGTATGGATAAACAAACCATTTGTCTTTAGCACTGCAAAATGAACTTTACTCTGAATAAGCGGGAAGTACAAAGTACCTACATCCACGCTCGTCTTCTGTAGGAACCATTTCTGTGACGTGTGTTTCTAATTACTGCCAAGCCTACTTATTTGGTATAAATTTTACCATTCTAACAGATTGTAATAAAGTCAATGATGATGAAATAGGATATCACACCTCGAGTAGCCCTATGGTAGACGTTTTTACTGGAATTTCAGTTTGACGTAGTAGGTAAAAAAAAAAAAAAAAAAAAAAAAAAGAGGAGGATTTTTATTAAACATTTAGATTTCTTGATCCGTAACCCAGTTAAATTACCCTGTATTAACGTTATCGAAGAATCTGACAACAATAATGTCCCACATAAAAAAAAAAAGGGACAATCAATACATTATATCAAAAACTTGTCTAAATTACATAAATGAGCCAAATTCTGTAGCAAAATTATTCGTTCCTAAGGGATGTTCTGCAAGCACTTTCTCCTTCGTCTGGGTGGGTAATGTGTACGATAAATAATATCTATATACATATGTATGTCTATTGTATTGGGTATATCAGATTTTCTGGTGCCCGTGGCACGGGCTGGGAGCTTACCAAGGGGCTAGATAGTTGTGTGGATTGTCCGGAAATATTTATTTATGGGTTATGTTTATTACGTCTTTTCACGACGAAAATTGTCACATAGGATCATGGAAAAATTTGATAGCATTTTTGGGTCCCAAGATTTAAAAAAAAAAAATGTATTTTTCATTGTTTGTCTTGAACAACTAGCAAAACTTATTTCGGGCCAAACAAGCACCTCATAGAAAGAGAGATCTATTCCATTCCACACATTGCATCTTGATTGTGCAGGGCCATGTAGTTACAATTACCTTTATTATTATTAATTATACGATTTACGAAATTCTGCATATTAAAAACCTCTAAAAACATTAAAGGGTCAAGAACTTTTGGGTATTTTACGTGAAACAATTGCCTTGTTAGGAATTACCAGCCTCTTAGTAACCATTACTAAGAGCCTGTATCTAAAATCGTTTAGAGATACACAAAAGCATCACCCTACCGGTAGTCCCCGAACGACCATGCAGAGCAATATGTTGCTACCGTTACTAATATGCTTACACCTTCAATTAATGACACATCAGATAGGCCGAACGGTTTATGGAAATTAAAACAAACTATTTTTCAACTACAATAAAAAAGTAACGGATTTAATCATACAAGGTTATTAATAGGCAGAGTAGGAATTATACCAACATACGGGCCATTAATAAAGGTAAATTATGAAATTTTGGACGACTTGCCAATTTATAGAATAAATTTCTTTTTATTTATTAGTGTTGCCGAAGCTAAAGAGAAACTACGAAGTGAATGGTTTGATTAAACCGTGTTAGATTATTTTTTGGGCAATGACTAGTCGTTAATAAATATCGTATCGTATGATATAAAGTTAATTTCAGAAATACGTAATGACGTATGATTATGTAAGTACATAAATATTGTTAGTGAACGTTATAGATAGACTTTTTATTTATTTCACCAAACTAGTTGTATTTTTTTTTATATCATATTAATTATAGATAATTATTTATGCTTTTATTAACTTGATTAAACTAAGTATCTTGTAAACATTATGTCAATTCAATTATAAGGATTACTGTGTTAAAATTGATTGTTTGTCAATAAGTTATGCTTATGATCCAAGATTATGAACTTTCTTTTAGATTTCATTTATTAAAATGTACATTAAAAATATTAATCTAGAGCATACACGTAAGTGGGGGGAGATACCACTGGTCGGTTCTTTATCTGATGTGGACCTAAATGTCTACAGCGGTGGGTGACAGGGTAACATGACAAGGTAAAGAATCATTTACTGCTGATCTTTGTCCTGATACTTCACTGAAACTCACGTGCAGCAGGTGACAGGTGTTGTATGCGAAGGCCAGAGAGAGACTGTTGTTTACAACAGGAGGAACTGCTGATCTTTGTCCTGATACTTCACTGATACTCACGTGCAGCAGGTGATAGGTGTTGTATACGAAGGCCAGAGAGACTGTTGTTTACAACAGGAGAAAGTACTTCGAGAGCGAAGTACTGGTCAGTTTGGCCGTGTTAGATTATTGTCATATATTTCTTGAAATTAATGGGGGTTTCATATGACAAGACACACAAAATATTTTAAAATTATGTATATGCTCTGATTAAATAACGAATATAACAATTAACCTTGATTTGGATGAGTTTAGAAAACATTAAGTTGATAAAGAGGTTATGTTTTTGTTTTGATTCACAAATAATATGTTTTAGTACGTAAAACTTAACGTATTTTACGAAACTACATGTGTATAGTGATAATAAGAAATATTTTAATGATATTTTGTAAAGAAAACTACTTATAACAACGTTTTTTAAAAAAAACACCTTTTTGCTAAAAACACGTTCCTTGCTATAAAAGAGCGACCGCTCGGGTCGTTATTTCACTTTTTGAATAGCTGTCGACCAGAGCGGAGCTCCTGCTACTAGTGCCAGTGAACTAAAGCTAAGTGGTTTTAATTATAGTTACGGTAGAAATTATTTTTAATTTGTCAAAATATATTTGCTTTTGTTAAACTATTTAATTGTAAGAAAAATTGTAATAACTGATGAAACTGTGTTGTTCTATTCGCTTCTCAACTCAGTAAAAAAAAATTGAAGCGAACTGTCGAGACAATGTTATTTCCTTGATATTCTTGTTCAAGCAATTTAGTTTTATTAATTTTCAGTTGACCTGTCCAAGTAGATTATGTGTTTAGAAGGAAATAAACGTTTTGACTTTGACTTTGACTTTAATTATTTTGGAATACCTTTATAATATATATGTAGGTAGTATTTTTTAAACTCCAATTAATAGGAAAAATCTATTACACGCACCAGGCAAACGTTTTTTTTTTTTCCCTGAAAAAATCTAAATAAAATCTTTGACCGCTGATTGATAAGTGATTATTATTATAAAACTAAAAAAGATAGGATATACTAAAATTGATACCTATTGACTAGGTGACCAATTAAACTCCGTGGAGCGCCTAGTTTTCCAAGGCAGAATGGAGGGAAAGAGGTCTCGTGGTCGCTCTCCAACAAGGTGGTCGGACCTCATCTCAATATTGACTCAGTCCACCATTACCGACTGCTCCCGCAACGCAACTAACAGGGAACAATGGCGGCGCATTGCAAGAGCAGCAACCCATTATAAGGACCCCCATAACCACGACCACTCTGTCAAGAGTGACCGACTAAGAAGAGAGAGAGGTGACCAATAAAATAAAAAATACATAATTCTTTAAAACTTAACTCTCAATCTACATTATAATGATTGTTGAAATACAGCCAGTGTCAGACATTCTCAATAACAATGTAAAGATAAAGATAAAAGATAAAGATAAAAAACGTTTATTATGTCATCAAACTAAACTTAAATTAAATATTCTACAGGTGTTACATAGTGATTCTTAATGACATAAATGGTCACCAATCAGCATGAGCTATGACAGAACTAGGTCCTGTCATAGCGCTGGTCTTCCATGGTGACCAAGAATAGCGAGAAGCGGCTGCTGCATTACTCGCAGAAATTGTTAAAAATAATGATTTTTAAATAACATAAAAACTTAAAATCATACAAACATGTCTCGTTTTACCCTTCAGGTACGGAACCCTAAAAAGAAACCAAAGCCACATCTAGTGAGTATCTTTCTACGAATTGTTCCACATCTCAAACTTGTCGAGTCTTGATTAAAACAAGTTCCGTTTATTAAACACAGGGCATGTCGTGATGAGCAAAAATTAAAAATTCAAGGAGTCGTTCTAACTTCTCGATCAGTCGCCTGATTCACGTAATGCTATGGCTACGGAGAATAACATAACTATATAAATGTATTTCCTTTCCGATTCTATTATTATTGTCATTAATTTATTATATAATAAATCTAAATTTAAAATTTAAGAAAAACCCCCGATTCCAATGCCTTAATTTCCTTAAACGTAAAACAACATAATATTATGTAATGTGGACGCGATGCGATTTCATTTGATACCCCACACTAGTATATTTGCAGATTTTCGGTTTTCCTTACCCACTCTCACCCCCATAACTTTTAAACGGCACAACCGATTTTCATGAAACATGTCTAAGAACACTCGCGCCAGACTCACCTATCATACAAAAAAACTAAATTGAAATCGCTCCATCCGTTCGGGAGCTATGGTGCCACAGACAGACAGACAGACAGACACACAGACAGACAGACAAGTCAAACTTATAACACCCCTCTTTTTTGGTCGGGGGTTAAAAAAAGAGAGAAATGCAAAAAATATAATATATATATAAGAATTAAAATACTCATGCCCGCCTTCAAGGCACCATCACGTGACCCGGGGGTAGTCGCCCCCAGAGTTGAAGCCGGGGTTAGGAGCACTAGCTCGAGGCCCCACCCTGTGCCCTCAACAGAGGGACAGAAGTCAAACTGCTGAGAAGAATTAATCGTGATAACATGAGGAGCGTAAGCGGGTAGATTGTAGCAACGGGCAGTATTCGGGCAAAGTCGATGTATGGTGAAAATTTCATCATCATCATCATCATGCTATTAACGTTGCCACTGCTAGGACAAAGGGACTTCTCTCGAGACGAGAGATATTAAGCCTTATTTCACCACGCTGGCTAAGAGCGGGTTGGTGAATGTCAATGTTGGTGAAAATTTGAACACGACAATATTTTGCTTGAGTGGCTAAACCTAATGTACATGTCTTCTTATAATCTTAACAGTCACATGGAGACGAGACAATAAATTTAATATTTTTTTAACCCCCGACCAAAAAAGAGGGGTTGTTATAAGTTTCACGTGTTTGTCTGTCTGTGTGTCTGTCAGTCTGTCTATCTGGGTCATCATAGCTTCCGATCGGATGGAGCGATTTTAATTTAATTATTTTGTAAGAAAGGTGAGTTTAGCGCGAATGTTCTTAGACATGTTTCATGAAAATCGGTTGTGCCGTTTAAAAGTTATGGGGGTGAGAGTGGGAAGGAAAACCGAAAATCTGCAAATATACTCGAGTGGGGTATTAAATGAAGCGCATCGCGTGCCCATTACTAAATAATATGGTGTATTACTTTAGGGAATTGAATCGAAGGTTTTTCTTAAATTTTAAATTTAAGAAAAACCTCCGATTCCGTATTCTGATGTAGATTTATTCAATTATGTCAAAATGGTGAAATTGTAATTATTTTTTAATAATTTATTTTGCCTAAGTTTTGACGATTTGGTGGTAAATTTCCGTGTTTGCGTTCCTTTTTTTCGTGTTATATCAATATCATTAGAATGGTAACATAAATATATTTTGAATTTTTTTGTTAATTATAATTTATGCCATGTTTGTTTTAATTTACCAAGTCTTGACGATCTGGGCGGTAATTACGGGTTAAGATCGATGGAGATTATGCGCCTTCCAACAAGAAAACTAACTTTATATTTACCAGTCGTAACAGTATCGTATCGGGTTAGATCACGTGAATCACGTAGTTGGTATGCAGACTATCTACTACTATCCTTTTAGAATGTTCTGGAAGGTTCGAAACTAGAAGTTTTTGATAGAAGACTTCAGGAGCTTTGAGAGTTGGCTCCGGGAATAGCTTGCGAATAGAATAAGGAAGTATGTTATGAATTCTGTCATAGATCGCTATAAAAATATCTAGCATTGAAATTATTTTTAGCCTGAGATACAGGATTACCCTGGTTCAGGCTCATGTATTCCATACCTGTTTTAAGCATTTTATACCTATAGTTATAAGTGAATTTTGTGTATATGTGAATAAAATTCATCATTCATCATTTCATACATTCAAACATTACTATCATTTATATCCTTCATTAAACATTCATTTTACCAGAAAACGTGATGAAATACGAACTAAAAACAGTTACAAAAGAAGAAGAATGCTTCATTGAACATGTACTCAAAACCTCATAAATTCTAAGCCACTATGCCAAAAATACGACGAACTTTGCAGGTGGTTACGGTATAAAAACACATGGCCATATCATTGAGGTAATTTTCACTTCCTTTCCTTCATAACGTCCTAGCTAAGGCCCACCGTCCATCATAGCACTAAAAGGATTACTGGAATAGCACCAAACACTACCTATAATTTAATATGTTCCTATTGCGAAGTTTCTAGAAAAATATATCAAAAAAGCTTAACTACAATTTAAATCGCGTTGAAATTAATAAAACTTCGTCTAACTCTAGTCATAAAATTATTTAACATTTGGATGAAACTTAAAAGAGGTTAATACAACGTTTGATAATTAAACATTATTCGTAAATCTAAATTAATGCTAAATCTGTTTAATAACAGTTCAAAAACTGTTCTGGTTTGCTTATCTCTATAATAATCGCAATATCAGGCATAAATAGGCTTATTGCAGTTATATTAGGTACTTTTTATTCATTATTAATAATTTAAAACGATAAAATAATTAAACTATTACCACTACTGTCAGTATCTAATATTATAAATTAAAACACGTTTTGACGTTTGTTCAAGTATTTTTTTTATTGGAGATTATAAAATAGAAAAGGTATTTCAACGCAATTTTTTAAAATGGTTTTCTTTCAGAAATCTATTCATTGAACCGATCATTCTTAAATGTTGTTTGCATATAGTCAATAATATTTTTTTTTATGGTCAAAGATTTTTTCAGTTATTTTTGCCAATCAACGGAAAAAAGGTGTTCAACTGGACTCGTATATATGTATATAATATGTAAGCTTTCTGTTGACACTGGCATTTGAGTACCAGTAAGAACAAATCTGTCAGGCGTGACCCGAACAGCCTAGAGAGGTCGATAATTACTGACACTTTGGAAGGAAAGAGAAGTCGAGGCCGCTCACTACACGGTGGACCCACATAGCACAGGACGATGTAGGTGGTACTCTCCAGGCATCGATACAGTTGGCTCAGGACCGGAGTCGATGGAGAGAAGTGGTGTTCATCACCACTAATGAGACGCCATAGTCACGTCTCAGTCAGGCCCACCAAGTATTCCGAAATATTTACATTGTGTTTCATAAATGAGGAATATAATAAATTTTTTTCTTTAAAGTGCTACGAGCAATAGAAGAATAGTATTCTTTTAATAACATTTAATTTAAGATATTCTTTATTATTTAAGAAAGATTTTTATTTAGTTAGTAACTAATAAAACTTATACGTACCTACTTTAATGAAAAAAAGCTATTCAATAACATGTTCTGCTTTATTACGTTAATCCCCAAGCGGTAACCGGTTACCGCTTACCTGACCTTATTACGTAACCGGTTACCGCTTACCTGACCTTATTACCTGAGGTGAGGGTCAAGGAGTTATTATTAAAATAAGCCACTGATATAATACCTACATTATATATATTTTTTTTACAAAGTAGTGTAGTAGTGAAAAAGTCTTCTAGTTAAAAATGCCTGTCTAGAGACGCAGTTGCCATGGCCGAAATCGTCTAGGATAATTCAATTCCATTAATTTATTTCACTTTTGGGACATTAAAGAACACTAACGTCAATAAATTATTACATACATTATTATTGAAGAACTAATTAAAATAATCAATTGATAGGCAGCTGAACAGTCGCATTGTCGAAGTAAGTAGAAGCAGCAGCTGTAAAGAGGCCTTGTCAAATTTGTCATACACAATGCTAGAATATACAATAATCAATTATTTTAACTAAATATAAATATACAACTTTTATAATGTGGAAACACCATTAGGGACAAAAGTAAAATTCAATTTTATTTTACAAAAAGAAGTTAAAACATGTCTAGATAATTGTTGCTGCTGTTTAAAGGTATGTCAAATTAGAAATAGAATAGATAATAAATTTATATATATTCTTTAATTAAAGATTACTCCTAACTTTTTTTTATTTTACTATATCCATGCATTTACATATCGGTGGGTTCGAACCCAGTCACGCACCTCTGGATTTTTCTTCATGAGAAATTTATGTGCACTTTAAACACGTGCTTTAACGGAGACGGCAAACATCGTGAGGAAACCGGCATGTTCTGAGAACTTTGATAGTTTAAAGGACATGTGACATTCACCAACCCGCACTTGGCCAGCGTTGTAAATTAAGGCCTAATCTCTCTCGTCAAGAAAGAAGTCCCTGTGTCCCAGCAGTGGGAAATAGGGTGATGATGATGACATAATCAGTGTCAACTTCAACGCTTGAGCAGGCTATGTCCTTTTTACCTTCCACATCTGTGCAAGTTTAGTAGACTCGCCTAGACCTCATTATTTATTACAAGGGATAAGTGTTTCGGCCACTTTCCTCTTTCTCAAATGAATAAGAAAATGAACAATCTCTAGATTTCCTAAGGTTATCCCAAGAGTGGTATTTTTTTTTACCTTTGAAAATCAGTTTAGTGGACACTCCGTGGGGGTTTTTAGAGAATTAGAGAATGAATTTTGTTGCTTTGTTGCTGGTTTTTTGGAGTTACTAAGGAAAGCTAATGGTTTTTTAAAACTTGGTGCATTCCAAGACGATGTCCTGTAGATTATGCTTTTTTATGTTAATGAAAGCCCTATTCACAGTTCTCTGCTCCAATCGAGAAAAATATTTTATAATTTAGATAGAAAATACGCGAGTTGAGAACCTTCTCCTTTTTTTTGACGGTTGAAAATCCATAACACGCGAAATGCTCGTTATTATTATTAATTATGAGATTATTATAGGTATTTGACTATCATAACCATTAGGTCTCCATTGACACCCCCACTGCCCCATCAAGCCCTGGTAGGGCGGCCTTAGTGCTGAAAAGCGGTTCAACAGTATTGCATGACTACGCGATTAACATAGTGCGTGGAAACTCAACTATCAACAGACAAATGAAACTAAATAAAAGCTAGTAAAAATACCAGTATAAGGTATCGCTGACACAATCAATTCAATTCAATTTATTTCAGATTAAAATACATACACACACATACAATTCAAATAACAATATAGAAATAAAATGTCACAAGAAAAAAATATAATGCAAAAACATTATTTATCTATTAATAAATTAATTTATTAATAATATTAAAAGCTCGGAATCATAAATCTTAAAAAATTACATTATTATTGAAATTAAAATGGCATTATTAGTCTTAATAATACATATAAAACCTCTAATATATAAATAGAGATTTGAATAAAAAAAAAGTCTTTTATATGAAAAAAGCTAAGAAAAATAATTAAAAAAAAACTGAAATAAAAAATAAAATTATTCCTCATTTTTATTAATTGTATATCAAAATGTGTACTGTAGTGACATCTAGTAGCTTATGTTAACTATTTCTATGATATAGTCTATGACAATAAATATGGCAGTCTGTCACTTCCAACGCACTCGGTGGTTTCAATTAATAGGTTATGTGCCCAGATTTTTATACTGAGCGGCCAATAGTGAAAGTAATGTGTTACAGTTCGATCGTTTATCGATATTTTCAATTGGTTCGGCCAGATTCCGCGTAAAAACTGTACTGTATGTGTATTGTGCTACGTGGGTGCCGGTGCTCGGTTCGTTCGCTTTATCGTAATGGCGGCGAATTACATTATAAACGTGCCGAAGTTGCGTGGTCGTGAGAACTATGACGAGTGGGTGTTCGCGGCAGAAAACTTTTTAATACTCGAAGGGATGATGAAGTGTATCAAAACCGAACGAGATGAAAGTGGTACAGAAGTTATTGTATCAGCTGCAGACGACGCGAAGACAAAGGCGAAACTTGTACTCACTATAGACTCATCGTTGTATGTTCATATCAAGACCGTTAAAACTACAAAGGAGCTGTGGGAAAAACTCAAGTCGCTCTTCGACGATTCTGGGTTTACTAGAAGGATCAGTCTTTTACGAAACTTGATATCTATTCGATTGGAGAATTGCAGTTCCATGACCTCCTATGTAACGCAAATAATAGAGACGGGTCAGAAACTATGTGGAACAGGATTTGCAATAAACGACGAATGGATTGGTTCGTTGCTACTAGCTGGATTACCAGAGAAGTTCTCTCCCATGATTATGGCGATAGAGCATTCGGGCATTCAAGTAACAACAGACGCCATTAAAAGCAAGCTTCTAGACATGGAAACCGGAAGTATAGACAATGTGGATGGCGCGCTCGTAGTGTCAAGGAAATACCAACAGAACAAGTCGAAATCAAGTGCGTCTATGATGAGTGGCAACACTGGCAAAGATGGCGTCAAATATCAAAATGAAAACGTCAACTCGAAAACTGTCAGATGCTATCGATGTAAACAAACTGGACATTATCGATCGCAGTGCCCGAATAATCCCAAGTTCAACAGAAATGCAGACCGTAAGCAGACTAATGCGTTCTCAGCTGTATTCTTAAGCGGCAGTTTCAACAAAACGGACTGGTACATTGATTCCGGTGCTAGTGTGCATTTGACTGCCAATGTAGATTGGATCACTAGTAGATATCGGAAAGTTCAACAAGAAATAATGGTTGCAAATCAGGAAACTGTTTCCGTTACGTGTGCTGGCGATGTTAAGATTATAACCTCAGTTAAAGGCAGTGAATTTGAAATAAACATTGAAGATGTTTACTGTGTACCAAACTTGACAACCAACCTCATATCAGTAAGCAGATTGATTCAAAATGGCAATAAGGTGTATTTCACGGACGACAGTTGTCATATTTATAATAGAAAACGTGAACTCGTTGCTACTGCTTTGTTGACAAATGGTGTTTATAAACTGAATATAAAAGAATGTTTGGTTGCTGCAGTAACTACTTCAGATCTTACTTGGCATCGCAGATTAGGCCACCTGAACAGTGATAGTTTAAGGAAAACCAAAAACGCAGTTGAGGGAATGAGATATAATGAGAATTTCACCATAAGTAAATCAACCTGTAAGACGTGCTGTGAAGGTAAGCAGTGCAGATTACCTTTTACAAGTAGTGACACAAGGAGTACAGAATTGTTAAATGTTGTACATAGTGACCTTTGTGGGCCTATGGAGGCAACTTCACTAGGAGGTGCATCCTACTTTCTATTGTTTGTCGATGACTTCAGCCGGATGACCTTCATTTACTTTTTAAAACATAAGAATGAAGCGTTGAAATACTTTAAGGAATACAAGGCATTGGCAGAAAACCAAACTAATAGAAAAGTGAAAACCTTCAGAACTGACAACGGAAAGGAATTTTGTAATACAGCGTTTGATGATTACTTGAAGAAATTAGGAATAGTGCACCAAAAATCCAACCCTTATACACCTCAACAAAATGGATTATGTGAAAGAATGAATAGAATGGTTATTGAAAAGGCTAAGTGCATGCTTTATGACGCTGATCTGGACAAGAAGTTCTGGGCGGAAGCTTGCAATACGGCTGTATACATACATAATCGGATTGTTTCTTCAGTTTTAGATGGCAAAACACCATATGAGTTATGGACAGATGTTAAGCCAGATCTGAGCAACATAAGGATATTTGGATCCTCTGTCATGGTTCATGTCAACAAAGAAAAAAGGTCCAAATGGGACAGAAAGTCCATTGAATGTATACTACTTGGATATCCTGATAATATTAAAGGCTACAGATTGTATGATCCAAAAGAGAAAAGAATTTTCACAAGTAGAGATGTAATTATCAAGGAGAAACAGTTAGTTATGATAGATATTACTTCTGAAGACAATAAAAATGAGTCTGAGATGGATAAAACATCAGGAGACACCCAGATTCTGCAGGATTCAGTGGGGGACTCAGATTGCACATTGACAGAAGAAGCAAAGGAGGATACATCTACAGAGTTTTCAGATTATTTACCAAGTGATTATGAAGATTGTTTAGACACACAGAGTAGTAATTATAAGCCAGATAAACCTGTCAGAGAACGTCGTGCACCAGACAGATTTGGTTTTGGTGGTATCTGCTACACAGAAATGGATAGTGGAACAGGTCTCACACTCAAACAAGCACTGAAAGGGCCTGAGAGAGACAAGTGGCTGCAGGCAGTACAGGAGGAGCTGGAGTGCTTCGAGCAAAGTGGTGCCTGGGAGGTAGTCAATGTTCCTAATAACTCTACTATTGTGCAGTGTAAGTGGGTGCTTAAGAAAAAGGTTGAGTGTAGTGGTAAAGTCCGTTATCGTGCAAGGTTAGTGGCTAAAGGGTTTACCCAGCAACCTGGTGTGGACTATACTGAGACTTTCTCGCCCGTAGTAAGATACAGTTCTCTTAGATTATTGTTTGCTATTTCAGTAAAACTTGGACTTGACATAACACATTTAGATGTGTGTACTGCATTTTTGAATGGTGATTTGAATGAAAATATTTTTATGCAAATGCCTGAAGGGTTTAACTGTTCAGATTCAGACAAAGTTTTGAAATTAAAAAAGGCTATTTATGGATTGAAGCAATCATCAAGAATGTGGTATAATAAAGTAGATATGTGCTTAACTAAAAATGGTTATTCAAAGTCAAAATATGAACCTTGTTTGTACACTAAAAAGGGTGGTAGAAGTATGACTATAATTGCATTATATGTCGATGATTTTTTTGTGTTTTCAAATAGTAGTGATGAAACAAATAATTTAAAGTATATTTTGGAATCTCAGTTTAAAATTAAAGACCTGGGTCAAATTAGACAGTGTCTTGGTATGTCAGTTCATTATGATAAATGTAATAAGATTTTAACTTTAGATCAATGTGATTATATTGATCAGTTGTTACAAAAATTTAATATGGTTGACTGTAAACCAGTAGATACACCAATGGAGTGTGGATTAAAATTAACAAAAGATTTAAGTTGTGATAAAAGTTTGCCTTATCAGCAACTAATTGGATGTTTAATATATCTTGCCATACTTACCCGACCCGATATAACTTTTCCTGTTGTGTACTTAAGTCAGTTCAACAATTGTTACAATAAAGAGCACTGGACTCATGCTAAACGTATACTAAGATACCTAAAGGGAACTAAAGATTATTGTATTAAGTATAGTGGTACAGATGACAACAAGATAGTGGGCTATGTGGATGCAGATTGGGGTAGTGATATTACAGATAGGAGATCCTATACAGGCTATTGTTTTACTCTATCTAGTGGTTTAATATCTTGGGGATGTAAAAAGCAAAAGAATGTAACTTTATCTAGTACCGAAGCAGAGTATGTTGGCATATCTGAATGTTGTAAGGAGGCAATTTACCTTAGGAATTTGCAAAGTGAAATCATAGGTCTAGTGCAATGTATTTTAATTTTTAATGATAACCAGAGTGCACACAAGTTGTTATATAATCCTATATTTCACAATAGAACAAAGCACATAGACATAAGATTCCACTTTGGTAGGGAATGTATTAAAAATAATATAGTTAAAATTGAGTATCTTCAGACTGATCTAATGCCAGCTGACATACTCACAAAGTCTTTAAGTTCTGTAAAACATTGTAAATTTCTAGAATTGTTGGGAGTTCAACAAAAGTAAAAATTGTTATTTAATTTTGATATAGTGGGTGTATTAATTGTATATCAAAATGTGTACTGTAGTGACATCTAGTAGCTTATGTTAACTATTTCTATGATATAGTCTATGACAATAAATATGGCAGTCTGTCACTTCCAACGCACTCGGTGGTTTCAATTAATAATTTTAATCCTACAATTGAGTAAAGAGTTTTTTTTATCACAAATGCTTAAACTCAACAATCTAAAATTATGTAAAAATATAATCTGACTTCTACTTAACTTTATTAGGAATTTTACAGTATAAGCCTATTAAGAGAAATTTTTGTTACGCAAATTAATTCGATATTGACCCAAAATCCGGTTGACCAAACCGGATAGAAAAAATTTGAAATAAACTAAACATGATTTTTAGATACCTATTCAACGATACCCACATGGCATATTTTGATAATTATTTTAATATTTGATTAATAACTTTCGATATTCTTATTTTTACAAAATGGCGTCCAGTAGACGCGATTTTGACTTTTAAACCCCCGACCAAAAAAGAGGGGTGTTATAAGTTTGACGTGTCTGTCTGTATGTCTGGGAAACGCTCCCGAGCGGATAGAGCGATTTTAATTTAGTTTTTTTTTATATTAAAGGTTTCACATTACAAAATATTATGGTGTTTTACTTTTAAGGAAATTAAGGCATTGGAATCGGGGGTTCTTCTTGAATTTTAAATTTAGATTTATTACTTACGTCGTGCCGTCGTCGTGAGCAAGTGTCACCTATGAGTTGACACTCGCTGGACTTAAAGGACTCGATCGACGTATGTATAAATCATAATAATCGCCCCAAGCGTTTGGTCTATTTAGTGCTACAATTGAACATACAAGCATACATACATACATAGACTTATAAACACATTACCATTTCTTTGCCTCGCGCAGTCGGGTAAAAAATTTATATAGTTGATATCTAATTATTTTACCATTTGCGCTGAGTTTCGCGTAAATTCCTCTATTTCTTCAATCAGAACACGAATCTTTTTGCTTAGAAATCACAAAATCAAAGTTATTAATCATCTGAATAAAACGTGGGCAGTAATATAAAATTTACTTTTATCACAGCCCAACAAAAACACCATTGTAACCAAAACAGCGAAAAATATTTTTATTCCCTTTATAAGGTATCCCTTTCATGTTTTGGCAGTAAATATAAAAGGCCTAAAGCTGCAAAGTTCTGAAGAAATGCTACCTTTTCAAGTTCAAAGATTATGTTTAACGTATTTTTTTGCCACAATAGGGACAATTATAAGTGAAGCAAATAAATACAATAACGTTAAAACCAATTACAAGCAATTAAAAACAAACCAATTATTATCGAAGCCACTCTGCATTCGGATTGTACCGAGGTTGCTTTGTTCTACAATGGCTAAGGAAATCAAATATTGCATACAAACATAAAAATGTTAGCCACGTCAAGTTATGAATCGTTTACATCATCATCAGTATTAACGTTCCCACTGCTGGGACATAGGGACTTCTCTCTTGGCGAAAGAGATTAGGTTTTAATTCACTACGCTGGCCTGCGGGTTGGTGAATGTCTCATGTCCTCCAAACTCTCTAATCCTTTGAACATGTCGGTTTCCTCACGATGTTTGCCTTCACCATTAAACGCACGTGTTGTAAACACAGCTTTTTATCAAATCGTTTATTTGATCAGTATTTACCCGATTGCGCAATGCTAAGGACTGCTAATGTGTTTATCAGTCTATGTATTTATGTATGTTCCTTTTTCCCACTATCCGGACCAAATGTCTGGGCCGATTTCTATAATTCACAATTCAATCGATTCCTCTGACGGCGAGTGTCACTAATTATTACTTTACTATTTGTCTACTAATTATTCATGTGGCGTATCGTTGAATAGGTATTTAAAAATCAGTGATAGTATTCTTTCAACATTTTATGATCCGACTGACCGTAAAAGATCTATGCCAATTTATCTATTAAATCAATAATTAAGTATTGTATAATTAGTTAAGGTACCAAAGATTATGTTATATTTTATGAAAACCAAGATTAGGAAATGGCTTCTCACTCTAGATTACGATTCCACCGAAAAACTTTTAATCATCGGTAGATAATTTAAAAAACAATAATAATAATTTAACGTAAATTCAATGCCCAGCTTCCTAATTTATTCCCTTCCCATTCCTTTATTGAGTGTTTATCCGAAATAAAAAAAAGTAAATAAAAATGTATTGATGTGGTTGAATGTAATCTCAGGTTATATTATTATAATTTCTCATATTTTGTCTCCTTTGTTTTACATGCACTTTTTCTATACCCGGTTAATTCCAATTTGTAATAGGTCTCCTGCAATTCAGGCTTGCCTCGTGCGAGGACCGCTGCTAAGTGAAATTGTAATGTGTGAGTTGATAAATAAATATTTTTGTTTTTTTTTTTGTATTAATTCTACGTACATGCAATTAGATATGTACATACATCTCATTTTAAGTGAACCATTGTGTTTGTATGAGAATAAAGTTTAAAGTAGCGTAACAATCAATCTCACTTTATTTTCATAGTACAAAATCGTTTTTAATCATAACGTGGTTCTCGGTTGATGCATGTCGCTTCGATCCGAAATAACTAGACGTCTATATTGCCAAGAAATGAGTTGAGATCCATGTCGCTAAATAGGCATGATTACTACATAAAACAATTGTGTTTTGTTTAGTGTCTGTAAGCCCGACAAAAAATACTGGACACCCTGGACATTTTTAAAGAGTTACGTGAGGTGAAATTACGTGTTGATTTTCGTTAGCAAGAAACCAAAACGGATATTTTTTTTATAATCTAATTAACGGACTAGTAGTAATTTTTTAGTCATCTGTCTTATTCTAGCATAGAATGAAAACACCATTTGGGATGCTCTGAAAAAACATGGCTTGTACAAAACAAACAGTATTCGTTCCGTAAACTTCCGAATCGGAAACCAGAATAAAAGACTAGCGGAGTATTATTTTGACCTCGCCAGCTGCTTAAAATTCATCCCTTGCATAAACTTTGCCTTCGTTTAAATGAAATGCGGAACGAACAGAGAATAAGGGTTTTAATAAAAGCTATAAGTCTAATAAGATTGATTCCAACGAAAGATTGAAAATAAAACTACGCTATTACCCGTGATAATGATATTGTAACCTTTAATTCCGTACAGCAACATATAGAACGCGAAACAGATGGTCGTTGAGGCTGAAGTTCAAGGATGGAGACCACGGATCGGCAAGCGCAGCGTAGGACGTCCACAAACTAGATGGATGGACGACCTGATAAAGGCGGCGGGCTCATAGGATGCAGGTCGCTGCCATCAGAAGTTACTGGAAATATTGGAGGTAGCGGTGAGTGCTGTTAACATTGACAGGTTATATAGTAGCTATTGGCACAATAGCAGCTATTGCGTTATCAGTCCCAAGAATAACCGGCTATTGTGAATCACCGGTTATTGTAAATCACCAGTTGTTATTGTGAATAAGAAGTGATTTATAATAGCGATAGTGATCACTCGTTATTGTATCACAGTCGTTATTGAAAGCTATAGCTGGACATATCACGGCAGTGCATGTATCACGGGTCTTAGGTTATAATACTATCGACTTCTAAAACAATAGCAGCTATTGTTGAACAAATATTTATTTTTTATTGATTTTTAACCCCCGACCAAAAAAGAGGGGAACACCCCTCTTGAAAGGTTGACGTGTCTGTCTGTCTGGGATATCACAGATCCCGAGCGGATGGAGCGATTTCAATTTATTTTTTTTGTATGAATGGTGGCTTCTGACTCGGGTGTTCTTAGACATGTTTCATGAAAATCGGTTGAGCCGTTTAAAAGTTATGGGGGGAGAGTGGGGACGGGAAACCGAAAATCTGCAAATATACTCGAGTGGGGTATCAAATGAAAGCGCATCGCGTGCACATTATTAAATATTATGGTGTTTTACTTTTAAGGAAATTAAGGCATTGGAATCGGGGGTTTTTCTTAAATTTTAAATTTAGATTTATTTATCAAACGTTATAAAGTAACTCCTATAAGTCTGATACGAGTATACATCGTGAAATATTTATATTAATACGATGGTGTTGTGGTTGTGATACGTGTAAGTTGACTCTTAGTTTAAAGTACGTGGGTAAAGAAAGCACTAGACCGTAAAATTTGGTATATATTGAAGCAGCCGTTATGGTAAGTAAAATTTCATAGGTCAATAACATAGATGAAAATCTAGTAACCGCTACAGACAGAATATTACAAGACGGTATCTATTGCTGCATTATCATCATCAACACCATAATAACGTTCCCTTCTCTCTTGTCGAGAGAGATTAGGCCTTAATAGAAATAAGGCCTTAGGAGAAGCCATCTTCTAGGTCTTCATGTCCCATCTTAGACCACATCGTCACTTTATATCAGGTGAAATTGTGGTAAAATGAAGGCTTATCAATCTTAAAAAAAAAAAAAAACACACTGGTCAATTGCGGGTTGGTGAATGTCACATGTATTTTAAACTCTTCAAAGTTCTCAGAACATGCCGGTTTCCTCACGATGTTTGCCTTCACCGTTAAAGCAGTGCAAAAAAAAAAGGTGCACGGCGAGGATTGAACCCACGACCTTCGGAATGAAATCGAGTGTGCTCCCACTTAGCCAACACGGCTTTTTTCTGCATTGTACTCATGGTATTTACAGTTTGTCTGCCTCAGTGGCGCGGTGGGCGGAGGTCCGCTTGCGGTGCAAGAGGTAGCGGGTTCGATTCCCGCTGAGGGGTCAAGTATTTGTATGTTCTCCAAGCATTTCTCCTTGGTCTGGGCGATTTATGTGTATATTATTGAAAAAATATAATATCTATCTAAGTAAGTACATACATACATTTATCAAATATCTAGTACCCGTAACACAAGCGAGATTGCCCGGAAATATTTAATTATAATTTAATTTAAATATTGTGCTGTTCTTAATTATAAAAGCGAAAGCTTGTAAGGATAAACTTGTTTGCTAATCAGACAGCAAATGGATTTGACTAAAACAATATAATTTTCTTTAGAAGAATTTCACGAATAAACTTAGAACAAATGTTTCTTGACAATCCACTCAAGAAAATATATTGCTACACGGGTAATAAATATCTAAGCGCTTCTGCACACGACACCGCCACCGCCGCGCCACCCCCGCGCCACCCCCGCGCCGCCACCCGCACCGCTCCACTCAAGCTATCTCAAAATCTGACGTAAATTTCATAACGAGAATGTTTAATGCGTCCCTGCCCCAGGTCTAAAACAAAACAGAATACATAGCGATACACGGTAGACACCCTAGCTCTAATGTTCATGCATTACATTCACCGATTCAACGCACACTTTGATATTATATGTCAAGTATGATTCGTAACATTCGCAATAGCAAATGGAACACGAAGAATGATCGATTGTGACATCATTGTTAGGACAGAATGCCTAGCGCTTGTTAGTGTTGCGTTTATAGTATACGACACGATGTTTATTAATTTACATAGGCTATATAATCCTGAAATCTATTTATAAAAAAAAACATTTATCAGATCAAAATACAAGTACCCAAGACAAGTTATAACACGTTCACCAAGTTACCCATAGTACAAGCTCTGCTTAGTTTGGGGTTGGTGATGCTGTGTGATTAGTCCGGAGATATTTCTTTTCGAAGCTTTTCTACTGTATGGTAGTGTCAACGCTAGACTAATTGAAAAGTTATTCTAAACTTACAAACATCAAATTCTCTATCGATTCAATTTATCCCTGTGTCATCATCATCATTATTTTGAGCCATACAGCATACATAATGATTATTTTGATTGGAAGCAGCCTACATCCAACTTGATTCTTTATCTACACATTATGTCCATGTAACTCGATTAAAAATATTTCGATTATATCGATTGAAAACTTTCGATAGATTTTTATAGCAAACGGAATTGCAAGGCATCCTTAAACTCAATAAAAAATTATGAAATATCGGAATTTATTTTAAATAGGTAAATCGCTCATTTGCGACAAGAATGGTTTATAACATTTATGTATCGTTTTGGAATAACAGTATATAAAAATCCGCCGTATCGCGCTCTACTTGCTACAAAAACGCGATATTCCTAGCCCCAAAATTGACAAAGATATGGGGGAAAAAGTCCACAAGATGCGTTCTAGCTCCCTCCTTTACAACTATGAAGTTCGTTTCAACATCGGTATATGTCATTGGAGTCTCTGCGCTCGACGAATGAGGAGCTGTTCAATTGCATCAAAAACGTGACACAGTCAGTGTGTCACGTTTTTAATGGAAAGGTAAGTGCATTCATTTAGTTATTCATTTGTTACTAAAGCGTGATATCATGGTTTGAACCACTTTAGCTGTAAAGTAATATTTTACTGTATACATTTTTAGCCTACCTTGTCACGGTTTTCTCGCAAAAAAAATATACTTTTTCGGAATAAAAGGATATGTACCGTTTTAGATGATGAATGAAATCTCTAGAGGTTTAGTTTTGTATGAATTATTACCACGTATCTCGTTGTTGTCGTAAAGTGTGTATACATTTTGTCGTGATAGCGGAAGTTGTTGCATTACAGATGATGACACATATTTAAACCACCACCTTATTCTTTCAGATGGAGTCACAATCGCGATCGAAAAAGATTTTGGGTATACTCCGAAAAGAAATAGTTGATGCAATAGACAGTATAACTACAGACAGATTAGATCCACCTCAGGATACCGAAATAATACCCACTACTACTACTGACTCGACAACCACAGTGGGGTTTTATTTCTTCTTATCTTTCGATAGACTCAGAAGGAAACACGATACAACCGAAACGAACCAGCAACAATGCTAAATGTTTTTTAAAACACGCTGGCAATAAATAATCGGCCAATAACTACAGCATTAAGCAGAACTTATGGAACTGGTTACTAAAAACCCCATTCCTCGATATTATAAATCTTTTTTTCTTCCTCGGTGGCGCGGTGGGCGAATGTCCGCTTGCAAAGCAAGTGGTAGCGGGTTCGATTCCCGCCGAGGGTAAAATTGTTTGTATGTTCTACAAGCACTTTTCTCCTGGGTGTTTAATAATCGTTTACCGCCCATTACGCATTCTAAGTTAAGTTTAAATTTCATATTGTATTGTTCATCTGGTGTGTAATAAAGAATTATATTCTATTATTTAATATGTATAGTAAAAGTATCTATTTAAGTATGTATATTATATTATGTACCTATATCAGATGTCTAGTACCCATAACACAAGCTTAGAGCTTACCACGGGGCTAAATGTTGTTGTGTAGATTGTCCAGAAATATTTATTTATTTATTTTTTCGAATCTCTATAAGCGCATCATCATAGATTTGTTAAATTGAATGTTTATTAGTATTTTTAACCCCTGACCCGAAACAGGGGTGTTATAAGTTTGACGTGTCTGTCTGTCTATCTGTCTGTATGTCTGTCTGGGACATCATAGCTCCCGAACGGATGGACCGATTTCAATTTACTTTGTTTTTGTATGAAAGGTGAGCTTTGCCCGTTGGTTCTTAGACATGTTTCATGAAAATCGGTGGAGCCGTTTAAAGGTTATGGGTGTGGGAGTGTGCTCGAGTGGGGTATCAAATGAAAGAACATCGCGTGCACATTACTAAATATTATGATCTTTTACCTTTAAGGGGGATTTTCTTAAATTTTAAATTTAGATTTATGATTACATTCCATTTTATTTGATAACACACTGGCTGTCAAAATATTGATTTGTTACTTTCTATAATAATGTTTAGTATACTAATAAGTGCAAATGTGAAGTGCCATTGTTAATATTATAGTAGAACTAATTAAAAATAACTGTGATTGTTTTTGCTTAGATGTTTTGATTATCTAATAGTAAGTAAACGATGATTACAATTATTGACAGACATCATTGTTCGTATTAGGTAAGAAGTGTGCCATGGTAAAGCAAGACTTAATTATAGTCAAGACTGTTAAAATGAGTACAAAAGTATTATGTGTAATTGAATTTATGGTCGAAACTGATTAAAATAGTACAATAAGTACGAGTATAACGGTGTTTTAGTAATTTTTTTTTGTATAATTTAATATATTTTGACTGCAAAAACGTGTTTTAAATTTGTAATATTGCAATATTTCGTTAGTTTAACAAAAATATTAGCATATAAAACGTGATACGCCAGTATATCTAATAAATATATATATATATTGCTGCAAAAACGTAACAAGTGCTGCTCCGCATCGTTTTTTTCGAAAAAAGAATTGTTGGCGCACCTTAATCGTCAATAAAAAGTTTAGAAAGTTCATTAGGAACGAAAATATACAGATTTGAAAACTTCAAAGTCGTTTTCTGAAAAATCACGTTTTCTGACTTGTCACGTTCTTGTCGCAGATGAGCGAAATAATCTTGAAATTGCTTTTTTCGTAAGGGTTAGTAAACGCTGTTTGTATTTTCAAATAAAATTATGTTTTATTGGTCAAATATACAAACAACCAGATGCTGTAAGCATCAGGCTTATTTATCTCTGATTACCAGGTAATCAGACCCTACCACGAAACACTATAATTTATTTCATTGCAAGAATCGACATGTATAAACAACCTCTTTTATTATTGTGTCAGAGAGAATTCATAGTTTAACGGCGAATGCTCGTGTTCTTTTTTCAAAACCATATTGCAGCTTTGCAGTTCAATCCATCATCAGATCTCGGTCAGACAGGACGATGAAAAATATCTTGATTGAAACATCGATATTTTATAGTATCCACAGAATGACAGAAAGAGAATAGAAAGATTGGCTTAGAGATTGGGGCTTGTAAGCCAAAAAGTATGGGTTTAAATTAATAACTTAGATGTAAAAAAATATTAAAGTAATTTTTTTATTTATTTTATTAATTAATAATGCTGATATACATGTATTGTATGACAATATTTCGTATGTTTTTTTCCACAGAACATTTTTTTGCACTATTCGGAACTACTTCTAAAAGAAACTAATATACTAGTTCTATAAAAAAATATTCGAGTATTAGATATCCCATTTATCGACTAGCTCCGGCTACATTTTACCGCGGGAAAACCCGAAACACGGGCAGTCCCTGTGTCCCAGCAGTGGGAACGCAAATGGGGGTGCTTATGCTTTATGCTACACCTTAAGAATCAGAGAATTAATAAACTAACAATTTCCTTTTTGGAATAATAGCATTAATGTTTCGATGTAAAAAAAAGGTGTCACTGTATACAAAATACGATAAACAATTATAATAGTAAATTTTATTCAAATATTAACAAAATTCACTTAAATATAGAAATATAGGTATAAAAATGTTTAAAATAGGTTTGGAATACCATAAGCCTGAACTAGGGTAATCCTAAACAATAGGCTAAACGGCATAAACAATAGGCTAGATAAATAAACTAATAAGCAGTATTTCTAAAAACATCAATATAACTTATAAATAAGTGACTAATTAAAATAACCTAAGCCATAAATATAAACATGCTGTGCAGCTGAGTTTGAAAAAAAATAGAATGACAATATCTAAGCTGATATAAAAGTTAAGAACATTATTCGCAAGGTAACGAGCTCACGTACGTACGAGTATAATTAATAAAGTTTCAGGAACATGTTTCTGATGTTTTTCTTTATTTCTTTAAAATGAAGCTGCTGCGTGTTACTCAATTATTCGGAGCTTGTTATTTGCTTTTACAGCTTACAACTTTTGCTAGTTTTTAAAACCATTTCCTTTGCTGTTTCAAATGTTTTCGCGATAGCATTTGAGGATATAAACATTAAATTTATAATAATAATAATATACCATTTATTTCAGGCATAATGGCCCATATAAACATATATATACCTTAAAGACATCCGACAGTGACAGTTACTTTCCCGCCAATCCGTGACACACGAGACAGTACGTATGATGTTTGAGCTACCAGCTTTACCGCATACACTACACAGACTAACATACATAAAAATATAAATCTTATCAAATAAAGTGTCCGCATCATGGATCATCTGTTACGGCGGTGTCGCCTTGCAGTGTAGGCGACCGATGAACCGTCGCAATTTGACCCTCGATTTGATTATTACCCGACTGCGGCTCAACTTTTTTGTGAATTTTAATCTATTGTGAGAACGGTTGTTTCGCAAATTTAAATCAATATAGATCCTAAGCCGTCACTCGGTTCAAAAAATGACAAAATAAAACTTAAAATACCTAATTATAATAATAATTTTTAAATACCTATTCAACGATACCCCACAAGACATAGTTTTTTGACTATCATATATTTATTTACGTCCAGTAGTCGCCATGTCGAATTTTCACTAACCGTTAGTGAAAATTCGACATGGCGACTACCATATTGAAGTGTGAATCATAGAAAATGTATGGCTAATTTCTATGATTCCTCTTAGTATCCTTGATTTTTTTCATACAGCGACTTTTAACACATAATTACCACTCCTGCTTTGCGTTGCTCAGTCGAATAAAAAGGTGTGATTATGTGTGTAATGTGGAAATATAATGCACCTGAAATTTGAAATTTTAATGTTTTGAAATGCTTTTGAATAAAATCTATCATTTGTGTTAAAATGGACCGTTTACATTTTGTAGGATCTTCCCAAAAAAGTTTAATAAATAACACTTTATCATATTATGTATCTTAAAATATGATTTAATAATATTGATAGAGGTGATAAAGGAAATACAAGAAGCTAACATTTTATATTTCAGGAATTCTGTCAAGCACAGGAAAAATACCGTATTCTCCCGGGAAAACCTATGGAGAAAGCTTCTCTCTATAACTAATTTCTCCATCAAATTAATAGGTTGTTTGTTTGTATCAAAACGAAATTATTACAGAAATTCCCAATGCTCTCGGCAATTACCGTCTGTTTAATGGATGCCGGATCAAATTTAGCGCTAAGCGAAATCAAACTAGACTCTGCCGAGGCTGGAACTTTCCTCCGGGGGTTTGCTTAGGATCGAAGATTAATGGGAAATGACCTTTAGTGTTTGTGTTGTTGTGATATATTCCCAATATCGATTTTTGTGAGAATGACAAAATGTCGATTCATCATCATCATCATCATCTCAGCCGTAAGACGTCCACTGCTGGACATAGGCCTCCCTCAAAGATCTCCAGTGGTTTCGGCTGGCAGCGGCCTGCATCCACCGTGAGCCTTCACCAGATCGTACGTCCATCTAGTTGGTGGACGTCCTACGCTGCGCTTGCCGATCCGTGGTCTCCATTCGAGAACCTTTCGGCCCCAGCTACCATCTGTTCTTCGTACTATATTGCCTGCCCACTGCCACTTCACGTGTCTAACGTGTCTAAGTTTTGTAAAACCAAACTATGGAAATAAATGATTTTGTATCTTGTATCTTCAAAGAACTAATCCGTTTGGCTATGTCGGTGACCCGCGTTCTTCTACGAATCTCCTCATTTCTGATTCGATCCCGATGAAATGTCGATTGACTCAGAATAATATAAAATTTTGAGATATTAACTCATAGTATGTCGCTTGCCCCCGACCGGCGCAAAATAAGGGTATTTAGTCATTTTATACCGCGAGATGTTCATAACCGTGGTTCTATAGTCAGGTTTTACAATAAAAACATTTAAAAAATTACATGATATTAATATTGTTGTCTAACTGTTTTCTGTGTGTTTGTATGTTGTATCATCATAGTTCCCATTTCAAACTTACAGTAAAATAGTCAAACAGCTACGTCTGTTCGACAAACAACAAGTCATAATCACTGATAACTTAACTTACTTAGTGTGTTATTTGAAAAATGCCCAAATATTGGGAAATACATCTTGATTGTCATACATGCAAAATCATATTATAAATCCATTTGTTCAATAATCCTGAAAAATAAAAAAAATAAAAATTTTATGCAGAAACAATTAAGACACATCCGTAATCTTCGCGCACAGGAATTTTAAAATAGTTTAACCTGCAAAGTGTTTTTTAATAAGTGATAAACACTTATTAAAAAACATTAAAAATAACAAAATGTTAGGATTTGTTGCACTTTAACATAATAAGACTATTGGCGAAAATACGGGTGATCTAGTTTGGAAATATGCGCTGCCTAGTGTTTCAACTTCAAGACTTGCATTAAAAAGTGTCCACAGTCCAGTGCCCTGAATGGAAAGTGGGTTGCAGCCTGCTTTGTCTCCGAGCTATTGTTGGCTAAAACCAGTACCTACCTACAGCTAACAGGTAGGAATGAAAATTCTAGCGGTGTTTTTAGCATTGTGTTCCATTTTGAAACACGAAGGCTTAGCGCTGACCTAAGACAAAACTGTTTTGCGACTACCCTTTCAAAGACAAGCCTATGTGTTGAGACTAAAATGTTTTGGAAACGACTTAACTACAATGAATGCGAAGCGTAATATAAAACCACAGATGCCTATTTGGTACGAAGAGGTAGGACGAAGAAAAGATGGATGGACTGTGTGAAAGATGACATGTGTAAAAAAGAGGTGAGTGTTGAGATGACGGGTGATAGAGGGAAATGGAAGCAGAAAACATGCTGTGCCGACCCCACGTGATGTGGGATAAGGTCAGGAAGAAGAAGATGCCTATTCGTACGACATATCAAAAACACAGATATCAGATTAAAAAGAAAATTAATAATTACAATATTAACGACGTAACACCAAAAAATACGTTGTGTACAAAGGATGACGTGATTGAAAACGCGGAGTTACGGTGGCAGCAAACCAATAACCGATCCAAGATAAATAATAGTACAGTTTTTACAGGTTTCCTATTATGTATTTTACATAATCAAAAATGACTTGTGTGTTTACTACAACGGGCACAAATTAAATAACAAATTTGACATGAATATAAAGTACTAAAGAAATTCGTAGAAAATAATAACATGAAACTCCTAATTAATTCCATAAGCTTCGATCAAAAGGACAAGTAAATTATTTGATTAATTACTTAAAACCTTTGAAATAACCTCGAAGTATAATTAAATTCTTGATGGAACATCACAATCTATCCTGAGTGATTTTGCTAAAATACTTCTTGCAAACTCCAGTAAACTCTTGTAAACGGTGGATTCTGGAAAGTTGTATATTGTGAAGTTTGTATAAGGTGTAACAGGGTGGAACGCATCCTTTAGATTGATTGCCTTGGCAACACAACTTTGCGCTCAAAGCACAGATTTTAAAATAATTTTTGATTCAGCTGGGTCACGGTGCTTGGTGCTTATAATACTCTTAAAATAGGTCGTTTGGTCCCTATAGTGTGTGTCTACCGCACCGGACGACCACATGGTAACAACTGGGAATAAACCCACAATAATAATTGTGGTATGTACATCCTACTACTATTATAAAGGCGAAAGTTTGTAAGTATGGATGTATGGATGTTTGTTACTCTTTCACGTAAAAACTGCTGAACCGATTTAAATGAAATTGGGTACAAAGAATCTCTAGAGCCTGAAAAATAACATAGGCTACTTTTTACCGCGGGAAAACGTCATTCCGCGGGAAAATCCATAATAACGCGGGTAACACCGCGGGGCACAGCTAGTATTATATACGTAGAATCCATGGTTTTTTTTGGTGCTTTAATAACCACCAATGTCAGCACAGTGTTTTTATTTAGTATAAAAACACTGTGCTGACATAAAATAAAAATGTATTTATTTCTGGTAAATCATTTACATGTTAGTTGCCAGGGTACATGTAACTTCCCACACAGCCAAAGGACACTTCTTGTAAGGGGAATACCTCGCTCTTCCTTCGTGAACAATATCTCTATTTCTAATATCGTAATGAGAGATTACATATTTTTAACAATTCTTTGCGAGATTTATCAATAGTTGTCAGTATGTCATGTATTATGCGCTATACGAGTATACCATAATGATTTTTAATAAGTGATAAACCTCACTTATACTATATGAACAAATATACCTTTTTAGTGTAGGTACACACGCACGCAATGCTCGTATTGACATTGGTACTTGATATCTCCAGCGGACTCTCTTGAAGAACGAAAACTCTTTTTTAACCCCTGACCAAAAATGAGGGGTGCTATAAGTTTGACGTGTCTGTCTGTGTGTCTGTCTGTTTGTCTGTTCCATCATAGCTCCGAAACGGATGGAGCGATTTCAATTTAGTTTTTTTTGTATGAAAGGTGAGTTTGGCCCGGGTGTTCTTAGACATGTTTCATGAAAATCGTTTAAAAGTTATGGGGGTGAGAGTGGGGAAGGAAAACAGATAATCTGCAAATATACTAGTGTAGGGTATCAAATAAAAGCGCATCGCATCCACATTACATAACATTATGTTGTTTTACATTTAAGGAAATGAAGGTATTGGAATCGGGGGTTTTTCTTAAATTTTAATTTTATATTTGATTTTTCTACTCGATAAAAAATAAGTTCTCTTTTATTTTAGTGTACTATCTGTTTGATATATCGATGCAAATCTGCGGCCTCACAGTTTGAGTTGGCCGGTGAAGGGTGAAGTTTGATCATAACTGGCTGAACTCTCACGCTGCAAATAGCCGTTTAGTTCGTTACGATCGTTACGCGATAGTTCTGGCGTTAGAACAATCAAACGGGCAAGTTTCTAAGTGTCTGTTTTGAATGGGAATACATAAAAGACTGGCGGAAGAGGCACCTACCAGTGATGTTGCTAATGAATACTTACAGATAAGGATCCGTAAGTTTTGATTAGCCCACATTTATTTTATTTATTTATTAACGAAATGTTGGGGAAACTAACACCTATTATAAAAACGTGACAGAGGATAACATGTCGCTTCCAAATTATCGTAAGATAGACTATTTATTATTATAAAACCCGATTTAATTACTTAAAGTATTAAGAAAACTAGGTATACAAGGCAGAATGGAGGGAAAGAGGTCTCGTGGTCGCTCTCCAACAAGGTGGTCGGACCTCATACCAAAATTGTCTCAGTCCACCATTACGGACTGCTCCCGCAACACAACTAACAGGGAACAATGGCGGCGCATTGCAAGAGCAGCAACCCATTATAATGACCCCCATAACCACGACCACTGGCAAGAGTGACCGACTAAGAAGAAGAGATTAGGAAAACTATATAAAAGCAAATAAAATAACGCTTTACAGAAATCCTCATTACTTTCAGGGTTTGTTTCACAATCTCCGAGTAAACTTAGACAAATTTTAAAATAAAAAGCTATTTCGCTCTGTCGCATTGTAACAAAGCAAATATAACAGATGGCCTAGGTGGTCGGAGAGTGAATCGCGGATCGACAAGCGCACCGTAAGACAGCAATTTTTTGAAGTGAAACTTCTTTAGAATCATTGTCATTTCAGACCGGATGCAACGGAAATACGTCAGGTAAGCCAATCTTAAACGCTAACAAGGTTAAGCAACTTTCCGGAACGCCAGTACTTGGATGGGTGACCGCCCGAACAAAATCTTTTTGCACAGTATTTTATTTTATTCGTCTCATTCTTTTGTCGATTTACTGAAGTTTCACTTCTACCGTGTGTGAATTGCACACATACCTTTTTTTTCTTTTTTTAACTATAGTACCTCCGGATCCCTATTGGGAGATATGTCAGACTCCTACTGATTAAAAACTCACGATAACCATCGTACACATACGAAGGGTGCGCGGAAACTATCATGAATGCTTCCGCAAACCAAGAAACCTGTTAGGTTCTTTGACTGCTTCAGTGGCGCGGTGGGCGAGGGTCCGCTTGAGGCGCAAGAGGTAGCGGGTTCGATTCCCGCCGGGGGACCAGATTTTGTAGGATCTACAATTTCTGGTTTCGGGTCTGAGTGTTTTCTATGTATCATTATGTATGTAGGTACTTACAAAAAAAAAAAAAGTATCTATGTAGTATATCAGTCACCTAACACTCATAGTACAAGCTCTGCTTAGTTTGGGGTTAGGTGATGCTGTGTGAGTAGTCCGGAAATATTTATTTATTTATCCCTTATAGATACATAACGTACACTTGGAAAAGTCATGGATACATGGCAAATACTTATAATATATGAAAGTTATCAGCAAGTGCTTCGTCAAGATTGTAGTATGATTTGTCCAATAATAATTTTCTCACAATGATTTTAAAAATAGAATCCTCTGCATTTCGCAAGACAAAAGGTAACTTAACACAAAACTATTTCAATTTTTTTTCCGTCTATGAGATGGTAAGCTCAAATTGTTTTTATTTCTCGTATTATATTTATGAATGTCACAATTTAAATCAAATTTATTCATATTCAATTTAACATACAACGTAAGAAAACTAGTAACCAACTATACAGATCTCATAGATCTGTATAGGAGGGCTTTGTCCAGCTGTGTAAAAAAAACGTAATACGAATAGTGTTGAAAATATGGTCAGTTTTAACAGTTATGAATTTACTAAAATTTTACTCAAATCACTCTGTAAATTGAAAAAAAAGTGTGTAGAAAAGTTTGAAAGAAAACTGCTGGAAAAGTTCTGTCTTACCTTACTTCATCCTAGAATTCTGTTTTGCGGAAATTCTTTTGTAGTTTAATTTGCACCGAGATATTATACATTTCTTTAGCGGAACTTGTTAAGTTTTGATTATACACAATAATAGACTCGTAATGATGGCGCAAATGTGTGGTTAAAGATATATTATCATTATGCGTAATCTTTTTTTTTTCTGATAGATATGCCTGCATTTGACTACAATCTCACCTGATGTAAATGAGCATGAAGACCTAGAAGGTAGATGGCTTCTCCGGACCACATTACGAAACACGAAAAAATCGCTTTACGCACTGGCCCAGCCCGGAGGGTGGTGACAAGCCGCGGCAGAAGCCTACCACCATAGACTGTTCTTAGCACCACCCGGAGGTCGTCTAAAAAACATAAGTTTTATGTGAAGTAAAGTTGTATAATTACAAACATTAACACTAACCTACCCGCTGCTTCTCTAGCCCAAATATCCAAACTTGGCGTAAAACTTGCTTCTACATTTATAGTGGGGATAATAGTTTGGTATAAATATATTGAATAGTCAAAATCTAAATTTAAATTTAAGAAAAACCCCCGGCTCCAATTATGCCTTAATTTCCTTAACAGTAAAACACCATAATATTTTGTAATGTGCACGCGATGCGCTTTCATTTGATACCCCACTTCAGTATATTTGCAGATTTTCTGTTTTCTTTCCCCACTCTCACCTCCATAACTTTTAAACGGCACAACCAAATTTCATGAAACATATTTAAGAACAACCGCGCCAAACTCACCTTTCATACAAAAAAAACTAAAGTCGAAGTGAAATCACTCCATCCGTTCGGGAGCTTTGATGTCCCAGACAGACAGACAGACAGACACGTCAAACTTATAACGTCCCTCTTTTGTGGTTGGGGTTAAAAATGGGAATAATATCATTAGTAGACCATAAGGTTTAAATTTTCTATTTTAGTTTTAAAAATTCATAATAAAAACACAGACCTTCGTACAAAATCGCGCGCTCGATATGCTCGCTTGCCAGTGGTTATTATTATGCAAATAAACCTACACGTTATAAAAAGTGATAAACTTAAATTTTACAACAAAATTATTCACATTTACCAAATTGACCAGTAAGTGTGAAATAATCGATAAAAATATCATTTAATTACATTTACCGTAGCATATTTATAATACATTCTTTTTGTCTTTAATGTTTTCAGCGCGACAGTGCATTTTAAAAGTATGTCACAGATTTTAACGGGTAATAGATTTCTGTAAAAATTTATATAGGGCCCAGTCTACAAAATAAAAGTAGTATTATATTAAATACATTCAGTCAACCGGTCCCGCGGAGCCGGATTTTTTAAAGCCCGGACTACTAAAGAGCCAAATTAAACCGGAAACTAATTATACTAAATCTTAATGATTTATATAACAAGTGATAAACTTCACTGCATTCAGTTTTTTGTAGTATTTACTTGGCACCGACCTCAAAATTATTAAATACTTAATTATGTAATTCTTTATGTTTCTTTTAATTATCACTTATAATGTCGAAAAGATGATTTGTAAAGTTAATTTATTTTTTACTTTTCTGTTTTGAAGTTGGTTTAATTTTTGGCAAAAAAGATTTTTAGGTTAAACTATCCTGTGTGCGAAGGCTACGTATAAAAAATTGTCTTCTGCATAATTCATCTTTTTTCTGCATACTAAAAAAAATATTATCACCCCAAGATAATATGCTAGTTTATTGTTGATTTTGATAAGCATCTAATAATGAAGACAAAGTTATAAAATCTCCTACCAACTGTATTTAATCTTCGTTTAGTTCCAATTTGGTACAATTCAAAGAGCCAGTACCTATATTCGGAAACAATTTTATGGCTGCATAAAACCGTGTTTCGAACAGTTCGTTATCAAAATACGATACGCACATCGAGTTTGTATTTTCCTCGCTAAATAAACGTGCGTTATTTTCACCGGGACATGGGCCAGTGGGTTGTTCGGCAAACAAATCCTACTATTAAATTGTAAAGCTGAATGACGCTCTACCAAAAAAAATTTGTATCAATCGATCAATCAATATTAAAAAAAGCCTCTTAGGTCGCAGTGCTACTATAGACACAAACAACAATGACGCGTTACCAAATTTTTGAAGTGAAACTTCTTTAGAATCGTTGTAATTTGAAACCGGATGCAACGGAAATGGAAATAATATTGGCTTACCTGTCGGGTAAGCCAATCTTAAACGCTAACAAGGTTAAGCAACTTTGCGCGACGCCAGTACTTGGATGGGTGACCGCCCGAACAAAATCTTTTTGCATAGTATTATTTTTTTATTCTTCTTATTCTTTTGTCGATTTACTGAAGTTTCACTTCTATCGTGTGTGAATCGCACACACACCTTTTTTTATTGCTATTAGGAACTGTTTCACCATCCAGAATAAAATTAGACAATATTTATAATATAGCTATTTCGCTTAGTCGCATGTGACAAAACAAGATAATTAGAATAAGGATTTTGTGTGTGTCAGTGGGGTGTGAAACAAGTCCCAACTCTAGTGATGCATCGCAATAATAATAATAATTATAATGAAGTCTTGACCGTTTTAGAACTCAGCGACTGCGATAATTGGCTTTCATAAAAAAAACAGTGGTCGTAGCTATAGTATCCTTTCATGTGCTCTCTGGTGGCTAGAATACCCAACCTTGTTGGTGAAGTACGAGAGTATGTTATTAAAACCCCATTTACATAGGAATAGGATATAAATAAATAAATAAAATAAATATTTCCAGACAATTCACACAACAACATCTAGCCCCGTGGTAAGCTCTAAGCTTGTGTTACGGGTACTAGATATCTGATATACTTAATATAATAGTCATACATATATAGATATTTTATATCAGACCAAGTAGAAAGTGCTTGCAGAACATACAAACACTTTCACCCTCGGCGGGAATCGAACCCGCTACCTCTTGCGCCGCAAGCGGACCCTCGCCCACTGCGCCACCGAAGCAGTATAATATAAGATATCGGATAATATGGTATAATAAGAGACTTGATGATAAAAAACTGCTCGTAATAAAAAACTGAGAAAGAGGGTAGACCGCTTTGTCTGTTGTCTGCCAATAAAACTGTTACCCCTATCGCAGTTGCAGTTCAACCGTGATCATGGCGCATGTTACGGTGCCAAAATATCGGAAAATTCTAAAGCTAGATAGCTCTTGCATAACCATTGACACGTCATAGTTACACGTTTTGCTAATTATCGTCATTCTTTCTTTGTTTACTGTATGTACGTACACAATGTCAACCCTATCTGTTAGCATATATCACAATGACGAGGTTTGCTGACAGAAAACTCTCTTAGGGTTAAGCTCGCCTTTTTTACATTTTGTTTATTGTATGACCCTTTTGTATTACTGTGTTTTTGTGTACAATAAAATATTTATTTTTATTACATAGCTAACCATTGCTCGGATTTTGTGAAATAGGCCCTTAGAATTTTAGTGATCAAATTATAAGGCTCGAGTAAGTTAATTATAATCCATAACACATAACGAGTATTTACTTGAAATTTTTTTTAAATCCTAAACTAATCGAACTGGGAAAATATAATTTGAAGATTTCATTGATATATTAATGAAATCTTCAAATTATACTTTGTTAATTTTGTTAAAGTACATTTTCTGTCAGCATCAAAATAATGATTGTTTCACTAATTTCTCGATATTTAATTTTTCACTTCAATGAATACGATAATGGAATCGAGTACTTTAATGTACCTTAACTTTATAAATAATGATACATTTGAACAGTTTGATCAATGTTCTGAGGCCGTTAATAACAGAAGCTAATGTAATGATTAATAAAAATATTGGTATAAGGTGTCAAACTTATTAAAAAATATATAGGATTAATATAATGTAGATTGTTTCTGGAAAAAATCTCTCTTGTTTGTCAACAAACGTAAAAAACTTGTTTTTTTAACATTAAAACAGACACAGGAGTCCGTATCTTTTTTTATTACACACCACAGATTATAATACAAAATTTCCGAAATAAATGAATTTTATTTCATTTATTTATGATATGCCCAATGTTATTTGAACAGATCAATTCGCTCGACTAACCCTCGAAGCCGATCAATCTCGGCGGTGTAACTATCGCCTGAAATACCATTATTTAGGAACATACATAATATTGTGTGTAACCAAACCCCTATTAGGTTTAGAGCCCGTTTCACCATCTCTGTGTAAAATAAGACAATGGATATACAAAGCTCAATAGTGCTAAAACGTGTTCGCTCAGTCAAATGTGACAAAGCGATATAGCTCTCAACAAAGCTAACGATAATCGCCTTCGTATGGCCTCTCGTATAATTGAAATCGAACATCACAGGTAAGTTCGCTCAATTTACATTTTATTGACATAACTAACCATGGCTTAGTTTCCTCGGATTCTATGAAATAAGCCCTTATTCCCTAGTAGGGTTTTTTCGTTAAAGTCAGAGGCAAAATGTTTATTACCTTAGATCAGGAAAGGAAATTACATTGTCTTGACAGTTCGCTTCAATTTTTTACACTGAGTTGAGAAGTTAAATCACTATTATATTAATTCATGTTAGGTATTTCTGATTTGGACTTCCAGTGCTGACTTAGGTTGGAGGCCGCGTCTTAGTGAACGAGCAGCTTTGCCCAAGACACTGCTATTGCATTGCCTGCTTGCCTCCATCACAGTTTTTTGACGCGAGGACCATATATTTATTTTCTACGCGCTATAAAGTCCTGCTCACCACTTCAAAGAGCTAATCAGTTTGTCTATGTCTTGACCCTCGTTCTTGTACCTATTTCTTTCCTCCAAAAGGCATTTCTCAATATTAAATACAATAAGGCAATTCTCAATATAAAATAATTTTGTCAGTGATTGTTCTTAGTAAGCTCTTTCTAAGCCTTTAGAGGGCTAATTATGGTGCTTGCAAGAATTTCAATGTAAAATCAAAAATAAACATCTATCCTTGAGTACCTTTAGAAGTGGCGTTTTCTTTCAATAAACATGATTAGCTGTTTGAAACCCGTCACGAAATCGTTGAGACTCAGTGGAGAATAACTCTAAGTGTCGTTTAAACTTTAGGGAGCGCCATTGACAAGTCGTTAAGGGGAACCTTACAGTCCTTACAGTCTTATCAGTAACGAGTGAGCTTCGATTTGAAAGCTCGCAAATCACTAGTGTGATAAGGATGTTACGTTCTCACGACGGAAAATTGTGTATTTTTAAGCGATTTTCAACGCAAAATGGATATATTTTATGGTATATAAGCCTTAATTTGACCACAATCTCACCTGATGTAAAGTGATGATGTGGTCTAAGATGGGACATGAAGACGTAGAAGGTCTTCATGCTGGCAAAGATGGCTTCTCCGGACCACATTAGAAAAAATCGTTTCACGCCTACCACCAGAGACTGTTCTTAGGTTAGGTTAGCATATTCAATGCATAGCATAGCAGATTCGCAAAGCTCGTCTAAAATTATTCCTACACCCTCCGAAATCAATTTAGTGTGTTCACAAAACGCTGTTCATTTTACGCCTGAAACCATCAAGAACCGATCCAGTAAGTAGGTCCTGTTTGTTTAGGATTCACAATGTTTTAATGAGGACGCGAGGAATTCGAAATTTTGTTTACTTTGCAAAACGTTTTTATAAAATCTCCTGGGATATGGATGATTTTGTTTGGAGATGAACAAACGCTGATCCGTATTTGTTGATGGTATCGATATTTTAACGGGGGATTTTTCAGAAAGGGAACTTGTGTGTGTTTTTTCAGTTGTTCCTATGTATAATAGACGATATATGGAAAATATATTTTTAATAGGCATGATGAGTACAGAAACAAAAGTATACGGTTTGGTTTATTAGCGTGATGTCAAATATCGAACTAAGCCAATTTTCCGAGTTATATGAATTCGATCAAGCAATTTTTCTGCTCCATAACAATATCTCAAATCTTTCACAAATGGCCCATCCGGTACTAACCATTTTTATTTAAACACTTTACTTGTACAAAAAAAAACGGTACAAAAAGGTGAGCTTAATGCTAAATAGCTGAAGCATTATCTACCAGCTAACCTGATTTCTCCATTAATTACTCAGATTAGTACACTTAGACTTAGATTAGTACACTTACAAAAGAACAAACTTTTCAGCTGATATAATATTGAATCAAATCTCAAACTCCATTTTCGTATTAATTGAAGTGAAAAATTAAACGTTTCTAAATTAGTAAAAATACAATCATAATATTACTGCCGAGAGAAATTTCTTTAAATGAAATTAACAAAGTGTTAATAATGTAATCTTCAAATTATATTTCCTCCGTTCTATTGGTTTAGGACAATCCCAAGTAAATACTCATGTTGTGTTACGGATTATAATCAACTTACCCGAGACTTATAATTCTCACTTAGATTTATTTATTAAAATGTACTCATTCATCATCATCAAACACAGTTGCTTATTGAAATTTAAATAAATATCATCATCATCACCCCATTAACGTTTCCACAGCTGGGACACAGGGACTTCCCTTTTGACGAGAGAGATTAGGCCTTAAAAGTTTTTAAATATACCTACTCATTAATTACATATAATTAATTACACCTAGTAAGTAGCAGTCATTTTTGTCATCCTATTACTCGTAAAGTGTTTCAGTGTGTATGTGTCTTTTTTTATTTTGTAACTCAAAATAACTCTTGTTTTATTAACACTGTTAAAGGTTTTTTTAAGCTACTTTTATTCTTGGAGTAGTCCGGAAATATTTATTTATTCTGAAGGTCGTGGGTTCAAACCCCTCCACGCACCTCTGGATTTTTCTACATACATAAATTCTTACATATAAAACAAAAATTTAAAAATTGAAAATAAAACGTTCACATACTTATTAATTTGACAACATACAATCGTCATCTCAGCACTCATCCCTTTCTTATAGCATAAAAGACTTACAAAACAGCTGAGACACAGTTTCGGCAAATATGTTAAGTGAAACAAAGTAGATCCAAATACTAAACAAACAAACGTGGAAATCGACATGAAACCGAAGCTCAATCGAGTTTTAGATGCGAGCAAAAAGGTAATAACTTAGGTGAAGAATGTAAAGGAGAAAGCTTGATGTAGACGATCAGCTTCGTATAGAAAACGGTACTCAAACTTATCTTCGATCTACACATTGAGTATTTATTTTCTTTTCATATTCTTCTATTCGTCTCGTAATATAAATTACAAATCGCTTTTGTAATCGCTTTTATGTAACCTATTCTACTCCGACTGATATTGAAATATGAAATTAGCGTTTTTCATTTATTTGATGGTTACTTTTTCAGGCTTAATCTCCTCCACATCGGCGGTTCAGGTCCATTAATGAAAATGACTACTTGTTTGACCATAACATACATATACTGCCCACATCACATCATGGAGGTTTTGTCTGTTCACGTCCGTAAGTGGTAACCCTCTGAATCCTTACACGTGACCTCCGGGTGGTGCTAAGAACAGTCTCTGGTGGTAGGCTTCGGCCGCGGCTTGTCAGCACCCTCCGGGCTGGGCCAGTGCGTGAAGCGATTTTTTCGTGTTTCGTAATGTGGCCCGGAGAAGCCATCTACCTTCTAGGTCTTCATGCCCCATCTTAGACCACATCGTCACTTTACATCAGGTGAGATTGTGGTCAAATGAAGGCTTATCTAACATAAAAAAAAAAACATAATAAAATTCCCACCTCAAGTAATCACCTACTACTTCCTTTATTGACCACTGTGTAAAACAATCATGTTTCGAAATAACCTTTTAATTAAATCATCAGCCGCAGATCTTTTTGAAATTTTGAATAACTTAAATACAATTTATTATATGTATTTGTAAACCTTTATGCTGTAGTGATTGAATTTCATTAGCTGCAAACAATAAATAAATCTTCAACGTGGTCTTATACACACAACACAAGCTTACCAAGGATCTAAATGTTGCTGTTTGGGTTTTGCAGCACTGTTTATTTATTCATATCGTGCGTAAAACCGAGACCGAGACAAAGTGCTCATATTCCATTCAAGTTTTAATTTTCCAAGCGGCTAAATACGTAACGAATCACCGTCAGTAAGTCCCCTTAGTATAACAATAGATTTTTATGTAAATAGACCGTGCTTTGTGAAAAGCAATAAAGAATAGAGGGACGTGAAACGTCTAGAATTCCTACAAGACCTAGATTCCATCTGGAGATTGTTTCGAAATTGCAAGTCTGGTATCTGCTTTATGATTTCAAATTTTCATATTTATGCGCTTTGTAAGATTAAACTGTGCCTTCGATATCTCTAAATGCTTCTATCTTGATTATCTGTTGTTGGTTTAATTTCTTGTTGACGATATTTATTTAAATTTCAACAAGCAACTGTGTTTAATTTTGAAAAAAAGGTTATTATTATGAAAACTAAGCGATATTTCATGCTAATTAACGTATTATGTCAATATCACAGTCAGCTTATAATATTGTTTCACAAAACAAACCGCTCGCTACGATAAATTTAGCTAAATTTGCTTATAAGCAAACCTATTTACATTATGTACTTCAAACATACAAACTGTCGATAAAAATCGATTTAATATCACGGTTAATGTGTTTAAACGAGTACATATTTATGTCACCGGAAAAGAATATGAATCGTAATTTTCTAGCCAATTGATTAACTTACGGAAAATCGTCAACGTGTGATGCTGTGTATTATTATTTTACGCGAGAACTTTACGACGGTGCCAGGACGTAAATTAATCAACTAACGATTTTGTTCCTTACGTAAAAGCATACAAAAATAGACCAATCGATGCTAAGTGTATTATTAAACTTATAAATGGCACCCGTAAAGTAATACACTGCTATCTGATTGGTGGATGGTAAATGCTTATTCATATCATTCTTATTGAAATTTAACGTTATAATAGAAATAAAACTTTATCTAGGTCTGGCGCATTGGCGACCTACATCTTTGATCTATAATTCAACCAATCAGCATCCAATGATGATTTAACGGAGACACGTCGTAAATTCATTAATTAACAGAAATTTAAACGTAAAATAATACATTGCAACAGCCTTTGATCAGTTTCCGTAACTTAATCAATTTACTAGGAATTTGCCTTACGGTAGAATTACATTGATACAAATTGATTACATTATAAGACCTATGTAACAGATACATGTATTTCATGCAATAAATATATACTTTGATCAATTTACGATTCGTATTATTTGGCGGTGAAATTATACTCATATTCATAACTGCGCACTTTCATTACTGTACGAAGCTAAAAAAGCGAAACTAGAAACCTATATTTATCGTCCTTTTAAAAATGTAATCCGAATGTGACAAACATGTCGATGAAATTCGCAAAATGGTTACCGTGGACTAAAAACTAAACCAAGATAAAAGCGAATGGCATAAACCCATTTCCAGCAGTGATTGCAGTTTCATTGATTGTTTTAGTATCGGGAAAGGAAAATGCTTAGTTATTTATAGATTCGTTGCAATATAGTTATTGATAAATAGGAAATTTATAAAAGGTAACTCAGGCTGCCGACTCACTCGAATTTCATTCCGAAGGTTGTGGTTTCAATGCTCATCGTGCGCCTTTGGATTTCATTTCTTCTTGAAAATTTGATGTGCGTTTAAATCACGTGCTTTAACGGTGAAAGCAAACATCGCGAGGACACCGGCATGTTTTAAAATTTGAAGAGGTTGAAAGACATGAGCTACGACATTTGCCCAACGTGATGAATAAAGGCCTATCCCAGCTGTGGGAATGTTAATAGGGTGTTGATGAACTTAGACTGAGTATAATGAACTGAACTAGTTTCCTTTAATAATATTATGTGAATAAGTTAAAATAATAGTTACAGTATGCGTCGCTAACTGGTAACCCCTTCTGCATACAAAATACTATTGCAACCAAACTGGTTGCAGTAGTATTTTGTATGTAGTGTTTGTTGTCGCTAACTAGCGACGCATACCGCGGTATGCGTCGCTAGTTAGCGGTATGCGGTACGCTTATTATAATAAATAAGTTCTTTTTTTGCGAAATAAAAACGTACCCATTGTTTGACAGGAATTTGAATATAAACCTATAATAGGGTAAAATCTAAGAACTTCAGAAAACCTAAGCAAAAATACGGCCTTATTCCGAATATATCCCATTATGGTTATATTACATGTATTGCTTCCGTCAACAATAGAAGCCGAATCCCACATTTAGTTGTAAATAAAAAGAAATACTCGTATCTACGTTGAAACGGATTGCATATAACTCGCTAGTCTTTTGGGATTTCTGTTCCACGGTTTTTTGGACTGACGTCACACTGTAAAGCAAAACAATGCCCGATCTATCAACGCTATGAAACTAATAATAGAAATTATTTTAAACAATTAAATATAGGAACATACGTACCGAAATGCAATGTGGATTTTTGAAAAGGGACCATATGGGCAGGGTATATTGACCATTAGAGATAAAAAATATGGATAGTAGAAATTGCTTTTTTACTCTTTTATTTTATGCAATAAGATCATAATTTAATATGTTCATTGGGGTGTGTAATAAAGAATTTTTTTCTATCTATCCAGTCTTAAGAGACCATATCCATATTTTGTTATGATGTTCTGAACTGCATACACAAAATTTGGAAAAAGTTACAGTCAGCTACAAAAATTCTAAAATAGCAAAACTAATTTTATTTCTGCATTTTGTTCTCCTTATTTGCATACGTTTAAGAGTAATAGATTAACGTTGTAATGTCACAAAATCCAAAAATTTATTAATATCCGAGGGATTCTAAAAGAGAGATAAATTGTATTATTATACGAAAACATTTTAGGAAATTTATAAGTTTACTATTGCTTGTATTCGATGAGTTGACGACGTAGTGTTTTGTCTAAACTAGCTGCGTTGCTTCACCTACGTCACTGACGCGGCGCGTGAACGTTCCCTTATACATTTCCGACATGTACTTGTAATATGATAGAGGAAATTAAAACTTAGGTACAGGTTGAGACGACCATACGTAATGTATGTTATGGGCAAGAGATGGTGATTCATAATTTGCTGCTAGACTGAAAATTAAATAATTAAATAAAAATATTATTGCAGACAAAAAAAAATTAACAAAGCAAATGCTAATAATAATCTGTTTATTTATTATGCTAATGTAATGTGCCTCCCCTCCGTGTATATTTGCAAATATTCGTTTCTTCTACCCTACATTCACCGCCCATACTTTTTAAACGGTTCAACCGATTGTCATCACACATATGTAGTAATAATAACGCAAAGTCACCGTTCGAAAAAATCTCTGCATCCGTTGGGGAGCTCTGATGCAACAGGCCTCTGTCAGTGACAGAGATAGACAGACACGTCAAGCAAGCTTTATTTTAGAAAATATCCAACGATCGGTGTAACTGACACCGGTTTTCCACAAGTAAATGTGGGAGTCATATTGAAATTCTAAGGATGCCGGCACGCGGGCTCGGGTAATACCGTTCCTAGCTTCTTTGTGAGTTCAGGATCACGGCAACCTATCTCTCTCAATTGATGGATTGAGACCTTTTCGACTATATGCTGTTCAGATGAGGTTTGTAGATAGGCCCTGAGGGTCCGCTGTATCTAACTTTTGATAGTAAGCTGCATAGGTTTTTGATAGTAAATATCAAAAATATTTATGAAACCTTAAATGATATTCAGAAAAGTATTGTAAGATGGCGCTTCTTAACTCCCATCTAAATATGTAATTTAATTAGGCTCATCCATAATTAAAAAAACACTACTTTTATGACTTTTGTTTTTTGTATTTCTTATTTCCAATATTACACAACCTTCCTGAATTAAATTCCATACAAAGGTTGTCTGGTAGAAATTGCTTTAAGCAATATGACCACCCATTACGCATGATATGTTTAATTTTACTATTTTGAATTTTGTATTGAATTAGTACTGAATAGTTGCTTCCATATTAAAGGTATACTCTGAGTAGTCAAGTAATATTAATTTATTTGTCTACATAATTTGCTCTCGTTACCAAGATATAAAAAAATATGTAATATTTATTTATTTCACATAATTTGCCCCATTGACCTAAACATCAAAAAAAACACTAACATTTCCCGAACCCCAAATCTGCCGAAGCGTCAAAATACCTCGATTATTCAGGAACTCGCTGACAGCCAACAACCATTCATCGCACCGATATCGAGACGTAAACTTTTATCTCGAAGGGACCCACGGAGCCGATGACGTGTGAAAGCATTACTTGACGTCCATTGAGTTGTTAATCAGACGAGAGAAATGTTTTTAGGTTGCTATAGGCTTGAGAACCTTTTGACATTCGAGTCCTGTATTTAAATGCCGTATTAATAAAAACGGAAGCCTAAAATCTTTATAATTAACGAGGTATTCATAACTCAAAATTATTCTCGATTTCATACACCTTTCATTAAGACACATCTGTAACCTTCAAGCACAGGATTCGAACCTGCATCTCCGGTATTTATCACTTATTAAAAACATTAAAATTGAATAATAAGCAAGGGCGCCATCGTTTTCATTGAATCTGAATTGCAATTTCAGCTATGGAAGTAGAAAAGTCCTTGTATTTTCTACGAGATGTCGTTACTCGGGGCTCCACTCGATAATACAATATGCAGAAGAATTTCGACCTATCACGTGATGACGCGTTGGTGTAATTGGTCTAACGTGATATACCAATTTCACCAACGCGTCATCATATCGGGGCGCTATGCCGGAGATGTAGGTTCGAATCCTGTGCGCGAAGGTTACGGATGTCGCCCCTTCAAAAATAAAGGGGCATAACTCAAAAAAAAAGTAAAATAAAAAAATATGCAGTAAAATTAAGACACATTGTGTCTTAATTTTACTGCATAAAATTTAAAAATAGTTTAACCTGCAAAGTGAGGTTTATCACTTATTAAAAACATTAAAAACTTTCATTAATTAAAAAAATATTTATTTTTATCTTATCTTATCCCAAAAATGGTTTACATGGATAACGCGATTTTTTGCAAACATTATTTTAGCCGCAAGACGTCTTCAACCGGAAATGCGGTACTTAATGACTACCTGTTGTTTCGGCCGGAAGCTATTTGCAACCAACGCGAACCAGCAGCTGTTGACTAAATTATACTTCCATCTCATTGATAGACATCCGACTTTGCCTTTCCCACACAATGCATTTTCCACCAGTGAATAATAATAATTACGGACTAATCACACAGCATTACCTAAGCCCAAACTAGAACTTGTGGAACTTTTGAAGGTTTTGTCTGTTCACGTCCGTAAGTGGTAACCCTCTGAATCCTTACACGTGACCTCCGGGTGGTGCTAAGAACAGTCTCTGGTAGTAGGTTTCGGCCGCGGCTTGTCACCAACCTCCGGGCTGGGCCAGTGCGTGAAGCGATTTTTTCGTGTTTCGTAATGTGGTCCGGAGAAGCCATCTACCTTCTAGGTCTTCATGTCCCATCTTAACCATCGTCACTTTACATCAGGTGAGATTGTGGTCAAATGAAGGCTTATCGACCATAAACTAAGCAGAGCTTGTACTATGGGTGTTAGGTGACTGATATACTACATAGATACATTTTTTTTTAATACATGTAATTGTAGATAGTACAAAATCTGGTCCCCCGGTGGTAATCGAACCGCAACCTCTTGCAACTCAGGCGGACTTTCGGCGGAATGGATAACACCTACCCACAGCTTCACACTGCACACAGACTTCTCTCTTCAGGAGAGTTCAAGAGATTAGTCGTTAATTCACCACGCTTGCCAAAAGCGGGTTGGTGAATGTCACATTCATGTCCTTTAAACTCTCTCAGAGCATGTCGGGAAGCACCGTTATATGACGTGTTTTTTAAGCACACATAAATTTTTTACTGCTTCAGTGGCGCGGTGGGCAAGGGTCCGCTTGCGGCGCAAGAGGTAGCGGGTTCGATTCCCGCCGTGGGTGAAAGTGTTTGTATGTTCTGCAAGCACCAGTTCCTTGGTCTGGGTGTTTAATAATATGTATAATAAAAAATATCTATATATGTATGACTATTATATTAAGTATATTATCAGATACCGTACACACGTACCACGGGGCTAGATGTTGTTGTGTGAAATGTCTGGAAATATTTATTTATTTTATTTTATTTTTATTTCCAAGATGGATAATCAAGAGGTGTGTGGTTTGAAACCTTCTGAACAAAAGTTGGGTTTGCTCCCACTTAGCAAACACGGCTTTTTGGCTTTTACTGTAATTATGATAAGTACCAACATACTGAAGACTCTGGTGAAAAAAGTTGCTAAAAGATCAAACTTTTCTATTTATCAATAGATTTTATGGAGAAAGATACACAATAAACCTTATTATAGAATCCAAAATGTCAAGGAAACTCTGTTCAAACATAAAAGCGTAAAATATCTATTCAAAGCCTTAAAGCCCCTCTAAATGTCATTAAATTACAATTCTTGTTACTTTCACTAAAAAGGTGATAATAGTATTCAAAGACCATTGCTGTAACGCTATTTATCTTTCGTAAACACCCAATTTTCACGGAAGAATTAATTTATTACCTTTAGGATTCGTTACAAAAAGTTGAAGGGAGGTTCTATTCAAGAAAATCAATTTTCCTGCTTTCTTGTTAAATTTTTTTGTTAAGGTTTCCACACGTACTGTTTGTAAGCTGACAGAGTGGTGAATAAGTTAGATTTTTGCGGGAAATCTTATGAATAAGGTGCGGTTTTGTGTGAATACCGAATAAAGGATTTTTTACATTCAAAAGTAAAAGTTTTTGCTTATAATTGTGTTGGCGGGGTGTAGAAAATAATGCTAACAATGAAATAAACTTAACGTTTTTATTGGGCGAAATTACTAGGAGATAAGGTCTAGGATACAAATAAACCAATCTAATGAAGCATTTAAAAAATAATATTGAAATCAAAAATAATTTTTTTTAGAGTTAAAAACTTTTATTCAATTCTTTAAATCCTTATTACTATATCTCAACATCATTATTGATTTAACACAGTTTTCACTCACTGTATATTTTTTTCTTCTGTCATTCAGCGCAGGGTGATTGCCATGTTTTCTCACTCATATATTTCCCGTTTACAATAAAAAATTGTACATTCAAGGACACCAAACTTTTAACCTCCAAAAAGGATTTAAACCGTTCCAAGCTTATGAAAAAAACATTCTTCATTTAAAATGGAGTGTGTACTAAAACCATTGAGTATGAAAGTATTTGGCTCGGGATCCCACGAAACGCTTGAAATTCTCACTTCACTGGTTTTTATATTGAAGGGTCTGGCCAGTGACTAAATAATATATTCTGTTTTAGATGCATAGAAGTAGAATCTTTTTAAAATGTTAAATTACTTCAATACATTAATAAATACTTTTGACTGCCTCAGTGGAGCGGTGGGCGACAGTCCGCAAAAGGTAACGGGTTCAATTCCCGCCGGGGGTCAACTTTCTCCTTGATCTGGGTGTTTAATATGTTTAATTTTATAAAAAAATATATATGAATGTATGTCTATTATATTAAGTATATTAGATATCTAGTACCCGTTAGACAAATTTAAGAGCTTACCACGGGGTTAGATGCTGTGTGGATTGTCCAGAAATATTTATTTATTTCTGTAATATCGTGGAGTTGTGAAGTAAAACAATTGTTGGATTTGTAACCAGAATATTACCTTTTTTATCAGACATCAAGTCTTTTAGTGAAACTCGCAAGTCCACATTTTTGTAACAATTTGAAAAGATACAATATTTTACTCCCAAAACTAACGCTAGTTACAATAGTAATTTTAAAAACTGTATAAGTGTTATGTATAAATATCGCACCACTTTTCAAAATGTATATAACATATTGGAAAAAACAAGCTTTTATTCAGTTTTGAAGTATCACTGTGTTTTAAGTTGTTTTAAGTTGTCACCTTTTTTGTGATGTTACCAAAGGAGTAGTCTGAAAGCCAGCGTCGCTTTGTCCCTATTGTGTATATAGTGACATTACGCTGAGGATACTCCTTCTTGGTACACGGCAAAACGGAAGGCAGCTATTTTGTAAAACATTTCATGATTTTTATTTATTTTTGTATAAAAATGTACGTAATTTCTTTTCTATTATAGATACATTATTCTTTCTTTGAGCTACGAACGCAGACATCGCAACAACAATCAACGCAACAACGCTGCAAGCACTTTGAATAGGTATGTATAATCAAAATCTCTATATATTTATGTAAGCTTATAACTTACCACGGGGCTAGATGTCGGGACATCCGATCCCATCCATACCGGATGGGATCGGAGGTGGGTTGACCGGAAATACATATATTAATAAAAAATATATATTTTTTATAATTAACTTACACGTGACTGCTATATATTATCATAAAAATTTAGGAAAGTAGGTAATGGAATGGGTTCGTATATTGAATATTTTGTTTGTGTTTCATATCTAAAACAGAATATCACCACGGAGCTAATAAAAATGATGAGGCATGTAGCATTCAGTTTATTAGGGTTCTTATGAATAATGTAAAAACGGCGAGCATCATTTCACAGTAATAATGAGCGGCGTTCTTAATAATTAAACGGTAATCTGTAATTTTGGCAGAAATAAATATTTATGGCTACCGGAAGAACGTTCGCGTTAATTATACATTATTTACGATTCGAATAAATCACGCAGTATGTTGAATTGATTTTTATTTTTATGAAAATGCCTACTAATACTTCAGGCCATTTGTCTACAGTTTAAAACGCCTTGAGGAAACTGTAATATTCGATCACCTAAAGCAGAGACGAAATGTATACACAAAAATGTTCAAAAATCCAAAGGTTCCCAGAAAGAGATCGCTCACAGCGATAAGGCCGCCCTTTGTACTCCGAAGTATTGTCTTGTTAGTTGTATTATATTTATTTGTTGTGAACAATAAAGGGTCATCCATCTATGTATTTATCTAATGTATAGATAGGTAAACCAAATATTCAAATAATCTTGTGCGCGAAGGTTACGGATGTGTCTTAATATTTTAAAAATATTCAAATAGTATTTCTAGATTAGCGTATGTTGCGGTTACGATATCATACAGTGTATATGTTTAATATCTTTAAGATATATCTATAATCTTACCTCACGTAAACCAAACCGAAGAATTTGAGGGTATATTTGAGAGTATACTCACCTGTCAGAAGTAGGCAGTGACTTTATTGCGACAAATTACTCTTACCTAAGCATAGATACCTATTTTTACCTTCCCACTGCTGGGGTGCTTATCTCTTGACGAGAGAGATTAGGCCTTTTTCACCACGCTGGCATATAATAACAAACATATAAAAACACTCACCAACCCACCAGGGTTGGTGAATGTTTTTATATGTTCTTAAAACTCATCAAAGTTGGTCAGAATATGACGGCAAAAGCACGTGTCTAAAGAGAACATACATTTTACGTGAAGAAAAATCAAGAATTGCGCGGCGGGGTTTGAACCCACCCTTTGGAATGAAAGTCAAGTGTGCTTTCACTTAGCCGACAACCTTAACTTGCGTGTCAGAAATACTTGAGTAGTTTAGTTTATGATGTGTAGGCGTTGCCAATGTTTGCATGTTTGTACCCACCTTTACAAAACGTTCTAAATTTGTAAATAGAGCATGTATCAGTAATTAACTTGATAAGGAAGACGATTATTATACATGCTTAAGTTGGAACAAAATGTTAGTACGATGAAATATTTTTTTTTTGAGCCTGTGGATCTTTTGCTGGGAAAAGGCCTTTTCTTTCCAGGTTTTAACGATCGATTCTTTGGGCGTGAAATCAAACTCATCTCTGAATTGTGTTTTAAGAAGTGTATAGTATATAATGTTATTGTAACTTAAAAGTTTTCAAATCTTAATGTTTTTGAATATGTGATAAACCCCACATTTAAGGTTAAACTAAAATTAAAAAAAAAACCTGCATATTTTCTTAATTACCGAGATAAAAATGTTTGAAAAACTTGATAATTCGAACCGGATAGCCTTTATATTACTTAGGAAGGTCATAATATTTTTCTGCGTAATAATTTAAAATAGTTGTAAATTACATTTTATTGCTATACTAATGTTATTCAAAGCTGATATTTCGGAAGGATACCACAACAATTTTTGCAATTATCTTATAATACATTCTTCTATCTAGTCAAGAGAGAAGTGCCTGTGTCCTAGCAGTGGGAACGTAAACAAGGGTCCTTATGCTTTTTTTATTCATCATCATCATCATCACCCTATTAACGTTCCCACTGCTGGGACACAGGGACTTCTCTCTTGACGAGAGAGATTAGGCCTTAATTCACCACGCTGGCCAAGTGCGGGTTGGTGAATGTCACATGTCCTTCAAACTCTTTTAAAGTTCTCAGAACATGCCGGTTTCCTCACGATGTTTGCCTTCACCGTTAAAGCACGTGTTTAAAGCGCACATAAATTTCTCAAGAAGAAAAATCCAGAGGTGCGTGGCGGGGTTTGAACCCACGACCTTCGGAATGAAAGTCGAGCTTTTCGTCGGCTTTTTTTATTACATAAGCATAACATCCAAGTAATTCTACAGGCTCGAATTAGGAATAAGAACATCGATACGAAGGGACGGATGTCGATAGAGCCAATCTAATCTCTTTATATTTGTGTCGCTCGTTATAAAAATGTCAATGTTAAATCTGTACAAATGCTGAGTTGAAAGCAAAAATGTTGTTTTATGAAAGTATGCCAAATTTTCAGGTATGGAACGGAGGGAGTCATCTCATCATCAGTCCGTTTGCACTCACTGCTGAATAAAGGCCTCTTCCAGTTGTTGCCAGCGATTTTTCGAATATCGTCGGACCATGGATCGGGTTGTCTGTCACTTGGTCTTAGGAGACTTATAGCTGGCAAAGATAGAAAAAGACGCTCTGTTTAACAATTTGACTAGCAAAAAAAAAAACAGACGGAACTAGGTAGAAATTAATATAGGGAAATATTATTTTCTGAATCTTCTGCTAAGAAAAGCATCCTCGCATCCCGATCATACAATTTTCTTCTTACACGTTATAGTGTAAGAAGAAAATTTGACAAAATCTATATACGTATTACCTACGAGATTTAATTTTATTTAACCATTTTAGTTTCTTCGTTTAGCAAAATGACTAATCACCACTAATTTAGCACCAATACCAATACCACAGTCAATTTACTTATGCAGCGGAGAAATACGAACCCCACCATAATCAACATTCAATTTATTGCACGAAAGGAACAATTTCTCCGTATTTTCATAACTTAATTAGTGATCGAATTTCAAGGTGGATTCGTGTAGGGAATGTACGAAAAGAAAAACTATTTTGTTCGGCTAATTGCCAGCTGTGCTTGGTGAATTTGGTCAGAATATTAATTAGAAAAGGGCTTTTACACGGAGACTTTACAACTATTTGAAGCTGTATTGAGGACTGTCGCATTTTTTACCTAACTCGAGACAGTCGCATCAAAAGTGAGTGGAATGATTGGCAACTTAACTGAACTACAAATCTGCGCTTATAGTTTCTAGAATGAAATTTCAATATAATCATTATTAATAAATTTATTTTTTAGGTATTTGAAGTGGCCTTAACATTTTTATTGACGAGTTGCTATTTATAAGAATAGTTTTTCAGAAGAGTTGACCTTGAAGACTCAGTAGACGAATCAATCCTATTTAATTTGTATAAAAAGCACCCAAGTATTTCTCGATATATAATCAAAACTGCCGTTTAAAAGTTATGGGTGTGAGAATGGGGAAGGAAAACCGAAAATCTGCAAATATACTTGAGTGGGGTCACAATGAAAGCGCATTGCGTCCACATTACAAAATATTATGGTGTTTTGCTTATGAAATAAAGGCATTGTATTCGGTTGTTTTTCTTAAATTTTAATTTATTAAAATGAGACTTGTTTATTCCTCTGCTGTGTACACACACAATTCAATACCGAAAGCTTTTGTTCCATATTTAAATAAATCTAAATAAATCTCCACCATAACAAAATACCCCATGTTTCCGTGGTGATAAAAAAGGTACCAACCAAATAGTTTTTCTCAAAGTCGTCCCGTATGAAACAAACCTTCAGACACTGATTTCTTGAAAGTGACGGTCGGTCGTTATGTTCAGAGACCGAGTTCCTTTGACATAGTTATACAAATTGAATTATTGGGGTCTTTGGGTAGTATAGAAAAGACGGTCTAAAAGAAAATGTCAGGTATACAGAAACATCGATTTGGCCTCCGCCCAAGGTAACCCAAATTTAGATAAAAACAAAATTGTGAGGTCAAGACATTAGCAGATGCTTAGATTCTAATATTTTAAAAATTAAATGCTTTATGTTTACCAGTTGTAGTGGTTAGTCCATGTCCAGATTTTTTTTTCTTGTATATTTATAAGGGTTATAAGGGATATAGATTCGTCGTAATTCTACAGCATAAAATACAGGATACCTATTACCTATTTATTTACCATCAATTGACTAAGAAAGTTCCAAGATATAGAGCATTAACATTTTTGGGAAGCTATACCTGGCTTACAATAGGTACCCCTACTACAGGTAAAATCGGTGTATCTGTATTGTGTAGATACTAATAAAACTAAATTTAAAATTTAAGAAAAACCTCTGATACCAATGCTTTTATTGACTTAAAAGTAAAACACTATAATATTAAGTAATGTGCACGCGATGCGTTTTCATTTGATACCCTACTCGAGTATATTTGCAAATTTTCGGTTTTCCTTCCCCACTCTCACCTCCATAACTTTTAAACGGCTCAACCAATTTTCAAGAAACATGTCGAAGAACACCCACGCTAAACTCACCTTTCGTACAAAAACTAAATTGAAATCGCTCCCTCCGTTCGAGAGCTATGATGTCCCAGACATGGCAGACAGACACGTCAAACTTATAACACCCCTCTTTTTTGGTCGGGGGTTAAAAAGGGTAAAACCTCAGCCTACGCTCCCTAAGCTAGACCAACATGGTATTGCCGGCATACGAAGCACATTATGTAATTTGATCCCAGCTCTATACATAGTCACTGATGAGAAATACAGTAATTGGTCTATGTTTAAACTTCCTTCCTGCGCTTCGATTTCCGATGCATTTGTGAATGTAAATTTGCAATGAATCGGGAAATTTTAGAATCGCTTTTGTTATTTAGGGAGTTAGAGCTTACGTTGCTTGCACGTGAATACAGTAATGATAGAGCCAAAGATACTATTGTTAATTAAGTTATAGGTTTTGTTTGTGTATAAAAGTTCCTTATAAATTCATAGGAGAAATGTAAACCATTCCCTGTGATCCCCTTGAACATACACAAAATATTTCATAAAAATCGGTCCAGTCGTTTGAGAGTAGTTCAGTGACATACACACTCACAGAAGATAAGCCTTCATTTGACCACAATCTCACCTGATGTAAAGTGACGATGTGGTCTAAGATGGGGCATGAAGACCTAGAAGGTAGATGGCTTCTCCGGACCACATTACGAAACACGAAAAAATCGCTTCACGCACTGGCCCAGCCCGGAGGGTGGTGACAAGCCGCGGCCGAAACCTACCACCAGAGACGGTACGGCTTAGTATAATAGACGCCATGAGAATTTAACTTATAACTATAGCAGTTCTACTTCAATTCAATTCAACAAGCGTTCATTATTTTTCCAATATGAATGAAAGAAAAACATACCGCTGTTTTCAAATTTACGCAATTCAATTTTAAGTATCAGAAACATCAGATTATGTAGGTAGATAATATTGACCCAATTTTGGTATCGTCCTATGTCATACCAGCTCTCTGAAAGAATAGAGTAACTCATCATCTCGCGTTCGCTTAAAACGTTAAACATTTAATAACCACTCGGCTGATATTGCTATGGCTAAAAAATTTCGTTATTTTGGAATAACAACAACTCCGCCATTATTGAAAAAAAAAAACGTTATTTTGTCCAGTCATAAAACGCATGCATATAGAAAAAGTAAGTATTAGATTAGAAACCATACAATTAAAGATTCGGTTTTAAAAAACTTTTTGTTTGTAAACACTCGTGTGATTTAAAATTGTTTTATCACTGGCCGTTATATCACGTTTCTTCAAAATGGCGGACTAGTAGGTATGCCTTTAGAAGCATTATAAAAAAAAAGAGTAAAGTAGGTCTTTGAATTATTCCAAATGAATTTTAATAAACCTGAGTAGTGAGGAGAGTTTTTAGTAGTTAACAAGCCATCTCGTATATCATAAATAAAATAATATAAACTAAAAATTATATGCAATATAATACCTATATACATTTGATGCTCTTTGGTCCCGGCTCATGCATAGAAAGCGGCTTATTATGTACAGTCAACAGCAAAATAAACTGATGAAATTGGGTCTAAAAGGATATAAACAATAAATTAAGTCAAAAGTTACTGCATAATGTAGTTAGTAAGAAGTAAAGGAACAACTAACATGTCATAAGTAGGTGATCACATTCTGCGAGGAGGCGGATAGAACGCCATTCCATCTGTTAGGAGAATGTGGAGCGATGATGCCAAAACGTAGCACACACCTGCAAGCATCGGCTCTGTCCAGATGAACTACGAAACCCCCAAAGAAAATCCTTCGGTTCCTAACAGCCGCAAGGATAAGGCGTAACGCTACTACTTTGAGGAGAACCGAGGACAAGTGGCGATCACAATGGGCGTTTTAGGCCGCAGTGATACAATAGCCATAATAATTATATAATAAACTAGAGGCCCGCCCCGGCGTCGCACGGGTAAAAAGAGTTCCCGGCAATTTTTCCTTATTTGATCACCGTTTAGACCTTGTCGTAGACAAACATGTTAAAATCAAAATCAGCTCAATCGTCCCAGCCGTTCTCGAGTTTTAATCAGACTAACGAACAACAATTCATTTAAATTTATATAGATATAATAAAGATAATCTCCGCTATTTCACGGACGCTTTTAACAAACAAATAAAAAATTAAAAAAATAATAATTATGTACTTATGTACGTAACTCATGTTAGAAAAAAATGATTGAAAACAATGTTGAATATTGAACTTTCGAGACATAGACAATAGCTCAAAGAGTAGATATATTACCACCACGTATGAATAGCTTATCAAGAAAAATCATAGACAAACTATAAAAAGACATTTATTTTACACTTTTGTTAATCTGTAGATAATAACAGACAAATAATTAGCAATAAATTAAAATTGCGACTATAATTTGAGATTTAAACTATCCTATCTCTCAAGTTGGATCGAACTGCACATGGTGTGCGAATTTTATTATAATCGGTTAAGTGGTTTAGGAGTCCATTGAAGACAAACATTGTGACACGAGATTTATATACAGGGTTATTTTTTATTGACCAGCAACCTTCGGTGACCAGGTTCCTAGCATCATCAGGAACAACGTTTGTTCTACGACTTTTTAAATAACTCAATAGGTACATTATTAGAAATTGTTAAAGATTCTATTCCAGTGTGGTGACTTTTGTAGATCCATGTTGCATCACGTGACCACGATTGCGCGCGCAAGTGCTGGCGATAATAATAAGCAACGCATTTCATTTCACTAAATCCACAATCCCTTCATACTTGACCATTGACCAGGCTTAGGACTGGCTACATTAAACAGTTTAAAAACAAATAAGTAGATAGGCCTATCTATGCAAATCTGGTAGTTAGGTATTATGTTTAACGTAATCATTTATACCATTTAAAGTTTAATTAAGTAGGTAATATCAATTTGTAACAAGATAGTTTTTATTCACTTTCCACTGTTTAATGTAGGCGTATTTAAAAAGTGGAATCAGCGTATTTACAATAACTAAATGATTAGCAATTAAAATAATATTTACAAATTAGAATTACCTCGCAGGTTCAAATCAGGTGGCGGTGAGTATCGCGCACATAGCGTTCAAAATAGTCACCTTCACAACCAACACAAAGCCCACACCTAAAAATCAGCTGTTCGTTTACATTACACGATCTAATGTGATTTCACCACCACTGTACACCATTGTTTTGATGTGTCCCCATAAATAAAATCTTATTCCATATTGGCGGCAGGCTTCCGACACATTGTCATCACACCTAGCCAGCATCCTCACTATTTCCGTGTACTCGATATTGGAGTTCCGATACGCCATGGTAATTAGTAGGTACAATCCGTACGAAACATCGATAATGAGACGATCACAAGGACACATGTGCCGCGCGCGCATCCCTCTTGACGACTGACTGAGCGAGCGGCGCGGCGGGCGGCTAGCTCAAAGGGCGCGGGCGGCGCGGCGCGGCGGCTGCGTTTGACCGGCAAGCTCAAAGACGCGGCTAGCTCAAAGGCGCCGCGTGCCGCCCAAAGGTGTGCAAAGATTTAAAAACGTGGAAGCGCCTATTTCAATTAATATTTATTTTTGTATGGAAATAAAAAGTTGCTAAATTTTAAAAGTCGTAGAACAAAAGTTGTTCCTGATGATGATAGGTACCTGGTCACCGAAGGTTGCTGGTCAATAAAAAATGACCCTGTATATTAAGATAAAAAATAAAAGTGATAACATTAAGTTGAATCCCCGGTGTTAGTACGATCATTTTCTTTTGCACAATTAAAACTTCATTTGGAATTGACACTTTAGTATAGCTGGTATCATCAGGCATGCCTCGTTAAAAAAATATCGGGAAACTCGATAGACAACCAATCATGGTAAATATCCCGTTATAAATCTAAATAGTGTTGATAACCATGATAGTTTCAAAAGTAATTTCGCTATAATATGTTTTGAAATGCTGATGTTGATCACTCACTCTTGCTGTTGACTGTAGCGAGGAACACAAATACACATTTTCATTTACCCACTCGTAAGCTCGTGTATTCGAATTTATCAAAAACCTGTTTTGTACTTTTTGCATTTTAACTGGTCCAAAAATAAATCTACGGAAGGGTCAAATCCATACAAGTATATAAAAAAGAGGGCGTAATAAGTTTGACGTGTCTGTCTGTGTCTGTCTGTCTGTCGACATCATAGATCGATTTCAATTTAGTTTTTTTTTTGTATGAAAGGTGAATTTGGCGCGAGTGTCTTTAGACATGTTTCATGAAAATCTGTTGGTTGTGATGATGTGTGGGTTATATTATTATTGTTAATAATACACTGTTAATAAGGGGAAATATTTAAACAAAGCGAACATGAGCGCTACCACGAGTTGCCACTTACGACAGTTGGATATTACAACATGTTGTAATACCGTACATTTGACACATAAAGATAAAATGTTAGTTGTGAAAAATGTACTCGTATGGCATAACAACATGTTGTAATCTCCAACAGTCGTAAAAGGCAACTCGTGGTAGGACTACATTTCGAGTGGATCGCGCGGGGATGACATTATATTTTATTATTTTCATAACAGACAAAGGAGGAATCTCCGGTTTTGGATTGAGGTGCGGTCAGGAGCGGAACTCATGATTTTGAAGGGGCTAAGTATCCGTAGCGGAACACTGAAAATAAATGAAAATCAAGAGCTGCAGGACAATAATGCTTTTATAGAGCTCAAAGTTTCGTAGAAGCTCGTAATTGGTTCTGTCATTGCGTCTGTCCGTCAAAGCTTTTAGCTCGTAAAGAGAAAATGGAATAAGGTCCACTGAATGTGTCGGAAAAACGAATATGTCCCTTAAACCTATTGGTAGTTGAATAGATTTTCGCTAGTACTTACAAAAAAAACATACATAAACGTTTATTGTACAATCACAGTGATACAAAATCTTAATAATGGTTTCCAAATTAGGCACAGCCTGTATCTTGGAAACCTCCTTCCTTATGAATCCAATCATACATAGAAGGTACCTACTAATAAAACAATATGCGTTTACATTTTAGAGAGAAGACAATTAAAGTAAAAATACAAAATTAAAAAGTATACTCGCAAAGTAGCTAAAATTGTGTAAAGAGATCTGTATTTAATTTAAGTAAATGTGTGTCACCAATGTGTTGGTGTAGAATACGTGTGAGATGTGAGTGTGTAGTGTGTGTGATGTATTTATTTGAACATCACTAGGAATGTACGACCTTGTTTGTTTTATTCAACAGTCATGCTCGAAAGGCTTTGGTCATCTTTCAAATCATGGGTATTTAGTACTTGGGCACTTTTCCCACCATTTCAATAGTTAATTGGTCCAAAAACAGGCTATTTATACAAAAAACCTGTAAACTGTAATTACGGGAAAATCTGTACCTGGTACCGCGAGCGAAAAGATAGAGTAAAATAAATAACTATTTCCGGACAATCCACGCAACAAATTCTAGCCCCGTGGTAAGCTTTAAGCTTGTGTTACGGGTACTAGACATCTGGTATACATAAATATAATAGACATACATATATCAATGTTTTTACCAAACATATTAAACACCCTGACCAAGAACCACCCTGCAGTACATACATGATCCCTCGGCGGGAATCGAGCGGAAATGAATCCCCCAAGCGGACCATGGGCCACCGAGCCACTGAGGCAATCACTCCCTCATAAATTGCGGGTTACAATTCATTAGTTTAATCTATAAAACTCCTATCTCTAAAGGAAACACAATTTAAGCTTACCACCCGATTAATTAGAGTTGTAGGTAGTACACGGTGGAACGCAAGTTTTGCGGTCCAACTTTGTTTGCTCGTCGTAATGAATGCGACCGCGAGAGTACAGGCGCACTTGTTTTGTATACTGTACAATGTTTTGTATACTGCGATTATGTGGAGCATGCTATTTACAACCTTGTTATCCACTCTAACGTCCAGCGCCCGCGGCGTAACTAGGGACTAACGTCCCAGCGCGCGTTACGCGCGCCGAGCGTGAAAAACGCCGTGTTTTTTCCGTTAAAACTATTTATCACATAAAAAGTACTAAACCTATTTCAAAACCAAAAATGTATTTATTTTCTTTATTATAATTATGTAAACTTGAATAATAATATGAATCATCGTACCTACATCTTCATTTACTAAAAAATTATCAAAAATAGGATGGTAGCATTTTTAGACTGATTTGGAGACCTATTTTGATAAATTTATTTAAAATACTTCCTCTGAACATTTAATTATTATTTTGGTACCATTTTAACGGAGTTTGAGTCTAGTTTTTTCAATAACATATTTAATTTTAATACAGATATCACAAGTAAATCATAAAGAAATTAACTTGCGAAAAATAGGAAAATGGCGGAAAATTTCTCTCACTTTATTGTCAAAATAATTTTTTTTTCATAATTTTTGTTGCCAGGTATGGATTTTTCTAATAAGAATTTAGTAGAATAATTATTGACAATGACATCTGACATTGACACTAGCAACTTGTCTTATTAGAAAATAAAGAAAATCCGAAATAAAAAAAACAAAAACTCGTGTGGCACTCTAGTACCATGGACGTAAGTCGGCATAAAGTTTTGTGGCACTACAGTACCACTGGACGTTCAAGTGGATTGATTAGAATAAATATGTTGAAAATACTTACGATCAGTTAAATTTAGAACCAAACATAATTAAACTTACATGATAAAACTAATCACAATAATTTAGTGTTAAACGGTAACAGGTTATAGGTTTGTTGGTTGTTTGTTAAATAAAGTAATTTGCACAAGCACTCCTATTTCGTTCCCACTGATGGGACAACCTTTCTCTTGACGAGAGAGATTGGGCCTTAATTCACCACGCTGGCCAAGTGCGGGTTGGTGAATGTCACATGTTCTTCAAACTCTTCAAAGTTTTGAGAATATGCTCACGATGTTTGCCTTCACCGTTAATACACGTGTTTAGGTTTAGCTCACATACATTTTTCAAGTAAAAATCAGAGGTGCGTGTTTGACCCACGACCTTGAGAATGAAAGTCGACAACACAGAGTTAGGTAACAGCTTTAAAGATAAAGATTATATTATTAAATTCGATATGAGATGCACTCATAAACCGAGGGTTCCGAATACTTTTTTTTTTAACTTTTAGACATAAAAAACACATCAAAATATAATAAATTGCAAAAAGAAAGATTTGAAAGAATAGAATTGGTCCGTTTGTTTAATCTGCATCATAAAAATATCTTGTACATACATGTATGTACATGTATGTCTGTTATATTAAGTATTTTAGATGTCTAGTACCCGTAGCACAGAAGCTTACCACGGGGAGATTGAGATTAGCGCTTTCAAACAAACAAACTTTTTAGCTTTATAACATGAGTATTATATATAAACTCACGTTGTATATATAATTTTTTAACCTTTAAGTTTTTTGACAGCACGATATCGGAGAAACAACATGAGTTTGTTACCGACAAGCGGTAACCGACACCGATAACCTAAATGTGGTTTTGTGGATTATCCGAAAATATTTCATATTATATTCGGAAATTTATCAATAAGCCATGGGTCGTCATTTCCTATTTTGATTAATTTATCCTTTTTAACCCCCGACCAAAAAAGAGGGCTGTTATAAGTTTGACGTGTCTGTCTGTCTGTCTGGGACATCATATCTCCCGAACGCATGGAGCGATTTCAATTTAGTTTATTTTGTATGAAAGGTGAGTTTGGCCCGGGTGTTCTTAGACATGTTTCATGAAAATTGATTGAGTTGGGTCTTCTGAATATTTCAGAAATATGTAGAGTAAAAAAGTGCTCATGTAAACTTTATATACTTAAGTGGATTCCCTAGAAAGCAATAATTAAATGTGAAATTCTTGAGTTTTATCACATAAACATTGTCTAGGAAATCATTTTAGTATAACATCCATACAGCGCACTTCAAGCATTAAGGATGACGCAGGATCCCATAGATTGACGCTAAAATATGATCCCCTGTGGTCGACCCGTGTCAAGATAATGTGTGATCCTCTACCTCCGAGTTTTTGGGTTAAATCATCATTTTTATATATTATCTAAATTATAATTTACAATGATTTGACGGAAATGATAAGGTTACATTAATGACAATGTAATTTTAAATGATATTCAAAAATTAATATGGTATTATTGACAACCTTACCTACATTATATTAGCTGGCTTTTAGCGAGATTTTTATGGTATTTCCCGAGGGTTATTTTCCTGTGGTAAAAAAAAAAATGTTATGCTGGATAAGCCTATATTTGATCACAATCAAATGATGTAAAGTGACGATGTGGTCTTAGATGGGGCTTGAAGACCTAGATGGCTTCTCCGGGCCACATTACGAAACACGAAAAAATCACTTCACGCCCCAGCCCGGAGGGTGGTGACATTTTCTCATTTTCTCTCTCTCTCTCTGTTTCTCACAATAAAACTACAATTATGGTGTTCTTGTACATTGAACCTCGTATGAATAAAAAAATATTCATATTTAAATATTATTGTACCTATTCTGACTAATATTAGAAGTGGGAAAGTGTATGTGTGTCCGTCTTTCGCGGCAAAACGGCTAAACCGATTTGCCCCTAATATTTTAAAAGATTACAACTTGATTACAACTTGGTTTCGGGTCTGGGTGTTTTCTATGTATCATATGTATGTATTTACAAAAAAAAAAAATGTAACTATGTAGTATATCAGTCACCTAACACCCATAGTACAAGCTCTGCTTTGTTTGGGGTTAGGTGATGCTGTGTGAGAAAAAAAAAAAAAAAAAAATTGAGCAAAATAGACTTTTTACAGCGAAAAATCATTCAGCGTAAAATATTTGTATTAGGCTAAGTTCAGTATTAAATAAAAATACGGCTAGAAAATATAATATTATTGGAAGCGATTACATTATGTTAATATAATCGCGTTGAATGCTTCACCAACCTACACTTGGCTGGCGTGGTAACTATAGCCTATCTTGTTAAGATAGAAAGAAGTCTCTTTGTCCCAGCAGTGCAAATGTTAATATGGTTGTTTTTTGTTTAAGAATAGTTAAATTAAAAAAAATAGTTTATTACAGTAACTTAATCTTTACATTATAAATTAATATATATTGGAAACCCCCATTTAAGTATAGATATACCTGTGTTAGAGGGTTCCTCTTTACTATATTGAAAGTGACTATGACATACAGAATAAGAATGTTCATCTCATATTGTATATTTAACGACATAATATAAAAATTATTTATCTTGCAATACAAACGGATGAATACGCTAGTGTGATAAAAATGCTTCTGTGATCGTTTTTTCTAAATGTTTATTAAAGAAAATTTTCTAAATTTCTTTTATTAAATACCATTCCAGGTAAGTACTATTTAATCGTTGGAAAATTAAGCTTATAAATTAAATAAATATCTAGCTCAGGTATTTCTACATTAAATATCAGAAAATTCTTAGAATTCCGTAATTGTGTTTGCTAAAAAATTGGGAGAATTACGAAATATATTTACCGCAATCCTTTTTTCGAAAAGCAACCGTTCTTTCCATTAATGTTATTAAAATTAATATTATCCTATTTTAATGCCATCATATAACTGCAAAAAAAAGGCTAATTTTTTCACGTCAGCGTTACAAATTATATCCGTTTCCTTTAGAAAAATCCCAAAGTACAAAAGATTATTCACAGAAAATACAATCTTTTCACAGATCAATCATCTCTTTTTCGCGCTTTCAAAATATTTCATCAACAACTTAAATATTCATAGAGGAAAACCCACACAGCAAAAACATATAGGGTTGGCAGATAAAGAGATCAAAATGCGAAAATATTGCCGGATATGTACAATGACGTCACGAACTCGGGGATGAAATTGAATATTATATATTTATGACAATTTGTGTCAAATTGGAACCGTAAAACAAAATTGTGATAACTTTCACACATCTTTAATTCCGATGCTTTAATTCCAGTTCGGATGCGTACAACATTTTTAACCGACTTTAAAAAAATGACATAAAATGATGAAATAATTTTTAACTACTAAACGCATTCTTACAGACTTTGCAGCAATAGAAGAGAAATCCACACAATATATTAATTGTTTGAGAATTGAAATTAATCGAAGATAAAGGGGTGTTATAATTTTGACATGTCGGGATGTCTGTCTGTCTGTGGCACCATAGATCCTGATGTTATGAAGCGATTTCAATTCAGTTTTATTAATATGAAAGGTAACTTTTGCGCGAGTGATCTTAGACATGTTTGATGAAAATCGGTTGACGCGTTTAAAAGTAACAGTTATGAGGGGTAAAAGTTGGTAAGAAAAACAGAAAATTTGCTAATATTTTCGAGTGGGGTCTTAGATGAAAGCGCATCACGTGCACATAACAAATTATAAATATGTGTTTTAATGCATACATTTTTAATTTAAATTAATTCGATTTTTTTTTGTCAATTTAATATTTTGATGACAATAATAAAAATGGAGTCCATCTCATACATGGAATATTGAGGCATTAAAAAAAATTGCGGACTATTCCAACAGCCTATTGTTATATTAAAATACAAATATACAGGAATTGCTTGTCTAAGTTTAAATTATGTCGATGCAAGTACACGGGTTTGGAATGTCCAGCGGCCATCACGTTCTAGAGAGAGACACCATTGCTGAGTCGGCAGAATGGCGTATTGTATCAGCAGAACACAATTATATTGCAAGGTTGTTGCAGATGACATAATATGCACAGTCAGCGTCGTATTGACATATGCGAATAGAGTCAATCAATCAATCAATAATTCAAGTGTTTGTGTGAATCAAACCCTCTTGCATCGCAAGCGGACCTCCGCCCATATCGCCAATGAGACAGTCAAAATCAAGTCGTGAGATCAATCATTCATTCATACATATGTATTAAAAACTAAAAAAACTTATTACATAATTCATAGTCAGGAGCAGTCTGAAAACCAGCGTTGCTCAGATCTCTCCCTCGGGGAGCGGTGTGGCATTAAGCTGAGACTGCTCCTTTTTTGGTACAAGGCAGCACAACCTGGCAGCTAATTATCTGTTTGTGGTTTTTATGTTTTTTTCTTGTGTCTGTCTGTTTATGCTGTTTATTTATTAAAATAAATGTAATGTAATGGTATAAGAAAGAAGGGTAGGCAAACGAAAACATGGGAAGATGATATAAAAAGAATGGCGGGTCCAAAATGGACACGCATCGCTAAAAATAGACCAAATTGGAAAGTTCTAAAGGTTTTGACCTTAGCAAATTGCTAAAATTAATTTAGAACAAAAATTTTAGAATAGGTTACTGAAAACTATGCATGGTATGTTATTTAAGTTTAGTCAGCAATAAAGGCTTACTTTATTATGATTATTTACTAATGTAATGAAATTAAATACGCAGTCCTTAGGACTTTACCTAGTGTCCTAGTTAGAAACAGTGTATCCCCACAAACCACGTATAAATATAAAAAAACCTTACTTAAAGTCATATAAATAAATGCCTTAAAGACTAACATAAGTGATATATATTAGTAGATATATTATACTAAGAAATATAACTTAAAACTTATTATGGCTTTTTATTGGCATCCCTAAAGTGTCGCAATACGACTCCCGCAGGCCAATGGTCGGGAGCGAGGAAAACGTCCTTGAGAGTAGTCAAATTAATCTGAAAATATACAGATGTATTTCGACTCATTATAATTGTTAAAAGTACCTATCCAATACAAACTTAGTTCACTAAATATTTAGACCACAGCTACTGCACATAAAAAGCAATGAGAAGACAGATATTTTGAGCACTTTAGGTGCTTACAACAATAGCGACTCGATATCGTATGTATCAAATTGATGTCACGTCTTTCAAATTATTATGAACACTCACTAGAGCACTATCCATTTCAGAGAAGGAAGTAGCGTGGATGTTTAACGTTTCGTAGATTGCAATAATCTAACATATCTTGTAACGGAAGAAGGTTATGGCTGTCACACTGTTGCTATCAATGATTCCTGAAACGGAGCTTTTCGGATGCGTTCCGGAAGAAAAATCCCTAAAGAGTTTTAAGTTGTCTTTCATAATATTATATTAGTCTATAAGTTATTTATTTATATGCCTTTGTAAGATATATTATATGTATACGTGGTTTGTGGGGCTTTATCTTGCTGTTACACAGTTTCTAGAGGTAATTAGCACAGAATATAAAATCCTAAAGACTGCGTTAATTATGTAATACTTTCTTTGGTTTTTAATAAATTAGTGATTTATTGAAAGATAGGTTTGGGGGAAGCCCAAACTACAGTAAAGGTTGAAATTAACCTTATACAAGACCTAGATATCAAGCAAAACCAGCATACCTAGCGATTCTATGGCCGATGCCACGGCGCGCTCACTTCACTGGCTCGCCTAGCGCGATGTTTCCAACATAAAATAGCCTACTATGTGTTGGAATAGCCCGCAAAATGGCAACGTCATACAAACAATTCTTTGTATATTTAGGTGCTGTTTTGAAATTACAGTTTACTATCTCAATTTAGTTATCAAGTCCTTATAACATCAAGTCCTTTTTTTACACAAAATAAAACCTGGCGATTCGCCAAGCTCACTCCTAACTCGCTAAGTATTCCATCTATTCTATTCTAACAGCCTGTTTACACCAACTGCTGAGTAAAGGCCTCCTCTTCATCACGCCAAATCCTACGGTCCTGTGCGAGCCTCCACCAGTGCCTTCCTTCTAGCCCGACGATGTCGTCATCCCATCGGGTAGGTGATCTGCCGCGACGACGCTTGGCTCCCATTGGCCACCATTCTGTTATGGTCCATCGGTCGTCATTCCGCCTTGCAACATGTCCTGCTCTTTTCCACATAAGGCTCGCGACATAAAGTATTCCATACACAAATATAAACAGACCTACATGCTACAGTTATAAAAAACAGTTGCTACTGTGAGTCGCAAGAACCATCACAAAATGGCTACACAAAAACAGTTCTATGATGCTATTTTCCCGTTTCGCTGGTAACATTTCAGAGAAGGAAGTATCGTGGATATACAACGGCTCGTTATTCGTAGATCGCAGTAATCCGAACTAGCGATAACATATCAAATATCGGAAATAGATTACGGCTGTCGTGCTGTTGCTATCATGTTTCCGGAAAGCTTTATTGTGGTGTTTTTTATTCAACGAATAATGTTTGAAGGCTTTTAACTTTTCATCATCATCATCATCACCCTATTAACGTTCCCACTGCTGGGACACAGGGACTTCTCTCTTGACGAGAGAGATTTTTTAACTTTTACATGTATCTATATTTATGGAACGCTGCTGTTTTGAAAAGAGGTTGACTATAATATTATTATAAAGTTTGTTTCAATGAGGTAATTGAAATATTACACAGGAGTTAGGCTAAATTTAGTATTTGAATATGCAAATTATAACCTATTTTTCTAAAATAAATATACAGATGTATTCTTAAATCGTTTTAGTTAAACTCTATAACATCAATTGCATATTTTCAATTATATGGTAAGAACTTGACAAAGTTTAGATTCATTTATGTCATAGATAATAAACAACATAATATTCTAAATTTGTGTATAAAAAAAACCATTAAGACGAAGTAACGTAGCTTACCTATTAGCGGAACAACAATAACATAATATATCTATTTGACCTAAGCAACAAAGAAATAAAATAATATTATTTTAGTTCACTCTAGTAAGTGATTTTAGGAAAGATGAAGAAACGTCGCAAGAATTCGCACAAAACAGTAACAAAAAAACGTTTTTGCTATTCGTTAAATATTTCAGAGAAGGAAGTGGCGTGGATGTATAGCGGCCCGTTACAAGTAGATTGCAGTAATCCGAACTAGCGATAACGTATCAAATATCGGAAATAGATTACGGCTGTCGTGCTGTTGCTATCAATGTTTCCGGAGAGCTTTATTGTGTTGTTTTTATTCAACGAATAATGTTTGAAGGCTTTTAACTTTTACTTTATTTATGGAATGCTACTGATTCGAAAAGAGGTTTGACTATTAATATTATAAAGATAACAAAAAATAAAATCAGTTATTGAAAATATGCTGTCAATATAAACAGCATTTAATCTAAAGAATTCCTAAATCGGCTGCATGTTTTCGACTAGTATCTATAATAATATTAGAAAGTAAAAGAGTTATCGCGAAAGATTTTGATTATTATTAATTGAGGACGACTATAGGACTACTTTTAATTGCGGGAAAGTTAATTGTTCCTGTGAAAAAAAAACCTTAAACACGGGTAGCGACGTGAAGTAAATAATTTTACAAAATTAATTAAATAGTAAGAAGTTGTTTGATTTTAACGCATCCTAAAACATTAAAGATAAATTGATGGTATACTTCATTCATCATCATCATCACCCTATCGTTCCCACTGGGACACAGGGACTTCTCTTCTGACGAGAGAGATTATGGCCTTAATTCACCACGTTGGCCGAGTTGCGGTCGCATACTTCATTACTAAGCAATTACCACATATTGAGATCAAGACAATGCTTTTGTCTTAATTCTATTAAAAAGCTTATAGCTTTTTGTTAAAATCAAACTCAAGAATCCTTTTTAATCAAGCAGCATTCTTAGTTCGTTAAACGCAACTAAAATATTCAGACGTTAATTTCTGCAAACTTTATGACATCGCTTGAGAGCTCATTTATATTAAACTGAATTAAATTGTTCTGATTGATACTCAGCTTGACTCCAAACCGTCGATAAACACAATTAAATTGGTTTAAACTTCGGTTTTGTAAACAATTTGTGCTTCTGAAAGGAAAGTCAGCATCAATACCGCTCCACTTATGGATTAACGCTGTTTTGATTAATAATTTATAATAAATAAATAAGAAAAAATAAAAAAGCCTTTATTTCCTACAAAACTAATACAATAAAATTATACAATTTGTGTTTTAATATTATGTGGTTGGTTATGTAGGAACCCCGTTTTGAGTAAAGGACTCCTCCAAAGTTGTCCACTGCTCTCTATCCCTTGCTATTTCGTGCCACTTTGGGCTAGCTGTCTTCTTTATCTCATCTCAAATAATGTATATAATATTAAATTTAATTAACTGTTGCATTCCAATAAAATAGGCACAGTACCACTTTGGGGGACCAGGTTCTGGTCAACGATAGTTTAGGAAAGATTTGGTTCATATAACGTGAGGTGAGCATACAGACAAAGATACTCACAGTTTAAATATCCAGGACTGCCTACTCGGCCTTGCATTGACAACACTGTCCTTTGTTAGCACAACACACACGATACTTTTCACAATCTGGCCAGGTTATTTTGTATTGGATTTTGATAGGATTATAGATTTTGATCCCGTTTTTTGACATAATATAATCTGTTCGTTACGATGCCTGAGATGTCGATACACGATAAATCAACCAAAATAATAGAAATGGGTAATTTGAATTTAAAACTACAACTTTATGGAAACGAAACATTGACAATAATTAATTTATTTATTATTATTAACTTGATTGATATTCTTGTTACAATTTTAATTGATTTACGTATAAATTAATATTTTGAGCGTATTATCTTGTTCTGTTGTTCATCTTTTTGTGACATTATTTTCTCTCATGAAATGTGCTTATATACGTAGTAGTAAATGTGCTTAAGTTATTTGCGAATATATATTTTTTCTATTTATATTTCATATTCAGCAGTAAATATTACATATTTGTACTAACAAAATGTGTTACATAGTGGCATTGTCAAATTAAATCTTCTAAAATTAGGTATATTAAAATTATTTAATTGGAATACATAATATTCAACGACTTTGACCTTAATAAGTATGTGGCTCAGTCTATTTGGACTCATAGTAGCGTTGTTCCCGCACTAAAGCAGTTACTCGGATGCTAATTTGTCGCGAGCCAACTAACCTTGTGCAAACCCAAATAGTTCCCGTTGTGTCCGAGATCCACACATATTATTTTGTTGCCACTCTTAGAAGTTTTACTATGAAGTATATCGAGGGTGCAGTGTTAGAACCCGATAAATGCAAATAAATCGTAAATACGTTTTAATAGCCTACTAGAATCAGAATTTGATGTTTACAGTTAACGTAAACTAATTTTGCATACTTATCGGGTTTTATCACTGCACCCTCGATATTCCGAAAGGTAAACCACTTCGTTATATAACGGCTTACGACGCCAATCCGTCTGATTACCCTTTCTGTTACACATACGACAGCGGTAGACTTCCTCGCTTTCACTTTAACCCACTTCTCCGTAATTCCCAATTTTTTACCCCCGACAAAAAAAGAGGGGTGTTATAAGTTTGACGTGTCTGTCTGTCTGTGTCACCATAGCTCCCGAACGGATGGAGCGATTTCAATTTAGTTTTTTTTGTATGAAAGGTGAGTTTAGCCCGGGTGTTTTTAGACATGTTTTATGAAAATCGGTTGGGCCGTTTTAAAGTTATGGGGGTGAGAGTGGGGAAGCAAAACCGAAAATCTGCAAATATACTAGTGTGGGGTATCAAATGAAATAAAATCGCGTCCACATTACATAATATTATGTTGTTTTACATTTAAGAACATTAAGGCAATGGAATTGGGGGTTTTTCTTAAATTTTAAATTTAGATTTATCTAGTTATCGGTTCTGTTGGGCATCCCGAGACGCTCAGGTTTTACTGTTTCAATATTCAGTCGCTTTTAGCGTAATAACGCTGTAGCGCCAGTCTATTCTGACTAGTAGCTTTGTTACTGCACTAAAGCAATTACTCGGACGCTAATTTGTCGCGAGTCAACTAACCTAGTTCAAAACAAATAGTTAGAGCTGTACGCGTATCCAATGTACACGTGGACAACTACGCGTAACACAGGAACGCGCTATCCGTACGCACCTTCAGAGATCTAGTTTGTTTTGTTGCTCTGTAATTGTGAGTGAAATATGATATATACATTTTGTTAAGCGCGGCGCACATGTGTGGTGGCGGCTACTAGTTTAAGTCGCTACAAAGTCTACAGTGTCTACGACTCCCTACTTGTAGTTGTTACGGGCCGCACAGTCACCAATACGCGCCACTGTCACGCGCCCCGCTTAGCAGATTATAAAAAGTAATGTTTTCCAAATTATATACAACCCTTCCACCTTCATATTATTGTGTATTTATTAGTTTATATTACTTAAAAAAAGACCCAGGGGCAGTCGCCCCAGAGTTGAAGAGGCAAGAAGCTCAGGCTCGAAGCCCCACCCTGCGCTCTCAACCGAGGTACAGATGACAAACTGACGATGACACCGGAGGTAGTCGCTTCTAATGACATTTACAAAGGTGTGATTTGTCAAAATGGCGTTCAACTGAATTACATCTTTTTCACTTTATAATTTAATTTAACTCGACACTGGCAAATTGTCGCTTCAAGCGCAAAGTCCAATTACAAGAAACTGAACTGAACTAATGATACGTCATCATAATACAAATAAAATAAATGTTGTTTCGAAATATCATTAGAAGCTTGTAAGCCCAATTCTAAGGTTTTAGAAATACGGTTGAAAACAAGCGTACATGTCATGTAAATGTCAGTCATTTACATGAAATAAAAATTCATTGATTTCCATGAAAACTTTCGGGACTCTGTCACTGTTTATTTTCATTTAAGCTATCTTCACTTTAATAGATAACAAACAGTTAAAATAATAGAAAGTAAGTCCAATAAAGGTCCATTTAGGGTTAAATAAATAGTGAGAGATACCGATTTCTTTATCATTTATAGTAAAAGTAAGCAAAATGTTTTAATTATGATTAGCTTATAGTTCATTTATCCGTCGTAGGTAATAATTTTTACATTTGACTTTATTTTCTAAACCGGTATTATAATAACAATGGCAAGAAGGCACAGACAAGACTTTATACTCGTACTTATAATACCAATTAATGAAAATTATAAAATACATGACACCAAAGAAAAAAACAATCATTGAGCAGCAATACAAGGGCATTGTCAAACTCTCTCTCTCTGTAGTCGGTCCCTCATGTCTGAGGATCGTGGTCAGCATCGGAGTTACATCTGAAGCTGATAATCTGTCTCCATCGGGTTCTGTCCATCGCATCTCTGACAGTGTCGTAGAATTTGGACGAAATGGAACCTTCATTTGATCTGTCCATCGAGTTGGTGAACGTCTTTGGGGTCGTTTCCCTTCGGTGTTACCAACGACAATCAGTTTCTCTAGACTCTCATCGCCTCTTCGCTAATTCAAACTTATTGTCAAATTAAGACAAAGAAAATGTGATACGCATGAGAAGGACTTATACTACACCGTGTAAAGTTTATAAAAATTTTGAAATAAAAAATAGGAAAAAAAATTGTTTCATGTGCAAAAAGATGCAGTTCAAGCGGTCATCCAAGTACTGGCCTCGCGTAACTTTGTGTAAGTCACGATTGTTGTATAGTAGCCACCTTAAATATTATATATTATGTGTTTTAATTATTTTGTTGTTATAGAGGCAAGAAATATATCGGTTCTTAAGATACAGACTAGTGACAGACAGACGACGACGAAGTTTCAGTAACAGGGTCCCTTTACCCTTCGAGTACTAATCCCTAAAAACAATAACTTTAAATTAAATTAATTAGTAAACTGGTCAGAGCTAGCGCAGGATAGAGATCTGTGAAAGTCTCTCGTTTCGGAGGCAAAGACCTACTTTGGGTCGCTGAGCCACAACAATAGTTTGTTCGTTATTAAAACGTGGTAACCGCAGAAGTTATACCAACCATCTGTTTCTATTTCATCATAGATCCAAGTGGATTCCATTACTATGCACATATAAACAGACTAGAACAGAATCCCAATGCAAACACTTACACTAAGTACGTGCTTGTGCGGAGTCAACGACAGCCTCTTAAAATTCCTTTTAACTCTCGAGAACAAAGTTCTCCTTCCGGGAAGTCGCGGATCATTGTTTTTACCGCACTGGAAGTGATATTTCATATACACGCAGGTGAAAGGTTTAACATAGTGATTTATACAGGTTATATCATTGAATAATAATTAATTACGGGATTAAACAAACAATAACAATCACACAAATAATCTGAGGATAAGTTTAACAAATATATAGATAAAGTAAATAAATAAATAAATATTGCCGGACAATCCACACAACAACATCTAGCCCCGTGGTAAGCTATAAGCTTGTGTTACGTGTACTAGACATCTGATAAACTTAATATAATAGACATACATAGATAGATATTTTTTATTATACATACTAAACACCCAGACCAAGGAGAAAATGCTTGCAGAACATACAAACACTTGACCCCTCGGCGGGAATTGAACCCGCTACCTCTTGAACCGCAAGCGGACCTCCGCCCACAGCGCCACTGAGGCAGTCTAAGTAAACTAGTAACTCCTACGAAGAGCGTTTGCACAGAACAGACGCAAAAGAAAGAATCCCCCCCCCCCCCCCCCCCAACCAATAGAACTCTACTTTAAATAGCAGTCGTAAACAACCCCTGTATCTTAAGAAACTGCATAAATAGTGAGTCCAAGTTCTGAATGCGCACATCGTGGCTTAACTTTATAAAGAGCCCCCTTTTACAAGATGTTTCAAAATTGGTATATAAAGCGGGAAGGGTGTGAAAGGCACGCACCAGGCAAACGTTTTTTTTTACCCCTCAAAAAATCTAAATAAAATCTTTGACCACTGATTGATAAGTGATTATTATTATAAAACTAAATAAGATAGGATATACTAAAATTGATACCTATTGACTAGGTGACCAATTAAACTCCATGGGGCGCCTAGTTTTCCAAGGCAGAATGGAGGGAAAGAGGTCTCGTCGAACAGACAGAACTAGGTCCTGTCATAGCGCTGGTCTTCCATGGTGACCAAGAATAGCGAGAAGCGGCTGCTGCATTACTCGCAGAAATTGTCAAAAATAATGATTTTTAAATAACAACATAACATAAAAACTTAAAAACATACAAACATGTCTCGTTTTACCCTTCAGGTACGGAACCCTAAAAAGGGAAACCAAAGCCACATCTAGTGAGTATCTATCTACGAATTGTTCCACATCTCAAACTTGTCGAGTCTTGATTAAAACAAGTTCCGTTTATTAAACACAGGGCATGTCGTGATGAGCAAAAATTAAAAATTCAAGGAGTCGTTCTAACTTCTCGATCAGTCGCCTGATTCACGTAATGCTATGGCTACGGAGAATAACATAACTATATAAATGTATTTCCTTTCCGATTCTATTATTATTGTCATTAGTTATATTATTATTATATAAAAAAGAGAGAGATGCAGAAAAAGAAAATATAAAAATTAAAATACTCATGCACGCCTTCAAGGCACCATCACGTGATCCGGGGTTGGTCGCTCCAGAGTTGAAGCCGGGGTTAGGAGCCTCAACCTGTGCCCTCAACAGAGGGACAGAAGTCAAACTGCTGCGGAGAATAATCGTGATAACAAGCGTAAGCGGGTAGATTGTAGCAACGGGCAGTATTCGGGCAAAGTCGATGTATGGTGAAAATTTCATCATCATCATCATCTTCACCCTATTAACGTTCCCACTGCTGGGACAAAGGGACTTCTCTCGTGGCGAGAGTTATTAGGCCTTTATTCACCACGCTGGCCAAGTGCGTGTTGGTGAATGTCAATTTTGGTTAAAATTTGATGACAATATTTTTCTTGAGTGGCTAAACCTATGTACATCATTATCATCTCAGCCGTAAGACGTCCACTGCTGGACATAGGCCTCCCTCAAAGATCTCCAGTAGTTTCGGGTGGCAGCGGCCTCATCCACCGTGAGCGCGCAGCCTTCACCAGATCGTCCGTCCATCTAGTTGGTGAACGTCCTACGCTGTGCTTGCCGATCCGTAGTCTCCATTCGAGAACTTTTCGGCCCCAACGACCATCTGTTCTGAGTGCTATATGGCCTGCGCACTGCCACTACAAAGAGCTAATCCGTTTGGCTATGTCGGTGACCCGCGTTCTCCTACGAACATTTCTTCTTATTATCTGAACAGTGCTCAATGAGACGAGTTTATTTTTAATTTTATTCAATATGTCAATATCGTAAAATTATCATATTTTTTTTTAATCATTGTATTCTGCCTAAGTTTTGCCGATTTGGTGGTAAATTTACGTGCTCGCGTTCCTTTTTTTCGTGTTATATCAATATCATTAGAATGGTAACATATATTTTTTTAATCATAATTTTTGCAATGTTTGTTTATTTTACCAATACTTGACGATCTGGGCGGTAATTACCGGTTAGATCGATGGAGATAATGCGCCTACCAACAAGAAAACTAACTTTATATTTTCCAGTCGTATCAGTATCGTATCGGGTTAGATCACGTGAATCACGTAGTTGGTATGCAGACTATCTACTACTATCCTTTTAGAATGTTCTGGAAGGTTCGAAACTAGAAGTTTTTGATAGAAGACTTCAGGAGCTTTGAGAGTTGGCTCCGGGAATAGCTTGCGAATAGAATAAGGAATTATGATATGAATTCTGTCATAGATCGCTATAAAAAATATCTAGCATTGAAATTATTTTTAGCCTGAGATACAGGATTACCCTGGTTCAGGCTCATGTATTCCATACCTGTTTTAAGCATTTTATACCTATAGTTATAAGTGAATTTTGTGTATATGTGAATAAAATTCATCATTCATCATTTCATACATTCAAACATTACTATCATTTATATCCTTCATTAAACATTCATTTTACCAGAAAACGTGATGAAATACGAACTAAAAACAGTTACAAAAGAAGAAGAATGCTTCATTGAACATGTACTCAAAACCTCATAAATTCTAAGCCACTATGCCAAAAATACGACGAACTTTGCAGGTGGTTACGGTATAAAAACACATGGCCATATCATTGAGGTAATTTTCACTTCCTTTCCTTCATAACGTCCTAGCTAAGGCCCACCGTCCATCATAGCACTAAAAGGATTACTGGAATAGCACCAAACACTACCTATAATTTAATATGTTCCTATTGCGAAGTTTCTAGAAAAATATATCAAAAAAGCTTAACTACAATTTAAAACGCGTTGAAATTAGTAAAACTTCGTCTAACTCTAGTCATAAAATAATTTAACATTTGGATGAAACTTAAAATAAGTTAATATAACGTTTGATAATTAAACATTATTCGTAAATCTAAATTAATGCTAAATCTGTTTAATAACAGTTCAAAAACTGTTCTGGTTTGCTTATCTCTATAATAATCGCAATATCAGGCATAAATAGGCTTATTGCAGTTATATTAGGTACTTTTTATTCATTATTAATAATTTAAAACGATAAAATAATTAAACTATTACCACTACTGTCAGTATCTAATATTATAAATTAAAACACGTTTTGACGTTTGTTCAAGTATTTTTTTTATTGGAGATTATAAAATAGAAAAGGTATTTCAACGCAATTTTTTAAAATGGTTTTCTTTCAGAAATCTATTCATTGAACCGATCATTCTTATATGTTGCTTGCATATAGTCAATAATATTTTTTTTATGTTCAAAGATTTTTTCAGTTATTTTTGCCAATCAACGGAAAAAAGGTGTTCAACTGGACCCGTATATATGTATATAATATGTAAGCTTTCTGTTGACACTGGCATTTGAGTACCAGTAAGAACAAATCTGTTAGGCGTGACCCGAACAGCCTAGAGAGGTCGATAATTATTAATTACTGGCAGTTTGGAAGGAAAGAGAAGTCGAGGCCGCTCACCTACACGGTGGACCCACATAGCACAGGACGCTGCAGGTGGCACTCTCCAGGCATCGATACAGTTGGCTCAGGACCGGAGTCGATGGAGAGAAGTGGTGATGAAGCTAATGAGACGCCATAGTCACGTCTCAGTCAGGCCCACCAAGTATTCCGAAATATTGTCATTGTGTTTTATAAATGAGGAATATAATAATTTTTTTCTTTAAGGTGCTACGAGCAATAGAAGAATAGTATTCTTTTAATAACATTTAATTGAAGATATTCTATATTTTAGTTAAGAAAGATTTTTATTTAGTTAGTAACTAATAAAACTTATTCGTACCTACTTTAATGAAAAAAAGCTATTCAATAACATGTTCTGCTTTATTATTAAAATAACCCACTGATATAATACCTACATTATATATTTTTTTTTACAAAGTAGTGTAAGTAGTGAAAAAGTCTTCTAGTTAAAAATGCCTGTTTAGAGACGCAGTTGCCATGGCCGAAATCGTCTAGGATAATTCAATTCCATTAATTTATTTCACTTTTGGGACATTAAAGAACACTTACGTCAGTAAATTATTACATACATTATTATTGAAGAACTAATTAAAATAATCAATTGATAGGCAGCTGAACAGTCGCATTGTCGAAGTAAGTAGAAGCAGCAGCTGTAAAGAGGCATTGTCAAATTTGTCATACACAATGCTAGAATATACAATAATCAATTATTTTAACTAAATATAGATATGTAAACAACTTTTATAATAATTATGGAAACACCACTAAGAACCAAAGTAAAATTAAAATTCAATTTTATTTTACAGAAAGACGGTACTAATTATTCTTAATAATTAAAACATATCTAGATAATTGTTGCTGCTGTTTAAAGGCATTGTCAAATTAGAAATAGAATAGAGAATATATTTATATATATTCTTTAATTAAAGATTACTCCTAACTTTTTTTTATTTTACTATATCCATGCATTTACACATCGGTGGGTTCGAACCCCGCCACGCACCTTTGGATTTTTCTTCTTGAGAAATTTATGTGCGCTTTAAACACGTGCTTAAACGGTGAAGGCAAACATGGTGAGGAAACCGACGTGTTCTGCGAACTTTGAGAGTTTAAAGGACATGTGACATTCACCAACCCGCTCTTGGCCAGCGTGGTGAATTAAGGCCTAATCTAGAGAGATTGACGAGAGCGTCAAGAGAGAAGTCCCTGTGTCCCAGCAGTGGGAAATAGGGTGTCAACTGCAACGCTTGAGCAGGCTATGTCCTTTTTACCTTCCACATCTGCGCAAGTAGACTCGCCTAGACCTCATTATTTATTACAAGGGATAAGTGTTTCGGCCACTTTCCTCTTTCTCAAATGAATAAGAAAATGAACAATCTCTAGGAGATTTCCTAAGGTTATCCCAAGAGTGGTATTTTTTTTTACCTTTGAAAATCAGTTTAGTGGACACTCCGTGGGGGTTTTTAGAGAATAAGAGAATGAATTTTGTTGCCTCGTTTTTTGGAGTTACTAAGGAAAGCTAATGGTTTTTTAAAACTTGGTGCATTCCAAGACGATGTCCTGTAGATTATGTTAATGAATGCCCTATTCACAGTTCTCTGCTCCAAGCGAGAAAAATATTTTATCATTTAGAAAGAAAATACGCGAGTTGAGAACCTTCTCCTTTTTTTGACGGTTGAACATCCATAACACGCGAAATGCTCGTTATAATTATTAATTATGAGATTATTATATGTATTTGACTATCATAACCATTAGGGCTTCATTGACACCCCCACTGCCCCAAGCCCATCAAGCCCCACTGGTAGGGCGGCCTTAGTGCTGATGATGATGATGATGAGTGCTGAAAAGCGGTTCAACAGTATTGCATGACTACGCGATTAACATAGTGCGTGGAAACTCAACTATCAACAGACAAATGAAACTAAATAAAAGCTAGTAAAAATACCAGTATAAGGTATCGCTGACACAATAATTTCAATTCAATTTATTTCAGATAAAAATACACACACATACAATTCAAATTAAGAAATAAAATGTCACAAGAAAAAAAATAATACAAAAACATTATTTATCTATTAATAAATTAATTTATTAATAATATTAAAAGCTCGGAATCATTAATCTTAAAAAAATACATTATTACTATTGAAATTAAAATGGCATTATAAGTCTTAATAATACATATAAATATATAAATAGGGATTTAAATAAAAAAAATCTTATATGAAAAAAAGCTCAGAAAAATTATTTAAAAAAAACTGAAATTAAAATTAAAATTATTCCTCATTTTAATCCTACACTGAGTAAAGAGTTTTTTTATCACAAATTATTAAACTCAACAATCTAAAATTATGTAAAAATAATCAGACTGCTACTTAACTTTATGAGAAATTTTACAGTATAAACCTATTAAAATAAATTTTTGTTACGCAAATTAATTCGATATTGATCCAAAATGGCTGACCGGATTGAAAAATATTGATATAAACTAAACATGATTTTTAGATACCTATTCAACGACACCCACATGGCATACTTTGTTAACTTTCGATATTCTTATTTTTACAAAATGGCGTCCAGTAGTCGCGATTTTGTCTTTTTAACCCCCGACCAAAAAAGAGGGGTGTTATAAGTTTGACGTGTTTGTGTGTCTGTCTGTCTGTCTGGGACATCATGGCTCCCCAACGGATGGAGCGATTTTATTAAGTTTTTTTTTGTATAAAAGGTGAGTCTGGCGCGAGTGTTCTTAGATATGTTTCATGAAAATCGGTTGGGCCGTTTAAAAGTTACGGGGGTTAGAGTGGGGAAGGAAAACGAAAATCTGCAAATATACTCGAGTAGGGTATCAAATGAAAGCTCATCGCGTGCACATTACAAAATATTATGGTGTTTTACTTTTAAGGAAATTAAGGCATTGGAATCGGGGGTTCTTCTTGAATTTTAAATTTAGTTTTATTACTTACGTCGTGCCGTCGTCGTGAGCGAGTGCCACCTATGAGTTGACACTCGCTGGACTTAGAGGACTCGACGACGTATGTATGAATCATAATAATCGCCCCAAGCGTTTGGTTTATTTAGTGCTACAATTGAACATACAAGCATACATACATACATAGACTTATAAACACATTACCATTTCTTTGCATCGCGCAGTCGGGTTAAAAAAAATATATATAGTAAATATCTAATTATTTTACCATTTGCGCTGAGTTTCGCGTAAATTCCTCTATTGCTTCAATGAAAACTTGAATCTCTTTGCTTAGAAATCACAAAATCAAAGTTATTAATCATCTGAATAAAACGTGGGCAGTAATATAAAATTTACTTTTATCACAGCCCAACAAAAACACCATTGTAACCAAAACAGCGTAAAATATTTTTATTCCCTTTATAAGGTATCCCTTTCATGTTTTGGCAGTAAATATAAAAGGCCTAAAGCTGCAAAGTTCTGAAGAAATGCTACCTTTTCAAGTTCAAAGATTATGTTTAACGTATTTTTTTGCCACAATAGGGACAATTATAAGTGAAGCAAATAAATACAATAACGTTAAAACCAATTACAAAAATTAATAATTGATTTGAAGGCTGCGGGCTCACGGTGGATGCAGGCCGATTTCAATCGTAGTAACTGGAAATCTTTGGAGGGTTCAGCAGTTCAAGTCCTATGTCTTACGCTCAATGATTGATAGGCCAAACCACCTATCACTCGAATTTTGGAGATTTTGTCTGTTCACGTCCGTAAGTGGTAACCCTCTGAATCCTTACACGTGACCTCCGGGTGGTGCTAAGAACAGTCTCTGGTGGTAGGCTTCGGCCGCGGCTTGTCACCACCCTCCGGGCTGGGCCAGTGCGTGAAGCGATTTTTTCGTGTTTAGTAATGTGGTCCGGAGAAGCCATCTTCTAGGGCATTCCATCTTAAACCACATCGTCACTTTACATCAGGTGAGATTGTGGTACAAAGAAGGCTTATCAATAAGAATAAAAAAAAATGATGATACCTAAAAAATATTAACATAGTATTCACATTAATCCATACTATCCCATCTGTACTTTATCATAATATGCAGAGCATTTACTTTCCCACTTTCGACCATACGTCCACAGCAGTACTTCAATACAATGAGAGAGTTTTCCAATAATCGCCACGCTTGGCACGCAGTTCAGCAAGCTTAATAGTAATTGTGGTCCAAAAGACGCTGCTATCTTCTACTTACATAGATATTAAATCATTGAGAACTAAATTACATGTAGATGTAACGGTGTAACAAGGGGCGGCCTATCACTCAAAGTGATCTCTTCCAGACAACCTTTGTAAAAAAAACATCATAGAATTTTTTGTAGCTTGTACTATGAATTGGTTTGTTTGTAGGTACTGTGGTGACACAGTTTAATTATAGTACGCGACAATTGTATGTTTTTACCGATTCAGAAAAACTTGGTTAACTAGATCGCTGTTTAATTTAAACCAGCAGTCATTACCGCGTCTTGCCCCAGTTTTAACGTTTTCGAATAATTGCTGTTATAATTTTAAATAATATTACTACATACGACTTGTATTTGAAGTATGGACAATATAGACACAATATTAAATTCTATAAAAATATTAAGACACATCCGTAACCTTCGCGCACAGGATTCGAACCTGCAACTCCAAAGTGAGGTTTATTACTTATTAAAAATCATTAAAATTTAGACTCAATCAATAAGTAGTTCTCAATGATTGAATAGTTCGAGGCGTAACTCGTAGTTGCAAGTGTAGACGAAATTGAAGCGATGACGTAGTGGCGAGGTTGGTTTAGCGGTCAGAACGTCCATGCTTATAATGGAAGACCTGGGTTCGATTCCAGTATCTAGCTGGTAGGTAAGCTACGTTACTGCGTCTTAATTTTTTCTACACAAATAAAAATAATAGTACCTACTCAATCAAAGTGTACGCAAACACTATTATTTAACACAACCCACAACATTGATAACAACTACTAAAGTATTATTGTTAATTTGCTTAAATTAAAACAAGTTAACGGTATAAATATATTTTCTTACAATTGATTCAATTACTCACACCTCGTTCGTCTGGTCTATGGACGTGGCATCCCCTGCCAGACAATGCTACTGTAATATTCGGTTTAAATAACTTTATTATCACAAAATAATTACAATTAACTTAATGATATATTACAACACATTATAATTGGATTGTACAGAGTTTTTCACTATATTTATTACTTCACTTTATAATTAAAACATCAATATCACTTCACTTTCATTTAACAATAACCAACCAAAACACAATTATAAATTAAATTAATTATTCAATAAAATTATCTAGTACAATGGATACTCCAACATTTTCCTTTGTTTTGCGTAAACCCACGGATCTATATTTGGTTTTGGTGTTGTCAATATTATAATTTTTATATCCTATATTAACAAAAGTCGGCAGATTTTTTTATTTATTCGATATTACAACCCGTACTTGGCCAGCGTGGTGAGTTAAGGCCCGATCTCTCTTGTCAAGAGAGAAGTCCCTGTGTCCCAGCAGTGGGAACATTAATAGGGTGATGATGATGACTATCCTCGTTTTAAAGAAATGGACAATCTTTAGGAAATTTCCTAAGGTTATCCTGAATAAGAAAGACCTGTTGTCACTTTATATGTTTAGGACTGGAGGGAGGCTGCGCATGACAGGGATCGCTGGGGTTCTATTGTGTTGGAGACTCATTTCAGGGTCGATGCGCCAGGATGGTAAGTTAGTAAGTATAAGTTTTAAGGCAATTCTTGCGACTAAAATATAATAACAATTCGATACCTATAGTTTTATTAATCGTTTTTTTTCAGTTGTCTTAGGAATAGTTACTGTTTTAATCATCAGCACGAAAATTGCCCTCTGAAGGCCATAATGTTGAACAATCACAGAAAAAAAATAACTTAAGTCAAATAAAAAAAAAAGATCTATGTTCTTATTTCGAATTTGCTATGGTATCATACACACGCCAACTCTAATTAGGTATAGTAGCATGAAGTAACATAACAATATGTAGGTATACCAATTTGTCATGGTATTGTTAGAGTAATGGATATAATAGCGTTCAGCATCAAGATTTTGATGAAACTTCACAATATTATAATAAAGCTTACACATCAGAACAATACAGAGGCCCCTTTTAACCATCGAAAAATACCGCTTTTCGCGTGATAATAAAATTATTGCGAGTATAATCCGATTTGAGTCCAATTTGGCATGGACATAGCTATTTTCCCAATAAATGACAAAAGCTACTTTTTACCGAGAGAAAATTAAGAACTACGCATGCATAGCAATATTTATTAATTTTTTAACTAATTTATTGGAAAACCATAAAAAAAAAATATTAATCAATATAACACTAGAAAGCTTAATTAAGGTTATCACGGATACAAAACAAAATATAAAAACAACAACACTGTGAACAAAAACAAACAAAACCGCATCAAAGTAACAACACACATTTATATACAACTAACATTATCTTATAAGATATAATAATTATTTTTACTGTTGTTAGATCAGATTTCGTCCGAAACATTTTTCTTCTTTATGTCTAGTTATCCATCCGTCATAATACCTATAAATAAAATATTTCCAGACATTTCACACAATAACATCTAGCCCCGTGGTAAGCTCTAAGCTTGTGTTACGGGTACTAGATATCTGATATACTTAATATAATAGTCATACATAATTATATAGATATTTTTTATTATACATATTAAACACCCAGACCAAGGAGATCGTGCTTGCAGAACATACAACCTAGTCCATCTGTTTGCAGAACTGCCTACAGATGAAAGTAATTTTAAATTCGTATTTTTTTTAATGTTCTACTATAGCGAACATTAATAAATTACTTACTAGCGGCACGCCCCGGCGTCGCACGGGTAAAAAAAGTTCCCGGCAAATTTTTCCTTATTTGCTCACCGTTTAGATCCACCCTGGACTATGACAAACATTTTAAAACCAAAATCAGCTCAATCGGCCCAGCCGTTCTCGAGTTTTAATCAGACTAACGAACAACAATTCATTTTTATTTATATAGATAGATAGATAAGCGAAAATAAAGGCAAAATATTAAAAGACTTTTACTCGATAACTAGACATAAATCATTGTTTGTAATGTTGGGAAGATAAATGAGTTACAAAAAACCAATTAGACACCCAAGCCAACCTCGCCAGCCAGTGGTATCCCCTGCCAAGCAATGAACAAGTCTCGGATACATCCTAACCCGTATTGCTATCGTACCGGCCAGCTCACCAAATTCACCAGGCAACTATCAAAGAGTAGGTAGTAGAGAGGTCAAAATTAAAAATACATCAAAATTCCGACCACGGAAAATGTATTTAGCAAATAATTGGGGAGTCATTTGTAGAAGCGAAAGTCACTGTAAGGTCACGTAATTTGTGTTTCGTGTGCGATGTGCCGCCAAGGAGTTATTTTCTTTGGATGCGCTGATATTCTTCCTCGGAGTTTGAGTTTGGTTGGCTCTAAGCCAAATTGGAATTTGACTAAAGCATTGGGCTGGGAGTATAACTTTGAAGCCTAATTACGAAGTTAATTCGTAATTAGGGAAATATGCGATTCCCGTCAATATCAGAGGAAGTGACCTCTTTCTATCCGGTTTTGATATTCGACCAATCTTGTGTAGTTGTTTTGTTATTTACCATTGTATCTATTAGACCAAATTGTTAATTTTCAGTGGTGGACATTAAAAACTTGACTTTACTTACTAATGGGGGATATCATACGCGACACCCTTTTCATACAGGTTTACAAACGCAATATTTTAATCCAATCTTTAAAAACATTTTCCGCTATAAAAAGTAGCATAAAGCCTCTTTAAGTAAATGAGCTATTTAACACTAAAATATTTTACAAATCAGAACAGCTAATTCTGAGGTTAGCACGTTCAAACAAATACTTCATATTATATTAGTGTCAATGATACGCTGTCTGCTGATGAGTTTCGTCCTTTGGCCGGGCTCTACGACACATAAGAAAAAATATGGGGGGCAACATCCTAATGCGGATAGGGCCCGTGGTGTTTCAGCTTATTACTATCTAAGAATACAGTTTGTCTCAAAACCTTAAGTTCTGATTATAAAATATTTGTACATTGACAAGCCTCATCCAAAATTTCGCTCTCGAGTTTCGTAATAAGACGCCAGATGGCTCATGAATAATCAATTGAGATATGGTATGTTCCCACGTGCTTCGGATTCTGGCGATATTGAAGACTTTTTCCTTGAACAAATTGGTGGTATATTTTGTTTTAATCATGCCGGTTGCTTGCCAATTTGTCTTAGTTTATCTTCGACTGAGTCGGGATATTTTGTTGGTTTAGTTTGGTTTACTTACATGTTATTTATTCATTTGGTACTGATGTTCAAGCCGTGTTGGCTAAGTGGGAGCACACTCGACTTTCATTTCGAAGGTCGTGGGTACAAACCCCGCCACGCACCTCTGGATTTTTCTTCTTGAAAAATGTATATGCGCTTTAAAACACGCGCTTTAACTATGAAGGCAAACAGCGTGAGGAAACTGGCATGTTCCAACACTTACTTGGCCAGCGTGGTGAACTAAGGCCTAATCTCTCTTGCCAAGAGAGTCCCTGTCTCCGTGGGAACGTTAATAGGGTAATGATGATAATGACTGATGTTCTGGGTAAATAAAACAAATGGCTGGCAAGCAAAAAGTTTTTCAAACGAGCAACGGCTTTAGTTTTTAGTTCTGTGTATTCGATGTTTGGTTTAAATTAAAGGTAAGCAGCATGTTTATATTCATTCGCAATAATGGGGTGGGATGTGTCTTAAGTTGCTTAATACCGCTAGCTGTTCAGTCAGAGACGGTATGAATCGCCCAAGTCTCTTTTAGAATGGGTCGTTTTGAACCACAATTGTAGCGGTGCATAGCGCCCAATATATTTGAATGTTATTAAATATCTTGGATCACAATTATGGTAAATGTGTTTAAATCAGTGTGCCTTGCATCTAAGTACGGAATGATTTATCCTGATTGCTACATTAATTAATTTCATTCAACGATAAACGCATTGCTGTCAATATTGCTTCATTTTCGAAGCAATATTAACAGCAATGAAATTAATTAATGTAGCAATCAGGATAAATCATTCCGTACTTAGATGCAAGACATTGAATGATATTAATTATACATACTTACAAATAGTGCAACATTATGTTTGTATTTCTACAAAGTGTCGCTTTCAATATGTTTCATCACCATTCAGCTTTGGGAATTTCACTGGCTACAACCATAGCCTAGCTTATGTTGATGTACCTAGAGTTTCTTAAAAAATCAGGAAGATCATAACGCCCCACGTGTCCAATGCGTGTTGTGTTTGACAGAGCCTTGTTACATGTACGGCAGGGAAAACTACTGGACGCGGTAAAGTTGGTTTGAGTCTCCAAGATGGTGTTCTAAAGTAGTTAGATTATTGAACTAAATAAGTTTATTCCTTGGCCAACATTGGTTACGGCTATGAATCAGTTAGTTATAAAGAAACTGGCCCGTTAGGGACTCACGCCATTTTATGGATGTTTGTCTATGTGATGTGATGACGCAAACTTCCTACTCATTCTTGACTCAATCTCTTAACTGAAGAATAATAACGGCTTTTGAAAGCCGTGTAATGTCTGTCCAATCCTTTTTATTTGTTTATTTGCAATATAAATTATTTAATTTTCAGGAAGTACTTCTGACAATTGAACTTTTGACTGCCTCAGTGGCGCGGTGGGCGAGGGTCCGCTTGCGGCGCAAGAGGTAGCGGGTTCGATTCCCGCCGAGGGGTCAAGTGTTTGTATGTTCTGCAAGCACTTTCTCCTTGGTCTGGGTGATTTATATGCATAACTAGCTGACCCGGCGAACTTTTTTCCGCCTTAGACGCCATAAATGATCAGATTTTTGATTTTTATTAAATTCTTCTTCTTCTTTTAATAGATGGCATTCGTGACTGGCTATATGGCCGTCAACAGCCAATGTCCGTGTGTTTTGTTGGACATTTTTGATTCGATAAGATTTTCAACCATAAAACAATGGGAGTCGAGTTAACAAATACAAAAACAAAAAAAAATGTCCCAACAATAAAAAATAAAAATAAATTAACAAAGTTGATTATTGACACTGAGAAACTACATAAAACTAAACTAAATGTGAAATGAATATCTATGGATTATTAATAACTACAAATACATAAAATAAATAATACATAAATTAAATATTTACAAATTTTTTATTAAATTAATTATTTTAGATGTATTGTTTATCAATAAAATAAGATTGACAGAAGAATCCGTTTTAAACGTCATTTTTTTTCCATCCTCTTTGACTATATTTGCAGCACTCATTCAGTCAATTCTATGTCAAATGTCTTAAGGTTACATTAAAAAGCTTAATAACTTTATATGGTGGTTAAGTTATTTTAAATTTTCTAATTTTCCGCGCAATTTCCTTAATGTCCTCCTGTTAATAATGAACAGAACAAAAAAAGAATTAGCGAAATCGGTCCAGCCGTTCAGGCGTGATGCCGTGACCAAGGGAAATAGGGATTCATTTTTATATATCTATATATATAAAAGAAAGTCGTGTTAGTTACACCCCTTATAACTCAAGAACGGTAGAACAGATTTGGGTGAAAATTGGTATGGAGGTAGCTTAGAGCCAGGAGACGGACATAGGATACTTTTTATCCCGTTCGGCAGCATTCCCGTGTGACTTGACTTGAAACGACAGTCACTATAAAACGTGTTATAACAAAAAAGAATCAGACTTGTAATAACAAAACGCAAGTGATTACGCAATTGACGTATAATGACAGCTATGTAATGACGTATAGATGACAATTTGATATTTGTAAGAAATCAATATTCAAACTATTTCTATTAAATAAATGAATAACAATTATAATGTAATGATATAGAGGTAGAGCCAGGGCCTGCCAGACCTACGTTACGTTCTCACTGGTGTAGGGAACAATGCTTGGAGGTTACGAACCTGGAGTAACGGTGTCATCAGTAGGTATCAGGCAATCAAGGTGTGCAGTACCTGAGCTCTCTCACGTCATATTATAAAAACTGAGATTAATACACAATATTCTAATGACCATTTTATGTAATTATTTTAAAAGCCAGACCTATCCGAAGGGTCTAAGCTCCCCCAGACACCGAAGAAAGTCAAATGCCAGAGCATTGCTCAGGTACATAAATGCATTTACTGTCTTAAATTCCTGCAATTTAATTTTTTTAATTAATAAAAAGTATATACGAATATTACTGGACAATTATCATTCAATAATTTTTAATAACCAGACATATTTGAAGGGTTGAACACCCCCTTAGAGCGAATAAAGGCAAGAGAGAACTACACATGAGAAACCAAAAACTGTTCAGTTTAATGAATTTAATACACAAAAAAATATTTATTATTCATGCTTAATTATTATAATATATTTAATCATCTTTATCTTTATCGTTGTCATCGTCATCTTCATAATTTCCATAATTCTCATCAGTCATGTAATTGTTTGTTTTCATTGGTTTCAATACTGTCTACTTCTAGCAACTTGGCGTCATCTATCTATAAATAAATAAAAATGAATTGTTGTTCGTTAGTCTGATTAAAACTCGAGAACGGCTGGGCCGATTGAGCTGATTTTGGTTTTAAAATGTTTGTCGTAGTCCAGGGTAGGTCTAAACGGTGAGCAAATAAGGAAAAATTGCCGGGAACTTTTTATACCCGTGCGACGCCGGGGCGGGCCGCTAGTTATATATATAGATGAAGTACTCTTAACCAACAGTAGTTAGTTAGTTTTTTAGATCATTAAAAGAGCTATTATTCTTTAATACATATGTTTTGTGTATCTTGAACCGTTTTACGGCGCACGCAACGGAAGGCTTCAAAGATAAAATAATTTCTCCCGTTTTTTACACATTTACCACTATATCTTTGCTCCTATTGGTCGTAGCGTGATGTTGTATGTTGTAGCCTATAGCCTTCCTCGATAACTGGACTATCCAACACAAAAAGAATTATTCAATTAGAACCAGTAGTTTCGGAGATTAGTGCGTTCAAACAAACAAACAAACTCTTCAGCTTTATGATACAAATAATACAATAATATTTATTTCCAAAAACATAATAAAACATATACAATAATCAATGGTTCCCAAACTAGGCTGAACCTGTACCAAATTGTGTATAATATTATTATATATTATATGCATAATAAAAACTATCTATGTATGTATGTCTATTATACATATTATCATATGTCTAGTACCCGTAACACAAGCTAAGAGCTTACCACGGGGCTAGATGTTGTTGTGTGGATTGTTGGGAAATAATTATTTATTTATTTATAATTGAAAACTTAGTCCTCAGCAGACTAAAATTTAATCACAAATTAAACCACATTTAATCGATATGACAATGAAACGGACGCATAACATCGCTAAAGAAATAAACGAACCAATTTAGTATTAAATTGGAAATTCTCAGTAAGTTATAAGTTACAAGGTCGCGCTGTGGTTTTCTTAACTAAAATGGCATTTCTTGAAAACCGTCGACTCATGACAGGTTAATTTCAAGACGATATCGAGTTTCTGAAAGTGTAGGTTCATAAATTCTTGATTTTCGAGTTTCTAATCAAAAACGTTACATGAATTTAACTTTTACTTATGAACTGATTTTGAACAAGTCACTCAATGACATTTTAGAGGCGGCATTGCTTTTCATGTTTTTTTTTTCTCAATTATGGTATTATTGGTTATTAATTATGTATAAATTATATGCGTTGAATATATAACCCCTTTCTTTATAGTTTCTTTTTCGACAGTTGTTAAAAAATTAGATAATAGTCTGAGGAAAGAGTTACTTATAAACCCAAAAGTCTGAGAGATTATTGTAACAAGCAGAACAATTGGTCATGGAAAGAGAAAGAAAGAGAAACATACATGGGTTTCTCGAATGAGTGAATGCATCATTACTGTTATAACATTAAATGTCTACATAAATGAATTAGATTCTTCGTTGTGAATCTTAAAGGCTTTTACGCATAGGATAAAATAAATAAAAAAAAAATATTAATTTTTTTTTTAATAATTACAAACGAAGCTACGATAAAAAGGAACACAAAATCTAAGTACAGTTTCTGATACAGGGGTGTGTGTCGGGCGTAGGTGATTGGCCATATATTGACGACATGTTCCACCCAAAATAAAAAGCTTTTTATTTTATTTGATGATATTTGTAAAAAAATTGTAGCAATTTGCAAAAAAAAAAAAACAAAAAACGCTACAACTTCATGATATATTGTAAGAAATCAGCATAATTTAAACTAAATATGTTTCACTTCATAATCGAAGCACATAGGTATAAACTTTTCAACAAGAAAAACCCAGAGGTGCGCGGCTAAGTTTGAACCCTCAACCTTCAAAAGGAAAGTCAAGTGTGCTGCCACTAAGACAACGCAGATTCGTGAGAAAACCGGCATGTTCTGAAAACTTTGAAGATTACGAAGAACATATGACATTCATCAACCCGCACTTGGCCAGTGTGTTGAATAAAGGCGAGTTGTTTTTTTATGGTTACGTTTTTTCTAGTTTCGGGTCTGAGTATTTTCTATGTATTATATGTATGTATCTATCAAAAAAATATGTATGTATCCCACCAGAGACTTGAGAGAGAGTGTTCTTAGCACCACCCGGAGGTCACGTGTAAAGATTCAGAGGGTTAACACTTACGGACGTGAACAGAAAAAAAACCTCCAAAAATAATGTACTCTAAGTAGTCCCCATCTCCTAACGATGGGATGTAAGGGGTGCTTAAGTGATGAGAAAAAAATATTTTCATCCCTTATGATGTTAAATAAATAAATAAATATTTCCAGACAATTCACACAACAATATCTAGCCCCGTGGTAAGCTCTAAGCTTGTGTTACGGGTCCTAGATATCTGATATACTTAATATAAATAATAGTCATTAATTATAGATATTTTTTATTATACATATTAAACACCCAGACCAAGGAGAAAGTGCTTGCAGAACATACAAACGCTTTCACCCTCGGCGGGAATCGAACCCGCTACCTCTTGCGCCGCAAGCGGACTCTCACCCACTGCGCCACTGAAGCAGTCAGAAGCGGTTGGATGTTAGCCATCCAACCGTTCGCCCCGTTTATAAATAAAATTGATTAATCCTGCAAGGCTTTTTTCATTCAATCTACGTTTCCCAAGCAAAATATATAAACAGAATCTACCTATTTGTTTGTCCAATCGGGAATAGCATAATTTCCTTCATCTGCATCTCACGTCCGTTTAATTTCGGAATGAAGCTGTTTCTATCCAATTGTACTTTGTGATTTTACAAAAACGAAAGGTTTTCGATTCGTTGGAATATATTGTTGTGGCCGTTATCCAAAACTCATCGAAGGTAATTTAATTTAGCGGGTATGCAGGTAGGTTCTATAAGAGTTGAACCACAGAGTGTAAGTACTCACCAGAATTTAAGTTATTCATAGCATTTTTCTAAAACAAAAAAAAACAAAAACAGGAAAAAACATGTTGTGCCGACCCCACGTAATTTGGGATAAGGACAAGAGAATGATATTCATATTCATATTCATATTCATTTATTCGTTGATTCATGTGGTGATGATAGTATTTTTCTAAAAAAACCATATAATTACATAAAAATTCAAATACCTATTCATCTATTTGACATCTTATTTATATTGTTAGTGTGCATTTTATTATTTTGATATTTCTTAAAACAATACCAGTAAAATAAAAAAATCTGCGCGCGATCAAAAAGAAAATTTAAAAAAATATCATCGTAAATTCTAAATCTTTTTAAAGTAGCAGATTACAATGTTAAATAGTCATCACTGGGCCTTAAGTGTAATTATTTTGTAAGTGTGCGACTATTTCTCTCAGTATTTATTGTATGTACCTAAAAGAAATATGACTTGTAAAGACCCTTATTTTGGCGAATTTGCAGTCAGTTGTCCCACCGGCAACGATTGACCAGTAGCTAGTAGATCTTCTTAACTATGCTATGAAGGTGAAGAGCCTTTTATGAAAAGGAATAAAACAAACCAATACAGTAAATTCATCCTAATTTTTTAATAATAAATTACTTATTTTTCTTATGCTTATCAGCTCTGGTCTTTCTCACATACTTAACAATTTTGGTCACTGCATACGCAACTGCAATAAGAAGAAGAATAAAATCTAAGTACAACTTCTGATACAGAGGTATGTTTAGGCCGGGAGAGCGGAGGTGCTTCGCCCCCTTAGTCTTAATGACGTGTTCCACCCAATGCGCGACCTCGACGCCAGGCTTCACAGGGCGATCGTGATAGATAGCTGACAGCTCCTGGACTTTCTTCAAGTATCTGCAAACAAAAATGCTGTGTTGAAAGATTAGCCTTACCTTTAAGTCTTACTCCGTTACAACGGCTTAGGCTGGCTTGGACCAAAATAAAAATAAATACAACAATAAACAAAAAAAAGAAATAATAAATACAATATATAATAACAGGGAGATAATTAACAATTTTCCTAATGGAGTGTTGATCGCAGAATAGGCATGATGATAACATAATAAAAAGGTATTCTGTTTAGTATGTCTGTTATCCTGACCAAAAATACTGGATACCTTCTTTTTTATTATCAATTTAATAAAAAAAAAAATTAAGTTTAGGAGTGGGGGCTTCTGACGAAACCAATATCAATATTCAGAAGAATAATGGTGATGATATTGGTTTACGTAAACATTTTATCAATTATAATGTTAGTGCTTACTTGGGGTTTGAGATCATTTCTTGTAACGCCTCTCCCAACTTCGGCACCATCTCATAAGCCAACTTTACTTCTAGAGCGAATCCCCTCTTCACAGCTCGTTCAACATTCTGGAACTGATCCGCGAAGACTGGAATACCTATGATAGGGGTAGCGGTGTGGACAGCCTCTGTGGTGGACAGTAACCCACCGTGAGTTATGAAGATAATGCAATTTGGGTGAGCTGAAAATAAAACAAACATTCATCATAAATAAAAACAGACAGGTCATTCAAAATTCGAGAATTTATCGGAACGTTTATCATTTGATGTTGCAGGTGCAAAATCTTTCAATCTGCTATTGTTTTCTAAAGTGGGCACGATACTACTAGTGCCAGTGGGCAGGCCATAAAGCACGTAGAACAGGAAAGTTCTCGAATAAAGACCACGATTCGGAAAATGGTGGTTGCACCGAGGTATATAAAGCTGTCAGCAAATACAAGACGCAATTTTGTAAAAAAAATAAATAAAGTTCATTAACTATGGCATGTGTTGTATCGTTAAATGGCTGTCTTACTCCAGAAATGCCTTTGAAATCATTTTAATTTTCTTTCAACATTTTGCGATCCTTCTGACCGTTCAGGATCGTTGTCGATTAAAAGTTTAGTAAGAACCACACTTAATAGTCCTATAGACAGTAAAATTACCCAAAAAAGTCAAGTCGCTAGAGGGTTACATTTTTGAAGTGAAACTTCTATAGAATCGTAGTGATTTCAAACCGGATGCAAAAAGATGAAACGGAAATGGTAAGAGATACAAATACAATGCTTTATTTAAATTTCTTTGCGCGATACTTCGTAGTTGAGACTACGAAGTATCGCGCAAAGAGGTATTGCTGTATTTTATTTATATTATTTTGTAACATACTTTATGTCATACGCTTTAATGAAGTAATATAAATAATCCGAATAATTACAGATATAATGTTTGTTTCTCTTATCATTTTAGCAGATGCGTTCATTTACCCTTTTTTCTATTCGATATTATATCACAATTATAGTTCGTAAGTAGTAGTCTCCAATCGTGCGTCGTAGCTGACACACACACACTTTTTTTTTATTCTTCTTATTCTTTCGTCGATTTACTGAAGTTTCACTTCTATCGTGTGTGAATCGCACACACACCTTTTTTTTATTGTCAAACTACTACAGTTCAAATACACAGGAACAAAGTTGAGTTAGCTTAAGCAATAATATCGACTTACACAATATGCTTTGTTGCGGCGCCCACTTCAATATATGCACATTGCTCGGTAAGTCGGGAAGCACCTCCTCAAACTTCCATAGAACAGTTTGCTTCAAAGTACCGAATAACTTCAACAAATCCTTTTTGATAGCGTCGGGCAAGCTTTTACTCTTCAAATTTGATCCCAAGCTGAAGTAGATGACACCATGTTTTGCTCCGTCCATGAGTTTTTTGAGATCCTGGAAGATATCGTATAGTATGAGTATGATATTGAGTTTGTATTCAAATTAAATTAAATATTAATTAACATCAAATAATTGGGTCAGTGCGTGAAGCGATTTTTTCGTGTTTCGTAATGTGGCCCGGAGAAGCCATCTACCTTCTAGGTCTTCATGTCCCATCTTAGACCACATCGTCACTTTACATTAGGTGAGATTGTGGTCAAATAAAGGCGTATCCAGCAGAAAAAAAAAAATAAAAAAATCATATTAAATTATTCAGGTCAATATAAACAATGCACTTAAATAATAGGATACGATGACACTACCGAAGCTTTACGTGTGGTAGTGTCAGCGCCCGACTCCTGGACAAATTATCCTGGTTTATTGACACTTAAACATAAATTTTGATTTAACCTATAAATGTATATCAATTTCTTGAAAAAACGAAGCCTTCATGTTATGACCATGATATTTTGGGTGTGCCGAAATTTCGGCACAATTTCACAACATACGATGGAACTAAAGTTGCAATGAGTCGCATAATATTGGAAAATAAAGCGTTCAGCCGTACTCTTCTAATCACCACAGCTACTTACAATTGTTTAATACAATATTATGTTTATAAATACAATAATTTTACATCATTAAATCTTAATGATTTTTAATATTTGATAAACCTCACTTTGCAGGTTAAACTATTTTTAATATTTTATTCAGAAAAAGATGAAGAAGACACATCCGTAACATTCGCACAAAAACGTTCGTAACCTTCGGAAAAAACACATAGACATAGGAAAACTTTATATTAAGCAAAATATACCTCGGTCAAAGGCTTGGGCGTTTCATCAATATGATATCCAGCGATGGGCTTGTAGATCTGCGGTATCGTGGTGGCTTCCCCGAGAGATACGTGTGAGTTTCCGAGTAGCAAACTAGCATTATACTTCAGAGTTTCGAACGAAGGCGGCACCAGTCCTCGTTTTTCTATGTGTGGGACTACGTAGGTCTGATAGTCGCTGTTTTGTAGGTAGGCAAATATTCTGAAATGAGGAATAGTTTAAATTCAGGGGTTTGTGAATTAATAGATGCTATGGAATTCGTTATTTGTTTTCAAACAAACTTTATGTGTCTATTCTTTGCAGTAACGGGATCGATTCCCGGCTAGCGCGGATTCAAGTGTCCTGCACTTTCTTCTATTGTGTTAATTAAGTATAATAAAAATATCCATGTATGTATGTCTATTATTATTAAGTAGGTAAATCAGATGTCTAGTACCCGCTAACAAATGAAACCTTACCACGGGTCTAAATGCTGTTGTGTGGATTGTCCAGCAATATTTATTTATATTTTATTTATTGCCGTGTAATTAGTACGTAAGTTATTTTTTTTAATTGTTAAAAACACATAAAGGCTCGCTCACGACCAATTTTATTTTAAATAGCGATGTATTTAAAAAAAATCCTAGTAGTCTATAGTCGAAGTGTGTCATTATTTTCATCTTTGAAGTATTAAGTATAATGTTATAGGCAAATTGTATTTCAAATCGTTGAGAGGAACTGCATCGGAATCTGTCAAATGAAACTAAAGTTCTCTAATCATAATATCTACTCGCTAACATTGACTTGCAACTACAAATGCAGCACATGACCAAACCGAGTGAAGCAAAAACAAAAAGGAGTCAAACTTTTACATGTCAAAACGTTGTTGATGCCAGAAACGCTTTTTTTAGATTTTATGTTTCCTTTTAACTTGTGAGCTTAGTTTCACTCGATTTGAGCAAAACTGTATGATAAATTCTATTCTCTGAGGAGTTTTGTTAGAAATATCAGCACTCGACCACACGTTATCATAATCGCTATGATAAATACCAATGCAGTCTGGTCCTGTCTACGTAATCTTATATATCTGTTTAATCTATCTCTAAGTTAATGTAGATACCTTGATTTAATATGTGAAGGCAGATGGCATTGACGACAGTGATAGTTACGACACTGATGTATCTTCAATTATCTTTTTGACAATTTGTGTACGTGTTTTTTTTGTGTTTATAATTTATATAACGATAGGATATGATAATGACTTGCTCTTGTTATATATCGTGATCTCAACTAAATCGTAGAACATGATATCAGATATTAATATTTTTTCTGACTGCCTCAGTGGCGCTGTGGGCGGAGGTCCGCTTGCGGTTTAAGAGGTAGCGGATTCAATTCCCGCCGAGGGGTCAAGTGTTTGTATGTTCTGCAAGCATTTTCTCCTTGGTCTGGGTGTTTAGTATGTATAATAAAAAATATCTATCTATGTATGTCTATTATATTACGTATATCAGATGTCTAGTACCCGTAACACAAGCTTATAGCTTACCACGGGGCTAGATGTTGTTGTGTGGATTGTCCGGCAATATTTATTTCGATATTTTTATAATATATTTATTTTTTATACTTTATTCTGTAAATTGATGTTCAATATTAAGTAATAATATAAAGTGTATTGTGTTGTTTTTTTGTTACTTACGTCTCTCGTATGACAGTGACTTTGACTAGATTCCAAAGCTCCCTAATCCTTTGCCAGAAAGAGAAAGGAGGCAGGCCAGCATCCATCCACCCAGAGTATGCCGGGTTAAGGTACCCGTCCACCTGACTGAGGATCATCGAGTGAGGGTCTATCGACGAGGAGTATATGAAGGGGGCTTCATAGACTGCTGCTAAGCTAAAATTTTAACAACATGTATAATTTTGTTATTTTTTAAAAGATTAAGACGAGCATCACCATCCATAAAAAATGAAAATATTATAAAACCTAAAAAAGAGAGGTTTTTCACTTATTTAAAATCATTAAGATTTAAAAATATAAATCCCCCATAGTATTATTACAATAATCTATACTAATATTATAAAGAGGAAAGGTTTGATTTTTTGTTTGTTTGTTTGTTTGTTTGTTTGTTTGTTTGTCTCGAATAGGCTCTGAAACTACTGCACCGATTTAAAAAATTCTTTCACCATTCGAAAGCTACACTATCCTTGAGTGACATAGGCTATATTTAGTTTTCAAAAATAATATGGTTTCTTACCAAACTCCGATAATGTAACCCATGGTGAAAAAAAAGAACCTAAAATCTTTCTTTAATCGCGAATGCTGCGAAAACTATTGAATATATAACAAAGTGATGTATTACAACTTTGTAGAACTTATCATTATCTACAAAAAACGTTACTACATCATATCTCTAACTATTATAGTTTTGTGACAATAGCGATATTTTGAAAAAATAAATCTAAAATCTTTCTTTAATCGCGAATGCTGCGAAAACTATTGAATAAATAACAAAGTGATGTATTACAACTTTGTAGAACTTATCATTATCTACAAAAAACGTCGTTACATCATATCTCTAACTATTATAGTTTTGTGACAATAAGCTATTTTTTACATAAAAAAATTAAAATACCACTGTTTGAAAAGGCTCTTTATTTGTATCTTGGTATTAATCCTTAACAAAATAAATTATTTATTATGTAAGATTGCTTTAAAACCTTTATATAACTTTTTGAATTATTAGATTCTGACATTCCATTCAAAAGGTATCACGAGTTCATTTTTTTTAAATATAACCGCTCGGCTGCTAACTATGCGTTATGGAGTGGCAGGCGTCACTCGGGCACGGAGCTACGGGAGGGGGGTTAAGATCACGAAATAATCTGCCGCGCGGGGTCGGCTCCCTACTGAATGGTCGTGTGCGGAAATAAAAAAATTGTCGCTTGATAATATTTTGTCGATTAGTTAGTAGTTAATAATTCGTTAACAGGTATCTAATCCCATTCAAAAAGTTATTTTCAGAACTAAATCCTAGCATATAGGTAGCATAGATATTGTACATTATCGTCGGTTGCAGGTTCAATTGGGTTAACCACCAAAACACGTAAAATAAGTTGAGTATACAGTTTTTTTTATTTTTTTTCTGCTCTTTCGAATAGCATAATAATAGAATTATAGCTTTAAAAAAAATAGGTACAGTTACGCTACACATTTTAACTGTGAATTTGCAGACTTCCGTCGAAATTATGTTGTAACTGAGTAGGTATGTGATCCATTTACATAAGTCGAATTGTTGTATTCCTATCCTATGACCAAAGAAGGTTAAGTTGGTGTATGTATCTTGGCAAACCAGCATGGCTCTTACACTAATTCTTAGCTTGAACGAAAAATTATAACCACACATACACCAATATTATACCAACTTTCTTCAAAAAACTAACGTTACACCAATTGACCCGAACCAAGTTTATGTTTGTTGTCGGTAACACCAATTTGAGCATTTCAATCAATAGTATGTTTTATCTTACCTTAATCTTCTTAAAAATAATAAATCTTAATTTATAATATAAGAAAAACCCCCGATTCGAATCCTTCAATTTCCTTAAAAGTAAAACACCATAATAATGTGTAATGTGCACGCAATGCGCTTTCATTTGATACCCCACTCGAGATTTTTGCAGACTTTCGGTTTTCCTTCCCCACTCTAACCCCCACAATTTTTAAACAGCACAACCGATTTTCATGAAACATGTCTAAGAGAACTCGCGCCAGACTCACCTTTTAAACAAAAAAAAACTAAGTTGAAATCGCTTCATCCGTTCGGGAGCTATGATGTCCCAGACAGATAGACACGTCAAACAGAATGACACCCCTCTTTTTTTGTCGGGGGTTAAAAATGAATCGCAAAATGTGTTGCTAAGCGCATAACTCAACAACGCCTATACCAATTTAGCCAATTTATTTTTTTAATTGTTTGTTGGAGTTTAAGGATGGTTTTTACGGAGAGAAAAATTCGAATAATTTTGAAACAATTTTGAATAATTACCCGTGCAAAGCCGGGGCGTGCCGCTAGTATTATATAATTTTACCCGTCCGAGGGTATAAATTGTTTGTATATTCTGCAAGCACTTTTCTTTTTGGTCTGGGTATTTAATATAGATGTTGTTGTGTAGATTGTCCGGAAATATTTATATATTAATTAATTTTCGTTTCTGCATCTATAGAGAAAACCAAAATTATTAATCTATATATATAACTAACAACAATAATAGTCCCTCCTATGTTGTCGATATATCGAATTGAGTTTCACATGAATGGGTTCAGAGTCGATCAAAGAGCTGTGGAGGGCTATGCTCGGGGTTTCTTTACGAGCTCGAATTAAAAATGAGCCGACGATAGCGACGATAGCCAAACGAATTAACTGATTAAAGTGGCAATGGGCAGGCCATGTAGCACGCAGAATAGATGGCCGTTTTAGACCACAAATCGGAAAATGGTGGGTGCATCGAGGAATATAAAAGGAAAGGCTTTCAACGGAAGATTAGCGTTGTTTTGTCACGTGCAAAATAACACATGCTGCCTTTTTGGGACACTATCTGTGTGTTTATATATTATTTTTATTATGTTTAATGTGTCCTAAATAAAATGTGTTTTATTTCTTTCTCTCTCTTTCTATAAAGCTGTCGCCGTGATCGAAATCGGTCGGACACACACACACACACACATTATTTGAACTATTCCTATACATACGTTGTATAAACTTCGTTAAACATCCATTCGCCAATAACGGCGTCGAATTTCTGCGTTGTATCCGCTAGTAATTTCTGCACGTTCTCATGTGCCAAAGTTGCCTTCGAGATTTCTCTCATGATCATCATTATAATAACTGGGTCGGTCTGGTCTACGTTGGTGACCATCATTTTTTTGATGTCCAACATTTCCTCTGGAAAATATATATCACGTTGTACAAATGAATTATGGATTTGACTTTATTTTGAGCCCCGCAGAAATATTCATATCCAATTTTATTTGTTGCTTCATGGGGTTCAATATAAAGGTGTTAACATAATAGATTCCTTGACATGAGCCCCGTTAGGGCATTACAACTTCAACTTAACTTAAAATGTATGACATACTATATTTACTTAAATAAACTATCTCAATAATAGGAACAATTGGTAAGCATTTAACATTATTATATAAAAATTTTGTAAATTTAAGTATTAAGTAAAGTAAGTAAGTAGGTATATAATAAGACACGTCAAACTTACAATACCCTGCTATTGTAAGTTTGACGTGTCTGTCTGTCTCTGGGATCGTAACTCCCGAACGGATGAAGCGATTTAAATTAAGATTTTTTCGTATGAATGGTGAGTTTCTCGCGAGTTCTTAAACATGTTTGATGAAAGTATTATTATTTATTAGATGAGTAAAAAGTAAAAGCATTATAATTAATGAGAGTTATGAGTTTATATTATTATTTATTTTTGAGATACATACCTGGTAGCAGCTCTAAGTTTTTACTGACATCTACTTCATGAAGTTTCGGATTTGTTGTTTTAGTGGGAAACGGTGTTATGTATGTTATCTAAAAAACAATTAAATAATAAATAAATGATATACAATTTATTTATACATATCTCACTTACGAAATACTAACTGATGTCATTTAAGACAAAAATCTGGGAAATCGAATTATTTGTTGTAAATGAGTGAATGTAATATAAGTTTACAAATAATTTTAATTAAAAAAATAGAATTGTGTCTTTTGGCTTGATATGGGAAAAGCTTGTTTTTAGGACCCGACCAATTCAGAATGAAAGTCGAGTGTGCTACCACTGCTGTCAATTAAAATTCAATTAAATCCTTTCAATAAAAGTTGTGTTGGCTATTTTATTGGAAGGATTTAATTGAATAAATAAAGCCAATTTACCTCATGTCCAGCATTTAGCAGATGCCTGACAATTCCGTTTCCTAAAATGCCATGACTCTTGCCCGGCATCGGGAAAACCACCAGAATTTTATAAGCATTGATGCATGTTAATGCTGACAGAAACAGCAATCCTATATAAATCTTCATTTTATCTGGAAAAGGTTTTTAGTATTAAATGGATTGATTGGCGCATAAAAGTTCTAAGCAAAAAAATAATGGAATTTGTGCGATTTGTTTCAATTATGTAGAAAATGTTTATGAATATTAATCCATATTAACGAACTTAATTTCGGTAAAAAGCAATGTTTCATTGATAATTGATAAAATTTTGAAATAATGTATGGGGGACAACATTTTAAATTTTATTTGATTTACTACTATGAGATAAAAGTAAAACATTTATGAAATTAATTTTTAAACATTTTTTTAAATCAACATTTTTTTTTAAATTAAACACAATAACGAAAACCTACAAAATACAAGCAATGTAAATGTAATTATTTTCAAATCACTCAAAGCATTGTCCGAAAATCTTTCAAAGTCAAAGTCAAATCGAATGTAGGTACAATTGGTCTTACATAAAAAAATAATTTCAATCATTAAAGTCCAAAACTTCTTTTACGTCATAGAAACATTTATCCATTAACCAATTCATCAATTTTAATTTAAATAACTATACAGGCAGGGATTTTAGATTGTCGGGCAACGTATTGTAAATTTTGATAGCCTGATGATACACAGTTTTTCTTATCATTTGCAGTCTACTGTGGAGCATAGAGGCGGTCTCTATGCCGCGCTCGAGATTCTCTAATATTTTGTTTGACAAACAGGCATAGTTCCTATAAATACAAGAATGCTAACGGAAGAATTCCGAATTTTTTGAGCAAAGGTTTTCTTTTATAGACATAAACAAAGCTTATGATATTTACTTATTATTTTACTATCTTATGGTCATGTTTTTTTTATTAATAACAATAATTAAAAAAAAAAGTTTTATCAAGCAGATGTTCAACCGGCTCCAAATAGGAAATAATATAATTTTCCACTTGTTTAGTTTAATAATAAATCTCGAAAAGTTATCCTACCTTACTTTTCGTAGTGTCCTACGGTATATTACACAAGTATATTACACGACGTTCTAACTGACACTAACAATATTATCATGGAGAACTGTTTGATGACAGACTGGTTCACCTTGGGCTTAGACCATTAATAAAATTGGTTGTACCTTGAAGCTTAATGTGTACAAATGTACTGTACACCCAGCTAGACAAATTACTGATAAACTATTATGCGTATGATAAGTTTTATCAGTTTTAGTGATAAGGTTAAGGGTTTTCTGATTTTATACAGACAAGGCTAGTTTTGAATCATTACTTTTAATTAATTTAGGTTTCAACTTGTTCGAAAATATTCAAACAAGTTAAAACTTAACCGTTATTAGTATTTTATGGGTTTGACACTATCAATGTACCTACTAAATTAATAAAATTTATATTAATCTTGTATGATGTTGTTTTTATATTCTTACGTAGACCAAAGCTTTTGAAAGGAGGAATAGGAATACTAGTAACAATAATGCTAAACTTATGAAAAACTAAGAATTATAAATTATGTATAATATGAATATATGAAGAGACATCAACTCACCGTTATTTGAATATTTATAGTAATATAACAAAAACCTTAAAACTATACAATTAATTTATAAACACGTCTGCCTTCAAAACAAGACACAGACTAAGTATTTTCTAAGCCTGTTAGGCCTTATATGATAAACGAACGATACAGGATATTTGATAAAAATTATAATCTATTTCATTTTATAATTACATCATTATAATTATCTCTGATATCTGCGTAGTCATTCTGATCTGGCAAATTAATTAAGTAAAAACAACATAAATAAAATATGTTGATAAAGATTGTTTTTTTTTTATTTTAAGGTAAATACATTACATACCGTTAAGCCGTGTTGGCTAAGTGGGAGGACACTCGACTTTCATTCCGAAGGTCGTGGGTTCAAACCCCGCCACGCACCTCTGGATTTTTCTTCTTGAGAAATTTATGTGCGCTTTAAACACGTGCTTTATCGGTGAAGGCAAACATCGTGAGGAAACCGGCATGTTCTGAGAACTTTAAAAGAGTTTGAAGGACATGTGACATTCACCAATCCGCACTTGGCCAGCGTGGTGAATTAAGGCCTAATCTCTCTCGTCAAGAGAGAAGTCCCTGTGTCCCAGCAGTGGGAACGTTAATAGGGTGATGATGATGACATTACATACCTACTATAAAATTTTATACAAAAATAATGTTCTATTTCACGTAAACAAAATGTTTTTTTTAAAAAAAAAGTACGCATCTCCGCGCTGCCGTCCTTAAGCTAAAATGCCGTTAACTACCAAAACCTAATTTCGAGATACGCGCAAAATTTCGATAAATAATTTAAAAAGTATGCTGTTTTGAAACCATAAACAATTTGTACGACCTGAAGGTATAAAAAAAAAGTACTCCAGAAGTACTTTCTAATAGCTTATCTTTCATCTAATTACTATAATTCAAATAATGTAGAAATTAGCTTTTTGCGTTTTAGCTCAGGTTTTTTTGTATTATCATTGAGCGAATGCACAACTAAAATGCCGCTTCATTAACACTAACGGCAATCTAGTGTTTGATTTTTATATAATTCTATTGAATTTTACTATACTAAATACAAATTATAAATCCTTAGCTTCAATGTCGTTAAAGACCATAAGTGTTATTTTAGCTTAGCATTGTGCCTCCTTCAAATACCGATTAACTATACTTAAATGTGGCTAAAATCCCTTAACCACATTATAGCTCTATCCTGATATATTTTTTGTATTATTACAATGTTAAAACGCGGCTAAAAACAAAACATTCTACTAAAGCGGCGTTTAAGCTTAGGATTTGCTACAATTAAATTAAAAAATTGCAAAAATAAGAGAGTTAAATATAAAAATAACGATAATAATTCGTTTAATTCATATTATTGTCACTATAGAAATACAATAAAACCTATATTACGAGTACTAGGAACTTGCATAAATACTTTTAAAATTTCTGTTTCATTCTTAAAAACTATTTATCACGTTAAGTTGGACAACATTTTACTAAATTTGCTTGAAATACAAACAAAAATAATTTTAAAAACGTAATATAGTTTAAACATTAACAATCTAGCAAAATAATCTTATGTATTAAAAAATCAAAGTTATTCCATATCTCTTTAAGCTCAGTAAGTCATTATTTTAAACTCTCATTTAGGAGTAATAGATTAATTAATCATTTTCATATTACCATATTATATTGCCATAACATTGAGGAAGTACCTATTACTAGGTCTCTAATCTCTCAGAAAATAGGCCAGTCACATCATATACTATTATCTTAATTATTAAGGTAAGTATTAATTACATAACCTACAATTTAATCAGTTTTAATAGTAGCATATGTCTTTTATTTTAACCTTGTACTTGCATTAAAATTTTCTTTGGTTTTCCAGAACACAAGTTTATGCGAAGGAAATTATAGGCGATAGTTTTTGCAATACGTTAAATTTCTAACGAACTTTTATTTCTTGCGAACGAAATTCTTCAGTAATAATATTGGGGTTTTTGAGGTATTTATCATTTAAAAATCGCAGTTAAAAACGCCGTCTAAGTCATTAAGAACATAATGTTTTCATATTTGTTGCATATAAAACAGACCTGCGACACATTTTCAGGTAAGCTCCTGGGTTTGAATTCAAGACTCTCCTTTCTGTCACAAAATTACGTATGTTCAGAAAATCCCCAGTAGTCAGCGATTTCACGATTACTTTAGAATAATTTATTGCTATCTACTGAAGTTCTAGCTTCAACAAACGAATGCCACGCTCGCCACAACATATCCCAATACATTATGATTGATTATAAGTATTCCGTTCACTCTGAGTAAAGCGAGTAACTCATTTCTTCAGACAAATTTCCTTGCACCCCTTTTTTATGCTGTGTTCTAGCTTTTTTTTATTTGTGGCATCCATTTTTGCGTGGGAGTAATGATTTGGTTTGTTTTTTATGCTTTGGTAATGATGTCTCATGATGTTTCGTCTCCAAACTGTGTTCTGGTACAATCTTCAGGTAAATGGCAACATCAATGGAGTTTAGGGGTTTACGAGAGACACGTAGTTCATGAGCAATATTTGTATCAATAGATTGCCTACGTTTAAGTTGCAAGTATTGGTTTTCTTTATTTGAAGTTGTATTGAGTAATCCCGAGATAGAACTTAGCTTGGCCTTCGATGATGAAACGTAAAGTTTCTTTTGTGGCCCTTTTGATCTCATTACTTGGAAATCATCTTCAGAATCCTCATTTAAATCAGGGGGATAGTAATCTTTATCTTGCACAGAATCATCGGAATTAAAATCCCATGGATAGTCTAGCTGCTGTGTGTCGATGCTACAATTCATATTAAGTCCAAGCAAGCCATGACATACCGAAGGTTCTTTTAACGGCTTCACTTGTCAAATCCAAGGCAAAATTTTCTGTATTTACCGCTGAATTGAAACATGTTTATCGTATTCTCTAGTCGAGAGATGCGAATCGTATGTTGTGTTTTCACAAAGAATCAAAAACACTCGCGGTCACAGAATAAGGCCTAGTATAAATAGTGGTCACGTTATCGAGCCCAGAAAGTATTCGATTGTCAAAAACGACTCCGATGGTATTTCTTCAGTTTTATTATTTTCTTCCTGACTGGTGATCATTCTCAATATCTTATTATCTCTGTTGGAAGAGTTTTGTAATAATGGATTCATAGGTATGACACTTCAATCCACCCCCGAGGCGGGTTGGCAGGGCGCGCACAAAAGGGAATGCGAGTGAAGATAGCGGCATTTTTATGTAGTAATGTTGAATAACGGCATTATGTTCTTGACTCCAAACGCGACTATTTTCTTTTTCCTTCTAAAATGCCGTTAAAGTTTTATGCAATATGTATACTCACAATAAAAATGTATCCAAATACAATGCTATAATGTCGTTATGAATCTTTTACCACATTTAAGCATAGCATTTCAGTTAACGGCATTATTATATAGCACTTACATCGTAAATCATAGTAAAGAAAGAATTAAGGTTTGGTGCTCTTAACCGCATTTTAGAAAGGTATTGCTACTTGGCGGCATCTTAGGATTGTAGGCATTCAAATAATCATACAATAACGGCATTTTGTTATTTTGAATCTTCCTAACTAAAAGAGCTAGGAAGATACTGATTAGACAGATCGATAGATATTTTTTTTCTGATTACGATGGCATAATAAAGTCAAAATCGGACAAATGTTAGATAACGGCATTATAGCTTAAGGACGGCAGCGCGGTGAGGGGGTGGTATTTTTGGAAAGGGGAAACCAATGCCATCTTAAATCGAGAATCAGCACCTCCAAAATCCTGTGGCTGGATTCTAAAGCCAAGCCTATTGCTTGGTTAAAGCAACTCATCAATCAAAATCGGTATCGTTTATAACCAACAATATTTGTTTGCCTCCTTAAGTGGTTTTACACAAAATTATCTCTTGTTATGTATGAGAACAAAATTGTACAAACACTTTTCTAATCGGTGTACAATTCATCAATCGGCTCATCAACACATCATTGCTTGGCTAGGTAGGTACCTAACATATAATCAATAAAATCTATTTTTCTAAATTTAAAAATCGAACTACGCAATTCCAATTACTTGCTGTGTAGGTTGTGCAAACAACAAAACAAATCGGTGCACATTCCTTTTTTCTTATTCCTATAATTACGTAGTAGGTAGTTATGGCTCCTGGCCTATACGCGGAACGCACACTCCGCATAAATGCACCTGCATCGCAGACTGCGTAGGCGTTTCGTGGTATTTGATAAGATGTCTAGCCCTAAGGAATTTTATTAATTAAAACAGTCTAATATCGACTCCTGAATGAATTGTTCGTCTTTTATTTTTAAATATAGTTTTTAAAAACATATTTTCCCCGCGTCGCGTTTTGACTGGCGCTGCGGACAGGATATCGGCGCGAAATTATCCTGCACCTGTGAGGACCTCGCATCGGTCCGAGTGTAAAACTGTTTCGCGAACGTATTAACGTAAACCGATATCCACGAAACCTAAATAAATTTGTCGCGCGTTCGATCGGGTTATATGGTGACGTGAACAACATTCAGCAGCAGCTCTAATTGGAGGAAATGGGGAAAAGCGTACTGTGAGTAGACCTCTTCACTATCCTGCCTATCCCTGTTCTTATTCCATTGGCTGTGTAATTAGTTAAGTTAGTCATAATATATAATTTCTATACAACATCTATAGGAGTTATATCAGTGTGTTAATTAAGAAAATATATATGTAATTTTTTAATATTATTTTTATTAAATGTGAAAAGAGTTAAAATAAATTAAAAGAAATAAAATATTTGTTTTAAGAAATTTAATTGAAATAAAATAAATTAAAATGAATTAAATAATTAATGTGAAATATATAACTGGATAAAATAAATCCATAAATTAAATACTTGAAAGTGTTAAAGTAATTATAATATTGTGTAGAATAAATTTAAATTAAGAAAAATGGAGGAAATACGCACTATTCCTCGAGAAATAATTGATATCATCCCTCGTTTTGATGGTGATGAAAGAATGCTAAACTTATTCTTAAAGAAAAGTGAATATGTTATTAATTCATTTAGATCAGAATTCCAAAATACGGCACAAGACATATATATATTTCATACCATAACCAGCCGCCTGATAGGCAAGGCCGCCCACCTTATCAGTGAGCGTCAAGATGTGATTTCATGGAACGAATTAAAACAATTGTTATCTCAACATTTCGGCGACCCTAGGTCTGAAGAGTGCATTGCTATAGAGTTGGAAAATCTTAAAATTTCACATGGCGAATCATATCTTAACTTTTGTAATCGTATTCAGAATGTCAGAAGCACTTTGTTTGCCAAGTTAAATTTAATTAATGATGATGGTCTTAGAAAAGCTAAAATAACAATTTATAATCACATGTCCTTAAATGTTTTTCTGTATAATTTACCGGAGAACATGATACGTGTAGTGCGACTTCAAAAATGTGATAAGTTGGAAGATGCTTTAACTATAGTTATGGAGGAAGTGAATTTCTTAAACCAATATAATTCTCGTAATAAAAATCGAAATTTAATTTCTCAGCAGTATTCAACTCAGATAAAACCAGTGCAAAATTTAAAGCCATTTTTTCCACAAAACAATAATTTAGTACCGAATTTTTCACCCCAAAATCAATCAGGCTTTAAGTTCGGGATCCCAGGACAAGCTAATTTTAAGTATGGTATCCCAGGACAGGACAATTTTAAGTATGGTATCCAAGGACAGGACAATTTTAAGTATGGTATCCCAGGACAGGACAATTTTAAGTATGGTATCCAAGGACAGGACAATTCTAAGTATAGTATCCCAGGACAGGCTAACTTTAGATACGGTATCCCACAACAATCTAACTTTAAATTCGGTATCCCACAACCGACAGGTTATACACCATTTGTGAATAACAATAATCAATTCGGATTTAATAATCAACCCCAATACAAATTTGGTATTCCACAGACACACCAACAACAGCAACCTGATAATTTTTATGATAATGACGTCTCAATGCGTACTGCACCTCAATTAAAACCAGCTCATGTAGCTCCACGAACATCAAATAATTTGTTTTATACCAACGAATTAACCGTGCCGGAATACACGGAATACGCTGTGGATAATAACTGTGACCCGGAAAATTATGTTCAATATAACTATCCAAAAGCACCTGCATATGAAATTGTCAAAATTAATTGTACCACAGCTTCACAAGATGTTTCAGAAAATAAAAATGTTCAGTTATCAGTTTCGGAACCAAAGGAAGTAATAAAAATTAACCACCATGAGGCTGAAAAATTACCTCATATTGAAATTCCAGAAATTGGTACAAAATTCATGATTGATACTGGCAGCACCAAATCATTCATAAGCCCGGAAGTTGCCAACAAACATTTTTCTGAATTAAAATATAGTGAACCGTTTGAGATAGTTAGTACTCACGCGCGCAGCTCTCATAACGAAGTCATTCACATTCCGCTCTTGAAAACTTTTCGTAGTACAGACTCTCACAAATTTTATGTTTATAATGTTGATAGTAATTATGGAGGACTAATCGGCTCAGATTTATTGAAACAATTGGATGCTAACATCGATATGAAAAATCTTATTTTGAAAACAAGTAACGCTGAAATTCCCATAATTTACAGTCCACCATTTACAGTTTGCGTTGAACCACGTTCTGAAAATCTATTAAAAGTTCCTGTTGATCTGCGTAACAAGGAGGCAGTAGTAAGCCTGCGGAACGGAAATGAAAATAACAATGCAGACGCACTCTCTCAAATTAGATTAAACGCTTTAGGTAAAAATAACAACGATGACCAGCGATTATTATCAGTTCAAGTAGGAGACACTGATGAAACTGTCTTTATCAAGGGTGTTAATAGAGGCAAAGATAAACCTAGGTATCATAGGGCCAAGGTAAAAGAAAAGATAGATAGAAACGTAGTTACAGAAGAAATTAATGCGAGAGACACTAACGTTCCAGCTAAAGATATACGACGTCCTCCACAGGTTCGTCCTGCTACTGACCCAAGCAGTAATGACCCAGGCTCTTCAGCTCCAGAAGCTTGAGAAGAATCCCGGCGTGCTCCCGGTCAGAGAAGGAACCGCTCTTATGTCGTATGACAACTGGCTAGTTATTAAGATATTAGATACTAGGCTTATTAAGGAAGATTTAGATTTAAATGCGAATAGATATAGAGAATTAGATAAGTTAGTTTTTAACTCTCCGTCGAACATAAGTACATCTGCCTTAATTTACGTTAATGATGTAAAGCTTCAAGTCGACCATGTCCTGAGTATTACATTTGAAAAATATTCACAAATTGTTCCAAGTAATCGTCAAAAGAGAGGACTCATCAACCCATTAGGATCTTTAATAAAAACCCTTACAGGCAACTTGGACAACAATGATGCAATTAAATATGACAATATAATAAAAAAGTTAAACTCTCGCCAACACTCTATAGAAATGAAAACCACTCTTGTAGCTGAAATGATGAGACTGTTTACGAATTATACATCAAAGATAACTGACAATCTCGCACAATTGAGCTCTACAATTAATCAAATTAATAGCGATATTTCGATTACCACTTACACTAATGATATCATATATCTTTACAATTTATTTTTACACAACTTTCAGATTATATATGCAAAATTGAACGAGATTGAAAACATCTTAGCTTTTAGTAAAATAGGAGTACTACATCAATCTGTAATTAATTCAAATGAACTTATTAAAATTCTTAATGTTATAGAAAAAACCGATAGACTTATATTTAAGGCAACTCTTGATAATATTATAAAAATTGAACAGTCTATGACATTAAAATCATATTTTAAGGATAGTAAGATAACTTTTGTTATAGAAATTCCGTTAGTTAAGAAAGATACTTACTTTTATTACAAAATTGTTCCTTTACCCGTCACCCAACCTGAGACCAATCTTACCTTAATTATATTGCCTAAATATCCATACCTTATAGTGAAGGGGTTGAAATCTAACTCTCTGTCTACCCCCTGCCGTACCATTGGAGATAAAACTTACCTATGTGATGAAGCGCAGACCATAGTACCCGTTGAAGACACCTGTATCCTTGCTTTGATGAAATACTCTAAAAACGTCCCATGTAAACAGATACCCATAGAACTTGAGGATGTTAAGATCGAACCAATCCATAGAAACCGTTGGATAATTTACTCTAAATCAGCTGTTGAACTTACCAGACTATGCGCTAATGAAATACTACATTACACTATTTTTGGCACTTACTTGCTCACTATTGATGATGATTGCGATTATAATATAACGAAGCACCGATTACGAAAACATACAGCTGCTGGAGAAAGCCTTTCTTATCCGAAGCTGCCATTAGTTACACTTCCTGATAATCTGAAGATGGAGACTCCAAAAATCGTGAAACCAGTGAAACTGAACGGAATTGACTTAACAAATCTAAAAGTTTTATCATATGCGTTGGAAAATAGTGAAATACAGAGTGATAGTGTAGTGAATACGAAGAGTGTTAGCATAGGCACCATTGTCTTATATATAATTTTAGTTATAGGTTTTATATCTTTTCTCGTATATAAAAAATGTTTCAATGTTAAATTTTGTAAACTCTTCCCAGGTCGAAATCATCCTCCGAATCAAAATTGTTCTTCAGATGATTTCGAACTTAAGGAGGGAGGAGTTATGGCTCCTGGCCTATACGCGGAACGCACACTCCGCATAAATGCACCTGCATCGCAGACTGCGTAGGCGTTTCGTGGTATTTGATAAGATGTCTAGCCCTAAGGAATTTTATTAATTAAAACAGTCTAATATCGACTCCTGAATGAATTGTTCGTCTTTTATTTTTAAATATAGTTTTTAAAAACATATTTTCCCCGCGTCGCGTTTTGACTAGGTACAGTGCGCGTCAGATTTAAGTATCCCCTTTGTCTACAAAATATTTTCTATAACTTCTATTCCATTGTAACTGGTAACCAATTTTAGCATGCAAAAATTAGTCACGCCGCGCAGGATCGAACCTCGCACCCATATTATCCAGATTCTCAAATTCTCGACAGTAAACCAACTGAGCTATTTAGCTGATAGACGGTGCGTCGAATTTTGTCTATAGGTATAATTAGTCCCTAGTCTTAAAGCAAAGTTTTACCATTATTTTATTTATGTTATAGATGAGGGTAGGGTTTGATTTGATATCGTTTGTAGCGGACAAAGTATATTTGTCACTCGTCTTATATTGTGTGGTTTGCTTTGTGCGTATCTCAGAGAGTTTTGAGTGTTTTCAACGATGCATCATATGAGTAACATTATAAGAAAAAAATTGCTGTTCTTTATGAACAAAGAGTCAGTAAGGAAGAAATTGCACGACAACTTGGCATTACAGTAAGTGTAATTTTTTAATTTAGATATTTTTTTGTTCGAACAGTTCAGTGACGAAACATTTATTAAGTTTGTATAATGTTTTTCTAGGTGAGAACAGTAAGGCTATGGGTGGACAGATATCTGTCTACTGGTGATGTGAAAGCTAATAAACCCGGCTGCATCTCAACGTATAAGCCGTTGAGATGCAGCCGGGTTTATTAGCTCACAACGCCACCAAGATATTGTGAATCATGCAATGGCACCATTTGCATCAACTCGCATCACTGCTCAGCAATATGGCATATATCTGTCAACTGTGAGGCGACACTTGCATGCTGGTAATATACACAATTATCGGCCAACAAGAAAAATTAAACTCTCAGAAGATCACCGGAGGGCAATAATTAGTTTTGGATATGAATACCTTAACTTTGATTGGGAGAACAATATAGTTATTTCAGTGACGAAAAGACATTCAGATCTGACACAGGCGGTCGGAAAATATTCTGGAGAAAACTAAATGAGCGATACTTGCCACAAAACATTCAGCCTGTAAAGGCAAGAATGGTAGAATAACTTTAGGTAAGCTATTTTATTAGTAGCATTTTAACTTTTTCATAATAGTTTGACTTTTAGATCTAACTACACAATTACGCTTCTGTAGTAAATTTAATGTTTTTTTTTAGGTTATTGGGGATGGATGTCGTCAATGGGACCAGGCGAATTGGTGGAAGTTGCTGGTCGCATGAATGGAGAGCAACATCTAAATGTTGCAAGACATAATGTTGCCGTCTGTCCGTGTCGCCTATCCAGATGGACAAATTTACTTTGTCCACGATAACTGTGCCGTCCATCGCTCAAGAATTGTAAAGGAGTGGTTATCATCACAACCTGACATAACTGACATTGCATGGCCATCTAAAAGTCCAGATTTGAATCCAATAGAAAATATGTGGGGTCAAATGGTTCTCAATTGGGACACTAGTGATGTAAGGTCCAAGTCTAACTTACAAGACGAAGTTTTGAGGACCTGGGAAATAATGCGTGGTAGTGAGGCAAGCTGGAATATGGTCACTCATATGAAAAGTAGATTGCTGCAAATTATTTTAAACGAAGGTCATCCGATACGTTATTAGAGATTTGTTTTTACACAAAAAAGAAACGTGAACATGATATTTTGTATATGTATAAAAATATTATGAACATTTAAGTCAAAAAGTCAAAGTCAAAACGTTTATTTCCTTAGAAGCACATAGCCTACATGGACAGGTCAACTTAAAATTAATAAAACTAAATTGCTTAAATAACAAATATCAAGGAAATAACATTGTCTTGACAGTTCGCTTCAATGTTTTATACTGAGTTGAGAAGCGAATAGAACAACACAGCTATATCAGTTATTACAATTTTGTAGTTATTACAATTTTGGAGTTCTTATTTATAGGTAACTATTATAAGTTTAACATTTACAATAAAAAAAAAAATGTTTGTCATATAAGGAAGCTATTATAACATGAGCATATCAGTCCTGGTCAACCAGAATTATTAGAGCCTGTTACTGTGGAACTAAGCAACATCTATCCAAGCTGCATCATCCTTTATATAATCATTTATAGAGTAATACGCTTTTTTCATTAGACTTCTCTTAATAAATGATTTAAATTTTCTAATAGGAAGCTCTGTTACATTATGAGGAAGCTTATTATAAAAACGTACAGAGTTACCCATAAATGATTTGCCTAGTTTTTTTAGTCTGTAAGCAGGAATTAGTAATTTTTCTTTACTTCTCGTGTTAATACTATGTACGTCACTTTTTCTTAAAAACAAGTGCTTATTCTTGTGGGTGAACATCAAGTTCTCAAAAATGTACTGTGAGATTACAGTTAGAATGTTAATCTCTTTGAATTTTTCTTTGAGGGAGTCACGTGGTTTCATTTTATATATTGCACGTACAGCCCTTTTTTGCAGCACGAATATAGTTTGAATATCGGCTGCAGCACCCCAGAGTAGGATACCATATGACATAATACTATGAAAGTAACTAAAATAAACCAGTCTAGCTGTACCCTCATCTGTGATATATCTCATTGTTCGCACTGCATAAGCGGCTGAACTAAGTCTACCTGCAAGGTTTGTAATTTGGGGTTTCCATTGTAGACGAGAATCAATATGTAAACCTAGGAACACTGTTGAGTCAACGAGCTCGAGAATTTCATCGTTTAATATGATTTTTGTAGGAAATTCTTTAACATTAGGGAGTTTGAATTTAATACATTTAGTTTTTTTTGCGTTTAGCAGTAAGTTATTAACCGTAAACCAATTTAGTACTAGTGACAGTGAGTTATTTACATCGTCAAAATTATTTTTATTCCTATCAACTTTAAATAATAAAGAAGTATCATCAGCAAATATGACTATGTCACAAAGGTCTTTAGCAAAATACGGGAGATCATTTACATATACTAAAAACAAAAAAGGCCCAAGTATTGATCCTTGTGGAACCCCTAATTCGATTTTTGATCCTGAGGATCTTTCATTACCTACTTGAACCATTTGAATTCTATCGGTCAAGTAGGAATGTAGTAGCTCAAGGGCTTTGTTGTGTATGCCGTAATGCTTTAATTTATTTATAAGTGTTGCATGGCAGACACAATCAAAAGCCTTGGAGAGATCACAGAACACGCCGATAGTATTTTGCGCTCTATCCCAAGCCGCCAAAATGTGCTTTATCAATAGTGTTCCAGCATCAGTAGTTGATCTACCTTTGGTGAAGCCAAACTGATTGCTATGCAGAAGTCTGTTGCGATCAAAGTGATTAATTAATTGTGTTAAAATAATTTTTTCAAAGATTTTACTCATTACGGGAAGAACTGAGATAGGCCGATAATTTGCAGGATCAAATTGAGTACCAGATTTATGAAGAGGGACAAGCTTGCCATATTTCATGAGATCCGGAAAGATACCAACATCGACACAGCTGTTAAAAATGAAGGCCAGGAGGGGGGCAATATCATTAATAATATTACCTAGCACTTTTGTTGAGATATTCCAAAGATCTTCTGTGTATTTGATGTTGAGAGATTTGAATGTTTTCACTATGCAGTCGGCAGTTACATGAGTAAAGTAAAAGACTTCAGCACATGCATCTACGGATGCCTCTAATAGTTCCACAGCCTTAGATGTAGATGAGTTTAATGACTGCGTTATAGTTTTCGGTATGTTACAGAAAAAACTTTCAAAAGCATTGGCAATGTCAATGTCTTTGACTAAGATATTATCATTAATTTTTAACCTAATCTGTTTACTACGGGGTACTGATTTGCCAGTCTCATTATTGATAAGCTTCCAAGTGGCTTTAACTTTATTTGAAGAGTTAATTATTTTATTCTTGTGAAAATTTGATTTTGCTATGTTGCATACTTGTTTAAACAATTTTCCGTAATTTCTGACATATGTTATGAATTCATCATCATTTAGTTTAGATTCTCTTTCCGAATAGAGATCATATAACTTATTTCTACTTTTATAAATACCAGGCGTAGCCCAATCTGTGAATCCTACTTTTTCTTTAATTTTGCAAGTTTTCTTTGTAAATACTTCGTTATTTTCCCTTGCTATTGTTTCTGATAAAAACATAAACAATTCATTAGGGTCATCACCAGTAGGTAATGTTAAAAGTCTTTATTCTACTCTACTTTGAAAAGCTAAAATACGTTCATTAGTTATGGGTCTGTATGTAAATTCTAATAACTTATTATGACCTCTTTCTAAAGAAAACTTAATACTCTGACCATAGTGGTCTGAATTAAAATGTTTAACTACTTATTTTACTGTTGGTGACTGAGAGGAGAACATGTTATCTATGCATGTTGCAGTAGTTGATGTTACGCGCGTATATCATGAAAATTATTTCTCATATTAAAACATTTAAATAAATTAATTAGTCTGTCTGCAAGAGGATTACTAATGATATCAATGTTAAAGTCTCCACATACAATAATAGTTTTATTACAAGTAAATATTTTCAGTAAGGCATCCTCCATGGTAGACTCGAAGGTTGCCTGATCCGCAATCGGAGGTCGATAAACGCAAACACAAATATGTCGCTCAAGTTCCACACAAGACAGTTCAATGCATCTCTCAACACTTAACTTAGCAATATCTTTACGTTCTTTAAATTTTAGATTATTTTTAACCAGGATAACAGTTCCGCCTCTAATAGCAGTACTTCTTTTGAAACTACTAGCACAAGAATAATTACTGTAATATGGTATTGACTGATTACTTGTGATCCAGTGTTCTGATATGCACATAACATCTACATTAAAACTATTTAGAAATAATTCTAATTCCAGAATTTTGCTGGGTAAACCTTGAATATTTTGGTGGACTACATGTAACTGCAAGTTGTTACCCATTGTCGGCAAAGTCAGTTTAAATTATGATAAGCTGACTTTGTTAAATCTACACCCTTATTAGCAGAATAACTAGCTAAAGATATAGGCTCGTCAGAAAACTTTGTTATAGAATTTATAACTGTGTCATTAATATTGTATGCTAATAATTTAGCAAGAACACCACTAAACTAGATAAACAGTTAACGAGGGTAACGGAAAACGTTTTCAACAGCTTGGCAGAGTTCCAGCTAAAAGCGCGCTAAATAACTTAATGCGTTGTTCAAACGGTAAGCGATAACATTAGTGCTAATGTGTTATTGTCAACGTAATTTTCGGAATAGGTTTGATTCCTGTCTGTTCATTTCTGAAATTAATTCTTTATATTTATTTATTATTTAAAACTTGACATTTGTGTTATTGACTATATTATTTGCAATTTGACATATTTATTAAGTAATTGAATTTGATGATTTGTTTGGTTTGACATTATTAGTACTGAATAACCAGTGTAAACAAAATGTAATTGTGACGTATAATCATATTATCAATAAATGACTATTAATGACTATTAATACATTATTTAATTTCTGGTTTCGGGTCTGGGTGTTTTCTATCTTTATGTTTGTATTTACAAAAAATATATATCTATGAAGTATATCAGTCACCTAACACTCATAGTACAAGATCTGCTTAGTTTGGGGTTAGGTGATGCTGTGTGAGTAGTCCGGAAATTTATTTATTTAAAAAGTAATAAGTAAAAGAAAAAAAAACTTATATTACACATGTTCTTATATTTTTGCAAATAAAGTATATTCTATTATCTTTTTATCTTTATATGACATAAAATGAGGAACAGTATGAAAACTAGGGTCCCACAGGCTCCCGAACTAATTAAAAACTGTATTTCCCATTGTAGGAGCCAGTGGCTTCTTGTGGCATATCCCTGAACTCGTGTTTTGGACATGATCGTCATACTGAACCACTTTTATAAGAGAAAAAAGTACTTAAACTAAATATGACTGCCTCAGTGGCGCGGGCGAAGGTCCGCTTGCGACGCAATAGTTAGCGGGTTCGATTACCGCCGAGGGATCAATTTGTATGTTCTGGAAGTACTTTCTACTTGGTCTGGGTGTTTAATATCTTTTGGAGGTTATGTCTGTTCACGTCCGTAAGTGGTTACCCTCTGAATCCTTACACGTGACCTCCGGGTGGTGCTAAGAACAGTCTCTGGTGGTAGGCTTCGGCCGCGGCTTGTCACCACCCGCCGGGCTGTGCCATTGCGTGAAGCGATTTTTTCGTGTTTCGTAATGTGGTCCGGAGAAGCCTTCTATCTACCTTCTAAGTCTTCATGCTCCATCTTAGGCCACATCGTCACTTTACATCAGGTAAGATTGTGGTCAAATGAAGGCTTTTAAAAAAAAAATCTGTTATATTAAGTCGGTATATAAGATGACTAGAACCCCTGGCACAAGCTGTGAGAAGCTGAGCCACGGGACTAAATGTTGCTGTGTGGATTGTCCGCAAATATTTATTTTATGACATTTTCAAGAAAAACTTGAGCTTGATTTTGATCTAACCTCATGAGTCACTATACCGATGAGGTTGACAAGTATAACATAAGCCTTATGAAAACACTCAAAGTCGAGCAGTGTAATATGGCGAGCTATGATGAGTTTCTTCACGTGAATTATTTGGAAATATAAAGGCGGGTTATCAAAATAGCCAAGTGTAGGGTTGGCTATGCCGGTGACCGCTCATCGATGATATCGAACCCTCTTCATAGCCATTTCTTAGCCAATAGGTACCTTCGTGCGTCGAATTGAATTGAATTGAATTCGCTCCCTGCTTCTCTATTTCCTGAATATCTTCAAGAGTGACCAAATACCTTACACATCGACATTTACCATCAGGTGAGATTGTGGACAAAAAAACTCTATCGTCCATAAAAAACTGCCAAAGTTAAACAATTTAAACGTCTCATTTTAGTAGCTCTACTAAAAAGTCCGTATTTCATGAAACCACTTTAGAAATGGAACATTTAAAAACTATTCCACATTGCCTTACCTAATTGAATAACATATTTCACGAAAATGTATGAAAAGACGTTTATTTCTTTAAAGTTCGCGAAGCAGATTAAAAGTAGGTTATATGTCAGGTTTTCAGCAAAAATTCAGCATTCGTTTAAATGCCATTTCCTCCCAAATGCGTCTATCGCGAACGCCGGCTATGAATTATTCAAGAGCTACATGTTTTAAAGAAATCACAGGATATGTTAGCGAACTACTTAAGTGCAATTACTTATTAAAAATCACTAAAAAGGTTTTTAATCGATTCATTCTGTAAAAATATAAATAAGTTGATGTTTGTAATATATTTAATTAATTATTTACTTTATCTTACTCTATTATTATACAGGCAAGTCCCAATACAATAAGGAAGAATGGCAAAAATAGTTATAAAAATGACAATTTATATAATACTAACTAGCAAACGTTATTTTGCAAAATGAAAATAGATAGTAGCCGATTCTCAGAGCTACTGAATATGCATAATAAAATTTGGTAAGAATTGGTAAAGCCGTTTCTAACATTGTGACATGGAAATTTTATAGATTAGTTATTCAATAAAAAGAAATTTACTTTTAAAATAAATTGTCATGTTAATCGAATATCAATTTAGATCATTAATGAAATTAATGTCCAAAATATATATATAGTGTAAAACGTGGCTGTTTTGAACTCGTTGAGAAAGCCATACAGAAAATCTAAGTTTTAGCCTAGTAAATTTTGGATAGCGCGTATGAAAGGCATTTTTATTTTGAGTAGATTTGATTTGGAGTCTTCGCAACATATTTAGTTCTAAAATGATGATGTTAGTCATATTTGATGATTTACATAGAAACATTCACCCTCCGGTCTGGGCCAGTGCGTGAAACGATTTTTTCGTGTTTCGTAATGTTGTCCGGAGAAGCCAACTACCTTCTCGGACTTCATGCTCATCTTAGACCACTTCATCACTTTACATCAGATGAGATTGTGGTGAAATGAAGGCTTATCAAGCTTAAAAAAACAATAACTTTGTGCTTCTACAATATAACCTATTTACAATCGTACAGGGTGGATTTTTAAGAACGGACCAAAATGACAGGTAATTTAACCATTATAGTAACATAGAAACGGTCTTGGGAGACAACTACAAAATATATAAATTAATATTTTTAAAGAAATATTGAACTGCAATTTCATATCTTGGTCACCTAAAAAACTGTTAATATAGGCAAAAGTATTTTTTTATCCAATCTGTTCTGCGCAATATATCATCTAATTTCGAAACATTTCATCATATTATGATTATCCATTTATGTCATCAGTATAACAGCAAGTCACAATATTTTTGCTTGTTAACATCGCGGATTGTAACTATCAATACAAACACAAATATTATACTGTTAGATTTAGATAACAAAAAGACTTAAAAAAAACAATTCTTAACAATAAACCTTTTACTTCTGTTTTTACAATGAAATCAACAAAATTAATCAGACTTACAGTAACAATCACTATCACAAAATAACGATTACACACTTCAAAATTCACTAAACCTAAGTACAATGGCTCACGCGACCCTAAATCACAACCGACAGAGATTCTACGGACGTCCGTTCGCTATGACAACCGAAAAGCAAGTGGGCGAGCTGGGCGGCCTGCGCTGCTTTTATAGGCGGAGCTAGGCTGCCTATCTAGATGTTCCTTACACGGCCTTTCCTGTACATATGTGTCGTCCTCGACATATTATCTCAATTCAGTGCCGTTACATGTTATGCATGAAACCGAAGGTCCAGCCTCTACTTCATCCAATAGAGGCATTGACGGATCTGCTGCTTGAGGTGTCTCTCCATCATCCATTAGAGGCATGGATGGGTCAACTGTTTGAAGAGTTTCCACCATCGACGTTAATTCCTCCTCATGTTCGTCATCATCATTATCTAAAAAAACAAAGTTTGGTTAAAGACACTGTATTTTTAGCTATAAAGGGATGTCTTGAACCATTTAACCGTTTCATTCATGTCGTCTTTCTATCAATTCATACGTCTTTCTTTCGATAAAAATAAAAACACTCATTCATCATCTAAAATAAGCAGAGACGTCTCTTTCGGAAAAACCAAACCAATTCCTAGGCCTCTCTGTTATAGCAGTGCGGAATCTCGCACTTCGTAGCTGAGCTCTGTCGTCGCTCAGCAATCGCCACCTGTAACAATGATCCGACAAACGGACCAGTTTGACACGCAGGCCGTATCCGTGCACGTGTCAAACCTCCTACACGCAGGACACTTCCTTACGCGTGTAGGGCCCTCACACGCAGGACACTTCCTTGCACGTGGAGGTTGTCTCAACCACGCAGGCCGTATCCTTACACGTGTTGAGACTGCCAACTCGTTCCGCACGCAGGACACTTCCTTGCACGTGGGAGAAGTCCTCACACGCAGGCCGTATCCTTGCACGTGTGAGACTGCCAATTCGTCTCGCACGCAGGACACATCCTTACACGTGAAGAAGTCCCCACACGCAGGCCGTATCCTTACACGTGTTCGTAGCTAGAGCATTGTAGCGACGAACTATCCTGCATCACCATACTTGACGTAGTGTAGTGACAAACACCACAACAATCACATTCTGAAACAGAGTATCATCACGACAACAACGGTCAACTTACTCTCAAAGAACGCAGCGCATGTCTCGGGGCACCACTCGCCTTTCCACAGCACCATGTGCTGGGCGGCAGCCTGAGTAGTCTTCCCATAACTACCACTTAGCAGTCGCAGTTTGTATCGACCGCTCGGTAGTATCTCCGTCACCTTATAAGGACCACGCATACCAGGATCAAGTTTTCCTGTTGACTGTGAAAACTTTATAACAAACACAGAATCGTTAATCTTAAACTGTCGAGGCGGGGCCCTATTTTTATTGACCCTGTTGTCCTGTCTAGTTTTGTTACTTCTAAGCAGTTCACGGGTTCTACTTCGAGTTAATTCACGAAGGGCTTCCCTATTGGGTGTTGAACCTTCAACGGCAACATCTCGTACTAATGCACGAACAATGGGTGTTGTTGCCTCCGTACCAATCAGAAGATTCAATGGGGAAGCCTGCGTAGATTTTTGCTTAGTGATATTTAGCACCAATTGTGATTTCCACAACACCTTTGACCAAGAAACTTCTTTGTGAGCAGCCTGTATCCTCAGCATATTAAGAACGGTACGCATATATCGTTCGGCCTGACCGTTCGCCTGATGCATCTCTGGGGTTATATAGTGAAGGTCACATCCGAGCTCATTTACCCATTTTACAAAATCCCTGGACTCAAACATGCGTCCCTTGTCTGTCACCATTAGTTTAGGCGCCCCAAATAAAGATACAGCCTGAGTTATGACACGTTTTAACTCAATTGTATCTTGCCTACAAATAGGGTAAAGGAGAGTGAACTTTGTGAAAGCATCTACCATGAGTAAGATAAACTTGTACCCTTCAGAAACCGGAAGGGGTCCTAACGCGTCAACATGTATCGTATGAAATGGAACATCCGGCTTCTCCCATGATGTGATGTTCTGTAATGGAGCTCGTGGCACTCTTTTTTGCGAGATGCAGACAAGGCAGTGAGCTACATATTTTCCTACGAATTGCTTAAGGCCTGGGAACCAAAAGTGTCTGAGGATAAGATCGTACGTTTTTTCTGTGCCTATGTGCTCATGCTCGTCATGAAACACACGTAAGAGACTTAACCGATGACCTTTGGGTATGTAACAAAGAGAGCGAGGCTCTTGACCAGTGGGGATGTACTTGTAGTACAAGATGTCATTTTGAACTGAATAGCGACTAGCGTCTAGCTCGCCATCTCGAAGTTTTTGAATGAGACTCTGAGTTTCCTCGTCAGCGGACTGAGCAATTTGGGCCCAGTTACGGGTCCTAATTTGGTTGACACTACTTATTGGGTTACGACTTAAATAGTCTGCATGTGACATCAGAACGCCTTTTCGATACTCAATCGAAAAGTCAAAATCCTGAAGATAGATCCACCAGCGGGCTACTCGAGGGAGAAGATCTTTTTTCCGCTCTGTTGACTTAAGAGCGTTGCAGTCTGTGACCACAATGAACTTCAGACCTACCAGATAGTGCCTAAAGTTCTGGAGAGCCTTAACAACGGCGAGTGTCTCTAATTCGTAGGAGTGATATTTACTCTCAGCTCCCTGAGTGGACCTACTAAAGTAAGCGACGACACGCTTTTTTGAATCTGGGTGAACTTGTAGGAGAACAGCACCATAGCCAATACTACTGGCGTCCGTGTGGACCTCAGTTTGAAGTTTTGGATCAAAGATGGAAAGAACAGGTGCTGAGGTCAGGGTTGATATTATGTCTAGACGGACTGCCTCACACTCAGGAGTCCAATTGAACTTAACATCTTTTCGAGTTAAATGAGCAATAGGAGCCGTACGAATGGCATAGTCTTTGATGTATCGCCTAAAATATCCAGCCAAGCCTAACAACTGGCGGACTTGTTTTACATTTCCTGGCGATGATGTGTCAACTAATGCAGCTACTTTTCTTGGACTCGGCCTGACCTGACCTTCACTAATTAGTTTCCCCAAATATTCTACCTCCGTGACTAGGAACGAACACTTTGCCAGGTTAATAGAAAATCCAGCAGAGGTAAGTGTTGTCAACACTTTACGCAATAACTCAATACCGTCCTCCACTGTGTTGCTCAGAAGGAGCACATCATCGACATAAACTAACACGGTACCTTGGGCTATATGTTCGCGTAAGGTATCGTTAATAATTCTCTGATACACAATCGGACTGTTAGCCAAGCCATAGGGCATTTTTAGATATTCAAAATGATCCTCCGGCGTTACAAACCCAGTAAGAGGAATAGACTCCTCTTTAAGAGGTATTTGGTGAAACCCGGTAGCCATATCAAGACTTGAGAAAAATTTAAAGCCACCCAACCTATCAATATGATCGTCTATTAAAGGAAGGGGGTAGCGATCTTTTACAGTGATTCGGTTTAATGCCCTGAAGTCAACACAAAGTCTGTCTGAACCGTCTCGTTTTTTTGACCAAAATAATAGGGCTAGCATACTCTGATGTTGAGCGCCTAATTATTCCTTTTTCTAAAAGGTCTTGTGTTATGTTTCGGACCTTTAATTTTTCCTGATAAGAAAGCTTGTACGGTCGGTAAACAACAGGTGTTGACTTGATCAGCCTTATCTCCATTTCACCAGTTCGAACCGTGGTGGCAGCTGTGCCAGATATGAGATAGTCTGAAAAGTTATTTACAACGGACATAAGACTCTCCAAATCATCACCTTTAAGAGGAGTATTTACCTTGGGTTTAGCAATTAGATGAGTTGTGTTGACCTGTTTGTATGTATCGGTCTCAGCGTGTGTCAAATACTGTTTGTCTTTGGTACGTATGTAAGTTATACCGTCCCTATTTAATACGTCAGTGCCTATGATTATGGGAGCACTCATTAGTGACGCTGGAACGACTACCAAATCTACTTCTACTGACAAGTCACTAAATTCTACCGGTAGTGTAACGTAGGATGTGGCAACTACTTCCCTGTCACTCAACCCTTTCAACACAAAGCGTTTAATTTTTGGCTGACATGAAATGTATTTAAGGACATCTGAGGATATGAGAGAGACGTCAAGGGCTCCACTATCAATTAATACATCTACTGGCACCCCTTTAACTACGGCTGATGTGATATCATTGTTTTTGTTGTCTCGAAAGGAGCAAAAGTTAACGCTACGTGGGTTGCGAGTTTCTGACCTGGCCTTGACGAAGCACTGGTTCTCAGAATGACCTGCTTTCTTACAGAAACTACATGAGTTAACAGGTAATTTAGGGTTAAGCTCATTTCTTTCCGAATTATCTGCTGACTTTGGTTTCATAACTGAGTCACGCTTTGTGCGAGGACAATTCCGACTAATATGACCCCTATCCCCGCACAGAAAACATTTTGGACCTACGATTTGGTTCTTTGTTTTCGTATTAGCCGGCTTTTTATGATCTAATTTATCACGCTTCAAAGTTGGTTTCGTGTAAATTGAGAGGAATGAGACGATCGAGTCGGGAGTTAAGTTAGCATTAGCCGCCGCTGCACGCACTTGGGGGCTATCTATTCCTCGGATGACAATGAGGGTCCTAAGCTCGTCGCTCAAACCCTGAACTATCCTCAAACGTAACAAAGTACGACGCGCATATTCTGCAAAAGTTGGATATTTGTCGGATGTCTTTATCATTGCGTCGAATAGGATGTTAGCAAAGTCAAGCTTACCAGGACAAAGGGACTTAAACTCTATTTTGAAATTTGTCCAGGTTCTATCGTTGGTTACCCATTCGCTTAGCCAGACCTTTGCGTCTCCTTTTAGGCAAGAAGCGACACGCGATAAGCATTCATGATCATTCCAATCATTAGCTACCCGAGCACGATCTACCTCTTCGCACCATGCGTCAATGTTGTTTATGGAGGGATCAAAGTTGGACACGTAATAGTTATGTGACCTAGCGGGCTGCATAGATTTGATTGCCTGCATTAACGCAGTAGCCAGACTGGATGATTCTGACGCAAAAACATTTGAGTCTACAGAAGGTTGCTGCTGAGACGTACTAGGTAAAATAGGGGGCACACTAACTACCACCGGTTCGAGTTTGGAGAGAGAAACCTGTCTCGCAGTTTGTGCGTTAGTGTGAATTCGTGGCGAGGACGATAACCTATCACGAATACTAGTTATGCTTCGAGAACGCGTGCGATCCCTACGCGAGTATGAGCGCGAAGAATGCCTATACCTAGCTCGCGAATGACGACCTTCAGTACCGTGAGAATCACATCGATCTCGGACACGTGAGCCACTCGGAGAATTACGTGGTGTATAAGAAGCAAGCTGCGACCTACCACGGCTATTTTTCGATCTACCCCCACGATCCCGCGATCTGCTGCGCCTTTCGCGTATTTTACTATGACGACCGTGTAAACTTATAGAATCGTGACGCCTAGCCTGATGCGCAAGCGACCGATCACGAGAAATCCTCCTACTTATAGATCTCACCCTTTTGCGCGATCTATTTCGGGTACGCCGTTCACGACTTCTTGAACCCCTCCCCATCTCTAGTGAGAGTCCTAATATGCCTAAATACCGATATCTAAGCTAGTAATCGTTAAAGCGAATGTGTAATCGTTATTTAAACAAAATAAAATGGAATTTATAACTTTAGAACACGAAATTGGAAAATTCCTTTGTTTACAACAGTAAACAACTTTCTTTGTTTTATTTCTTTTGAACAAAAATAAAAAGTGAGCAAATGAGTTGTTTATCCCACTTCTGATGTTAGATTTAGATAACAAAAAGACTTAAAAAAAACAATTCTTAACAATAAACCTTTTACTTCTGTTTTTACAATGAAATCAACAAAATTAATCAGACTTACAGTAACAATCACTATCACAAAATAACGATTACACACTTCAAAATTCACTAAACCTAAGTACAATGGCTCACGCGACCCTAAATCACAACCGACAGAGATTCTACGGACGTCCGTTCGCTATGACAACCGAAAAGCAAGTGGGCGAGCTGGGCGGCCTGCGCTGCTTTTATAGGCGGAGCTAGGCTGCCTATCTAGATGTTCCTTACAATACTATTTCATCATGCTCATTTATGACAATGAATCATTTTATTTCGAAGTTAAGCAATAGCTTCAAGCCACAAAATGTCTTACTGAATTTGTGCTTTTCAAAGCCAAATGACCGGTTGGTGAATATCACTTGTTCTTCGAACTCCGTAGAACATGCCGGTTTCCTCACGATGTTTGCTTTCGCCCATAATATATATGATTAAAGCGCACATAAATTTTGAAAAGAAAAATCCAAAAATCAAATGACAATCCAAAAACACCACCAACCCGCACTTGGCCAGCGTGGTGAATTAAGGCCTAATCTCTCTCGTCAAGAGTGAAGTCCCTGTGTCCCAGCAGTGGGAACGTTAATAGGGTGATGAAAACATATAATGTAGAACATAATATGTTCCAGAAAATAGTATAATAATTCGATAGAAGTAATTATAATGATGGTTCTGTCATGATTTTTACCAAAGAACAACCGACTTTTAGTTTGAAATACATATATCAAATAGCCGTGTTGGCTAAGTGGGACTACACTTGACTTTCATTTTAGCCCCGCCAAGCACCTTTGGATGTTTCTTCTTGAAAAATGTATATGTGCTTTAAAATACGTGCTTTAAGGGTGAAACATAAGTACAATATTGAATATAAAGTTAAGTGAAAATCATTTATTTGCGAATTCAAAACACATACGTTAATTACTTAATGAAGGTACACTCAAACTTAAAATTAACTTACAAGTATCTAACATAAGATGAAGGCTAAAGACAATCAAGATCCTTATAAGTGTCTTGCAAAAAGGTAATCACTCAGTGATTAATGTTGCACAGGGTGCAACCACTGAAAAATAACTAGAAAACTAAAAATTCAGTACCTCCTCCTCTGTTTTGTCAGACTAGACGTTAAAACACTTTGCTCATTGTCTATTCTAATAAAATAGCCAAGCGATTTTGCGACAAGTGACATTAGCTCGCTAAAGTGGCAGTGACATCCACCAACTAGATGGACGGACGACCCGGTGAAGGTAGCGGGCTCGCGGTGGTTACAAGCTGCTACCGACCGAAGTCACTGGAAGTCTTTGAGGGAGGCCTATGTCCAGCAGTGGACGTCCTACGGCTGAAATAATGATGATGATTGTCATAACAAATTCATTATGCGAGGCCAGTTGTCCCATTTAAAACTTACATGCGTCAACCGGGCCCGGGCCGTTTCGAGTGGGCCCGGTCTACTTTTTATTTTAATTATTTTATTATTCATGCCAAAATTTGTTAAGTATGATAAAGACTCATACTATACCAAGGGTTCCAAGGTTATATAGTTTATTTTGTTAACAATTTAGTTTTATTAATTTTAAGTTGACCTGTCCATGTAATAATAATAGTATGTCACGTTCAGGTGGCAATTTCCAACCATCGTTTAAAAGTGTCTGATAACATCAGACGGTAAGATAGCCTGACAATAATACTATTTTTACACATGCCAACTCTGGACATGAATGACGCGATTCTTTTTCTTTGAATGGCATTGAAGGTGTCTATACGGGGTTCTTAAAACATCTCTGAAGCGCTACAGTAACGTTTCAGGCCCCTAGGATGACGGAAAATATTGTTGTACGTCACTCTTATAGAATCATACGATCACTTACCTACTATAGTTAGTCCAAAGTTGACATGTAGGCTATGTGCTTCTAAGGAAATAAACGTTTTGACTTTGACTTTGATTCACAAATTTTGAAGTGAAACTTCTTTAGAATCGTTGTGATTTCAGACCGGATGCAACGGAAATACGTCAGGTAAGCCAATCTTAAACGCTAACAAGGTTAAACAACTTTCCGGAACGCCAGTACTTGGATGGGTGACCGCCCGAACAAAATCTTTTTGCACAGTATTTTTTTTTTTCATCTCATTCTTTTGTTGATTTACTGAAGTTTCACTTCTATCGTGTGTGAATCGCGCACACACCTTTTTTTTTTATTTATGTGTGCCACTTTGAGAATAATAAATATTATTTTTGACCAAAACAAAGTTCGCATAGATCATTTTGATATATTCAGACTTGTTGACACTCAGCTTTTATGGACAAAAATAAGTTGCAGCCTTTGAACGAAATAGATACTGAAGAGCTTTACGGAGGAAAAGCCGCTTACGTTGCCATCGTAAATAGCGAAAGTTGTCAATAAATTGCGCTTTAATTCAGTACTTTATTTCAGGCCTTTTATTTATTTGGTACCTACTACAGACTACACAGACCAGAATAATAATCGCTTCTTTGCTCTAGTGTAAATAAAGCGAAGCGACCAGATACGATATATTTATTTCCTTATCTTATCTTTAAGTTGATTGTTGAAGTAGAAGATTGTTTACCAAACAATGGAAATAAATGATTTTGTATCTTGAATATGTCAAAATGCCAGTATAGGACTAAAGACTAAATTTAGACTAAACTAAATTAGATGACTAAATTAAAAAACAGGTACCTATTTGGCTTAGTCCATCCGCACGGCCGTCTAAAACCGGACACATAAATAAAATAAATTAACAATTTCCGGACAATCCACACAACAGCATCTAGCCCCGTGGTAAGCTCTAAGCTTGTGTTGCGGGTACTGGACGTTTGATATTCCTAATATGATAGACATACATTATATAGTTTTTTTTAACTAGTTGAAGTGAAACTTCTATAGAATCGTAGTGATTTCAAACCGGATGCAAAAAGATGAAACGGAAATGGTAAGAGACACAAATACAATGCTTTATTTAAATTTCTTTGCGCGATACTTTGTAGTTACTACGAAGTATCGCGCAAAGAGGTATTGCTGTATTTTATTTATATTATTTTGTAACATACTTTATGTAATACGTACGCTTTATTGAAGTTATATAAATAATCCGAATAATTACAGATATATGTTTGTTTCTCTTATCATTTTAGCAGATGTGTTAATTTATACTTTTTTTCTATTCGATATAAATCATAATAATAGTTCGTAAGTAGTAGACTCCAATCGTGCGTCGTAGCTGACACACACACACTTTTTTTTTATTCTTCTTATTCTTTCGTCGATTTACTGAAGTTTCACTTCTATCGTGTGTGAATCGCACACACACCTTTTTTTTACTATACATATCAAACACCTAGACCAAGGAGAAAGTGCTTGCAGAACACACAAACACTTGGCCCCTCGGCGAGAATTGAACCCGTCATCTTAAAGTGAACCTTCATGTATTTCATATTTTCCACCTTATCCAACAGACTTCACATACCAGAATATGTATGATGACTATATTAAAACAGGTATACGGTTTATTCCGTGTGTAAGCTCGTCTTAAAAACCGGACACATATTTTTCTCTTTATCAATTATTGATTTAATTAAATAAAAAAGTGTCAATACTTTTCCGGAGAAGTGGCGGTGGAGTGAGGCGTATAAATTGAGTACAAATCCAACGAATACGTTACGTAACGCGTAACTTTAATACACTAAGTAATTCATATAAATGAGGGAAACATTTTTTTTAGTCATGTAGCCTATTCAAATATATTTTTTTTATCATTACATAAGCACCCCTTTTACGTACCCTCTGCTAGGACACAGGAATCCGCCATGTTCTGAGAACTTTTAAGAGTTTGAAAGACATGTGACATTCACCAACCCGCACTTGGCCAGCGTGCATAATCTCTTTCGTAAAAAGTCAAGTGCCTGTGTCTCAGCAGAGAGAACGTTAATAGGGTGTTGAAGATGATGATGATGATGAATACAGTGCGAAAATGCCTTATTTAATACACCTTGTAAATTTCAGGGGAAAAAATAAAAGAATTGCAATATCATTTCATAAAGTTTTGACAAAGGAGAACCGTTAGACTAATGAACAGAAATTTTCTCTTGAACGTTATTAAAATACAAGGAAAAATTAATAAAAGAAAGTTTATTTCAAATATTTTATTATAAACGTTTATTTCCACTGGAATATTTCACTTATTTGTAAAATATTAATTTTGCACTGAGTGTTACTTACGTTAATAAATTTTTAGCTGACCGCACTGCGAAAATTAATCTCGATTTACATTTAATGCGAGACGGTAATAATATTGATATTGGTAACTTTTGTCATAACGACGTCCGCTTCAATTTACAGTCAAATAAAGCACCAACAATATTCAAAATTAATTATAATGTTATTTACAATTTAATTATATTAAATAAACTTTCAACAAACAACAACTTAATATACTTATTAATAATTCTATAACAAAACAATACACTGATGAAACAACATAGTAACAACAGAGTTACAGTTGATGGTTAGTAAATAAATTTTGGCTTTTAAATAGAATATTTTGAGATAGAAATATTATCTGATATTATGTAAATAAATATATTTATAATTGATAGATTGTGCAGAAAGTAAGTGATAGTGTTTGAAATAAGTATTTACAAATAAGTGCATGTGAGATGAAACACTACGACACTTACTAAAGATTTATTTATTTATAATATTTTACGGATATCAACAGTTTACTACAAGACGACAGATAAGAAGATTCTATTGTATTAAGTACATGTAGATATTATTACAGTGCCAAGAATGAAAATAGTTTTTGTAAACAAATGTAAATATTTTTATTAAATTTAAAAAAATAACATAATTATGACGCATCCGTTACCTAAAAATAAAAAGTGAGGTATCACTTATTAAACTCATTAAGATTTATAAAAAAATATTAATATAATTAATATATGTATTATTTCAATGAAAAATGAGCGGTATCTAATTTATTTCTATTAGAAGTAAATAAGTTTAAAGTAGTTCGATTTTATACAAATTAAGTATCTTTGACAAATAAAGTTTAAGTGACCTTTTGTGTAAATTACAGAACGCTCATTTTAATAATATACATATAGTTTTTTTTATTAAAAACTTAAAAATAACAATAAATAATAAATTTATCATAATATTTATCGCTGTGCGTACTTATTTATTGGTCTACTAATAAAAAAATATTTATTTACTAATAATTAATACATAAATTAATTAATTTACTAAAACACAATAAATAAAACACCTGTGATATGGTAAGATATGTGTTGTCTACTACATAATATGTACCGAAGACTTTGATTATGTTGTTCTATATTATTTCTATAATTATGTACACTATATACAAATAATGGTCCTACAAGATCCTTGGGACGGTACTTTTGTATAAGGACCTTACATACTGCACGACCAGAGTATGGCCATGAGCCATAGCAAAAAATTTAATTATCAAAATGTTATTCATAGCATACCTATTTTTCAAGAACTTAAGGATTAGAATTGTATATACTGAAACATCCACAAAGGCAATTATTTAGCCTAATCAATAATTTATTAAAAAAAAACCTTAAAACCCAGTTTTTAGGACTTTTCCTTCCAATTATCAGGAAAAACAACTTAATGTCGTTCTTATATTATAAACACGAAAGTTTGTGAGTATGTACCTATGTTAGCGGGTGTATAACTGCAAAGCTGTGTACTAACTGCAAGGTAATGTCACTTAACATTACCTTGCAGTTACACAGCTTTGCTCTCGCTATCGCAAGAGTAAAATCGTAAAGACAGCGTTAATTATGTAATACTTTCTTTGGTTTTTAATAAATTATTGATGATTAGAAACTCGCCCACTTCACCGCTAAGGCAGTCATAGTTTACAAGATTTCTTTTAAACTTACGACCCCTTCACATACGCTGAAGTTAAATACGATTACATCGGCGCAGCATATATTTCGCTTCCATTCCCATCTAGTAAAATAAGGTTCCATGCGTTTTATTTTTAAGAAGGTCAACTTTGACGCAATATTATTTGAATTTCCGAGTACAATTATTAATTTGTTAAAGTGTTGCTTTAAATTAAATACTATAATTGTGTTTATTGTTAATACTTTGAGAATTAAGTTATCCAGCACGAATATGGCCAGCTTTAATTTTTATCATTCTACTTTAAACGTTATGTGGTATAATTAATATAATGTTTTTGGTTCACAAGCCACTATAATTTTGTATCAATTTTTATACCTATGTGAATGTGGTATTTCTGGAAATTAGGAAACAAGTATGTAATCATAACAATGTACATTATAATTTTACACAGATAAACATATTTGAGATGGTTAAAATTAATAATATATCATGTTATTGTGTATTAATTGTATTAAAAACAGAAGCAATGAAATGGTTGGTAATTACTACGCAGGGCTATATGGCCGTCCATTATGCAAGGTCCTTAAGGATCTTCATCATTATAATTACTAATTAGGTCATCTTATATCGCCGAACCAACTCCCTATAATTAAAAGTAACGATGACAGTAATAGGCTTAAATAGCTGGATGTTGTTTTAACTCCGCTTTGTAACTCGGCGAGACTCGATCCTGCGAAAAAACGTTTGTTTAAATAGCAAGATAATAAGCATGATAAATAGTCAAAACAAATATAATATGGGTATAATTATTTAGAATAATGTAATTGGTTTTTTTTAGTCATCTACTCTATTTTAGACATCAAAATTCTTGAGGTCAGCAATATCTATTGGTTTATTTAATGTAATTCCAAAATGTCCTGTGAGTAGTCTTATAAGGGTACGTACATTAACTGAAATGATCTTAAGATACCATTTATTCATTTTAAAAATACTCTGAACTGCATTTACATATTTGAAAAAAGTTACAGTCAGGTAGAAAAATGGTAAAATATCATAAATGTTGTTTTAATATTCAATAGGTTTTCGTGATAGTTGCAAGCCTCTCTTGAAGAAATGCAGAATATGGACTGGCCACTGGAATGCATGTACGTCAAGGATATTTGCATCTTTGATATAACACATTCAAACTTATTTAAAAACGAAGTGACGTAATAAAACGTCAAAAATGAGATCGTTTTAAAAACCTTCTTTATCAACCACAATGTAAATATGGAATAAATATTTAAGTATAAGATAAATGTTTATGATATGTAATTTATAATAAACTATCTGAACAATTTAAAGAGTTCAATGGATATAAATTTGAGACAAAATTATGTAATTGTTTGCTCGATAACTGTTTTTATAGTAATATTTTTAATGAATATAAAAATTATGACATGTACTATATTAATTATATTTTGACTTTATATTTACACGGCTACTACTTAGGCTGAATTCAATAACTTTTACTTTTTAAGATTCGACATGAACTAATTATTTTGTATTCTCGCATATAAATCATTTCATTTCATTAAGACCATTACCGGGCCATCAAAGGTTTGAGTACTAGAAAAGGCAAGAATCCCAAAAAAACCAAATCTCCAATGGATGGTCATCTAAGAATGTTAATGTACCTGCCATTGTGGTCCCTTCTCTAAAATCCACCCTTCATGTATCAAATTGAATTTACTATTGGGAATTCTTAGGGGAAATTAGTTTTTTGTAGTCTAATATTTTTTATATTATTTTTATTGTTACCAGGTGGCAAGACTGAAAATCGGTGCTACAAATGCCAAAAAAAAAGTATTCGATCTCTTGATTTACTTGAATTTGATTTGATCTAAACATTTATTATTTATTAAATCATGAATATTTATCGAGAATAATGTTCATGTTTACAGATTACTGAGGTAATGATGAGACTGCAAAGTTACTTAAAAACTGTGCAGCAGTTTCATCGACCGGCTTATGGTACTAATTATACATAATATATACAATATTCACAAGAAGGTTTCATAAAAGTATTTAAATTAAAAAACAAGGACAAGGCCATTAAAATTAAGTAATTGGTTAAAAATTATTTAATATGTTTAATCACTATTTTCACATTGACATTTTATATTATTATATTTGAGTTTATGAAAAAATACCGAAAGACTTAGATGACAAAGATGATTTAATAGATATATTTAAATATGTATTTTTTAATTTAGTTAAACCTTAAAATTATGTAATTTGCATGCCTTATCTAGACTAAGGAAATACATGTATGGTGCTTATAATATTGACAAACCAGACCCTGTATGTAACCCATGTGGGCAAATAAATGATCTGTATTCTGTATAATATGTAGATTAAACGCTTAAATGAATCTATCAAATTCAAGGATCTATTTGAATTTACCTTTTAGGAATAAAAACTTACCTTGTAACACATGAACTCTTGCGACGGCTCTCATTCGCATGGGCGCTTCAAGTGAGCATGTGTAGTTACCTGCATCTTCCATTTTCAGTCTTGCCACCTGTTGACGAAAAAAATAAATTAATTCTCTATTTCTCCTCAGTCAGTGCCTCCAGTGGAGTGGTTAGCGAAGGTACGCTTGCGGCGCACAAGGTAGCGGGTTCGATCCGCTGAGGGGTCAAGTGTTTGTATGTTTTGCAAGCACTTTCTCCTTGCTCTGGGTGTTTAATATGTATTATAAAAATTATCTATGCATGTCTATAATATGTGCGAGTCTAAGGGTTAAGTATATCAGATGTCTAGCACCCGTAACACAAGTTTAGAGCTTACCACGGGGCTAGATGTTGTTGTGTGGATTGCCCAGCAATATTTATAATGATCTTCTAGTTTCGAGACGGGGTGTTTTTATATTGACGATTATTAAAAGAGGTGGCTGTTATGATGTTTTGAAAAGCGCTATAACCCGTTGCAGGTAATTGCAGATTTTATACACTGTAGTTGCCGAAAAAAACTGATGATAATTTATTCTCCTGAAATCAATTCAATTTCCAAAGGCATTGTTATAAATACACACGACTTAATATATAAATATATTTTTTTATGACGAGAAAAAAAAATACCGTTTAACCCTTTGTGTACAGAATCCAAAACAAATGCTACGCAGAAGTGAAGCTATTGGTATTTAAACAACTATGTATTGCTCACAGTCACTTCTTAGAAATAATCAAGTGATCGTAGTATCCGATCCTATTTGAACTTGTCAGTCCTAACAAGTTGTCAAATGAAACGATGTAAGTTAGAGTGCTTTTGGCCCTATTTTATCAGTGGAGTAGGGTTTGACAAGATACTGTCAATTATAGATTAACCTTTTGCGGTATTGACATATTTCAATGTGTAGGTTTGTTTAGGTGGGTTTGATTCCCGCCGGGGGACCAGATTTTGTACGCTCTACAATTTCTGGTTTCGGGTCTGGGTGTTTTCTATGTATTAATTATGTATGTATTTAAAAAAAAATGAAAATCAATGTAGTATATCAGTCACAAAGTCAAAGTCATAACGTTTATTTCCTTAGACGCACAGGATATACATGGACAGGTCAACTTAAAGCTTATTTAGTAGTAGTAGCTTATTTTGGGTGTTTTATGTATAATAAAAAAAAATATCTAGGTATGTCTATTATATTAAGTATATCAGATGTCTAGTACCAACACAAGCATAAAGCTTACCACGGGCTAGATGTTGTTGTGTGGATTGTCCGGCAATATTTATTTATTTATTTAATTTATTTAAATAAAAACTAAGAATAGTCAAACAAAATAACATTGTCTTAATTTTTTTACACTGAGTTGAGAAGCGAATAGAATAACCCAGCTTTCGTCTCCTATGCAGTTATTATAAAGGTGCGTACGGATAGCGCGTTCCTGTGTTACGCGTAGTTGTCCACGCGTACATTGGATACGCGTACAGCTCGTGTACGGACCGCCGCGAACCTGTACGCGAGGTCAATCGATCCAGAGCGCTCCGCGAGCCCCAGTCATTCGCCATGGCTCCGACAAACTGAGCGGTTGCGTGCACCACCACTGCTGCGGCGTTAGTCATTATTCAACACATTTTAAATAAAAAAAAGAGAAACAAACGGAAACCTAGATGGTGGATGAAAAAATTGTTTCGTGAAAGATTACAGTGTGGAAATAGGCTAATGGAAGATATAAATTATGAAGAAAGTGGGGACAAAAATTTTGTGAGAATGAGTTTGCAAGATTTTGAAATAATTCTTGAAAAGGTTGAACCTGAAATAAAAAAAATTAATACTAATTTTCGAGAAGCTATCACAGCCAGAGAAAGGCTATCCGTGACGTTAAGGTTCTTGGCCACCGGGGACTCATATAGGGTAAATGTAGGTAATGGGGATCACTTAAGCGAAAATGAAAAAAAAGCAAATCTATTGGAATGTTCAGTTCATTTGAAATTGCCTTCCATGCATCTTGGCGTAAATCGTTATTTCGATAATCAGTTAGTGTCACCACAAGACCCGGTGAAATTCATAAAGTTGAATCAATCTAATAATATTTTCATTATTGAAACTCGAAGAACACGCGTGTTTATTCATTTTGTCGTCCAAATATAGCGTAGCCGGCCGCGTGCGTCCTCTTTGACGCGCGACCAAAAACCGACTGACGGTGGCTCGCGCTGCGAGTTGGCTCGCGCGGTACGCGTACCCCAAGAGTGAACGCGTAGCTGCAGGTATGGACTAGGCGTTCCGGATACGCGTAAACTGAGTACGCGTACCAGGGTACGCGCAATCCGTACGCACCTTAACAATATTGGTGTACACCATCGTTACTACATCACCTAAACAGTCATAGTACCTACAAGTTCTGCTTAGTTTGGGGTTAGGTGATGTTGTGTGGTTAGTCCGGAACTATTTATAATATTTAAATCGCGTTGCCTGTGTCGTATAATTCCGCGGTAAAGGTTGTTAAAGCAGCTATCGGCAGTCATTTAAGAATAGATAGATAGATAGATAGATAACTCTTTATTGTACACCACAAATAAAATACAAACTGCAAACAATAACAAGACAATACATTGGAGTACAAAGGGCGGCCTTATCGCTGTGAGCGATCTCTTCCAGGCAACCTTTGGATGGACAGGAAAGAAATAGAACGACATAGACAGTGGCGTAACGTAAAGAAGACATAAAAGGAAAATAAATAAATACCAAATAAACTATTCAAAACTATTTTCAAATAAAATTAACTTAAAAATAAACTTACATAATTCATAAACTATATCCTAATAAGAGCGATACTAAAAAATAAATCGATCAATAAATAAAGAATAATAATAGACTATATGATAGATAAAAATAAGTGTAAATAGTAGTAGTAGTGTAATAGTAGTGATAAGAATCAGTTATCTTCCGCCGCACGCCAAAATGTGTTTCATAGTTCAGCGGGAACAAACGAGACAAAGATAAATTTATTATTATATAAGTTGTTTTGCTATATCAAAGTATTGCAACGTTGCTTATAGAATAGAAAAGAATAGAAAATACTTTATTACACACCAGATAAACAATACAATAAGAAATTAAAACTAAACCTAGAATGCGTAATGGGCGGTCTTATTGCTAAAAGCAAATTATATTATATTTATATATTTTTTTATGCTTGATAAGCCTTCATTTGACCACAATCTCACCTGATGAAAAGAGATGTGGTCTAAGATGGGGCATGAAGTCCTAGAAGGTAGATGGCTTCTTCGGACCACATTACGAAACACGAAAAAATAATTTCACGCACTGGCCCAGCCCGGAGGGTTCTTCAGAGACTGTTCTTAGCACCGCCCGGAGGTCACGTGTAAGGATATTGTTTTAATATTTTTTGCTATGGCGGAACATAAATATAAAATATAATCTCTTAAAATTTCAAATCCATCCATCACGGTTCTTGAGATACAGCTTCGTGACAGACGGACAGGGTCCCGTTTAAGGGTAAGGTTAAAGCGGAGCCCACAAATTCATCATCATCACCCTATTAACGTTCCCACTACTGGGACACAGGGAATTCTCTCTTGACGAGAGATGAGGCCTTAATTCACCACACTGGCCAGGTGCGGGTTGGTGAATGTCACATGCCCTTCAAACTAAGTTCTCAGAACATGCCGGTTTCCTCACGATGTTTAAGCACGTGTTTAAAGCGCACATAAATTTCTCAAGAAGAAAAATCCAGAGGTGCGTGGCGGGGTTTGAACCCACGACCTTCGGAATGAAAGTCGAGTGCCCTCCCACTTTAGCCAACACGGCTTTTTTTACAACACAAATTAATATGTCTTAAATAAATAAATGTCAAACGAATGTTGACCAACAGTTTCTTTTGAAAAGTCGTTTTAAAAAGAATATGAATAATAGAATGAATGCTGATTGCATTATTTATTATTGCTATTATAGCAAATGTTTCATGCAGTACCTACTCTGTAGAAGTGTCTCAAAACAAAAGTTTTATAGAAACTAGCTGGATATTATCAAGACTTATGGATCTGAAACGTGGGTCATATAACTCTAGATCAAAACTAGATTATTATTTGTAAAACGAGTCTTCGTTAAATCAAGTGTCAAAAATCGCAAATCACCGTGAACCAGCGAGTGATTTGTGTTTTTGAAACTTGTTTTCTTTTTATTTGCCGCAAGCGACCGAAATAATTGGAAGTCATTAAGAAAAGCCTAACAGTGGACGTCATTGGGCTGGAATGATGAATCATCATAATTACCACCAAAGATGTAGATGTTTTAACATCATAATAATTCATTTTAAAAATTGGCATTTACTAAATTTAAACTGTTTGAGTTAGTGTTTAAAATGAATTAGTGTCAATGTTAGTGCAGTGAGTGTAGATAACAATTTTAAGAACATAATAAGAACATAGTGTCTTCTCCTCAAATAGAGACAGTAAGCAAAGTGTAAATGGACACATTCTTTATTTTACTCTAAGCAGCAATTTAAGTCATATGTCAAATTAATAATTAGCCTTTATAATGGCTAGATTGTAATATTGTTGAAGTTTATCTTCTTAAAAAGAATCTTTATTTAAGAAGTTTCATAAAAAAAAACTAAAATTTAAACATATTATTATGTGATGTTAATGGAGGGCTGACCCTCACTCCTCCTGGTGAAGGGCTTAATTGACTTCCGAAGTCTGAAACTTTGAAAGGTTTTAATAAAAAAAATAAAAATAACTTAAAAAATAATAAATAATTTCATAACATACTAACGTACATATAGCAAGCCGTGTTCGCTAAGTGGGAGGACACTCGACTTTCATTCCGAAGATCGTGGGTTCAAACCCCGACACGCCCCTCTGGATTTTTATTCTTGAGCCATTTATTGCGATTGAAACACGTGCTTTAATGGTGAAGGCAAACATCGTGAGGAAACCGGCATGTTCTGAGAACTTTAAAGAGTTTGAAGGAAATGTGACATTCACCAACCCGCACTTTGCCAGCGTGGTGAATTAAGGCCTAATCTCTCTCGCAAGAGAAGTCCCTGTGTCCCAGCAGTGGGAACGTTAATAGGATGATGATGATGATGCTACATATGGCAATAATTGGAAAAATGAATCTGAACTGAATAGTTTGCTCGAGATATATTTACAAAGTGGTAAAATGTGTGTGTCTTTAAGTGTAATTTCTTAAATAAGAGAATGATAAAACTGATAAAAAGGTAAGATATACATACATGACATCATCAATGCATCATCATCCAAACTTCCACCGAGAATTGGTTCAACCGAGATCTAGTAAATAGTTTTTTATTATAACACGTTATGACGTATATAAAAAAAAATAAAAATAAATAAATAATAATATATAAATTGTAAATTTACTTTTTATTCTAAAAGTTATATAATAACTAATATTATAAAGCTAAAGAGTTTGTTTGTTTGATTGTTTGTTTGTTTGTTTGAACGCGCTAATCTCCGAAACTACTGGTTGGAATTGAATCATTCTTTTTGTGTTGGATAGTCCAGTTATCGAGCAAGGCTATAGGCTATATAACATCTACGACCAATAGGAGCAAAGATATAGTGGTAAATGTGTAAAAAACGGAAGTAATTATTTCATCTTTGAAGCCTTCCGTTGCGTGCGCCGTGAAAACGGTTCAAGATACACAAAAAATATGTATTAAAGAATAATAATAATGATTTTAATGATCTAAAAAACAGTCCTCGATAGTATATGTCTATCTTTTAAGATTAACTCACAAAAACCGTTTTTATGGTACCTAATTTGGTCGAAATAATTTGTTTAAGTTGTATCAACATAATAATATTAATCTTTATTCAAATAAATATGCTGTTGGTTAAGAGTACTTCATTGTGAATAAAATTGTCTTTGACATAACTTAATTTCAACAAAAAACTTAAAAAATTACCGGGATTTTTTTTACCCGTGCGACGCCGGGGCGGGCTGCTAGTAAGTTATAAGTGAAATTGGTTGATTGACCGTTCTGACTACAACTTTTTATTTTATATTTTATTTGTTTTTTTTTATTGCATTAAAATTAAACCGTTAAATACGCTGCGCTCTTTCTGTATGGGTCCATCTCACAATTATCAAATTTATTTATAAAGTAATATCACTCACGATTATTTGAAAGATAAATAATGATAATTTTCTGATTGCTGCTAAACTAAACAGAAAATACGCACATAGCATTGCAATTGCATAATAATTGACTATGACAAGCTTAGTTAGGCACAAATGCGATTCCCGCATAATTTATACGTAAATTCACACTATGATTTCTGCAATATTGTGTTTTGGCATTAGTTCAAACATTGTGTGGAAAGTTTATGATTTCATAGGCATTTATTTATGCGGATGTCATTATGGACATGTTATCTCTCCCATCTATCCTCCTATCTATATATATATTTACTAGCTGACTTCGAATACCCTTGTTTGTTATTTACAACTTTTAATTTGTGATTGTTGAGATGTTTCGTTATTTACCTACTCAAATTCATTATATGAATCAATCAAATTTATCAGATGGGCAAAGACTACTACTGAGTGGAGCCCACCTAACGCTAGAAGGCGACGTGCAAGGCCCAGGAATAGATGGTGGGACGAGCATCTTGGCCGGAAGTAGCAAGCAATAGAAAGAAAAAAAGGGAGGCCTTTGCCTTGCAGTAGGATGGAATAACAAATAAGTAATAAAGATGTCTAGTACCCGAAACACAAGCTTCATCATCATCACCCTATTAATGTTCCCACTGCTGGGACACAGGAACTTCTCTATTGACGAGAGAGATTAGGCCTTAATTCACCGCGCTGGCCAAGTGCGGGTTGGTGAATGTCACATGTCCTTCACACTCTTTTTTTTTTAAGTTTTCAGAACATGCCGGTTTCCTCACGATGTTTGCCTTCACCGTTAAAGCACACAAGCTTACAAAACACAAGCTTACCACGGAAGTATTTTGATATTATAATTTATGAATATTTCAATATTGTTGAACAGTCCAAACAGCAACATCTAATTATCCCTGTGGCAAACTCTGAGCTCGGGTCGGAATTAAAATACAAGAACACCTACTGAAAGCGGAGTGAAATTCTTTACACAGAAAATAATTTAAATATTATATTCATAAGACGTAAACTGTAGGTCCTAGATTTTCAATTATTTCAGTTAGAAGATGCTTGCATCAATAATGCATCCGCGGCCTTTACTAAGTCATCCATCTACATAATGTAGTTAGTGGAAGCCATAAATTCTATGTAAAACATGTGCTTTAATGGTGATGGAACCGCACTTGGCCAGCGTGGTGAATCAAGGCCTAATCTATCTCGCCAAGAGAGAAATCCCTGTGTCCAAGCAGTGAGAAAGTTACTTCGAAAAATATGAATGTTCTCGAATTGTTTCTTTTGACCACAATCTCAGCTGATGTAAAGAGACGATGTGGTCTAAGATAAGATAACATGAATACCTAAGAGGTTTCTAAATGAATACTGGCCCAGCCCGGAGGGTGGTGACAAGCCGAGGCCGAAGCCTACCACCAGAGACTGTTCTTAGCACCACCCGGGTCACGTGTAAAGATTCAGAGGGTTAACACTTACGGACGAACCTTTAAAATAACCTTTAAAATCTCTACATCGTAAATCTCTCGGAACAACAAAAATAGTACGCGTAATCCGCATTAAAAGCACTATGTCTGTTGTCTCTTTGATAAAATTTATGATGCACATAAAATACCATGGTTAAGCTAAATGGTGCTTTTTTTTATTTTTTACTTTTTTCCACGCTAGCGGAGTTTAGGTGCTGAAACGCCCATCCGTTGTAGCTTCATTCGTGTCCATTGACAATTAATGGACGAAAAATGGATACCGCTTTTGCCTTTATTCTGGACTAAATAGGGGTACTATAATAAAACTGCAATGTATTAAGCTGAAGTTATTAACTATGTACATTATAACCCCATAGCACATTCTAGGTTTATTTTTTATTTTTAACCCCTGACTTACTTTTAAGGAAACTATGTTAGTTTGGGGTTAGGTGATGCTGTGTGAGTAGTCCGGAAATATTTATTTTATTTATGGCACTGAAATCTGATATTTTTCTTAAATTTTAAGTTTAGATTTATCTTATCGTATTGTTTCTTTGTTTGGTGTGTGTAATAAAGTATTTCCTATCTATATGTCTATAACCTGATAGTTTGGTAGTTACAAAAATAAATAAATGCGGATATTAATATTTGTGAATGAAATTATATGCAGGATTATTTTCATTACTCCTGTGACTGCTCACTAGTCACAGAGTACTGGGCCTCTCTCGAGTAGTTTTTGTTCAACTATTTTCTCAAAAGAGCCGAAATCTGAGCTAGGAAATAATATTGTTATATTTTAATTAATATATAAGGTTTAAAAAACTTCATTATTTTCAACTATTGAGTTGATCTACGGTATTTTTTAAAGGTATTTTAATATCTAAAATTTAGCCTTGTTTAATTGTTTAGTGGAATTAAAACAAGAACGCAACAGTAACCTAAGTGTGTTTACATTTAGACAACTAACTAACGGGTAACTCAATGAGGCTTCCGTCGATTGGGACCGGTAGGTATAGGGACCGCGGTCCCTTTCGCCGGATTGCTTTAATTTTATTATTTTTCTTCCGGCGAAAGGGACCGCTCTCGAAATGATCGAAAAAATCTATTGTCCAAGGCAGAAAAGTACAGTCAAAGGAAAAAGTAGATAGCAAGTAATATTATAGAACAAAACTCTTTGATTGTAGACATTATTTATATTTTATTTATTTACTTGTTTATGCACTTCTACCTGATATGAAGACATCTACCTACAAGCTTCTTTTTGAAATGATAAAAAAACAGATACCCGAATGGGACCCGACTGTAATGTCCATGGACTTCGAAGCTTCAGCAATAAAAGCGGTTCGAAATGTTTTCCCAGGTGTGAAAATAGTAGGCTGTTACTTTCATTTCAGTCGAAGTCTGTGGCGTAAAGCAAAGGAAATTGGAGTCAGCAAAACTCGTCTAGGAAAAGAACACGTTAAGCTTTGTGCGGCTCTTTCTCATCTCCTATCGGATTTAATCGATGATGGCTGGTTGTATGTCATGGAAGAGTCACCCAATAGTGCAGAAGTGACAAAATTTAATGACTACTTTGTCAAAACATGGCTAGAAAACACAATACTCGCAAATACATTCACCACTTATGGTGAACCACATAAAACAAATAATGCTGTCGAGCAATGGAAGTACTCACATTAGAAAGTATATAAAACCAAAGCCAAATATTGCCCAATTGTTGGAAGGACTCCAAAAAGATGTCAAATATTATTCCGAATTATTAAAAAATCCTGACGGCATCCAAATATCAAAGAGGAAACGTTCAACAATTGCCCAGTTGAAAAAAATTGAGACTGCTGTAAGTGATTTACTTAGCCGTAAAATAAGTATTGGCCATTGTTTATAGAAATTACGATGAACAGTGACTAATTGTGATTGTTGACTGTGATTGTTGTAATAATAGTACCTAAGTATGATTTACATCTACAATTTTATTATATTTAAAAAAACAAAGACGATAACTAAAATTCATCGAAATAACGATGAGCACTTTAACGAATTGTGATTGTTTACTGTGATTATTGTACATAGTTTCTTGATTATTTTTATAGAGCCTAGGAGTGATTTATAATTTTATTTTTTAGTATGTTGATTATATTTATAGTAGGTACGATTATTATGTATATTGTTACTACATTTAAAATGCAAACAAAGACCATAATTAATATAAGTAAAATGTGTTAAGACTGATTTTTTAAATTGTTTGTTTGTATTTGTTGATTATTTGTAGTATTATTTTATGTAGGAATATATATTTGTAGTTGTTGATAATTTGTTCTTTTTTGAAATAAATAATGTCTACAATCAAAGAGTTTTGTTCTATAATATTACTTGCTATCTACTTTTTTCCTTTGACTGTACTTTTCTGCCTTGGACAATTGATTTTTTCGATCATTTCGAGAGCGGTCCCTTTCGCCGGAAGAAAAATAATAAAATTAAAGCAATCCGGCGAAAGGGACCGCGGTCCCTATACCTACCGGTCCCAATCGACGGAAGCCTCACTCAATCCGGGTCACATCCGAACCCATTAGCCAACTTCACTCATCAGCCCGGCTATAATTTACTTACGGGATCCATGTGATACCTCACTGTCGAGGATATTCTGCTGGTAAACTGAATTGTTTGAGTTCTTATGGGATACTGAGGAATTTTAGTAATAATAATTAAACTTTAAGCATACAATGTGAATAATTCATCATATTTATTACCAACTAGCGGCCCGCCCCGGCGTCGCACGGGTAAAAAAAGTTCCCGGCAATTTTTCCTTATTTGCTCACCGTTTAGACCTACCCTGGACTACGACAAACATTTTAAAACCAAAATCAGCTCAATCGTCCCAGCCGTTCTCGAGTTTTAATCAGACTAACGAACAACAATTCATTTTTATTTATATAGATTTACCTATAACACACCATGTTATAAGGTTGTTGTTTGTGGATAACAAAAAAAATATATAGTTTAGTACCACTTCATTCAAACGTTTTTACAAAGCTATCAGTTAGTTTTTGGCGATTTCTCTAATTATTCATCAAAGAGATTCAACACAAATTAATACAGTAATAAAATTAATATAGAATATCTTTGTCTCTATGATAATTTGTTGATTCCTATACATGAAATAGGATTGATTGGGAATAAAAAATATTTTTAGAAAATAAGCATATTTTTGGCTGATTTCAACTCTTTTCCAAATTCTGTAGATGCAGTTTTTAATATCTTTAAGAGTTACAGATGGTCTCCTCAGAAAGCGATTGCCCATTTATTACCAAATTTATAAAATATTAATTAGTTAGCAAGTGTTCAATTTAGATGCTGGTTACTTATTGTAAATAGGATATAAGGTATAAAATGAAATATATATTTTTCATTACATTACAACCTAGGTATCAGATATGATAATAATAAGCATTTGAATAAGACAAAAAGTGACAGACTTTGAATTAAAAACATAAATTCATTTTCTTGTAACTTCCTTGTAACTATGACGGTCAATGTACCTGCCCTTATGATCCCTTCTCAAACATCCACCGTGTATATGTATAGAAAAGAATAAATTTTATCAGTTTGAAATTGTCACACAAATAAATGCGTTTGTTGTATGGCAGCCCCCTTTTAAATGACTAATTATGTATGTTTAGTATTTATTATTATTTTGAGGAATGATGTACATAAGAGAACTACATTATCCCTCAAAATGTCAACTGTATATCTATCACGGTTCTTCAGAAGCAGTATGGTGACAGACAGATAGACAGACGACGAATTCTCAACAATGTACGGAACACTTAAAAACCTACCTGTAAATGACTAGTAAGAGTCAAGTGATCCGTCTCGATAAGAACTCCCCCTCGGAGCTCATCCAGCGACGTGGAGGAGTTTCCCCGGAACCAGTGCATCACCGGCTCTTCTTCACCAGGGTACAGGTTCAGCACTGAGCATTTGAGGGACAGCGTCTCTCCTGTTTCGAGGAAGGCTTCGTTGCTCATCTTGATTGTGGGGGCTGTGGGAGAAGATTTGTTTTAATAGTTTTAGTGAAATTTCAAATGATTTTTGTTATTTATTTAAAACTAGTAGTGCCCGCGGTGTTGTTTATTTATTTCAAATGGAGCTCTAACAAAACAAGTTTTATATAATTATAAATATTTACCATAAAATTCGAAAATAAAATTAATTAATAGTTGGCATAACATTTAAATTCAAATAATCGCGCGGTGGCGGCATCGTGTAAAGGACTGCAATTATTATTATTATTTATTTATTTATTTTATGGTCGATAAGCTTTCATTTGACCACAATCTCACCTGATAGAAAGTGACGATGTGGTCTAAGATGGGACATGAAGACCTAGAAGGTGGCTTCTCCGGGCCACATTACGAAACACGAAAAAATCGCTTAACGCACTGGCCCAGCCCGGAGGGTGGTGACAAGCCGCGGCCGAATCCTACCACCAGAGACTGTTCTTAGCACCACCCGGAGGTCACGTGTAAGGATTCAGAGGGTTACCACTTACGGACGTGAACAGAAAAAACCTCCAAATCCTATTCTCCTATTTTTTTTAATCATCATGGATACTCGTCTTTCAAACAATCCAATGCCCAATGTCGTTGTTAGTCTAAACAAAGTGGGCAGTCTAAGCAAAAATCTCCAAATACCGACCACATTAAGGCAAATTGAAATTTCCAACCTTTTCGACACAGACAATATTTGATCTAATTTTCAACAAACAGATTCGTTTGACTAACTCAAGTTACATAAAACTTAACAAACAAACATTCCCCGCATTTAAAACTCCCAGTTTTAAAGGAATAATAACTTAAACACAAAACCGACGTTTCCCTCCCTAACGGTATTTCTCAACTTCAGTGAACCGCTCAGTGAAACTTCCAAACGCAATTATGAGCCATTTTTCACGGTCATCGAAAGGTCAAAAATTTGCTTAAACGTTGTTTCAATACAAATACATCTCCATTTACTTACTGCCTTATTTGTAAAATTTTCCTAACGTCATAAATGAATACTATGGGCTAGATTTTATTGGTAACAAATTTACCAATAAAATCTAGCCCATAGTATTCATTTATCATATATATAATATGGTAATCATATATGTGGTAAGTGCCTATTTCACCATCTTAAATTAGTTAGAATATAGAGCAATATTGGTCCGCCTGTCGTTCACAGTTTACAGTTGACTTGACAGCTATATTTTAATCATTGACTAATTTAACTCGGATATAGTAAAATACGCCCTAAATATAACATTGTTTTCAGTTGTTCAACACTGAAACAATTTGCTTTGACTGCTATGAGTATTCATTGTTCAATTAAGAAATTACATAAATAAAAGTAAAGTACTCAGTTTCCCTAAACAAATGCTTTAGAAATAATGTTAGATATAAATATTAAAATAAACCCAAAATCTGTCGTCTGTAGATATTATCTATAAAGTTTACCCTATTCAAATAAACAAAACCTCATAATTCGCGCAAAAAAAAAAACGTTTACAAACAACACCGAAAATCCAAACGGCACTTGAAAACAGCCGTAAAAGCTAATGTTTATTTGCAACAACAAAAGTTGTACAATTTCGCGACCAAGAAGGCCTCTGCAAGTTCGGTATATTTTGCTGCCATCTCACGTTTGAAACTTAGACCGTGTCCTGTAGACCTATCACGAGTTAGTTTGTAATAAAGATAAAGAAAAGAAAGATAAAGAAAAGTTTATTATGTATATAATAGTAACCTATATCGTAACCTTTTAAGCAGAGACCGACATAATGTCGTTTCGCGTAACTTGCAAGCTTTTGCATACTTACCACGAGTTGCCACTTACGTCTGTAACAAGTAATATTAAAATCTTGTAATATTAAAACAGGTTGTAATCCCATTTGCCAGATGAAGATAGAATTTTAGTTGTGGAAAATCTGTCAAATGCTTGACATGACCCGTCCATGAAGGCTATGTGCTTCTAAGGAAATAAACGTTTTGACTTTGACTTTGACTTTGACATGTTGTAATCTCCAACAGTCGCAAGTGGCAACTCATGGTAGGTCTACGTGTCCTTTTTATCGCTGTGCCGTTTGCTGTTTGGGTACAAGTTACGCGAAACTAAATTATGCCATTCTCTGCTTAAAAGGTTACTGTTGCTAAGAAATGAACTTATGACAGTTTGTAACCGACTTAAAAAAATCTATTTCTATTTCACTTTTTACTATCTCAGTGGCGCGGTGGGAGACGGTCTACTTGCGGCGCAATAGGTAGCGGGTTCGATTCCCGCCGAGGCGTCAAGTGTTTAATATGTAAAATAAAAAATATCTATATTATATTAATTATATCAGATGTCCAGTAGGTACCTGTAGCACAAGCTTAGAGATTATCGCGGGGCTAGATGTTGTTTTAAATACAAAATAAAATAAAATCGTTTTATTGCAGATATCGTTGGTCCATAGTTTGATAGTATGCATAGTTTTGTGTATTGTCCGGAAATATTTATGAGCTTATGTTTGTTATGTCATATTCTTTTGGCTTTAATAAAAATTTGCCCAATAAGACCGGATGTAGACCCAATTTTAGACATTTGACATGTTTTTTGATTTGGTTGTCTTCGTATAAACCTATATTTAAGAATTTAAGAGATTATGTATCCTTATTATACGTGATATGCTTCGAAAGAACGGTGGCAATTTTGTTTATTTCAGTCAAGAGAAATCCTCTTAACTACCTATTATAATGCTTTAAGATAATGTTATTATATAGTAATCGTGCGACATCATAGGCCAAATGATCTTAAACGAAATAAGGTCGTAGTTCTATTTTATGTAAGGTCTTTTATGTCGTTTAATAAAGGCTTTGCATAGGGTATTAGGTAATATTTTTAAAAGCATAATATGTACTTACATAGTCCTAATATTTAAGGTATCAGTAATATTCTATAGATTTATAAAAAAATTGAGAAAGCGAATCCTTATCAGTAGTTTTTAATTAGATGTAGGCTTACGCAGTCTAGTTAATTACTTTATTACATAAACATTTAAGCTAAAATATATTAAAATCAAATGCGCGAGTTTTAACGAGCACAGTGTGACATCAGTAAGTGTTTCGTTCACAAACTCCTGAAAGTTCAATGATATCAGTTTATTACCATGGGAACCAATATAAAATAAATAAATAAAAAATAAATATTTCCGGACAATCCACAACACAACATCCAGCCCCGTGGTAAGCTCTTAGCTTGTGTTACGGGTACTAGAATCTGATATACTCAATATAATGTCATCGATAGACATACATAGATATTTTTAATAATATGTATATAAGTTGACGTCACATGTTATGTTATTTCGGCCAAACGATGCGTTTTGGAAATTGCGAGGGAATATAAAAATAGTCACAAAAATAAAAAACATTTAAAAGTCTTGTGCTTATTCCCTATTAATTGCAATACAATCCTACTATCTCCTACATTATTATTATTATTATTTATTGCATTATTTTATGATGTAAACAAGCTCCTCGCTTCTAGTTTCAAATTCCCACTTACTTGTTTTGTAATCGTGTTGTGCGGAACGCTACACCGCATTCTCACTCTCTTAATTATTAGAGACATTATCCCTAAATGGCCTCAAAGGCCTAATCTTCTAATTAACAAGTATTGTGCATTTACTTTCTCATTTTGTTACTCCATCTCAATATTTCAAAAAAAACGCTCATTTTCATAGTGCGTGGAATCGCTCAATCCCTTTGGGAGCTATGATGTCCCAGACAGACAAACAGTCAGACACGTCAGTCTTGTCAATTACTTACGATGAACAGTCAGCTGGAACCTCCTCAGCATAGGTGGGTGCGTGGAGACATGGCAGCAGTATACTCCGGAGTCCAGCACCCGCGCGTCTGTCAAGGCGAGTTTCCAATTCTCTCCTGCAAGATCCACTCTGTACCTGTGGAATAAATATTCTTAGTTTCTTTGTAGGTAGATTGGATTTGAACTCATAAACGCTACCACCATAAAGATAGAGCAGGAGGATGCGCCTATTTCCTAGCCTAGCATCGAACCTAGGCTTTTAACCGCAAATGATTACGCAAAATGCTGCTATGCACTTTCTAATGCATGAAAATAATGTTATAGATTTTTATTAATTCATTGATTTTGCTCAATAAATGGTTGTCTCACTGCTTTTATTGTATTTTTGGAACAGAAAGAAAAATACCAATAAAAGTTAAATAGTTCAGTTTCCTTTTCCCTAATTCAGTTGGGTTCGCTTATAAGGGTGTAATTAAGAATAAGGTGACTTAGGTCAAACTACATTTAAAAGTGACGAGGCATAAAATACGATTAAAGTAAGCACTTAAATTTAGTTAGAAGTATTCGTTTATTAGCCTGCTGATGATGATAAGTTTAATTATAAACGACTTATATTAAATCACATCATATTATTTCATTCTAAAATAAATAAATAGCTGCATCTATAAATAATCTTGTAATTACTCATTTTATCCACCTAATTGTTGAAAACTTGTGAATAACCATAAAAATATTATACTACACATCACAAAAAAATTTTCTTTGAAGGCGCCCGGCTGGGTTTCTTAGAAAATGTTGGTTTTTCTTTGAAAACCGTTGAATCGTTTTAAAGAACAACGTGTGTTCAAATGTCAATAAGCATTAGTTTCGGTTGCCAACTTTCTATCGTTAAGATAAAGTGTAAAACTTGTATAATCTGTTACAACAAACCTTCTCTGTTATTTAATCTGTGTCCGCTCACAAGTGACGTTGACATAATCGAACTCGCCTGACAGGTGACGGATGACTGGTCATATTGGAGGGAGGACTGGGTTTGGGTTGAATGCCATCTCTTTTCTTTTCGCTTGCGCTTGCACCGGACGTAACGGAATTCAACATCACTCTAACAATTTCTAAGTTAATTTGCTTTTTATAAACTTATTTATATGTGCCGTGCCGTGAACCCCAACTTGGGTGAGTGTTAAATAATTGTATAGTTTTACCTTATGGAAATCATGCCACATCATCCTTTGTTCTTTGTGTCGGAGTGTCGTCCCTCTGTTTTAGATTGGCGGTTGTAAAACCTTGCTTTGGCCCTCTAACTATCTAAATAACCAGCACTTTATAAGAGTTACAAGGTTTTATGATAATTATTTAGTAACTTACACCGTCAAACATGTTGCTCAGATGCACTTCCTTCTTGCTTTCTTTATAATTCTAATATTTCCAGCCTTTTGTGCATTTGTATATACCTTAATTGGTTGACGATGGTTATTGTAGCCTGGAAATACATCCAACGTTGACCAAATTATAAATAACTGTCATTCTTTTGTTCTCCTTACATTATTTTCTTTGTTCTTGCACTGCTTAATTATTCTTGTTTTGATTGTTTTAATAACTGTTTGACTGCCGCATCACTGATCACTACTCATGAGCAAGTTGCCACAAAGCCAAAAAGGTTGTGAGTTGTGATGTCGCAGTCAAACAAAGAAAGTAGACATTTTTCATATCGGCTGGAAATATGTTCCAGGGTTCATTCTGCTGGCTTTAAAAGCTTTGTGTAAGGCTACGCACCCTATCTGCACACTACCTGCACCCTACCTGCGCCTGCCTGCACACTACCGCACTGCTTCACTAGAGTTGCTGAACAACTACGGCTGCATTTCAGCATTCATCGGACCACCGCACCAGCCACGCTGCCTACCGGGACTGCCTCCCTCTCTAGCCTAAGGCGAGTGGCATACTTACTGAACCTTGAGTAATACGGATACAACGACTTTGTACTCACGACCCTGAGTTTTATCAAATGTATTGTAACAGATTATCCTAGTTTACTTTTTCTACCTACCTTAGAGTAACTAGGATACGGCGTTTCAAAAGATTATTGGCATTTATTACACTGGTGCCGGATTATAATATTATATAGTACATATTATGGTATAGATAAGTTATTTGAGCTATACCTAAGAAGGTGTTCCGGGAGTACTGAAGGATTTTTATTAAACCCAGTAAATATTTCTTCCTGATTCGATCCTTTGTTGTTTGGAGTTCCACAGTAGGTTCTCAGTTAGTAACTTGAGTTAGTTTTAGTTAGCTCAGCCACTTATGGCTTGAATGCAAGTTGACCCGGTTTATCCATGTAGGTTGTTAAGAATTGTTTGATATAGTGACATTGTCAATCTTAATGATTTTTAATAAGATAATAACCTCACTTTTTAGGTTAAACTAATTAAAAAATACAGTCAAACAGTAAAACTAAAATAGATGCAATTCTATAATTTATAGCCGACTTTAAAATGGCGGAGGTTCTCAGTTCGTTTTTGTTTATAACATATATATATTTATACAAACGCCATGATCACGGCAATAATTGAATTGTCTTCGTCTTTGCGATTTGGGCAGACGGTTATTCACAAAAGAACCGGTCTACCCTATCGCGAGGTAAACACTAGTGTTGCTACCACTTGTTTCATTTTCAAACGCAACTCGATCGCGACACACCACAGTAATCGTGTCTTAGCGAATAACCGTCAAAATACACATCTATTTTTTATTTACCACCATTTTAGGTAACCACACTACAGGATTCCATGCTCCTGACAATTGGAAGCCATCTTCACGATTGAAGTTCCTATGTTTGGTAATTTCCCTTCTCCCGTAACAATATATGTATACATAATGTATAGTGCCACTCCGTTGAAATTACTTTGTGGGTTATGCAACTCAGTCCATTGGAACCAGACTCCAATAAATGTTGTGAGATTGTAGACTTGTGGACATCTGCGTTCTTGACTGCCTTTACATGTTCGCCTATACTCGACATACGATAGTTCTCAAAACCGTCAAATCATTATGTTACCCGTTTTAAGTCATAATATTGTTAAAATCCATGATAATTTGAAAAGTTGTATCCCTACTACTATCTTTAATAGCAAGACCAACTTAATGTTGAAAGGAAATATTTTTTTAACTAGATCTCTAGGCTTCTTTCAAATCTACACGTTTCGTCTGCAAAGCGGGAAGCGACTTCAACGCGGGAACTTTATTGCTTTATTATCAAAAAACCAGATATAGGGATATGGTTTATTGAACAGATTTCAATGAAATTTCTTCAGGCCTTAGTGACAGGTTACAGGGTAAAATAAATCTTTCTTTTACAAACGACTTTTCAAATGTCACCTTTTCGTTTTTTGTTTTTAGAACATTATAGGTATTTTTGAAATACTTATCAAAATAAAATACCTGCAAATTTACTAGGTTTCATTAAATAACAAAGGCTAGCTTTTACGGCTTCGCTTGACAACATAATACCTAAAACAAAATTAACAAGACGTTTTTATTATTAACTAGCTGACCCGGCGAACTTTGTTCCACTTGTTATGTTAGTAACGTGTATGTTAGTCTATCCAAACTTACCAAAATTCCATATTAAATTGAACTTTTAATATTAGGCCTGATGGCTCTAAAGTAACCGTCATGTGAACTAAGAAAATCAGGTTTCTTAGATCCTTTAAATTAAATATTTTAAATGTATTGTTTATCAATAAAATAACATTGACATTTAACTTAATTTAAAATTTTCTAATTTTCCGCGTAATTTCCTTAATTTTTTTATCTTCTGATAATAACGAACAGAACAAAAAAATTATTAGCGAAATCGGTCCAGCCGTTCAGGCATGATGATACCGTGACCAAGGGAAATAGGGATTCATTTTTATATATATAGATTTATTCATGAGCGAGATTTTTTTGGATTTATTCTGGTTCTCTTCTGGTTAACGAACGATTTATACAATGTTGTATAAAAATTATAAACATTTTAAACAAGCTTGGAAATAGCGTTCATTAATAATCACAAGAAAAACTGCCAAGGTTAAGTTATTTAAATATTTTCCATGTTATTGTAGGGGTCAAAGGGTAAACGGACTTATTTGTCTGTCTGTCACCAGGCTAGACCTCAAGAACCGTGATATGTTTTTGTATGTATGTTGGCAATATAACAACAAATACTGTACTCATCGTCATCATCATCACCCTATTTACGTTCCCACTGCTGGGACACAGGGACTTCTCTCTTGACGAGAGAGATTAGGCCTTAATTCACCACGCTGGCCAAGTCCTTCATACTCTTTAAAGTTCTCAGAACATTTTATTTTATTTTATTTTATTTTATTTGGAAAACAAACAGTTTTATTAAACTTATTACTAACACTAAATAAAAATACCTATGAACCATTTATATGTTTTCGCATAGCGAATCTATAAAAAAAACCTGTCAAACACTCTAACAATCAAAAAGAAAAAAGGTAACAAAGAAATTATAAAATGAAAACAATATCGTACATCTGCTTATAAAGAAGAAAAAAATAAAATAAATAAATAATTTATAGAAAAAAGCTGATACAATACAAACGTTATGTGTGAAATGATGTTACTTGAAAACAAAAATTAAAACTCAATAAAATGTGAAAAAAAAATATAACAGTATTATATTATAAAATATGTTATATAATATAACATGGACTGATTTATGATGTTGAACATGCCGGTTTCCTCACGATGTTTGCCTTCACCGTTAAAGCACGTGTCTACAGCGCACATACATTTCTCAAGAAGAAAAATCCAGAGGTGCGAGGCGGGGTTTGAACCCACGACCTTCGGAATGAAAGTCGAGTGTCCTCCCACTTAGCCAACACGGCTTTACTGTACTAAATACATTATAAATTAACGAATCGATTCCCGCCGAGGGTGAAAGTGTTTGTATGTTCTTCAAGCACTTTCTCCTTGGTCTGGGTATTTAATATGTATAATAAAAAAGAAATCTATATATGTATGACTATTATATGAATATCAGATATCTAGTACCCGTAACACAAGCTTAAAGCATACCACGGGGCTAGATTTTTTTGTGTGAATTGCCTGGGAATATTTATTTATTTATTATTTATTTATAATATGTATAGTTGGCTCCCATACAACATTTCATGGAAACGCTTGACAGCATTTTAAGCTTTTTAAGCACTAATAAAAATATACTTTTTAATTATAAATTTCTATAAACTGAACTCATGTTACCGCAAGTGCTTAAACTTTAATTTTTCAGACGATCATCATTGTTTTTTAAAAACAATTTATACCTTAAAGTTTTTTTTTATTTAAATACTAAGAACCGCGTCCGTGTTGCTTTTCCTTTTCATTTGACCACAATCTCACCTGATGTAAAGTGATTTCTCTATCATTGTGCTCAAACAAACTTTGGCGCACAGAATTTCACAAAACCATTCCTGTCTTAATTTCAGACAACCCAATGAAATCTTAAGCTACAGAGGCCACTAGTACAAAGAAAATAACGCTAGCATAATTATCACTAATTGTGGAGGGCTCACAAAACTTCAGGATAATAAGAGAGGAACAAACGCGTTCTAACAGAGGTTTTTACAAAGGAATATCCGAGATACTTACTAGCCTCAGGCAAATTATTTTTGCTTTTAAAACACTCGCCTTTTAGAAAAGGCCTAAGCTTAAACTTGGAGTAAGTTATTTATTATTTAGCTTTCGCGAAATTTCTTCGAGTTTTTGTTAGACTTAAAGGGATGATATTACACAGTCGTATAACCAGCAAATATCTTGATTTAGTCAGAAAGTTTCGAAGATTAAATACCGTTTGAGGGATAATTGAAAGGTTTGGCGTTTGTTTTGCTATTTGCGAAGAAGTTCAGAAATTGAATTAACTCTAAGACTTGTAAAACAAAATATTTCAACTCGTAGATTCGTGTTAATTACATTCAGAAAATCTTGGTAAATTCGTTCATATAACTTGATTATAAGAGCCGTGTTGGCTAAGTGGGAGGGCACTCGACTTTCATCCCGAAGGTCGTGAGTTTAAGCCCCGCCAGGCACCACTAAATATTTCTTTTTAAAAAGTTATAAAATACGTGTTTTAACGGTGAAGGCAAAACATCGTGAAGAGTTTGAAGAACATTATTAGATATATTTTATAAAACTAATTAACTCGACACTGGTAAGCTGACGCTTCAAGCGCAGAGTCCATTACAAGAAATTTAATTGATTTTAACAATTGTCTATAAAGTATTTATATATATTATAAAGTAAAAAAGATGTAATTCAGTTGAACGCCATTTTTTTTGTCACACAAATATGGAGCTTTTTCGCCCAGAGACATGTGACACGGCGATATCAAAATGATAAGTCAAAATAAATAATTATAAAAATATGTAACTTTTGATTACAGTAAAAATAAATAAATAATTAAAAATAAATATTTCCGGACTACTCACAGAGCATCACCTAACCCCAAACTAAGCAGAGCTTGTACTATGGGTGTTAAGTGACTAAATATACTACATAGATACATTTTTTTTGTTAATACATACATATTATACATAGAAAATGCCCAGACCCGAAACCAGAAATTGCAGATCGTACAAAATCTGGTCCCGCGGCAGGAATCGAACCCGCAACCTCCTGGGCCTAAGGCGGGCTTTCGCCCACCGAGCCAAAGAGGTCGAGTATTGAGTATTCATCAACACTCTATTAATGTTCCCACTGCTGGGAAACAGGGACTTCCCTCTTGACGATAGAGATTAGGCCTTAATTCAACATGCTGGCCAAGTGCGGGTTGATGAATGTCACATGTATTTTAGAACATGCCGGCATGTTCTAAAATAAATACATGTGTCATTTCCTCACAATGTTTACCTTCACCGTGTTTAAAGCGCACATAGTTTTTTCTAGAAGAAAATCCAGAGGTGAACGGCGAAGTTTGAACCCACGACCTTCGGAATGAAAGGCGAGAGTGCTCCCATTTAGCCAACACGTATTATAGGAGGTTTATGGAACGTTGGATAAGTAAACGTTATTAATAAACCAAAATTGTAAATAAACAAAAATTAATGTTTCCGGACTAATCACACAGCTTTACCTACCTCTTGTTGCTAATTACTTGCTAATTGTAATTAAATTTAATAGAGCAAGTATCTAGGAGTAGGATGCCAAAAAATATACACGATAAAACTTAATTTTGTTGAAAAACAGCTGATTATTTAGCCAAAAATGCAAAAATTAAAAAAAAACATAAATGATCACAATTTTTACACTGCTGGTTAAAATGCCATTAAATATGATTTTATTTCAGCCCCATATAGCTGGGCTACCACCCTTTTACGAATTATCCATTAATAACGACACACCCTGTATAATAGCTTGTTTGTTTGTTTAATTAGTGTGACCAGTCTAGAAGTTCTAGGAATATTGTAGGTGGCTTGCATGCTCTCCACAAGTTGCATGATTATACATAAACAAACTATAATTATTGTGTAACCCTGCTGCGCTAGCAAGGTAGTTTATAAACCAACTTACACCGTACAATGAACGTACATTATATTATGACAAAACCTTATTAAACCTTCTAGGTAGGTATAACATAAAAAAATTGCTTTCGTTTTGAGCATGAACATTCATATTTTTTTACAATGCAATACAATACAAAAACGCTTTATAGTACAATATTATGTAAATAAAAAAAAAGTAGTAATATGGGCGGCCTCTTTCAGGCAAACTTAGGATGGAAAATACTTTACTTGAAATAGAAAGGAGGCAAGGGTGTTTAATGATAAATATAACAATATTATCTAAATAGTATCATTGATTTAAATATCTACATAAAAATATGGTTTAAATACACGGCTTTTTATTTTGATTCGTTGTTTTAAATCAAATAATAGCAACCCTTTCCTAAATCAAATAAATAGTTGGTATTCCCAACGATCATCATTTTACCACGAACTTTAAATTTTACTGTACAGGTAGTATACATCTGATATACCTATCATAATCCATTATATAATTAAACATTGACTTGATATATTTGGCCGGACTCGAACCCGCCATCCTTAGCACTGCAAGCGGACCAGTGTCCACTGTCACTACGCTTAATTACTGCGAACGTTTAAACATTTATAAATTTATTGTTTGCATTATGTAATATTTACTAGCAATGGGTCTAAAATGCAAATTGGTGAAAATGCTAGTGATTATTATAATAAAATATAAAGTTTTGTTAGGGATAAATATTAAAATAGCAATATTATGGTATACCTATGAAAAGTTTTAATATAATAGCCGCGGGCACCAGTGGCGTAGCGTGCCATCTCAGTGCCCGGGGCGGAAGACCCATTTTGCCGCCCCCATCCTTAGTTAAAATTAAATTTCACATGCAATGAGGTACCTATCTACAAAAATTGATTTTAAAAGATTTTTGAAATCAATACTTGTAGCCAATTCTTGTCCAGTCGACATTATAGCCATCATATACATATAAGAGATAATTTTTTATTAGCTTCAACTTCGGATAAAATTTCACACAACTTGCAAGACGCTAAAGCGAAATATTGCCCTTTGAAATACTATATTTGGCACCGAAATCCCGAGATTCACTTTTTGGATGAACTGGAGGAGCTATAGTGGTCTTTTACCCATATCCTCCCCCCCTAACCCCTCCCCCCTGCCCCCAGACCCTTTTTAACATCTTACAGTGCTTGGTTTTACAAATCATAGAAACGTCAAAAATAAAACACAAAAAAAAAGTGTGTGTGTGTCAGCTACGACGCACGATTGGAGTTTACTCCTTACGAACGATAATTATGATATATATCGAATAGAAAAAAAGGGAAAATGAACGCATCTGCTAAAATGATAAGAGAAACAAACATATATCTGTAATTATCGGGCCTTATAACTCAAATCGTTTCTTAAGGAGTAAACTCCAATAAGATAAATAGACAATTTATGATTAACTGATTTTATTATCTGTGCGAATGTCCCTGAGCAACAAATCATGCTTGTTTTATATGATTAAGTACTTAATTTAATAGTTGACTATTGATTTTAATAATATCAGAGTGCTGAACTAAAAATGGCAAGTAAATATAACCGAATGAACTTGCGCACGTCATTTATTAGATTTCCCAGAAGTATTAAGAATAAATATTGATTAAGTATATTTATAACCGACCATACTCGTAAAAAAACGATATTATGCATATGCTCTATGTTTATATATAAATGTTATGGCTATGGAATATTTTTGCATTTCACTTCAGAAATATAACAGTAGATGAAACTTTTATTTTTATTTGTCACTAGCGGCCCGCCCCGGCGTCACACGGGTAAAAAAGTTCCCGGCAATTTTTCCTTATTTGCTCACCGTTTAGACCTACCCTGGACTACGACAAACATTTTAAAACCAAAATCCGCTCAATCGGCCCAGCGTTTCTCGAGTTTTAACCAGACTAACGAACAACAATTCATTTTTATTTATATATATACACTACTCAACAAAGTCTAGGGAACAAGGATATTTTAGTGTATACTTTTAATTCAACTTTTTTTTGTCCCTGATGTTATACATCAAAAGAAGCGAAATTTATTCTTGATTTCAGTTATGCAATAAAATAAAAAGCGTTCATGTAAAAAAATAAAGTTTCATTAAAAAAACTAAAAGAGTACGAAAAACCAAAAAAAAAAATCTTCAAAAGTCAAAGTCAAAGTCAAAGTCAAAACTTTTATTTCCTTAGAAGCCTATGCTTACATGGACAGGTCAACTTAAATCTAATTTAAATAAAAACTAAGAATAATCAAGGAAATAACATAGTCTTGACAGTTCGCTTCAATTTTTTACACTGAGTTGAGAAGCGAATAGAACAACTCAGCTTCCATCTCTTAAATTACAAAAACATATGACGCTTACGTGGAAATTAAATGAAAAAACATTATTTGCAGCTGTTTAATAATCCGTTGGACCCCCCAAAACATTAGCCACGGCTCTACATCGGCGTGGCATGCTGAGTATCAAGTTATCAATTGTCGCCTGTGGAATAAGGCTCCATATTCTGGAGAGATGCGAAAAAAGTTCTTCTTCCGTGTTCAAATTTCGAGGAAAATCACTGAAAGCTCTTCTTCCGACTAAATCCCATGCATGCTCTATTGGATTGAGATCGGCGGACTGAGCAGGCCACTCTAATACCGTGATATTGTGCTCGCTGAACACATTCATCACCTGTCTTGCGGAGTGTGGGCGTGAATTATCCTGCATGAACACGAAATCTTGGCCAAACTGCTGGTGGCGGGGGGTGACCATAGGATGCACTACCTGTTCAATGTATTGCTCTGCGTTCAAATTGCCTAGTATGCGAACGAGATCAGTTCTCCCACCCAGGCGAATTCCAGCCCACACCATGATCGTTCCGCCTTGATAAGGATGAACTTCCTGAGGATTTCGAAGTCTACTTTGGCGACCAGGAACACGCAAAACACGCACTCTCCTTGAATCAGGATGAAATCCGAAGCGAGACTCATCGGAAAAGAGAACACGTGCCCACTGATTGTCGGTCCATCGCAAATGTGCATTAGCCCACAATAAAAGACGCCCTCGATTTCCATGTCGCAAAGCTGGAACTGTTAATGGTCTGCGAGCGCGGAGATTGACTTCATGAAATCTTCTTCTGACAGTTTGGTTTCATGAAATTTTTTTAATCGGCAAATTACGCTTGGCTGTGTGTGAACAGCGGCCGCGATATCGCGTTGACTGCGTCTAGCTTCCAACATACCCACAGCCCTAAGCATCTCTTCCCGCGGTAAATGACGACGTGACATAACGCTTAGAATTTCAAAAATATCGAAAAAGTTGGCGGTAATGGTTTTTCACAAGAAAAAAAATCGATACTAGACAAAAATCACAACAACTTTATGCTAGCAGACCCCTTACTCTGCGACCAAGTTCGGTTTTTCCTTCTTATTTTGAAAGCTTTCGCGCTTTTGTTTAATTTTTTTTGAATTTCGAACAAATAATTTATTCCTATTCCAGCCTTAATTTATAAATTTTAGCGACCAGAACTTTTTTACGAGTTTTCACACAAAAATTGAAGTATTGTTGCTTGTTCCCTAGACTTTGTTGAGTAGTGTATATAGATAAGCAGGCAAAAGTCACTTGACCATAAAGCCAAGTGATATATTATATTGCATACAGCCTCGTGTTCTGTTTTCAAAAAGTGAAAGAACCTTCTTCATTTTTAAATATCGTAAGAACAGCATACAACCTTTTTATTTTTAAATGCCGTAGTGGAACCTTTTTACAAGCAATAATTATGAGAAATGAGATACGCTGTGTAATGTATTCCATCTCATTCTTTTCACGTTCAATCCTACAGATATACATATATCTTTGTCTCTTTCTACGTAACGCCTCAACTTTTCGTGTTACACTTGATTTTGATTTTACTCCTCATAAAATTTCCGTACCGGGCCTTATAACTCAAATCGTTTCTTAAGGAGTAAACTCCAAAAATAAACAAAAAAAGAAACATTGGTGCTTAAAGATAAATAGGAAGTCAAATTATCGGATCTGGTCGCTTCGCTTTTTTACACTAGAGCAAAGTAACGATTAGAAAATCTAGCTCATTTTTGTTTTGAAACTTTACAATAATTATTTGTTAGAGTTGTTTTTGATTTGCTGTTGGAGCAGATTCCGTTCCAAGCAGTTTTGTCATCAAGGTAATCCGATATTTCAAAATAAGCTTTATCAAAAATATTGTTATTTCAATATTTTTAAATTAAGTAATTGTCAACTTTTGCAATTCTTTGGGAATCATGTTGTAGAAGCGTAAACATTGCCCTTCGAAAGACACATTAACCCTAAGCAGCCTATGGTGGGCAAAGCGAGTTTATATTTTTTTCTAGTATTATGTCTTTTTCACTATTTTTTGTAAATGAAATTTATATTCTTATGCGTATACATAATGGCTTCATAAATTTATTGACAAATGACTATGTTTATTTCTTAGAATTTATTACTTAGCGAATCTCGGGGACCCATATGATAGATAGCACGAACAGCCCTTTTCTGCAGTACAATATCAGTTAAAACCCTAATTTTTTGACTGCGAAAGCTGCAGAACTGAGCCTTTTTGACAATTTATCTATGTGAGGGTCCCATTGAAGCTTGCTATCAAAAGTTATACCTAGGAATACAGTATTTTCAACGAGCTCTAAATTGTCGCCCTTTATTTTAATATCTACAGAACTTTGTTTTACATTGGGTAGTGAAAATCGAATATACATGTATTTTGTTTTATTTCATTCAGGAATAGATTATTGGATTCAAACCAATGGACTACTTTAGAAATGGCATTATTTACTTTGTCAAAGTTATTAGTGCGACGATTTAATTTAAATAAAATAGAAGTATCATCAGCACATAATACAATTTCATGTTGATACTTTACAAGATGTGGCAAGTCATTAATATATCAAAAAAAGGTAAGATTTGTAGTATGTATTGTATACCAGAGGTACACCCATTGAAACTAAGGACCCTGGAGATCGTTTCGATCCAAAGATTTGCCACTAATTCCATAGAGGTTCAATTTTCTGATCAATGTTTCATGGTGTACGCAATCGAATGCCCTAGTGAAGTAAAGTGATCTAATTTTAAATTTACGTAATTAGTATTTAAACTAAATATTTAAAATATTATTAATCGTCATTTTGCCGCCCCCGCGGGCTGCCGCCCGGGGCGGGCCGCCCCCACCGCCCCACCCACGCTACGCCACTGGCGGGCACTGGTTTAATGCGGTGTTCACACGGCCGACTAAAGTCCCAGCAACCAAAGTAAGGTAGAATTTGACTACAGTCGCGCGAAGATATCTTGCGATTAACTCATAAGCCTGATGGATCTCCGGCCGCATTGTAACTGGTGACTAAAATTTACATATACATCCTACTTCCTACTAATATGTATTATACAGGTGAAAGTTGAGAGGATGTTTGTAAGTGTGTGTGTGTGTGTGTGTGTTTGTTGGTATTTGACATAAAAACAACTAAATGTATTTTCATGTAACTTCACAGTAATATTAGCTATAATATCAGAATAACACACTTTTTAAGAAATCATTTCAAAATACCTATAGACGATTTTTATAAAATATATCATTATATAAAAATAAGGAACACGAGTCGGGTAGACAATTTATCGAGGGTTTCCCTCAATTTCTTCAGGATTCCACCATCAGATCCTGGTTTCCTTACCATGGGACCACCCTTGGGATACTTCCCTTTCAAACAAAAAATAATAATAATCAAAATCGGTTCATAAGCGATGATGATATCCGCGGACATACATAAAAAATATATATTTTTACGGTCGAATTGAGAAACCTAATTTGTTTTTTTTTTGAAGTCGGTTTAAAATAGTAATTATTTTCGTCTTTGATCACGTGACTGTACGCGCTGTGACGAAACTAAGTAGTACCAAACTACATTATAATGTTTCCTCACCGTCTATAGTGCGCCATTTTGGAGGCAAAATGGTTCCGAGCACTTAATTTTATCAATTTGAAATTAATAACTGCATTTTTAAAATGCATTGTTTTTTACCGAAATGAATGCGACATGTTTACAATGTAATAAGGAAAGAATTAATATATTTTACCAAAATTAGTTGGCTTATTCTTAATTAATAATCTGGGTGGGTGGCGCAGACAATTTAAATTCATTTATTTACCATAAAGTTATATTACATAACAGACAAGTCAAAACATAAACAATTAATACTTACATTTAGTAATCTATACACATGGATATATTATTTGGCTAAGAACTGGAAAATGAACAACTCATGTATTCAGCAACGCTATAAAAAGGATGTGATTGAAAAAAATCTTTTTAATTTATATTTGGCTTATAAATACTAAAAAAAAAGAGACAACATTCTTACACCAACTTACTTTTTTGCTAGATAAGACTTCATTTGACCACAATCTCACCTGATGCTAATTGATGATGTGGTCTAAGATGGAGCATGAAGACCTAGAAGGCTTCTCCGGGCCACATTACGAAACACGAAAAAATGGTTTCACGCACTGGCCCAGCCCGTAGGGTCGTGACAAGCCGTGGCCGAAGCCTACCACCAGAGACTGTTCTTACCACCACCCGGAGGTCATGTGTAAGGATTCAGAGGGTTAACACTACGGACGTGAACAGACAAAACCTTGCGTAGGTAGCTTACCAGAAGCTAGTATCAGGGTAAAATATCAAGTTATAAATAAGTTCACAACCAACAATCCTCGCGAGATCTAAGTTCAAGACGAGCTTTCAGTATATCTTTGAAGGAACTATTCAAATGATCAAAGGGCTTAGATGTGCCGCAACGTTAATTAATTTGGCAAACGTTTGAAACCTCCGAACAATTACAAACGGGATGTATATAAGCCAAGAAAAGCGAAAGATAAACAAACCGACGTGTTGTTTCCATTCAGCGTTGGCAAGCTTCCGTGTAACGAAGCTGTTATGGAAATAATATCATCAACACCCTATTAACGTTCCCACTGCTGGGACACTGGGACTTCTCTCTTGATGAGAGAAATTAGGCCTTAATTCACAACGCTGGCCAAGTGCGGGTTGGTGAATATCACATGTCTTTCAAACTCTTCCTCCTTTATTAAAGATAGCAAGATTCATTTGAAAACGGATTTTATATGCATAAACATATTATCGTCACAGTTTACGTGAGTTAAACCCGTTTTCTGAATGAATCTTGCTATCTTTAATAAAGGAAATATAATATATCATTACGAAACATTTATGTGCGCTTTCAACACGCGCTTACGCTTAAAAAAATATTTTTTTTAATTTTTTATTGTATAATTTCCCTTGTTTCAAAATAGTAAAAGTTGCTTTGAAATCATAATATTAAAAAAAAAACATTTACACAGGTAAAACTACTTTATTTCCTTGAAAAACATATAAAAAACATTTTATGCACAACTTCACCCCACACTTTCTAAGATTTTCTTTAATAACAGCCAACTAAGCTGAGGAAACGTAGAGCAAGCTGGCTTTGTAATTTTGCTTTCTCACTTACTAACATTCAATTCTCTGATTAAACTTCCGTACAATGTAGGTACGGACCTAGACTGTGGTAACATTGATTAGTTTTAACAAGAACCAAGATTAAATTTGCTCTGTAACCGGAATAATCTGCTTTTTATGAATGTTTTGATTTTGTGCAGTTGCAACGCTCGGTGAACAATGCCCTAGCAAAACATAACTACACCAAAAACAAATGAGATTCTGTCATAATTTCTTCCTTGTTAATTTTATGTTGTTGTGTTGCTACTCTCACGGGCCCTGGCTGAAAACCAGCGCTTTGTCAGTGCTCCTACGGGTCTTATGACATATGCATTATAATAATAATAATAATATATTTATTTGTCAGACACATGATCCATTAAATTCTTAACCTAATCACATAAAAATACATTGCAATAAAACTATTTAAGCTGCAATATGCATCCACTTTTGCCAAGTCTTGGTCAATATTATTCTGTCCGCTAAACTGGCTATAATAGAATTCTTAGACCGGTCAACTCTGGACATAAAGTTAGCAATCCGGTTCCTTTGGATGGCGTTAAAAGAGTCTACTCGTGCTTCAAAGAACATCCCTTAGCCATGGACCTTTTATACACAATGTTTTAATTTCACATACGTAGTTTAGTTAGTTTTAGATATTGTGTTTTATAAATGTTTTTACTTGTAAATTTTGGTGTCATAATAAATATTTTTCTTATTTTCATATGAATAATTTGTATATTATATTATGTACGTGTCCGAACCCCGAGTGAGGCGATAAAATGTCATCTGAGATTTGTTTTTAAGAATGAGTTTTAAATTATTTATTTATAATTTACACGATGGTTAGAAGAGCGGGGGCGGTAGATAGAAAGAAGAAGAGGTGGTTGGATGGAAAAATATTAAAATACGAGAGAAGAAAGAATAGTTTTACTGTTTCCCAAGACTCCAAAAATTTACGAGTCGCGGCGCTTGTTATTAGATTTTTCCAAAACGGTTGTGAAAGATGCTAAATGAAAGACAAAAATTAACAAAATATCCTGATCATTACCTTAAAGGGCGTTTTCAATTGAGCGTGTCTAGAAACGAATAATTGAAAGCACAGTAAAGCTAATATTTGATACATATTTTAGTTATTTATTTTAATGAAATTTCCATAAATATCAAGTTATGTACTTACCTAGCATCAGCTGTGTGAGTGTCAAGATCCACCGTGAGTAGCTCCAAGTTCTCGTTCTCAGCCACTCGTATCCAGGACACCTTAAACAAAGAAATTTTCTTAGATAGACCATACAAGAATATTATCTAACTATGTATATAAGCCACGGGGCTAAATGTCGTTTTGTGGATTGTCCGGAAATATTAATTTATTTATTTTATACAAGCTTAATTTTATCTTATAGATGGACTGTGCGAAGGATGACACATAAAAAAGGAGTGGATGGTGAGTTGACGGGTGACAGAGTAAAATAGAAGGAAATTATGTACATCCTGTTGTGGGTAAGAAAATGATGATGATTAGTTTTATATAAAAATAAAATATTTTTTTTAAATAAATAAATAAATAAATAAATAAAATAAATAAATAATATATTTATACCAAATACTCAACAGACATTGGAGACGCAGAGTGGAACAGTACATTTTTGGAACTAGATACACTTAAATATTCTGTAATCGTTAGATCAATCAAATTAACTGTCACTATTTCCCTGCATGTATTTTTATGTATTTAATTCTGAATAAATGATTTTGTATTTTGTATTTGTATTTGTACATTTATAAAATGTTTTAAGGGTCTTGAGATCATAATGATCCAGTAGAATTTTAACTTAAACTTTTTGTAACCGAAAAATTACCTAAATCATATTTTTATTTATGATTTTAAATTTGCGCTCAAAAACACTAGCCGGCATGCTTTTTCGTATAATTTTTTTTTATTTATTAAACTTTTACCTAAATAAATGTCCATCATTTATGTCCATACTAAAATAGTGCCTATTTTATAAATTTTCTTTACATTACTGAGCTTACAATTATTACACACTTATGATTTAAATAAAAGACAATCGTTAGACAGTTCTTGAAAATTAATATAAACATAATTTAAAATAATGATTTCATAACTACTATAACATTACAAGCTGATCCCAGCAAACGTTGTTTTGCAAAATGAAAAGTATATAGTACCTAACCGATTCTCAGATCTACTGAATATGCATATAAAATTTCATATAAATCGGTTAAGCCGTTTCGTAGGAGTACGGTAACTAACATTGTGACATGGCATTTTTTTATGTAAGATGATGTTTCGGCTAGTGACATCATACTGCTTGTTAATCAAACGAGTGCAAAATACCAAGATACATTATTCGAGATGACAGAACATAGACAACGACAAAAGTATACGTTGTGTCTTCACGTCCAATATGGCGGATAGGTTTAAAGTAAAAAGTTTTTTTAAGTTTTTTTTTTGTCTTACCATAGATAGATACTGTAAGGTTTAAAGTTACTAAAGATATTTAATTTTTCCTTATGTGGGACTTAGGCAAAAATTATAAAAAAAATGGTTCTACTTGCAAGGAGCTTGTCATTGTGAAAATTGTATAACAAATCAATCTTTCTAACGATTGAAAAATACTTCACAATATTTTAAAAGGTCCAATTGCCAAAATATTTCACTTATTTAAAATGTTTTTTTTACTACAGCACACATATTTTGTAGTTAAACTTGGACCTTTTATCCGCAATCCTCGCGCTCAAAGCTCTACCACATAGTTCGGGACTTCTGCGGCTTGTGTCGCTTAACATACCAGGGAAAAACAAATAATTCCAGATTTTATAAAGCTGGACTATTCTCTGGAAAGAATTTTAAAATTACGCACACAATACTAATTTACACAGATTCAATGCAACATGCAACTTTTTATAACTTCCATACAAGGAATCGCATGTTACAATTTTTTCAGTATCGTATAAAAACTGACTGCTTCGGTGGCGCGGTGGGCGAGGGTCCGCTTGCGGCGCAAGAGGTAGCGGGTTCGATTCCCGCCGAGGGTGAAAGTGTTTGTATGTTCTGCAAGCACGATCTCCTTGGTCTGGGTGTTTAATATGTATAATGAAAAATATCTATATATGTATGACTATTATATTATTAAGTATATCAGATATCTAGTACCTGTATCACAAGCTTAGAGCTTACCATGGGGCTAGATGTTGTTGTGTGAAATGTCTGGAAATATTTAAATATTTAAATTTTATTTAAAAAAGCCGTGTAGCCAACACAGACAGACTCGACTTTCATTCTGAAGGTCGTAGGCTAACCCCCGCCGGATCTTAATTCTGGATTTATCTTCTCTAATAATTTATGTGCGCTTTAAACACGTGCTTTTACGGTGAAGGCAAACTGACAATTCAAAATCTTGTACCTGAAATTGTGTGGAGTTAGATTGTTCTATTCTATTAGGCATTTTAACCAGTGACAACGAAGGTTATTTTCAAGTAACTTATAAAACAAAATCATACTTATTTCTGAACGTTCAAAGAATATTGTTCGGATAAGTTCGAATAAAATTTTGATCGATTTAGTTCTAGGAAACCTAATCTGTCTAAGAATGTCATAACTTTGAGCTGCTTTCCGACTACCACGTTTTGTTCCTGCGATCATCTATAACCTTATTTAAAAACAAAATATTACGCAACGAACTGTATAAAAAAACATATTTATATAGTTCGTTGGCGTAATATTTCGTATGTAGGTAAAAATTTATTCTAATTATTTATTTCCAAAACTTACAACTATTTTTACAGGCTTTACCTAATGCAATAGTGTGCTTTTCTAAACATATCTAATTATTTCTATTATAGCATAATGTATAGGTACATTGGTGTCCTAGTAAATTCGTTCAGAGTACAATAAAATAGATCAAGTTCTCGGGATTATGATGTTAATAGTGCGAAGTGCGCGCGTCAAAGGTGCTTCCCGTATGAGGTAGGTTTTAGCCTTCGGAATCAAAAGTAACGAGGGTTTCCGCCTTCTCCACAAACATATCTGATAGGTACGTTCCAAAAAAATTGTGCTAAAATTTCCGCATTAACCACTTTTCCAGTCATGACATTTATGTTTCAATGTTTTCATGCACTGTTTTCTGTTTCTGGTTAAAACACATTGTAACAGGTCTCCCGCAATAAAAGCTTGCCTCGTGCGGGGACCGCTGTTTAGTGGATTGTAACTGTGTGCTGGTACATTAATATTTTTTAAAAGCTCAGGGATTCTTTACAGGAAGAAGCAGTTACGAAGGAAAACGCAGGTTACCGATATAGTCTTACGTTGATAATGTTTGTATATTATATTATGATGTAGAAGTTTGTCTTTATTCCACCACAGTAGTCAAAGCCAAATTTTACCAGTTCACTGGACGGCTTCGAGTAATACATTGCTTGTTACGAAGAACATTACAGTTTACATTGCTAGTTACGAATAGCTAAGTAAGCCTTACTTTTCAAGTAACTAGGTGAGTTTTTAAAAACTTTACATTATTTATGGTTAACACTTCACATAAACAGAACGTTTCTAATGACATAACTTTTTAAATTATCATGGGTTTTAACAATATTATGACTAACAATTCAGTTGTTTCCGAGATCATGGTGCTTGCAACAGCGTCGAAATATCGGAAAACTCAAAAACCATCAAATCATGGTACGAGTATGTTACCCGTTTTAAGTCATAATTTTTCTAATGACTCTTTTGTTAAATAAATAATTAAAAAAACATCTATTATGTCAAACCATAGTTTTTAAATAAGTGTTATCTATATAAATAAAAATGAATGGTTGTTCGTTAGTCTGATTAAAACTCGAGAACGGCTGAACGGATTTATCTTATCATAGTCTTGAAATGTGCGTGGAGGTCTAGGGAAGGTTTAAAAGGCGAAAAAAATCGAATAAATGCCGGGAAAAAAAATTGAATAAAAACCCGTGCGAAGCCGGGGCGGGCCACTAGTCATAAAATAAAATAAACATAAATAACATAAATATTGACATAGACAAATACATCTATAAATAGGTGTTACTTACCGTTTTGTCTCTCAAAGCTGTGACTTTGCAGTCGAAAACAACGGTGGCGCCTGTAGCTGCGTCTATGGATGTGTCCGTTGTCGCCTCACCTTCAAAGGCAGGAGCCCGAAACCTGGTAAAGTACATAGTTTATTACAGTTAATGCTATTTCAGTGTAATTTTATGTAATTTATAATTATTCTAGTTCTTGTAGGCATATTTAGTTACATAATTACTGGTCTGGCCTTCCTCAATATGACCTGACGCAACTTTGCGCTGGCACATGTTATACTATTAGCCTTACTATTAAATCGCTCCTTATATCGCTTTGTAGTTTGGAGGTTCTTACTAACTAACAGTCAATATGTGGTATGAAACTAACCATCCTATGCATACTAATATAACTAAAATACACGTTTGTTAAAATAATAATACAATTTTTGACACTTTTCTACAAACACAAATGTCAAAGTAAAACAAAACAAACGAATGACATCTTCATTTTTAAATATGTAAAGATAATAATTATTATTCATAAGGAGTATTAATATGGTATCGAGAAACTACCAACACCCGTATCAACACGTCCATTTAATTTGAATATGTAAAATTTAAGTAAAAACCTAGCCAACGAAATGATTCCCAAAAATCCGATGCTTCGAGCCAAAGCCCTGTGGAAATCTTCCAGTGGAGTGTGTGCCCCAAACGAGCACAGACACAAACAGGTACGAGGAACTAAAGTTGCTGAACATTCGTTTTGAATATTTATCTGAACTGAATAATTAAGCTTCGGCCAAAACTGTGTAACCAAAACTGCACGAAAGCCCAAACTTTAATATAGCTCTTTGCACACTCACGCAAACATAAAGAGGGACAACTCCTGGCAAAATTGTCTCGCGTTGTTGACGCGTCGTACTTGCCGCGTTGCTGACGCGTTGATTTGGATGAAGCCTTATGAGCTGATGGTGAATTATTACTGCATCCACTGTATCCAACGAATTGCCAACTATAACTACAACTATGGGCAGATTTATGTTGTAATTTGGTTATACCTCACAGAAATACACACAGAAATATTTTATAAGGTACTAGCTTTTCACGGTCACGGTCTTGCCCTTGATTTCTGGATTATAGCCTATAGCCTTCCTCGATAAATATTATATTTGAAACTGTAAGAAATTTTCAAATAGACCAGTATACTAGTATGTAACCAGACCAGTAGCACGTTTAAACAAACAATGTCTCGCCTTTTGTACGTTTTGTTTATTGTATGGTCATACAATAAACAAAACGTTTTTTTTTTATGCTCGATAAGTGTTCATTTGACCACAATCTCACCTGATGTAAAGTGACGATGTGGTCTAAGTTGGGACATGAAGACCTAGAAGGTAGATGGCTTCTCCGGGCCACATTACGAAACACGAAAAAATCGATTCACGCACTGGCCCAGCCCGGAGGGTGGTGACAAGCCGCGGGTGTATGCCATTCATTTATGTAATACTGTGTTTTTGTGTACAATAAAGAATTTATAATTTTTTATTTATTTATATAGAACACTTTATTTGCACAACGCTGAATTGTGTACAAAAATGTGGGCTTAATGCCTAGGCATTTTCTACCTGCCAACCTGTGATGGTTGGTAACAATGTTTCCGTATGCGTTAAATCTTAAAACTACTTAATGTTATTTGTTAAAATTAAAATTATACAAATACAGTACATGTGACATCAATTAAAGAAAAAAAATTATGAAAACCGAAATAATATAGAACTACATGTGGAAAAGATAATAAAATAAAATAATGATAATAATAATGAAATGTGATAAGTTATTGGTACAATCGCTTCAGAAAGTGTTCCCTTATGGAGCGCTTAAAAGTATCTTTGGATTCTATCTTTCGCAGATCTATAGGTAAGTCGTTCCATAAGCGAACTGCTTCCACAGAGAAAGAATTATTATTATTATTATTATAATGACTTCAGCTTTATAACATTAGTATAGATTATTCTGTTCAACTTTCACAAACAAACCATACTTAACATTTTATTGTACACCTAACAACATAGAAATTTCAATGGGCGGTCTTATTGCTTTTCCAGGCAACTTTTGGATGGAAAATAACTTGGAATTGCGTGGCTGATTAAGTAAATTAAAAAAATATCAAATTAACATTTACTATTTTTTTATGTGGAAATAAATTAAGTTTGACTTCGGATTTCTACAAACAACAACACAACACTTTCCAATAGAGTGATGATGTTAAGTTTAACGCAATATTATTAAAGCTTAAATTTGCAATGTTAAGCCATAATTATTCCAAATGATGATATATTTTTTCCTAATTTTTTTTTGTGTGTTTAGTAAAATATGTGGCCGAGTTCGTTCAGCAAGTTTTGGCGCAGTCAACAAAGAGTACCTACATCAAGTACGCTCAGGTTACTTACAAAGCTCACGGGGATTTGTTTAATGCATACTAATGCTCTGAAAAACGAAGCTTTCTAACTTCAGCAAAGCCTCTTATTACTTTATTTTTATCTTAAATTCAACATGATTGAAATTTTAAATTAATTTCAATATAACACTTATGGGATACTTCAATATAAATGATAATTTGTGATAAATAATAATTATAATATTAAAAGAAATGTCTGTTCTTTTTAGAAAAATCTAAAAAAATATCTATTAGTGTCACAAATAGATCTCACCAATATGCAACATTTCCGTTCTATAATCTAACTTAATTTTATTTCTAACCAATGTACTTTGCTGTACCGTGTTCGTGTTATAGTATTTGCAATTTTTGTAAATAATTATATTATTTATAAAATATAATTATATTTATACTAATGATTAATACTTTTATGCTTGTCATTTATTATATATTTTTTATCTTAACATCTTTGATATTGAACACTATGCTATGTTTCTGTTATGTTTTAAGTAAGTTGTAAGTAGTATTTAAGTTTTTTGTAAATAGAGTGCACTCACGCTCTGCACCAATCGGTTACCACGGAAGACCAGCGTTACAGCAGATTAGTCTGCTGTAGCATAATGCTGAGTGGAAGCCCTTTTTGTTACAATCTATGTACTAAACAATTTATGTGTAATATGTTGTATATTTGTAACAAAATAAACATTTTATGATTATGATTATAAATAATTGGAGATATTGGGCTGGCTTCCATGCAGAATAAATGAATCACTCATCACCATCACCCTAATAACGTTCCCACTGCTGAGGCATAGGGACTTCTCTCTTGATGAGAGAGATTAGGCCTAAATTGACGACACTGGCACGTGCGGGTTGGTGACGTGTCAAACTCTTTAAAATTCTCAGGACATGCCGGTTTCCTCACGATGTTTGCCTTCACCGTTAAATCACGTATTTTAAAGCGCACTTGCATTTTTCAAGAAGAAAAATCCAGAGGTGCATGTCGGGGTCTGAACCCACGACCTTCGGAATGAAAGTCGAGTGTTTTCCAACTAATGAATCACTTATAATTTGATATTTATAAAATATTTATTTTTGTTGATACTAGAGGTAGCCCGCGCCTTTGATCGTGTGATGTAAGTAGGTACCTTATTTCATTTCATAATGGATTAGATAAAAATTAGTTATATAATACTAACCCCGTAGTCTTTGTTTATAATAATGTTTTTTTTTATGATAGAAAAGCCTTCATTTGACTACAATCTCACCTGATGTAAAGTGACGTTGTGGTCTAAGATGGATCATGAAGACCTAGAAGGTTGATGGCTTCTTCGGAACACATTACGAAACACGAAAAAGTAGAAAAAAAAACATACTGTTTTATTTAAAAAATATACTAAGATGTTCTTCTCCTCAGATAATTTTTTTGGGATAGTAAATTAAGGGTTGGGTAACAAAAGATATAAAGGTAAAACAAGACTTTAACGATTTAATTTTACGCCATTTTTATTGTGAAACTTGACCAAAAGACATCTCAATAACATAAAAAAGAAATATTTCTTGGCTGACGTCGTGCAATAAACTTGTGCGATACTGTTTCGGTTTACGTTTTGTGGTTACATTGTTATTTGTAAATAATGTTAATCGGGATCAACATTTTTTAAATGGGGATACAATACAATACAAAAATTATTTATTGCAACATCACAATATAGGAACATACTTAGGAGATTACACATTACATACAGTGACATAATAGGCGACCTTATCACTAATAGCGATCTCTTCTAGGCAACCTTTGGATGGATCTGAAATTTGTTAATAAGAGAGATCAGTGGCGTTTACACAGATTTATAAATAAAAATAAATTGAATGAGTAGATATGTAGTACTGAAAACAAACACAGTAGGAGTGTGTAGTAATAATCACAAATTAAACATATTATTATATTTATTTATTTATTAGCCATCCTGTCCCACTGCAGGGCAAAGGCCTCCCTTTTCTCTTTCCATTCGCCTCTATTGCTTGCTACTTCAGGCCACGATGTTAGGTGGGCGTCGAGCTCGTCCCGCCATCTCATCCTGGGCCTTCCACGTCGCCTTCTAGCGTTTAAATTAAACATACTATTGATTAATATTAAGTGAGATACTCAGGATCCAGGGGGATACCTGCCTACCTGCCTCGGCTACTGATGAAACCTAATCAAGTTTCTACATAAAAACTTTTCTATAAATCTACTGATTTGATTTCTAGAATTTTTTGTTGGGTTATTTAGTTTTGTTTATTTTGTTTACGCCACTTTTTTTCGTATACTCGTAGAAACTAGAGGGGCCATTTTGTTTGTGTTATGCCAACCTCAAACTTAATCTGTATAAGCCCTACACTTTGAAACGCCTTGAATTTAAATATCATTGGTATCCAACAAGAACGGGTTCACATTAGATGCAAGCCACTTCCAATACAATTCTTTGAAATTACTTGAAATCTCTAAGGGCAGCCAAAAGTTGAGATGATGGCGATAATTTTTTTTTTAAACGTTTAATACAGACTAAGAGGAACCTTAAACCATATTCTACATTTTTATTAATAACACAGAAGATAGTCATCTGAAGGTTTATTCCTTGAAATGTGATCGGGATGAATGTGACCCACGAGTTTCATTGCGCTGTCAATGTGAACAATCATCGGTGTACCATTTATTTTGGGTCATTGTCATATCCTAAAGATATTCTATTTATCTTTTTTTATCTCCCAACCAAAAAAGAGGGGTGTTATAAGTTTTACGTGTCTGTCTGTCAAGAGAAGATAAATCCAGAGGCGGGGTTTGAACCCACGACCTTCGGAATGAAAGTCGAGTGTCCTCACACTTAGCCAACACGGTATCAATATATTTTTTTTATAATTTGGCATAAAAAAATCCCTAGTTTTCGACCTTCTATCAACAACCCCTATTTATTAATAGTTGTTTAAGTTATTTAATTTTTCATCCCACTCGATAAAACTGATCAATTTTACTCATGAACCACGTCCTTACATTTATTAATTAGTTATTCTAGACTTGAAATTATTTACATCGCAAAACAACGTCTGTCGGGTCAGATAGTACAATATAAATATTTAAACCACAGTAACTGGCATGGAGTCAAACAAAAACATTCCACCGTAGCTATCTTTAAAGAGTTGCGGTTTAAGCCATTTAAGTTAAGATAAACGAAGACAATTCTTAAAACTAAGCGGCAAACACAAACCCAATTTGTGTAAAACCACAATCTCATTTGTCGCTCTAATGAAGATCTTTTTAGCCAGCATCTTTGAAGTAGAATGGTTTTATTTGGGGATGTTTAAATGTGAATATTTTGTACAATCTGTGTTGTAACATTGTCACTTTTTAACATAGCAAGCTCTTATTTAGTTGAACCTGTCCTGATTTGTTTTTAACTTTTTGGATAGACTTTATGATTGCAATGTCAATTGTATGACAATGCAATATTATCTTTCTTTTTTAATTATCATGGGAAAAATTCGGGGACAAATTTTTCACTTTATAATTTTACTAGCGGCCCGCCTCGGCGTCGCACGGGTATAAAATTTTCCCGGAAATTATTCGAATTTTTCTCGCCGTAAAAACCATCCTATCTCTTAAGTTAGATCGAACTGCACATGGTGTGCGAATTTTATTATAATCGGTTAAGTGGTTTATGAGTCCATTGAGGACAAACATTGTGACACGAGATTTATATATATTATTAAGATTTAACTTGACACTGGAAAACTATCTTCACGCTCTATAATCTCGCGCTTCAAGCGCAGAGTCCAATTATAAGATTGAATTATGATGGTTTTTAACAATATTATAACTTGAAATGGGGACAGACCACGCTTTAACGATTTTTAATTTTCCGATATTTCGACGCTCTTGCAAGCGCCATGATCAGGCCATAAACCGATTGTCTTTGCGATTAAGCAGACGGTTATTCACAAACGAAATGGTCTTCCCTCTTTCTACTTTTATTGCGAGGTTGACAAGTAATAGTGTTGTTACTATTTGTTTAATTCCCGAACGCAACTCGATCACGACTCAATACACTATCGTAGCTTGTCGGGTGTGGTTGTGAGATTTTTATATTATTGCATTACCACGTACAAAATAATTAAGCGCCATCGTCACGGTTAGAAATAGAAACAGAAAAAAATATATTTGGACATAACAGCACATTACAAAAAAAAAATACAGGCACATAGGCATAGCTCGCGTTTCGTCCGTTTTTAACCCCCGACCAAAAAAGAGTGTATACGTGTAGAGTATAAGTTTGACGTGTATGTCTGTCTGTCTGTATGTCAGGGACATCATAGCTCTCGATCGGATGGAGCGATTACAATTGGGTGGGACTGTGGAAGGAAAACCGAAAATCTGTAAATATACACGTGTTAAGAAATTTAAGCGCATCGCGAGCCTATTAAAATATTATGATGTTTTACTTTTAAGGAAATTAAGGCATTGGTATCGGGGGTTTTTCTTACATTTAGATTCATTGAATTTAGAATACTGTAGCTATGTAATTATTAATTATTACCAATAAAATGACTATCTATCTGACTATCTGTAAAAAATTTACAACCGTGCAATCAGCATCGAGTTAATAAGTATCTGAGCATTGTACTTACATGGAAACGGTCTTTTAATCTGAGCGAATTGGCAGCGTAATTGCGTATTATAATGATGCTTATTTGGTAAATCTGCTAAGACAATGTTTCCTTATAATTACCCTTCTATGTACATGTACATAAATTTGTTGTTTTGACAATTCTAACCTGTGTATTTATTTTTCAAACGCAAAAGTAACAAAGAAAAACTTATAAAAAAAAGTTTTTTTATTTCTTGTAGATCAAACAAAATTCGATCCTGCTGCCCATCACTAAACGCCCAGATTCAGGACCTTCAGCGCCACTGAGGTCGTCAAACTCAAATTAAAACCAGTCACGTTTAACTACATACAATAATTCCAGAATTTTAAATGTAAAACAAAAATGAAACCTCAGTGTTATCCATATGGAACTGACACAATTATTCAGCACCACGTAGATCACGTAACAGCTTTACTCTACGTCACGTAAACCATCAGGGTCACCGAAAAACTATTTAAAAGCGTTTACTAATACGATTTTCACAGCCGTTTTCGTATTCAACTGCTATAGAAAAGGAAGGATACTTCGTAGCTTTTTGCTTACAAATGACGTTACACTTACTTCGCCCGGCGCCATTTTGGAGATTGGCATTTTGTGTGATAAAACATGATTAATAATTTCATAAATAAACATTGTCTATATTTATAATACTTTGTTAATTCGGTTAAGTCACGCATCATCGCATATCCCGAGCATCTCAATACTATATTATTTATTGCTGTTTACACATTGGTTTCTTAAGTCTAAGACATAATGTAGATTGTGATTGTGCAATATTATAGTGTACCTATGTCACAGTGTGGACCCTGTTGGGCGTTACAGCCAGCGGGAGGCAGGCAGACCGAGGCTTATTAATGTGGTTATTTAATAATAACCAAATAATTACAATTAAAAAGTAAATATAAAAAATAAAAAAAAAATCAAATAAAGAAAATAATATTATTAAGTAGAAACATAATTATATTATGATGACATATCTTCCCGGAGCAACATTAAATTTGTTACAAATGTCATAAATGTGTTTTTGATTATTTTTAACTTTCTCTATCTGATCCGGAATATTATCATAATATCAAATTGATAAAAAAATACGTATTAGAATATTTTTTATAAAATGTTTTATATTTGACCCTCAGAGGTCTTCAAACTCACAACGAATAAAATGATTCACGTTTAACCGTACATAATCACGAAATTGTTAACATAAAACAAAAATGAGATCTCACAGTAATACGTATGGAACTGGGACAATTATTCAGCACCACGCGATTCACGGTACAGTTTTACTTTACGTCACGTAAACCACGAGGATCGTATGCCGAAAAACGTTTACAAATACGTTTTTCAGAGCCGTTTTCATTCTCAACTACTAATTGTTTTGTCTTTTCCATCCAAAGGTTGCCTGTTACATTTGTTTTTCCAAGTGTTGTTGTATTATATTTCTCTGTGTGTACTATAAAGTGTTTTAGGTGTTGTAGAATAGGAAGGATCCGTTGTAACTTTTTGCTTATTTACCAACAAATTACGTCACACACACGTCTGCCCAGCGCCATTTTGGAGAATAGCATTTTGACTCACGTGATGATCAAACAGAAAAATTAGTAAACGAATCTATACTAATATTATAAAGCTGAAGAGTTTGTTTGTTTGTTTGTTTGAACGCGCTAATCTCCGAAACTACTAGTGATTTCATATTATTATGAACATTGTCCATATTTTTATTGTTTTTCTACTTGGGAAATAAGATGCAAAGGGTCTAACCCGTTATTTCGGTAAAAAAAACTTTTTTTTGTGATGTCCTGATTCGAATCCTTATGGAACTGGGACAATTATTCAGCACCACGCGAATCACGTAATGGCTTTACTACGTCACGTACACCATCAGGGTCGTCTGCCGAAAAACTATTTAAAACGTTTACAATTACGGTTCCCTTCTAAAACGCTTCTAAATCTGGATAACTTTATGATTATATTACTTTATTTTTACTATACTATAATAATACGACTTTTAATACGACTTTGCACAAATATATGCAAAAATTTTCTTTAATTTAATAAACTATTTAAATATTCTTAAGAGGAAAGGGATGTGCAATTTTTAGCCACCAAAGCAAAACGAGGATTAAAAAAAAATATTTCGGACAACATTACCAATGAAAAATTAAATTAAGTTGAGGTCTCCATTTTCATATTAGTAACAAATTATCTTTGACTATGTTAGTACATCTGTCCGTGGCTTCATAGATTAAGACCCCTCATTATATAACAGTAACATATTGTACTATTATTTTTTTCATTATACTGTTGCTATAAAGTCGCAAGGCGCACCTGGACCTACGCAATGCAATGCTTATATCCAGTATTGGATGAAGTCAGGGTGATGAATAAAAAAATAAAAAAATTGACAGTGCATGTAAGTTTGGTGTGTGGAATTAAGAATTTTCTATCTATCTATACAGTTGGTACGTCACCGCTATTATGAGAATAACCGGCAAACAGCTCCACATTTTACTGTCAACATTCGTGTCTGATCTACTGTCTCAATGACAAAGCCCCAAGGAATCTTATCTATCTAACGGAACCCATTTGTTTATTTTCTAAATCCGTAGTAAAAACGGTTCGTAAAAGCCCAGTGTACATTTTACCTTATTCATCCTGTTTGTAACCCGGGCACGTATGTACAAGACTTTCGAGTTTGAATAAAATGCCTCTTTGGGGTCACACATTTTCTTTTTTCTGAAAATATTGCCTTTCAGAACGTAAATGTTGGCGTGTTCTTTTTATATAATAAACTGGGAATTGGTATTATTTATATGCAGAAGTTCAGGCTCACAGATGTATGGAAGAGGATGAATTATTATTGATGCGGGTTGTCTTAGTTTTGTTGTGTTACGTGTGTTTTTGAAGCAATATTCCAAATAGACTATGTCGAATGTCAAAACTTCTAAAACCCTGTTACAATAAATAAAATAAATAAATATTTCACATATATAATTTACACAACAACATCTAGCCCCGTGGTAAGCATTAAGCTTTTGTACCTAATATAATAGTCATACATATATAGATTTTTCTTTTATACAAAATAAACACTTGGATCAAAGAGAAACTGCTTGCAGAACATACAAACACTTGACCTCTCGGCGGGATTCGAACCCTTTACCTATTGCGCCGCAAGTGGACCTACACACATCCACTAAGGCAGTCAAATATATTACTTTTCACCGTTGCTAATAAATAACTTTGATCTCTGGAAACTGTTACTTAGCACTTCAAGCAGTAATATTATCAGTTTCGCAGAAAAGTCAGAAAAATATTGTAATAAATGTTATTCGACTTATATTACACAATATAACTTCTTTGAAGATAGCAACAGTTTCTTTTCATATTCTTCAATAAGACATGTTGATAGACTAATAAAGTTAAATGAGATTCGTAACGATTAATTCAACAAATTTTCCTATCTTTCTTCTTCAGACAATAACCTTTTACAAAGCCGATACTTGAGATGAAAGTTAGTAATGTCAGTTTTGTTTGCCTATTAAGTGGTTCTTGTAATTTGGACAAAGTATGTATTACAATACAATACAAAAACACTTTATTGTACACACAGGGAAATAAAAAACAACAACACGTAGGAAAACAAATGTACAATGGGCGGCCTTATCATCACCATCATTTCAGCCATTTGATACCCCATAGTGGACATAAGCCTCCCTGAAAGTCGACCAATTATTCCGATCGGTCGCTACTTGCATCCACCGTGAGCCAGCAAGTTTGACCAAGACATCTGTCCATTTTGTTGGTGGGTCGTCCGACGCTGCGCTTACCGATCCGCGGCCTTCATTTCAAGCCATGCCATGAGCCATGGGCGGGGCCCTATCGCTAAAAAGTATTTTATAATATTATGTTTTTCTTTGACTCTACGAACTTTAATTTAAATGATATTAAGGATAAATTTATTGAAATACCTATGTAATATTTGCGGGTTGAATACATGCTACTTGTATACTAGTTTAAGGATTTTGAAGTGAAAAATTAATGTATTCTGCAAATATATGCTTGATTTGATTTGCCTAAAAAGATAAATTTTAACAAAAAACCGAATAATTGAAATATCAAAACAGTTATTGAATAAAAACATGACAATTGGAATATTTAAAAAAAGTGTCTTAATAAAACTATTTTTTTAAATAAACAATGCTCCTTTCTAATAATTAAAAAATGTTTGTCCACATAAAATATGTTTTTTCTATATTCGGTTCGGTCCTTAAAAATAATAGATTAATAGTACCGAACTATTTTCTGCCTTTTGAATACTAACAAAATAACCCATATTTTTCCTTCATAAGTAGCTTATGAACCGTACATCCGTATCCGCCAGATGAATCCCAAATTTTTAATATCACAGTATTACGGCAAAGATTTGAACGTATAGTAAAATAAAATTTGTACGTGTTTCCTTGGTATTTTAAGCCTAAAGTTGATGGTTCGCCCTCATGATTTTTTTTAAACATGACTGATTAAATCCTGAAGTAAGTCTAACCTCAAATAAACGCATTGAGCAAAAAAAAACATACAAATACTTATTAATTCAGTGAATTTATATCCAGAAAGACTGGGCTTTGGTTATTCAAACCCAATAAGACATGCTGATTCTCTTGACTATTTTAATTTTTTCAAAGACTTCTTCATATATACGTAGTATATTTAGACGTATATACTCTTTTAAAAAAAATTGGCAAACGTCTATTATAAAGTCAAAAGTCTACTATAGGTATCCAACTAATAATGTCATTTGTATTTGACAACATTTTTAAAAGATTAAAGAGTAGTAGCATGACTAATTAAAAAAAAATTAAAAAGTTAAAACTTAGGGCAAAATCACAAAACAGAGCTTAAAACTACAATTAGCTACCTATCATGTAGGAAATCAACAAAAAGCATTAAAAGCTAGAAACCTAGGAACTCCGCAAACGTGGTTAGATTGTGACATAACTAGGACACTGCAAGTATGTCAGTGTTTATCTGTTAGTACTTAGGTTCCGTGTGTAACAGTAACAACTGTGCAATATAAGTAGAAAGCAAGATAAGTTTTCTTGCTCCGTACCTCATTATCATCTTTATTTACTAGCTAAATAATTAAGTTATAAAATATCCAGCCTGAAATCTCTAAGACTTTTTAAAATTATTATTCTACTTTCACTTTTACACTTTACATTTTAAAATAAACCTGGAGTTGAAAATTTGTGTATCGCAGTTCAAAATGCCTAGTAACTGGCATCGTTATATAGAAACTTATATCTCTCTCTTCAGCTGTCTTTCTCTCTCTTCCACTTTAGTGATAAAGCCTTTCTTATAGACATTATAAGAAACCTTCCATATATGAACATAACCAGCCTATCCGTTCTGTCTATTTGAGGTGTATGTATATATACTATTGGGGGTACTTGTACGTTTTAGTAATAAACTAGCTATCGAGTAAGACGGACGTTTTATTGACCACCGATATACCATCTGACGACGAGGTCACGTTATTTACCCGTGTGTGTGTAAAATGTCTAATTTCTTTGGAAATTTAAGTGTTTTCGATCACAAAATTCATGAGTGGGACGTTTTTTTCGGAAAATTAAAACAATTCATTAAGTTGAACGGTATAGGTGTTACAAGTCAGAGTGCGGTGTTGTTGACACACTTATCCGACGAGTCCTACCGTCTGCTTCGGAATCTCGTTCATCCGAAGAAACTCGAAGATTCAGCGTATGAAGAGCTAGTGACAGTGCTCAACAAACATTTCACGCCAAAAAGGTCAACGTTCGCCGACAGGGCGAAATTCTATGAAGCGTCGAGGTCCGATGGCGAAAGCATCGAGGACTGGGCAGCGCGGCTGCGAGGGCTAGCCGTGTATTGCGACTTTGGCACGGAGCTTGATACGCTTTTGCGTGATCGTTTCGTGCTAGGCTTCAAGAGCGGACACGAGCGTGATAAGTTGTTTGAATGTGACTCCAAGACGCTGACGCTGGCACAGGCTTTGGAGGTCGCGCAGAAGGCTTCATGTGCGCGACAGGCTCGCTCGGCGGGCGACTTCAGTGCTGCCATCGTGAAGGAAGAGCCGGTTTTCTACGCGCAGGCGGCGCGGGCGGCGGCGGGCTCGCGCGCGCCCGGCCCCGGCGCGCCGCACCGAGCTAGCTCGGCCGCGGGGCGCAACCAGGTGGAAGGAAGTCGGCTGCGTTGTACAGTGTGCGGTTTGAAGAACCACAGTGCTGATAAGTGTAGATTTAAAGAGTATAAATGTATGAAGTGCGGTCTGAAGGGTCATCTAAAGAAAGTTTGTGGTGTATTTAATTTACACAAATTTGACGTTGAAGGCGCGGAGCCTCCGTCTGAAAGTGATTGCAAGGAATGTGAACTTTTTAATTTGAGGTATGTACACTATAGTCCTATTAAAGTGACAGTCTCGGTCAACGGTATTGAATTATGCATGGAGCTGGACACAGGATCGGGCACTACGGTTATTTCAGATAGATTATATACCGAAAAGTTTTCGAGGTTAAAATTAAATAGTAGTGATATCAAAATGTGTTTGTATAATGGTCACAAAATCACGCCTTTAGGATATTTTTATGCCAAAGTACATTATGGTAATTCTTTTAAACAAATTAAATTCTACGTTATAGAAAATGGTGGGCCACCATTGCTGGGACGTGATTTTATGACCCAATTCGAAATAGGATTAACATCAGCAACAAATAACATTGAGTGTTTGAATGAATCAGTTGAAGAAGTGCAACGGCTCTTAGAGCAATATCCGGACGTATGGAAAAATGAATTAGGTTGTTTCAATAAATTTGAAGTTAATTTACAGCTAAAAGATAACGTTAAACCAAAATTTTTTAAGCCCCGTACGGTGCCTTTTGCACTGAGAGACAGAGTTAGTTCAGAAATAGACCGACTAGTGAATTTAGGTATTTTAGTGCCCGTTAACCATTCGGAGTATGCCACACCCATTGTACCAGTTTTGAAAGGGGACGGAAAGTTAAAAATTGCGGGAGATTTTTCTTGTACCTTAAACCAGGACTTAAAAATCGATAAGTATCCATTGCCACGAATTGAGGAAGTGTTTTCTAAGTTAGGCGGAGGTGAAAAATACTCTAAGATCGATCTAAGTAATGCCTATAATCAATTTAGATTATCTAAGTCATCCCAGTCGCTGGCAACTATATCTACGCATAAGGGATTATTTTCTTACACTAGGTTAGTGTATGGCTTGGCCAATGCGCCAGCTATATTCCAGAAAGCCATGGAAACTCTATTTTCGGGGTTAGACGGGGTGAGTATTTGGCTTGATGATATTTGTGTTACAGGCAAAACAGCGGAAATGCATATGTATAGGTTGCGGGAAGTTTTAAGTCGGTTACAGGCTGCAGGGCTGAGACTGCAAAAAGATAAATGTTTTTTTTTTAAGGATAATGTTACCTATTTGGGCTATGTCATAGATAAGCATGGCCTTAGAACATGTCCAACTAAAGTTCAAGCAATAATAAATGCACCCGCGCCAACTAATGTTCTGGGGGTCAAGCAGTTTTTGGGTGTAGTGAACTATTATAGGAATTTTATTCCGTCGGCATCGGCAATGTTAAGTCCACTACACGAACTACTCCACGCGGGCGCTGAATGGCAGTGGAGCGAGCGCCACCAGGCGGCGTTCGAGCGCGTCAAGCGCGAGCTAGCCAGCGACCGGGTGCTGGCGCATTTCCAGCCCGACGCGCCGCTCACGCTGACCGTGGACGCGGGGCCCGCCGGCCTCGGCGCCGTGCTGGCCCACAGGGACGCGAGCGGTGCCGAGCGCCCGATAGCTTTTGCATCGCGTTCATTATCAATAAGTGAAAAAAATTATAGTCAAATTCATAAAGAAGCGACAGCGATTATATTTGGGGTGAAACATTTCCATCAATATCTCTACGGTCGCCAGGAGCCATTCATATTAAAAACTGATCACAGACCTTTAATTTCTATTTTTGGAAGGGGAAAGGGAATTTCTGTGACGGCTGCATTACGTCTTCAAAGGTACGCTATTATTCTTTCAGCGTATAATTACTCAGTCCAGTACGTAGACGGTAAAAATAATCAAGTAGCTGATTATTTTTCAAGGGCGCCGTTACCAGAATTACCATCGCAAACTAAGAGCATAGATAGCATTAATACTAACACGGACAGGCATTTTTTGTTCTTAGAGGCAAACATAGAACCGGTTTCGTTCGATGATATCAAACGTGAGGCAGCGACCGATAAGGCCATAATGACTGTTATTAAATATTTGAAGTTTGGTTGGCCTAGGAAAATAACATGTAAATCTATTCTACCGTATTTTCAGTGTAAGGCGGACTTAGAAATTATAAATGGCTGTTTATTTCGTGGTCACAGAGTAATCATTCCAGCTACGTATCGGAACAGAATGTTAGAGGAATTGCATTCAGGCCATTTAGGTATCGTCAAGACAAAAAGTGCAGCGCGCAGCAGAATGTGGTGGCCGCGGATCGACGCCGATATCGAACGTTGGGTAGGCGCGTGCGCCGCATGCGCGGCGGTGCGGCCCGCGCCGGCGGCGGCGCCCCCGGCACCGTGGCCGCGCCCGCCGGGCCCATGGCATCGGATACATATCGATTATATGTCTATTGGACAGGCTGTGTACTTGATAGTGGTAGATGCGTTCTCTAAGTGGCTAGAATGTTTATATATGGACCGCGGTACTTCTTCTTGTGCGCTCATTCAAAAACTCAAAGATTTATTTAGCAGATTCGGTGTGCCTTTCGTAATTGTTTCGGATAATGATATTAAAATAAGTTCGGCTGAATTTCATACCTTTTGCAAACTAAATGGAATACAACATGTAACATCAGCCATTTATCATCCAGCTAGTAATGGTCAGGCTGAAAATTCAGTTAAGACTTGTAAAAAAATGATAAAATGTTATTTATCAGAATGTAAGAACCAAAAGGAAATTCTTAATAAGCTACAAAGTTGTTTGTTTGTTTTTAGAAATACTGTCCATATCGCGACAGGTGTAACGCCAGCTAAGCTAATGTTAGGGCGTAATTTACGCTGTAGATTAGACTTCGTGTTACCTTGTGATAAAATAAGTAGAAATAATAATGAACTCATAAAATTAAAACCGAGTAGGTGTTTTCAAGTAGGTGAAACTGTGTGGGCTAAGTGGTTTATTGCAAGGAAGAGTGTTTGGTCTGTAGGCATAATAAAAAAAGTAATCGGAAACAGAATGTATGAGATAAATTTTAAAGATTATAACAGTAACTGTAGGAGGCACGTCGATCAAATAAGAAAATTTACTCATAATGTAGACAAACCGATTGATCATGAAGACTCGCTGCCATCGCCGGCTCCCACGCCTTCTCCCACCGCGTCCCTACCACCTTCACCGCAGGCGCCGTCATTGACGCTGCAGTCACCGCCGCCGACGGCGGAAGCTGATCCTGGTATTGATCTGGCAGAACCCTTGCCAACGCAACTTGAAAGGGATATAGATAGGGCAGTCGCGAGCGCGTCAGACAAGTCGCGGGAGGGAGACGCGGAAGCGGAAGCGGAGGAATGGGCGGAGGCCTGCGAGACGGTGATGGCGGAGCCGCGGCCGCCGGAGCCGGGCGCGCACGCTAGTAATGCTGCACCGAGTCCGGCGGGTCGTTCTAAGAGACCTAAGAAACTCGTTAATTATAAACCATTTTGTTAATTGTTTTGTTATAATAAGTTATGTTAAGTTTTTTGTAAAAACTGTAGGTTATATTTAATATAAACTAGGAACATTTACCTTGTTACAGGTTTCCAAATTAGTGTTCGAGGGATGAGGTGTATGTATATATACTATTGGGGGTACTTGTACGTTTTAGTAATAAACTAGCTATCGAGTAAGACGGACGTTTTATTGACCACCGATATACCACTATTCCTATCTTTTGAATAACTCTATTTAATGCAGAAAATAACATAAAATCTGTTCGAAAATGTTTGAGTTTACCATGAACATAAAAACAAATAGGCGAACGTGGCGGGGTAGTGTAATTTATAATAAGAATAGATATAAGGGAGCGTTTCTATACTAGCCATCTCTGATTGAGCAAACAAAACACTATAAACATTTTTTAGAATTCTTAAAAACGGAACCGCGACCTATATTATAATTATTTTATTTTGATAATAAGTCTGTGACTAATTTAGATTTCCCTGTATTACGGAAATTAATCAAAGATATGATTGGAGCCAAACCTCGGCTTCATAAGCCGAATTAATGTTTCCTTACATTATATTCGTATTGAGATCAAATGATAACGTAAAAGAGGACTGATATTGTATTTATACGAACAAAATAGATTAATATCTTGCAGAGGATTGAAAATCATCAATATTTGGACTTGTTCTATGCTTAGAGTGCTTATGGTGTAACAAACCTTTTTGTAACAACCAAACCAAAAGCTCTAAGCTTGTGTTACAGGTACTAGACATCTGATATACTTAATAATAATAGACATACATGGTATATAATATTTTATATAATAAACACACAGACAAAGAAGAAAGTGCTTACGGAACATGCAAACACTTGACTTGCCCTCGGAGGGAATCGAACCCGCGCCGCAAACCGACCTTAGAAGGGCGAAAGTGACTAGCTTACCCTCTTATAACCAGCTCACTACATATACACGGATTTATAACATTTAACCCGTATCTATGAAGTGACTAAAATTTTAGATCATTGTCATCAAACTTCGTTCACATCGTCACTTTCGATCTGGTGAGTTTGTTGACAATCGAAGTGTTTTATAGCCAATAATTAAAATATATTGATTAAAAAACCATGCAGACCAAGGAACGAAATGAAAAATATCTGTCATCAGAAAACCAACTATAGTAGACCCATGCTAACAACGCCAATATAAAGGCTAATGATATAAATCTAAATTTAAAATTTAGGAAAAACTCCCGATTCCAATGCCTTCATTTCCTTAAATGTAAAACAACATTATATTATGTAATGTGGACGCGATGCGCTTTCATTTGATACCCCACACTAGTATATTTGCAGATTTTCTGTTTTCCTTCCCGTCTCTCACCCCCATAACTTTTAAACGGCTCAACCGATTTTCATGAAACATGTCTTAGGACACCCGGGCCAAACTCACCTTTCATACAAAAAAAAACTTAATTGAAATCGCTCCATCCGTTCGGAAGCTATGATGCCACAGACAGACAGACAGACAGACAGACACATCAAACTTATAACACCCCTCTCTTTTGGTCGGGGGTTAAAATTAAACCAAAATATTGCTAGTTGGGGCTAGATGTTGTTGTTTAGTTTGTCCGGAAATATTTATTATTTATTTTATTATTATTAATAAATTACCAAAGCACTCTGTTGGTAACTTAACCAGAAATCGACAGACTTGGTTTAACTTCAGCAAATACAGTTAGTCTGTTACATAACTGGAGCGCTCCAAGTAGGTTAGTGTTCTTATCAGCTGTTCCGGATGTTCTGCAGTTATAACTTGAGCGGCAGTATGCCGAAGAGACAAATTCTTGTGTAAATAGTTTATTTATATCGAACTAACTTTCTTATGGCTTATTAAACATCGAAGAAACTACGCAGTACATATTTTGTGCCATGTTGCTCTATTTATGTTATTATAACAGTTAACAATGAGTATATAGTACATTGTGCTACTGTTATAAAGGGGCTTAGAAAAACCGATACATGTTTTCAATTATAGAATCGGTACCTAGAGGTTATAAAAGTTTTTAATTTTTTATATTATGCATTTGTTTTCATGCCAAATATCACTGTAAGTAACCTAACCAGATATCGACAGACTTGGTTTATCAGCTGTAACAACTTAATTTATTTCTAATAATCTTATGAAATGTTTTAAGGCAAAAGTAAAAATTCCCTGCAATGATTATTTATAAAGTTATATTGAAAAATTAATTATAATGGAAGATTTTTTACAATACTTAGATATAAACCAATGAACGATGTAAGGTCCAATTATTAACCGATGAAAAACTTGTATTACGTTAACCGGGCCGGAGGGGCCAGTTTGAGCGGGCCGAGTCTACTAAAGAGCCAATCGCTTATACAAAATGTATTTAAGATATTTCTATATCTTTTTCAGGATTATTACAAATTTATTAGTTTTTATCACAGATGCTTGCCTGCCATTGCAAATAAAAAATACTGAATCCACCATAATTATTACGTGAGATTGTGTGAGATAGGCTTTAGCTTATCTACGCAAACTTCAAGCAATAAACAAACATTATGCCGAGTATACTGCATAGCAAAAAAACTTACCACAATCCTCAGAGAGCTGTAAACTTTACTAAAAACAGAAGTTTTTTGCGAGTCCCACAAATGATATAATTTTCATCGCATTTTCATAGCATTGTGTACAATATGGAGAAAATTTATTTGCCAGGAGTTGGATTATTTTGCACATCTATATCCGTTAGTTATATTTCGTTGTCATCTTTATTCCAAATGTGTAGTAAGTGTGACATGATAGATAGAAAATTATTTATTACACACACCAATAAACAAAAATACAAAATTATTAATAGTAAAATAAACCTAGCATGCGTATCGGACGTTCCTATTGCTTGAAGCAATTTCTTCCAGACAACCTTTCATGTAAAGGTTCACGGTATCTCATAAACCTATTTGTTCAAAACTTTGGATAATAGTCATAATAGTTTTAGTAAATTTATTTACCTATAATATAAATTATAAGACACATTTTGTTTTTGAAAAAAAAGCTGGGTTATAATAATAATAAACTAAATTATCGACGATTAATCAAAATCTGGGAGAACAGCTTGCAAACATAAATCAAATGTGAGGTTGACATAAAATCGTAAGTAAGCTGTTGTCATCTATATATATAAAAGGAAGTCGCGTTAGTTACACCACTTATAACTCAAGAACGGTAGAACAGATTTGGGTGAAAATTGGTATGGAGGTAGCTTAGAGCCAGGAGACGGACATAAGATAATTTTCATCCCGTTCGACAGCGTTCCCGTGTGACTTGACATGAAACGACAGTCACTATAAAACGTGTTATAACAAAAAAGAATCAGACTTGGAATAACAAAACGCAAATGATAGCTATGTAATTGACGATATAATGACAGCTATGTAATGACGTATAGATGACAATTTGATATTTGTAAGAAATCAATATTCAAACTATTTCTATTCATTAAATGAATAACAATTATAATGTAATAGCGGCCCGCCCCGGCGTCGCACCGGGGTATAAAATTTTCCCGGAAATTATTCGAATTTTTCTCGCCGAAAAAACCATCCTATCTCTCAAGTTGGATCGAACTGCACATGGTGTGCGAATTTTATTATAATCGGTTAAGTGGTTTAGGAGTCCATTGAGGACAAACATTGTGACACGAGATTTATATATATTAAGATAGGGAGAGCCAGGGCCTGCCGTGTTCTCACTGGTGTACGGGGTCGGTCTAAACGGTGAGCAAATAAGGAAAAATAACTGGGAACTTTTTTTACCCGTGCGACGCCGGGGCGTTTTTATAAAGAACAATATCTTCACGCTTGTGTTGGTACAGTAGTAGGAGTTTTAGTTATACTGATAAATCCACCCAATTGTGAGTTATGTACTAATTAGTACGGCATATCTGTGCTGAATCCCTTGAATGGACAGAAGATGATGATCAGTGATCACAACCGATTTTGAAATTGTAAATCACAACCGAGATTTTTTAAATTAATTTTCGTAAAATGTGTTCCATCATATAGGCATCCGCCATTTTGGAAAAAAAAACTTGTAATGGTTTCTTTGATATTTCAGTTAAAAAGTATTAAAAAAATTAAGAACTAATACTAATATCTCAAAAACCGTAGCTTCATCACTAGCTGTGAAATTATGTTGTATCAAAATCGGCAAAAGCAAATTTATTAATGCATTAAAATGCATTAATAAATTTGCTTTTAAGACCCAAATATCACAGAAACAGTGCGCGTATACGTTTGTGATTTTGATACTTAACCCTTTTTTACCTATGTTCTATTCATCATCATCACCATATTAACGTTCCCACTGCTGGGACACAGGGACTTCTCTTTTGGCGAGAGAGATTAGGCCTTAAATCACCACGCTGGCCAAATGCGGGTTGCTTAATGTCACATGTCCTTCAAACTCTTCAAAGTTCTCAAAATATGCCGGTTTCCTCACGATATTTGCCTTTACTGTTAAAGCACGTGTTTAAAGCGCACATACATTTCTCAAGAAGAAAAATCTAGAGGTGCGTGGCGGGGTTTGATCCCACGACCTTCGGAATGAAAGTCGAGTGTCCTCCCACTTAGCCACCATGGCTTATATTAGTTTATGTTATTTTATTTATTATATATAAAGTTCATAATTATTGTATTTTTGACGTTTTGAGATTTGTAAAATCAATCTTTAATCTTCGTTTGAAAGCATTTGCTCGTCGGTTGACATGGGTTTAACGGCGGACTAGGGGTTCTGACATTTTTGTATCAAGTCTGGCATACCTGCCAGACTTGATACAAAAATGTCAGAACCCCTTTATAAACATGCTCGGAAGTGTAATTTAGCAGCTATTGTTTAATCAGAACCAGTGAGGTCTCTGAAGACAAAAACAAAATGGAATCTATTTTTCATGTTGTCCTAACTTTATTCAAAGTTTCGTGGAAATCTGAATTTCATTAAAACAGATACTTTGTTTGAAAATTAGCTTTTTTTGCCTTGGGACACATAAGACTTTCCTTTTGTACTTTTGTTTCTGGATTCTAATTGGGTAAGTTTTTTAACCCCCGACCAAAAAAGAGGGGTGTTATAAGTTTGACGTGTATGTCTGTCTGGGACATCATAGCTCCCGAACGGATGGAGAGATTTCAATTTTGTTTTTTTTGTATGAAAGGTAAGTTTTGCCCGGGTGTTTTTAGACATGTTATGAAAATCGGTTGAGCGATTTAAAAGTTATGAGGGTGAGAGTGGGGAAGGAAAACCGAAAATCTGCATATATACTAGTGTGGGGTATCAAATGAAAGCACGTCGCGTCCACATTACATAATATAATGTTGTTTTACATTTAAGGACATTAAGGCATTGGAATCGGGGGTTGTTCTTAATTTTTAAATTTATATAAAGGTACAAAATGTATTGCAAAGTGATATGCCCCAAGAGTTTTGAGCTTCATCATCATCATTTCAGCTGTAGGGCGTCCACTGCTGGACTTAGGCCTCCAAAGTCAAAGTCAAAAGATCCCCTCTCAAAGATCTCAGATATTTCGGTTGAAAGCGTCCTTGCATCCACCGTACCACAAGACTTTGCCAAAACAACCAATTAACTTGAACATGAATGTACGCTGCGCTTGCCGATTCGTAGTCTCCAGTCAAGATCTGATCATCCATCCAGTGGCGATCCAGAGACTTTTCGGCCCCCATAGCCTCATTCTTCTATTCCATCACAGATTTTTGGAGGTTCATCAGGAGGTTTTGGCTGTTCACGTCCGTAAGTGGTAACCCTCTGAACGTGACCTCCGGGTGGTGCTAAGAACAGTCTCTGGTGGTAGGCTTCGGCTGCGGCTTTTCACCACCCTCCGGGCTGGGCCAGTGCGTGAAGCGATTTTTTCGTGTTTCGTAATGTGGTTCGGAGAAGCCATCATCTAGGCCTTCATGCTCCATCTTAGACCACATCTTCACTTTACATCAGGTGAGATTGTGGTCAAATGAAGGCTTAACACTAATAAAAAAAAGGTGTGTGTGCGATTCACACACGATAGAAGTGAAACTTCAGTAAATCGACGAAAGAATAAGATGAATAAAAAAAAAGTGTGTGTGTGTCAGCTACGACGCACGATTGGAGTCTACTACTTACGAACTATAATTATGATATATATCGAATAGAAAAAAAGGGTAAATGTACGCATCTGCTAAAATGATAAGAGAAACAAACATATATCTGTAATTATTCGGATTATTTATATTACTTCAATAAAGCGTACCTATTACATAAAGTATGTTACAAAATAATATAAATAAAATTCAGCAATACCTCTTTGCGCGATACTTCGTAGTCTCAACTTCGAAGTATCGCGCAAAGAAATTTAAATAAAACATTGTATTTGTGTCTCTTACCATTTCCGTTTCATCTTTTTGCATCCGGTTTGAAATAACTACGATTCTATAGAAGTTTCACTTCAAAAAAAAAAAAAAAAGATTAGATGTGATTCCATCCAGCGAACTAATAAGCTTGGCTTTGTTGGTTTTGTGCGTATTAAACAGATTTTAAAAACAAGGAGGTTCTTAATCGACAGCCACTTTTTGATGTTTCATTAGTTTTTTTTATTGCGAATCCGTTTTGCTAGTTTGTTTTTTACAGTAAAGTGGTTAAATGTATTATTAATTATGTTCTATATCCAACTTTATATTAAGCTTTTCTCACATTGGGCCTTAATACGTATTTTACAAAATTGAAATATTTCATAGTTTAAATAATTTAGCAACACAAAAAAAATGTAATGCGGAACCATTACAAGTTTCTTTTTTACTATTTAGATTTATAACGGGATATTTACCAAAATTAAAAAAATCTATTATCTATCTATTATTTCTTCTATTTATATTATTTATTTATTTAGTATTGATAACCATGATGGTTTAAAACATATTTTTTACTTGCACAAACGTTGTAATATAAAAATGTACATTAAAATAATTATGAAGGTAATTTAAACGATTACATTTCTAGTTTCATAAACTAGTTGTTTACAGTATTTTCTCTTTCTCTGTCACTCTATTAAAAACATAGCTTCTAGGTCTTCATGCTCCATCTTAGACCACATCATCACTTTACATCAGGTGCGATTGTAGACAAATGAAGGCTTATCAATCAAAAAAAAAAACATTAATTAAAAAAAAAACTCTTAAATCCTAATTGTTTTATAGGAGCACAAAAAAGATTATTATAATTTTATAACAATCTTTAAAGTTATCACAGACAAAATAGAATTAAGTTTTAAGTAGATAGAACTAATCTTACTTATATAACAGTCCATTAAATAAATTAAACTTCGACGCCCTAATGCATTAGTTTCATTATAATGTAATTTTTAAGCAATTTGGAACACAAATTCTTAAGCAAAAGTCAAAGTGATACCTTACATTAGGCTCTCATTAGGCTACCCTCAGAAGATTTCAAAACAAAACAAGTTTGCTAAAACTTTTTGAAAATATTCGTCAAAGTCAAGTTTTGTGCTGAACATAAAAAGGTTGTAACTTAGTTCGTTACAGTAACTTAGTACAAAAGTCATTGCAATCTTGTCAAGCCACCGTAAAATTTAAGAAACCGGAGATATTTGATGAATTTGGCTTTGTGGACGAAAGTATTATTATTTTAACGGGTCAGTAAAAAAATGATGAAATATCTTCAGAACTGTCAAAGATAAATATGTGGAATAAAGAACAGAATAAATATTATTAAGTCTTGTTTCTAATCAAATACTATTTAAAGAGGTTAGATGGGAAGGTATTCCTTAGCACCGGTTCCGAAATTTGTTGAACAGAATTCCAAATAACTCGGTGCTTACAGTTATCAATTATTCAAAATACACTTGGTTAAAAAAAATATCTATCTATCATGTTCTTTTTTTCATGCGAAGCTTGCCTGAAGAGATCGCCTTTTAGCGATATGGCAACCCATTAATATATATTATATATTAAATACATGTGTATTTTACGTGTTGTTGTATATACTTGTACAACTGGTTACTAATTTTTAAGTTTTGGGTTGAGACGTAATCGATAGAAAACTATTCAAGCAAAATGTTGGTGTGCAAATGTGGTCATTACCCTTAAAACGCACCCTTTTATACCTGCTACAAGCAGTGCCAGCGTCTCTTCCTCGATTTTAATTTCCTCATACTTACATCTAGCAGTAAAGTTAAAATAAAAATAAGGCTCAAAGTCAAAAAACTGCATATGTGCGAATTTTTTGCACCCAAGTGTATATATATTTTACACTTACATGTCATGAAAATGTTTATTACTCGTCGCGTACGAGTCGAAAATGTAGTTCAGCATCGGCGAATCAGCTTTGCCTTTATAAGGCTTCCTTGGCTTAGGGGTCACCCGGCGGAAGACTGTTGGCGGACCCGTCATGGTAGTGGGCTCAATTTCTGGTACTGTGGACAAAAATGAAGATATATCATTGATTTTTTTTAAATGAAACGTAGAATAAAAATATATATATATATATATTTTGCGTTTACTCGTAATGGTTAATTATAATTACTGATTATAAAACATGTTGCCAACAACGGTGTATAAATTACAAAGGACAAACTTCAGTTTTGTTGCAATTGTGATTTGTCTATTTTTAACACCCGACAAAAAAGAGGGGTGTTATAAGTTTGACGTGTCTGTCTGGCTGCTGTCTGGGATATCATAGCTCCCGAACGGATGAAGCGATTTCAATTTAAAATATTTTTTATAAATAATTTATCATCGATTTCAAGGCTTTGGCTATGGCTACCTATTAACACCTACGCATCAGTAACGTGGAAAGCGTCACAATTAGCGGTCAGCTACGTGTGTTTCTGGTCGCGCTGGCCGAAACTTAATGAGATCAGATATGAAACCTTTTTTTTAACATTGGTACGATAGTTTTGAGAACAAAATTATAGACATGTCCTTTGATAAGCCAAACACTAAATAAATACTATCACATCAGCATTTCGTAGACCTTTCTGTGCTACGCCGTAGCTTATTCTACGCTGTAGCTCTGTCTACGAAAACTACTACATTTTCCATTAAATTTAATAAGAGTAGGAATGGAAATACGTAGAACTTCATAAAATGTTTCGTTTCGGATGATTTTTATTAAACTTTATTATTAAAAAGTGTCACTTATGGTGTGGCTACAAATCATCATTCTTGTCTATATTAGTAGACAAATGATCTGTGTCTACAAGATTCTGAAGTGACATAATTATTATTGTAGCTAAGCTAAACATCGTCCAAACACATCGCGTTGACACTATAAGCCACCGTAGGCCGCTAATGTAGCTGTAGTAATTAATAAAAACAGTTATTATGTTAAGTACCAGTTTGTGATAGTAATTAATTAGACATACGATCAAAATAGCAGTAAATTATAAATAAAGTCAGGTGACAAAGATGGCATTGCGCCAAGATGTTTTCTACTTATCAACATTATGCAGATCAGAAAACAATGACTTTGTATATAGCTACAACTACAAGCTACAGTACACGAAGAGATTAGGCATTCATTCACCACGCTGGCCAAATGTGGGCTGGTGAACGTCCTTCAAAATCTTCAAAGTTATCAGAACGTGCCGGTTTCCCCACGGTGTTTGCCTTCACCGTCAGACCGCGTGTTTAAAGCGGATTTACATTATAAAAGAACCCACAACCTTCGGAATCAAAGTCGAGCGTTCTCCCACTTAGCCAAAACGGCTTGTTAGTTAGCATGTGGTTAGTTATTATCAGTAGTAGCTACTCGGTTATTTTAAATACTTCAACATTCTGGTTTGTTAATCACAGAGCAATTTGATTTCATACTAACCTCGAAGCCTTTGATAATTATTTATTACATTTCCAAACTATTATGTTTTTGAAACAATGGTTGCGGGAAAAACTGTTAAATAACTGTGAGCTTACACCCGTGTTCTACACATATAATAAATATACATTTTTTTTTAAATATTTGCTCGCCATGCAAAATACAAAGCATGCCTATTTTAGTGAAAACAAGCTTTGTCTCATTCTTACAAACTTTAATTTCGAAGTGATTGAGACATACGAATTCTACCTGCATTTTAGCTACAAAGATTTTGTTTCCAATTCTGCATAACAGAGATAGCTTTTTATAAAATCTATGTAACGAAAAAATAATTTCTTTGAACGTGGAAGTGTCACAGATTTATTTTAATTAATACTATGTCACAATAAAACATGCTCTAAGTGCGTGGCAGTGTAATATTACACCAAAACCATACAGATATTAACGTTTAAAGATTATCTGTATCTTAAAAAAAATACGTCAAATTGAGAGACTGATTCTTTTTGGAAAGCTGTTAAAACACATTTGCCCAATCGGTTTAATCGTGTAAAACAAATGCTTCTAAGAAAAATAATCGTAACATCTGACAAGCTTAATTCAATATAAAAACAGTTATTTAATATACTTTTCATTTGAGATCTTGATAGTGGCTGTCTGTAATGAATTCCCCCGAGTTTTTTTATCCCGTGTTAAAAAGAAGTCTAAAGAAATGTCATCAGAATCATTGCTTTGTGCATTCCGAGTGAAAGAAACGTTATTTGAAATAGTACTACATTTATTTACATACTCTAATATTACATTACCTGTCTCTTATGTGTCCAGCAAAATATGTCATATATATAAAATTTCCATGTCACAATGTTAGTTACCACACTACTCCGAAACGGTTTAACCGATTTTTACCAAATTTTATATGCGTATTCAGTAGGTCTGAGAATCAATCGGCTACTATCTATTTTTCATTTCGCAAAACAACGTTTGCAGGGGTCAGCTAGTTATATATATTCTGACACCCATGCTGAGCAATTACAACTAGGTACCCTAAAATGTAGTCAATCTATAATTTTATTAAGGGCTTATTTCACAAAATCCGTAAAATAAGCAATGGTTAGTCATATTATGACAAGAGCTATCTTGCTTTGTCACATGTGACTAAGTGAAATATATCTATATTTTAACCATTGTGAAACAGGCCCGAAATGTAATACTAATAATAAATTTCTTCTACCTACAGGTTAACTTGCCTTCCAATTTTTTTTTAAATCCAATAAATCTATTCCAACATGTTACTTTGGATATACACAACCTGAAACGGTCGATTTAAAAATAAATAAAGTTAGCCATTCTTAGGATATTGTACCAGTCTTCGTACATTTGCTGACACAAATGGATACAATACAAGTTTTCCTTCATAAGTAGCTTATAAACGTCAATTCCTGTTTCCATTGGTATTTTCGGAATTTTGCTGTTGTTACGTTTTCCGGAATTGTTGTGACATGAATAAATTTACGAAGGAAAATATTTTTGGGTTTCTTAGAATGAACTGTTTTCAGAAATATTTGTTTATGTTTCTGTAGAAATCCAATAATAAAAATATATAGGTAATTGACTAGGAGCCTTGAACCTTAAATGAATTTTGGAAATAAATAGTTTTTTTTTAAATAAATCTGTCAATGATTCGGTAACAATTTCTATATATTTTTTTAATATACATCTATATTTAACGTTTACCACTGACTTAATATCCATGCCTTTTCAATGAACTTATTTAAAATTATTAAGCTTACAATTATTACACACTGATTTATGTAGAAGACAATAATTAGTACCTTGACTTCATTATAATAAAGAATACAAATATACTTCAAAATAATAATTTCTTTACTATTTTATAAGTTAGTTAGTTATAGATATTTCTCCTACAGCTTATTTGTTTCTGCCAAAACTAGAATATACAGATTTATAAAAATCAACGCCAAATATAGACATTTACAAATGCCTCCCTTAGGTATGCATATTATATGTATATTATTATTATTACATATAAAATATGTGTCCCTTAGATAATTTTAATTATTTAGGTTGGCAGGAATTCAATTTGAAACCACAACAAGTCATACATATATCTATGTAGTTGGTGGATGTAATATAATGCATTTTTCGACGTACGGTCACCATTTGAGAACTACAGGGCCCAACGGCCATCATAGAAATCATAATGAAGCTTGGAAACAACATGCAACATACCTTCAGTGTCCACTATAATAGAATAATGAAGATATATAATAATATCTATAAATAAATAAATATTTCCAGACAATCCACACAACAACATCTAGCTCCGTGGAAAGCTCTAAGTATGTGTGACGAGTACTAGACATCTGATATACTGAATTATATATTATATTTATATCATAGATATTTTCATTATACATATTAAATTCACTCATAGCGATAATGCCACCCTTTGTGCCCTGTTTTTATTTGAATTAAAGTTTTGTTATAATGTATTTTGTATTCTTTTCTATTCTATTAAACACCCAGACCAAGGAAAAAGTCCTTAAATAACATACAAGAGTTGGCCTGTCCCTCTTGGGTTGCAAACGGACATTCGCCCACCGCACCACTGAGACAGTCTAAGCAGAATATAACCTATGTGTTAACCATGGAAGACCAGCGCTATGACAGGACCTAGTTCTGTCATAGCACATGCTGATTGGTGACAATTTATGTCATTAGGAATCTCTATGTAACATCGGTAGAATATTTAATTTACTTTTGACTTTCAAGATTAGGATTTTTCTTGAGACCATAATGATTAAAATTTAATAATTAAAAATAAATTTATAGATTTAAGCATTACATTTAATGTAATGCTTAAATCTATAAATTTATTGATTTCGTATAGTTTTAGCTTTTTTTGGTGTTTTTTTTTTGAGCGTAGGTGTAGCAGTTAGGAAGATATGCCCATTTATGTAAAAATTACGGCGCGCTCGCGGCGCCGTAAATTGCGGCCGCGGACTTGGACGTGGACATAAACAGCGTCCAACGCTGTGTATGTTTCGCGGCTGGACGTTTGAGTGGATAATAAACGTTAACTTTATTAACTTTTAATTACCTGTGAGGGTGATCTGTGGCGCGATGGTCGGCAGCACCGCCATCAACAGCACGATGCGGTGCATACCGCAGCATCCTACCCGCCGCTCAGGCGCTCTGCAACAACAAAATATAAATAAAATGCTAAATTAAGAAAATATATAACCTGACTGCGACTAAGTTTTGTGGGATCTTTAATTGTCTTAAAGTCTTTTCAAAAAGAATTCTATATCCCATATAACATAGTTTGTTGACGTTCATTTATCATCATTTAAAGTGCCTTCCAAAAGTGTATGTGCACGGCCGTAGCGCCACGGCTCCACACGCATGAGACCCTACCATGCTACGTGTCAATACATGAACTTTGTTTTCAATAAATGAATTTTATTTTTTCTCGCAGAAATGTGAGCTTCGGTTCATTTATGGTGCGGGTTCCAACTCAACATCTGTCGACGTTCCTGAATGAGCAGTTTTGGCCGCAAGGGGTCAAGTTTCGACGGTTCATCGGTCGCCTACACTGCGACACCGCCGTAACAGATGATCCACACACACTGATGATGCAGACACTTTATTTTAGTTTGTAAGATTTATATTTTTATGTATGTTAGTCTATAAGGTATATGTTTATATGGGCCTTAGATGCCTGAAATAAATGATTTATTATTATTATTATTATTAAAAAAATATATATCTAGATCCATGCCGCAATAGCAACCTTTGAATTTTACAACTCGAGACAAAACAACACACCCCGCTACGAACGTATGTGCGATGCGTGACCAGGTGCAAGCCGCACCTTTCAGTTAACCCACTCACAAATACTCAAACAATGTATAAATATATGAAGTGTGCTACACATACCAACTCACATTATTTTATAAATCTTTTCTCAGGTAACCTAATAACTGATAATAATAATTAAAAAAATACAGAAAATACATTATGTCAAAAAAATATAATTTACATGGGCCTCCCTCAAAGATTAGCAGTATCTTTAGCTGGCAGCCCGTCCATCTAGTTGGTGGACGTTTTACGCTGCGTTTGTCGATCCGAGGTCTCCATTCTCCAACTTTTCGTCCCCAAATAAAATATGCATAAGTATATTTAACATAATATATTTCTGTCGATGTAGATTTCAAAAGTTCCACAAAGTCGGTGCCGGTTTCAAATCAAGATACACGAGTTTTCACTTCCCGCAAACTGATTTATAGTTTTTTACACTTTAGAGCATTTTAAATGAAACATTGTTACAGGATTACAGAAAAATAGTTGTCTGGCATCTAATGATTAAAAAAGATAGAAATAATTCGTCTACAAATTAAATCACCCGGTTTAATGACCAGTGAAATAACAATGGTTTTAACTGAAATTTTAATGAAAATATTGGAACGAACTGTGATTTCAAACCAACTTTCTGGTGACTGTTTTGTTGTTTTTTCGCTCCATATTTTATATAAATCATATTATTTTTTTATATAAAATATGGAGGGTATTTTTTGAACTATTCAAAAATTTACATTTCAAATTAACATACTTACCCACTAACATGTTTTACGAAAATTTTGTTAGATAGATCTTATAAAATTTTAAAAATATTTTGTAAGATTATCATTACACATTTTTTCTGCACGTGAGTATAACTTATACTCCTTGGAATACGCCATTTTCTGGAGTTCAATTCTTGCAGTTGTATATGCACCTGCTTCTACTTTCTATTGATGTAGCGGAAACTAGTTGGCAAAATGGCATCACTTCCTGAATTTCCGTTTCAAACAGTTTGTGAATATTTTATTTAGTTTCTTTACGAGTATCGTAGCTTAAACTGTTGCATGTGTTGGTATTGATAGGGATAATAATGAATTTCCTTTCATCATCACCCTATTACCGTTCCCACAGCTGGGACACAGGGACTTCTCTATTAAAGAGGGAGATAAGATAAAGATAAGATAAGATAAATATTATTTATTGCACACATAATTAAAAACACAAAACTAAAAATAAACACTTAAGACTATGCGACAAATGGCGGTCTTATCGCTAAAGAGCTCTACCAGACAGATTAGTGACACTAATCTTCTTATATATAAAATTCTCGTGTCACAATGTTTGTTCGCGTACTCCTCCGAAACGGCTTGACCAATTCTCATGATATTTTGTGAGCATGTTGAGTAGGTCTGAGAATTGGCTACCATCTATTTTTCATAAATAAATTCATACATTTTTATTGCACACACAAAAGTACACATAAAAGTTTATAACAAAGCCAAAATGTACAAAAGGTGAGCTTAACCCTAAAAGAGTTTTCTTACAGCGTTTGCTTTCATTTTTTAAACAACGTTTGCTGGGGTCAGCTAGTATAGTATAATTCTAAGAACTTTGTACCAACCTGAATTATTATAAGAATAAATTATTATGATTATCCAGGTTTTCTATAGAACCCAAGTCAAGATAATTCAGTTGTTATGGCAAAAAACCCAATATATAACAAAGGTTTTAAGAATTTATGCGATAACCCTATGCTAAGGAACCCTGTATAATTTCTTAAAAGTGTGTCTCTGTTTGTAACTTATTCGCGTCCCAAACACTTAACTCATTAAAAATGTATACCCAAACTTTGGTTGGGCAATCTCTCTTGCCTTCAATTTATTGTCAAAACTCACAATATGGATGTTAAGGTGTAGCGCAAAACGACGAAAACCCTAATTAGGGTCTAAATGAATGTCTTGTGTGCTAGATTATAGCACTCGTAAGCCGAAAGTGTTGTCGAAAACTAGATTTTGCAAGGGTTTATGCATCGCGCATTTCCTAGTGTATAGGTACCTATTTTCACCATCGGCCTTATGAATAGGCTGAGAGTCGTCCAAAGCTAAGGAGAGGGCTATGTTCTTGGTTTCTCTACGGGATTGAATCAGGAATGAAGAGATGCGTAGAACAACCTGTTTTACCGATGTCGCCAAACGGTTTTGATCTTCGAAGTAGCAGTGAGTAGGCCATTTAGCACGCTGAATATCTGTTCTAAATGGCCTGCAACTTCAAAGAGCTAAGCTCCTACAAACCCCACAACGACCATCTGGTCTGTAAAAGTTATAGAATAGAAAAGAATAGAATAGAATATATTTATTGCATGAAATAGATGTGGTTACATGGTTGTTACATGTTCAGAGTTTCAATGTATTCTGCTCTAATGAGCGTGCAATATTATTAGTTACATTTGTCAAAATTAAAATAATAAATATAATTTCACATAAAATAATACAATACAAAAACGCTGTAGAATCACCATGGATAGACTTCTACCAACTATGTAGACTAACGCCCTGGCGAAGGCCACGCTCACAGCGCTTCCGTGTGCTAGGCCGTGAAGTCAAATATTGACATTATGGTATGGGTTTTATATTGATTCGCATAGAGGTACCTACCTAGTAACATGCTCATTTTTATATCTTTGCTTAAACCTAAGTCTTCACCACTAGGTACGCTTTACTAGCCTTTCAGCTGCCAGGCTTCCCGTAACGGGTAAAAAAAACTGGACTATAAAAATAAATAAATATTTCCAGACATTTCATACAACAACATCTAGCCCCGTGGTAAGCTCTAAGCTTGTGTTACGGGTACTAGATATCTGATATACTTAATATAATAGTCATACATATATAGATATTTTTTATTATACATATTAAACACCCAGACCAAGGAGATCGTGCTTGCAGAACATACAAACACTTACACCCTCGGCGGGAATCGAACCCGCTACCTCTTGCGCCGCAAGCGGACCCTCGCCCACCGCGCCACTGAAGCAGTCGATGACTATGATTGCCACGCGCCCGTAGCGGGCAGAAATGTATCACCCTGTGTACCGTTTCTAATAAATGCCTTGTTGTTTTGCTCTCTTTTCATCGTTGTACCAATGACGTAGGTTAGAATAAGCTAGCGATATCATTTATTTAATAATTATTTAGCAAAGAGTACAGAAACGGATACATAATATATCATAGATAACGAAAATATACAGGTTAATGTATCACTTCTATAAAAAACAGCCATAATTGCAGTTTTAAGAGCGTTAAAAACGCCGGGCGGCCATTTTGACATTGGCAGCATACGTCATATCTATTTCAAGGTCAGCTGAATGGCTATTAAGTAGGTACTAAAAAACAATACAAAAACGCTTTATTGTACAAAACATAGGAATACAAGCACGTAACAAAAAAAAAACAAGTGAAACAATGGGCGGACTTATCGCTAAAAGGGATCTCTTTCGGGCAACCTTTGAATGGAAAATACTTTACATAAAATAGAAAGGGGTACTATAAAGGTTCGATAATAGACGCCACAATTAAGTGGCTATTCGCATTTGGTCTTTTCGAAAATGATTATCAACAACCCCAAAACTTTTATGTCTTAGGACAGTTAACTATGGATGACCCCCAAGCCTCTTTAACTTAATCTTTACATTTATAATGAAGTTCCGACTCTGACATTTATAAGTCATGATAATGACTCTTTGTTCAGTTCTTGTTCGTTATTATTTATACAGAATCTGCGTATTATCTCAATAATTTTCTTGGAAAACAAAACTTATTTATCTGCTTAAATTACTAGGAAAATTTCTAACTCGAACTTCCTGTAAATATTAGATCTTTGAGATCAACCCTCGTCTATATGAAAGAGAGAGAGGGAGCAATTAACAGTTTATTTAATAATCTAAAACCTCAATAAAACCATAGACTAATTATTAGTCTATGATAATACTAACTCATAATAACGAGGAGGTGATCGGAAAAATTAAACAGACATTTGAACTTGATAAAAAAATTTGTAAATATATACTCCTTTTAAATATCTAATATAATAAGAAACATATTGTTTTATATATTAAAATGAATTGTTAACATTTTATTTACTTCATTTGTGTGAGTAAGCAACCTGCCAATATCAAAAATCCGGGGGTTCGATTTCCGCCGAGGGTGAAAGTGTTTGTATGTTCTGCAAGCACTTTCTCCTTGGTCTGGGTGTTTAATATGTATAATAAAAAATATCTATATATATATGACTATTATATTAAGTATATCAGATATCTAGGACCCGTAACACAGGCTTAGAGCTTACCACGGGGCTAGATATTGTTGTGTGAATTGTCTGGAAATATTTATTTAAAAAACATAATTTTGAGGGTAGATCATGATAATTTTGTGTACAGTTTTTTTTATTTGCTACGAGAAGGCGAAAGACACATAGTCCGTTGAGAACTGTCTCCTCGACCACACACATAATAACATCTAAGTGCGCCTGCGGCTTCACTTGCATTTCTTAGCACATCGTATCATACGGTCTTTCCTGAGTCTTGTTCTGTGTCCTTAGAATTATATCAATCGAGAAGAACACTCAAACACCAGCATCTGTGGAATCCTAATATTAGCCGGAAGCTGTGCGTGGGCCAAAACTGATGGATCTGAAGTCTCGTTTGGACAGGCCGGCGAGCAATCACTAGGGGTACCTAAGTTGTTAACCCACAAAGCCACTTTTCGCTACATTATGTGGCTGTTATCAATGAAATTTGAATATCATAGAAATCATTATTATAGTCATCATCATCGATCTTTTAAAGTTCGATCTTTTAAAGTTCACTGCTGGGACACAGGGACTTCTCTTGGCGAGAGAGATTAGGCCTTAATTCACCACGCTGGCCAAGTGCGGGTTGGTGAATGTCACATGTCCTTCAAACTCTTTAAAGTTCTGAGAACATGCCGGTTTCCTCACGATATTGCCTCCAACGTTAAAGCACGTGTTTTTAAGCGCACATACATTTTTCAAGAAGAAAAATCCAGAGGTGCGTGGCGGGGTTTGAACCCACGACCTTTGGAATGAAAGTCGAGTGTGCTCCCACTTAGCCAACACGGCTTTTATTTATATAATATAATATTATTATAAATTAAATTGTAATTGTATTAATTATATTAAAGTACTACGAGTAACGATTGTCAAATTAGCAATTCAAAGTGTAAGTGTATTGAGCTTACAATAATGTAATGAATGAAAATTAAAATAAAAAGGATGGACATAAAGTATGTCATTGTTATGAAATTATAATAATTAAATACCTATTTTATAATAATTATAATGGTCAAAACACTCCTAGGCGAGATGTCAGTGCAGATCTCAACTAGAAATAGAATATACTTATTAATAAAAACGTTTTGACGACCTCTGTGGCTCGGTGGGCGAAGGTCCGCCTGGGGCGCAGGGTTGTGGGTTCGATTCCCGCCGGGGGACCAGATTTTGGTTTCGGGTCTGAGTTTTTTCTATGTATCATATGTATGTACTTACAAAAAAAATATCTATGTAGTATATCAGTCACCTTACACCCATAGTACAAGCTCTGCTTAGTTTAGGGTTAGGTGATACTGTGTGAGTAGCCCGGAAATATTTATTTATTTATTTTATTTCTCAAGCAAAGCTAAGATTGTACTATTACTGGTAGAGGGCTTCCGGGAGGATTTTCCCGCGAAATATTGTTTTTTTTTCCCGCAATATAAAGTGACATTATGCTAGAAATGTATACGTCTACTTCTAGGTCTTCATGTCCCATCTTAGACCACATCGTCACTTTACATCAGGTGAGATTGTGGTCAAATGAAGGCTTAACCAGCATAAGAAAAAAATATCCTTCGTTAGTTTCTAGCGAACCGGTTTACCAAGTTTCATCAAAATCAGGTAAGTAGTTTTTGCGTGAAAGCCGGACAGACGGACAGATTTACTTTCGCATTAATGGTATTAATATAGATTTTTCATTTCCAACCGAAATAACGATTGGTCTGCCTTCTACCATTCTCATTCCTCGAAAATTTAACGGCTTGATTAAAATTCATCGAATTTCGCTTCGTCATATCGCCTGCACCTGTAGAAATTTTTATTCGTTTCACATTCATGGTAAATTTAGACTGACTGTGAATTTCTTGGAAAAATAGCTTCATCATAATTTTAGCTACAGTATATTATTTCTGGGAAAAGCAAAAGCCGTGTTGGCTAAGTGGGAGGACACTCGACTTTCATTCCGAAGGTCGTGAGTTCAAACCTCGCCACGCACCTCTGTATTTTTCTTCTTGAGAAATTTATGTGCGCTTTAAACACGAGCTTTAACGGTGTAGGCAAACATCGTGAGGAAACCGGCATGTTCTGAGAACTTTACAGAGTTTGAAGGACATGTGACATTCACCAACCCGCACTTGGCCAGCGTGGTGAATTAAGACCTAAACTCTCTCGCCAAGAGGGAAGTCCCTGTGTCCCAGCAGTGGGAACGTTAATAGGGTGATGATGATAATGATATTATTTCTGTCGATTATAAATCGTAAAAAATCTGGTCGCCTGGTGGGAACCGAAAATTTATTTATTTTTTACTTACCTAATCAATTAAATATTCGGGATATTTAATATATTAAAAAATAAATAAATAGTTCCAGACAATTAACACAACAACATCTAGCCCCGTGGTAAGCTCCGAGTTTGTGTTACGGATACCTACTAGATCTGATATACTTAATATAATAGGCATACATACATATAAAGATATTTTCTATTATACATATCAAACACCAAACCAAGGAAAAAAGGCTTGCAGAACATACAAACACTTTCACCCTCGGCGGGAATGGAACCCGCTACCTTTTGCTACCGCGCCGAAAGCGGACCCTCGCCCACCGCGCCACTGAAGCAGTAAATTATTGATTTACAAATTAATTACTTTGACATTCAATTAAAACATGCGAAAAACAACAGCGATAGGTAAACCGGAAACGACGTATGATACAACAATGTACAATTGGTGAAGTTTAAAACAATAATAATAAGAATAATAATAAAACTCTTTATCATAAACCAAGCTAAAACAAAACAAAAATGGACTTAAAGCTAAATACAAAATGCGTTATGGGCGGCCTTATTGAGTAAAGCAATTTCTTTCAGACAACCTTTGGATGGAGAGGAAAATGCACAGTAAATAACTGGACGGTGCGGTGACATAAAAATAATAATAAAAATGAGTAATAATAATAGTAATACAATAACAACAATTTGATGGAGTAAGTTATATTAGAACTGCTATGTATAACTTACTTAGCCCGCGCTCGGTTTATTATTCCAATATTAGTTCTGAAACATTGTATTCTGATGTTCACAAAGTAAATATTTACGGATATAAGCTTTTAAAACATGCTGCTTTACGTAAACTTGTTAAGACATAAAATATAACTACTTTAATACACACATAATGTAAATAAGGTTAAAAAATCGTGTTGAATAGCTGCCTTATCGCTAAATAGGTAGCGCTAATGGCTTCAAGGAAACTCTTATAGGAGCTAGTTAATTAAATATACATAATAATGGTGTCACAATGGGCGGCCTTATCACTTATTTTTTTTTATTGTCGATAAGCCTTCTTTTGACCACAATCTCACCTGATGTAAAGTGACGATGTGGTCTAAGATGGAGCATGAAGGCCTAGAAGATGGCTTCTCCGGACCACATTACGAAACACGAAAAAATCGCTTCACGCACTGGCCCAGCCCGGAAGGTTGTGACAAGCCGCGGCCGAAGCCTACCAGAGACTGTTCTTAGCACCACCCGGAGGTCACGTGTAAGGATTCAGAGGGTTGCCACTTACGGACGTGAACAGACAAAACCTCCTAAAAGTGATGTTGTTTATTTATTTATACTTTGTGCACAAAAACTATGAACAGATTACGAGGGAGGCTATGACCTACAGTTGAAGTCCTACGTCGTTGTTACCGTTGTTGCTTTTTACTCGTGACATAAAAACATTTGAAAATATCTAAAAAGGTGGAACAGATCATGGGACTGTATTAGCTAATTTAAATAAAACTAAGAATAATCAAGGAAATAACATTGTCTTGACAGTTCGCTTTCATTTTTTACAATGAATTGGGAAGCGAAAAGAGCAACCCAGCTTTCATTTCTTATGTTGCACTAAACATTTACAAACAAATGCTAGCCACTACCAACAGTATACTTATGTGGTAAACTCAGTAGATACCCACCCAAAACTGACAACTACTAAACCTCACTAAAATGTGTTTGCCGTTTGTTAATAAATTTCACGCTCATACTACACCTAGGGACCCGTACATTTATACACGTTTTGCAATAACTTTTTAAATGTTCAAAAAAATTCAGTTACAGCGCAAAGTTGCTCGAGGCCGGTACTTGGATGGCCCGAACTAGAATAATCACCTTGTAATAATAACGTTTATTGTATGGGATACTCCTGAAATACTTATTTACTAAGTATATGTTTTTACCTGACTACGCAACACAAGGGAGCGATAGTCCTTTTTCCCACTATACAGACCAAACACCTGATGAGCCGATATCTATTTCACTCTTCAATCGATTCCTCTTACGTACGGCAGGTCTTTAGTGACACTAAAGACATGACATGAAAATTCAACATGGCGACTAATGGAAGCCATTTTGTATAAAATAAAAAAATAAGTCAAAAACTATATATGTATGTACATATGTAATATTCATTGATAGTTTACTTTCAACATTTTTCTATCCTACTGACTGTTTAGAATCTACGTGTTAGCCAACACGGCCAGAGATACTAAGTAGTAAACTTATACAGAAATAGACTGAATATAAATGATATTTTTCCTTTAGTGTCAGTAGTTGAAATGGAATCCCATTGTGCCTTTCATAGCTTTTTCCAAGGCAGCCCATTTGAAATGAGAAGTATCTCTGATTTTAATATCCGTGAAGTATTTCCGGAATATTTACACGTAGATGCTTTGTAAAACTTGGTCAATACTATAATAAAATTTATGTTATGCCACGAATACTCTTATTTTTGGTTGTTTTTCGTTTATGCCAGCATTTTACGGAAAATTTGGTATTATAATATACCTCTATGTTATGTATACTTTTATATATTACTAGCTGACCCCAGCAAACGTTTTTCTGTGCTGATTCTCAGAAAACGCATATAAAATTTGGTAAAAATCGGTAAAGCCGTTTTGGAGGAGAACGGTAACTAACATTGTGACATGGAAATTTTATATATTAGATTAATACTAGCTGGCCCGTTTCCACTTTGCTCGGATGCGAAAATATTCCTCTGGAATAACTACCTATTGTAGAAAAACTGCATTAAGATAATGTGCATTAATTTTTGAGATTATCCCGAACATAAAACAAGAAAACACGGTGGGGAACTACCTATCATATAATATTATTATATTTACATTATCTGAGGCGATGGTGAATTATGTACATATGGTTTTTTTGAAGTTAAACTTCTTTAGAATCGTTGTGATTTCAAACCGAATGCAACGGAAAAAACAAGTAATGTTTGGCCATATTTTGAGCAAACTAACTGTACATTACTAAAAATGCATTTAAACAAGAGCAGAACTTTTAGATAGAATCGTACTTCACAATAAGTTTATTCTGATATTCCGATGTATTCGCGAAGCCATTGTGACTCACTGAGTTGACACGAAATCATAATAGATTTATATTCCATCTTTTCAGCGCCAGTGAGGCATTGGAGGAAGTTGGAATAATGTATTGAAAGTAGGTAATCAGTGGAAATGGTGTGTTGGGTTTCCATTTATAACTCCCTTTGGGGAATAATAAAATACTACTGTGTAAATTAATTATGTAAATTGAAACGGAGGTATTTTTTTTTGGCATTTTCTTGCGATCTGTGCGAGAACCTCTTTACAACAACGTGACACGCATCGCTTTCGTGATCTAATTTTCCTACCAGCGACATCTCTTATTTAATAGCACAAAAAAGCTTGGGAAGTATCTTAACAACTACAGAGTTACAAACATTACTACCGCTCGGTAACACCTTCGTACAGGGGACATAAATCAAAGATTTCTGTTTATACATAATAATCGGTCCTTCTATTTATAATACATTACTAGGTTGTATTCGTGACGCAGCTTCCACGCCTATTTTTAAAAAGAAACTGAGAGAGTGGCTTACTGAAATGGTATGATATCAGTGATTTTTTTAGTTTACCGTTTATATAAAAATATTATTTGTAACTACAATGTAATTGTAACTTTAATATTATAATATTTGTAAGTACAATTATATTTAATTAATAAAGTTCTCACATGTAATAATGGTATTATGAATAAATTCTGTATTTCTGTATTTCAGACTATGTTCAACATTTTATTATCCAACATAAGTAACGGCAATATCTTAATATAATATAAATCTCGTGTCACAATGTTTGTCCTCAATGGACTACTAAACCACTTAACCGATTATAATAAAATTCGCACACCATGTGCAGTTCGATCCAACTTGAGAGATAGGATGGTTTTTACGGAGAGAGAAATTCGAATAATTTCCGGGAAAATTTTATACCCGTGCGACGCCGGGGCGGGCTGCTAGTGTAATAATAAAATTATTATTGCTTGTATGTTCTGCAAGCACTTTCTCCTTGATTTGGGAGTTTAACATGTATATGAAATATATATCTATATTATGTATGACTATTATATTAAGTATATATTATCAGATGTCTAGTACCCGAAAACAAGTGTAGAGCGAACAAAAAACGGGTTAAAACTGTGACACAATGAGTGAAACCCTAAAATATTTTAAGTTACTTATATATCCTAACTTGATTGGTTTAAACGTAACTTAGACCAAACTATTGGTCTAAGTTACGTTGTTATAACCTTAATCGAATTGTGAACTAAGTAATCCATTTCCACGGGGCTATAATGTTATTGTGTGGATTGTCAGGAAATATTTATTTATTTTATTTTTAATTAATTAGAACCGAATGACACGGCAAAACAAAACATGACTGTATTCGCGATTTGTTTGCTATTTGTGCACTTTACATTTAGTACACTTTTGCGAAAGAGCGGCTTTTAGTCGTTTTAGCTGCTTTTGCAAAATATAAACCTTAGAAATATTAAAAGTAAAAGTTTTAGCAAATCTACTAAAACGTTTTGTAATTATATCAAAGTATCCTCCTCCTAGCTTCGATATATCAAAGTATACTTAACATTATTTGGAGATGCTACCTAAGCAAACAGCGCAGAGAATGGTACTCTTAACAAAATAATTTTAATTTTGAAACCCTCCTATCAGGCTTCTGACAGATGAAAGATACATCGAGTTAAGTCTTTGAACTTAAACAATTTGGGACCTTTGTGGAATATGGTGTGACTCGTATTATGATAATGGACTTTACCAAAGTTGCCATTTCAGCAGCAACAGTAAATCATTACTTCTAATGGCGAAGTTGGAATCAAGCTCGTTAGGACCTTTCTATCAGCAACAAGTTTAAATCCAGGGCTAATGACCTGTAACTTATACACACTCCCTGATTTATGTTCTGTGAGTAAATTGTTCGGTATCTTTTCGTTGTTCGTTAGACCGTTTTTCACAGTTTATTAACAGAAAAAGCGGTCTACCCTCTTTCTCAGTCGATACATCACTAGATATTACAAATTTATGCATCACTAGAGTTGAGACCTGTATCACAACCCAATAACACACTATCGAGACACACAATGAGGTCTGAGAAAGAGTAAAGACCAGTTTATCTGTCAATATAACTGTGCCAAAATATCGGGAAACTCAAAACTCAATAAATCATTGTAAATATCCCGTTATAAATCTAAATTATGTTGATAACGTTGAGAGTTTCAAAAGAAAATATCCAGACCAGGAAAAAGTACTTGCATAACATACACGGTACCGGCGGGAACCGAATCCCTTCACTATATTTCACATAGATCACTCTCAAAGATTTCCAGGCGCTTCGGTTAAAAGCGGTTTTTACTATATCATCCTTATATCTAGTTAGTAGACGTCCTAATCTACGCTTGCTGATTCGCTTGCTGAATGTATAAAACAATTAAAAAAGTTACTTTATTTGCAAAAAAAATATGTGTAGCATTTGATGACAAATTAAATAACATATAATTCAGACATTTTTGACCATTGTTAGGTACAATTTATAAAATAATCAAATGCAACTATAAAAAAATTAGCTTTTATAATAATTTAATTGGAATTAAATTTATAATTCCATGTCCATGCCCTGTCCATGTATGCATAAGCGTCTAAGGAAATAAACGTTTTGACTTCTCGACTCGACAATATTATAGTAACACTTATATTTATAATGTGTATCGTTTTTTTATGTAACGTATATAAAAACTTTGTTTTACCTAGCGTAGAACAACCTCTTGGGGCTAAAACCACGTCTTTGGGTCACTGATTGCTGCAGGTGTAAAAAAACGTTTGATACCTAGTGACAAACAAGCTTTTGGGGCCAAAACCGACAGCCTGTTCTACCGTAAATAGCCTGCCCATTGTTGTTGTCAAAGTTACACTCAAACAATAAGTAACAAGTCCTTCACCTCAGTGCAACGATACTCGCTATTCAAATTGCAGCCACGTTCAAATCAATGAACCGATCGCTCAAAGTGTATGTGGGGTAAGGTTTATTGAGAGTTTCGGAAATTGCCAGCATGATCAACTTAGAATCTACAGCTGATTATGATGACGAAATATAGTGATCAATAATTTATAAAGGGATTTTTAAACAACTACTAAGAAAACGATTATTAACAAAAAAAAACTAAAAAAAAGTATGTGTGTGTTAGCTACGACGCACGATTGGAGTTTACTGCTTACGAACTATAATTATGATATATATCGAATAGAAAAAAAGGGTAAATGAACGCATCTGCTAAAATGATAAGAGAAACAAACATACCTATATCTGTAATTATTCGGATTATTTATATTACTTCAATAAAGCGTATTACATAAAGTATGTTACAAAATAATATAAATAAAATACAGCAATACCTCTTTGCGCGATACTTCGTAGTCTCAACTACGAAGTATCGCGCAAAGAGGAGACCCCGAGAACGAGATACGCTTTGTAATGTATTCCATCTCATTCTTTTACACGTTCAATCCTACAGATATATATGTTTGTCTCTTTCTACGTAACGCCTCAACTGTCGTGTTACACTTTTTGATTTTACTCCTCATAAAATTACCGTACCGGGCCTTATAACTCAAATCGTTTCTTAAAGAATAAACTCCATAATTTTTTTTAATGATTGTTTGCTTAGCCTGTTTCTGATCTGTTTCAACCAATCGTGTAGCGGTCGCTATCGCTTTGCTGTTGCTGTCGCTATTGCAAAGTTTTACGTAATAGACCTACCGGTTGCTACGGTAATAACATTTTTTTTTTTGCTTTCATGTGTGCAAACAAATCAACGTGTGTGGATTGAGAAAATATTGAATCAGAGATTCAGATTTTTTTATTTTCTTATTCATTTAAAATTATTTCAATATCCTAAAACATAACAACATAATATTTTGATGTACACTCGGTTATAAAAATAAGGGCTCAGTCACAAAAACCCGCATATCTATCTCCCGAACTACGTATGAACCGAAGACTTTGCAATTGAGGATTTAATTATTAAGACAAAAAGTTAACACAAAACTTATCTGCTGAATCGATAAATAAAAAGAAACTAAAGACTAAAGTAGGTAAGGTTTATTTTTTAAACATATAATTAATTAATCCAATTAATGAAGATAAAGTTTTCTTTTCATTATGGAGTACAAAATTGTAAAAACTGATAAATCTGTGTTGTTCTATTCGCTTCTCAACTCAGTATAGAACATCGAAGCGAACTGTCAAGACAATGTTACGTACTTGATAATGTTTGTATAAACAATTTAATTTTATTAATTTTAAGGTGATCTGTCCATGTAAGCTTGTGCTTCTAAGGAAATTAATGTATTGACTTTGGTTTTCTTAAGGCGAGGTATTTTTGGGCTTTTTGCCATACAGCGTTGTACTGGGCCAACGCAATACTTCGCGAGGACTTCCTACGTTAGAAAAGCATTCATTAAGATCAAACAAATAATAAGCAATAGCTTTTTTACAACATGTAGACAAAAAGGAAGCCTGCAACAAAAACCATATTTATTACATTATTATTAATTTGTTTGTTTATTTCAAATTCTGTTTTCATACAGTTGATTGATACTTGCATTTACTTGTAGCTTAGATATTTGACATATCTTAGCTGCGATCGACTATATATTGTGTGATCTAAATTTATGAGTTTTTCGAAAAAGGTAATCGCAACAACTACGTACCCAGAGAATAAGCTGTAGCAAAATTATTTACACGTAACCAAATTTTGAAGCTGCAGTGTCGTATGGTTTTAGAACATGTTCATTGGATTAGTATTTGATCTGAAAACTAGAATATCCATCGCTTAGCTTATTTTTTCTCTTTAACGGTACTATCATTTTGTGACGAAGAATTTATTGATATTTTTATACTGTAGTACTATGTAAGGGCGGACCGTAACGTCACGTGATTGTTACGGAAAAAATACATACGTCCGTCCTCCGGGAGCGACAGAGCGCGACTGATCGGTTTTATTTACCTCTTTCAAGCATAAACATTTTATTAATATAATTTTTGATTGTGATTTCCTAATAAATTACAAGACATATGTTTTGAATCTATTTATAAAAAGAAACTTTAGTACATATATTTTTTAATCAATTAAGTGTCATCTTTATCTCCTTCATTGGTGAAGAAATTTATATTTTTTAATATATTTTTTTAAGTTTTAGCAAATGTTATGTATTGTCATTTCACTTGACAAAGTAACATTAACAAAAAACGAGCAATTTTTCACTTTCTCCGAATACAATTATTTGAAAACTTAACTGGAGTTGGAGGTCAAAAAATACCCCAGCGATATTATTATTATTCAATTTATTCACGACATAATCTTTTAATAACTTTTAGTTTATTATTAATTTATACCAGGAGCGGTTAGTTCCCTATTGTTGTTGCGTTATTATAAATAAGTAGAGTAATTTCGCAATAAATAATAAATATTTCCGGACAATCCACACAACACCATCTAGCCCCGTGGTAAACTCTAAGCTTGTGTTACGGTTACTAGGCATTTGATATTCTTAATAAAATAGACATACATGCATATTTTTTATTATACATATTAAACACCCAGACCAAGGAGAAAGTGATTGCAGAACATATAAACACTTGACCTCGCGGCGGGAATCGAACCCGCTACCTCTGGCGCCGCAAGCGGACCGTCGCACATCGCTCCACTGAGGCGAAATAAAAATAAAAACATAATTTATGAAAAAAAAAACTTTCTTCGGTTCCGTAATGCATAACAATAGATTCAAATTATCGCCTTATTTATCTGTTTGCAATAAACTTAGAAAATCCATTTGTTCTCATCTTCCTTGAAAGTTTATCAGTACTTTGAAGATACTTTGATATTAAAAGGGGCAGGAACTTCGTGTGTACGGAAAGTTACAATTGTAATTAATCTAATTTTAAACTTAGGTTTTGGGGTGTGAAACTTTTTAGTTTTGATTTGACTTATGGTGAGAAGTTTGACTTTGATTTTCGGCTTATTTCTCGCAAATTATAAGGGTATTTGAAAGGTAGAATCATGTTATTTGATTGCTGTTTATACAACAATCATCATCATTTATCTCAATTATCACTAAAATAATGGTGACAGCGAGATCGCATTCATGTAATGAGAGCCAACCCGAGCAAATTTGCCGAGAGGGGCGTAAATGTGACACGAGATCTGAAATGTCAAATTCATTATTATATACACAAACACTGTTTCCGCATTTAGCGAGTTCTCTGAATGATTGATTAAATATTTTGTTATTGACTAAAGACCTCAATCTACCATGGTAAGCACAGAACGGGTCTAATTATGCACTCAATTAGCTCACGTAATTTTGCCGTACGTATTGAGCAAACGAATTGTGTGATTGTTATGTGATTGCAAGTTGTACGCACTTCGTCTTTTATAAAAACATTTTTATGGGGTGAGGTGACAGACAAGCATGCCCACCTGAAGGAAAGCGGCTACCGCAACCTTTGGATGCCTGCAGCATCAGAGACATTAAATGCGCTCTGCCGACCCTGTAAATGCTTCAGAATACCATCATCATCGTCATCATCACCCTATTAACGTTCCCACTGCTGGGAAACAGGGACTTCTCTCTTGGCGAGAGAGATTAGGCCTTAATTCACCACGCTGCCCAAGTGCGGGTTGGTGAATGTCACATGTCCTTCAAATTCTTTAAAGTTCTCAGAACATGCCGGTTTCCTCACGATATTTGCCTTCACCGTTAAAGCACGTGTTTTAAGCGCACATAAATTTCTCAAGAAGAAAAATCCAGAGGTGCGTGGCGGGGTTTGAACCCACGACCTTCGGAATGAAAGTCAAGTGTCCTCCCACTAAGCCAACACGGCTTTTCAGAATTCCGTTTATGTAATAATCCATACTATACGTAAAGTCCATAGGGAAAACCTCGGATCATTCCAAAACTCGAGAGTTCGTGGGAGGAAGTTCCCCGTTTGATTTTAGAGAAACACGCTCTTGTTGTTGGCTATAATAAATAAATAAACAAATTACTCTCACAAATTAGCACTTACAAAATAAAGTCTACATTATATGATTTTAACAAGATAATCATGTGTTTAAGTAGACTACTACATCATTTTGAGAGCTGCTGCCTGAAGTAGCTATAGGACTTGTGGTAAAGGACTATAAGCTACCACCCTGGAATTTTTAGAAGCTAGACTTCAGAGTGACACATATGTTAGAACAAAAATATAAAGTAACACTTGTCAAAATAAGTACCTAAGATATATAGAACCCTTAACACTTGCTTACCACAGCGCTATGTGGTTGTTTGGATTGCCCGGAAATATGTATAACTTTATTATTTTTAAGTCACAGAGTAAGGGTGTGTGTGGATTTAATTATAGTTGATTATTAAAGCGAGTGGAATATTGTAATAACAAAAAAGGTGAGTAGTTCGTCAACTCACATCTGTTCAATATGTTATTACATAAATTTAGGGTGCATCTTGCACGAATTGAAGATCAAGACCCGTCTTTCTTCTGTTTGCCTGCGAAGAGTACTTGAATATCAAGACCCGTCTTTCTTCTGATTGCCTGCGAAGAGTACTTGAGTTCTTCGGCCACATCGCCAGGAAAGAAGGGCACAACCTCGAACAACTTATGGTTACTGGGAAGGTTGATGGCAAACGACCAAGAGGACGTAGCCCCGTTAGGTGGACGGACCAGGTCCGAGCAACCTTGCCCACCAATCTACATAATGCCCTTCACTCAGCCAAGGAGAGGAACAAGTGGCGAGCTACGGTCCTAATGAAGATCATGCCACAAATAGAGTGTCACGACCCTCAGTAATGAGGAAATCGACGCACGGAGGAGGAGGATGCAGTCATTAATATTTTTCCGTGTTCTCGTATTCAAGTTTTGAGGAACATAGTTATCAAACAAAACTATCTGAAATATTTCGCCAAAACTTATCGAATCCAGGCCCTTTGAGATTCAAGAATCTAAAGTTTCAGGACTTGGAAAAAGTCGCGCAAAATATCGAGCCGAAACTTTATGAAACCGAATTCACATTGAAATTGAAAAGGTATTCAAATTAAGAAAGCTCCTACAGTTTCTAGTGAATTTTCTCTCCTTTTCATAGTCTCGATGAATTTTAAACGTTTGAAACTATTGAAACTGAAACTATACAAGGTTGGAAATGTTTCGAAACTCATTAAGTATTCAGAATCTCAGAATGGTTGTTTTCATACAAAATATACAGTTCATGTTGCAGCTATTTCATTTAAATGCCTACGAATATCTGCAGGAAATTCTTAGAAATGAGATTTGATTATGGAAACGACATAAAAGAGTTTCAGAAATAATTGCCTTCTACTTAATTAATCTTACTTTCCTTTGCTTTGCGTCATCGGTTATGATAATGATTATGAAAAGATAAATATAATATATGTTTATATGTATCATTATGTATGTATTTACAAAAAAAAAATGTAGTATATCAGTCACCTAACACCCATAGTACAAGCTTTTCTTAGTTTGGGGTTAGGTGATGCTAACCCGGAAATATTTATTATTATTATTATAGATAACAATAGCTTAATTTTAGTTTTTACCTCATAAAACTTTTTCATAAACACTATAAGTCAAAACTTTATTATATTTTGATTCAGAAGCGCTTGATTTTTACAAAAAAATAAACAATTAACTTAGTTTACAAAAAAACACGACATTCCAAAAACGAAACGTAAATATTATCAATTAAAAACTAGTAATGACGCAGCTCGCTAATTAAACTAGTCAGCCTAAAGCGACTCCATCCATAATCTAATTAATTTTATGCCAACCATTATTACATCACGTGAAACTGGGACAAGGACCAAGGCTATGAATTTCGCAGGAATCCAATTACTTAGCGGCATAACAAAACTATCATGGAATGGAAATAATGGGACGCAAATGTAATAATTACTTCACAAAAATACTGCGTGACATTAGTTCGAATCCCAGAACGAAGCATCGCAATTTCGAGCCTTTAGAAAGAGAATTGTGCCTTTAATTTTCATTTTGTACGGATGTCACAGTCGAATGAGGAACTAGCTTGGTCACGCGCAAATTTCTATAAGAAATAAACTTTTCGAAACATGGCAAGAAATTTGTATTACGTCAACCGGGCTCGAAGGCACCGTTCGAGTGGGCCTAGTCTACCTAAGAGCCATTTTATCATAAATATAAAAAAAACTAAAGTTATGAAGCAAAATAAAAACATTTATTAAAAAAATGCTTTTATAAGAAACTATATTTTATTATATGACAACCGAGTGACCAGTTCCATAGAAATCCACGTTTTTGGTTGGCTCACTGCTCAATCTCTTTTCTTTTCGTGCCAGTAAGGGCCGGCTGCATTATTTATCTTATCCTCCCACTTAGTAAATAAATAGTCTTCCTCTGTTTTTCTTACAAGACCTTACCATATTGTATTTGTTTTAGAATAACAGACTGGAAATAGGGTATCCCCAGTTTGTGTTTGAGTTACGCTTTTCCATGTATAAGTCATATAATAACTAGCCAGTTCCGACTTTGCTCGGATGCGAAGACGTTATATTGAAATCACTCAACAATCACTCATAAAGATCGGTAGCTCTATTACGTAAAACTTTGCAGTAGCGACAGCAACAGCAAAGCGACAGCGATCGCTACGCGATTGGTTGAAACAGATCAGAAACAGGCTAAGAAAGCAATTTGCAACCACTCGCGTAGCGGTTGCTGTCGATTTGCTGTTGCTGTCGCTACTGCAACGTTTTACGTAATAGAGCTACCGATTTTTAGGAGTGATCGTTGAGTGATTTCAGTATAACGTCTTCGCATCAGAGGCCTACCGGTTAGTAGTTTTCGAGTTTATTCCAAACATAAACAGACACACGCACCGGGGTACTTCGATCTTTAAATAAATAATAAATAATCAAATTCATTTATTTCAGACAGCAATTATCCATAGTTTTGTTAGTATCATAAAATTAATTAGGGTTATTACTTATAAATATAACAAAACATAAATTAATGATAATGTTATAATAGAACTTTCAACATAATTACAATATATTTTACGGTTTTACTAAAATGACTCGCATAAATCGCGTATATTTCGAATGCGAATTTCACACGCAATTGACTACATAGTCATTACGTTCCTTAATTAAACAAAGACATATTCAAGATCAATCCCTTTTACGGTTGACCTTGGATATCCTTGAGGTAGGTCAAACAAACGGTCGTTGAGATAATGCTCTGAGACAGTTTATATTAACACGAGTTTGAATTCTGAGAATATTCTTCTGGAAAAAGATTATCTTGATTTGAAGATCGAATCAATCAATGTTTATCGTTACGTAATGTTTACAATGTATGAATGTATTATTAAGTAGGTGTTCTAAGTATTATGTTAATATATTATTTGTACTATTGTTTGCTATGTGGCCGAAATAAATATTATTCTTATTGACATTTGTATTTTTAAAGTTTATCACTAAGAAGAATGGAGACCGTGGGTGGGCCACGGTGTCCATTCTAAAAGTAACTCGTCCTTTATAACCTGCTCAAGCTAATCCGTTAATAAATTATGAATATTGCTACATAAAGTCTGACAATTGAAATAGCAACAAAATTAGTACTAACTTAATTAATAATTCCAAATTCGTTAAGCTTTGTTAACTTGTTTCAAAAGTGTGCAGATAACATGAATTAACCCAGTCACATCACCCAGCCTAATCGCATCTTCACGAATCGCACTTGACATAGTTCTTGTACAGCACCCGTCAATATTTGTAACGGACTTTCAACGAAAGAATAAGGTTCTCTATTCAAACCAATAAAATTACAATCTTATTTAAAAATTTCAAACCGACGAATAAATCTGTGCCCAATAGTTTATATTTTATTTTTATATTGATATACTTCATTTTACTACAATCTCACCTGTTGTAAAGTGACGATGTGATCTTAGATGGGGCATGAAGACCTAGAAAGTAGATGGCTTCTCCGGGCCACAATCCGAAATACGAAAAAATCGCTTTACGCACTGGCCCAGCCCGAAGGGTGGTGACAAGCCGCGGCCGAAGCCTACCACCAGAGATGTTAATTATTGTGTTTCAAAATTATATTCTTGTACAGATAGCATAGCTAAGTTGCTCTGTTGTAAGGTCTGAAAAAAAGAGAGAACCGTTCTTTTAGCTAACGAACTGTACCAGCTGTTACAAAACCAGTTGTATTTTTTCCATTCGTATAATTGAATGTTTCACTACCGCCGCTTTGTCACGTAAGTAGGCGCGGCCGTCCCGTTGGTTATTAGTGTAATGTTTCTCTTTTTGTAAACTGTTTTACTTTAATATGACAAGGTGGCGATGGGCGTGGAACTCGATTAATCGGATTACGACGATTTTATTTGACTTGTAAAGTTAATTTGATGATCTAAGCGACATTTTGGTCGTTCCTTAAAAGTTAAACACCATAATATTTTGTAATGTGCGCGCGATGCGCTTTCATTTGATACCCCACTACTATACTCGATATTTGCAGATTTTTGGTCTTCCTTCCCCACTCTCATCCCCATAACTTTTAAACGGCACAACCGATTTTCATGAAACATGTCTAAGAACAGTCGCGCCAAACTCACCTTTCATACAAAAAAAACTAAATTTAAATCGCTTTATCCGTTCGGAGCTATGATGTCCCAGACAGACACACATACACGTCAAACTTATAACACCCATCTTTTTTGGCCGGAGGTTAAAAACAGTAGAACCTGAGAAAAACGTCAAAATGACTTTTAAAAAAACATGTGGTATGAGTATTCCATTAAATCAAATATAACTGAATTAATTATATTTTGTAATTTCTTTTATTTGTCCATATATGGTGTTACAATATTTACTCTGAGAACACTCAAAGCGCATGCACAAAGCTCGGTGACCCACGGCTGAAAATACTAGTGTTATTTTATAATAAATAAAGACGTAAACATAACATAACAGTTTTATTATCATCATTATCATTCTAATAACGTTCCCATTGCTGGGACACTTGGCGAGAGAGATAAGACCTTATTCACCACGCTGGCCAAGTGCGGGTTGGTAAATGTCACATGTCCTTCAAACTCTTTAGTTAAAGTTTCTTAAACGTTTAACTTATGTTTGCCGTTAAAGCAAGTGTTTGAAGCGCACATAAATTACTCAAGAATTAAAATCCAGAGATGCGTGGTGGGCTTTGAACCCACGACCTTCGGAATGAAAGTCGAGTGTCCTCCCACTTAGCCAACACGGTTTTTATTATAAATAGTACTCAAAAGCCAAATTATGTAATGATTTAACATCAGTTATTGGAACAAACAACTAACTCTAACTTTCAAAGTATGAGAGGCATTTACGTTACCATAGGAATAGGTACTGTTAGCAGACTGAAGACCTGATAAACACGCTGGTTATAAAAGCCAGCACTGCCACGACCGGCTCTCTTTCTGCCTCGCGCCTTCGTGGAGTCAACACGCTGCCACTACACTTATTTAGAGTCGAATTGCTGTCGGTTGATTACGTTGTATTTTCTTTTGTTTAAAGTAAAAGATTACTGTGATGTAACCCTTAGTTTTCTTTTTAAAAAAATAATTTTGTAGAGATAGTCTAAAAGTACATTATGTATTTAGACGCAACAGGTACATACATACACCTCAAACGTCTGATTTAAATTAGCAAATAATTTAGCACATTTGCGGTTGCTATAATAATTAGAGTGATACACGTTGGTCGAGCTTAGGCCAACGTGAGCTAGGCAAATTAATACAAGGCAATTGCTATTGCCTACACGTTCGGTACGACCAACGCGAACCTTGAAATGGCGCGCTGACATGTGTACACTATTGGACAAGAGCGCGCGAGTGCTTTTGTTTCCTGCAAAAAAACCGACAGACCGAAATACGGCATGTGTAGCCCACGAGTAGATTACAACATGTAATCCTATGCATTTGACAGATTTTTCAAAACTTAAATTGTATCTATTCCTGTCAAATGTATGCGATAACAACATTTTGCATTCTCTAACAGTTGTAAGTGGCAACTCATGGTAAGGCTACAGCTCAAATGTGTTCTATAAACGTTGGCGCTTGACTTTACTTAAATAACTAGGCTATGTATTTGCCTTCAATCGGTAACAATCGGCCAACATCAATAAATTTTAAATAACAACATTTTAAATTAAAAAATGATATACAAAAACTCTTAAACCCAATGATTTAATTGATTAAATTCAATACCATATCATATCCTCCATTATGATAGCCAAAACCAATTCAGTTGTAAAATATTCGTTTATAGCTTTGTAATAAACATATTTTATCGCTCGGATTTCATTTTGCGAAGCTGAGTTTTCATTGTGTGATAAAAGTCGAAAAACAATTGAACTGAAAATCACAGAGTACTTGAAATCTACATTTTTTTTTATTTTCAAATTTGTATGTGTGATGAACAATATGTGGCGACCTCATTTTGAAGATAGTCACAGATTTGATTCGATTTCTGGGGTTTGCTTGGTGGTGGTTTTATGAACGACGCAAAACGGAGTGTTATATGTCCTGTATCTGTCTTTAAGAACGTAGCTCCACAGGGGATGAACCGATTTCGATTATGTTTTGTTTTGGTTGAAACATATGTTGGTGTTGAGTGTCTTAGCTATGTTTCATAAAAATCGGCTTACCTGTTTTAATTAGCAATATTGTAAAATTGCCAAGGAAAAAGCTAATATTGACAAATATACCCGTGTTTGGTACCCAATGAAAGCTCAGAACATTAACGTAACGAAACAGCAAATTATGAAATTATGATTTTTTTAAGCAATTTAAAATATATGCGAAGAGAATACTTACAAATATACCCGGTTGCATAAAGTCAAAGTCAATTGCATAATGGTTAAAATGATAATTAATTGATAATTTTGACCTGATATTGCGTAGGGTTTTTTTTTAATTTAACTTTAATCCTGCTACTAATTTGCATATCACGACGAAAATAAATTATGAAAGTAACAAAGGCCACCTGTACAATCATAAACGCGATACACACTTAGGCTTCGCGCTCATTGAAATCTTGAGTCTGTTTCAAAACATTTTAATCTTCACACAAACATGTTTTTTTTATATTATTATATATGCCTTTATTTGACCATAATCACAGTTAACCTGTGATCGTTTGGTCAGAGGTTAACTGGAGATAACTCCACTGAATGCAACGGCAAACACAGAGGTAGATGAAATGGTCTACTTTTGAAATACGGATTGTGGGAATTGGAAACGGCTAGAGCATTGTAGTGCCCAGAGCTTTGTGTACAGAATAGTATCCTAGGTCTACAATTTAACTTTAGACACTATTCAGTGTACAAAGCTCTGGACACCACAAAGGTAACCTCATGCTCATAGAGGATCTCTTAGTATTGACATGCGACATTTGATTTTCACATTTAAATAAAAATTTAGATTTAAACTACTTCTACTTTGAAAAATGTGGTTATAGTAAAATCTTTATGCTGGTCACAATTGTAAGCTTTAATTTAAAATAATAATTATGAAATTTATATGTACTGTACTGAGCTTAGATATTATGAAAATACAAGGCTATTTTAAAAAAATTCAGTAATAAAAGGTATTTTCTGTTATCCCAATTAACATAGGTACTCATCATTTCAGCAGTCGTTTAGAAATATGACAAATTACTTTGTAATTAAACAGTCAATTATACAACAGACTTGCTAGAGGGTTCTTTTATTTGTTTAATGCGGGAACCCTAAAACAAACAAATTGTTTGGTTAGCAACTTAAAACATTAGGCCTAATATTCCAGTTTTAGCGTCTGTTTTTACAAGGCTAAGTAAACGTTAACTTGTTTATCCCAAAAAACTCGGATAACATTGAGAAAGCGAGTACTAAGACCGAACCCTTTTAACTTTATTTATCAGAAATGGGCCGAAGCTCTAGGGAAAACCTCGCTTTACATGTCACTTCGTTTTTCAGCAGATATTGTAGGTTTTCGTGAAAATATTTGAGTTCAACTTTCCTGAATAATTTTTTACATGACAAAAAAATGGAATTGTGTTTTTGTTTAGTATTTTTTTCGTTCAATTAATTTATTAAAATTAAATTTATTCTCGCAGTTCTAAAATAATATTTTTTTAGATATATATATATGTTGCACGATTATTTTCCAATTTGAAGAAGCAACTGAACTAACTGTTTTTCATCAAGTGGCTTTTCCCAAACAATATTTTTGTTTATCTTGGTTCCAGTAATCTATATTCAACATTTTTATTAACATCTATTTTACAACTAGAGTTCGCCTTATTATGTTATTACCAGAATACTTTTAAAAACTCGTCTCACATGTCAGACGCCGCGTTACTCTTCCCAACCCGGCCTGGCTAGATGGCCGAAACATATAATCAGATCAGATTTGAATATAAACCTTAACTAATTATTATTATTTTTTTATGATAGATAAACCGTCATTTGACCACAATCTCACCTGATGTAAAGCAACGATGTGGTCTAAGATGGAGCATGAAGACCTGAAGATAGATGGCTTCTCCGGACCACATTACGAAACACGAAAAAATCGCTTCACGCACTGGCCCAGCCCGGAGGGTGGTGACAAGCCGCGGCCGACGCCTCCCACCAGAGACTGCTCTTAGCACCACCCGGAGGTCACGTGTTAGGATTCAGAGGGTTGCCACTTACGGACGTGAACAGACAAAACCTCCAATGAAACGTTTTTATTGACATAATATATTTTTCAGACCAAAACCTTTCATTAGCCCTACCACGAGTTGCCACTTAGGTACGGCTGTTGGAAATTGCACATGTTGTTATCCATAATTTTAACATAAATCTTTTAATTGACAGGCATTTGACAGTTTTTAAATTTTTTTTTATCTTTATCTGTCAAATGTATGGCGTTACAACATTATATTGTAATCTCCAACAGTCGTTAGTGGCAACTCGTGGTAGGATTACAAAAAGGCTCGCTATTAATAACAATTTTCATAATTTTGTAGATCTTTCTGTGCTACGCCATAGCTTATTCTACGCTGTAGCTCTGTCTACGAAAATAGCTTCCTAGGTACAAAATTTTGGTATTTTATAGTATTTTTTGTGTTAAGCATATCAAACAATCACAACTGATAACAATTTCATAACTAATAAGTCAACATACAAACATTATTCATGTTTGAAGGAAATTATCCATTCCCCTTTGTTCCCGATATTAGATCTATGTAAACCTTGATAAATATTAGTTTTGAATGAGTTAGTAGGTTGTTGAATTAGCATGAATATGTACAGTCAAATAAAAGGTATTATATGAATGCAATTATGTATGTTTAATTACATAATCAACGGTTGGACATAATTATGATAGGCTTCCCTTTATGAATTCCAGTTATGTTTGTTGGAAAATACTTTCTTTCAGCCCAACTCAGCTTTCTTTGACTTTTTCTTTTTGGTGGACGTTCGAAGCTGCTTTTCCTGATCCACGATTCTATAGACAAACATTCTTCAAATCGATGGCAGCAAAGAATAAAAAGACATCTGCAAAAGTGCAACTTTACAGGAGAGCACATTTAGTAAAAAATTGTCGTCATTTTGAGAGTTATTGGCCGATTTACATGAAACTTCGAATAATGAATTAAAATAGTGCTTTTTATTGATTATATAAGAGGTTTAATCTATATATTGTTTTTTTACTGAAATAATGTAGATGTCTTTTTATACTTTGAAAATCTTTAGACGTAAATGAAGATATCTGGCAGATATCCGTTTATACGTTGTGATCATTAGAGTGCCAGCCTCTCCTAAAATGTATGATAAACTAAAGATTACAATCTTCAGGAATATATCTAAAGATACTTGAAGTTTAATACAAAAAAAGTTTAATACATTATTAGTTTATAATAAACTGTTCGTATAACTTTTCAGATAATGCACAGTTAGTATTAAAATTCAAGTTATAACGAAAAATAATAAATTAATAAATTGAGTCATCTGAAAAAAGTACGACGTATAAACGGACAAAAGACAAATGTCCGTGTTTACGTGGCAACATAACCTCAAAACTAATTTTATTACTTACGCTAAGATCTCATAACTAGCCTTAATATTTTCATTTGAAACACGATTTTATAACATAATTGTGTCACAGGTACTCACCTTGGCCGGCATTTTGCATTGTTTCCTTTAAATTGCACAAATCCGAAATATCATTTATTTCTTTTTGTACCCCTTTTTGAGCCATATTCAAAAGTAATTTATTCCTCGAGATATTCATTTTAACGGATAATAAATATTTAATGGGTTCATTTATGGTTAAATGCGTTAAACAATAAGAATTTAATAAAAAGGCACCAGAACATAGCCACTACACGAAAGAATGAGACTAGTGACAGATGTCTTTGTTGACGTCTCAATCACTGGTCAAAGTTACGAAGTAATGGCGGGTAAATTCAAATGTCCGGTTCTACTGCGATGTTTTTTGAAAATCAAGTGTAGATGTCTTCATATACGTGCCAGATATTGGCCATTATTATGAAATTCGATTTTATTTTAATGCAGACTTGTAGATAGGATTCATTAAAAGCAAATTTTGAAAAAATAACTTTTTGCTAAAAATGTAGATGTCCGTTTATTCTTTGCTGCCATCGAAATTATGCTCTAGGTCAAAAAAAGTATTAATAATAATAATATTTCCGGACTTCTTCCACAGCATCACCTAACCCCAAACTAACCCAGAGCTTGTACTATGGGTGTTAGGTGACTGATAAATACTACATAGATACATTTTTTTTGTAAATACATACATATGATACCTAGAAAACACCCAGACCCGAAACCAGAAATTATAGATCGTACAAAATCTGGTCTCCCGGCGGGAATCGAACCCGCAACCTCCTGCGCTTCAGGCGGACTTTCGCCCACCGAGCCACAGAGGTCGTCAAATATATAATATTATTATATTGGTATTGAATGATTCTTTCTTGGTATCGATAATACATTTATATTTTTCTTAAAGGTGAAGAATTTGTACATTTGTTGGTTCAAGATGTCGTTTGCAGGAATTCTCAAAGTATATTTTCATAATTTTAGTTGGCTTTGTATCTTCTCCTTTTAATTTTGTAAGTAAGCAAATTCATATAAACATCCATATTATTATATCATAGCTCAATAGCTCTCCAGGTGAAAGTTAACAAAAAAAAAGGTAAAAAACAAAGTATTTTCTAAAGAAAATCTTTCAGGCCTCATCGGTTAGCAACAGCCGTGTTACAAGTGATGCTGTGGGCTTGAGGAGGAAATTTCACAAGGAAAAATTGTAATTTTCCTCAATCAATTCAGTGTTGTTTCACCCGTAAGAAATACCTACTCGTGTTAGAAGTGTAGATTTGAAAAAATCTGATTTTTGTTATTTTCCTCTGTGTTTCTCTGGCGAATATTGGGCGAAAATTCGTGTTGTTTTGCCGCGTTCATAACATTGTGTATTGGGCATACGTTTGTATGTTCTTGTTTTCATTAGCGGGCGAAGAATTGTGTCCCGTTACTTGAATACGCCATGTTTTCGTCAACAAAAAGGCGGACTACTTAATTTTTCGGTAGCAGCTTGTAACCTCCACGAGCCCGCTACCTTCACCAGGTCGTCCGTCCATCTAGTTGGTGGACGTCCTACACTGAGTTTTCCGATTCGTGGTCTCCATTCAAGCACTTTCCGGCCCCAACGGCCTCTGTTACATGGCCTGCCCATTGCCACTTTAGCGAACTAATTCGCTTGGCTATGTCGGTGACCCGCGTTCTTCTACGTATCTCCTCATTCCGGATTCGATCACTTAGAGAAACCCCGAGCATAGCCATAGTATTTTCCATATAAATAACTAATTAAATAAGTATTAGTATCATACTCCCGAAGAAGATAATTCTCACAAACACACACATGAATGCACCAATGCTTTGCAAATTGATCAAAGTTAATTACGCGAGCGTAGTTTCCGTCTGCCGCAGTCGGTGGGCATCTTAATGTTAATGAGCGTCGTACTTTGACTATTATAATAAATTTCTATGATAATTGCTTGGGAGTTATCTAGACGCTAGAGCTAGCTATTATTTTCGTAATCAAACTGGGCGTTATTTTTTAATATGATTTTTAAACACAAGACTAGATCTAGTGTTTTAAATATCAATATTATATGTATTATTAAAATATTATATATAATATTTATGTTGTATTTTTGTAAGAAGTAAGACTTACTGAATTAAGCCTCCTCATTGTACGCCGTCTTTCTTTAAATTAGGAATTTGAAACGCTAATGTGATTAATATATGTATATTATTCTGTTTTTTTTATATATATTTCGATGTTTAAGTCCGTAATTATCTAGTAAACCACAACAATAAAAGATAGCTAAATAAATAGGTGAAAAATAAATTAAATTCTTTTGTTTTTCAAACAAATAGCCAATTTTCAATGAAGATAACATTCATAAAGTTACTTGTTGTTAGAATACGAAACAATATCATAATATCTATAGGAAAAAAGTAGAATCAAATTGGTTTATATATACATCAATGTTTCGTTTGATTGCTTGAATATCAAAAAAATCTTTCTTTAAGTTTTCTAACACCATAGTCGGTTGGTAGCTTAATTATAATGATCTGGAAGTAAGTAAATACTTACCCAGATTGCTATTTTAATAAGCTCTTAAAGCTAAAAGGACGATAAAAAGATTTAAAGCACTGGATTGGCCATTACGACAATCCTATTTGAATAATTAGGATCCAAGTTTGAAAACTCTTTTCGAGAAAATAATTACTGAGTTTATACAGAAACGTTCGCCTAAGTGGGTCAGTACCTTAATCTGCACGAAGGGTAGATTTATTGCTGTTTCTCTTTAATTTTATTTAGTTTAATTTATTGACTTGTTTGGGTCTCTATATGAAAAGCCATTTTGTGAAATCGTGAACTTTTATTCCGTGTTTTTTTGAGGTGTAATGGGGACTGTTTTCCCATTATATCCAGATTTTGCTGGATTTTCTGAAATAAAAATCTCACTAAGTCCATTATGGATTTGGTCAATGGATTTACTGGAAACGATCCTCTATTATATAACAATCGAACTAAATAAATTAATTAATCGAACGATACGATAATAAAATCTAAAAAAATCTGCGTTATCTCTAAGAGTTTATTAAAATAACAATTGGAGCAGGCCTTTGCCTAGTAGTGGGACAATAAAAGCTTAAAAAAAGGAAAACAAAATAGATAAGTTTATGAAATATTCAGAAAGGAAAAAGATAATCTCTTCCCTTTTCAGTTGGAGAAGTCAATCTTTATTGCATAATAACATGTAGTTTAAATGGTAGGTATTACGTAAGGTTTTGTTTCAATGTAATTTGCCCATTGGAGCGTGCAACAATTTGATCATTAACAACAATTTAACAATAAGAAAATATTTCAATAAATTATTGTATATAAATTAAAAAAAAAACATTTCAGTAATTTTATAAATCAGATTAAAATATCTAAATAAAATGATTATATAGTTGATGATTAAAAATTTACATTTATTTACCAATGGTTTTGTCATTTAAATCACACGTAACAGCATTACTTATTATTATTACAATACAATTATTATTATTATTATTATTATAAGCCCCCTGTGTCCCACTGCTGGGCAAAGGCCTCCCCCCATTTTTTCCAAAAAAAAAAAACAATACAATACGAAACAATAAATACTCTTTATTGAAACACAAAAATATAATACAACAGAACAATGCAACACAACAATATTATCCCTATCCCTACTAATTATAAATGTGAATGTAAGTTTGTTTGTTACGCTTTCACGCGAAAACTATTCAACCGATCATCATGAAACTTTGTACACTTAATCTTGGAGGTATTAAAAGTAACATAGGATACTTTTAATTTAAAAAAATGGCATCAATGCGAGCGAATCCGCGGGTAAAAGCTAGTTACTTATAAAGAAAATTATTAAATCAGATTTATATGCTGTTAGCATGGCACTATAAAAAATCTTACTGCCGAACATTCTACAACGTTAAATAAGTACGATTTCAATTTAATTGCGCATTTGAAGCGATGCCGGGAAATTGCTCGGGCACCATTATTTTTTTATTGCAACACAAAGAATAGGCATAATATTATGCCGCCTCGGGTCCTTATCTCATCACGAAGTTCGTAAAATGAGCCGAGTGGAGAAGGTTTAACTAGTAGTTATGAATTATGACATATTTAGATTTTAAAATTAATTGACATTGTGTATTATTTTATTTTATTATTGAATTATGTTTCCTTAATTAAAAAAAAAATTGTATTAATATACTATTATGTATGTACATTTGTACAATACATGTATAAAATTGTAACCTTTGTTATGAATAAAGAAACTTGAATCTTGAAACTTGCCTGAATCCATCATATATTAATAAAATATTTTTAAAAATAATAATAGAAAACAACGAGCTAACAAAAAAAGAAAGGGATTAAAACATAGAACTGAAAGACAAATTCGCTAGATAAATACCCCGATCAATGTCACTGAGTACTCCGGTGTCTGCAGGCATTATTTACAACGGTGCACGTCTATCGTACTTCCATGCATAATTTACTAACTAACCGCTAGCGAGGCACTTAAACTTTAATAACTTAAATCCATGGAAATTCTACAAACTCCAATTCAAGGTTCAACCGGTAATATTTACTCGGTGGCCAGGAACTTGTATTAGAAATACAAGCCTTAAATCAATGGAGATTATGTTTTTTCATAACGGTATTTTTAGGGTCATCTTCCAATTACTTAAACATATAAGTAGGGTAGATAAGTGAAAAAAATAAAACGTAATTTCGATTATTAAAAAAAAATGTATATGTATTTTTATTTTTTGTTGCACACGAATAATTAATACTTTACGCGATTTGTGCAAATGCAAAAATCCGCATCTATATATACTTCTATACCATATCTATTTCTATTCTATATCTATACTTTAATAATTAAAGTATAGATATATAATATATAATTTTAAATTTAATTATTAAATTTAAAATATATAATTAAATTAATAAAGCAGCTATCAGACAGACTAAAAAAATTAATTTAATGTAGTAATCTTGCCTATTTTTGCAATGTCACGCGATTGACATAAACGTCCTCAGAAACCAGAAAAGGGCTCCAACATTTTGGAAATTTTGAATTTTAGAATACCTATCATTTAGGTGCAGGAAGTTGAATTACTAAAATGTTTAATTCCCAAATTATTTTACTTTCCCAGAATTTTGAATTTTGTATTTTCGCCAAATGATGAACACTAGAACGCTTGTTTGAATTTACCAGTAATTAGTTATAAGCTTACTTAGTTTCGTTTTTTTTTTCAGAGAAAATTATTAAAATCAAAAAGTGACTTTTAGTGATAAGGCCGGCCATTGTGTACACTATTATTTAATGTATTTTAGTTCTTAAGCATTGTTCTGTTGTATTATATTTTTGTGTTTCAATAAAGAGCATTGTATTATACTGTAAAATGTATGTCCCGGGCATTTAAAATGAGTATGCTGGTGACAGCAAGAAATTATTTACAACCGTCGGTGCACGTCTAAGCACTTTCATGCATAATAATACTAACCACTAGCGAGGCACTTTGACTATAATAACTTGAATCCATGGAAATTCTAGAAACTTCTATCTTACAATCTAGACATTCAGTGCGGTAAATGGGAAAGACTGTCTGCCTTTCTGTGTTCAAGGTTGAACCTCCAAACCGTAATATTTGATAATGTGAAGTTGAAATTGCTTGAAGTCGCAATTTTCGTAGACGACTGTATATTTAAAGTGTTAGATAAACCTTGAACTATGGAGATGGTTATTCTCAAGGCTTCTTATTTGGTCGAATAAAAAATAGTTAGATGGTATATTTTTATTATTTATTTAGCCGCACAAAGCATGTTATAACCACAAAAACTAAGACTTTTATTTAACTTATAATCTTAATTTGTGTAGAAAAAATAACGCATGGTCGGTAGTAACGCTCAGTGCATCATGGAAAATACGAAGATACGAGAACCACATTTATGAAAATCAACTAAAATACACTGGTATTGATGTACCTTAAGATACAGAGGTAATATTTTTTATTTTATAGTTTCTTTTTTAAAGAGGTTATAAATAAGATGTCCGTTTTATCAATTTGCGAAGTTGACAAAATATATACATAACAATATTATTATAAACTAGCGGCCCGCCCCGGCTTCGCACGGGTTATTATTAAAAATTAATATCCTGGCAATTATTCGATTAATTCTCGACTTTTAAACCTTCCCTAGACCTCCACGAACATTTCAAGACTAAGATAAGATAAATCCGTTCAGCCTTTCTCGAGTTTTAATCAGACTAACGAACAACAATTCATTTTTATTTATATAGATAGATAGATAAACTGAGTTTGTTTCGAATTTATTAAAAAAATCATTTAAATTCTATGGATCATAAATTTAATTAAAAATAAGTATCTATGTAGCATATCAGTCACCGAACACCCATAGTTAAAGCTCTTATTGGGGTAAGGTGATGCTGTGTGAGCAGTAGTCCGGAAATATTTATTTATTTTTAATGATTTACAAAGTTGCGTTATAATTCGACTTACATTCCGAATGTCGTGGGTCCTAACCCCCACGCTCCTCTGGATATTTTTTCTTGAGAAATTTATGTGCGGTTTAAACACGTGCTTCAACGGTAAAGGCAAAACATGGTGAGGAAACCGGCATGTTAAGAGAACTTTGAAGAGTTTGAAGGACATGTGACATTCACCAATCGGTACTTGGCCAGCGTGATGAATTAAGGCCTTATCTCTCTTGTCAAGAGAGAAGTCACATTGTACCAGTAGTGGGAACGTAAATAATAATATGTTATAACTTATATAATGCACCTGGTTCACTATTAGAATAAAAACATAATTTCATATTTTTTCTTACACAAAATTAATTTCTACAAACATTTAACTTACACATAAATTGAAACTTATCATAGGTCCCGTTTCACTCCTAAAGTTAATTTAACTTTCACATACCAACTTATAAGCGGCGTCATTCCCTGAAATTATGCGCGTTTTCGATAATAACTTCGCTTAACAATATAATTGAAATAGTTTTTGGTTCAAACATTCATAATTATTTTTATGAGAGGTACCTATCCAATCTTGTCTTGTCATATCTTTGTTTGATTAAACACACAAACTTATTATGAATCTTTGTAATGGTATTGTAGAATCTTTTACCTACTGAGGGCCTTTGCTAATAGTTCTATAAGTAAATTAAATATTTTATTAAAATAAAAAATCTCTAAATACCCTATTATTTGATGTATAAGACACAAAATAGATCCATAATATAGCACATTAGGCTACCGCAGTCAGCTAATTATTATTACAGCAGTAATTGACGTCATATAATCAAACATACCACATTATAATATATTACAGATTAACTAGACGATAAACGAAATGAACGATATAGGTATACTAAAGATATATCACTTCAGACGGCTAGATAAATAAAACGCAAGGAGAAAATTCTAATGTTTTTCGTGAAATGGCAATGTTTTCCCTGAACAAGGGAGATAAGAAATAATATTTATAATCTGTGAAGCAATAAATAAAATAAAAACATACTGTAGGTAGATAGCTCCACAATATAATATAGTTGTTTTTTTTTCGTATAAATATCTTTAAGCAGTCGCGCGACTTTTTCGTTCATTATATCGTTATTTCTTGTCGCTTGGATAGCTTACTGGCATCGTATATATTTTAATTACACACATAAATAACACACATTAATATCAATTAAAGTCTGGCCCGTTCCGGCTTTGCTTGGATACGAAAACCTTCCTCTATAATCACCCAACCAATTGCAGAAAACTGCATAAAGGACGATTCACACATATCAGTGAGCCCACAGTTCCGGCACAGTACCGCATCAGTGATAATTATTCTTTCAAACATTCTCTATGGATGTATTCACACTTGTCAGTGTCAGTTTCGTCTCAGTACCGTCAGTGTCAGTACCGGCCCCGGCCATCACGGACGTGATCGGCGACGACGATATTTTAACACGGATCACTGACGCCAGGCTGGTGCAAGTGTCTATGATAGAATCTGACATAAAACTTTGATAAGGCATTGCTTTGACAAAATTGCCACCTTAATAAAAAAAAATGCCAACTTAATAAAACTAATCGCGACTATAATACTTCCAAATATTAAATACGCTTTAGTGGTTCGCAAATCTTTTTGTAACTGCTACTTCTGAGATAAGTGGTATTATTATTCTTCTTCTTCTTGTTAAATAGGTTTTATTCTTCATGGATCATTGTCAATTTGTCACCTATCAGTCTAGTACTTGACCTCCAATTGACATTTAAGACTGCAAATTTGTGAAAATTATGAAGAACAAAACAATTCATAAAAATTCTATTCGATGCGAAATTTGCAAGAAACTCATACAGCAGACAAGTGAAGACAAAAAGCTTATACCAAATAATTTGCCCTGGATGAAGATCGGTGAGTACATTTACCATTTATTGCTTCTGTAAACAATAGGCGTTTCATAATCATTTTTAATATAGGACATAAGCCTCATTTCAAAATTGTATCTATAACACGATATTATGCTATGGCCTGTTATTTTTTTCTTTATTTGAACATAAATATAACGAATTTGTCTCCCACATCCTCAGTTCAACACTCGGCATCTAAAACCATTAACTATCAATATGATCAGGAGTTTAAATACTATATATTAATTAATTTGTTGTTGTGCTGTTTTTCCGAATATAATTAAACTTTTTTTCAGATGATGCTTGGTCAACCTCATTTAAATGACACATTATAGGTGGAGTATCATATTCTTAGATTCATCTCGATGTGTTGAAAAATAATTTGCGGTTTTAACACACTTTGCAATAGCGGAACATTTTCTTTGATTTATCTGATCATAATACCAAAAGTTAATTATTTATTTATTCAACAACAAAATTACTTTCTCATTCTTTACATCATGTTTCCTAGTGCAATAGAGTAACTCAAAATACATTATAATATACTATGTATTATTTAATTCAATTCAATAGATCATGTTATCATCATGATCATGTGATGATGTTTTACGTCTCGCCATAAATAATGGGTACGCACTATGAACATAATATATTGTATAAATAAATATTTTGTTTTGCACTTTGTTTTTGTACTAAGTATCCTCCTCCCTGTTCCCAATTTCAGTATGTAGGTCTAACCTATTATTGAGAGAAACCTAAATCATCGATATCGATAAAACTCGATTCTGTACGAGTGCAACCCTATATTATAACCTTCTTCTTCTTTAAGGTTTAAAATTATATTTATGTTGGTACCATTGATTTTAAACTTCTAACAGATTATTTATTATGTTGGAGTTTCATTTATAGTAAACTTCGATTTGACATTTTGCCTAGATCAAAAATTTCCTTCCTAGTCGTCTCTTAAAACGTAGTGATTATATACTCTCTGACTGACGCCGCTGCATTGAAAACATAATGGAGGACGGGTGTTAATTGAATTAGTTCGTGAGAATAATGTTTTGTATGATTTATCTCATGCAAAGTATATGGATACAAAATAAAAAAAACAATTGTGGAACAAAATAGGAACACAAATGAATGTATATCATTGGCGGCTTTAGAGTTTATGCCACACAAAAGATGGGAAGACCGACTGACGCGGCGGGGTTTAATTTAAAATAATTATGAATCATCATAATCTCCCTGTTAACGTTCCCACAGCTGGGACACAGGGAGAGATTAGGCCTTAATTCACCACGTTGGCCAAGTGCGGGTTGGTGAATGTCACATGTCCTTTAAATTATTTTGAAGTTCTCAGAACATGCCGGTTTTATCACGATGCTTCCTTTCACTGTGCATGTGTAAAGCACGTGTTTACAGCGCACATTTTTTATTAATATGTATACTCTTAGATATTTATTGGTTGACATTAGTGACTGAAAAACAGAAGTGCTTCAAGCATTTCTGGAAAAGTGGTCCTATGTTCAAAATGCTGTATAGTAAGCGGCATGTAGCCTTCAAAGTGGCAGAAGCTCGGTTGAAGTCTTCTGACTTCAATCGAGCTTTTCTTCTGTTGAAGGCACTTTTAGCTGCAGATATGTAGATTCTTAGAGCCCTCTAATTCTAATTTCTAATTTTAAGTGGAGGAACTGAGATCTGCAGTTCTCTCGCCTGGGAGTGTTTTGTGCATTATCCCCCTGCCTAACTAGGCCCCAACCAGCCCAACTCCCTGGTGTAGCGGAGTAGGACTTTCGGTGTTGTAACTAATTGTTTGTCTAAGAGCCCTCATTGCACGAGGCTTGTGGGTCAGACCATAGTGTCTTTAATGGAACTTTTAGCTCAAAACATTGAATAAAATTAAGAATAAACTGCTACATAATTCAACTTTCACATACAAATACGCAACTATTATTTACTATTAGAATTAGTTTTAGGTTAAATCTACAATTATTCATATTTATAACTAATAGTCTAATAATTTGCTTGTAAACTTTTAATAATTTTAATGTAGTACCAAGGAAGAGCGAGATCTCCTAGCACGTATACGTCCTAGCAGGTATATTTACTCAAAAGTAGACACAATAAAACTGAATTATAAACCTTATTATTATGTTTTTGAAATGCAAAGTACAGGCCGCCTGCATGATCTTCATAATACAAAATGTAGTGAATATGATATAAAAACATTTATTTCCATTGTTTGATTTTACAACGCTTAGAAATGTTGACATGTAAAACATAAACAAAATGAACATACTTTTAGTAAATAGGAAAAAAAAACATATCGTAACGGGTCGCTTGGCTTTTTTTATTACACAAGCGATTAGAAACTCTAGCACATTTAAGTTCTAATATTTTACAATATTGATTTGTTAGTCTTTTCTAATTGGGACGAGATCTGTTTATTGCTTATTTAAAATAGCTGATCAAGAGTATTCATTATTCAATCAGATATTTTAAAATAAGTTTTTTTTCAATGATTTTTTATAATATTTTTTTTAAATTTATTTATTGTATACTGTTGCATTTCTTTGGAAATCTTGTTTTAAAAAGCATACCTTACCTATACATTGTCCTTTGAAATAAACATACATTAACCTTTACGGATACCTTAAAACGGATTTTCATACCAATCAATTATTATTTTTTAAATAAATAAAACAATAGTAAAACCTATTATAATAGGTACCTTTTAACAAGAACTCCAAGTTTAAATAACTACAAAATTGTAAAAACTGATAAAGCTGTGTTATTCACTTCTCGACTCAGTATAACACATTGAAGCAAACTGTCAAGAAAATGCTATTACCTTGATCATTTTTGTTTAAAAAAAATAGTTTTATTAATTTTAAGTTTGCTCGTCCATCCATTCCCTGTGCTTCTAAAAAAATAAACGTTTTGACTTTGACTTTGAATCAACCAAAGGAGTGACGCAAAAGGACGTTTTTTTTAAATTCTAACCTATAATTATAATTGCATAAATTATAACCTATATTGCATAAGAGAAAAAGCAGGCCGAGCGGCCTTTTCATTATAAACTAGCGTATCCTCCCTCTCTTTCTAATTTCTCCTCTAATTTCTCGCTTTTGAAAGAGCTAAGACTTGAGTTTTTACAGGATTCAAAATATTGCGATAATGACACCAACATAAAATCTTCCTGTATGTTGTGATTATATCTTACTTACTATCCTGGCGCATCGACCCCGAAATGAGTCTTGGCCTCCAACACAATAGAACGCCAGCGGGCCCTGTCATGCGCCGCCTCTCTCCAGTCCGAAACATGAAGTGACAGAAGGTATTTCTCCACTTCATCCTACCATCTGTATCTCTGTACAGCCTAGCTGCACTACCAGCTAAGTCCGTTGGACTCGCTGAACGACGAAGGGTGTGGTCTTCCAGCATTTTATTCATTATTGACGACCTCTGTGGCTCGGTGGGCGAAGGTACGCCTGAGGCGCAGGAGGTTCGATTCCCGCCGGGGTCCAGATTTTGTACGATCTACAATTTCTGGTTTCGGGTCTGGGTGTTTCTTATGTATAATAATGTATGAATTTACAAAAAAAAAATTATCTATGTTGTATATCAGTCACCTAACACCCATAGTACAAGCTCTGCTTAGTTTGGGGTTAGGTGATGCTGTGTGAGTAGTCCGGAAAATTTTTATTATATTAAATATTAAAGGATACAAAAACCCCAAGCAGCGCGCGATGCGATAAATAGCGCGCGCAAACAAGGCCAGCTCTCTTTTGCCTGCGAACCGTCGTCGAAGAAACATCTCTCTGCCCGTTTGGCCTGTCATTTTTCGGTGTCATATCATTTGTGTCGTGTAAATTCAGCGTAGATTCTCTTGTTGTAATTTTGTTATTTTGAGGTTAGTTTTTATTTTTAGTTTTGTAATAAATTGTTTTTATAATAAAGTTTTGAGAATTATACGAGTTCAGAAGTGGGATACTGCACGTTTTCTTGCGTGTTTTATCCAGTCTGCTCGCTTGCCTTTCGCTTTGTGTCGTCCAACAAATCCTTTGTCTGTTGTTGTATTTACCGAAAAATGTCAGACCGGGCTAGTCGTCGTAGACGAGATGATTCGGTCAGACGGCACGATAGGTATCGTGACCGTACACCGGAGGGCGGGATCCAGAGGATGATGGAGGCGATGGCGGCTAGACTCGCTGTGTTGGAGGAACGGCCCGCTTTGCGATCATCACGGTCGCATGAGCGTCGTTCTTCCAGCAGGCGTTGTCGGGCCGGTCGCCGCCAATCCGCGTCGGCATCCCGAGACCGCAGCCCTTTGTCTGCATGGCCACGTGGCCGAGCAGATTCGAGGCGCTCGCGGCGCGCTGAAAGGCGCTCCCCGCACTCTGAGAGGAGCTCGCCGAGCGCTGAAAGGCGCTCTCTGCGCGCAGAGAAGCGCTCGCCGCGCGCTGAAAGGCGCTCACAGCGCCGTAATAGGCGCACACCTTCACCAACGCATCACACCGAGAGGCACCCATCTTCGTTGTCCGTGCCTGGCGGCAGCGGGCGTTCGAGGTCTCCATGCGTCGTGAGGCGTTCTCCGCCCGCGCCGTCGGTGCCGCCTGTGCAGCTGGCGCCGCCCGCGCCGTCGGTGTTGAGTATGCAGCTGGCGCCGCCCGCGCCGTCGGTGTTGAGTATGCAGCTGGCGCCGCCCGCGCCGTCAGTGTCGCATGTGCAGCTGGCGCCGCTCGCGCCGTCTGTGCCGCTTGTGCAGCTGGCGCCGCCCGCGCCGTCGGTGTCGCCTGTGCAGCTGGCACCGCTCGCGCCATCTGTGCCGCTTGTGCGGCTGGCGCCACACGCGCCGTTGGCGCCGCCCGCACCGTTGGTGGCGCCCACGCCTTTGGCGTCACCCGCGCCGTTGATACCTTCGCCATTGTTGGCGCCTCCGTCACCGGCGCCAACGCAGCCTGAGTTGCAGGCTGGTGCTATGTTAGCACCATTACCCTCACCGGCTTTAGGTTCCCAAGGTTCACAACAAACGGTAGCGGATCGCATTGTGGATGCGCTCCTATCCATCAATACGGTAAGGCCGAACCAAAACTTTTATATCTCCTGTTTTGACCCAAGTTTACACGATATTGATGATTGGTGTTCTGAGGTAGATAGAGCCAAATCTCTAAATAATTGGAGTGATTCTGAATGTCTGTCACGCATAGGTAATTGCCTTAAGGGGGATGCTAAAGTGTGGATGTGTGAGTGGGTCACTAGTGACCGTTCATGGTCAAATTTTAAACGGGAGTTCAAGCCCTTATGTCCAAAAACCCCAGACGTAGCTAATATTTTGTATGACGTAATGAGTAAAAACTCCGATAATTACCTAACATACGCCGACTATGCGCGTCGTTCGTTGCTTCGCCTGCGCATAGTACAGGGGCTTAGTGAAGAGCTTATCTCTGCTATTGTTATACGGGGCATTACTGATCCTAACATCCGAGCGTCAGCCACGAACGCAAAACTTTTGCCCAGCGACTTAGTTCAGTTCTTTTCTATTTATGTAAAGCCTAGAACTCGCACCGCCCCCGTACCTCACTTTTCTTTTAATTCTAAAAACTCGATTGTTGAAAGAAAGCGTAAGTTTGAGTCAGGTAAATGCTTTTCCTGTGGTCTCGAGGGCCATAAGCAGATTAACTGTAAAAAGCCTAAAACCGGTAGGCAGGAAATAGCTAATGTGCAAGATAATTTAAAATTAGTTTCACCCTCAAATAAAAACGATCTAAGTTGTTCGTTTTGTAAAAAAGCTGGCCATACCGTAGGACAATGTTTTGCAAAACAAAGGTCTGAGTGACTCAATATAAGTCAGGGTCAGGTACGACCGAGTCATGCAAAGATTAGAACACTCGTTGATTCTAGATTCTACTGAACCCGCAAACCTTAAATAAGTTCGCCAGTTTTAATTTATTTTTTTATTTTTATTTCTTATTTCGGGACCAGAGCAACAGGTTGCTCATAAGGAGATCATCGAATGACTTACAAGTGAGCCTGTGTTAGCGATTTACAACCCAGCACTCCCGATCGAGGTGCACACTGACGCGAGCTCGATAGGATATGGGGTGGTTTTTATGCAGGTTCACGAGGGTGTTTCAAGCGAGTTGTAGCTTACTTTTCAAAGTTGACTCAAGGTGCGAAGGGAAAGTATCACTCTTACGAGTTAGAGACCCCTCGCCGTGGTCAAAGCCCTTCAACACTTTAGACATTATCTTGTAGGTATACACTTCATTGTGGTCACAGATTGTAATGCATTAAAACTCACCCAGCGCAAAAAAGATCTTTTACCCAGGGTGGCGCGATGGTGGGTGTATCTACAGGATTTTGATTTTGAACTACAATACCGAAAAGGTACACACATGAATCATGCCGACTATTTGAGTGGAAACCCAGTTAATTTAGTCACAATTCTCTCTGCTACATACCGAAAGGTCATAGACTTAGCTTACTTCGGGTGTTTCATGACGAACACAATCATTCTGGCATTGATAAAACGTTTGATCTCATAATTAAACATTTTTGGTTCCCGGGGTTGCGAAATTTTGTTCAAAAATATGTCACGCATTGTGTAGTATGCATGACTCACAAGAAAATTGCAAGAGCCCTGTTACAACCCATTAATTCTTGGGTAAAACCCGAGACCCCGTTTGATACAGTCCATATGGATGTACTGGGTCCTTTGCCAGAGTCAGGCGGATATCGCCATATTCTTATAGTCATTGATGATTTTCTCAAAGTTCTGTTTTTTGTACCCAATGCACCGCCAAGATGCTGGTGAGCTGAAGTGACATTTTACAAAGGTGATATCTTTGTTTGGAACCCCAAGATCAACTGTAGCAGATAGGGGTAGGATGTTCCAAAGCAATGAATTTCTGGATTGGGTTAAAGGTATGGGGTGTGACACACATTTGATAACACCTGAAATGCATCAGTCAAACGGGCAGGTTGAGCGCTACTATCGAACTGTGCTCAACATGGTACGGATCGAGTGTAACTACCGTCAGCATGAGTGGCCAACAATTACGTGGAAGGTTCAGTTGGTTTTGAACATTACCAAACACCGAGTTACACAACGATCACCCCCCAATGTACTAGTGGGTATTGATGCTGCTACACCTCTCATTCCCAGTCTGATTCGGGATGTAGCTTTAGAAGGATCGAATCCTAACAGGGAATCTCTGCGCGAGATGAGCTGACAACGAGTCTCTGAGCGTCTTAGACAAAATCAGCGTCAACAAGATGCTTATTTTAATAAAGGTCGGCATCCACCTCGAGCTTATGAAATTGACTCTTTGGTTTTTGTCAGGAAACAAGCGCAGGCAACGGGCAAGATGGACTCTTGTATGCGAGGACCGTACTGAGTGGTGAAGGTCCTGCCACATGGGCGCTACGAGCTGCAACTCCTGGCGGGCTCCTATGGGAAGTCGACGCAGGCGGCAGCGGAGTACATTATCCCTTGGCGTGGAGAGTGGACCCCTGATGCGTGTGCTGCATTCTTTGAAGGTAATGCAGCTGAAGGTACATAAGCTGAACACATAATGTGTTCTGTACCTAGACAGGGTTAAGGAGGAGGAGGCCCCTTCTTCTTAACTTGGTGGACTTGGTCTTTTTTGAGGTAGCGTTGCGTTGCGCTACGACCAAGGGCACCCTGGATAACTAATTGCCTCACGTCGCGCCTCTGGTTATTCAGTGTCAGTGATAGCCATGGTCAAGCGTCACTTGATCAAGGCTAAGGGATAGCTAATTGCCTCACGTCGCGCCTCTGGTTATCCATGGCTTTGCGTTGAGCCAGGCTTTGCGTTGAGCCATACTTTTGTTCTGGTTATCCATGGCCTTGCGTTGGGCCAGGCTTTGCGTTGAGCCATACTTTTGTTACACGTCTCTGGATATCCATGGCTTTGCATTGAGCCAGGCTTTGCGTTGAGCCATACTTTTGTTACACGTCTCTGGATATCCATGGCTTTGCATTGAGCCAGGCTTTGCGTTGAGCCATACTTTTGTTACACGTCTCTGGTTATCCATGGCTTTGCATTGAGCCAGGCTTTGCGTTGAGCCACACTTTTGTTACCGCTTATTTACGACTCATTGTGTGTCTAGCTATGGGCCCTATGCTATTTACATAATGTGGTTGATTCCCTATGTGTATTTGCTTGAGTTATTTACATTAATTTGTGTGCTAATAAGGCCTGTGCGTATGTTACATACACGTGGGTCTACCATTCTTATGCTTAGATGCAGACTCTGATTCTGTGGAGTCCACCGAAGACGCTGTTAGCTCTCCTATATTCGGAGAGCGAGCACCGGCGTCTGCACAGCTGTCCTTGGGTGGTGACCAGCAACCCTGCACATCGCGGGAGGTCACACTGCCTATGGAAGCTGATGCGAACACCACGTCGGAGCCGCGTGTCTGCACGCCCCAAGAAGAGGTCCCGCCAGGAGGAGAAGCTTCTAGCCCGGATCCAGTCTTGCCCGAGAAAAGAGACGCTCTGTCCATGCCGCTCTTAGATAACTAAAGAGTCCGAGACGTACTCAGTCAGGAAAAGGCCGTAAAGGATACAAAAACCCCAAGCAGCGCGCGATGCGATAAATAGCGCGCGCAAACAAGGCCAGCTCTCTTTTGCCTGCGAACCGTCGTCGAAGAAACATCTCTCTGCCCGTTTGGCCTGTCATTTTTCGGTGTCATATCATTTGTGTCGTGTAAATTCAGCGTAGATTCTCTTGTTGTAATTTTGTTATTTTGAGGTTAGTTTTTATTTTTAGTTTTGTAATAAATTGTTTTTATAATAAAGTTTTGAGAATTATACGAGTATATATTTTTATTAAATATTATTTACTTCAAATACATGGAGCTCTATCATTACAGGTTTACCAGCATTCAATAGAGCCCATTAAATTCCACGATTGATTATGAAAGTAATAATAAGACCTAGTCACATACTACATAAACATTCTAATTCAAACAGTTGTATGATAATCAAATCGGTCTACCTAGCATTCTCGTCGTGCCTGAATATATTTAGTCGAAACGAAACACTCTATTTTATGAATCTTCCATTTCTTTCGAACAGTCATCAAGAAGCAGAGGGCAGGCCATATGGCTCAAAGAACAGATGGTCGTTTTGTCCAAAACGTTTTCGAATTGAGACCACGGATCGGCAAGCGCAGCTTAGGACGTCCACCAACTAGATGGACGGACGATTTGGTAAATGCTGCAGATACACTCTGATATCAGATTATGATTGATTTGATACTCTGATATCTGATCTCAGATGGTGGTGGAGGCCGCCTCTAATCGGAAATCTATGAGGCCTATGGCCAGCAGTGGACGCCCTACAGCTGATACGATGATAATAATGATGAATGTAGAAATATCCAATCTTATACAAAGTGTTGTCTTATGATGAAATGCAGGCTACACTGCAAAGAGACGTTATCTTTTGAATTATAGTTGACCAGTTTTGCTCCCTCGTGGTTAAACAATGCATTTTCCGGGAAAATAGCGTTTAAAATTTATATTCACTAGTACAAGAAAAGTTACTTGTGGTAGATAAATAATTTTACACGGCAATTTTATTTCTTTCTTGAATTTTGAGAAAACCTCTGTCTCAAAATTAAATATTTAGTTATATAGAAAGAGTTTGGTGCCAAGCTTTCTTTTACTCTTTGATTTTTTCCGACTCCTTCATTTCAATTCAACTAATTCTCACATATCCCTAACAAATTATACATAGGTTTTTATGTATAATTTGTCCTCTCAAATCACTATCTATTGCTAAAAGCATAAAGATCCTTTCAGTAAATTTTCTTTTCGACATTTGCTTCACTCTCTGGTTTCTTCTTTTTTAAAAAGAAACATTAAAACACTACAGACAAGGGTGTCCGTACCCTTTTTGCTTAAATAATATAAACGTAATTAAAGTTATTACAATTTATTTTGAAATCGTACGTAGCGCTCCTTACCAAAGAGATCAAGGAAACATTACTTCACTTTCTGTTATAGGCTCTTTTTTTATGCTGGATAAGCTTTCATTTAACCACAATCTCACCAGATGTAAAGTGACTATGTAAAGTGTCTAAGATGGGACATGAAGACCAAGATAATTTCTCCGGGCCACATTACGAAACACGAAAAAATCGCTTCACGCACTGACCCAGCCCGGAGGGTGGTGACAAGCCGCGGCCGAAGCTTACCACCAGAGACTGTATTTTATGACTGGCCAGACCAAACTTTTATTTAAACTCTCAGCTACATGTGTGGCAGTAGCTGACCAGCGGAGATGAAGGTATACGTTTAGGAAGGCTTTGTTTTATTTTTGCTTAGTTGACGGTTTTCGTCAAGCCTTAGACTATTATCTTCAAACCTTAAATTATTTATTATTGTTTTTATAATAATTATACTTAGATGAGGCCTTGTCTATTATTTTAGAGTATAGTAGAAAATAATTAATAGACTAAACCGGCAGCAAGTGAATGCATTTGATCAGTATTAACTTAGCTATCGGCTGCCGTATTGAATCAAAGTCAAACGTTTATTTCCATACATGGACTGGTCAATTAAAACGAAAACTTGGTGTATGGCGTATTTATAGATACGTTCGCATATAAAACGATCATCATCATCACCCTATTAACGTTCCCACTGCTGGGACACAGGGACTTCTCTCTTGGCGAGAGAGATTAGGCCTTAATTCACCACGCTGGCCAAGTGCGGGTTGGTGAATGTCACATGTCCTTCAAACTCTTTAAAGTTCTCAGAACATGCCGGTTTCCTCACGATGTTTGCCTTCACCGTTAAAGCACGTGTTTAAAGCGCACATAAATTTCTCAAGAAGAAAAATCCAGAGGTGCGTGGCGGGGTTTGAACCCACGACCTTCGGAATGAAAGTCGAGTGTTCTCCCACTAAGCCAACACGGCTTGCATAAAACGATCTGAATCTGTCAAATTCATGACAACTAGTTGTAATCTCCAATAGTCGTAAGAGGCAACTCGTGGTAGAGCTAAGCTACTTGTCCCATTTGCCCTTATTCTCGCGTCTTTACAGAGATAAAATATATTCAATAACCAATATTTATTTTGATAGACACTAGATTTCACATTCACATTGCTCAAGGACGTACGTAACAGTTATTGAAGTTTATTCCCTAACATTTTCTTCGTAAGAAAGCCTTCAGAATACGTAGCTCTAATTCTTAATACTATTTCTTTTTCTGAATTCGTAAAGTGCGGTGGGCGTAGAAATGTATAAATAGTTAATTTATATAATATATGCCCTTTCTTAGGCTTCAAATAATTGGTATACCTATTTTTAGAACCTCGCGGCAAAGCCTTCGTTATAATGGTTTTGCCCTCGGTATGACATACATATAATACTATATTTATATGTAATATATATATATTTCTACTATGGGTGTTAGGTGACTGATATACTACATAGATGCAAATTCTGGTCCCGCGGCGACGAACCCTCCCGCACCTAGCCACAATACAATATCTTTAGTTTTATGGAAGATATGAAGATTTATGAAGAATCATATTTTACCGCTAGGGAAAAGAGTTTGTACGATCTACAATTTCTGGTTTCGGGTCTGGGTGTATAAGAGTATTTTTTTTTTCAAATAAAAAATCGCCTTACAAACGCAGTTGAGCTCTGCCTAGTTTGGGGTTGGGTTTGGTCGGGGATGCTGTGTGATTAGTCCAGGACCTATCTACTAGGAGTTAGGTCCTTGACCTATTTAGGAGTTGAAATTCAAACAAAAATGTGCTTATTAATTGAGCTCACTCTAATACTCTGTCATAATGGGCATATGCCTAATATCTGTCGGATTTCGAACCCATAATGAATGACAACCATACCATGAGTAATGTGTGATCATATACGTATCATATTTATTCACTCACCCTGTCAACGATACCATTAATCTTTCTCTGTTACCATTTGGAAACAAATAGATATTTACTGACTGAACAGAGTGAAAACTCCATATTGTAACCTGTTTTATAAACAAGTTATATGCTGGAATTATAAGTTCCTAAGATTTTTGATGGGAGTTATTTTATGGTTAAGTAAGTGGGTGGTAGAAAGCCGTGTTGGCTAAGTGGAAGCACGCACTCGACATTCATTCCGAAGGTCGTGGGTTCAAACCCCGCCACGCACCACTGGATCTTTCATCAAAACACGTGCTTTTACGGTGAAGGCAAACATCGTGAGGAAATTGGCATCTTCTGAGAACTTAACAGAATTGAAGGAAATGTGACATTCACCAACCCTCTCTTGGCCAGCGTGAATTAAGGCCTAATCTCTCTGTTTAAGAGAGAAGTCCCTGTTTCTCAGCAGTGGGAACGTTAATAGGGTGATGATGATGATGAAGTAAGTGGGTATACTGGGAACGAGCTGTTAGACACTGTTAGACTGTAACACGAGCTTAGAGGGGGGGCTACATGCTGTTGTGTAGATTGTCCAGAAATATTCATTTTTTTATTGTAAGGTTAAATAAAAATACCGGCAACTATTTATTGATAAACAGGTTGATATTTAAGTAACATTTGATTGTCTTTGGTAGATAGAGAGAGAGAGAGAGAGAGAGAAAACATTTATTGACACAACACACACATAACCAGTAAAATACAGTAAACAAAACAATAAAAATAAGATATTTATATAATACTAAACATAAATAAAATTGAATGTGTTGTGCCAAAAGGGCTCGCCTCAGCATAAGCAGATCCACCGTTAGGCTGGGTCCACACTTGTATCATTTCGGTGTATCACGATCAGGCGTGGCGTATCGAGTATCCGTATCATAAGTATGGACGCTCATTTTATAGTTGTGTGTGTTATAGTTGTGTATCATTTCAGCGTATCAACTTTAACTTAACAAATATGGACGCTTCAAAAAGAAAATGTAACAAGTAACTTCAAGAGTAACAAAGTCCATACAACCACAGACAACTTTGCAATGTTGGCTTTCGGTATATTTGGATTATTAATCGAATACAGTTAGCTACTCCGATGTTTAAAATCGACAATCCCAAAGTGCTGTTCCTCTCGATCTCCTGTCAAATCATATTTGAGTAAGTGAGAAGTGAGTAATTTCGCTCATCGGATTTAATCAATTACCGTAGAATTTGCGAATAGCCGTAGAAACTGCTACGGCTACAGGGTTGCAGCCGTAGGCAGTGCATTGTGTAATATTTTGGCCTGAAAGCCGTAGAACACGGTAATTGCCGCAGCATTAAATATAAATAAAATAAATATTTCCGGACTACTCACAAATCATCACCTAACCCCAAACTAAGCAGAGCTTGTACTATGGGTGTTAGGTGACGGATATACTACATAGATACATTTTTTTTTGTAAATACATACATTATATGATACATAGAAAACACCCAGACCCGAAACCAGAAATTATAGATCGTACAAAATCTGGTCTCCCCGGCGGGAATCGAACCCGCAACCTCCTGCGCCTCAGGCGGACGTTCGCCCACCGAGCCACAGAGGTCGTCGTTTGGCAACACTGCATCAAGCATTCATGTCCAAACTTGTTCAATGCAACGCGTATCCCCTTTGATGATCGCGGAAAAACCGACACAGGATGGTTCGGGGTGTATCACGTATCGTATCACGATACAGTATCATGATATAATATCAAAATACGTCCATACTACCGTGATACGCATATCGGATACGCGGTGTATCTTGATACGCGATCATAGGAGATCGGGGGCGGATCGGGCCGTATCGGATACGGCATGTATCATTAACGCGTATCAGCTTGCGTCCAAACTAGCGATCATGATACGCGACGGAGATACGATACGCCGAAATGATACAAGTGTGGACCCAGCTTTAGGTGGATTTGCGCTGGTTTTCAGACGAGACCTAATGATAAACAACCTCACGAGTGACAAACAGAACAGAACGGCAAATAAAACAAACAAATTAAATTGAACTAAATTATACACGTAATAATGCAATAAAAACACAAATCAAATAAAAAAACAATATGATAATTAAAAATTAGTAGCTTATACGACACAGGAAACAAGAGAAGACACCAGAAAGAAGAAGAAAGAAAAAACGACAGTGACATGACAGTAATAAGAGCCATTGTAGCGCCTTACGACGCGTACATTCATTCACCCATTCATTACTCACTCGATACATAAAATAAGAGATGAAAAAATGAATGACGCCTGGCTTGTCATAAGACGCTGATGGCGCAAAGTTTTAATTTTATGAGCAAATAATTTATTTAATCATTTAAATCATGTGCTGACATCCGTGACAAAAACCTAGAAATTTATGAAGTGTGTACATGTGCATGGGAAACGTCACGGCCGGTGAGGCGTCAGCGTCGCGTCGTCGGCGTCAAGGCGTCAAGTAAGTACCCACGCAATGCTTCTATGTCGATAAAAATATAGCTTAGCGACTTATAAACACTCGCATACTGATAGAAATTTGATGGTGTAGTGAAGATAGTGTACTTTAGGTTTCAGTTCATATTATAATCCCTAAGAACTTGTTTCAGATCCCTGTTTGGGAGAAAAGACCAAAAGCTAAGATTTATGTGGCTTGCTGTACTGATGAGAAATAAATATAATATCTAAAATGATCCGAGGAGAATGCATTGAGGTATGAATAGATATAAATCTAAATTTAAAATTTAAGAAAAACCCCCGATTCCAATGCTTTAATTTCCTTAAATGTAAAACAACATAATATTATGTAATGTGGACGCGATGCGCTTTCATTTGATACCCCACACTAGTATATTTGCAGATTTTCGGTTTTGCTTCCCCACTCTCAACCCCATAACTTTTAAACGGCCCAACCGATTTTCATGAAACATGTCTAAGAACACTCGCGCAAGACTCACCTTTCATACAAAAAAAACTTAATTGAAATCGCTCCATCCGTTCGGGAGCTATGGTGACACAGACAGACAGACAGACAGACAGACAGACAGACAGACAGACAGACAGACACGTCAAACTTATAACACCCCTCTTTTTTGGTCGGGGGTTAAAAATAGCTAATAATACTACTGTAAAATAATCCCTTTCAGAAAATACATATTATATATTAAAAACATTATCATGTAATATATACACCCATGTAGTCCACCTGCCTACACAATATTATTAGTTCTAAAATAGTTAGTTTTTTTTTTTATCATAAAAATTTTCTAAGAATGTACAACTGGTCCACACATACAAATGCATATATAGATCCATACACATACATACATTTTCAATATGCATACACATATAAATATATATATATATCTTATACTATATACTACTCGTGTCACAGTTATCGTTGCCATACTCCTCCGAAACGGCTTGACCAATTTTGATGAAATTTTGTGAGCTTATTGAGTAGGTCTGAGAATCGGCCAACATCTATTTTCACTTTGCAAAACAACGCTTGCTGGGGTCAGCTAGTATATATAATTATATACACCTATACTTTTTTCTTTTATCTATATATATAGATAGGCCTTGCGTATTTTGCAGCATAACACATTTTTTACGTTTACATTCTTATGAATAAAATAGTCCATGTAACTGAGCTACCGATAAATGCTTGAACATTATATGGCAGGTGAGTGAACTGCCAAAAAGCGATAAGCAACTGAAAACACGTATAATATTGCAAGCAAAGTTACTCCAAATAAATATACTAACTGCATAATAATGTTTAAAACTAGATCAAACATTAGCGACCCCAGTCATTGTTACGGGGAAAGAATCTTTGATGTTCTTTAATATGACATAGTGACAAATGTCGGCATTGAGCACAATATCTCATTCATCCTACAACTTTAAACTTATAGTAACGAAACAAAATGTCTGTCGAAACGAAAATCCAATAGCACAACGCCCGCTGTATCGACAAACTTTAGACTTCAAATCCAGTTTGAAACAAACGGCCGTGAAGAAAACACATTACTATTGCTAACTCTTTGACACTCCACAATGGACTCTATATAAAACGGCTACCCTAAGTCTGAGGCAGGAATTGGGAGCTTCTTATTTTTTTATTATTATCATACATTAAAACAAAAAATTTATTCATATTTTAGTCAAATAATATAATTTAGTTCAATATAATTCATTCTATAAAAGATGCGAGGACAAATGATTTATATTCTCCTTGGGGCAACCTTTGAAAATATTATAGTGGGTATACAAACTCATTTTATAAAATGAGATTAGAACATTTTGTGTCTTGAATTATTTTTACAAGAAAAAAATGACCATAGTATAAATATGCTATAGACGAAATTAAGACACGGAAATTTTGAGAGTAGCGAAAAAAAAGACTGAAAATAAAAAAAAAATGAGTTATCTGATATACTTAATATAATAGACATACACATATGGATATTTTTTATTAAACATATTAAACACCCAGACCAAGGAGAAAGTGCGTTCAGAACATACAATCAATTGATTAACCCTTCGGCGGGAATCGAACCCGCTACCTCCTGCGCCGCAATAATTGGATAGAGTAGACTATTTAGGGTTCCTTGATAAATGAGAAATTTAACACTAAAAGAATATAACTTAGACCGGTAATTTTTTTTTTTTAATTTATGATATTCATATAACATTTTAGAAACTGTCAACCTGTTTCCAAGTTTTAAAGATTACATAAGACAGTAAGTTCTAATATTTATATTATCTCGCAAGTTTTGAAATTAATCGTGAAATACTTGTATAAAAGAATGAAAAAAATATATTACGAGTTGTTAAAAAATAATTGAGGTACACTAATGCCTACTTTTAATAGGTTTTAATAATCTTATCATAGAATAGAAAAAGGCCGCGCGGGCTTGTTTATTCTCAATATTTAAGTAAAATTCCCTATTTAAAAAATATAGGCACTGACTGTGTGAATGGAAACTATAAGAAATTCTATTCGATTCCTTTCAAAACTTTACTGATTCAGTCAGAACACGTTTTGAACATTAAATTCTTTTAACGATATTATATAAGAAATGTTCTGCAAATTTTATAAACCCAACAAAACGTTTAAATCCCTAAGGAACAGTTTACCCAAAGTTTTCAGAGGAATCTAAACAGTAAACATTAACCTAAATTACTTATACTCTCTCGTTTTCGAATTCAAGTGTTAATTTATTCTAGCGAAGGGTTAGCGGAACAACTCGAACTAAACTAACTATTTAACACTTGGCGTGTGAATCGCTTAAATTACAGCAATTGCTTACTTGACGTTTATTATTTAAGTCTCTAAAACGTTTATCAAACAGTTAATTTAATGTTAATAAATTATCTGAGGCAGATCCTCGTAGTACGAGGAAGTAGTATTTATAATAAATAGTAATTACCATCACCATTTTATTTGTAAGACGACGACTGTAGATTATAAGCTTTCTCATAGATCTTCATCATTTTTGGTTGGCAGTGGCCAGTAATCTTAGTAAATCCACAGTCTTTGACATCTATCCATCTTTTTGATACAAACCTAACAATACGCGATCTTTTTTCGGGAACTTTTAAGCCCTAACATAACAGACGTTTGGTGCTACAGTTACTCAGTGGGCGAAGGTCCGACTGAGCTTGTTGCGGGTTCGATTCCCGCCGGGGGGACTAGATGTTTACGATCTACAATTTCTAGTTTCTATGTATCATACATATGTATGTATTGCAAAGTAATATCTATTTTGTTATATCAGTCACATGACACCCATATTACAATCTCTGCTCAGTTTGAGGTTAGGTGATGCCATGTGATTAATCCTGAAACAATGATTTAATTAAAATACTTGTCGCATAAGTTTATCTGAGAATGCCTAAGGTTGACAGACAGTTGAGACGTTAAAACAGCTGTATAAATGCGCCAAAAGCGTGTGAAAAGTACTAAAATATTCAACACAAAACTACAAGAAATAGATGTATCTCTTTCCACCGTCCGCGCGATGAAACCTTAATCAATCATGGCCCAATTAGATCCGGGATTCCGAGACCCGAGAACTTGTGTTTCGGGCAATTGATCGGAATAATCTATAGGTATATCTATAACTACCCCAATTGATAGGGATAATCTATAACTGCCGCTACTGGCTGGGCTACAGGGTGGATTTTTCCAAGTTTTCACGAATTTCATTCAGTTATTTCAATGTAATTTGTTAAGGTTTGACTAAACGGCTGTTAGAGGATCGGTTTTATAGATTTATGTTCTATTCCAAAATCTGTTTAGTCAGTGATTAGATGTTGTTTTATAAAGTCCGGGAAATAAAACTAAATGTATCGTCAATATCAAATTAACATCCTATAAATATAATCAACGCAAAAGTTTTTGTGGATGTAAGTGAGTGTGTTTATTGCACTTTCACGTAAAAACTACTAAATAGATTATGATGAAACTTCACAATAAGATAGGTGACATATCGGAAATAAATTAAATAAATAAATACAAAGGCTACTTTTACCGGGGAAACGTTCTTAGGACACCATCCGTATTTATATTTTAAACAGCATTTCCGATAATAGTTGGAAAATCCACCCAACAATATCTAGCCCGGAGTAAGCTCTAGGCTTGTGTTACGGGTACTAGACATCTGATATACGTAATATAAGACATACATATATATATTTATATTATACATATGAAACACCCAGACCAAGGAGAAACTGCTTGCATAACACACAAACACTTTCACCTCGGCGGGAATCGAACCTTTAGCGCCGCAAAAAGACCCTCGGCCACCGCGCCAGTGAGTCAGTCATATATAAGCAATATTTAAATGTGTTAAAAAAATTAAAACGAAGTAACGTTGCGTTACTAAAAGTAGAGTTTATAACTTTGTAAAAACATAAAGGTTTTATTACTGAAGTAGCAAATATTTTGTATCCATTTCTATCCTTTTTTATGTAGGGATCAAAAGACTCGAGGCCATCAAAGGCCATCATAAGTACTTAAAATAACAGAAACGGCAAAAAAACGTTTCCGTAAAATACATTTCATACATTTTGGCAAGATATTCAATCTTCTAATAATTCGCCTGAATATTTTAGGGCTGAAAAAATACATTATGAAATACAATGGTTATTGTAGGTACCTACTTATGGTGCCTTCTCGAAACTCCGCCCTGTTGCTACTCGTAATAGCGGTCTTTAAAGATATATATAAAACGTATATAAATTATGCCGAACAATTACCCGAAACACAAGTTCTCGGATCTCGGAATCCCAGGTCTAATTGGGCCATGATTGATTAAGGTTTCATCGCGCGGACAGTGGAAAAAGATACATCTAATTCTGGCTTTTTCTTGGAAGATAGGTACGTTGATCTGATGTTTATTTTCAGCACACTTATACAGCTTATTTTAACGTCTGTTCCCAAAATATCTTGTCAGATAAACTTATAAAGCAAGTATTTTTGCCAAGTAGATGGACGGGTGGCTTGATTTAAGCCGCGGATTCACCGAGGTTGCTAGCCACTGCCCACCAAGATAACTAGAGATCAATAAGGGAGATAATAGATACAAAATCATCTATTTCCATTACTTGGTTTAACAAAACTTAGACACGAGGCCTATGACTTGCAGTTCACGTTTTACGACTGAAATGATGATGATTACTTAGTTAAATACAACGAAGACTTAACCCATACAATTTATAATCATTAAATTAACTGTTTGATAAACGTTTTAGAGTTATGTCTCTAATAATAAACGACAATTACGAAATTGCACTGTAATTTAAGCGATTCGTACTCTAGTGTTAAATAGTTTAGTTGGAGTTGCTCCGCTAACCCTTTGCTAGAATAAATTAACACTTGAATTCGAAAACGAGAGAGTATAAGTTATTTACGTTAATGTTTAGATTCATCTGAAAACTTTGGGCAAACTGTACCAAAGGGATTGAAACGGTTTGTTCAGTATATAACATTTGCTTGAAATTTATATTTCTTAAACATTTTTGTAAGAATTTATGTTGAGAACGTGTTCTAACTGATCCAGATAAGTTTTGAAAAGAATTGAGTAGAATTTCATATAGTTTTCATTCTTTAAATCATAGCTAATGATATTTTATATAATTTCCTTTTACTATGTTTTATATTTGTTACATACTTTTGTTAATTTATAGATACTCGTATTACGACCATTATTTTCAGATTTTTATTAAAACTTATAGTACATAAATAATAATTAACGCAGTGTTAAGACTTTTCCTCCTGTGCTGGTTAGAAACTGTATAAAATCAAGGTATCGCCTCGCAAACCACGTAGACTTATAAAACTATGTTGTAGAACACAGATGAATGAAGCTTTTGTTATCAGGGACACAGGGACTCTCTCGGCGAGAGAGATAAGGCCTTAATTCACCACGCTGGCCACAAGTGCAGGTTGGTGAATGTCACTTGTTCTCATACTCATTAAAGTTCTCAGAACATGCTGGTTTCTTCACGATGTTTGCCTTCACACACATACATTTTTCTAAAAGTAAAATCCAGAGGTGCGTGACGGGGTTTGAACCCACGAATGAAATCCCCTTCTGAATGAAAGTCAAGTGTGCTCCCTTAGCCAACACGGCTTTTGATGATAAAATAAGTTGTTGCTCATTCCTGCCTCAGACTTAGGCTAGCCTAGAGTCCATTGTGGAGTGTCAAAGAGTTAGAGTTAGGAACAGTAATGTGTTTTCTTCTCCATTTGTTCCAAACCGGATTTGTAGTCCAAAGTTTGTTGATACAGCGGGCGTTGCTCCATTGGATTTTCGTTTCGACAAACATTTTGTTTCGTTATAAGAGATTTAAAGTTGTTGTATGAATGAATTATGTTCCTAAGCTATATTTTCAAAACACGAAATACGATTTTCTTGTAACTATGATTGGTTTCGCTAATGTTTTTCCTGGTTTTTAGTAAGAAACATAGGTTTTTAGTACATTTATCATGCTGTAACTTTGCTTGCAATGTTATATGTGTTTTCCGTTGATAATCGTTTTTTTAGGCAGTTCACTCACGTGTCATAGTTATACTATTAAGATTTATAACGGTATATTTTCCATAATTGATTGTCTTTCGAATTTCCCGATATTTCGGTACAGTTACATACGCCATGATCATGATTGAAATGAAGCTGGAAGTGGAGGTTTTGTCTGTACACGTCCGTAAGTGGTAACCCTCTGAATCCTTACACCTCCGGGTGGTCTAAGAACAGTCTCTGGTGGGAGGCTTCGGCCGCAGCTTGTCACCACCCTCCGGGATGGGCCAGTGCGTGAAGCGATTTTTTCGTGTTTCTTAATGTGAAACACGAAAAAATCGCTTCACAATCTCACCTGATGTAAAATGACGATGTGGTCTAAGATGGAGCATGAAGACCTAGATGGTAGATGGCTTCTCCGGGCCACATTACGAAACATGAAATAATCGCTTCACGCATTGACCCAGCCCGGAGGGTGGTGACAAGCCGCGGCCGAAGACTACCACCAGTTATGCTGCACGCTAACAAGGGCCTATCTACCAAACACAGCAATGTTATTAAAATCAATATTTTTTTAAATAAATAGTTCCCGGATAATTTTTCAAACCGAATAATAACGGTTTATTACCAGTAGGTACATTCACTTTACCTAACCGTACAATAACTTCATTAGTAATCGAAGGTACTATAAAATAAATAAATATTTCCGGACAATCCACAGAATAACATCTAGTCCCGTGGTAAGTTCTAAGCTTGTGTTACGATTACTAGACATCTGATATACTTAATAGTTTTGTTAATTAATAAAAAAAATTAGTTAAAATCAAATGCGTTTACTTGCAACTAAATCTACATTACATACCTACACACAAATATACATATGTACACCCAAAACAATAAAAAATATAAGCTAATATTATTTCAGTTGCCTTTCTGAAATAATTTTAAGCTTGTTGGAAAATACTCAAATCCATTCATCCAAAATTCTCTTAACACTGTCAAAGCTGAGATCGAACAATCCCCCGAATTATTTCCCGCACTACGTGAGTAACTTACATCGCTAACTCCTTTGTCACGGCAGAAATATAGCTGGAAACAATTCAATGCGACGACAGTCGTGGAAATTCAATCCAGTGCCCGTTCCCAGGTCATTTTACTCGTGCATTCCGGGGTCATTTTATCCGAGCTCTCCCGGTTCATTTTTATCCTGGTGCATTCAACGTGTTACATTTTTACGTTGTTGTTGTTTCATTTTGTTTTGTAATACAATATTTTAAGATGTTATTTAGGACAATTAAGACAAGGTTAATGCTAGCCCCGGGGCCAAAGGTTTCTGTATGGATTTTCCGGCATAATAATGTTCTATGTTTTAAGCCCCCGTCCAATAACGAGGGGTGATAAAAGTCATCAGAGCTCCCGAACGGATGGAGCGATTTCAATTTAGTTTATTTTGTATGAAAGGTGAGTTTGGCGCAAGTGTTCTTAGACATGTTTCATGAAAATCGGTTGTGCCGTTTAAAAGTTATGGAGGTGAGAGTGGGGGAGGAAAACCGAAAATCTCTAAAATGTACTAGTGTATCAAAGGGGGTATCAAAAGAAAGCGCATCGCGTGCCCATTACAAAACATTATGGTGTTTTACTTTTAAGGAAATTAAGGCATTGGAATCGGGAGTTTTTCGTAAACTTTTAATTTAGATTTATTACATTTATTAGGGGTATACGACCCTGTCTAATTTGTATTTAAAAATCATATATGTGTCCATGTATGCATAAGCGTCTAAGGAAATAAAATATAAATATAAAATAAATATTTCCGGACTACTCACACAGCATCACCTAACCCCAAACTAAGCAGAGCTTGTACTATGGGTGTTAGGTGACTGATATACTACATAGATACTTTTTTTTTTGTCAATACATACTTATGATACATAGAAAACACCCCGACAGACCCGAAACCAGAAATTTGTAGATCGTACAAAATCTGGTCCCCCGGCGGGAATCGAACCCGCAACCTCCTGCGCCTCAAGCGGACGTTCGCCCACCGAGCCACAGAGGTCGTCCTAAAATAAACGAATAATGTAATAAACGTTTTGACTTTGACGTTGACTTTGGTTTTTGTAACTATTGTTCTGTTTTGGTTTACTATAAAAAAAAAGCGACAAATGCACACGTGCCCTCCCTCTCCTCCCCCGCGCGCGCTTATGCATTGGTCGCCGCTGCTGCCGCGCCTGCACCGCGCCCGCAACCAAGGCGGAAGGGGACTAAGAAGCCTTGTGGGCCACCACGTGATGCTGCGCCTGCTCCGGCTTCTGGGAAGGCGCCATGTGACGCGGAGGGCTATACCAAGGTTGTTCGCAAGTGCCGTAAACCTATCAATCCGCCGCAATCAGTGCGGCACTGGGCCCTCGAACCGAAACTCTGTGTTCCGAGCGGAAGTACCTACCACGCAAATCTACATCTCGCGTGTCTCGCAAACCGTGAACTCCGAGGCTGTGGTAGAATACATCCGAACCAAGACTGCATTTTTCGCTTTGCTTTTTTTTCGGTTCGCGTCGAAAGGTTAGAATCTCGCAGAAATGTGAACTTCGGTTCATTTATTCGGTTTATTATTATATTATTATTTATGGTGCGGGTACCAACTCAACATCTGTCGTCGTTCCTGAATGAGCAGTTTTGGCCGCAAGGGGTCAAGTTTCGACGGTTCATTGGTCGCCTACACTGCAAGGCGACACCGCCGTATCAGATGATCCACGATGCTGACACTTTATTTAAGTTTATAAGATTTATATTTTTATGTATGTTAGTCTCAAAGGTATATGTTTATATGGGCCTTAGATGCCTGATATAAATGATTTATCTATTTATTTATTATTTATTTATAAAGTGTTTTATATTGTATAGTACTTTGAAGGTACGTTATTATTCAAATATTATAATAAGAAGGTTTATCAGATATAATCATAACATGAGCCTAGAGCTTGTACCATATAGATCGACGTTTTGTGGAATGTGCACTTACGGTGCAAGTTCACCAGCCAGCGGGCGAAGATTCGTGCCGAGACGAAGTTCTTGGCTACATTAGTGAACGAAGCATGGTGTCGTGTTGTAATAAAGTAAGTAAGTAGTAAAAATAATTTATTTGCGACTTCAACACACATAACATTCACATTGTTGCGCGCTACTTTATTCTATAGTGACGTAATTGTAGTCACGCCCACGCCCTTTCATCTTTGCCCGAATACTACGCGTTGCAAATATAGATAGATAGATAACTCTTAATTGTACACCACAAATAAAATACAAACAGCAAACTATGTACCCGACCACACACATCAGTATTAAGTAGACAGGAATATTTGCCGTAGGCCGCTTAAGTAGGAGCACTATAATATTTATTACCATTTTGTTCTTCCCAAAAAAAAATAAAAACTTTAATCGCTCGAAAACGTTGCAGTGCATTGGATCTTCGCGTAACGTAAAATCCAATGCACAGCAACATCATAATCTGTCGTTTGCAAGAAATAATAAAAATTACAAGTAAATTTCTTTTGAATCTAATTAATAGACAAATATTTTCTTTTACTTATTTACCATTGTCATAATTTTAATGTATTGGACATAGTGTTACGTTTTTCGATCGATTGGCGAGCCATTAAAGCAGATATAATAATGGTTTTCCATTAAAATCAAAAGTAAATAATCTTCTCTTTTTAAAATAAAGTAACTTTAGAGCGCAACCCATTACTGGTACCACTATCTCGGCTCCTAAAAGCATTGAGTACTTACTTTCTTTACAATACTATTCTATTTGCTCAGAAGTGTAAACATTATTACAGCGAAACGTTAAAACGCTGTATTTTGTAGTCGAATGTTCGAGTAACTTCCAGAACGTTCTAGATCAGTTTCTTTGTGCTTGTCGAAGCGTACCTATACAAGTATACCTGAATGCGGAATTATATATTTTTTTTATTTGTTACGAGTAAATATAATATAAACTTCGAATAAAGAAACACCTCCTTTTTTTCGTTTGAGTTTTTTTTTTATTTAAATATACCTTGTTTCTTATCGCGGTTAATACGAAATTTAACTTATCGCCCCACTATTATCCACACCTTTAAAACCATAAAAATGTCCTTAGATACTTACGATAAAACTTAAAGAACACCGAGTTATCTACATAAAAGGGTGAACCTAAAATGCTTTGTCTTTTATCCCTATTATCTCCTGCAAAAAACCCTATGGAACATCTAAAAGGCCTTCATTTAAAAAATGCGGTTGTGCCCAAACTGAACAATAGTACAGTCAGAACGACGACTAAGGGTGGCGATGGCGACGATTCCATTCAGCTTCAGCTTATTGTCTCTAATTGGAATTTTCGACACTACCTAATTAAAATGAAGACAATAGAGAGCATAATTATGGTGTTTGGCAAGATGTACTTTTGTAGGATTTTATAGATTTATATTATACTGCTACAACGCTTGCCGAATCGTAACTTCCGCTCGAGAACTCATGGTAAAACAATGATTGCTATTTCAGCTAGTTATAATGTTAGAAGAGTTTGTGTTTACTTTGTATTAGGTACGTGGTCTTGTTATGGCCGGTTTTTGTGTCACGTGGACCGTCGGTACGGACCGCTCATTTAAGACCTGTCTGTATTAAGCTTAGCCTTTCAGAATCATGGTCGGGTCCGTACGGATGACCGTACGCGCGCCTGTAGGAATTGTTTTAATCATTTCAGCGCAGTATAATCATGGATGTCGTGAATTCCACAATGTTGACACGAGTAGAGTAATCGATGGAGTGCGTATGAGAACATGTTTATGATATGTCTCTGATACAAAAACACAAAGTCGCGAGAAATAAAGCTTGGATGAAAGGTTGCTATATTATAGGGTATATATGTCTCCTTCTGCGCATAGTTTTTTTTTCTTGTGTAATTTAGGGCTATAACTAATAATACCCGTCACATTGGATGCATTGCACGCGTTTATACGCGGTGTTCAGGACGATGAACCGACGATGACTGTGCTGACGGTCCGCGTGACACTAAAACCAGCCAAATAAGAGAGAGAGAGAGAGAGAAGAAGAGAGAGAACATAATTTACTGACACAACACACAAACATTACAAGGACATCAGTGAATGTCCACAATTTGTAGGTTAAAATCTACGATTCTGCTTTGATAAAAAAATCACTCGAATTCGCGTCATCAAGATTAATCCAATGATGTATGATTTATTCGAATTTAAACGCTGTATAGGTACGAGATAATAAATATGAATAGAAATTTGAAAAGGACTGGGGATTTATAATATTGATAATTTCCACGAAATCGGAATCAATCAATCAATACAAGTAGGTATGTACATAATTAGGGGCAAAACAATTTTATTTTTTACAATCTGGTAATGAGATGACATACGAGTATAATAAAGTGGATCTGTTTTTCAAAACGAAAGTAGGGTATAGACTGCATAAGAGACCGTTGAATAAGAAAAGCTCTTGAATAAAGACTGCTTGGTTTGGTTAAAGCCGCGGATTTACAACCGATGCAGTCGGCTTCCGATGTAAACGACTGGAAATTCAAAAAGTATTCCTACGCTCACGGCTACTATTTGAATAAACCATAAACCTCCAAGACCTACTTAATGATGATGTTTATAACTATTTTATTTATTTATTTATTTAAAACTAGTGGCCCGCCCCGGCTTCGCACGGGTTTTTATCAATTTTTTTCCCGGCAATTATTCGATTTTTTCTCGCCTTTTAAACCTTCCCTAGACCTCCACGAACATTTCAAGACTATGATAAGATAAATCCGTTCAGCCGTTCTCGAGTTTTAATCAGACTAACGAACAACCATTCATTTTTATTTATATAGAAGATACTTTATTTGAACAAAAACTTTGTACAAAAAGGTGAGCTTAATGCCAAGGCATTTTCTACCTGCCAACCTATTCTACAAACCCCGCGTTTCAAGTAGTTTTAAATTGTGTGGACGATTTCTGTATAAATTTGAGCTACTTTATAATTAAACAAAGTTTCGTTGCCAGACAAAATGTCCTACTTTCCACATGTTTAAATATTGATCGTGTTATGAAGAACCTTATAATTTCTAGTTCCAGTTACTCAACATTTAACTAGCTGCTATCGATTCTCGTTATTTTGTGAATAAAGTAAAGCAATTCCTAAAACTATTCGTTAAAATTTGAACTACTTCATTTCATTCTTACGATATTTTCTACTAGAAGGCGTTATCATCACCCTATTAATGTTCTCACAGCTGGGACACAGGGACTTCTCTCTTGACGAGAGTTTAGGCCTTCATTCACCACGCTGGCCAAGTGCGGGTTGGTGAATGTCACATGTCCTTCAAACTCTTTTAAAGATCTCAGAACATGCCGGTTTCCGGTTTCCTCACGATGTTTGCCTTCACCGTTAAATCACGTTATTCAAGCGCACATAAAAGGCTCAAGAAAAAAAATCCAGAGGTGCGTGGCGGGGTTTGAACCCACAACTTTCGTAATGAAAGACGACTGTCCTCCCACTTAGCCAACACGGCTTTTTAATAGAAGGCGTAAGAACATTAAATTTACACGCTTCTAATAAATTTAAATTACAAACTATTATATAGCTTTTTGCTCCACGACCAGCTCATGATTTATGGATTTTACGCGGGCATAATGCATTTTCTGCGGTAAATATGATAAATAGGATAAACGTCGGTAAGCCATTTTACCTAAGTGTCTCACTCTCGACTTTCAATCGGAAGGTCGTAGGTTCAAAACCTGCCGCGCACCTCTATATTTTCTTCTAAGTTTATGTGCGCATTTTAACGTTTGTTTAAACGGCGAAGGCAACATCGCGAGGAAACCGGCATATTCTGAAAACCTTGAATAGTTCGAAGGACATTCACCAATACGCACTTCGGACAGCGTGGTGAATTACGGACTTATATCTCGTCACGGGTTAAGAATGTTTAAATTCGGTTCAAGTGCTCAAAAGGTTAGGTAGGACGTTCAACCAAGAATACAAAATCATCAATTTTACACACTACGTCGCAAGTGTTTTATGGATTTTTCCGCGGGGATTACCTATTTTCCCGAGTTAAAATTGCCTATAACCTTATTCGTTAAATATGCCATAAAAATTAAACTATTACTAATTTTTTTTTCAAATGGAATCTTTAGTTAATGTGATATAGTGTTCACACAATCAAACTCGTCAGCCTTTTAAAATTATGTAGTATAAATTCAATAAAATAAGTACAAAATGCATTAAATTTTATTCAGTAGCGTGCTTACAATTCATAACATAAGCTATATACATAGCTATAATATATAACATTATGTATATGTGTTGCTGTGTGGCTTGTCCAGCAATAAATTTATAACTGGGTTGAATAATTACCATTATGTGAATAATTATAGGGACGGAATGGTAATTTCGAGTAGAAAAAAACAATTTCTAAGCAAACTACAATTTAACAAGATTCTAAATTCACTCGATTTTTTACTTAAAAGTTAATAGTCAAATACTTGTTTTTCGTTCTATAATAAATAACTCTCAGAGCCCCTTTTGTTCGTTTCTGAGTGATAAAGCATTGAATTAATAGCACAGTCCCAAGTGGCCAACTTTTTTTTGGACTAATTTTCGTTTTTATAACAGATAGAGTAACTGACATACTGATAAGAACAGCAAGAGAAGAAAATAATAGATAAAACTAGAAAAGGGCAATTCATACAGTATTTTTTTAATAAAGAAAACAGAAATTTGAAAAGTTTTAATACGGAGAATAAGTAGCTAATAGTTGTACTACCTTATATATACATATAATGTACTTGTATATACCTGATAGTGAGAAAGATCGGAATACAAATGAAAAGTTTATTTTATGCTTGTTATGCCTATATTTGACCACAGTCTCACCTGATGTAAAGTGACGATGTGGTCTAAGATGGGGTATGAAGACCTAGAAGGCTTTTCCGGCCACGTTATTATATTATTTTATCAAGTCACGTATCTTTTACTTTAAGAACAAAAGAATATTCTAAATTATATGCCCTAAAAAAAAAAAAAGTTAAATAGGTTTTTTTTAGTGAACAGTAATCCTACTGATTCGTATTATAAAATAATGAGGGTAGTTAATTCTTTAGATTTTCTCAAAGGTTCGTTTCCCAGGAGAGATCATTTTTGTTTCTTATTAAAAATTAAGTTATAGGTATGTTTTCTTTCAGTAAAATGAGGTAGCAAAAGGATTTTAAGAAGTTTCCCTTTAGAACCCTTTGTTTGATTTTCGCACCCTGTATAGTAATTAGTATGGATAGTGTATTATTTTTAAGAGTTTTCAAGATAATTTAATTTTAAGCTTCTAATTTTTGAGAGTACACTATTTTATTAATTATTATAATAAAAGCCAATATTCTTCCGCCTTTTTTGTTTCTAAGTGGATTTCCACAAAAAACCCAGAATTCAATACAAATTACTTTAACTTCCTTTCAAATTAGTTTGATCAAAATCTTACCCTAAAACAACCCTCGGAGCAAAACAACAAAAAAGGTGTTTTCTCCCCCAAGTTTAAAGATGTTTTTGTAATGCCAAGAGACCATCCATCAAGATCTTCAATTCCCTTATCCTGATACTTGAATCTTTTAAAAAATAACGGGATATTCGGGGATATTAATGGCGTTAATTTTACTTGACATTCCGTAAATAAGAGTTGCTTTAATGGGTGGTTAAGGTTTTAAGCCTGAAGGTTTAAGAGCTGAACTTTGTTGAATTACTAATTACTGTCGATAATGAACCCCTTAAATAGCTTCAGTTTTAGGTCAAAGCTTAATTAGGATTTAAGAAGGGGCAATATATTTTAACTCACCCGTCTAATAACATTATTTGCCTCATCAAAATTTAATCTACTTTGTACAATGGTTAATAGTTTAGTTGTAGAATTATAATTATTTGTAACACCCACCTACTAAAAAAAATATCTAATTTATGTGAGAGTGATAATGGAATAATGAGAGATTTTTTTATCAAATCAGTTTTTTATTCAGATAACCATAGAATGGAGCGAAAACTATAGACAATAGTATAAAAATAAATGAATAAATGAATCCGGACAATCCACACAACAACAATAAAGCACCGTGGTAAGCTCTAAGCTTATGTTCCTAGTATGTAGTATGGTAACTAGACATCTGTTAAACTTAATTATAATACAGAAGATTTATATAAAACATTTTAATTATTGTTATGTTTGTGTTATAATTGTGTGCGAAATAAAGAATTATTATTAAGTGCTTGCAGATCTTACAAAAACTTGTTTCAACGGGTGTTTTTGTGTTCAACGGGAATCGATCCCGCTACCTAAATCGCCGTAATCGGCTCTTCGCCCACCGCGCCACCGAGGCAGCCAAATTATAAGGAAATATGATCTCGCTTCTCCTTATTTTGTTTAGTAAGATTGAGAGGTGACTTTATCTAATTTATCAGTGTTGCTGCGATGTCCCTAGATATTTGAGAAAATTCGGGTTTTCAATCATCCTCCGACATTAGTGTAACATAATACCTATTATGAAGTACGAAGATATTATGAAGTAATGAAAATATAATGATAAGTTCATCTATAATGTATGATTAATGTAGTAAAAACTTAAAGTTTATCATTTAGAAAACATGAAATGCACACTCATTCTATTATGTATTAAGAGAAAGTTTTTTTTAATTCTCTCTTTTGTAACTTTAATGATATAGAAGAGCGAGATCCTCTAACACAAGTTTTTAAGCTAAAATGAGGGTCTTTACAATAGAAATCACACCATGTTATTTGTTTTAGAAATAAAGTTTTATTTTTATTTATTTTTTATTTTTATTTTGCAGGCGCTTTTCAGAAGAACTACTGGTCCGATTTGAAAAATTATTTCAGTTTAAGATCATCGATTTATAGAGGAAGGCTATAGGCTATACTTCGTTCCCGAAAATCCATAAAACAGGGGCAACGTTTCGTGTAAAACTAGTATAATATACACATAAACCATAAATAAAATGGTTATTTTTAAGTAAAATTACTATTCCTTCAATATTTTTCAAAAACCTGCGCTAACTGCTTCCTATTTTGTAATCAAAAGTAATATTGGTTATGAAACACTTTGCAACACTGACCCTTAAAACAAAAACATCTGAGCCATCCATTTAAAAACATCAATACATCATTAAGTGATTTTAGTAAGAGCTAGTAAATGTAAGATCAAGTTTTTGAACGAAATAACTGTTGTCCAATAAAATGAGGTTTCTCAGCAATAAAGGAACTACAACATGCTAATGAAATTCGCCTTATCCGAGCAAAACTACGAACAATATCACCAAAAATGTAACGGAAATTACTTATATTCAAAAATTTACATACCAAATAACCAGCGGTCATGTCAAAGTTATCATGCAAAACACTTCCTTTGTGAAAATACACCGAAATATATGATTATTTCGTGTACCAAAAAAGATTTATATCTATTGCCAATCGTTTTCGGAATACCTAGGTTATTAAAAGTGGACTGACTGGCCTAGATTTTGTTATGACCTAACTGCGGCGCAGATCGTATTATAAACTAGAAGGATTCGCGACTTTGTTGTTGTATTGTAGAAACGACAAGGCCAGACTATGTACACTTTAGTTTACGTATAATGATCTATTCTTTTATAATTATGTATGTATTTACAAAAAAAAATGGATCTATGTAGTATATCAGTCACCTAACGTCCATAAGTCCAGAAATATTTATTTATTCTGCCTCGGTGGCATGGTTGGCGTTAGTCCGCTTGCTGCGCAAAAGGTAGCGGGTTTGATTCCCGCCGAGGGTCAAGGGTTTGTATGTTCTGCATCCACTTTCTTTTTGGTCTAGGTGTTTAATATGTATATAAAAATATCTATACTATAAGTATGTACCTATATTATATAAAGTATATCAGATGTCTAGTACCCGTAACACAAGCTTAGAGCTTACCACGTTCTTGTGTGGATTTTCCGGATATATTATTATTTATTTAAAACTAGCGGCCCGCCCCGGCGTCGCACTGGTAAAAATAGTTCCCGGCAATTATTCGATTTTTTCTCGCCTTTTAAACCTTGCCTAGACCTCCACGAACATTTCAAGACTAAGATAAGATAAATCCGTTCAGCCGTTCTCGAGATTTAATCAGACTAACGAACAACAATTCATTTTTATTTATATAGATATTATAACACTATAGACTACCTTTTTTTGCTTATTGATAATACTCAAATATTATACATTGAATTTTAACCAGTATAGGTTTCGCTCAATGATCTCTTTCAAGTAGATCTGGGCCAGTCTTGTGTTTTTAAAATAATATAAGGCACTACACCATAGCCACGTAGAACGTAGAACCCATAGTCGATGAGGCTGAATGCAGCGTCGGGCGTCCACTAACAAGATGGACAGATGGTTAATTGGAAGCTTCTGGTTCGCGGTGGTTGCGATTCGCTTCCGACCGCAATCATTGGAAATCATTAAGGGAAGCCTATATCCAGCAGTGGACGTCTTAAGACTAATGTATCCCAGAAAAAAAAAATCGGTAAAAATCTCATTCCGCTTGAAAAGTGACAATGTGATTGGTATTTTTTTTCTGTCTCTACCCAGCTCAATGTTCTATGAAAATGGATTTTAAAGATTAATTTCTCAACGGATGTTTTCCGGCTGTAGAGTTAAGATGACTAATTGTTATAATCTGATTTCGCTTAGATTCTCTTTGGAGAAGAGAAATAAACGCTGTAACGGTATCTTTCTGTTAGCTTTGATTTTTTTTAATGTACAGCATTAAAAATTTTTTTTTAGTTCATAAACATTAAAAGTAATGTTTTAAATTCCTTACTATGTATTTTACTTTTTTATTTGAGTTAAAGTTAAATTCATTATTTCATTCTTAATTATGTGTTATAAATAAGGTGTTTAGATTTAAGTCAATTATTTTAGTATATCAGATCCTTAATACCCGTAACAAAAGCTTAGAGCTAACCACCTACCGTGTGGATTGTATGGAAGTATTTATTTATTTTTTATATTTTATCTTAAAATACCTATAGATTATTTTATCGTAAAATATATTATGTAAATAAAATGTGTTTTCTTTCTTTTCTTTCTTTCTATGTAAATAAATAAGTTGATGATGATGATTAGCTTTATACTTTGATTATGAGTTGACTGCCTCTAAATTACAGAAATATGTACACCGACGCGATTTGTAGGCACATTTTGTAACATCATAATTACAATGTTGATTTTATCTGTTACTTATCATTTAAACCTAAACTACTTATAAATTTGCATTGACCAACGCGCACTTGGCCAGCGTGGTGAGTTACGGCCTAATCTCTCTCGTCAAGAGAGAAGTCCCAGTATCCCAGCAGTGGGAACGTTATAAAGGGTGCTTTTGCTTCATTTTAACCCCACAATCATATTTTACTTTAATGAAAACGAAATATTATCTTAGTACAATCTTACATTCTAAAGACTACAATACCCTGAAGATAATTAAGCAGTAATGGTTTAATTAACTAACATAATTACTTTCCTTAACATTCTAAAATATTTACCTAATCTTCGCAACAATTTCACGGACAAATACTTTGATTCAGTCATCACTTAAAACCATTTTAGTCACACACACTCACTAAATGAAAACCATATTATCGTAATTTATGTTTCAACTTCGAAAGAGAAAAAATACTGGAAATCACGTGCGTACCGCGCGAAAGCTAAAGTCAAACTGAAGTGAGAATGGAACATCTCTTGGGGACGAAGGCATGAAACCCGAGTAGTATACATTGAGGGGTCTCGATAAGTTGCCGCGTAAGGTTTCTTTGAAAACCGGGAATGGTTGTGCAAATGTGTGAAGAGTTAATTGAGATGTGTTTGAAGATAATGAATGGTTCTCGCTTCTTGAGGAACACTGATGTTTTCTATGTTCATGACGTCATACGTTATGACGTGTTTTCATTGACTAAGTACTTTTAATGGGAACAGAATTTTGCCTATAGTATTCATGTGAGATTGAAAGGTTTCAGAATAAGAAGTTTTTATATGTGAAGAAACTTGACTTTAAATTTAAACTAAAAATAATCTGTTTTTTGTTTTGACTGCCTCAGTGGCGCGGTGGGTGAAGGTCCGCTTGCGGCGTAAGAGGTGTAGGGTTCGATTCCCGCCGAGGGGTAAAGTGTTTGTGTATTCTGCAAGCACTTTCTCCTTGGTCTGGGTGTTAAATATGTATAATAATATATATATATAAAAGTATGTCAATTAAATTCAATAAATCAGAGTGCCCGTAACACAAGCTTAGAGCTTACCACGGGGATATATGTTGTGTGGATTGTTCGGAAATATTTATATTTTTTGGTCTAGGATAGACGGGTGGATAAGCAAACTCATGAATTACTGAACTGACTCTAATTAAATGTTAATGGCTACAAAACGGAAGCACCAGCTTTCAAATAAAATCATTAAAATCCGTTCTCTGATACAGAAGAAGGTAATGAGCGTAATTGAGACTTTTTTAGAATGATAAATAAACTTTAATAAAAATGATGTGAGTTCTCAGCAAGCTTTTCTTAACTTAATTCGAAATATTGGTTATAATTATGGCAAGATGGCTGAAATTTTATATTTGGTTCTATTATGTGCATGTTTTAAAGATATTTAGGTATCTATTATTGCGTATGTATATTATGATACCACGATAAAGACCATGGATCGGCAAATGCAGCGTAGGACGTTCTCCAACAATGGACGGACGACCTGGTGAAGGCTGCGGGCTTACGGTGGTTGCATGCCGCTGATAGCTGAAATTACTGGAAATCTTTGAGGGAGGCCTACTTCTAGCATTAGACGTCTTTCGACTGAAATTATAATGATGATGATTTTTAAATAAGATAAATAATTGACCAGCTTGGTGAATTAAGGCTTAATCTCTCTCGTCAAGAGATAAGTCCAAATCCATTTTACCCAAAGTACTGACATAATCTAAAAAAAAATCGTACACCATTCTTTCAACATCTTTTTTATTAATTTAAATGTCTGAAATTTCCCGAAAAATACAAGGAACATTTTCATCTCACACATTTTTCATTAATTACAGAGAACAAAATGGCTTAAACGCCTATCTCGGTTTTTGGCAGACATTCAACTCGCAATAACTTCCCTCTATTATAATACGAAATAATCTGTCTTGGAAATACTACCAAACTAACCGGCCTCAAAATAAAATACTTTATCTACCTGTTGCCTGGAAGAGATCGCTCACAATGATAAAGCCCTTTATACTCCAATGTATCGTCTTGTCTGGAATACAAAGATTGCGTTTATTGCAAAAATGGCGCAGCGTTTGCAATACTCTTAAGTACCTGACGATAACGCTTAAAATTTCTGTTTATTTATATAATTATATATTTTCAGTACAATACAATACAAAAACACTTTATTGTACATCAGAACAAAGAAAATTGTTACAAAAATCACATATGAGGAAGAAATACAAAAGGCGTAATTAAACCTTCACTGCAAGGCGACACCGCCGTAACAGATGATCCACGATTCTGACACTTTAGTTTATAAGATTTATATTTTTATGTATGTTAGTCTACAAGGTATATGTTTATATGGGCCTTAGATGCCTGAAATAAATGATTATTATAATTATTAAAAAATATCAATGAAGTATGTTTTTCAATTGTTTTGTTTTTACAAATTGTCATCATCACTTCTTAGATTACGCGCGACTGCTGACGTTATGAATAGCCGAGCGACCGCATGAAGGTTACGATTAAAATGATTTCTTTTTAAAATTGCAGAACAAAGGTTCTACTGCAAGAGACAAGTCTTTGAGGATAAATAATTAAGACTCATTTTTTAAACGTCACGATGTTTTTACAAGGCTTGTTCGGGTTCTGAAAGATATTGTTATACATTATTATTTTTAAAGATGAGTTCCTTTATGAAGAGTTTTTTTTTATGATCGATAAGCCTTCCTTTGACCACAATCTCACCTGTTAAGTGACGAAGTGGTCTAAGATGGGACATGAAGACCTAGAAGATGGCTTCTCCGGACCACATTACGAAACACGAAAAAATCGCTTCACGCACTTGCCCAGCCCGGAGAGTGGTGATAAGCCGCGACCGAAGCCTACCACCAGAGACTGTTCTTAGCACCACCCGGAGGTCACGTGTGAGGATTCAGAGAGTTACCACTTACGGACGTGAACAGCCAAAACCTCTCGATGGGAAACGAACCCGCTACATCTTACACTGTAAGCGGGCCTCGGCCCACCGCGCCACTGAGGCAGTCAAGTCATTGCAATACGATTAAGGTTCATTCGTTATGACGGCGAACGCTGAGTTTATCAAAGTCAAAGTCAAAAGTCTAAAAACTTCCCTTGTCCAGCTCGACTGAGTATTCCACACTTAAATCTCATAAAAGCTACAAAATGTCCCTTAACTTGCAAGACCTCATATTTATTCCCTGCACAAAGTCACAGAACAAAAGTGAACACAAAATGTTATTTCTCAGTTTTGCCACTAACAGCCAGCGCTTCACTGCCGACCATAAATTACAGACGCGAGAAGACGTACCTAACACATTATGTTGGATGTGGTATAATGTATTTACACGTAAACCGCGTAGGATTGACGCTGGAATAATAAGGCTTAATATACAGCTGTGAATGTTCTACTGTAGAATAAATGATGAATTGAATGGTTTTATCTGTGATATGAAGGTTATCACGACGAAATTTGTGCCGCGTTGCACGGTACAAGCTACATTTGCAACGTACAGCCGAGAACCTATGCATATTATTGTATTTCTTTTTATTTTACCTCCGACCAAAAAAGAGGGGTGTTATAAGTTTGACGTGTCTGTCTGTCTATGTCACCATAGCTCCCGAACGGATGGAGCGATTTCAATTTAGTTTTTTTTTGTATGAAAGGTGAGTCTTGCGCGAGTGTTCTTAGACATGTTTCATTAAAATAGGTTGGGCCGTTTAAAAGTTATGGGAGTGAGAGTGGGGAAGCAAAACCGAAAATCTGCAAATATACTAGTGTGGGGTATCAAATGAAAACGCATCGCGTCCACATTACATAATATTATGTTGTTTTACATTTAAAGAAATTAAAGCATTGGAATCGGGGGTTTTTCCTAAATTTTAAATTTAGATTTATTTAGCTGTAAGCTGATACTTTGTAATTTTTTATCGGCTCTGTTCTGTTGTAGGCTTTTTTTTTCCTGTGTTTATTGTACATAAAACTGTGTCTGTTTGTGTGTACCAAATAAATATTTCTATTCTATTCTATTCTAGAGGTATATGCATTATGATTTAACATGGAGGCCTAAATTTTTATATTTTTTAATAAGTCATTACAAAAGTTAATTGATAAACAAAAAACATTCCTTGCAAAATAACACTACTGTATAATTTTGTTAGGTAGTAACACTACAGTAAATTAACATCAATTGTAATTGTTTTTTAAATACATTTTACTGCGTACTCTGTAAATGTAGCCAAACGTTTTCTTAGAGTTTCATATTATACAAGCAAAGAAAACTAGTTTATTAGACAAACCAGTTCATTGTTATTGTCTAATTTTTCTTTGTAACGCTTTCTCACTTTTTCATTCATTTGACTACATGACATTATGACATTTCCAAGCCTATATCGCAGAGTTAAGAAGGCTCTTTAACAAAATTTAATATAAATAAGATATTGATAATCGTACAGTCCGACTGAGTAACTGTAGGTTATAGGTTCGATTCCCGTCTTGCGAACAAATGAATTATTTCACTTCTGGTTCCTGTTTTGCGTAGGTATATAATAAATAAATAAATATTTCCGGACTAATCAGTAATCACACAGCCTCACCTAACCCCAAACTAAGCAGAGCTTTTACTATGGGTGTTAGGTGAATGATATACTACATAGAAACATTTTTTTTATTATTATTCTTAATTCACCACGTGACTTGGTCGGCCAAGTGCGGGTTGGTGAATGTCTCATGTCTTTCAAACTCTTCAAAGTTCTCAGAACATGCCGGTTTCCTTCCGATGTTTGCCTTCACCGTTAAAGCACGTGCTTTTCAAGAGAACGTACATTTTTCTAGAAGAAAAATCCAGACACAATACCATACAATACACTTTATTATGCACAAATGTACAAAACAAAAAAATAACAAAAAAATAAATATAATAGTGTCTCAATGGACGGCCTTATCACTAAAAGTGATCTCTAACAGACAACCTTTGGATGGACTCAAATAAATGATAAAAGACGGAAGAGGCAAAATTGGTAATAACAAAAGTCAAGAGATAAGAAAGAAAATAAAACAGACACGTACGTTACACCAATGCACAGAATCGTTTTGATTCTTCGTTTGCAAAAAAAAAACATAAATAATAGGTGCATAATTTTGCAAATAACTTTAATAACGGATTATTTACTTCTCTTAGTCTACTTCCCTATTATGGTTAGAAAATGCGGAGAATGAAAAGAACTGTTTATATACAAGCGAGTTTTATCTCGAAAGAAGTATTCTTAGACTATTGTTTAAAAATCCCGTATTTTCTTACGGAATTTCCAATGAGCTTTGTGTTTTCAATTGAGTGGGCGTTCGTAAAACTGGTTAGTACTATGCCTATACCTAAACAATGTGAAACTCAGGGTTGATAAAAAAACTGAATATTTGTTGCCGGATTGACTATAAGTATGACTATAACTGATAAAGCTGTATTGTTCTATTCGCTTCTCAACTCAGTATAAAACATTGAAGCGAACTGTCAAGACAATGTTTTTTCCTTGATAACTTTAATCTAAACAATTAAGTTTTATTTAGTTTAAGTTGACCTGTCCATGTAGGCCCTGTGCTTTGGAAATAAACGTTTTGACTTTGACTTTGACTTATAGGGGAGGTGTTGCTACGAATTGCTATTTGTGGACTTCTTAGCAAGTATGATATAGTAATGGCTTGTTTTACAAAATACGAGTAAAATAATAGTCATAATAATAGGAATAGTAATATTAAGTAATGGTATGTCAATAATACTGTCAATGATTAGTTATATGTCAGAGCTATCTATGTTGTGCCGACCCCATATATTGTGACAAGGGAAGGATGATATTGACTATGAAGAGCCTTATCGCTTTGTCATAGTCATGTGACTAAGCGAAATACCTCTATATGTTAATTATTTCTAATTTTACTTGGCATTAAAACAGGCCCTTAGCATTATGAAACCCGAGAGAAGAGATAAGACAAATGCACACAATTTATCATGTGCTCGTATTTTGAGTATACGCCCGTACATTTTATTAATCCGTACACTTGACTTATCAATCTTAATCTTACAATAAATAAATGTGTCATTAATTATTCCTCTGTACGCCTTCATTTTCTTTTTATCCACTAAGATATCAATAACCGCTATAACATTATACCATTTTATGTGCTCGTAAATTCCCTGCCCCGATAAAGGCATTTAAAGCTAGACCATTTAGCCTAAAACGCTACATTTATCTCGTAAACCCTCGATTTTCCTACCTCTATAATCCCAAACTAACGAATTTCCGCGTAAATTCAATTGAACCAGTTTACAATCAATAAAATGGGATTGAATGGTCACTTCTGCCAACCTAGTACCCTATCTGACCACTAAACAAATCGACGCATTAGTTGAATTGAAAGGTGCTGGATTCCTTCAGAATCTTATCCAGAAAGTAAATCTTTAGAAGGCGGAATGAGGGACTGAGGGGAGGGAATGAGGAGTGTTAGGTTGCTTGATTCATCTTTCCGCCTTCGAATTATGAGTTTTGTTGGGTATGTAGGGAATACACAGACTAAGTATTGAATATCAAGTGACAGTAATAGTAGCAGTAATTGCACTCGTAATAGTGTTAGTATGAGTGAGTAGTCTCCTGGATATAGTCTCATATTGAAACCTGCCCGGGATCGAGTTAATTTGGAATTAAATTTTCTAATTCGTCCATAAAATGAGAATGAGAATTTGAAATTTGATCTTGAATAACTTTTTGTATGGGTGCGAAATACGTTGAAAGCTTTTGAGCTCATTTTATCACTAAGATTATCTTGTAAAACTTGGAATAACTATGGCAGAAATTTCTTATTTATAAAAATTTATCACTCATGAGTTGACTATAATTAAAATATGATATGTTTTTTATTAAATTTATAGTAAATATTATTTTGAACCGAAATACCGAACCCAATATTCAAAATAAAGACGATTTTTACAACATTTCAGTATAAAAATTGTTATATTTTCGTCGCTGATCACGTGTCTCAAAACATTTCATTTCAAAATGGCGTTGGTATGCCGGACTGACGTAGGTAGTTGAGTTAGTACAATGCTATAATTTGTCTTACACCATCTAAAGCAGATTTCTTACAATTAAAAATATTACTTTTGAACTTTAATAAAATGTTTTTTATTAGATTATTAATGTGTTATTAATGTGGGTGTTTAATATGTATAATAAAAAATATCTATTATGTATGACTATTATATTAAGTATATCAGATATCTAGTACCCGTTACACAAGTTTAGAGCTTCCCACGGGGCTAGATGTTGTTGTGTGAATTGTCGGGAAATATTTATTTATTTTTAATATACCACATTATATGTTTATAATGTAATAAAGAATAATTTTCCAAAATAAGTCAACTAGCCTATAGGCACTACACTATCACTGTTGTCACAACTAGGTACCAGACTACAGAGGAAAGTAGCTAAACGATATAACAATAATTTCCCTAGTAGGGATCCTTACTACGCTCCCACTAAAAGTAAATGATAGGACATTATACTCAGGGACTTGTGGCGTTCACAAATCGAGGTTTCACCTTCGCATTAACATTACTATAAGTATAGACTATCCTTCAAGAAACATACCGACAGTTATAACGGAAATATGAGAAAGTTATTTATTATTATTTTTTAAGATTGGTAAATTAGAGAACCTTTAAGTGGCGAGTAAAACTATAAAATATTCAGTCTATTTTATCATCCATAGGTGTGCATGGAAGGAAAGTTTATAATTATCTATATAAATAAAAATAAATTGTTGTTCGTTAGTCTGATTAAAACACGAGGACGGCTGAACGGATTTATCTTATATCATAGTCTTGAAATGTTCGTGGAGGTCTAGGGAAGGTTTAAAAGGCGAGAAAAAAATCGAATAATTGCCGGGAATAAAAATTGAATAAAAACCCGTGCGAAGCCGGGGCGGGCCACTAGTAAAGAATACTTATTAACCTAATATTCGCATGTAATAAATTTATGAACAGTGTCATAAATATTTCATAAGTACTGTTCCGTAGCGGAATAATTAGGTACTTAATTTGTGATGTTAATTGTTTACATTTTATTTGCTTCATTTGTCTGAGTAAGCAACCTGTCAATATCAAAAATACACAATATTGAGGGCATATGATATTTGCCAACAGTTTTGTTTTTATTTGGGGGTACAACACGTCTTTTAGATTTGTACAAGAACGTGACAGACAGCGTTGAAAACCGTCTCGTACCACACACATTTTTTTTTAATGCTGGATAAGTCATAAGACCACAATCTCACCTGATGTAAAGTGACGATGTGGTCTAAGATGGGACATGAAGACCTAGAAGGTAGATGGCTTCTCCGGGCCTCATTACGACATCTACGGGCATCGCGGTCGCGCGCGGCTTCACTCGCTATTCTTAGCGCAACGTATCATACTACGGTCCTTCCTGTGTCTTGTTCTGAGTCCTGTATATGAACCAACTGAGAATATTACTATAAAACCAGCATCTGTGCAATTCCAATGTAAGCCAGAAGATGTGCCTGGGATAAAACTGACGAAACTAAAGTCACGTTTGGATAGGCCGGCGAGCAATCGCTAGGGTTAAGTTTTTAACCCACAAAGCCACTTTTCGCTACAAGTACTTAACAAATAATTAACATTTATAAAGTAGGTATACAAACATATATCACATGATCAAATTTTGTCTGAATATGGCTATGTAAAAATCATCTCAATTACCACCAATTCCGCTAAGTCAGTTTGTCAAAGTTTTTGTTTATTTTCTTAGAGGCTTATGCGTACATAGACAGGTCAACCAAAAGCTAATTTAAATAAAAAAAGACGACAAACCAAACGCTATTTTGATCAAATCATCTGTTCATCTTGTTGGTGCTCGTTCAAGATAGAGATGTAAAAGTAACGATAAAAAGCGTACGGGTACGTTGTATGTATTCGTTACTGTATCATTTAGTAGGTACTCGTTATTTTCGTATCGTTCGAGTAACGAATGAAATCGTATTAGCGTACACGTACAGATACTGTATGTCGTTGCGGTGTCGCATCATTCGTAATTTGTGAAAACATTATTAACCGTTGCGTAATAAACTGCGAGATGTATTTCTTTTATTATGCCGTATTTTATACCAGATTATGTTTAGGTTATTCTGAATTTAGTTTGATTTACAAGGTTATATTGTAAGTAAAATTTTGACAGATCCACTAAATTTGCAATGGATTTAATATTTTGAAAATGACATCAATGTATCATTCAATACCGCATTAAAAGCACTTGCGTATACTGAAACAGTGTTGGTACCGATAATACCAAAAATGCGAGTAACGTTATGTATTCGTGAGTAACGATTCGTTACTCGATACTGGATTAAGTACCCGCTACTGAGTTACGAATACGTACGGTTTGCTACACCGCTAATTCGAGAACTCTTCGGTAAAAATGTTTTTATTATGTTACAATTCATCTATTAAACAAATCTTACGGTTTCACCAAGTGGATGCAATATGAGGCTGTAGAGATCCGCGTCCAACCGAAACTGTTGAAAATACCTTATTCTAGTCCTGATTGTTTGTTATTTTAGTCCCACAATTCTTCGGAAAGGTTCTTCGTAGGTTTTCCCATCCAATAAAATAAAATGTAAAAAGAGTAAGCAAAAATATATTGCGTACCTTGAAAAGGCCGAACGTCAATATTATTCAAGGGACTGACTGGCATGCTACAATTTAATTTTCTGGTTTCCCCAAAACGAAAACCACAGTCCACAGTCCACAGTTTCCACAGTCTACCAGAATTTAAACGTAAATTAAAGTGCTGGCTTGTTGAGCGGACCTTCTATAGCTATACAGAATTTTTGACATAAAATTAAATATATTTAAGATGAATTGATAATAATTAATTATATTATTTAAGAATTTGTGACATGTAACATTTTGTTATCAATAAAATAACTATGAACTATGAACTATGAAAATGGTATTAGTGTCATGTTAAAAAATGTTCGGAAAGAATTGTACTGTCTCTTGTAAACAGTCGTTTTTCCTATTTTCTAACCAACAAACGAACAGAGAAGGTTCTCAAATCTTTAGTCATGTATTTTATTTTGACTTCTACTTCATATAACTTTTTAAATTATCATGGTTTTTAACAATATTATGATTTAGTTGTTTCCGTAATCATGGCGCTTGCAACAGCGTTGATATATCGGAAAACTCAAAAACCGTCAAATCATGGTATGTTACCCGTTTTAAATCATAATATTCTACTTCATAATTGAGTATAATTTGAGTTTGTCAATTATTATTTTTATGAAATATTTATCATAAAACTGCTATTGACTAGCTCAAATACGTAAATAATGCTTCGTTTTTTAACCTTATTATGTATATAAGTTATTTTGCCATACGCGCAACGTGAATTATTCTGTCAGTTGCCATAATTATAACCTTTATATAAATGATACATTCTAAGTTAATGCTTGATTTTTTTTTCGACTTGTTCTACAATAATTATTGTCACAGGGATAGACAACCGCTACGGGGGACTTTTATACCTAATTTAAACGTCATAGTATTTAAACTAGGATCCGATGGTGGGACGAACTTGACGCTTATCTAAAATCTTGGACTGAAGTGGCAGCATCGGCAGTTCGAGACGAGTGGAAGGAGAAAAGGGAGGCCTTTGCCAAGCAGTAGGACAGCTGGGCTATTAAAAAAATAAAAGTATTTAAACAATTAAATTTTTGAAAAAATAAATTTTTAATATAGATTGCTGAGTGTAGTTTTTCCGTAAGGATCCAACACTTTGATGATTTGAAGACTTTTACCGATTTCGCAGCGCACACAGCGGAAGCTACTGCGAAGTTAAAAACCAACCCGATTCTCACGGTGTCCCACGCAAAGACTTATCACTTGACGAGAGAGATAAGGCCTTGTGCGGCCAAGTGCTGGTTCGTAAATGCCACATGTACTTCAATCTATTCAAAGCTCTCTTTTTTTTATGCTGTATAAGCCTTCATTTGACCACAATCTCACCTGATGTAAAGTGACGATGTGGTCTAAGATGGGACATGAAGACCTAGAAGGTAGATGGCTTCTCCAGACCTCATTAAGAAACACGAAAAAATCGCTTCACGCACTGGCCCAGCCCGGAGGGTGGTGACAAGCCGCGGCCGAAGCCTACCACCAGAGACTGTTCTTAGCACCACCCGGAGGTCACGTGTAAGGATTCAGAGGGTTACCACTTACGGACGTGAACAGACAAAACCTCCAACCTTCCTCTCGATATTTTGCCTTAGTATAGATTTCTTTTATAATAATAATAATAAATCATTTATTTCAGGCATCTAAGGCCCATATAAACATATACCTTATAGACTAACATACTTAAAACTATAAATCTTATCTCTCTCTCTGGGGTCGTTCCCTCATGGCTGAGGATCGTGGTCATCATAGATTGTGGACAACGGTGCTGTGGTGCACCTGGATTTAATAATCCGAAAACCGAGCAGAATTTAGATGAGGAAGAGGCCCTTGATCGGACCATCTGGTTGGAGACCGACCACGGGCTCTTTTACCCTCCGTGTTTCCAACTACGATCAGCTTCTCCAGGCTTTTTGTCTCCCCTTCTCACTAAATGGCCGAAATACGTAAATCTTATAAACTAAACTAAACTAAACTGTCAGCATCTTGGATCATCTGTTACGGCGGTTTATAAATCGCATCGCATGCATGTATGTATTTTTATGATACCTGGCCCTGGCAATGTTTTAAGCAAAGCTTGCTTACTGAAGCGTAAACAGCAGTGAAACCGCACAACAACCACGCGGGACAATTTTGATAAATGGGCGGTTGCACACAGGTAATTAAACTAAGTATATACATATTTTGTTAAACATATCATCACCATTTTTTTTTCGATGTTGTACGCCCAGTTATGATTGATACAATACAAAAACGCTTTATTGTACACAAATATACATAAACACGTAAAACAATAAACAAAAAAAAATCATAGAGAATATACTTATTATAATAGACTTATATAATAGAATAGTTTTTATTATTCATATTAAACACCCAGACCAAGGAGAAAGATAGATGGCGTTGCTGTCTAAGTAAAGATCGGCTCCACGCAAATATTCTATTTAAAAATATTGAATTGCTCTTAAATGTGAAAACAAGTACATAATTATATCAAGTGACTTATAACTCATAACATATATTGTGGAAACTACTATCAGTGCTCAACAACTAGCGCAAAAACATATAAAAGTACAGGAGATTAGGAACTTCACAAAGAGAACGAAATTCCAGAAAACAACGAATAACAAACATACTAGAAGATCTAAATAAAAGCCTTACACTAAGAAAACACCGAAATCGCTGACAAAAGTGAGTACAAATTTAAATATTTACTTTTGTGCAGCCGTTAACTTAGAACAAAGAAAGACGCTTTATTTAAAAATACTTTAGAAAGTTGGAAGACCTGATTACCAATTTTCGACCACTTCTCATAATCACCATTGGCGCTGCGTTCACTATATGCGAATAAAATCTCATAGAGCGCGAATGCCCCGGGTTCGAACCCTATACACGCCGGATGTCTTTTTGTTCATATAACAAGCAAAGATGTCGCAATTAGAAAATATTACCATTAGACGTGCTCGAACGCAATTAGAATTTGAAGATACTAAAAATGATTCAGACATGAGTATCGACGACACTATAGATGGCAGCACCAGTAGCTTGCCAGACATGTCAATCGATAAGTGTAGCAAGCAAATACAAGACCTACTACATAAAATTAGTCAGCTCCAGATTCAGTTGGATAGTGCTCACTCCGAAATCGAGCAGTTATCCTTAGAAAATAGAGAACTTAAAAAGAACAACCAAGAACTTGCAAAACGAAATGTAATGTACAAAAGACTTGGTAGCAGCCCGACACAAACAAAGCCACTTACACCCGCAAGCAATAAGTCAAAAAAAGTAAATATTATTAAAACCCCTACTACTCATATACAAACAGAAATATCCAAATCTCAACTTAGACTATCCAAACTGTGTACGGAACACAAAACAACACAAACGGAGAAATATACAACAGAACAGAAACAGACTCAAACGGACCATGCCATAGAACCATCGAAAAATTTGACAAATATTAATTTGACAAAAAAATCACACAAGGAATTTGAACATATTATACCTATCATTGGAAAGACTCGTCATTCAAAAAAGTCTTCATATTCTAACTACAAACAAAAAATTTGTATTATTAGTAATAATAATCATAATAATATTTTGTCAATTGCCCAAGATACTTTAAACAGAAACTCAAATATCTGTCACTACGTAACACCACATGCAAACATAAAAAAACTATTACAAGGGCTTTATTCGAAAATTTCTGACTTCTCAATGAAAGATTATTGCATTATCTTGCTTGGTGAGGAGGACTTCTTAGAAGAAAAATCACCGCTTATAATAATAAAGTATATCCGAGAAACGCTACAAAAAATTACGCACACAAATGTTATAATATGCACTCCGAACTATCACTATGGGTTTGGAGAAGAAACCTATAACCAAAAAATATATGAATTTAATAACATACTCTGCCATGACATAAATACGTCGAGTTATGCTTACCTAATAGACACGAATGGACATCTAAATTATAACTATACAATGTTTCATAAGCCTTCAAGTAGAGTAAATAACACAGGATTTCGGACCATTTTTCAAGACTTAGCTTCCACCATTGAATCAATTCAAAACACGGCACACAACACAAGTCACTCGGTATACAACAAGACAATCACCAATATCGATTGCACAAATTATGAGCTACCGAGTCAGTTTTTTCTCGAATAATGAGTTGCTTGTCCTTCATCAAAATATCGCCGGACTTCTGAACAAATCGGACTTATTAACCGTATGCCTGGAAGACCTGAAAGAAAAATATAAGAAGAGTGTTAACGTTTTATGTATCTCAGAACATTTTATGATGGAACGCCAAGAGGAATTTTTAGTGTTACCTAACTATACATTGGCAGCATGCATTAGTCGTAAGGAAAGAAAGAGAGGTGGTGTTTGTATTTTAATTCACAATGAACTTCGTGATTGGATAGAATTGAAACAAGTATCTGAACTTTCGATTATGGGTTTAACTGAGTGTTGTGCAGTGGAGTTACCAACCCTTAATATAGTAATAGTTTGCATTTATAGAGTACCAAATAATAGCAATATTGATATTTTTTTCAATTGTTTACAAAAAATCCTACATGAATTGACAAAGAAATGCTATGATAATATTTTAATTGCTGGCGATTTCAATATTGACATTCTTAAAAGTAATAATGTAACTCTTGACTTTGAATGCTTGTTATTGAATTTTAATTTGAAACTTTCTCTCAGACAACCAACAAGGCTAGCAAGCAAAACCTGTATAGATAATTTTGCACATAATTTCAAGAAAGGATGCTCTGCTGAAGTAATTGAATTAGCTCTATCGGACCACACAGCACAGATTATCAAGTGCCCGCTTAAAAATGTGCTCCTGAAACACTGGTTCATAAAGCGACGCGATTACTCATTGGAAAACATTCAAAAATTTATTAACGCTTTGAAGAACATACTGTTTTCGGAAGTATATACCGCAGATGACCCTAACATTGCCTATAATAATTTTATAGCAATTTATAAAATGTTTTATGACCTTTGTTTTCCTTATAAAATATTAATTAAAAAAACTACGAAGCCTACACCATGGATTTCTCGTGGTATTAAAATATGCTGTACAAAAAAAAGAAATCTTTTATGGAAATTTCGAAAAAGTCCTTCTGCAGCCAATAAAACTAAATATAAAAAATATTCAACGACCCTTAAAAATATTATAAAGTTGACAAAAAAATCACAAAATAATCATAAAATTGAAACATCAAAAAACAAATCTAAGACTACATGGCAAATAATTAATAGCTCTAAAAGAAATATACCTAGACATCAAATTAGATCAATTAAAATAAATAATAATAATATTACAAATCCAAGTGACATTGCAGATGCTTTTAATAATTTTTTCATTGACAAAATAGTTCCTATTGCACAATCTGGTAGAAATATAACTTCCCTTATAACTTCTCGTAGAGACTCTATGTTTCTTAAACCATGTTTACCTGAAGATGTCATCAAAATCATAAAATCTTTAAAAAATACGAATAGTGTTGGGTATGATGAAATATCTACTAAAATACTTAAAGTTTCAGCTAATTATATATCTGAACCATTAAGTTACATCTTAAATTTGTGTCTTAGCGTCGGTAAATATCCAGACGCATTAAAACTCTCAATAATAAAGCCTCTGTATAAAAAATTGAATAAAGAGAGCATGGAAAACTACCGACCTATTTCATTAATACCAGTAATGTCAAAGATATTTGAACGCTATCTCTACGATGCTATTTACAATTATTTTGAATACAAAAACTTATTTTGTAATGAGCAGAAAGGTTTTAGAAAAAACAAATCCATAAACATGGCCTTGTATGATTTTTTGTATAGAGTAACTAGTAGCGTCGATAAAAGGCAGCCAGTGAGCTCTATATTCTGCGATATGACGCAAGCATTTGATTATGTGAGCCACGACATACTCTTCCAAAAACTAGAGGCTTATGGTGTCCGTGGTAACGCAATGCATCTTATTAAATCTTATCTTGAAAAAAGAACACAAATTACTGAAATATGTAGAGTCAATTTAAAAACAAAACATGAATGTGTATATAGATCTCATGAACGCAAAGTTTTGTATGGTGTACCCCAAGGAAGTGTACTCGGCCCTTTACTCTTCCTTATTTATATAAATGATCTGCCAAAGTCGACAACACACCCCATGTCACTTTTTGCAGACGACAGCGCAGTGACAATTCAATGTACTAACAAAATGACGTATGAAAATGACATCAACTCAGCCTTAAACTCTATTATTTCTTGGTTGGATAACAATAACCTTAAAATAAATTTATCAAAAACCCAAATCATTAACTATAGACAACGTGATATAACAGCTAATCATAAACTAGACATTAAATATGATAGTAACAAAATTAATGAAGTTGACATGACTAAATTTTTAGGACTTATAATTGACATGAAACTTAATTGGAAAGCTCATATAGAATATTTATGTAAGAAAATCAATAATTTAGTATATTGTCTATTTAAATTATCCAAAATTGTTAACACAGAAAGCTTGTTAACAGCTTATCATGGCTTTATTTCCTCAAATATTCGTTATGGTATTATATTCTGGGGGAATTCGACGGATATTATGAAGATTTTCAAAAGTCAAAAGCGGTGTATAAGAGCTATGTTTAACTTAAAACCAACGGACTCGTGCAAGCCTATCTTTAACAAATATAAAATATTGACGATTCCAGCGCTCTATATTTTCGAAACAGTTATGTTTGTTAAAAACAACCCTAAAATATTTGAACAACTTTCTGATACTGTGATACGAAATAGACGAGATCAACATAAAGTAGTTACTCGTGACGCCAAAACAACATTAATGCGTCGGAGTATATTCTGCTCAGCACCATCTACCTACAACAAATTGCCTAAATCTATTAGAGAACTACCTTGTTCGATGTTTCGGAAGAAAGTACATGAACTTTTGACTAAGAAATGTTACTACACATTTAATGAATTTTCAAGTGATAAATTTTAATACTGACCTACATATATTATGCGCCATGTTATTCTTTCAATAGTTTTAAATTATTTCAATTGTTTAATTTTATAGTTTTTTTTGTTGTTATTATTCCTAATTTATTTTTTTGTGACATTTAATTATTTTAATTTTGACAAATGTCACTAATAATATTGCACGCTCATGAGGGCAGAATACATTGAAACTCTGAACATGTAACAACAATGTAACCACATGTATTTCATGCAATAAATATATTCTATTCTAAAAAAAAAAAAAAAGTGCTTGCAGAACATACAAACATTTAACTCCTCGGCGGGAATCTAACCCGCTACCTCTTGCACCGCAAGCGGACCTCCGCCCACTGCGCCAATAAGGTAGTCAAAATACATGATAAACGTTAATAAATCAATTTAGTAGTAACGTTACATTAAGACACATCTTCTAATATATGAAATTTCCATGTCACAATGTTAGTTACCGTACTCCTCCGAAACGGCTTTAACGATTTTTACCAAATTCTATAATTATGCGTATTCAATAGGTCTGAGAATCGGCTATTAGGTATCTATTTTTCATTTTTCAGTCAGCTAGTTTGAATATAAAATCTTTGTATAAGTATCTTTTTAAATTTAATTTCCATTTGATTCATTTGGAATAAACTGCGCCCACAGATGCACTGACTCTAATTAAATAAATCTATAATATAACAATGAATCCCAAAATGTTTTGGTAAGCGCGTTACTCAAAAACACCTGGACCAATTTAGCCAATATTTTAAATGTCCGTAGAAGTCCAAGAATGGTTCCCGGAGAGAAATATCTAATATGATAATTGAACAATTACCCGTGGAAGTCCATAATTAATGTTAAATATTAGTTTTCCAAAAATTGTGTGGAAATAAATAAATACGACGCTCTCCATAATATAGAAGTAACTACCTGAATTACAATAACATAAAGATAAGTTCACATTGTAAGAATTACTTTTGATTAGCACTGGGCTCTTTTCATCTTTCATCACCTATTAACGTTCCCACTGCTGGGACACAGGGACTTCTCTCTTGGCGAGAGAGATTAGGCCACCACGCATTTAAAGAATAAATGCGTTTTGGCGAATGTCACATGTCCTTGAAACTCTTTAAAGTTCTCAGAACATGCCAATTTAATCACGATGTTTGCTTTCACCGTTAAAGCACATGTTTTAAAGCGCACATACATTTTTAAGAAGAAAATTCTAGAGCATGGTGGCATTTGAACCCACGACCTTCGGAATGAAAGTCGAGTGTGTTATTTAGCCAACACGGCTTTTCATCTTTAAAATATCAATAATAGTTAAACACTAAAATATGCGACTGAAATAGATACAACCCTTATGCGTGGTGAATTAAGGCCTTATCTCTCTCGTCAAGAGAGAAGTCCCTGTGTCCCAGCAGTGGGAACGTTCATAGGGTGATGATGATGATGATGGTAAACAGATGAGTGGACATAAAGCTTAAAACAGACCCTCTTAGTATGTCTATCATTGAAACATTGTAACATTGCACCGCAATTACGCGGACAGTTTATAAATGGGCGTGTAATGGTCACATTGTGTAATCTGTGATGGCAATTTTCACCAGTGCTGTACCATAATTTGATGCATTTGACACTGCTCGTGCGAAGCAGGTGACAAATGTGCTTTGGAATGTGCGGAACCTCGTATTGTGCGGTTGGGTGTGGCAAGGGCATTATAATTGAGATTGAGTTGACGGTTTCGCTACTATTAACTCATTTGAATTTCGGTGTTCAGTTTAAGCATGATATTTTTGATGTTTGTGCACGAGGTACATTATTATTGACTGCCTCGGTAGCGCGGTGGGCGAATGTCCGCTTGCAGAGCAAGAGGTAGCGGGTTCGATTCCCGCCGAGGGTAAAATTGTTTGTATGTTCTGCAAGCACTTTTCTCCTTGGTCTGGGTGTTTAATATGTATAATAAAAATATCTTTATATGTATTTACATTATATTAAGTACTAGCTGTGCCCTGCGGTGCTACCCGCGTTATAATGGATGAAGTACTCTTAACCAACAAGATATTTATTTGAATAAAGATTAATATTATTATGTTGATACAACTTAAACAAATTATTTCGACCAAATTAGGTACCATAAAAACGGTTTCTGTGAGTTAATCTTAAAAGATAGACGTATACTATTGAGGACTGTTTTTTAGATCATTTAAAGAGCTATTATTCTTTCATACATATTTTTTGTGTATCTTGAACCGTTTTCACGGCGCACGCAACGGAAGGCTTCAAAGATGAACAATTTCTCCCGTTTTTTACACATTTACCACTATATCTTTGCTCCTATTGGTCGTAGCATGATGTTATATAGCCTATAGCCTTCCTCGATAACTGGACTATCCAACACAAAAAGAATTATTCAATTCGAACCAGTAGTTTCGGAGATTAGCGCGTTCAAACAAACAAACAAACAAACTCTTCAGCTTTATAATATTAGTATAGATATCAGATATCTAGTACCCGGATTGTTTTTTTTTTTTTTTTTTTTATTTATTATTATATTTGAGTTGAGTTGGTGCGCTAAAATTATCGTGAACGGGTATAAGCGATGTTCTTGTCCTCTATTCTCGGCCAGTGCTTGAATTTTTTCGTAGTTCGTAATGTGGTCCATAGAAGCCATTCTCACTTTTCATCACATGAGATTGTGGTCAAATGAAGGCCTATCTAGAAGTTTCTGAAGTGACGTAGAGCCACGCCACGCCAAACACCGTCTTCGCCCGATAGATTCGCGTTGCAACGATGACCACCACACACATCGCGATAACACGACTATTCGCCGTAGGCATCTAATGTAGCCGCACCATAATAATATACATTTTCTAACTAAATTTATATATTGTTAAAAAATTATTATCCTCTACAGCTTATTTATCACTCCACAATTTTTGTATAATTTAAACAGAAATTATTTGATTATTGCACGTCATTCGCCTTAAATTATGATTATGTTAAACAAGATTAAATATTTGAACATAATCAACAGATTTTAACGCTGTTTTCAATAAACTGTATACATAATACCTATTGATTCATAAAAATGGTTTATTTTTTATTATACCGTATAGGCAATTCTCGTAAAAAATATAATTTGAATCTCCGAAAACAACTTAAGCAATTTAAATTAAATTTAGTATACCGGGAGTTTTAGGGCGATTAATCTATGTAGGTTAATGAAAAAATAGCTACCGAGAAAGGTTCGGTCATCCAGATATTTATATTTTTAAACGCGCTTTGAAAAACCCTTGTGCAAACTATTAGGTCCTTACATATGAAATTGGCGTTTTTCGTACTGGCCACTTTAATCACAAATTTCTCCTCTTTGGTAAGGAATTCCAAATTCAAATTTGTACAGCTATAGACTCATGTATTTGTGCTTCGATGATCGTCATTCATTTGTTTTTTTTCTTCTGTTTTTTTCTGTTTGCGTCACTCATTTTACAAAATGGAAAACTTAAAATATCGCATTATTTACGAGTACGAGTTCCGCCGTGGCACTAGTGCTGCGGAAACAACTCGAAGGGTGAATGATGTGTATGGCGGTCGTGTTGCAAAAGAAAACACAGTTCGTTTTTGGTTCCAACGTTTTCGTTCTGGAAATTTCGACTTGCAGAACAAGCCCCGTGGACGGCCTGAGACTCAAGTTGATAATGAAGAGTTGAAGGCTATTGTGGAAGCGGATCCATCGCAAACCACGTCCGAGTTAGCTGCAGGCTGCGGTGTTAGTGATAAAACTGTTTTAATTCACTTGAAGCAAATTGGGAAGATTAAAAAGCTTGAAAGGTGGGTACCTCACGAATTGACTGAAGCAAACCGGCAAACGCGCGTCGACTGCTGCGTTACATTACTAAACCGGCACAATAATGAAGGTATTTTAAACCGAATCATTACCTGTGATGAAAAATGGGTTCTTTACGATAATCGGAAGCGCTCAGCGCAATGGTTGGATCCTGGCCAGCCAGCCAAATCCTGCCCCAAGCGAAAATTAACCCCAAAAAAGTTACTAGTAAGCGTTTGGTGGACTAGTGCCGGTATTGTTCATTACAGTTTTCTCAAATCTGGCCAGACTATTACGGCTGATGTCTATTGTCAGCAATTGCAAACCATGATGGAAAAGCTAGCGGCTAAACAACCTAGGCTGGTCAATCGCTCCACGCCACTGCTGCTTCACGACAACGCTAGACCACACACTGCGCAACAGACGGCTACTAAATTAGAAGAGCTTCAATTGGAAAGTCTAAGACATCCTCCGTACTCCCCGGACCTTGCTCCAACAGATTACCATTTTTTTCGAAATTTGGATAACTTCTTGCAAGGGAAAAAATTCAACTCCGATGGGGCAGTCCAAATCGCCTTCAAAGATTTTATTGATTCCCGTCCGACTGGTTTTTTTAGTAAAGGGATCAATGAACTACCTATATAAGATGGCAAAAGTGCATAGAAAATAATGGTTCATACTTTGATTAATTAAATATATTATATTAAAAAATATTCGACTTTTTGTTCCTCCCATACAAAACGCCAATTTCATATGTAAGGACCTAATAGTTTACGCCAACGCCAAACATCGTGTTTGCTCGAACCCATCCACACACATTGCGATGACACGAATATTCGCCGTAGGCCGCTAATGTAGTCGCACCATTAATGCAGAAAGTTCAATTGTCTTGAAACTTAAAGTTGCAGTGTTTCCTTATCACAGTAATAGAAAGTCACAGTATGGTAAAGTTCACAAGATAATGGTTATAGTCCGCGCTTGCAAATTAGTTTTACTAAGTGGCATTCAGGGTTCTATGGTTGTATAAAGTTGTGTTGCACTGTTTTATAATCAGATATCTGTTTGTGTGAAATAAGATATATGGTTATAATAAATTATAATAAAATGTAATAATAAAAAATGATTTTTTAAAACTGTGTTTATATAGAGATAGAGGCAGGTTAAAAAAATTGTCATAAGTTTGGTTGGTAGGTACTAATTCTTGAATTTATAAGAAAAATACCCAAAAACAAACACAAATTACATTAAACCTAATCTTACATTCAGTAACATTATCACAAAAAAGTTGTGTGTCCAACCATCGGTCGTTTCACAACTTGCGCGCTCCCGATTAAACATTATACATAACTATTATGATTTAAAACGGGTAACATACCATGATTTGACGGTTTTTGAGTTTTCCGATATTGCAACAGCGTCGAAATATCGGAAAATTCAAAAACCGTCAAATCAAGGTATATTACCCGTTTTAAATCATAATATTTTAAAAAACCATGATAATTAAAAAAGTTATTATACACTAGCGGCCCGCCCCGGCGTCGCACGGGTATTAAAGTTCCCGGCAATTTTTCCTTATTTTCTCACCGTTTAGACCTACCCTGGACTACGACAAACATTTTAAAACCAAAATCACCTCATTCGGCCCAGCCGTTCTCGAGTTTTAATCAGACTAACGAACAACAATTCATTTTTATTTATATAGATTACTGTTTGTCCATCTGTATTATACATAACACATAATATTAGAAGTTCCTTAGAACATGCGGTTGCAAATCTAGATGAACATGAAACTAACAGAAACTATTCACGTTGGTAGTTGTTCGGAGCCGGTCGGACAACACAATGGGAATCAGCGCTGTTATCAGCAGCAGATTGCTTCATAAGTTTAGCTTTGCAGTGCTTAAGTAGCGGAAGATATTATTGCACACAAATTTTTGCTATTTGCTATGAAAAAAAAAACAAAAAAAAGATCTTTGCTGTTCATAAAAGCGAATACTTACTTTATTATTCTGATACTACGGGCCTGTTTCACCATCTCCGAGTAAAATAAGATAATGGTTAAAATATAAAGCTATTTCGTTCAGTCACAATGTGACAAAGCGTGGTAGATATTGACTTTTTTAAAATCATTCTAATGTGATTTTGTGAACTAAGCCCTTGGCTACATGATATATGGTACCTACTAAACGTCATCGATGCTACGTCAAAAGAAAATTTAAGTACGGAACATCCAAGACAAACCTCTTTGAAGTGTAACAATAAATAAATATAAACACCAGATCGTTTAAGACGCTGAACGTCTAAGTTCCTATTTCACCATTTTATGCTACAAATCGAGTTAAACCATTGAGAAATGTCAATTTGTTCTCAGGCGCTAAAACTCTGATCGCGTTTAAAGCCAATGGTGAAATCGGGGTTTAATCACAGATCGTCAACATACCAACTCATCTAAAGGCAACTGTTCTACATAAATATTGGAAACTCGTCTGTAGGAGCAACTCGCCTAAATTGCGGCTCGCCTCAAGAGCAACTACAACATGTGAGGTTGCAAATCTAGATAAAGATGAAACAAATAGAAACTAGAAACTATTCACATTGGTAGTTGTTCGGAGCCGGTCGGACAACACAATGCGAATCAGCGCCGTAATCAGGAGCGGATTGCTTCATAAGCTTAGCTATGCAGTGAATAAGTAGAACGCTGGTCAAATTCACAAAAAAATAAAACACCCGAAGTTGGTCAAACCCGATGTACTCCGTTAGAATCTCAAGTGTTTTTTTGAGACACTTTTTACTTTGTGTGATTTGTTTTTTTTGTTAAGTTTTTTAGAACATTTTAGTTTTTTTTGAACGAAGAGCGATATGAATGTGTATGGATATGTGGGAAGAGGGAGGCCAAAGAAAAGATGGATGGACTATGTGAAAGAAGATATGTGTACGAAAGGAGTGAGTGTTGGAGTGAGAGATGACGCGTGATAGAGGGAAATGGAAGAAAAACACCTGTTGTGCCGACGCCACATAGTGTGGGGACAAGGGCAGTATGATGATGATGATGATGATGATAAATATATTGTACACACACTGTAATCGGATAATGATGAAATAAGATTTTTTCCTATTTTAATCGTTGTTCGATTGCAGTGTGTACAACTGAATACCTCTACCTCTGTTATTGTATTGTGCTTGTACTTATATAAATTTTACTGTGACTAATTTTTAAGACTAACATAGTATAATTCAATTGTTACTAATATGATATGGACCTCATCTTAATGTAATTTTTTAATTTGTAGTGTTGTCCGAAATTAAATAAATTTTATTTATTTTATTTATTTATTTTATTTTATAAAGAGTGACCCAACCACTCACCAGTCACTGTAATAGTTTAGCTCACAAGTAAATATCACGGGTAATTGAACAGCGATGGGTCCGGCTCTGCTTCTTGTTCGGTCCCGCGGTGTGTTACTAGCTGTTAAAGAATTGTTCTTGTTTCTATACGAGTTTATGGGCAACCCTACAAGTTTGAGAATGGAGCTGGAGGCATTTTGAGATAAAAGTGAAGCCTTGAAGAAAACAGAAAACTTGTAAGAAATGAAAGCGAACGTTTGTAATAAAAAATATGATGAGAGTTTACATCAAATCAATAATAAAATGTTATAATTGTTAAGACTGAGTGCTTCACTGGCGCAGTGGGCGAGGGTCCGCTTGCGGCGCAAGAGGTAGCGAGTTCGATTCCCGCCGAGGGTGAAAGTGTTTGTATGTTCTGCAAGCACTTTCTCCTTGGTCTGGGTGTTTAATATTTATAATAAAAACTAGTCGACCCGACAGACGTTGTCCTGTCCCACGTCTCAAAAAAGAATATCCAGTTGACCGTATTGTAAATCTAAACCATTCCCAGATCCCCTTGAACACACACAAAAAATTTCATCAAAATCGGTCTAGTCGTTTGAGAGAAGTTCAGTGACATACACACTCACAGAAGAATTATAATATATATAAAGATATCTATAATGTATGACTATTATATAAAGTATATCAGATATCTAGTACCCGAAACACAAGCTTAGAGCTTACCACGGGGCTAGATGTTGTTGTGTGGATTGTTTGTCGAGCACATAGATGTCGGATGTCAAAAACATTGACATGCTAGTCTAACCAACCCTGTGGTTTGTGTGACAAGTAGTACTACCACGAGTTGCCACTAACGACTGTTGAAGATTACAACATGTTGTTTTCCCATACATTTGACAGATTATAGTAAAATTCAAGTTGTTAAAAATCTGTCAAGTGCATGGGATTACAACATGTTGTAATCTCCAACAGTCGTAAGTGGCTACTCGTGGTAGGGCTAAAGAGCTCAGTCGATCGACAGTCCGTAGTCCCAAAAATAAAAAAAATAAAGTTTTGTGGGGAAATAGGGGAGAATTAAATAAAGGGAGGTTGGAAAAATATCGCATATCTAATATTATAATAATAAAACCATTTATTTCCGACTACAGACACACAAAGATATAGAAAAATAAAGAAATATAAAATAATACAGTTACAATATAATACAGAGAATATTTGTTGCAAATGAATGAACAGTTGCAAATTGTGTGTTTTTTTTCCGCCCGCACCAAGAGAGTTGAAATGCATCTTTCAATATTGAATTTATCTGTTCTCAAACTCGAAGACTTTGTTTGACAAAGTGATTAAAATATCATGATTTTAAACATTAGTAATCAATTTATATGAAATTGAATGTTATGATGTAACTTGTTTATTTAACTCCTTGACCCTCACCTCAGGTAATAAGGTCAGGTAAGCGGTAACCGGTTACCGCTTGGGGATTAATAAGGTACCGGGTAAAACGGGGTGGATAGAATTCAAGAGGTGAATGGAAATGAAACCAAAAAAAGTTTTTTTCTGGCAATTATTAACAAACATTTTCAAATAGAAACGCCAAATTCTACTTTTTTGTAAACTACAATATTTTTTTCTTGACATGGCGAGACTGATTTGCTGTTGACGTTAGAAGTTTAAAAATAAAAACACGTTGAAAGTGAGTCGTCGTGAGACGTTAATTTGTGGTCCTCAAAACTTTATCAATATCTCTTTAGTAAAACGAATTCTTGTAAAATTCAAAGTTGTGGTGTAGTTGGCAGTTCATCGTGGTTCATTTTAATGTAAAGGTAAGTAAAATTATGTTGTATAATTAAATTAATGGCTAAAATTGTAAACCAAGTCAATTTTATTCAAACTTTGGGGTTAATAGAAATGCCAAAGAGGCGAACAGATACGTAGTATGGGGTCAATAGATATGAAGTACGGGGCTAATAGAAACGGGATAGGTTTTAATAGAAATAAGAAGGGGGTGTATAGAAAATTATGTGCTAGGGCTGCCACCAAAATATTATTAGGTAGGTACATCATTTTTCATAGAATTCAACTGTGTGGTTGTCTGTGGCCTCCTAAACGAATGGACACCTATTGGTGCGGTTTTTTGTGTTCAAAAGCTGACGATATTTTATATATCTATACTAATATTATAAAGCTGAAGAGTTTGTTTGTTTGTTTGTTTGTTTGAACGCGCTAATCTCCGAAACTACTGGTTCGAATTGAATAATTCTTTTTGTGTTGGATAGTCCAGTTATCGAGGAAGGCTATAGGCTATATAACATCACGCTACGACCAATAGGAGCAAAGATATAGTGGTAAATGTGTAAAAAACGGGAGAAATTGTTCATCTTTAAAGCCTTCCGTTGCGTGCGCCGTGAAAACGGTTCAAGATACACAAAAAATATGTATTAAAGAATAATAGCTCTTTTAATGATCTAAAAAACAGTCCGCGATAGTATATGTCTATCTTTTAAGATTAACTCACAAAAACCGTTTTTATGGTACTTACCTAATTTGGTCGAAATAATTTGTTTAAGTTGTATCAACATAAGAATATTAATCTTTATTCAAATAAATATGTTGTTGGTTAAGAGTACTTCATCCATTATAACGCGGGTAGCACCGCAGGGCACAGCTAGTTAGTTATAATTTATGAATATTCGTTCAGGCGTTCAACAACTTATTTTTGGAAAGTGACAGCCCTGACGATTTTTTCGATTCGCCCCATATGACGCTTCTTTTGACCCCAATTGCGGGTAAATAGAAATCTAACATATTTTTACATTTTACGATAAAATCAAAGCATTATCTATATATTTTCATGATAGGATAGTATTAATTGAACTTCGAGACATAATAAAAAACACTATTATGATAGCCAATCATACAAAAATCAATGGAGAAATAAAAACAAACTTCAAAACCATGTCTATCCACCCCGTTTTACGGAAAAAGATAAGACATAAATGCTATGCTTAATTCAAAACATCATAATTTTCAGAATTATGCTTATAATTTTGAGTAAAAGTCTCTTTTGTTGGACTTATCTATTAACCTCCGACCAAAAAAGAGGGGTGTTATAAGTTTAACGTGTCGTTCTGTCTGTGTATCTGTCTGTCTGTTTGTCTGGGACATCATAGCTCCCGAACGGATGGAACGATTTCAATTTGTTTTTTTTTGTATTAAAGGTGAGTCTGGCGCGAGTGTTCTAAGACATGTTTCATGAAAAGCGGGTTGTGCCGTTTAAAAGTTATGGGGGTTAGAGTGGGGAAGGAAACCCGAAAATCTGCAAATATACAAGTACAATATATAAGTGGGGTATGAAATGAAAGCGCATCGCGTGCATATTACATAATATTATGGTGTTTTACTGTAGGAAATTAAGGCATTGGAATCGGGGGTTTTTCTTAAATTGTAAATTAAGATTTATTTAAATAATTGTAATGTGTGCTTAGATTAGCGGCCTACGGTGAATATTTGTATCAATGTGAGCGGCTACACCTACGTCACTTCTGAATATTGTAGCGAGCAACGAAACACAAATTTATTTATGCTATTAGACCATGAATATCGAGCCCTTACGCAATGTTTTAGCGCGCCAATACGACACGAATATTCGACCGCCCATGTAGACGCACCATTACAATCAACTGTTATTTCTGTTTAAGTAAATAAATAAATATTGCCGGAAAATCCACACAACAACATCTAGCCCCGTGGTAAGCTATAAGCTTGTGTTACGGGTACTTGACATCTGATATCTATACTTCTATATCTATACTATAATATAAAGAGGAAAGGTTTGATTTTTTGTTTGTTTGTTTGTCTCGAATAGGCTCTGAAACTACTGCACCGATTTAAAAAATTCTTTCACCATTCGAAAGCTACACTATCCCTGAGTGACATAGGCTATATTTAGTTTTCAAAAATAATATGATTTCTTACCAAACTCCGATAATGTAACCCATGGTGAAAAAAAAGAACCTAAAATCTTTCTTTAATCGCGAATGCTGCGAAAACTATTGAATATATAACAAAGTAATGTATTACAACTTTGTAGAACTTATCATTATCTACAAAAAACGTCGTTACACCATATCTCTAACTATTATAGTTTTGTGACAATAAGCGATTTTTTTGAAAAAATAAACCTAAAATCTTTATTTAATCGCGAATGCTGCGAAAACTATTGAATATTATAACAAAGTGATGTATTACAACTTTGTACAACTTATCATTATCTACAAAAAACGTCGTTACATCATATCTCTAACTATTATAGTTTTGTTACAATAAACGATTTTTTATAAAAAAAAATTAAAATACCATTTTTGACATGTTTGACATTAAATTACCACCAAAAAACGTAAAATAAGTTGAGTATACAGTTTTTTTAGCTTTTTTCTGCTCTTTCGAATAGCATAATAATAGAATTCTAGCTTAAAAAAATACAGTTACGCTACATGTTTTAACTGTGAATTTGCAAACTTCCGTCGAAATTATGTTGTAACTTAGTAGGTATGTGATCCATTTACATAAGTCGAATTGTTGTATTCCTATCCTATGACCACAGAAGGTTAAGTTGGTGTATGTATCTTGGCAAACCAGCATTGCTCTTACACTAATTCTTAGCTTGAACGAAAAATTATAACCACACATACACCAATAAAAAACCAACTTTCTTCAAAAAATAAGGTTACACCAATTGACCCGAACCAAGTTTATGTTTGTTGTCGGTTGCACCAATTTGAGCATTGCAATCAATAGTATGTTTTCTCTTACCTTAATCTTCTTAAAAATAATAAATCTAAATTTAAAATATAAGAAAAACCCCCGATTCGAATCCTTCAATCTCCTTTAAAGTAAAACACCATAATAATGTGTAATGTGCACGCAATGCGCTTTCATTTGATACCCCACTCGAGATTTTTACAGATTTTCGCTTTTCCTTCCTTACTCTAACCCCCACAATTTTTAAACGGCACAACCGATTTTCATGAAACATATCTAAGAGCACTCGCGCTAGACTCACCTTTTAAACAAAAAAAAAACTAAGATGAAATAGCTTCATCCGTTCGGGAGCTATGATGTCCCAGACAGATAGACACGTCAAACATATTATGACACCCCTCTTTTTTTGTCGGGGGTTAAAAATGAATCGCAAAATGTGTTGCTAAGCGCATAACTCAACAACGCCTATACCAATTTAGCCAATTTATTTTTTTTAATGTTTGATGGAGTTTAAGGATGGTTTTTACGGAGAGAAAAATTCAAATAATTTTGAAACAATTTTGAATAATTACCCGTGCAAAGCCGGGGCGTGCCGCTAGTACTTAATATAATAGATATACATACAATGCATATGAGGTATTTTCTATACTTCTATACTATAATATAAAGAGGAAAGGTTTGATTTTTTGTTTGTTTGTTTGTCTCGAATAGGCTCTGAAACTACTGCACCGATTTAAAAAATTCTTTCACCATTCGAAAGCTACACTATCCCTGAGTGACATAGGCTATATTTAGTTTTCAAAAATAATATGATTTCTTACCAAACTCCGATAATGTAACCCATGGTGAAAAAAAAGAACCTAAAATCTTTCTTTAATCGCGAATGCTGCGAAAACTATTGAATATATAACAAAGTAATGTATTACAACTTTGTAGAACTTATCATTATCTACAAAAAACGTCGTTACACCATATCTCTAACTATTATAGTTTTGTGACAATAAGCGATTTTTTTGAAAAAATAAACCTAAAATCTTTATTTAATCGCGAATGCTGCGAAAACTATTGAATATTATAACAAAGTGATGTATTACAACTTTGTACAACTTATCATTATCTACAAAAAACGTCGTTACATCATATCTCTAACTATTATAGTTTTGTTACAATAAACGATTTTTTATAAAAAAAAATTAAAATACCATTTTTGACATGTTTGACATTAAATTACCACCAAAAAACGTAAAATAAGTTGAGTATACAGTTTTTTTAGCTTTTTTCTGCTCTTTCGAATAGCATAATAATAGAATTCTAGCTTAAAAAAATACAGTTACGCTACATGTTTTAACTGTGAATTTGCAAACTTCCGTCGAAATTATGTTGTAACTTAGTAGGTATGTGATCCATTTACATAAGTCGAATTGTTGTATTCCTATCCTATGACCACAGAAGGTTAAGTTGGTGTATGTATCTTGGCAAACCAGCATTGCTCTTACACTAATTCTTAGCTTGAACGAAAAATTATAACCACACATACACCAATAAAAAACCAACTTTCTTCAAAAAATAAGGTTACACCAATTGACCCGAACCAAGTTTATGTTTGTTGTCGGTTGCACCAATTTGAGCATTGCAATCAATAGTATGTTTTCTCTTACCTTAATCTTCTTAAAAATAATAAATCTAAATTTAAAATATAAGAAAAACCCCCGATTCGAATCCTTCAATCTCCTTTAAAGTAAAACACCATAATAATGTGTAATGTGCACGCAATGCGCTTTCATTTGATACCCCACTCGAGATTTTTACAGATTTTCGCTTTTCCTTCCTTACTCTAACCCCCACAATTTTTAAACGGCACAACCGATTTTCATGAAACATATCTAAGAGCACTCGCGCTAGACTCACCTTTTAAACAAAAAAAAAACTAAGATGAAATAGCTTCATCCGTTCGGGAGCTATGATGTCCCAGACAGATAGACACGTCAAACATATTATGACACCCCTCTTTTTTTGTCGGGGGTTAAAAATGAATCGCAAAATGTGTTGCTAAGCGCATAACTCAACAACGCCTATACCAATTTAGCCAATTTTTTTTTTTTAATGTTTGATGGAGTTTAAGGATGGTTTTTACGGAGAGAAAAATTCAAATAATTTTGAAACAATTTTGAATAATTACCCGTGCAAAGCCGGGGCGTGCCGCTAGTACTTAATATAATAGATATACATACAATGCATATTATTATGAGGTATTTTGTAGATATATATTTTTTATTATACATACTAAACACCCAGACCAAGGAGAAAATGCTTTCAGAACATACAAACACTTCATGTTCATGTTTCTTTCTTATTTCCCTCGTTAAATACGGTTTCTTAAAAGATTGGCATATAGAGGTATATCTATAATAATAATTATTATTATAATAATAACTCTTTATTACACACAAAGATAAACATAACAAAAAGGGACTTAAAGCTAAATACAAAATGCGTAATGGGCGGCCTTATTGCTTAAAGCAATTTCTTCCAGACAACCTTTGGATGGAGCGGAACATGCTCATATATGCCACTGATCTATGTTTTAAACGAATCGAGGCTTTGGCAAAAGGTGTGCAAAGGGCCATTAAGCAAAGTGTTTCCAAAGCTTAATCGTTACTTATGCCTACGATTTAATACAAAAATATAATTTTAAGGTCTTTTAAATTATTACAATACAAATTAAATTATTCAACATGTTTTGGTTATTGTTACTCTTGTAATGCAGCCAAAACAAGATACAAGATTATTTATTTCCATTGTTTGGTTTTACAAAACTTAGACATGTCAAAAATAAAATACAAAAAACAAAATAAAAATCATAGGTGCATAAAGACCTATAAGAAATGTAACAACTACGTTATTATCTTTTTTTTTATGAATTAAGACGCATCCGTGACTTTCTTACATCTTAATCTTTTTCTTCATATAAAAATCAAGAACTATCTGTTTAACGTTAAATGTGAGGTTTATTACTTAAAAATCGTCTTATTAAAAAAAACATATAACAAATTTTAATAGAAATATTGCCATGTTACTGTTTACTGTTTGTATTATATCTAATAACTAGCGGCCCGCCCCGGCGTCGCACGGGTATAAAATTTTCCCGGAAATTATTCGAATTTTTCTCGCCGTAAAAACCATCCTATCTCTCAAGTTGGATCGAACTGCACATGGTGTGCGAATTTTATTATAATCGGTTAAGTGGTTTAGGAGTCCATTGAGGACAAACATTGTGACACGAGATTTATATATATTAAGATAATAGAGATTAAACTTTTTTAATATTATCATTCTGTACTCCATAAAGACTTAAATCACGATAAATAAAAAAAATAGTAAATTACATTTAATGAGCCGTCTTTCAATTCAGCTTTCCGACCGTTGCGAATGTAAATTTATAATATCCGCACTGCGTTTCCGCAAGCAGATAATCACAGTATTTACAAAACCGTTCATGCAATTTGCAAATAAATAAACCAAATTAAGGCTACTTTTGGTTACAAACTTTTTACTTCCATTGATGAAATAAACTCATTAACGAATAAAATGCTCGAAGTCATTTGACTGACGTATAACTACATAATTTAAGTATTATTCTATTTGTGCAAATATATATTACATAATATCTATTATTATTAATAATTATGAAGGGGGTTCCCAGACAACAAACTTAACGAACATGATTTTTCATAAGGTTAAGCGACGTTACGCAAGGCCAGTACTTGGATGTGTGACCGCTAAAACTGCCTCTTTTTGCACAATTTTTTTTTTTTAAAGTCCCCTGCGCGTGCTGACGAAACAGTGGCATATATGAAAATAAATAAAAAATAACTGTATCAATAAAAGCCGTGTTGGCTAAGTGGGAGGACACTCGACTTTCATTCCGAAGGTCGTGGGTTCAAACCCCGCCACGCACCTCTGGATTTTTCTTCTTGAGAAATTTATGTGCGCTATAAACACGTGCTTTAACGGTGAAGGCAACATCGTGAGGAAACCGGCATGTTCTGAGAACTCTAAAAGAGTTTGAAGGACATGTGACATTCACCAACCCGCACTTGGCCAGCGTGGTGAATTAAGGCCTAATCTCTCTCGTCAAGAGAGAAGTCCCTGTGTCCCAGCAGTGGGAACGTTAATAGGGTGATGATGATGATGAGTCGTTAGTTCAAACCTCGCCGCGAACCTCTGGATTTTTCTCCCAGACAAAAATATGAGCGGTTTTAACACGTGCTTTAACGGTGAAGGCAAACATCGTGATGAAACCGGCATGTTCTGATAACTTTGAAGAATTTGATAGACATGTGACATTCACCAACCCGCACTTGGCCAGCGTGGTGAGTTAAGGCCTAATCTCTCTCGTCAAGAGAGAAGTCCCTGTGCCCCAGCAGTGGGGACGTTAGTAGGGTGTTGGCGATGATGATTTTCAGTAACTACTGGTCTGATTTGATTGATTGAATATTTAAATTGATCGATTCCGATTTGATTATGCCGTTGCACGTGTTTTTTTAATTTACCCGCGGTATAAAATAGCCTATAACCTTCCTAGATAAATAAGCTATATAAAACTAAAACAAAGTTTCAAATCGATCCAGAGAAAACAAAGTCTTTAGATAAACAGTATTAGTATAGATATACCTAATTTAATATTGTAATTAAGTTTTTTTAAAAAGTGTGAAGGACATGTGACATTCACCAACCTGCACTTGGCCACCGTACTGAATTAAGGCATAATCTCTCTCGTCCCAGCAGTGGGAACATTAATTAATAGGGTGATGATGATGATAATAAATACTATAATTTCAGAAAGTCTCTTCTCAAGTTTACGTAGCGTTTGATATCTTGTCACAAATGTTGGAGACATGGAAAAATGTTTAAAGAAACTTTAATTGAATTTTTTATCTTACTAAGCATATTGCGCTTTGACATGACAGAATAAGGTTTAAAATTATGTAGCTTAGTCTCGTTTTAGGGTTCCTGGGAATCATTTTATGAATATATCATAAGATCTCCTGAAAATCTGGGCATCACGCCTGAAAGTAGTGATAACTTAAAATAGCGCTCGCTGTAAGAAAGAGAAAACTACCGCCGACTGCCTGCCGTATGCGTGAAAGAGATGCCAGATGTCATGAACGTTACCTATCTAACAGTTCCAATTCCCATAAAATGTTATAAAATTTTTTTTTTCTTTTATTCTTGTTAAAAAGGTTGTAGTATATGTATAGGTACTTAGGTTATAAAATCGCATGAACTACTGCTCTGATTTGATACTTATTTTTACTTTAAAGAAGGATGCATGGGCTATTTTAACGCGTTAAAATATGTTGGTGGCCGTGGCTTTAAAAAAGGAGTATTCTTATAATATTGAAGACACCCAGATTTTTTTTATTTTTTTTTATCTGGAACTTGCTCTAATCTCTTTCCTTCGTTGTAAATCTAACCTGCATTTATACCTAAAGCGTATCTGGACACATTCTCTAGACTCTGTAATTCAATTCTTATTAATACAACTAAAGTTTTGGGTTCGCAGCAGCCGTTGCAGTCCAAAAACAATAGGTTACATTTTTGCAACGAAATCTCATATCAAAAGCTCAAACATTATTAAGCAAGAAAAGCATCTGGTGCTATTTTGTTACTATTTTACTCAGCTGAACATGAGCTAAGTATATAATTAAAGAAATACGGTTTTCTGGCGCCACCATTAATGTTTAATGGACGCATGCACCCTTATATTTAACCTCCGACCAAAAAAGAGGGGTGATTTAAGTTTGACGTGTCTGTCTGTCTGTCTGGGACATCATAGCTCCCGAACGGGTGGAGCTTCATTTTATTTTTTTTTTGTATGAAAGGTTAGTTTGGCCTGGGTACTTTTAGACATGTTTAATGAAAATCGGTTGAGCCGTTTAAAAGTTATGGATGTTAGAGTGGGGAAGGAAAACCGAAAATCTGCAAATATACTCGAGTGGGGTATCAAATGAAAGAGCATCGCGCGCACATTACTAAATATTATGGTGTTTTAGTTTTAAAGAAATTAAAGCATTGAAATCGGGGGTTTTTCTTAAATTTTAATTTAAGATTTATTGTTACACAGGGACAGAGAGTCCCTTTGTTGCAGTAAGAGTCCCTGTGTTGCAGTAGTCGTCAAGAGATGACGAGACAGGTCCACGTATGCCACATACTTTTAGGATTTTTTTAAATATTATCACTTAAAACGGGTAACATACCATGATTTAACTGTTTTTTTTATGCTTAATAAGCCTTCATTTGACCACAATCTCACCTGATGTAAAGAGATGAAGTGGTCTAAGTTGGGGCATGATGACCTAGAAGGGTAGGTGGCTTCTCCGGACCACATTACGAAACACGAAACAATCGTTTCACGCACTGGCCCAGCCCAGAATGTTAAAACCTAAAAGCCAATTAAAAAAAAACACACAACTTCCAAGGTGATAGTCGATTTAACGGAACACTCATACATCATGTTTTGAAAAGACGGTTTATTTTAGGCGCTACTGCACAATTTTTATTTATTTATATTTCGAGTGGTACATAATAATTTGTCAAAACAGTGTAATAAAAAACATGTAATCTTCTTTAAGTTTCTTTAGATATAATATACCTAGTAATTATCAATATTGCGTCTGAGTATACCAAGTTTGGTGACATACATACAGGTGACACCTAGATTACAGCATCTACTAACCCCAAACTAAGCAGAGCTTGTATATGGTGGATGTGACTGATATACTACATAGATACATTTTGTTTTTTGTAAATACCTACTTAAAATACATAGATTTGGGGTAATGTCCCGTCTATTTGTGCATTAGTATGTAATGTAATAATATGCATTACATTAGCACTAGGCAGCCTTATAGTTAGGTTAGAGAAGGTTAGAAACAAGTAAACGTTTTTAAGTAACTTTTAAAGATAGTTTCATCTGCAATCGCAAATAAACAATAAAATCAAAAACTAAAAACTAAAACATATTGATCCTACTGAACATCAATAGGATTTTAAGTAGAAATCAATATATAAAAAAAAAAACATTTAGGTTGTGAGTACTAAATAATGTCTCAAATCGCAAAAAATGCTTACCACGAAGCTATTATGAGGATTGTCCAACTTTATGTATGAATTTTATAAAATGGTATTAATAGCAGGAGCGGCTCTATCTTACCCTCACCTGTCTTTTAACCCTTAATCTTCAAAAGCTTTGAGATCTCGTAGCAGTCTATTTGTGTTTCATCAAAGCAGACACTTGCAGACGCTTCCTCGCTTCTTTGTGAGACGAGGTTAGTAAACACAGCTCCTACTATTACGGGTTACAAAGTGTGAACTGTTTCTGAGCAGTTTTTAATTTCTTGCTGAGGGGTCAAGTGCTTGTATGTTCTACAAGCATTCTCTACTTGGTCTGGATGTTGAATGTGTATAATAAAAATATAGTGTCAACCGGGGTTATTATGAGACGAAAACAACAACTTTTGCAATTTCAGGCTTTGAAAAACAGTTTATATTATGACTGAAATTGTTATACTATATAATGGCAAGTTTTATGTATTACTATCAATTTTCTAATAAAGATTCAAAATAATAGACTTTTGACATAAAATATGTGTCTCATATTTTACCACCTCTATGGGATAAATATGAAACATCGTTGTCCAAATATAATACTGCATACAATTTCTACAGTTTACGACTTATTTTACCGCTCGAGTTATCTTAAGACAGAGTGTGGTAAAATTATACAAAACAGCTTTGACAGTCTAAAAAATCTCATTATTTTTATTTTTAATATTAGAAAAATCAACGTTCTATAATTCTTAGCTTATTTTCTATGTCTTTGTAATGTTATTACTAGGTAAACAAGTACTTAGTTCAAAATGAAAACAATACTACCTACTTGACTATTGAGTTCTCAATTAGAACACACATATACAAATACAACTACGACGTACTTAAATACTCTATAATAAAAATATACCTATATTGTATGTCTATTAAATTAAGTACCTATATCAGATGTCATGCTCAGGCTAAACTATTGTTATGTGAATTGGCTAGCAATATTTATTTTGTTTATTAAATGTATAAGATAATACAAGTACCACTATTTATTTTTAAAGTACCTGATAAATTAAATAATTTATCAATCTAGAGATAATTTTTACTAGAACCTGATCTTTAATCTTGTTGGTGTATTTTTTATTTCTATAACTGGGGTGTAAAGTGTCCCAAGCGAGTAGTTAAGTAAGCTGGACGCGAGTAATTACGGGTTAAAGTCCGCGTTACATTGTTTGCAATTGTTTCAATTAACCCTGTGTTTGCGTCCCGTGATATTAACCGCTGTGTACATAATATGAGCAGTTCATAATTTACTGCTTAATTTTTTTTTATTCTTTGAAATTTATGCCAACGTCATCTATGAATTTGCTATTATTTATAATAAATAATAATCTTAATTTTAAATTTAAGAAAAACCCCCGGTTAACAATGCCTTAATTTCATTAAAAGTAAATCACCATAATACTTTGTTACTTACGCGATACATCATTGATCATTTGATACCCCACTCGAGTATTTTCAGATTTTCGGTTTTCCTTCCCCACTCTCACCCCCATAACTTTTAAACGGCTCAACCGATTTTCATGAAACATGTCTAAGAGCACTCGCGCCAAACTCACCTTTTATAAAAAATAAAACTTAATTGAAATCGCTCCCTCCGTTCGGGAGCTATGATGTCCCAGACAGACAGACAGACACGTAAAACTTATAACACCCCTCTTTTTTGGTCGGGGGTTCAAAATAGGCAGTAAGTGACCCAGTAGGTATATATTATGGGCTCTCTTTAAATAATGTTTGTAGTACATTAATTGATATTATAATATCTCTCTAGATAATGTTTGTAGTACATTTGAAATATAATATTTTAACACTGTATTTTTATTTTCAACTGTCCAAAAAATGTATGTAAATGAAATTAAACCTTAATTCGTAATATTTGCTGTTTATATTTTTAAGAATACATTAATATAATTTACAAAGCACTTTTGACGTGACAACGTCTTATAAATTGGTTTGCCGGGTGACACTTCAAGAAACTGCGTTACGCTCCGCTCACGTTATGCGCTCACAATGAGAGCGAGTGAGAGGCACGCGTCCTTTCCACTCGGGCATGGTAAGCCCGCCTAAGAGCGAGAGAGACAGACGTAAAAAGTGAAAGGCACGCGTCCGTACGTATCAATACGTATGTATGTGTAAAGGTAAAAATAAAATTTTGTTAATATGAAATTCAGTGCGAGATTCTTTGTATAAATTAATGTTTTAAATATAATTCTTTGTATAAATAAATGTTTTAAATTGTTACTACTATTTCATCCTTCTTCCTACTATACGAATGAATATTCACATTAAAATTATTTTACCACTCAAAGTCGTTGTCACGTAAAACTTTCGCCCGTATACCGACTTTACAGGCAACCAATTTTTTTTTTCATGTTTATTTTGGTTCAATTATAAATAGTATTTAAACGGTTGACAATAACACGGAACCTTCAGTATATAATCGAATTTATTTTATATGTACATCTATTATTCATAACACAGCCTCATTTCGTTAGGATATGCATGAATTTCAAAGTCGGTAAGTGGGTTAAGCCCGCCTCAATCAAGAAGGACAAATGAAAGCTTTTAAATAACCTTAGTCTTGAATTGTCTAAATGAAAAGCAGTCTACAATTCAAATATTTTAAATTCAAAACGATACAAATTAAAACAGCCCAAACTCTAAATTCCACAAACGTCCAATTAAATGTGCCTTTCACCTCAAACAAAAGAAACGAGCTTAAAATCTTTAGAAACCGTTTGAAATTCAAGAAGTTTTGGCCCAAATTAAAACGTTTTCGGGCTTTTGAGCCCTTTTCAGGCGTTGGCTATGGCTCGCAGCTCCAGTTTCAATCTCGTTTCAATTTGTTTCGGGCCAAAATTTGCATAATACATACTATTCGTCACCAACATCATCACCCTATTAACGTTCCCACTGCTGGGACACAGGGACTTCTCTCTTGACGAGAGAGATTAGGCCTTAATTCACCACGCTGGCCAAGTGCGGGTTGGTGACACATGTACTTCAAACTCTTTAAAGATCTCGGACAATGCTGGTTTCCTCACGATGTTCGCCTTTACCGTTACAGCATTTGTTTTAAAGCGCACATACATTTTGAAGAAGAAAAATCCAGAGGTGCGGGGTTTGAACCCACGACCTTCGGAATGAAAGTGGAGTGTGCTCCAACTTAGCCAACACGGCTTAATATATAATACTTCTAGCGGCCCGCCCCGGCGTCGCACGGGTATAAAATTATCCCGGAAATTATTCGAATTTTTCTCGCCGTTAAAACCATCCTATGGATCGAACTGCACATGGTGTGCGAATTTTATTATAATAGGTTAAGTGGTTTAGGAGTCCATTGAGGACAAACATTGTGACACGAGATTTATATAATAATATTAAGATTGGTAGGTGCCAACTGCCGGCTGAAGTACGCACAGACTAGGCTCTCGTTGGATCAAATCACATGAATGTATAATTCTATTTGTTCAACAATCAGTGGATTTGAAGCGTGTTTGAGCGTGGAAACTTTACGAATAATAAATTTATTAATCTCGTACGTTTATTAATTTCATGTAATTAAATTTTGACCGACAAATGAAAAAATAATAGTATATTAAGTTGGAAGGTTTGTTAGCTCTGTTTTTGGAGTTTACTCCTTAAGAAACGATTTGAGTTATAAGGCCCGGTACGGAAATTTTATGAGGAGTAAAATCAAAGTGTAACACGAAAAATTGAGGCGTTACGTAGAAAGAGACAAACATATATATCTGTAGGATTGAACGTGTAAAAGAATGAGATGGAATACATTACACAGCGTATCTCATTCTCGCTGCTGTATTTTATTTATATTATTTTGTAATATTCTTTATGTAATACGCTTTATTGAAGTAAAGTAATATAAATAATCCGAATAATTACAGATATAATCGCTCATTGAATGCAAAACAGCCACAAATCAGAAACCTAATTTTTTACAGGAGAGCTGAAACAAAATTTAAAAAATGTTTTTTTGGAAAAAAATCTATTTTTATTATTAAATATAAAGATTTTAATATCTCATTGGTTTCCTAATTTTTTGCTCTTTCTTTTTAAATAATGACCACTGTGATAGCACTGTTCCAACCTGATAAAAACAACAAAAGCCGTTTTTGCATTCAAAATTTTAACCAATGTTAGGGTACTTATCTCAAAAATTTAAAACAAATATTAAAATGAAACAAGCTTTTTTAATCGTTTATTAAGAAAATAACTGTAAAAAAACAAATTACTCGCAGTAAATCCAAAATGATCCAACTATTCAAAATAGCATCACAAAACTAGACATTGTTTTATCGTTTTAGGTTAAAAATCGCGATATCAATTTCACCTAACCTAAAATTATCTTAAAATAATCTTTAAATTCTCAAAATATTCATTCTACTTAAAAAACTATAAGCACAAATCTAAAATTTAATTGCTGAAAGCTTAACATTAAAAGATATGAAATTAGGCTTAAAAAATTAGTACAATTTAATACTAACTATTTTATTATTTAATCACAAACTGTATGGCTAAAATCACATAAGTAGTTTTTAAGTCACAGCCTGTACGGCTAAAATCACAAAAGTAATACGAGTATCTAAGACAGTCTTTAAATCACAAAATAACCTGATTAATATCTAAGACATTTTTTTTGGCACGTTTATAAATACCTCTCTTTTTTAGATTTTTTTTTCTTTTATATGCAAGTCGTACTTTTCTTTCAAAAGCGATTTATCATCTGCATTTAGCTAAGCTGTACATTCTTCACACTTCACACAGAAGGAGATGATAAAGTCCTCCTTGAATTTATAATATATTTTATATGAAACTTGACTGTGAAAAATGTGACTTATTTTCTTCTTTGCACTTGTCAACTTAAAGCGATGCAAAGACGCAATTGACATGATTCCCTCAATATATTCAGTTCCATGCTGGGTGGTTGACAATGCTAGGAGGCTGGATGTCAATGCTAGAGGGCTGGGTGTCAATACTAGGAGGCTAGGTATCATATCAATGCTAGGAGGTTGGCTGTCAATACTAGGGGGCTGGATCTTAATACTGGGAGATTGTGTTTGTTCAGTCTCTAAGATAGGTGGCTCAGTGTCAGAAGGCAGCTTTTCCCTGTTGTTGGGTTCATCATCTGCCCTAGAAGGTCACGTTTGGGGTGAGGGGTGACAAAAATTGGTAATTCATCCGTTTTTTGTCTATGTGTTTCTCAGGACGAAAAATAGGATCCTTTTCACTATCGTTCGAGGAAAAATCAGATAAACTAGATGCTGTAGAACAGTTCGTATCACTGTCGTCAGAGTCGTTGTCTGATGAGTCACTAGGTGGAACGATTTTACTAGGTTTTTTCCAAGTTCTTAAGCTCTCTTCATCATCAGTCAATACTTAACAACGATATACGTTATCCGGCTGGCTGTCGGGGTAAGAGTCTGTATCAAAACTATAACGTGTGAAAATAACATGGTGCGAAGTTTCCGTGAAAACTAGCAATGTATTTATAATTAGTGACGAAGCTAAATTAATTTGAAAAATAAAGCTATGAACCAACCTATCAATTATGAGGTGCTAAATGGTAACCAATAACTGTATGAATGTAAACTCTAGAAAGTAAATGTTATTTACAAGTAAATAAAATTTTTATGATACTACAAATTTGAAAACATGCAGTTTAGCTGTACACGAATTATTATTACCTCTGTAATAATTAAATACAAAAAGTACACATTTGTAAATATGGCATCAGTTTATTTCATTTTGGAATGCAAAATGTACAGATTTAGAAATATGGCAATTGATTTATTTCATACTGGAATGCAAAAAGTACGTTTTCCAAAATATGGCTATGTTACATTAAAAAAATCGGAATGTGCTTACTTGAAATTGGAATGCAAAACGGACGCATTTCAAAAAGTGGCCCTTTTGCACAGAATAATTAATGAAATGTATGGTGTTTTCGTATTGTGGCTGTTTTGTATTGAACTTAAGTGCGTTCGCTCCTAGTTCTGGGTTGCAACTGACAAAATGGCGGTTTTGTTCTGAAGTTGGCGCGTAAGTCGGCCCAATACAAAAAGGGCGGTTGTTCAGATTGGCATCGAAATGAGCGAAAATGACGGGTGTCTTCAGCAAAACGTAAAATATTGCAGCTAAAGTGCCTAATTTTGAAATAAAACCATTTTCAAAAAATTTTGATTTATGGCGGTTTTGCATTCAATGAGCGATTATGTTTGTTTCTCTTATCATTTTAGCAGATGCTAACCCTTTTTTTCTATTCGATATACCTATAATCATAATTATCGTTCGTAAGGAGTAAACTCCGATCGTGCGTCGTAGCTGACACACACACACTTTTTTTTTGGTTTATTGTTTGCAAATTGAACACTTTTTGTTTATTTTTAAAGTTAGATAAGTCTTTTATTTGACCACAATCTCACCTGTTGTAAGGTGACGATGAGGTCTAAGATGGGGCATGAAGACTTAGAAGGTAGATGGCTTCTCCGGCGGAAGAATCGCTTCACGCACTGGTCTAGCCCGGGGGGTGGTGACAAGCCGCGGCCGAAGCCTACCACCAGAGAAAATACGAAGCCACAAAAACTGTAATTGTCCATAATATTTAGAAATTCTGTTACTGGGATAGCCTCATTCGAGTAATAATAATATTAATAGATTCAGAAGGCAGTACTTCTGGACTCGGTGCGTATCGTCAGGAAGTTCCTCTCTCTACAGCCCTAGTCATAAGTCGCTTGAGCCTAGCTTCGTGACCAGTGATTCTCCGTTTTGATATATTTTTTACAGTAGGTAGTTTTATATAATTTATTATAAAATAATAAATTATATAAAATAATGTAAAAAATATATTTTTGACGTGTTTAAAATGAAATAAAGATAATAATAACTCTATAATACACACCAAGATAAAACAAAACAAAAATGGACTTAAACCTAAATACAAATGCGTAATGGGTTGGTTTTTCACAAGTGCCAAGACCATTTATTAACTCTTCTGTTAACCTAAATAAAAACTTGCCTTTTTGAAAGCATGCTAGTAGGCGCCGTTATAGCCTCATAAACATGCCAGGAGCAATGAGTAGCATGCTAAAAATATTTTCCAGATTATCTACAATGTTCGCGATCAACTTGTAAAAAAGCTGTTCGTAACATATCCTCTTATGCATTGATCAGACCTATATCAAAATACTTGCAGGTGTTCGCAGAAATCTCTAACTGGACACTTGCGTAGCTGAAAGCATGCTAATTGGCGCCGGGCTAGCGTATAGCCTCATAAACATGCCACTAGCACTATATAACATGCTAAAAAGATATTTTAGATTGTAGAATCTATTGACTTTGCGAAAACACTGTTAAGGAAGATTTCCTTTTATTATTTGATCTAGCTGATCTGCCTCAAAGACAAGAAAACCACTTTTTAGCGGTAGATAAACCATAAAGTTTGTAGTTCACCGTAGTGTGAAAATCTAGCCCTCAATAACTTGCGTTATGGACGCTAGTTCCGTTTCTAACAAGTGCAAAGTGCACATTAAACCTTCGGTTCCATAAATCAGAGTGCAGCAGATACCGCGTGATAAACAGGCACTTACCTAACACACTTGCTTTGCTGAAAGCATGCTAATAGGCGCCGGGCTAGCGTTATAGCCTCATAAACATGCCACTAGCACTATGTAACATGCTAAAAAGATATTCTAGATTATACCGGTATGATGCGATCAGCTTTGAGATAGCTGGTTGCGGAAAATATCCTCTTAGATTTGCTATTTATCGTTCTCAAAAACATTTAGTCTTCGTTTCTAGGTAAATTCCTAAAGACTGTGTTAATTATTTTATTTATTTTATTTGGAAAACAAACAGATTAACGTACTAACTAAATCACAATACATGAATACACAATACAAGAAAGTATTATGTATTAGTTCCTTTGGTTTTTTAATAAATGATTGATTGATTGATTTACAAAGACGAAGTTGGTAATCAATAAAAAATATAAGTCAAATTGAAAAATTAATTTGTATATACTCACGTCACATTTTATTAAATACACTCGGTTCCAAAAATAACTTGTCAGACACATAAACCCGAATATTTACGAACTACGTATCAAACAAAAAAAAACAATTGATAATTTAATTGGAAACAAAAAGTAAAAATAAAACGTGTAAAATATTAATCTCGAAACTAAAGTAAATCATATTGTTCAGAAAATTAATAATTTTAGTACATTGAGCACCTCTGACAGCTTCCAGGCATGCTGAACACCAAATTTTGTAGTCAGTGCTGAGAAAAACCTTTACAAACAGTTTCAATAATATGTTATGTGAATCGCAACTAAAAATTTTGTATTTGGTTTTAATTTTTCTAACTTTAACAGTTCTAGAGAAATTTAGTGTTTAAGTTGATAAAGGTTTGGGTATATTTTTAGTTTGCTTAAACACAACTACCCAGGAACTACAATCGAAATAATATCGGATAAATATATTAAGTGATAAACCCCACTTTTAGGATAATCTTTTTTTATTTATGCAGAAAAAGGCTCAGTTTTATAATCTGTGTGCGAAGTTGCGTCTTAATCATTTTCTAAGTAAAATAAAACAAAACACAATGTTACATATAAGTGATTTTTAGGAAACCAATAAGCATTTACTACAGGAAAGTATTTGAATCTCTTGGAAATACCATAAAATATGATCAATGTCTTTGCATGAATTATGTGTGTTCACCTAATCTGTACACACATACAAGTAATAAAAACAGTCATAAGCTAAATTATTGCTTTGAATGTGACTCATTAACGGTGCTGCGAATCCGTTGATTTCTACTGCTCGTAACTAATTGAAAAGCTCATTACTTCAATATTTGATTTCATAGTCTGAGCTAAATTAACTGAAAAAAGTAAAAATAACGGACATTATTTGCAATGGAAGCTTGCACACATTTTGCAATTATATTTAGCCTTCATATTTGCTAAAGTTTTAACAACATGTTGACAATGAATGTTTGTGAACTATGCTTTCTAAGATGTTTAGCACAAATATTAGCAAAGATTTTTTGTATAATATAATCTTTTGACTCCACGTAGGGCTGTCAGAACAGGTGCTGGATGAAGTTAGTTTTGAACTCACAAAAAAAAATATTGTAGTTTATGTTTGGTTCTGGATGTTGCCAGGGGTTTCGTTGGTCCATTTATGGTACGATCATAATAGTCATTTATTGATAATATAGATTATAATTCACAATATTTTAACGTGGTTGCCCAATGCCACAACTTTTTCAAAATATAATAATAACTAATATCACAATAAATTTAAATGTTAAAATCTGAAATACATTAATAATTCATATAAACAATTAAAATAACTTATCCCCTTCATTACATATCAAGTAAATGGACTTAATAAATGTGCATGTGCATCTACCTTCTAGGTCTTCATGCTCCATCTTAGACCACATCATCACTTTACATCAGGTGAGATTGTGGTCAAATGAAGCCAGCATAAAAAGAATATATCTTTCAAGTGGCCAACCGTTTTCCATAAAACTTGCTGTATCGTAATGTAAGATATGACCTTTCATTGGATGCCTGTCGCGGTAAGTTACCAATGCCATTTATTCATTTAATTCCTCATATCTTTCAAATCGCTTGGCCAGTTTTTATGTAGCATACTTTTGACTAAACTATTTTTCCAACAAAAGAAGCGGGAAAGGGGAACCTACGAGTAAAGGTTTTTTTTTTACTTTGGTGTCTCAGCTAAAATAATATGACAATATTTCCCGGTCCTCACATTATGTACACTTAACGTAACCTATTTAAAAAAATATATTTAGATGTTAAATTATCAAATAGACAATTTAATTATCTGCCTATTTCGGTTTATAAGATATATAATATATTATATCCTAGCCGATCTCGGCCATGGCGACTGCGTCACTGGATAGGAATTTTAACTAGAAGATTTTTTATAAGATATAGACAGATATCCATACAGATGAAACGACAAATGCGAAGTCTGTCTTGTTTTAAAGGTTGGTAACGTATACATAAGGTCTATACCTTATGTATACGTTACCCTTAAAATGAAAATTTATCATTACATTAAATTTTGACTTTGGACTCGCATGTAGGTATTATTTTTTATTATATAATTTCTTGATTCATATTTGATCTACTTATTTGGTTATATTTTAGTGACTTGCATGCCATTTCTCATAATTTGTACAGCAAAGTTGGTAAAAGATGTTGATACCGACACACATATTGGACTGTAAACCATACATTCACACAATGTTTCTGCAAATGAATGACCTTTATCTTTAAAAGACCATCAAAATTTCGTTAGTAGGTACCTAAGCTTAGAGCGTCAAGTCTTGTGACTTGACGCTCCAAGTTCAATCAAGCCGAAGCCTTCACGCGCCGTCAAGCATCAAGCTGACATGAAACCTGCATTTGACGATTCTCTACCAGGTAAGTCTGGTTCAAGTTACAAACCGATACATTGGTATATGTTTTAGTATGTATTATCTATGTGGATGACATTTTTGAAATTATAAGTTACAACAAATTAAGAGATTATTGTTTATGGTTGCCATTTTTGCTGACTGACCCGATTTTGAACGATCTTTAATTTTTGGTTCTTTTTAATCTTAACCGACTTTCAACTTTTTTACTTCGATGCGTTTTTTTTTCTAAATGTAATGTCGTATTTACAAAAAATATAATTATACCTATCAACAGCGCTGCTGAAATTATTTTGATGATTATATTTGTGATGTATATTTTATAGTATTTATTTAATACTATGCAATTATTAATTCCTATTAATTTATTTTATTTAAGTGACTTTTACCATGATTTTATTTTGCTTTTTCTTTTGTTTGTGTTATTTTATTAGTTGAAGTGTAACTTGAGAATGTACCTACCTTATGTTTTCATTTAAGTTATCTTAATTATTTTAAGTGTTTGGGCGCTTTGGACATTCTGTAAGCCCTCTCAATAATATAATAAAATAAGCAGCCCTTCTACGAGTCCCTGTTTTCCACTGATGGGACACCGGGACTCGTCCCTATGTTCCACTGATGGGACACCGGGACTCGTACCTGTGGTCCACTTATAGGACACAGGGACTCAACTCTTGAAGGGCTGCTTAGTATAGATTTATCAGAATGGGGTGGTGATGGCAACGCGATGGACGAGTATTCGCCACGACTGACGCATTGGCAAACTTTATAATTTAATGTTCCAAGGAAACGCAGCTATCTTTCTTCTTGTAATTTCCCCTTGCGGCCCTAGAAAGCCTAGAATATGGTGGATGACAAAAAAATTATAAGTACCTAATTAGTCCGTTATTTCGACTAAAAATAACGGACTAATATTTTTTTTCTTTTAAACGACGATACTGTTCTTAAAATATTCGCGTGATGTAATGCTCTCGAGCACAAATCTCGTCACAACTTCACAAGCCATCACTTTGATGCTCTATCGCAAAGCAAATAATAGGTGTCCATTATTTTTGGACGGGCTAACAGACGGACTCAACAAAACACATATTTTTTTATGTATTTATTATCGACAGATATGCTCAAACAATTACGTAGGTATGGACATCAGAAGCCGGCACTCAACTTCAAAACCGTAAAGATTTATCTCCATCGTTTTCTTCTAAGTAAACCCAAGTCAGGTTTACTTGCACCACACCCCAAGTGCCAACTAATCTGAAATAATGAAGCTGATTGCAGCATCTTCGTGATTAAAGGTGGAATTAGTAGCTCGAGCTTCACTAGAGCCAGGTAAGTGATTCTTTGAAGGAGACAGTATAGTGTCGTAAGCGTAGGCTAAGCTTAGCGTGATAAATTAGCTAATTTGGTTTAGCTATTTAGAAACTGATTTACAAGGATATCAGTTTGCTTTAAACTAAATAAAATTTCCTATCCTGGAACTTTTTATAGTGACTAATGTTAAATACAGTCCACTATGTGTGTATGTCAAGCCTAGAAAAATACAAACAAAATTGACGCCACCAAGTCAAAAACTGATAAATAAGCTCAAAAACATAGATCCAAATGTGAACGAATTAAATGGGAACAATTTGGAATTTAACGTTTGAAATAAAAATATATTGTTCAAATCTCAATAACGGAGAAAAATTTACCCTTAAAATATTTTGTTCATTAATCATTCAATAAAAACCAAAGAAAGTATAACATAGTAAACGTGCCTTATCCAGTTTTTTAGTCCTGTGAAAATATGCAGAATCAAGATACAAGATACAAAATCATTTATTTCCATAGTTTGGTTTTACAATACTTAGACACGTCAAAATAAATTACAAAAAAACATATAGGTCATAGGTGCTTAAAGATAAGTAGGAAATAAATTTATGGTATCTGGTCGCTTTGCTTTTTTTACACTAGAGCAAAGAAGCGATTAGAAACTCTAGCTCATTTTTGTATTGAAACTTTACAATCATTATTTGTTTGTTAGTCTTGTTTTTGATATTGTGTTGGAGCAGATTCCGTCCCAAGCAGTTTTGTCCTCAAGGTAATCCGATATATTATAATAAGCTTTTTTACAAAGATTGTTTTTTACAATTTTCTTAAATTTAGTAATTGACAACTGTTGCAATTCTTTGGGAATCTTGTTGTAGAAGCGTATACATTCTAAATTTCTAATCTATAAGACCATCAAAAAATATTTATTATTAGCTGACCCCCAGCAAACGTTGTTTTGCAAAATGAAAAATAGATTAGTAGCCGATTCTCAGACCTACTGAATACGGATATAAAATTTGGTTAGAATCGGTAAAACGGTTTCGGAGGAGTACGGTAACTAACATTGTGACATGCCAATTTTATATGTTAGAAAACATTAACCATGTCTTTGTAGGGAAATATAAAGGCCAAGGAAGGAAATCAAACAATTTCTCAGAACTATGCACAAGGAAAAGCCCTTTCATAATCCAAGTTCCAACTTTATATTTTTCAGAGCGAAAAATGCAAAGTAATTAGTGAAGAAAATTGATCGCCTGAATTGTCTCCGTTAAATTAAACTAAACTTAGCCGAAGGAAACTAGATTCGTGGAAGAAAGAAATTTTAATTAATTTCCTTGCAAGTTACGTTGGTCGTTAGTTATTGTCAGACAAGAAGGATGCTTTGTTCTAAAATAAACACGATACGTTTGTATAGACAGATATACTAGCTTAGCATGATTGTAAAAGAATATAAAAATCATGAATTTCTTATGGTTACTTTTGCTTGCCACAAATAGCGAAAAATGAATGAGAACAAACAAATGCCTGCTACATTGGTAGTATAGCATTGGTTAGTACCAATATTGGTAAATATCGTGTAGTTACGAGTTTAGGGCGTGGGCGTCCATAATATACATATATTAAGAATAGAATATAATATGTTTATTAGCACCCATAAATACAAACAAAGAAACAAACTTGAGATTAGTTAACAAATTTAGTACTTAATAATAAAAATTATAGTAATACTTTTATTTCAATTTAGTAAAATAACAGTTTTTGGCTTGATAATTATAGACCGCGAAAGACGTAACCTACTCCTGGTGTTGTTGAGACTTTTTACGAAGACTTATTTCCAAACTATTTTTTTTTATTCCTTAACTATATTATTAACCGTCATTAATTATCCCTATACTTGCATATTCCGGGCACACAGTGCGAAGAGGCGATGAGAGTCTGGAGAAACTGATTGTCGTTGGTAACACCGAAGGGAAACGATCCCGAGTAGGTACGCTCACCAACTCGATCAACAGACAGACAGATCAAATAAAGGTTCCATCGTCCTCCAAATTCTACGACACTGTCAGAGATGCAATGGACAGAACCCGATGGAGACAGATTATCCGCTCCCGATGTAACTCCGATGCTGACCATTAATTTATGATCCTCATGTCAGAGGATCGTGGTCAGCCGATCGAGTACAGAGAAGAATTATCCCTATAGATCATATTCATCCAAAGGTCGCCTGGAAGAAATCGCTTTTAGGGATAAGATCGCCGATTGTACCACTAGTATCGTTGTATCGGTTTCTTTGTAATGTAGTTCGTAAGAAATTGTATCTATCGATCATTATAATCGTCATTTAACTTAAGTTAAGAGATAACGGGACGTGGTTCCACTAATGAAATCAATAAATCTAAATTTAAAATTTAAGGAAAACTCCCGATTCCAATGTCTCAATTTCCTTAAAAGTAAAACACCATAATATTTAGTAGTTAGGGCACGCGATGCTCTTTCATTTGATACCCCACTCGACTATATTTGCAGATTTTCGGTTTTCCTTCCCCACTCTCACCCCCATAACTTTTGAAAGGCTCAACCGATTTTCATGAAGCATGTCTAAGAACACCCGGGCCAAACTCACCTTTCATACAAAAAAAACTAAATGGAAATGGCTCCATCCGATCGGGAGCTATAATGACACAGAGAGACAGACAGACAGACACGTCAAACTTATAACACCCCTCTTTTTTGGTCGGGGGTTAAAAAGTCTCGATCATATATTTATTTTATAAAGTCCGCCATTTTATGAATAAAATTACAACGTGCGCGCCATGCAACTGACAACTATTGAACTACTGAGCGGTACACTCTTGCTTGTGCCGTTGCTACTTATTTATTTAACATGAAAAACCAACAACTTTACAACAAATAATAAACAATTGGATATAATAATAAGAAGTCAATTAAAGGTCTTCACGAATAGGAAAACAAAACTTACATAACATAATGCCAGTGAGTAAAAACGTTTTTAAATAAACTAAAAAACTTTACGGCAACTCTACTCTTATGAGACGAGAGCTGAAAATCAGTTTTTTCTCTATGAGCAACTTTGCGCTGAGCTGTGGCCATTTTTGTAATGTAATGTATTCTTATGTTTTTGCTCGATTATTGTATGTGTTTATTTGTTAGAGTTACAAATAAACGTTTAATCTATCTATTTATCTAACTATGCGATATAAAAACAAAGATAAAAGCTAAGCTTTGTGATCCAAAAACAAACTCCAAACACATAATGAGGCAATCACTATGAAATAATCACTGCTCAGTTGCCGCCTTATAGACATGGGCCCTAAGTCTCCTACAATACAATACAATACAAAACAATTTGTTGCACCACACAGGAACACGTAGGACACCAAATGTACAATGGGCGAAGCGATCTCTTCCAGGCAACCTTTGGATGTAAAAATAACTTCCTACATGCCATATGGAAGATAGTCGATAGGTGATAATCAGTTTATGGCCTGTCTCCTCCAGTGGATGCTGTGATATCCGGCCCAGGGAATCTAACAAGATAGGCAGATACATCGACTTGGACGAAACTTAATAATGCAATCGCCAACCCGCTTGCAAAGCGTTGTAAATAATGATGAAATCCTCATTATGATTGAGGGAGGGTCGTGTCGTTTGACTTTCTACGGCAATTCATAACGACGTAACAAAACATAACGACAAGATTCTCAGAAGACAAGTATGTATTTTAAGATACCTATTTGTGTCAATGCGAATCACTTAAACAACTTAGCATTTTACAGCAAAACTTAGATCCTATCAATTCCTAAGTGAGTTTACTTGAACTCTTGCTCGTTGTTCGTAAGTTACCGTGTATTTATAAGGAAACTTCGCGTTATTAGGTTTTCTTTGTATAATATAGTGGGTAGTTTTAAAGTTCCCTCTCTTAGTAATGTGCTACATGGTTGGAAATTTCCTAGCTATTCCCAGCAGACTTCCTCCTAGCTATCACTTAGAATTGTTTAGAAATATACACTAAGAACATGAGAAAAAAAAGCCGTGTTGGCTAAGTGGGAGGAAGGTCGTGAGATCAAACCCCGCCACACACCTCTGGATTTTCTTCTTGAGAAATTAATGTGCGCTTTAAACACGTGCTTTAACGGAGACGGCAAACATCGTAAGGAAACCGGCATGTTCTGAGAACTTTAGAGTTTGAAGAACATGTAACATTCACCAACCCGCACTTGGGTGAATTTCTCTCGCCAAGAGAGAAGTCCCTGTGTCCCAGCAGTGGGAACGTTAATAGGGTGATGATGATGACTAAGAAAATATGATTTTATTTCCTGTTTGGTAAAAATAATTGTTTTTTTAGGAAGTATAGTATTAATGTTAATTGTACCTGATATTCGGAAACAGAAAAATATAATTTTAGTTTTTTTTCTAAAATTGTTCTCGAAATGCTCAAAGGGGATTATCGTAAAAAAAATGTGATAAATGTTGGCAGGCGATTTCTGGAGAACCATTACTTGCATGCTTGTACAGTGAGTGTACATTCTACGATCGTTTGGAAATAAATGCATATCTCTTCACTTATATTGAAAACTCAATTATTCCTGTATTTGATTAGTTAATTTCTTTTAACTTTTGAATATTTACCATATTCTCGAAGTTTTCAGTTTTTGTCTCTCTGGGCGAATAATTAAATGAACACTTTAATATATTATTTTAAATATTTTGTAAAATATACTAAATATTTTGTTCGTTTCAACTGAAAGCACCGTGCAAACCGTAAAACTAGGTTTGCTAAATGAGAATTTAAAAACGTCTGATACCAAAACTTGGTAAGCAAGTTGTTTCAACTTTTAAATTACTGGACGTTGGCTTAAATTTAAAAACAAATTATAAACAAAAATAAATTATTCAGTTTTGATATGAAATACAGCTAATCTTATTTTTTATTTTTTCACTCCTTGAAATGCTGATAGAATTATATTCTATATCTAAATATCTTGTATAAACATGATAAATATAAACTTTGACAAATTTAGCAGCACAGATCTATTTTAATGTAATTTGAACTTTTTTCATATTTAACTGATTCTTCTTCTTTTATTTCGATGTATACCATTATTTATACTAGAATTTTTAGGGTTATTTTTTATTTATTTATTCAAAAACATTATTTTAAATATGTACACCTAGATAATATAAATATCTGTATGTACCTAGACAGTTCAGTACTAAATAAAAACACCATTTGTGCATATAACTTTATTTCTTCTTCTTGCGTGATCTAATGAATGGGTAAACATTACTGAAGCGATGAATAACACAATAGCAAATGGAATCAGCAGAATGGGATAGTGCCGTGTAGACCTACCACGAGTTGCCACTTACGTATGTTGGAGATGTTGTAATCCCATGCATTTGACAGATTAAAATTGTATCTATAACTGTCAAATAATATTCTCTATATAATAGTCTAAATATAATTTAATTTATCTGTATTTAATGTTAACATAGGACTGTCTATTCTGGAGGTGGGCGTTGGCTCTGCAGCACAGTTTTTGCAAACTTTCGCAAAAATTGTGTTGCAGAGCCAACGCAAAAAAAAAAAAATGTATGGAATTAGAACACGTTGTAATCTTCAACAGTGACAACTCGTGGTAGGGTAATTGATAACGGCATAAACTGGTAATATTTCGAGTAGGTAGAATATTGGAAAACTCAAAATCCATCAAATCATGGTATTTTACCAGAAGTCTAAAGATTGTTAATAACTCTGATAATTTAAAAAGTCATAATATAATTTTTATCCATTAAGGAGAAACCGTGAAACAGTTCTAGTAGAAAATACTCGCACTTTCTTGATTTTCGAAATGTAGAACTAGAGTGTTACTGTTACATCAATATTAGTGACCTTTCCAATATCAATCAAACAACAATAAATACCTATAAGATGCTATAAAGTCTATTGTGAGCTAAATATATAACAAACTACATTTGTGTTTTAGTCATAATAACCGAAACATTCAAACATTATTTCCGGACAATTCACACAACAACATCTAGCCCCGTGGTTAGCTCTAAGCTTGTGTTATAGTACTAGACGTCTGATGTACTTAATGTTATAGACATAAATATGTATATAGATATTTTTATAACACATATTCAACACCCAGACCAAGGAGAAAGAGCTTGCAGAACATACAAACACTCGCCCCCTCGGCGGGAATCGAACCCGCTACCTCTTGCGCCGCAAGCGGACCATCGCCCACCGCGCCACTGAGGCAGTCTATTATATTAATTAGTGATATTATTCCAACTTTGACTTAATTAATCCGGCAAATTGAGCTAGCCCGGGCTCATTGCCGTACTTATAAAACTCTTGCTGCGAACATCTCTCAAACCAGGCTGCCAAATTCGGGTACCTGTAACAGATAGGTAGAATTTACGACTTAGGCCGGCTTGCAGTACCTTATCTATATCTTAATTTAACCTAAATCTTAGTTTTCATAGGAGTACTATTTAATATTTTCAGAAAATATATATCAGTGGCGGATTTACCAGCAGGCTGAGTAGGCTGGAGCCTAGGGCGGCAGATTCTGGGGGCGGCAAATTTGGAGAACGATTTTTTTTACCTCTAAATCAAAACTATTTTTTACGTTTACCAAATGTTCATAATTGTGTAAATAACATACATTACCCCGCCCATACATGATGTTTGAGTTTCGATTAGCTCAAAAATATGCAATTTCAACAAAATTGTTGCATTGTAAAAATAATGTATGATATGACAATTGTTGAGGCAAGGGCGGCAACGCGGCAAAAACTATTCAGCCTAGCCCTTGTAAATTTGTAAATCCGCTACTGATATATATTATCGGTAAACGCAGAGTAAGACGTCCGCCAACTAGATGGATGGACGACCTGGTGACCTCTCAGCTTGTTTTACGTACTAGACATCTGATATCTATATAAATAAAAATGAATTGTTGTTCGTTAGTCTGATTAAAACGCGAGAACGGCTGAACGGATTTATCTTATCATCTCTTGCTATGTCTTGAAATGTTCGTGGAGGTCTAGGGAAGGTTTAAAAGGCGAGAAAAAATCGAATAATTGCCGGGGAATTTTTTTTTATAAAAACCCGTGCGAAGCCGGGGCAGGCCACTAGTACATAATATAATAGACCTTCATTTATAGATTATGTTTATTTTACATTATAAAATACCCAGACCAAATAGAAAATGCTTGCAAAACATACAAACGCTTGTTACCTTGGCGGGAATCGCTACCTCTTGCGCCGTAAGCGAACCTTCGCAAGGAAACCGACATGTTCTGATTACTTTGAAGAGTTTGAAGCACACGTGACATCAACCAACCCGCACTTGTGTCCCAGCTGTGGGAACTTTAATAAGGTTGCTTATGCTGGGATTAAATAAAATTCTTACTTGCTGTCATCAATCGGGTGAACAACATTCAAACTGCTGATCGTCGCAATGGAACAGATATCAGCGAGCGTGATGTCATCACCAGCCAGCCAATCGGATGTCAGGAATTTTTCGGTGAACTCGTAAGCAGTTTCAATTACATCTATGTTGTCTGGATTTACTTTCGTTTCGCCAAAGTATATTATTGGTTTCTGTAATTTTAAAGTCTATATATAGTTGTGGAGCGAGAAGATCAGGTGGCCATTGGGTCTGGTAAGTTTTAGGATAAAGATGATAGTGTAGATATTCTACCCAGATGGACCTAGATTCTATTTCTGCACAACGAATAACAGTTAGAAATAGAATAGTCAGTGAGAATTGTGTGGCCTATTTTTTATTTATTTATTTAAGTAAACTAATCGAACGATTTATAAAAACCAATAACATTATTTACAATAGATTAATAACCAAATAAGTTACAAATAAATAAAAAAATAAAATTTATACATCATTATATATTAATCTTCTGTACGTGTGTTAGTCATTGAACTCCTCCTTAACGGCTGAACCGATTTTTAATGAAATTTTTGTGTGTGTAAGTGGGTTCGAGAATGGTTTATATTCACAATACGGTCAACTAGGTGCGAAGCGGGGGCGGACCGCTAGTTATTATAAATAAAATAGTTTTGGTGCATTAGATGCATTGATTGTAATGGGAATTATAAAATAATATTATCATAAATTAAATGAATAAAAACTTAAATAACGTATTAAGCAAAGATCCTTTCATTAATTCATCACTCCTACTATATCCAGATGTGGAACGTCCATGGCCGAAAAGATGATGGGTAATGTGTAAAGAATCTTCTATACTTACCTAACTTACAAAATCTTAATACATATAAATCTCGTGTCCTCAATGGACTCCTAAACCACTTAACCGATTATAATAAAATTCGCACACCATGTGCAGTTCGATCCAACTTGAGAGATAGGATGGTTTTTACGGCGAGAAAAATTCGAATAATTTCCGGGAAAATGTTATACCCGTGCGACGCCGGGGCGGGCCGCTAGTGTTTATATATAATGTTAAATACTTACCAACTGTTCCTATTATTAAGATAAATATAGTATATATAGGATACATCTTAAGTTAAATTGAAGTTGTAATGCCCCAACGGGGCTCATGTCAGGGAATCTATTATGTTAACACCTTTATTGTAACCACATGAAGCAACAAATAAATGAATATTATCAGCATAAGTCATGATATTTTATAACAGCTAAAGTTCTTCTTGATTTGCCAGATATCTGACTTATTGACCTTCAGAAAAGGACCTTCTCATCACATCAAATATAACAAACACCTTTATTGTAACCACATGGAGCAACAAATAAATGAATATTATCAGCATAAGTCATGATATTTTATAACAGCTAAAGTTCTTCTTGATTTGCCAGATATCTGACTTATTGACCTTCAGAAAAGGACCTTCTCATCACATCAAATATAGAATACAGAATTATGTACCAGCAGGCTGAGTAGTAAGCCGTGTTGGCTTAGTGGGAGGACACTTGACTTTCATTCCGAAGGTCGTGGGTTCAAACCCCGCCTCGCACCTCTGGATTTTTCTTCTTGAGAAATTTATGTGCGTTTAAAACACATGCCTTAACGGTGAAGGCAAAACATCGTGAGGAAACCGGCATGTTCTGATAACTTTAAAGAGTCAACCCTCACTTGGCCAGCGTGGTGAATTAAGGCCTAATCTCTCTCGCCAAGAGAGAAGTCCCTGTGTCCCAGCAGTGGGTACGTTAATAGGGTGATGGTGAGGCTGAGTAGACTCTAGCCTAGGGCGGCAAATTTTAAGAACGATATTTTTTTCTTACGTGCAATTTCAAGGAAATCGTTACATTGTAAAAATAATGTATGATATGACAATTGTTGAGGCGAAGGTGGCAAAAACTATTCAGCCTATACCTTGAAAGTTTGTAAATCCGCCACTGGTTTTGTGCATTATTCCTCAGCCTAACAAAGGCAAAGCTTTACTCACGACAGTGTCTCGGAGGGCGGGGAATAAGACCCCAGAGTCGAAATGCAGTCTCTGGTCAACAATTGCCCTTTTTTGCAGATCCGCAGGATACAGCGAGTCATTTTCACCGTATTTGGACACCAGGTAAGCTGCTATGGCATGGCTGAAATTTGTTATTTATATTATCATAATTATAAGTATTAAATAATAAATACAAATACAAAAATGCTTAATTGTACACACAGGGAAATAAAATACAACAACACGTAGGAAAACAAATTTGCAATGCAGGCGACCTTTGGATGGAAAAGAACTTTGATGAAATAATTAGTAGGAAGGTGTACAATATCAATAAAACAATTTAGATTATAATGAATCCATATGACAAATATAAATAAAAATAAATTGTTGTTCGTTAGTCTGATTAAAACTCGAGAACGGCTGAACGGATTTATCTTATCATAGTCTTGAAATGTTCGTGGAGGTCTAGGGAAGGTTTAAAAGGCGAAAAGGAGAAAAAATCGAATAATTGCCGAGAAATAAAATTTAAGATAAACCCGTGCGAAGCCGGGGCGGGCCACTAGTGACAAATATAAATATACGCGTACACAAATAATAATAAATAAATATATAATAATTCTAAAAGGAATCATTCTAATTAGCACTTATTAGTAAGACAGATAAAATTCTTTAAATATAATTAATAACATTGAATTTAATTATTAGTAATTATATTTTAAAAATAGATTAAGTTGAGGTGCATAATTATTATTAGTAACAAATTATCTTATACTATGTTAGTCTTAAAATAAGCTAACCAGCCCTTGGTATCCCTTGAAGAACAATAAACCTGGCCTGCAGCGTGGTGTAACTCACCTATATACCTAATTATGGTGATGATAATAATTAATTAGACAATAATTAGACAACACCATAATTATATTAGGCGCAACATTTTTCATAAATTTTAAGCTAAGCACGGCGCACATGTGCCACTCGCTACAGTCGCTACAGTAATGACTGTGACTCGCTACTTGTGGATCGGGCCGCACAGTTGCCAATACGCCACTATCACTCAACTACACCCGCCCCGCTTATAGCTGATTATAAGCTGTGGATATGGCAGCAGCTTGCAACCGCCACCGGAGTCTGTAGTCGGTAGCCCGTTTGTGCCCAGCCTAACAAAAACGGAACCTCTATCTACAGCGGAAAACTATAATATAAGTATATAAAGTAAGAAAGTACCTAAATAGAAACAAACAAAAAATATACCTGTCCCAAATAACGTAGTCATCATCTTTTAACATCGGAACTGTGTGTTGAGGGTTCAACTGTAACAAAATCAAAGTTGTGGTGTAAACCATTTATATAACAAATTATTTATTAATTATCTATATAAATAAAAATGAATTGGTGTTCGTTAGTCTGACTAAAACTCGAGAACGGCTGAACGGATTTATCTTATCATAGTCTTGAAATGTTCGTGCAGGTCTAGGGAAGGTTTAAAAGGCGAGAAATAATCGAATAATTGCTTAAAAATTTAATAAAAACCTGTGCGAAGCCGGGGCAGGCCACTAGTATCCGAATAAATACTACCCAACCACTTGTTAGTCCCCAGTAAATAGACTTTTCATTGGCAAACTTGTTACATGGTTAACCTCGTCTTTGCCTTTTGGCTAAACTGTAGTCAAAAATAATATGATTTCAAATTAAAAAAAATATTAAATTATTATTAAAATATCTAAATATAAGGGATTAAGGAACGCTCTGTTATTTATATTTATAGGATTATATACCTTGGTATACTCTTCCTTCATGTGATCTCCTTCTAGAAGGTTCACTTCCACCATTACCACTTCAGACATATTGAGAGCTGAGATTGTCATGAACACTGCGCGCACAGGCGGGCTGGCGTCTATCTTGTAAAGCGATAGTACCATGGTCGATGATAGGAATATCCTGAAATAATATAATATTTTAAATTAGAAGTAAACCGTACTGGACTTTCATTTCACTTTTTCAGACTGTTCGTGAGTTCAGAAAGCAAGAAAGAGGTATCTGTAGTCGCTATCCAACAATATGTTTGTATCTCATCTCTTCGCTAATCCGTTCTACCATGATTTCCATGATTGACTTAATTTTACATTGCAAACACTTTAATAATATGCAGGACATAAATATATTTTTTGTACATAATATAAGTTTTCAACGCAATTCAAACGCGGGACATTTTTGCCAGAAACCTTCCCATTTTGTGGTCGCGTAGTTGTCGCATAGAGCCATAGTACCAGTGTTCGCTCAGAATCCTACTGAGGTATAGGATTTCCTTGGCGTGGAGTAGATGTTGAATAAAAGGCGCTGATTTAAGATTTTAACTTGCATTGCGTATTATAACAAGGGACGTGTGCTCGGTTCGAGCGCCGAGAAGGAATGTAGTAGGGGCGCGCGGGCGCCGCGCCACGGCCGGCCGTTGCGATTCACGACTTAAGCCGAGGCTGCCCGATCGCGCCCGAAGTCCGTAGGCACCCAGACTGGAGTTGCTGTGACGCAACAACCAGTATGGGTAGTTTCCGCCGCGTGGTAGACCCACTCGTATCGCAGTCGGTTTTTTCGCGCAGGTTTTTCTAAAGCTTTACAAATGCAGTCTAATAAGTAATTCACTCTCAGCTTAATAAATTGAACGATTGCTTAATTGTATTTGTTTTAATATTGATAAAGAATATCAAACTATTTAATTTTTTTTTGTAAAATTTAGTAAGTTCTCTAATACTTATAAAATCGTCTAAGCTGTAATGGGTACGGCTGTATATAATAGTATACCAAGAGAGAGACAAAAGTGACGCCTCATCCTTACAATCTTTAAAAGGGAAATTGAAAAAATGGCTGATATCTCAATCTATCTATGACATTAATGAATTTATGACTCTAAAATGTGTATAATTAATTTATGTTGTTTTATTGTTTTAGTTTATTTTGTATAACCTAATTATATTTTATATACTTTCTATAATAATAATTATAGCACCGTACTTTGTATACTCTGACATGTAACTGAATGTTATTAATAAATGAACTGAACTAAACTAATAAAGTTAAGTTATTTGGACGGATAACTCGCTCGTAAAGAAAGAAGTCTTTGTGGCCAAGAAACATAAATTATTATGCTTATTTGAACAAAACAATCCTAAACCAAAAATTTTCAAACTGCTTATAACATTTGCCGTGTTTTACCAACTGTTGACCTAGTGTCTGTTACAATGAGATAAAATTGAGATCGGGGCTAAATGTTATTGAATGGATTATCCAGCCATATTTATATTTATATTGAGGAATGTACCAACTTACTGATAAATCCAACTGCTTCCAGTCAAATGAATTTCTAGACAGTGACTTGAGTTGCATTCGGTCCACTCTTCATTTCAAATGAAACCTTGGAATTAACCTAATTACTTTATTAAATAATAATAAGATAGCTATAAATTACCTAGCCGCTAATGTCGATAATTAGTATAATGATATTGCATTAAATTCAGCCCACCAATATGGCATTAAATTCAGCCTTCTAATTAATTGTATAGCTAATATCTAATAGCTACATTTGATATGATTATCATGACATGTTATATGTAATTAACATTTATTACACAAATTACTCAATCGTCTCCAAAATTATAATAACAACAAAATTGTAATAACTGATAAAGCTGGGTTGTTCTATTCGCTTCTCAACTCAGTAACATTGAAGCAAACTGTCAAGACAATGTTATTTCCTTGATATTTTTTGTTTAAACAATTTAGTTTTATTATGTTTAAGTTGACCTGTCCATGTAGGCTATGTTCTTCTAAGGAAATAAACGTTTTGACTTTGACTTTTAATGGTCTTTATGGGCACAAGTACACCTAGGTCTGCTATTGCAAGGAGTTCGTAGACGGTTTCCAGTCTCTTCAAACCTTCGCTTCACCTTTTGGTTCGTAACGAGTCACTTCTAATTCCTGCAGTACGACGCAAAATATATTTTTTTCACCTACAATGACCCACAAAATTAAAAAAAAATAGCCGTGTTGGCTCAGTGGAAGGACACTCGACTTTCATTCCGAAGGACGTGGGTTCAAACCCCGCCTCGCACCTCTGGCTTTTTCTTCTTGAGAAATTCATGTGTGCTTTAAACACGTGCGTTAAAGCACGGTGAAGGCAAACATCGTGAGGAAACCGGCATGTTCTGAGAACTTTAAAGAGTATGAAGGACATGTGACATTCACCAACCCGCACTTGGCCAGCGTGGTAAATTAAGGCCTAATCTCTCTCGTCAAGAGAGAAGTCCCTTTGTCCCAGCAGTGGGAACGTTAATAGGGTGATGATGATGATGACCCATATTTATGGTCCACATCAAGACCATTTTAATAGTTTCAAAGCTAAAGCCAAAAACGAAACAATTATTATGGCTTGCTTATGGCTTCGTCATGTCTGTCTGTTGTATGTCATAGCCAATTTTTGCCTCAACTATAAGAACTACACTTCTAAAGTTGAAACTTGGTAAGTTGATGTTTTCTGTCAATCGCATTAAGATTTGTAGGTATACAAAAAAAACGGGGTTTTTTATACTTAGAATTTGAACTAAAACTAAAAAAAAATATATATTAAATCCATAAGCTATTTTTGGATAGGTTTTCCAAAATGTGATTGAGGGTTCAAAAGCAAGACACTTTCAAAGTGATAAAAAAAATAACAGTTCTAATTCATGCCAACTGAAAAATAGGTCTACAAAATAGTTTTTTTATAAATTAATATGATTTCCTTCAATATTTTCTTTAGGAATACTAATGAAGATACTTCTTTTGTAAATATATTCACTTATTTTATATATTTAATATTATTATTCTTAGCATCAACCAACAGCTCTCCTCAATAATATTTCTTATCCCACAAAAAAACAAAAAAAAATTGTATAGTAAAATTGTCTTACTGTTAAAAATAAACTACTTACCTGTGTCATGAATTTGTCCGTTATGGACAAAACTAGAAACACAACCGCCATATAGTGGTTTTGGGATTACATAAACTGCGGATGTGGCATACTTTTCTTAAGCTTCTTACTATATTTCTACACAAATTTAAAATAATTTAACTGAACTAAGGTAAAAAAATCTTGATGCGGTCTCAAGGTGAAGTCACAAGTCAAGTGGAAATCTTTGCGGAAGGCCAATGTACAGATGGTGATTATAAACTTAAAAAAAAAACATTTTTTTAGTAATATGGATTTTTCCGTGATCATGGACTCTTACTGCAACACAGGTACTCTTACTTGCAGGAGTGGTAACAAAAATATGGGTGCTTATGATGATGAGTCATAGTTATTTAAAATTAACCCCTGGCCAAAAAAGAGGGGTGTTATAAGTTTGACGTGGTTGTCTGTCTGGGACATCATAGCACGGATGGAGCGATTTCTATTAAGTTTTTTTTGTATGAAAGGTTAGTCTGGCGCGAGTGTTCTTAGACATGTTTCATGAAAATCGGTTATGAAGTTATGGGGGTGAGAGTGGGGAAGGAAAACCGAAAATCTGCAAATATACAAGTGTGGGTGAGGTATCAAATGAAAGCGCATCGCGTCCACATTACATAATATTATGTTGTTTTACTCGGGAATCGGGGGTTTCACTTAAATTTTAGATTTTGATTTTTTACTATTAGTTTTGACTATTAGTTATAAATGAGGTACCATTTATAGCCATCGAATGGTTAAAATATGTCACATTTTTTGTTTACTTTGATAAGTTTTAGGTTAAAGTAGGCCACTTTTTATTTTTAAATACACAAAGTGACATGTAAAACTCTTAAGTAGATATGGAATAAAAAGGCTTTTATTTATTTTTATACTATTTTACTTTTACTAGTCTGCCATCTTAAAAAAAATGTGATCCAAGGACTGGGGATGAAACTCACTCAACTAACTGTCCATCGACAGAGTAAATGTGTACCGTTCTACTTAGAGGCGAAGCTCTAAGTTGTATAATACGGTTTCTAAGTTATTAATATAACAATAAGGTGTTAAGAAACTAAATTTCCTTAAGTATTCCTTATCACATTTTGTTATAGTTTTGTCTGTTAGCATTTACTCTGTCGACTAACATGTCTTTCATAACTATGAGCCAAATAAGTTTTTTTTTTCAAAATGGCGCACTAGTGGGTTTCCATAGTAATATGTCGGAACCTCAGATTTGTAAATCGGTAAACCAAACCAACCCTTGCGAACAAAAAAGGTCCAATTAATTAATTAAGTTTAATTTTACATAATTTTGTTAGAATACCTATTTGAGTAAACTGCCGTATCAATACCAAGCCAATTATTCGTTACTCATCGTGTGACATGATTAATAGTTCATTAAACAGTTTGACAGTCTAACCACGTGCTGTCGATCACTTATGCTTCGATATCTTTGTTATTCTCGAAGGTAGGTTAGTGTTTTTGTTTAGAGGTAAATAAAAATACTTTTTGAGTCATTATATTATACATTGACATTCGGAGGCCACTTTTTATTGATTTTTCCTTAATGCATTTATATCAAGGTCGTCCACTAGTAATTGCACTAGTAATAATAAGGTAGATAAGGCATAGAATGATGGCGGGCGATTATTATAGACTTTAATAGACTTTTATTCAGGAACATTTAACTATTGGAATACGATAAATTATGAGTAACGATTATGAAAGCTCTAACATCAAATGATGCCTCGAATTGAAATAAAAATAAACATTAATTCCGTCATTTAGATTACTTACATAAAAAAATTGTACCCATATTTTTTAGTGCAAACGAAAAATCAAGAGGATTAATATTGCATTGAGTTTTCGCGTGACTTAATGCCATGCTTTGAGCAAAATGTACTAAATGTATACAAGCAAGCCCCTACTCCGTTTTCATAAATAAATAATAACACTGCGATACAAATAAAAAAAAAAATTGAGTACCCGCTTTGAAATGTCATGTTTTCTTATGAATACTTATAGTTTATTAAAAATACATACAAAATTTCCATTTATCACGTCTCATTTTCTTCCATATATATATTTATATATATATCTTACATATATGAATGTGCCAAATTTTACTAAAAATTTAAATGCTAAAACATATTTTAAAGAAATTTAGTTAAATCAACCAGATTTTTTCACATTAACCAAGTTTAATTTTATCATTAAGGTTAAAAAAAAAACAAAAAAAAAACATTATAAAAAGTTTTAACACAAAAGAACGAAAAACTTTAACTTTTTCTTTTGTGCTTTGAATGATCATCTCGTTTTAAACGCCAGCAGTAATCGCCTAGCATAGTTGTGTCCCAACGCCCTTGAAATCGTTCTTCAAGCTTCTTTACATCCTGGTGGAACCTCTCACCTTGCTCATCTCTGACTGCACCAAGATTAGATGGGAAAAAAGAAAAGTGAGAATGAAGGAAGTGAATTTGTCTGTTTTGTTTCCATTCAACCAAGATATCAGAGTAGCATAGCACGAAACACAAAAAAACTTTGGTATCCATGGTTTATCTTGATTAATAGCACGCCCAAAATATAGTAAATATGCACTTCTCACTTTTTTGGAAACATTTTTTGTTTGTGACTTCACAATATTATATACTGTCCGCAAACATAACAAAACTTATTTGGTGCATTTAAGCAGTTGCGACGACCACTTTGTCCAGTATTCATAATGGATTTCCAAAGAAATATGTACGAATATATCGACGTTATCGAATAAAAATTACTACTAAACAAAACAAATTAATAAAAAAGTACAACACATCAAAAATGGTAACTATTTTGTTTACGCCTAAAGTGAGGGTAATAGAAAAAATAATTTGGCATGTACCTCGAAAACTAGACGTGATAGATACCACATATGTTTGGAACATTTAATCTGTGACTTATTAGCTATTCATTCCAGCTAACACTTACGTGGGTACCAAAATCGTGTAACGCAGTGTAATTTGGTACACAGATTCTCTAAAGTTTAAAAAGTGACATAGGCTACTCTTTACCGCGGTAAAATATGTAATCCATAATAAAATATGTAAACACCACGCGGAAATCCATTAAACGCCGGGTAACACCGCGGCGTACTGCTAGTAATTTAATAAAATTCATTAAAAATCCGCTTAATTTTAAAACTATCGAACAGAATACACAATGCCGTTGGCAGTAGGTATATTGCGAATCCGGATATCGAGCTGACCAAAAGTAATAAATTCCGGTGTTAATCTGATATTCCCTCCAACGGACCGAACGGACCACCCTGTATAATGAAAAATGTGCAGCGTAACACAGAAACCCCTTCAGTGTATATTGGCCTCACTTGCGAAAGCCTTTTAATTTCCTTTTTCAGGATGCTTGAGTAAATGAATGGTAAATTAACAGTAATCATCACCACCCTATTATCGCTCCCTCTGCTGATACACAGGGACTTCTCTGTTGACGAGAGAGATTAGGACTTAATTAACCACGCTGGCCAAGTGGGGATTGGTGAATGTCACATGTCCTTCAGACTCTAAAATTCTTAGAACATGCCGGTTTCCACTCGATGTTTGCCTTCACCGTTAAAGCACGTGTTTAAAGCGCACATAATTTTTTCTAGAAGAAAAGTCCAGATGTACGTGGCGGGGTTTGAACCCACGACCTTCGGAATGAAAGTCGAGTGTCCTCCCACTTAGCCAACACGGCTTTTACGTTCGTAAATATAATCAATACTAGAATATTATAATATATATTTTTTTATGATAGATAAGCCTTCATTTGACCACAATCTCACCTTACGTAAAGTGACGATGTGGTCTAAGACGAGCATGGAGCACGAAGACATAGAAGGTAGATGGCTTCTCCGGACCACATTACAAAACACGAAAAAATCGCTTCACGCACTGGCCCAGCCCGGAGGGTGGTGACAAGATATAAATCGGAATAGTTTGTTTGTTTGAACGCTTTTATCTTGGCAACTACTAGTTCGATTTGAATAAATTTTCTAGTGGTCGATAGCCTATTTATCGAGGAAGGCTGTAGGCGAAAATATTCAAAGTCAAGTATTTCATTTATGTAGCTTAACTATGACTACCTGGCACAGTGGGCGAATGTCCGGAGGTCCGTCGGAGGTCCATTCTTTATAAAACTTTAAATTTGACTCCTTTTTAAAACGCCGACAAAAACAATCTATATATTTAAAAATGAATCCCTATTTCCCTTGGTCACGGCATCGGCATCACGCCTGAACGGCTAGACCGATTTCGCTAATTATTTTTTTGTTCTGTTCGTTATTATCAGGAGAAGGTTCTTATGAAAGAAAAAATTAAGGAAATTGCGCGTAAAATTAGAAAATTTAAAATTACTTAACCACCATATAAAATTATTAAACTTTTTTAATGTAACCATAAGACATTTGACATAGAATTGACTGAATGCGTGCTGCAAATATAGTCAAAGAGGATGAATAAAAAAAAAATTACATTTAAAACGGATTCTTCTGTCAAACTTATTTGATTGATAAACAATACATTTAAAATAATGAATTTAAAGGATCTAAGAAACCTGATTATCTTAGCTCATTGATGGCGTCTAAGGCGGAACAATGTTCGCCGGGTCAGCTAGTCACTTATAAAGATAAACATAACTTTGTACATAATATTAATTATATCCATTATTTTTTGTAACAGTTTCAAAAGGTAGATATAATCATAAGTTTGCTCACTATAGCGCGTCTACATTTATTTTAGTTTTATTTTATTTCATTCGGATTATGTGATGTGATCAGGGGATACTCGCAGGGCATTTCTGGTCATTTCGAAGATATGCGTAGGAGTATTTTAAAATAAACGAAAAAAAAATTCTTAGGAATTAACGAATAAAATTGCAAAACGAAATATTAAATAATTATGGATTTATGTAAATAAAACAATTTCCAAGGAATTCGTGGTTTATTCATTGATTTAAAAGTAATTTGATGTTTAGATACATACTATAATACAAACAAATATATGACATATTTTTTGTAAGTATCTAATAGCAAAACTTTGTAATTAAAAAAAAATCGCGAAATAAAACACGATATAAACGATTTGACATTCTTTCTTAAATAAAAACTTTACTATATTTATTTAAAATAAAATAATAATTATTTTTTTTTTAGTTTTTTGAGCCACTGCGTCCTAAAAGTCCTATTGTGATCGAGCCACGATACATTAAACGTGTCTTAAGAATATCAAAATTTACAGTTTGAGAAAACTATTCCAGCTTCGACTTCAATAATGCCGCGAACTGTGCGAGCCCGGGCTCATTGACCTTCAAAATATCTTTTTGAGAGCATCTTTTAACCCAGGCTGCCAAATTCGGGTACCTGTAAAAGAAGGATAGAATGTTTATAAACTCTCAACCATTTTACCTATGAAACCAAATTTTCAATTGATTGGATTATCAAAAGGAGATATTCCTTATCTTTGTAATTATTTTAATAACTTTGACTGCCTCAGTGACGCTGTGGGCGATGGTCCGCTTGCGGCGCAAAAGGTAGCCGGTTCGATTCCCGCCGAGGGATCAAGTGTTTGTATGTTCTTCAATCATTTTCTCCCTGGTCTGGGTGTTAATTAAGTATAAAAAAAATATCTATTTAATGTATGTCTAGTACCCGTAACACAAGCTTAGATCTTTACCACGGGGCTAAAATGTTGTTTTTTTGTTTCGGATGAAAATCATACAGACTGACCGATGATAATATCTGTTAAAAATAACAAATACGCGCTTTTTTGCACAAAACTGAATTGTGTAAACGTATTGTAAGACTTTAAATTTAAGCAGTCGATGTAATATTTTTTCATTAATTCACTGGTGCACTGGCTCTTAGTAAAAGCACAGATTAGATATTTATCTAATCTGTGGTAAAAGTCTTACTTGCTGCTATCAATCGGCACAATAACATCCATAGTACTGATCGTAGCAATGGCACAGATATCAGCGATTGTGAAGTCATCACCAGCCAGCCAATCGGAGGTTAGGAATTTCTCTGTGAAATCGTAACCCTTTTCAATCTTCTCTAGGGCAACTGGGTCAAATGCCTTTTGGCCCCTGAAGAGAACGGGTTCCTGGAATTGAGAAATCTCAGTTTGCATGTTTGTTTTATAGGGGCACTGTGTTGTTTTGTAGCACGTATTGTAAATTTTAGTTTAACAAATGCATTAGATTCTCTATCTATCTAATAGAGAACTATTTATTGTACACCACAAAAATAATACAAACAGTAAACAGTAACAAGGCAATAAATACATCGGTGTACAAAAGGCGCCCTTATCAGGCGACAGTAAAGACATATAACGAAATTGACATTGTTTGACATTGACATTGTTAGTAATTGTCAGCGTATCCCCAGAACTGTATGCAGTAAGACATAATACTGTGTAAATTGCTAAATTGCACTAGTTTAAATGTTTCTTGATTTGGGTGATATCTATTATTTTTAGTAATAGTAGTTTAATAGTAAACATATATTATATTAAATGTGAGAAGAGGTAGGCCGAAGAAAAGATGGATGGACTGTGGGAAAGATGATATTATGTGTAAGAAAGAGGTGAGAGTTGAGATGACGGGTGATAGAGGGAAATGGAAGGAGAAAACATGTTGTGCCGACCCCACGTAATGTGGGATAAGGTCAGGAAGATGATGAGTACCTATATATTTAAAAAGCACTACTTTTAAACAAAAATAAATTGTGTACAAAAAGGTTGGCTTAATGCCGAGGCATTCTCTACCTGCCAACCTGTAATGGTTGGTAACATGTTCGGTGTGCATGTCTCATCTACAGTACCTAAATAAATTGAATCAAATTAAAAAGTTTAAAGTATAATGTTTGAGAAATAACTATTTTTCATACATACAATGTGTGGTTTGTTGAAGTAGGTATATGCAAATACCTTACAGTTTTACTTACAACAGCGCCTCGCGCAGCAGGGAATAGTATACCAGAGTCAAAATGAAGCCTTTGGTCAATTATTGCTCTTTTTTGCAGGTCTTTCGGATACAACGAATCATTTTTACCATACTTGGATACCAAGTAAGAATTAATTGCATGGCTGAAATAAAAAAACATATTTTACATGTTTTTATTCAAGAGATATGCTATTTATATCCTTTGATTAAATACTACTGGACAATTCATACAGTTGCCTGGTCCAGTACCTAAGCAAGGTTATCTCTGAAACTATGTTAAGGGTAGGGATATTTTTAATACACAGAAGAATAAACAAGTGGTTGTAGAACTTCGAAATTTGCTGCTCAGCGGGAATCGAACCCGGTTAACTCACTGCGCTATTATTGAAGTGGGAGGGTCTTTGAAAGTAAGTACCTATCGTCAGTGAAAATACCATTATAAACGATATTAAAATGTTCGGTTGTTACAATCGGCAAAGTATATCAAGTGAGCTCTCGTGCCCCCGCGCCGCCATTGCGCCGCCTCTGCTTTATTAGCTATTCATCACTCGCAATGTAACTTGTAATGTTCTTCGTAATTAGCACTGTAATTACTAACAGCCGTATAATTATATACCGGTAAAATTAGGGTTTGACGACGACTGCGCGGCGCCGGCTCATGTGTACAGTGGGGCGGTGCGGCGGCGGCGCGGTGGGCAGGAGCGCTAAGTGAAACCGAGCCCACTCAGTAGACTCATGGCATTAAGGACAAAATAATGCACTTTTAGACTCGTGGTAGTCTAAATCAAAATAATGCACTGTAACATACCTGTCCCAAATTACGAAGTTATCATCTTTCAGCATCGGAATTGTGTGCTGGGGGTTTAACTGTAACAACGAAAATTGTTTTATTTTAATGCAAAGAAAAGAAAGTTTAAATAAATAAATTGATATTTCCATACTATATATACATATAGATATTTTTACTAAGCATATTGAACACCAAGGAGAAAGGTAGAAGAAGGAGGTTTATTAATAACCTCTACAAATCTTATTTACAAAACCAATTTTATTTAAATTACCATTAATTTTAATAATTAGGAGTGTAGTGAAGGAGTGTTGTTATTATTTACCCCAACCGTAATAATTGGAAGTTACAATCATATTTGTGAATTTGCATGTTTTTTATGTTTTAAGGGTTGCGTACCCAAAGGGTAAAATGCGACCCTATTACTGTTTGTATTGCATATAGGAATGTATATGCTTCCATACTAAAAGTGAAAGGCGCTACGTAAGTGAAATAAAAATTTTAAAATAAAAAAAAATCCTAATTCCAGAACTTTAGTTCCCTTATTAGTAAAAAGTCATACTATTTTGTAATGTGCACGCGATGCGCTTTCATTTGAGAGTGCAACCGAAAATCTGCAAATATACCCACTCGAGTATATTTGCAGATTTTCGGTTTTCCTTCCCCACTTTTACCCTCATAACTTTTAAACGGGTCAACCTATTTTCATCAAACATGTCTTAGAACACTCGCGCCAAACGTTCGGACAGACAGATATACAGACAGACACGTCAAACTTATAGCACCCCTCTTTTTAGTAGGGGGTTAAAAAGTGAGCGTTGTCGTGAAATCATTAGATAGATAACTCTTTATTGTACACCACAATATAATACAAACAGGAACAAGGCATTACATCGGAGTACCAAGGGCGAACATTAAAGTTTTGTAATGTTTTTTGTTTATATTTAAGCAAAAAAGTGTACGGAGGAGTCTGTAGTGTAGTAATGATTTAAATAAAAACACAGTCATTAAGCCAAAACCATGTCTAGTAGATGACGTCTTACGGCTAAATTACGTGACCTCCGGGTGGTGCTAAGAACAGACTCTGGTGGTAGGCTTCGGCCGCGGCTTGTCACCAACCTCCGGGCTGGGCCAGTGCGTGAAGCGATTTTTTCGTGTTACGTAATGTGGTCGGAAGATCTACCTTCTAGGTCTTCATGTCCCATCTTAGACCACATCGTCACTTTACATTAGGTGGGATTGTTGTAAAATGAAGGCTTCTCTAACATACAAAATTGACTACGATAATGATTTTCACCATCTGGTCGAAATCCACACAATAACATATGACCCGTTAGTCAGCGCTAAACTTGTTTTACGGGTACTAGAAATCTGATATACTTAATAATATACATACATAGAAATATATATTTTTTATTATACACATTATAACACCCAGACAAAGTAGAAAGAGCTTGCAGAACATATTATGTACAAACACTACTCCTCGACGGGAATCGAACCCGCTACCTCTTGCGCTGCAAGCGGACCTTCGCCCACCGCGCTACTGAGGCAGTCATATCTTCTTCAATTACCTTGGTATACTCTTCCTTTAAATGAGCTCCTTCTAGAAGGTTCACGTCTACCATTTCAACATCAGACAATTTGAGAGCTTCAATTGTCATGAGCACCGCGCGTACTGGAGGGCTGGCGTCTAGCTTGTAAAGTGTTAGCACCATGGTTACTGGAGATTCTGAAAATATTCACAAGCTAAAATTAGGAAAAAATATATATCCCGACTACTAGTTACTGCTTTTTGTGATTTTTTTACTGTGTAATGCCTTTTGAGTGACAATGGTTGTAACACAACTTAAATCGACATAATTCTTAAATGGTAAGTCGGATCGAGAAATATTGAAAGAAAACTATCAATGATCTTTAAATACCTATTCAACCATACCACACATGACATAGTTTGTTGTTATTTTTATTATTTTTACAAAATGGCGTCCAGAAGCCATGTTGAGTTTTCACCAACGTCATGTCTTTGATGACACTCGCCGTAGGTACTAAGAGGAATCGATTGACGTGTGAATCTTAGAAACTTCTTGTTTGGTCTGTATAGGGACAAAAGAATATACATTTATATACTTTTAAATACATTACCACTCCTTTGCGTTGCGCAGTCGGGTAAAAATTAGACATCAATTTCGTTATCAACGATATTTTTTTATCATCTGATATAATGATATATGACGCTCTGCTTTATCTCGATGAGATATCGAGTATGTATCGGCTAGCATGTCGATACATAGAGATAAATAAAACGCCCAAACGCCCACGCCCTTGGCTGTGTTGTAAACCTGCGCGACCAAAGCGACTGCGAAGCGGGAGTGTCTGTCGCGCGGCGGCCGCTGCCCATGCTTTACTAATGGCCCTTTGCACACCTACTTACTCGACCATAAAGACCAACCGAAAAAAACTTAGGAAAATTTTTCTACATCGATTTGATGAAATAATTATTCTAGTTCAAATCACTACACGCGAATGATGCCGGCGAGTACCTAAATAAAATCGAATTAAAGAGTATGTATAGAAACATTTATTACCTCCCTAAATTCAATATCTAATGTAAAATCAAAGAGTCGCTTATTCTATCAACAGAATCATTGCGTGACAGCGTTTATCTCCATTATGGTGTTGACCTTGCTTGATGATGCGATGAGTTGACTTAACTGATCAAGTCTAGTCAGAACTATTACTTTTTATTTTTTAGACAGAACTGTTATCAGTCGTGATGTTATCTTCTTATTTACTTAGGTCAATGATAATTATGAAATATGAGATAATTGTTTTAAGAAACAATAAATTACATATTCTAGAATATTCTAAGGAATATTAATTTATTACGATGGTCTGTTTATTTCAAAACATTAAATAAATAATAAATAATTGACTGCTGCATTCTTCGAAATTTGATATAGATTACTTAGATTACAAAATTATTCTTTTGATTTTGTAATCTTGCTCTTCGTTTTAATTATTTTATAATATACACTCTTTTTTTTATTAAATATCTTATTACTGTCTTATATCATATATGATCATTACTATTTTTAAACAATTATTAGGTAGTCTTTTTATTTTTCTTCGATGTCACATTTTTTATTTATAAGTAACTTAGTGTAAACAAAATCCTCACTTGACTTGACTTGACTTGACTTGTTCAAAGTATCAAAATATAATTGTCAGTGTTGCATAATATTATGCAAAATATAATTATCAAGATTATCGTAACATAACAAGATCAAAACACGCTTTATACCCGAGATTTGAGAACTTAATTTAATTCACAAGTTCTACAAAAAAATATAACAACGTTAAAATCTATATTTTTTTATATTTCAGGTAACTAAAGCAAAATTTGATAGTATAATTTTACAGTAACTTTACTCCTGCCGGAAAAATGAGACAAAACATTTTAAAACAGATGTAAGTATTTCAAAACACAAACAAAATTAGTATCATACAGTCAAAAATATATAAATACTCTTAAATAACATCTCATAATCTCAAGACATAGACAACGTAATAATAAAACTATCCTCATAAAGTTATGCCACAACAAAATTACAAAAGAAATTAATAAAATAATGGTATTCTAAGATTTGTAAAATCAAACATTGGAAATAAATTATTTTGCATCTTGTATAATAAACATAATTATATAAATAAACTTCTAACCTGTGCCCACAATGTGTCCGTAACGCACTAAACTCGAAACACAATTGATGGCATTGCATGGAGTAACCGGCCTTTGAACGGTACTGAGATTACGAAAACTGGTTTGGATGTGGCATATCTTGTAAAAACCTTTCAATCTGACAGCCGTGCGTCAAAATAAATGATTTATTTGTTTACAAGTTCGTATAATCCATAATTTTTGTATAGTTTTAAACTTTCTCTGGTGGTATAGGCTTCGGCCGCGGCTTTTCACCACCCTCCGGGCTGGGCCAGTGCGTGAAGCGATTTTTTCGTGTTTCGTAATGTGGTCCGGAGAAGCCATCTAGGTCTTCATGCTCCATCTTAGACCACATCGTCACTTTACATCAGGTGAGATTGTGGTCAAATGAAGGCTTAGCTATCATAAAAAAAAACTTATTTAAATATTATAATCTATAATATAAAAGTGAATCAACGCCTGTACCAATTAGGCCAATTATTTATTTTAAATGTTCGTAAAAGTCCATGGATGGTTTTTACAGCGAGAAAAATAATTATAGTGGTCGGGAAAATAATATTGAATAAGCGTGCGAAGCCGGGGCTTCTAGTATACATATAATTTATCTGTTATATAATGTACTCTGATATGCTTTATCAGAATTTTTTCCATTATTAATTTTATGGATTAGCATAATGAAATTAAATGTATTAGTTTTCCCAAAGTATGGTACAATAATAGATGTTTAGTTTCTTAAAAGGTTTCACATACTTTATCAGGAAAATGGCATGAATAAAATTGAATATTACATATTTTATTAATCTTTTAACAAATTAGTACTAATATATCAGCCACACACTTAGATATACTTAACTATAATTCTTACTTAATTTACCCCCATAAATGGTGTTTAATAATTAACTACATTTTAACAGAACGAAATTCATTCAAACGCTTAAAAACCATTTTGATATTATTTATGGATTCGGTTAATTGTATAATTAATTTTATTATTTATATATACCTACTTAAATATAATTATGGTAAAGCAAGTAGCAGGTGCGTAATTATTATTGTTTTCGTAAATTCAAATGGAATTGAATACCACATCCTTTAGTAAATTGGATTCGTATCAGTTTGGGTTTTGAACCAATTTTCATAAGTGGTGGCACAGAGTTTATTTATGGACTTTTATGTAGCCTTGCATAGTCACGGTAATGCTATCTAAACAGTATCTTAACTCGGCCGAGACTTAGAAATAAATGCCAACAGCCTCGCGGTACCTGGACATTCGAACGGGCTGCCCACCTACAGCATTTTAATTACATCTGCCTTGTTTGACTTTCCATAAATACAACAATTAAATACTATGTAAATCGTGGTAAATCGAATAGAAAATATTCATTAAAAATGAAGTAAAATATAAAATTTTTTTTAGATAATTATATATTTTTCTATTTATTAAAAAATATGTTTTGGGTTTATTTCAGACTTATCAAATCGGTCTTGTAAATTTGAGACGATAAATATTTCGTCTCGACTGGGATATGTCAAATGCTTTATTATTATGTAAATTTTATTCCATTATAGAATCCACTTTCGAATAACAAACTTATTAAAAAATAAATCTCTATATTCTTCACGTCATATTAAATAGATAAAATAACTTCAAACCGATCGTTCGTCACTGCTGCACAGTCGCGACTGAGTGTGTCCCTCGTATATCGCTCGATCTAGTCGCGTAGGTATAGCTCGCGTTTCGACCGTTTTTATGAAGTTGGAATACTGTATAATAGTATAACCGTGGTATAGTCTCCTGAATTGACTTTAAATACATCCCATTTTTATAGTTATGAACACAGAATAATGAATAAACCAGAAGGAGCGAATGACAAACATTGTTCGACAGGTTTTGACAATTGACCCATAATTAACCAGCTAATCGTAATTTATCACACATTATTTATTTTAAAGTCAAGAAAGTACCTATCAATTAAGTTTACCTACAGAAAACAGAGTAATTTTTAATCAATCAATTTATAAATTCAAAATATACAAAGTATTAAGTAGTCGGTATACCTACCTAATAAAAACAATACAAACGAAAGTAAAATAAAATTAAAAAATTAAAACAAAGTCAGTTGAACGCCATTTATCAAAAAAAAACATGGTATTGTAAATTTGGCGTGTACATCTTCTTATACCTATATAAAATTTCCATGTCACAATGTTATTAGTTATTACCATAGTTACTTCTCCGAAACGGCTTTACTGATGTTTACCAAATTTTATATGTGTATTCCGCCGTAAAAAGCCGTGTTGGCTAAGTGGGAGGACACTCGACTTTCATTCCGAAGGTCGTGAGTTCAAACCCCGCCACGCACCTCTGGATTTTTCTTGAGAAATTTATGTGCGCTTTAAACACGTGCTTTAACGGTGAAGGCAAACATCGTGAGGAAACCGACATGTTCTGAGAACTTTAAACAGTTTGAAGGACATGTGACATTCACCAACCCGCACTTGGCCAGCGTGGTGAATTAAGGCCTAATCTCTCTCGTCAAGAGAGAAGTCCCTGTGTCCCAGCAGTGGGAACGTTAATAGGGTGATGATGATGATGATGATATGTGTATTCAGTAGGTCTGAGAATCGGCTACTATCTAATCTATTTTTCCATTTCGCAAAACAACGTTTGCTGGGGACAGCTAGTTATAGATAAAATACGAATGTATTTGCGTTCGTTCTTGTCATAGTTTGGGACTGTGGAACAACACCTAAAGTCATTTTGCGATATTTTTATTATTGAGCTTTTTACCGTGCAATAAATAAACATCCAGCCCCGTGGTAAGCACTTAGCCTGTGTTACGGGTACTAGACATCTGATAAACTTAATTATTAGTATTATAAGAGAAAACACTTGTTATGAAATTTGACTTTTATTGATAAATTCCTTTTGTTAATTGGTGAATATTATGCCCTTTAGTCGAGGCTAAGGTTTAAAATAGTTTGGTGCTGCATGATTAAGGTTAATAATATAAAAAACAACTCAGCAATTACTATATAAATTATACTGGCAATTCGGTAGGAAACAAACCCTTACGCCGTAATTAATGCAGTGCGTGCGAACTGCGAACACACAAATTAATGTTCTCTAATAGACTAAAATTATATGAAACAGCGCCATCTATGATTTAACATAGATACTAGTTCGTGAAACACCTCAGAGTAGTTTGCTTAGGAGTTACAAACTTCTTCTACTCGACAATAGATGGCGCTTGTTAAAACCTTAGCATGTTTTTCTACACCTTAATAGATGGCTGTAGGTGTTTTTGAATTGAAATAAAACACAGGTTCTAAATATTAATTGATCTAATATGCCTAATCAAAAGTTACTTATTTATTAAAAAATCCACTCAAGTAAATATTATAGAATATATAATTAAGCAGTACGTATGGTATCTATTATTATAATATTTTTTGTGTCTACAGGTTTCTTTTTGTTGCTTTTTTAATTAATTATTATGTATACAAAGTTTTGAATACCGTAACATAACGTATCTCAATGTTTTTTATTGAAATGAATAAGTACCAAGGTAAGTATCTCGCAATTAAAATAATTAAAATTCCTTGTAAATCTAAAGCGCCCATGTTAATTGATAGGTAGGTGATTTAATTTAAGGGCGGCTTAATTATAGCTGAATAATTAAGGGTTGTTCCGATGAGTTTACATTTTGGTCTCTACACTAAAGACTTTGGTTTGTATAAACTTTTATATAGAGTTATATCGTTGTAAGACTGGGTTTTCTTTAGTACATATCAAAATCAAAATCTTTTTATCTGATCTTTTTTAGAATGTATTTTAAAACTACATTAGGAAGGTTAGGTAGGTGTTATTCTTAAAAATTAAATTTACATCGTCATCAAATCCCTCTAAACGTTTTCACTGCTGGGACACTGGGTACATCTCTGTTGACCAGAGAGATTTTGATAAAAAATTTACATGGTACTTATATCATATAGTCTATTATTATTCTTTATTTGTTTATCTATTTATTTTTTAGTATCGCTCTTATTAGGATATAGTTTATGAATTATGTAAGTTTATTTTTAAGTTAATTTTATTTATAGTTTTGAATAGTTTATTTGTTATTTATTTATTTTCCTTTTATATCTTCTTTACGTTACGCCACGGTCTATGTCGTTCTATTTCTTTCCTGTCCATCCAAAGGTTGCCTGGAAGAGATCGCTCACAGCGATAAGGCCGCCCTTTGTACTCCAATGTATTGTCTTGTTATTGTTTGCAGTTTGTATTTTATTTGTGGTGTACAATAATCTATCTATCTATCTATGGTATAAGTTTTTACTTTTTAGGGTTCCGTACCGGTAAAACAATAAACTATTACTGAGAATTCGTCGTCTGTCTGCTCATCTGTCACAAGGAATCTCAAGAACCGTGATAAATAGAGTTTTTTTTCATTTTATTATTTTTTTAAAAGGGCCTTTTTTCGCATTGCGAATATGCCAGCCCCGTATTACGTTAAAAAAACTTACAACTACCTTATCTAAGAATTTCAAACACCCGTCTGTATAAAACCTTAGCGGCTCACACAAAGAGATGGTTAATAAATAGAGTTGAAATCGGATTTATTATTCGCCAACAAATTATAATTATTTCTTATTGACAAATGTTATTAGAATTAAATGAATTTGTGATGACATAATTAATAGACGCGTAATATTTATACTGACTGATTCATTAAATGTATTTTAATATTAATTAAATTTTATTTGGACTTTATTTTAATTTCATTAAATGTTATTTTTGTTTTGGATATAATTCTGAACTTGTTTAGATATTTTTTTATGTGGCTTTAATTTGATTTTTAATTTTTGATATGCTTTTATTTTTGTTTTTAAATTATAATTAACTAATGAATATCATGACATGTAGGTACCAATTCTATAAATATATATAAAAAAAACATTATAAAAAGCCTCGGTCTGCCTCCCACTTGCTGTAACGCCCAACAGGGTCCACATTGTGAAACATGCATACACAATTCAAAAACTATGTCTTATATTTAAGTCAACCAATGTGTAAACAGCAATAATAAATGAATTGACTATTGAGTATTGAAATTTTGAGAGTTGATGTACCTATATCAGATCTGTTCCCACTATAACAATATAACAACAAATACTAAAAAATACCTAATATTGAAATATATATTATATGAGGCTTCCGTTGTATGATTTTAATAAACTTAAATGACTTTGCCCAAGTACATGGATGGGTGACCGGCTATAGCTGCATGTTATATATACACTTTTAAATATATATTTTTGTTTCATTAGTTACAGTTTGGCTAATTAACAATCTCCACGCGAACGAAGTCGTGAACGGCATATAATATTTTATAAAAAAACACCCAGACCAAACAAAAAAAGTTTGCAGAACACACAAACTCGGTCCCTTTTTGGGATATTAATCGCTAGGTACCATTTACGCCGCAAGTTCAATCAAAATATAATTTCCTAGCTTAAAGTACTTTTATCATAGTACATGGCCAGAGTTGGAAGAACTACCTATGGTTATAAAACCCACGTAACCTGATTAAACCTAGCCGACGACGCTTCACTAAGGTTCCAACTTAAGATAATGCCATTATCTTGATCCAGACCTCATTGAGGCTTTGAGCTTAGGATCTAACTCTTAGTACAGCAAGGCTAGCTTGTCTTTATAGCCATTTTGTACCTGTTAAGACAAATTCTTTAAATTGAAAATTACTAGATACCAATTAGATATTAAAAACGCTGAAGAGTTTGTTTCTTTGCAACAACATTTTGCTTATTAAAATTTACTTTTATTAATCGTGTTATTACTACTGCAAAAAACCTCTGGATTTTTCTTCTTAAAAAATTATGTGCGCCTTAAACTTGTGCTATAACGGTGAATGCAAACATCATGAGAAAACCGGCAATTTCTCTAAAAGTTTTGAGAGTTTGAAAGACATGTTACTCATCATTGACATTCATCAATTTGTTCTTATCCAGCGTGGTGAATTAAGCCTAATCTCTCTATCCCAATTTAATTGTCATGAGAGAAGTCCCTGTGTCCCAGTAAGTTTCCAATAGGGACGTAAATAGGGGTACTTGCAACTTTATTCTGAAAACTTTGTCTTTGGAACTGAAAATTGCTCACGTTAAAAAATCCTTCAAATGTGGAAACTTCTGGAATATTCCAGAAGTTTCCGCATTTTAGCTGTACCTAGGCAATTTCTCCATGTTTCGAACCGCCTATGGCAGCACTTTCCTACCGGTGTCAATATGAGAGTGGATGGTCTGGACACGAAAATGGGTGTTAATTATTCTCAGTTATTTACAAATCGGGAAATACAAAATAAAGCTAAGCCATTATTCATAAGATGCTTTTAAAATATGCTGTGTCAAAATACATTTCTAAGATTTGTAATATCAAACAATGGACATAAATTATATTGTATCTTGTAGCTTGAAACAATAGACGCAAAATATTTTGGCCACTTTGGGCGCATACAATATTTTGATTATTCGAAACGCTTATTCATTTTGGTTTAATGTTTTCCAGATTATTATGATGAGGGGAAAGTGAGGCAATTGGGGCAATTGGCTTAAAACTGGAAATAGACCACAAACCTTATGAATTCACTACCCATCAATTATATTTCTTCATTGTATCAATATAAAGTTAAAACACAAGTGGGTTATTACGTATTTTTTTTTTATTTATTTGCTCACATGTACATTTATACAGATATAGGTCAATTGTTACATCTTAAGTCGATATGTACATGCACCCCGGAGGGGCACTGCAAATTGGGTTTTGCGTCAAAATACATTAAAAAGAAAAACAATTTTAAACAATATTCTTATGTCATTCAAACTAATCATCAATGTTAATATAAAAAAATTATTTATTAAAATTAAATGATAAATATAAATAACAATATATAATAAACCGATAGTCAGTTGTGAACATCCTACTACCTACCTAACCTACCTACCTACTTAAGTATATTTAAGTTTTATATTAGTATTTATGATTGTCTGTAAGGTATAGGTTTATATGGACCTGAGATGTCTGGAATAAATGATTTATTATTATTATTATGTCAATTTATCACTAAGGAATTCGTCAACGGAATAATAACATTTATTTATTAATATTTTTTTCAAATTATTTTTGAACGATAAAATAATCTTTTTCTTCATTTTTAATTTTAATTGGTATTTTATTGAATATTTTTGATAGCCTATGGTTCGGACTCTTACTCCCCAATTTAATTTTTGTCGATGCAGGTATAATTTTTTTTTTGTTTCGCAGGCTATAATTTTCATTTAGGTCTAAGTTTGTTTTAAAGTATAAGTTTTAATATTTCCTAACAAATAGCGCGGCTTGATATACATAGATTATCAAACACCATAACGACAATGATTACAATTTAACCCAACTTTTAGACTGTAGAGTTAGTGCAGGTCTCGTAAGCCCATTTTTTACCTACGAAGCACATAATCCAGACAAGTAGATTTAAATATTAATAAGTCAATGTGTGAGTATTCCAGTAAGTAAACAGTAGTAGTGTTATTTTAAGTTAGTTTGTAAGCATTCGTGTGCCGTTAAGCTATTATCTATCTATCTATATACTTATCTAAACTTTAAATTACAATTGTAGATATAAATGAAGTAACTATAATTTTAATTCACCAAAAAAAATTCTTCTAATACATGAAAAATATGTGCGCCTGTAAAGCCAACACGGCTTTACAGGCGCACATATTTTTCATGTATAAGTGGGAGCACTCCCGACTTTCATTCCGAAGGTCGTGGGTTCAAACCACGCTACGTCCTCTGGATTTTTCATCTTGATAAATTTATGTGCGCTTTAAAAAACACGAGCTTTAACGGCGAAGGCAAAACATCGTGAGGAAATTGGCATGTTTTGAGAACTTTAAACAGTTTGAAGGAAATGTGACATTCATCAACCCGCACTTGGCTAGCGTGGTGATTTAAGGCCTAATCTCTCTCGTCAAGAGAGAAGTCCTTGTGTCCCAGCAGTGGGAACGTTAATAGGGTGGTGATGATGATGTGCGCCTGTGTCTCCCGTGTTGTTACGTGTAAAAGTATATAACATGATCTCCGCAATAGCAGTCAAGCAAGTCAAATATCCCTACCTATTTTTAACACGTTTAAACCATTGATGTATTCGGGATTATCCCACATTCCAGTTTCCCCCACTCTCCCCTACTTGAATAAATTTAAGTATTTAGCTTAGTGTACTTCCGGCAGTTGACAGCGGTCATAAACAATGGATCGCTAAGCGCAGCGTTGGACCACCGCCAACAAGATGGACAGATGACTTGGTCAAACTTGCTGGCTCACGGTGGATGCAAGTAGCGACCGATCGGAAAAATTGGTCATCTTTGAGGGCTTATGTCCAGCAGAGGGCGTCTCATACCTGAAATGATGATGATGGTGATATATCATCATCATCACCATCACCCTATTAACGTTCCCACAGCTGGGACACAGGGACTTCCCTCTTGACGAGAGAGATTAGGCCTTAATTCACCACGCTGCTGGCCAAGTGCGGGGTAGTGAATGTCACATGTCCTTCAAACTCTTTAAAAGTTCTCAGAACATGCCGGTTTCCTCATGATGATTATAATATATAATGGTACTCAAATATTTCCTTAAATATGCAAGTCCAGTTACAAACAGTCAGAACGCTTAGTATTCTACCCAACAAGTTGATTTTGCCAATTGATCGCCGCATCGGCGTGAGGTCACGACTTAGCTCCAGTCACCGACAGCAGACTCGATCATTTACATATTTTATTAAAATATTCAAAAGAATAAGGTAATTTTCATATCTAATTAAGAAACACGAATTAGAAACAAGGGGTCGAGCCGATACCAAGATCATTATCATCAACAGTTTTACATTACTTAATCCTATAAAAATATACATATCCACAATCCAGTTATATGATTTCTCATAGTCATTAATATTCATTTCTTGATATGAAATGAAATACATTTATTTTGGTACATTAACAATTAATAGCACAGTAGACAGCATAAACAAACATACATACACAAGAAAATTAACATAAAAACCACAAACAGATAATTAGCTGCCAGGCTGTGCTGCCATGTACCAAAAAAGGAGCTAATATGTTGAAACATAGTGATTATGGCAGCAATGCTATTTAAATAAATGTATTTAGTTGTTTCAGTTTGATTTTGATTATCATATTTTATAATGCTACTAGCGTCCCGCCCCGGCGTTGTACGGGTATAAAATTTTCCCGGAATTTATTCGAATTTTTCTCGCCGTAAAAACCATCCTATCTCTCAAGTTGGATCGAACTGCACATGGTGTGCGAATTTTATTATAATCGGTTAAGTGGTTTAGGAGTCCATTGAAGACAAACATTGTGACACGAGATTTATATATATTAAGAAGATATTTACACAGCATGCATTATAAAATATGATAATCATAATCAAACTGAAACAACTGAATACATTTATTTAGAATCGGTCAAGCCGTTTCGGAGTAGTACAAGAACGAACATTGTGATACGAGAATTTTAAATATAAGATTTATTCTAAGTTCCGGGGGAACAGTACGTACGGGTTTTAAACATCCAAAATGGCGTTCAATTGATTACATTTTATTTCACTTTATAATTTTATTTAACTCGACACTGGCAAATTGTCGCTTCAAGCGCAAAGTCCAATTACAAGAAACTGAACTGAACAGTAATAGGTACACTGTTTTCGAGATTTTGGCTCATAGTCGGTCAGGGAGCATGGACATCTATGCTTAGAATAAGGAACGAAGAAATACAATACTTTACGGATGAGTACGGTGCTTGTTTTCACAATAGGTCTATTTCAGCGTTCCCATTTTTTATCACACTATTTGCAATTCTCAATTTTGTCTATAGCACAACATTAACCATTCCAAAATCAAAATTATGAACGAGGTTCCTTAGAAACAATAAAAATAAAAGGTCACATTGGCGACTGTGACCTTATTCGTAGGATACGTTACGTTATACAGTACAAGGCGAGAATATAAGGGGCAGTATACTTAATTCACCTGAGTTAATTCACCCAGGTGCATTAAGTATACTTTTAGTAGACTTTATTCACCCAGGTGTCTTCAGGTTCATTAAGTCTACTTTTTTAGTAGACTTTATTCACCCAGGTCATTCGCGGTGAATTAAGTCTACTTTGTTAGTAGACTTTATTCACACTAATTCCCTTAGATTGTACAAAAAGTTATAGAGTCCAATATCAGACCTTCATATTGTTAAGCATTCCTATAGCGAGTTGATTTGCTTGCCGTTTGATCGCTATCGAACATGTGTCCCGGTTTTCAGCTTAGTTACCAGACAGCAATAAAAAAATAACACTAATTCAAGAATGGCCAATTGAATTGGTAGGATGTCCACCACGGAAGACATTGACATTTGGTGGCTGCTGGTTCACGGCAGATGAAAGCCGCTTTGTAACCTACTATTAAAAGAACCTGTTGCTAAAGTTGCCCTCTTGTTCATTTTAATTAAAACCTCAATGGTGTTAAATGCCGCTATAATTACATGACCGCTGAGCAGCGGTCGGGATCCTTATTGACCATACAGGCACCAAAAAACGGTCATTTTGTGTTTTCATTTATTTTACACACCCAGTGTTATTCTTTTTTTTTTATTTTTTATGCTGGATAAGCCTTCATTTGACGTGACGATGTGGTCTAAGATGGGACATGAAGACCTAGAAGGTCATCATCATTCTCATCTATAATAAAAATCTGCAGACACCCGTCAAACCGAAATCTTCCGAAATCTCTCAAACAATTATACCATATACCTTACATACTTTTGAAAAACATAACAGCGTTGCTTCGATCCCTCTCTCGGGGAGCGGAGTGGCATTAAGCTGAGACCTGCTCCTGTTTTTTTTCTCCTGCTGTTTTTTTATGCTGTCTATACTGTGCTGTTGTTTGTTTATTTACCAAAATAAATGTATTTCATTTCATTTTCATTTCACTCCACTTGGCGCAGTCGGGTAAACCTGCAGCTCTATAATTTCACCGGCCTACAACTTTACAAAACCGCGGCCCGCAAGACACAATCAGCCTGCCTTATTGTGTCTTGGTTTTGCAACCACTGTCGTAGAGAATTGCAGAAGACCAATCCTATTTCTCATTTCCTGAAGCTGTATGTAATTAGTGTACATGGCTGGCTGTATTGATTACAGTCACAGAGGGTGTGAGTTTAAATAATGCCAAGTTAAAGAGGTTCTGATAATTGGCTTAGGACAAAGATGCTTACTATTACATTACATAGTATTGATCAAGAAAAGCAAGATAGAGATTTGAATATTTGAAATAGCTATTCGACGACTTAACTTAGGATCGAAAAATTGGCCCTTAAATGAATGAATAATAGATTATTGATCAACATTTTTTTGACAATCATATACTTTTAAACTGCGGTGGTTGCATGTAGCTTGAAATCTTCAAGAGCTCTGATATAATTCCTATTTTGTTATTTAATTTTATTTTTAAGAATCAAATTGTATCTTTATTAATTTGTGTCATATGTATAAATATATTTACTAGTGTAATTGATTTGTAAGTCGTGCTAATTAACTGAATAAATAAATAAAAATAATAAATAGCTGGAAATCTTCAAGAGAGGCTTATGTCCAACAGTAGACGACCTGCGCCATAATGTTAGCCATATTTGACTGCTTCAGTGGTGCGGTGGGCGAGGGTCCGATTGCGGCGAAAGAGGTAGTGGGTTCGATTCCCGCCAAGGCTGAAAGTGTTTGTATGTTCTGCAAGCACTTTCTCCTTGGTCTGGGTGTTTAATATGTATAATAAAAAATATATATTATATGTATGCCTATTATATAAAGTATATCAGATGTCTAGTACCCGTAACACAAGCTCAGAGCTTACCACGGGGCTAGATGTTGTTGTGTGTATTGTCTGGAAATATTTATTTTATTTATTTATAATAATAATAATCATTTATTGCATGAAATATGGTACATATAAGATATTACATTTAAATTCGTTTCACATACTTCACCAAAAAACATTGGCATGCAAAAATTTCGTACAATAAAATATAATAAGTCAAGATTAAATTAAATGTCAATTACACCTACTCAATCATGGTTAATTCCATTAAAATTATAAATGTCTATTAATATAAGTCAAGATTTAAATTCTTATTAGTCCTTGACACTGTAGAAAGCATTATCTGTTAACCATAACTTTAACTTTTTCACAAATAAATTATATGGTCAATCTTTTACTTTGTTTGGTAGTTATGCCGCACATAGCGTGATAATTTTTTATATGATCTTCTTCTTAGTCGGTCACTCTTGACAGAGTGGTCGTGGTTATGGGGGTCCATATAATGGGTTGCTGCTCTTGAAATGCGCCGCCATTGTTCCCTGTTAGTTGCGTTGCGGGAGCAGTCGGTAATGGTGGACTGAGACATATGATAATGATACTTAAATCAAGAATTCAATTACATAGACTGAACTACATAATAAGAGAAAGTGTTTGTGTGTGTCTATTTGTTTGTACTTGTTCTTTGTTCTGTGAACTAAGAATTTCTCCACACAAACTTTCGCGTATATAATTATTCATCATCATCACCCTATTCACGTTCCCACTGCTGGGACACAGGGACTTCTCTCTTGACGAGAGAGATTAGGCCTTAATTCACCACGCTGGCCAACTGCGGGTTGGTGAATGTCACATGTCCCTTCAAACTCTTTTAAAGTTCTCAGAACATGCCGGTTTCCTCACGATGTTTGCCTTCACCGATAAAGCACGTGTTTAAAGCGCACATAAATTTCTCAAGAAGAAAATTCCAGAGATGATATATAATTATTAGTAGGATAGAATAGAAAGCAAGTCAAAAGGGGGGGATATATTGGGAAAATAATAGTGTACTTCCACTGTGTTAACAGTTTTTTTTCTAGGTGAAATCTTTGCAAGAGTAAGGGTTTGTTTCACCATCTCCGAGTAAAATGATTAAAATATAGAGCATTTTTCACAGTCACATGTGACCAAGCGAGGTAGCTTTTGACATGATTAACCATTGCTTAGTTAGGTACTCGGATTATGGGAAAAAAATGCCCTAAGTAAGTAAAAACTTACGCTGTATTATATTGAAGTATTTCATCATAAGTTAAGCATAATTAAATTCAAAGGTAACGGTTTAAAGCACTATAAATGGTCAGGTTATTGGGAGGGAAAATGGATATTAGTGGCTTTTAAGCCAGTGTTGTTACTTGTCGATAATTTTTAGGTAACATGTTTAGTATAAAAGTGTTAAAGTAGACTTGTATCTTAAAAATAAAATACCTGTCTCAATGGTTTTGGAAGACAAATAAATATTACAAAATTTTTCCGTTTATAAGTAAGGAATTAGCATTGTTGATTTCATGTTTACAATATTATGCATTTGATAATTATTTCGACTGCTTCAGTGGCGCGGTGGGCGATGGTCCGCTTGCGACAAGAGGTATTAGCGGGTTCGATTACCGCCGAGAGGACAAGTGCTTGTATGTTCTGCTTGAAGTTTTTCCTTGTTCTGGGTTTATAAATGCATTGTAAAAATATCTATGTCTGTATGTATAATGGATGTATTATATTGTATTAGACATTTTTGATATACTCATTTACTCCATTGAGTATATCAGATGTCTAGTACCCGTTACACAAGCTTGGAGCTTGCCACTAAGGGCTAGGATGTAGATTATCCGGAAATTATTATTTTTTTAATTATTTATAAAATAAAAAATCCTACCTATTGTTTGTTGCAATATAAATAGTTGTATGTTTTTTTTCACAACCGATGAATAGCTCTTTTGTGGGGTTCCATACACAAATACTGAAAGTGTTCCTTTGTGACTGCTATTTTTTATTGTATTTTTTTGTTTTCATTTTATTAAAAAACTTCAGTGTATAAATCCTTCTCATAATCATCTTATTTATTATCATAATCATGCATATTTTTACAAACGTTATCGATAAAAATGTCAGTCTGGTTACATCACTAAACTTAATAAAGTTAGAAAGCCTGTTTCTACTGAGTGTGTGGTTTGAGGCAGACCGATCCGCAGACTGGTCTATCAACTGAACGGTGGATAAATCTGCCTTTGAAGATTCAGTGAAGCAAGGAGTGATGACCGTCCCTAATTTAGCTAAGAGGTATTTGAACATAATTATCATCATTTTTAATTTGCAAATTATTGTTAAGATTATGCATGCCAAATGAATTTGGTAGAACATAATGCATCTATAACTATTTTAAGACCGTACTTTTTTACTTATGTTCGTGCAAATAGAGAAAATTGAATTTGAATCTCCGCAGCCTTACTTCATATACCTCTGTTTTAATTTAATTTTTTTTTAATAAATAGCTAAGAATGACCTGCTAATACTGGAGATTCTGTGGTGGTGACTTTGTAGAAACATGTAAAAAAAAGTGTCTAAAATTGTACTTACTATCGTTAATAATATTTTGTTTGTTTTTTTTGAGATAACATAAGACTGTTATATTAGACTTCTAAAGGTAGATGGTGACTACAAAAGGTAAAGGTTGTCTGGTAGAGATCACTTTTAGTGATAAGGCCACCCATTGTGACACTGTTATTTGTGTATTATGATTTAAAAAGGGTCCGGCGGGAATCGAACCCGCAACCTCCTGCGCCTCAGGTGGTATGATTTAAAACGGGTAACATACCATGATTTGACGGTTTTTGAGTTTTCCGATATTTCGACGCTGTTGCAAGCGCCATGATCACGGAAACAACCTTTGTTAGTTGGTTTCCGTGATCGGCCGATCGATCTCAAAAACCGTCAAATCATGGTATGTTACCCGTTTTAAATCATACCACCTGAGGCGCAGGAGGTTGCGGGTTCGATTCCCGCCGGACCAGATTTTGTACGATCTTCAATTTCTGGTTTCGGGTCTGGGTGTTTTCTATGTATCATATGTATGTGTAGGTGAAAGGTTTGTACATAGTGATTTAAACAGATTATATCATTGAATAATAATTAATTACGGGATTAATCGAACAATATCAATCACACAAATATCTGAGGCTCAATTTAACAGAGATATAGATAAAGTCAATAAGTAACTCCGACAGCGTTTGCACAGAGCAGAAGCCAAAGAAAGAATGCCTCCCGGACTATTGGAACGGTACTTTAAATAGCAGTGCAACTCGTAAACAACCCCTCTACCTGCGGCCACCCGATTGGCTGTTAGACCGGTCGGCTGGCACAGACCGGTACCGGCCGCAGGTAAACATCGCGCGATCGAGTGGCGTGAGCGCCCCGCTCACGCCATCGGACATTTTAAGTTGATTCTATGCTACTACAAACGCACTACAATGAAGAACCAGGACGTCACGCCGTCATATGTATTTACAAAAAAAAAATCTAAGTAGTATATCAGTCACCTAACACCCATAGTACAAGCTCTGCTTAGTTTGGTCTTACGTGATGCTGTGTGAGTAGTCCGGAAATATTTATTAAAAAAATATTTAATATTTATTCTGTTATAAATTATATTATTCTGTTATTATTGTTTAATATTTTATTCTGTTTGGACCTGTCTGTCTGATAGGCTCTCCAAAAGTTCTGGACACCTATTTTTCGCATTGTTAATTTATAAAGTGCAAATCGTATGAAAGCGTTATTTCAACAAAACTTCAATACATTTTATCGTCTCGACTTTTCGTTTGTAAGAAAATGTAAACAGCAGGTGTATATATTTTTTTAATAATCTAACTGACAAACTTATACTTTAGTTATCTACCGATTCATCATATTTATCATCATCACCCTATTAACGTTCCCACTGCTGGGACACAGGGACATCTCTCTTGACGAGAGATATTAGGCCTGCCCTAATTAGTCTGTAACATCTAATCGAGCTCCTTGTTGTAACAAATGATTACTCCAGTCCATCACAACCAACCAACTCATTAAACTCCAATTTTCCTAACAACTTGTATCCATTAACTTAAATTTACATCCTACCTTCATTCAGTAATAACAGTGAAACCGCAATTAATAGACCCCTAGTTATATCGCATCTATTGTTGAAGCACTAGGCTCATAATTCTGAAGTTACTTCTCTGGACCCAAACTGTCATTCTTAGGTTAAGTATCTTATTTGAAGCTAATTAGGTTTCCGAGGGAAGTTGTTAGTGTGTAAGTTGATATCTTCAGGCTTGAGATGATAATGTACGGCATATGTTAGTATGAAATCTTTAAGATTTTGAAACATATAGACATTGGAGGTTTTGTCTGTTCACGTCCGTAAGTGGTAACCCTCTGAATCCTTACACGTGACCTCCGGGTGGTGCTAAGAACAGTCTCTGGTGGTAGGCTTCGGCCGCGGCTTGTCACCACCCTCCGGGCTAGGGCAGTGCGTGAAGCGATTTTTTAGTGTTTTGTAATGTGGTCCGGAGAAGCCATCTACCTTCTAGGTCTTCATGCTCCATCTAATACCAAATCATTTATTTCCATTGTTTGGTTTAACAACCAAATTTAAGCATTTTCTGTATGCCCGCGACGTATCAAACCATCGTCCATCAAGTCCATCAAAAATATGACATCTTCATATTAAATCCAGATATCATATCGTAATAAATAAACGCAGCTCTGGGGTTTATTTATAAAACACAGCACATAAACAGGCAGCCCAGCCACAAAAGGTTTTCATCAGTCACTCAACAATAGCTGTAATAAGAACTATGAGCTATAAAACCCTGGATTCGCTATTCACCGCAAGAGCTCTGCCACAATATTCTTAATACAGAAAATAAAGTCTACCATCAGTTATAAAAATATTTTATGATGTAGTAGAATTTTAATAATTTATTCTTAATATAGTTGGCCCTACCCTACCGACTGTCAGACAAATAGTCCAGTAATTTTTGGTTTGAAGATTTTTGAAAAAATCTTACTTGGCTGATTTTTTGTATACACTTTTTTAACAAATTCTATTATAAAGAGAACATTTTTTAATGTAAATCTAAAACTACTTTACCGATTGTTTTTCAATTTAAATGGACGCATCTTGCAAGCTACAATTTCAGATTTGAGTGGAGTGAAGAAACCAAAATCCGATCAGATCCGATCTCAAATTTCTGAGGTACACACATAAAAAGAAAAAAAAAACATCCTCATTATCGTTTTTTCGTTGAAAGTAGGTAAAAATTGGGTTGACTTTTGTATTTTTTCTTTTTAACACCCGATAAAAAAGAGGGGTGTTATAAGTTTGACGTGTTTGTCTGTCTGTGTGTCTATCTGTCTGTCTGGGACATCATAGCTCATCCCTAATTCAATTTTTCAATTTAGTTTTTTTTTGTTTAGCGCGAGTGTTCTTAGTCATGTTTCATGAAAATCGGTTGTGCCATTTAAAAGTTATGGGGGTAAGAGTGTGGACGGAAAACCGAAAATCTGCATATTATATAGGTACTCGAAAGCAGTAATTTCACAAAATTTCAAGCTTGTGAGTGTAGTGTGCGTGAGTGCATTTAGCGTACTACTCCAAAAACGGTTAATTTTAAAGAAAAATTTGTCTATACCTCATTTCTTGTAGTTGGTATGCATGATAAACAGAACAATAATTTTATAAAGACATCTTTGACCTCCGAGCTACAGGACGCGAGATATTTACGAAAAACGAATTTTCGTGACCTTTTCATTTCTGTAACTCGAAGTCGTCACGTTACCAATGTCGATTTTTCACTTCTTTATTAGAACGCCATTATAAAGGTACTAGCTGTGCCCTGCGGTGCTACCCGCGTTATAATGGATGAAGTACTCTTAACCAACAACATATTTATTTGAATAAAGATTAATATTATTATGTTGATACAACTTAAACAAATTATTTCGACCAAATTAGGTACCATAAAAACGGTTTTTGTGAGTTAACCTTAAAAGATAGACATATTATATCGCGGACTGTTTTTTAGATCAATAAAAGAGCTATTATTCTTTAATACGTATTTTTTGTGTATCTTGAACCGTTTTCACGGCGCACGCAACGGAAGGCTTCAAAGATAAACAATTTCTCCCGTTTTTTACACATTTACCACTATATCTTTGCTCCTATTGGTCGTAGCGTGATGTTATATAGCCTATAGCCTTCCTCGATAACTGCACTATCCAACACAAAAAGAATTATTCAATTCGAACCAGTATTTTCGGAGGTTAGCGCGTTCAAACAAACAAACAAACAAACTCTTCAGCTTTATAATATTAGTATAGATATACAAAATATCTGTTCATTATTTAATAAATAATTGCTTTAAATGCCTAAAATAACTGAATTAGAAGGTAGTCAGTAAACTCATTAAATTAATCAATGACATGTTAAAAGTATCGCAATTTTTAAAAATCCTAGAACCACACACACACACACACACCAATATAATTTTTGCTTACAAAAATACCGGTTTTAAATTAGTCTCCTATGATTTATTTGTCGATAAAATCCGGTATTAACTATAACTATAGGAATCAGTTATTTTAAAAACGGGTAAAATGGAGTGTAATTTCTTTTTCAAAATGTGTTCTCAGACATCGATTGCGAAATTAATGTAGGGAAGAACATAGCTTATTGTATGTATATAAGGTATATGTTTATATGGGCCTGAGATGCCTGAAATAGATTATTTATTATAATTATAGTGCTGGTTGAGTAGCTTTTCTTTGCTTAAGTATTTAATGTAACTTAGTTTGTATTTTAAACCAAATGTGCTGTCTTTTTTCCTTATTCGACTGTTGTATTTAACTTCTAACTTTTTCTTATATCTGTTTAAACTTATTAGTAGCTGACAGTTACACACTGTGTTTAGTATTTAGTTACCTGCTGTTACTATTCTCAAAATTATACAATAAAATAAATAAATAATACAAAAGCAACTTTTAAAAACTTTTTTTATTAAATCGTTGTTTAATGCCAACTTGTTTTGAAACAATCTTAATAATAGACAGAACTCCTTAACTGAAACTTAATAGCTAGATCGTGACACCCGACTTGGTAAGTGGCAGAGGAGAGCAAGCACCACTTGGGCCAGGGTCTTAGCCTTCTCCACTTAATTCTGAACCTTCACCTCAAAGCAAGACGGTGTATTATGGAACAGTAAAAATAATACTTTGATGAGTTAACCAGCTAAAACTGCAGTTAAGGCTAAGTGGACTCGAAAGGTCGAATATTCGGACAATTTATTGCAAGTTCCGTGTAATAATAATTCTTGATTTCAGACACAAGATCCATTGTGATTACAATAAAATGATTTCAAAATGAAATAAAATTGTGATATAAATCTAAAGAAAAACCCCGATTCCAATGCCTTTATTTCCTTAAAAGTAAAACTCCATAATATTAAGTAATGTGCACGCGATGGTCTTTCATTTGATACTCGAGTATATTTGCATGATTTTCGGATTTCCTTCCCCACTCTCACCCCCATAACTTTTCATGCAAAAACCTTTCATACAAAAAAACTAAATTGAAATCGCCATGCGTTCGGAAAATATGATGTCCCAGACAGACACGTCAAACTTATAACACCCCTCTTTTTTGGTCGGGGGATAAAAATGATGGTGGATAAAAAAATACAATACTGTATAGGTCAGGTGCTAGTCTGTCTGGGTTCTCTTTGTCTCAAGCTTACGGCAGCGGTAGGCAGGCTCCCCTTTTTATTGAAACCCGGTATTTGAAGTTATCAATATATTGTGCACCGAGAAGCCCACTTTTGATTTTATTAAACCGTCAACCGTTTTTCTAAAGTAATAAGTCCCTCAGAGGTACCCTAATGCAAACACTTTGACATTAAATTATGAGCCCATCTTGTAGGTTAGAGTATAGACTCTAGACACATAGGCAATAGTGCCTATGTGTGTATGTACATAATATCCAATCTCCATACGAGGACATTTTAGCCCCAACTGCCAAATTGACACAAAAGATAACTTTGAATGGGTAATTGAGTAAAGCCGTCGATGAAAGTTACTAAGAGTTACAAATGTAAAGAAAATAACAAAAATTATCCTTTGTCCCATTTTCAGTAATTTTTTGGAATATTTTACGAAACAAACAACCTCAATAGCCCCATTTGGGACAGTATAGTGGGAGAGTAAAGCAGGATAGTATATTGGCTTATTTATTAGTTTACGATGGCGCTCGGGATCGAAGGCAATTTTTTTCTATTGAGAGAATGTACACCGACACGGTTGGAAACATCAGCGAGATTTTTAAACGACTTCAAAAAAGGAGAGGGTAGGAGGGAGGGCTGGGGCCTACAGACGGTAAAAAATCCCATAAAATGTATTAGATAAGACTAAGTAGCAGTCGGGTTTTATTCTTTCTTAATTTCAGCTTATAAGGTAAATAGGTTGATATCAGATTTCAGAAAAAATTTAATGATTTTTGGTGCGTTATTGTGAACTATTTTAACTGTACCAGTATTTCATATTATTAGTTATATATTTTATATTAGATATTTTATCCTAATATTAGTATTAGGATAAAATATCCCATCCCGAAATAAAGTTCGTCATTTGGTTTAATATCATAATATAATTATAACTAATTTATTTTAATATAAGTAAAATGCAGTGTACCTTATGACGTTGCTATTTTATGCGATTTTTATAGTAAATGCCATTTTAAGGCTAAATTACCAATAACATAATCCGCAGTGTCAGACTGCACCAAACAGGCTAAAAACAGAGAAAGACGGCGGGCGATCGTAAAGAAAGTAACGTACCATAATAATGTAAGTACACATTACACTGATTTATTTATACATGGTTATCATATCTGTTTGAATTATAGCAGGGTAACACTCATCAGCTTCATCATTTCAGCCATTAGACGCCCACTGCTGGACATAAGCCCCCCTCAAAGACGACCAATTACTCCGATCGGTAGCTACTTGCGTCCACCGTGAGTCAGCAAGTTTGACCAAGTCATCAGTCCATATTGTTGGTGGTCGTCCGACCTTGTTACCAATCCGCGGCGTTGTTATTTCTATGTTGTATTTTAGAATTAACATTTTAGCTCAGATGAATACAAACACTTTGACATTAAATTATGAGCCCATCTTGTAGGTTAGAGTATAGACTCTAGACACATAGGCAATAGTGCCTATGTGTGTATGTACATAATATCCAATCTCCATACGAGGACATTTTAGCCCCAACTGCCAAATTGACACAAAAGATAACTTTGAATGGGTAATTGAGTAAAGCCGTCGATGAAAGTTACTAAGAGTTACAAATGTAAAGAAAATAACAAAAATTATCCTTTGTCCCATTTTCAGTAATTTTTTGGAATATTTTACGAAACAAACAACCTCAATAGCCCCATTTGGGACAGTATAGTGGGAGAGTAAAGCAGGATAGTATATTGGCTTATTTATTAGTTTACGATGGCGCTCGGGATCGAATTACACCTAACTCTTACCAACTAAAAACTTGTAATACTGATGCTACAAAAAAAAAAAATTCTCTATTACTATCAGAAAAACATAATTATAAAGATTTAAGCTAGTGAGCTGACCCCAGCAAACGTTGTTTTGCAAACTGAAAAATAGGTGTTGGCCGATTCTCAGACCTACTCAAAATGCTCACAAAATTTCATGAGAATCGTTCAAGTCTTTTCGGAGGAGTACGGAACATTGTGACACGAGAGTTTTATATATAAGATATATTTCAACAGTACATTGATATAGGCGGATAAAACTACTATAAAGACATTTTAAATTTCTAACGGATTGTAATAATACACCGTGTATACATTCCAACGGAGACCAGGTACTAGTAACCTTTTTCAATGATTCCTGTGCTGTTTATTTTTAGTCCTTTGTATAAAAACGGTTTCAATAGTGATTTGAAATTAAGAATCAACTTATTTTGATCAGCAGCGATATTATTAGAAATATTAATAAGGGTAGATGTATATCTACCCTTATTAATATATCTATCTGTTTTTATATATATCTGTTTTTTTTTCTGTATTTTTCTTCTAGAAAATAATATGTGCGCTTTTAACACGTTGCTTTAACGTTGAAGGCAAACATCTTAAGGAAACCGGCATGTTTTGAGAACTTTGAAGAGTTTGAAAGATGTGACATGTGACATTCACGAAGCCGCACTTGCAAATTTTTTTTTAAATTATATATTGAATAATGTTTTCAATAACAGTTTTATATTTTAGCAAGATAATGGCCATCAGAGTTTCTGAGTTAATTAAGATTACAATCTTTAGATACGTGGTCATTGGCTAAAATTTATAAAGAATTAATAGCTAACCCCAGCAAACGTTGTTTTGAAAAATGAAAAATCTTCTTCTTCTTAAGGTGCCACTTCATAACCGAAGGTTGGCAGTCAGCTCCTTAAATTTTTCTTTGTTCATGGCGATCCTGAACAGCTGCTCCACGGTTTTAATGCCAGTCCAATGGCGAAAATAAAAAATAGATAGTAGCCGATTCTCATTATGTACATAAAATTTGTAATCGGTTAAGCCGTTTCGTAGGAGTATGGTAACTAACACTATGACAGGTGAATTTTATATATAAGATAAATCATTTCTTATCAGCACTACTGCTACGGCTCCGGCTTCGCACGGGGAATTATTCAAATATCATATTCGAAAACCCATAATTAGATACATAGAAAATTAATTATTTATGTTTATTGGTGTGTGTAATAATCTTTATTTCACACACCAATAAACTTAAATACAAAATTATTCATAGTAAAAATAAAACCTAGCATGCTTAATGGGCGGTCTTAATGCCAAAAGCAATTTTTTCCAGACAACCTTTGTATGGAAAGAATTATTTAGACTTCCACGAACATTTAAGAAAAAGAATTGGCCAAATTGGTCCAGGTATTGTTGAGTTATGCGCTTACCAACACATTTTGATTCATTATTATAATCTAGACTTCTTTAACAAAATGGACAGCAAACTTATTCTATTTAAGCATACATTTTGTCTCTTTGTGATCGATAAGGACAAAAAAATACTGGCAGCATGTTATTTAAAACACGTTTAGTTAAAAATTTGGAATAGTGACCATCCAAATTCTAAAATTATGGTGATGATGAAATTAAAAGATTGCCTTTACTTAGGTAGTATAAGAATACCAGCCATTTTATTATCACTGTGGATTGTGTTAGCTTAATTAGAAGTTCTTTGATGTGAGCGAAACTGGAATTATGGCAAAAATTACTTTTTCTCTGCTACGATAAAAATGTCTTTGCAAAAGTTATTATTTTACAACTTTCGTTATAAAAATCTTCTTGTTTCTAAGTTAAATTCTTTGAAATTGCTGCCTTGATGGCGCAGTGGTCGAAGACTGTTTGTATGAAGTATATTTTTCACTATGGTTCAATTCCCGACCGGAAAACGTAATGTGGTCCGGAGAAGCATCTTCCTACTAGGTCTTGGTGCCCCATCTTAGACCACATCGTCACTCGCCATCGGAGGACACACAAATAAATCGTTTCACTAAATATTGAAGGGGGCTCAAATATTTAGTGAAACGATTACATAATATCAATATTATAATGTGTTTGTGTGTGTGTGTCCGACCGATTTCAATCATGGCGACAGCTATATTCTTTGATGCACCCGCATGTGGCTTATATTTTCTTCGAAAATTTTTTCGAACACTTGGGACATGACAATATGTATAATATCATCTGATTTTACGTGACGTTTAATTAAAGTTTAAGTTGGGCAACGTTGCGTGAGGCCAGTACTTGGATGGGTGACTGCTTGGCTGCAATTTTTTTCACTTATTAAAAAAAAATTGTCTTTACTTATATTTGACCAGATTTTGTACAATTTCTGGTTTCGGGTCTGGGTGTTTTATATGTTTCATAAGTAAGTTTTTACAAAAAATATATATCTATGTAGTATATCAGTCACCATACAACAATAGTATAAGCTCTGCTAGTATGGGGTTAGATGCTGTATAATTAGTCCGTAAATATTTATTTATTGACAATTGTATGAGATTACCAACAGTCGTAAGTGGCATCTCATGGTAGGGCTAAACAACACACCAGTCTAATTAAAAAATATATATGCTGCAGGCATTTTAAAACAATACCCTATTTAATTAACAAAGCGATAATAATACCGTTGTGAATATGACAACCTGTTATTGACAACTGCAGACACTCACAATCCAGATAAATTTAAACATGGATTGAAACTATCTACTATAAAAAGCCGTGTTGGCTAAGTGGGAGGATACTCGACTTACATTCCGAAGGTCGAGGGTTGCAACCCCGATACGAACCTCTGGATTTTTCTTCTTGAGAAGTTTATATGCGCTTTGAACACGTGCTTTAACGGCGAAGGCAAACATCGTGAGGAAACCGGCATGTTCTGACAACTTTAAAGAGTATGAAGGACATGTGACATTCACCAACACCCGCACTTGGCCAGCGTGGTGAATTAAGGCGTAATAGTGATGATAATGAACTTATCATTCTAAACAAACCCTTAACGGTATACAGAATGTTTTTACTTTAAGAAAATAATTGTGTGAAAATTTAATAAAATAAATAGATACATTTTGGAAACTGTTGCTGTAGCTCTAAGCAATAAGACCGCCCATTACGCATTCATGTTTAGTTTGAATTTCTTATTGTTTCTTTGTTTGATGTGTGATAAAGTATTTTATATCTATCTGACGGTTTTAAATAAAAAATGCCGTATAAGGGTGTTCGTCAAAAATGCCTCAAAATACATTTAAAAAATCAAATCGCCTCCAAATGAGAAGCCAGTTCAAAATAAAAACTTCCAAAGATACTCCATTTGAGAAACGAGTTCATTAATTTCCAGAATCTCCATAAATATTCTTAAGCCTTAATAAAGGTCAATCAAAGTCCATTTGTTGGAAAACTTGAGCGGAGTTCCAATTAAACTTATTTATCCGTCTCCCGTCTCCGAAACAACCCTGGTGGGTCAAAGTACACCACAAAATAACCTAGGGTCATAGACGTTCACGTAGGTCGCTTTAGTCCCCCTGTTGTTCATTTATGGTTTATGCACTTCAAAAGGGTTCTATTAATAAATTTGGCTTAAAATTGTTATCAATTAAACAAAAAGCCGTGTTGGCTAAGTGGGAACTCACTCAACTTTCATTTCGAAGGTTGAAACCTCCAATACGTAACTCTGGATTTTTGTTCTTGAAAAATGTATGTGCGCTTTAAAACACGTGAGGCAAACATCGTGAGGAAACCGGCATGTTCTGAGAACTTTAAGGAGTTTTAAGGATATGTGACAATCACCAACCCGCACTTGGCCAGCGTGGTGAATTAAGGCCTAATCCCTCTCGCCTAGAGAGAAGTCTCTGTATCCCAGAGGGAACGTTAATAGGGTGATGATGAATTAAACAACCCTTAAAAGTCTACTACATTTAAAAGTCTTACGTGTTTGTCGGTCTGTATATAGTACAGTTAAGTTTCTAATAATTGGAAGGTTCTTGCTTTATATGTCCAATTCCCGCAACGTCCATTTTCCTTAAACATTAAATTCCCCGAGTGTCCAATGTCTCTCAAGTCAGTTTGCCAGAGTCGCGATTATTACAATATATAAAATTACTAGCGGCCGCCGTAAAAACCATCCTATCTCTCAAGTTGGATCGAACTGCACATGGTGTGCGAATTTTATTATAATCGGTTAAGTGGTTTAGGAGTCCATTGAGGACAAACATTGTGACACGAGATTTATATATATTAAGATAATGGAATGGAGACCACGGATCGGCAAGCGCAGCGTAGGACGTCCACCAACTAGATGGACGGACGATCTGGTGAAGGCTGCGGGCTCACGGTGGATGCAGGCCGCTGCCAGCCGAAACTACTGGAGATCTTTGAGGGAGGCCTATGTCCAGTGGACGTCTTACGGCTGAGATGATGATGATAAAATTATAGTTAAAAGATATTCTGTAACCGAAAGATATTTGGAGTCTCTCTTGCCTGTCAAGAATCATCAATAATTTATTAAGAATGTAACTAAGAACAATCTTGATTATCTCCAACTACTGAGTGGATTTTCAAAGAGTTTTCAGTAACGATTAATTCAAGAGTAAGGTTTACATAATAAATTTATTTAAATATAGTAAGTACTTAGTTTTCTCTCATGATATATCTATTACAAATTTATTCAAAAGGGTTCAAAATCATCATGTAATACCCAACTAGATCATTTAAATATTTTTTTTTAATATACTTTTATTAAGGAACATAACAATTTCTTAATAACTATTGGAATGCGATAATGTCCGCATAATACTTGAAATCCGTGGAAATCGGTGGGTAGGTAGTAGATTATATTATGTATACCAATATTAAAGCTGAAGATGTTGTTTGAATGCGCTAATCTAACTACTGGGTGCCGAGTCTGAGTTTACAAATTGTAGTTAACTTTCTCGATCGTGAGAACGTTAACTATAATTTGTATGGGATCGAAACAGCGCCTCTTGTGGCAAACTTGAGAAACATAATTTGCTAGTTTGAGATTCACTATCGACCGTCGATCGTCGACTCGTTTACGCTCACGTTCGAAAGTGAGAACGTTAACGCATTTGATTGGTTGTTTGAAAAGTTTCCCGAGTTCGTGTTACCATTTTTGACATTCGAATAGTAAACGCGCTCGAAAAAGTATTCGTCTAGCATTCACTTAGAATTTCTCAGTGAGTAGAGGTGAGATTGCAAAGTTATTCAGTAAAATCATTAATATTTACAAATAAATTATGGCCGGACGTTACTTTTTCGCTTGGATATCGTCTTACAAAGACAGCTTTTAAGTTTTTGTGCAGAGAATTAAAACAATTGACGAATTTAAGGTCCTCTCAACTCGTTTTGTTGGAACTTATATTATGTACTTTTTGTTATTTATTAATTAAAATATTAAAAAGTAGCTAAGTATATAGCTAATTAATTTGTTCTTCGCAGGTGTTCACGGCTCTCTTCTTTTTTGCTTCTGGTTCATACAAAAGCCAATTTGAGTAGCAAAACAATGCAATGAAATTTTTTTTCAGTTATGTGATGATCAATACTACATTTTAAATGTTAACCCTAAGTTTGGAGGTGCAAAGCATGATTCTTTGTATGGGAAAACAGTGACTTGAATACATAAATTCAATCTCTGCACCAAAATAGAGAAATGGTCTGGCTTCTTTATAGGTAAAGTATCTTTAGGTACTTGATTTATTAAAATGCATTATGTTTTGATCCCTTTCACTATTCTATCTTTTACATAATTATTTATTTTTTAGGAGACTCTGGATACCCTCAGCACCCAGGCTAATGACTCCAATTTTAGATGCAAATACTGGTACACCAGAGGCCAATTATAATAACAAGCAAATGAGGGCTAGAGTAATAATAGAAAATACATTTTCAAATGCTGAAAAACAGATGGTAGTGCTTAGACAAGGATGGAGTTCACTCCATCCACTTCAAGCCACTCAAATATGCTTCTATTATTATAGCATACTCAGTATTGCATAACATAGTTATCAATCTTGGCATTGATCTAAATCTTACTCGGTGTCCGAGTAAGATTTAGGTGGGTCTAGTTAAGGTAAAATATTTCATATGATATTATAACAAAATACCTATTTATGTTACAATTAATCAATTCTAGTTCCAGGAAACTTAAATAGTGAACCTGGTTACAATGTGGAAGGAGCTGGAGCTACCAGCGGACCAATTTTAGTAAGAAGACTGATAAATAGTGTGTGATATATATATGTATGTAGTTCTCAGTGATATATTGTGTTAATGTACTATTGCTATTTATAGAAGTGTGCTTAGGATTATAAGGTTAAGGATATTGTATTGTGACAATGAATAAATAAACAAAATTATATAAGATGAACTTTATTTTATTACCTAAAATTAGACAGTCAGAATTGACAAGTTAAATTTATAAACTAATATACTTACTTATATTTACAAAAATATAAACTAATCATTACAGAGTCTATTAGCTAACTTATCTTAAACTCTTATTCCTATTGCTTGCCACTCTCTGGCTCTGCGCTTCCATCTCCCTAATCATATTTTGCTCTCTCCTCAAGCTTATGTTACTCTATTATAAACTTTCTCCAAAACTCTTCAGCTTGTAGAAAATTTTGTACTAGCCTCAAAATTCTTCAAGGAATTCTTGCATGGCAAGGTGGTGTTTGCCCAAAGCAAGCAGGCTCAGTCCGAATTAGATTGCCTTCACAGAGCCTTAAAGGAGAGAGTGCATGGGCATCTGTAAAAATACATTAATGTTATTATAATCTTATTAACATTATAATTATGTTATCCTTAGAAAAGTTAAGTCTTACCTTCTATTGCTTCCACAATATTGTGAACTGGGGTTGTTACAGTAATTCTTTGACTGGGGCTTAGGACTGGGGCAACATATGATTTTGATGGCACAGGTTCATCCCAATGTCTGACTTGTCTGAGGTCTCCATGCCTAGAAACAAAATAAACTTAGTTTTTTCTTCGTTGATCAAACAAGTTCACATAAATCTATCTAAACACCAAATAAATTATCAAACACTCACTGCTCCATGAACTTGTCTTCATTTTTAGACTGTTTAACTCATAGTTTCAATTTATTATTAATTTATCGGCCGGCCACTTCTTCCTACTCGAACGAAAGTTTTCATTTCAAACGTAAACAAAACACAGAATAATCATAACATTTTTGATAGACAGCTGCTTCTAAACAAAATACTAGTAAAAATATCATTCTGAATTTGGCCGGTTAATGATTTGATGACGTCATGCTACCACCCTAACAAAAATATTTAACTATGCTCACCGACAGCTATAAAAACAAGAGTTATGAATACATGTCTCTTACCGAGCCTAACATACGGATGCCAGACGTGGAAATTCTCAACAAAGGTAATAAATAAAATCAATACATGCCAAAGAAGCATGGAAAGAAGCATGATGAACATAAAAAAACTTGATAAAATAAGGCATACCAATATAAGAGAAAAAACCAAAGCAACCAACGCCTTGAGCTACGCACAAACTCTTAAATGGAACTGGGCAGGCCATATCGCAAGACTGACAGACCAGAGATGGACAAAGAAAGTAACTTGGTGCAGTGGCGTAGCTAGGGGGGAAAGGGCCCTTGTGCATAGTGAGAGAATCGGGCCCTCCCCCTCTTTCCGAGTAGTTTTACCTTATTGATATGAGAATGAGTGACATCGAAAATGTAGATCTTGACCTTTCATTTTAACCCATAATGGAACGTCTAGGATGTGTAGTTTCAGACATATATTTACTGTTTTTGTTTTGACAGCCTGTCACCGAAAATCTAGATCTCATCAACATTTAATAAAAAATACGCAACCAAAATGTAACCAAGCACCACCAAAGCTGGCGCGATACCATTCACGTAACCCCGCGATGTTTTATGGTTGAGGTACGTGTGGGCTGGCCCTCATTGGAATATGATTTTTAAACTGAAAACAGGAATATCCATCCATCTCTGAACAGAAATCATTTATTAATTTTTGCTATAGAGGGTTCTTGCTTACAATCTCTGTGTGATCAATATATACTGAAATTATTTATACTATGGTATGACCGTAAGGTCACGTGATTGTCGCGGGAAACATGATCCGTGAAATGGTCCGTCCTCCGTGAGCGCCAGAGAGCGACTGCGACTGATCGGTTTTACGAAACGAATTTTCGTGCATTTTGTAAGTATTCTTTCACAGGCATTAATAAAATCCATATAATAAATTTTTGCTTAGTACTAGTAACTCATTTACTAAGTAAATGACGAACTCTTTCTTTTGATATAACTTTTATATGTTTTGAAGTTGAAACCTCAGTAAAGTTGGTTTAAAAATCAATTTAATGTCATCTTTTACACATTTATATTTTTTTAATTTTTTTTCTTTAACCAAAAATAGCGTATTAACAAAAAATTATGAATTTTAATTTTATTTAAAAAAAACGTGCAAATTATTCATATTTACGGAGATAAAATCGTTAGAAAAATTGATAATTCGAACCGGATCTAGCTTTCGCAATTATTTTTTACTTTCTTGACGTTATTTCCGCTTTGCGGCTCCGGTACGTTCCTTTTTTCTTTCCATAATTTTCAATTGGTAGCCATCGAATTTTTAGAAATTCGGAGTACTTACTGAGATTTTTCTTTAAACAGGAAGCTTAACAGAAAATAACCATAAAAAAGCTTGTTTGGTAATGATGCCGTAAAATCTGACCATAAAATCTTCTTATGAGTTAATATAAAGTTTCTATAGTACTTAGCTCGTCTGTCAATTTGAACTTGCTTCTTTTTTTTTGCGAAAATGAGTTTTACCATACTTTCGTGCAAGATGGATGGATGTGCAGAATAGAAATCATATCATTAGTAGTGGTGACACTTGATGAAATAAGGCTGTTAGTAGGGAATTACTCTCGATCTAGTTCTGTGGGAATTACGAATAACAACAGTCAGCAACAAACAAACAGTACGTTCCAGATCCAAGGTAGTTGAAAACATTGCCGGAAATATCATAAATAAGAACAAGGCAAGAGCGAATTAAAACTTCATCAAAAAGTAGATGGGCGGGATTTGTGAATTCATATCACGACCGTGAAGCACGTGAGCTTATCTTTTTATTTTTCTTCTTTTTTCAAAGATGTGGCTAGAGGGCCCCCTGAGCTCAAGGGCCCTTGTGCACTGCACAACCAGGCCCTATGATAGCTACGCCACTGACTTGGTGGATTGGCCCGCTTGGAAAAAGAAGTATAGGAAGACCGCTGAAGCGCTGGGAGGACGATATCAAGCAAACGGCTGGCACAAACTGGAAACTAGTAGCAAAAAATAGAGAAAATTGGAAATCTTTGGAGGAGGCCTATACCCAAAACGGGGTTCTTACTGAGGAGAAATAATAGCACCTACCTACCTATTACAATAATAATTAAACATGAACTATTTCCATAAAATTGTAAAAGTGTGTTAAGTAAGAAATAAAAGAGGCTTTTATTATTATTATTATTATGCTCACGGTGAGTGAACGCTTTCGTATAGTTTTTGTCGATAGGCACTCGCACTTGCATGCCATTGCTTTTCGATTCGAATTTCGTTAGCTCGATTAACGAGATAGTAAAGTCATTCGAAAACGTTTGTGGAACTCCAACTCGGCACTCTGGTCTGATTTTAATTATTCATTCGGCTTTGGAAAGCCCATTTATCAAGAAAGGTTATAAGTTTTTTACAGCGGGAAAGTAAAAAACACAGGAAACGCTGTCAAAGTTGTAAAACTAGTCTAAAATAAAGTCCTCAACGCCGGCCCGTCGTAAGTTTGCGTCCTCCTATACTTCCACGTGAGTGAATCAAAGATGAGTTGATCAGAAAGAAGAGAAGAACAGATCAGAAACAGGATAGAAACAGTTTTCAACCAATCAAGTAGCGGTCGCTGTCTCTTTGTCAATTACTAAATTTAAGAAAATTGTAAAAAACAATCTTTGTAAAAAAGCTTATTATAATATATCGGATTACCTTGAGGACAAAACTGCTTGGGACGGAATCAGCTCCAACACAAAATCAAGACTAACAAACAAATAATGATTGTAAAGTTTCAATACAAAAATGAGCTAGAGTTTCTAATCACTTCTTTGCTCTAGTGTAAAAAAAGCGAAGCCACCAGATACCATAAATTTATTTCCTACTTATCTTTAAGCACCTATGATATTTTTTTTTTTTTTTTTTTTTGTAATTAATTTTGACGTGTCTAAGTTTTGTAAAACCAAACTATGGAAATAAATGATTTTGTATCTTTGTATCTTGTATCTTTGCTGTTGCTGTCGCTACTGCAAAGTTTTACGTAATAGGCGGGCCGGTCAGGGAAGTCTTAAGAATGATTAAGGTGTTCTCCACTCATCTAACAGATAAAGTGAATCACGTGGAAGTTTAGGAGGACCCAAACTGCTAACTCTTACAACTATTGCTATTTTATAAACTTTATTTTTAGAATTATAATTTATTTCCTACACATTATTTATTATGTTTTTGTAGTTCGAGTACGTTTTTTTATATGAAGCGTTTCGTATTTTTCAACTTTGTCATGATAATTTTTTTGATAGACTTTAGGAATACGGGACAATTATGTCTGTATGGTGTATAATAAAATAGAAAAAACATAACAAAGTCGTTCATTGTTCATTTGTTTTAACGTATTTTTGTATTGTAAAAAGTAGAAATAACAATGAAAAGATAAACATAATATAAATATTGCGGTCGTGTAGGTTACCCAAAGGGATTGGCTGACGTGTAGGATTTTTATATCGTGTTATATATATACCGTCGTTCCTCCCCCGTTAGGTTAAGACAAGTATATAATGTATTGTACACAGTGGAAACATAGAGTATCTTGCATGACACTTGAAGTTATTTATAACCTCATTACGAGAGTCAGAATATATAGGATGTTCAAATGAAAGAAGAAAAAAACTAGCCTACACTTAGCTTAGCTGTTTTGTGTTTTTATGAATTTTCCGCCGGATAATTACAGTAGGTTAGGTAGGTTAAGTTTTTTTTGTATTTGGACAATCCACAAAACAACATTATAAGCTCTGTGATAAGTTTTAAGCTTAGTTTACGGGTACTAGACATCTGATATACTTAATCTAATAGACAAACATTTATCTGTATATTTTGACTTTACATATTAAATAACCAGAACAAGGCAAAAGTGATCGATGAACATGCAAACACTTGACCCCTCGGCGGGTATCGAACTCGCTACCCCTTGCACCGCAATCGGACCTCCGCCCACCGTGCCACTAAGGTTAGTGTTTGTATCATCAGCTATTTTCTAGTTTAAGGCCTGTCAAAAACATTCACAGCGTTTTAGAGTTGATTCGGAAAAAGTAGACAAATGAACAGATATTTAATGTGCTATTTTAGTATTAATTGTGCGGCTATATTAACGGGCGAAGACTCGTGAATAATTCGCTAAAAACATTGCGTTGCAACGATGACGCATATTCGCCGTAGGCCGCTTATTAAACCACATTTAGCAAATTTCTACATTTCTTTTAAAATAATTTACTACATATTTTTTAATTTCTAATTGGAGATGACGTTGGTAGTTTTGTTAGGAGCTTCAAGCAGCACATTTTCTTATTTTTTGTTAATTATATTGTTTTCATAAATCTAAATTTAAAACATAAGAAAAACCCCCGATTCCAAAGGCCTTATTTCCTTAATAGTAAAACACCATAATATTTTGTTATGTACACGCGATGCGCTTTCATTAGATACCCCACTCGAGTATATTTGCAGATATTCGGTTGTCCTTCCCCACTCACACCCCCATAACTTTTAAACGGCTCAACCGATTTTCATGAACCAGGTCTAAGAAAACTCGCCAAACTCACTTTTCATCGAAAAAAAAAACTTAATTGAAATCGCTCCATCCGTTCGGGAGCTATGACGCCTAGACAGACATACACACAGACAGACAGACAGACACGTCAAACTTATAACACCCCTCTTTTTTGTTCGGGGGTTAATAAGGGTCCAAAGAGAATATAATGCCTAGCGCAAAAAAACAGTCTGTATTAATTTGAATGAGTTTTTGCTTATAAAGTATTTATAGCAAAAAGTAAAAAATTTAAACAAAATCAATTAATCAAAATCTGTCTGTATTAATTTGAATGAATTTTTGCTTACACTTTAGTAGGTATTTATAGCAAAAAGTAAAAACTTGAAACCTAGGTAGATATAATTAAAATGCTGTAGGTAGCCCTACTGAAGCAGTCAAGATAATATAACAAACATGTTCTCCGATTTCTTTTATTTATAAATATTTTAACAAAAAGATTCAGATCAAAGCGAATTTTATGACTTTGCTTTTTCATATGTATTAAGTTCTAGCCACAACCTAGAATAAAAAGCCTCATGTGATCAACACTATAAAATCACAAATAAAACTACATATCAAATACAAAAATCAACGACTACGCCGAAGGAAAATACTAAAATATTATTTGGATAATAAACCAGGATTTTATATGTCGTTCGTCGTCGGATATAAAACTTGTTTTTACCTGTCGCATGGATTGTAATTCGGAAATTTATATGCAGGACTGGGGATGAGATCACGCCGTAAGCAGTGAAGCAATTTAGAAATTTCGTACTTCGATATACTGACGAGATAGGTTTTGTCTGTTTGTGTCTTTTGGTATGAGTTTGATGGAAAATTATATTTGGCGATGTTAAAAATGATATTTGAGGCAAAATAAGCGTTTTTTAGTTAGTTTATGTTAGGTAGTGTCTGCCATATTTTATTTAAATGGCAGCGGAACTTATTTAAATATTTGCTTAATTTTGTTTTCAGGATTATACAAATACAAGAACACTTTATTGTTCACAAATTGAAATATAATACAACAACACGTAGAAAAATATGGCTTGGTATAGAAATCCCCTTAGAGCATCCCCTGCGAAGGGGATTTCTATACTTTTTGTATATAAATCCCCTTACAATCGAAAAAAGCTGAAGCAGGGGATTATTAGACAAAAAGTATAGAAATCCCCTTAATGATTAATGTTATTTTTAAATAACGTAAAAAAACATCAATTATTTCAAGTCACACAAAAAACCTATCACGGGTAAACCAGTTAACTAGTTAGTTCTACAATGACCTATTTTTTACCTACATAGATTTTAATTCATAATTTTGCTCAATAATTACAGATTCTTGGTAAAATAATATTGAATACTTACTATAGTAATACATCAGAATAAGTACCTCATTTGTAGCAACTGTGAATATTATAACAATTTATAAATTCGTGTAGGCCGGGTGACTTAGCCTTAACGAGCCCACAATTTAGTGTCATCCAACCGACGGTAGCGCTCTGGTGTGAAATGCACCCCCCAGTCACCCATCCAAAGGCTGGCTGGGCTGAACTTTGCTTAACCTTGCTGATCGCTCAAAAACACCTAAGCCAGCTATGCTATGAATGCTTCAAATAAAATACAAACAACTAATGAAAAAATCACAAAAATCTTTATTTATTTTACATACCTGGATAATCAATAACCAAATCTTCGAAGAAATTTCACTTACGAATACATAAAACCTCTCATGAATTCTAAGAATTATTTTGAATAACAAGTGTCATACGAAATATACTTTTTATGGTCAGAGTAAAATCTAGATTTTGATTAATTATACCTGAGCAATCAAAATATTAGAAATAAGTTTTATAATCTTAAATCATGGGTATGTAAATAATTGTAATTAATGGTAAATAATTATATCTACATGATTTATGATAGTGCTATTACAGAAAAATTACATATTTATAATATTATTTTGCCATTTTCTTGTTCTCTAAACGTAACTTCCGAAATTCAATAAAATAAATTTTGGGAAATTGATTTGGGATTTTAATAAGGTTCACAAATTTTTCCTACAAATAAATCAACGAAGTTTTTTTAAAAAGTGTCCAATCATTATGTCGCCGTTAATGAGTTAAAAGTTAGCTAACCCAACACACAAAGCCCTGCTTATCTTGGGGCAAGATAAATAAATAAAAAATGGTTTATTGCCTTATTATGTTACCTTAAACTAAAATTATACACAATATAAAACTACATAAAGACAAAGGGAGTATATTCAGCATTGTGCCGCATGCCAAGACATGCGGCGATAATTTTCTATATACTCTCGCCAGGTAGGTGGATAACGATGTGTGAATTGTCCTGTATTATTTATTCATCATCATCAACCTATAATAGTCCACTGCTAGACATAGGCTTCCCCTAATGAGCGCCATAGCGTCCTGTCTTGTATTATTTATTTATCTTTTTCTCATTTTCATGATCACGGGCCATATACAATACATGGGACAGGAGTCTTATATGTATTCGTTTTGGCACAGTATTGATGTCCACCGTTTAGGAGTACTTTTGATTTGTTTTAAAGATGAACTTCAATTCTGCGCTACTTGAACCACTAGCCATGATTTTTTTAAAACAAAATACTTTTAACGCACTTAATGAAACCCTGCTTGCTAGATTATAAGATTTAGCTTCGGTAAGTTATCGAATTTGACAAACACGTCATAATAAGCGGACGTCATAGATAGATAGATAGATAGATAACACTTTATTGCACACCACACAAAACACACAAAAAAAAACAAACATAGACTTAATCATAATGTTGGAGAACAATGGGCGGCCTTATCGCTATGAGCGATCTCTTCCAGGCAACCTTTGGATGGACAGGATCAATAGTAACAAAAAAGACAGTGGTGTAAAAGGAAGGAAACATATAACTATATAACACAAATAAATATATACATATAGTAATACTGTTTATAAATATACAATACTTACTTGAGAAAGGGACAAATGGTATTGAAAGTAATATAAAGAGATTTTTAACGAATAAACTTAATAAAAAGATTAAATATACATACATAGTGAAACTGCAACTAAGAAGATATAGCATATAGCATTTCGAATATCAAGTGGGAGAGCATTCCAGAGGCGGATAGCTTGTCATACAAAGCGTTTTGTGAAATAAAAATCCTTTTTAGTAAATATGTATTATATCCGACTTATTTATAAAGAGTTTTATATGTAAACCTAACTTCGTGGCGTAATTACGTCATTATAATCGGTTGGTTAATATATGGCGGAGTCATAATAAACGGATTCTACTTTAATATAAAAATGTAAGTATGTAAGTATTCAATATTACTGTACAAAGAATCTGTAATTATTGATCCATTGAACCGTCGGTTGGATGACACTAAAGTCACCTGGCCTACACGAATTTATAAATATAATAATTTAATATTAACAATTGCTACAAATGAGTTACTTATTCTTATGTATTACTAGTAAGTATTCAATATTATTTTACAAAGAATCTGTAATTATTGAGCAAAATTATGAAATAAAAACTATGTAGGTAAATAAATAGGTCATTGTAGAACTAACTAGTTAACTGGTTTTCCGTGATAGGATTTTTGTGTGACTTGAAATAATTGATGTGTTTTTACGTTATTAAAAATAAAAATAATCATTAAGGGGATTTCTATACTTTTTGTCTAATAATCCCCTGCTTCAGCTTTTTTCGATTGTAAGGGGATTTATATACAAAAAGTATAGAAATCCCCTTCGCAGGGGATGCTCTAAGGGGATTTCTATACCAAGCCGAAAAATATAATGTATAATGGTCGGCCTTAATACTAGAAACCGATATAGTTATAATTCTTGCCTCCCACTTGCTGTAACGCCCAACAGGGTCCACATTGTGAAACATACATACACAATTCAAAAACTATGTCTTTTATTTAAGTCAACCATTGTATAAACAGCAATAAATGAATTGAGAATTGAGTATTGTTAATACCTTCATTCTTAAGTTCAACCTGAATAAATAAATGAATAAATAATGTATAATAAATATCTACTCAGGCACCCTTTAGGTGTATATTCACGGGGTTTAATATTGTATTTACATGTTATATAAGTAATGTTCTGTAAACGTATGTTGGAATGTTCATGTTTACTCACAGTTTTGAAAAATGTGTCGTTATGTAAGCAAAAATGGTTACGGACTCCCTTGTCTGTAGTGTTTTAATGTCTCTTATTAAAAAAAAAATATCCATATATATTCACCCCGTGAATTTAGAATGCTGAAAAATGAGTGGCCCCTCCAAATGAAAACAGATTTAAATTTCATTTGAGAAAGGTATTTCTCTTGAAACATTTTGCATATTGCTGAAAACCGTAAGAAAACCCGTCAGTACTTTTTAACATTATCTCGAACATACAGAATGCCGACTCGATGCCGATGCGGGGAACTTTAATTCATAATAATGTAGTGATGAAAGTGACATAAAACTAAATGGAATGCAAAATATGGCTTGGCGCCCCATGTCTTAAAGTTTTAGCATCTTTTAGAGGCGTCTATATAGCATGCAATAGATGTTCTAATAAAAAAAAAAAAAAAAAAAAAGTTTCTTTAATCAGACAGGTTGTCAATGCTTCTTTATAGACTTATACTTCCTTAGACATACAATCGATTTGGATTTCGATTTGGAAGTTTGTGGAGGTATTTTCTATTCACGTCCGTAAGTAAGTGTTAACCCCCTGAATCCTCACAGGTGACCTCCGGGTGGTGCTAAGAACAGTCTATGGTGGTAGGCTTCGGCCGCGGCTTGTCACCACTCTCCGGGCTCTGCCAGTACGTGAAACGATTTTTAACCCCCTACCAAAAAAGAGGAGTGTTATAAGTTTGACGTGTCTGTCAGTCTGTCTGTGTGTATGTCTGTCTGTCTGGGACATTATAGCTCCCGAATGAATGGAGAAATTTCAATTTAGTTTTTATTGTATGAAAGATGAGTTTGGCGCGGGTGTTTTTAGATATGTTTCATGAAAATCGGTTGAGCCGTTTAAAAGTTATGGGGGTGAGAGTGGGGAAGGAAAATATACTCAGCATCGCGTTCATATTACTCATAATGGTGTTTTAATTTTCAGTAAATTAAGGCATTAGAATCGGGGGTTTTTCTTAAATTAAGATTTATTGTTTCGTTATGTGGCCCGGAGAAACCTTCTAGGTCGTCATGCCTCACCTTAGACCACATCGTCACTCTACATCACGTGAGATTGTGGTCAAATGAAGGCTTATCTAGCATAAAAAAAAAGATTAATATTGTAATTGCACTTTAGTTTTATTTTCACTTTTTATCGTCTTCGTTTCACCTTCAAACCTAACGCGAGTACACTATTACAAGAGAGACACTACCGCTTCCCTGATGAAAATAAATAATAATAATAATAATATTTATTCAGAAAATCACTTAGAGCTAAAGTTGACAAAAATGCTTAAAATTTAATTAGAACTATGATGTATTTATTGTGCCTGAACTAGGAGAATCCTTTTTTTCAGGCATAAATTATTTCCTAAGTTTGTTCGATATAACAATGTTTATAACTAATTTAATGCACATGTTTTTCTGACATAGTTGTTGGATTAGTACAATTACATATCTTAACCTAGATTACAAATACAAATTGCTGACTTACAAAAAACTACTTATTCCTTCTTGAGAGGAATAGAAAGTATCAGAATGGACAGTTTTCGTTTCTTTAGGATAGCATTATGTAGTTCGGCACATAGTCGGGTTTATGTAACAGACTCTTTATTTTTGGAACCGAGTGTCGATTAGATAACGGGCGAAAAGAATATGTTTTACATCAACATCAACATCTGTGGCTCGGTGGGTGAAAGTCCGCCTGAGGCGCAGGAGGTTGCGGGTTCGATTCCCGCCGCGGAACCAGATTTTGTACGATCTGCAATTTCTGGTTTCTGGTCTGGGTATTTTTCTATGCATAATATGTATGTATTTACAAAAACAAAAGGTATCTATGTAGTATATCAGTCACCTAACACCCATAGTACAAGCTCTGCTTAGTTTGGGGTTAGGTGATGCTGTGTGAGTAGTCCGGAAATATTATTATTATTATTATCAATGCCAGGATTACGTTGTCTGACTAATGTTCGGTATTGGATTGTAAAGTCAATGTTTTTTCAAAAGAAGTACTTAATTCGTTTTAAAAAGGGAATTACCCACTGTAAATTTACGAGAGCGAAATATCATACGATACTTACAAGAAATAAATTTAATTCTTGCAAAAAAGGGGTTATTTGCAATCAATTTAACACTTAAACTTTCCGCGATAAAATGAATTCTAATTGTGCAAAAGCTATTTGCATGCTAAAGCTAATTGACTTAAGAGCAGTAATAATGGCTATGATCACTTTAAAGGGTTAACAGAAAGTGAAGGCAAAAATATATAAAGACCCGGCTTTTTATGCAAAAAATAATTTTATTTGTGAATTGTTATTTTAAGATTGTTGTGGGGGCTCAGAAAGTTCTATAAAGAATAGAATAGAATAGAAAATACTTTATTACACACCAGATGAACAATACAATAAGAAATTAAAACTAAACCTATATAGAATGCGTAATGGGCGGTCTTATTGCTAAAAGTTTTCCATTAAAACCATTTTCAAAGAACCATATTTTATTGTATTTTATTATAAGTGGTCATTAATAGACAACGTCAGCCCCATCGGTAGGTATACAATGTTGACTTTATAACTTACTTATAATGATTCACTTAAGTACTTAATATAAGTATATTAATGGCCGCGACGCAAAATGGCGCGTCTAAAACCAGGCCCCTATTTCACCACAGCGACAGCTGCGAAAATTGTCACAAAAAGTCTTCTATCGAGATTACCAGCTACTATCACTAGCGGCACTACAACTGGCACGGCCATTTTAGAACTAAGCTTATGTGCGTCATAAAACACGTCAAATGTCACGAAAATCCGACACAGCTTTAATTTCATGTCAAGATTCACCGACAATACTACAAATATGTCGACAAGAAATAATAATAATTGATTCACAAAATAATTATTATTGTAACAAAATACCATGCATATATACGAAAATCAGTATCTGTAGTGTTGTGAAAAATTGTGACTATTACACCAGTCGTTTGACAATTATTGTCACCTGACATAATGTCATTAACAATTGTCGCCGTGGTTAAATAGGGGCTTGATGTAAAACAACACTATTCATAAATTTGATTCTATATAAATCAGGTTCACATTATCTACTGATATTAACAGTACAGTATATTAATAATACATTTATCACTTATTTTGTGTTTTTAAATATGTGTGCAATAAAGAATAATTATCTTATTTGAACTTATCTTAACAAAATTAAATGCGCGTTAAAAAAACTCCTGAACGGGATGGGCTAAAAGTGGCCGGACCAATTATCTCCACCCAATATTTTATTATGCCCGGCTATCATTTCTACAAAAATGCTCGTTAAGACTAATTACCTAACAAACATGTGAATTTCTACCTCATCTATTAACAAACTAATTTAACATGATAGCCTTTGTATCCAATTTGGCTTATCCGGCTTTTCTACCATTCGCAATAATCACATTACCATTTGGTTAATCCAAAGCCCTCATAAAATAGAAAGGAAACTAGCAACCCTCGCAAAAAGAACATTCCTTCGGCAGCAAACATGGCTTTGCAAAAAATACTGTCATACGCAGAAAGATTAGAAGACCCCAATCATCCTTTGATGGGGCCAAACCTAAAAGGGCTATATTTTTTCGGGTTACGCCAAAATGGACCAAAATTACGCACAGTCATCTACAACATCATACATGTTTCCACAGTTCTTTTCGTCATCACTGAATTCATGGATCTTTACCAGATAAGGAATGACTTCAATATGGTCCTGAATAACATGTCTTTGAACATGTTGAGCGTAATTTGCGTTACAAAATGTATATCTTTAATCCTCCAACAGCGTAAATGGTTTGAGCTGATCAATGCCGTTTCAGATGTTGAAAGAAAGCAGATACGACAGAATGACGAAACTACAATGCGGATTGTGAAGGAGTATACATTTTACACAAGAGTGGTGACGTATCTATTTTGGGGGTTGGTTTTCGTGACCAATTTATTTCTCATTGTATCTCCTTTTATGAAATGCGTTCTCAAAAGTTATAGAGAAGATCTCGTAAGTGGCAAAGAACCGTTGCCTCAGATTATGTTCTCGTGGTTTCCGTTTAATAATAAGAAATTTCCTGGGTATTTTTTTGGGATATTTTGGCACATTTGTATGGGATGTCAGGGGTCGGGTGTGATAGCAGTTTTTGATATGAACGCTGTTGGCATAATGACGTACTTGAAAGGGCAGATGATGATTTTGAGAGAAAAAAGCCGGAAGATTTTTGATTGCAATAGTAAGAGGGTTGTTCTGCAACGGATAAGGGAATGTCATGAGCACCACAATATATTAGTTATGTAAGTTACACCGTTGATAAATATTTTGAGTTACGTAATTTTTGCTTTTATTGTACTTGATAAATCAATTAATTTTGTAAATCTAGGAAAAAAAAGTGGCGTGAGTATTTATTTCAGCAAAATTGCAGTATAGCTATTTTCATAGTTAATTGTTTAAAATTTACGGCTGATATTTAGGAATTTAGAATTGCTATAGTTTGGTTTTATTTCAGGCAGTACAAAATGCTCAACTCACTCTTATCTCCACCGATGTTTCTCTACGTCCTAGTATGTTCTATCACTATTTGTGGGAGTGTAGTGCAATTCACTTCGGTAAGTGTAAAGAAAATGAATTTTAAAATATGTTGTATTTTATGATGATTTATTCAAAATGCAAAATACTTTTGAGTAGCTGGTATTATTGAAAAGCATAAAAAAATATGCTTACACCTTGTTAACCATGTCAGTCCCGTTGTTATTAGATAAGTGTCAAAAGTTTACAAGGTTTTTTTTGAAGTGAAACTTCTATAGAATCGTAGTGATTTCAAACCGGATGCAAAAAGATGAAACGGAAATGGTAAGAGACACAAATACAATGCTTTATTTAAATTTCTTTGCGCGATACTTCGTAGTTGAGACTACGAAGTATCGCGCAAAGAGGTATTGCTGTATTTTATTTATATTATTTTGTAACATACTTTATGTAATACGCTTTATTGAAGTAATATAAATAATCCGAATAATTACAGATATATATGTTTGTTTCTCTTATCATTTTAGCAGATGCGTTCATTTACCCTTTTTTTCTATTCGATATAATAATATATATCATACTGAAGTTTCACTTCTATCGTGTGTGAATCGCACACACACCTTTTTTTTTATTTTCGTTCCGTATCATCCTTCAGGATATAACCAGGACTAACCTAACCTGGGGAATGTAAATTCATTATGTCCCTTACATATAAAATAAGAACTAGATGGACAATCAACCGAAAAAATGGCTGCACAAATCTCACAATTCACAAAATGGAGCGAAGGCCCTGATTATGTTTGTCTAGTTTCTAAAATTTTTTTTTTAACGTAACAGAATTTATATGCCTAATATGACCAAAAATGCCATTCATTGGGTTCCATGTTCAATAATCCGGACAATCTACACAACAACATCTATCCCTGTTTTAAGCCTTAAGCTTGTATACGGGTACTAGATACCCGTGATTCTTAATAAAATACACATACATATTTAGGTATTTTTTTACCATACATATTTAACACCCATATCAAAGAGAAAGTGCTTGCAGAGCATACAAGCCCTTGGCCCTGGGCGGGAATCGAATCTATACTAATATTATAAAGCTGAAGAGTTTGTTTGTTTGTTTGTTTGTTTGTTTGTTTGAACGCGCTAATCTCAGAAACTACTGATTCGAATTGAATAATTCTTTTTGTGTTGGATAGTCGAGTTATCGAGGAAGGCTATAGGGTATATAACATCACGCTACGTCCAATAGGAGCAAAGATATAGTGGTAAATGTGTAAAAAACGGGAGAAATTGTTCATCTTTGAAGCCTTCCGTTGCGTGCGCCGTGAAAACGGTTCAAGATACACAAAAAATATGTATTAAAGAATAATAGCTCTTTTAATGATCTAAAAAACAGTCCGCAATAGTATATGTCTATCTTTTAAGATTAACTCACAAAAACCGTTTTTATGGTACCTAATTTGGTCGAAATAATTTGTTTAAGTTGTATCAACATAATAATATTAATCTTTATTCAAATAAATATGTTGTTGGTTAAGAGTACTTCATCCATTATAACGCGGGTAGCACCGCAGGGCACAGCTAGTATCACATAAAGCAAACATTATGTGACCTTTAAAATCATCGAAGTGATGTATCATTATTGTTAATAACCCCAGATCTTAAAATAAGAAAGGTTCAGTAATTACCTACACAATTATACAATTATAAGATATTATCAACCGTCTTCAAGTTAAGGTAAAAAATTAGATTACTGAAGATTACGATGCGATTGCATTCAAATTTTTAGCTAATTTACAAGAATTAAGAACCTCGTATTTAATTGGGAAATCGGTTAAAAATAGAAGATATCACAAACTATATCGGTAGGCAGAATAAATGTCGAATAATGGCTTCCGGGGAATCTTTCGCCGCAAGCCCAAAAACGGAATAATGTCGCAATTTGTCCAAAATTGCTTTTTCCTTAACCAGCAGATGTTAATTCCCTCCTTCATACTTCACGAGCCGAATTAATTTAAAGAGGCGAGAAACGTCGTTAAATAGAGTTTATGTGGATGAGAGCTTTTCTTGAGAAAAATTAAGTGTTATTGCGACTTCCGAAAGATAATGTACCTGTTAGTAATTAGGTAAATAAAAGAGGGAATATTTTTTTACGTTATTTATTGTTAAGTTTTGCCTTTTACTTAATGGTTTATTATTTTAATTGTATATTAATTATTTTAATTGAAGCAATGCAGCGTAGTTTTTACCGCGTAATATTGGATTTCTTCGAGATAACAGTATATTTTTATATCGCGTAAGCCAAGGTATGCTCTGAGTAAAATTATGCATTTCTCTTCCTCACTAACCTAAAGTCTTAAGTAAGTCAAATATATTATATAAATATGTTTTTTCCGTCCAACTCTCACCCAAAAATATGTTTGAAAAGACATAACCCAAAAAAAAATTTCTGAAAACGGCGGAATTTCTGATAGCGGTAAAAAAAATCACCCAAAACACAAAGATTTTGAACTTTTGTATGAATAAAACTATTGGAATTTCGTTTTCGAGAATCGAGAGTACTTACAATGCTATATGCATACTTATATGCTACATGTCCTTTACTGAATGGCAAAATATTATTTAGTGACTCAGGTAATTGAATTCATACAATTAGGTACAATGAATATTCTTCTATCATACATTTATATTTTTAGTTGTTGAAGATCACAATTTCACTGTTTTAGGATAATATAATAAATAAAATAAAATAAATGAGCCTGTATTTTTCATAAGACAATTATAACTTTCTTACAAACAAGGTTTCTTAGTAATTATTATTAAACTTTTTTAATCTCTACTTAGATCTACTTTTATATTTATTTTTTTAATGTTAGTATTATTTTCTTTAGATAATGTATCTTTAATAATACTATCATGGTTTTCCGATATTTTAGTAACGGGGCATAACATAATTAATAGTCCGCGATTTTGAAAAAAAAAATATGCGGCTAGTATCCAGGCCAAGTGTGACGGAACTCATGTCAATCGGCTAAATTCACTCGTACGAGTACACGTAAATTCTAACAAACAGAATAACAGACTATTGAAGTAGCATCGTAGAAACTACCAAAGTGAGAAAGCATTGCCCCAAACTCAGTCAAACGTTCGACACGTTAATTTATAATCCCTCAAAAGAAGTTTTAGTGTGCAACAAATATCTCGCGTAGTTCAGAGTTAATTAAATTTTCAGAAAGAAGCTTCGACTTCCACACGTTAATTTATAATCCCTCAAAAGGAGTTTTTATGTGCAACAAATATCTCGCGTAGTTCAGAGAAAATTAAATTTTCAGAAAGAAGCTTCGACTTCCCAAAAGATATGGGTGGTGCAATATACTCTAGGACTGGTTGCACAGCTGTTTCTGTACTGTTGGCATGGGAATGAGCTAACCGCTATGGTATGTATGGGACTCTGAAGTTTAGAAGATCCTGATTTAATAACGCAGGGTTGGCTATACTCGTAGAAAGGTATTAGTTATAGGAATATTATGATTTACTCATTTTACCCACGTGGGTCATAAAATATACCCATTGCATCAAATAAGATAAGAACATTTTGAGAACGTAATTGAATACAAGAAAAAATATCAAGGTACATGTACCTGCAATATCATGATATTGACAAAATGGAGTATGCGAAAATATGCGAATACCTAATAAAGTTACGCGGAAATGAGGATATTGGCAAAATATGCGACGTACTCCTAAAATAAGTAAATCATTTTATGCTATAATCTGATACCTTTCTTACTGAGTATTCTAGGATAATTTCGGAAATGGCACTAGAAATTTTCATACACTTAAGCACGCGGTTTTAAGAGTTAATAAATACATATAAATATTACCGGGCGAACCACCCAACAACAAATGGCCCTGTGGTAAGCTTTAAGCTTGTCTTACGGATGCTGGACATATCATATATTTAAGATTATAGATATATATATATATATATTTATTTTACATATTAACAACATACAGACCAAAGAAAAATTGCTTGCAGAGCATAAAAATCAAACTAACTAGGATTTATTAAAGTATCAAGCAGAGCTGGATCATACTGATGATAAATTGAAGTGTTATTATAAATAACGAATGAATTATGAATTATATCTTCCAGCCGCGTCGGTCGAAAATATTTTTTCTCATAATATATCCAATTCAAACCACAATAGTTTCAATATTTCCATCCTTTCAGGCTAATACTGTCGACCGAGGCGTGTATGAAAGCGATTGGTGGAAGGGGGACAAAAAGTTGCGTCGTCTCGTCCTTCTGCTGTCCGGAAAATTGAATAAGCGAATCTTATTGCAGGCTGGACCTTATAATACCTTGTCCGTTTCTACGTTTGTTGAAGTGAGTAATGTAGCCTATAGTAAATAAATAAATATTTCCGGACTACTCACCTAACTCCAAACTAAGTAGAGCTTGTATTATGTGTGTTAGGTGACTGATATACTACAAAGATATATTTTCTTGTAAATACATACATAAGATACATAGAAAACACCCAGACCTGAAACCGCAAAATGCAGATCATACAAAATCTGGTCACCCAGCGGAAATCGAACCCGCAACCTCTTGCCCCTCCTTCTTCCACCGAGCCAAAGAGGTGAGAGAGCATTTTTATGTACCTTGCCTCTTTTAGATAGGTAAATTAATTAACAATATACCTACGCTGCCTCATAATAGGTATATCCGTTTATTTATCTTATTTATATTTCTTCATAGGATGCACTAAAAGTTTCGGGAATGGATTACTGGCATTGTTTCAGGCATGATAAATATATCTCTATAATCGAAAAATCCGTAGTTCTATCATTCGAATACGCTTAATTGATTTTAGAAATAATTGGGAAACCCCATGGATACCTCAATTTATCGCTGGGTTTAATTATTTTTTTTAACACCAATGTTTAAAATAAATATAATATACAAGACCCTCACCTTAAATTATAAGACTTATTTACTAGATAGCTTTATCTAAATATTTTCATTCCACAGATTATCAAAGGTTCATACAGCTTCTTCACACTATTTTCCCAAATGGATGCATGAATTCATAATGGCGGCTGCATACAACAAAATGGTATCCAGCACATTGCAAGAATCTTTAAACCTGTAATTTTAGACGCACTGTTTCAAGTAATATGACACTTACAATAATATAACTTTATATTCTTGTTCTTGTTAACTAAATAAAAACACTAATGCCCGTTTTACCAACACGGTTCATTAAATTTAAGTATCTCCTTAGACTGGACTAAACAAACAAAAAAAACAAAACAGTGTCTAAGGACTTCCGACATTTTAGTATGGAGTCTGGCATAATTGCTCCATACGTCGGGAGCTATGATGTCCCAGACAGACAGACAGACACGTCAAACTTATAACACCCCTCTTTTTTGGTCGGGGGTTAAAAAAGAGATTCTACGGCCATTGATGAAACTCGTGTCAATCAACAGAGAAAATGCTTACAAATAAAATTGGGTTAAAAATTAATCCTGTACGTCATACGGTTTCTGGAATAAAATGTTTAAAAACATGTTCAAACCCAAATATCTCAGAAACACTTTTTGTTTCTTGGAATTTACGCTGTCCATTGACATGTTTCATAACTGGCCGCAAAACAACGTTTATTTTCAAATGGCGGGCTTGAATGTATGCTTAAATTTTGGAACCCCTTTCTGTAGATACGGAATCTTTACTTAGGTAACTACTTAGGAAGGTTGTTGAAAACGGTTATAAGACCTAATTGTCCACGGACGCGTCGTTATGACGTATGCATTCAACTTTTAAATATGGATAAGCATTATTTAATATTTTTTGAATGTTAATGTTTTGTATTTAAATAAGTTGACGTTAAAAAAAAGATTGACAGTCTTGGTTGTCTTCATCATCATCATCATCTCAGCCGTAAGACGTTCACTGCTGGACATAGGACTCCCTCAAAGATCTCCAGTAGTTGCGGCTGGCAGCGGCCTGCATCAACCGTGAGCCCGCAGCCTTCACCAGATCGTTCATCTAGTTGGTGGTCCATCTATTGGTTGTCTTAAAATCGTCAAATTGACGATAGCAAGTGCGTCTATTGGTCTTAGTATACTAATTAATTCTTTCTTTCTATTATTTAGAGGTGAAAATTAAATCCTACACCACGTTTTAATATTTTTTAACATGTAATAAAATAGAAACATTATTCAGAGTGAAGTTGTTGAAATAAATAATTCAAAGGTTTCAACATTTTCAAGATGATAAAAATATCATGGCTCATTAATCATTACGAGACCTCAAAAGACGTGTTAAAATATTTGTGAAAAAATCCAGCTCTCTGCACATGTTTTATTCATAGTAGCATTTAAATATTTATGGGTTTGGAAACAATGAAATTCAACCTCATTTTGTCTGACATAAAAAAATATTGCACGGAAATAGTAATTTAAATCAAATACTGTCTTATTATCATTGCGATATTTTCATAAACTGTCCTCCCAAGAAATTGCAGATATTAAAACTCTTTTCGCTATATAAAACTTGTTTTATAACAGCGTCTGGCGTAACATATTAAAATAACATAGAAAAATGCAACATTAATTTAATTTTCGTATTATGGAAAAGTACTCTTCTAGTACTTACTAGCATTTGGATTGGTTGCATATTCTCAACACTTTATAATAAACTTTGAAACAAAAACAATCGCAAACTATCGCATCATTGTATTCATCAATATATAAAAATTAAAAAATACTTGTTAATCTTATATGTTTTATAAATATTTCTGCAAATAAATGTCAACATAATATTACCTATGTGTATTGGAATGGAAATACGATGTACGCGCACTAAAACTACTTTATTTACTATTCTAATGTGCACTATTACAATTTAAACAAGTTTTTTTAATGCTAATGCTTATCAAAGAAAATATAAAATAAAAATTTATAAACACGAAAGTATTTGTCTTGATTTTCTTACTGCTACTAATATTTTTTACGCTACGCTATTTAACAAACGGAATAATAAAAATGAACGTAAAAGTTAACGGCAATCACTAGTTTGAACTATCCTATTTATTATTAAAAGTCCGTTCCATTATATAAAATGTCCTGTCAAATATAAAAAGCATTAAACAACAAATCAGTTACACTTAAACACCAGTCTTAAAAGTATACTATGGCAACATACTTGGCTAAGTTGGAAGACCCAGCTCACCCTCTCCTAGGTCCAACATTACAAGGACTAAAAAAATGGAGGATCTGGAGACCTACACACACTGGTTTCTCCAGCAACACCATACACATTCTAGGCACTTTATTCGTATTCAGCCAATACGTTGAGCTGTGGTTAATAAGATCGGATCTGGAGCTAGCATTACGAAACCTATCTGTGACCATGTTGAGTTCAATTTGCGTTATCAAGGCCATAACTTTTATTCGCTGGCAGAATCAGTGGAGAGACGTCATAGAGTTCGTATCAAACTCTGAGAAGCGGCAATTGGAAAAGAAAGATAAAATTACGGATGAGATTATGAAGGGGTATACGAAGTATTCTAGAACCGTCACGTATTTTTACTGGTTTTTGGTTTTTGCGACGGTTGTCACTGTCGTTTTGGCGCCTTTGATAGGATATTCCTCGTCGAAAGAGTTTAGAGCTTCAATAAGGAATGGGTCAGCGCCGTATCCTGAGATTCTTAGCTCCTGGACTCCTTTTGATCGGACTCGAGGGTTCGGTTATTGGCTGTCCGTGTTCGAGCACGCGGGAATATGTGTGTATGGGGGCGGTGTTGTGGCGAGTTACGACTCTAATGCGATTGTTATAATGACGTTTTTTGCGGGGCAGCTGAAGCTGTTGTCTGCTAATTGCGAGAGAATGTTCGACGGGGTGACGAGTTATGATGAAGCTATGGAGAGGATACGAGAGTGTCACACTCATCATGTGAATCTGGTTAAGTAAGTGCTGAGTTAATAAACATTTAAACACTTGAATTTCACTAAAAGATTAATTCTTATAGGTATATTTAATGATTGGTTATCATGATGCGATGGTAATCTTTTTGAAATACGCTTTGCACCTGTGAATGTACAATAATGTAATATTACCGCGGTTAAAAGTAGTTTATGTTTTATCCCGGGATATTAAATTAAAATATATCCATTGCCGATGTAAACTTTTAAATTAGAATGGTAGTTATACGTTTAAATCGAGATAAATATAAATATTAAATTATTTGAAAGCTTTTAGTATTGTGTTCACAGCTATAATAATTATATTTTATGAACTTGTGTTTGTTGATAATTAGTAATATTGTTTGTTAGATACCTATTTACTGAAAAAAAAATTATATACTGTTCTTAGTCTGACGACACTTTCTTATATTTGAATATTTTTGCAGAAAAAGTTTAAGACACCTCCGTAACCATCGCACACAGGATTCGAACCTAAAATAAAATTTATATATAATATTAAAATTAGATTGCATAAAAATGTTACAATAGTTTAAACTAAAAAGTGAGGTTTATAACACATTAAAAAAAATATATTAAGATTTGTTATCAATCTTTATTACTTATAATGGTACGTTATGACTTAACGGTGTATTGTATATTTTTAGGTTTTCGAGCATCCTGAATTTATTGCTATCGCCTGTGATGTTCATTTATGTTATAATTTGTTCTCTGATGATTTGTGCAAGCGCTATACAGATGACTACGGTAAGAATGATTATCTATATACAGGGTGTGGCGTAATGAGTGGATAATCCTTTACCCACGGTTGGGGGGCATCGCGACTGTTCAGAAAATGATAATTTGTATTCAGTAAAAGTGTCACGGTTTTCGAGTTATCAGGCATTTTTATTTTTTTTTTAAAAGTTAGACCTGACCCACTCTTTTAAGTACCAAATTTACAATACTAAGAATTTTCTCAGTCTGTTTTCTGAATAGCATTCCTAGATAGTGGTGCTATCAAATGTAAACAACCAATTTTGTACGATAGCCATAGTTTTTTCTATTTTTGTTTTTGAACGCAAAATTTGTGTTTTCATTTTATTTTTATCTAACTTTGGTATCTCGTGGTGTAAAAAAAATGTATGGTGACATGAGTGCCCAATTCATAAATAATTAGCCTATTTCATAAGGATTCCAAAATGGTATAACATACGATATCTCTAGCTCTGAATTAAAAAAACTAATGATTTTAAGATGAGTTAGAAGCATTTTTTGAATTTACTAGATAATTTAAAATTTATTTAATTTTAATAATTAATACCAATGTTACAACTAGGAACTGTATGAGAGCGTGTAAATGAAACAAAAAGTCATCAAAATTACATTTATTAAATTTATTTACAATAAATGTTCGACCACACCGTTTTTTTTTTTTATTATTGATAAGCTTTCATTTGACCACAATCTCACCTGATGTAAAGTGACGATGTGCTCTAAGATGGAGCATAAAGGCCTAGAAGATGGCTTCTCCGGGCCACATTACGAAACACGAAAAATTCGCTTCACGCACAGGCCCAGCCCGGAGGGTGGTGACAAGCCGCGGCCGAAGCCTACCACCAGAGACTGTTCTTAGCACCACCCGGAGGTCACGTGTAAGGATTCAGAGGGTTAGCACTTACGGACGTGAACAGACAAAACCTCCAAAACCCAAAACCGTGAGCTCGAATGCATGCCCTGCACCTTCTAATAAACGATCGCTTAACATTTCGGGCATGCCCCGTTTGATTTATGGTCTCCGCTGCCCTGTTTATTCGCTCCCGAAGTTGGTTAATGATGAATATGGTTTATTTGTAAATCATGTCTTTGAGGTACCCCAGTAAAGATGTTCCTGCGCGAACATCTCGACGCCACATTTCCCGGAAGATGGATTGGGCGCTTGGGAACTACTCCGTGGCCACCTCGGTCACCTGATTTAAACCCCCTGGATTTTTTTTACTGGGGGTGCCTCAAGGACATGGTTTACATCATCCACCATCAACCAACTTCGGGAGCGAATAAACAGGGCAGCGGAGACCATAAATCAAACGGGGCATGCCCGAAATGTTAAGCGATCGTTTATTAGAATGTGCACGGCATGCATTCGAGCTCACGGTGGGCAATTCGAACATTTATTGTAAATAAATTTAATAAATGTAATTTTGATGACTTTTTGTTTCATTTACACGCTCTCATACAGTTCCTAGTTGTAACATTGGTATTAATTATTAAAATTAAATAAATTTTAAATTATCTAGTAAATTCAAAAAATGCTTCTAACTCATCTTAAAATCATTAGTTTTTTTAATTCAGAGCTAGAGATATCGTATGTTATACCATTTTGGAATCCTTATGAAATAGGCTAATTATTTATGAATTGGGCACTCATGTCACCATACATTTTTTTTACACCACGAGATACCAAAGTTAGATAAAAATAAAATGAAAACACAAATTTTGCGTTCAAAAACAAAAATATAAAAAAACTATGGCTATCGTACAAAATTGGTTGTTTACATTTGATAGCACCACTATCTAGGAATGCTATTCAGAAAACAGACTGAGAAAATTCTTAGTATTGTAAATTTGGTACTTAAAAGAGTGGGTCAGGTCTAACTTTTTAAAAAGAATTAAAAATGCCTGATAACTCGAAAACCGTGACACTTTTACTGAATACAAATTATCATTTTCTGAACAGTCGCGATGCCCCCCAACCGTGGGTAAAGGATTATCCACTCATTACGCCACACCCTGTATATAAAAATGAATCCCTATTTCCCTTGGTCACGGCATCACGCCTGAACGGCTGGACTGATTTCGCTAATTCTTTTTTTGTTCTGTTCGTTATTATCAGGAGAAGGTTTTTATGAAAGAAAAAATTAAGGAAATTGCGCAAAAAATTAGAAAATTTAAAATTATTTAACCACCATATAAAATTATTCAAATTTTTTAATGTAACCTTAAGACATTTGACATAGAATTGATATAATCAAAGAGGATAAAAAAAAATGACGTGTGAAAAATCAAAAATCTGCTCATTTATGGCGTCTAAGGCGAAACAGAGTTCGCCGGGTCCACTAGTATTTCATAATTACAAAATTTATTAAAACACACAAACACTTGCATATAAAATGTTTGATTTTAGGAAGGGACCGCGAAGATGCAACGTATTTGGATAGCTGAGTACTTGATGGCGCTTATAGCTCAGCTCTTTTTGTACTGCTGGCATAGCAATGAAGTTCTCCATATGGTATGTATGGTGATTAATTTGTAGTAAAATCTACATTGACATGGGGGATACGGGGTTTTAATCCCCATCCAAGAAACCTAAAGAAACCTTACTTAGGACGTAACACCCACCAACCTCCATGATACCAGCGTGGTGGGCTATGGTCCAGTTCCCTTAATTTTGAAGGAAGCTTTTAACCACCATTGCCGAAGAGAGAGAAAATTTACCTAGACGGTACACCTAATTCTAATCTAATTCTTTGTTGGGGGATCTAAACTAAGGACTGCACTGACGTCTCGCTTTGGAGTGTATTGTGCATTACCCCCATGCCTAGCTAGGCCCTAACCATCCTAACTCCTTGATGTACCGGAGTAGGACCGTACACCTCATGATGTGCCTTATAATAAACTTAGAACAATAATTCATTAAAAAAACGGGATTTACCCACCTAATAGAAAATGCCAGGTATTTTTTTTTGTTAATAGGCCTTTTTTGACTACAATCTCACCGCATGTAAAGTGAAGATGTGGTCTCAGATGGGACATGACGACCTAGAAGGTGGATGGCTTCTCCGTGCCACATTACGAAACACGAAAAAATCGCTTCACGCACTGGCCCAGCACGCAGGGACTGTTCTTAGCACCATCCGGACGTGTATGGATTCAGAGGGTTACCACTTATGAACGTGAACAGACAAAACCTCCAAATATAGATATACAGATCCAGATATAGAGTATCAAAGTTTTGTAGTGCGGGCTTGTGATTTTGCTCGAAATCAGTAAGCGAATAAAACGATTCATTATTATTATTTTTAGTAATTAACCCTAATAAACATAAAATATACGTTTATTATTTGGGCACACACACAGGAATAAATTACCTTCAACTGTTTTCCCGTAACTATAATAACGTGACTTGAATCTTTATGTGAACCCGATATTTTTTGTTTCATACAAGTTTCACAATGAAAGAAGATAACAATGACACAATGAAAGAAAATTATAGAGGTAGTTTTTATTTGTTCAAAGGAAAAGTTGGAAAGGAAATTCGTAGCATACTTGATAACTAAAGATGTTATTTAATTTTGAGCAATCCAACTCTAAGCAATTTCAACATATTGATATTCGTTGAGTCTTATGAAGTGTTTGTTGTCCGTAGTCGATTTTAAACTGTATAATTGCACAACATAATGTATATTCAACGTTCAATTTTATGAAAGAGAATGAAAAAATGAATATTACTGGGAAATTAAAAACAATTAAGCTGAGGGTCAATTCACACCGAGACGATACGACGCGGCGCCGGCGTAACGCGGCTTGAGTAGGCCGAACGCTTCGCGCTGCGCGTCAACGCCATACGACACGATGTATAGGTAACAAATCAAAATCTATTAACGTTCCCACTGCTAGAACACAGGATTTCTCTCTTGGCGAGAGAGATTAGGCGTTAATTCACCACGCTTGCCGAATGCGGGTTGGTGAATTTCACTTGTCCTTCAAACACTTTAAAGTTCTCAGACCATGGGGGCTACCTCACGATGTTTGCCTTCACCGTTAAAGCACGTGTTTTAAAGTGTGTATAACAAATAACAATTATGTTTCAGAGTAATAAGGTGGACGATGGAGTGTACCGCAGTGAGTGGTGGGCTCAAAAGCCGCGTGTGCGTCGCTGCGTGCTGCTACTAGGAGGGCTCTTGCGCAAGCCGATCCGATTCAAAGCGGGGCCTTTCACTGACCTCAATGTTGCTGCATTTCTTGCGGTATGTGTCATACTTAAGTAATATGGTTTTTTAATATTCATGTTATAATTTAGAGGTTTTATCTGTTCACATCCGTAAGTGGTGACCCTCTGAATCCTTACACGTGACCTCCGGGTGGTGCTAAGAACAGTCTCTGGTTTTGGCCGCGGCTTGTCACCACCCTTCGGGCTGGGCCAGTGCGTGAAGCGATTTTTTCGTGTTTCGTAATGTGGTCCGGAGAAGCCATCTACCTTTTAGGTCTTCATGTCCCATCTTAGACCTTATCGTCACTTTACATCAGGTGAGATTGTGGTCAAATGAAGGCTTCTTTACGGGCTCCCTTTTAGACTGACGGCGTTGTTAATAGCTTAATCAACAGCAAACCAGCATTCTTAACAAGTCAACATAAATGAATCGTCTTCAGGTGTAAACTATGGTCCTTATCTCATGAAATTTAACTTGAAAACAAAAGCAGAAATGAGGAGAATCATCAAATATTTAAAAATCACACTTCAAAGAAAAATTACACCACAAATAAAAAAGTTCTGCAGTATCAACAGAAGCACCAAGATGAGAATGTCTTTTTAAAAATTTGGTTAAAATCTATTTACTTAAAGTCTAACAAAAGAAAAACTTTCCCTTGGGTCGTTATTTATTTCTAATATTTTCAACCAAACATTATCTTAAAACCTAAAAAGTCCACTTTAAAATAACGAAATTTAACTTAAAAGGTTGTCTGTACCTTAAAAAGGTAACCTCCAGGGTGTTTCATTAGTATTTCCAATTTAGGCTTATAAAACCCACAAGGGAACTAACTACTCAGGTTAACTAAACTGTGACGGTTTTCCTAAATCGTGTTTTGTTACAGATACTCAAAGGATCCTACAGTTACTTCACTCTGCTCAGCAAAAAAGAAGAATAGATTTCTGAATACATAGAATAAATAAAAATGAATATTTCCGGACAATCCACACAACAACATCTAGCACCGTGTTAAGCTCTAAAGCTTGTGCTATGGGTACAAGACATCTAACATACCATAACATAACACTTGTGTAGTTATTAGTGGTGGAAAGTAAAATAGAAATACACTCTACTGTACGTAAAATAATATAGTTACTGTTATAAGTTGGTTTCTCATGTAAGCGAATTATTGTAAATTCTTAGTGAATAAACCGTAAATATTATATTACAAATTCGCAAATTGAATGTTTAATTGTTATTGTTATTCGCAAATTAAATGTTAAATTGTTATAACATTCAATTTGTGTAAATGTTTTATATTCTTCTGCACAGTGTTATTGGGGCACTAGTTTATTTATATTTATGCGATAAAGTTATACATAATGAATTGTAGCGCTAGCACAGACCAGTACAATCTTTCAAAATTTTTGTATTTTAATTTTTTAGTACTTGACGCTATCCAACTTCTTAGGATTTAAAACCTTCTAATATGGAGACAAAACCTGCTTTTGGAGGTTTGGACGTGAACAGACAAAACCTCTGAATTCTCACACGTGACCTCCGGGTGATGCTATGAACAGTCTCTGGTGGTAGGCTTCGGCCGCGGCTTGTCACCACCCTCCGGGCTGGGCCAGTGCGTGAAGCGATTTTTTCGTGTTTCGTAAATGTGGTCCGGAGAAGCCACAACATTACACACATACATACTCCCATATATAGTACATTCTATGTCTTCATGCCCCATCTTAGACCACATCGTCACTTTACATCAAGTGAGATTGTGGAACAATGTAGGCTTTTCCAGCATAAAAAAAAATATTTGACAGGCAAAGCCGCGGAAAGCTTGTCTTATACATGAACAGACGCATACTGACTTAAATTTATAATATTAAAAGCCTCGCCATTATTTTCCTCCTACATATTTCTAAACATTAAATTTGTAAATCTCACGTCAAGGGAAAATGATATCTTGCATTTGGTCCATATTTTTGTAAACGAAAAAGAATATTGCTAAAACCACTCTGCGAAATTAAAACTGTATGTTTTGCTGCAATTGTGTGAGGTGGCTGCGTTGATGAGACCTCTGGAGACTTGGGCGTGGTTTCGGAAAAGGAATAGTCCATGTCTATGTCTAGATCGAAATATGGAATATGGCAACACAGGCTTACAGTCTTGCCTCGTATGGGGACCGCTGGTATTTATATTTAAATAAATATATATTTATTTACCATTGGTAAGTAAATATATATTTTTTGTAAATGTTTTTGCATGGATATGGAAGCCGTTTTGGCTACGTGGGAGCACACTCGACTTACATTAAGAAGATCGTAGGTTTAAACCCCGCCATGCATCTCTGGAGCACTATGTGGTTTTCAGCCAGGGCCCGTGAGGGTGGCAACACCACATTTCTTCTTCTCCTTTTATTAGATGGCGTCCGTGACTGGCTATAACACCACATTTAAATTAACAAGGAAACTATAATGACAGAACAACAGTTAGAATATAAAGACATCGATTTCTTAGTGGAACTCAGGAAGAAAAAAGAAGAAGAATCTCAAAATTATTAACTGAACCAAATATATTTCTTGGATAGATAGATAGACACTTATACATACACTCTATCAGGTATATAATAATATTTCCATCTCATCATTAACACCCTATTAACGTTCCCACTGCTGGGACACAGGGACTTTTCTCTTGACGAGAGAGATTAGGCCTTAATTCACCACGCTGACCAAGTACGGGTTGGTGAATGTGACATTTCTTGCAAATTTTTCACATTTCTCAGAACATGCCGGCTTCCTCAAGATGTTTGCCTTCACCGTTAAAGCAAGTGTTTAAATAGCACATATTTTTTCTAGAAAAAAAATCCAGATGTGCGCGGCGAGTTTTGAACCCACGACATCTGAAATGATCTGCTACGTCCTCGTTGAGAAAAATTCTGTTAACGGTTCTACGAGTTTTCTTTATTAAATAAATAAATTCCCAAAAGTCAATCCCTATTAGTTCCTTGATACCTAAATACTACCTACATCTTTCATGGGAATACCTATAGATTAAAATAGAAAATTAATTATTCTATAGGTACTTATTTATCTACATATTTTCTGTATATTAAATAGGTACATTAGAAGATACATTTTGTACATGGTATGCTCATCAAAATATCTTCCTAATGAATATAACATTGTTAATTCACATTTAAATTTAATCTTCGTAAATTTCTTGCTCTCAATTTCCTGCTAAGTGGCCGTGTAAACCACAAATTCGACTCGAAATTTACATTACAATATTTTGGGAGACGATAGTTTCGAAACCGTAACTTAACCTTATCTTGAGTCAAAGTCAAACCACTCTCTCGATAATATGAAATCAATTTTGTGCCCCATTTATAAGTCTGGGCTCGATTTCAAAGGTTTTGCTGATGTATTTTTCCTTATAGATGGGACTTGTCTCTCGAACCTATTTTAAATCGTATCAGGCAAATTATTTATAGGATTTCGCTCTGACTTATTGAGAGAGACATTTGGAATTTAAAATTAAAAGTGAGAGGGATTGAATGGGCATAATGAAGCTCTATTATAACTGACCTACCCATTCGAAAGTTTAAGTTTTTAATAAAAAAATGTCTTCTGAGAAAAGCTTTTTACTCTTCAGAAGACTATTTCAAAGATGATAATGCTTGGACAGATGTAGCTCTATATGTATGTGTGTGTATATGTGGTAACCATGTTGTACACTAATATTGTTATAATAACAAAATAAGAGATGAAACATTTGTTGTTCTATTTGCTTCTCAACTCAGTGTAAAAAATTGAAGTGAACTGTCAAGACAATGTTTTGTCTTTGTCAGCATTTATCTATCTCTGTTTATTTGTTGTAGCCTTACATGCCACAGTTTTGTCCGTGTTTTTTTTTTTTAAACTACTTATTCTCTGGCGGTAAATAGTAGAAACCTACAGCCGTACTGGCTTAATGGGTTACCTAACACTGAAAGGTTTTTTTAAACCGATCCATTCGTTTCTGAGATCTTGGCCAATGTGCACGTTCAAACAGACAAAGTCTTCCGCTTTATAATATTAGCATATAATATTAGATATATGGGGTCTGAAGCCTATATTCTGTCAGTTGGTTTTATTCATGTGAAAATGAGCCTTTGCAAACAATGACTTAAATAACAAATAGAACGCAAATTGAGGTCACGAGGTTTGTAAAGTCGCGCAAAAATTCGCTGAGAATGCGCTCGTCAGAAACACGCCCTAATGGTTGAGCGTGGAAACGTTGTATACCAGTGAGAAGTTTTTGTGCCTTCCAGTTTCTCACCAACTAAACAAACCACTATGAATTCAAGTTGAACGTTTTTCCTTATGACCCATCTATTTTACTTTCCCAATCCTTTATGATTTTATTTCATTGAATTGCAATTGCAACATAGTAAATGATTTGGTAAGGCGTCAAATTCTTTTTATCTATCTTTGATCATATTTGTTATAACAACACAGCGGTCAATCGCGAAGAGTGTAAGAAGGGTAGGGAAGCCTTTGACCTGCAGTGGGACAGGGTGGGTTGAATAATTTGTTCATTAGTCTGATTAAAACTCGAGAACGGCTGGGCCGATTGAGCTGATTTTGGTTTTAAAATGTTTGTCGTAGTCCAGGGTAGGTCTAAACGGTGAGAAAATAAGGAAAAATTGCCGGGAACTTTTTTTACCCGTGCGACGCCGGGGCGGGCCGCTAGTTAATAATAAATTAACATATTTCATATATTTATAGGAAGAACATTGACGCTAATTAATTTGAATGGCCTACACGAATTCTCCACTATGATTAAAAATATGTCGGATGCGTCAATTAGACGTATAACATTATTAAATTATTACTGAAATGCTTTTTTCTTTTCCTTTCATAGATCTCTAGAAACTCAGATCTTTCCACTATAACTAAATCACCCCGCAAGTTTGCAAAACTTAGACTCAGGTATCTGACTGACCCTAATCCCAAATCACACCCAACGTGTTACCTTTCTGACCTTCGTAACGTCAACATGATCAAACTTACAAAACTATGGCATCACAAATTAAACTTACGGTTAAGTTACGACAAGTTTAATGACTTAAACTTTGGAGTTGAAATGTAATCTGCTCAAAGATGGTGGTATTTTAAGTAAACCACATATTAAGGTGACGGCAATTTAAAATGTGGTTACTTGGTTATTATTTACTGTTGTTTTATTACTTTTTACTTTTTTACATAGAAGAGCCTTTTTCAAAGATAATGGTTTTGTTTTTCATTTGTTATAAGCTTCTAGCAAGTGTTCACCTTATAAAAAATATATTTTTAGGGTTATTATGCTGCACGTATTTTATTCTATCCCATTTGCTTCGGTTACAAGCGGCCTCTCCTGCATCCACCGAGATTTTGTTGTTGAAGCTTGCAGCGCTGCCCCGTCAACCCTTTATTCTCAAAAATGCATAATTTTGGCTCATGCAAGGTTAAGCATGCTTATTTGTTTAATTTTGTTAAATTTAATGTTTTTTAGTATTCAATTGTTTTAAGTTATCTCATGATAGATAATAATAACATCAAATCAGCTTTACTATTATATTAATACTCTTGCCTTGTTACGACTTTATGGTGATCGGTATAACCGAATAGTATAATTATAAGGTCAAAGCCAATAGCGACCACGACCTTACCCTAGTCTTTTCCTACCTTCAATCACCGCAAAAGAAATAAAAAAACCGCAAACAAAGTTGACCCATAAAATAATATGGCTCTGTAATATAAGTCACTGATGGCGAAAACAGTGCGCCATCTTACTGAACTTGTTTAACAAAAAGACTTTGACAAAAAGTTCGGGAATAAAAATACGATATACTTACTGGACTGGATTATACTCGAAACCACTCTTGGATTTCATAGAAATTTTATCTGTGTTTTGTAAGAGATCAATGAATAATTCCTCACATGCTCTGTGCTTATAAGCAAATAAACGTTTTGACTTCGACTTTGACACAACTTAAGACTTCAATGGCTCAGTGCATTTGTCTGATGAATAAGAGCTTGCAGGTTCATATTAATCTTATTTAACATCACACTGATACAAGCCACATGTTTACTATGTATAATAATTTTTTTTTTTTGAAGTGAAACTTCTATAGAATCGTAGTGATTTCAAACCGGATGCAAAAAGATGAAACGGAAATGGTAAGAGACATAAATACAATAGTCGCCTGTAATGAGTGAGCCAGAGCGAGAAAGCAGATTTCGGTGTGTATGTATATTCACTCACACTGTTTAATACTTGCTTCTATTCGAGCATTAATAACGTGTGTTAGTAATTTTAGTCCAGGTCGCGTAAAAATTGATAGAAAACCGAAAGAGCACACAAAACACAACCGAAACGAAAATCGCAGAAGTATTCTGTCTTGTCTGTCAATCTGTCATTGTCAAAAGAAAATGTAGTGCGGAACTATCGATTCGATTTTATTTAGAATCGATCAACATTATAACGAATCTTAAAAGGATTGCAAGTTGCATTCCTTTAAATATGGCTTTAATATCAGGTTATTATAGATTAAAGAACCGTGCATTTCAATAACTATTGCAAACAAAGCTAACCCTTGCCGGGTCGATCGACCGATCGATTTTATAGATCATTCGCATACCTATCGATTCATATTTCAAAAGGTTCAATCACTATTTTATAATCATATTTCGAATGCAGATCATTTGATAATGCTTTTTTAAAACAGAAATAAAACTCACACTACTGTACATTTTATGCGGCTGCGTATTACCACAGAATACATAATAGTACAAGTAGTATTACAGCTTTTTAGTAAGACGAAAATGAAAAAGTTTCACTTCTATCGTGTGTGAATTGCACACACACCTTTTTTTTTTTTTTTTTTTTTTTTTTCATTAGCCTATAGTTTCCCACTGCAGGGCAAAGGTCTCCCCCATATCCCTCCAAGTGTCCCGGTCCTGTGCAGAATGCCACCATTCGCGGTCAAACGCATCGAGGTCGTCTCGCCATCGCTTCCGCGGCCGACCTCTACGTCGGGCACCGTCTGGCTGCCATGGCGTACAGATCTTTGTCCATCTTTCAGTGCCCATGCGACTGACATGGCCCGCCCAGTCCCACTTCAACTTGGCTGACTTAAATCCAACATCAGCAATGCCAGTGCTAATGTTGGAAAAATAAAATAATAAAAAAATAACTTACATTAAGTATTAAGTAAACAAAACATTAATAAAATAAATAGGCATGTCAGAATGAAATAAATTCAATATAAATTGAGTCAACAAATTTAAAGCACACAGAAAATCCTAATATAAGATATATGTAACATATTGGACGTATTTTTAACTCTAGTGTTTCTTAAACAATAACAATTTTTAGCGTTACCGGAGTGTAGCAGTAATATAGAACCTGCAGATATTGTAATCGGCTTTACGTTACTTTTAAGGTTGTGAACTCAGAAAACTGAGAATGCTTGTTCGACGAGCCACAGACTCAAAACTGAGCACCTCCTTGATCTTTGAAGGAAATCTATTGTCTATTGTGTGTACCGTCGGTCCTATGACATTATGTGAGTTTAGCCGATTCCACCAGAGAACGCGGCCACCGCCAGCCGGCCCGCAGCTTAATTCAGTTCACTGAAGTCGTTCTGACTTTCGACTGAATTTCGAATTGAAGTTCGATTCCGAGAATTTTATTTTGCACAATCTTCCTCTATGTATTTCTTATAAGATGATTATTTCTTTGATTAATGATTAAACGAACTTACCTATACAAGAAGTTCTATGATAAATTATACAAAGTGCTTCGAAGTGATGTTAGATAATATTATTTATTCAGTGGAGTGATGACAGCTGATTCTGCTACTACAAGTCATCTCGAGAACAAAGAACGAGTATAAATTAAAATATGAATGAATGTAGTATAATATTATATTTACCTATAAAAGGTACTTGTTCTCTTTATTATGGGTTTAGATGATGTTATCTGAATGAAACAGACACAATTTTTTGTCAAAGGAATTCCATTCTATTCAAAATGTCGTTCGACAGAAACTCCGTCCTCTGTTTGGGTCTTACAACAACGACAATGGCGTTACAACGAACAATAAGCAGATCCAAGCAAATTTTCAATCCAGGAGTTTAATTACTATCATTCCAAACTTCAATAAAATTCCACAGTTTTGTTCCCGACGTCATTTCATTCGGAATCTTATTTCGCTGTTGTCACATTCCGTCGTAAAATAATAATTACTCTCAGCGCTCTCGGTATTTTATCTTCATTTTATATTGCTTTTCATTCTTTACTTGTGGTTTACTTTTTTTGGTAATGAAAGAACGGTTTTTAGTTCAAGTCTGGTGGAATGTTACCGTAATGATTGTTATTCGTACCATAAGTAACTAATTTCAAATACGATGATTCATCGACAATTTTTTTGTGTTGGATAGGCTACTTATTGAGAAAAAAAGACATAGACTTTTACAAAGCGTATATGACACTTTTTCCTGCCAAATCCAGAAAATGCTCCTTTGAATAAAATATATTATACGGGAGTGTCGTTAATAATGGATTTTTGTTAAAACGTTGTTATAAAGGTGTTAACCCAGCTAAAATGCTACAATGAAATTAATCATATTTGTATTTTTTTTCGCTTTTTGGCTGTCATTTCAACGAAATAAAGTATTTATATTTTGGCACCGTACTCTTTTATTGTTATAAAAAGAGATTCTTGTTTATTTTGTTGCGTTCTTATCGTAAAAAATGACTACCGAATAACATGCCTGGTTTGTGCAAACCTTGAAGAGGTGTGATGATGTGTAGGTACATCAAAATTAAACAAAATTAGCTACAGGAGCAAAATAACTAATCTAGATTTATAACTAAAATTCATGAAAATTATGACATCCATACTAATATTAGAAATGCGAAAGTAACTCCGTCTGTCTATATCTCTTTTACGCAATAACTACAGAACCGATTGTAATGAAATTTGGTACACCGATTCTTTAGAGCCTTAGAAAGGACATAGGATACTTTTTACAGCGGGAAAATGTCATTCCGAGGGAAAATCCATTACAACGCGGGTAACACCGCGGGGCATAACTAGCTACCTACTTGATAAGTTGAAAATATGTAATGTGAAACAAGTAATGTCATAATTCTAGATTTTTAGTAACAATCCTCCATTTCCAACCTAAATAGCATCTCATTATTGTTTAAATTGCATTCGTAAGAATATATGCGACTATTTGTAATCTAATATATAAAATTCTCGTGTCACAGTTTTTGTTGCCATAGTCCTCCGAAACGGCTTGACCGATTCTCATGAGATTTTCTGAGCATATTGAGTAGGTCTGAGAATCGGCCAACATCTATTTTTCATTTTCCAAAACAACGTTTGCTGGGTTCAGCTAGTTTACTATAAGTTTATTCTAAATGTTTAAATTTACGTGTATTTTTGTACCTGTAAGTGTAAACAAAATGAAAAGGACGGTTGATGATTATTGGTGTTATGGTGAAGCCGGGTCCGCTTTTGTGTTTTCAATCTCCTAAGTATAAGACCAGACCCCTATTTCACCAATAATTCGACAATTGTCACAAAAAATATTCTTACAAGTATCACGAGTAACCACTTACGACTATTGAAGATTACAATAATGTAATAATCCCATACATTCGACAGATAAAGATAAAATTTTACTTGTGAATAATTTGTCAAATGCATGGGTTTACATCACGTTGTAATTTCTAACAGTCGTAAGTGGCAACTCGTGGTATAGCTAAAGATCACAGCTGCTATTTTAGTGCCAATGTATTCGTACAGCTAACCATTTGAACTAAGCTTATGTGCATCTTGAAACACTACAATTGCGACGAAAATCCGACACAGCTCATTCATTGTCATGTCAAGATTCACCGACAATTCTACTTATATGTTGACTCTAGTCAACTTCTGAATAACAAATATTTTGTGAAACGAATGTTTCACAAAATATTTGTTATACGCAAAATTTACACAAAATTCCTTTCATGTTGTTGTCAGTCGCGTAACAGTTGTCATTGACAATTGTCAATCTAATAAAAAAATAATATATTTCTTCAAACGAAGTACGGGAAATATTATAAAAGATTTCTGATATTCAAGACCAGTTTTGAAGTATATCTTCAGCAACTTCCTATTCAGAACTTCACAGGAAGTACAAGGTGTGACGGAAGTTCTACTTTATGTTCCGCTATCTTTTACAACGGAAGTATCTAATAACATTCTAACAACCGAAAAACAACGAGAATATACCTCAACAGTGGACCGAATCAACCATTATTCTATTTAATTAAATATACAATCACAAATGTTATTATTTAAATAGTGTTAAGCTATAGATTTTGGAGATCTAAATTTAATTTAAGGTTGTCTGGAAGAAATTGCTTTAAGCAATAAGACCGCCCATTACGCATGCTAGGTTTAATTTAATTTTTAAAAATTTTGTATTTTTGTATAATGGTGTGTGTAATAAAGGATTTTTCTATTCTATTCTTTTCTAAGCAATTTTGTAATAAAAAATAATATATAATTACCAATTTTAGCAACCAACCCTGCAAAACTAAAACATCACAAACATCGAAATGCTTTCGACGGAAGATCAGCGTTATTTTGTCACGTGCAAAATAACACATGCTGAGTTGAGGGCCTTTTTGGGACACTTGCTGTGTGTTTGTAAGTTATATATTTTTTTTGTACTATGTTTAATGTGTCCTAAATAAAATGTGTTTTCTTTCTTTCTTTCTTTATCACTATCATAAAAGAAAAAACAATTTAAAAAAATCTCATCGTCACAGAGTCGCTGTATTCTGCAGTATTAAATGGGGAAGAAACGATCCAACCATCCATCGACCATCTTGTCTTTGGTTACGGCTTTCTCGGCCACCGAGAAATCGGCCGGAACGGCTGCTCTTCCAACGATCACCGTGGTCTTTAACCAAATTTCGGGTTCACAACCGACTTCCACAAGGTCCATTTTCTTAACAAACCTCAATCGGTCCGTGGTCGGTCTGAATGAAATCCCCTTTATAATACTTTGTAAACCTGTTTTGTTTCACCTTATTAAAGCGAGAGATAGTTTTCCACTTAAAGTGTAAGTCCGATATCGACTCCTTTGAACTTGTTGCCATGATATCTTACACACACACATATATACTTGTACAGGGCTTCCAATTTAGCAAAGACCTTTGAATATTCGTTTTATGTAACTAAGAATGTTCGTTTACAAGATGTAAACGAACATTCTCGGTCGGAATTCTCGGTCCGGAACAATCGGAACTAGTATTGTATGATACAAATTTAAAATAGGTACATATATATTATATATACCTATTGTACATATTATATATATATATATTAAGTAAATTTCAAAATTGTTATAACTACAAAATTTAAAAAACTGATAAACCCCCACCTATTTTAAGACCAGAGTGAATAGGCTTCTTCTGGGCAAACTTGTTCCATCGTTGACCTCGTCTCTGCCTTTTTGCTAGACTGTAGTCAAAAGTAAGCCGACAAGATAAAAAAAATGTTTTTTTACTTCGTGTATCCTGTACACTTAACATTTATTGTTTTTTCGATAATATGTATTTATTAATTAACCCCCGACCAAAAAAGAGGGGTGTTATAAGTTTGACGTGTCTGTCTGTCTGTCTGTGTGTCTGTCTGTCTGTCTGTCTGTGGCACCATAGCTCCCGAGCGGATGGAGCGATTTCAATGTAGTTTTTTTGTATGAAAGGTGAGTCTGGCGCGAGTGTTCTTAGACATGTTTCATGAAAATCGGTTGTGCCGTTTAAAAGTTATGGGGGTGAGAGTGGGTAAGGAAAACCGAAAATCTGCAAATATACTAGTGTGGGGTATCAAATGAAATCGCATCGCGTCCACATTACTTACATAATATTATGTTGTTTTACGTTTAAGGAAATTAAGGCATTGGAATCGGGGGTTTTTCTTAAATTTTAAATTTAGATTTATTCGTTTTAAGTTTACATGGTGTTGGAACTATTATTGATACAAGTTCCAATATCATTGGATTCCCAGATGAGAAGATCTTTCGTTTTTTATAACACGGTGTCCGTACTTGTTTCTATCAGGGTATATTGTGCCAGTGATGAATATAGAATCAACTATGCTTAGTTTGGGGTTAGGTGATGCTGTGTGATTAGTCCGGAAATATTTATTTATTTATAATTTATTTGATTACAAACACTTGTTATTGTTGTTATTGAATTATTTTCGAATACGTGTTTCGTAATGTGGCCCGGAGAAGCCACCTTCTAGGTCTTCATGTCCCATCTTAGACCACATCGTCACTTTACATCAGGTGAGATTGTAGTCAAATAAAGGCCTATAGATCATAAAAAAAAAACAAAATACACTAATATAAAACTATAATTCAAAATTGTTTGAGTCGCGAAGTACCAATTCGTTCTATTTTTCGGGCTAGCCGGCAGTTAAATTAATCGCTGCTCATAAAATAGGATGTGGCCCGTAAAATTGCCAGTTACTAAGAGAATTGCCGTTTACGAGTGAAATTTATCATTTATTTGGTACTAACTGAAATGGCAACATTGCGTATGTATAAACACCAACCACAAAAAAAACGAAATATGTTTATTTAGGGAACATGGTATAGAGAAATAGAAGCTATGAACGATAATACGTCTATACGCAGAAGTTATTAAAACTGTGTCGCGGTTATTAACATAATAATATAAAATATAGTATAATATTAAAAAGCCGTGTTGGCTTAGTCGCAGCACCCTCGACTTCATTCCGGCGGTCGTGGGTTCAAACCCCGCCACGCACCTCTGGATTTTCCTCTTCTTGCAAAATGTATGTGCGCCTTAAAACACGTGCTTTAACGGTGAAGGTAAACATCGTGAGAAAACCGACATGTTCTGACAACTGTAAAGAGTTTGAAGGACATGTGACATTCACCAACCAGCACTTGGCCAGCGTGGTGAATTAAGGCCTAATCTCTCTAGCCAGGTGAGAAGTCCCTTTGTTTGTTAACGTTTGGAACGTTAAGGTGATGATGACCAAAAACCATATAGTTTAATAGTCAACTGTTAGTTAGCTGACTGATATTATTCCTTTTCTTTGTTTTGCTAATTTGTAAGTATGTGTGTAATCCGTGTCCACACTCACTGAAGGTTTTGAATGGACACCAGCGTTGATGCCGTGCATCGTAGGAACATAAATCTTATTCAAAACCTTTCGATGGACACACAGTAATAAATCTAAATTTAAAATTTAAGAAAAACCCCCGATGCCAATGCCTTAATTTCCTTAAATGTAAAACAACATAATATTATGTAATGTGGACGCGATGCGTTTTCATTTGATACCCCACACTAGTATATTTGCAGATTTTCGGTTTTGGTTCCCCACTCTCACCCCCATAACTTTTAAACGGCCCAACTGATTTTCATGAAACATGTCTAAGAACACTCGCGCAAGACTCACCTTTCATACAAAAAAAACTAAATTGAAATCGCTCCATCCGTTCGGGAGCTATGGTGACACAGACAGACTGACAGACAGACAGACAGACAGACAGACACGTCAAACTTATAACATCCCTCGTTTTTGGTCGTGGGTTAAAAAATTAACAAATAACAACCAGTTTTGTTGTCATTGAGTTATTGGTATATTGGTAATTTATACGTAATAAGTAACATTCTGTACACTTGACTTCGTTTCAATCTATATTTCTTAGTATTATACTTAAAATCGTAATTAAAAAAGATTTTGAATAAGCACTTTGCAAGTCACAGACAAGACGTTAGTTAATTGTCATAGTATGAAATACAATAAAATTTGAAAAAAAATACAAAAAATATTGATGTTGCATTTTAATAAGGTAATTTATACATATACTAGTGGCCCGCCCCGGATTCGCACGGGTTTTTATTCAATTCTTTTTTCCTACAATTATTCGATTTTTTCTCGCCTTTTAAACCTTCCCTAGACCTCCACGAACATTTCAAGGCTAAGATAAGATAAATCCGTTCAGCGGTTCTCGAGTTTAAGTGAGACTACCGAACAGCAATTCATTTTTATATATAGATAATTATCATACATATCCCACACAATCTCACCGACCAACGGGCCGCATACTGCGTTATGCATAACTGAACAGAACGAGGCTCTCGCACACGTTTTAAATCAAATTAATTTGATAAGTAGGATATGGTCTCATACTGCGCCAAGGGTATCGTGTACCGTTCATACAGATTTAAAATATATAAAATAAAAAAGGCATTTTTTCCTACAAAACTAATACAACAAAATTATACAACTTGTTTTAATATTATGTGGTTGGTTATGTAGGAACCCCGTTTTGAGTAAAGGCCTCCTCCAAAGTTGTCCACTGCTCTCTAGCCCTTGCTATTTCGTGCCACTTTGGGCCAGCTGTCTTCTTTATCTCATCCTCCCATCTGGTCAAAGGTATTCCTCTGTTTCTCTTCCCTTGTGGTCCTTTCCATAGGGTAGTTGTTTTTGTCCATCTCTCATCCGTGAGTCTATGTGACCTATCCACTTCCATTTTTGTTCTTGAGCGTAGCTTAAAAACGTGTTTGTATATAATAATATTATGTCATACACATTTAACATAAAAAAAAAGAAGTTTTGTGTAATAAGATATTGAGACAACGAAGAATCATGCGTTTGTCTGCCTGTCTGTTGTATCTCAAGAACCGTGGTAGATAGAGAGTTGACATTTTGAGGAGTATACCATATATATTTCTCTTGCCGTTATAACAACAAATACTTACAACACATAATAAATAAATATATACGGGGGCTCCCATACACCAAACCGGTTAAATTTTCATAACGAAAAAGCACTTATAAAATATAATTTTTAACTTATTTTTCTTTTTTTTATTGCAAAATGTGTTTAAACTGAACACAGAACCCTGGGTTTAGCATAATTATCTTTAGGCTAAGTACCCAAAAAAATTTTTGTTAAATTTATTTTTTCTTTCTCTTTCTTTCTTATTTTGGCAAAATGTGTATAATCTATATACGGAACCCTGTATATGAGTGCATATTACCATTGAGCATGTTAAGGTTACATTTTGGGCGCCAAATATCTCATCTTCGCAGCCTATTGTTCGATTAACGACCCTGCTTGCTATTCATAGTTGTTGTTCTGAATTATTGGAGGCGCAGCGATATTTGGCCAGAGCCACCATTCTGAATGATGTATCAACCATGATCAGAGTTTTTATGAAGTAACAAAGGGTTGTTTCGGAGAGATTTTTTATCGGTTTATTTATTATAAAGATAAAATATACAGATAAAGAAAGTTTTATTCATGAAACATCTGCATTTCAAAACTATGATAAAAATACTAAATTAAAAATAAAAAACACAGATGAACACATTATGAGAAGAAATTGCTGTTACTCATGTTTATAGAAATATATTTACAATGGGAAAAAATTAAAAACAAAATATATTTTTTATACACAAAAAATTTAATTCAACAACAACATAACTATATCGGAAATCTAAACCCCGAATAAGGAATGTTTGAATGAGCCGGTCGTATGTCATTTAGACAAACATTTTAGAACGCTAGAAAGGTTTTTTTTTTATACCTCACGAGTGATGTTTGTATTACTTACCTTTACTTTATCAATCAATTATTTTCAGTTGCCATCCTTAATTTTTCGAACTGCAATTTATTTTGTACTAATACCATAGTATTTATTGCATATCTACCTATAATTATTATACTGTATTACTATATTTATTGTACCAACTATTAGAAAACTGCTTGAGCAATATCATAATATTAATCAGGTAAATAGCCAATTTCGGAATCCATTTTGCTTAATGCCCCTAATTGCTGTTCCCTTTAATTCCGTGATAAATTTTGGATTATCCCGATATAAGTGAATGGTGATAATTTGTTTTTGTCTCTCCATTTATACTGGATATTTTATTTATATTTCTAAAAAACTGAAGTTACACTCTTTGTTTGCCTTACAATATAACATTCAAGGGAGTTAACCCCATCTTCTGAGACAATAAGAAAAATTATCATAGGTATCATTTTGTTTTTGGTTTTTGGGTATGACAAATCAAATTGAGAGGAAGAGTCTTGTCCCACGCCTACTATCAATCTTTATAGATCTTTTAAGAAATGCTTAAACGCAAACGTAGCACAAATTTTCAACCTTATTGCTTTACCGTCAACAAGTTAAATTTATAACACTGCGAAGTAGCAATTAATTGTATGTTACAGATAGGTTAGGGGTTATAGTTTAGGGGTTGCAAGAACCAACTCTTATTAAATGTAAAGATAAATGTTGTACGCGTATGATTAGAACATAATTAAGCTTTAATACTTTAATTAAATGAGCTATAATGGACTTGTGAGTGAGCATGTGACTATAATCATACGGAGGGTTGGATTGGCCTACTGTACTGTAAGGGAATTGTGTTACTTGCTGTGGAGAAATTATGTTGGATTATTCCTCTCTGTGTCTTAATGTTGTATTCTTAGGGACGGTTTGGGTATGACCTTCTGTACTCAGGACTTCAGTAGGTGATGCTCGTGAAAAGTAGTAGGTATATTTATATTTATAGATTATTAATTGTTTTTGTATCAATACATTCGGCACTGTACTTGTTTATTTGCACTAAACATTAATAATCCACTATAAAAATTCACAAAATTGACCACTCTTAAAGGCTTCTTATAAAAAAAAATTATGTCACATTCAGTACATTAATTACTCTCTTTTTGTGTCTGGCAATTTGAATTCATTTTCACAATAAATTTGATTCGCTTGATAAGGATTAAACTACTCGTAGAAGTCCCTATCAAAAAAATAATAATATCATAATGTATTACTCGAAACGCTTTTTGGGCGGATTGGGTGATTGAGGTATTCCTATTGGAGCACTAAACTTGAAGAGTACCAAGCCGAAGAGATCTAAAGTTATTCAAAAAAGAGCACCAATTCTCAAGAAAGTTCTAGTGATGGGGTTGTACGTAAATAGAAGAAACTATTGAGCTGAAAAATTTTTGGATGGTTAAAACGTCAGTATAGTCCAAGTGAGGGAAACTCACTCTACGTGGCCTAAAAAAAGAACTATGTGTCAAAATTACAAGCCGATGATTGCTATAAAAAAATGAACATTTAAATATAATTTATAACTTCAATCACATACCTGCGTAAAATTTACAGCTCTAAAAGTTCAAGTAGCCTGCTTGAGTTCGTGTTTCCCTCATTAAAACTTGCTGAAGGGCACTCACAGCGGCACCTACAGGCGCTTTCAACAGAACTAATTAGGCACTTAATGTACCGAAACAGTATACAAATCACGACCCTATTTGCGTAGGCTTAAGTCTTGGAATTTTACATTTGCATAAAGGAAACTTACATAAAGTATCGGTATCATCTTAAAAATAGGTGGCAGCACTAATGCGAGGGTAAGAATGTCAAATGTTAGGCCGATTATGGTAAATCTTTCAAATGGATGGCACCAGTTGGCAGCACTGTCAATGTGCCTTTTGGCTCAAAGGACAAAACATGTAAAACGTTCAAATTAATGACACCAGTTAACAGCATTGTCGAAGTACAAGGTAAAGTAAGTGAAATAAGGAGTTGGTGGCAAGAGCCGAAACGGACAGGACGCTTTGACAGGACCTAGTTTTGTCATAACACTTGCTGATTGGTAACCATTTATGTCAAAACGTATTAATTTGTCACATATATTAAATCTATACTAATATATAAAGCTGAAGAGTTTGTTTGTTTGTTTGTTTGTTTGTTTGTTTGAACGCGCTAATCTCCGAAACTACTGATTCGAATTGAATAATTATTTTTGTGTTGGATAGTCCAGTTATTGAGGAAGGCTATAGGCTATATAACATCACGCTACGACCAATAGGAGCAAAGATATAGTGGTAAATGTGTAAAAAACGGGAGAAATTGCTCATCTCTGAAGCCTTCCGTTGCGTGCGCCGTGAAAACGGTTCAAGATACACAAAAAATATGTATTAAAGAATAATAGCTCTTTTAATGGTCTAAAAAACAGTCCGCGATAGTATAATGTCTATCTTTTAAGATTAACTCACAAAAACTGTTTTTATGGTACCTAATTTGGTCGAAATAATTTGTTTAAGTTGTATCAACATAATAATATTAATCTTTATTCAAATAAATATGTTGTTGGTTAAGAGTACTTCATCCATTATAACCCGGGTAGCACCGCAGGGCACAGCTAGTATATGATAAAAAGTTGGTACTTTTTATTTTGACCATGCCCCTTTACAGCAGCAACAATTATCTAGACATGTTTTAATTATTAAGAATAATTTGTGCGGTCTTTCTGTAAAATAAAATAGAATTTTACTTTGGTCCCTAATGGTGTTTCCATATTATAAAACTTGTTGACATTATATATAGTTACAATAATTGACTATTGTATATTCTAGCATTGTGATTGACAAATTTGACAAGGCCTCTTTACAGCTGCTTCTTCATACTTTGACAAAGCGACTGTTCAGCTGCACTATTAATTGATTACTTTAATTAGTTTATAAATAATAATTTATTGACGTAACTAAGTCTTCTCTAATGTCCCAAAAGTGAAATAAATGAATTAAATTGAATATAAAATATCTAATTTTACTTTATTAGATACAAAATCTTTTATTTCCATTGTTTCGTTTTAGAAATCTTAGCAACGTCAAAAGTTAAAGAAAAAACAAACAAATTGAACATAGGTACTTAAAGATAAATAGGAAATAAATTGATCGTGTCTGGTCTCTCTTTTTTTATCACTCGAGCAAAGAAGCGATTAGAAAGTCTAGCTCATTTTTGTTCTGAAACTTTACAATAATTATTATACATATAGGTACACCACTATCTACGTATCTACTGCTGGGAGGCAGGGACTTCTCTCTTGTCGAGAGAGATTAGGCTTTAACTCACCACCCTGGCCATGTGCGGGTTGGTGAATGTCACATGTCCTTCAAACGTTTCGAAGTTCTCGTATGGAGACCGTGAATTGGCAAACGCAGCGCTGCAAGTGGTTACATCAAATAACTTTGTCGAGCATTTCTGTGAACGAGTAATGTAACAATGTTTTATTAGTTAATAAACTTTTCTCGCCACGGCTCTGGGCGTGTTTTATAGATTTTCTCGCGGTAACGTATTTTTCCTCGTTAGTAAACTTAGCCTATAGCCTTCCTCGCTAAATAGCTGATGCTGAAGAATTTGATTGTTTGTAGTTAAACTACGTTTAGTGTTTAACATTAATGTTTATGTTTTTCTCAAAAAAATCTAAAAAAGCCGTGTTGGCGCACCACTTGACTTTCTTTCCGAAGGTCGTGGGTTCAAACCCTGCCAAATTTTCTCCTTGAAAAATGTATGTGCGCTTTAGGACATGTTCTTTAATGATGAAGGCAAACATCGTGAGGAAATCGGCATGTTCTGAGAAATGTAATGAGTTTGAGGGACTTGTGACATTCACCAACGCACACTTGGCCAGCGTAATGAAAAGAAAAGAAGAAAAGAAGTCCCTTTGTCCCAGCAGTGGGAACGTTAATAGGGCGATGCATATTTTTCTCAGAGATTGATAGTATTATCTAGATAAAGTTAGCCATTCGGATATTCTGACTAAAAGCTCGATTTAGACAGACTGGAAGCACACGCAATTTCACAAAGCGATGCTCTCAATAAGCACGCACAAAAGCCTTTGTTTATTTCCCGTTTGTGTTCATATTGTACATTCTCGTCATTTTTGTATGATGGATTGTTTTTACTCCTACGTGTATACCATTACTTATAATGACAGTGGATGGCTAAAGTTTTCTTCGTCATTATCAGAATTTCAACCATGGATTTTCTAAGGCACTGCGCGTCTTTTGTCGTTTCATACCCTAGTATGAATCGCCCAAGTGCTCTTTTGGAATGGGTCGATTCGAACCACAATAATGGGTCCACTGCACGTAGGCATAAATCTTGGATTTCAATTATTTTGGTCGTTCGACATTAAGTTAATAGGTATTTTAATACATTTAAGATAAAATTCTTAATACATTGAATCTCATAACTTTAAAAGCTACGTCTGATCGCCTATCAAAAATTTAAATCGACCATAAATTTCGCAATAGATTTATTCAGTTGACGAACCTAAGTTGGCACGGCGATTTCATTTCTATTCAAACATGAAAATTAATGTAATGACGCCTGACCTTGAAACATAAACTTTCTTCTATAAACATCAATGTCAATGTTATTATATATAGTATACTTTTATTAAATTTACCCATAACATATAAAAAGTGTCCATAAGTCTACATTATAGACAAGAAGTATGTCTACCTAGACAGCGTTTCTTCTCTAAATAAACAACTCGCTGTGCTAAGCCGGCAGATATTTTTTATATTTTTCAGTAACTTTATGCTAAAACTCTCTCGCCAAGAGAGAAGTCCCTGTGTCCTAGCAGTGGGAACGTTAATAGAGTGGTTATGATATTAAAACCATCTTTACTTCTCCCAAACTAAATTTTCACATAAAATAAAACTAATTACGTTAATTCTCACTCATTTTATTTGCTATAATTTTCAAGAAACATTTATTTGACGTTATCGTCTACGATTAAATCAATACCTTGCTAAGATCACAACAACTTTATCTTAGTATATACAATAAATAAACATTATACAGAATATTTACAGCTAGTCTCATCTCTGTGGGATTTCAATAAGTACATTGCACAATTAATTTATTAATAATAAATCTTAAATTACTAAGTACATAATGTAAAATATAGATTTGAAACTATTAAAATTAATCTTTATAGTTAAATGTATTATTCCAATTGGGACAATTAAGGGTATAGAAATATAATTACTCATATATATGGAAAATGCACACAATTTCTAAATGGCACACTTTAACATTAGCATTAAAAAAAAATGTTGGTGATTTTAGTTACGTTACATGTTTTTATGCAGCAGCAAAACACATCAAAACGCTTTCAAAAGCCGTTATCAAATGACCAATTTTAATGCCCGGCCCTTTATTATTGAAAATTTCTATAATCTTTATTGCTTTGATGATGTTGTTAATATAAAAACTGCAATTTCATGACTCTTGCTCGCGTTTTTAAAGGCATTGTAATTTTACGAAGTTAATAATAGATAGGTATATTAAAGGATGCAAATGTTATACACTTACAAGTACATATTTAAAAAAAAACAAGGGTCATAAAACTTACGCCCGATGCAAAAACGGATGTGGTGTTTTAAGAGCTATCCTTTTGTGCTAGTTGCTTAATTTACTAGTAATTAAATAATAGCCAAATAGACTTCCGAAATGAAACGTGATCAACGATAAGAACAATCTCACTACTCACAACTTAATAAATAACACTTATAACTATACTTAAGACTAAGAAAAGTTTCTAGAAAATACCAATAAAGTAAAAAATGCGAAATTCGTTCGTCTCTCTTAGTTGAAATATTACGCTTAAATTCCAAACGACATACAAAGGTATTGGAACACAGAGCTTGTCAATACACGTGATACGCTTCTTATGTTTACATGCTTTATTTGTAGAGCTTTGGAACCTTTCTTTTGTATTTGTTCGTCAAACTGATATTTTTAGGGTCGATCTTTCAATCTTGGTAACGTCTATAAAATATACGACTGTCAATGTCTGAAAATAAACGACAAAAATATGTTACAATTTAAAATTCGGCCCTGAGAGCGGATTTCACGAAATCCGAGAATACTAAGGAATTATAAGTTTATTTCAACAATTTAACCATTGTCTGATTTTACTCGGACATAGTGAAACAGGCCCTAGGGTGATATTCCTTTCATAAGCATCAGACGAAAGCTTTGTCTTTAACTGCTAATAGAAGATCTTAAACTTAAACTCTTGCTTTCAAGGCGTATACTAAGTTTGATCGCTGTCATAATTACCGGACTTAGAATGTTACCCTCGATTAATTTTCACGGGTGCTGTAGCTTATTTATGGTACACTACAACAAACACTGTATATGGCAACACCAATTTGGTCTTAAGACTTCATGCTTAGGTGCAGTTCGACGGTTGAAGAGAGAGAGATATTCACATATCAATACAACTTACAAATGTTGTTTGTTTTGATGCAGCGTTAAACAAATAAATTATTAAAGTGTCCAAAATTTTTTTTTAAATGTTTAATTTTATAAACTTAAGGGCTTAAATAAACATCCCTGCCAATAATCTTATATGCATTAAGGTATTATACACACATCCTTGAAATTATGTCTGCGACCTTTATCATGGTGGAATCAAAGCCGTTATACAATAAATGCTGACTACTTCAAATTTAAGAACACTTCGCTCAAGTCTTCCTACAAAATAACAACAGTAGCCGGATCTTAAACAATCGAATCATTAGGAGTCTCAGTTTTCGACAACAACGGGACACTACTATAATCTTTTAAGCGTTCACTCCCCTTCTTAGTACCATTATCAAATGAGCTAGCAGTCGGAAGTTTCGATATCCAATTGTTATTACCTATCTTATTTGTTCTATGATTGAGAGTGTCCTTCAGTTTGACTCTAGGTTGCCCTGGCACTGGATTATGGTTGAGGGAGTTTACATTGAGTGCAATAGAATTGCCGACGCTAAGTTTGTCTAGTTCTTCACCGTTATCAGCGACGCCGTTTTTGAAAGTTTCTACAGGTTCTGACTGTTGGCGTTGGACAATTAGGTTTTGTAGCAACGGTTGTGCTTCTTTCTCTAGTTTAGCGACGTCTGGTATCTTTTGCTGGAAGATGGCTGACCCTCGTCTGCTGGATGACCTTGAGCTTTGGTCAAGTCTGTTCCTGAACGGTGTGAGGTGGGAAACGCCGCTCTCTGTGGATTGTGTTTGGGATTTGACGAGTGGGTGCTTGGGCGCGTTGGGGTCTACCTTCTCCCCTCGTAACCAGTAAGTGACTAGAACTCCTTTGCCCTGCAACAAACGTTATGAATTAGTAAAATCATCATCATCACCCTATTAACGTTCTCACTGCTGGGACACAGGGACTTCTCTCTTGACGAGAGAGATTAGGCCTTAATTCACCACGCTGGCCAAGTGCGGGTTGGTGAATGTCACATTTCCTTCAAACTCTTTTAAAGTTCTCAGAACATGCCGGTTTCCTCACGATGTTTGCCTTCACCGTTAAAGCACGTGTTTAAAGCGCACATAAATTTCTCAAGAAGAAAAATCCAGAGGTGCGTGGCGGGGTTTGAACCCACGACCTTCGGAATGAAAGTCGAGTGTCCTCCAACTTAGCCAACACGGCTTTTTTAAAAAAAAAACACCTTTAATAAATTACGAGGTATGTAGACCTGATGCCGTCTAACAGAGCCTGTGAGGACAGCGAAAGGTAGAAGAAAACACAAACAGCATAAATCAGTCGAGAATAAGTCTGTAAGATTGAAATTAATACGAATTTCCGAGTTCTAGTCCCAGGGGAGCAGATTTCTAATAATTTATCCAAAATAAGCTCAAAGAAGTCATGGTTTAAATATGAAACATTAGCCGAAACTTTTCTATAATATTCAGTTTACCAACCCTAACTTATTTCCAATGCTACGCAATCGGCCTTCATATCCAATAATTTAAAGGGTATTAGCAAAACGCAAATTGAAATATTCCACACTCCGATGCGCAAACAATCTACGTTCAATTCCATTATGATTTGTAACATTCAATGAAAATTCATTCGCTTTATTTGCTTTAATGGTCAATGTGTTGAGGCTTAAATTTCATTCAATTATTCTGGGAAATTGGATTAATTTACACGGGTTATCTGTTGGCTGCCATTTGAGTTATAAATGGTATATTTCATTTTATTTAAATAGATACATTAATGAGAAGGTTCAATTGATATTTAGAGGGTGTGATAGACTGGAGCATTTCTGTTATTCTTGCGATTGCGCGCGCTAATGTTTGACGAAATGTTACACCCATACGCTCGTTGATATGCTCAGCTAGACTGTGATAAGACATTAAGCGGCTCGTTTTTTAGTTACAAACAAATACTCGTATGTATCGAGGCCAAAAAAGAGGGGTGTTATAAGTTTGACGTGTCTGTCTGTGCGTCTGTCTGTCTGGGACATCATAGCTCCCGAACAGATGGAGCGTTTTAATTTAGTTTTTTTTGTATAAAAGCTGAGTTTAGCGCGGGTGTTTTTAGACATGTTTCATGAAAATCGGTTGAGCCGTTTAAAAGTTATGGGGATGAGAGTGGGGAAGGAAAACCGAAAATCTGCAATTATACTCGAGTGGGGTATCAAATGAAAGCGCATGGCGTGCACTAATGTTATGTTATTATGGTGTTAAGGAAATTAAGGCATTGGTATCAAGGGTTTTTCTTAAATTTTAAACTTAGATTTATTGCAATTAAAATTTTATAAGAAAGTTAAAAAAAGCAAAGATCAAATCATCAAATTCTGGAGTTGGAGGGGGCTTGTGACATATATAATTAAGTAAATTTTGTAAGAAAGCATAACGTCACGTAAAACTTCAATGAACTATATGAACTTGATTTTTCGTTTTCAAGAAAAAATACAAAAACGAGTACAATTTGTTTGAGTAATCTAAATGACGGACTAATTAATGTTTTTGGCATTTACCCCTATTTGGGTTATAAAAATACGTTTTATTTTAATATTACTGAACTATAATCTGAAATTCTGAATTATTAAGATTTCGATAGTCAATGGTTGAGGGTTAAAACTAATATTTTGAATCCAAATAACCGACCAAAAAGAGGGGTGTTGTAAGTTTGACGTGTCTGAATGTGGCATCATAGCTCCTAAGCGGATGAAGCGATTTCAATTTTTTTTTTTTTGGTCTGTAAGGTGATTCGTGCCTGAGTGTTTTTAGGGATTCTGACTGACTGACTGACTGCTTCAGTGGCGTGGTGGGCGAGGGTCCGCTTGCGGCGCAAGAGGTAGCGGGTTCGATTCCCGCCGAGGGTGTTTGTATGTTCTGCAAGCACGATCTTCTTGGTCTGGGTGTTTAATATGTATAATAAAAATATCTATATATGTATGACTATTATATTAAGTATATCAGATATCTAGTACCCGTAACACAAGCTTAGAGCTTACCACGGGGCCAGATGTTGCTGTGTGAAATGTAAAAAAAAAGAAAATTCCGAGATTGAGCCGTTTAAAAGTTATGGGAGGTGAAAGTGGAGAAGAAGAACTGAATTTCTGCAAATATTCTCGAGTAGGTTCTCAAATGAAACCGCATCACGCACAGTACAACATAATATGATTACTAACTTTGAAGTAAACTAAGGCATTGGAATAAGATATCATAAGATGCATATCGCAATTTTGTTTTCTTTCAATGTCCCTAATGTTTAAATATTACAGTTTTTGTAGAATGGGTGTGTTTAAATACATTAGCATTTTAACATAAAACACAATAATTCAAAAAAATCCAAATAATCTTCATTACTTTAATAGTTTTCTTGCGACATTCACCAACCCACACTTGGCCAGCGTGGTGAATCTCTCTCGCCAAGAAGTCCCTGTGTCCCAGCAGTGGAAACGTTAATAGGGTTGATGATGATGGTGATTTTTTACACTTGAAATCAGTTTTGTTGCTGATTTATATTTATTAACTAGCTGACCCAAACGTTGTTTTGCAAAATGAAAAATAGATGTTGGCCGATTCTCAGACCTACTGAATATGCTCACAAAATTTCATGAGAATCGGTCAAGCCGTTTCGGGGTAGTATGGCAACGAAAACTGTGACACGAGAATTTTATATATCAGATGTACAAGTCGTTGTAACCTTATAATTGACTGCTTCAGTGGCGCGGTGGGCGAGGGTCCGCTTGCGGCGCAAGAGGTAGCGGGTTCGATTCCCGCCGAGGGTGAAAGTGTTTGTATGTTCTGCAAGCACGATCTCCTTGGTCTGGGTGTTTAATATGTATAATAAAAAATATCTATAGATGTATGACTATTATAATTAAGTATATCAAATAAAGAAAAATAAAGATCTTTCGTCCATAAAAAAAAAAAAAAAAAAAACAAATATCAGATATCTAGTACCCGTAACAAAAGCTTAGAGCTTACCACGGGGCTAGATGTTGTTGTGTGAAATGTCTGGAAATATTTATTATTTATTAATTTATGTTCAAAATGTAATCTAACTAACCTTCATAGCGACCTCCCCTCTACAATCCAGGATGAACGTCCCGTAGAGATCTAGCAGAGCCTTCGTGTCGGGGGACACATGGATCTTCAGGGCCTCTCCGTTGGACTCCATCCTGGAGGCTGTGTTCACTGTGTCGCCGAAGAGACAGTATCTTGGCATTTTCAGCCCAACCACCCCGGCTACACAGGGACCTGTGAACAAAATTGAGGTAATGAGCGAATATAAAAAGAAATTAATCTGATAAGTAGGAGACATACTCTAAATACTAATTAGATTTATAACGGCATTTTACCATGATTGATTGTTTTTCAAGTTTCCCGATATTTCGGCATAGTTATATGCGCCATGATGGTTATAAATCTAATTAGTGTTGATGACCATGATAGTTTCAAAAGCGATATACTCATAACCTAGGGTTACGTGTACAGTTTATACACTTTTTGGATAACAAAAATCACGAAAATTTGCAAAAAAAAAATTTTGTTTCCCCATCCAAGTAATGGCCTCGCGCAACGTTGCTTTAGAACTTAACTTGATAAAAATCACGTTTGTTGTCTAGGATCCCTCTTATACATGTATTTATTTATTATGTGTTATAACGCCAAGAGAAATTCATCATCCCTTAAAATTTTAATTCTATATCTATCATGCTTGACATACAGCATGGTGACAGACCGACAGATGACAAAGGCTCAGTTATACCTCTAGGGTTTCCTTTTACCCTTTGGGTACGGAAGTCTAAAAAGGTTTATAAAAAGTTTGACTCGACTGCCAAAACGGTACCAATCTATTTTATTCATTAGTCAACTAAATAAAATTAACCATGACTTGAAATGTCAAAGGTTTATTTCACAAATACCGAGTAAATTAAGAAATAGTTACTTATGACAATAAAAAGCGTCGATGGTTAAAATAAATAAATAAATAAATAAATATTTCCGGACAATCTACACAACAACATCTAGCCCCGTGGTAAGCTCTAAGCTTGTGTTACGGGTACTAGATATCTGATATACTTAATATAATATACATACATATATAAAGATATTTTTATTATACATATTAAACACCCAGACCAAGGAGAAAAGTGCTTGCAGAACATACAGACAATTTTACCCTCGGCGGGAATCGAACCCGCTACCTCTTGCTCTGCAAGCGGACATTCGCCCACCGCGCTACCGAGGCAGTCAAATGCATCTGTGGTCCGGAAAAGCCATCTACCTTCTAGGTCTTCATGTCCCATCTTAGACCACATCGTCACTTTACATCAGGTGCGATTGTGGTCAAATAAAGGCTTATCGAGCATAAAAAAAATAAAAAAATATCCCTTCCCATAGTTATGATACGAGCCTCTCTAGGAACAGTCTAGCTTCCTGTTTTCTCCACTACATTTAACATGCATTTTATATTTAAGAAGGCAACAATTATATTCTTCAGAAGAGTGAATATGATAGGAGTATCAAGGACTCGCTAATGGTCATTACGCGCTAAGTGACGTTTCTGAGTGCGGCTGTTAGGGAAGACAACAGCACGATGATAATTGACGTTAAGCTCCCGTGGGGCTTTTTGGCGATGAAGCGAAAGAAATTTTGTAAATATTATCTAAGATTGTTTAACAAAACTTTATGATTGATTTTGAAACTTGATCTTGAGAACATTTATTGTACATGTAGCGAAAAAAACATCAGGTAAATTTGATCAAAAATCTCAGAGCAGGTAGTGTACACACATAAAAAAAATATCGGCTGAATTGAGAACCTACTCTTATTTGAAGTCGGTTAAAAATAAATATTCTTCACTAGTGATCATTATCTGTATGTTCTATGCAATATACAAATTATATTTATACGCAATACTATTATATGGCCTACGTTGTTGTTTGACGAACGAATCTTGGTTATGTTGGTTAATCGTTTCTCGATCTTCGATGAAATTGATAAAACAAAAATAGGATCACGTAGAAAAACCCTGTACTCTATTCTCTCTTCATAAGGTCTAAAGAGAAGCACAACCGAGTTGGTTCCATAAATCATAACTGACTACACGACTGGTCGAAGGTTTTCATATTTAAAACGCCTCCAGCTATTCATATTATAGGGAAGATGACCAAGAAAATTTGAAAATAGTACCCGTATTTTTCAATTATAATATAATGAGGTTTCGCCTGACGTAAAGCTTTCGTGCGATTAATATTATATATATATATATATAAATTTCGCATCACAAGCCCCGGAAATTTAATGCTCTATATCTTTTTAATTTCTAATTAAATTGATAAAACAAAAAATAGGTTGGCCTAGTATTTTTGGACGGTCTTACAGACGGACTTAACAGAATACTAATTATGTTTATGTTGTTAACATGTCTATTTAAGAAAAGGCAACAAACACTCCTAGAACGGAAGGCATGAGTCGTCAACTGCAAAATGTCACATGTCGCACAAAGCCAGTTTCGTAGGAAAGGTAAGGTATAATGTGACACTATAATCCGGAATAATTTGTTGACATAACCCTTCCGTGCCCTTTGTTATAATTATACTAGATAAGGGAGCGAAGTTGTGGCAGACTTACTTTTGCTTGACTGCGTATGCTATGTTATATTATAATACTTGAGAATTTGTTTTCAGCCTGATACTTTGGCTACATTAAAGTCGCGTTGGGGCGCTAGCATCGTATATGGGCTGGGCTGCACAATCTTCGATGTTATTGTCTACATTAGAAGATTCGTGTCGGGTAACAGGCGTAGGCTTTGTTCTTGTTTACAACATGGAGGACCTAATATTTTTTAACATATCCAAGCGAATATTGTCGCGACAAATACCATGCCAAACATCGTCTTCGCCCTAATATTTCGCATTACAACGGTATACACGGCGACACACATCGCGTTAACGCGAATATTCGCTGTAGGTAGCTGATATTTCTATAGTATAAAGATGGATTTATTTTGACAGGTTTGTAAAGGCGACATCATTATGAAATCTGTTGTGATGTAACAACGATGATCACAATAATTTAATCACCATTATGTTGTGACTTTCTTGATTTAACGATTTCACAATATTTCAACCCTAAACCAAAATATAGATCCTTATTTTTCTATTCGTCAGTGCATCGAGCCATTCCAAAAACCATAGGGTCGCTATCAAATTACTACCTACTACGTGCTACTACTTACCATTTCACCAAAATATTAATATTTAAGAATTTTTGTAGCAGCCAGTTTTCATTATTTTTATTACTTTATTTTAACTTTTCAGCTTTATAAAGAAGCCGGCTAAGGGCTCTCCCCCTTATAATAATGCCATCTCCATTTATACCCAATTTATCTGAATTATGAGTTAGCTCATTATCCAACAAAAATATAAGGAAACCGCATTTATTTTCGTTTTCAAATGCAAACGTTTTTTGCTCGAAAGCCCAGTCATCTTATCTTATATTACTTTTGTTGATGAGTTCTGATTTGGATTATATTTGCACTTTCTATATTTTCTATGTTCTTCTTTTTAGGATTATATTGAACTACCTTTAGACGCCTCTGCGTTGCCGGTATTTTTGTACTATCCCGCGGTAAAGTTAGTTGCCTATAACCTTCCGCAATAAATGGGCTATCTAATACTGAAAACAATTTAAAAAACGGATCAGTAGTTCTAGAGAGCGCGTTCGAACAAACAAATTTATCAGTTTTATAATAATTAGTATAGATAATAAACTTCCTCTTATTGTCACAATGGCCAATCTAAACCTTCTATCCAAATTACATAACAAGAGTCCTACAAGATACATTGACACCTGAAAGTGACCGTGTAGTTTTCTTATAGAAGTTCATGGACAAAATTTTAAAATCTAAAATCTAATCTCAGGTTTTGTACTATTTTAAAGTTTAAGAACTATAGATATTTTAAATTATATGTTATATATTTATGTTTTCCCGCCATAATATCAACCATGTAGATTTCGTTCGCGGTAAATAAGCCTTTTATCTTACACGTTATATTATGAGCTGGAAAAAAGGTTTAAGAAAACTTTTAAACTTAAGCTTTCTGAAATAGGCCCATTTTACTACCTACAAAATATCGCCCCAGAATATCAGTATCGATATTACTAGGATGATGATAATTAAGATGAGTAAAAAAATACTTACGTCAAAACACAATTAATGCAATACAGAGCAACTTTAAAATCTACTTTTATGCTCTACACAACAACATATAGCCCCGTGGTAAGCTCTACGCTTGTGTTACGGGTGCTAAACATCTGACATACTTAATAGACATAATATATTATATATATAAATTTTTTATTATTGTATTAACAGCTACATAAATGTCCGTGCCAATTTTGATCCAAATCAGGCTTCGCTTGGATTTTCCCGCGAAATGTAGTATTTTACCTCGGTAAAAATGTAACTCTTCACAATATCATGAATAGATATTTTTTGTGTAATGATAGTTTTAGTCAAACACACGGTGTATTTTATAGGATAGTTTGTAGATCCGAATTACAATGTACACAAAGAACTTTGACCCTAAGATCTTGATTCAGCTGTAATGGCTGTTTGAAACTTGGGCTGAATATTCAATTAGAATTAAAAGGCTTTGACCAAAGGGCACTTCAAACTGTTGGTTCAGATTAGGCCTCGGATAACTTCGCCTTCAAATCAGGAATCAGTAATGAGGAGATACGTAGAAGAACGCGGGTCACCGACATAGCCAAGCGAATTAGCTCGCTAAAGTGGCAATGGGCAGGCCATGTAGCGCGCAGAACAGATGTCCGTTAGGGCCGGGAAATTCTTGAATGGAGACCACGAATCGCCAAACGAAGAGTAGGATGTCCACCAACTAGATGGACGGACGACCTGGTGAAGGTAGCGGGCTCGCGGTGGTTACAAGCTGCTACCGACCGAACTGCGACCGATGTGAACTTCGCTTTTTTCGTTTGCATTGTTTTGTTAGCATGAAATAACATTCGTCATCATCATTTCAGCTGTAGGACTACTGTTGGACAAAGGGCTCACTAAATTACCGCAAGTAATTTGGGTTTAAGCAACCCGCATACACGGCGAGCCACCACAAAAGCTAAAAAAATAGAAGATTACTTTTAGTGAACGTTTTTTGAACACAAATTTAGGATAAAAAAATATTTATGACATTTTCTTAAAACACAATAAGTCTCTGCTAGATTCAAAATCAAACGAAATCTCATTTCATATTATAGTTTTCTGCGACATATCAAACGAAATGTTATACCTAGTCCATAAATATATATAAAAGTATATATTGGCATACAAACGAGTCCTTCCTTTGATGTATCAAACAAAGCTTTCATGTCACAAAACGTAAGGATCTCAAATATTGAACTTCGTTTGCAAGAGAACTATCAATTCAGATATTGTAAATCAACATTCAGAGTCAATTTTCCGCGACAGAACTTATTGAAAGACAAAAATAATATGCGTTATATGTACCTTTATTAAATTACATATATTCATTAAGTATATCAGATGTCAAAGTACCCGTTTAACAAGTTTAGAGCTTACCACGAGGCTAGATGTTGTAGTGTGGATTGTCAGTAAATATTTCTTTAATTCAGGTTTTCCCTAGAACTGAAACTCTTTTCATATGCATATGGTAAGTAATTATTTTCTTAACTAACCAGGAAAATAGGACGAGGTTGTTGGTTGAGAAATAAATATATCAACTGTCCAACCAATTTAGCAGTTAAGGAAAAAAAAATACAGTTGTAAATTTTTACCCAACCAGGTGGACAGAGTGGTTTGTCTGTTGGTAATAAATACATCTTGTATTCCAAGTTTCATAAAAAATATTATTTAACCGATTACAGCAGCAGAGAAATTTTTTGATTAACATATTTATCAAATCAAATATAATCTTTAACCCAACTTAAAAAAAGGAGGAGGTGACTCAATTCGGGCGTATATAAGTTTTTTTTTAATATTTATTCGTGGATAACTTCGTCGTTAACTGATTTTGATGATAATCTTGTTAAATAAAATTTACAACAATAAATTATACACGTGAAAATATAAATTTAGGTATCCAAATACAATATTATTTAACAAATTAAATTACACAATTAAATAATAATCAATCAACAAAACATTGTATAGCTAAGCATATAACAATCGAGATCTCTGTGTGAACATTATACTCAGCTGTCCAGTGTATCGCATAGAGACAGTCAGTGTCTAGTCGCTCGGAAATAAGCTGTAGGCAGCAGCTGTTAGGCCGCGTTTAAAGACACGCGTGGCGACAAGCAAGAATTTTAGCGGCGCGTAAGGCTGCACGTATCGCGGTTAACGCCCATTCAAACATATAGCACCCGCCGCCGTGGCGACCGCAGCACAGTGGAGGTTTTGGAGGTTTTGTCACGTCCGTAAGTGGTAACCCTCTGAATCCTTACACGTGACCTCCGCGTGGTGCTAAGAACAGTCTCTGGTGGTAGGCTTCGGCCGCGGCTTGTCACCACCCTCCGGGCTGGGCCAGTGCGTGAAGCGATTATTTCGTGTTTCGTAATGTGGTCCGGAGAAGCCATCTTCTAGGCCTTCATGCTCCATCTTAGACCACATCGTCACTTTACATCAGGCGAGCTTGTGGTCAAATGATAGCTTATCAATAATATAAAAAAAAAACAAAAAAAAAAGTGGACGCCTATGACGTTTCAATTAAAACAAACGCCGTATGTATGTGTTTCACAGGCGGCTAGCCACTCCGTTAGAAGCTACGTGCGCCTTAAGAACGGCCTTAGAGCTTTCGCGCACGCGGCGCATCATCACCAATGCGCATTATAGCCTCGAAGCCATCTACTCATCTTATTGTAGAGTTCAGGGTAGTTCATGAACGTATGTAAAAACATCTCATTTTAGTCACCAGTCATGAACCTATATGTAATCCAAGAAGGAATGAAGGTTCCAGAATACATCGCCCTTCGACTCTACGTGACACTACATCGAACACGTTCCAAGTTATGCATAAATCATAAACAACTTTCACGTATGTCTAGATTGTATGTGTAGACTATTGCATTGAGCGCTTGTGATTGACAGACGACGGAGAAAGAATGAAAGGAGTTACTTTGGGATATTTTGTATTAGATATCTTCAAAAGGTATTTTGACTTCAATGGCTGTTTTACCTGTGCTGATTAAAATCATAAATTGTTTTCAAATATGGCGATAAATTTTAAAACTTACGAGTAATCACAGTTTTGGCACAGTAAAACTATCTTATAATAGTATTCCAACTTCATACAAACGGTCGAAACTGTAGCTATACCTACGCGCCTCGATCGAAGGTTACACGAGGGATACAGGCAGTAAAGGTCGGCGTGTTTTTTGTTTTTAGTAGAAAATATTCTACCATTTATTTGTATTGAGCTTTATATTCGAATGCGGATTTTTGATGATATAAAGTTTACCTTTTATTTAAGCATTTTGTATATTGGGTATATTAGGTCGTAGCAAAATATTTAACGGGTACAAATTAAAAGACCGATTTGTTATTAAGTTAAAAAAAGCTAAAACATAGTTAATAAAAATTAAATCAAAAAAATATATACACAACATATATTTTTATTGAACACTATCTACTAAGTTAATAATAAGTTATTAATTTTTAATTTCGATAATACCAATAAATACTCACTAAATTAATTTAGTTTTTTTTTGTGATTAAACCACTTAAGTATTTTAGAACACCGTTTTAATATTTAAATGTTTTTTTTTAATTTTTTCTTGAATGTAGGCCAATGTATAATTTAAGGTCTCCACGACACAGGCAGTGTGCCTAGTGTGGAGACTAACGACAAATATTAAGCACAAAATTGTATTAGTAAATAAATATTTTTAATTTTTTTAAGTATTGGTGAATATAATGTGATAGAAAGTCAAAGCAGATGTAATTAAAATGCTATATGTAGGTGGGCAGCCCTTATGATTTCCAGGCTTTAGGCATTTATTTCTAAGTCTCAGCCGACTTAGAGTACTGTATAGATATTATATCCGTGTTTTTGACATTGAGCATAAAAACATTATATTTATATAATATCTCCACTAACACCGAAAAAAAAAACTTTTCACCATGATATTGGATGTGGTATTATCTATAAAAAATCATTGTGAGTTTTTCAAGAGCTCGCGCGTTGAATTGATTTATGCAAAGTGATCAAGTTCGTCAATTTATATGCGCGGATTTATGTAAATGGCCTTCGGCGATTTGGGTAAGTGTTTTGTTTGACGTGTTTCAAATACGAGATACTGGATTGGCGTGTATAGTCAACAGCAACAGAAATTAATAAAATAAATAAAAACAAATATATCCGGCCTAATTACACAGCATCATCTAACCCCAAACTAAGCAGTTCTACTATGGGTGTTAGGTGACGGATATACTACATAGATACATTTTTTTTTTGTAAATGCATACATATGATACATAGAAAACACCCAGACCCGAATGTGCACGCGATGCTCTTTCATTGATACCCCACTCGAATATATTTGCATATTTTCGGTTTTCCTTCCCCACTTTCACCCCCATAACTTTTAAACGGCTCAACCGATTTTCATGAAACATGTTTAAGAACACCCGGGCCAAACTCATATTTCATACGAAAAAAACTCAATTGAAATCGCTCCATACGTTCGGGAGCTATAATGTCCCAGACAGACAGACAGACACCTCAAACTTAATAGCAAACTTTTTTGGTCGGGGGTTAAAAAGTTACTGACTATAGTAGTTCGTTAGATGCCAAGGAACAATAAACAATAAAAGTACAACATTATAATGAAATCTTCTTTGACTTTATCCATCATATTGTGATTGCAAACATTTTGTTTTTTAATTTTAAATAAAAAATACAGTAAATGAAATTCATAATCAACCATATTGTCATACTGTGGCAACGGAAATATCGTATATATATACCTAAGGAATATTTATACATATATCAATATATACAGATATACCATAAACAATACATAAATTTAATTGAATAAATAAATAGATAAGTCGGCCATATCGCGCGGCAAGAATCTTCGCCCGCTTATGTAGCCAATAACATTTATATACATACCTACCCGTAAATGATGATTTTAGCACGCGAAAGCGACTCAATTCCTTGCATAAAGTATTAGCAAAACGCAATAATTGTAACCTCAGTTTGAGCTGTTCTTGCGGTCTCACGGTGTCGAGTAGAGTCTCATTAGAATATCCCCGTGCCGTCTCATAATCAACCCTATTCTCAAATATATAGAATTTTATTTAGTTATTATTTTCTGCGATGTGTATGTCCTAGTATACTGTGGAAACGCAAAGGATAGACGATGACGATCTTTGGCTTGAGACTAGTCCGCCATTATAGTCGACAATAAAATGGTGAACATCACTGACGCGGCCAGAGCCTTCACCTGCTTATGTAGACAAGAACATCGGTTTACATATTAAAGAAGACTTTAGCGTGCGAAAGCAACTCAATTATTTGCATAAAGCATTCATCATCACCCTATTAACGTTCCCACTGCTGGGACACAGGGACTTCTCTCTTGACGAGAGAGATAAGGCCTTAATAAACCACGCTGGTCAAGTGCGGGTTGGTGAATGTCACATGTCCTTCATACTCTTTAGAGTTCTCAGAACATGCCGGTTTCCTCACGATGTTTGCCTTCACCGTTAAAGCACGTGTTCACAGCGCACATAAATTTCTCAAGAAGAAAAATCCAGAGGTGCGAGGCGGGGTTTGAATCCACGACCTTCGGAATGAAAGTCGAGTGTCCTCCCACTTAGCCAACACGGCCTTTTTTTTTGCATAAAGCATTACAAGAACACAATAATTGAATCAGTTCTCACCAGAATGAAGCCCAATCCTCAGTTTGAGCTGTTCTTGAGGCCTATGTCTGATCTGGAACCGTCTCACGGCGTCGAGTAGAGCCAGTGACATCCTAGAGATCTCACAGGCATGTCTCGTGCTGTTGCGTTCTGGCAGACCCGATACCACCATGTAAGCGTCGCCTATTGTTTCTACCTGTTTAAATAAAACAAAATTAATGATCAAGGAGCTACGTTCCAATAATCAGTCAGAATATGTCATACACCCTGAAAATGCAAAGGAGTAAAACGTGTTTTTGCATATCTAGTTATAGTTATGAAAGTGGACTAACCAGTCGTTTTGGGGTCGGGGTTAATTATTGAATTTTATAGTTTTATTGATGAGCGTAATGTTAATAATTATGTTGTGCCGACCCCACGTAATGTGGGATAAGGTCAGGAAGATGATGATGATGATGATTGATGAGCATAATAAATTAGGTTTTTAATTTTCAAAAACTACTAAGTCTTCTAAAATTCCTTCACAAAATGATTGTTTATTTATGTAGCGGATTTAATTAATTTACGACCACTAGCTAGCAAATTTTTTTTTTCAGAGATGATACCACAAGAAATTATCTTAGATTTTTTAATATATTTGTACAAAAATAATAAAGCTAAGCTGAAATAAAGCTTTTAAGGGGAAATCGCTAGAATTGTGACCACTTTTAATGGCGAAAACACTGACAACATAATAAAACGATAAGTAAATTTCCAAAAATAACCACAGGTCTAAAATAAGTTTAAATATATAATAAAGATCACTTTTAGTGATGTTGAACTATTATTTATGTACATTAATTTTTTTTTTTGTAAATTGATGTTCCATAGTGTGTAATAATGTGTATTATAAATTTTGCAGATGAACAAACTGTCAAACTCACCTTATATACATCATAATTCTCCACAATGCTATCGAAGCACGTATACAAGTCGTTGAGAAGATCCACCACCTGCATCGGCGTGGACGAGGCAGACAAAGCCGTGAAGCCGACGATATCGGAGAAGTATATTGTGACCTGCTCGAAGGTCTCCGCCACGACTGATTGACCGTTGATGAGCTGTGATGCTACGGACCTGTTTAACAATCAAGTGACATTTTAATGACGAGGCATAAAAGTCATTTAATCAATCATTTATAAAAAAAAACATAGAATGTGTCACATAATTAACACAGTCTTTAGCTCCTGTGCTAGTTGGAAACTGTGTTTCAGCGAGGTTATTTGATAAGAAGTGAGATTTGAGTATGGAGGGAAAATTATGTCTGAAGAACGGATATGCTTCAGTGGCGCGGTGGGCGAGATTCCGATTGCGGCGCAAGAGGTAGCGGGTTAGATTCCCGCCGAGGGTGAAAGTGTTTGTATGTTCTGCAAGCACTTTCTCCTTGGTCTGGATGTTTAATATGTATAATAAAAAAAAAATCTATATATGTACGCCTATTATATTAAGTTTATCAGATGTCTAGCGCCCGTAACACAAGCTAAGAGCTTACCACGAGGCTAGATGTTGTTGTGTGGATTGTCCGGAAATATTTATTTTATTTATTTATTTTATATTTAATGGTGTCTTGGTGGAAAACGGTTGTGATCACCCAAACATAATGATGCTCAAAACATTGAATATGAAAGTCAAACTTGAACGGTATTGTCTGAAGAATTCTTACTCTCTCTCTTTGCGAATCGAGTTGACCTTATGTAAAGTGGCGATGTGGTCTAAGATAGGGCATGATGACCTAGAACAGGGGTGCTCAAACGGTCGATCGCGATCGACCGGTCGATCGTGAAAGCTTTTCGAGTCGATCGCCAGCAATATACTCATTATACCTACCTAGTACCTACTCATGCCTAAAATAATAATAGGTACCTAACATTGAACGGTGCGCGGCGACGACGATCGGATCGACGATCACTGAGACAACGCCACCTATTAGCAGAGACAAGACTTATTTTTGCCGCGTAAGACGAAAATTACAAGATCTGAAAAGTAGTTTGAAAGCAGAGCAATCCATGTTCAAAAGACCAGTCAAGCAATCAGCAGCTGCCACAATCGCGTCTTTTAAAATTTCTTACATATTGGCAAAGCACAAGAAACCCTTCGAAGATGGAGTGATGGTGAAAGAAGCATTTGTTGAAGCAGCTGAAGTATTATTTGAAGACTATAAAAATAAAACAGAGATACTGTCCGCTATCAAAGAGGTCCAGTTATCACGTCCAACTGTAACTAGACGTGTAGAGATCATAAACAGGGATTTGGAAACCAAACTGAAAAATGATATCGCGGATTGTAAATACTTTTCCTTGCAGTTTGACGAGTCCACTGATGTGACAGATACTGCTCAGTTGTGTGTTTTCATTCGGCTGGTGTTTCCTGATATGTCGGCTAAAGAAGAATTGTTAACCATGCTTGCCTTAAAAGAAAGTACTCGTGGAGAAGATATTTACACAGCTTTTATGAGTTATGTAAATGAAACTGAACTGCCGATTTAGAAACTCTTGTGCATCACAACAGATGGAGCACCATCCATGACTGGCAATAAAAATGGCTTTGTTGCGTTGTGTCGAGCTAATGATGACTTTCCATCGTTTTTCGCATTTCATTGCATCATACATCAGCAAGTGCTATGTTCCAAAATACTGAACATGAAGGACGTCATGAGCATTGCTACAAAGATAGTGAATTCCATACGTGCCCGAAGCTAACAACGTCGTCTCTTCAAAGCGCAATTGGAAGCTAGCGAGGCTGCTGATCACACTGATTTACTTCTATACACGGACGTGAGGTGGCTGAGTCGCGGAAAGTTTTTAGAAAGGTTTCTTGAATTACTGCCTGAAATAATTACCTTTCTAGACGAAAGAGGTGACGACATCGAGAAACTTAAGAACGAAAAATGGCTGTGTGATTTAGCCTTCGTAACAGATGTGACAAGTCATTTAAATGTCATAAACTTAGAGCTGCAAGGTAAAAATAAAAATATTACCGACATGATTAGCGAAATAAGTGGGTTTAAAAACAAATTAAAACTTTTAATTAGTCAATTTGAAAGAAAGAAAAAATTTCCTGCATTGAAAGCAAGGGCAAGCACTCACACAAGTAGTGATATTTATGTGAGCTAAAAAATATTCTTGGTGAGTTTGAGAGACGTTTCTCTGACTTTAACAAACTGAAAAATATCGTCACTTTCATGAGTTATCCGTTTTCTTGTGAAGACGTCGAAACATCTGCTACTGAAATATCAAACACTTTTAACATGGATATAACATCCATTGAGTATGAGGTATTGCAGATGATTTCTGACATATATCTTAAATCCAGAGCAACTGATGCCAACTTCTGGTCCTTGATATCTGAAGAAAAATACCCATGTTTGAAAGAAGTAGCTCTTCGTTTAACAGGATTGTTCGCATCAACTTATTTGTGCGAGGCTGCATTTTCAGAAATGAAAATTATCAAATCGAAATATCGTAATCGACTCACTGACGAACACCTGACATCATGCTTGCGGTTGGGGCTCAGTAACTACGTACCGTCCTATGAAAAGTACGCGGATAATATGCAGTGCCATGCATCGTCATCAAGACATAATTTGTAGTTCGTAAGTTACGTTTAGATAAGATTCCTTCATTTTGTACATGTTTAATTTTAAAGTGCAGTAAAACGATATTTCGAAAATAAAATTTGTTCCTACCTAGATACTTAGTAGCTTAGTCGATCTCTTGCTTTCAAAATATTTTTTGGTAGATCGCCGACACTATAAGTCTGAGCACCCCTGACCTAGAAGGTAGATGGCTTTTCAGGCCCACATGACGAAACACGAAAAAACAATGGATATACAAGACATTCGGTCTGCTTTACCATCAACGAGTAATATTAAACAATGGTAAAAATTTTGAGCTTTTTCGCTCAATCACATGTGACAAGATACCTCTTGACATAACTAACCAATGCCAAAATTTTATTTGGATTTTGTGAAATAAACCTTTATTCCATATTTACATACAAGTATGTCTGATTCTAAAATTAGGTATCGAATATCCTCCGTACCAATCTCTCAATATAATCAAAACAGTATTCAATCAAACCCATAATAATCAGTTTCGAACCACAAAAGACCTTATTACAGAAATGTTCATTATTAATAACATTCCTTTGATCTGAGCATTTGCTATTTGTTTGTGTACCGTAAGCCTTAGCTCCAATTAATGACATGATTAGATATCGTCTATCGGTATCGGAAATTGATTGACCAACTTAAGGCCCCGAAATAACATATAATTCCAGTACAAAATACAATAAATCTCTCTTCAAATACACACATGCGAAATCGCGGATAAAAGATAGTATTCAATAAAAAGCGACTTCTCTAACTTTGACATGTAGATTCTTAGAGGAAAAACCTGAATAACAAAAAGGTATTTTTTTAAGGAAGTTTCATTAAATACTGTTCCATGACCTTCTATCTTACCCAAAAAAACTTTCCGTAAATGATGCAAAACTTCGATTGAATATTAGATATCTTTTTGTAATCAAGAAAGATGGAATTTATGAAGACTTATCCAATTTGAGAACGAATTCTCTCTGCCGATGTAAATGACAATGAAAAATATTTCGTTAAAACTTCACGTACTCTCCAATATTTTATTCAAGTTGTTCGAAATGTAAATGTAGGGGAGATAATAAAGAAATTTTTCGGTGATGTAAAAAGTACGCAGATTCAGAAATATTCATAATTTTACGTATAATGTTTTGCTTGCTGGCGTATCCTATTTAAAATTTTGCGTTTTACTGGGAAGACCCAATTTTGGTTATAATGCTTGAGGGTAAATTATATAAATTTTCTAATCTATTCTAATGACAATTTATTTGACGATGTCCCTGGTGAATCAGGGCCCTGTTGAGGCTCAGGAAAGGTTTGATCCCCGGTCCGTAATCTCAATTATTGTTTGCTTATGATGAATTTATTAGATTATATAGGCTAGGTCTTCAAGCTACAAGTTCTGCTAAGCAGGGCATTTTTATTTTTGTTTTATTTGTTCGCAAATGTGGTAGTGTTTTAAAGTTTTCTTGGGCGCACAGTTCTGTTAACCAACTCTAGATAAAGTAGTGGGTACTACCTACTTAACTTTAACTGTAAGTTTTATAGACGTTTTCAAAATTTAAGAACACTTAGAAAACAAATCGCGGCGCTGCATCATTCTGACTCAGAATTAAATAGTAATGAAACACACTGGAATTTCTGAGATTCGTGACATTCATTATGAAGTTTTTGAACCCGAAACTGCCCAATCATACAGCTCATTTATTATTTGGTGACTATTTGTCTCGACGTTCACGGGCTTTTGAACACGCTTACATAAACTGCTGTACTTACGAAATATTCAGCGAAAACTAGATTAGGGTATTTTTTATGATATATTTTTGGACCACAATTTTTGTCTATGTAGAAAAGAAAAGTATGCTTATATATAAAAGGTGACGATGCTCAATGTTTGCCAATGCCAGGCTCAATGTTTTTTTTATAATAAAACCAAAGCTCTCATTATACTCATGAAGATATTTGGAGCCGTTTTCAAGATTTATATGTTAATATTATAAGTTTTTTCATCAAACTTGTCTAAGACTCGCGCGAAAATCACCTTTCATACAAAACAACTAAATTGAAATCGCTCGGGAGCTATGATGTCCAAAACAGACAGAAAGACACGTCAAACTTATAAAATAAATAAAAAAGTGTGTGTGTGTCAGCTACGACGCACGATTGGAGTTTACTCCTTACGAACGATAATTATGATATATATCGAATAGAAAAAAAGGGTAAATGATCGCATCTGCTAAAATGATAAGAGAAACAAACATATATCTGTTATTATTCGGATTATTTATATTACTTCAATAAAGCGTATTACATAAAGTATGTTACAAAATAATATAAATAAAATACAGTGACACTACGAAGTATCGCGCAAAGAGGAGACCCCGAGAATGAGATACGCTGTGAAATGTATTCATTCTTTTACACGTTCAATCTTAAAGATATATTATGTTTGTCTCTTTCTACGTAACGCCTCAACTTTTCGTGTTACACTTGATTTTACTCCTCATAAAATTTCCGTACCGGGCCTTATAACTCAAATCGTTTCCAAAGGAGTAAACTCCAAAAATAAAATTGCTACGCGATCTGTCAGCCTAAGTGGTTAAATCTAATGAAAAACTTTACTCTTAATAGTTATTCTAAAATAACTTAAGCAGGTAGGTATTATGACACTTACTTGGGTAACAGCTGATAGAGTAGCTCTTCGCATTTCTTCTTCTCTTCCAAATAGTCCTGTGTCCGCTCACTTACAAGGTATTCCAAATTATTCGCATATTGTTCCATACGGGAGAGCAGGTTGTCTAATATATTACTACTTTCTTGACCTCTGTGAAAAGAAACAAATAGATAAGAAATAATTCAATAGATTAAACATTCCGATAAGAGCACAAATAGTTATAAATAAATAATAAATAAATGTTTCCGGACAATCTACACAACAACATCTAGCCCCGTCGTAAGCTCTAAGCTTGTGTTACGGGCACTAGATATCTGATATACTTTTTATAATATACATACATATAAAGATATTTTTATTATACATATTAAACATACAAACAATTTTACCCTCGGCGGGAATCCAACCCGCTACCTCTTGCTCTGCACATTCACCCACCGCGCCACCGAGGTAGTCAAATATTAATAATAGTCAGTTATAATTGATATCTTCGCTGTAATTTGCGAAATTTTCGGTAAAAGAATCGACAATTGCTATTAAAGTAAGCAATTGTCGATTCTTTTAATTTTGGTTTGAATTTTTTTAATTGCAATCCTTACTTATTGTGATCAATCATTTGTGATTGGAAGATGAAGTGTTTGCAATAATAATAATAATATATTTTTGATTCGAATTAAAAGGTCAATAAAAATTCTCATATTATTTTCTTGTCGTTTGTATTGTCTTAAAGAGCCTTAAATACCTTAATGTATATTGTCTGTACCTTAATGTATGTTGTAACTGTAAGATTTATTAAATAAAAATTGCACGGTTTTCGTAAAATTTATTATCTTATTTTACATAATACATAATAAGAAGTCATATTTTAAACTAGCTGTGCCCCGCGGTGTTACCCGCGTTATAATGGATTTTCCCGCGGAATGACGTTTTCCCGCGATAAAAAGTAGCCTATGTTATTTTTCAGGCTCTAGAGATTCTGTGTACCAAATTTCATTTAAATCGGTTCAGTAGTTTTCGCGTGAAAGAGTAACAAACATCCATACATACTTACAAACTTTCGCCTTTATAATAATAGTAGGATAGGCAGAAAACAATTATTCTAACTTGGAATAACTTGACACATAATTTGTGGTAAGTTAGGATTAGCTAGTGATACTAATTCAGTGTCAAATGTAGAAAATCGGTAACGTAACCTGTCATGCAAAGTTTGACATTCGCTCCTTCTGGTTTAATTATTATTTTATGCACGGGGCTAATTGTTATTGTGTTGATTGTCCGGAAATATTTATATATTATTGACCTAACTTTAAGATTTGGATAGACTCTTGAATGTTATACACCCCAAAGGGGTGTTGTATAAAAAAGCCAATATTTACATGGAAAACAGATAGAAGTTAATTATTCAAAGGGTAATTAAATATTGACGTTCCTCAATCTTGTTATACTTAAAGGGATTCAAGCATGTGATTTCTATGATAATAAAACAGAAACCAAAGGTTCTTTCCACCCAAAGGTTGCCTGGAAGAGATCACAGCCCACAGCGATAAGGTCGCCCTTGGTACTCCGATATTGTCTTGTTAATATTTACTGTTTGTATGATTGTGGTGTATAATAAAGAAACTCTTTTCATCTCTGTTTACCGCTTATGGTAGAGCTGCCCTCTAGCGCGAGCTCATTGCAGTAGTACACCTAATATCAACATCTAAATATAATCCTTATAACCTCCAAAGAAATTCTATAACCTTTAAATAACAATTTTACGGTTCATCAATCACGAGCTAAATTAAATCACTAGAAGTTTCCACCCTCATTCTAGGCAGAATGACGTAATACACAAAACTTCTTAACTTCTAAGGGTGCTAGAAAAGCTCTTAAATATTTTATATACTTAGCTGATACCGCGACATCATTCAAGTAGAAAGAGATTTATAAACATAAAATTTCAAGACATTGCCATTATGCTAGGTTTAAATGTTATCTTACTATTATTAATTTTTGTAATTATGTTCATTAGTGTGTGTACTTGCCCATCAAGCTTAGGGTACTAAGAAAGGGATGGCATTCATTCTTTACGGCTATTTAAACGAGAAAAAGCAGGAGAGAGCGATTCATGTCAAGTGGGCGCCATGTTTACAATATTAATTATTATTATTGTATAAAATATTTATTATTATTATTATAAACTGATAAAGCGATAACTTGAAACAAAATGTTTACTAAAGTAAACATAATATCTTGAGCGGATAAGAGTTTTCTATCTATCAATCTTCAGTATTTCATATAAACTTTAATTTCTTATTCCTTTTAGTTATATTACCCCTATTAGGGTAACATATTGTTACACACATTCAATATTAAGTGGGACATACCCAATTTAGATATCTTAATCAAATTCCAAAATAAGTTAAGTTTGAAGAGTTGGAAGGACGTAAGACATTCACGAACCCACACTTAGCCGGGCTGGCTCTCTCGTCAATAGAGAAGTCCCTGTGTCCCAGCAGTGGGAACGTAAAAAGGGGTGCCTATGTATAAACTCTTTTTTCCATTAAATAAGTAGCATTATGTACTTTATCAAGATTAAACAAACTGTGTACCACCATTAAAAGTCCGATAGACAAACAGAGTTACTTTAGCATAGATATTGGCATGAATACTTATTTTGACTTAAGTCCTTGAAGGATTTTATACGTTATGATGATAAAGATATACGACGAACAAATAGCGAAGTGTAAGTATTACTCTTTAGAAACTTTCGGAAAAACAGTCTCCTGTTTGTGACATAAAGTTTCGCAAATATTATGGCTATTTTATGATGATAAACCTATAAGGTGGAATCTCTGGATACCTTTAAATTATATGTCTATATTTTCTTAAAGGGGAATAGGGTTTATAAGTAAATATTCTCCTCCGTCCCTGTTATGATAAACCTTCTTACTTTATTGTTACTTTAATACAAAAAGTCCATTCAGTCAATCCTTTTGAATCTTTATAACTTTCAAATCTGTGTTAAATTAATATTGCTCGACAATTATTACTTTACAGAAAAAATCAAGTTCTTTCACCGTATTTTTTTTATAGATAAGCCTTATTATGACCCCAATCTCACCGATGTAAAGTGACGATGTGGTCTAAGATGGGACATGAAGACCTAGAAGGTAGATAGATGGCTTCTCCGCGCCACATTATGAAACACGAAAAAATCGCTTCACGCACTGGCCCAGCCCGGAGGGTGGTGCCCAGCCCCGGCCGAAGCCTACCTGGTGGTGGGCTTGGAGACTGTTCTTACTCAAAGTCAAAGTCAAAGTCAAAACGTTTATTTCCTTAGAAGCCTATGCTTACATGGACAGGTCAACTTAAATTACTAAAGCTATAACTTCCATAATAATCATTCTATCCATCAATTACTTATATCCAAATATTTCAGTTATTACTTTGCTACCATCGAGAACTAACAACCTTGTTTTGAACTTATTTAAAGTGTCAAACTTATTTGACGTCCGACCCCGCATTTGAGGCTCCATTCAAGAACTTTTGGACCCCAATAACGATAATCTTATCTTAGTACTATACCTCTATGGAGTGCCCAACGACATTTTTGCAGAGTTATCCGCTTAGCTATAACGTCAAATGTTGTCCCTCGAATCTCATAATTTCAGTCACTGATCAATTTCCGCTATCGAGACAGTGTCATTAAAATTTGATTGTAGTTTTCAACAATTCGCTGACTGTCAAAACAATCCTCGAAAAACGAAAAGAAAATTTAAAAAAAACACATAGAAAATAGCAAATTTCCTGAACAAATGTTAAGTTACCTTTGCTTAGAGGAATAATTTAAGAACTAGATGTTAAACATTTACGTATCTCATTGTTATTCAACTTTATAAGTTTTTATGTGAAATAAAGCTTCATTAACGGCCTCAGTGGCGCGGTGGGCGAGGGTCCGCTTATGGTGCAAGACGTGGCGGGTTCATTTCCCATCGAGGGGTAAGTTTGGATTTTCTACAAGCACTATCTTCTTGGTCTGGATGTTTAATGCGTTTAGTAAAAATATCTATTTATGTTTGTCTATTACATTAAGTACATATATCAGATGTCTAGTACCGTTAACACAAGCTAAGAGCCTACCACGGGGCTAGATGTTGTTGTGTGCTGGATATATTTATTTATTAAAAACTTAATAATATTCTGATGTTGACTCCAAAAATATCCAAATTACGTAAACGCTCCACGCGTTTGACTATGTAAGTAAATTTCCAAATTTCACCGCAAAATTTACTTAAGGGGAACATTCACAAATATTTGAGCTTACTATATTATACAATGTTTTACGAGTAAAGCAAATTTGCGCGAAATAATTTCTTTATTCGATAAGACAAAGGACTTAGACATGTTTAACATGCCAATTTTAGCTTACACTTAAGTAACATAAACATAAATATGTGTAAACTGTTTGTTTTCCAAATAAAATAAAATATCTTTGAGGGTTTGAAACCACAGTATGCGTAAAGAGTAGTTATTCATAGGTAAATATAAATCTTGTTCCTATGTTATCTTATCCTAACACTCGATCGTATTTGAAATTGTAAAATATATTAATATTATAGTTTTTAGAGAAGAAATTAACAACCGGATTGGTAGCAACAGTGCCCACTGGTGGTACTCAGAACTTTGAAGAGTTTGAAAGACTGCGGGTGAATTACGGCCTCGCTCTCGTCAAGAGAGAAGTCCTGTGTCCCAACTGTGGGAATTTAAATAGGGATGATATGTTATGATGATAGATAAAACTGTTATTTAAAAGTTCTCGCAAATTCTAAACTGACGCTAGCCCAGAGGGCTCTATCGACGATTTCACACCCAGAGCCCTCATTCACATAAATAGCTACTTTTTATAGAGGTAGAAATAGAAATAGAAAAACATTTATTTTGAACACAACAGCACATTACAGAAACAATAAACTACAGAATCAAACGCACACAAACAAACATAGTAAAGATTAAAAAAATAAATAAAAATTACTCAGGTACACTAAACACACTTAAAGGGTACGTAATCACTAATCAGGTACTGTGCATATTGTGAACCAAAAAAGGGTTAAACTCAGCTGTGTGTTGCCCTGAGCCTGTGACGGATTCAGGGCAACGCTGGTTTTCAGAATAACCCTTTCGGAGGTGTGACTGACACTTTTGTGAACATTTTATTACATACCATATAAAATATGATATATATAAATATATGTATTATAAAAGACTAGAATAAGAATAAACAAATAAATATATGCAATTAATTAACAGTACGAAAAAATACTTAAATAAAAATAAAATAAAATTGTACCATGGTGTATGATTAGATTATCCCAACATAACTTTTGAAACTATCATGGTTATCAATACTATTTAGATTTATAACTGGATATTTATACCATGATTGATTCATTGACTCTCCCTCCCGTTTAGATTATTCTATAAAACCAACACCAGAAATATATGTACACATTACTTATCACATTATGTTAGATATGTGTGTTGATGGATATGAGGTAGGCCAAAGAAAGATAGATGGACTGTGTGAAGGATGACATGTGTAAGAAAGGAGTAAGTGTTGAGATGGCGAGTGACAGAGGAAAATGGAAGGAAAAAACATGTTGTGCCGACCCCACGTAATGTGGGATAAGGCCAAGAGAATCATGATGATGATGATTGAAGGATGACATGTGTAAGGAAGGAGTGAGTGTTGAGATGACGAGTGACAGAGGAAAATGGAAGGAAAAAACATGTTGTGCCGACCCCACGTAATGTGGGATAAGGACAAGAGAATGATGATGATGATGATTGAAGGATGACATGTGTAAGGAAGGAGTGAGTGTTGAGATGACGAGTGACAGAGGAAAATGGAAGGAAAAAACATGTTGTGCCGACCCCACGTAATGTGGGATAAGGCCAAGAGAATGATGATGATGATGATGATTGAAGGATGACATGTGTAAGAAAGGAGTGAGTGTTGAGATGACGAGTGACAGAGGAAAATGGAAGGAAAAAACATGTTGTGCCGACCCCACGTAATGTGGGATAAGGACAAGAGAATGATGATGATGATGATTGAAGGATGACATGTGTAAGAAAGGAGTGAGTGTTGAGATGACGAGTGACAGAGGAAAATGGAAGGAAAAAACATGTTGTGCCGACCCCACATAATGTGGGATAAGGACAAGAGAATAATGATGATGATGATTGAAGGATGACATGTGTAAGAAAGTAGTGAGTATTGAGATGACGAGTGACAGAGGAAAATGGAAGGAAAAAACATGTTGTGCCGACCCCACGTAATGTGGGATAAGGGCAGGAGAATGATGATGATGAGGATTACTTGTTGAGGCGTCGCACAGCCCCCTTGAGATGCGTAAAGTCGGGCCGCTCCACCGGGTCCTCGGACCAGCAGCGGCGCATCAGCTCTGACGCATCGTCCGTCTCGCACGAGCGGTTGTGTGATGTGTTCGGACGAATGCCGCTGGATATCACCGTATCGATTATATCTGTTGGAAAATATTTAAAAATTTTATCTTCTACGCTATTGCATAAAATAAAAAAATAAAAAGTTTCTTTATTCAGACAGGTTGTCCACATACATACAAAAATAAAAACATAAGACATTTATATATATTAGGTCCTTACATATGAAATTGGCGTTTTGTATGGGAGGAACAAAAAGTCGAATATTTTTTAATATAATATATTTAATTAATCAAAGTATGAACCATTATTTTCTATGCACTTTTGCCATCTTATAGGTAGTTCATTGATCCCTTTACTAAAAAAACCAGTCGGACGGGAATCAATAAAATCTTTGAAGGCGATTTGGACTGCCCCATCGGAGTTGAATTTTTTCCCTTGCAAGAAGTTATCCAAATTTCGAAAAAAATGGTAATCTGTTGGAGCAAGGTCCGGGGAGTACGGAGGATGTCTTAGACTTTCCAATTGAAGCTCTTCTAATTTAGTAGCCGTCTGTTGCGCAGTGTGTGGTCTAGCGTTGTCGTGAAGCAGCAGTGGCGTGGAGCGATTGACCAGCCTAGGTTGTTTAGCCGCTAGCTTTTCCATCATGGTTTGCAATTGCTGACAATAGACATCAGCCGTAATAGTCTGGCCAGATTTGAGAAAACTGTAATGAACAATACCGGCACTAGTCCACCAAACGCTTACAAGTAACTTTTTTGGGGTTAATTTTCGCTTGGGGCAGGATTTGGCTGGCTGGCCAGGATCCAACCATTGCGCTGAGCGCTTCCGATTATCGTAAAGAACCCATTTTTCATCACAGGTAATGATTCGGTTTAAAATACCTTCATTATTGTGCCGGTTTAGTAATGTAACGCAGCAGTCGACGCGCGTTTGCCGGTTTGCTTCAGTCAATTCGTGAGGTACCCACCTTTCAAGTTTTTTAATCTTCCCAATTTGCTTCAAGTGAATTAAAACAGTTTTATCACTAACACCGCAGCCTGCAGCTAACTCGGACGTGGTTTGCGATGGATCCGCTTCCACAATAGCCTTCAACTCTTCATTATCAACTTGAGTCTCAGGCCGTCCACGGGGCTTGTTCTGCAAGTCGAAATTTCCAGAACGAAAACGTTGGAACCAAAAACGAACTGTGTTTTCTTTTGCAACACGACCGCCATACACATCATTCACCCTTCGAGTTGTTTCCGCAGCACTAGTGCCACGGCGGAACTCGTACTCGTAAATAATGCGATATTTTAAGTTTTCCATTTTGTAAAATGAGTGACGCAAACAGAAAAAAACAGAAGAAAAAAAACAAATGAATGACGATCATCGAAGCACAAATACATGAGTCTATAGCTGTACAAATTTGAATTTGGAATTCCTTACCAAAGAGGAGAAATTTGTGATTAAAGTGGCCAGTACGAAAAACGCCAATTTCATATGTAAGGACCTAATATTATATAATATGATAAGTGTGAATGTAAGTTTGTTTGTTACGCTTTCACGCAAAAACTACTGAACCAATTTAAATGAAATTTGGTACACAGAATCTCTAGAGCCTGAGAAAGGACATAGGCTACTTTAAACCGCGGGAAAGTGTCATTCCGCGGTAAAAATAATTATAACGCGGGTAACACCGCGGGGCACTACTAGTAAGACATACAATTAAATTAAGTTAAATTCAAATTAAATTTGCAGCAGTCATTCAACAGACTCCCACCCAACCCATGGAGTCTAGTGAGTGAGGACTCTGTTGAATGTCTGCATTGCTTCTATCGCGGGCCTTGAGCTTGGAGACCGACGAAAAAAAACCTAACACCCCCACTCCAACCAGCACAGCGGTGATACTTTTTTAGTTTTTCCATCTATCAATTAAATAGCAGAACTTAAGATAAACAGGGTGGTCTGTCGCGTTAGCCAATTAATATTAAAGAAAAAAAAATTAGCATAAATATATCTAATAAATATAATTATAATTTTAATTGTTTAGGTTGATAAAAATGTTATGCAATAGCTTTACCACTGCAGTCTTTTTCATGGTTTTTCAACAATAATAATCATAAAACGGGTAGTAGGTAAATATACCATAGTTTGTTGTTGGTAGACCGGTTCGCTTGAGAATTACTGTCTGCCCAATTCGCAGTTATTGCCGTGATCGTAGCGCTTGCAACAGCGTCGAAATATAGGAAAACTCAACCGTAAAATCATGGTATGTTACCCGTTTTAAGTAATAATAGTAAAATAATCGCTTCAAAGCGTAAATCATAGGTCTGTGGCTGAAATACAGCTCTCAGTGGAAACTGCTAAGATCCATGTTGAGGTATTTTCGGTCCATTTTTATATCCCTCTCCACTCTAGTAAGCCAATAAAGCTTAATGATAAGCTGGCCTTCTGGACATCTTTTTAGGGTTCAGTAGCCAAAGGGTCAATCGGGACCCTATTACTGAGATGTCTTCTGACCGTCAGTTGACCAGGCTATTTCTCGGAACCGTGATAGATTTATTTATTTATTTAAATACACACAATTGAACTAACAGACTATTAGATTACTTATTAGACTTATCAGATATTATCTGATAGGTCTAATATACTATCTACATATTATGTAGATAGTTGAAATTTTGAGGGATGATGCATTATGTTGTCGCTATAACAACAAATACTAAATAAATATATAAGGACCCATAATTGTTTTCAAAGTTAAGCAACAGTCGCGCATCTCTTTGCTATTTTTTTTCCCTTTATTTGTTTTTTTTTTTTAATGCAAAATGTGTATGAATGTACTCGAGCAGCGGTTTCGAGACCTAGGAAAGTATAGTATGAGTACCTCTAATTGGCGATGCAAAGATGGATAATCTTTGCATCGCCAATTAGAGGTACTCTAGCGCACGCCTCTAGCGGCGAAATTTAGAAACTGTCTAAGAACGACACTTTGTTTATTTGTTGAAGTTAGCTCTGATTTGTATTTATTATTTATGTTTTTCCCTGACGTTAATTGTAACGAAAACTGTCAAAGTGTCGTTCTTAGACAGCTTCACAATTTTGACACTAGAGGCGCTAGTTAGAATCATTGCATCGCCAATACTTGTCAAAATTATTTCAAGTTTAATTTTGATTATTCCTTATGCCTTGAAGTAATTTTTTAACCCCCCGACAAAATAGAGGTGTGTGTCTGTCTGTCTGGGACATCATAGTTCCCAAGCGGATGAAGCGATTTCAATTTAGATTAAGAGAGAGACTAAGCCTTAATTCACCACGCTAACTAAGTGCGGGTTGGTGAATGATACATGTTCTTCAAAGTTCTCAGAATAAAGGACTAATCCCAACATATAATTATTGTTTAAAATGATCGAAATTGCAAATTTTGTTTGCTCGTGCGCTAAACAAGGAAACGAAACATAATTGAATTAATTTTATTTAATTAAAGCGATTTGCAAATGAGCGCAAAACAAACGTACACACGGAGAAACTTAACTTTGTCTTAATTTTAATCTTAAGCAGAAATCTTCTATTTGAGTACCGACGAGGCAATGAACCACCGTTGCTTAGGGAAATTGGAACAGTGTATATTGCTAAATAATATTTAGGTATTTATTTTTAATTCTATTTTAGGCAGTTGCTTAAAATTAGCCTCTTGATCATAATTATGCTTCACTTTAATTTATTCGTCAGATTATAGGAATATCAATAATGGTAAGTTTAATTATTTATAAATTTTATGCAGATAAAGAATAAGACACATCCGTAACTTTCGCACGCACAGGATTCGAACCTGCATCTCTGGGATAGCGCCCCAGCGCGCTACCAATTACACCAACGTGCCATTACGTGATAGGTCGAAATTCTTCTGCACTTTGTATTATCGAGTGAAAAATTATTAATAGTTTCACCTACAAAGTGAGGTTTATCACTTATTAAAAATATTTAAAAAAGTTTAATATAAGTTACTAGCTGTAGCGCGCGGCTTAACCCGCGTTGTAACAGACTTTCCCTCGTTAAAAAGCAGCTTTTGGCTTTTGTAAAACCTTTGTTTGAAATGTTATTCTGATTATGTAAGCTATATTTATTGTAAAGTTTTATCAAAATTCATCAAGATCCGTAGTTTTTGCGTTAAAGAGCTATAAACACACACTTACAACCTCAGAACCTTTCTCGTCAATAATATTAATAGGATAAGATTCACAAAACCTAATACATTGCATAAATTCAAAGTGAAATTACAAATTCTTTTATACATTTTCAATAACTAATTGGATCCGAGAGTATTAAAATACCATCTTTTTTAATATCTTCTACGATTCAATCACCACTTAATAACCGCTTCGCAGCAAAAACTAGTTTCAATTTCCTAAGGAACGTGGTATAAAATCGTGAAAAGAATTCAATTGCAGCCATTTTTTGTCCCCGGAGCATTGTGGCGGAGAAAATGGAAATTAACTGAAAATTAAGTTAAAGCGTGTCTAATTTGGGTATAAAAAATGTTGATTAAAGTGCCTTTTTTATTTATAGAATAGAATAGAAAATATTTTATTATACACCAAAGAAATAAAATAAAATTAAAAATTTAACAAATACATCCACTAAATGATAATAAGGCTACAAAGGGCGGCTTTATTGTTATGAGCGATCTGTTCCAGGCAACATTGGGATGGACTGGAAATAAAAGGAGCGAAATGCCGATCAATTGTGGTAGAATAGAATTGACTGTAACCACTGTAACCTACAATTTTAGACCTACGCATACATTTTTTTCTGGCAAATAAATATGTTGAATTAGAAATTAGCGTATTTTAGTCAGCGTATCGTAAGATTTGCACCAACTAGATGGACCAACTCGGTAAAGGCAGGGGGCTCACAGTGGATACAGTTGGCTTCCCACCAAAACGAATGGAAATGGGGGAGGCCTAGGTCCAAAATAATGATGATGATTTTAATTTATATCATACCAGCTTTCATCGCGGGCATGAGCAACTAGATCACGATTTATAAGTAGAGTATGTAATATAATAAATTTGTTACCTTATGTGTAGTATGAGATGTACTAATACTACAAATAAAGTCCATTATTACACATTTGAAATAACAAAAAAATTATTTCAGTAGTAAAGTCAGAGCAGTCACCCATATAAAAATATTAAATTAAGATTTTTTTTAATCTGAAGTTATTATACATTTATTTATAATGTGTTTTTAGTATTCTTGTTATAGTGGCATTCGAAATCCATCACCCCTCATGCTTTCCATTGTCTAATTGAGATATGCCGCTGGTATCACCAGGCTGGTGATACCAGCGGCGGAAGACCAGCGCTTCGTGTCCTTGACCTCAAAGACACGTAGCATTATGCTGAGCCGTATCCTAGTTCTTTAACCTCGATCATTATCAATGTAATCTGTATTATTAGTTTAAGATGATGTGTTATGTACTAAGTTGTTGTATGATTGTGGTTAAAAATAAACATAATTTCTTTCTTTCTTTCTTTCTGATACAGACAACGAAGTCTCAGTAAAAGGGTCCCATTCCTGCTCTTTGGGCAAGGTACCCTAAAAATTCAAAACAATACATGCATGTCAATCAGTCTTTACTTCAATATTTGGTGTTGCTAACTCCCATGCAAAATTTATCTTCAAGACTTAATAAAAACGAGCCAAAGTGCCGCCTTTTACATTGAATTTCAAATAGGACATTATTCTCAGATGGTTTTTATGAGTCTGTCACTTCAGTTCGTGACCTCACAAAAGGTTCTTAGCTTCGGATACATATTGCAGACTCCTTAGAATTTTATGTTTTGTGAGTTATTTCAGCGTTTTTACATGCAGCTCATTTCTTATAAGCTAATAGGAGTAGATATATTCTAAATCAGTCACTGACACTCTATTGAGTTATTTAAGTCTAAGTTGGGGTTTTGTGGTAGTTTAGCGTTTTTACGTGCAGCTGATTTCTTATCTTTATATATATAATTCTTCTGTGAGTGTGTATGTCACTGAACTCCTCCTAAACGTCAGGACCGATTTTGATGACATTTGTTGTGTGTGTTTAAGTGGGTTCGAGAATGGTTTAGATTCACAATACGGTCAACTAGATATTGTTTTTTGAGACGTGGGACAGGACAAAGTCTGTCGGGTCGACTAGTAAGCTTATATATTTTAAATCAGTCACGGACACTCTAAGGAGATTTCACAGACAAAGACTAATTAGTAACATTTATTTTCTTAAAAGCACAGAGAATACATGGACGAGTCAACTTAAAATTAATAAAACTAATATAACATTTTCCATTGACAGATTGATTTCTTATACATGTGAATCTTATTTATTTTTTCAACCAACTTATCTCGTAAAGTCTATTGTCTATATTTTAAGAATTGTCTACTGGGGATTTAGATAGGGTAAACCCGACGTCTTAAAACATTACGCACCTACCAAGACACACTGTTGCTCAATTATGTTTTCGCAAGAATCACGTGTTTTTTGGATATATATTATGAAAAATAACGCGAGATAACAAGAGACTTGCCAAATCAATTATTTAATCAAATCAATAATGATTTTTCTTTTGGGAATCCGAGATTGTGAAGATTTAATTACAGAATTCCCAAGAAAATTTCGAAAGAGTGTTGCAACATTGAAGCTTCGGCCAAGCTTGCGCGGCCAACTCCCACGCGGCGGACGCTTAACATGATGTAATATGATATATCATATTACATGATATTATGATATATCATTATTATCATACTTATCATTATGATTATGATGCATGCTATGGCTCTTTGCACTCCTACGTTACCAAAAACGGAACGATTTCAGGCAAGATATCCTGCGTCGCGTTCTGCTTCGTACTTAGCGTATGTTTGGCTGAAGATAATTAAGCAGTTGCTAGTATCTAATACAGTGAAAAACAGACCTTTTGGAGGCATTTCCACTCCCGGTCCAAGCCAGAATGCGCCTTGTCTGTTGACTATCTCATGCATGATGATTCCGAAGGAGTACACATCTCCCTTCTGAGTACCGTCTGCTGGGGGTTCCGCCATTCGGAGCAATTCTGGAGCTGTCCATAGTTGGCCTGAGGGGAAAACAGTGATATAAGATTATTTTTTTATTTTATGGGAGATAGATCTATGTTTGTCCACAACGTTATGAACAAGTTATGAAGTAGTGCATACTTGTAGTATTATATGTTTAGTTTTATCTATATTATTATAATAAGTTTGTAGTAAGATACAGCAAATTAAGCGAACAGTTAAAAACATGTATTATCTTACGTAAAAGCATACAAATAGTGTACAAATATGTATATTTGTGTCTATTTTTATCTTTTACTATAAATCACACAATATACTCATCATCTTCACATAAATAAAAATGGCAAATTTTAACAATACGATACGATTCATTAATCTTCTTGCTAATTTATATATAAGGAGCATTTAAGAGAGAACTTAAGTTACAATAGTGTAAAATATGTTGGACTTTCTGCTATCAATCAGAAAGTCCAACAGACTATTCACCCATATTTTTTTAACATAGTTATGAAAACTTGGTATGAAAATAGAAAACCCTGGAAAAGACCTAGGAAACGTTTTATCACTATAAAATTATCGTGAACTCACAGGAAACAAAATAAAAAACAGAATTTCAATGCAAAAAGTAACTACCCCTGGTGGGACTCGAACCCACAATCCCCGGCTTAGGAGGCCGATGCCTTATCCATTAGGCCACAGGGGCTTGTACGAAATAACGCGAAATAAGGGATCGTGTACCTTCATACTTCAAACATAGGGGTGTTTCACTTCGGTATTGGCCGTAAAACAGTATAAATAGAGTATTCGTCCCAAGAGATTTATTTTTATTATACCCTTATCTTCATAAAACAGTCTCACTTTAAAACTCGTAAAAGCGTTGCCAAAACGATAAACGATAAAAAAGTTCTGCGAATTTTAAGGACATGTTTTGATAGCAAAACGAAATGGTAAACGAGGAGGTTGTTTACTTATGTATTACTTCAATAATCAATAAAAAATTTAATAAGTTATAAAAACTTTTGAATAAAAATATAAATGATAAAATACACTTTTGTTTCAGTTCAGTGTCAGTTTCTTTATTGCAATATAAACATTTAAGGACCCTGTGTAAAGGGCATAGCAAAGAATTTACTTACATAATAATTAATAAAAATAAGTATAAAACATAACACTTTCGAGTCTGTCTGACTTTTGGCCTGCAGATGTCGTGTATCGACGATTTAGGGATGCATTCACGAAGATAAATCCCTTATTCACACCACACACCACCACCCTATTAACGTTCCCACTGCTGGGACACAGGGACTTCTCTCTTGACGAGAGAGATTAGGCCATAGTTCACCACGCTGGCCAAGTGCGGGATGGTGAATGTCACATGTCCTTCAAACTCTTTAAAAGTTCTCAGAACATGCCGGTTTCCTCACGATGTTTGCCTTCACCGTTAAAGCACGTGTTTAAAGCGCACGTAAATTTCTCAATAAGAAAAATCCAGAGGTGCGTGGCGGGGTTTGAACCCACGACCTTCGGAATGAAAGTCGAGTGTCCTCCCACTAAGCCAACACGGCTTTCCTAAAGACATAGTTAATACTTTTGTTAGAATAAATTATAATTGATTAATTTGGGCACAAGAATACCTAAATTACTAGCAATTTTAGAATTGGTGAGGGGATGATAAATTTACATTTCATAGTACTTGTTACAGGCAAACTATGAAAAAACAGTATGATACTGTTTTTTCATTGTGTTTTGCTATTTTTTCATTTAGTAAGAATGGTTTGAAATAAAGTTGTTATCTATCTATCTATCATCTAACCTCCAAAATATAAACGCCAACAAACAAGATCTTATTTTATGGCTGACTTTTACTTTTTCCATACATTTTCCATAGTTAAAACAAATATTATACATTATTCAAGTAAACAATTTAAAATATGATCCCTGACGGGAGTAAAACCCGCATCCTTCAAACCAACCTGTGGCCTCCGATTTATGAAGGTCTCAGATAAAATAAGTAAGATATATGATGTGGGAACGTTGCACGTGTCGCCAAATCTAGTACATTTGTATAGGAAATTGACAATTTCAATACGCTTTTGTTGGTATTATTTGTACTACACTTGAATCGTAAGCTTTTTATTGAAATTACATTGTGAATGTAGTTGTGTGAGTAACTGGCCACATCGGCTCTGCTGCAAGCTGCGATTCATAACATTTCTCCCTATTTTTGTGTGTTTTATGATAGATAAGCCTTCATTTGACCACAAAGTAAAGTGAATATGTGGTCTAAGATGGAGCATGAAGACCTAGAAGGTAGATTTCTCCGGAACACATTACGAAACACGAAAAAATCGTTTCACGCACTGACCCAGCCCGGAGGGTGTGACAAGCCGCGACCGAAGGCTACCACCAGAGTTCTGTTCTTAGCACCACCCGGAGGTCACGTGTAAGGATTTGTGATTGAAGTCATAAAATACAAAACAAATATCTTCGCTAAGTAGAAAATCTCTTGTTACTGACGTTGTCGAACTACAAACAGGGCTCAGAAACTTTTTAATTTTGTTCCCTCTTCGTAATTGACTTGAAAACTTTGCCTAATCTACCCTCAATCATAAGATACACAATAAGTTGTAAAAGTTTAGAAGATAAAGATCAATTTTGGACCAAACTAAAGTTATTTCTACCTCGACCATAGACGAAATGTCTTATATTTTAATATAAAAACTTATTCTTACACTTACTAAAAGTCGTGTTGGACACGTGTGTGACACTCGTACACTGGATTTCCATTCCGAAGGTCATGGGTTCAAAACACGCCACGCACCTCTGGATTTTTCTTCTTGAATAATGTACCTATGTACGCTTTAAAACAAATGCTTTAAAGGTGATAGCAAACTTCTTGCGTAAACTTGCTGAAATATTCATTTATAACTTACGTGTCCAGTAACTGTGAGCCCTAGAGTCCTTTTCGGAGACTCTCAGCGCATGGAGGCCGAAGTCCGTGATTTTGAGCACGAAACGGGAGTCCACGACGCAGTTGCTAGACTTCAGGTTACCGTGGGATCTGATGTCTGTTCCGTGCAGGTAGTGCATGCCCTGTGTACAACAAATAAAAAAGAATAAAATAAATAAATAAAAATAAATATTGCCGAACAATCCACACTACGACATCTAGCCCCGTGGTAAGCTATAAGCTTGTGTTACGGGTACTAGACATTTGATATACTTAATATAATAGTCATACATAGATAGATATTTTTTATTATACATACAAACACCCAGACCAAGGAGAAAATGCTTGCAGAACATACAAACCCCTCGGCGGGAATCGAACCCGCTACCTCTTCCACCGCAAGCGGACCTCCGTCCACCAATATATATATTAGTATAAGATGTACTCATTCTACAACCTAGGATCAGTGCACAGTTTTATTTATGCTTTTTTTAAGCCTTCATTTACCACAATCTCACTTGATGATAAGTGACGATGTGGTCTAAGATGGGGCATGAAGGCCTAAAAAAAAGGGTTCTACAATGTTTTACAACTTTCTTTTGGAAGTGTATCACGTGTTTACTATTTTGTTTACAAAAAAATATACCTACACCGTGTATTAAATTAGAAACCACAATATTATTTTGAATACCTATCCACATAGAATCATATATCGGTTATATTAAAAAATATTTATTGTTTCAGTTTGAGAACACCAAAAAAGTATTTTTATTGTTTTCTTTATATTTTTGTGTAAAATCTAATGGGGTTTAATGGGGTTAACAGAATACAATTTAATGCTTACGAAGTTTCAATGGTAACAATAAGTTCTAATAGTTTCAAAGAAAAGTGTCTGTGACATACGGACGGAAATGACAAATCTATGAGGATTCCGTTTTTTGCCATTTGGCTACGTAACCCTTAAATAGGACGGTATATTTCCATATAAATCAATATATTTTCAGATTTTCATAAAATTTAGTATGCAAGGTGCTGCGAAGGCAATTAATCAATGTATGTAGGTTTCTATTCAGAAAGGGAAGACCTATTTAAAAGAACGGTGAGTGCTTTATTCACTCAATGTCTCCGTGTAGGTACACAAAATGTTTTAGCATCAACATTAATAAGAAAAACTTCGAAACGAACAAGAAAATGGAATTGAGAAAGTCAATTTGGTTTCGCCCGACTCAATATACGCGATCATACGTGTGTAAAAAACATAAAGTTCTACTGAATATATTCAGAGCCTAGCGTCTAGAAGACCTCTACTATAAGCCATTGAAACTTCAGCAAATAAAGTCGCAAAAAGTCATAAGAAAAGACATATATTTCCTCAGGAAATCAGAGAAATTACAGACACTTCAGCAACATAACATTATTATAGTACATCATTATCACTCTATTAACGTTCCCACAGCTGGGACACTGGGACTTCTCTCTTGACGAGAGAGATTAGGCCTTAATTCACCACGCTGGGCAAGTGCAGGGTGAATGCCACATGTCCTTCATACACTTTAAAGTTATCAGAACATGCCGGTTTCCTCACGATGTTTGCCTTCACCATTGAAGCACGAGGTTTAAAGCACACATACATGTTCAAGATGAAAAATCCAGATGTGTGTGGCGGAGTGTGAACTCACGACCTTCGGAATGAAAGTTGAGTATGCTCCCGAGCGAGAATTGAATTGATTTCTTTGTAAAACTGTACACTCAATTTTTCAAAAGAGTTGAGATGTAGATTGTCAAGCAATATTTTATTTTATTGAACGACAATTCAATTGATAGAACATCGAATAAACCATTCACCTGTCCGATTATATCGGTTCACAAATATTCCGACATTTCAATCGAATGCGAAAACGAATGGTAGGGCGGTCTCTTTACACGAGCCTGAGTCCTACCGAGAGTCGCCACTTACGACTGTTGGAGATTACAACATGTTGTAATTCCATGCATTTGAAAGTTTCTTCACGAATAATATTGTGTCTGTATCTGTTAGTGTTTTAAATTAATTAGTGTCAATGTTAGTGTTGTGAGTGTAGATAACAATTTTAAAGAACACAAGCACATTGTGTATTTGTGTGTTGTGTTGTGCCCTTAAATAAAGACAGTACATAAGCAAAGTGCAAAGACTTGGCTTGACTTCCGAAGTCCGAACCGTCGTAAGTTTATCAACTCAAGTTCATTACGTAAGTAAATCTCGCTTTTTACAACGAGTAAGCAAAGAGATAATGGACACGTTCTTTATTTTACTCTACGTAGCAATTTAAGTCATATGTAATATAACCTGCCTGGAAGAGATCGCTTTTTAGCGATAAGGCCGCCCATTGTACATTTTGTTTCCTACGTGTTGTTGTATTTTGTTTCCCTGTGTGTGCAATAAAGTGTTTTGTATTGTATTGTATAACTGATTAGTCTATATAATGGCTAGATTGTAATATTGTTGTAGCATCTTTGATAGAACAAACAAAAACATCATTATCATTCAAAAAAACTCCAATGTATGGGACATTGGAGTTTTTTTTATTTAATAGGCCTAATGGCTGAAATGATGATGATGATGATGTTTTTGTTACAACATGTAATCTCCAACAGTCGTAAGTTACAACTCGTGGAAGGGCTACCTATCGGTTTTACGTCACACGTTATTGATTCTCAATCTAATATAATATTCAGGATTTAAGCTCGAGTTTACGACAGTTTATCGAGTTCGGCCTTGTACCTGTTGGATGTGCCGGGAGCCTTGGCTTAGGTTTAACTTGTTTGAGTAGATTTTCTCGGTTTGGATTTCCTCGCGTGTATAATAATAATAATAATGCATTTATTCAGGAACTTACATACTTTTTTACAATATTGTGGTTGTTGAGACCTTCTTTTAGATTTAATTAAAAATCTGTGACCCCTATCACAGATTTTTCTTCCTTCCTTCCTTCCTTCCCCGCTCTTCCTTAACTAATTGGTGCAATGCAATTTCTATAATTGTTTGTTTTAATTTATTTTTGTGAGGTAAGCGAGTTTGACTTTAATGAGTATGTGTGTGTGAGTGTGTGTGTGTGTGTGTGTGCGTGTGTGTGTGACTGTGTGGTTTGTATTTTACATGATGGCATTTATAAATAATAATAATAAATAAATAATAATTATATTATGTATATGCATGGGCATGCATATGCATATAATATGTAGCTTTTCCGTGAAAATAATGTTTGTTTCAGGGATAATAATAAGGAACAATATGATTGGTTTCCTATCGGTAGTCGTAAAGGGTATTTATTATACACCGTTTAATAGTCGAACTGATCAATTTCGGAAAATTCATTTTTTTGCACGAGAACGTTACACAATAACACTGGCATGTCAGTTATAACATGGAATTTCATTAGTTTAACATAATTATTGATTTAATATGGCCTAAAATCATTATCAATACAATCAACTAATAATCAACGGTATGTCATTAATAAAAAATTAAGTATTCATGACAAATTATATTTTATGTCATTCGAATTATACAACAATTGACCAAGTACAATTGAAATATTCATATATGTTTTAAAGTTTATTTTGTATTTCGACAAAAAGTATTCTGAGATCTGTTCGTAACCTAACCTTGGACCGGTTACGGTTAAAAAAATATAGGCTAAATGTAAATTTATTTAAAATGGATTTGTGTATTTTATTGGAGATTTTAGTGATGACTACAATTATTATTTGATTGATTTCGGATTTTAAATGATATTGACATTTATTTTAATAATGACCTTTTTTTCGTAGGTAAGACAAATAATTAAGGTTGTATGTTCTATTCAATAATACCGGGTCCCTCTAATAATAACCAGCAAAAAATACGGCGAAATTCCAGTTTCGAGCTTTTTCCCTCTTTGTCACTCGAATTTCTAAATATCCAATATACAAAATACTCAAATGAAAGGTTTTCACCCCTATTGGGCACGTAAATTGGAATTCATCAAGGAAATTTTGGAAATTTCATTTGAAACAATTCGCCTTCAGCAAGATGGATGTTAACTGAAACTAATCAAGCGATTCAACGTAATATTCCATTAAAGGAAGATTTCGCAATTTTGTAATCAATGTTGGTATTGAAATGCTAAGTTTGCAAACTATTGAGACCGATGGGGTTGTAAAATTTACGGAATTTTACTCTACATTTTGCGAATTCTAAATTTTCTAGCTCACTCATAAATGCATAGAAATCAGTATTAATGTCTGGAAGTTTTCTGGTTTGGAAGTTCCTGGAAGCGTTTAACTAGGTAGAGTATCGATATTTTTCACCTAAAAACTGGTTTTCCAATGTTATGGGGCTCTCAATGAGAGTTCGGTGCATATTTTGCCAATAGCGCTTTTTCGGCGTCGGTTTTTTTGCTATTCGCATAATATCCCATTCTGAATTTTGTCTATAGAATATTTATTTTATTTTGTTCTCTTGTTAAAAATTCCATGCATCAAATTTTCTCAATTCTTATTAAATGCTATGAGTATTTATAACCATTATCATATTTACCAAAAGCCTGCGCCCAAAGAGAACATAAAAGAAGAAGAAGAATCTCTGATCTGAGATATCTGGAAGAGATCGCTTTTTAGCGATATGGCCGCACATAGTACATTTGTTTTTCTACGTGTTGTTGTATTCTATATCCCTGTGTGTACAATAAAGTGTTTTATGTATTGTATTTATAATTACTTGTGTGCGACTACCTAGTGCCAAAAATTTCCTGTCTGTGTTTATTAGAGTTATTTGTCTATGTCGAAGATCCGCGTATTTCTACCTATCTTCATTCCTTGTACCTTTAGCAATAAATAAAACATCACTCAATTTTATAAATTTCCAATTGCTTGCAGCTCACAGACTATCTTCGCCGTTTCCACGTAAGAATATACATTTTGAAATAGACACATGAGAAATGCAATGAAAACTCACCTTTACGATGTCGTGCATTAGGCTGACTTTGAACATCCAGTCGAGTTTGATGGATTCGTTTTCCAATATGTCCTGAAGCGAGCCTTTTGGACAGTATTCCGTGAGAATGCAGCAGTGGGGCGGGTCGACGCACGCTCCGAAAAATCTGAGAACAACATTTTATATTATCATTATCATCATCAGCACCCTATTAACGTTCCCACTGCTGGGACACAGGGACTTCCCTCTTGACGAGAGAGATTAGGCCTTAATTCACCACGCTGGCCAAGTGCGGGTTGGTGAATGACACATGTCCTTCAAACTCTTTTAAAGTTATCAGAACATGCCGGTTTCCTCACGATGTTTGCCTTCACCGTTAAAGCACGTGTTTAAAGCGCACATAAAGTTCTCAAGAAGAAAAATCCAGAGGATTTTATATTAAGATCTGTAGAAAAAGATTAGCTTGGATATGGTGAAAGAGGCTTTTGTGTAGCTCTTATATATTTATTGAAGTCGGGTTTACTTGAACTTTTTTTTATGCTGGATAGGCTTTATTTTGTCCAAAATCTCACCTGATGTAAAGTGACGATGTGGTCTAAGATGGTAGGTAGGTACACCTAGGTGAACACTTGTAACTCGAGAATATTCAACTCTATACATTTCAATTAATTTAATGAACGTCTGTTAATATTCATATGACGGCGTGACGTCCTGGTTCTTCATTGTAGTGCGTTTGTAGTAGCATAGAATCAACTTAAAATGTCCGATGGCGTGCGCTCACGCCACTCGATCGCGCGATGTTTACCTGCGGCCGGTACCGGTCTGTGCCAGCCGACCGGTCTAACAGCCAATCGGGTGGCCGCAGGTAGAGGGGTTGTTTACGAGTTGCACTGCTATTTAAAGTACCGTTCCAATAGTCCGAGGAGCATTCTTTCTTTGGCTTCTGCTCTGTGCAAACGCTGTCGGAGTTACTTATTGACTTTATCTATATCTCTGTTAAACTGAGCCTCAGATATTTGTGTGATTGATATTGTTCGATTAATCCCGTAATTAATTATTATTCAATGATATAATCTGTTTAAATCACTATGTCAAACCTTTCACCTACATCAGAAGTGGGATACCCGCCTCCACAACCTCCTGACATTTTCATAATTTTTCGTTAATATTCCTGAGTTTAAAATAAAATTGATAGACTCAAATCACATTTTATGGACGCCTCCATAAAGATTAGACATTGCAAAAGTAAAATTTAAGATTTACTCTTTAAGAGCTTAACAGCAAAACGCAATCCGATAGTTATCCACTTCCGTTAATTAAGAATCAACTCGATAAGTTGCATGGTGCTAATTACTTATGAAGGTTATGGGGCTACCCTCAACAAGAAAAAAAATACAGAGAATTGCTAAAGGAAAAAAAAGCAGTTCCTATCTAGTACAAAAAAAATACAGTTCATTGCTAAAGGGAAAAAAGAACAGTTCCGGTCTAGCATTCGTACTAATCCAGGCCAGTTCTCAACTGAAGGGATTGTAAAACATGATTTTAAATAAGATTAATATTGTAGTGTTGAAGGGTGTTTTACCGGGCCAGTCGTCTGAAGGGTCAAATAGACCAGTCCAGAACATAGTATAGTATGTTGTCAGGATAATCGAGCACTAACTATTATTATTTTCACTTACAGATAATTTTAACTGAGCCTACGCGAACGAGGACGTTCGCAAGTCAGAATGGCAGTGACGGCGTGACGTCCTGGTTCTTCATTGTAGTGCGCTTGTAGTAGCATAGAATCAACTTAAAATGTCCGATGGCGTGAGCGGGGCGCTCACGCCACTCGATCGCGCGATGTTTACCTGCGGCCGGTACCGGTCTGTGCCAGCCGACCGGTCTAACAGCCAATCGGGTGGCCGCAGGTAGAGGGGTTGTTTACGAGTTGCACTGCTATTTAAAGTACCGTTCCAATAGTCCGAGGAGCATTCTTTCTTTGGCTTCTGCTCTGTGCAAACGCTGTCGGAGTTACTTATTGACTTTATCTATATCTCTGTTAAACTGAGCCTCAGATATTTGTGTGATTGATATTGTTCGATTAATCCCGTAATTAATTATTATTCAATGATATAATCTGTTTAAATCACTATGTCAAACCTTTCACCTACACATACATTATTATTTAAAAATAATTAAAATAATTCATTCATAGTGCATTTGGCAGCGACTGTAGAGAGGCCTTGTCCAAAGTTTCATACACAATGCCAGAAAATACAATAAAAAAAAATATAAATTATTTTAACAAAAATTATTGAACATTGTCAGCAGAAATACCAAACAAAACATTGAAAATTTCTCTAACAATGATGTCTATATGATAAATCAGACAATACGACTTGTTTTTATAAATGGAAAAAGATATTTCGATCAGTTTGTAGTATAACATGAAACTATTAGAATTCCGATTCGGTTCATAATATAATGTTTGTTTTTGTTGTATGGATAAACCGTGTTGGCTAAGTGGGAGGACACTCGACTTTCTCCGTAGGTCGTGGGTTCAAACCCCGCCACCCACCTCTGGATTTTTCATCTTGAGATTGTATTGTATTTTATTCGTCGTAGGTAACACTGTACACTTGACTTCGTTCACTCTATTTAACTTAATATAATATTATCTTAATTCAAACAGTATATTACAAAATAATAATAAGCACTCTGCAAGTCACAGACAAGACATCAATTACATAAATGTCATATTATAAAATCCAAAAATAAAGAGCACATTTTGCTAAAAGTAGCATTGACAAAACATAAAATAAATGAAGAATGTCATAATAATTAATAAATGGAGCTGCTGTACAGGGGCATTGTCAAATTATGCTAAAATACAAATAAATTTTATTAAATAATTTCATTTTTGACATGTCATGTGAAGATAACTAGTAATTAATTCAAAACACCATTATGTTGCTGCTGTATAGGGGCATTGCCAGAACTTTAAAATAAAAACAATGGCAGGATGTCAAAAAAATAATAATATTAATAAGTAATTTTAATTGTATTTGTAAAAAATATATCAGATTTTAGCTGTTGTAGGGTGGCTTTGTTTGGTATTTAACTATATAATAATCTATTAAATTTAATGTCAGAGTTGGAAGATAAATGGAATGAAGTCTAAAACTAAAACTAAAATTAAGTAAACAAACATACCGGTTCTTACATCAGCTGTTTATCCTCCAAAGCCTCGGAAAGCGTGTAGTAGCTCTTTTTTAAAAGCGTTTCTTTAAGTTTGTGTTTGTAAACATCCACATTCAGGTCTTTTAATTCGTCACTGAGTTTATTAAACATTTTTACACCAATACACAAATAACTTTTCGAAACTTTGGACAGTCTACATGTAATATGCCTAATGTTGCTACCATGTCGCGTATTGTAACTGTGGGTTGCCGACAAAGTTGGAAAATTTTGTCTATTTTTTTTTACATAGATGAGACATTGCAAAATTGAGAAATATATATATGCGCTAAAACTTTTGAAGGACATGTGACATTCACCAAGCCGCACTTGGCCAGCGTGGTGAATGAAGGCCTAATCAATAAAGACAGAAGTCCCTGTGTCCCAGTATTGGGAACGTTAATGGGGTGATGATGATGATGATGAATAACATGTTTAAATAAAGCTTTTTATTGCCATTATGAGAACTCTAGAGATATTTCAGAGCACTAGTTTATTCACTAGTCTCATAGTACTGGCACATGTCTCTGTCACACCAACGCCGGATTTGTACGTCAGATTAATGCCCGCAGTATAGCATACTCTTCAAAATGCACAGAAGTCGAAAATGGTTAAAACCTCTTAATTAGTGAGGCATTTTTCTCCAAGTGGTCATGCTCATTTTATCTTATGAATTACTTTTTATAAGTATAATGGCATAAAAATATATAAATATAATATAATTATTTAGCCCACACTGTCCCACTGCAGGGCAAAGGCCGCCCTACCCTTCTTCCACTAATCGCGATTGAACGCTATAAAAAAAATATAAACGATAAGTTAATTTATTAGATATAATTATTAAGTGCAGGTTCAGTGATAAAAAAGGTGGATAGGGACCCTATTGTTATTTATTAAAAAAAAAGTTAGCTTCGTAAGTATATCAGTCCTATAACACCCATAGAACAAGCTCTGCTTGACCAAGCTTGACCTGGCCATGTATGCATTAGCGTCTAAGGAAATAAACGTTTTGACTTTGACTTTGACTGCTTAGTTTGGGGTTAGGTGATGCTGTTTGATTAGTCTAATAATATTTATTTATTGATTTATTACTAGACTAGAGTATGAGTCCATCTCCTTCTTATTGAATTAATTTATAGTAAACTTATTTTAGCAGCAAATTTTGACCCAGCAACAACATTTAACGTACTCGTTATTGTGAAATCTTTATCAGCTAAGGTTAAAAATAACTAGGTTTCGTATTTAACACAAATTGAAAGTATTCCCATTCAAATCTTTGTGTTAAAGAGTTGAATAATATCCAGAATAAAATTAGGTTGGCACAAAAAAGAGTATGGAAATTAGAACTTAGGTATTTAAGAATGTGCTTTAAAATCTCGTGGAATAGATCCACGAGATTTTAAAGCCCTCTGCACTACGCATTTCTCATGCACAATGAATATCTGTTTGATATCTCGTCAGAAAACGGTTCAAAGAGGCCGACTCAGCTGTCAGCTGCAGTCGATGTAGGAGATGAAAAAGCTAGTCTTTGAAAATCTATTTTTTACAGACTGTTTTTTAATTTAGTTCAAATATCTTTGTTTATTATTAACCTTTTGAACATTTTTCTGTTTAAAACCGTCTTTTAAAGAAGAATGTTCTCAATCGGCGCGTTATTGTGATAGATTGTTGTTTGTGTAATGTTTTAGGAGTCTAAGCCATTTTTAAACAGACCTCGAAAACAGAAGAATATTCTAAAGTAGGCGTGTATATTTCGTTCTCGAGTTATATTCTATCATTTATATTATTGTGTTCGGAAATAGATGCGCCTATGGGAAGAGAGGGTGTTTAAAATTTATAATAAAAAATAGTTATTATATTATGTATTCCAGATGTCTAGTACCCGTAGCTTAGAGCTTACCACGAGGCTAGATGTTGTTGTGTGGATTTTCCGGAAATAATTATTTAAAGCAAGTCAACCTCAGGACTTTTGGGAAAGTTGGAATGGCATTGTTCGAAGGAGTTGGGGAGGCATTTGTCCAGCAGTGGGCATAGGCACGTAGGCTAAAAAAAAATACATATAGGTTCTAACCTCGCCAAGTGGTCATGCTCCAAATCCTTCATCCTCTTCAACTCCAGCAGCATCGGTCTGGTCAAGTCGATTCGCTGTTTATCCACTCTCTTGATGGCCACCCTGCAACCTTTGTAGAACCCACACGGTGCGTAGACTTGGCGATCTCCGGCCAGCGATGTTGCTTCGTCCGAAAACGTCGTCTGGAAATAGTGAGTAAGTGAGGAACTAGAAGCCGTGTTGGCTAAGTGGGACGACACTCGACTTTCATTCCGAAGGTCGTGGGTTCAAACCACGCCACGCACCTCTGAATTTTTCTTCTTGAGAAATTTATGTGCGCTTTAAACACGTGCTTTAACGGTGAAGGCAAACATCGTGAGGAAACCGGCATGTTCTGAGAACTTTAAAAGAGTTTGAAGGACAAGGCCTAATCTCTCTCGTCAAGAGAGAAGTCCCTGTGTCCCAGCAGTGGGAACGTTAATAGGGTGATGATGATGAGGAACTAGGAATCTGCTTAGGTCCTAAGTTTATCCTTCATAATATGCACGATGACTACATAAAATAGGTATAGTGTTTAGTCCGTATGGTATCCTATATACTGGACATATATACATCGCTTGATCGATTTAATAAGAAAATTCCAATATATAGAGTATTAAAGTTCTGGAGTTGCTTGTGATGTACAAATTTAGTTTAAATCGCATGAAAGCTTTCAAAGCGTTTAATGCAAACCCTTTGTGGGGATTTAATAAATAGATATATTTATGATAGGAACAAACACTGGGCATGCACACTAAAAATAGTTAAAGAAAATGTTAAATAAGTGTCTTCTATAAATTATTTTCTCTTTTAAGATCAAAGTTTCTTTGTTATAGAATGTAACGTATTCTAAGCTTATTCGCCAAAAATAGCTCAATATTCTTCATAAGAAGGCTTTACCTGTTCTTTGTCGTCACTGGAAACGAATATATTTTTGTTTGCCTTGAGATAATTACGAAAATATAAATACGAACAGATTTATATAATTTATTTTTAATTTAATAAACAAAATACAACGCCATATTGTAAAACGACCAGATGGCCTCATCTAAGTAATTCTTATACCTTAAGGTGTCAGTATTATACTTAGTGTTTTATTTGCTATACATATAGATAGACGCACAAAACATTATTACATATTATTATTATAGTTATAAATATACCGGATATCCGGTAATGATTGGATAACTTTGGAGATCATGACCGTAAGTAAAGGCTATTTTTTTAATTTCCTATAGTACAAGCTCTGCTTAGTTTGGGGTTAAGTGATGCCGTGTGACTAGTCCAGAAATATTTATTTATTTACTAATTACAAATTTGTGCCTCTCCTCATCACCTTATCATCATTCATTTATACCATAGGGCCCACTATCCATATTTTTTAAAATTTTATTATGAATAAAATAAAAAAACAATTCTGAAATCTGAAATGTGCAGATATTACAAACAGTTTTACTGCTAACAATGACCATCTCTCGAACAAAACATCTGCCTGAAAAAGCCTTGAAGCATTATTGCAATACTGGTTTCCTAACATCGCGGCTTTCCATGCAGATACTTTTTCTCGATGTATTGTAGTCTATGTTATTTCAGATCAAAAGATGTGCGTTCAAGTTTTTGACCACATATTTCCAGCCGTATTTGCGAATAAGAATCTATTTTTATACCCCGCCGTGTCAGTCTTTATTTTTGGGGTATAAACAAAAGCCACAAAACGGATCTTTGTGCAGTTTTCAGAAACAGGTAGAGCAATTCAAGAGGATGGCTTTTAGAATTTGTAAGGAAGTGTGAGAATTGGTTGCATTATGATCATAATGGTTAAAGAATTCGGAAAAAAAAATATGTTTTATTTCGAATGTTTTGAATGAAATGATGAATGTATAGGAATAGTACCTTATAGGTCTTAGAAATAGTAAAAAGGGACTAACATTATTATGATATACATTTTAGAAATCATTTCAAAACAAACACCAAAATCATGAAAATAAATAGGTTTGAAAGGCAAAGACATTCACCGACCAGTAGTTGGCCAGCGTCGTGAATTAATACCTAATCTCTCTACTTAAGAGAAAAGTCCCGGTGTCCCAGCAGTGGGACAGAGTGGAGTAAGTTTCCAAAGGGAGTTTATGGTGGGTGGTGACTGCCAGTGGGACGTTTTTGACACTCAAGCAAAACAATGAATGAACAACGAAAGCACAAATTCTTTAAAAAAATGTAGCAAGCGAATTGCTTCCCACAAAAATATTTTATCGTCTTTTTATAATTTTCAACGGATTTCCATAAGTCAGATTCCCACTAAATGAACCGCAAGTAACGCTGATTGAACGGCATTCTTAGCAAAAAAAATCGCTTACAAATCCTTATTACATTCTCGTTCCGTTTCATTTAACCTATTCTTCACGAACACGTTATATTGCCTTACCTTGTAACGGAATGTGCGTGAGAATGCGAAAGTATTTTCGGATTTCCTTTAGCTTTGACAATACGCTTTGTTATTATACTCGTATCGGGGATCTGGGCCGATATCTTGCAAGGGTTTGTAAACAAGCTCAACAACATGCTTATAATGAAGTCCCTACGATTTCGTATGAGGGGTTTGTTTATTACGACTTTGGATTGGGACAGAGGCGCAGTTTATACAGAATATATTTGAATGGTGCTGCTATACGCGGCGAGTATACGTGATTTCCTTGTCTACATTAGCAGACAAAGTTTTACACTTTAATTAACGTCACAAGCTACCGAAGTGACCTAATTCACGCCAAGCAAAGAAAGGCAAAAAAGATTTGCACGAGTATTTCGCGTTGGAACGATGCACCCGGCCACATACAATGCGTTGACACGAATAATAGATAATTTTGATATTGTTACATTTGTAGGAGACAGATATATAAATTTTAATATTAAAATCATATATTTATAAAATATATATATTTCATAAAGCCTTTGAACTTTTGTGGTTTTGCTGTATTTAAAATAAGCCAATTCGACCAATTTCGTGGCTTGAGGAATTGAGGTATATGATGATAAGTGATGATACAATATTATATATGTGAAAACTTTTATATGACCTTCAGTGTGCGCCTCTGGCAGATGCTTGTTTTTACTATCTTAATGTATTAGCTGTAAGTTTTCCTAAGTACTTTAAATAAATATCAGGTCCCCATCCTGTAGTAAAGTATTCGTTACACCATTATTTTTCCTATAATTTGTCACAATCATCCCGGTTTTCCGTTAAAATAGGAGATAGCGACACTCGTTAAGCATTTTAAATCGTAAATTAGGTTAGTTAAGTTTGAAAATCTTTAGAATTTACAATAATTTGCTTACAAGAGAAACCAACTTATAACTATAAATTTTTACGTACATTAGCGTGTAGATTTAGTTTAAGTATGATAGTAGATGATCACATAAGTATGATGTTTATAAATATTACAAATGACAACAACAGAATGAAAACAATGAAAGAAAAGCACGATTATAGTAATACAGCTAAATTGAACCGTGCTTTTACAAATTACTCAAAACTTCCTCAAACTGTGTAACTCACGAGATACAAATGGCAAAGTTTCTCAGAATTTTGATCATGCGTACGTTTGTAACTTGTAATTTCTAGCACAACTTTACATGGTTAACCGAAACGTTCTAACTTAAACTCATACATATGTAGAGTATGCATCGTTTACTGATAACGCCCTTGCAGTAGTGGTTTGTATGCAGAATGAGTTTCCAGTTAGAGACGCATACTGTACACAAAATTAACGTTATACTTAAATATTTTTTATGTTTATATGTTCTGCAAGCACTTTTTCCTTGGTCTGGGTGTTTCATTTTGTATAGTAAATACCACGGGGCTAGATGTTGTTGTGTAGATTGTCCGGCAATATTTACTTATTATTTATGTATTTATTTATATTTAATAATATTAAATATGTGACTTAACATTAAATTACTTTATGTCTGCACTTAAAGTTTTTATTGAATTAGTTTATTATTTTAAACGCTGTGAGTAAACTGTATTAGCACCTAGGTAGGTAAATTGTTTTAAACTTTTATGTTATACTTTAAACTCTATGATAGTTTTGTATAATGTTAGTTGTTTGTTGGTTTTCAAACAAATAGATATAATTTCAGACGTAAAATGTTAAGTATTTTTAAAGTACTTGGCCGTTTCGAGCGAGGGTTCGAAAAAAGTGGTAGTTTTGGATAATCTTAATATAATAAATCTCGTGTCACAATGTTTGTCCTCAATGGACTCCTAAACCACTTAACCGATTATAAAAAAATTCGCACACCATGTGCAGTTTGATCCAACTTGAGAGATAGGATGGTTTTTACGGCGAGAAAAATTTGAATAATTTCCGGGAAAATTTTATACCCGTGCGACGCCGGGGCGGGCCGATAGTGTGACAATAAAAATATGAAACTTACTCCAGTGCTGTATCTTCTGGCCAAGGAATGAATACTGCCTCTGAGCCGGCCTCCCGGCTGCAAGATATCAGACCAGCTGACTCTCCAGGTCATCATGGCGATCTCAGCTTCCAGTTTGAAGTGCCTGTGGAAAGATTATTGAGTATTATTCTTAAACTATGGAATATAACACGAATGAATTGCTGAATGCTTTACACTTCTAGGGTTCTCCCACTTAATCAACAAGGCTTTTAAAATTAAATAAAATAAATTTAATAAAAATATTTCAGACAATCCACACAACAACATCTAACCCCGTGGTAAGCTCTAAGCTTATGTTACGGGTGCTAGACATCTGATATACTTAATATAATAGGCGTACATATTTAGATATTTTTTTATCATACATAATATATTAAACATCCAGACCAAGGAGAAAGTGCTTGCAGAACATACAAACACTTTCACCCTCGGCGGGAATCGAACCCGAATTAAACTAAACTTAGTTAAAATACTGGCAACATTTATAGGTATCTACAACATAATCGCCTTAGCTGACCATTTAAATCATCTTTAGAATGTATTATCTTAGATTTATTTAACTAACTGCTCTAATGGCGTATATTTACAGAGTTAAGATACCTATATGTAACCAGATATTTAGTATTGATTCCGCACACACTAGACACAGAGTCCAAAAAATAAAGTCTCATTATACAGCTGAGCATAATTATATGTTATTTTTTAAGATATATATTAAGGGCTGTGGATTTAGTTTGATAAATAAATAAATATTCCTCGGTAACAGTACGTTTTTCGGGATAAAAGGGTAGCCAATGTCCTTCTATATATGTATATGTATGTTAATACTGTATGGTGTACCTGGTTGGTTGTATGTGCTTACATTTATTGAAAATTTAGTTTATGTATCGGATTATAAATTATATTAATATGGAATAGTTTAGAAAATATGGAATTCGTTTTTAGTCGATTATTATAATTTCTTTTACTTTTTTCTGTTTTTTGTTTATTATTAGTTAATGAAATCAACTCTCTGGCTAGTTTTCACGTGTTTTATTGTTCTTTGTTTAAATTGTATGTGGCTGTTACTCGAAAGGCTTTCAACGGAAGATCAGCGTTATTTTGTCACGTGCAAAATAACACATGCTGAGTTGAGGGCCTTTTTGGGACACTTGCTGTGAGTTTGTATGTTATATTTTTTTTTTGTACTATGTTTAGTGTGTCCTAAATAAAATGTGTTTTCTTTCTTTCTTTCTTTTCTTTCTTCTATATGCTATCATCTATATGTACAAATTACAAGAAAGTTTGACTAGATAAGCACTCCTGCGCATGATCTCGCGGGTCAACGCCACACTACTCCACTGCAGGTACACACGCACCGCTGTCTTATAGCCACCGCACCAAAATCGCACCCTAGTAAAATTTGACATTGACGGCGCGGTGGGAGCTCGTTGTGTGGCGGTGGTATGCATGAGCACTTATCTAAAGCATGATGTGGTAACAAAATAAAATTAGCAAACTTACTTTCCCATTTATTAGAAGACGCAATAACAGAAGGATCCGTAGCCTTGACTGTATGCCAAATATTACTCGTATACTTGGTGCAATTAAACCTAGTCTAGTTTAGTTTTAGTGTAGCATAGGTCGTCTGTAATACATCGTACTAACGATAAGATGTACCTTTTGTAATTTTTTACATTAAAAACCATTTTTATTTATTTTTTATAATATTTCACCTTGTATCTTAAGAAAAGTTTAGCAACAGGCAAGTCATTTTTATTCCAGGCGATGTAAACGGTGAAAATGTGTTTTCTAGTGGAAACTACGGTACATAAAAGTCCTTTGGGAGATTCTTCATGCTGGGCTTTAGGTTGCTTGTTTTATATGGAGTGAGGATTATAAATATCAAATCTAAGGATACTCTGATATTTTTCCCTGGAGATCTGAGTGAGTTCCAAACATTAAACCAGCGCTGAGAAGGTAATCCAATGAATCTACTTAGCAAAAACTGAGTTGACTCTTTTTTGTTACAATAATTTTGTTCATTATGTTAGTTTTTAGTTATTTTGGCCTTATAGCTTGTTTTGATTATTCTGTTCTTATATTATAACATAAATATATATTCGTGTTTTTGTAACGAACATTTTGATGTTCGTCATTCATCATGATGATTTTTAACTTTATTAAAACTTGAAACGAGTAAAAATGTACTATGATTTAACGGTTTTTGAGTTTTTCGATATTGTGTTCTGTTGCAAGTGCCATGGCATTATTTCAAATAACCATCAATTTGTGGTATGTTAGCAGTTCAAAGTTTTGTTTCTTTTAAAATGAATTAATTTTAAAACATATTTGATTGTATTTTAGTGAATATAAAAAAATTAATGTAAAAAAAATAAATGAAAGATCATTTATTTTTTAAAAACATGTTATCACATCATAACATCATTATCGCCAATGAGGCTCATGTTCAGTTGTGGACTTTCTCGGCTTAGTGTAAAGAAACTAAAATATACGAAATATCGAGAAACTTAAAAACCGTCAAATTGTGGTACGTTCCCTTTAATTGTGGTACGTTCGTAATATTAAAAAAAAACATTACAATTTCAAAGTTATAAATAAAAACTGTGGATAGTAATCGGGCAAAATTATGAAAAGAATAAAATAAATATTTAAAGGACAAATATAATTATTAATTACTAAAGGTATTTCTTACCTGTATATAAAAACTGATAATACTGCTAGGACGACCACCACAGAACTCAGGATTATACTCAGTATCGCGTACACGGGTAATGCTGGAACAAAACATATTGTTAGATCCAATAATAATCATATTTAAATGAAACCTAACCTTCTTAAGCAAAATGGATAACAAACTTATACTATTTTATCAATGTTGTCTCTTTCTAACAAACACAAATGTCAGTATCATCGAAAAAGACAAACGAATGTTAGCGGCATGTTATTTTAAAATAGGTTTAGTTGCATATGGGTTAGTCTGTAGTAGCTTGACAATGTAGGTATATTATATTAAGTATATCAGATGTCTAGTACCCGTCACATAAACTAAGAGCTTCAAATTCAAAATCAAATTCAACTAAATTTATTTGTTTGCACGAACATAAGTAAAAAAAGGAAGGTCTTGAAATAGTTATAGATGCATTATGTTCTACCACATTCATTTGGCATGGAAAATCTTAACAAAATTTGTAAATTAAAAATGTAAAAATTAGAAATGTCCTTTGGTTATAAAATATACAAAACATGTAAATTAAAATATTAGTGAATTAATTAATGATGTCATTTTATTCTTAACCACGGGGCTACATGTTGTGTGGATGGTCCAAAAAATAATAGTTATTAATTTTATCTATTGAAGAGGTGATTACTTAAGGAAGTAATATTCAAATTACTTTTAAATGTGTATCGTCATACTATAATTAAATAATATAATATGTTTTTCGTATTAACTGTATAACATCACAAATCTATCAAAATAAAAAAAATATTTTTAATTGACGATAAATCTTTGTTTGTCCACAATCTCACCAGATGGTAAGTGTCGATGTGTCGTTATATACATAGTTTATTCATAACAAGTGCTTATTTCGGAAAATAAGTAATGTCGAACTTTGTTCTCTCTACATAACCTCAAGCCATTTAAACCAAGTTATTATTTTTAAGTCAAAACGCTAGGTTTAATTGTTTTGTACAGAAGGTTAACGATAAATTATTATACTGTCATCAACCCTTTGATAGCCACTCATTGAAACCTCTTATTAGAATATTTGCCTTTCCGGCCATGTGTTATTTGAGCCGAGATACAGCTTGATATAATGTTTCTAGGGTTCCGTACCTAATGGGTCAACAAGACCCCATTTCTGTCCATTACGGTCTACCATTACGCTGGCCGGCCGGTCACCAGGCCGTATATTATTATACATATATATCTCATAAACCGTGATAGATACTTTCAAAACTAACGCGAACTACACCATTCAGTTTGAAAACGGGTTTAAGTCACTTAAACTGTGACAATATTATACAGAAACTCTGGGTTCCAAGCGGAAGTAGCAACCACGCAAATCTACATCTCGCGCGTCTCGCACACCGTGAACTCCGAGGCTGTGGTGGAATACATCCGAACCAAGACAGCATTTTTAATTCGCGTCGAAAGGTTGGAATCTCACAGTAATGTAAGTTTCGGTTTATATATGGTGCGGATTCCAACTCAACATTTGTCGACGTTCCTGAATGAGCAGTTTTGGCCGCAAGGGGTCAAGTTTCGACGGTTCATCGGTCGCCTACACTGCGAGACCGCCGTAACAGATCATCCACGATGACACTTTAGTTGATAAGATATATTCTTTTATGTATGTTAGCTTTAAGGTATATGTTTAAATGGGCCTTTGATGCCTGAAATAAATGATTTATTATTATTTTATATCCTCCAACGTTTCGATTCAAGAAGGAATTTTCATAAAATATCATCACACTTTACCTGAGTAAAACCTGTTTTCAAAATGAACCGGTATAGATAGTTGTTATTTTGACAGACAATGTGTTTTTGTTGCAGATTTGAAACAAATAAAAAATTAAGAGGTTTATCCAACCAAAAGATGTTTTTGTTAATTTTATTTAAAAAAAATGTTCTGTTTTCCATTTTTTTAGGCACTTTTAATAACATAAAGTGTGCAAAATGTAGGATTACGCAGAACCCTCGATAAAAAAGTTCATCTCATACTTATCAATATAATTATGTAGGTACGTCTATTAACGTGTAACACAAGCTTAGAGCGTACGACGGGGCTAGATGTTGTTGTGGGTATGGTCCGGATATATTTATCTATTTATACTTAAATAAATAAAAAATAAATATTGCCGAACAATCCACACAACAACATCTAGCCCCGTGGTAAGCTATAAGCTTGTGTTACGGGTACTGGACATCTGATATACTTAATATAATAGATATAACATAGATAGATATTTGTTATTATACATACTAAACGCCCAGACCAAGGAGAAAATGCTTGCAGAACATACGAACACTTGACCCCTCGGCGGGAATCAAACCCGCTACCTCTTGCACCGCAAGCGGAACTCCGCCCACCGCGCCACTGTGGCTTATCACTTTACGGGTTTTATTCTACTTCATCTAGTCCACAACCACCACAACCTCTATAAATCTTAGGACAAAAGACAAAACAAGCTATTTCCACACTTTCACTTGTTTAAACAACGATAGGCTCGAAAACTTAAATGTATGAAACTTGAGTGATATATCTGAGCAGAGTTAATTTTGTGGTAATTTACCGGAAGATTGCCTTGCTCTGGATTTTCTGGAATTTTAGATGGGTTTGTGTGTTAAATAATAAAAAATATTTCATATATATATTTTCTTTAATTATGAGACCTGTTTCTTACCCTGAATATTATATTATTTCTATTATATGCATAGAGAATGCTTGAAAATGTCATAAAACAAGAAGAGATAATTAAAATAATAAGTTTAAGTAAATCAGATAAGCTAAAAAGTAAATCATAGAAATAATATTATTGTTTAGAAATAAGTCTCAAGTACCTAGTATCAAGAAGGTAATTGAGAAGTTTATACCATTAACAAACAAATTTACACATTTAACCACAAACAAACTCCCTTTTCTTGTAATTTAGAGAAACTAGAACGTTATTAAACTTTTTTTTTTACTACTCACACAGCGTCACCTAACCCCAAACTAAGCAGAGCTTGTACTATGGGTGTTAAGTGACTTATATACTACATAGATACATTTTTTTTTATTTCATATGGTATTACATAATACGTATAGTAAATATAATTAGTTGTAACCAGCAATATTGGCTTAAATAAAAACATTATATAATATCACCACTAAAGGTTTTACGTACGTACTTATAAATTTGACCTGGGAATATTGCTTTAGGCTATGTTGGTAGAACGCCGGTTGTCTCGAGAGCAATATTACTTCAAACACGTTCTCAGAAATCTGTCGCCGAGATTAATACTAAACTCAAGACGCCCAAGGGAAACTTTAAACATAAATATCTCAAAGATTGAGCGATAAATTTTTAAAGGGTAAAGTTATAGCCCTTAAAAACTTAAAAGGATACAAAAACTTTTTAACGACTCCTAGGGATTGCCGTGTAAGCTATTATAGAATTAGTTACATGTTATTAGTTAATTTTATTTATAAGAATAACAGAATTTTTTAAAACACAGAAATACGGGGATACGTAAATAAGAAAGGGGCTTAAGTAAAATGGTGATAACGTACTTGAAATAATCATAACATTTTGTATACATAAGCGGCCTTCGGCAAATTTTCATGTCAACGAGATATTCGCTCTCGAGCATTCGATGCTCGGGGAATGTGATGCAGAGGGACTTACCCTGTTTAGCGTGGGCGTGGCTACACTGTGACGTAGTCACTTAGGTATCTTGTGGCGAGCAACGCGATTCTTTGCCCGTTAATCTAGACAAAACATCGCATATCCCCGTTCATGATAATTTCAACGCGCCAACGCGACAGCAATATTTGTCTGCTGATGTAGCTGCACTATTAAATTTCTACGAAATTCTATCCTTGCAAAATCCGTAGGCAGCCTACACCTCTACGAGATCTTCGTAGCGATTGTCTACGAGTTTCGTAGCCGTTACGTCATCAATTTCGTAGCTGTTACGTCACAAGTTAATCAAAACAGACAACGCTCCCTAGTGGAATTCACCGTAATCTAAAGTCCTGCATGCAAGCTTCATTTGAACTAGCTATTTACGGCGTTTTAACTAGAGAGTGTTTCTACCATGTGGGAGTCAGTTTTGTTTGTTATTCTTTAATCACAGTCGCAAAAAAATATTAATAAAAAGCTTTTCATATGAAAGGGAACGGTCAATTCGCAAAAATTTAGTACATAAGACATATGAAATCCAAAAACTCGTTATGACAAAGCTAGCAAAAGGTCACTGTAACCGAAACCGGCTAGGTGTATTTAATATTGAGGATGTATTTTTGAAAAGGGACCATTAGGTACATTAACCGTTAATTGATATTTTTTTTTGCTATTTTAGCACTTTTCACCCATATATTTCAGCATATCTTAAAAAAATATGCTTAGGAAAAATCATAAATGAAAGCATTTAATAAATTTAGTATTGATCGCCCAAAAGTGTTACGTCAGACGAAACTTCAATGCACTGGTAATGGTAACATCTCAAGTTTTTTTAATAGTCTAAATAATGTAAGTTGTTTTTAATAATCGAAATAATGAACTTATTTTTTTTTTATCTACCCTATTCTGCATGCCCAGTGAGTTTTACTCCCTTCGATCTTCACCTTTATGTGTAACAAAAAATTGCCTACGCAAAACTATAAAAGTCATGGTTATAAATAATTGGAAAACTCAGTTTTACTACGTCGATCTGTGGCCTCAATTCCCAAATAGAGATAACTTTGCGAGAAGTACAACAACTTTTTGACCCCAAAGTAAACTTCATAACAACTTCTTCAAATACTGGCTATGAGCAATCGAACAGTCAAAGGGAAAATAAAAATCGTCTTTTCTGAAACTCCTAAACTAAGATACTCAGTAAGAGCCATAACTACCAGAATTTTGTACCCTTGAATTTGTAGCTTACTCGTCAAGACTTAGTAAAAATAAATAAAAATAGCAAAAATTAATATATTTCATACAAGACACACTTTCGTATCAAAGTCAAAGTCAAAACGTTTATTTCCTTAGAAGCACATAGCCTACATGGACAGGTCAACTTAAAATTAATAAAACTAAATTGCTTAAATAACAAATATCAAGGAAATAACATTGTCTTGACAGTTCGCTTCAATGTTTTATACTGAGTTGAGAAGCGAATAGAACAACACAGCTTTATCAGTTATTACAATTTTGTAGTTATTACAATTTTGGAGTTCTTATTTATAGGTAACTATTATAAGTTTAACATTTACAATAAAAAAAAATGTTTGTCATATAAGGAAGCTATTATAACATGAGCATATCAGTCCCGGTCAACCAGAATTATTAGAGCCTGTTACTGTGGAACTAAGAACATCTATCCAAGCTGCATCATCCTTTATATAATCATTTATAGAGTAATACGCTTTTTTCATTAGACTTCTCTTAATAAATGATTTAAATTTTCTAATAGGAAGCTCTGTTACATTATGAGGAAGCTTATTATAAAAACGTACAGAGTAACCCATAAATGATTTGCCTAGTTTTTTTAGTCGGTAAGTAGGAATTAGTATTAGTATCTTGCAAACAAGTCCCCTTGTTTTTCCAAATAATCTTATCCATTCAAGTATGTCTGGTAGAGATGGTTCTTTAGTGATAAGACCATCATTACTCACATGAAGTGCTTATGTATTTTTTTTGTGTTTTAATAGTGAGCAATTAAAAATATTATATATTTTTTATAGAAAACTAGCGGCCCGCCTCGGCGTCGCGCGGGTTTAAAATTTTCCCGGAAATTATTCGAATTTATCTCGCCGTTAAAACCATCCTATCTCTCAAGTTAAAGGTGTGCGAATTTTATTATAATCGGTTATGAGGTTTAGGAGTCCATTGAGGACAAACATTGTGACACGAGATTTATATATTATATTAAGATATACATATAAAATTTTAATATATTTACTTACCAAAAAAAACATGAAATTTATGTTACCATTCTAATGACTTACACGAAAAAAAGTCATTTTAATATTGATATATAAATATTTCAGTTACCTAATCAGTTGTGTCAATCGGCACTCTGCGAGTCTTAGTTCTCTGAGGGTTAGAACCAAAGGGAATATGTATTTTCTCTTCTATTTTCGTCCCTATTGGCCCTAACCATTAAGGGAGGTTGGATCCATCCAATACACATTACCATTATGTAAGACTGGGGCTCTTTCACCATCCCTAAGTAATTAGTTGAGCTGTAACCGCAAATCAAAACCCTTAATTAATTTGCCTATTTCAAGACGTTATATAAATCACTAGCTGTGCCCCGCGGTGTTACCCGCGTTATAAGGTATTTTCCCGCGGAATGACGTTTTCCCGCGGTAAGAAGTAGCCTATGTTATTTTTCAGGCTCTAGAGATTCTGTGTACCAAATTTCATTTAAATCGGTTCAGTAGTTTTCGCGTGAAAGAGTAACAAACATCCATACATCCATACTTACAAACTTTCGCCTTTATAATAGTAGTAGGATCATGTGAAAAAAAATCATTTGACGTTAGATACTCTTAACTTCTACTTGTCAACTAACGATAATTTGGAAGTAGCTACATCACTTTACTTGGAAATTGAGAACAATGTCCTGTGTAAAAACATACGTTACCATAAAACATAACATTGATATAAAGTGGATTTGCCGATTTCAAGATGTTAAAGAAATCATAATGTGAAAAAAATCAATTGACAAAAGGTAACAATACTTAGCAATTAACGGCAAGTATTAACGGAAATTGTGAACGAGGTACTCCAAACAAGGGTTACCATAAAAAATAAAATTGATGAAAAGTAAGTTCTAAATTTAGCAGTATCTCAAACCCACAAAACAAAGCTAATCCTACTTAAGATCATTTTATCCACTTACGGCTAAAGTAATTAAAAGAAAGGCCTTTTTAAGGTGTCGGAAATGTAAACAGCACTTCAGTTAAGTGGGTCTGTAGAGACAACATACTGTGTTCTCGCAAAGCCCTCGCTTTGAAGTTTCCGTAAAAAGGCCCTTTTTGGGAACACACGACTGTTGTAATTATGAATACTCGTATTAACATTAAAGAGGAGTTTATTATTTTCATTTGTTTAGGACGACATTTTTTTTAAGGTATAGCTAGAATTGTCTGGGTGTATTTAATTGAATTTAGTTTATTTTTATTTATCTGTGAGTAGTATATTTTAGGTAGGGAGTTATTGTCTGGGTTGATTATAATTTATGTCAGCATCATCAGGAAAGCATTTTAGAGAATAATAATAATCGGATTAGGGTTTAGGACGTCGCCTATTTGACTCATGTACCTACTAACATAATTGTATTCAGGCGTTTACTTGTGGAAATCTATTGTAACTACGTATATGGAACCAAATATTAAGTACAAATATCGCACCCAACTTTTCCCTGGCATGTACGCATACTGGCTGGCATGTACTAACAATGTGTCTGTCTGTCTGTCTGTGGCATTCACCCGAACGGATGAAGCGATTACAATGTATTTTTTTTGTACGCCATGTACGATGTTAGCGCAAGTGTTCTTGGACATTTTGATGAAAATCGGATGATCCGTTTAAATGTTATGAGGGGTTAAAGTGGGGAAGAAAAACCGAATAACTGCAAATATACTCGAGTGGGGTCCCAAATGAGAGCGCGATACGTGCACATTACAAATAAGTATGACTTTTTAATAATAAGGGAATTAAGGTGTTGGAATCAGGGTTTTCTTATAATTTTCAATTTAGATTATTTCCTTTCATTTTCCTCTGTCAGCCGTTTTCCAGATCTCATCACATGATCCCATAAATAAACTAGTTTGTTTTATGCTCTTCACGCTGAGCATTATTATTCAAGCACTTTGCTGGAAATCTATAAAGTTCAGAAGCTGTATCAAAAACATGAAGTTTACTGCTTAAAACGTAGGTGGAACATCGACTAAATGAAAACCCCAATTAAGTTACTGAAAATACATGCTGTGTAAATTTTAGTCGTTCCGAGAAAGCTGAATTACAAGAGAATTTAGAATTAGTAACAACAAGCATTTTACTACACAAACAGAATATATAATCATAGTGTAGGAAGCGTTCTCAAAATTTTGACTACATTGCCGCTATCTCTGTACAATTTAAGCTATTTTATAGGTCATTAAGAGCATTTTAATGGTTAAGCTTATCATTTTAACCATTGAATATTTGCTTATCTTAATTAAAAGAGGTAAAGGGAAAAAAACTAATATAATAGTTTATTTTGCAAAGACAATTGTTTTATCTGACAATGGCTTCTGTATATTGTAAGTTAATACAAGTTTTATATTTATAATTGTATGTAAAACAAAAATAATATAAGGACAGTTTTAACTATCTTTAGTTGGGGACTAGAGACAGAAATAATTATAATAGACAAGTAAAATCAAAGAGAAAGCTTGTTACTTGACGAATCAATAAAAACATGTAAATTTTTACTTGAGTAGTAAAACACCTATGCCATATTTGTATCAAATTTTAATGACACCGTCTTGATAGCGGAAATTGAACAGCGAAAGAAATTATGAGATTCTAGGGACAAGGTTCGACGTTATCGCTAAGCGGATACTTCTGCAAAAACGTCGTTGGGCACTCCATATAGTACTAAGATAAGACTATCATTATTGGGGTCCAAAAGTTCTTGGATGGAGCCTCAAATGCGGGGTCGGACGTCAAATAAGTTTGACTCTTTAAATAAGCTCAACAGAAATTTGTTAGTTCTCGACGGTAGCAAACTAATAACCGAAATATTTGAATATTTGTTTTTTTCAGTAATTGAAGGAGATATTTATTATAATAGCTTTAGTAGAAACAAACCCACTATCATTTATATATATAATTTTTCCCTTGGTAAAAATTAGCTTTTGTCCTTTTCAGCTATAGAGCTACATATACTATTAATATCCGTACCAAATTTAACCCACAGCGGGCCTTGCTCGATATAATTATATTTTTTAATGTAAATTACACAATATTAATTATTGTGTAATTTACATTCTTACATATCAGAATAACACAGACGACTTCTTAACACGATATTAAACGTGGTTTATTAGCTATATGATTGTCAAATTTCAACTTTCATTCACTAATTTTTGAGTTTATTAAATTAAGTAGGTTCTTGATCCATTGACGGAGATATGAAGACAAATAACCAACGAGTTTTGTATTTTATAATATTTTGAAGGGTATAAAATTATTTAATTTTGATAGATCTAGCACCTTGGTTTAAGTAAATAATATCTTAAATACTGTATATAACTTATAAAATTAAAACACAATGTTATATGGCAATTCTCTACAAACAAGCCTACAAAGGAAACATTAACATTTATAAAATACAATCTTAAAAGCAACAGAAGGCAAATACAAATCATCAAAGAAAGTGGAAACCGTTTTGGTACATTTCCACAAACAGCCTTCGGCAATAATACCATAGCTCAAACAGTTGGTACAACAAAGTTTGGATTGAAAACAAAAAAATTGAAAATACGGTTATTAACTTTTATGTTCTTTTATGAGAAGGGAACAAGTCACCAATTATTTAGGGTTTATTCACACAACCGCCAATTCAGCAGAGTTTTTAAAATTCTTTTCATCCAAAATACCTCAGTGAAGACGAGTCATTAACCAGTGTGTTAATTGATAGATTCAGACGTTTCTTTGTGGAAATCCATTCTGAATACCAACTGTGGAGCTTCCTTTATTATTTTATACATTTATAAGGACATATATTGCAAACTGAAACTCGGTTGTTCTGTTAAAAAATTACTTTATGTGTAGCATATTATCTAGTTTTCTTTAATAGTACCAACCAGAAAATATTTTAATATGATTTTATAGCACGCAGAATTGTCAATAGAAATCTACAAATTGAAGTGGGTAGATTCTCATACAAACAACCGTACTAATCGGTAACTTCACTATCTGCCCACTCCGTGCTTGGGAAAATAAATTGCGTAGCAACCAATATAAAAAGTAGTTGCCTGGTGAAAAGAATATTCAGCATTAATAAAATGCTTTTGAAGTTATAACTGCTTATATGGTAAACCGCTTTGTTACGTAACGCGTTACGGCGTCAATCATTCTGGCTTCCCTTTCTCTCACGCATTCGGCAGCGGTAGGCAGACTTTTCTCTCACTAAACCCACAGCGCCGCATTTGACGATTAATAATTTATCACTTCTGTCGGCTGTCCCGACACCTCCTGTTTTATTTTATTTTTAACTAGTGGTCCGCCCCGGCTTTGCATGGGTTTTTATTCAATTTTTTTTTCCCGGCAATTATTCGACTTTTTCTCGCCTTTTAAACCTTCCCTAGAACTCCACGAACATTTCAAGACTATGATAAGATCAATCCGTTCAGCCGTTCTCGAGTTTTAATCAGAATAACGAACAACAATTCATTTTTATTTATATAGATTATAGTAGGGGAGCCCAAGATGCTAAATGGGGATTTCCTCGAGCGTCATGGGGCTCATATTTGGTGGAGGTACTTAGCTTGATACAAGGTATCGCCTGTAGAGGTATATTAATCTGCCGCGCTTGACTAAATCCCGAAATCCCCTCTTGGGCTCCCCTACCATTATATTCCGTATTGATTTTTGCTTTCTGTTATTATTTATAAAAGTAACTGCCATTATGTTCATGTACATATCATTTCTCATCGATCATAAGTAAACATAATACCGTAGTAAGGTACTAGTGAAAAGCCTTTGATATGCCCACACTATATCTATCAGGAGTGATTGATATTATTTGGTCAGTTTTATTATATTTGACAACATTTGCGCTCTATTGAACAGGAAATGTTAATTGAATTTACCGTTGATATACTGGGTGGACTTTTAATAAGGGCCGTACATTAATCTTTATAGATACAAGGAAATGTCCTTAGAAGACTATCTAAAACATTAGCAAACTTTCTTGCTTTGCTCTAAAGCTTTAATGCTCTGTATCTGTGTCTCTCTCTATTCAAATTGATTAAGCAAAGAATAGGTGTCCAGAATTTTTGGACCGGTAAAACGGACGGACTAAGCAGAATACTATTTTTTTTAATGAAGGTATAATGCCTTTTGCATACTATATAAGAGCAGATAATATTTTGAGAACATACTTGTTCGGAAACAAAAACATACCGCATTTAATCAAGCAATTTTCTTTTTAATGGATTTATGGTACCTGTGTGTCAAAGTTAGAAACTTGACTAGTTACCGAGTGGATCAAATGTAATTCTGGTGTTGAAACACACAAAAACATACAGTTCGAACTGAGAATCTTCTTTTTTCCTAGAAGGTCGGTTTAAAAGTGCAATGTTATCACATCCGTAATTCGAGAACATCAAGTTTCATTTAGTGATATACGCAATAAAAGTTTAATGTTTTTAAAAGCTTGACTGCAGACATAAATGTTTCGCCTTGAGTAAATCTACAGCGTAGCTCTACGGGTATTCTTTTACGATTGCGTCTACTGTGAATTCTGGCACATTTCCGGTTTATAAAATCCACGTTGGCTTACTGCTTACTGAACACGTGTGATTTTCAAAGATCATGGGATTAAATCTCGCAACATCACAGCCACAGCCACAGCTCTCAAAATAAAGGGGCGCAAACACTTTTTCACGAGATCTGGCATTAGCCCTGCTTTTGTTTTTATACTGGGCCCGTTACTAATTTGAACAGAATCAATATTCTTATTTTAAATTAGGGCTTTGAAAGTATATTCAAGTGCTTTTGAGTCCAGATGCTAGCACAAGTTCATATATATAACATCACTATGGATTTTACGCTTCGAAATGGAGACAGGGCAAGGCAATGCAACTCGTAAGTACGCATCTCCTGTACTACGAGTATACACATAATCTGTACTGAAGGCACTCAGGGTATTAACTCACTGTGCGCAGAATTACGAGTAGCCGGATCACCGCTCACACTCTAAATTATAAAACAACGATCAGTACCTACCCCGTGTTACCCACGTTTATGGATTTTCCCGCAGGCTCACATATTTTCCCATAAAACAACGATCAGTACCTACCCCGTGTTACCCACGTTTATGGATTTTCCCGCAGGCTCACATATTTTCCCATAAAACAACGATCAGTACCTACCCCGTGTTACCCACGTTTATGGATTTTCCCGCAGGCTCACATATTTTCCCATAAAACAACGATCAGTACCTACCCCGTGTTACCCACGTTTATGGATTTTCCCGCAGGCTCACATATTTTCCCATAAAACAACGATCAGTACCTACCCCGTGTTACCCACGTTTATGGATTTTCCCGCAGGCTCACATATTTTCCCATAAAACAACGATCAGTACCTACCCCGTGTTACCCACGTTTATGGATTTTCCCGCAGGCTCACATATTTTCCCATAAAACAACGATCAGTACCTACCCCGTGTTACCCACGTTTATGGATTTTCCCGCAGGCTCACATATTTTCCCATAAAACAACGATCAGTACCTACCCCGTGTTACCCACGTTTATGGATTTTCCCGCAGGCTCACATATTTTCCCATAAAACAACGATCAGTACCTACCCCGTGTTACCCACGTTTATAGATTTTCCCGCAGGCTCACATATTTTCCCACGGTAAGCCTATGTCACTTCTCAAACTTAAGAGAAGCTGTGTACCAAATTCTATTTTAAATCGTAAAATTATATATAGTGAATATAATGTATGTATGATCAGAAGGAAGTAACTGGTCCATATTGGTTACGTATAGCAAAGGACAGAGACATTTGGAAAGCCTTAGAGGAGGCTTTTGTCGAAAAACAAGCTGTAAAAAGGATTAAGAAAACAATTACAGACATAGGGAAATAGCTTAAGTTAATTTATATCTAATTTTAGTTACTATCATGTAAGTTATGTAAACAGCAATAAAGGCTTATTATATTTTCTTTTTTATTAATAATGTATAGGGTTTTCGATAAACTGTAGTAAAGAGTTAAAACTAGGATAGTGTTTTATTAAAATACTTGATTGTCACGCCACGGTCTAGTCCGTGTTTAGACGGGAACGACGTATTGTCCTATTGTCCCTCGATAAGTATGCTATCTAACAGTGAAAGAGTTATTCAAATCGGACCGGTAGTTCCTGAGATAAGCGCCTTCTAAGAAACAAACTATTCATGTCACAATGTTAGTTACCGTACTCCTCCGAAACGGCTTTACCGATTTTTACCAAATTTTATAGGTCTGAGAATCGGCTACTATCTCTTTTTCATTTTGCAAAACAACGTTTGCTGGGGTCAGATAGTAAGAATATTTTATATAACTTACAATTATCAGGACAGAGTGAGCCATCGAAGCCACACTCAGGAGTGTCAGGTGGTGGGTCTGTCCTCCCGCCCGCCCAGTGGATAGGGCGGTTCTCGATGAACTGCAGTGAGGAGTTCGCCGCTACGTATGTTGCTACCACCTGTAGACAAAAAAAAACGTCAAAACAAAACTAACTTAAGAACTTTTTTTTTTAACCTGCACCTCCGGATTATTTCCTGCATGCGAAGGTTACGGAAGCATCTTAATCTTTTTCTGCATAAAAAATGTAATAATAGTTTAACCTAAAGTAAGGTTTATCATCATCACCCTATTAACGTTCCCACTGCTGGGACACAGGGACTTCTCTCTTGACGAGAGAGCCTTAATTCACCACGCTGGCCAAGTGCGGGTTGGTGAATGTCACATTTCCTTCAAACTCTTTTAAAGTTATCAGAACATGCCGGTTTCCTCACGATGTTTGCCTTCACCGATAAAGCACGTGTTTAAAGCGCACATAAATTTCTCAAGAAGAAAAATCCAGAGGTGCGTGGCGGGGTTTGAACCCACGACCTTCGGAATGAAAGTCGAGTGTCCTCCCACTTAGCCAACACGGCTTTTTTTTTTTTTTTTTTAGGTTTATCACTTATTAAAAATAATGTACTGAAGAACCGTCGATTCGCAATCTATGTGATGTTTTTCAAGTAGTTTTACAATAGGTTAAGCTAGGAATGTTTTTTGGGTTGAGTGTGGATCAAAAAATAAAATATTTAGTGTGGGTTGACTATTTGGGGTGAAGATGGAAAATAGACATGTCCAAAATATGGGTTGTTCCATATTCAACCCATTACGAATTAATTAAGTCCTATTTACCACAAGTGACTCACTTGGTTAATGTAAATGGGAAAACGAATTTTGCCGGGTCAGCTCGCACAAAATATACCTCTGAGTCCTTGATATAGAAACATATCGACCCCGGCTTAAAACTTCGAACGTCAAATCTATCCATAGCCCATAATGTTCTAAATGCAGTCCCATTGATGACTTTCTATTTCCGTCCATCATAAATCTCATTATGTCGTGTCACGGACCACAAATACATATTAATGGCCCACGTCACTAACAAGCATTGACAGACTAAACTGTGGTTAAATCTGAGTTTTTGATGCAACTGGTACAAGTTTATATAATATATAAAATCTTCAAGTTCCCACATGTACCCACATGTCTAGAAAGTACCCCAAATTTGTATTGTAAAAAAATACCTAAAGGTTCACATATTATGTTCAAGAAACTGTTAATTTCAAGGTAAATAAGCTAAAAAGTATTGATTGAAGACCGCGGATTTGTTGCCTGTTTACGGTAGTGCATAAAACCATTTTGTCGTGTTTTGTAATGTGGTCCGGAGAAGCCATCTACATCGTCACTTTACATCAGGTGAGATTGTGGTCAAATGAACGCATAGCTAGCATAAAAAAAAAACCGCAGACCGCTCCAACTGCATTATTTTGCACTTATGTAAAACTATTTTTAACTTATTTAAAACAAAAATAATTTGAAAATGTGCTTTGGTCTTTTAGTCTTTATCGCAGTGAAAGTCTTTACGCCCAGGTAAGAGTTTTTTAGCCTCCTCATTTTAAACCTTAACCTAAATGAGTTTGTCATTCTTGAATAATGTATGGACATCATATTTAGAGATTTATTTTAGAAAATATGCCAAATAGATGAATAACATTTATTGTATATATATATCTTTGTAAAAACTATCAACACAGTAATTAATAATATCACGAACTCTCACCCGTATCTCGACATGAAACAAAACAATTACGAACAGGAAAAAACACAACTTTCGGAGTAGAATAAAACTAACACGGAACAAAGGTCGAAAGTGATGGGAAGCCATTTTATTTATTGCTCTACCTCTTCAGCGAGAATAATAATGTTTCTTTGTTTTATCTGTTGAAAAGGAACTTAAACTCGTGAGGGAATTAAAAAAAAACAATTCAGTAACTTGAGTTAAGAAGTTTAGTAAATTGCAATAAAATAAAACTTAATTTAAAATCTTTAAGTATTATTAGGTAAAGTACTGAAGCACCATTGTGAAATTTATCTTTAATGGTTTTGCCAGCACATTACAGGCTTGCGGCGCAAGAGGTAGCGGGTTCGGTTCCCGCCGAGGGGTCAAGTGTTTGTATGATCTGCAAGCATTTTCTCCTTGGTCTGGGTGTTTCTTATGTAAAATAAAAATATCTATGTACGAGTATGTATGACTATTATATTAAGTTATTCAGATGTCTAGTACCCGTAACACAAGCTAGGAGCTTACCACGGGGCTAGTGTTGTGTGGATTGTCCGGAAATATTTATTTCTATTTTCAATGTCAATTATTAAACATAATAATACTACTGAGTGAGTTATACATGGCAAGTCAAGTTTTACAATTTCTAAACGATTAGAAAAAAAAAATATAAATATTAAACAAATTTTAATTAGAAAAAAAAATACAATTGTTATTATTAATGTCTAGTGTTAGTTCAATGACCTACTATAAGGGGGCTTTCAATTTAAGCACTGGAAGCCATAGCATATTGTTTAAATGTACATATATAATTATATATATATATGTATATTTAAACAATATGCTATGGCTTCCAGTATATATATATAGTAGAAAAAATATCTATCATCGTTCACTACTAAAGAGAGATGGTAGAGATATACACTACTAATGCATGTCAGTGCAATTTAATTAGAACACGCAAATAAATCCGTTGAAGCGATAGGATTCCAAGCACCAAAGATCAATCTCATTTTGCCTTGGTCATTATTTGCCTGAACGTCCCAAGTATTCTGATTGTCTGAGAGTTAAGGTTGTTATGTTTTATCGAAGCCATAATTCAATTCAATTCTTTATTTGCTTATATATGTACACTTAATATAGCATAAGATATTATTCACTCACTTATTTATGTCAATATGTATTCCTTCAACGAACAATTATCAACATTATATTTCGACACTTCGTTAGCTACCGCATTGGCTTAGTTGCTTTGTGCAGTTAACGTGCGGAGCGTAAGAACACCTGGATCAAATCTTTGTAAGGCGTTACAATTTTTCCTCTATAGAATTTGAGTAAAAGGCTTAGAAATCGTGCATAGTGCTCAAAGTAAACTTTAGCTATTTGAAAAGGTACCAGCTTGCGATGCTGTGAGTACATGCACCCCGTAGAGGCACTGCAGATGGGATTACGTAATTAATAACAATCGTGAAATGTTGAAAGAGGAAGATAAATTACAATATGTTAATTAAACATAACAAATACAAATCAAGATAAGATAAAAGTATTTTTGCAAAGTATAGAATATTTTTTTAATAGGCAAATTCAGTTCAGTTTCTTGTTTTTGGCTACTGTGTTTATTTGGCGCAACTCTTAGGCTTTTGCTAAGTATACGAAGATATTTGTCTTGTCAGCGTTCTTATAATCCGTGTACAGGAATACAGGACGTGAAAATTAGCGGGCGAAGATTCGTGCACTTGGATAAGGTTTGTTCTCTCTACATTAAGACAAACAACAATTTTGAAGGAAAGAAGGTGTAGATACCCAAACGAATTGAAGTTAAACATCATCTTCGCCTTAATACATCGAATTGCAATGTTACCCGGCCACACACATCTCGTTAGCAAGAATATTCGTCGGCGAATGCTTATGTAGGTACCTGCTACATGTTGTCGTATAAGTTAAGGGTGCGCTAGGTTAGGTCAAGAGCGGAGCCTATAAGTGGGATATGACCTTTAGAAGCTCATCCTTCTTGTTATCTCGTGGGAATCAAATGCTTCGAAATGAATTAGTATTACGTTCACCTATTCCAATGAGATAGAGAAGTCTCAGTGTCCCAGCAGTGGGAACGTAAATAGAGTGATGATGATGATGATGATTCCAATGTTAATGGATTGAGATAAAACGATCGTAAAATGATATTTAATATTTGAGTTGAGAAATATTTATAAGCTGAATAAATATTTTAATAACGCAAATGTTTTTTTTTAATGTTTTTCAGAACTCCTCAGAACTCTGTGCTCCGTGATCGAATTTTGATGTTTCTTTTTAAAATGTTATAACTTCATAATAACCAATAGTCGTGTCTTGTTAGCGTCCCATTAAGTAAGAACCATTCATATTTTATGAAAATCGATAGAGTAGTTCTTAAGTTATATTAAAAATCGTCCTCATTTTAAACCAAATTTGGATGCGTCCGCGCATCGTATTTTTGACCATTTTAATTTTTCACAAATCTTAAATAAGCAGAAGGTTCTGATTTTGGCGTGTTTTTTTAGTTCTCGAGTCATTCAATGAATTTATATCGAAAAATTGTTCGAAAAATGTTGCGCCCACGAAAGAAGATGGGGGCAACATTCTTATGCCGGACTGTAAGATGTATAACGCATGAGAAGGGTAGATCCTTGCTCAAACCTAGCATTACTGCAAATGAAAAGAATCTAAAACCAAAAAAGATAACTGTGATTTAATTTCGCGCTGAGCTCAGATGTCAGAAGCTGTTTACCCGACCTCAAAATAGTAGGATAATTTCCATTGATGGGAATTTTTATGTTATTAGAATCCATACAATATCCTACTACTATTATAAAGGCGAAAGTTTGTAAGTATGGATGTATGGATGTTTGTTACTCTTTCACGTAAAAACTACTGAACCGATTTAAATGGAATTTGGTACACAGAATCTCTAGAGCCTGAAAAATAACATAGGCTACTTTTTACCGCGGGAAAACGTCATTCCGCGGGAAAATCCATTATAACGCGGGTAACACCGCGGGGCACAGCTAGTTATGAATAAAATGTTGTAGATAGCTCGAAAACTACTAAATCATTTGTTATAAACGTTTGATGGGTCGAATTTGAAAATAACAGCTTTGGTATAAGGAATCATGGAAATATTTTAGATATTTCTTTATTTGGTTTAATTAATGTAAATCCTTTCCAGAATCTGGGAGGAAAGCGGATTTTTTCGATATCCTTGCACACACAACACCTAGTTACGCACGATACACACATTTCCCTTCGCCTTAGTCTCGTAGACGAGAACAGACAACTGACTGTAAGCAGTATGACACATGAGAAGGGGCGATCCTTGCTCAACCCTAGAAGCATTACTGCAAATGAAAAGAATCTCACAAGGAACCAATAAAGATTACCTACTGTAATTTAATTTCCAGCTGAGCTTGGATGTCAGGAAGTTATTACCTAACATATATTATGGTCTTATTATAAAGGATATATATTTTGTTTCTCGTTAAAATTGAAACTGTTCATCCGTTGAAATATTATAAAACTATCTTCGTCGTAAACTTGACACGGGTAACGTTTGATTAACGGTAACGATATCATTTAACGGCGCCCGGGCCGCCGTTACGCGTTGCACGCGGTGTACGCGCTGAATGAGTTTTCGTTAAGAAGTTATGAATCACTTTAAAAATACGCGACAAATCTCTTCTTATTTCTTTTTAGTCGTTAAAAATAATGACGAGAACAACAGTTTCAATCTAAGGGAAGTCTCTGCTTAAAGCAAATAAATCCCGAGCTTATCGGAAATAAAGTAAAAAAAAAACAAACTTCATTGGAAATAACAAGGATCCGGGTGATCTAGTTAATATTACTTGCGTATTTGCTGAACCGATAATGATGTCACGTTTCAGGGAGATATTAATGTTATTGTCCTGCAAAAAAATTGGAGAATGTAGACTGGTTAATTTTTTGAGCAAAGAATTATGTATAGATATAAAATTTTGGGAAAACATTCTGCACAGGTACTGCTCGCGCACCGAAATTACTAAACAAACTTTTAACAAAAACCAAATCGTAAAATATTCGCCGTACTCGTCCTTACTGTAAGTGTAATGAACAAAATGAACGATTACAACATAAAAAATTAAAATAGAAAAGCCCATTATTCCATAACCATTATAGAGTTTTACATGTCAGTCATGTGTTTTTGTGTAATGCATAGATACATTTTAAGTGCATTTCAAATTGAATTAGTTCGATATGTCAAGTTAAACAATCAAACGAATTATCATTGCATGGATAAAAAAATTAATCTGAAAACTTAATGTGATTGAATATCGTTGTTATTTTCGTCAGCAGTTAGGACCCCTCTGGGGTAAAGGCCCTCCACAGCTCAAAAACAATATAAAAAAATACCGTCTATGTTGTAGATTATAATGTTGAATTGTCAAGTATTTTGATTATGTTATGACACACTTTTAACTGACTTAAAAGAAGGAGGTTTTGAATTCGACCGATTGACAGGTTTTTTATGTTTGTTACGCGATAATTTCGTATTTTGTGAACCTATTTTGAAAATTCTTGTTTTATTCGTAAGGGTAGCTACTCTTGTTGAATGGGCCTAGTGTCACCATGTCAAAATCTGATGATGGAATCCCAGAGAAGTCGAGACCAAACCTGTTGCTTTATTTATGTTGAATGCGGTTTTTTATACGCCGTTTATAATTTATTTATTGTGACCATTGTTGATCAATTGCATAATTGTCAATATCGCATGAGTTTCAGTTTTCGCAAAAGTTAAACACTATTTGGTGGCAAGATTTTGCTCATATTTTAGCCTATACGTAATATCTATAATCATCATCATCATCCTGCCCTTGTCCCACACTATGTGGGGTCTGCACAACATGTGTTTTTCTTCTATTTCCCTCTATCACGAAATATCTATAATATTTCCAAGGATAATCCGACAATATGTTATGAATGTCACACCCAGCAATACGATTCCAGCATCATAACTCTCACACTTGTCTGAGCACGTTGCGTCGACATTGTTTAGTTTGCGCTAACTGGATCGCGCTGGAGTGACAGTAATGCGATTAGGAACTTGCCTCTTATCTGTTTTATTTGAGACAGAGTGCAGATATGATGGAAGGAGAAGTTTGATAAAATTCAAAAATATAAATCGTTTTGTTTTCAAAAAGGTCTCATAACAGTACTATATTCGTTTATTTCAATTTAAACTATTTGTTTTTAACAAATTGTTTTTGTAAAACGAGGTGATATTTTGTTTAACGTGTGTCTGTCTATCTGACCGTGGCATTGTAGCTCCCAAACGTATGAATCTTTTGATTCTGTTTATATTGTTTGAAAGAAAGGAGAGTGATCTTCGCTGTGATTCATAAAGAACGGTAACCGTTTCAAAGATATGAAGTGGCAATGAAAAATTTAATCTTGACATACACATACGAGTATATACCCATGTTGGGTATTAAATGAATACATCAAGACACTCTTTATTGCAGATTTGTATTGCAGCTCTTCAAATCCGCCTTTTTCGAAGTACCCGCTTGAAGCATGGAACAAAGGAATGGGCGTTGTTCTTTATGAAAAGGACAGTATATTTTAAGTGTTACGGACCCATCTTGCTTTTGAGACATGTTAAATAAGATAAATAAAAGTCATAATTTAATCCTTGATGAAGTAATTTTTTGTAAATTTTTAATATTTTGGAAATTTATAATACTGTTGAACAAAGTGTAATTTGTTGAATTAGACTAAACCCACTGAATCAACATCATTGGAACCCACGGAGAGGATTAATTATTTGTCTAAGCAAAGGTAACCCAGACACAACGATAAGGTAACAATAGTTATTTGTTATACAGGAGTGCAAAGTTACGTTTTAACCGCGTGCACAATTTTGATGTTGAAATGGAAAAGATTTAATCATGTTTTGCATTAACCTTATCCTCTAGAGGAAAAGACGGCTTTTGCTCTCAGATATCTACGAGCAAAAGTACACTTTCGCAGATGGGGGGATGAAAAAGAATATATTGCCCTCTCTATTCATTCATTACTCTTTGCTACCCAATAGCAAAACAGTGGATATTTGTCTAACGACTCGCCCTGAATTGGTTTTAGGTGCTTGTCCCGAGTGATTGTAAGGAGCTCGTAAACCACTATTTATCTTTGAATCAAACAAACAAACCTGGATTAATGTTAGATATTAGTTTGCTCTTGATCTATGGGTGTTTTTGTCTAAGAACACGACATTTAGACCAATGACTAATAGACTTTTCTCTCCTATATAATTTATGTAAATTATATTATACATTAGCTTTACACGACAAGTGCCCGTATTTTTGCATTTTTTTTGAACAACCTACATATTATAGGTTTAAGTTTTACATATAAGGTTTGTTTGTTTGATTCAAAGATAAATAGTGGTTTACACTGTAACGTCCAGCGCCCGCGGCGTAACTAGGGACTAACGTCCCAGCCCGCGTTACGCGAGCGGTGCGTGACACGCTGCGCGATTTTTCCGTTAAAACTATTTATCACATAAAAAGTACTAAACCTATTTCAAAACCAAAAATGTATTTATTTTCTTTATTATAATTATATAAACTTGAATAATAATATGAATCATCGTACCTACATCTTCATTTACTAAAAAATTATCAAAAATAGGATGGTAGCATTTTTAGACTGATTTGGAGACCTATTTTGATAAATTTATTTAAAATACTTCCTCTGAACATTTAATTATTATTTTGGTACCGTTTTAACGGGGTTGGAGTCTAGTTTTTTCAATAACATATTAAATTTTAATACAGATATCACAAGTAAATCATAAAGAAATTAACTTGCGAAAAATAGGAAAATGGCGAAAATTTTTCTCACTTTATTGTCAAAATATTTTTTTTTTCATAATTTTTGTTGCCGGGTATGGGTTTTTCTAATTAGAATTTAGTAGAATAATTATTGACAATGACATCTGACATTGACATTAGCAACTTGTCTGATTAGAAAATAAAGAAAATCCGAAATAAAAAAACCAAAAACAATCACTCGGGTCAAGCACCTAAAACCAATTCAGGGCGTTTATTACGTAGCGCACACTAGACAACACGCGACAGCGACTTCTCAGCGATTTGACGCGACGATCTCATATATTTCTTAAAAGCTTCGCATACATGGCGTCTCACGATATACATAATGCGTCAGGTAATAATATCACGTGATAGGTTTTCTAGATAGGTAAAGGCAACTCTCGAATGGAGACTGGATTGACAAGTGCGATGTCGGATGTCTACTACCAACTAAATATATGTAGATGGACGAAAGACAAGGTTTAGGTTTCGGGTAGCGAGTTTTTCAATATTTGTGACTGTTCGAAAACATTTGATACAGATAAGTTTTCTTTTTATGGGTTTACAAGAATTTAAGAATCCATACGTCAATCATATCGTCAGCGTTAGCTGCATTTAACTAAAAGTTTCTAAGTCTGATACTTTTATTGATAGCCGGCTGAAATATATTTTGATTTTGATAAATGTTACGCACCAAATACAATTGCTATTTCGATCATTTAAAAATGGACAAAAATAATTAAACAATATTTGAAATATTATATTAGTTTCAAACCTAAAAATCTATAAGATACCCTGCCCCAAGCATACATTTATTTCTCCTTTTGTTTTTCGCTAAACATGACCACAATTATTTTAGATAGGTATTACAAGGAAAATAGAAACATTTCATTTCGCCCTGGGCTGAACATTTTATAAATGTTAGGTACAACATTTTCGTATGTTATATCAGTAGGCGTTTTAGGATTAAACTGAATAATCAACATGCAATTTTTTTATCCTTAATATAAACGGAATAACCCTGTTATTTTTATTACCTCCTAGATAAGAAAAAAATGTAATGAAATATCTTTTTAGAACTGTCATGTTTTTATCAGAATAAATAATTTAGTATTCTTATCAAAAAAATAACTAAAAAACCCCCCTCGGACCAAATGCAAAAGTGGTTTTAGCGGGGTTTTTACAAACATGCATTCATTAATTACCAATAATTAATAAATATTTAAAGTGCTTGGATTGCTTATAATTATTATATTATGCTCGGTATCACTGAAAAACATTTCGGATTCAGATTCGAATTATTCGGAGATTAGCGCGTTTAAACAAGCTTCTTCTTCAGCTATATAATATAAGAATAGTTAGGTACTATGTAGATTCTTCTTTTCACGCGATATCCTAAAATTAAGGTTAGTATTTTTTTTAAGTTTATCTTATTTCATATAAAATAAAGTAAGATAATAATAGATAAAATACTACGGGGCTCGGACATATTTGTCTCCATTTTCTATTTATTTTAGTACAAATATATTGACACGTGTTTGTAGAAACTTGCAATTTAAAATGAAGCAACTTCAGTTCATAATGTAAGCATCCGTTTCCGCTCGCTAGTAATGTAACCTGATTCTCCCACAGCTAGGTTTGAAGATCCTCGGAACTATATACAGATACTAGTTCTACTCAAAGTTCAAACACAGTTGAGCACACACAACTAATACGAATAGTTGATAGTTTGGAGCACGAGAACATAGAAAATAAATTATAAGTAAACAGTCTAAAGACAATTTGGAAACATAGAATCAGATTTTACTGACTTAGGTGCCTACGGATACTTCTACGTGCAGAACTTTTTAAAATATCTTTATCTTCTTATAATTATATAAAAATGAATCGCAAAATGTGTTGCAAAGCGCATAACTCAACAACGCCTGGACCATGTTTGCCTTTTTTATTTAAATGTTCGTTGGAGTTCAAGGATGGTTTTTAAGGCGAAAAAAATTCGAATAATTGCCGGGAAAACGTTAAAATTACCTGTGCGAAGCGGGGCGGGCCACTAGAGTTAATATTATAAAAAAGGAAATTTATACAAATACAGTGTTAATGAAATCCTAAATCTATGTGTTCTAAAGAGTCACATTTTAGATTATTTATCAAACTTACAAAAATATAAATATTATAATATCACGCATTATACTACATAATACATTCGGAACTGAATGCGCTCATTTTGTAAATAAAATCCAACGGAACTATTGTATCGGAAGGTCCGGGAAGTGTGTAGGCCGTTTCGTTTGCCTATACATATATCTAACCATCGATCTATATAGGTATCATCATACTTAGATATTACCTCTATTATGGGAGAGATAAAATATATGAAAGAATATATAAATAAGGGAGTTATTTTGACACATTTGTAAGTCGTGAAGAATTTTACAGTTCCAAAAAAACAATGGTATATGGTTATAAGTTTGAATTCAATTCATATGAAAACTTGTATCGAGTAACATACCATGATTTGACGGATTATGTGTTTTCCGATACTTCAAAAAATCTTCAAATCATGGTATTTTACCCGTTTCAAGTTCTTATATAGTTAAAAACCATTATTATTAAAACTATTTTAGACAGTTCATATGAGCTATTCTTTTTTTATCAAACAGAAGCCGTATTGGCTTAGGTTATTTTTTAATAGATTATTAAACACAATAAGTTAAATTAAAAAAGCTGATAAAAAGACGATATTTAAATTCGTAGATAATCTAGTCTCGAGACTGCTCAATTACTTCAGCAATATTTATTTACCTTCTAATCAAATCTTGGAGTTGAATAAAAATATTCTACGCCACTCATCATTATTCCCAGTCTCACCTCCATTCCGTATCTACGGAATTGCAGCTTCGTTCGTGATAAACGTAATACTCCCGGGAGGTCCTTTTAACAGTACATTTTGGTCACGTCGCCGGGATTCCTTACGTAGGTGTGAACTATACGTGGGTCACTTTGCTTTATGCCAAAATGCTTAAGAGCCGCAAACGGTGCCGCGACCGCAACGATTCACAACACAGCCGCGCCGCCGCCGCCATTCCCTCCGCCTCCCTGTTTACTTTGCTATTCATAACTAGCAATGTTACTTATGATTGTAGTGTTTAAAAGTGTGTTCGTGCTGAGTGAAATGTCCATGAAAACTGTAACATTAAGTGAAATGTAAATATATTTCTCTTGTAAGTGAATGGAGGTAGTTCTTAAGAGAAATCAATGATCTTAAACCCGGATGTTCTTAGTAACTACCAATGTGTTTGTAGGAACTTGCGCCAGATATCTCTTGGATGCTAAATGTAGCAGAAATCATTTAACTATAGATTTATTGTATACACGAAAATTACTACACAAAAGATAGTGAGAGCGCGGCGGCAGAACGCTGCTTATGCAATGTCGTACGTTGATTCGCTTGGTTCTAGATACTACTCATGCGACCTACATAGTACAAATGTTGATGCTGCTGAGGCGTTCGAAATTAATCGAACAGTATTACTAACAGCCATGTAGTGGTCCGGTAAAATACCTTTGACGGCGCGGCGCCGGCGTCAACGCGCTTGTACAGCGGTCCGGCGGCGGCGGCAAGGTGTGCAGGAGGGTTAAGGAAGAACCGCTCAAATCTCGCTAGAGATATATGAAAAAGTTTATTCACGCAGTATGGAATACGAAATTCGAATTTTTGGATAGCCATATCGACAAGGACGCAATAAATTTTGTGTTTTTCAGTGGCGCAGAAGGGTGACATGTTTGTGATTAAGGCGTAAGGCTGTGGTTTTATTGAGTATTTATGATTTGCTAGCAATAATAATGATGATATAATGTATTCTAAATTAATAATTGTATTAAAACGTACTTACTACTAGCATACTTTAGACAAGATTTCATCATCATCATCATCTTCCTGACCTTGTCCCACGCTATGTGGGGTCGGCACAACCTAATGTGTTTTCTTCCATTACCCTCTATCACCCGTCATCTCAACACGCACGCCTTTCTTACACATACCTTCTTTCACACAGTCCATCCATCTTTTCTTTGGCATCCCTCTTAGACAAGATTTATAATTAAAAATTTTGTCTTTTTAATCATTCGGCTCTTTTTTCCCCTCAATTTTATGAATTTCGAAATCTTCATGTGAAATGAACCCGAAATAGTCGCAGAGTACTGCATGAATACCTGGACCCAATTTGCACGCTTTGAGCCAAGCGGTAACGCCAATTTAGGTGGTGTTTGCCAACATAGCGGAACATTTGTTTCGTCCTATTTGACTTAGGGGAATACCGAAGCTCACATTTATTTCTACATGTCAGAGCCAGAAAGAGGGTTATGTTTCTTGAGGGTAGCGATAATTGCTTCGCACTATTTAAGCTTGAGAGATTTTCTTTTTATGAAGCTTCTAAAATAAAGATGCTACAAGAATATTATGATCTAGCCATTATAGAGGCTAATTAGTAATTTTACAATGACTTAAATTGCTACGTACAGTAAAATAAAGAATGTGTCCATTAACTCGTTGCTTATTGTCTCTATTCAAGGGGAAGACACTATGTTCTTGTGTTCTTTGTAATTATTATCTACACTCACTGCACTAACATTGACACTTTATAATTTAAAACAAGCTTGAGAGATGTCGATAGATTTGCATTCACGGGTATAATCAAATAAAAAACCAAATTATATTCCCAAAATAATGACAACAGTTGGGTTATACTGTCTCTTAAATTATGCTTGTTCAATACGTTTTATATGAGTTTTCCTTTTTTTAAATTATGCCCTTCTTGAGAAAAGCTGGATGTCAAATTACATAAAATGTGAATGTTTATTATAGACTAGTTTTTCGCGCCAGGAACGTAAATTCCCCTGGTTAGGTATGCTATTTCTTTCTAGCTAAATAAGAGAACGCGTTTATCTTTGGAACTACTGGTTCGAATTGAATAATTATTTCACCGTTATATAGCCAATTTATCGAGAAAGGCTACTTACATCTTGGTACTTTTTACCGCGGGCAAATCCATGGCGTGAAACGCTACTTTATTAAGTAAGTGAACGGCTGTAAGTGTGAAATGAGTAAACCTGTTTTATTTATAGTAGTAGTAGCTTTGTAACTATTTCACCTTTATTAAGACGACGTTTCTAAGCTGTGGCTTTCTCGGTTTTCCTGTTTAACTAACAAAGGAATAATTAAAGTTGTATGTGGTTTACTTCAAAGGATCTAGTCAGTAATGTCTGAAAAATCTCTTTTGTATAACATAATTTTTATTTTAATGAGGTGCTCTTTACGTCTTACACGTTCAGGCTTTAAGACCTTAAGGTTAATATAAAGATAGGTGCCAGTGATGTAAAATGTAAATGAAGTAATTAACACCCGCTCCAAACGGGGTGTTAATTACTTAGTTATGTTATAAGCTGAATGTGTGTATAGGTCTGTCTGTCTGTCTGTGGCACAGTAGCTACTAAACGAAGGAACCGATTTCGATTCGGTTTCTTTTGCTTATAAGATAGTTTAGCGGAGAGTGTTCTAAGCGATGTTTCATAAAAATCAGTTAACCCGTTGCAAAGATATGAGGAACTATAATGGTAATGAAAAATCTAATGTTTTTGTTTGTTTTGGGTACCAAATGAAAGCTCATAACTTATAAACCTTTTTATGTTTTTTACAAAGTGATAAACCCCACTTATAGGTTGAAACCAATATTCTAAAGTTGTGCAGAAAAAATTAAGACGAAGTAACGTAGCTTGCCAGAGCGAGATGCGGGACTCGAACCCACGTCTTCCATTATACGCATGGATGTTCTAACCAACTAAACTAACCTCGCCACTACGTCATCGCTTCAATTTCTTCGACACTTGCAACTACGAGTTACGCCTCGTACTAGCGACATCTAGTAGAACATCCTAGAACTATTCTACTTCCATAGCTGATATTTCAATTCAGATTCAATGGAAATTGATGACGCTCTTGCTTATTATAAACCTTTTTATGTTTTTTACAAAGTGATAAACCCCACTTATAGGTTGAAACTAATATTCTAAAGTTGTGCAGAAAAAATTAAGACGAAGTAACGTAGCTTGCCAGAGCGAGATGCGGGACTCGAACCCATAACTTATAAGTTATAAAACAGCATGTTTTATGGAAATCGGTTTAGCCATTAGAATGATATGATTAGTGAATGTTTTCAAATACTCGGGTAGAATAAGGTTCATTAGGGGTTTAATGACAATTCATTGTTAATTGTTACCTGAATATGCTGTGTAGGGTTTTTTTTTATTTTCAATATAATCTCGTTTATTGCCAGTGGGCGTAATCCGCTTTAGAAGCAGAAGGTAACGGAATTTAATTTCCGTTCTGTGACCAGATTTTGTATAATCTACAATTGATGATTCTTTACCTGAGCATTTTCATTGTTTTATTTATTATAACTTTTAACAAATAAATGAATGCGGGCCTCGTAATGATTTCAATAATAAGAGTTATCAACGTTTCATCAAGAAATTATACATAATAATAACTTAATTTTGAAAGTCAATTCCACTCTAACTTGGCTAGACTTCGGCCATTTCTAAATGAGCTAAATGGTTCGATTTTAGTATATTAAAATATATTGATGGAAAATCCACACAACAATATCTAGCCCCACGGTAAGGTCTTAGCTTTTGTAACGGGTACAAGACATCTAATATAATAATACTTCATGATAATTTTAGACATACATACAAAGATATTTTTTTAACATATAAAACACCCAGACCAAGGATAAAGTGCTTGCAGAACATACAAGCACTAACCCTTCAATGTATATATAGTATATCTTCATAATTGGCACCTCCTTGATCACCGACTTGTTTACTAAGACCGTAAAGTAAAATATTGCTCTGTAAGGTCGCATAAATTTATCCGGAAACTCTAATAGGCGTTTGCGGCTTAAATTCAAAGGTACACCTGTCTTTAACAAATTATACGAACATCTGGGACAAAACAATTGCAATATTTCAAGCGCACGGAGCATGAAGAAACTTTGTCTCCCAACTTCCGTTAAAGTTTCAAACTTTACAGATATGTGCTAAAAATTCTGAGCTCTGCAAGGATCGTTTTGTGATTCGTATTCTCATGACTTTGGTCGTAATTTTTCTTCAGAATTAAATGAGAATTTAACTTTCATAACTATTGTTTTGTATAATATAAGTCTATAATAAATTCCTAAGGAAAATAACTAAGTTTAAAATTTATTAATTACTTATACATATCAGAATTTGGAAGCCGTGTTGGCTAAATGGGAGGACACTCGACTTTCATTCCAAAGGTCGTGGGTTCAAACCCCGCCGCTCACCTCTGGATTTTTCTTCTTGAGACATTTATGTGCGTTTTAAACACGTGCTTTAACGGTGAAGGCAAACATCGCGAGGAAACCGGCATGTTCTGAGAACTTTAAAGAGTTTGAAGGACATGTGACATTCACTAACCCGTACTTGGCCAGCGTGGTGAATTAAGGCCTAATCTCTCTCGCCTAGAGAGAAGTCCCTGTGTCCCAGCAGTGGGAACGTTAGTAGGGTGATGATGATGATCAGAATTTGGTATAAATCAAAGTTTTGTAGTTAAATGTCATTACAATAGATATAACCTTCAAAATTATCATGATTATCAACACTATTTAGATTTATAACGGAATATAAATTACCATCTTTTTCTGAGTTTTTTTACGAGACGATGCATCACTAGGAGTTGGGACCCATTTCACACCGAATAACACACTATCACCGCACACAATACTGACGGTGTCTAAATATCATCAATCATCAAAGCACCTAAATGATAAACCTATCCCTTTTGTATGAAATGTTTTAAGTTAAGTTTGGTTAGTCCTCATTATCTAATCTGATACTTTCAAAATTGATCTCCACGATACAGGCTTTGCCTAGTGTTCTATAAACTGTAATTGTTTCTATAAACTGTAATTGTTCTGTTAAATAAACCTTTTTCATTATTTTTTCATTCATTAAATCAATTATGTCAAAAAGTCACTAAACAAGATTGTTATGAAAATAATTGTAGTTCAAAAGAAACTTACCTCAAACTTGCTCGTTTCCGGGTTCATATCGAGCAGAGAATAAGACGCCACTCGATCTCCATTATCGTTGATAACAACTTCTCCCGTGATTCCTGTAAGAGTAGATAAGTTAATTTTGGACATTATGATGTTTGCCTTTGGGTATCTCTTCGCTTGTATTCTATTTTTGGATCGCAAGGCTTAACTAGATAAGGCTAATAGAAAGGTAGGAAATAATTTGGACTAGAATGTTGCTTTTCGATTGGAGCTTGATTTTTTGGCTCTTTAGTCGACTGGGCTAATAATGAACACAGGCCTAGTGGTGCCGATTGACTTTATAAAATAATGTGTTCCATGCATTTTCCTACTTCAGGTTCACGGAAAGTTGTAATGAAATAAACATGTTTTTTTCCAGATTAAACTCTATGTCCTTCTCCACATACCCATCTAGGTTTAAACATGCAAATTTCAAGTAGTTTTTTTTGGGATAAAAGCCAATGTTCTATTTCAAGCTATAATCCTTCATAATATCAAATTTTAGGCAAATAGGTTCATAATAATGTGCACACACACATTATTAGGTTGATATTATGAGTTGTAATTCTTTTATGTAATAAACATAACATCATACCGTAAACCACCAATTATTATTATTATTATATAATACTAGCTGACCCCAGCAAACGTTGTTTTGCAATATGAAAAATAGAATTTGGCCGATTCTCAGACCTACTCAATATGCTCACAAAATTTCATGAGAATCTGTCAAGCCGTTTCGGAGGAGTACGGGAACGAACATTGTGGAGTGCTTACCCGTTCAACCCATGATTTTTCTACCCAATAATATTTTTACCCCTTCAACCCATAACATATGCCCCGTTCTACCCAAAATCGGAGTCACAGTGTATTCTAAATAGTACAGACACCGTACCGTAATCCGTATATCTTTATATATACAATTCTTCTGTGAGTGTGTATGTCACCGAACTTCTCTCAAACGACTGGACCGATTTTGATGAATTTTTTTGTGTGTGTTCAAGGGGATCTGGGAATGGTTTAGATTCACAATTTTGTCCGCTGGACAATGTTTTTTTACTTAATTTTCAATTTATTAGTAGTTGTTGATTTTGGATATTTGATCCCGCGAGATAATCCAAAAACACGGGCAACGCCGTGACGTGTATAGCTTGTTATTATATATAAATCTTGTACGTGTGCTAGTCATTGAAAACCTCCTAAACGGCTGGACCGATTTTACGAAACGAGTGCACGTGCAACACCTAGAAAAATGAAGGAAGGAGAACTTGTTGTATGTACAATAGATAATCCAATCAACAACGGTAAGTAAGGATTACCATTGTTTTTCTTATCTATTGAGGTAGTGTATGGATTTAGCTACACGAAAAATTTCAGTGGGACATTGTTTAGAAAAACTGTCAACTTTTGTATCTTAAATGTGTTTGTTTTATCTATGTGTGTTGAATAATTTAGATGATTTTTATTTATGTTAATCAAGAACATATTTTTATATCTATTATACCATCGATAGGTTTTATATGGTTTAATTGTACCTATTGTTACGTATTATATATTTTATTGAATTAAAAATGTGTACCTTTCCGTATCCGAGTGTTTAAAATATGTCATCACGAAAAAAAATAGATTTTGCATGACTGATATTTTGTACCAAGATAACTTAGAAAAGTAACTTTATATTTACCTACCAAACCTGAATCTGAAGAGTGATGAACTATTTTTTATAATATTATTATTTTATTATGTTTGTTTCTTTAAAGGTTGATTATTTTTATTATTAGACTAGTAGACAAATATTTAACTGACTATTATCTAAACAATAAAAAAATATTAATAATGAAATATTTTTAATGAATTTCTGCATTTTTTGTCTAATGTAATGAATGACCCTGCTTCTTTAGTATTTCACTATGACATTTATTTGAATTCAAACAATAGAAATTAGGAATAAGTAGGTGTGGGTGGAACGGGTAACTTGAATCTATTGTTTTGGGTTGAACGGAGCAAAATACCTATTGGGTAGAAACATTTTGGGTCGAACGGGTAAGCACTCACATTGTGACACGAGAATGTTATATATAAAATTTCCAAACTATTCACAGCATCGATTCCCGCTGGGGGAACAGATTTTGTACGATATACAATTTATATATTTATTGTAGTTTGTTAGAAGTAAAGGAACACGACCTCTGTGGCTCGGTGGGCGAACGTCCGCCTGAGGCGCAGGAGGTTGCGGGTTCGATTCCCGCCGGGGGACCAGATTTTGTACGATCTACAATTTCTGGTTTCGGGTCTGGGTGTTTTCTATGTATCATATGTATGTATTTACAAAAAAAAATGTATCTATGTAGTATATCAGTCACCTAACACCCATAGTACAAGCTCTGCTTAGTTTGGGGTTAGGTGATGCTGTGTGAGTAGTCCGGAAATATATAAAAATATAATATAACACTGCTGACATAATAATGTTTAACTGTGTTGCTATTCGACTGCAAATCAGCAGGAATATATTCGTCCAACTTTAATACTATTATGAACTCGTGCTAGAATAGTTAGGCTATCAAAATTTGCGTCTAAACTCGTTTAACTCGCGGGTTCAGTTTGAAAATTGTGTTAAAAGTTTAATATTTCATATACGCTCATACTAGTCTGAGGTGCTTTGAAACCGCATGAAAGAGCACAAAGAAGAACAAAACAGTTTTATTCGTTGTTTAGAAACTTTAACAGACATATAATGGGTTACGAAAATCTCTATGCTAGCTAAAGTTTTATCATAATTTATATGGAGGAATTAATTTATGTTATGACTAGGTATTATTTTATAATTTGTCCTATTTTGTCACAAGACTATTGTTTTCATGCACTTTGTCTATACCTGGTTAACCTAATTGTAGCAGGTCTCCTGTAATACAGGATTGCCTCGTGCTAAGTAAAATTGGTAAATAAATATTTTTGTATTTGTATTTTGTATTATCTATTATACTTATATTACTAGCGGTCCGCCCTCGCTTCAAACCTAGTTGACCGTATTGTGAATCTAAACCATTCTCGAACCGAATAAATACACACAAAAACTTCATAATATCGGTACAGCCGTTAAGGAGGAGTTCAATGACTAACACACGTACAGAAGATTTATATATATATATTGAGAAAGCTGAAGAGTTTATTTGTTTGTTTGTCCGCTAATCTAAGGAAATACTAGTCCGTTTTCAAAAATATTTTTTTTTAGAAATCCCATTTATTTAAAAAGGCGTCGTTGTTGCACGGGAATATCTATGAAACACAATCATTCAGTTATAATATTTTTGTATTTAAATGCCTACCTATCCATCTATCCAAATGTTGCCGGGAAGAGATCGCTTTTAGCGATATGGTCACCGATTGTACAACTAGTAAATTGGCTATTTATTGTTATTTTTAAGTTAGTATGTAAGTATTAGTGTGCTATAAAGAAATTAACTTTATATCTATCTATGTTTTATAAGGTCGATAAGCAAAGTCAAATGTGACTGAACTATTACCATATTCATTTATTTGTAGGAAAAACAATACTGCTACAATTAACATTTTCAAATAATTAGCAACAGAAAGCTAATTAATGATTATTACGGATTTTACATCCCGTATATTCAATTCATTTGATATATAATTTTCTAGTTACCTATCTATGCATCCAGTTATTATAACATTTATCTGTGCTATTTCCCAAAGGTTAAATAAATAAATAAATTACAATTCTGTATTACACATCACGGTGTTGGCTTCGCTTAATATTATAGAACCTTAGCAGCAATACTCCCTGCTGCTGTATTACCTGATACCTACAAACTGAGTATCTTCAAGTCAAGAGTGAATAGGTACCTTCTAGATCTATCCTCGTCCAAGTCGACACTTACTATCAGGTGAGATTGTGGAGAAACAAAGATCTATCCGTCCATAAAAAAATACGGGGTACACTTAATTCAACTGAGTTAATTCACCCAGGTGCATTAACCCGCGAGCACTCGCGCTATGAGCATTTTGCTCACAGTAAATTAAAAACATTTGAAAAGTTTTGTTTTTTTGTTTTATCTTCTAAGACTGCCTTAAAAGACTGGCAAATTAGTTCCTATGATTGTTCATTAAAATAAAAAAGATTAATATTGTTAACTTGTTGAATATATATTTTGTAAAATAAATAATGTGCATTCTATTTAATAAAATATATTTTAATTCATATTTTTTGGTAAAACTTGTATTTATTGACATTCATAAACGTGAGCAAAATGCTCTACACGCGAGTGCTGATGTAATTTCTTGAGGCGCGAGTACTGGCGGGTTAAGTATACTTTTAGTAGACTTTATTTACCCAGGTGTCTACGGGTGCATTATGTCTACTATATTAGTAGACTCTATTCACCTAGATACACATCATTCGAGATATCACTATCATAAAGTCCAAGGATGGCGGAGATCATAGTCGCAAATAATCTTTGATAACTTTAAATCAATGAGTATATACAAAAGTAATTGCTAAGAATTGACTATAGGCAATTATACTCGTAGATATAATCATAGATTAAACGTAATCACAGTTATTTAAGACATTAAATTCCTACCTAAATGTGTTTGTATTAGATCAGGAAGAGTTCAAGTAAGTAACTCATACCTTTGAGATAACAATTAGTATTTTGTGTCCAATTCAATTAATTTATTTCACTTTTGGGACATTAAAGAACACTTAGTAACGTCACTAATTATATACATTATTATTTAAAAACGAATTAAAATAATCAATTAATAGTGCAGCTGAACAGTCGCTTTGTCAAAGTATGTAGAAGCAGCTGTAAAGAGGCCTTGTCAAATTTGTCATACACAATGCTAGAATATACAATAAACAATTATTTTTAACTAAATATAGGTATGAAAACAGCTGTTATAATATGGAAACACCTTAGCACCAAAGTAAAATTCTATTTTATTTTACAGAAAGACGGTACAAATCATCATCTTCCTGACCTTATCCCACTTTACGTGGGGTCGGCACAACATGTTTTCTCTTTCCATTTCCCTCTATCACCCGTCATCTCAACACTCACCTCTTTCTTACACATATCACCTTTCACACAGTCCATCCATCTTTTCTTCGGCCTACCTCTTCTCACATATCCATCGACATACATATCTAAAGCTCTTCTCGTTACATGACTTTCATCTCTTCTCATGACATGTCCATACCACGCTAATCTATTCCCTCTCGACTTATGCGTAAAAAAATAAAATAATACAAATGATTCTTAATAATTAAAACATGTCTAGTTAATTCTTGCCTAAAGGCATTGTCAAATTTTTATTTAATTTAGTTAGTGAAACAACGAACAACTTTTACTCAGATATTTACCATTAAGGTTATTTTAATACTGATGACTGCTTCAGTGGCGCGGTGTGCATGGGTCCGCTTGCGGCGCAAGAGGAAGCGGGTTCGATACCCGCCGAGGATGAAAATGTTTTTATGTTCTGCAAGCACTTTCTCCTTGGTCTGGGTGATTAATATGTACAATAAAAAATATCTATATTATGTTATGCCTATTATATTAAGTATATCAGATGTTTAGTACCCGTAACACAAGCTTAGAGCTTACCGCGGGACTAGATGATGCTGTGTGAATTGTCTGGAAATATTTATTTTATTTTATTCATTACTCTCGTTCGCGTTGGTTTAAATACTTAAAACAGAGGATAGTGGTCCCCAAACAACGTTTACTTTGGACCCGTAGCATAGAGCAAATACAAGTTTCTATACAAACGTGTCGACTAATTGAACTCTAGGGAGATGTGCTATGAAACACACAGACTTTTACATAACAGAATAGGTTATTTGTAGGAGTTCCGTGGAACTTGCGACGAGCTGGAAGGAATTCTTAGGAGTTTCCGTCCGATATTACTTTTTGTTTCAAAAGTCTGAATATTACGGGATCTTTGGAGCCATTGACTTGAGTGTCCTCAAACATTGAGTGTGGTACTAAGAATATGGTATGTTAAGCTATGTTGATATTTCTTTAACATGAAACGAAACGCAATTAGGTTAGATAAAATATTGTATCGGATAAAAACCACAACCTAAAATCAAATGATTGACTCATATGGGTCCCGGGTGGTGGCAGATAAATAGATAGAAAATTATTCATTTACACACCTAACATATTATAAACAATAAAATAAGAAAAGAAACTAACCTAGAATGCGTAATGGGTGGTCTTATTGCTTAAAGTAATTTCTTCCAGACAACCGTGGATGGATAGTAAAAATACAGACGTAATGGACGGTGGTAGCTGTTATACTTATTTATATATTTAAAAAGCTTAATAAAACTGGCTTTTCACACAGCGACTCCAATGTTATAGTCGACCGCCCCTGTTATATTAGTGTTATAAAGTAATTGTAAGCTGCTTCGATAAATGTGTGTATGGAACAATGTATTTCTCTAGTTCCAGTTATTAGAGTATAAGCAAACGGAAAAACTCTTTAGCTTTATAATATTCATATTTATATTTATATGTAACTTATAATATGCCTAAAAATGCTTTACAAGTTTTAGATCGAAGAGTATTTTATTTGACTGTCTCACTGGAGCTATATGCGCGGGTTCGATTGGCTGGGGGGCTGGCTGGCTGGATTCGAAGGGCTAGGTGTTTATACGTATAACAAAAATATCTACATATTTTTTTTATGTTAGTTCGATAAGCTTTCATTTGACCACAATCTCACCTGATGTAATGTGACGATGTGGTCTAAGATGAGGCATGAAGCCCTAGAAGGTTTCTCCGGGCCACATTACGAAACATGAAAAAATAGTTTCACGCACTGGCCCAGCCCGGAGGGTGGTGACAAGCCGCGGCCGAAGCCTACCACCAGAGAAAATATATATGTATGTCAATTATTTAAGTATATCATATGTCTAGTATCCGTTACTTAAGCTTAGAGCTTACCACGGGGCTAAATAATGCTTAACATTGTTTTGTGGATTGTCCGGAAATATTTATTTATTTACTAGTGGCCCGCCCCGGCTTCGCACGGGTTTTTATTCAATTTTTCGGCAATTTTTCGATTTTTCTTGCCTTTTAAACCTTCCCTAGACCTCCACGAACATTTCAAGACTATGATAAGATAAATCCGTTCAGCAGTTCTCGAGTTTTAATCAGACTAACGAACAACAATTCATTTTTATTTATAAAAGATATCAGATGTTTAGTACTTAAGCTTAGAGCTTACCACGGGGGCAATAATAATGCTTAACATTGTTTTGTGGATTGTCCGGAAATATTTATTTATTTAATAATCCCACGCTGCTGGCACTAACGGAAACACAAATTAATGTTTTTTTTATAAGTATTGGTTAAAAGGACAATAAAAATGGAAGCATACCTTGAAAAGTCCTGTTCTTCATGTTAGTGATGATCGAGGCCCCATTGAGCTGGCCGCGAGGGTCCTCCGCCTCCGCCAGGGTCTTGTTCAGCGCCAGGGCATACAGCAGAACAGCATCGTAGAAAGCCGCTACAAATGTGGAGACTACTTCTCCTTTTCCGAACGTGTAGTTGTATTTTGTCGCTGCGAGATCCTTTACCTGTGAAAAAGATATTATTTAATGAAAAAGATATTTATGAGTCCCTTTACCTGTGAAAAAGATATTATTTAATGAAAAAGATATCGATATTTATAAGTCTTCATCATCATAATTATTGAAGCTGTTTGACTTTCTCAGTAGGACGTAGAACTTATTCTAACCATTAACAAAATCATAATATTCATCTTGTTTGTTTGCCGATCCGCGGACTCCATTCAAAAACCTTTTACCCTCTATAACGTTTTAAGTTCGCGTTGTATATACGAGTATTTTTAGCGATCATAATTTTAAGTTACTAATTAATTAATTAATTGCATTACTCTATAATCATTACCTATCATCACCATCATACCATCATTATTTTCAGTTTGTTAATATGCTATTCTTTTGATTTTTCGTCCTTATCGATTTTAGTTTCATGTTCATTTAGAACATCTGTTTCCATAACTCCTGTCCTAGGTAACGAACATTGAAATTCGGTGCTATACATAAATTAATTAATTCATATTTATTTAGTTGGGTGCTAACTAATGATATTTCCATACATTTAAAAACAACAGGCATGATGATTACTTTAAAACATTGGTATTTTGTTTAGTGCGTCTGCTACCCCGTCAAAAATACTAGACAACTATTTATCGCTTTATCATGTGCCATAAAAAACATGAAGAAAACCAAAATAAAAAATAATAATAATAAAATAAATCAAATATTTAAAGAACATAAAAGTTCCGGAGTGGGAGCTTATGACGTAGTTTTTTATTACATTTTGCTCCAAAGCATTACGTCACGCGACACAATGCACTGTATAATCTTGATTTTTCGTTTGGAATAAAAAAGAAACAATATGGTAAAAACATTAATATTTTTAATTAATCTAATTCGAATCATTATTTGTTAGTCATCTACCCTATTATCAGACCTAAGTTGGTTACACGTCTCCAAATAGCTCTTAACAACGGTACGATGCGACATCATGAATCAGATATTAAATTCAATTCAAATAATTTATTTCAATATCTTCTTCTTCTTCGGTTACACTCTTGACAGAGTGGTCGTGGTCATCATTTCAGGTGTTGGTGGCCAGCTTCACAACACGCCGCCACTCTTTGATGGCCGCCTTCCTGGTGCTTATGCAGTGATGATGAGCCATTTATTGGCGCTTTTATCGGGTCGGTCCTTCTCATAGGCGATCTTCCTCCGTGGCCTGGTTCCCTCAACCTTCCCCTGGACCACAAGTCACTCGATAGCCACCTTCCCTCGGCGGCATACGTGACCAAAGAAAGTGAGGATACGAGACTGTACAAAAGAGGAGAACCGCTGTTTGATGCTGAGTTCTCGAAGTACTCGCTGAGTATTTACAAGATACAAAATCCATTATTTCCATTGTTTGGTTTTACAAATCTTAGAAACATCATTTTTGATTTGCTGTTCAAGGTATTTCAGACAACGTTAAGTAATTAGTATAAATTACACATACCCGATCAGAAAACTCGGCATACTCTGGTTTCTCAGGCGCGGGGCTGGTGACCGTTAAAAGAGCGCTGTACGCCCGGCGAGCCTGCTCGTTCCTTTCATCTGTATCGCCTTCCACCTTCCAGGGCTCCTTAGACGATGCTGATGCTAAGCTGTTGAACAAAATACGTGTTTTAACCCCATTTTCAAAGTTGTTTGATACATTATGATTTAAAACGGGTAACATACCATGATTTGACGGTTGATCGTAATATTGTTAAAAACCATGATAATTTGTTTGCTACAAATCGAGTTTTATTAAATCTAGTTCAACCATTGAAAAATATCAATTTTATGTCGATTTAATCTCAGTTAGGTACTAAAACAAGCTTGATCTGATCGCGTTAATAGCCAATGGTGAAATCTGGGCTTGCTTGTGAAATCCATATGTCACAACTTACTAAAAATAAATGACTTCAAGCATTCTGTTTCGACCTAATACATATTTGGGTTGTATCGCAAAAATTGCTATCCAAACCCTTATTCAATTTAATATTGCTAAGAAGCCATGTTAGCTAAGCGGAAGCAAGGTCGTCGGTTCAAACCCCGCCTCACCTCCACATTTTGTATAAAAATATTACGTGCGCTTTAACAGATAAACATCTTGAGAAAACTGACAAATCTGAGGCCGTGGATGAGGATGGATGAGTTTGAAGGACAAGTGACATTCACCAACCCGCTCTTGGCCAGCGAGCGTGGTGCCTAAGTTCTCTAGTCAAAAGAGAAGTACATGTGATCATAAAAAGGGGTGCATAAGATATTGTTATATGTTTTATAAGCTTTGGCGCGTGTTTTCCTAAAATGTAAACTGAGTTAAGAGGAAAAAATATTGCTTTATATTAAATATAAAATGTTTACAAAATATAAAATGAAGTAGCTTTCAATGTTTATTCGCTTAGAAATTTTAAGCTACGGTTTTTTAAAATTAAATAGATAATCCGGATAACAAGAAACAAAATGTTGAATTATTACAATTTTGAAAGTGTTTAACGTGGATTTTTGTCAAGTACGTGTAGTAATCTTTATATATATAAATAATCATTGAAATATCATTGAACTCCTCCTAAACGGTTGGACCGATTTTGATGAATTTTTTTGGGTATGTTTAAGTGGGTGGATGGCTTAGATTCACAATACGGTCAAATATGTGCGAATCGAGGGCGGATCGCTAGTAATGTATAATTATTTGACTGTTTGTTTTTCTCAGCACTTAGCCGAACACAATTGGCCTTAGTACTCGTATAAGCAAATTAACGTTTTGTTTAGCAATTCTAATTGATTGATTTTTAGTTTCACCAAACTCAAAATGATGTAATATGTTTTTTAAATAGCACAACTAGTTTCCTATTTATTGAATTAAACATATATGTATGCTAATCATATAAAATCGAAAAATACTCCGTCTGTCTATTCCTCTTTCACGTAAAATCTACAGAGCCAATTTAAATGAAATTTGGCTCAAAGATTATAATGGAGCCCTTTTCGCAGGCTCCATTATAATCTTAACTTTCATACGCTACTATTAACCGCGGGTAAATGTGATTACGCGGGAAATACCGCCGGCACCACTTGTTATTCAATAATTCGTAAATAATTGATTGAATTAAATTGTTTACACCCCTGCCTACTAATTAAAAATCTTCAAAGTTCTTTTTTCTATCCAAATGTTGCCTGGATGAGATCTCTGTTTTAGCGATTGTAGGCCGCCCATTGTACATTTTTTTTTCTACGTGTTGTTGTATTTGTATTTAATAAATCATATAAATATTCCACTGTTATTTTAGGTAATAAACTTAATTTAAAATTTAAGAAAAACCCCGATTCCGATGTCATAATTTCCTTAAACGTAAAACAACATAATATTATGTAATGTGGACGCGATGCAATTTCATTTGATACCCCACACTAGTATATTTAGTACAAGCTCTGCTTAGTTTGGGGTTAGGTGATGCTGTGTGAGTAGTCCGTAATAAATATTTATTTCATTTATTTAATACCAAATCTATTTAATATCTGTTCATTATAAGCTTTTCAGTTATAAAATATAGCCATAAATATGAATACGAGATTTTCAGGCATTACCCGAATTTGAAGTTCATTTTCAAATGCCCAAAAAATATAAAAATAATCCTGAGACCTACAACCTTTTAACCTTTGAACCTACAACCTCCGTAAAGATAAGCGTACGTACAACCAGTATCTAATCTGTGGTACAACCAACTGAGCTACACGGTGAATATGTACTTACTCTGAAAATAGCTCGATATTGAAGAACACGTATTCTCCCGAAGACACCATGTTGAGATCATCGGCAGCCAGCATGATCTCCCTGACTGTGTTGGGATTCGCGCAGACCACCACAACTGAAACAAAGACATTAAATTAAAAAATAATAGTCATTTTCACAACAGTCTCACCAATGACGGCACGTTGAATTTTGAAAACGGGCTTAAGATGTCAAATACTTCGGTGTCTTGTCTTCCCACATATTGGGTCACCGTTATTGCTATTTTCATGATTCGTAGGTAAAACGAAATGCTTCATTAGAACCGGAACGTTTTCGTAATAAAACGCTTTTTGAATTTTTACTGCATGTCGTTATTTTTATATTGACGGATCCTCCAATATATTCCAATGTTTACTTGGTTTAGGTACTGCATTCCGGATACCGATCAAATTTTTATAGCTTACAAAACTTTTATATGGCAAGCGCGATGCCAATAATAAGAACTGAACTAAACTAGTGTAGGTAACTCTATAATGTACTGTGCATCATTACGTCAAACTCAAAAGCAAACTACAGACTCTCGGTACATGTGTACAACACTACACTACACTAGGTACACTATACAGTTGATAACAGTTGAGTAGACATAGGAAACGCCAGTTTTAACTAACTGGACAGTTGAATATATCTATTCCCGTTCTGTACCAAAAATAAAATGAGATGAAAAAGAAATACCATTCGGTATTTGTTTTTGGTACAGTACAGCAATACATATATTCAACTGTCCAGTTAGTTAAAACTGGCGTTTCATTTATCAACTGTATAGTGTAGTGTAGTGCTTAGTCTAACACATGTAATGAAGAAAAACACAATGTTAAACTGGATGTCTGTAGCAGGTTTAATGTTTTGCAAACGTTATCGAAAAAGAAAACATGTTATATGGTGGTGAAAGGTTTTGAGCATTTCCTCGAACATTTCCATGTTATGTAACATTTTTACAAATGCTCAGCGTTCTGCTCAGCATAAAACGTGCGAGTGAGCTATACCTGTATTATATAAAAGTAAATTATGTTCTACACGGCTGTCTTTACTTTGAAATATTGCGATAACTTGGAACTTCAGGTTATCATTTAGTTCCTGTTTTCGTTTATATAAGTGTACTTACATACAGGATGCAGCTTAAAACCCGATAAATGCAAATAAAAACTTTTTAATAGCTTGAAGGCGCAGGAGGCTTCTCTGGGTCAGGCATCGTAGGTTTTTAGGGCAATGAGCTAAATCACAACACCAGGTATAACAGGTTTTAATTTAATTTTCTTGCTACACAAATTAACACGAAATAATTTCACTGATAGATAAACTAGCTCGTTAATCCCCAAGCGGTAACCGGTTACCGCTTACCTGACCTTATTACCTGAGGTGAGGGTCAAGGAGCTAGACTACCCTGATCAATTCTAGATTTGATTATAATCGAAATCAAATAGGATTACACCGAATATTAGTGATTCGCTGTGGACTTGGTGCGCAAGCGACCATCCCGTTCTGACAAGTGCCAAAACCAACATGGCCGCCCCGCCACCACAGATACGACGCTTCACTAGAGCAAACCCGGTATCGGTATGGTATCTTAAACTTATTTTGCACACTTATTGGGAATTATCACTGCACTCTAGATATACATACCACATTTATCGTTCTCGAAAATGGACACTATTGTTAGATACTTTAATGCTCGAAACAATTTAATTCATAATGAATGTATGAGTTTAAAGGAATTTTGACTACAAAATAGGTGAGACGAATACTTAAAAAATAGGTTAGTAAATAGTCTCTCTTTTGGACTGTCTAAAAATACTGGACACATATTTTTTTCTATTACAATGATAAATGATATTGATAAGAGCATAAAATTCTGGAGTGAACGTCAACGTACAGTATAAAAAAAACAATGCAATTTTGTTTCAGACCACTGCGCGTAAGCAGGATTCGATGAATTTAACAGCTAACGTTGTAGATCTAAAATTTGCAAAGAGTGTAACATTCATAGGTGTTATTAAGGTCGATTCACACATATCAGTGAGCCCACAGTTCCGGCACAGTACCGATATTTTATCACGGATCACTGACATGTATAATATTGAAGAGTGCCATCAAAACAATCGATGTCAACGCTAGTCTGAAGGGAACGTCGTGCACGAAGACCCGCAGAGAACTGTACTGTGCCTGATATGTGTGAATTGAAGCACTGACGCACCACTGTAGCACGGGTACGGAACTATAACGGTACTGTGCCGGAACTGTGGGCTCACTGATATGTGTGAATCGTCCTTAAGTCGTCTTCCCTATTGCCATACTATATAGATATAGTGACCTAGCCTACAAAATTCTATCTTGGTAAGGAAATTAAATAAGAATTTAATTATTTAATAACTGAATAAATTTGAATAAATAGAACTGAATTATATAGAGGTACAATTACAAAGTATATATCCGTATAAGAATGCCAATTAATCCTTATTTCAATAATAATTATCTCTGTCTGTGGGTTACATACAGGGTCTTGTTTCTCAATATAATATATTATATAATTATGTATAATAATATTACTCGAATAAGCGACATACATTTATTCCCTTAGTCTAATGCATGCAAATTACATTATTTAATTTTAGGTTTGACTCAATGAAAAAAAAAAAATATAAATATCTATCTAAGTCATCAGGTATTTATTTATCATAAATTAAAAAGAATAATATAAAATGTCAATGTGAATATAGTGTTTAGACATATTAAATATTTATTAACCAATTACTCCATTTTAATGTCCTTGTCAGTTAAAAAATCATTAACATTATAATTGCATTTTTTTATTATTAGTTCTTATAGTTTGTTTTTAAACACTGTCAATGGCAGCCACTGTTAAGGTGCCATGCCACATAAACTTTTCCTTATCAATGTAGTATAGAAAAGAATAGAATAGAATAGAAAATTCTTTATTACACTCACCATTATACAATAATACAAAATTATTAATAGTAAATTAAACCTAGCATGCATAATGGGCGGTCTTATTGCCTAATTTGTATGGAAATCATTTAAATCAGGAAGGTTGTGGACGGCGGCAGTATTGGCTTTTGTTAAACACAGGCGATGTTGATCGCGTACACACACGAAATTGGAAATGTCGGTGTATTTACCAACCAGTGGTCGGATTATAACATTCATTACCACGTTACTATTATTACAATACACAAAAAAAAACAACAAACTTCCCTTCATTTTTTTGTGTTTAAAATTTTGAGGTATGATGTATTTCTGTTGCCGTTATTACAACGAATACTAAAAACAAGCAATCAATTAATATATAATAAAAAAAAAATATTGCAAAAGTGTATGAATCTGTACTCGGAACCTAGCTAACACCCTAGAGACCATCTCATAATTTTCAAATTTAGTATTAGAACTCGTAACAGTCATCAATCAAGCCTTTTCTAAGAAAATGTTAAAATCATATCCAACTATTTTACCTACTCGTGATGCTTAAATTTCTCAAAGGATCTGATTCTGACAATATGAAGCCCCCGAAGACATTATAAATCCATTAGAAGGAAAATGAGGGAAAAGCCAAAATTTATCACGGAAGGATCTGCAGATATGAAATAAAAATGGCAAAATAAAACAAATGGCTCGGTAAAGTGCTGAATAAACCAGTATAAATAATACTAAAACTACTGTGAAATGGTCAATGAGTTCCAACTTTATTTCTTGCTATAAAGTTGGAACGAAGATATTGAGCATGTTTTGGACAAGTGCGAATTATTATTATTAAATGCATTTGTACGAGAACACCAGCATGTGGATATTTTTAATGATAGTTATAATTATATTCATAAGGAGATTATATATTAGATATTTTTTAAGTTTTATAAAGATAAATTTAAGGAAATAAATATTATGACTGTTGCTTCACAATATATTTATGAGAATTTGCTATACACACACAAAAATAAGCAAGATTTTCTAAAAAAGAGTGATTTCCATAATGTTAATACTAGAAATAAGAATAAACTACATATCCCTACATTTAGATTACGTAAGGTGGGGAAATCTTTTATGGGCAATTGTGTCCGTTTTTATAATAAACTTCCGCAGTTTATAACTGACCTACCCATTCGAAAGTTTAAGTTTTTAATTAAAAAATGTCTTTTGAAAAAAGCCTATTATTCTACAGAGGACTATATCAAAGACGATAATGCTTGGTCAGATGTAGCTCGGTTCCACTAGGATGGACAAAATAGCTAAATTTAGTTTTTTTTTTCTGTTATGTGCATGTTTGACTAGCATTTGTTTGTAAATGTTAAATGTATAAGTAACCATGTTGTACACCAATATTGTTATAATAACAACATAAGAGATGGAAGCTGAGTTGTTCTATTCGCTTCTCAACTCAGTGTAAAAAATTGAAGCGAACTGTCAAGACTATGTTATTTCCTTGATTATTCTTAGTTTTTATTTAAATTAGATTTAAGTTGACCTGTCCATGTAAGCATAGGCTTCTAAGGAAATAAACGTTTTGACTTTGACTTTGACTTTGTTAGTTAAGACTAGTTTGTAAGTTAGTTTAAGATAGTTATAATTGGTGAAAACTGTAAGATAACTATTCTTATTAAATAAATAAATTATTATTATTAATTATTATATTGGATCGCTGGTGACATATTTCCACACGAATCGGCTGACATATTGGTATTCGTGCAAAATTTTAATTAACTCGTGCTTCAAGTGAGGGGATCATATTTGGCATGTAATATGGTTAAATAGCATACGATGGTACGTCTAATATCATAATTTTGTTAATAAAATCGTTTTTTTTTGTAAAACACAGTTCGTGTCGTAGTGCTAATTTTCTCCGATGTAGATAACGCATGCTTCGACAGATATATTTAAAATCCTACGTTATTGTTAAGAGAAGTTTTTTACACCAATGGGTATACACGGAAAGGAAAAACGATGTTTTTTTTTCTTTTTTTCTTCTCCATTTAGGAGTTGGAAAATCGAGGAACCTATGATGTAAGTCAAGAATAAAAATCGTAGATATAGAGGTATATCCATAAAATAAGAAAATAGGCAACACGACAAGAACATTAATAAGTTCATCATCTGAATTATAAAATGAATGTAACTTGTACATAAGATGGGTTTTTTTTGCAAACGATAAATTAAGATGAAGTTTCGCGACACGTCACGTTTAGATGTAGGGTGACATTTTTTACTTTTTCATGAAATTGTTAAAGCGAAAAACATGTGCCCAGTATTTTTAAATGGTCTAACAGACGGACTGTTATTTTTTTTTATGTAGTCTTATTGCCTTATTAACATTAAATAAGAAAATAATTCCCATCTGGCAACACCAAATAAGTTTGACATAGAACGGGTAACATACCATTATACCTCTATATATACGATTTACGGGTTTTTGAGTTTTCCGATATTTCGCAAAGACAATTCAGTTGTTTCCGTGATCATGGCACTTGCAACAGCGTCGAAATATCGGAAAACTCAAACACCGTCAAATTATGGTATGTTCAAGTCACAATATTGTTAAAAACTGCTTAAATCGATAATTTAAAAAGTCAAATAAGTATCGTTCCAGAACTGCAACCTCGACATGTAGAATGCTAAGAACCTCATCAAAGCTGATGTGATCCATATTTGAATTTTAAATCTCGAATTTTAAATTTTAAAATCGAAACCTTGTGGAATGGAGGGGTTGGCTCATGTTTATGGATGCCCAAGAAAGGGATTAAAAATGTAATCGTATTAGAAGGGTCGGATCAATTCCAAGGTTGGAATTGATCCGACCCTGTTTACCTATAAGGCAATTTTAAGACAATATTTTCGTATAATTTAAGAATTTTACACAAGCAGTGATAACCGGAGTTACCAGTGATTTCCAAGTACAACATATCAGTCCAGTAAAAAAAAACTTGTCTATAGAAATAAATTATATTATTATTATAATATAATATATTATTATATTTCAGTAGAATTTTAAATGACTGTCTAGTTTTCAAGACAAACTGTTTGTTTAGATTTTTTATTGCTTTTTGATATTTAATACGTTTCGAGTTGTAGATACATATAATAATCAATGTGTAACAAAGAAATACCTTCCAAAAGTTTATGGTTTTAAATGTACAAATAAATCTAATAATTTCCTATAAATTTTGGTATCTAGGCAGTGCGTTGTGAATTAGGGCCAAGTCTCTTGTCAAGAGAGAAGTACATGTGCCCCAGCTGCAGCAGTGGGAACGTAAATAGGGTTGCTTATCATTATTATAAGCCCCCTGTGTCCCACTGCTGGGCAAAGGCCTCCCCCCATTTTGTCCAAAACTCCCGATTTCCGCTAATAAGGGTTGCTTATAAACTTTTTTTAAATATTATCTCTTATCTGCAAAGGAGCAAAGCGAGAGCAAAATTGCTAGGTTTGTCTCACTTTTGTAATATCTATGTATGTCTATTAGGTATATAAAGTATATCATATGTCGAGTAACCGTAACACAAGCTTAGAGCTTACCACGGGATAAGATGTTGTTGAGTGTATTCTCCATTTAAAAAATCTTTGAATCCTTGTGACCCTACTGTACAGGCTTGATAGACCTAGTGTAGGGAACATCGACAAACTGAAGGTACCATCTATCTTGTATTTAATATAAATGTTCTAGTTACTAAGTTCACCTTTGTAAAGATGTTCGATACCTAAATAGAATTAAGTTTTAGAAAACAATAAATACATTCATTCATTCATTTATTTATTTCTGTATTGCCTGTACAAATTACGCAATAAATGGCGTACCGTCTAAATAAATGTAGAAGATAAACCCCGGTAGGTAGTTCACGTCGTAGATTTTCAAATTGGTAAAATCAATCTTGAAAAACACTCAGCGAAAATAAGATCATTTCTCCAAGGACAATAAATTCAGATGGGAATCGCTTACAAATCTTGAATAGGACACAACAAATTGCGTCAATTTATCGTGTACCGTAATAACTTAGGTCTCCGCGATATAACAGCTGTATACCGTTTAACTGTTGACTAAGATCCGGCTGCAAGATGGAAATTAAAATGTATTTATTACTACGAAAAGATTCAATATTTCTTAAAAAACTTAAAAATACTACAAATCGCGCATCGCGTGCACATTACGAAATATTATGGTGTTATACTTTTAAGGAAATTAACGCATTAAAATCGGAAGTTTTTCTTAAATTTAAAATTTAGATTTATTATATCAAGTGTAGTCATACACGTAGATAGGTAAATAGTTAATTCACTATAGCACCATTTATAAAAGAATAACAATAATATAAGTATTCTTCCCTCCGGACCGCGAAAGCATAAAGACGTCTAACCATATTTCTGCATTCTTAAAATAATATTAGTAAATTAAATTCGACAAATTTCACAACTTCTACCAGGAAATCATAAGTGCAAGAAGCCTGATAAGCAAGAGAACGAGACGGCGCAATACCAATCATCATTGTGGAACAGAGACAGAAATACTTCTGTGAGTACACAGCGCTTGCGCCACTGTTCAAACCCATTGCAAAAAAATCATATTGCGTTGTGCCGTAAATCACAAGCGGAAGCGATTTCTTTTTAAAATCTCTCAAAACCCTCAGAAAAAATGGACACATTCCACACACCAAAAGTCCACTTGGAAAAATCGGCTAGTGACATAAACATCCACAAATCGACCCAAAACGTTGAAAAAACTCCCCCTAGTTACGTCTTTCTTCGCGGTAAGCGGAACAGAGATGACGAATGGTATACGGAGCTTGACACGTTTAAGGAAGAAATGAGCACTATGATGGAAAACCTCCTTAAAAATAATGACACTGAGCTTAAAAACTACTTCAGACAGACACTGATCGAAATCCAGGCCACGAATAAAAATATTGAAAGCTCTATTAGTCTTATTATAAGTAATAATGAGGAACTCACAAAGAAAGTTGGGATTCTAGAACAACAACAAAAGAAAGATAAAGAGTATATTATTACTCTGGAAAACAAAATAGAGGACATACAAAGATCTGAAAGGAAGAACAACATTGAAATAAAAAACGTACCTAAGAATAAGACCGAAACAAAAGAAGATCTGATTGATATGATTATGAATCTGGGAACGACAATTGATTGCAAAATTAATAAATCTGAAATAAAAGATATTTTCAGAATCAGAGGAAAGAAGGAGGCACAGATAAATACTCCGATCGTTGTGGAGTTAGCGTCAACTATTTTGAAGTCTGATATTCTTAAAATGGGTAAAACTTTCAACCGAAGACACAAAACTAAATTATGTGCCAAGCACTTAGGCTTCAAGAGAAATGAAGACACTCCAATATTTATCGCAGAACAGCTGACGGTCAAAGCCTCACGACTGTATTTCCTTGCGAGAGATCTCGCAAAGTCGAAGGGCTATAAATTCTGTTGGACTGGATATGGAAAGGTATATATTAGAAAAGATGAAACTTCACCAATCATAACAATACATAGCGAGAACCAGGTTAACAGTCTCTTCAATATCGCATGACTACCTTCTCAACTAGAGACAGTTGGGATTCAAGACAGTATTAGGTACTTAGAAAACACAGATTATCTTTATTTTATACACACTTCTACACTTAAATATACACAACATAACTCACAAACACACAAACCAAATTCTCAACACTTGCACGAACATACAAACCAGACATACTTTGCAACATTTATCGTACAAAACACGCGTTATTTCTTGATCATGACAGTTATTACCTATATGTGTAGTAAGCATGGATAGCACAATTAATATTACAAAGGAATTAGACAGTGTAGAAATTGCAGAAAATTTTACTTGTGCTATAGATGAGCTACATCTTAGGCTTCCTAAAAGTACTTCTAATTTTTTTACTATTCTATCACAAAATATAAGAAGCATATATGCTAACATTGATGACCTACAAATAAACTTTACTAAATTTACTTTTAAAGTTGACATAATTGCTCTTACAGAATGTAGACTAAGTGAAAAGAAACCGATACCCCAAATAGTTAACTATAACACATTTGCCACTACCATAAATCGTAATCAAAACGATGGTGTTGTAGTTTATATTCACAAAGACTATGAAGCTAATGTTGATGAAATAAAACTTGAAGATGCTACATGCCTACAAGTAACTATTAACAACTCAATTATATTATGTATTTATAGATCACCATCAATACGTAATGCTGATAACTTTGTAAACTCATTATGCCAACACTTAACTAAAATAAAATCGTATGACCAAATAATTCTAACAGGTGACATAAATATTAATATTAACCCTAATCATGAAGAACGTAATAACGAAACTAGAAACAGGCTCAATTATTTGAATGCTTTATCGGCTAATGGTCTTCTACCGGGTCATTCCTTACCCACCCGAGATAAAAACTGTCTTGATCACTGTAACCTAAAATTAAATAAAAATAAAAACGAAGCAACGGTGGCAGTTTTAGAAACATCTATCACAGACCATTTTACGGTTCTTTTAATACTTCGCAATAAGACAAATATCACATACAGCCATAAAACTAAAAAACATATTGACTACAAAGAAACGGTTAAAAGCCTCACAGAGAATATTAACGACTTACTAGAATTAAATGACCCAGAAGAAATATGTAATTTACTTATATCTAAAATACAAAAGAGCTTAAATGAAAACACGAAAATAATAAAAATACCTAGAAGCAAAAGAATTTTAAAACCCTGGATAACAAATGGGATCTTGAGATGTATTAAAAATAGAAACAAAATGCAAAAGACACTAAAACAAGATCCGCATAATGACATACTTAGACTAAGCTATAAAAGATACCGCAACTTTTGCAACAACTTAATAAAGAAACTAAAAAGACAATACGAGAAAGACCAAATCGAAAAGGCATCTAAGAATAGTAAAGAACTTTGGAAAATAATCAATCAAACAGTACAATATAAAACAAAAAACACTCAAAGCCATCAGCTCATTAACATTAAACCTATTAAAGTAGATTCAGTGAACTTTGTTAATCAATATTTTGGTAATGTTGGCAAAGAATTGGCAGAGAAAATCAAAAAGCAAAGTCTACCTCAAATCAGTAAGAAAATATTGCTCAAACACAGTTCATCTTGCGTACTACTAGACAGTGACACTACTGAAATAGAAAAAGTTATAAAGAGTCTAAAATCAAAAAGTGCAGCAGGCTGGGACGGAATTACAACAACATTTTTGAAAACAGCTAGTAAAATTATAAGCCCTATTGTCTGTCACTTAATTAATCTTTGCTTAGCACAAGGAATATTTCCTTATCTTCTTAAACAATCAATTGTAACTCCCATCTTCAAGAGTGGAGATAAAGATGAAGTAAGTAACTATCGGCCTATCTCGGTGCTAACTTCAATATCCAAAATTCTGGAAAAAATAATTAACAGTAGAATTAAAGGGTACTTTGATAAATATAATATTATATCTAAAAACCAATATGGTTTTAGGAAAGGCTTATCTACTGAAGATGCAGTGTCTAAACTTGCTGATCTTATAGTATCGCAGTTAGACAAAAAACAGAAATGTCTTACTGTGTTCTTAGATCTAAGAAAGGCTTTCGACACCGTCTCCATTCCCATTCTTGTAGATAAACTTGAACAGTTCGGAATAAGAGGGGCTCCCCTGGGTTTGCTTAAAAGTTATCTTCATTCAAGAAAGCAAAAAACTAAAATAAATACGGTAGAAAGCGACTGTATTAACATTGATTACGGTGTACCTCAAGGTAGTGTTCTTGGGCCTACCTTGTTTCTGGCCTATATTAATGAACTGTGTGATCTTCAAATACCTGGCGGAAACATAATTACTTACGCTGACGACACTGCAGTTGTGTTTTCAGGTTCATCATGGGATCAAGTAAGAAACATAGCAGAAAATGGTTTGAAAGAAATTGCAAATTGGCTAAAACATAATTTGTTGTCTCTTAACTTAGAAAAAACCAATTATATATGCTTTTCAAAGTATAATAGTGGTCAACCTGCATCTACTTATAAGTTAAAACTTCATAACTGTTCCATGTTAAATACATCGTGCAACTGTTCCTCTTTAAAAAAAGTAAGCTCGACGAAATACCTTGGAATCATAATAGATCAAAGGCTATCTTGGCACGCACATATTGAAGTTCTTATGAACAGAACAAGAAAACTCATATGGCTATTTAAAAATCTTAGACATGTAACTTCTCAAAAACTACTTCATAAAATTTATATTTCCTTAGCACAACCAATTCTAACTTACTGTATACCCGTATGGGGTGGAGCTACTAAAACAAAACTTCTGGATCTTGAGCGAGCACAAAGATCATTATTAAAAGTTATGTATTTTAAAAATCATAGATACCCAACCACCTTGCTATATTCTATTCAAGATACATTATCAATAAGAAAACTATTCATATTACATATAACCATCAAGTTGCATAAATCTTTAGTCTTTAACCCAAATTTATTAAGTAACAGAAAAAGCAAAAAAATCAATATTATAAATAAAAAACAAACCAAGACAACTTTTGCTGCGCGCCAGTATGACTCACGTTCTGTTAATATTTATAATAAATTAAATAAAATTTTAAACATTTACTCAATGAATACCTACAAGTGCAAATGTAGCTTAATAACATATCTAACCCCATTAAGCTACGACGAAACAGAGAATATTTTAGTTTCAAATAGCTAATGTCTGCATTTATACCTTTCATCTAACATATACTCTCTCTCACACACACACACACACACACACACACAACCACGAACCCACATACCCCGCACACTCACAACCCACATGCACGAACACACACACAAAACTCACACACACACACAAACACACACACACACATACTCACATACACATTCACTCATACTGATAAATTTTAATTCCATATTAAACATTTCACATCGAAGCACAAACACTCAAAGTTTAAAATTCTGTACATTCTTATAACTTGTACCATACACCATAGCAGCCATTGTTTTGAACTTACGCTTTACGTATGAACATTATCTTGACATGGCTACCTTCAATTAGGAAAAATGTATTTATAAATATTTAGGTTACTGTTTTGTTTCGTATGTTGATATTTAACACAAAATGTTTTCGTGGTGCTTTATAATTAAGTGAACATAATTGTTAGTTACGGAAGAGGGTGCCTTCTAATACAAGTATTTCCATACTTAACAGAAGGTCTCCAATATTGTTGTGCAAAATTGTAAACACTGTTAATGAAAATAAACATTTTTGTATTTTGTATTTATTTTAAGTATTCTAACTATTCCTAGACTAAGTAAAGGTCGGTGTTATAGTAACTATGTAGTAAGTAATGTTATTTATAAATAGCAGTTGTAGCATGATACAACATGTTGCATTTGTGTTAATACATTTTTATTGAATAATAACGTCGTTTATCATTTCATTGCTTATTATAATTATATTCAATACAGGGTACCCCAAAACTTGAGTATGAGTTCTATGGAGACTCTAGGGGTTAAATATTAAAACAAACATACATTAGAGTTTTTGTTTAAAACTTAAATACTAAATAATATCAGTACCAACCGCACACCGACTTGAAATCCTCAAGAACCCAAGGTCACTCCAAGAAGCCTGCGAAGACCCCAGGAAACTTCTGCGCTCTTGGTCGGGCTGGTTACACACTCCACGCACAATGGACCACCTTGAGTCTAAGTGCGGAAAATCAGGCCCCCTAACTAACCTAACTAACTCACTATTAGTAGCAACCATTACGATCGTTAAACTATTTGTTTTAGGGTTACGGATGTGTCTTAAATTTTTCCTGCATAAAAAAATAATTAAAAATAACCATTACGATGTTCTAGTACTACATTCCTATTGCAATTATAAAATAATTATGTAAAACAACTGTCTTTTTTGTTGCTCTTGATCCTGTCCATCCAAAGTTTGCCTGGAAGAGATCGCTCATAGCGATAAGGCCGCCCATTGTACTCCACCATTATGATTATATGCTAAGTCTATGTTTGTTTTTTTGTGTGTTTTGTGTGGTGTGCAATAAAGTAATATCTATCTAACCGATTATTCATTTTAATTAATAATAAAAAAATCTATTAAATTTATGTTTAAAACTTTGCCTTCCAACAAATATATTAAGTGAGAAGTACGGTTATATCATTTCACTACTTACTCGTTAATCCCCAAGCGGTAACCGGTTACCGCTTACCTGACCTTATTACCTGAGGTGAGGGTCAAGGAGTTAAAACTCGAGAACGGCTGAACGGATTTATCTTAATCATAGTCTTGAAATGTTCGTGGAGGTCTAGGGAAGGTTTAAAAGAGAAAAAATCGAATAATTGCCGGGAAAAAAAATTGAATAAAAACCCTTGCGAAGCCGGGGCGGGCCACTAGTTATAAATAAATAAATATTTCCGGACACTTTTCTCGCTCGTCCAGCAACAATCTAAGTTTATTTGAAGCTTTGACAGGTTTGATTCACAAAGGTCGATTGTATAGAAAAAATAGGTTTGGTCATTTCAAAGTTTCGGACATCTGAAGGCGGAAGAATATGATTGACGTGTGTATATTTGGTATCGGATTATTTCGATGTTTGGTACATATACGAGTATTTAATAATCGCAGCAGTATCAAATTTGATTTTGGTGCAATGTATTATGTAAAACAGAAGTAAGAATGAAGTTATGTATCCGATATTGTTGTTGATTTTTACCTTGTTTGATACAATAGCCAGCAGAGTCAGTAGCTCATTGACAAAACGCTGGTTTGACTCTGTTAATTTAGTCATTTATTATTGTGCCAATTTAGTTTTTATTTTTCTCTTATTATTTGTTTTTTGAGTTCTCTGTTTTTAATTTTATTACTTTCTGGATATTTTCAAATTTAGCTACAAGTGATTTGAGTTTTTTTTAGACACGCTGTGTGGAAACATTTTAATGGTTCTGAGTTATATTTGTATTGTGATTAAGTTAGTAAATAAAACTGTTTGTGTTCCGAATAAAATAAAATAATATATGTTAGCAATAAACTATAAGGGAGTGGACCCATTTCTAGCGTCCGGCACTGGCCACCTTGTGACGGCGCGGCGCCGGCGCCGTTACTGGTATATGGCACGGCGCGACGTTGCCGATATTTGGCAACGTGAATGGCGGCGTGTAGTTGTATTGTCAGTTGCATGGCACGCACGTGGTAGTTTAGATGTAGACTTTTTGGTTTAACTAGGAGTACGTGTAATTTTTTGCCTATAATGGTGGACAATTTAGATCCAGCCTTTTTGATTTCACTAGAAGCACGTCCCGTTCTCTGTCAATCAAACGACGATTGTAAAGACAAAAATTTCAAAAACAGAAAGATGAAATATTTTTCCTTCTTTCAACAAAAGTAGCATAGTACGCCTTTGCGGACTGCAAATAATAATATATAATAATAGCTAGACAGAATTTAAAAAAACTTTTTCATAATTATAACAGTTAAATTTTTTTAACCAATTATTATTTACTAGTAGTGCCACGCGGTGTTACCCGCGTTTAAATGTATTGTCCCGCGGAATTACATATTTTCCCGGGATAAAAAGTATCCTATGTTACTTCTAATACCTCCAAGAATATGTGTACAAAGTTTCATGATGATCGGTTGAGTAGTTTTCGCGTGAAAGCGTCACAAACAAACTAACATTCACATTTATAATAGTATAGGATTCATCTTAAGTTTATATTATTACTTGCTTTAACCGCGTAATAAGGGATTTTGTCGCGGTAAAAAGCAGCTTTGTAATTTACTGGGAAAGCAGCTATGTTCGTGCCAAATTTAATCTAAATCGGGCTTCACTCGCAATAATTAATTTTCCCGCGAAAACTGATATTTTACCGCGGTAAAAAGTAGCCTATATGTTATTCTGATGTATAAGCTATATTGTGGTAAAGTTTCATTCAAATCCATTCAGTAGTTTTTACGTGAAAGAGTAACAAACATCCATACATCCATACTTACAAACTTTCGCCTTTATAATATTATTATTATTATTTTCTTTCAGCTTGTTTACTGCTCGACATAAATATCGGGAAATATCTGATGCACACGGGCCTAAGCCAAGTGAGCATCAGAATCAGGCGTCTGTTGTTGGTATATTAATATTTAGGTATTTGCAAGTATTATTCGGATATTAGGTATTTCTGATATTATTAACGGGATCCTCATCGGTTTGTAAGAATTTACGTACAATACGGCAAGTGTTTAGAACTACTGTTTTTTGCATAAGTGTGTATGTGTTTTTAGGTAAATTTAGTGAGGTTAGTGAGGTAAATAACTGTTCCGGGATTACTCCCGTAGATGAAAGAACAATAGGAATAATGGAAACCTTCTCTAGCCTCCACATGCGCGTGATTTCGTTTTTTAGTTCAACATATTTAGAGAGCTTTTCCCCTATTGTATTCTGAAGGTTGTGTGTGTTAGGGATGGCTATGTCAATTAAAAGTGCAGTTTTGTTGATTTTATCGAAGAGAGTAATGTCCGGTCTATTGTAGTGCGTAGTCTTATCTGTTAATATTGCTCTATCGTAATAAAGTTTGTAGTTTTGATTTTCTGGTACACTATCTGGGGTATATTTGTAGTAAGGAACTGGTTTAGGCTGCTGAATCAGAAGATGTTTGGTAGCTTATCTTTGGTGTATTATGTTAGCTACCTGGTCGTGTCTATATTTGTAGTCCGTTTGCGCGATTGATTTGCAGGCTCCGGTGATGTGTTGTATGGTTTCCGGGGAACTATTACAACGTCTACAAATATCAGATGTCATGCCGTGTACTTTCATTATGTATTTTTGGTAGTTCCTGGTCTCGATAACTTGATCCTGGATTGCTATCATGAATCCTTCTGTCTCTGGGAAGAGTTCACCTCGTCTCAGCCATTCGTTCGACGCTAGAATATCGACGTTGGGCTGGCTGAGATCATGGCGATGTCTTCCATGAAGAGATTTCTGGGTCCATTCAGAAACTAAAGTCTGTCTGTCGGTTTGGTCTTCGTTATTCTGTTTATTGGGGTCGTGAAGGTTCAGGGGTGTCAATTTAAAATCTAATTCGGTTATCAACTTGTGAAGTGATGATGTTTCAGCTTTGTTAAAGAAATATGATCGAAGTGCGCTTATTAGTTTATTGTGTAGATTTTTAATGTTAATTATACCTCGGCCTCCTTCTGTACGAGGTAATAATTGCCGTTGCACACAAGCTCGTGGGTGGTGTTTGCGGTTCTTCGTCATGGATACATTAATGACACGTTGCAAGTTCTTTAATTCAGATTTTGTCCAATTTATTATACCGAAGGAGTAAGTGAGAATGGGTATTGCGTACGAATTTATTGCTTTAACAGTGTTTTTTGAATAGAGTTGTGACTTTAATATCGAATTTAGTCTATGTTTGAAATAACTTGTCAGTTTGGCTTTTATGTCTTTGGTATGTATGAGCTTTGATTGATGGTACCCTAGGTATTTGTAGGTCTCGTTTTCGCTTAGGGCGTTTATAGTGTCACCGCATAGCGTTTGGTAGGAGTGTTCATAGTTTTTCCCAGATTTAATTGAATTGATTTTGCATTTTTCAATTCCAAATTCCATAGATATATCTGTAGAGAACCGTTCGGTAGCTAGTATTAGCATTTCTAAATCTTCTTGAGTAGCCGCATACAATTTTATATCATCCATGTATAAGAGATGATTGAGTTTAAGACTATTTGTCGCGTTTTTAAGGTCGTATCCCACTTCCATATCGTTAAGGATGTTAGAGAGTGGATTAAGTGCTAAACAGAACCAGAGTGGGCTTAAAGCGTCGCCCTGGAAAATGCCGCGTTTTATTTTTATATGTGATGTTGTTATCTGAATGTCAGGTGTTTGTGTATGGAGTTGGGTCGTCCACTGAGACATAGCGCTACTTAGGAATGTTACAATTTCTGGGTGAATTTTATATATTTCGACGTCCCCCGCGAATAATCCGGTAATGACCTATTACGGGGTTTTTCATGTTATGCGTTTTTCGGCATCTAGAAGTCAAAATACACCATGTGAATTTTTTTCAGAATGTTTCTGTCTTTATTTACGAAGATATGAAAAACTACGCGTATATTCCATAAAAAATAATTAAAAATTATTTTAAACGAATAATATGGTTTTAGATCTTTACGAAACAAAATATCAATATGATTTGACAGTATACATTGTTACGATATTATTCGGGTAAAAAGTTTTCTACGTTATTTAAGTAAGTGCTAGTACAGGTTTATTCGGGGTTTTATTTAGAAAACGATATCCAGCCATATTCATTATCGAGTGGCTCCTTACTTCGGTTATGCCTATTGCAACGGATTCTATGCAAAGATTAAAAATATACAAAAGAGGATTTATGAAGAATTCTCTACAATCCTTTACAACGAAAGATGGAATTCCATCAGGACCAAACGACAACTTCGGCTTAAGCACTTTCAATGCAAATTTGACATCGGAGTATGTCAAGCGCTCTACTACCACGCGTTGAGCGCTGCTTCCTACCGCCGCGCGCATAGCCTCTGCAACATCAAGTCTAGGAGGTTTATCGTTGTAGACTGAATGGAAATAGCTCGCAAATTCTTGACTACATTCTGACGGAGACAGCTCATTTCCCTCTTTAATGATACAAGAGCGGCGTAATTTAGACTTTTTAGATTTTATAAAAGTCCAAAACGACTTCGGATCTTTAGAAAAACGACTTTGTAACGTATATATATATGCATCGTAAGCCTCTTTAGTCATTGTTTTTACAAGTTCTCTCTTATTTGAGAAATCATGGTAATCATTTATATTCTTACTAATTTTATATATTTTGTGCAGTTCACTCTTAGATTTTATCTCGTATGTATTTAATATCACGGGTATACCAATCTGGATAACAGGGACGTTTTTTATGACTATAGTTATCCTTGCGCGGCACCGACCTATCGATAGCATTATTTATTAATTTTTTTAAACACGTGCTTTAACGGTGAAGGCAAACATCGTGCGAGGAAACCGGCATGTTCTGAGAACTTTAAAAGAGTTTGAAGGACATGTGACATTCACCAACCCGCACTTGGCCAGCGTGGTGAATTAAGGCCTAATCTCTCTCGTCAAGAGAGAAGTCCCTGTGTCCCAGCAGTGGGAACGTTAATAGGGTGATGATGATGAAAAGTATGGTACAGCTCTATTTATATCTTTCATGCTATATAACATCGACCAGTCTATAGTACCGATTTCAGTATAAAGACTTAGCATGTCCCCCCTCTTATAATCCCATTGACATCTTTGATTCCCAGACTGAACATAAGTATGGCAGGGTTCACCACTCAGCCGGTGACTATCAAAATATCTCAAGTTTACAACAAGTGGAGGATGTTGATTGTCAATTGGTACAATCGGGTTATTACAAACATTTACCTCTATATCAAAATCATCTAAGTTGGACAAAACTAAATCTAAAACTCGATCGTTACAATTCATTATATTATTAGCCTGATGAAATCCACAGTAAGCAACAAAATACTCGTAGTAATTATTTATATATAAATTAAAATCCCCTACAACTAGCATTTTACGATAACGAGAGCATAACTTCTCGATTTCTTTAAACAATGATACATATTCTTGTTCTTTACTACCAGGAGGTATGTATACAACGCAAAATACAAAAAGGTTTTTACTCTTTCCTGTTATCATAGAGCATACAAGTTCAAATACGAAATCATTTACATTAATGGATAGTGCAATATTTCTCAAGTCTAGGCGGGACGGGGCCGCGGCTAGTAAAGCGCCTCCTTGTTTCCGTCCATCCGCACGATCACAACGATGAACAGTGAAGCCCGGAGGTATAAGCTCGCCATCGCTGAACGAGTCATTCAAACCCGTTTCAGTAATCGCGAATAGGTCTTCTGACGATGCCAGCATGCCCTGGGTAAACACGTCTAGTTTTGTCCTTAATCCTCGTACATTCTGGTAGTATATACTCGCATATTGGGGGCGAGGCTTAGAGCGAAGGTGGTTTTTGTGCTTTGACGGCGTTGCGATTTGCTGTGTGTTTTCGAAACCACTGCCATTCAGAGAACGCAGCATTCACAGGCCATACGGAACCATTAGACAACAGCTCGTAAGCGCTTTCAGGAACACCTATTACGAACGATGAGTAATCACCTCAGAGGTTTTGCACACAGATTGAACGTGATCTGTCAAGGTTTCCACGGTAGTTTCAGGGTGTAAGAACCAGACATGAAGGTGTTTTTTCCTTTCTACAGCCACGATGGTGTTTAACAAGTTATTCTCCCCTTTTTTTATTTCGGAGAGCCTCTTATTTGAAGTCCAACCTCGAACATTCGTAGAAGTCGTCATCTCGGTTTCACCCTTTCCATTATTGTTTGTCACCAACAAAGTATTGTTTGCCGATATAGGAAACTTAGACACCGCAGAGCTCTTTGCTCTTCGTATACTATGGTTATTTGTAAGCGGCTGCATAGTAAGTGGCAACACCGGGAACTCGTCGGACGACAACGGAGTCTCAACTAGTCGTATTGGAGCGACCAACGTTTAGTTACCGTCAGATGACCCAAGCGGAGGTTGAAAATACCGGCTTTCTGATTCTATAACCTTATTATGTAGAAATTGTACATGATCGGCATACTTTTCCAGTTTGGACTCATAAGAGACGATGGTCTTAACGGCCAATGCTAGGTGTTGTTTAAGATCTGCAATTTCCTCTCTCAGGATACGTAAATCACCTGATAAATACATCTGTTCCACTTTTAACTCCTCATCTCGTTTAGGTTTGGATGCAGGATATTGAATTGGATTACGATGCAGGCAGAAGTAGACAGCGACGGCAGAAACAGGTGTCCAAATCAATTGAAAGTATTGAATTAAAGCCAGCATACGACAAGCCCCTCCCTATTAAGAAAGCTCTGTATAACGATCTCCTAAGCCTGTGTAACTCCCAAGCAATTCCCCACCATTATCAACAATTTTATAGGAACTTAAGCTTTTGTGATACTGAATCAGGTCACGATGAGGATTCTGATTAAGAATTTTAACTGTAATAGGACCTTATTATAATTTTCATGATTGTGTAATCAAGTGTAATAATAGTCGTGTCTTCAGTGCAGTGTCATTTTTTTATAATAATAATAACTATCGTGCTTTTTCAAATTAACCAAACTTGTTTCGTTTACTAGAATGCCCTTTATTTTTATAGTATATTTCATGAAATTAAGGCTTTATTTCATAAAATATACTATAAAAATCACCAAATAATACTTTAGTAAACTATTCGAATAAACAGTAAAAGTCATAACAATTAAATGTACGTTACTCTCAAACAATCGAATAACCACATAATTGGCTTTTACAAATGTTCAGTATACAAAACAAATTACACGAATAATAGCGTTACACGATTTTGCCATTGCCATCGAAAATATAAATTTACACGAATAATATCGCAAGAAGATTTTACTGTTGCCGTCGAAAATATAAACTTACACGAACAATATCGTAAGTGACATTACTGACCAGACCTTCACGTACACTAATATAGTAAAATGCATCCAGCTTAATTATAAGGAAGCCCATGGGCCTAGTTAAATTTTGTTGAAATAACCAGATAACTGAAAAAATTGGCTTCCTTATGCGATATAAAAAGTCTCTGATACTTGTTGTTAAATGGAGTTATTAAGGAAAAATGGTTTTTTATTTTTCCTGAACATTTACACTTTTACGATTACCGGATTATTCGCGGGGGGCGTCGATTTCTAGAATTCTTACTAGCCAAGTGTGAGGGACCGAGTCAAACGCCTTCTTATAATCAATATAAGTACTGAACAGGTTTTGTTTCATCTTGTGTATACGCTGCAAAACAACTGAGTCTATTATCAGTTGTTCCTTGCATCCCTGACTATACTTTTTACAACCTTTTTGTTGTTCGGCTAATATGGAGTTTCGGTCAATATGTTGGTAAATAAGTTGGGACAAACAGGCGGTTAAAATTTTGTATATTGTTTGCAAACAAGTTAATGGTCGGTATTTTGCTGGGTTATTGATGTCATTGGTATCTTTAGGTATCATATAAGTTATGCCGGTAGTAAAATATTCTGGTAAAGAGGAAGGGTTTTTAATGAAGAAGTTAATGTGATTGTAAAGGTAGGGATGGATATGTGACAGCTTTTTGTACCAATACGTGTGGATGTAATCAGTACCAGGCGCTTTCCAATTATGAGCTGCACCGAGCACATTTTGGAATATTTCTATTGGGATAAATTCAAACTCCATAGTAGAGAGTCCTGAGTAACGATCGCTTTCTGTTTTTATCCAATCTGCTTCTTCTTTGAGCTCAGCTTGGTTTTCCCAGATGCGGGCCCAGAATTGTCGTAGCTCAGAAGGTTCTAATGTACTATCTGGTTGATTGGTGTTGCTAGTCAAATTATTTGAGTTATTTGAAAGGGTTTGGTAAAACTTTTTCTCGTTACTACTGAACTGGGCATTATGGGTCTTACGGTGAGTACATGCTTTGTAACGTCTGAGGCGGCTGCTTAGTACAGATAATTTTTGATTTAAGGTGTCCAAAAATTGTGTTAGATCGGTGTTGGGTTCTTCGTGTATAGTATGTGTTTTAAAATTTGTTAGGATTCTATCTACATGCTTAGTGTTATTATTATTATTTATTTACCAATTTTGATATTTATAATATTTGCACACCTGCTTGCGGGTTGAATACAATTGACACCACTAGTTTATAAGATCTTGACATGTTTATAACAATGTATTCTGCAAATAAATGTTCTATAAATAAATAAATCACTTTGTTGTTTGAGAGGTATGTGACACTTTTATTCTTTATTTTATTCTAACTTTGGAAAAGTGTTTGTTTGTTCAAGTCTACACCTACAATTATTTTAATGAAACAGTCACAACAAATTTAATAAGAGTTTCAAAACAGAAAAATCCATAACTTATAATTAAAGGTACCAGGATAGCATAAACCATGTAGAGCACTTTTATTGGATAGATCTTTACATCCACCACAATGCCTAAGTGGTGACTCCGAAGAGTCAAAATATTTTTTATTTTGGGGTAAGGAGAATGAAGTTATGACTAAATAACTTTTTTCAAGACTGTTTAATCTAATTAAAATGTATAGGTATTAAGGTATGTAAAACAAAACCCCCTATAATTAATGGCGATTATTTTGCCTCGTCCTAGCTAATAGGCTAATAAGTAGGTTACATTTCGTAGAACGTGTTAAAATCTAAAAATATTTAAGTATGTTTTTGTAATTATGTATGAATTTGTATAAGAGTGATTTCATGTTGTCGCATTCAACAGTCACAGTCTGTATAGAATAAACCAATAAAAAAAAAGTTAAAATCACTGAATCCTTTTTACATAATAACAACCTGACTCCATACGCATAGTTTCTGTTTTTAACCTCGAAAGTGGATTGCGTTTTGTTATTTCACTGTAGTAATACGAATTCGGTCGTTATATTAAAAAGCTTCAAAATAGCCACCGTTTGAAATACTGTTTAGATTTATAACGGGATATTTATTATGATTAACAGCTTTAGTACAACCGTGATCATGGCGCACGTAAGAGTGCCGAAATATTGGGAAACTTATAAACCAGTAAATCATGCTAAATATCCCGTCAAATCTAAATAGTGTTAATAACCATGATAGCTAAAACAGTTAAACCGTTTGAAATGTTGCCATACAATTGTTTTTTAACCCCCGACCAAAAAAGAGGGGTGTTATAAGTTTGACGTGTCTGCCTGTCTGTGCGTCTGTCTGTCTGTCTGACAAACAGACGTTTGCCTGGGACATCATAGTTCCCGAACGGATGGAGGGATTTCAATTTAGTTTTTTTTGTATGAAAGGTGAGTTTGGAGGTGTTCTTAGACATGTTTCATGAAAATCGGTTGTGCTGTTTAAAAGTTATGGGGTGAGATTGGGGAAGGAAAACCGAAAATCTGCAAATATACTCCAGTGGGGTATCAAATGAAAGAGCATCGCGTGCACATTACTAAATATTATGATGTTTTACTTTTAAGGAAATTAAACCATTGGAATCGGGGGTTTTTGTTAAATTTTAAATTTAGTTTTATTTAAATACTCAAATGGTATATACATTTATTAACATGTATCTTGAAATTAGTAATCGATTCAGCAGTTTAAGTATACAAAGGTATTGTTAAATAAAATTGCGTAGTGAAAAATATATTTCTAATTAACCCAAATGAGATCAATTGAAAGATGCGTTAATGAAAATTAAACTTGTCTAATTATTATTCCCGTCAGGTGTCGTTATCCGTCCGTTATCTTACTAACTTAAAATCAAACAAGGATAAAAATCTTGGTAGGTTAACTTACCAAAGTAAAACAAACAGTAGATAATGAATGGAGTTAGTAAAAAGCTTATATTATACTCCACCAATTGTATTCCCAAATTACTTACTTCTAGAGTTCAAAGAGAGTTTTTGAAGGTATTCCGTGAATTTTGACGATGTGGTGTTCGTTTCGTCAAAGGGGACAGTAACTACGTTGGATCCTTTTGTGGATTTCTTCTGTAATACTGTGAATATTGCGCTTAAGGTCATGAAGCAAGGACTGTTTCCTTTGCCCGTTGATAAATTATTGTTATGGTATAACATCCCGTATTTCTTCCAATTGAATTCCTGAAACAAAAGAAAATATATATTATATATATATAATAACAATAATAAGTATACACAAATGGTGTATAAAATTAATCAAGGGTTAGATTCAGATTCAGAAGGCAGTACTCCTGGACTATGCGAGTATCGTCAGGAAGTTAATCTCTTTGCAGTACTAGTCACCGACCGCTTGCCTAGTTTCGCGGCCGGTGATTCTCCTTTTTGAATTTTTTTTAACCTCCGACCACAAAAGAGCGTTGTTAAAAGTTTTACGTGTCTGTCTGGGACATAGCTCCCGAACTGATGGAGCGATTTCAATTAAGTTTTTTTGTATGAAAGGTGAGTTTGGCGCGGAATAATAATATACAAACTAAATTAAAATCGCTCCATCTGTTCGGGAGCTATCATGTCCCAGACAGACAGACACACACGTCAAACTTATAACACCCCTCTTTTTTGGTCAGTGGTTAAAAAAAGGTATTATGTTTAAGCCATCTTTTTGCCCGTTCAAAAATATTGTACACCTATTTCGTGCTTTATTTTATTATTACATTATTATTAATTTGTTTTATTATTAATTTTATAAGATACTAGCTGACCCCAGCAAACGTTGTTTTGCAAAATTTTTTTTTTTTTTTTTCAAAATGAAAAATAGATGTTGGCCTTTTCTCAGACCTACTCAATATGCCCACAAAATTTCATGAGAATCGGTCAAGCCGTTTCGGAGGAGTTCGATTACGCACCCCGTGACACGAGAATTTTATATATTAGATAGAGCATCAAAGTTCCGGAGTGGCCTTGTGACGTACACGTTTAGTACATTTTCATGATTTGTAAAAGGAACCTTATTTTTTCTGTGCATAAATATATTTTTTTATTTTATTCTATTTTGCTTTCGTCATGTGAAACTTCAACACCGTCTTCATGATTTTTCTTTAGCAAGAAAAAATAAAAAATTGTGTATAATGTTTTAAGTAATGTATACTGAAACTAAAAGTGACTAAAATACCGCCCATTACGCATGCTAGGTTTAATTTTACTATTAATAATTTATTTTGTATTTATGTTTATTGGTGTGTGTTAATAACGGTTTTTCTATCTAATATAATAAGTCAGTCTTCATCATCACCCTATTAACGTTCCCACTGCTGGGACACAGGGACTTCTTTCTAGGCGAGAGAGATTAGGCCTTAATTCACTACGCAGGCCAAGTGCGGTTGGTGAATGTCACATGTCCTTCAAACTCTTTAAAGTTTATAGAACATGCCGGTTTCTTCCATGATGTTTGCATTCACCGTTAAAGCACGTGTTTAAAGCGCACATAAATGTCTCGAGATGAATAAGCCAGAGGTGCGTGGCGGGGTTTGAACACACTACCTTCGGAATGGAAGTCGAGTGTCCTCCCACGTAGCCAACACGACTTATTAATATTTTTTGTCATTTACCCTATTGAGTGGACAATCTTTGCATTTATGTAAATAAAATAATAATAATTAAGGTTAAAAATCTTAACTAATTTTAGGCTTGAATTGAGTAAAAACGTCCTAGGGCCTATTTCACTATCTCAGAGTAAACTTTGACACTGGTTCAAATATATAGCTATTTCAATTTGTCACATGTGACAAAGTGAGATAGCTCTTAAATAACAAACCATTGCATAGTTTGCTCGGATTTTGTGAAATAAACCCTAGAAAAATATTAAACGGAACAGTTTTGAGGTTTTGTTTTGATATCCAATCATAAACAAAAATATGGAAAAAGTTCAGGTTAGATTGTTAAATTGGATTCAAAATGGCGCCCCGCTCAATTTTGAAACATCAAAAGCAGTTTGTTTTCAAATTTTTAGTTCAATTTAGTTTGCCGCTACTGAAAAAGCGCTATTTTTAACTGACTTTGTTTGGCTAAGGGTATAAACAGACGATCCAACTTAGATGGTCAAAAAACTATGAATAAACTGACATTCATGAAATTCTTAATTTAAAAGGAGAGGGTACATTTTATCTACAATTTCTGGTTTCGGGTCTGGGTGTTTTCTATGTATCATATGTATGTATTTAAAAAATATATATATCTATGTAGTATATCAGTAGTACAAGCTTTGCTTAGTTTGGGGTTAGATGATGCTGCGTCATTTAGTCCGGAAATATTTATGTATTATTTATATTAAAATTAAACCCTTTGTCTTAAATCCTAAGAAGTGTACATTCAGATGGTTAAGCTGCCTCATTTCAAACCCAATCGTTCAACATGGAGTAGAACGGCTGAACGCCTAATCAGACTACACCTAATATGAAACGTCATTTGACCATTCTGGTTGTCTTTCTTTTATGAATTTGAGAGATTTATATTTCATGCAGTTTATATCTTAAAGCAAGAGCCATAGCTAGCAATTTTATTATACATTTTTATTTACTAGATAGAAAATGACTTGAATAAATAGATAAATCGAAAGATAATATCTTTATTGCACACCTATGCTTACAGACTAACTTAAAAATAACAATAAATAGCCACATTTGTCATCATTTTATCATCGGTGGCTCTGACGTACGGCTGGTTTTCATGCCCACTTAGTGAATAGATGTTGGAACGCGCTAATTTGAGGATCTACTGATCCTATTATAATAATTATTTGACTGTTAGAGTCTATTTATCGAGGAAAGTTATAAGCTACTTTACCGCGGGAGCTGCTACTTTATCTTTCGAACGATGTATTTCCTAGCGTTAATAGTTCCTGCGATTAGAGCCATAAAGAAAGAAAAACTCTATCTTTATAATCTTCTAATATATAAATTTCCAAATCACAATGTTAGTTACCGTACTCCTTCAAAACAGCTTTACCGATTTTACAAATTTTATATGCGTATTCAGTAAGTCTGAGAATCGGCTACTATCTGTTTTTAATTTTGCAATACAACTTTTGATCTTTTCTGATCCCATCAGCTAGTATTAGTATAGATTCAAACCACTACAAGTCCATTGCGCAAATATCTTTTAAATTAGTTTATTTTATTAGTATTTGTTACCCTTCTCAGAGTATTAAATGAGGCTTTTTTACCAGCTACATAAATAGGTACAAAAATTAAAAAATAAATCATGTAAATAAGTTATTTTAATCTTTATATTAATTAATTGGCTCTTCGCTGAAAATTGTTAAAAAAAACCTATTTTATTACAAAGTTCTGGTGGAAGTTCTAACGTCTGTGAAACCTTTATGAGATGTAATAGTGAAAGACACGACATTCTCACGATATCAAACCGATATCGGTTTTAATTGAGAAATGTTAGGTACACCTTTTGACTGGCTTCACTTGCACCTTTGGCTTTGAACAGATTAAGCACTCCTTTTTACGTTCCCACTGTTACGACACAGGGACTTCACTATTAACAAGAGATAATAATTAGGCCTTAAGTCATCACGTTGTCCAAGTTGGATTAGTAAACTAAACGGTGCTTTAGGTAATACAAGTAACATAATAACTAGTACTACTTAGCGCTCCTGCACACAATAACGCCACAGCTCCGCCACCGCGTCGCCGCGTATCTACAGTAAAACGGTGCGGCGCCGACGGCGCGGTGGCGTGGCGGTGGCGCAAGAACGCCGTGACCCACAGTTTGAAATAAGACCATAAATTCATTCAAAATAAGCTTCAACTTAACATGTGTCTTTTAAATTAATAAGTTCGTGCGTCTATAAGTTTTCGGTTAACGAATTGAATCGTGTTAATAATATTTATAGAGTAAAGCATTAAATAACTAATATTATAAGTTTTCAGATAGATTAAAAACCTAAAATCGTGTCGGTTGATGAAAAGGGCTAAAAGGGGAACGAAACCATTATATGCCAATAAATATTTTCTTTTTTGATACAATATTCCTTTTTTTAACCTCCGACCAAAAAAGAGGGGTGTTCTAAGTTTGACGTGTCCGTCTGTCTGTCATTCTGTGTGTCTGTCTGCCTGTCTGTCTGGAACATCATAGCTCCCGAGCTAATTCAATTAAGTTTTTTTTGTATGAAAGGTGAGTTTGGCGCGAGAGTTGTTAGACATTAACATTAGAGTTTCATGAAAATCGGTTGTGCCGTTTACTAAATTGAAATCGCTCCATCCGTTCGGGAGCTATGATGCCACAGACAGACAGACAGACACACAGACAGTTTTTTAGTCGGGGGTTAAAAATAAAAGCATTGGAAACGGGGGTTTTCCTTAAATTTAAATTAACATTTATAGTGGACTTGTTTTAATTTGGAAAATATTGATTCTTTAGACTTTAGTTTGGTACACTTTATGTCAGTTATTTTTGTAAACAATTATACTTTTAGATAAGATAATCAGAAAAGTCGTGTTGTCTTAGTTCAAACCACGGCGAGGACACCTCTGAACTTGATTAATCAATGTGTGCTTCCAACTCTTGCTTTAACAGTAAAGGCAAACATTGTGAGGGAACCGGCATTTCAAGGGCATTCACCAACCCAAGTGCGAGTTGGTGAATGTCATTATGGCCAGCGTGGTGAATTAAGCCATAATCTCCCTCGTAAAGAGAAAAGTCCTTGTGTCTCAGCAGTGGGAACGTAAATAGGGGGGGGGGGGGGGGGGGGTGATCAAATATTTCCGGACTACTCGGACTACTCATCTAAGATCCATCGCCATCATATAAATCAACAAAGTTATACCTTATGTCTTGAAAAAAAAATCTTCAAAATAAAACCCATTTTGTATACTAAGTAATTATAACTAATAATCGTGACTTTAGTATGATTGAACTGTAAATTTCACATTATTACGTACTTCTAAACAGAACTTAAAAGTAAAAGTTTCCTAAAAGAAGAGCGACAAAAACAAACCAATAAAAGAAATGAACAACAATCAAAGTGAAACAAAACAAAATTAACGAAAGCAACTTTATTGTACACAAAACTTAGAGTAGATTTAAGGAAGATCTAAGAATGCTTAAAACAAATAATAAATAATAACAACACCAAGCTGTAAAGTAAAACAGACAAAAATGGGATGATTCATGCGAGAATGAGGCAATACCAATCAACTTTATTCTGATTTTATTGTCACGCTGACAATCAGCGTTGATGGCTCAGCACGAAGCAATGTTTGAATTAGGATGACGGGTCATTTTATTTTTTTTATTATTCCCTTTTCATCGAGGTACAATTATTTTCATAAAATGTACAAGTAAATAGTATTCAAGGTTCAATCTTTTTATGCATAACACAATCAATTGGAATCCCTGTTAAGCACAAAAGATCCAACCAACGCTTCATTACTTGTGGTTGGATCTTTTCTGCATAACAGGGTCCAATTCTGCAGTACTACACCCGTCATACTGTCAAAAAAAACTGTCAGCGCTGAGCGCTCGGCGTTATTCTAAAGGGTTTTTATAACGACCATTCAGATTGATCTAAATAGAATATTTTTAAGAACCTATGTAAAATTAGTTTTTTTTTTGTATTTTATTTTTGACGTTCCTAAGAGTTTTAAAATCAAACAATGGAAATATAATGATTTTGTATCTTGATACAAGTCGGTCCGAAAGCGTCGATGGTTAGCGTAAAACGGAAATCAGTATAGTACTAAAATTATGAAGAAAATAATGTGGTTTTTAAAAAAAAAAATCTAGTGCTCATAAAGTTGAAAAACTAAAAACAAATTTTTACCAATTACGGTTGGTCACGTTTTACTGAAAAAATTGCAATTAATGCAAAGTCATGGAGCTTTTCACTCGCTACCAAAAAACTGCACAAGTGTGCTTAAACTATTTTTGAGTTTTGTGATAAATGAACCATTCAATTTTAGTGGTTCTGATTCTGATACTTATGGCTGCATTTTAAGTTTTATATGCATGAATTAAAAAATACATATTTATACGAGTAAGTATATACAACATGTTATCAGTCGCCCAGCGCCCATAATAAGACATGCTGTTGATGATACCACCTTGTACTTAGTCCAGCAATTTGTTTATTTTAATTGTAATTATTACTTTAAATTTATAGCCACTATAGTCGACTTAAGAGTTATTGGAATCATTTTATTTCTTTGTTAAAAAAAAATGCATTTAAGTTACATTATCCACACAAACAATTGAAATAATAAATATTTATAATATATTTTTTACTTTGTAATTATAAATTATTTAATGCACACTAAATTCCTACCTATATGAATGATAACATGAAATATTATAAAAAAATAGACAGCCAGAATTAATAAAATGACAAGTACCCTTTTCTGATTGCCAGATAAAAAAACAGAAATCTTCAAACGCTCCCGCAAACAAAATACCAAGCCGAACCATAGAGCATAAACATACAGATGCATCAAAATCATTACCTCGAATATATTCTTGATGGCAACCGCGGCTTGAGTATAACTCCCCATCATTCTTATCAGAGACTCGTAGATGGGCGTTTTGTACATAAAGGCCTCAGCTTGGCCTCCCGCGGTTAACACAGGGATACTCCAAACACTCGCGAATCTTGAAACTGGTGCTATCACATACTCGCATCCTGGGCCGATGAAGGCATCTGAAAGATGTAGCTATTTAAATTATCGTGCTTATCATCATTGTTGAGATTAAAGACTTGGTGAACATCCCTACCAAGATTTTTGAGTTCCTTGATAATTTAGTTACGCGTCAAATAAAGCAATATATCGATAAACTCGAAAATCTTAATACATACAATTATTATCAGGCTAATGTCTCTAGGGTGATTGAAACGATGGAACAAGATGGTAGATTTATGTCATAGTTACTTGCAAATTATTTAAACTATTAAGTATCGATTTCGACCCGTGTATGATAATCACCCAGACGGTAAATTTCACGACTTTTATATAAATAATACTTAAATGATACCTACTTAATCTATACCATTAGTACCAGTCAGACTATTTAAATATTATAAATTTTAAAACGTATTAAATAAACAAATTGAAAATAACTTTAAAAATTAATGTATTGAGTTGAGCTAATTAATTACTACAAAAATCTTAGAAATCAATTTGGCTAAAAAGTTGCCGAGCAGCTTTTTAGACAATATTTATCCTGATCATCTAGTTTTCTATTATATATTTCACAAAAAATAGCATTAGTTTATTTTAAAATGATTCATAAAGATATTTTTAAGAGAACTTGATTTTTCTCGTTCTTCAAGTTCACGAAATACTACTGTAAGTTTTAAATTTATAGACTCGAATTATAATCTCTTCCAATCAATCGTCTTTGAAGAATAATATAATCAATAATTTGCATGGAACTTATATACTGGGTGTCCCACGTCCATGCCCATGCCATAGTTGACCTGTCCATGTAAGCATAGGCTTCTAAGGAAATAAACGTTTTGACTTTGACTTTGCCACATGGAGGGGAAGTACGTTTTCGTAGAAGCCGACGTGGGCATATTTAACGAAAACTTAGTAATTGCTGCCCAGGGCATGCATAATTAAGTAGGTCTATCAACATAATCAAACGCCTCAGTAAAGTCTATTAATCCTCTCGTTAGCTCTATTACAAATAATAATAAATATTTTCTTACCAGCAGTTCCGTTGACGTAGAACTCAAAGGCAGCCAATGGTCCATCTACGGAAGAACACCCAGTGTCTCTGTAGTCCACGAGGATACTCCATCCTGGTAGTGGTCCATCAGGACTCGTTATCGCCGGCACAGCCATCTCCACAATCGGCAGCACTTTGGATAACGAGAATATATGCCTCGGATCTGCTGGCAGTAAGACTCCTAGTTTCACAATCTTATCGAGAAACTGATGTTTCTGCATCTTCATATTGAAATTTATATTCTTTATGTAGTATGGATTTGACGCTAAGTCATGCGGGAATCCAATTGCTTTACTATTATCGTACACACTGATCTCGTTGTAATCATTCGCAGTGACATTAGATTCTAGAATATTTCCATAGTTCACTTCGTATTTCTTCATCTCTTCTACTTCTGAGTTCTTTTCTTCGCTATCTGCTTGTCTTTTAGCGGATTTCTTATGTTTCCTAAGCGTCATGTTATGACTATGACCGTGCCATATTTTACTTCTACTCTTCGCTATTTCATGTCTATAGTCCTTATTATCTACATCACTTACACTAGAATCACACTTAATTATCACATTTATAACACATAGATAGAAAATAAGGAATGAGAGTAGTATGGGCACGGTCTTGTGTTTTTTTCTTTTAATCTGGAATGTTTGAGCATCGTCCATAGGTATACAGGATGTGTCATCATCTTTGCTTCGTCTTTTTCTCAGATTTGCTCTGTTTATGTATGGTTTCCGCTTAAGTCTGAATGTCGAGTTTGACGGGAGTATCGTATGAACGATATCCACCATTTTTTTATTTTATTTATGTCATTTTATTGAGTTGTTTCATTCGTCTCACGTTGTTGGCTGTCAAAAGGATGATAAGAATATTAAATGAGATTCATTGAGTGTCGAGTTTTTGATCATTATTTAGATCTGAAATGTTATTTCATTTTGAGAATGCATTAGTTCTTTTAAATTTAAATTACGATTTATGCAGATTTAAGTTTATATTTATCATTCTGCTATTTTCTTAATAGTCGATAATGTTTTCGCTTGCTTGGCCGTCATATTAATTTATTATATAAAATTACTCACAGAAATTACGAGTATATTTAGAAAATCCAGATATTTATATAAAAATATACGTACGCACTGTATGAAAAATTTTAATAAGTAATTATTAAAATGTGTAGGCGGTTTACTTATTTTACATACTCTCCTGCTAAATAAAATCAAACAATTCAGCTATAATATCTTTGGCTTTTAGGTTAATTTTATAGCGACCCAAAATAACTTGACCATAATAATAACAATGTCACATAAATTATTACTACTCATGGCAAATGCAAGCATTTTATTACTTTTCGAAAATGTAATAAAAACAATGAGCATACATACATTTAAATTTAAAACACTTAATAGACGCTTAAAAAAATTATGCAATCGTTTAATATGATTATCTTTAAAAAAATAACACTTTTTATAGACATAACCATATTTTTCATATAATCTTTATTAAATATAGACGTTAAATTTATTAGCATTTTTGTTGTTACCAAAAATAGTTTAAAAATCATAAAATATTTCATAAAATTTTCTACCTGCTGGTAGAATTACATTGTTTAAAATTACGCCTAATTTGAAGTATTTCATTTGAATTATAATCGCAATTGTCTAATTGTATAATTACTTAAGTTAGAGGTCGCATTTAGAATTTAAATAAACAATCTGGTGTCACGTGTATGCCTATTAAGGTTAAAATCGACTTTGAACTGGAGTTTGTTCAATACCTTTGAATTTAAAATGTTCCTTCAGACAAAGTTAATTTGATTAGAATGGAAACTTATATCTAAGAGTTGATGATCTTTAATATAAAAAAAATATCGTAAAATGTGTTAGTAAGTGCATAACTCAACAGCGCATGGACCAATTTGGCCAATTCTGTTTTTAAATGTTCGTAGAAGCCCAATGATGGTTTTTACGACGAGAAAAGTTCGAATAATTTCCGGGAAAACATTTGTGAAAAAATGCCCGTGCGAAGCCGGGGCGGAACTCTAGTACTTTATAATTTTATTATTAGTCAGATATAATAAATTCAGATTATATTCATTCGTCAAGATCAATTTCTTCTACATTATCTCCTCATCCCTGTTTCGATCGCATAGAGAAACACTGAGCGTAGTAGAGGGCTGACCAGAACTAGATAAGCGACTTTGTACCAATTTATAATAGGATTTAAATGAGAAGAACCTACAACGTACCTAACCCGTAAAGAAATCATCGCTCGCAACACATACTATGTAAAGATTAATGTATAAATTATAAGTAATTTATTAAAGTCACGTTTCATATATTAAATTAAAACAATTGAACATTATTTATATGCCGAGAGGTATTGTGTCTCATTGGTTTATAATTTTATTTATAACTGCATAAGAAATACTTATAGGGTGTTATAATCGTATAATTTTATGACTTCTGAAGAACCGATCTATATAATTGTGTTCTTTAAAGCCAGTACACATTATTGATGTCCATAGTTGGAGTACTTAATTATAATGACGATTTTATAACACAATGAGGAAGTATTTAATCACGATTCTTATTAACTAATCTATTTATGTGGAATCGATATCCTTTATAACCGACTTCCAAAACAGAGAAGGAAGTTCTCTGAACTGAATTGCTATTTAAGATTTTCAGCGAATTTTAGTAATTTTACACGGATGCTTCGTATTTCTGAATTAAAAGTCCCGGGTTTTATGAATTTTTCCGACAAACAAATAATATTTTGAAAAACAACTTGTACTAAATACCTCTACATAATTTACACCCATTTAAAGACGAGATGGGTAGCTAGTCTATAATAAACATGTATAATAATATATAAAGCTTCATTAAGTACTTATTTATGTATTCATATATTCGGATTATACAAATTAGTTTAATTTTTTTTAAAAGGCTTGTGCCTAAATCTCTCTCTACATAAGTCTTTATATACTAGGTTGTGCCTCTTATATGGTTTTTAAATTCACGCTGTCTCAAAACAACGAATAAAACATTCTAAAAACCACTTATTTAGCATAAGCGACTCCAATTCACGTTATACCTGTGAGTCGGTCATAAATAACAGTCAAGATAGCGCTATATAATAATAACAATAATTCTTTATTGCGCACACAATTATAATACAAACACAATAATATTCTTAATACTATGCGACAATTGGCGGTCTTATCGCTCAAGAGCGATCTCTACCAGACAACCTTGAATGGATAGGATCATTGAGACATTAATGATAATATAATAAACGAATGAATAACACATAGGTGTAAATAACGTACGAAGAATTTATGTGACAGACAAAGATACATATGGTACGAAACAAAAAAAAAAAGAAAAATTATTATTTTTTACGAGCAGGACGCGTCTTTTAATTCTTCTAGACAAGTTTAATTTGTTTAGTCTGATGTTAGGTAAATTTTAGTTTTACTTTGTAAATCATAAAGAATTTATTGAAAATTGGTTAAGCTACCTGAATTTCTTATCATGATTTCAGCTGTAGGGCATGCATAAGCCTTGACGACCCCGCTCTATCAACAGTGGCTTTGAAAGCCGCTTAAAAATAAATTTAATTAACAAAGGACCACCAAGTCATTCCAGCTCTTTGGGAGAATCCCATAGATTGCCATTCCGCGGCCTTCAATAAATCAATTAACACTTTATTGTACGCAACATGAAATATCATAAAATACAAAAAAAAAATTAAAAGTACAATGGGCCTTATCGCTTCAATCTAGAATAATTTGGACCCAGCGGTAAACTGTTCTAGATTTTCACTTTTCTTGTAAAAAAAAAAGGTGTGTGTGTGATTCACACGCGATAGAAGTGAAACTTCAGTAAATCGACAAAAGAATAAGAAGAAAAAAAAAAACAAAAAAAAAATACTGTGCAAAAAGATTTTGTTCGGACGGTCACCCATCCAAGTACTAGCGTCGCGCAAAGTTGCTTAACCTTATTAGCGTTTAAGATTGGCTTACCCGACAGGTAAGCCAATCTTATTTCCATTTCCGTTGCATCCGGTTTCATTATCACAACGATTCTAAAGAAGTTTCACTTCAAAAATAAAATAAAAATAATCAATAAAATAATTAATTAAATATTATATTAGCTGATTTTATAATAACCATAATTTCTTGTGAATATTTATGATAGCCAGTTTTTTTGTTATTTTGTCTGCAATGCAATGCCACTGAACTTGTCTTGAATGACTTGCAACAATTTTATTACATTTTGTATAGAATACTGGAACTACATATATTTGTAACCTGTTTTATAAAAGAGGTATCTATAATGCGTTCCGTATCATAAATATCTTTACAAAACATCTACTAAACAGTGACGCATGCCCCATTTTAGACAACATCGTCACTATACATAAGGTCAAATAAAGGTTTTTTTTAGGATAAAAGAGAAAAAAAAGCAGGGGCCCAAGCCGTTAAACTTTCAAATGGTCCCAAGCCTAGGGGGCCCGGGTCACTGCCCCACTGCCTCACTAATAAAATAAAATTGTTGGTAACTCTAAAGCCTCCAAAATTCTTCGTGAAACATAAAAAGGAAAATTTAAATGTTTCGTGTTTCAACCACAAACGATAATGACCATGACACCTCGTTTCGTCGCTAAAAATAGACGCATTTGAATAAATTTATGTATAATCTCGCAATTCTCATGAATGCTATGCCGAATATATTTTTCGTGTTTGTGGCACAGAAAAAGTCATGTTGGACTTTGAAAAAGACCTGAGTCGTGGGTACTCTCGTCTATTACAAAGTCGATAATAATATATAATGAAAAATTACAAACACAAATTTATTATTTTTAACTATTAGCTACTATGTACTACCAAGTTAATAATAATAATGTTTCGTGTGTTAAAAAGGAAATTTTTACCGCGGAAAATGAACATTTAATGTCCTTTATTCTAGAGAATGTGTATAAAATTATGAAAATTTTGAAAAAAATTTTTGCGTAAATGGGGAATTGACAGACAGGGTGACTTTCGCATTCATAATATAAGTATGGATGAAGTGGCTCGGTTGGCGAGGGTCTGCTTGAGGCGCAGGAGGTAGCAGGTACGATTCCCGCCGGGGGACCAGATTTTGTACGATCTACAATTTTTGATATCCGGTTTTTGCATGTATTATTTTACTATGTATGTATACAAAAATGTATCTATACAGTATATCAGTTACCAAACACTTACAGTACAAGCTCTGCTTATTTTGGGGTTAGTTATGCTTTGTGATTAGTCTTGATACATTTATTTTAATTTTTTATTATTTATTTACGTTAGGTCCGTTGTGTGTTCGCTTCATCTTTAGAACTACCGACGGAATTTAATACTGCTTATATCTATTATTCATTTTGAATATAACATTCACTTACAACTATTAAAAAAGATATTTGAGTAATCGTCATCATTTTAGCCTAAGGACTGCTGGATATAGACCTAAGATTATAGATTAAATAAATATATATTATATTTGAGGACAATCGGTTCTTCTTATTAAAAAATGCAAGTATGTGTGCTTTATAACACGTGTTTAAACGGTGAAGGCAAACATCGTGAAAAAACCGGCATGTCCTGAGAACTTTGAAGAGTTTGAAGGACATGTGACATTCACCAACCCGAATTCGGCCAGCGTGGTGAATTAAGGCCTAATTTCTCTCGTCAAGAGAGAAGTCCCTGTGTCCCAACAATGGGTACGTTAATAGGATGATAATGAAGATAAAGCCTTAAATACAATTATTTTGAGACATGCATCGATTTCATTTTAAATTTTCATCAGGCCATTCCAATGCTAAAAGTTAACATCCGAAATTGATTAACTATATTCTATAACAAAAAGTGAACGAGAAATTGTTGCTCGTGTATATTGTATACATGATAGCGGTTATGTTTAAGTTCACTGAGTACAATCAGAGTACACGCGTGCACTGATTTAAAATTATATATAACTACTAGCAGCCCACCCCGGCGTCCCACGGGTATAAAATTTTCCCGGAAATTATTCGATTTTTTCTCGCCGTAAAAACCATCCTATCTCTCAAGTTGGATCGAACTGCACATGGTGTGCGAATTTTATTATAATCGGTTAAGTGGTTTAGGAGTCCATTGAGGACAAACATTGTGACACGAGATTTATATATATTAGGTCCTTACATATGAAATTGGCGTTTTGTATGGGAGGAACAAAAAGTCGAATATTTTTTAATATAATATATTTAATTAATCAAAGTATGAACCATTATTTTCTATGCACTTTTGCCATCTTATAGGTAGTTCATTGATCCCTTTACTAAAAAAACCAGTCGGACGGGAATCAATAAAATCTTTGAAGGCGATTTGGACTGCCCCATCGGAGTTGAATTTTTTCCCTTGCAAGAAGTTATCCAAATTTCGAAAAAAATGGTAATCTGTTGGAGCAAGGTCCGGGGAGTACGGAGGATGTCTTAGACTTTCCAATTGAAGCTCTTCTAATTTAGTAGCCGTCTGTTGCGCAGTGTGTGGTCTAGCGTTGTCGTGAAGCAGCAGTGGCGTGGAGCGATTGACCAGCCTAGGTTGTTTAGCCGCTAGCTTTTCCATCATGGTTTGCAATTGCTGACAATAGACATCAGCCGTAATAGTCTGGCCAGATTTGAGAAAACTGTAATGAACAATACCGGCACTAGTCCACCAAACGCTTACAAGTAACTTTTTTGGGGTTAATTTTCGCTTGGGGCAGGATTTGGCTGGCTGGCCAGGATCCAACCATTGCGCTGAGCGCTTCCGATTATCGTAAAGAACCCATTTTTCATCACAGGTAATGATTCGGTTTAAAATACCTTCATTATTGTGCCGGTTTAGTAATGTAACGCAGCAGTCGACGCGCGTTTGCCGGTTTGCTTCAGTCAATTCGTGAGGTACCCACCTTTCAAGCTTTTTAATCTTCCCAATTTGCTTCAAGTGAATTAAAACAGTTTTATCACTAACACCGCAGCCTGCAGCTAACTCGGACGTGGTTTGCGATGGATCCGCTTCCACAATAGCCTTCAACTCTTCATTATCAACTTGAGTCTCAGGCCGTCCACGGGGCTTGTTCTGCAAGTCGAAATTTCCAGAACGAAAACGTTGGAACCAAAAACGAACTGTGTTTTCTTTTGCAACACGACCGCCATACACATCATTCACCCTTCGAGTTGTTTCCGCAGCACTAGTGCCACGGCGGAACTCGTACTCGTAAATAATGCGATATTTTAAGTTTTCCATTTTGTAAAATGAGTGACGCAAACAGAAAAAAACAGAAGAAAAAAAACAAATGAATGACGATCATCGAAGCACAAATACATGAGTCTATAGCTGTACAAATTTGAATTTGGAATTCCTTACCAAAGAGGAGAAATTTGTGATTAAAGTGGCCAGTACGAAAAACGCCAATTTCATATGTAAGGACCTAATATTAAGATAATATAACTTTCGTTCGAAAACGTTGTAAATTTCGTTAATGGGCTAATTAATTTTAATTTATATTTAGTGTTAGTAGACTTAGAATGACTAAAAAGAGACTAAACCGTTATAAAACATTTAAGAATTCCATTGGAAAATGACTCCATTAATCTGATTGGTGAATAAAAGCTTTTAGAGTTGTTTAAATAAATTATTACCGTATATTATTAAAGTTAAGAAATAATGGATATTAGTGTTACAAGGTTTACAACCTATGTCGGTGCCCGCGTGTTTTTGCATTTTTCTGCAGTAAAAAGTAGTATTTAACCTTTCTATATAAATGGGCTATGTAACACTGAAATCATTTTTCAAATCGGACCGGTAGTTCCTGAGATAAGCGCCTTCAAACAAACAAACTCTTCAGCTTTATAATCCATCTAATATATAAAATTTTCATGTCTCAATGTTAGTTACCGTACTCCTCCGAAACGGCTTTACCGATTTTTACCAAATTTTATATACGTAATCAGTAGGTCTGAGAAACGGCTACTATCTATTTTTAACCGACTTCAAAAAAGGAGGAGGTTTCTCAATTCGACCGTATATTATATATTTTTATTCATTTTGCAAAACAACGTTTGCTGAGGTCAGCTAGTAGTAGTATAGATGTGAAACATCAGTTTCCAAGTTTTGCTTGTTTTATCTAACTAATATAAACGCGAAAGTTTGCGGGGACGTGTTTGGGGCTTTTACACACACTCATAGGCTACTTTTTAGGCAGAATACTACATTTCGCAGAAAACCAATGATTACCAGCAAATACCGATTTGCAAAAAAATTGGTACGGACATAAATATTTTCCCAGTATAGGACAATTGCTACTATTTACCTAATTGGAAAATCTATTATTACGCAGGTATAGCCGTGGGCGGAAAGCTAGTAGATAAATAAATAAAATAAATTAATAAATATTTCCACACAATCCACACAACAACATCTAGCCCCGTGGTAAGGTCTAAGCTTGTGTTACGGGTACTAGACATCTGAAATACTTAATATTATAGACATACATACATATTTTTACGATACATATTGAACACCAAGACCGAAGAGAAAGTTATATTCTAAAGTTGTACAGAAAAAATTAAGACGAAGTAACGTAGCTTGCCAGACTTCGTCTTAATTTTTTCTGCACAACTTTAGAATATTAGTTTCAACCTATAAGTGGGGTTTATCACTTTGTAAAAAACATAAAACGAAGAAAAAGTGCTTGCAGAACATACAAACACTTGACCCCTCGGCGGGAATCAAACCAGCTACCTTTTACGTCGTAACCGGACGTTTGCCCTCCGCGCCACTGAGTCAGTCCGATACATAAAGGTCATAGCCCGACTGGTGCGTATGTATAACTTTGATTATCATTATACGTCTCATAATGACTCAACATCTAAACCGTTAACATGCGGAACTATAAATATTAGTAACTGACCATTAGCGGCCGAGAGTTGCCATTACAACTGTTCGAGATTACAACATGTTGTAAACCCATGTATTTGACAGATTCTCACAACTAAAATTTTGTCTTTATCTGTCGAATATACAGGATTATAAAACACCAACAGCAGTAAGTGACAACTCATCATCATAACCCTATTAACGTTCCCACTGCTGGGACACGGGGACATCTCTCTAGGTGAGAGAGATTAGGCCTTAATTCACCACGTTAGCCAAGTGCGGTTGGTGAATGTCACATGTCCTTCAATCTCCAAACTTCTCAGAACATGCCGGTTTTCTCACTATGTTTGCCTTCAACGTTAAAGCCCGTGTTTAAAGCGTACACAAATGTCTCAAGAAGAAAAATCCAGAGGTGCGTGGCGGGGTTTGAGCACACGACCTTCGGAATTAAAGTCGAGTGTCCTCCCACTAAGCCAACACGGTTTCCTTAGCCAACCCGGCTTCAGTGGCAGTGGCAGCTCGTGGTAGGACTACTTATGAATTATGGTTTGACAGTTCGGATTGCGCAATATTTAGTAATACTACATATTATCTGATCAACATGTCCAATTATTATTTTTCTACCATCAGCGAACATAATGACGCTCTCAGTTCGAATTGCGTATGTTTTTTTTTACTTTCTTAATATTAGTCACCCCATAACATTGATCTCGGTGACCTGATTATGATGATTCTTTTGTTAAATGAAAGCTGCTTGCAAGTTGGTCCCATTTAAACTATAACAATTTAAATAGCTTATTAACCTAATTGAAAGGCAATTTATCCGATCATTACGAGTCGATCGGTTATTTTTGTTACAGATTAACAAACTCGGGAGATGCGTTTGAACGAAGCATTCGCACAAATCCTACTTATAGGTATTATTCCGCAAGGGCTTTATAAATAGCTTTCTGTAAATTAATTTAGCTACTTTTTTGGCTTTGTTAGCCTTTCTTACGAGGGCGGCAATGATAATTTCGAGAATCAAGGAAGTGACACAACATTACTATTTAAAAATGTATTTATTGCTTTTCGAAGTATTCTTCGCGAAATCTGACACATTTTCCATACGATGGAATAAATAAATTATATATGCAAAAGTTTGTGAGGGTGTTTATAATATGTGTAAGTTTGTAATATGTTTATAAATTTTATGCAGAAAAAGAATAAGACACTTATTCTTTTTCTGCATAAAACTTATAAATAGTTTCACCTACAAAGTGAGGTTTATCAATTATTAAAAATATTTTAAAAAAAATTGTAATATGTGTAAGTAAGTTGCTTACTCGCAAAAACTACTAAATGGGTTTTGATGAAACTTCACAATATAGACTAAATGCTATATTTTTAAAGCATCAATGGAAATCAGTAAGGAATCTACCCAGCATTATAATACGTAAAACAGTTAACGTGCCCCACCAATGGGGTAGCTAGAGAAAAACTTATTAATACTATTCTCATAGGCATTATTAATACATAAAATAGTTTTTTTTTTTATGGGAGATAGATCTATTTTTGTCCACAATGTTACCTGATGGAAAGTGTCGATGTGGACGAAGATGGATCACATAGATCTAGAAGGTATAACCTATACACTCTTGTCTTGAAGACGCTCAGGTTGTAGTCATAATGGTATTCTGTTTTGTCATTCTCTTAGCTTGTCCAAAAATACTGGACACCATTTACTTTATCAATTTTATAAGATGTCTTTGCACTTAGATATGATGAATTGTCTGGAAATATTTATTATTAATCGCACGAAATCATTTCGTCACGCCTAACTTCGTTACACTGCATGTCGCTACAACACTGTGATGATTGTTAGAATTTTTAAGAAAAAAGTGAGTGTTATGTTTTGTTAATCCGAATAATTTGAAAGCCAACGGATATTTTTTATTTTGTGTTCCGAGACATTAATTTGTATTTTTAGGCTACCGACTCCAAGCCAAACCAATTACGCCAAAAGACGATTTTACATACATAACTCAAAACCGGTTTCATAAAGCTCATTGTGGAAGGTTAAAATAGAATCTAACCTTATGATAGCCGTAAAGCAAAAAATACTGTTCTAAAAATAGTAACACAAAAACTTACGTTTCCTGTATTAGTGGCTTGGTTGTACAATTAGTTGTCTATTTTGATTATATGTATGATTGTGTATTTAGGCTTGTTATTGGCGGAAAATTGAACGCTGCTTAAAGGGACTCCTGTCCGTCGGACAACAACAAATAGTTAACAAATAGACATACATTTCATAGGCAATAAAAATAATAACCCAGTAAAAACTGAGAGAATAAAATCTACCTACTCGTTAAGAGCTCTGTGATTGCTAAAGGCTGGTTTCCAGACTGAATAAAAATGCAACCTCGTGTTGTATTTAATAAGGCTCCAAAATTTACCTAGTAACAAAACATCGTCACTGATACAAACCTAAATATTATGACAGTTATTTTCGTTTCAACCAGAAACCAGGACAAATCATGACATGCAGTGGTATTGGTCCAATAAGAATAGTTCATACAAAACCTATCCTACCAATAATCCTCGTTCGGAAACTTTAACCTTCATGAAACCCCCGGTTCGGCAAAAATAAAATGCCCCGCGGCCAAAAATGGCTCGAAGTTATAACCAAGGGTAGACTAAAGACTGCATAACACATGTTAATAGGAGTTTCCTACGGACGAATAGGATTCAATGACGAAAAAGAATGAGTTTGGGTTAATAGGCATGATGACTACAAAAATAGTAATTCTCTTAAGTCCATTTGTAAGAAAAATTAAGAAAAACACATTTACAACTGCAGAGCAGAACTATGTAGTAGGTATAAATAAAATTGACTATTCACACAGACCTTATTAATTGATTTTAACATCCTAAATGTAGTTTTTACATACCAATTTGGTTTGGGGTCTTATCTCAGACTCAGCAAATAATAATATTTGAATAATGCATATATAAGATTCAAAGAGATATAATTTTACCTATAATCGCAATTTAGAATTTAAATTCGACTTAGTGAGCCTCAACTGCTTTTTTTTTATAACAGATACAGGCTACATACAGTACTTACAAACCTTAAGAGATTTTCAACCAATTATTGAGAGAGCAATGTCCTAGAAAAGGGGAGATGACTGATAACAAGTTCGAATGACGATAAGATCGCCAATTATCGCATAGTGTTAAGAATATTTTTGTTACGTTTGTGTTATAATGTAATTGTGTGCGCAATAAAGAATTATTATATTTTTATTAAGAAAATGAAAAAAGGTTTTTTAATTTTCATTCAAACTCAGACCCTGTGATTTAACGCTTTGTACTAAATAACGTAGTCACAATCAGGAACTTTGATGATCTATATCTTAAGTTACTTAAGTAAGTAGATAATGCAAAAAATATATACATAAATATAAAAATATAACGGAATACAATTAATTGTATGTACATACCTAGTCATAATTAATATTCTCTACGAGATCTTTTGATCTTTTGAACTTCCAGAAAAGCAAAAAAAACTACCGAGTTTATTAATTTGATGGTAGAAACAAATCGTATTGATAAATATCTAAAATCGTCTGGTCTTCCTGTCTTCGAGAACTTTTGACAGCTTTCTGGTTCAACCAGGGTATAATAAAAAATTTAAATAGAATCGTGTAAAAAAAGTTTTATTTACGTCATAAGCACACAATAAAATTAGAATTAAAATTAACATAAAAGCGATCGAACAAAAATACTATAGTTAAAATATTTAAACGTAAATCAGTTTCCACTCAGCATAATACTGTAGAAGCTCAGGAAGGAGCGCTGGTTTTCAGTGGTACTTTATAGCGCATGGTGGCCCTAAATAAATGTACATACATATATCTCAATAGTATATATAACGTGTAACCGAAGACGAAGCAGAAACCTTCTGTACATTTCAGCATCAGCAGACGCAAACACAATTATACAACACAAACAGATACTGAAATTACAGAATTCAGAAATATTTTGGCAGACAAAAGAGCCAAATTAAATTTGTTAGCAAAATGTCAAGTAATTGGTACTGAATAAGTAAAAGCTGGGACGGCTAAGTGGGAGAGCACACTCGATTTACATTCCGAAAAAAATGTTTTCTTCTTGAAAATTATATTTGCTCTTTGAAATACGTGCTTGACGGTGAAGGCATCCATCGTGAGGAAACCCACAAGTTCTGATAACTTAAAAAAAAGGTTTGATTTGACATGTGACATTCACCAATCCTCTTGGCCAGCGTGGTGAATTAAGGCCTAATCTAGAGATATAAAGATACTGACGGGAGCGACAAGAGAAAAATCCCTGTGGCCCAGTTGTGGGTACGTAAATATAGTAATGATCAGATGATGAGTTAAGTAAGATAATATTTAAAATCCATTTATATATATATAAAGTATACTTCTATAATAAAGAATATTCGTCAACCTGCATTGGGCCACCGTAAAGGTAGATTTTTTTTGTTATACATATTAAACAAGTCCAAGGTGAAAGTGATTGGAGAACATACAAAAACTTGACCCCTGGGTGGGAATCGAACCCGCATGCGGACTCTCGCCCACCGCGCCACGTAAGCAGTCAAATCATTCATTTATCCATTGTTGATTGTTGTTGAAGATAAAAACGTCAAAAATAACATACAAAAAACACAAATCAACTGAACATAATTATAGACAAATCTATCTATATAAATAAAAATGAATTGTTGTTCGTTAGTCTGATTAAAACTCGAGACGGAATTATCTTATCATAGTCTTGAAATGTTCGTGGAGGTCTAGCCACTCTAACGTCCAGCGCCCGCGGCGTAACTAGGGACTAACGTCCCAGCGCGCGTTACGCGCGCCGATCGTGAAAAACGCCGTGTTTTTTCCGTTAAAACTATTTATCACATAAAAAGTACTAAACCTATTTCAAAACCAAAAATGTATTTATTTTCTTTATTATAATTATATAAACTTGAATAATAATATGAATCATCGTACCTATATCTTCATTTACTAAAAAATTATCAAAAATAGGATGGTAGCATTTTTAGACTGATTTGGAGACCTATTTTGATAAATTTATTTAAAATACTTCCTCTGAACATTTAATTATTATTTTGGTACCGTTTTAACGGAGTTTGAGTCTAGTTTTTTCAATAACATATTTAATTTTAATACAGATATCACAAGTAAATCATAAAGAAATTAACTTGCGAAAAATAGGAAAATGGCGGAAAATTTCTCTCACATTATTAACAAAATAATTTTTTTTTCATAATTTTTGTTGCCAGGTATGGGTTTTTCTAATTAGAATTTAGTAGAATAATTATTGACAATGACATCTGACATTGACACTAGCAACTTGTCTTATTAGAAAATAAAGAAAATCCGAAATAAAAAAACCAAAAACTCGTGTGGCACTCTAGTACCATGGACGTAAGTCGGCATAAATTTTTGTGGCACTACAGTACCACTGGACGTTCAAGTGGCTAGGGAAGGTTTAAAAGTCGAAAATAAATCGAATAATTTCCGGGATATTAATTTTGAATAATAACCCGTGCGAAGCCGGGGCGGGCCTCTAGTAGGAAATAAATGTATCGTTCGCTTTTTTTACACTTGAGCAGCGGTCGACAACACACGGCCCGCCGGCCATATTTTGTCCGCAGGCGTCTTACTTGCGGCCCCCAAAACGTATCTCGTGTTCCGCTTAGTCTGGTTCTAGCCTAAAGAATGCGCTTCATACAACTCGCGAACTTATAAAACAATGTGCTTTATAAGGAGGCGCATTATAAAATATTAGTCGTTCTAACTGGCGAACGTGAGATTTGGGCGATAATTTGATGTCAAGAACTCCGGGAAAGCGCACGAAAACAGTTTTGACCTTGGATTTTTGACAGATATTACTCATTAATGAAATAAGTTGAATGTAAGGTATGTAATGCAAAGCTTCAAGGTAAAAGTTTGTAAAAAGGGTGTCCAGGGGCTGGAGTAAAATTTAATTGGAAAAATGTGATATAATATATTTATATAATATATTTTAATAATATACGGTCAGATTCGTCGTTTAATAAAATTTCAAGCAAAATATGGAATTTTACTTTCGTGTGATATTAAAAGTAAATGTATGATCTTATTAAACTTTACGGCAGTTTGATATCTGATTTCAGCGTGTTGAAAAGGTCTGCTCATCAGTTCTTTGCAATTTTTGCCACGCTGGCCAATTGCGGGTTGGTGAATATCCTTCAAACTCTTTTAAAGTTCTTAGAACAAGCCGGTTTCCTCACGATGTTTGCCTTCACCGTTAAAGCACGTGTTTAAAGCGCACATAAATTTCTCAAGAAGAAAAATCTACTCGGGTTTGAACCCACGACCTTCGGAATTAAAGTCGATTGTCCTCCCACTTAGCCAACACGGCTTATTAAACACTAGGTTCTAATATTTTACAATAATTATTTGTTAGTCTTTTACTTAATAATTGTTGGAGCAGATTCCGTTCGAAGCAGTTTTGGCATAAAGGTAATTAGATATTTTATAACAAACTTTTTATTATATTTGGTAATTCAATTGTTGCAATTCGTTGGGAAACTTATTCTAGAAGTGTATATGTATATTTTCCTTTGAAAGATCATCATCATCACCCTATTAACGTTCCCACTACTGGGACACAGGGACTTCTCTCTTGACGAGAGAGAAACATATTATGCAGCCTAACAGCGAATATTTATATTTGTAAAAGTATTATTTTAAACACTACCAATTTTTTTAAAGAAAGAAAATTACGTTTAAGTTTTGGACTACGCCATATTTCATTAGAATACCCTACAAAAGACAAATAGGAAGAAGAAATTTCACATATTTCAGAGGAGATAAAAATATCTACTGTAAGCGTTTTTCACTGGATAAAATTGGTAAAGTTATATGAAAAGGGTTATACTTCCGGCAAAGGGCAAAGTTGAAGTAGATATTATTTGAGACTTTCGTATGTAAATTGGTAAGTAATCCTTTTGAAATTGCAATTTCCGGGATTTTCTATATTTGACAAACTTATTTATTAACTCTGGGTTACCTAGTACGATCCACAATAAGTAGAATTTATGTAATATTTATATTATAGATAAATATATATTTATATTTTAATTATAAAATTAAATTAATGTTAAGGTTTGGATTCCCACCGGGTAGTCCCCAGATACAGTAACACATAATTAAAATCATGCTTATAAGCGTGCGAATAACGATCATGATATTCAAACTGACACACATGCTTTTGTTAAGCAAACCATAGGCAGCATGCCCACGCTACTTAAAGCATACTAGATTATTCACACTGCAGAACAAACGCCTAATAGCATGTTAAAAGTAAGCATTATGTAAGTAAAGCTTTAATCTTACGAGTTAATCTCACTGTTTGGTTTCCTTCTTTGACAAATTCTTTATTCCATGTTCAGTTATCCAAATAATTTACTTTGAGAAAATTGTGTTTATTACAATTTTATGAACATATTGATTAGTTACATTGATAAGCAGTTAATGAGTAGAATTTAAAATAATATTTAAAAATAGCATGGCGTACCTAATGGGCGGTCGTATTGCTTATAGCAATTTCTTCACGACAACCTTTGTAAGGAAATAATATAAGTCAGGAAGGTTGTGGACAACATAATACTTTTATCTATTTACAAAAAAAAACTTACTGTAACTAATATTATTCCTATAATCTACTATTTCCATTCTACAGAAACCTACCAAATATAAATTATTTATATAATATATAAAATTTCCATGTCGAAATATTAGTTACCGTAATCCTCCGAAACGGCTTTACCGATTTTTACCCTTATACCTTCAATCAACTAACGAACAAATATCGTTGTGAACACGAAACGACCCACGTTAAAAGGTGAAAGTATCTTTATAACCATCCATACTAATGTTATAAATGCGAAAGTAACTCTTTCTCTCTGTTTCTCTTACACGCAAAAACTACTGAACTAATTTAAATGAAATTTGGTACAACGGTTCATTGGAGCCTGATAAAAGACATAGGCTACTTTTTACCGCAGGCAAATGTCATTGCACGGGAAAATTAATTATAACTCGGATAACCGCGGGGCACTAGGTATTTGTTTATCATAAGTTTTCTCTTCTACTGAAAGTTACTGTGAGAATGTGAAAATATTCTGGTACAAACACCATTATGCTTTAAATGTGGGTACGTGTTATGTAAACGTAATTCTACGTTTATTTACTTAACAATCTCTTCTCCGAGTCCATTATTCGGGTTATTTGCTAACCTCTCTTTGTTTAGTGGATTTTGATACAGTTAGGAACTCGGTTACCAACGTGCCGATCTCCTAAGTAAATAGTTTACTATATAGCTCACCATGCGTTTACTTGAATACTATAAAACAGAAAAATATCTTTACATAGTTAACCCTCTACTTCCTACTACCAAATCTTATCACACCACCTCCAACCACACGTCTCACAGACAGGCTAGTCAATGAATCATCGCATGTAAAATTGAAGGATTATACGTATTACGTTATTTTAACTTAAATCACTGATAAACCGCTTAATGTATTTGTTATAGTATACAGAAGTTAACGAAAATCAATTATATAACGTGTTAATCTTAAATGGTTTGAAACAACTCTCAAGTGTAGTAGATAAAATTATGGTTATATGGTGTATGAATTCTCCTTCATTTCTTTTTCGGTCAGACAATTAATATATTTTATACTACTCAATTTATTTTCGGGCGGTCTACACCAGATATAGAAAATTATGTATATTTTTTTCAATGTGCTCAGTGTGTCCGGACGGGTGGTAGTCCATACAGTGGATGGGTATGCTCCACTTCAAAGCGGCTGTACGACAGACTACAACGACAAACCTATTGTCTGTTTGTTTGTCCGTCGTTCACGTCAAAACTGAACCGATAAGCTTGAAATTTGGTATAGTGATGGGTAATACATAAGATTAGGACAGTGGCTACTTTAAACAGCAGAAAAATATATCACGCATAAAATACTATGTAAAGCGAATGGTAGTGCGTGAAACGATTTTTTTTGTGTTTCGTAATGTGGTCCGGAGAAGCTATTTACCTTCTAGGTCTTCATGCACCATCTTAGACCACATCGTCACTTTACATCAGGTGAGATGTGTGGCAAGTGAAGGCTTATCTAGCATAAAAAAAGGTTAGTTACCATTATACTGATATAAATCTCGCCACAGAGACACATGAAGCGAGTGAAATGAGAAATGACGTATTTTTATCACGCGTAGCTTTCCCCAATCTGATTTCAATGTGATACATCTGTGGAATCGAGTATCGCGTAAAATAAGGGACGAATCCATTTTATAACTTACCCGAATCGACTCGAGTCTGCAATTTTGAAAATGCGGTAGTATTTCTCTTAGTACTTAGAACTTTCAGTATAAAAATCACAAACTTCAGCTCAATCTATCGAAATTATCTACTTCAAAATTTACTTCAAGATAAAAACCACCATAAATGCAGCTTCAATATTATTTTAAATTCAAATCTTTAATTTAAAAAAAAAACTTTGTTTTTACCCATTCCACCAAAGACAATATTTACACAACCATACCAATAGGCGTATAGTAAATACAAGATTGACTTATTCGCACCCAAGCAGCTTAGGACGCCTAAACACAATATATGGGCCTTACGCCTAAACTAATTTAGCTCAGAATAGAGCCATTTATAACAAAAAGGGCCGACGAATTTGAATAAAAGTTTACGCTATCGGAACCTACAATAGAGATGGGTAAGCAAACTTCCTTGCCTTAGTGCAGCAACATGTGTTAGCGCAATAGAGTGCGCTAACTCTATTGCGCTAACACATCGAGTTAAAGCAAAACTGCGCCGCAGTCGATTGCATCGCCACTTGCATCGCTCGCTGCGCGGTGGACGGCGTTCCCTATCAACTCCTTGCGAGATTAGGTGATTATAAATCGCGTGTTATTATTGAAAAAATATTGTGACCCTTATTTCTTTGAAGCGTTATCATGATTATAACCATCATAATTTAAATATTATCATGATTTTATTTTAGCGCAACTTGAACCTGATAATACTGAGTTGAGACTGCGTTAACGCAATTTAGATTAGAGATGTGTGTTTACACATCTGTTCGCAAATCACTGCCAATATCCGGCCTTGAAAAATATATTGCAATGACCTTTAGCTTTATCTTATTGAATAATGTTAAGAATGATATAGTATTACCTCTTACGACGATCTATATAATTTGTCATTGGGGTTAAAATGGCAGTGGGTAGGCCCGTAGCACGTTGAAAAGTTGAACGTAAGAACAGTCTCTGGTGGTAGGCTTCGGCCGCGGCTTGTCACGACCCTCCGGGCTGGGCCAGTGCGTGAAGCTCAAAAACAGTTAAATCATGGTATGTTACCCGTTTTAAGTCATAATATTTTATCCAAGGTGATAATTTTAAATAAATCGGCCAACCGAAACTGTTTTGTGGTTGAAATTATAAAATTAAAGGTTGTGGCAACGACCTTTCCACGTGTCTTGTAGGTATAGTAATAAGAAGTTAAGAACATCCTGTGTCTACACTCCTGCATTATATTAAAGATAAATGCCGCTCACACTATTAATTTATAATTTCTCATGACGCCTTTATATGAAAAAGTTTGTTTTGCAATTTGATCCCAAATTCAATGACATTTACTGCTCCATTATATCGCAAGTCATAGACATTCCATTGTTTATGCTAGAAGACGGTTCATTATCACCACCAATATTAACGTTCCCACAGCTGGGACACAGGGACTCTCTTGACGAGGCAGATTAGGCCATAATTCACCACGTCACATGTCCTTCAAACTCTTTAAAATTCTCTGAACATGCCAGTTTTATCACGATGTTTATCTTCGCCGTTAAAGCACGTGTTTTAAAGCAAATGCATTTGAATGCGGGCAAGATGTTTAATTGCTGTAAAAAAATTACTTAAGTCACTTTCTTGTCAAAAAGTTTGATATAAATACGAATGCTAAGGCTACGTTTAAGGACACGCGTAGCGTCAAGCGGAACGAGCTGCGAAGCTGCTCGCCTAACATACGGCAATGTTACGGGCGTACAAGCACAATCGGATTTGTAAGCTTGTAAGCGATTTTTTCGTGTTTCGTAATGTGGCCCGGAGAAGCCATCTACCTTCTAGGTCTTCATGTCCCATCTTAGACCACATCGTCACTTTACATCAGGTGAGATTGTAGTCAAATGAAGGCTTATCCAGCATAAAAGAAAAAAATAACAGTCTGTTCGACCGTCCAAAAATACTCGATACCTATTTTTCGCTTTATTAGTTTAATAAGAAAGTACCAATATATAGGAAAAATAAAAGAAAAGTTCCGAAGTGAGGGCTTTTGACGTATAAATTTAGTACAAATTGCAGGATTAACTTGAATCATCATTTGCAAGATAAAAATAGGAATATAGTGTTTTTAAATAATGTAAATGATGGACAATTTTTTTCCCATTTACCCTATTGTATGATCGCAGGTGTTGGTTGACACCGCGTAGTTCGCGGCCACTGTCGCTTATTTGAATTGCCGAAAGCCGCTAGCACTCGCCGCTATTACTAGGCTAGAAGCACAGCCTAATATAATAACTTCAGATACAATTTTCAGGTATAAACGAATTCAGAGCAAAATCCAAAAAGGTCAATATCAGTTCTAATCAAATTCCTCTTCAAACGAGATTACTGAATTGAATTTCATTGTTTCGTTTCAATAAAATATAAAGCATTCATGGGATTTAATTATATGAGTCCAGTGACTTTTATTCAAATATTTTACATAAATATAAATAGATTTCGTCACGTTCAAAAAACAAGATCGGTTTTGGCATAATAATATTCAACCTTGTATTGACATGTGTCAATATTCTACTTTTATATATTTGGGTTAATAAAATAACATTTTTTCGATTAAGTAATCGTTTTGCAGACAGCCCTGTTGGCTAAGTGGGAGCACATTCGACTTTTATTCTGAAGGTCGTCGGTTCAAACCCCGACTTGCACCTCTGGATTTATATTAAGTCATAAGCTTTCTCGGCAATAGTCCATCAGTCGCAGCAAGCCGCTTGGAAGAAAGTATCAGAAAATTTATTTTTTTGTTCAAAATTATTTACTTATTTATAATGGATATGTAATATCACTAATATTAGTTTCCGACAGATGTTGACAGATATTTTCTTTTTCCTCTCCATTATTTTGTCCATGCTTTCAACTTATGACAATAGAAAGTCTAATATAACTAAAAGGGCAAGTAGTAAATTAATTTATTGGCGATGCAAAGATTCTAACTAGCGCCTCTAGTGTCAAAATTGTGACGCTGTCTAAGAACGACACTTTGACAGTTTTCGTTACAATTAACGTCAGGGAAAAACATAAATAATAAATACAAAGCAGTTAGAAACAAACATAGTGTCGTTCTTAGACAGTTTCTAAATTTCGCCGCTAGAGGCGTGCGGATAATCTTTGCATAGCCAACAATGGATATTTAATATCACTAATATTGGTTTACGACAGATGTTGACAGATATTTTCTTTTTCCTCTCCATTATTTTGTCCATGCTTTCAACTTATGACAATAGAAAGTCTAATATTACTAATAGGGCAAGAAACAAAGAGACTAAAACTATATCTCGATACATTACAGCATTTATAACATTTTCATTTATACGTAACGTTTGAGAGCATGTTACGAATCGTCTGAGTATTTGGCGAATTTCACTATAAAATATATAAGTATTGTATGATAAAATTAAATATATATATATTCTTTTTTATCATACATAAGGCTCGTTTATGCTAATATGCTAAAGAACCTACGACACTATAAAATATATAAGTATTGTATGATAAAATTAAATATATATATATTCTTTTTTATCATACATAAGGCTCGTTTATGCTAATATGCTAAAGAACCTACGACACTATAAAATATATAAGTATTGTATGATAAAATAAAATATATATATTTTTTTATCATACATAAGGCTCGTTTATGCTAATATGCTAAAGAACCTACGACACTATAAAATATATAAGTATTGTATGATAAAATAAAATATATATTTTTTTTTATCATACATAAGGCTCGTTTATGCCAATATGCTAAAGAACCTACGATTCTATTTGCCAATACCTTACCTAACGTCCTACGTGAGTATTGCTCTTTGCCTTGAGAATGGGCTATAAATTTATAGTTGGCTTTCACGGTTATGATAATGACTTTTTCATATGGATTTATCAGAACTTTGTAATATTCAAGGATTGGATAAATGTACCTATAGGGAATTCTGCAAAATACTTTTACATAATAACGTGTAAAAGTGATTTTCACTAAAAACTACTGTTTCTAATGGAACAAAAACGTATTAGGAGGAGTTCTTATAATTGCGAGTTATCTTCAACAGCTCATGTTTGTACACTACAAACAAGTTCTTCGTAAAGTATAAAAAATAAAATAAAAAAATTGCATAAATCAACCAACACAAATAATAGAAACTACTTGATAACAATTAATGATACAGATTCAGAGAAGCAAACATTGATTAATACTATAGACCCCAGGTCAAGTAATTCATCTTAAAACATTAACTTGTAATCTATAATATAACCAGCTGTCCCCAGCAAAAGTTGTTTTGCAAAATAAAAAATAGAAAGTAGCCGATTCTCAGACCTACTGAACACGCATTATATATATCGCAAAAATTCTCAACATTGAGCATGTTGGAGCAATATCATATTGTTACTCAATGGAAGGATTTTGCTACATTAGTAACTACATATAAACTATATATACATATAACAAAGAGGTAATTTCTTATCAGGCAAAGGCATTCAACGCTTATCAAAATGCAGTCAGATTTAATGTTTTATTGCAGATCTCGGCGAAATACGATTTTTAGCATGCGTCAAACTTTGTATAAACTATGAAATTATGTTTCACTAAAATATTGAAATTTAAAAACACATTCCATATGTTTTAAAACCCACGGGTTAATCTGTCAGTTGATTCAGTAATATTATAAATGTTTTTTAAGTAAAAATTAAAAGTACTTTTACTATTTATTTTTACCAGTTAATATTTCTAGGAATTCAATTAATCCATTCTCTCTTTACGCTACGGCATTCTTCGTGTTTTATAGTCTTTTCTGCAGTAAAAAACGGAAGTCTGTTTTATATAATGGGATATACAACAGTGGAATTATTTAAATATTCGCTCTAGTAGAAATCGGGAATAAGTACCCCTACTACCTTTAAAATATTTGTAAAGTACGTAATTTTGTCATAAGTAATAATTGTAAGCTCATTAATGGTGAGTACGTTTATTAAAAGACATGGACATTAAATGTATGGTAAAAGTTTAATAAAAAAAAATTATATAAATTATATATTTATTAATACTCGTATCTCCATTATAGTTTGCTACTCCCGTCTTATTCGTGCTTTATGATTTGTGTCCATCCCTAGGTTGCCTGGAAGAGATCGCTATCAGAGATAAGGCCGCCCATTGATTCACAATTTTTGTACATTTTTATCTTTTTTTGTGTTTTATTATGATGTGTTCAATAAAGAGTATTGTATTGTATTGTATACAAGCCACCCACCACGGCTCGGAACGGGTGCAAATTAGGTTTTCTGGTAGGCTGTGCCCGTTCACGTTCCGTTGCCGGGCCCTGGTTAATGAATTTTTAATAAGAATAGACAGTATATACCTTGATTTAGAATTAATCTATCATTTGCTGAACTGAATAAAAAATGTATACGTATGTACCTATTTAATTAGTAAGTACCTATTCAACGGATTTAAATGAAATAGATTATTTTAGTAAATAGATCTAAGCGGATAAACAGGAGAAAAAACTTAATTTTCTACTACTTAATACGCTGTTAGACTGATTACAACGAAATTAATAGCTATAAATGTCACAATAAATAGGTACAACAAATAAGTACTTAATCAAAAGACAAATTGGCTCTTCAGTAGACTGGGCCCGCTCGATACGAATCTGTTTATATTGAGACAAATTCAAGAAACCAACGCCACAGAAATCTCCCCCATCTACCCAAAGCCAAATATATCCTGCGTCTAACAAAACTAATTTGAACTAGGCGTCTACCGATTTTCGCCTAACCCCTACGACCTTTGTTCCCGTCCCGTTACGTAACGATATCTTTTTGCCACACTTGCTTGTGTTTCACGATAACAATTTGGAAGGGTACGACACACTTTTCTTTATTGAAACTCTTAGGACCTTATCACATTAAGGCCTGATAATGCTTACAGGATCCGGAGCCGAAACCCTGATTCCGGAGTTACATGAACAAGCCACTATCATTTCTTTTTGGGTGAAATAAGAAATGTCGTATTTTAGAGTTCATTTTCCTGTTTTGTTTCTAGGTGATGATTTCTTATTTATTTTATTTTTTAACTCAAGCAGACATAACAACACTTTATTAATATTTTTTGGTTCACATCAGCTTTTAAGCTTACCTACGGCATACCACAACTGCTTTTCAATACACTTTATGTAAGTATGTTTTATGTATGTATAAGTATTTTTTTTTCTTATTTTAATGATATTGCTGATAAATGATCAATCTCTCTTCTTAGCTTAAACTATATTATAATTTTTATGCAGAAAAATATTAAGACGAATCCGTAACCTTCGCAAGCAGGGTAGTCCTGTGTCTATCTACAAGATGTCGTTAGTCAAGTACCTAATAATTCAAGTGTAGAATCATTTCGACTTAGCGTTTTTGTTTAGAACTATAATTACATGTACGGTTCTAAAATAAAGGTTGGAACTGTTTGTTAGTGTGTGTATTTGTTCTCTCTATTTTTGTAATGTACTGTTGTGTTTCCAATATAAATGTTTAACTATTTCTATTTCTTCTATTTGTTAAGCAGTTACATCAGACAATATTATGATATGTGTGCAAATAGCATCTTTCGTCGTTAACGTTGTCATGACTGTAATAATATAACTCTTTATTACACACCAGGATAAAACAATACAAAAAGGAAATTAAAGCTAAATACAAAAATGCGTAATGGGCGGCCTTATTGCTTAAAGAAATTTCTTCCAGATAACCTTTGGATGGAGAGGAAAATGCACAGCATATTATTATGACTGGACGGTGCGGTGACATAAAAAAAAACACACACACACACTGTACAGTCTTTTTTTTTTTTTTTTTTTATCGTTTATAAGCCTTCATTTGACCACAATCTCACCTGATGTAAAGTGACGATGTGGTCTAAGATGGAGCATGAAGACTTAGAAGGTGGCTTCTCCGGGCCACATTACGAAACACGAATAGTCTACTCTACATATAAATACAGCTTTGTGGAAGTTTTTTTTATTTTGTTACCCGATATGGAACGATGTAATTGCTATCATGGTTGCGTTAATGTTGTGCTAGTTAGAAAGTATTTTTTTTGTTTTCCAAATAAAATAAAAATAAATACATTTTACTCTTTATACTTGATTTAGTTGTGATGTTTATAATACCTTAGATTAGTTGTAAAAGCAGAATCATAATTAACTTTTTTGAACTATATTCGGATGCCAGTTAAACAAGCAATTTTTCCGTTACACATATATCCAATTCCGAAATAAGGAGAAATAAGTGTGCTTGTAAGCTTTAGGAAAGTGGACCAAGTTTTTTCATTATAATAAAAGTCACTACTTCCTGGTCATAAGTTTGCATCATAATATACAATTGTTTCCGTTTTAAGCGGTTCAAAACGGATATCAACATTGTAATATGCTTTTTTGTCCCGAAAATCGAGTAATACAACTTCTCAGGCGGGTAACACAGAGCATAGACATAATCATCACCCTATTAACGTTCCCACGGCTGGGACACAGGGACTTCTCTCTTGGCGAGAGAGATTAGGCCTTTATTCACCACGCTGGCTGAGTGCGGGTTGGTTCACATGTCCTTCAAAACTCTTTAAAGTTCTCAGAACATCCGGTATGTTCTGTTTCCTTTCGATGTTTGCCTTCACCGTTAAAGCACGTGTTTGAAGTGCACATACATTTCTCAAGAAGAAAAATCCAGAGTTGCGTGGCGGGGTTTGAACCCACGACCTTCGGAATGAAAGTCGAGTGAGTCGACTCTTAGCCAACACGGCTTTTTTTGTATGAACATAGACATGATAACTCCAAAAAATATTCGCCAAAACATTACGTAAATTTATTCATTATGTGTCGACATAGGTGAGGGAAGGTCGTTTCACATTAAGAGTCAAATGTAAAAATATAAAACCTGTTTTCTGTACTTTACCGAATTCTCATACTAGTATTCCAATATTCAGTTATCGTTACATAATATATGTATTTTAGTACATAAGCCACATAAGATATATAGCTCGTTATGACATAACATAGCTAGAAAAGGTCACGGTAGCCGAAAAAATATTTATATATTCAAAAGAGACTTTTTATCGTTAATTGCTAACTAATAGTAAAAGATAGATTCTTCAAGCTAACTTTAAATCTGAAAAATAAATAATTAAATAATATTTTACCGAAATTATACAGAATATTATTATACGTTTTAATTATACAGAATCATCATCAATTCAGGCATAGGACGTCCACTGCTGGACATAAGCCTAACTCAAAGACTTCCAGTAACTTCTGTCTGTAGCAATCTGTAACCCCCGCGAGCCCGCTACCTTCGTCTGGTCGTCTGCCCATCTCATTTGTGGACGTCCTACGCTGCGTTTACCGATTCGTGGTCTCCATTTGAAAACTTTCCGGTCCCAATAGCCATCTGTTCTTCGTACTACATGGCCTACCCATTGCCACTTTAGTAAGCTAATTATTTATTTATTTTATTTAATTATCATGGCTATGTCGGTCACACAGCATCACCTAACCACGAACTAAGCCGAGCTTTTTAAAGGTTCTATGGCGTATTATGGGTTTTAGGTGACTGATAACTACATAGATTCATTTATTTGGTAAATATACACATGCTGATATATAAAAAACCCTCAGAGCCGAAACCAGAAATTGTAGACCATACAAAATCTAGTGCGCCTGTGGGAATTGATCCACAACCTCTTACGCTTTAGGCGGACCTTTACCCACTAAGCCACAGAGTTCGTCATATTATTAAATAATTAGCTTTCCTTATTACTTATTCATTATCAATCGGTCAAGTTAATTGTGATTGAATTTGGTCTTAATCGAAAAATGTATAACGTGTTATTGTGCAGTTATTTCTTAAAAAACTCTACCTAATAGGTTACTTAAAAAAAATTATATGTTTGTATGAATATAAGCAATATGCCAAACCCGCAGGCTTTGCATATATAATGCTTTAAGTTGACCTGTCCATGTAAGCATAGGCTTCTAAGGAAATAGACGTTTTGACTTTGACTTTGAATGCACCTGCTTGTAAGACTAACGCTGGTAAGCGTGCTCCGTTCCATAGACTTACTATAGAATACAATGATAATTTTTGAAATGCAGACATTTTTGATGCACACCTTTTTCTTTCAAGAAATCGATCATACAGACTATTTTGTCTGAGTCTTTTGTAACTACAACATAAATATTAGCAAGAAATTGTTTTGTATAACTTCATACCTACAATAATATGTATCTATATAGAATTTAAATTAAATTTTGTAGTTGTTAATTAGTGTTAAAGTTTTTGTACTTATCATAAATGTAATTTTTGTATTACTTACAATAGCTACGCCGATATTCGGATATAGTAATCCGCGGGCAACGGTGCTGGTTATGCTTAGAGTATAAGAATATTAGTTTAAGATTATTTAACAAGTCTAGAGTATATTTGTTTGTTGCTCCGAATAAAGAAAAATATAATAAAACTAGCTGTGCCCTGCGGTGCTACCCGCGTTATAATGGATGAAGTACTCTTAACCAACAACATATTTATTTGAATAAAGATTAATATTAATAAGTTGATACAACTTAAACAAATTATTTCGACCAAATTAGGTACCATAAAAACGGTTTTTGTGAGTTAATCTTAAAAGATAGACATATACTATCGCGGACTGTTTTTTAGATCATTAAAAGAGCTATTATTCTTTAATACATATTTTTTGTGTATCTTGAACCGTTTTCACGGCGCACGCAACGGAAGGCTTCAAAGACGAACAATTTCTCCCGTTTTTTACACATTTACCACTATATCTTTGCTCCTATTGGCCGTAGCGTGATGTTATATAGCCTATAGCCTTCCTCGATAACCGGGCTATCCAACACAAAAAGAATTATTCAATTCGAACCAGTAGTTTCGGAGATTAGCGCGTTGAAACAAACAAACAAACTCTTCAGCTTTATAATATTAGTATAGATAATATTTTATATGCGACCAAAGCGTTTGCAAAGGGGAAGCGACTGCCGCGTGGTGGCCGCTGCCCATACTTAAATAAGGCTAAATGCACACTACGCGACCCTCATGGAAAAATATCCCACGTCACAGAAGCCTATTTCCGGCTGAAGCCTTAAAGCTAATTTAATTCTCCCGATTACATTCACACCTTCAGCCATGTCTGAAATTATCTCACTCATTAATCTTAATTAAAATTCTAGAATGTTAGACTTAGTTTCTCAAAAGTTGAACACAGAGATATTTGCTGAATTCCCAAACTTGGTGAGAGTTCTGAATCTTTAAATTTAATTCTTGGATTAATATGGTTCAAGTTTTGAGTCATTTATTAAAGATCAGGTGTCAAGGCGTACTTTTAATTGCTGGAATGCTAATAGAGATTGATCCTTGGTTTAAAATATACCTAATAAGCATCATCGTCAAATAATATATAATTTTGTAGATTGTCAGAAAAAAAATGATTTTATTTCATCATCATCATCATCATTTCAGCCGTAGGACGTCCACATAGGCTGAACATAGGCCTCCCTCAAAGCCTTCCAGTGACTTGGAACGTTGGGAGTAGTATAATATGCAACTTCATATTATACACTCTTATAAAAATATATAATACTAGCGGCCCGCCCCGGCGTCGCACGGGTATAAAATTTTCCCGGAAATTATTCGAATTTTCTCGCCGTAAAAACCATCCTATCTCTCAAGTTGGATCGAACTGCACATGGTGTGCGAATTTTATTATAATCGGTTAAGTGGTTTAGGAGTCCATTGAGGACAAACATTGTGACACGAGATTTATATATATTAAGATAATATAAGTTAAAAGAAATAAGCTGTATGCACTTACATGATACAAAAACTCCCCAGCATATTTACACAGATGTTAACCAGCTGCTTTCAGTTCAAAATACAACTAAACGTCTGATTATAGAAGAATGTTCTGAGAAGTTTCATCGTTCAACTCTTGAGACACAAAGCAAACTTTGATAACATTTCTCATTTCATACTTTTATTGAAATCTTTAGAATCGAAGTTTTGCAATAAAATAGTTTTAGTATGATTATACTTACGGTAAAACGACTATTATTGCGTTCAATTTTCCTTTTCAAGACCAAAGAATATCTATTAAGGTTATTTAGTTTTTTAATTAATAGGTTAAATTGGCAATCTATCCATAACTGTTATGTGATTTTGTGTGTTTTACCCGCGACAAAAAAGATTCTGTTAAGACGACGCCATATCAATACAATAACGCCATACATAAATAACCAACAAACAATTATTATTGTAGTCAAAATTTGTCTGTTGTTTAGATTCCACCAATTGTCATGTGTCAAGGGATCTTGGACAAAAAGTCAATATCACAGTATAAATTCCATTCGGTTACTTATCAAAATTAAAACATTTCATTATCTTTGTTTCTTGCAGAAAACTAAGAACTACTAAGTAAAGCTTTTCCACGTTGAGTCTTTTACAATTCAAATATTAAACCTTTTCGAACAGTTTTATGTAGAATATGATACTAATTTTAAGACATTTAAGATACTTTAACTTATTATTCTAGATCATCATGCTGTATAGCATGCATATGTTAAAAACAATTCGGGCCATGTTTGATACATATCATAAAATAACATATTTAAACAGCATGGTTGCAAATATTTGGTTAATTCGTTTTTGTGTCGCGCAGGCAATATTTTTAATAATATTTTTAAGCAATTTGACTTAGATCTATTTTGTTCAAGTGCGACTAAGGTCAGATGAGCAGAGAGTTTTTCTTAAAAAATAATGTTATTTGTATAGGTATATTATGTGTGTTATTACTTTGATGGGGTTTTGTTTTTTTTTTTTTATTGTGTTTTGTATCCGTGAAAACCTGAATTAAGCTTTCTAGTGTTATATTGATTTGTTACTATGTATTTATAAGTTTTTGGTTTTCCAATAAATAAATAAATAAATAAAAACTATCAACATTATTATGAGTGAAATTTGTGAGAAAAGATGAACCTTTTAAATTTACATCTCGTTTTTAGTCCGACTGCCGGGTGTTTCATCAACTTCCATGCATTTTGTTATGGTTATAAAATAAATCAATATCTCCGGACTAATAATCACACAGCATCTCCTAACCTCAAACTAAGCAGAGCTAGTACTATGGGTGCTAGGTGACTACATAGATAAAATTTTTTGTAAATACATACTTATGATACATAGAAAACACCCAGACCCGAAACCAGAAATTGTATATAGTGCAAAATCTGTAAAATGAAAAAGTGTACACCGTTTAAATTTACAATGTTTTACATTGTTTAATGTATAACTAATCTATAAATTGCAAAAAAAACCCTTAACACAAACTTGATCGTAAATCCGAAATTATAGAATAATGCTCCGCCTTTTATATCATTCTTCACGAGAACACTCAGAACTTGGCTCACCCATAGTCACTTCAGTATTCAAGGCATTTCGTGAAACAAAGCGAAAATGTTTCGATCGTAAACTTATTTTTCCTGGTTCTAGTTCAAAAGCCACTACGAAGACGTAAAGTGGATAACGTTTGAGGTCTCTGGTAGATATGAAGTCTGAATATCTTGTTAGAAGTTTGACGTTATAGAACGCTTCTACGTGATTTGAGCTTAAACTCAAGAGGAGCTTAGTGACAGTTTATGTGAAGCAAAAGCAATTTGACGCGAAACCACCAATAAATCTGCGAGTAAGATCAAAAGGTAATAATGTCTAAAAATAAAAATTATTCCGTTATTAGGATTATAATCTTAAGAAATATATATATTTTTTTCTTGCAATCGATAAATCAAGACGTTATTGAAGTTTCATGTGACGTTACATGAAACTTCAATGCTGACACTTCGGAACTTCACGCTCTAAATCTTTTCACTTTATTAGATTCTTTCATTTTTCTTCATCTTTTCTTATTAAATTCATAAAAAAAAATGTCTGACTGATTTATTTAATGGAATATATCAGAGAATGTGCTCGCATCATAACTATAAATAAATAAACTAAAAAAACTCACAGATCTGTGACGAGATTAGCTCAAAACTTGTGTATCTTGTATTTTTTTTTAAATATTTTATGACGCAAATAGAACAAGATAAAAAAACTAGATGGAAGAATCGCATGTTATTAATTGTATATTATAGACCTGGCAAAGAGAAAACAAAGCAGATTTAAATGCCTGTGATTTGTAGCTACATGCCTTCCACATAGTTGTTTGTATGTTTGTAATGTGACCTCCAATTTGTGGTATTTAACAGTTTTGTCCTGAATTCCTTGTTGACACAGACCCATGTCGAAAAAACAACCCGATTAGATTAGCTAGGCGGAAAGTTATTGGTCAAGCTTAGTGTAATATATAGTATCTCTCGGCGAAAAATACTTTAATTTCTCCCTGGCCTACTGGGGTTATAACCCAATCAAAATAAACATTTCAGTTTGTTGTTTTGATTCGACCTTGAATTTTTTTGCAAAAGTTGTATCTGTAAGAATTTTATTACTTATATCTTTTATTTAAAATTATGTACTTCATTTTCAACTTTATGCGAATATTTCCAAACTTGATGGGAGATTATATAATTGGTAGATAGCATTAATTTCTCACGTAATAGTTCTGAAGTTGATAAACTATGTCTTGGACTTGACAAAAAGTCCGAAAAGATTATCAACTATAATTCATTACTTGTGCCTGGTTTCACGTTTCCTAAATAGTTAATGGTGCGGCTACATTAGCCTACGGCAAAATATTCGTGTCAACGCGATGTGTGTGGCCGGGTACATTGTTGCAACGTGCAGTATTTGGACGAAGACAATGTATCTCGTGGCTACAATTACGTCACTGAAGAATCCTGTAGCGCGCAACGCGATTCGAATCTTCACGAGCTAATGTAGCCGTGCAAGTAGTCAGAACCATGCTATCAGCCATCTCGTTTGTCAATGAGTTTAAAAAAAACACAAATATCACTGAAATCTTGCAGGTGAATAATTAAGTTACATTCAAACAGGTTTTTAAGTACTTTCGCTGTGTGAAAGGGGCTTTCGCTGCTCTCGTTTATTGGGTCAATCGAAATAAGTGAGTGTAACTATATCAGACCACATTTTTAAAACATGTCCTCTTTTCGTAGGAATTATATGATGATACGATTACAACAGTTCTACGAACACTCGAGTATGTTTTTAGCTGCGAATTTTCAGAATTATTGCATTTTGGTAACAAGTAATAATTATAATTAAAATGGTTTCCCCGTATATGTCAATGTTCTTATTTTGTGTATTCTGCTTAAATTAAAATGCTTATGACCAACAACATGGACAATTAATTAAAAAAAACGGGATTTACTCACGTGGAAGACGTCGATAAAGATTCAACGTTTCTGACTTCGGAAGTCCAGAGTTAATCCCGTTTCTTTGAAAGTAATAGTACTCACGATAATAGTGGATACGATTGTAGTAATTTTATGAATGTAGTTGTCAATAATCGTAAAAACTTGTAATTAGCTTAATATATAAATGTATTTTGTATTATATTGTCAAGCTCTAAGTTTTCCTTAAATATAATTTGATTTGTATTGTACTGTATTGTAGACCGTTTCGTTTGTAAATAACTGTATGCCTAATCTCAAACACAATCAGTTTATGATATTCGATAATACAAAAACTTTTATAAAAAGTTTATGATCTCAACGTTGTTGCAAGCTAATAGGTGCTTGCAACAACGTCGAGATATCAGAAACATCATCAAATCATGGTATATTTACCAGAATTAAGTAGTAGGTAATATTCCAATAACAATATATTAATTGACATTTCAAAACAGATTAGGACATTGATGTGGCAGAAGTACGCATCAGACGTCCAGAGAAAAGACGGACTGAAACACCTTTTTACTTTATAATTTTATTTAACTTGACAATGGCAAACTGAAGCTTCAATCGTAGAGACGCCCAACATAGATCGTAGATCTTAAGAAATTAAATTTAATTGAAGATTAAATGAAACTAAATTAACGTCGGAATGTCATAATTTCATAACATTTACACTAGAGTTAAACCCGTATTCAAAACGAATGGTCAACATTTTATAAAAAGGGACACAGAATGAAGCTACCTGAGCGTTGGGGAGCGCTAATTCTAGCTCAATTCCTGTGTGAAGGCGAATGTTGGCTAATCGCGTTACCCTGGTAAACTCGATTCAAACTTCAATCCCATTACTATAGCCTGCACTCACAGATTTAGATTACATTAAAATAGAATAAATATTTCCGGACTCATTACACAGCATCACCTAACTCCAGACTAAGCAGAGCTTGTCCTATGGGTGCTAGGTGACTGATATAGCAACTACATAAATACATTTTTTTGTATATACATACTTATGATACATAGAAAACACCCAGACCCGAAAAAAGTAATTTTAGAAAGAAAGCATCGACTTTAAATTAGTGTAGTAAAGAGTTCTAATACAATTCCTATTTAAATGAGTATTTCTTATTTAAATGAATCCTTAGGTGATTTTTTAATCTATTCAAACTCATGAACATCAATTTTGTTATAACAACAACAAAAGAGATAAAAGCTGGGCTATTCGTTCCTCAACGAACTGTCAAGACAATGTAATTTCCTTGATAATTTTTAGTTTTTATTTAAATTAACTTAAAGTTGACCTGTGAGGAAATAAACGGTTTGACTTTGACATGGTATTTAATTCTATAGATAAAGCTCTTACTTCATTTATGTTTTTTATTATTTTCTTACTAGCTTTCAAAAGTAGCCAAATAGCCTTATTTCATATATACATATGTAAGTAAGTAATTCAAATATAAGAAACTTAACTTTAGGTTACTATGTTGCAAAAAGGTCACCACTTTGTCATATTATTATAAAATATTATGAACTGATGTTTAACTTCCCAAGTCACCAAGTTGGTAGTTCGTTCTGTAGAACACATGCTATTCGAGGCGGTAGTGTTATATTGCTAAATAAGGCAATAAAGTTTAAGAATAGACAAGACATAACATGCTTGTCCGTTGAAAGCCAAATTGAAATAGCATGTGTGGAGTTGGAGCAGAGTTTTGTAGTAAGCGTATACAGACCACCGTCAGCATCATATGAAATATTTGAAAAGGTTATGGATGATGTTTTATTTAAAATGTGTAAAAAAAACAAAAGTATTATTATTTGCGGGGATTTTAATATAGATCTCCTAGAAATCTATTCATTAAATACTAGAATATGCAATTTATTTGGTTCCTATAACTTAATACCTTTATTTATGGAACCAACCAGAATAACAGACACATCAGCAAAATGTTTAGATAATATTTTTACCAGCCTAAATGAAAATGTAATCAGCAAAAATATAATAAGTAACCTAAAATCCGATCATCTAGGGCAATATGTAAAATTTAATATGAGTTCTAGACAAATTATAAAAAAGAAAATTAGCTTTGTACCAGTGACTACAAATCGATTTGAGAGGTTTAAATGTAGTTGGGATCTACAGCTTCCTTTTGATTACTATAACAACAATCCCAATCAACTTTATAGTACATTTTTCAATCAATTTTATAACATTTTTAATGTCATATTTACAACTAAATCAATTGTAGTCTCAGACAAACCTGGTTTTAGTGAGTGGGCAACTGTAGGTATACATAAAAGCAGACAAAAATTGTATGAATTGTATAGCGAAAAGCAATATAACTCCTGTGAAAAGTTCAAAGATAAAGTCAAAATATATTCAAAAATTTTCAAAAATGTCTGCCAATTGTCAAAATCAAATTATCTAAGTTCAAAAATTAAAAACAGTAGTAACATAATTAAAACTACCTGGAAAATAATTAATGATGAGACTGGCAAAACTCAGAACAATAACAATGAATACAAACTTAAAGTAAATGAAACAGTTATTAATAATGATTTAGAGATAGCACAAGCTTTTGAAAGTTTTTTTACAGACATTCCTATGTCAACTACAAGCTCTTTAGACTCTTCACATGATCTTGCCGTGTCATTATTAAAAAACAACGTACCTGATTGTAAAAACATCTTTCATTTTAAACATGTCAACGAACAAGACATTGTTAAAGCCTTCAAAATGATAAATGTAAAAAAAACCCAAGATCTCTGGGGTATTTCTGTACACATTCTTAAACCACTAATAGTTACTCTGGCACCTGATTTGGCTAATATATTCAATGAATGCATAGACTCTGGAGTGTTTCCTGACCTAATGAAACATAGTAAAATTGTACCATTGTTCAAATCGGGCAATACAACGGACCCTACTAACTTTAGACCAATATCAGTTCTGCCTACATTTAGTAAAATATTTGAGAAGCTTATTTTAAGCCAGCTCTCATTACATTTTGATGCAAATAATTTACTACATAACAAGCAATATGGCTTCACTAAATGCAAGTCCACTGCTGATGCTGGTGTTGAGTTACTAACTCATGTTTATGATGCTTGGGAAAAGTCGCAGGATGCAATAGGATTTTTTTGTGATTTATCTAAGGCATTCGATTGCGTGCACCATGAAACATTGATCAGGAAATTGAGCCACTATGGAATTAGGGGCAAATCCTTGGATCTTTTTGCTTCCTATTTAAGCGAAAGAATTCAAAGAGTTGATGTCAACGGGAAACGATCTCCAGGGTCCTTAGTGTCAATGGGTGTACCTCAGGGATCCATATTAGGACCTTACCTTTTTTTGATATACATAAATGACTTGCCACATCTTGTACAGGATCAACATGAAATTGTATTATTTGCTGATGATACTTCACTTCTTTTTAAAATAGATCGTCGCACTAATAACTTTGACAAGGTAAATAATGCAATTTCTAAAGTAGTCCATTGGTTTGAATCCAATAATCTATTATTGAATGAAAATAAAACTAAATGTATTCGATTTTCACTACCTAATGTAAAACAAGGTTCTGTAGATATTAAAATAAAGGGCGACAATTTAGAGCTCGTTGAAAATACTGTATTCCTAGGTATAACTTTAGATTGCAAGCTTCAATGGGACCCTCATATAGATAAATTGTCGAAAAGGCTCAGTTCTGCTGCTTTCGCAGTCAAAAAAATTAGAGTTTTAACTAATATTGCAACATCTAGACTGGTCTACTTTAGTTACTTCCATAGCATTATGTCATACGGTATTTTGCTGTGGGGGAGTGCTGGAGTAGGACGCATAAATACCATATTTGTACTGCAGAAAAGGGCTGTTCGTGCTATCTATAATATGGGTCCCCGAGATTCGCTACGTGATAAATTCAAAGAAATAAACATATTGACCGTCATTTGTCAATATATTTATGAAGCCATTATGTATACGCATAAAAATATTAATTTGTTTACAAAAAATAGTGATAAACACAATGTAAATACAAGAAATAAATATAAACTCGCTTTGCCCACCACTAGGCTGCATAAGGTTAATGTATCATTCAAAGGGCAATGTATACGCTTCTACAACAAGATTCCCAAAGAATTGCAACAGTTGTCAATTACTAAATTTAAGAAAATTGTAAAAAACAATCTTTGTAAAAAAGCTTATTATAATATATCAGATTACCTTGAGGACAAAACTGCTTGGGACGGAATCTGCTCCAACACAAAATCAAAAACAAGACTAACAAACAAATAATGATTGTAAAGTTTCAATACAAAAATGAGCTAGAGTTTCTAATCGCTTCTTTGCTCTAGTGTAAAAAAAGCGAAGCGACCAGATACCATAAATTTATTTCCTACTTATCTTTAAGCACCTATGACCTATATGTTTTTTTGTAATCTATTTTGACGTGTCTAAGTTTTGTAAAATCAAACTATGGAAATAAATAATTTTGTATCTTGTATCTTGTATCTTGTATAATAGATAATTAAGATCTATTTATTACAGCGGTGGTTTTCTGCGGTGCCTCAGACAGTACAGCGCACAGCACTGCTGTGCAATACACAAAATTCAAATTTTCGGCATTTTAATACAAATTTTAATAACAACTTTTCTTTACCATCGTATCATTATTAAACATAAAAATCAGTAACGTAGGTTGTTTATTATTATTATTTTTTTGGCATTATTTTTAAAATTTCATAAAAACGAATGTAGTTTAAAAACCAAATCTTATATATAAACTTCTCGTGTCACAGTTTTCGTTGCCATACTCCTCCGAAACGGCTTGACCGATTCTGATGAAATTTTGTGAGCATATTGAGTAGGTCTGAGAATCGGCTACTATCTATTTTTCATTTTGCAAAACAACGTTTGCCGGGGTCAGCTAGTCTATATCTATATCTATATATATATATATATATATATATAATATTATAAAGAGGAAAGGTTTGATTTTTTGTTTGTTTGTTTGTCTCGAATAGGCTCTGAAACTACTGCACCGATTTAAAAAATTCTTTCACCATTCGAAAGCTACACTATCCCTGAGTGACATAGGCTATATTTGGTTTTCAAAAATAATATGATTCTTTACCAAACTCCGATAATGTAACCCATGGTGAAAAAATGAACCTAAAATCTTTCTTTAATCGCGAATGCTGCGAAAACTATTGAATATATAACAAAGTGATGTATCACAACTTTGTAGAACTTATCATTATCTACAAAAAACGTCTTCACATCATATCTCTAACTATTATAGTTTTGTGACAATAAACGATTTTTTTGAAAAAATAAACCTAAAATCTTTCTTTAATCGCGAATGCTGCGAAAACTATTGACTATATAACAAAGTGTATTACAACTTTGTAGAACTTATCATTATCTACAAAAAACGGCTTCACATCATATCTCTAACTATTATAGTTTTGTGACAATAAGCGATTTTTTATATTAAAAAATTAAAATACCACTGATTGAAAAGGCTATTTATTTGTATCTTGGTATTAATCCTTAACAAAATAAATAATTTATTATGTAAGATTGCTTTAAAACCTTTATATAACTTTAATAGCATAATAATAGAGTTCTAGCTTTAAAAAAATACAGTTACGCTACACATTTTAACTGTGAATTTGCAGACTTCCGTCGAAATTATGTTGTAACTGAGTAGGTATGTGATCCATTTACTTATGTCGAATTGTTGTATTCCTATCCTATGACCAAAGAAGGTTAAGTTGGTGAATGTATCTTGGCAAACCAGCATTGCTCTTACACTTATTCTTAGCTTGAACGAAAAATTATAACCACACATACACCAATTAATATAAAACCAACTTTCTTCAAAAAACTAACGTTACACCAATTGACCCGAACCAAGTTTATGTTTGTTGTCGGTTACACCAATTTGAGCATTGCAATCAATAGTATGTTTTCTCTTACCTTAATCTTCTTAAAAGTAATAAATCTAAATTTAAAATATAAGAAAAACCCCCGATTCGAATCCTTCAATTTCCTTAAAAGTAAAACACCATAATAATGTGTAATGTGCACGCAATGCGCTTTCATTTGATACCCCACTCGAGATTTTTGCAGATTTTCGGTTTTCCTTCCCAACTCTAACCCCCACAATTTTTAAACGGCACAACCGATTTTCATGAAACATGTCTAAGAGCACTCACGCCAGACTCACCTTTTAAACAAAAATAAACTAAGTTGAAATCGCTTCATCCGTTCGGGAGCTATGATGTCCCAGACAGATAGACACGTCAAACATATATGACACCCCTCTTTTTTTGTCGGGGTTAAAAATGAATCGCAAAATGTTTTGCTAAGCGCATAGCTCAACAACGCCTATACCAATTTAGCCAATTTATTTTTTTAAATGTTTGTTGGAGTTTAAGGATGGTTTTTACGGAGAGAAAAATTCGAATAATTTTGAAACAAATTTGAATAATTACCCGTGCAAAGCCGGGGCGTGCCGCTAGTCTTATATATAAAATTCTCGTGTCACAGTTTTCGTTCCCGTACTCCTCAGAAATGGCTTGACCGATTCTCATGAAATTTTGTGAGCCTATTGAGTAGGTCTGAGAATCGGCCAACATCTATCTTTTATTTTGCAAAACAACTTGTGCTGGGGTCAGATAGTAATAAATAAATATCTCCGGACTAATCACACAGTATCACCTAACCCCAAACTAAGCAGAGCTTACTATGGGTGCTAGGTGACTGATATACAATTTATTTCATTACAGAAGCTGAAACACTTTACCACATTCCCCATAACAACTAATTGCAGAACGAAAAACAATTAACTTAAGAGTTTGTACGATTAATGATTAAGTTTCAAATTCCCTACCCAGGGGTTAAACACTCGTTTCTTAGAATTATCTTCCGTTTGGGTTGTTTAATACATTTTAGAGTGTTCCTTTCAGTTGTTACGCAAATGAATTAATTACGGCTCTGCTTCGCGATAATTTAATTACACAGCGTCATGCCATTTCACATTCAAGCGATCATTTAATTAGGATGAACATCGTTTGTAGATAATTAACTGCGAATTGTGTATTCAAAATATGTGGATACACTCATAATGCTATATATTTATAATGCATCGGTAGTCTGGATAAGGCATAATACTGGACCCCTATTTTTACAATAGCAATTTAATAAGAAAGTACAAAGATCAAACTTCCAGAGTGGAGTCAAACCGCACAAAATCATTACGTCACACGAAACTTCAATGCAAATTTACGACTTGATTATTCGTTTGCAAGAAAAAAATCACAGACCCTGCAACAGTTTATCAAAATAATCTAAATAACGGTTACTATAGTTTTTACCTACACCCTATTCTATCCATAGAAATTATTCACAGCAGAATTATTCGCAGATATGATTATATTACTTGCATTGTAGTGTGGCAAGTAGCAAGGGGATTTCCGGTGGATGAATGCATTAGGTTGTACATAATTAGGTTTGAACGGTACGTCAATCCAAATCGATTTTAAAATGTTTAATTCCGCAACGTAAAGCTGGCAACTGTCCATTAAGAAAATCAGTTAGTAGAACAAATACTTTGCTCTGTTTATATTGGCACTAATGCTAAACACTACACGGGCAAGGAGAGGACGCCACGAAAGCGTTGGTGGGCTCCACACCTTTAGACCTGACAGGTGACAGGTCACTACTGATAGGGACATGAGACCTGTGGAAGGATTTAGAATAGGGCTTTACCTCTAGCATTAGGACACCGGAGGCTAAAAAAAAACTTTAATGTGTAGAACGATTCGTCACAAATCAATAATCGCTCCCATATATACAAACTAGCGGCCCGCCCCGGCGTCGCACGGGTATAAAATTTTCCCGGAAATTATTCGAATTTTTCTCGCCGTAAAAACCATCCTATCTCTCAAGTTGGATCGAACTGCACATGGTGTGCGAATTTTATTATAATCGGTTAAGTGGTTTAGGAGTCCATTGAGGACAAACATTGTGACACGAGATTTATATATATTACTAGCTGTGCCCTGCGGTGCTACCCGCGTTATAATGGATGAAGTACTCTTAACCAACAACATATTTATTTGAATAAAGATTAATATTATTATGTTGATACAACTTAAACAAATTATTTCGACCAAATTAGGTACCATAAAAACGGTTTTTGTGAGTTAATCTTAAAAGATAGACATATACTATCGCGGACTGTTTTTTAGATCATTTAAAGAGCTATTATTCTTTCATACATATTTTTTGTGTATCTTAAACCGTTTTCACGGCGCACGCAACGCAACGGAAGGCTTCAAAGATGAACAATTTCTCCCGTTTTTTACACATTTACCACTATATCTTTGCTCCTATTGGTTGTAGCGTGATGTTATATACCCTATAGCCTTCCTCTATAACTGGACTATCCAACACAAAAAGAATTATTCAATTCGAACCAGTAGTTTCGGAGATTAGCGCGTTCAAACAAACAAACAAACAAACAAACTCTTCAGCTTTATAATATTAGTATAGATTAAGATAAGATATCATATAAGTCATAATCTAAATTTACAATTTAAAAAACCCCGATTCCCGAACTTAAGTTCCCTTAAAAGTAAAAAGTCATACTAATTTGTATTGTGCACATGCTTTTATTCGAGACCAAAAAGCATGTGCACAATTATAATGAGACGAGTATATAATTACAGATTCATTTCAGTTTTCCTTCCCCACTTTCACCCTTATAACTTTTAAACCGATTTTCCTCAAACATGTAGTACTAATACTACTAATTTAGTTTTTTTTTATGCAAGGTGAGTTTGGCGCGGTATTCTTAAACATGTTTCATGAAAATTGGTTGAGCCGTTTAAAAGTTATAGGGGTGAGAGTAGGGAAGGAAAACCAAAAATCTGCAAATATACTCGAGTGGGGTATCAAATTTTAATGAAAGAACGTCGCGTGCACATTACTAAATATTATGGTGTTTTACTTCTAAGGAAATTAAGGCATTGGAATCGGTGGGTTTCTAATGGTTAATAACACACGTGGTTAATTAACGTCAAAATACTTTTTCCATTATTGTCTGTTAACAACAATAACATTACAAAAATAACATTTAAATCCAAAGAGGCAACAACTTTACTTTAAGATGTGTCCATATTAGCTGACAAATTAACAAGTCAACAAGCTTATAACAAGCGTTTGAACAAGGAACCACAGATTACAAACAGTATCTGTCAAACTATTTTAAGAGCTACCATAAATGCAAATTTTTGTAGACAGCAAGCTATAAATAGAAGTCATGAGGACACAAAGTCAGATATCTACTCATTCTAACCTACCTGACGTCGATTGAAGGCCAGACTGTCTTACGGCACTGTCAAGGTATAATGAATTGCCCAATTTGTGTAAAGATAATCTTATCTGCATTGTTTATATTTTTATTCACAGAAACGAAAACAATGGACCTTATATTTTTATAAAGTTGTAATGTTAAAGAGTAAAAAAAAATTAGCATAGCATAAGCACTAAGTTCTTTCTTGATAGATAACCTTAATTAGATAATTGCCTTCATTCACGACGTTGCACGTTGGCCAAGTGCGAGTTGCTAAATGTCCCAAGTTCTTCAAAAAAGAACATTCTGGTTACTTAACTAGGTTTACCTACATCGTTAAATCACCGGTTAAAAGTGCACATAAAATGTTTGAGAAGAAAAATCTTGAAGTGCGCGATTTGAACCCACGACCTTCGGAATGAAAGTCGAGTTTGACCGCAAGTAGGCAATACAGCTTTAAAAAAAATGTTAATAAGATAATATTATAAGAAACGTTACTTAAGTTAAGTGCACAAACGAACTGCAATAGCGTTTGTTGTTTACGTAAAAAATAAACTTGCAATTTAGAATTTTTACATTGAAAACCGGTTTTTATACTTTTGCGCTTGAACGTTCGCTTCGTTTACGACCTACTCTATTTTAAGCTTGTGATATCATCATTAATTTAATTATTATAATAAACTAGCTGACCCCAGCAAACGTTGTTTTGCGAAATGAAAACTAGATGTTTGCCGTTTCTCAGACCTACTCAATATGCTCAAAAAACTTCATGAGAATCGGTCAAGCCGTTTCGGAGGAGTACGGGGACAAACATTGTGACACGAGAACTTTATATATATAAGATTAAGTTTCCAAATGTCATATCTGGTTTGGATTTTAAGGTAAATAATATTTAAAGTAATCAGCTGTAACTAAAGATAAGATTAGAGGTATATTCTATTGCGTGATTTAGTATAGTAATTAAGTCAAAATGAAATAGAAAGCAAATGTTCACCAAACTTATGTTATGAAATGATATTTATCTCAACATTCATATTATTTTTTTATGCTAGATTAGCCTTAATTCTCTTTAATGCAATAATGTATTAGTTAGTTGATCGACTTGAGATGAACTGAATCACAATGATTCTACTTATACAGGCGCTAAAGGAAGTCGATTTTGCATAATATGCTAGTCGGCAAATTTACTTAAATTATTTTAGCTGAGACACGAAAGAAAATAAAAAAATATATCCTGATTCTATCGGGTCCCTTCCCCTTCCCTGCCCTTTTTCTCTTGATTAACTCATTTCCGATTCTGGTCTGATATTTCATTAAAACCGGTTAAAATTGAAAGATTATGAGGACTGAAATGCTTAAAAGGCAATGAAAAATCTGATTTATAAAAATTGTGTTGGGTATCAAACTTCGTCGAAACATATTCATCACGATACCTACATCATATTTTATGGAAACGATTTGTTTGGTCAATTTAATGAATATTTCACAGAGGGATGGTTTATTCATTAGATGGATCAAAAAGCATTTCTGTGTTCAAAACTATGCACAGAACGCGGTCCTCTCATTTTGTATACGCAGCTCCATCCAGCGTCCGGTCTATGTGCGATTAAACAATCAGTTAAAATAAATATGAGATGGTTCTCAATATATAATGTGCTGTTTACATACAAAATTAAACATTAACTGTATTTCATCTATGTACGTTCGGCTTCAGAGTAATGATCTTCATCTAAGTAGGTTCCAAACAAAATTACAGTAAAAACTCTGCACGTTCCTTGACAAAAATATTAATGAATATTTTGCCCATTCCGGCTTTGCACGGAAGCAAAAACTTGCCTCATGATTAAATCTAACTACTCGTATTGCTGGCAACCAAAAAGTAGTATTTGAGTTTATCCCGAACATAAAGACAGATAGACGTGAGGACTACAGGTTTTGGTGCGGCCGGCTCCATCAGCGAGAACGCGATGTTCTTGACGACAGCGAGGACAAAGCCATGACAAAGCTAAGTATTGCGTTCGGCGCTTCAGTAATTGTAGTGAGGGGGACGGGGTTTTTTGATCAAAATTGGCAGAAATCTTTAATTATTAAATCCATATTTTTACACCTGAAGCCATTTAAGTTTGTTGAAATTGTACAAACGTATATAACTGCAAAATGTTGGCATTAATATTATAAAATTGTCTAAAATTACTATTGGCGATGCAAAGATTATCCGCACGCCTCTAGCGGCGAAATTTAGAAACTGTCTAAGAACGACACTTTGTTTATTTGTTGAAGTTATATCTGATTTGTACATAATATTTATGTTTTTCCCTGACGTTAATTGTAAAAAAAACGAAAACGACGAAAACTGTCAAAGTGTTTGCATCGCCAATAATGAACAAGTTGAGTTTTTGTGTATGTTGTTAGTTGGATAGATAACTCTTTATTGTACATCACAAAAATAATACATAAACAGTAAGACAATATATCAGCGGCCTTATCGCTGATATAAGGCATTAATTATTTTATTTAGGTAAATAGCATTGTTTTATTTGAAACTTGGCAATCTGTTCTCAACAATAGTCTAATTAAAGGCTCTAAATATATAAAAAAACAGAGCTTAGAGTGAGACATAAACTTATATTGAAGTAAGAATCCAACTTGTATGAGTTTATTAACATAAAACAGACTCGTGTCATTTCTAAGTAAAGCCGTTAAAACAAAATTAAAACTTTACGATGATTTTACGCTTTTATGGCGCGTTCGATGCGTTGTGCAATTTGAAATTATTATATTACTGCCTAGATACGACATTGCAACTTCAAAGCTAGGCTATATTTGAAGAATGCAATATATGAAAATTTGATTGCGGGAGCGCATTGCAGGACGTCCTGCAACTAGGTGGAATATAAAGAATTAAAATTAGGTGGAAAATGAATACTCGGTTCCAAAAATAACGGGTCAGTCAAAATACTAACTATCTCCAGAAGTGTAAAAGTTAGATCGACCTTTTAGTTGCTAAAATATCGGCAACTTTTTATCGGGGTAAAATACCGCTTTTCGCGGGAAAATACTGTTATTACGAGCAAAGCCCGATTTGAGTCAAATTTGGCATAGCCATAGCTGTTTTCCCAGATAGCAAGATTTTGCAAGAAAAACGCGATATTCCCATATTGCTTAGAAAAAATAACGGGTCTACTAATATCCTCCATTCAGCGTACGTTTCACATAACTATAACATAAAGTCTCGTACTAATAAAGTCTCCCGTTCACAGGATATAGGATACAAGGAAATATTACACCATGGGGAAGTACGGTCGACGACATAAAGTATTCAACATTGGTTGAGAATTACCTCAAGGCAAAGTATAGTAAAGATTAATAATGTATGTAGTCATCGTTGCGTTTTGATTTTAATAAGGTGTTATTTTTAATAATAGTTATAAATAATGTATACTAACTAACACTAACAACATACAAATATAAATCTTACATACTAAAATATCCATCGTGTCTGTATCATGGTATCATCTGTTACGGCGGTGTCGCCTTAATTATTATCACAGCAGATTTCCATTTAAAACAGCCGTCCAAACCAACACTATAAGCGTATTAAATCCCTATTATTATTTTATAATAACATATGTATCCAAAGCGAATATTTAAATCACAATCATTACCTTGTAGTTTGTACATAGCAACAAAATAAATATATCTATTTCTAGGTAACTGAGGATTATACGGAATGTAAGACAATAATCGACGTCGAGGATAAAAAGCCGTGTTGGCTACGTACACAGCACACTTGACTTTCATTCTAAAGGTTGTGGGTTTAAATCACGGCCAGCACTTTTGGATTTTATTATAAAAAAATTAAGGTAAACATCAGGAGGAAACTGGCATGTTCTGAGGAAGAGTTCTAAGTCGTTTATTAACCCCCGACCAAAAAAGAGGGGTGTTATAAGTTTGACGAGTATAATTACAGATTTTCAGTTTTCCTTCCCCACTTTCTATCCTTATAACTTTTAAACCGATTTTCCTCAAACATGTACTACTAATACTACTAATTTAGATTTTTTTGTATGAAAGGTGAGTTTGGCCCGGGTGTTCTTAGACATGTTTCATGAAAATCGGTTGAGCCGTTCAAAAGTAATGGGGGTGAGAGTGGGGAAGGAAAACCGAAAGTTTGCAAATATACTCGAGTGGGGTATCAAATGAAAGAGCATCACTTGCCCTAACTACTAAATATTATGGTGTTTTACTTATAAGGAAATTAAACCAAAGGAATCGGGGGTTTTTCTTAAATTTTAAATTTAGATTTATTACTAACTCGGTCATAGGTATGACTAGTGAGTGACTCAAAGATCTCCAGTAATTTCGGCTGGCAGCGGCCTGCATCCACCGTGAGTCCGCATCACCAGATCGTCCTTCCATTAGTTGGTGGACGTCCTACGCTGCGATTGCCGATCCGACACATAGTTTAACAGAGTCTAATCATATTTTCTATGAGTTGACACGTTTTGAATAATTAAAGTTGCACTTAATGTATTCAACAGCTGTTGTCGACTGTACTTGTTCTAATTGCACCCGTTCGTTATGATATGATACAATTAACAACAATGACAAAGTTAATACGTAATTATAAAGCACAGGCTATATTGCTGTTAGCGGGTGATGTTTCAAAATAAGGAAATTTATTTAGATAGAATAAGAAACTTATGTTGAATGTCCATATTGAGCCTACCCCCTTTATGGTTGAGATTTCGACGATTCGAGACCTTCCAATGAGGTAAATAATAAAATAATAACTGGGTATTTGTATTATAAAAAAATATCTATGTATATGTCTATTATATTAAATACTAGCTGTGCCCCGCGGCTTTTCCCGCGTAGTTATAGATTTTCACACGATAAAAAGTAGTTATTGTCCTTTTCTCGCTTTTTAAACCTTCCCTAGACCTCCACGAACATTTCAAGACTAAGATAAGATAAATCCGGAAGAAAAAAGGAATAAAGAGAAACTTAGAAGAATATTTTAACAGAATGTAATCATATTAATTTTGGAAACGGGTTATGTGTAAATGTTACGAAATTATGACATTCCGGCGTTTCCTACTCGAGCGCAAGCTCACAGGAGCGGCCCTACCGCTTCCTTGATGATGATTCCTTCCTCAGTGGAATTAAAGCGTCGAAATGTCCTAATATCGTTACATTTACGTGAGTAAAACCCGTTTTCAAAATGAATATATAAACGTGAGTGGCGTACTCACGTTTGTTTTGAGAGTGTAATCCTATTATTTTCTTTAGTTAACACACTGTAAACAGCTTAAATTATTGAACAATTGTTGTCGACTGTACGTGTTCCATTGCAGCCGTTAGTTATGACACAATTATCAACACAATGACAAAGTTAATAAGTAATTATAAAGCCAAGGATACATTGTTGGCGGGTGAGGTTTCAAAGCGCAGAAATTAATCAGCGACATTAATTAGTCAGCATTTCTAATATCTTCACTGGGTGTTAAATGAAATCGCTTCCGTTGCTTGTGTACTCATGTTTTTTAAACGTTTTCAGCAAATGATCGAATTTCTGCTTAGTGAATCTAAATACACAACAGAAAATAATAACTGAATTGTTTCATGTGGGTTGTGAAACGAAGGTTAATAAAAATATGCAAAAAGGTTTCCGTACCCAAAGGGTAAGAAGACCTATGACCCACTGAGACTTCGCCTGTGTGTAATTTTGAGATATACAACAACAAGTAGAAAAACAAATGTAAAATGGGCGGCCTTAATGCTAAGGTCTCTTCCAGGCAACCTTTTTATTTATTTTTTATGCTGTATAAGCCTTCATTTGACCACAATCTCACCTGATGTAAAGTGACGAGGTCTAAGATGGGACATGAAGACCTAGAAGGTAGATGGCTTCTCAGGGCCACATTACGAAACACGAAAAAATCGCTTTAAGCACTGGCCCAGCCCGGAGAGTGGTGACAAGCCGCGGCCGAAGCCTACCACCAGAGACTGTTCTTAGCACCACCCGGAGGTCACGTGTAAGGATTCAGAGGGTTACAGATAAATGTTGGGACCAAGAAATTCTCGACTGGAAACCACGAATTGGCAAGCGCAGCGTAAGACACCTACAAGATGCATCCATCTTTGCTAAACGTAATTAATTACGAAATGTTTATGATAATCGTATTTCACTGGCACATTAGATTAGAAGAAAGGATAAGTATAGCAGCTAGAATTAAATTTATGCTGTGTTGTTATTTTGACTTCTCAACAATAGTGTTTTTACTTTAAATGAAATGTAATGATAATTATTTCCATGGTTAATTTGGTAATTAGATAAGAAATTATGACAACCATAGCAACTAGTATGAAATAATTTATGCCGTGTTGTTCTTTTGACATCACAACAATAGTGGTTAGAAACTTTAAACGAAATGTCAAGATAATTATTTCCATAGTTCATTTGGTAATTATATAAGAAACTAGCGGCCCGCCCCGGCGTCGCACGGGTATAAAATTTTCCCGGAAATTATTCGAATTTTTCTCGCCGTAAAAACCATCCTATCTCTCAAGTTGGATCGAACTGCACATGGTGTGCGAATTTTATTATAATCGGTTAAATGGTTTAGGAATCCATTGAGGACAAACATTGTGACACGAGATTTATATATATTAAGATTATTACAAACTAGAATGAAATGTATGCTGTGTTGTTCTTTTTACTTCTCAACAAGTTTTTGTCACTTTTTGTTTAGAAACTTTTAACAAAATGTCAAGATAATTTTATTTCTCTGCTTCATTTGGTAAATTTATATATTAAACTTCAACAGGGCCTGGCAGTGAACATTTTATCAAGCAAGCGCTAATTTATTAACAGAGGACTTAGAAAATAAGCAGAAAAAACCGTGGTTTGACTTTTGTATTTTTAAAAACCAATTACCGAGCGAAGTAGAGATAGGGAGGAGGGGATAATTTATAAAACCATACAATGCCAGCTTCCTCGCGTACCTTGCTGTGTCAAAGATAGGATTAATAGATATGTTATTGTTACAGCCCATAGAATACGGTCTAGTCACTATCCATCGAGGAAATTTGTCTTGCTTATGAAATCTGACTGAATATCCAAACTGCGAGGTTTGTAAGTTTTTAGACGATGTGTACCACGCCTTGATGGACTGTACAATATTTAAGGATCATAAGGAAGCACTGATGACAGAATTTAAATTAAATAAATTTGACCAAGGTGCTATCAGACTTTCAAATCCTATCAGAAAAAGAAATAGTCGGTTAATATCCTATCAGAACCAAATTAATTTTTCATCTTTAATAAACTGATTACTAACAAAAATTGTTATGCATCAGTGACTCCTAAGTATATTGATTTTGTATATATGGATTTCTTTGCAAAATATTAAGAATTAGGTTATTATGAGACTGTCATAATGTATAAGGTAAAAGTCCTATAAATATAATAATATAAGATAAATAAAAATCTTTCAATTTGCTTTAAATAAATTAAACTTACTAGACAATAATTATCTAAAGAACGATAAACAACTAAGATTTTGTTTAGATAAAAAATTAATACATTACATTTTTTGATAAAATAGATCGTGACATTTACTTCCTAACAGTTATCATTATAATAAGAATATCGTAGATTATATTAAGAGATTTGATAGACAAATGCGATATTATAATTGCAAAGTGACCTACAAGATAAAATCATTGCATTATCTGATCTTGAGTCTGTTGAACCTCTCCATGACAGAGAATGAATTCCGACTTTGATTCAACCTTGTTTCTGCTCGCTGTCAAATTAAGGTGATAAACAAACATGCTAAGTCACAATAATTAAGGTTTAGCAATTTAAATTTTGGACTTGAATATGTCTTGAATTTTCTAAAGAGAATCGTACTTTTGTAGCTGCCATTTCATTGTCTGTTTTTCATTGTCTTTTTTTTTTTAAGCTAGTAGCCTTCTAGTTGGATTCTGCATGCTTGTAGTTTTGTTGGTACTGTCAATTATTTATTTATTTAACCACACTATAACAATGGTATTTTATAAGTCAGTTTACAATTTATAAATAAATAAATATTACCGTACATTCCACACAACAACATCTAGCCCCGTGGTAAGCTCTAAGCTTGTGTTACGGGTACTAGACATCTGAAATATTTAATATAAAAGACATACATATAGACATTTTAGCCGTGTTGGCTAAGAGCCGTGTTGGCTAAGTGGAAGGACACTAGCCGTGTTGGCTAAGTGGAAGGACACTCGACTTTCAATCCGAAGGTCGTGGGTTCGAACCCCGCCACGCACCTCTGGATTTTTCTTCTTGAGAAATTTATGTGCGCTTTAAACACGCGCTTTAACGGTGAAGGAAAACATCGTGAGGAAACCGGCATGTTCTGAGAACTTTAAACAGTTTGAAGGGCATGTGACATTCACCAACCCGCACTTGGCCAGCGTGGTGAATTAAGGCCTAATCTCTCTCGTCAAGAGAGAAGTCCCTGTGTCCCAGCAGTGGGAACGTTGATAGGGTGATGATGTGTGATAGACATTTTTGAATATACATATCAAACACCCATTCCAAGAAGAACGTGCTTGCATATCATACAAACACTTAACCCCTCGGCGGGAATCGAACTCGCTCTCGCTCGGCAAGCGGACCATAGCCCACCGCGCCACTGAGGCAGTCAGGAATGACAATAACTAGACGTCATCATCATCGAAGACATAAATCCCACGATGTTCGCGACCACATTAAAATGTATTTTTAGGATTCAAAATGTTTCTAGCGCATTCGATGATTAGTGTCCTCGTCAAAAAACGATAGTTTTTATAAATTTTATGCAGAAAAAGAATAAGACACATCCGTAACTTTCGCACGCACAGGATACGGAAGTTACGGATGTGTCTTATTCTTTTTCTGCATAAAATTTATAAATAGTTTCACCTACAAAGTGAGGTTTATCACTTATTAAAAATATTTAAAAAACGATAGTTTTGATAACACCACTTAAGATGCTAATGAGAATTTCGGCCTTGGCTGTGGTTAATAAGTTTCTGCGTAGTAAATAGTGTATAATCTGTGTTAGACCTTGTTCAGGGTTAATTGTGAGTAAAGTGCATTTCAATAAGGAAGTTTTTGCGTCGAGCGTACCTACACTTTATATAACTTAGACTTTTTATTATTGATACAAAGTTACGTTAGTAAAAATATTTGTGAGGTTTATCAAATAAAACATATTTTGAGTTCTGGATGAATTTTAGGTATTTTGAATTCGTTCGAAATTGCGAACGGATTGCATTTTTTTTGTAAATAATCTAATACTATCTTTCTTTATAAAGATAATAGTTAAAAAATTTGGATGTAAGGACTTGAATGCCAAAAGGGCGCGTTATTTCCGTTATGTCAATGTTATTGTGATAATAGTCTAAAACTATATAAAAATGGATGTGAAAAAAACGTCATTAAAATACAGACTATCTTAAGCTATCAAGTAAGGGTATTTTAATTTAAAAAGGGCTACACACGACCCTAAAATCAGTAGCGATATCGGATAAGAACAGCTACAGACGACCGAATTAGTAGCTTATAGCAACATAACTATCGTCCCTTAATCGTGAGCTCGTCCGAAACAGTAAATATTGGGTTCGATTTGTTTATACAAGATACAGCCTCTATATCGATATCTCTGATATCGCTTCTGATTATAGTCAGGTGTCAAATCCCACTTTACTTAAATTCGATCGTGTGTTGTTTTCCTTATCTACATGCCATTGGATTACCACTCACATATTTCACTAGAGTCCACCTAAGTCTAATCCTATATATGTAAGTATATTCTTATTATACATACAATACATATAATAGTCTTATAGATATTTGAAAATATATTTTTAGACATTTTGCATCTTTTAAGCACATGACGCCGGTGGTTCACGGCCCTACATTATTTAAAATGTTAATATGGGAGCATTAAAGAAAATTTTCGGCTTGCTTGCAGAAACTCAGCAAAAATGGCTAGCGCTTCGTTTAGGTACTGGACAATTAAGTGTGCGCGGCTTCATCTATTCTAAAAGGCGGTAGTTAGTCTTAAGACAGTCTTATCTATGATGAGCGATAAGTCTTACAGTAGGTACAACAAAACGTCAGCGGTTAGACTCGTAATTTTTTGTTCTATGATTAAAACAAACTCGACTTCTAACCTAGTATAATTATCTTGTCTATTTCAGACATTTCATGTGGTCGGCATAGCATGTACATTTAAATAAATTAATATTTCTGGACAATCCACGCAACAATATTTAGAATAGAATAGAATAGAAAATAGAAATACTTTATTACGCACACACCCAGATAAACATTACAATAAGAAATTAATTAATGCGTAATGGGCGGTCTTATTGCTAAAAGCAATTTCTTCCAGACAACCGTGGATGGAGAGAAAAAAATACAAGTTTTATGGACGGTGGCTTATAGAGGTACAATATAAATACCTTATATCTAATGCTAAACCTAAAACTAGCCTACACTTAATTAACTTAGCCCCGTGGTAAGTTATTTTTATATACAATATTTAGCTCTTAGATTTTGTTACGGGTCAAACCAAGCCACTCTCCTCTGGATTGTTCTTCTTGAAAAATGTATGTGCGCTTTATAACACATGTTTTAACGGTGAATAGGAAACCGGCATTTTCTGAGACATTTAAAGAGTTAGAAGGACATGTGACATTCACCAACCTGCACTTGGCCAGCGTGGTGAATTAAGGCCTAATCTCTCTCGCCAAGAGAGAGATTAGATTACAAAAATAACAAATTATTTAATTCATTCATTGTAATATAATATGTATAGTTTATACATAAAATATGTATTCATAAATCTCAATTTAAAATTTAAGAAAAACCCCCGATTCCAATCCCTTCATTTCCTTATATGTAATATAACATAATATAATGTAATGTGGACGCGATGCGCTTTCATTTGATACCCCACACTAGTATATTTTCAGTTTTTATGTTTTCCTTCCCCACTCACCGCCATAACTTTTAAACGGCACAACCGAATTTCATGAAACATGTCTAAGAACATCCGGGCCAAACTCACCTTTCATACAAAAAAAAACTAAATTGAAATAGCGCCATCCTTTTAGGAGCTATGATGTAACAGACAGACAGACACATCAAACTTATATCACCCTCTTTTTTGGTCGGGGTTTAATAACAGCCTTAATAGTGACAAGATTTGAATCGAATCATAGTACCACAGCATATGCATTTTATAAGGTAGGTACGTTTTGTCTTTCATACAAAAAATGGTATAATGTACATACTCAAGCATAAATTATATGTGAAGGCAATTATGGTTATTTGGATGCAGTAAAAACTAACTAAGTCAAAAAACATCCAAATTTTGTTATGATAACTTGAAAAGGACATTCAAACATTGAACCTTTTAAAAAAAAAACATAATTAACCAAATTAGCAATTTGAGTATTTTTTTAAAGACACTGTTTTATTTGCTTTTAGGTACTTAAGTATAAATACTAATATTATAAAGTTGAAGAGTTCGTTTCTTTGATAACGCTTATCTCATGATCTACTGGTCCGATTAGAAAACTTGTATGTTTAAAAAGACTTTTTCGCGTTTCGTAATGTGGTCCGGAGAAGCCATCTACCTTCTAGGTCTTCATGCCCCATCTTAGACCACACCGTCACTTGACATCAGGTGAGATTGGGGGCACATGAAGGCTAGATAAGTACCTATTAAAAAAAAAAAACTTGTGTCAGATAGCCGTTTTATCGAAGACCAGTCTTTACCGCGGGAAAATGCAAAAACACGAGCAACGTGGTGACTTGTAAAGCTAGTACGTTATTTATTTATTATTATTTATCGTAGGAAATATCTCATATCTGTTGGAAGAACTATTTCTAGCCAGTATGTTGTCTATTAATAGTTAGTTAATAATTAAACACGTGCTTTAGCGGTGAACTCAAACATCGTGAGGAAACCGGCGTGTTCCAAAAGACATGTGACATTTACCAACCCACTCTTGGCCAGCGTGGTGAATTAAGGCATAATCTCTCTCGCCAAGAGGGAAGTCCCTGTGTCCCAGCAGTGGGAACGTTAATAGGGTGTTGATGATAATGATGATGACTTAATAATATATTTTTCCCTATACCATACTATTAGTAATACTAGTCGATGTAAGTACATATTTTTATTACAAGTGTACCAACCGTTGGCAAGTCACTAATAATTATTTGCTGTATTATAATGTCTTATTCAACTTAAACTTATAACAAAAAAAAACCTAACTTGACCCTCAAACGTTACTTACCTACACTAACTTTTATTATCTTCAAAACAATCCGAAAATAGAAACACGTCGAAATAAAATATGAATCTATGACATTCAATTTGAATGACCTTAACAACCAAGCAAGGTACCTAATAATAACTCCAGTTTAGATACTTCGAAATAAACTATGTCATATTTAAATTCTTTTGTATTTATTGTAATTTTATACGTGACGATTGAACACCTGTATAAACGACACTCTCAAATTGATCCAAATAAGATCAAAAATATTCCGACCACTCCTTGAATCCAAAATGGTGTATATATTATTCACTTCACTTATTTCATTGGTTTTTTTTTACACTGTTTAGGAAATGTTAGAAACTTCACGATATTCGAACTTCCCGCGAAAATGGAATGGAACGTAAACGCGCGCGCTCCGTCCGGTGACAGCAATGAGACTAAAGTCATATCTTTATTCCACCTTCATTCTGCCAAGCAGTGAACGCGCCGACACCGCTCATTTTCTTTTAAATTATAACCTTTCCGACCGGTTTCACGCCCGTTATTGTAATAACAGCCGAAAATAACACGAAATACTTAAGAATTCTGCCATTTGTTACCGTATTTTAGGAATTTTTGCGAGATGCATGCAGTTTTAAATTTTGGAGTTTTATATTTGAAAAATGTTTCGCGTTTCTTTATTATTTCGCTTAGTTATTTTTATCATGAAAAACCCTGTCATTTTACAACCTACCACCTTTTTACAAAAGATAAGTATATTAAAAAGTGCACGGCACTTAGTCAAGTCTACTTCAAGTGTAATGTCAACTTCTTCTTCAGAAGGCTCGTTTGCGATGAACTCTTTGATAATTCTACATTTTGTTGAATTTTTCTTGTTGCTAAAAGTTAATAAAATAGATTTTTATTTTTTGTTTGTATTTACTATCTACTGATTTTATTTTCAATTTTAGTAATTTAGAATACACGGTGTATCGCAGTCGACGTTTTGTGAGTAGTTAGAAGAAATAAACATTCCATGATTTTTTTGTTAAGTTTGGACCACATTAAAAATTAATACAATAATTAAAGTTTTTTTGTAAGTAACTTAAATAAATGGCCAAAGTTATAAATTGATTTAAATATCAGTACTGGACACTATTCAGCTATGTATGCTAAAAATCACGACTCTTGTATGTATATTTTTCTCAAACTTTCAGTTTATGTAAACCAAGTCTGTGATAAAAAAAAAACTAAAAGAGATGAATATCTCCAAAACTATAAAAAAACGGGGAGCATACATGGGGGTTAAATCGAAAGATAATAAAGGTCACCTTTCTCTTAGCTTTCGTTGAACAGTATACCATGTTACACAGTGTATATAATTACGCTTCTCTACTCAAAAAGCGTTTAGGTTTAACATTAACTTTCAAAAATTGAGCACGTGAAACGACCAGTCTCCAGTTTTTTAAATTCACGATACAGTTGAACCTACTCTTTACTCCGATTTAAGTTATCCCGATCTTTTTTATAATAAGGCCATTAGACCTATACAAGTTAACTAAGTTTCTTTAAAAATTTAATCTTACCCATAAACTAAACTATACAATACATTACAATACTCTTTATTAAAACACAAAAAATTATAATACAACGGAACAATGCTTAAGAGCTAAAATACGTGAAATAATAGTGTAACAATGGGCGGCCTTATCACTAAAAGTGATCTCTTCCAGACAACCTTTGGATGGAATGGAGAAAAACTAAAAACGACGGATTTTGCAAATTGGTAAAAGTAAACTATGTATGGTGAAGGCTGCTGGCTCACGGTGGATGCAGGCCGCTGCCAGCCGAAACCACTGGAGATCTTTGAGGGAGGCCTATGTCCAGCAGTGGACGTCTTACGGCTGAGATGATGATGATGATGAAACTATGTAATGTTTTAAAAAATTCATACTGGAATAATAATAATTTATGATTATGATGATGATTTGCAGGAATGTATGTAAAAATGAGGTCTTGAAATTATGAGGTCTCAATACAAACTGCCTCATCCATCCAAAAAATCTGAATTTAAATACTATACCGGTTAAATTGTAAACAATAAATCGCTCGTTTAAAAATAAAGAGAAGTAACTCAAAAAAACGGCATTGTGAGATTTTATCATAAACAGCATTATCTCAATCCAATGCACGGGATAGCTTCGACAGCTACTTCAAAACGAGCATTAGAAGGAGAAAAAACGATCACCCATCTCTTTTCCATTAAACGGGAAGTTCAAGTCAATTCTAGTAAAGGGCGACATTCAGTCTTGTGCCATCAGTCATGACGTAATAGTGTATTTTATGCGGGAGTACAACGGAATAATTCTCTGTAGTAACAAAGGTAAGCCCCCTTTTTGTACTTAATTTAATCATAAGATGATACATTTGGTTTTCATTCCTTTTTGTTTTAATAATGATGGTAATATTTGCGTCAAAATAAGTTTTATTTCCTTTTATTATTAAAAAATGTGCTAGATTACAAGTAACTTTATGATTTGTTTCCTTTTATTTTTAAAAACTTGTAAGCATTTAAGAAGTAATACGATGTAGTTCTGTTTATTATTAAATCTTGTTCTAAGATCCAGGCAAAATTAAAAGTTATTTCTCTTTATGATTAATTTGATAAAAATTTCGATCGTTATATTTTAAATTACTTCTTTTTGTGATAAACTAGGCACGTAAGATGTCTTGGAGATGTAAGAAACTTGTCATGCTGGCAAATGCATCGGCCACCCAATGGACACAAGCAGTGGTTCCTGCTATGGAGGTAAGATAGGTACCATCTACCGAAAATCTAGATTAGCTTAAAATTAATTAAAATAACTCTTTTTATATGACTTATTTACATAAAAATCTGTTTTATTTAAAGGTTTCAGGGGAAGAATTTAATAATAAAAATAATAGTGCCCCGATTGATACTATAGAGACGGCAAATATTGTCTCGTGCTACAACCAAAACTATGATAATGACCATGGTGATCATCAACATAATATAGATGCTTCACAAGTAAGTATTCATATCCATTTAGTCGACTATTTTAGTGTTTGTATTTTCATAATATTACTTACATTATAATACTAACTAACAAAAGCATGAGGCATCGCATCGATCAATATGCTATAGTTTTACCTACGTACGTTGCAGTTTTTTAAACTGTTGCTTCTTCCAGAAACACGAAGAAGACACGGCTATGGATTCGTTGATTTCTTCCCATAGTGAAAATGAAGAATGCGAACAAAACAGTTATCAAGAGGTAAGACTGCTTACTTCAAAAATACCTCATAAAAATGGGTAAATACAATCATCACAATATTGGTTTAGGTTATTAGATACTTAACAGTTTTCTTTTAATTGCAGCATCTAACGGCACGTGATTCAAAAGCACCTGAAATAGATAACAAATCTCCAAATGAAACAAAAAGCAGTTTTCCACGAAGTCTAGTTCCTGAATATGACGGTGATATTTCGAGTAGTGACAACGATGATGATGAACCAATTAAAACTATACCGCAACGCAGGTCATCTTCGTCCTCACCCTCAAGCAGCTCTTCGTCTTCCAGTTCTTCAAGCTCAGATTCTAATAGCTCGTCAAGATCTCCGACACCAACTTATCAACAGACTGCAGAAAAAAATGTGACGGCACAAACCAGGGAATTAATTGACATTGGCCCTTCAGACACGCAGATTATAGAATCGGAATCGGATTTTATAGAGAATACGCCCGAATCAACTCTTCAAATGAACCCTAGAGAAAAACGGGGTGATTCTATAAGCCCAGTAAATGAAACTCCACCCATTTATGCCGACGAGAGTGATTTTGATGATGATGTAGCCGACCCTAGTTATGGTAGTACAGACAAATTTTCATCGAGCGCTGCTACTAGACTAAGAAACTTAATAATTCCTTCCAGTTCCGATTCTTCTGACTCTGACCTAGAGACAGAGCAAAGAGGACGCAAGAGACCTCGAAACATGAAAAATTGGAAGCAAAATAAAGCAAAGCGTCTTCGAAACCATGGTAGTTCCTATACAACATTGTCAAGCTCAAAAAAACAAATTGCTGCTAGATGTCTTAAGGTACCTTGCACTAAAGAATGTAGACAAAAATGTACAGAAAAAATAGATGACAGATATGAATTATTTAACGAATTTTGGAAGCTAGGCGATTTAAGTAAGCAAAGAGCTTACATAAACTCGTGCGTGGTTGATGTAAAACCAAAATATAAATATACAATGCGGCTTATCATGGACATGTAAGCTCTGTTTTACGCTATGGAGCAATATTTTGGGGTAATGCATCAGATAAAATAAGAGTGTTCAGGGCACAAAAAAGCTGTTTGAGAGCGATCTGTGGAATAAAAAAACGTGACTCGTGTAGAGAACATTTTATCAAATTAAAAATACTTACGTTTCCTTCAATTTATATTTATGAAGTAGCCATTTTTGTTCAAACCAATAAAGAACAATTTAATTGGTTTACCATAGGTAGTCGCTCAGAGGGCAAATTACGCCGTCTACCATGCCGAACTGGCCAATTGCGAAAAAGTTTATTTTGTATGGTGACAAAAATCTACAATAATATTCCAAAGTCTGTTCGTGAGCTGTCCACTACTGAATTCAAAATTAAACTTAATGACATATTATTAAAAAAAGCATATTATTCCATTGATGATTTTATTAATGACCATACCTTTAAATGAATTTGACATAAATTAATTGTTAATTGAATTGAATAATTATTTTATGACATTTAATGAGTAATAATAAATTTTATTTAATTTGTATAATTTTATTAACTGTTATTTATAATGTTTGTATGCTCCTGTAGCAGAATTAATTGTACTTTAAACTAGTCTTACTACCTGACTCCATGTAACTGTAATTAATTCACAAACAATAAATGATTATTACTGATTATTACTGATTATTATTAATAAACCACGAAAACCTAACAAAGCGTATTATTTTACAATAAATAATACGAAGGTTAGGGTTTGCGAGTATTTTTTAGAAGCACTTTGGATGTATCAGATAAAATGATATTTACAACACAAACTAAAATAAACGAACATGGAATGGCGCTAGATGACATGCGTGGTAAACACGGAAATCAAAATAAACTAAGTGCGCAGCTAATAAATGATATTAAAAAACATATTGAATCAATTCCCAGGATTGAATCACATTACTTGAGAGCTTCCACGACCAGACAATACATAGACGGAGGAAAAAATATTAAACAACTTTATGACGACTTCACACAAGAGCAAATAGAAAATAACAGAGAAACATCCAATTACATAGCTTATTACAAGATTTTTAACAATGAATTTAATTTGAGTGTCTTCACACCCAAGAAAGACCAATGCGATACATGTACCTCCTACCTTGACGCTAATGAAGAACAAAAAAATTATTTAGAAGAAAATATAACAAGCATTTGATAGAAAAGAATTTGTGTAGAGAAGAAAAGAATACGGACCGCAAAAACATTAATGATGACAACATTCTTGCCATTTATGACTTAGAGTCAGTACTGCAGTGCCCTCGCGGAAATTCTTCTGCATTCTACTATAAATCAAAATTAAACAGTTATAACTTAACAGTTACTGAACTTACAAATAAAGACACCAAAAAACAAGCTTACGACAATGTTCATTGTTACTTTTGGACAGAATCAGACGCAAAAAGAGGTGCTATTGAGATTGGAACATGTATAATGGAATTACCTTCAAAATATTTCATCACAATGTGAGTCAAATGCTGACTGCAAGAACGTTATCTTCTACTCAGATAATTGTTGTGGCCAGAATAAAAATAAATATATAGCCACATTATACATGTACGCTGTGCATCACTTGAATATAAAGAGTATTACTCATAAATTTCTCATACGAGGACATACTCAAAATGAGGCAGACAGCGTACACTCTTTAATAGAAAGAGAAGTGAAAAAGAACCTTAAGTCTGGGCCCATATACAGCCCAGATCAGTAGGTACATAACTTTAATTAAAAGTGCTAAAAAGAGTAAGCCAGCTGTAAATGTTCACGAACTCACCTTTGAATCAATGATGGATCTTAAAGTCTTGCAAGAAGATTGGGGGTATAACTTTAACACAGACATAAACGGCCAAAATGTTAATTGGAATGACATCAAACAATTAAAAATGACAAAGGCAGACCCATTCTCATTTTACTATAAGACATCATATGAAGAAAATGACATGAAAGAGGTGAACGTTAGAAATAAAAGGAAGAAGATGAAAAATATATCAGAAATAGAAATAAAGAATGCTTATACTCAGAGACAAGAGCTAAGCTCGAACAAAAAGAATGATCTGAAGGACCTTCTTACCAAGGGCTTGATTCCATCCTACTATGAGAATTTCTATAATTCCATTATTTAAGTATTACATTGATACCTAGTACTAGTAGGTAGTTTAAGTACTTACCTAAAGTCTGTGATTTTCTTAAGCCTAAGTTAAGTTTTTGAGAAAAATTTACTTTTTATTGTGACCTGAAAAGAAAGTTCCTATTCCTAAGTTAAAATGTATAAGTCTGAAATTAGGTCTTTAAGTAAAAGTATTCTTAGTAAAATCTCATTTTTTAAGATAACGGGTAACCAAAGTAGTGTATTGATATGGTGTAATTGTTTTTTGATAAAAGTTTAACTTTTTTATTGTGATTTAGTAATTAAGTTCTTATGAAACTACTCTTGTTAAAAAAGTACAAAGTTTTCACTGCCATGTTTTTATAATAATTGTATAAATTTCCATTCGTGTTTCATTTTATTAGCAAAACATCAACCTAGTAGAGAACACAGTTCAATATAAAACAGAAATATTATGATATACAGGATTCTAAACATTTATTCCTTAATAATAAAAAGAAGCTTTTCGTTATATTGCTGGAAATTCAAATAATATTTAAAATAGAACAGCATCATTAATACATACAACTGGTAAGAATTTGAATAAAATGCCAGTTTTTTATCATAAAAAGAAGTAAGTCAGTAATTATTTTTTTAAAGCCTTGTAAGTAAAAAACTACTTATTATACCTACTGATTTTCTTGCTTAATATTGAAGATAAATCTATTGACTATTCCATAGTAAGAAAAAAATATATATATCTACACGAACAAATTATTTATTCCTAATTTACTAAACATACTCCAACACACAAAACTTTAAACGCGATTTCCCAAAAATTGTGTTTTTTGAATTACTTCTTTTTATTTTTATACGTGCGAAATTAGAATTACCTCTAGAATCATTAAACATGTCAATGTCAACCCAAAGAAAAATATATACTATAATACACATATCTTTTAATCATGTAGAAAACTTTTATCCGAATTTTATTCTGCATATCCGGGCCCTAATTAGTGGATTTTTCATATAAATAAGCCTTTGAATATTTTCAATGACACGAAACTGGATTTCATCAAAAAGCCTCAGTTCTTTCAAAAAGCTGTGAAGCCACTCACACACTGCAGAGATACTATAATTAAATTTAGGTCGCCATTGCACCCTTTCAATGGACTGGGTTATAATTTTTTTTTTTTTCTTTATCATGAATAAGCCTTCATTTGACCACAATCTCACCTGATGTAAAGTGACGATGTGGTCTAAGATGGGGCATGAAGACCTAGAAGATGGCTTCTCCGGAACACATTACGAAACACGAAAAAATCGCTTTACGCACTGGCCCAGCCCGGAGGGTGGTGACAAGCCGCGGCCGAAGCCTCCCACCAGAGACTGTTCTTAGCACCACCCGGAGGTCACGTGTAAGGATTCAGAGGGTTACCACTTACGGACGTGAACAGACAAAACCTCTTCTCTTGAAGCTGACGACGTACCTTTCGAATTGGGTTGATGAATTAAGCAAATTATTTATACGAAATGCGAAAGTGACTAATACCCGTATTCATAAAAATATTTCACATTTTATTATTTTCAGGCTTATTATAGGGGTTAAATAGAACGTTTCATAGAATAATTATAAGTATGACATAGACTCATAGACATTATGTGGAGCGATGATGCACAAACGTAGCACACACCTGGGCAAGCAGCTGCTCTGTCCAGATGAACTACGAAACTTCCCTCCAAAGAAAATCCTGCGGTTCCTTACAGACGCAAGGATGAGGCGAACTGTAACGCTACTACTTTGAGAAGAACCGAGGACAGTGGCGATCACAATAAGCCTTGTAGGCCGCAGCGATACAATAGCCATAATAATTTAAAAAAAAGGGTTCCGTTACAGATAAAAATACACATTTTGCAATATAATTAACACCAAAATAAAATCAATTCAAATAAATTTTAAATGCAAAAAGGTGTAGTCTGATCGTTCTCCCATCCAAGTAGGTACTGACCTGGCGAAACTATGCTTAACTTTATAAAAATCACGTTTTAAGTATGAGTCCCTTTTTTATCTATTATATAAAATTCTCGTGTCACAGTTTTCGTTGCCATACTCGGCTTGACCGATTCTCATGAAATTTTGTGAGCATATTGAGTAGGTCTGAGAATCGGCTAACATCTATTTTTCATTTTGCAAGACAACGTTTGCTGGGGTCAGCTAGTAATCTATATAAATAAAATGAATTGTTGTTCGTTAGTCTGATTAAAACTCGAGAACGGCTGAACGGATTTATCTTATCATAGTCTTGAAATGTTCATGGAGGTCTAGGGAAGGTTTAAAAGGCGAGAAAAAATCGAATAATTGCCGGGAAAAAAAATTAATAAAAACCCGTGCGAAGCCGGGGCGGGCCACTGGTGTATAATATTATCAACTCAACTCTCTATCCATCACGGTTCTTACGATGCATACAGCCTGGTGACAGACGGACGGACAGACGACGGCGAGGTCTCCGTCATTAGGGTCCCGTTTTACCCTTTGAGTACGGAAATGTATAAACGCTTTTCGCTATAAAACTAATAATAAATAAATAAATAAATATTTCCAGACAATTCATAAAACAATATCTAGCCCCGTGGTAAGCTCTAAGCTTGTGTTACGGGTCCTAGATATCTAATATACTTAATATAATAGTCATACATATATAGATATATTTATTATACGCATTAAAGGAGAAAGTGCTTGCAGAACATACAAACACTTTCACCCTCGGCGGGAATCAAATCCGCTACCTCTTGCGCCGCAAGCGGACCCTCGCCCACTGCGCCACTGAAGCAGTAATTATATAAACCTGATTAGTGCTAAATCTAGTTATTAATAATAGTTCGATAAAGATTTTCACCCTTGTTAGAAGTCGCAAAATATGACTTATATAGGCTTACCTATTGTGGGTACGATAAAATAATTCATTTGCGTAATTTTAATAGGACGGACTCAATGTCGGTTAGTTTAAACAACACATTACAAGCTCTTTTTACCCGCTCTTTTTAAGGCTACCTATATATTTTCAGACAAAGATTGCTTAACCTGATAGCAAGTGAGTGGCGACGACATAATTTACTTTGCCAAGCCTTTTAGTCGTAGAGAAAGAAAAACACTCTGAAGCTGGCGATATTTATTTTAGGAAAATCTTCAACTTTCTGTACTTTTAATATATGAAAATTTTGAGTGGATAAGAAAATGTATGACGGGGTGTTTATACTGACCGGCACGATTTCGACACCACTAATAAGGGAGAAAAGCTCTATCATTTATAGTAAGAATATACAGAGTGGAAAAAATCAATGGGCTCTAGAGGGAAATGAATTATTCCGATCTGTCACCCTGCTTTGTCTCCATGTGGTGACAGAACGGACAAAAAAGTTTTATCTGTCCCCCTGTTACCGATGAGGGGACAAGGAACAATACTTTTCGTGTTACACTTTTTGATTTTACTCCTCATAAAATTTCCGTACCGGGCCTTATAACTCCAACATATAGCCTCGTGGTAAGCTTTAAGCTTGTGCTACGGGTACTAGACAACTGCTAAACCTAATATAACAGATATACATACAAAGATATTTTTTATTTTACATATTAACCACCCAGGCCAGAAGATTTTTACTAACTCATAACTCTACGTGCTGGTTCTATCGGTGAGTTTAAAAATACGTAATGTATTAAACTTTTAACCTATCGAAAACATTTGTGGATAGAGCTAACACAGTTTGATGGAAAACGCGCGATTCGGTCTCGCCAACAAAATAATTGAGATCTGAATCAACAGCGGATAGCGACTGCCAAGTTAAATAAATATTCGGCTAGCTTTTCACACAGTATTTTCATATATATGTATATCTTTATGTTTTCTTAATAAATGAAACTATTCATCTTGTAATGTATATTCTTTTAAACCTTTTCTTGTTAAAGTAAAGTCGTGTGCAGATGAAAAATATATAAAATTTCCATGTCACAATGTTATTTACCGTACTCCTCCGAAACGGCTTTACCGATTTTTACCAAATTTTATATGCGTATTCAGTAGGTCGGAGAATCGGCTACTATCTGTTTTTCATTTTGCAAAACAACGTTTGCTGGGGACAGCTTGTAATTAATAAAATAATCGATTTTACTTAAAATTGTGTTATGAAACCAATAGAAAAATTGTGTTATGAAATGTAACCCGACAACTACAGTAAGTACCCTTTTTTTATAAAAGGGGACCGATTTTCTAATGGGACCAATTGAAAGCAAAGGCTTTTGATACCAAACAGTAATACAGAAAATCAAAATCGATTCCCATAGGAAAAAAAATCAGGGATAGCAAACATTAAAAAAACCTTGAACCAATATCAAAATCTCCAGATTTTTTGGGAGTTGGTTAAATAAAAAAGGAAAACAAACGTCGAATTAAGAATTGCTGTTTTCGCCGTAACTTTTGCTTTCAAAACAAATACCTACATCAAATTAAGCTAAGTGATATACAATATGTACATTAATCTTTATAAGCTCGTTGGAGTAAATTGTGTCTTGGCTCAGATATATTAGTTAACAAGATAAAAAGTTTAAAAAATAACATTTTAAATTTAGGAAAATGGTCAAAAAATATTCAAAATTAGCCAGGCTCAAGGTGATGATCGGGATTCCTCTACTTGGTCGAATCAGAAATGAAAAGAACCGTACAAGAATGGCACTGAGAAAACCAAGCTGACTCGTTTCCTCAAAAAATGACGATGGGTAAGCTTTACAACATAAACAACCGTTGAACGTTGGGGCTGATAGACTAGTGAACGCCTTGGACCGGCACACGGCAGTGAAGCGTAGATCCCAATATGGATATTATATATTTATTTTTTATTTATTTATTTGTAAGGAAAATCAACAGCCAAGATTATCACTATAACTAACCTAGTAGTAACAGAAAGCTAATTACAGATCTTCACGGATGGTCACATATTAAACATTAAAAAAAAAGTGAACACACCTAGATGGACACAATGAACATTACAAAATTATAACATAGAAAAAATAACAAAAACCTATAAAACTACCTATATACTATCAATAAAATAACTATTAGCTAGTCGCTGCCTGATCGAGTTGGCTCCCGAAGTAAACAGATCCAATCCATTAATGGACGGATCAGGATGCCTGCATAGCTTATTAAAAGCGTCACTAGTTCGCCATAAAAATGCATTTTGCCTATAGTTCGTACCGACAACAGGGGTGTGAAGAATAATATTTTGCCTAGTTACCTTGGATGGAGCATGAATGAGAATCTTACTAAGTAGTTCCGGACAGTCAATTAAATTCGAGGTTATTTTATGTAGAAAAGTTATATCAGCAATTTCGCGGCGTTTAAAAAGTGGCAGAATGTGAAACATTTTACATAGGTCATCATAACTGATATACATAGACAAAACTGATGGATAACTAGAGAACCAAACTGAGATCACCATTGAAATCACAGATGAAGAGAAAAAAAAGGTTTTTATATTGTACATTTTAATCATATACCTAATTACTTACAATAAGTAAAACTGATAATAATAATAATATAAAATGTCTTCTCAGCAATTATAACGTACAATGCTGAACACTGGCTTACTGTCTTGTAGTTCTATGGCTGAGACGGCGATGCAATTAGATAAAAATTTACATCATAAATAAATATTTTTTATAAATATAATAAAAAAAATTAACAATTTAATTTTTGAACACGTAACTCGAAAAGTGTAAGGATTTTCTTAACATGCAATGCAATAAGCAACTTCCATATAACATGCTAATTCCAAATTAAAAAATTACAAGTATTAAGTTTAATCTTATTTTTTACATTTCTTAATAAAGATGTGTACTGTCTAAAATAAATAGCATTGTTTATTTCCGGAACCCATGAGGTTTATTTTATTGTGACGTCATAAGCCGGTCTTATTTTATTGTAGGGTTGTCAAATAACAAACGAAAAAAAAACTTTGCAAAATGTTAGTATAATTATCTCTATACATATTTGCATGAACATAAAGAGTAAATTTTATTAAAGTTATAACATTTTTAAGTATCTTGGGGGAAAATCTAGATATGATAACATTACGTTTATTTTCAAGAAACAAGATTATTTGTGTGTGTGTTCGACTTTTAAAATATTTAAGAATTAACTTTTTAAGGTTTTACCATCTGAACAAAGAACGGGCCAGCTAGTGTTCTATAAAATACAAGCTGAACCGACAAACGTTGTTTTGTCAGATACAATGGACAATAAGAATGAGAATAGATTATACTTAGCTCTTCAAGCAGGCAAATGTCACTTGACCATAAAGCCACGTTTAGACAAAATTGGAAGACATAGTTGTATGGTCTAATGATTTTTGCCTTTTGCGAATATAAATATACCTTCATTTATATGATAGTTAAAATCTAATTATTACAAACCTTGTCTTAAAAATAACAAACGCAGAACAGAAAGAATCTTAAAATTTGTTGCTGTAGCTTGAAATGTATGCCATACATTTGGGCGATCCATTTTGATATTTATAAATAAAATAATATTTCCGGACAGTGGATTGTCCGGAAATATTATTTCTATATTACAGCAACATCTATCCCCGTGGTAAGCTCTAAGCTCGTGAAACGGGTACTAGATATCTGATATACTTCATATAAGAGACATATATAGATACTAGCGGCCCACCCCGGCGTCGCACGGGTATAAAATTTTCCCGGAAATTATTCGAATTTTTCTCGCCGTAAAAACCATCCTATCTCTCAAGTTGGATCGAACTGCACATGGTGTGCAAAATTTATTATAATCGGTTAAGTGGTTTAGGAGTCCATTGAGGACAAACATTGTGACACGAGATTTATATTATATTAAGATATATTTTAATTCCTCCTTGGACTTCTACGAACATTTAAAAAAAGAATCAACCAAATTTGTTTAGTTACGCGCTTCCCAACACAATTTGTTACAATTTTTTTAAATAAAAATAATGGTCTTGAGCCAACCCTCGTATTATTACGGGATTACTTTCAAGTACGACTTTCCATCGCAACCTTTGTTCAGCCTTACAACGATGTTTTCAAATGTTTGAATAAACAGCAGAATATCTGTTTAGAGCAGTTTTATCATTACCAAAGTGTGGAATTGTGGATACAGAGCAGTATTGCAAATGACTTATTGTTTAGTGAACGACTCCATTTTTTCTATACTTTAAATGAGTTATCATTCTATTGACTGCCTCAGTGGCCCGGTGGGCGGAGGTCCCCTTGCGATGCAAGAGGTAGCGTGTTCGATTCCCGCCGAGGGGTCAAGTGTTTATATGTTCTGCAAGCACTTTCTTCTTGGTCTGGGTGTTTAATATGTATGATAAAAATATCTATCTATGTATGTCTATATTACATTAAAATTATCAGATGTCTAGTACCCGTAACACAAGCTTAGAGCTTACCATAAATATTGTGTGTGGATTGTCCGGAAATATATATTATTTTATTTATGTATACCGGGTGTGCCAGGGTCATGGCCGTGGCGCGACATGGATGGAAAATACCTTCAACCGGGCCCGAGGCGCCGGTTCGAGCGTGCCCGATCTACTAAAGAGCCAAATATTGAAGATTGAACATTTTACTGAAATAAGAATACATTTTGATAAAAAAAAAAACAGCATTAAATCTAGCTAGTACAAAGAATAAAAAAATCACCTGCCAGAACGGAGCATCGAAAATTGTGAAAAAAATGTTTACTCATCATAACTCATAAGTTACAATGCAACTCGCATTTTATTTGTCTTTATCGATCTCTCTGAAATGTATATTAGTTATAAATAGAAAAAGCTTGATTAAAATACATTATGTATGTCAAGAATTATGCAAGAGACAACGATTTTAAAATAATTTGCATGAGATAATAAAATTCTACAGAATAGAGATCATAATCATCACCCTATTAACATTCCCAAACTCTTTAAAATTTCAGAACATGACGGTTTTCTCACGATGTTTTCCTTCACCGTTAAAGCACGTGATTTAAAGCGCACATAAATTTTTCATGAAGAAAATTCAGAGGTGAGGAGAATAGAAATCATTTTCTTTAAAACGTCAGTCAAAATAATCCTTAAAAGACATAAATTCCAAACCAATTTTCGTAAGATTTATCCCGAATCCCTCTTAATTTCACGCAAACCTCCTGAAAGCTGCAGATTAGGTTACACTTTTGTTTGGAATTAATTACCGTAAAATTGGACATCTAACCGCACTTTATCGCTTAGGCTCGGCTTGACGTCAAGCTCAAGCAGGCTTGATGGCGGATCTTAAGGAGAACGGACATCGAATGAGTTTGAATAAGTATTTTGTTTGAGGTTTTATGACATATAAATTTTCTTTGATAGGTATTTGTTGACAGGGAGTGTATTTTTCGTAATATGTTATTTCATGTGATTCCGAATTTATTCTTAAAATATTCCACTGAACTTAGGATTTATTATCCGTAGTCTATTTAATAGTACTTAGGGAATATGAAGCCTTTTTAAATTGTCATGTCTTTTAGCAATATTGAGATTTGATTTGGATTGTAAATAAATTGGTTTCGTTGCTTCAAATAAACGTGGTTTTCAAGTTATTCGATATTTTGATGCCATGTTGTAGTCAAAGGAAAATTGCACTCCGCTATTTAGGAAAATAACAGGCCAGTGAGTGGTCCTAACCTCCTCCTTTTCCGAAAACGGTTTAAAACGGGACTTTATTGCTGAGACTTCGTCATCTCTTCGTCATCAGGCTGTATCCCAAGGAATTTTGAGGGCATCATACATCATGTATTTCTGGTTATAGTTGGTGCTATAACAACAAATACTAAAAAGCTACAAAACATACATAGCAAACGTGATTTTAACAAAGTAAAGCAACGTTACGATAGGCTTGTACTTAGATTCTTGACCGGTCTGACAGCATCATTTTGCATTTACATTCTTTTTTAGATATAATTTTTTTTTCATTGCAAAAAATCTATAAACTTCACGGAGCGCTAGGTGTATTCCATCCATCTTATACCTCTAAAATGTGTTATTTCTTTCATATCTTCAAAGCTCAAATTGATTCAAAATAATAAAAAATAATCTCACGCCAAAAACATTGCCACAGCCAAAGGCAAAAACAATCAAGCGAATCAATGGTACATCAATTTGTTGAAGTTGCGGTTACCATAACAAAGTTACCGAAGTTCTGAAATCAAGTTTCAAGCGGCTATTACCTAGGACGCCTTAGAATTTAGTAAGATCATTTAAGTGTACTGTCTTTATCTAACTAGTCTAGACTTTCAGAAATTAGTTGAAAGTTCAAGTTTCAGTTTCTAGCGTAAAAAAGCTGCACCTTTTTCGTGTAATTTTTTTATTAGCGAATAAATAACATAAATTATTGGGAAATTAATTGTGAATTGAACTTTTGTTTTTTTTTTATTAATTATAATATACGGCACCATCTCGAATGGCGGGATTTTAAAGGAGAGAGATAGATGAATGATAATGCTGCTGATGAATGATTTGCATAATCACTGATATTTACGTTCCCACTGCTGGGACACAGAGACTTCTCGCTTGATGAGTGATCAGGCTGTAATTCACCACGTTGGCCATGTGCGGGTTGGATTGGTTGAATGTCACATGTTCTTCAAACTCTTCAAAGTTTTTAGAAGACTCAGAAGTGCGTGGGGGGGTTTTTAACCTACAACCTTCGTAATAAAAGTCGAGAGAGCTCCCACTAAGATTAAAATCTCAGTTTCAATCATTCAGATGTTAAAATGCTTTTGAACTATGAGGTTTTCAGCGCAATGTACCCTTATACATAGCAACAAGTTAAACGAAATCTAGCTAGTACAAATAATTTGAATAGTGCGTTTTATCTCTTCTCTTAAACAATCGTCTTATTAAGAGTTCCTGCTTTGAGATTATTAGCTGTTTGAGTTAATCAGCTGTGCAAATGAGTTGGAATGAGCTGAGTTTTGCAATTCGTTTAATAACGTCCTTTAATTCAAAGCATTATATACAAAATGGCGACATTTAATTAAACTGAGATGGTAAATTTCCCTTCGGTCATAAAAAGCCGGTGTATTGTATATTACATAAAAACTTATGATCATAGCTTTTTTTGTTAAAAAATACGGCCAGCTGTTCCTAAGTCAGCGCAGGGTAACTAAACAAATACCGATTCACAATATTAAATAGTTTTATAATCGCTGAGTGTACTACTATCAGTGCCTCGAGATTCTAACCACGTAATAGTGGAATTTTGCGCGGAATGACATATTTTCCCACGATAAAAAGTAGTTTTTATCCTATTCCACGTCTTCGCCAATCTTTTCTATCACCAATTCATATTTAAGGAAAATCGGATCAGCCGATTAGCCGTGAATAACGGACAAACGAACATATACACACATACTTTCCCATTAATAATAATAATAAATACTCAGGCAATAAGAGCCACATGTCGATTATAATTATATTGTTTGTCAATTTTACGACTAAAGTTCCTATTTTACTCTACCTATCCAAGATCGATTTAACAATGATTTAATATAAAATGTTCAGTTAAAATAGAACACATAGTTTAAAACACATCCTTCAACGATGAAGACAAACATGGTGAAGAAACCAGCATGTTCTGAGAACTTGAAAGAGTTTTGAAGGACATGTGACATTCACCAACCCGCACTTGGTCAGCGTAGTGAATTAAGGCCTAATCTCTCTCGCTAAGAGCGAAGTCCCTGTGTCCCAGCAGTGGGAACGTTAATAGAGTGATGATGATGATGATGTGTTCAAATAGGAAGTTATTTACCCTTACACCTTACAAATTACTTCTAGGGATATTAAGTCTTCTACTTACTCTACCTTAAAACATACAAAGACCTTTACATTGGTACCTTACCTTAAAAACTTTAAAAAAAACTTTAATAATACAGATTAATATGCCAACCAAAGTTACAAACCCGTGTAATTTCGCACTAATCTCTGGAAGTGAAAATATATCGTATTTTCGTATATTTTCCGAGTTTCCCCTACCTAGCATTTCTGAGAGCTTCTATTAACCTGTGTTTACCCCAAGTAGGGTAAAAATCAAGAAAAATCCCATTTTCTCAATAACGCACGAACTTTGGGGAAAAATACGATTGTTCTGAACAAAAATGTTTGTTATTGGAAACGAACGACAATCACAATGAGTTTTAGGAAGTAGGTGGTATATTCTTGAAATATGTTTTGCTTGAGAGTTTTTTGGCACCACTAGCTCGGTATGCGTCGCTAATTAGCTTCTGCATACATAGTTTGTATATCTAATAAGCGACGTATACCGAGCAAGGGGTACCTTATACATTATCATCATGAGCGCGTTCTACTTCACACACACAGGGATTTTTTCTTGAAGAGTGAAATTAGGTCATACTTCACAAGCCGGCCAAGTGCTGGTTTGTGATCCAAGTTCTCAGAACAAGCCGGTTTCCTCGAAGCACGTGCTTAAAACGCATATAACTTTTCAACAAGAAAAATCCACAGCTGCAGGGTTTGAACCCACGACCTTCGGAATGAAAGTCGAGTGTTTTCCCACTTTACCAACAAGGCTTTTCCTTTAACCATATAGCATTTTTTAATAAACGCTGTGTTTGAAGTAAATTTTTGACCTAATTTTGTATAATTAACTATTTCTGTAATAACTCAGCAGCTTTATGTAACAAAAAATAATAATGCTTACATTAATAACATTCATTGTTTTATCGAAAAAACTATTTGATTGATTGACCGATACAAACAAAGCTCTAACAGTGAGAAAGCGCCTTATAACCCCGTTTTCCAAGATAATAGACAATGATAGAACTAATCGACGATCGTTGGATCCCGCCAGAAGGTTACTTATCTATAAACAAGTATTGCATTTTGGCCCGACTCCAAATAGATGGAGCAAGGCTTTAGTCACACTATCAAACTTGTTGGATCCTCTGTTCGACACAGATTTCAGTCGGCTTAGCTCAGCGATTGTTGCCTAGGTACGAAAGAAACGCTTTCTTGGTAGAGAAGAAAGCTGTTTATGTAGAATAGACTTTTTGTCTTGTGTTGTAATTTTTATGTCTTCTGATTTACTAGAGTAACTCGTGTTCTAATAGTAAATTGATTCATATCGTTATTCTTATCGTTTTATTGCTTAAGTGATTTTACATAAATTTAGTTAAGAAATAAAATTGACCAAAACCTTAAATACTGCGGTTTTAATGCGAACATGAAATCTACGTTATATTTTCCTACTAATATATAAACCTGAAAAGTTTGTTTGGACACTCAAATGTTAGGAACCACTGATCCAATAAATAAATCTTTTGGTTTATGATAGAGTATTTATTGAGAAAAAAAAATCACCGGGATAAAATACTATGTTCTTGTGGAAAAATCCATAAGGCGTAGAAAGTTAATAATATATCAAAATTATTAAGAAATAAATTGTTTCGACTGTACCCAATTCATTGTATTGTGTGTTTAATTCGCAAGACAAAATATCTATGTTCCATTGTTTTTCACTTACTCTTCCTTCTTCACATCGTTCGCTTTGATATTGTTTTATAAGGGTTCCGTAGCCGTAAATACACGGCACCCTTAGTTTATGAGTCTATCTCTCCATATATATATTTTTTTTACGGTGCGGCTACATTAATTTGCGTATATTCGCTAAAAACATAGTGTTCTAACTTGATGTCGTGTCTACTTAACCTTTTTTTATGTTAGATAAGCCTTCATTTGACCACAATCTCACCCGATGTAAAGTGACGATGTGGTCTAAGATGGGGCATGAAGACCTAGAAGGTAGATGGCTTCTCCGGGCCACATTACGAAACACGAAAAAATCGCTTCACGCACTGCCCGGAGGGTGGTGACAAGCCGCGGCCGAAGCCTACCACCAGAGACTGTTCTTAGCACCACCCGGAGGCCACGTGTAAGGATTCAGAGGGTTACCACTTACGGACGTGAACAGACAAAACCTCCAAAAAGCTGGCAACGATTTGTGTTACGTTGCTCGAGACAAGATTCTGTAGTGTTGGCTTAATCAAGCCTGCACTAAAATCGTTTTCGCCCGAATACTTCGCGTTGCAACGATATACCCGGCCACACAAAACGCGTGGTCACGAATATAGATAGGCGGTTTAATAAGAATACTTTTAACGGTGGTTTAATAGAGTTGTCTAAGTTTTGTAAAACCAAACAATGGAAATAAATGATTTTGTATCTTGTATACCCACTAATTTGTATGAGATAAATAACTTAGCGTTGGCAATAAAACTTGCATATATAACGATAATGATTATTCAGAAGTACTATGTTTAAGCCATAGACTAATGGTTAGACATAGCGCTTTAAGCCCCCTACAAAAAAGAGATTAGTTTATTTATTTATTTATTGGTAAACCAAAAACTTACAAATACAATGTAACAAATCAATATAACACTAGAAAACTAAATTAAGGTTTTCACGGACATACAACAAAATATTAAAAAACAACACTGTGCACAAAAACACACATAACGGTTGTCCCAAAAAGGACGCATGATTTAAATTTGCCGCCATTTTTGTAATTTATTGCAGGCAACCCTAAAATAAACTAAATTTGACAACTGAATGTTTAGGGTTTGTAAAAGTGACGGGTTATATCAAAGATTAATGCGTTTTTATTATTGAACAATATTTCAAAAGTAATGAAAGTTTAGCGGGTACAAATCGAAAATTCTGTACGAAATATGGTCGAAATAATGACTTGACTACATCAACTGTGAGCAGAGTGGTTGCAAAATTCAGGGAGGATATCGATGTAGAAGCAATGTGGTTTCAACAAGACGGGGCTACTTGCCACACAGCCAGAGAAACGATGCAATTACTGCATGAAACATTTCCTAGTCGTGTGATCTCTCGATTCGGTGATCAGAATTCATCCCCTAGATCAACGGTCAGCAACAGGCGGACCGCGGTCCGTTTGCGGACCGCGAAAGGTTGAACCTCGGACCGCCAAATATTGTAATGTAGGTATAAATACGTAATATTTTTGAACCAATCTAACTTAGTACCTACCTAATCTAATTAATCTGTTTTACAACATCGACATCGATCAAAAACATCGCGCCGCCGCGCCGCCGGCGCCGAGCCATCACTTCAAATGGAAATAATCGATCTGCAAGAAGATGTGTCTTTGCAAATATATAAAAAGGTGTCAACTGAAGAATTTTGGGTCAAACATGTCCCAGAAAAATATGAAAATTGCAAAAAACTTGCTATCAATTTGGCCACTATGTTTGGCTCGACATACATAATGCGAAACATCTTTTTCAAAAATGATTTTTTTTAAATACAAATATCGTTCTAGAATAAAAGACACTCTTCGAATTAGCTGTTCTTCACGAGAAACAAACTATAAAAACCTGGCTCAAGACCGCCGTTGCAATTTTTCTCACTAATTTTAGGTAATAAAAAGCTGTAGGTACTTAATTATTATCAGTTGTTTTTTTTTCTGGACCTTTTAAAAATTTTCGAGCAATATCCGGACCCTACCTAAAACTACTTGCCGACCCCTGCCCTAGATCTTGCGACTTAACGCCTTTGGTCTTCTTTCTAAGGGGTTATTTAAAGTCTAAAGTCTATGCCAATAAGCTCACAACCACTCATGCTTTAAAAGAGTAAATTCGACGCTGCATTGCAGTAATTCAGCCGCATCTATGTAAAATGGTCATAGAAAATTTTGACAAAAGAGTGCGTATTTGCCAGCAAAGCCTAGGAGGACATTTGCCTGACGTATTATTCACCAAATAACCCTACTTTATGTATTACAAGATTTAAAAAATGTGTTTTTCATCAATTTTTACAAATTTATACATTTTAGGGGTTTTGGGACACCCTTTAGATTTACAACTAACATTATCGAATAAGAAAAACAGACGGAAAATCAACAGAAAAACTCTTTGCTCATCCGCCGCCTAACCGTACTCGCACTTGAACAAAATAGATCTATGTCAAATTGCTTACTCATACTATTGAACCTATTGCTAGACGCAAAATGGCGTTCAACTGAGTAACATCTTTTTTACTTTATAATTTTATTTAACTCGACACTGGCAAATTGACGCTTCAAGCGCAAAGTCCAATTACAAGAAACTGAACTAAACCTAATGCCTGCGCGCCACAAAAACGAATTTTGACGATAGTTCGTACCAGCGTATGGAATAGATTTTAAATTATGAGATCTAGTAGAGAGACAATGACACAGTTAGTATCTCAATTTCAATATTCATTGGGCAAAAAATAAATTCACTGAAAATAGGATTGCATTTCCACGGAAACCTCATTTCCTTCACTAAAATTCATAAATTTCAATGTCGAAACGGAATCCAAATGCGAAATGCGATATGCTAGAATATCTTCGCTGAATAATGCATTGCTAGCAGACCATAATTTGAGGAACACCGAATTAAATGAACTTGAAACGAATTGCTGCTGAAATAATGTGATGTGAGCTTCGGTTCATTTATGGTGGTGTTCTAACTCAACATCTATCGTTCCTGAATCAGCAGTTTTGGCCGAAAGGAGTCAGATTTCGACGATTCATCGGTCGGCCACAATGCAAGGCGACACCGCCGTGACAGATGATTCCATGATACTGACACAATGATATTTTAGAATATAAGAATTATATTTGTATGTATGCTCGTCTGTAAGGTATATGTTTTTATGGACCTTAAATATTTAATCTGCTCGACATAATATTGGTAAAATAATATACAGGGCCGAAGTCAAGTGCATATTATAGATATAGAGGATTGTTTTGGTTTGGAGAAATTGTGACTTCTATCCGATTTTCGTTATGGTCAATCTACAAAAAATTTCGAACTACATATTTATTATAAAAATGCTGTTTATATAAGATTTTGAAATAATTTCTTCTTTAGCGAGGCGATTTACGAAGTGGAAGAATCCAAATTATATGAGTATTTTGCGGTGTGCTACTGTGTGCAGTCCTAGTTATTAAATGCAGGAGGTAATTTGTATAAATATTGAAAATGAGAAAAGACTATTATCCTTCAATCATCGAGGTTTTATTTAGAGATCAGTTGAAATGATTGCTTCTTTAACGAAGCCGAGTCGGGATATAAGAATTAGAAGATTTAAAATTTTATCAAAATTGGCTGCCCGAGGCTTTGCTCAAAAAATAGTAGATTTTCTCTCATAAAAAGTATTTCTGTTCTTTTCTGGGAAAACAGCTTATTTCGTGCCAAAATGACGCAAATCAGGCTTTTTTATTAATTTAATAAGATAGTGCTAAGATAACATCAAAGTTCTGGACTTATGACTGCGAAATTTTGTAGAAATCACACAAAAGAGCTTCGGCACGCGAAACTTCATATGATTACTTCAGTAATCAGCGTTTTCAATAAAAGAGTATTTATATACAATTTTTTGTTTAAATCTCCTAAATATAGGACTAATTTTTTTTAGTCATCTACCCTATTTGTGGAACACCGATGTGGAGCGTTTAATTAGAGATCCGTTGAAATAATTGCTTCATTAGCGAGCCCGAGTCGGGATTTACGAAGTGGAATGTCATATTTGGCTCGTTTTGATTCTTGAGGCTTTTTGCTAATGCAGGAGCTGTAATTAGTGGGATTCGTTTTAAACGTTTTAAAGAGCATCGAACATCGTTGGCATACCTACTCGACCGCCATTTTGAAAAAAATGTGATTCGGCGGCCTATAATGAAACTCATGTCAATCGACGGAGTAAATGATTACAAACCAAAAGTGTTCTATGATCAAATCAACCTAAGTGATACGGTTTCTGAGATATTTGGGTCTAAAAACTATAGAAAAAATCAAAATGGCGGACTATTATGTATGCCAGGCTCCATACAAAAATGTTCGAACCCTTTTGTAACATATTACAGGATTTTGTTACGGGTGGTGTTACGAGTATATAATTGTTGTGTTCATCTATTTATAGGCTATACTTAATATAAACTAGATATGATATACATATAAATTTAAAGAGTCTACTTCAAAAATGTTTACTATTATGTGCTGTTGGTGCCTAAATTAATAAGTAAAATACATATCGTTTTTTTTAAAGACGTACAAAACGTACTGTTGTGCTTTAAACCATCTTTTAACATTATTAGTGACCAGCCCTTCCTTTGATAGGGTTAAAATTTATAGAAAATCGATAAACAAGTTAAGTTGCTTGTAGGTTTATTTATTTGCAGCCAGCGAATACTGAATCAGAGACCAATTTGCACAATATATTGTATTTATATTCTTTTTGAAACTTTTTGAAAAAATAATTTTTTGGAACATGTCATATTATATCAATTTGGTTTTATGTCTATCATGTTATTTTGACTACTCCAGACGCTTATATTAATTATACGCTGATTGTACCTCCAACCACTTCGTTGACCATTTATCTAAAGCACTAAAACTCGAACGATGGGTTTCGTAGAGACCAGTGACGTCACATGAAGTTTTTCCGACGTAAAACTCATAATAGAGAAAAGATCTGGACCGTAAAACCTTTTATAGTGATGTTCCTTTTATTCGAAGATCAAAAGATCTGCCAGATAATGTAGCTCGGTTGCTGACCAGTATCGTAACCAGGATTATGAGAAATTGATTGTCATTTATTTAAATTAAAAAACGTTTTTTTCCAGTCATTCGAGTAGGTCCGTTTTTGACAAAAAATTTAATAATACACACACTTTATATTAAAACTAGCTGTGCCCCGCAGTGTTACCCGCGTTATAATGGATTTTCCCGCGGAATGACGTTTTCCCGCGGTAAAAAGTAGCCTATGTTATTTTTCAGGCTCTAGAGATTCTGTGTACCAAATTACATTTAAATCGGTTCAGTAGTTTTCGCGTGAAAGTGTAACAAACAAACTTACATTCACATTTATAATATTATACTAACTAAAATAGCAGTGCCCGCGGTGTTCTAAGATTTTTAAAGAGTTTGATGGACATGTGACATTCACAATCCCGCAGTTAGCCAGCGTGGTGAATTTAGGCCTATTTTTATTTATTATAGGCACATCGGTACCATTACAGCAATAAATAAATAAATATTCACGGACTAATCAAACAGCATTGGTTAGCAGCATTTGGCAGCAGAGGTTAGGTACCTCGAACTGAGCAGAGCTTGCTCTTATAGATACATTTTGATATATAATATGAAACATAGAAAGACCAAAACCAGCAATTATATTACAAAATCTGGTCCCCTGGCGGAAATCGAGCCCGCAAACAGAGTATATAATTGCAAACACAAAAATTTTCAGCATAAGCTGCCGTTTTTCTCTAAACCTTTTTTAGTATAGTTATGTATATAAAGTAAGACAAATGTCAAAAATGTATTTTTCTAAATATAGACCTTTCGTTAATTTAAGCTTTGCTTGCTACCTTATCTGTGCTATTCAAATGTCTTATTGGCGAGCTCAGTTAGGGATTACTGATATGAGAGCAGTTCAGTTTGTCTGAAAGGCATTTGTTGTATAATTTCTTATAATTTAGATTTCTGTTCAAATTTGTAAAGTCAAACTTTACTTGTGCCCAGTCTTCAAAAAAAGTAAAAAATCAAATGCACTGAGTCAACCGGCCAGGTTTTTTGTGGGCCCAGCCTACTAAAGAACCCTCAATCCACTTCTTAATCTTAAAATTGTTTTAAAATGCTCGGTTCCACTAGGATGGACAAAATAGCTGAATTTAGATTTTTTTTTCTGTTATGTGCATATTTGACTAGCATTTGTTGGTAAATGTTAAATGTTTAAGTGATAACCATGTTTTACACCAATATTGTTATGATATCAACATAAGAGATGGAAGCTGAGTTGTTCTATTCGCTTCTCAACTCTGTGTAAAAAATTGAAGCTAACTGTCAAGACAATGTTATTTCCTTGATTATTCTTAGTTTTTATTTAAAGTAGCTTTAAGTTAACCTGTCCATGTAAGCATAGGCTTCTAAGGAAATAAACGTTTTGACTAAAATAAACTTTGAATAAAATAATAGCGATTGAAAACAAAACAGCAACACTTAGTACAACACATAACACAACACCCTCTGGATCCTAACACGTGACCTCCGGGTGGTGCTAAGAACAGTCTCTGGTGGTAGGCTTCGGCCGCGGCTTGTCACCACCCTCCGGGCTGGGCCAGTGGGTGAAGCGATTTTTTCGGGTTTCGTAATGTGGTCCGGAGAAGCCATCTACCTTCTAAGTTTTCATGCCCCATCTTAGACCACATCGTCACTTTACATCAGGTGAGATTGTGGTAAAATGAAGATTTATTTTACATAAAAAAAATACGTAATTAAACTAATAATTTTTATAAGCCTATATTATGACTTAAAACGGGTAACATACCATGATTTGACGGTTTTTTTGAATTTTCTGATATTTCGACGCTGTTGCAAGCGCCGTGATCACGGAAACAAACTAAATTGTCTTTGCCTTTGCGATTTGCATGAACAGTGGCTTTCAATTTATGTTGAGTCAATTCACTTTTTGATTCATATAATATGTGAAACCGATAACCGATCTCAAGCTTTCCTATCTCACATCCATGATTAATTTATTATTTCAAGACTAGCTTTGCATATCCCAATGTTGCCTGTGATTTTAGATTTTCCTAAAAACAACGTTTTGTTACACAATAAAAAGTAGCACTAAGTCTTCCTCGATAAATGGGCGAATGGGAAATAATGGGAAATAATTATTCAGTTCGGACCAAGTAGTTCCTGAGATAAGCGCGTTCGAACAAACGAACTCTTCAGCGTTAAATTATAGTATCTATTTCCAAAAGAAACAATAACCACAACAACTTACGTAGTCAAGCCCCTTGGTAAGTCCGTGGTATTTAATATTGAACCTTCTTACAACTGAAGTATAAATGAGAAAGGAATAAATCGCGAATTCTCCATAAATCCCCAATATTCCCCATAGACATGATCGAATCTATTTAGATAAGAATTGGGGTAATGGAGAAACCCTAGCGGATAACCTAATCCATTGAGTATAATCCTTTTTAAAAGTTGTGACATTGTTATGACAAAAGAAGGAATTGTTAGAGGCCTATATCATCATCTTTTCGGGGTATTCCGATCGGAGCACCAATTTTAAAGAGGAGTAATAAAAGGTCTAGTGATGGGGTTGTACCAGCCGCATGATGTCCAATTCAGGATATAGTCTGACTGCCATGAAATCTTCCAGTAATTTGGGATTAATCGTGTGGATCCGTGAAAGAGCCAAAACCAGCGCCTCTGTTCATTCTGAGCATTTATGACTGACATAAATATAATAAATAAAAATAAAAATGTATTTATTCACAAAGAAAAAATAAGGTTTTACAAATAGTGAAATTATGCCCTTAAAAGTTTATAATTACATTAGTTCTTAAGTGTTTACACAATTGAACATAATACACACCCTGTCTGTAATAACCCCGTATGCAATGCTTCTTCTTGTTCTAACTAAGTTATTTCAATAACTTGTGATTAGACACAATGAAAAAAGCTCTGCCTCGGCTTAGCACAGGAAAACAGTATTTACAATCAGATTATCCTAAAAACTAAAAAACAATAAGGGAAATGAATTTTTATGGTACCTATATTTTTGTGAAAAAGAAAAACAAACAGTTAAAATAACAAGTATTAAATTAGGTTCACATTTGTAAACATATATATATATTTATAAATTTAAATATATATATATATATATACATATTTCCTCCCTCTCCCTTCTCTCCCAATTTTCAGCCGCTAATAATAGATACAAATCTAGAGATTAGATACAATGCATAATAAATTACATTAGACAATGTTGACATTTAATACAGTTATGTTTCTTAACTAGAGACCATAAACGTACATAGTGTAATTTACATTAATACAATCCGAGATGCACGGGATGTGTATATAAAAGAATTGTACACTATGATACCACTTTCAGCAAATTTTCTGTTTGATCATAGTTCAGGCTCATAAGATGGTGCTTAATTGTAGTTTTTAGTTCATGGGTTTTAAGTTTATGTAATTTAATAGATTTATTGATTTTATTGTAGAGATATGGTCCCAGAAACATAAAATGTTTTTTTGCAAACTTGGTTTTACAGGATATCGTCTTAAATATATTATTTCTACGTCTTGAGTTAGTATTTTTAATAATTTCCGCAGAAGGTTTTTTAAGTATCTGTTTCATAATTATTTGCTGAATAAAAATTTGTCTGACTGTTAATACCTTACAATCTTTGTAGAGCTGAGTCGTGGGGTATCTGAAAGGTAGTGCATTAGCTACCTTAAGTACAGCTCTCTGAGCTCTCTCAAGTTGCAGCATGTACGTTTTAGACGCACCACCCCACACAACAACACAATACATGAGAAGCGATTGACATAGAGCAAAATAAGTCGTTTTTAATTGAGCTGTGTTTGCAGAGTGCCTTAAGCCTTTAAAAACTGCCACAAGTCGTCGGATTCTACCTATAAGTTTTGTGATGTGAGGCACATACGTCAGTTGCGCATCAACTTGGACACCAAGATATTTAATTTCATTACAATTTTCTAATAAAGCGCAATCACACATCCTGTTTTTGGTGTTCAAGTCGAGGCACTCCACCGAATGTGACTTCAACAGATAGGTATTAGGATTCGGAAGTCCTGATTTGCGAAGGGAGAAACTTATCCTCCTGAGCCCGGGCGGTATTTTTTTGGAACATAAACAATACAATTTAAATTTAAAATTTAAGAAAACCCCCGATTCCAATGCCTTAATTTCCTTAAATGTAAAACAACATAATATTATGTAATGTGGACGCGATGCGTTTTAATTTGATACCCCACACTATTATATTTGCAGATTTTCGGTTTTCCTTCCCCACTCTAACCCCCATAACTTTTAAACGGCTCAACCGATTTTCATGAAACATGTCTAAGAACACTCGCGCAAGACTCACCTTTCATACAAAAAAAACTAAATTGAAATCGCTCCATCCGTTCGGGAGCTATGGTGACACAGACAGACAGACAGACAGACAGACAGACAGACAGACAGACAGACAGACAGACAGACACGTCAAACTTATAACACCCCTCTTTTTTGGTCGGGGGTTAAAAATCAAACATGTCGCTGAGTCCGGCTTCTAGAAAACACGAACTTTCATAGAGGACGGATGTTCCGAAAACTGACCATAATATTTGTTTGCTTATACCTCAAAATTCTGTAATTTAGCAGTTCTGCATATTGTGTAAATTGGAGTGTAATATATCTGTCCTTCTCCCACAATAAGATTTTATAATATAACATCTAAGCACAGAACAGTGCTTTGCCGTTTATGGATCAAGATGGCAGACCGCATCGGCCGGGGTAAGTAAAATCTTTCATTTTTACATAAAATTTTAACTAATTAGTTAACATTTTTTTAGATAAGACTTCATTTTGAATATAAAATTGTTTTGCATTTATTATTTTAACATAGTTATTGATTTTTGAACCAAAAAATGTAATAGTAAAATTTTGTTCCGAAAAAGTCCACTTCGTCTCCTATTAAACTTATTAGTAGTTCTATTTTGTTCTGAAAAAGGTACCTTCGTATCCAATTATAGATATAGTTTTCAATTTATTGTTCCATATTAGGTACTTCCGTACTCTGTTTAAGTTAAATTCTTCATGCTTTTTCATCAATTCTACTTATTAGGTTACATACATAAAATAAAATGGCTTTGATTTAAATCCATTCGCTGTGACTTATAAAAGAACAAATTAAAAAATATATTTAAGACACTAAATCTTCTTGTTTTAGATTTGACCAATGCCAAACTGAGTACATTATTAAACAACTCAGAATTTGAAGAAGAGTCTGATACTGGAGAACCTACTTACAATGAGCTAGAATATTTTCCAGACCATTCTTCTACTTCCGAAGAAAACGTATCTGAATTAGAACAAAATAACCATTACGAACAAACGAATGCGCGTGGCCACACACGTGGTAGAGCTACTAATCGTGCTATTTCGTGCTCGTACACGTGGTGGTGTACGTCGAATTGGTCGCCGTCGCACAGGTGGCGAAAACAGAGCTAGGGTTCCAAGTCTACATACTTCAATAAGTAGAATAGAATACCGCTTAGCTTGAAGAAAATATGTACAACGAAAATGTAGATCCAAACTCTATAGACCAACCAGAAGCTCCTGATGATCAACAAGCACATCGAAGCAGGGGCAGACCAGCTATTGTACCTTTGCCTTCGGAAGCAAAGCGTCATTATGGTGCATACCATTATTATTAGTATTGAAACACCGTAAACCAAGTCGCTGCAGAAACAAAGAATGCAGTAAAATAAACAACTGTTCTGTGCAAGACCTGCAATATTCCGCTATGTTTTAAGTAAAAAAAGAAATTGTTTCAAGCTTTTCCACTCATCTTGATCTTGATTATGACAGTAGTGGCTTACCATGTGGCTTGGGTTAAGAAGTAAACTTACAATAAGTTCCTAATTAAAGTCATTATTTGTATTAGTTACCTTCAAGCTCCTTAATTTTGTGATACATATGTTTAACATTTATATACCTTACCAGAGTTAGTAGGTAACTAGAGTTAAGTTTTTTATTTTGTATTGTTCCTAAATTGTTTATTTTACTACTTTGACGAATCAAGACTATAAATTTTACTAGTTTTAGAAGAGAAACTTTAAACCTATCTGATAGATTATTAACATTGTTATCTTCATGCATGAGCAATTGTGATTATTTTCTAACACAATATTTTTTTAAGTATCTCATATTTTAATTATTATTGTTATTATTTGAATAAATTCTTAAAAAGCCTTCATTGTGTGTTTTATTTTGCCGTTACCTATTTGTAAAAATGCTCAAAACTATGGACGTATGTCCCAAAAAACGAACAAATTGTAGGTAATTAAAAATGAACTCTATGTATTCCTTACAAACACACGAAACAACTTTGTTCTAGCGAAAATGCCGTAAATATCATCTAATGCTTATTACAAGCACATTAAGGTTCAGGTCTTAAGGGTATCTATCAATTTGTTCCAAAAATTGGACATTCGTTCCCAAATACAAAGTGCTCTTTGCAAATTCAGGGCTTAGGAGGTTATATATTTCGTTTTTGCAGAATTCAAAGTTAGCAGGTTTTGATAGAGACTGATAGCAACTGTATTAAAGCCATTTTGAGCATATTTATAGACTTCCTCCCATGTATTACCAGAAAAGAGTAAGACAGTGTCATCAGCAAAAGATAGAAGTCTACAATGAGGGATAGAGAGCTCGCATATTTCATTGATATATGTTAAAAACAGCGTCGGGCCGATAATGCTACCTTGTGGAATACCGTAGGAAACGGGTAGTTCCTTGCTACAGAAATTATCAATCTTAACCAACTGAGTTCTATCAGCTAGATAACTTTCTAAGAGTTTGTGTTGCTCTCCACGAATTCCGAGTTGCTCTAGCTTGTGTAAGAGTAAAGGTATCGATACCGTATCAAAAGCCTTTGCTAGATCCAAGAAAATTGCAAGCGATTTCGAACCATTATCCAATCCTTCTACAATATAATTATTTAGCTCTGATACGGCGTCTGCTGTGGATTTCCCCTTTCTGAAACCAAATTGATTGTCCGAGATAAGATTGTACTTTTCCAGATAGCTAACCAATCTGTTGTTTATTGCTCGTTCTAAAATTTTTGAGAGGGTTGGTAATATGGAAATGGGCCTATAATTACTAGTAGTGCATTTATCACCATTTTTATAAATCGGAAGAACAACAGATTTTTTAAAAGCTTTCGGGAAAGTGGAAGTATTAAAGCTCAAACGACAAATATGTGTTAGGGGCTCTATAATATATTCAATATTTTCCTTAACTATGCGACCTGATATACCATCCCATCCCACAGCACAGTCAGTTTTCAGTGACGTTATTGACGACATGCTAAGACAGAACACATTTTACAAGTATGTTATTCAGTTTTAGTTTATAGATCGCATTGTTTGCATGTTATGTACATACTCCACTGTTAGTGTCTATAGATTACTATAAAGAACTAAAAAAATTGTTAAAATAGGCCTTATTATTTCCATACATTTTTGCTACCCCGGCGGTCGAAACTTTAGTACGTGGAACGACGTACCGGTGGGTTGTTACGTGAGCGTACAATCTTTTGTTATGCAAATTTTTGGGATCATATGCGTCAGCGTACACTGCCCTAAAGACAGTCAGAACAAAAAGTGAAATGAAATTCATATTGGCGTTTTAATACAAATAATATTAGATTATTTTCAAAGGAACTTTAAAAAAAAGCAACATTATTGTATATAATCAAGTTCAAAATCTATTAAAATGTTTTTCGGTTTAAAATTAGGCAACAGTTCTTTCAGATTTTTAAAAACTTTTATGTAGGTTTCTTTGCTCTTGTTGGGTAGGAGAGCGTAGACCAAAGGCACTATAGCTGTGGATTCACTGGTGCTGCCTATGTCACCATGCAGTGTATATAGCTGATAAAAATCTCTACAGAAGTGTTGAAAAGTGCCATCAGCAAAGAAGTTCTCAACATTAAACATTCTTTGTTTTGCTGTTTGTGTACAAAATATCAACATTCTTTCTTTGTCATGTGAGTAAAAACCCATCACGAAATTTTTCTGGAATTATAATTTCTTCTGGACTTTTAAAATTAGTTTTCGGTACCTACACCTAAACTTTGGTTTCTTGCTGCGTATAAGGCCGATGACTTGCTTTTAAATGTAGGCAATGTTGCTACAAAATTCAAGCCAGCTTCTTTTAAGGGTCTCATTTCTTCCAGAAATATTGTTGGAATCGGTGTCCCTTCAGTAGTAACTCTGTTTTTAAAGATTTCTATTTTTTTTAATATTACATTTTTGAAGCATTTGGTGCACATGTATGAGTAGCTTCTCTTATGACAACATTATTTTTGATCGTCAAGGTGGCTTTACATTCACTTCGCATTGCACATGTTCATAAAACACTTCCATCACAATTTTTTTTTTCGAGTGTAACGATGACCCGAACGCAACAAAGACATTTGTTTTGATCTGGTTGTGACGTATTCAATTTCCGGTAAATCCATATTTTATTATGGAACTACTTAGTCAGTAGCACAGTAATGAATGAAGTAAGGAAATACCGACAATACCTACAGTTAGGATATTCGGGTGCACTGCGGTGATTGGCTAATTGCATGTTACAATACAAAAGTAGTATTGTTATTATTTGACTTGGCTTAAGCTTTTGTTTAATAATCTTAGTTGACCATTTTTACCTGCTTAGGGATTCCTTTTCAAGGACAGGTTACTTTATGACTTGGTAGCCAGTGAAACAAACAATGTAAAATGTTTTTTAAATTTGCATAGGTATGTTCGTAATAAGTATCATCATAGCCGGATAATAAATCACTGTAACACAGATAATTAATAGTTAATCTATCATCTTCTTGTCCGGCACGTTTGATCCCGGTTTATGTTAAAAAAATCTACATTAATAGAGATATCATCGAAATTGGTACCGTCGCAAAAATGTTGGGGAGATGCATAAACTCTATCGAAATGGATTTATCAAATATAATGTTTAACCAAACCAAAAAACACTTTTGTACTTCATAATACTAAGCAGAACAATTTTCGATACAAATTTCAACCTTATGGAAGCAGTGTACGCCCACAGTATGAATGTATGAGATTTAAAAATAATATGCAAATTAGGCCAGTGTACAAAAACAGGACGACTCGTACCGGTAGCGTGATGTGCATTGGAAAAACAAAGAAGAATATTAAGTACGGTACCGCTCACAATATGTTGTTAAATTAGCAGAATCTTAACACATGGGGCTGCAAGCCCGAGCTAGTAAACTCAGTTCACTATCAGGAAGATACGCAAATAACGAATTCGGATTGTCGTATTCTACAGCGAATAGCTGTGTTTAACGAGACTAAAACTTCAGTACACACATATTATCCATTATCACATAGTTTTAAGCATTTTTTTATGTAATATTTTAATTACTTTTGCGTACAATAAAGATATTTATCTTTAATCTTACCCCATTTCACTTACCATCAACTAAGATTTTGGACAAACCTATCTATCGTCCCTAAAACACACCTCAACACTAAAGTACCTAATTGTGTTTTTGTATGCTCTTTATACCTGTCTCTCGCGAAAAACGAAAACTTCTGAATCACTTTTAGAGTTTTAACTAATAGATTCAGTAACGTAAGATGAAAGGTTTGAGGCACAATTTATTGAGGGTTTGGGTAAATTGCCTGAAATATGACGATACTTACAGACACCCAATTACTTTAGGAATTATTTTGTCAGTTTTCATAATACGGAGAGCGTGTCAAACCTTTACATGAGCTCATTCCCCTTACTATTTTATTATAAGTCAGTCAATAGGGTGGATGATTAAAACAAATTAATAGTTTGTTAACGAGATTATTTAAAAAACATACCAGTATTTTTCTAATTTCTTGCAAACGAAAAACGAAAACGCTTTGAACTAACTCCGAAACTTTGATACTCATAGAATATAAAAGTTCCAGAGTTCCATATCGAATGTCAAACCCGTATCTGATAGATCAGTTTAGTTATTTTGTTTTTAATTTTTGACTCAAACCTTTTATCTAACGCCTGCCACTAATGATATTTCTACCTGTACTCAAGCACTAACGGATTTCTCTCCCATAAAATCTACAGTGTATAAAGCTTCTCTCACTGCTCTCAAACTAACAATATGTTCCCGTCCCAAAAAGAAAGCCTCATACATAATGTAAACTGACTCCCAATGCGTATTCATGCAAAAGAGATTCCTACACAGGAACTTCCATTAGGTCTCAAATAATTAACACAAAATTTTGGGATTAAAATCCTGCCCAACCACAACAAACTGTTCAAAGGAAAGGGTCCGAATTATAACGAATTATTTTCACTAAAAACACGTAAATCTGCGTACTTAAGCACTTTTGGTTTCAGTGACTTAACGGCTATGGTTTGCCTAAAATAATTTTATTATGAGGTTGTACGAGTAATGTTTATTGTCTTTATAAAGTTACTAGCTGACCCCAGCAAACGTTGTTTTCCAAAAGAAAAATAGATAGTAGCCGATTCTTAGACCTACTGAATGCGCATACCAATAACACCTGCAAAATGAAAAATAGATAGTAGCCGATTCTCAGACCTACTGAATACGCATATACAAAATACAAAAACTTTTATTGATAACTGTTGTACAATTAGGTGTTTTATGAATAGGGTACATGTTTTTACAGTTTATCCTCAATAGGACGTACAATATACTTACATACTAAGTGAAATTTTAATGCTTAACTAATTTATAAAATTTAATTAACTATCTAAACACTTGGTGTATTATTAATTATCTTAGCTATATCACATACATACATAAAAAATTTGGTAAGAATCGGTAAAGCCGTTTCGAAGGAGTACGGTAACTAACATTGTGACTTGCAAATTTTATATATTAGAAGAAAGATGTTGGGCTTGAAAAGGCAATATCACTAGATACATACTCGAATTTAATATATTTAGGCCTCCACTCAGATTAATATAAAATTGGGCATGATCACTATATTATAAAACAAAGGTTTTGTTTTTAGTCCGTCCGCTTTTGCAAAAAATATTAGACACGATTTTTTGCTTTTAAAATTTTTAAGAATAGGTCAAGATTTAAACGATCTTCAGTCCGTATACATTTCATACAAATAACATGAAAGCATTACGTCACGTGAAACTTGAATGTACAGTACATTGAAAATGAAGTTTCGTCTCAAAGAAAAGTAAAAATAGGTGTACAATATTTTTTATATTCTGAGAGACAGATAAGTTTTTTAAAGTCATCTAAAAGTGGCGTAGTTAAGGCCGCTTCCAACCGAAATAACTTGATATCCTTGCTATAGTTCAATAAACATCCTACAATTGAAATGATGATATGGTATTGATTAATTTGAGGTTTTATATTCGAAGTTTGTTGTTAGCAGATTCGTCTTCTAGCAAGCGTTCGCTTAGGAGTAAAATCGTTATCTGTACAACACCATATAGTGTTAGGCTTGCTTTATATTATTACACACAAAACTAGTTTTTAAAATTATGTGTCATAATGTGCTGTTGGTGGTGCCCTATAAATAAAATAAAAACAGAATTGAAATTAAAAAGAGAGTAATAATGATTTCACAAATTTCCCTAGTGTATTGGTAGTATAAATTTACCTAGCGTTATAGGTTAGATAAAAATGTTTCAAATAAATATTACATAAATTCGTTTGTTTATATATTAAGAGCTTTTTACAGAAAGAACATATCGTCCCCGTAGAAGGAAAACTAAATAACTGACAAAACCAAAATCGCGAGAAAAACGCGATTTACCGATTTTTTGCGACAAAAATACAGATAACTTTTTTTTGCCAAATAAATTTACCGTCCACTTTTTGATATTTTAAAGATTATAACTTTGCCTAGATTATAATTAAACAAACAAAAGATTAAGGTGATTGGTTTACAAGAAAAAAAATCAAAAGCAACTATGTATTTTTCCCTCGCCAGAGTTTGGATTGTTTATGTCAGTTATTTAATTGTGTATGCTAGTTATTCATTTTTCCTTCGACATTACTCTCCGCTGAAACTTTAAAAGCATACGGTAAATGCCCTTATTTAATTTTCCTTCACCAATGAAATCATAAAATGCCTTCTTGTTTACTTTATAATTTATAAAACCATCTTATTTATTTGAATAAAATGCAAAAGAAAACCAAATTATTCGTACTTTGTGATTTCTTTATACTAGGAGATAACATAGGAATCAAAAAATCTCTTGAAACGGCGACATTTCTCTGTCAGACTTATAACATCAATGTTTACGTTAGGTACTACCATAGACTATTAGTCTATGGTACTACTTATCAAACTTACTTTCATTTCACAAAAACTATTAAATTATTTAAAAAGAATGCAAGTGCATTCTTTATAAATAATTTAATAGGGTACATAAACTTTAATTAACAAATCTTTAAAATAATCAACACTGATTCAGTCTCATATTTATAAAATCACTTCAATCAAATTGAACTTGAGATCGATTCAATGGCTTTAAGTTCTGTCCTACTAACTATGTAGCTTCATTACTTTAGTCTTACTTACTTAAAATTAAATTGATATCGGCTCATTAGCTTAATTAAAATGTCATACAACTTTTCATTGAAAAGACAGTAAACTAGGAAATAACATCTAATTCTAATATTCCCGCATAATCCCCGGTAATCCTATTGAACTAACTTTGTTTTGTTGTTGCACATTACATTTACTATTAAATGTTTTCATGGGGCACTATGTTTTGCATAGATTAAGTAGGTCTGTTTTCTTTGCTTCCGTGATTGGAAGATGAATTCCATTAGCCATAGTTGGCCATACCTGTTGGGCAATGTGATGTTGGGTATATTCGACGTTTTATGCCCTCTTGGTCATACGTCCTGAAGAACAAGAGGTGTCCAGTGACTTATATGGGCCATAGTAATCATACCGGAATTTGATGATGTTTGGAGACTCTTTCTCATATCTAAAACCTTTTGTTTAAAACCAGTTGACTTTTGCTCCGATGGTGCAGATGTTCCTGTTTTTTATAATTTTGTTCGCCTGTTCCTTAACGTCCATCATGTCTTTAAATGTAAGTTCATGAACATTGTATGGGGAACACTTTTATTATGCCTTGTGGATCGCGCTCAGCTCATGATACCTTTCCAGTCAATTATCTACTGAGTACACGTTTGTGTATCTTTTTTCCTTTTCTATTGAGCTATGCATGGAGTCTACTTCCATAAAGCTATGGTCACTAGGTACTTCTGCTCGACTACACTCAAATTTGGGTTTGACTGAACGAGATGTAAAAAATAGGCATGTATTGGTTTCGGTTTTGGCCGGAAAAAGTATCCGAATAGAGTGTGACATTCGACACTTCTTCTGGGATGGTTTTGACCCATGTATTAACGGCTGAAGCTATTTCTGTGCTGCCACTTTTCCCATTCACCTCGGTCCATATCAAACAATGAGCTTGTTGATAGTTGATTGTTCCTTGGAGGCTTAAATTCTTACACAGATAAGTTGTAAAGATTTAGCTTCCCGGAGTAATACATGAGGCTGTCAGCGGTAGATGGAATTTGCAGCAAGCTCTGCAGATCCATTGTCACTCATAACAAGGTAGGATCTAGTTCGGATCTCTTTTTGTCTGTATCTTTAGACTTAAATGATGCTTATTTTCTTGCAACGTGTTCGATGTTTTCATTCTTGATGGCTTAATTACGATTTGGTGTCCAAAAGTATTGATTACATAGGGCACATTGATCTTTTTTGGGGTGAAAGAACGACATTGTAATCCCTTCTGAAAATCCTTTTCTGTACATTCAATTCAATGAAATTAATAATATTATATTATTATGTATTTTGAGTTACTCTATTGCATTCTGAAACATCCTGTAACGATAGAGTAACAATTTTGTTGAATAAATAAATAAATCTCGACTCTGTTTTTGCAATTCTTGCATTTTGACTCGGTGCAACTGCTACTTTTTAGAAATCTGAAATCTCACATAGGTAATTTAAATCTCAATTACGTAGAAACTTGTTTCAAAAAAGATGGTAACGGTTTACGATCATGCTTGCTTTAGAAAAAATACTGTCCGTCAGTAGTTCAAGACACGCCCCCACCCCGCAAACTCCACCGCAGCAAGGCTAAATAGCCGAGATCATCAAAAATAGCGGCGCCTATGCATTTCGCGCCAAATTCTTTTCTTATAACCGTTTTAAATTCAATTACTTTTTGATTTATGCTTCGGCAAGTTAAACAAAATACTTTATCTAGTTCTACTTGTCCTAAACTTGTACAAAACCAGAGTGCTCTTAGTAGACAATTTAAATAAATGATTTTATTTAATTTGTAGAGTGCTTACCCGTTCAACCCATGATTTTTCTACCCAATAATATTTTTACCCCTTCAACCCAAAACATATGCCCCGCTCTACCCAAAGCAAAAATCTGAGTCACAGTGTATTCTAAATAGTACTGACACCGTAATTTGTATATCTTTATATATATAATTCTTCTGTGAGTGTGTATGTCACTGAACTTCTCTCAAACGACTGGACCGATTTTGATGAAATTTTTTGTGTGTGTTCAAGGGGATCTGGGAATGGTTTAGATTCACAATTTTGTCCGCTTGACAATGTTTTTTTAATTAATTTTCAATTTATTAGTAGAACTATTTTTATAATATTATTATTTTATTTGTTTCTTTAAAGGTTGATTATTTTTAATATTAGACTAGTAGACAAATATTTAACTGACTATTATCTAAACAATAAAAAAATATTGATAATGAAATATTTTTAATGAATTTCTGCAATTTTTGTCTAATGAAATGAATGACCCTGCTTCTTTAGTATTTCACTATGACATTTATTTGAATTCAAACAATAGAAATTAGGAATAAGTAGGTGTGGGTAGAACGGGTAGCTTGAATCTATTGTTTTGGGTTGAACGGAGCAAAATACCTATTGGGTAGAAAAATCTTGGGTCGAACGGGTAAGCACTCAATTTGTACTTTATTATTAAACATCAATCATAACACACAAAAATTCAATAAATTACCTTATTTCATTTTACCTATTTCATTTGCTCCTGATGAACCATAAATTTGTCGAGGGAAAACTAAATAAGTGATGTTATGGCCTTTACGCTGTCGCAAAGTGATCAAGGATTTCACTTATCTATTTATGACTGCGTTATTTAATTTTCCTTCGCTACTTTTTTGTGTATCCTGAAAAGTTTAGTTTTCCATCTGTTCCGACTTGCAAGTTTCAAACAAAGATAACTTTTTGATAAATTAAGATAGCGAAACGTTAGTAAGACAGAAAGATGCAGATTGAATTAGACTTTATAGAAATGCAAAAAAGTCGATTTCGCAAAATGTGTTAATTATTTAATTTTCCTTCTACGGGGACGATATTGATGTTAGATAAAAGGTAATTATTTATATTGTGATATGCTACTTACGGGAAGCTACATCTGACATTTAAAATCATTACATGGGAGAGATAAATAAATAAATCCTGCTGGAAATCAACACAAACATCTAGTCCCATGGTAAGCTCTTACTTGTGCGCTCGTGTTACGTTAAAAGATTAAATAGAGTAGGTGCCAAATGAACCGGTAAATTTATTTATACCTAATGGAATAGCTTCGCTTAGGAGCAACAATCGCAGTCGAGGCGATTAATCCAATGATGAATCGCATCCCGTTTGAGCGAACAATCGATTAATACCAATATAGTGAAGGTATGGAAGGAAGGTAGAATAAGGGCTTGTTTCACAATCCGCGAGTAAAATAAGTTAGTGACTTCCTCAGTGTCGCGGTGGGCCTAGGCCCGCTTACGGCGCAAGAGGTAGCGGGTTCGATTCCCGCTGTTTGTATGTTCTGCAAGCACTTTCTCCTTGGTCTGGGTGTTTAATATGTATATAGGTATGTATTTTTATTAAATATATAAGATGGCTAGTGCCCGTAACTTAAGAAGCTTAGAGCTTACCTCGAGGCTAAATGTTTTTGTGTTGAGTGTCGGCAAATATTTGTTTTTTCAATGGTTAAAATATAGATCTATCCAGTCAACTGACAACTGTCAGTGACTGCCTGACAGAGATATATATGTCTATATTTTAATCATTGTCTATTTTTACTAGGAGATTGTGAATCAGGCCCTAAATCACTGAATTGAGCTCTTAAAAGTAACTGAATCACTGCCTTTACGTGTGTTTGTATTTAATCACAGCTTAAAGGTTCTAAAATAAACTTTTAGCAGTTGGCGATTCAGTCAATCAAGGATAATAAACTTTGTTTGACTTCATCTTTTTCAGGTACAAAAGTATGTTTTACACAGCACATAATTATAAATAACAACATAGATTTTTAGATTCCTGTATTAAAAAATAATTATTTCGATTTCAGTGGTGTTTTAGAAGGGCAAATAGCGCGAAAAAAAGCGCACATCAATGCAAATCGTCCTCGTCTAGTCTAGTCCATAAAGTCCTTCAAAAGCAGTTTATAGTTAACACGATACTTACACAGGGGAACAGGGAACACGATAAATAATAATGTAATTGAATGTTATAAAATAAACGTTTCTTAGTTGTTTCGTTCCCGCGACACGTACACCCAATTACAGTAAATATACCGTCGATATTTTTCCCCATAAAATGGGTAGAATGGCGGGATGATCGCGTAAGTGGCAGTTCTCGGATACCGGGGCTGCCATGACAATATTGACAATTTCCCAACAGAGTGAAAGCTTGCAAGATTTTTTGAGGTTTGTTGTGTACGTCTCGGTTTTTCGCGTATTATCTGCTTGTTTCAGCTCAAGCAAAATAATAATTATATAAGCCGCCTAAGCTCTTGTATGAACCACTGGTGAGGACGAACTACAGGCAGAACTCTTTCATCATAAGGGCATGCAAATCAATCACTAACATCCAAGCAAATACTATGTATATTGATGGCAACGATGAAGTAGATTTAGATTTATTTAATACCTCAACCAAGCGTCTTAAGCACTGGTTGAGTAGTTTTTGCTTTGCGTAAGTATTTATTGTAACTTAGTTTGTATTTTAAACCAAATGTGCTGTATTTTTCCTTATTCGACTGTTTCATATAACTAATAACTTTTTTCTTATATCTGTGGAAACTTATAATTAGCCGTTAGTTACACACTGTGTTTAGTATTTTGTTATATAAATAACTTTACTTATATTTGCTTCGCTTAAATTAGCAAGAATAAATTATAATTGCAAAAAACAACTGCTTCTTTTGCTTATATTTACACGTCTTCTGGACTGCGCTGCGAAAACAACAGTAAAAATCTCAGATGATACAAAAACTTAGGTACTTAGACCAAATTTTGAAAATCTCCCACGCTCATCCCGAAATGGTCTAGGCGGGATTCAAACCCGCAATCTATAGTGTCGCAGCGGAGCTATATCCCACAAAGCACTAAGTAGTTTGAATGTGGTTAAAAATGCATGAAGTAAAATCTGAAAATAAAGCAATCGTGTTCGAAATTCGTGCTTAAAATTAGCAGTGCCAAAAGGTGTATTGTTTTCCATGAAATATAACAAGAGTTCATTATTTCAGGACCCAAAACCTAATTAGTAGTTAAAGTATGCAATAAAGTTAGTGTACGTTCCAACCAATAATTTCCCACAATTATGCGAATAGATAAGGCAGCTTCATTACCAACTCGGGCTACCATCTCCATAATAGCATAATTAGCATTAAAAGTGCAAATGAATTCCAAACCCCGGTGTATAATTTTATTTATGCCACACGTGCATTCGCCCAAAAACCCGAAAACTAACTCACTCGCAAAATCATTTCCCACAAAAGTCCTCAGCACGTCTTCTGGACTCTGCTGGGAAAACGACAGTAATTCCCACGCGGATACTTGTATCCCAGCGCCGAGAATGAAATTATTGAGGCTAGCGGCTAAAAGGTAGCCGCCGTCGGCCCCCACCCTCTCCTCATAGGCGGGGGTTTCATAAATTAATTTCATGCGATTCCACCCAAATCTGTTGGTACAAAAAACGCCATCTGTTTTCGAGTAGCAAAAACTAGTACCGCCATCTCTTGATGAGTAGCGGTACCATGTCGCTATTCGTAACCCTCCCTAAATATACGTTCAAGTTCTTAGAACTAAACATAGATGACGCTATCTCTAAACTTACTTGTGTATTTTGTTCCCAGGTAAAACTTGAGGTTTTCGGTTGTGTTTAATCCCGCGTCAGACGTCGTGTCCCATGGAGAATAGATTATTTCTTCTTTTTTCAGGAAGTTAGCGAAGGTCTTCATCATGAGAAGGCAGGTGGATTTTCCCGCGACGTGTATTTGGGCCTCTGGTTCCGTGATGAGGAGCAGTTGTTTCCATTTGTAACTAGATGACGTGGAGAAAAAACGTGTTAGCAAAGCCACTCGTGATACAAACAGTGCTAGAACTTTCACAAGCAAAACCTTATTTAAATCTTAATCTAGGTTAGTCAGCTCACCAATAAAGGCTTTTTCATTTAATTTTTTGTCTCGTTTGTTCTGATTGCAAATGAAGGGTTGCCAACCGTACTATTTATTAATAATTATAGTATTGTACTATATTTCGAGACTGTTATTACCTATATACTGTTACGTGTACGCGAAATTCTATATTTGTGTTCAAAGTTTAATGGATGCATTCTGAAAATATTCAAAATAAATACCTTGATATTTGACTGCCTCAGTGCCGCGGTGGCCGAGGTTTTGCTTGCGGTGCAATTGGTAGCGGGTTCGATTCCCGCCGAACTCCTCTCAGTCAGATGACTAGTTTAACTCAAGCTTACCACTGAACTGGAATAACTTTTATTTTTATATTTTTTTTAACCCGTCGTACTTACGTTAGAAATACGTTATACCTATGCGTGTATCAGAAAGCGAACCTGGGATAACTCAACCATTTAAATTTGCTTGGTTTTTTATTTTCTGCATTCAATATTTGTTTTGGGATACTTTGGATTTTATTAAGATCTGATTACCCTACGAACATATTTATAAAAAAAAATTATATGAGACCTATAGGAGATTTATAGAACGTTTAATATCATATCAGTTCCTTAAAAGCTTTTACCCTTGTTTATCTCTTTCTCCCTTGTTTATAGTCGCAAAATAAGACATACATTATGCGTATTGTGTAGCCGAGTCAGTTATACAAGGTGTCTCAAAAGAACCCCTATATTCAGTGGATCGATTTAAAAAAAAAGCACGTAAGTCATTGTAGATTTTTTTTTATTGATTACTATCACCGGTAAAAAAATTCCCGGCAAGTATTTGATTTTTTCTCGCCTTTTAAACCTTCCCTAGACCTCCACGAACATTTCAAGACTAAGATAAGATAAACCCGTTCAGCGTTCTCGAGCTTTAGTGAGACTAACGAACAGCAATTAATTTTTATATGTTCTAATAGTCGGGGGACATTCTTTCATTGGCTTCCGCTCAGTGCAAACGCTCCTCGTAGGAGTTACTAGTTGACTTTATCTATATCTTTGTTAAACTGAGCCTCAGATAATTAATCTGTGCGATTGATATTGTTCGATTAATCCCGTAATGAATTACTATTCAATGATATAATCTGTTTAAATCACTATGTCAAAACCTTTCACCTACTATAGATACCTACCTAATATAGATTAAAATACACAATTTGGGAATTTATTTTAAATAAATAATGTCTATCTATAGACCCTCGCGTTCGTCGCACTCATTTTATCGAACAGTAAAAGTACTTATGACGGAATGGTCATCACGAACAGACAGACTCTCCACGAATACTACCGTTCTTAGAAAAATTGTTAAAATTAAAAATGATTTTATATCGGTAAAAGTTTAATTAATGGGACAGTATGGGCTGAATAATAAACAATAAAAGTAAAATAGATTTAAATTGTAAATAATCATTTACTGAATAAAAACACAGTCATGTCACTGAGCCAATTATATAATTTCTTATAAAATTTAATGTCAGGTAAATCTCTGTATGCTTTAGGAAGCTTTGTAAATTTTAACAGCCAGTGTGCAACAAACTACAAATTATTTATATATTATTTATTTACCAGTGGGTTTTGATTTATTGTTCTGCGAGCCCTAACAACTTTTTCAAAGAGTAAATATTGTTTTCTGACAAATTTGCAAATTTCAAGAGTGACGGTATTAGAGCGATGGTGGTTTTGAAAACAAATTAATATTCTTATGCGTATACAAAAGAGGTTCCTAAATATATTGACAAATGACAATCAATATGTTGATGTCCATAAGTTTATTATATAGCGAATCTTGGGGACCCATGTTATAGAGGTAGATAGCACGAACAGCCCTTTTCTTCAATACAAATATGGTGTTTATGCGTCTTTTTCCAGCACTCCCCCAGAGCAATATACGAGTGTTAGTAGTTCTCACCCTCAACTCAATAAACAACGTAATAATAAGGAAGTAGCGATAGGTAGACTGGACCCTCTAAGTTCAATTGCCTTGCGAGTAATATAATATAAAAATGCAGCTATGTTGCTGTTTCTTTTGATTGAATTGACATAAAAGTTTGATTTGTTTTTTTTTTTGGTGCTAGATAAGCCTTCATTTAACCACAATCTCACCTGATGTAAAGTGAAGAAATGGTCTAAGATGGGGCCTAGAAGGTGGCTACCCAGTTACAGCTTACATTTACCATAGACCAGAGTACTATGAATTTCAATTTAGTATTACTACGCATTCTTAAGCTGGGTTGTAAGTACCTACTTACGCCAAAATAAAAATATAATAGTATGGGGTAACCTTTCAAGATTCTAGGATTACTAGAAGCACCCAGTAAGGTAGGTTTTGATTACTTTCCAAATATTTGCAAAATCCGAAAATTTTCAAAAAGAATCTAGTTATTTTTTAGTTTTTCTCCAGTCCATCCAAAGGTTGCGTGGAACAGATTACTTGTAATGATAATAGCGACCAAAGTTACACTCTTATTTACATGTTTTAATTTCTAAATTTTCTAAAGCAAGGTTCAATTGCTTCATAAAAGGAGGACGTTTCTCAATTCGACCGTAAATTTAATTATTAGATTTTGGGTTTTCATAATAATTTCTTGATATACAGAAAATCCCCAAAAGTTATTTTTTTAATTAAGCGGTGTGATACTAACCCGGAAGGATAAACCGAAACATAATAAATGTAGATAATACTTTGATAAGATTAAGCTAAAAGCTCTTCACACAATCCACTTCAGGTAACTTAATTAAAAGAGTAGAGTATTAAAAATGGCGGATAAAAAAATTATATGTATAAAAAAACATGTTTCACGATTTTTCACCATCTCTGTGTCCATTCAGCCAAACAAAAATCAGCATGGGTGTTCCTCCTCCTCTCAACGTAATCAAAATTATTATTTTTTTATTCTACAAAATACTGATCAGAATTTTAGTTCTTTTTTTGCAATTTTGTATGTATGTTTTTTTGCAGTTTTGTAAGTATATCTCGTTTATCTAAAAGTTTGGGTTAAGGAGATAGAGTAAGTCCAAAATGTGGAACACTGAGACGCAAAATTGATATAATGAGTATATCTCAGTGGAAGCCATACATTTTTTATCGCGGTTGTTTTGACAACATCTAGAGTTTGAGATATACAATAAAACGTCTTTTCAAAACATGTCGTAAGAGTGTTCCATAAATCGACTGTAAATTTTATAGCTCTGCTTTGACAATTTTTTTTGTCGAGTGCGTGTTTATTATCATCACCCTATTAACGTTCCCACTGCTGGGACACAGGGACTTCTCTCTTGACGAGAGAGATTAGGCCTTAATTCACCACGCTGGCCAAGTGCGGGTTGGTGAATATCACATGTCTCTTCAAACTCTTTTAAAGTTCTCAGAACATGCCGGTTTCCTCACGATGTTTGCCTTCACCGTTAAAGCACGTGTTTAAAGCGCACATAGATTCTCAAGGAGAAAAATCCAGAGGTGCGTGGCGGGATTTGAACCCACGACCTTCGGAATGAAAGTCGAGTGTCCTCCCACTTAGCCAACACGGCTTTTAGTGTTTACAATTGTTTTTTATTAAATCCTCATAAAATATGGAGTGGATCGGTTGTAGAAACACTTACTGAACAACACACTAGAAGATGTTTTGAAACATTATTTTTATTAGAGCCGAGCCACTGAGGTATATATTTTGTAAAAACTTTGAAGAAAATCCCAAGTAAACTCCCAAATTCTGATGGAATACGTAATTATTTGACCTGCTTAATGTTACAAAGCGCAAAACTTCCGAGCTCATTAATATAGGATTTAAAAAATAGCTTTGTTCAGTTTTCCGTTATTTTTTCTGCTACTTAAGTAACTTATTTTTTTGGAAATAACAAGAGGCTGAGACAATTAGTTTTATTAGTAATTGGGACTAAATTTATAAAAATAATTAATACTAAATAATTCATGGTCTAGCTCAAATGTATGATAATTGAGACAGACAGGTTAGTGGAGAATTATGTCTTTTAGACTTGACGCAGCGTAAGGAGGGTCGGTTTTGTGTCAAACACTTACAAAAGTGATCCACTTAGTTTTACATTTGTATTCCAGCGCCCGCGGCCGCGTAGCTGAGCGTCAGGCCGTATAAATCTTTACGTTTTACAAAGTAATAAACCCTACTTTTAGGTTTAGAATCAAATTTAATTAATTAACTGATAAATATTAATGTGTTTTTTTTATTATTAATAAACGTCATTAAACTATTATTAAATTTTTATGCATAAAAATATTGCGGATTTTCTATGAGATGTCGGTAGCGTTAGTCGGGACTTCACCCGATATTACAAAATGCAGAAGGATTTCGACCTATCACGTAATTGACGCGTTGGTGTAATTGGTAGCACGTCGGGGCGCTTTCCCGGAGATGCAGGTTCGAATGTGTCATAATCTTTTTCTGCATAAAAAATTAATAACTTATAAATTATGCGAGATAATGACATATACCTATTATGAGTGTTTATTATTGCACGGAACCCTAGAAAGGGTTGCAAATGGGGCTTAACATGAAATAATAAGCTTAATAAAGATCGAAGACTAATACCGAGTCGGCTTATGATTGGATTGGAACCTAAGATCATTTTATATTAATATTACAAAGCTCAAGGGTCTGATTGGTTGTTTGTTTCGTGAAAGGCGTTAATCTCAAGAGATATTGAAGCTTTATTAAATAGATAAGCGGCCCGCCCCGGCGTCGCACGGGTAAAAAAAGTTCCCGGCAATTTTTCCTTATTTGCTTACCGTTTATACCTACCCTGGACTACGACAAACATTTTAAGCCCAAAATCAGCTCAATCGGCCCAGCCGTTCTCGAGTTTTAATCAGACTAACGAACAACAATTCATTTTTATTTATAAAGAATATATATTTAATATATTTAAGAATATAACCTTAATCATCATCATCATCATTTCAGCAGGTTTGATTTTAAGTTATGTTGGTCGAATCTAACTTATTCTAATCAGCAATTTTACTAATGTAATTTGTCCATCTTGTTGGACTCCCGACGATAAGCTTACAGTTCGTAAGCTTTCTTATTTTTTACAATCGTTTGGCCTAGCAGCTATCTGTGCTCCGTGCTTGTGACCATTATGCCCTGCTCAACGATATTACACTTTTACTTTTTTACATTGACTTTTGTTATTTTAGCTTGACATGCCGCGGCCCGTGTTTTTGGTTTTTCAAAGAACAAAGTATTTCCTGAGTAGCCTATACCTAGTAGCCTTCCTCCTTAAATGGGCTATCGAACACTGAAAGAATTTTCCAAATCCGAACAGTAGTTAGTTCCTGAGAATATCCGAACAGTAGTTCAAAGAAACAGACAAACTCTTCGGCTTTTTAATATAAGTATAGAAGTAAAGACGTATCTCAACATTGTTGAAAAAACTGATGTCCGACATTATATTAACCAATAACCACGTTAGAAGGTAATGATGTTACGAGTACCAGCTCGGGTCAGCCAATTGAATTTTGCAGTCGCCTATGAGAAAATCTTGTCAGTTTAAATTAAATTAACCACAATGTGTTATATTCTAGAATATATTGGGCTTGTTTGGTTTGAATACTGAATGTTAAAAACAATTTTTTTTTTTTGAAAAAAAGTTATAACAATTTTTTTAAACTATGACTCTATGACAAAAAAAAACTTTGGCTCGGTGGGCTAAGGTCTGTCTAAGGCGCAAGAGGTTGTTTGATTCCCTCCGGGGGACCAGATTTTGTGCGATCTACAATTTCTGGTTTCGAGTCTGTAATAGGAAACACTATATTTTTACGTTTGACAAGCCTTCATTTGACCACAATCTCACCTGATGTAGATGTGTTCTAAGATGGGGCATGAAGACCTAGAAGGTAGATGGCTTCTCCGGGCCACATAACATAAAAAAAACGGCTTCACTGTATTTACAAGAAAAAGTATTTATGTAGTATATCAGTCACCAGTATATCGTCAGTGTGTCTAAGTTATAATATTGAAAAATAACATAATTGGAATTAAAAACGCACGTTTTTCCTCTTTTCCACTGGCTTTGAGAGGATTACCTTTTATAATTTCAACGTCAAAAAGGCGCAGTCATCCCATTTAAAATACGATAAAGAAATATTGTATTTACAATAAAGTAATATTGACTAATAAACGAAATCAAATTGAATTCTCGGACTGAAATTAACTCGATAATTTAACTGTATTAAGTTTTAATTTCTTAACTTTTTATCCGACTGCCAAAAAAGGAGGGTTTTCGAATGTTGTGTAAGAATGTATCACTGTTATCTTCAATATTGTTCTAAATTTGTATCGTAAATGATTGCACCTACGGGAGGATATGGGGACAACATTCTTATGCCGTTGCCCGCGGCTCAAGATACACTCAATCCAAACTATCCATACTCAATATTATAAATACAAAAGAAGCTCTGTCTGTCTGGTGTTCTTTCAATTCTACTGAAGCGATCTAAATGAAATTTAGTACACAGATTATCTAGAGCCTGAGAAAGGACCTAGGGTACTTTTTACCCCGGGAAAATGTCAATCCGCGGGAAAATCCATTATAACGCGAAGACCGCGGACGCGATTTTTTATTAATGTTAATGAATCAACCAATTATTTTTCTAAACACTCATTTTTAGTAGGTACAAGGTTTAAAATGAAGTAGTCTCTATAGTCCGTTCCTTTAGTTCTGTACGACTCAAAGGAAAAATGGTAAAATTCCGGGGTATACTACGTTAAATGACGGCAACTCCGCTGGGTGGAAATCAAGTAGAACATCAATAACATAATATACAAAATGGCCGCCCCATAAGTTACAAAGTGGAGGTGGTATCAGACAGTTCACTTGAGTGAATACTTAACGTCTCTTGCGTTGTGTTTACACGGGTTTGAGGAAATGATAATAAATGAATATAGAATATAGATAAATGTGTTTTCATTGACTTTGCTGTTATTCTCGTATTTCGTCGAAATAAGCGATGAATGATCCAGCGAACAGGGCTCAGGAGTTAGAGTAAACTCATTTAGAATACAAAAATGAATCGCTAAATGTGTTTGTTAGTGCGGGACGCAACAACGCCTGGATCAATTTGGTCAATTCTGGATTTTAAATGTTGTGTAAAAAACCAAGGATGGATTTTAAGGCGAGAAAAAATCGATTACATGTTTGGGAAAAAAATTTTGAATAATTACCCGTGCGAAGCCAGGGCGGGCTCCTAGCTGTGTATAAAATAAAATTAACCCAAGTAACCTCGCCTTTGTAACTTTTCATTCGACGGATACTTAAGATGATTCGAAATATGTGTGATTTAATATAAATGTAAGTAAAAGTAAGTATAGTTTTGTCAAATATATATTTTTTATCTCTTTCAAAGATCATTTCAGTTCATATTTTGGTGTTTCACTTAGAGACCCATATATATGTATACTAGCAGACCCCAGCAAACGTTGTTTTGCAAAATAAAAAATAGATGTTGGCCGATTCTCAGACCTACGCAATATGCTCACAAAATTTCATGAGAATCGGTCAAGGCGTTTCGGAGGAGTACGGCAACAAAAACTGTGACACGAGAATTTTATATATATGATACATATTATTATAATTACACGTTTTATTCCTTTCACATGAACTTACTCTTTGAATCCTTTTTTAAGAAGTTTCTGTCATTCGATTAACTTTAAATTTCAATTTGGTAACATCCAATTTGATCTTTTGAGTTTTATTTAAGTTTGAACTGCATGGTTAGGAAACGATTGTTGGTTTGATGTTGTGTTTATTGATTTAAAAAGTATAAAAAGTGGAAGGTTTCGCATCCAAGCAAAGCCGTCATATTTGAGGTGAAGCTTCTGTTACGTAGTAATTTATTATTCTATGCCGTCATAATATGAGTCTTGTATCGTGTGTGTATGACCTAAGTGGAAGCCACCCATCACTTGAAAGCATTACCTTAATTACTAAACCACACCCAAGTGGCGTAGGTACTTTCTCGATGAAAGAGTATGAAAGAGCCTTTTCAGTATACGGGCTTATTGGAAATGGAGACGAAACCACGAAACATAGTTAGAAATGGCTACGTTTAGAACACTTGGAATGGAATTTATGCGTCGAAAAAAGCGGAAAAAAAGAATTTCGTTATTAGCGTTCATTAGCGGCTTACGGACAATATTCGTGTCAACGCGACATCCGGATAAATTGTTGCAACGCGAAGTATTCGGGCGAAGACGATGTTTGGCGTCGACGTGGGTACGATTACGCCAATTCAGTTCAGTTCAGTGATTTTTTGATATATTTTTTTGAAAAATATGATAAATCAATTTTTGTTACAAAATTTAAGAACCCTATACACATAGGGTATAGCAATTTATGGCACATCCGAATTTTGTTGCGCGCAACGTGATACACATTGTGTATACTCGTCCACGGTGATATTCGAAACGAATCTTCGCCCCCTATGTGGCCGCACCATAATAAAGACAAGAACATCACGTTCACAATGATCTTAGCGTCCAACGCATCACGAATCTTAGCCTTTTAATGTGGCCGTACCATTACAGTATAGAAGTAGGCGAGTTAGCAAAGACCGCGGTTTATTTTATTATTGGGGTCATTTTAGTAGGTCAAAATTTTTTAGCAACCCCACTTAACTACCTATATTGTACCCTAATGACCCTTCATGCAGTATGGTAGTAGAACATCAACCAACTAGATAGATGGATGAGTTGATTAAGGTTGCTCAAGACCTCTTTTGACCAAAATAACAAAGAAACTATAAAGTTTGTCGTAAATATAAAAAATATAGTTTAGATTAATACATACTAATTCATCGCTTCTATTCATAATTTTACGAATTTATTCTCATAAATCACAATCATAACAACACAGAGTGGGTTAAGCAAAAACGTGCATTTTGAAAAAAAACAAAATCTTAGATGTGGTGGAAGAGGGGCGTACGTTAGTGAAGCATAAAACAGCAAATACAATTAGGTATATAAAAATTTAGTAACATAGAAAAAGAGAAAATGGCCTTCCACATCAAGACATATTATAATATCGGTACTAAAATAAATTTCATTATTTGAAATTTCATCCCTAAAGCGACTAAATACGAATTGAACATAATATCAGAGCAAACACGGGTATTAACTCGTAGTTCCTACTTTTAACTTTTAAAATTATCATGGTGTTTAATAAAGTGTTTTCTATTCTATTATGTAATGTTCATTATTAATTGATTTAGGTTCGACATCACCTATGATATAATTTAATTGATAATTATTAAATGACATTTCTTTAATAAATTATTATTCAAGTAGACTCAAACACTTGCAGTGCCCCAACTGGGTGCATGTTCATGGTCTGAGTGTAAAGGATGTTTTTGGCGTGGAGTAGAAGGTTAATAAAAAGGCGCTGATTATGATTATAACTTGTATTAGGTTATACAAGGGACGTGTGCTCGGCTCGGGCGCCGACAAGAAATGACGTAGGGGCGCGCGGGCGCCGCGGCCGTTGCGATTAACGACTTAAACCGAGGCTGCCCGATCGCGCCCGAAGTCAAATGTAGGCACAGAGACTGGGGTTGCTGTGACATGCTGTGACGCAACACCTGAGCTGTTTTAGTATGTGTAAGCAAAATAAATAAATTACAATCGGTGTATTTTCTGGAATATCACCTATTTGTAGCACTCTTTTTGCTTCATTTCCTGTACGCCCCATGTGGTAAATAAAACTTACTGTCGCATAAGATCAATGATGAAATGCGCCAGATCCTCGAAGGCCATGGGACCAGCTCGCACCAGCATGTAGTACTCGTCGCTGCAGTTCTTCTTCGGCTTCACAAAGTCGAAGGTGAACCCTCCGGTCGTGATGATGGGCATTCCCGTGTTGCCGAGGAACTTCGTGATACGGGCGACGGAGGCTGTGGAGGAGAAAAGGCAAAGAATTATCTCTGATCTGGAATCTGGGCATGTTTTAAAAGCATTTATTTACTTGCCCTGTCAGTATGGGACACATCTTGCAACTTTTTGAAGTGAAACTTCTTTAGAACCGTTGTGATTTGAAACCGGATGCAACGGAAATTGAAATAAGATTGGCTTACCTGTCGGGTAAGCCAATCTTAAACGCTAACAAGGTTAAGCAACTTTGCGCGAAGCCAGTACTTGGATGGGTGACCGCCCGAACAAAATCTTTTTGCATAGGTAGTTTTTTTTTTGTTTTTTTTTTTTATTCTTCTTATTCTTTTGTCGATTTACTGAAGTTTCACTTCTATCGTGTGTGAATCGCACACACACCTTTTTTTTATTTTTAACCAGTTACTTGTAGCCGATTGAGCTGGAATTTTGTATACACGCTTAGTTTACATGACAATGCATAGTTAGCATTGTGATGTCATTCATTCAAATTCCATTATGGCAGATTATCTAAGATGACGGACTAGAATTTTTTTAGCACTACTACTATAAAGGTATCTACTAAAAGAACTAAGGAGAACATGAAAAATAGGACTACGTCTCATTAAATACAATATGGCGGATTATCCAAGATGGCGGACTCCGTGGTTATTTTTCTGCAATACCTACACAATATGAGAATCAAATTAAAGGGCTTGCATAGTAGAAAACGAAAAAATAGTACGACGTTACATAAATAACTAAAAAATAAATTAACTATAATGCAAAAAAAACTTTAAAACAAGCTTTTTTTTAAGTGACCTACAAAGATAAAAATAAACTTTTAATTTAATCAAACTTATCAATATACCATGTTACCAATTATACAATTGTAGTTTTAAAAAAGCTTGTCTTGGCGCCCTCTATTATATACCTCTAATTTAAGTCAATAACACCAAACTCGAGGCGCAGTAAATAATTATCCCACAAACGCTAAATAAACCACACGTACCACAACGATTTATTTCAGAAATTCCTGAACATTAATTAGCAGTTAATGGACACTGCAAAGGCATTTTATCTGCGGTGTCACCTAATTTCCCTGTGGAAATTCGGTGCGACGATAGCTAATCAACATAATTTAAGATTAAAAAGATATTTTTTTATAAGGTTTTTAATAAATAATGGATTGATTTCTAGTCAACTTTTGGGACAAGGTTTGGTTGCTAGGTTGTAGCAATGTATGAGACCTGGTGCATAAACACACTATGAGGAAGTTACGCGTTAAGATTTTCGGGTCTCAAACGCTGTTGTGACGTTGATTTGGATCAGATCGAACCGATCTTCGGTCGTGCTATAATGTGGTGCTCTAGAAAATAAGTTACACTGAAATTCGGCTGCAAATTATTACGCAGCGCAATTTTTATTTTTATTATTACAACCTTTAAACGGAGTTTATGTCGGTTGACTAAAGTAAACTAATACTAGGTTAACTTAAAAGTACACATTCGTATACAAAAACAATCAATTATCTTTAAATTATTACTTAACATTAGTAAAAGTATATATATAGTATAATACCTACATAATTATGAAGTACTTAAGTATGTCGTCAGTAATTAAAAAAGCATTTTGGAGGAGAACATTCAACCCCGCATTAGGTTGAGTTTTTCCATATGTGAGGCAAATTGTTAACCACCGACCAAAAAAGAGGGGTGTTATAAGTTTGACGTGTCTGTCTGTCTGTCTGGGACATCATAGCTCCCGAACGGATGGAGCGTATTTTTTGGTAACTAAGCACATACTACATAGATATATGTACCTCTAGTATGTGATTAGTTTGGGGTTAGGTGATGCTGTGTGATTAGTCCGGATTCATTTATTAATATTAATATAAATATCGTTCACAAAGTATTGTTTAGTTACCACAATAATAAAATTTACAATCAAATAACTAGATAGAAACTAAAACCAGGCCGGCATAAAATAGTACAAGTTCAGGTAACGCCTAGGCGTAGGCAATTTAAAACTTGAGATAATATTATCGCGCGCATAGAATCAGCTAAGGTCCCTAAATTATATTATTTCAAGCTCAAGCTCTGCTGAGATTGGACTAAGCAGAGCTAGTACTACGGGTGACTGATAAACTTCACTATACAAATAAAAACATTTGATTGATTAACTGAAGCCTTGGGTGTGAAGGCTGTTAGGTTTATTTTCTCGATAGAGCTAAATAGCTGTCTGCCATCATTTAATCAGTCTTCGTTTGATAGGTTTCTATGAGCTCGTCTGTTAGTTGTTATCTATTGTTACAATCAAGAACTTATTCCCAACTGAATTTTCTTCTTGTTACAAAGTTATAAGCACATCTTATGCTCTCAAAAGATTGTAAGAGTCAGTTCAGACCGAGATGAAATTAGGCGCGGCGTGGCGCATACTTTTTAAGACAGCCATATAAAACATTACTTTATTTACTTCACAAAAAGATACCCTTTTCATTGCAAATACTAAAACGCCCTGCGCAGCGATGTGCCTCATGTGATGCATCGATCAAGAATCTATGAATAATTAAAAGTTTAACGGCTACTGGATGTGCAAAACTAGACATTTGGGTAAGTTAAATTTCATTTAATTTCAAAGAACTAGATGCTCTCTCCGCTGTAGCAATGCAAAACAATGCATTTTGTACTTAAAAAGCTGATCACAAAATTATTTGAACTTCCTTCAGTAGTTTAGTATTTCGAGTCACGTTCGCGAGTTGAAATTTAATGAGTAGTAGGAATAACTGCCTGTCTGCAGAGTAACAACGTTTTTCTCATTTTCCTTCTACATGATAATATTATTTTACGCAATAAAAGTACGCTTATTATTTCAGACGATGCTGTTTTATTCTTAGTCTGAAGCTCTTCAAGATAACACACTGTGAATACACTTAAGTTCTTTAAGACAACTGTGAATTAGTAGTTAATATCTATTTATGATTACCTATGGCATAATTAAGAAAATAAATGAAAATGAATAACTTTTATGATTTGCCTATTTTATATTGATTAATTTGGACACGAATAGATTTAACTTAGGGCCAAATACCAGGAATGCATAAGGGACGAAGAGGTTTTCGTGACCTGTAATTTTTACTCTTATTGATCCTACTGCCTCCTTCTGCAACTCTAAAAATATAGGAATACGTGGAAGAAGGTTGCCTAACGTCTAGCTGTATGCCTAACGGCTAAAATTATAATAAGGAGTTTTTTTTCTGTTCACGTCCGTAAGTGTTAACCCTTTGAATCCTTACACGTGACCTCCGGGTGGTGCTAAGAACAGTCTCTGGTGGTAGGCTTCGGCCGCGGCTTGTCACCACCCTCCGGGCTGGGCCAGTGCGTGAAACGATTTATTCGTGTTTCGTAATGCGGTCCGGAGAAACTATCTACCTTCTAGGTCTTCATGCCCCATCTAAGACCACATCATCACTTTACATAGGGTGAGATTGCGGTCAAATTAAAGCCTATCTAGCATAAAATAAAACAGCTTAAAATGGCAAAACATACTAGATCTAGCTTACAAAGACGTAGTCTATTTACGACCCGATTCTTAAATTATATTTTATTTGGTTTACTCAGTGCGGAAAATAAACTTCTTTTCAAGTCGAAGCTTTTTATAAGTTAATGGACGTTTGATATTAAGTTGTCCTTTGAAGACAAAACTTTTTTAATATCCAGACTTTTCAAAGTGTTTAATGAGACAAGCATAAAAATGTTTACCAAACTTTTCACCGACTTTCAACGAAAACATGAGGTTGTCAATTCGACAAGTTTCATAATGGATAATCCATAATATAATATCATAAAATACTACAGTAAAATCATATTTTAACCAACCAACAGTGCAAAAATGATGATACTTCTGGATTTTTTTTTATTTTTGCTTCGCTGGCCATCAATCACAAATTAGTTTTTGTGCATTTTTTTTGATCCTAATCCTAGATACTTGCTTTATTTAATTGAAATCAGATTCAGAAGTGTTATCATCGTTACTTAAATTATATATTTTTTTTAAATTATATTTAAATGTAGTTTTGTTTCTCCTAAACGAACGGTCTCGATTCTGTTTCTTTTGGTTGAATGATAGGGTATTTTATGTTCGTAGCTTTAGATCACAAAAATTGGTTAGAAAAATACAAATTATACCCAACTTGGATATCAAATCAAAAAATCTTCACTTTTTAAAATAATAAGGTTTCATATCTTTGAAGTTTCTATCGTCCCAGCAAGGAGTAGGCTCATAAAATACGTATTTTAATAGCCTGTGCAACTGCCGTCAAGCTATAACCATAGACTTCATTAGTCTATGCTATAACTTAACTTTTTCGTAATCCCCAGGTTTTTAAGAGCCCTATTACTAAAACTTCGTGGCCTCTCCGTCTGTCACAAAACTTTATTATGCTGTGATTTCGCGATTACTTGTATGGAAATTTCAAAAACGGGGTAAAATGTGCTACAAACCCTTTTTTCGTTGGAATTGTGATACATACCTACCACAAGTGAAAAAGAATGGCCTAGTGCGATAGTTGGCTTTACGCTTTAGTCACTCATGAACCGTGATAGATAGACAATTTAGAAAGATGTCTTCATTAATATTATAAAGCTGAATAGTTAAATAATTTAAATATAACAATTTGACTTCTGCGTTGGGCGAGGGTCCGCTTGCGGCGCAAGAGGTAGCGGGTTTGAACCCAGACCGAGGAGAAAGTGCTTGCAGAACGTACAAGTTAAACACGTGTTTAATATGTATAATAAAACATATCTATGTATGTATGTCAATTATATTATGTATATGTGATGTCTAGTACCCGTTACATAAGCTTAGAGCTTACCACGGGGCTAGATGTTGTTGTTTGGATTGTTCGAAAATATATAATTATTTTAATAATGCCGGCGTTGGCCAGCATTACTGAGGCCATTGTCACATGTCCTTCAAACTCTTCAAAGTTCTCAGAGCGTGACGGTTTCCTCACGATGTTTGCATTCACCGTTGAAGCGATTGTTTAAAGTGCACATTAATTCAAGAAGATATATCCAGAGGTGCTTGGCGTTGTTCCTTTGGAATGAATGTCGACTGTGCTCCCACTAAGCCAACACGGTTTTTTTTTTTGCAATGTACACTCGCATGTATTTCGGTTGAATGTCCTCCATTAATAGGTACATCTCCTCGGGGATACTATTCTGTGTCCATTTGTAGACACTTAACGTTTTAGAGCAGAAAGCTTTTAACGTTAAAGAGGGTTATTAAATCAGTCTGTTCTCGTACCTATATAGGAACGTACATTGAGTGATAGATAATACTGCGTTTCTGTGTTATTGATAAGTTAATCAAATCCTGCTTTGAATACAACTTTCCATACAAATTCCAACTCAATTCTGGAAAAAAATATTGTTTTGTTTATGTTCGACTTTCAATTGAGTTTTGTTTGAGATTGGTATTAGAGTACTTTTTGAGTAAATATATTTTCTCCCAAAAACAATTATTTATAAGTACATATAATTTCCTTTATGCCACATTCGTCGGTTGTAGGTATGTTCGGCCCACATGAAAAAAATTCATCTCAGATTCTTATCCCCATTTTGATAAAAAAAGGTTAGATACCTATTGTAATTGTAAAGGAAGGAGGAAGAAATAACTTATGAAAATTTGTGGTTAAATTATACAAGCTATTAAGCGAATGAAATTTCGAAGTAAAATCCTAAGCTTATTGAACCAAATTTTACGATCACAACTTTGAGATTGGCAAAATTGGGATGCTAAAGCCACCTTATTATACTGTGCGACGAAATGTAACGCTTCTTCAAGTTATATTATAGGGAAAGTTATAATTATAACCACAGATTAGATAAATATTTATCTAATCTGTGTTATAACGGAGTTTGCAATTAAATTATTAACTAACAATCCAGCGACGACGCATGTTTAAAATACACATAAATGTGTAGATATATTATATTAATCTCCTTCGTAAAACGCTATATATTTCCGAAATTTGAATATCTTAATTCAGATTTCGGAAATAGAATAGATATTTTATAGTACGAGTGTGTACTTTAAAAGATCTTAAAGCAGACAGTGAAATCGTTTTGTTTTTAAACTATGTTTAAACAAAGTTTATATACTAAATCATTCAAATTTTGAAAACTGTTTAGTAATATCTACTCGATATTCATGCTCTTATTTCCCAGGCAGCAATAATGATGATTATGATGCTATTTATTTTTTTTTTGAATATGTGTTCAAAGGTTTATTGAAATAGGCATAATAACTAGATAAAAAAAGGTATTTTGATTAGTCTATGCCCTGGATAAGGAAAAGTTTAAAAAGATGACCGCCGGCCTCCAGTAAGGAGAGGCACTATAAGAAGAAGAAGATTAGTTTACCTGTAAGCCCGTCCAATATATAGAGGTAGAGCGTCAAAGTTCCTTAGTGATAGCTTTATGACCTATCCATTAAGTACATTTTTCAAGAAAGCTTTACGTCACGCGAAACTACAAAGCACTGTTATTTGCATTTGCAAGAAATGACGATACTTATTATTTTATATTCAACTATCCACACATTACAGTATGAAAAATAGTTTCTATTCAAATTCATATTTCATCATCATCATCACCCAATTACCGTTTCCACTGCTGGGGCACAGGGACTTCTCTCTTGGCGAGAGAGATTAGGGATTTATATTTATTAATTTAAAAATACATAATACGAATAATACCACACTCGGCTTCTAGTTATAAATATATTAAAATTAAATTCAATTGAACGTAATGTTTTTTTAATGAAATAATAAAGATGGATTAGGTACGCAATTACTAGTAACAATGTCAACCGCGAAGTTACGTTCATAAAATACATACTCTCGTCATAACTTTCATTAAACCTATTAATTTAGAGCAGTGGTATGCTACACAATTGGCATGTCAGCAATTATCTATTTTATTTAATAGCGATATATTTACTGTCTTACTTTTAATATTATTGCCAGATTCAGTGGCGCGGTGGGCAGAAGTCCGCTTGCGGCGCAGGAGATAACGAGTTCGTATCCAACAGTGGGGTCAAGTGTTTGTATGTTCTACAAGCACATTCTCCTTGATCTTGATGTATAATATGTTTATCAAATAGATGTACATCTTATATTATTAAGTATATCAGATGTTAAGTACCCGTAACACAAGATTTAGAGCTTTTCACCGAGCTATATGAAGTGTGATTGTCCATCAATATTGTAAAAAAATCTTTTAATTATTCAATTCATAAAGAACATTTTATATATTCATATATATAGATACGTTATACATATTATAAACTGAAAGGTTTCTTTGTTTCTTAAAGACGATAATCTCAAGACTATCAAGATTTATTAAAAAAACCTAACAGTTGTTAAGAAAATTAGTCCTCAAAATTCCAAACCTCAAACCTTAATTTATAATGCATTTATTAATATATAGAGGTACAATACTATACACAGGACTGATAAAAGTTCCTTTTTGTGAAAAAATATTCTACGCACAAACACTTATTGACATTGAAATGGGACGTTTGTTAGTGAAAATATTGTTTTAGGGCACAATATAAAATGTGCCTTTTGGTACACGTCGTGTTTTCAACAGTTTGAGGACGACCCCAAATGTTAAATGGGGCAAGTAAACAATAACAAGGCTTCCAAGAAATTAACATTGTCTTAGAAAACAAATTTGCAATTTTGTTTATTACGTTTTAGGGTTCCCGGTCTAACACAAAATCTTTCTTATAGCATCAAGATCACTTGAAAGTTCACTTATAAGGATGTTGGTTAATTTGTATTTATTTTATTTTCACTACTAAAACCAACTTTTTGGGTTTCACGTTATTTGTTGTTCCAATGTAGTATATTAGTCATCTTGCACATATTTCTTGCTTATACTCGCAATTATGGGAGCCAAAGAGGATGCAAAAAAATATATTAATGGGTTTGGCGAAACTCTTCGAAAAAATCGTCAGATTAGGAGACACCATGACTAGGGACGATTCTATAATCATTAACCAGTACTTATTACGAAAAAACTATTTTTTTTACTTATTCAACTAATGACCTCGATGGTTGCCTTACATCCAAATCGTCAGATTATTGAATAAGAGATTGTTTTATGTTAACTTAACTTGCCCTCAAAAAATCTTACGTAATCTTATATATATTTTTTATCCAGTACTTATTACGAAAAAACTAATTTTTTTACTTATTCAACTAATGACCTCGATCGTTGCCTTACATCCAAATCGTCAGATTATTGAATAAGAGATTGTTTTATGTTAACTTAACTTGCCCTCAAAAAATCTTACGTAATCTTATATATATTTTTTATATAAAAACCCTTACGTGCTACCGCCGAAACCGGTAACACACTATATGACAATTTTGCGCGTAAACTTCGCAACCCAATAGGTATCCATCTCGCTCGAGTCAATCCCCATTTAGCATCGAGGACTCCTATACTAATGTAGGCAAAAAATATAGAATGGGGTTTTAAGTTGCTTTGGGAATAATCCAAGCCAAAACTTTTTACCTTGTATTTTTTGAGGAACTAGGAAATTAATATCCCCTTGGGCTTATGTCCAGAAAATATACAAAAATACTTTCAATATTTTTATCAATATATTATATACAACATATATATATATATAAGTTAAAATTAAATAATGACTTAGTTAGTTAGTTAGGAAATGTGTTTTTTTTTTCCCCTGTGATTCCGCATTATAGACTCAAGGTGGTCCATTATGCGTGGAGTGGAACGCTACTGTAACCAGCGCCAGTGTATAAAATGACTTATGGGTAACGTTGTTTTAAAATACAATAATTACCTATAATTTAATAAGTAATATATTTGGGGCGCTCTTTTAAAAATACGTTTTATAAAGTTCTTAGCATCTTTAAAGAATTCAGGGAATGAACTGATAAATACTCTTTGGGACATTTTATTAAAAATACATAAAATAAAGTTGATTAAACATAGAACTTGTAAACAGGGTATTAAATACGGTGCAAACCATGCCCCATAAGTACAGACGGAACCCCGAACGAACTTCCGACAAATTAAACTTCATCACAGCTTATTAAGTCAAGGCAACAATTTCTTAATACTTTCTGTTTCAGGAACTAATTATAGAAAGAGGTAACTTCCGCCATGAATACGGAATCATTTTCATAATTAATTTATTTGAAGGGGTGTTTCGAAGCATATTTTTTCAAAGTATTTTATTTAAATTTATTTATGACCATATTTTATCATCATCGTAGTTATAACAAAATATTGTTTATCAAGTTAGTCTACTTATTTATAATACATAATTCATTTTAGCACTTCTTTATTTTAATTGGCCATTTTTAAATTATTATTAATTATTTAAAGAAATGCGAGTTGTGTTTGTTACAATATTGATGTAAAATCCCAATATATAATGGGGTAGCTAAATAAACGCGAAAGTAAGTTTTTAATCTTTGTACTTAATCTGCCAATCGCGCAACGTTGCTTAACCTTGTTAGCGTTTAAGATTGGCTTACCTGTCGTTTTTTCCGTTGCATCCGGTTTGAAATCACAACGATTCTAAAGAAGTTTCACTTCAAACATATTAAATCGTTTTTTTTTTAATAGCCAACATATAATTTTTTTTTATCCGATTTTATCGATAAATTTATGTCGTGAATCCGCACATTTCGTTTGATCAAGGTTCGAAAAAACACATTGTATACACTTTCTAAGTACAAAAAACCTGCATATCCATTGTAAGCATTGACTACGTCGATGACACGAGTTGTATCACTGGCCGTTAAATTAAGTTTTTTCAAAATGAGCTAGTGCAGTATTTTTGCATTTTTTGACCCAAATATATAAATAAACTAGCTGACCCCAGCAAACGTTGTTTTGCAAAATGAAAAATAGATAGTAGCCGACTCTCAGACCTACTGAATACGCATATAAATTTTGGTAAAACTCGGTAACGCCGTTTCGGTTACTAACATTGTGACATGGAAATTTAATATATTAGATACAAAAACCGTATACGTTAAAGATATGGTTAAAGAACACTTTTAATTGTACGCATTTACTCTGTCGATTGACATGCGTCCCATCGCTGTCAGTAAGTCAGGTTTTTTATTTCAAAATGGCGGAAAGATATGAATAACGCAAATTTCAAAACCCATTGAAATTCACTTTTTAAATAATCATGGTTTTTAACAATATTATGATTTAAAACGGGTGATCATGGCGCTTGCAACAGCGTCGAAATATCGGAAAACTCAAAAACCGTCAAACCATTGAATCTATATATAAAATTTATCGTTATATTCCTTAACTTGTTATATTCCAACGTTGAAATGTTTGCAATTAAATCTAGATATTGGGACCATTCGTAACAACATCAAACGAAACATGAAAGGTCCATATTGTGCTGATTGAACCACAAGATATTTGGACTGTTTACGGTTGAATAAAAATAAACAATCAATTTGATATTTCAGCATATATTTGTTTGTATGTAATAATTGGAGACTTGAATATTTGGGCGTCTTGGATGGATGTCACATATTAAAAGGATAGATAGAAAAAGGCGTTTTAATAAAAAAATTGCTTCCAATCCAAAAAACAAAAAAAAAAAATTACATAGACAGATAGCTCTCCTCTCTTTTTAGTGTTGGATGTTAGATATATAGATAGTTAACAACATTATTGCACTCCATTTTTTACGAACTAAATTCCAAAAAAAAACAGTTAATTGTTACAAGTGGTAGAATCGGCGGAATTATCGCTAAAAGCGATTTGTTCCAGACAACCTTTAAAGCAAGCTTAGAGGCAAGGTTAAATATAAATCTAAATTTAAAATTTAAGAAAAACCCCCGATTCCAATGAATTTATTTTTCTTTAATATAAAACAACATAATATTATGTAATGTGGACGCGATGCGCTTTCATTTGATACCCCACACTAGTATATTTGCAGATTTTCGGTTTTCCTTCCCCACTCTCACCTCCATAACTTTTAAACGGCTCAACCGATTTTCATGAAACAACTTTGTCTGCGTGGCGTGTCCGAGTTGTGATTAAAAAAACTACATTAACCTTTCAATTTTCGCCTGAATCGATTAAACTGTTTTGTATTGAAAGAGCCACAAACATCTTAACAACTTTTGCCTTTACAATAAGTATAATTAACATAAAAGAGCTTATATAAGATAACCCGTAATACGTCGCGTGGGGTGTTTTACAGCCAGTTTGAATGTTTCTAGTAATTGTAGTTTGAAATTTGCAGTACAGTTTCCACTGTAGCTTCCTTGAATCATTTGTGTTAGGAAGCTATTTCCAATGAACTTGTATTATTAAATTACAAAAAGCACTATGCCGTGAAAGGTTTTCTTAAGGAAGTGCGTTTGGCCAATTGACTGTAACGGAACCCGGTAACTGAAATCCTTAAACTACATTAGAAGAGTGACTAGGGACATTTTATATAACATTTTTCTAAATATAAGACACCGAAATCTAAAATATTGTTTTACAAATGCCAACAATGTATGCTGATATCATGTTATTCCAACATGTAAAAATGTGTGTGTGTGTGTGTGTGTTTTCAATATATCACGTGGTTGATTTGTGTAATTGGTAGAACGTCGGGACGCTTTCCTGGAGGCGCAGGTACGAATCCTGTGTTAAAGGGTTAAGGATGCGTCTTAATATTATTCTGTATTAAAAAATAGTTTAACCTAAAAGGTGATTTTTATCTTAATGATATTTACACTTATTAAAAATCATTTAGATGTAAATATTAAAAATATAATACATTTTAAAAATATATATTTTATAAATATTTATAGGTAATATGTATAGGAATTTTATATTTTAGGTATATGTATTTTAGTGTTTAAATATAAATATATATTTATATATATGTAGTATATATAGTATTATGTACTTAAAAATTGTTTTTGTAATTAAAGCCTTTTTTTTTCTATTTACTTCTCTCTTTCTAACTTGTATGTACACTGCATCTCCACCTACTCTTATTTGTTTCAAATTTCTTCATCACCACAGGTGTGCTGTAAGAAAACTCTTATAGGGTTAAGCTCGCCTTTGTACATGACCATTGTTAATAAACCTTAATGTATCCTTTTTGTGTACAATAAAGAATTTATGAATTTATGAATTAATTGTGACGAACATTCATTTTTGTTTGAATTTTATAAAATATATACTAGTCGACCCGACAGACGTTGTCCTGTCCCACGTCTCAAAAAAACAATAATATCCAGTTGACCGTATTGTGAATCTAAACCATTCCCAGATCCCCTTGAACACACACAAAAAATTTCATCAAAATCGGTCCAGTCGTTTGAGAGAAGTTCAGTGATATACACACTCACAGAAGAATTATATATATAAAGATATATTTTTATATCATTTTGTATTTTAAAAGTTATTTATTAGTTAATATTAGGTCCTTACATATGAAATTGGCGTTTTGTATGGGAGGAACAAAAAGTCGAATATTTTTTAATATAATATATTTAATTAATCAAAGTATGAACCATTATTTTCTATGCACTTTTGCCATCTTATAGGTAGTTCATTGATCCCTTTACTAAAAAAACCAGTCGGACGGGAATCAATAAAATCTTTGAAGGCGATTTGGACTGCCCCATCGGAGTTGAATTTTTTCCCTTGCAAGAAGTTATCCAAATTTCGAAAAAAATGGTAATCTGTTGGAGCAAGGTCCGGGGAGTACGGAGGATGTCTTAGACTTTCCAATTGAAGCTCTTCTAATTTAGTAGCCGTCTGTTGCGCAGTGTGTGGTCTAGCGTTGTCGTGAAGCAGCAGTGGCGTGGAGCGATTGACCAGCCTAGGTTGTTTAGCCGCTAGCTTTTCCATCATGGTTTGCAATTGCTGACAATAGACATCAACCGTAATAGTCTGGCCAGATTTGAGAAAAATGTAATGAACAATACCGGCACTAGTCCACCAAACGCTTACAAGTAACTTTTTTGGGGTTAATTTTCGCTTGGGGCAGGATTTGGCTGGCTGGCCAGGATCCAACCATTGCGCTGAGCGCTTCCGATTATCGTAAAGAACCCATTTTTCATCACAGGTAATGATTCGGTTCAAAATACCTTCATTATTGTGCCGGTTTAGTAATGTAACGCAGCAGTCGACGCGCGTTTGCCGGTTTGCTTCAGTCAATTCGTGAGGTACCCACCTTTCAAGCTTTTTAATCTTCCCAATTTGCTTCAAGTGAATTAAAACAGTTTTATCACTAACACCGCAGCCTGCAGCTAACTCGGACGTGGTTTGCGATGGATCCGCTTCCACAATAGCCTTCAACTCTTCATTATCAACTTGAGTCTCAGGCCGTCCACGGGGCTTGTTCTGCAAGTCGAAATTTCCAGAACGAAAACGTTGGAACCAAAAACGAACTGTGTTTTCTTTTGCAACACGACCGCCATACACATCATTCACCCTTCGAGTTGTTTCCGCAGCACTAGTGCCACGGCGGAACTCGTACTCGTAAATAATGCGATATTTTAAGTTTTCCATTTTGTAAAATGAGTGACGCAAACAGAAAAAAACAGAAGAAAAAAAACAAATGAATGACGATCATCGAAGCACAAATACATGAGTCTATAGCTGTACAAATTTGAATTTGGAATTCCTTACCAAAGAGGAGAAATTTGTGATTAAAGTGGCCAGTACGAAAAACGCCAATTTCATATGTAAGGACCTAATATATCGATGAATCTAACGATTATTTTAAACAAAATCCAGATTTTTCATGGCTTAGGTACATTTATTCTTATTCTGAAACTGGTATGTAAAGAACCCCACGCGAGCAGTTGTATGTGTAGTCTATATAGACGCGAGTAATTACGGTTTAATAAGGCAGCCTGAAAATGGGACACACATAATACACGGTTGGAAACTCTCTCCACCCGATACCAGCTTGCATTTGACAGATTTTACTAGCAAAATTCTTAATATTGCAAGCTGAAAATGGAACATGCATAGTTCCATTTTCCACGGAAGGAAACTCTCGGCCCTATCCCAGCGTGCATTTGACAGCACTTTTGTAGCAACATTCAGTTCCAAACGATGTTAGGTTCTTTTGATTAAGGAAAGGAAATATTTATTTATTGTTTAGCCGTGAAAATGTATTTATGTACGCTTTAAAGGTTCTTTAGTTACCTTTAGTACAACCATATTACGTAATCTGTGGTAACACGTAGTCGAAAATTATATTTTTTTTCCTGGAATCGGTAATGATGACTTTATGTAAAATTGCGGAAGCAACTTTTAAAATAATATGATATAGTAATAAATAATTTATTTTAGGCATCTCAGGCATCATACAAACGTATACCTTACATACGAGCAAACATATAAATATAAATACATATAAATATAATACTCAAATCCCATCGTATCAATATCATAATATCATCTTTCACGGCGGTGTCGCCTTGCAGTGTAGGCGACCGATGAAGCGTCGAAACTTGACTCCTATCGCCAAAACTGCTCATTCAGGACCGACAGATGTTGTTATAACACCTATTGTTTTTCAAGAGGGCATTAAAATTATTTTGACTGTGTAATCCCCTAAAAACTAGTTAAAATAATGGGTCGTATACATAAGACATGTCTTTGTGTCGGGAGTGTTTTTCAAAATTGTTCTAACTTTTTAGAGAAAAATAGGTGAAAGGGGTATAAAGTTTAAAATGTTTTCCTGTCTTTATGTTCGGGATAAACAATTCAGCGGATCTTTATGTGGTTTTTGCAAGGAAAGTTTCGCATCCCATCAAAGCCGGAAAGAGTCAGCTAGTTAACAATAAAAATATTGTAGGTACTTTTACCTTTTAAACCTTGTACTTGGCTTAAATAAGAATCATAAGAATAAGAATAATTTTATTATCATTTTACTAAAGCTTAGCTAAGGTACATTTATAATTTAGTATCTTGTTACAAAACCTTATGCAAACTTTGAAATAAAATTTAATAAAAACACTACTTTTAACTTATTAATCATATTTCTTCCAAATAATCTCACAAAAAATTATGTTAACTTAAGTATTTTTACATTTATCAAGTTAAAATCAAAAGCAATTCTTAACTTTTATGTCTCAGTTCGACACTTTCAGAGCTCAGCTCTAAATACGACCCTGTTAGTTCACTTGACCCCAACCTTCTTGTAAACAGAATTCGGACAGACCGTGGGAAAAAAACAGAAACTTCGGCAATCGATGAATTATTGAATAATGTAATAGGAGTTTATCTAAGGGATGTTTTAGAGTACCGTTTCCTTCTGAGACTTTGTCGTCTGTGTGTTACCAGGCTTTATCTTAAGAACCGTGATAGATAATAACAATAAATACATTCATTCATTCATTCATTGAGAGTTGAAATTTTAAGTTAGGATGTATTTACTCTTGCCTTAAATTTTTACCTGAAAAAGGCTTGAAGACACTATACGTCATTGTAAAAGTGTATTTTTTTAATAAATAAATTATTATCATTATATAACGGGACTCCTATACAACAAACGTGATTTTCATAAAGTTAATTGACGACGCGCGAGACCAGTACTTGGATGGGCAAAGGCTCCAACTGAATTTTTTTGCAATTTCAAATTATTATTTTTAAACGACTTTAAAAAAGAAGGAGGTCTCAATTAGACCGTATATATTTTTTAACCCCCTACCAAAAAAGAGGGGTGTTATAAGTTTGGCGTGTCTGTCTGTCTGTCTGTCTGGGACATCATAGCTCCCGAACGGATGGAGCGATTTCAATTTAGTTTTTTTTGCATGAAAGGTGAGTTTGGCCCGGGTGTTCTTAGACATGTTTCATACAAAACGGTTAAGCCGTTTAAGTTATTGGGGCGAGAGTGGGCAGGTAAACCGAAAATCTACAAATATACTCGAGTGGGGTATCAAATGAAAGACCATCGCGTGCACATTACTAAATATTATGGTGTTTTACTTTTAAGGAAACTATAGCATTGGAATCGGTTTTTTTTCTTAAACTTTAAATTTATTTATTATTTTTATAGCAAAATGTGTATAAGCTATACTCGGAACCCTAGGAGTAGTATGAGTCCATCTCAAACTTATCAAACATATTTCAAACAAATTTGTTTACGTGTTGGAAGCACATGAGGCCTCTCCCAGAAATGCCCTGCGAGTATCCCTGGGATAAGGGATAAGGGGATGTTAGAATATTTTCCAAAAATGACCTGCTTACCTTTGATCTGCGTTATTGTGTAACTACTGTAGGTTCTATACTGAAAACATTTTAAATACACTACGAACTTTTTGCACCAAATCTGAATCAATTCAATAGGTATTGATTGAGGTCTCTCATCGTTCGACCCATCGGTCGAATCAATATATATATATACCCATGAGTGCTCCGCGATTTTTTATAAGACCAAACAATATAAATAAATTATATCTTTATTATATTCTGTAAACGGGTTATACACCATGAGGAGACTGTTTTTGAGTTTTCTGATATTTAAACACTGTTTAATAAGCTGATTGTCTTTGCTGTGCGGCGGACGTTTAATCACAAAGAAACCGGTCTACCCTATTTCTGATAATTTAAAAAGTTGTATCCGAACTATCAAGAATCACGGAACATTTACACGGTATTGAGGTCTCCTAAGACCCTGCCACATTTGATCCACGTGATTTACACTCAAGTCACTGACTGTTGTCAGTTAACTTGATAATAACCATATTTATAACCATATTATATATTTATATATTTGATAACCATATTTTAACCAATGGCAGGTCATTAGACAAATGTTATAATAATAATAATAATCATTAATTTCAGGCATCTAAGGCCCATATAAACATAATTATACCTTATAGACTAACATACATAAAAATATAAATCTTATAAACTAAAGTGTCAGAATCGTGGATCATCTGTTACGGCGGTGTCGCTTGTGTTATATAGTCTAGCCATTAGATTGTATCAAGTTCGATAAATCAAATACTTAAATGTATACCTCTATGTCTTTCAAGTAACTGAATGACACTGGCAAGTCGTAGAATATGGCAAGCGCGATGTCAATAAAAGTAAATTCAACACAACTTTGGAAAATCATCAAAGGATGTTGGAATGTATTATTTAATGTTTACATTTTTGGCAATTGATCAATTTACGACGCCTTTACGTAAAATAATAAAGTAAGTAAAGTATTAATAGGTAAGGTTATGTTTGCGAGCGCAGCGAACTGGCCGCGGTAGAAAACTTGTCATAGTTTTATTGCTATTATAACTAAATACTTGCCATCCACCGATAAGATAAGAGCGTATTAATTTACGGGTATCAATGGGTGACCTTTTAACTAAATCCTTTCCAGGCAATTAAATTTATTAAAATACAAGGTGTTTCAAAATTGGTATACATAATATATATGATAGTCACCAGGCGAACATATTCTGTTCTACAAAACTTCGATTTGGCATGAGACCGATATATCAAAACGAATCTGGTATCAGATTGCATACAGAAATCGAATCGTATCGATATTCGAACCATTTTTGCAAAACGTGAAAAGAATACCACGATAACGCTAACCACGTCAGATTCAACCGAAGGAAATCATGTAAACGCATTTCCTAGTTTTGCCAAAAAAAACTAAAACTAAAACTTTTTTTTTATAGATTTCAAATTTATTCCTTTATTTTTTTTTTTTCATTTTTTTTTGTCTATCACCCTGCTAAATAAGTACTTAGTAGAAAGAGCGAATTTCAATTGCTTTTCTTTCTATCTCAGTGAACCATTGAGGGAGTGAAAGAGATGAAACGAAATGTCGCGAAGCAAGCAGTTATGGATTTTGGCGGTTTTAATGCATTTGATTGGAGAAAAAAAAATTAAGTTGATGTATGTTCGCTGCTGAAATCGATTCCTAAAATAGGTTCATGAAATCGATTTGAAAATCAGAAATCGGATTTGTATCGGTTTGCGAATATATCCCAAAACGCCCATCTCTTGGAGGCCTTTGTTCCGGAAAATGGTCTCTTATTTTACCTTATATAATTTCTAGGTCATGCTTAGCCTCATATCAGTTGATTAATTTTTCTAACCCCCGAAAAAAGTTAACCACGGTTTCATTAGTGATTATTTATATGATACTTAATAGAATATGTTTTACTATAATTGATTCCCCACAAAATATCCAATAACAATAAAAGTTTAAGGCATAGTCACGAAACTGATTTAGACTATAATTATTTTTAGCGATAAAAACTAAAACTACAAATCTAAAAATCATAGAACAAAAAATACTCGTCATAAGCCTGCTTTTCGGACCCCTTCCGCTTTATAATACCAATTTTAATATAGCCTTTATACTGTACCTTTAGAAAATAATACCACGAAAAATAATTTTAAATCATATTTATACAAAGCTACATAAAATCAATTTAAATTATATTTCGTACGAATTTATATATTTCTTCCCTTTGATTTCAGTAAGAAAGTAAGTTGTTTAGCATTTTATTTACAGATTATTAGTAAACAAAACATATATTTTTTAACTTCCAGTTTTAACCTACGGACGTAAATGCCAAACAAACACAAAAGTAAATGTTTGACGCCTACATAAAAAAATCCTGATTTTTGTTTTTGTTGCGAAAAATATGTATGGACAATCCACACAACAACATCTAGCCCCATGGTAAGTTCGAAGCATGTGTAACGCGTTGAAGATTTCTGATATACTTAATATAGACATTCATGTTTAAATATTTTTTATAATTTTATATATATGTACATATATACATTTTATATAGAGGTATAACATGGCCTTCGCCCACCGCGCCACTGAGGCAGTCTTCAAAAGTCTTCAGTTTTATGATATGATACACAACTTACACTATAGAGATTTTTTTATTCTTATTCCGCGAGGTCCTGTAAAAATGAGTCAGTCGTTACAGAGATTAGTCGAGACGAAAATTAATTAAAATAGTATTGATATTTGGTATATGACGTGCAGACACGGTAGGTATATTACCTAAAGTAAATGGGTTCCATCCAACACTTTTGTATGAAAAAAAAACGGTAGTTTTGCGGACAGTGTTGAAACGCATGTCAATCTGCAGAGTGTATCTTACAAACAAAAAATATTCATTAAAAAAATTTAACCATACGTTTTCTGAGATTTATGAGTATGAGTCTAAAAAGTATATAAATTCTATAGGTACTGCCTGCTCATTATGAAAATACATAATTTTACGGAAAAATTACGCTTAAAAAGTTTTTTTTATTTAAAACGATGTTGAAATCCCTTAAAATATAACAGTCACTACAAGTTTTATTTTTATGTATTGATGAAGCATAATAATAATAATTCTTTATTGCGCACACAATTATAACACAAACGTAACAAAAATATTCGTATGCGACAATTGGCAATTGCATAGTCCTTCCCTAAATGGTGTTTAACCTCTGACAATATTGAGTAATGGAACCCGATGGTTTACTGAAAGCAAAATCATTGCAGAATATTACAATGAGTTATTAAATTGAGAAATACAATGGGATTCCCAGGAGTAGTATTATGGCAATAATTTACGTTGTTGCAAAGTTCAGAAAATGTGATAACATTAAAAAAGCCTTACTAAAGGCCTTAGATGCCTGAAATAAATGGTTTATTATTTTTATTAATATCTGCTCAGTGGAATAAGAGCTCCTATCTGTCACCACTCCTGTGGTTTAGCAGCAAATGAACTCCTATAGTGCAAAAATGAGCTATTATTACCTTCGAACTAATTCACTAATTAAAATTCACTTTATGAATTTTAATGAATTTCTGTTTTACCGTAAATTTGATTTTGATTTGTTTATTTATTGTTTGTTGGGTTAAGTGTTAAGTGTTATAGTGCTGTGTTTTTGTTCTTTATTTATATTGTTTCGACTAGTTTAAATTTTTCAACTATTTTTTTATTTAATATCATGTTGTGACTTAAAGGGCTTCCAACAAATGCTGAACTGGAAGCATTTTTGGGACACTTTATGTGACTTTTCTAATTAAGTTTAATTATATTTGTATGTATTTGTCCCTCAAATATTTTTTTATTTTTTATATTTTTCAAATTCTAGGTTGGTATAAGGCAATACAATATAGAGTGAGGATTCCTAGCCTCTTAAAATGAGGCCTTCAGGACCTCCTGATATGTGCTAGCACGCGTACGGCCCCTGTCTGCATACCAAGCCCGAACAGCAATCGATTTGGATCAAATTTGGCACGAACTATTTTCTCAGTAAATCACAAAAGCTACTTTTAGCTCGTTAAATCTTTAATTACGCGGGCAGAGCCGCGACAGTTAATTATTAAAATAAATAAATAAAACAACCTCATTGCAACATTTAGCCCCGTGGTCAGCACTAGTCTTATCTATCTGGCATACTATTAAATACAATAAATTATAAAGGACAATTGCCTGCAGAACATACAGACACCCCTCGAATAAAAGAGTTTGTATCTAATCGAACTGGTATTCTTAGCGGAAAAGCACAATATTTTTCAATAAGCAACTCATATCTCATAATGCGTGGATGTAAAAACCGCAAGCCCGCAATTTAATATGCGGGGGAGCATAATAACAAAAAAAAATTACAAATAATACCAACTGAAAATATATTTAAAAACGGAGAATCACCGGCCGCGAAGCTAGGCCCAAGCGACTGTTGACTAGGGCTGCAGAGTTAATAATGATTTATATTTATAGGTTGGTCTATAATTATATCCCGTTTTATGGTTAATACCTATGCAAATACGTTCTAACACAGTTTAGTAAAATGATACTTCCAAGTTTCCCGTGAAGCGTCATTACGTCATTAGTTTTTATGAGCATTTCAGATACCCCGTAGTTTCATTATGGCGGCTTAATAAAAGCGAAAAGTGGACGATATTGCCTCGTAAAATCCTCGACACCCCCGTTAGAATTACAAACAACTTAACAAGAACCTCTTTGGCTATCCATTCTTCGACGGTTTTGCAAGGATTTCGCAAAATATCGACCCAAACAAACTATAAACAAGTGGAGAAACCCGTTGATTGTATTTTGTTTCTAACTTTATAGCAATAAGTTTTAGGACCACAATAATTCAATTTTTATAATAAAATTTTAAATTAAATTATAATTCAATTCAATTCCTTATAATGGACTCTACGCATGAAGCGTCAGTTTCCCAGTGTCAAGTTAAATAAATTATAAAGCGAAAAAGATGTAATTAGGTTGAACGCCATTTTGCGTCTCGAACGGATCATCATGCCAATAAAATTATAAAGTGTAATACATTTTACTCAGTTGAACGTAATAGTTACTTATTCAGTATAACCTGGCAACCAGTCAGAGTCAGTGTCAGTTGTGGTGTTGACAACCTGTCATAGTGCCTGTCACGGGCCCTGTCATAGTGCTCCAACGGTTTCTATGACAGAAGCATTATGCTGAGCCAGATACCCTTTATTAAACATATATATTTTCCACGTAGGTTTAAGGTCAATTAAATTACTAGCTTTACTAATTTGTTTTAATAAAAAAAATTGCGTTGTTTGTCGTCGTGTTTTCAATATTAAGCCCTGATTTCACCATTCAAATTCGTTTCACCGCCTAGCTGAGTTCAAATTGACATTATTCAATGGTTGAACTTGATTAAATAAAACACGCTTTCTAACATAAAATTGTGAAATTGGAGCCTCATAAAAAATGTAAAAACCCCTTAGATTTAAAATTGAATAAACATTATTCATCTGACAGATATATATTTTTAAAGGTTGGGTGTTTGTTCTCTTTGGTTGTGATTGTTCTCCTCGTCTTTTTCTTTATCCCCCTTCTTTGATCTGTTATTGTATTTTATTTTTGTATGAAATTTGAAGATACGTGTATATAGTAGTATTGTTTTCAATTATAAACTACAGAATGTGATGTCATCAAATCAGGAGCAGTCTGAAAGCCAGCGTTGCTCCGATCCCTCTCTCGAGGAGCGGAGTGGCATTAAGCTGAGACTGCTCCTTTTTTGGTACATGGCAGCACAGCCTGCCAGCTAATTATCTGTTTATGGTTTTTTGTGTTATTTTTCTTGTGTCTGTTTGTTTATGCTGTCTATGTAGTACTCTTGTTTGTTTATGTACTAAAATAAATGAATTTCATTTCATTTCATCATGTAAAAAAATCTTACTTCAAAAAAACTTCAATAGCCGAACCCAGCCCGGCGTTGATAAAGCGTATTTCTTCGTCTAAAATAGATATTTCAGTCAAAAAGAAGGCGTGAAGAAGAAGAAAATAGAAAGAAAGAAATAAGTCTTAACTACTGTGCATTGCCAGTAATGATTACGTCTCCGAAACGAGATGCTTCACAGTGTTCAGTGGCGCGATGGGCGAGACTGCTTGCGGCGCAACAGGTAGCGGGTTCGATTCCCGCCGAGGAGTCAAGTGTTTGTACGTGGTGGCAAGCAATTTCTCCTGGGTCTGGTTTTAAATATGTATAATAAAAAATATCTGTACACGAATGTCTATTATATTAAGTTTATTGGATGTATAATACCCGTAACCCAAGCTCTCTAAGCTTGGTTTACCACGGGGCTAGATGTTGTTGTGTGAATTGTCCGGAAGTATATATTTTTTTAGGAAACGTTGCATTTAGTAAACAATGTTGCCCATTTTTAAATTAGTATTAGTCAATACGCGCAACAATAATTTGGATATAACACCAAAATTAATCAAGTTTTAATATTTTTTTACTTCAAATTTATTTGCTTCCTAAACAATAAACACAAAATTTTGTAAAAATATTGTTTTTTTATCAATATAATTAAATAATTTTGATAAGTATGAGATAGATAGACTCATACACATACAAATAATTTAATTAAACACAGTTTTGCAACAAAAATATGTTGAGGATAAAATGTTGAAAAGTGCAAAAACATGCAGATAACAACCACTATAAGCTAACTATAAGCCGTGTTGGCTAAGTGGGAGGACACTCGACTTTCATTCCGAAGGCCGTGGGTTCAAACCCCGCCACGCACCTCTGGATGTTTCTTCTTGAGAAATTTATGTGCGCTTTAAACACGTGCTTTAACGGTGAAGGCAAACATCGTGAGGAAACCGGCATGTTCTGAGAACTTTAAAAGAGTTTGAAGGACATGTGACATTCACCAACCCGCACTTGGCCAGCGTGGTGAATTAAGGCCTAATCTCTCTCGTCAAGAGAGAAGTCCCTGTGTCCCAGCAGTGGGAACGTTAATAGGGTGATGATGATGATGATGATGAACAACCACTAATCCAAGTACTGGCCTCGCACAACGTCGCGTTACATGTAACGCTACAATTCAAACAAATGATTACATAAACGCTGATTCATGAACGCCGTAAACACTTCCCTATGTTTGTATTTCAGGCGGCAGGTGGCGCTTGATGTTGTCTTGTACGCAGCTTTATAGGGTCACTAATTATGTCATCGTCAGAAATAATAATCAAAGAAATTACAGATATTATTATTATTACCATCTCATAAAATTGTTATGATTTTCTATGGTAATTTATTGTCTCACTTTAAATCGTAGCTTCTTTACTATGTATGTACCTTAAAAACTTTGTTGCAGGGAAATTTGGCTTCGCCAGCCACACTCGGGCACACAATAGAAAACAATAGAAAATATTAACAGTCCAGGTTCGCCTTTGTCGGTTAAGACACGGAGGACATCATGTACTTAAGGGATTATTTAGTTTACTAGCCGGATTAGCAGTTCCTGAGATTACCGCGCCAAGCAAGCAAACTCTTTAGAAAGAAAGAAAGAAAGAAAACACATTTTATTTAGGACACACTAAACATAGTACAAAAAAATATAACATACAAACACACAGCAAGTGTCCCAAAAAGGCCCTCAACTCATCATGTGTTATTTTGCACGTGACAAAATAACGCTGATCTTCCTAGCTATCTATGTTGTTCTATTTCTATCATGTCCATCCAAAGGTTGCCTGAAATAGATAGCTCACAGCAAAAAGGACTCTTTGTACTACAATTTACTGTCTTGATACTGTTTGTATTCTTTTTTGTGTACAATAAACAGTTATCTATCTTGAGATATTGAGGCTATAGGTACTTACAATTGCGGATCACTGAACTGGAATTAATTTGCGTTTATACGACACGTCAAGTGAAAAGCTCCTTTCTCGAGCGGTGTCACTAAGTTAACAAAATATATTTACGCTGATATCAAATTTTATTTAACAAATTCGGTTAATATTCTCCATAAAAGCTTTGCAGAGTTACCTGTCATTTTCAATAACAATAAAGTTGGCTTTTGTTCCATGCATTTCCGTTCTCTTCTAATCTTTTGTACAGTGTTGAATCAAATACGCTGTAATTATATTGCGGTTTATTTATTGACTAACTTTACACGCTATGGCTTTTCCAGTATTGTTGTATATTTATATAAAAAATAGCTATAGAAAGTAGCCTGAAAAGTTCCTGAGATTCAAACCACCGATTGTTATAAAATTTAAACGGGGCCAACTTCCAAGCGACACCCTTCTTTAAAAAAAAACAACGATATCTTTTCACGGAGCTCACCTAAAACTTTATAAAACATACGCGTCGAATTGACAACCTCCTTTTTTCGTTGCATGTCGGTAAAAACTTCTATGTCATGATGTATTATGTTAGACCTTTCATTTGATATTTAACACGGGTATATTTTTACCTAAACATCATATTTTCATTGCCCTTCCTTAATTTCACTCCTTATATTTTTCAAATGGCTCAAACGGTTTTAATGTAACTTAGCTAATTAAGAACACTTTTGACTAACCCATCTTTAAAACAAAAGAAACTACTACTACTGCTAACTGTAGTATATTGTATCCGAACACAAATAATGGTACTAATGATAGTAAACGTTTCCGAACGTAACAGGCTATATAAGCAATGTCAAATCAAGCTTCACCCTCTTTTTCCGGCACTCGTGAGCACGAAGCTACTAATAATATTATCAACCATTGTAACGTGTTACCACATAAGAAACAAGAAGAATAAAAGGCGTGTATCCCCATTATCATCTTTTATTTAAAACAATACATGGCGCAGCCGGTAGGTGGTAAAAGACCCAGTAGTAATTCAATGTGATGCTAGTAAAGATGGCCTTGGTTGTTGCTTACTGCAAAATGGTAAACCAGTGAGCTTTGCCTCTCGAAGCCTAACTCCTGCAGAACAAAATTTCTCTCAAATAGAAAAAGAACTGCTTAGTGTTGTATGGGCTACTAGGAAATTCCATTACTATATATATGGCCAAAAATGTACCATATTAAATGATCATAAACCCCTCGAATCATTACTTAAAAAACATATTCATGAAGTGCCCTCTCCTAGGCTTCAAAGACTAAAATTGAAATTACTTAAATATGACATTGAATTTAAATATCTTAAAGGAAAGTTAATGTTTATAGCAGATTTATTATCTCGGGCATTCATAAAATGTAATGATGTTGATGACTCTTATATGTATGATGTTATTCATTGTATCGGCCTGGCCAACTATATTCAATGTACAGATGAGCAGAAACAGGTAATAATTTCAGAAACTAGTAAAGATAATGAGCTAGCTAAATTAATTGAGTACACTAAATATGGCTGGCCAGAAGATTTAAAACAAGTATGTGATGATGTGCGGTATTACTACAAGTTTAGATCAGATATCTCACTAGATGATAACCTATTGTTTTTAAATCACAGGCTCATCATACCTAAAACACTAAGACTAGATATTATTAAAAAACTACATGAAGGGCATTTAGGTATGACTAAAATGAAACAAAATGCTAGAGACCTGTACTACTGGCCCCACATAGATGATCATTTAGAAAAATATGTAAGACAATGTACTGTGTGTCAAATGTATCAAAATAATAACATCAAAGAACCATTATTGCCACATAATATTCCAGACTTACCCTTTTCAAAATTAGGTATTGACATAATGGATTTTAAAAGTAAAAGCTATCTGGTTGTATACGACTACTTTTCAAAATGGTTAGATTTTAAACCCATAAGTAATAAAAGTTCGAAAAGTATAATAAACTGTCTTATAGATATCTTTTCTATATTTGGGGTACCTAAGGAAATTGTCTCGGATCACGTACCATTTGACTCGAGAGAGTGTAGGGAATTTGCCACTAACTGGGATTTCAAATTTACCTATACAAGCCCAAGGTATGCTCAGTCAAATGGTATGGCCGAACGTGCTGTACAAATATGTAAAAAGATTCTAATTAAATGTCATGAAGACAAATCTGATTATAGAGTGGCTTTATTACAATATAGAGCCTCTCCTGTCTGTGGCACTAATATCTCTCCTGCTGAATTGTTAATGAACAGGAAACTTAAGACTAAATTACCTGTAATGTATGAATATCTTAAACCAAAACTTAATGCCAATGTAAAGACTGAGTTGAATAAGAATGTACTTAGAAATATTAGAAACTATAATTATAATACTAAAGTTAAAAAAGATTTTACTATTGGGCAAAGTATTTGGTTTAAGAAAGATGTTAATGTTAATAAATGGTTACAGGGTAAAATTGATAAATATAATGGTCTAAGATCTTATGATGTAATAGATAGTAATAATGTTAGATATACTAGGACATCCTATCATATTCGACCCTGGTCACTTGGCGGTCCTGCAACAACTGATAACTGGATGAGTGTGTAGTCTCAGCTGTTGTATGTATAAATAGTATATACAGTACAAAGTATCTAATTGTAGTTACTACTAATTAAACATGACATAGTTCTAAGTTTCTCAATAACTTTAAGTGTTACTTAATTATTTGTTTTTCATTTTTTTTCATTGTTTAGAAAGGGATGTAAAGGTATGTACATCTGTGTACACTGTTTGTAAAGTTTTAAAGCTTGTTATAGTATTGTGTAAGTTAGTACAAAGGAAACAAATAGTTTTTTTTTTATTATTTTTTTTTGTAAAAGGGATAGATGTAGTATATTGTATCCGAACACAAATAATGGTACTAATGATAGTAAACGTTTCCGAACGTAACAGGCTATATAAGCAATGTCAAATCAAGCTTCACCCTCTTTTTCCGGCACTCGTGAGCACGAAGCTACTAATAATATTATCAACCATTGTAACGTGTTACCACATAAGAAACAAGAAGAATAAAAGGCGTGTATCCCCATTATCATCTTTTATTTAAAACAATACACTAACTACGTCAGAAAATACGTCATTAATAGTAATTTATTGATAATATTATTATACGTCACAATCACATTTTGTTTACACTGGTTTTTTAGTACTAATAATGCCAATACAAATAAATCATCAAATTCAATTACTTAATAAATATGTCAAATTGCAAATACTTAGTAAACTAGATTTTGTTAATTTAATTTCATTTATAGAGACATAAATTGTAATAGGGCATCATATTGGAGAAGCCATTGGCTCCTGAAATACAGTTTTTTACTAGTTCGGGAGCCTATGGGTTTATATCTTTGTTTAAACATTTGTTTATGTCAATAAAGAAATTTTTACTTTTTTTTTTTTTTTTTTTAGTCAATAACACATTCCTTTGTCAAGTTTTAAATCTATATATATAAAAAAAAGTCGTGTTAGTTACACCACTTATAACTCAAGAACGGTAGAACATATTTGGGTGAAAATTGGTATGGAGGTAGCTTAGAGCCAGGAGATGGACATAAGATACTTTTCATCCCGTTCGACAGCGTTCCCGTGTGACTTGACATGAATATCTTAATAAATAAAATAATAAATAAATAAATAATATTTATTCAGAAAATCAATTACTTATATCTAAAAGTTGACAAAAATCCTTAAAATTTAATTAGAACTATGATGTATTTATTTTGCCTGAACTAGGAGAATCCTGTTTTTCAGGCATAAATTATTCCCTAAGTTTATTTTAAGTAACAATGTTTATAACTAATTTAATGCACGTGTTGCTCTAACATAGTTGTTGTGTTAGTACAATTACATACCTTAACCTAGATTACAAATACAAATTGCTGACTTACAAAATACTACTTATTTTATAATGGTAAGAGGTTTTCAGTGTCATTGTATGACAAACTTTGTAGATAACCTTGAACTACTTTTGTGCATTTATATAAATTACACGAATGCATGTGTAATGCTCTATTTAATTTATTGTACAAGAAAGGTCCTAGGAAGCTGTAAAATCTGTGAGAAAAAGCATGCCTTTTGCCTGAAAGCTTTGGGCAAACGTTATAGTTTCTTCTTTTCATAGTTATATCTGGTGGAATTGATGCGTGTTGTTTCAGAACAGTGCTCATTATGAAAAGCTGGCGAACAGATAATACTTCACATGATTTATAAAGACTGTTAGTAGGGAATGTATACGGTCTAAAAGTAGATACTTTAAGTATTGCCCTTTGAGCCCTTTCGACTGTTAGTAACAATGTTTTACCTGCACCACCCCATGAGGTTATGCAATAACTGATAATAGATTGGCATAAAGCTAGGTAAATTTGTCTCAATAGTTTTTCGTCTGCTATATGACGAAGATTTTTAAAAACAAAGATTAACTTTCTAATACGGCTTCCAAGGGCCTAATATAATATATATAAATCTCGTGTCACAATGTTTGTCCTCAATGGACTCCTAAACCACTTAACCGATTATAATAAAATTCGCACACCATGTGCAGTTCGATCCAATTTGAGAGATAGGATAGTTTAAATCTCAAATTATAGTCGCAATTTTAATTTATTGCTAATTATTTGTTTGTTATTATCTACAGGTTAACAAAAGTGTAAAATAAATGTATTTTTATAGGTTGTCTATGATTGTTCTTGATAAGATATTCATACGTGGTGGTAATATACTCTTTGAGCTATTGTCTATGTCTCGAAAGTTCAATATTCAACATAGTTTGCAATCATTTTTTTCTGACATGAGTTTGAAGTAATTAATTTTTTTATTTTTTTTTTGTTAAAAGCGTCCGTGAAATAGCGCAGATTATCTATATTCTATATAAATAAAAGCCGTGTTGGCTAAGTGGGAGGACACTCGACTTTCATTCCGAAGGTCGTGGGTTCAAACCCCGCCACGCACCTCTGGATTTTTCTTCTTGAGAGATTTATGTGCGCTTTAAACACGTGCTTTAACGGTGAAGGTAAACATCGTGAGGAAACCGGCATGTTCTGAGAACTTTAAAAAAAGAGTTCGAAGGACATGAGACATTCACCGACCCGCACTTGGCCAGCGTGGTGAATTATGGCCTAATCTCTCTCGTCAAGAGAGAAGTCCCTGTGTCCCAGCAGTGGGAACGTTAATAGGGTGATGATGATATAAATAAAAATGAATTGTTGTTCGTTAGTCTGATTAAAACTCGAGAACGGCTGGGACGATTGAGCTGATTTTGGTTTTAAAATGTTTGTCGTAGTCCAGGGTAGGTCTAAACGGTGAGCAAATAAGGAAAAATTGCCGGGAACTTTTTTTACCCGTGCGACGCCGGGGCGGGCCGCTAGTAATAAATAAATTACAATACAAACGGAATGTCAATGCAAGCAAATTAATTGGTATGTCAGCTACTTATGATTTGTCAGAGAGCACTCTATGAACTCATCATAAGTATAAAATTACTGTTGTATGAGCCATCGTTTTAATCGCGCCTTGAACGCGGAGTCGCACGTGGCTTCAACCACCGAATCTGGAAGTTTATTATATACTTTCGCACCCATAACATGAGTTAATCTGGCAGATTTCTCGAGTGTGCGCGACACTGTGACGTGAGTAGGTAATACCCGTTGCAAAATGAATAGAGTAATTCGCGATAGTTTTGAAAGTGAAAAAGAAACAGAATAAGGGCAGGGAAGAACGCAGAACAGCCACCGGCAACAAGGGTCAACATGCTCTGATGTCTCAGCTAAAAAAAAAAATATTTTGCCGTCCTTACATTTTGCATACTCAACTTCCATTGGCGCCTGCTCTAATTGGCAAAATATAGTGTATAATTACAATTAGGATCACAAACAAAATAAGCATAGTTATGGGAATTTAATAACGAAGCAATCCCAGAGAACCTTGAAATAGGATAGCACCGCTGTCAAGTAGATAGACCATGAAAATGGTTGTTAAATATTTACTAGCAATTCCGCACCAAGTACCGACATAACGTGTCGTTAGGAAGGTAAACTGAGATTTTTTGTTTAATATTTTATATCTTCTTTACGCAACGCCACTGTCTATGTCGTTCTGTTTCTTTCCTGTCCATCCAAAGGTTGCCTGGAAGCGATCGCTCACAGCGATAACGCCGCCCTTTGTGCTGCGATGTATTGTCTTGTTACTGTTTAATGTTTGTTATACTAATTTGACCACCTCGCCTTGGTGTATAGATTGCTTGGATAGAATGCTATTATAAAAAGAATACTTGCATTTATTTATATTCTTCCTTCAGGCATACTTACATAAAAAATTTAAATAGTAAAAACGAAACGGCTTCCCATTGTTTTCACACAAAGAACAATTAAATATGCGCCTGAATAAACAGGACACATGAAAAAAAACTCTTTCTGAATAATGTAAATTTCTGTGCAAACCAAGTGACCTCATTTAATTTTCTCGTTGTCCCTTTACATGTAAAACTTTTATAGCAAAATGTTAAAAGAATGAGAATAATTATAAAACATATTTTTCTCCGGTTTTTTTCGGCGTCGTTGGTTAAATAAACGCATACGGCCTTCACTTGTCTTTATTTCTCAATCATCCTCAAAATACACCTTCTTTTCCGGGTGTACGGGTAACATAATCTATGCGCATAACTTTCAAGCACAAAGAAATACAAAATTGGTAGCGATGTTCTTTAACAATTTTGCTAGAAGGTATTCCCAAGAGCAACAAGACTGACACCAATTTTGTCGTAACATTCCTAACAGACACCAAACATCAGGCAATAACTATAAAGACTGGCTTACACAGTGCTAGTGCGAGTTGACTGGACAGTGAATATCTGCTTGAATTATTTACTATATGTCAGTAGCTTTACTTGCCTCTTAGCTTGTAACTGTTTATATCACATCAGCCATGACATACTGGTTAAGCATCTTCCAAATACAAGTTAAAAAAAAGTTTTTTTTAAAAGCTTCATAAATATTTATAAAATTTGTAATACATCTAGCTCAAGCGAACAACGAACAACTATTATATTTTTTTGTATTAAAATGATGTTATCGCCTAAGTGACAATTGTTTTTCTTTGTTGATAATAAAAAAACCTAAAATATTTCTTAAACGTAGGTTTAATGCGGCTTTACCAAAACACCATTATGTTGTGTTAATGTTCTGTTTACCAGGTGATGCCGCGGTGAAACCAAGGATGAGGTTGGCTTGTATTGTAAATTATTGAAACCTTATCATGTCTATGTAATTAAAATGAGATTGTCTAGTTAATCCAGCTGAATATCATCTGCACGGTAGCAACTGGCCTAGTCCACGAACAGCAGGCAGGTATATACGCAGTACAGACACGCTCACATAATGTAAGTTACAGCACCTATATTATATACGCAAACCCCTATATTTTTGTCATTTATGCAGACCCCTGTATGTGGCTCCAACCAACGACAACTGAGTTTATTTATTTATTTATTTATTTATTTGTTGCATCATGTGGTTACATATAGGTGTTAACATATTAAATTCCCTGACATGTTTATGCAAGTAACTCGCGTAATACGTACACACAATGTGAGTTACACTGTAGCGACTGCGTCGGCTAACTCGCACACTAGCATTATGTAAACCAAGCTTAACGACCGAGGCCCAAAACTTACAATCTCTTATTACATTTCCATGAGAAACCACCAAATAATATAATCAAGTCTCCTTGTCCTGAACACTTCAGTAACGAGATCCTTTGAAGTCCTTCCATTAGGGCTAAAATTACTGGATGAATAACCGGACTGTTATTTTGTCCCTCGAGACACAAACATAGTAAAGGGGTTCCGACATTTTAATATGGAGCCAGGCATACCTACTTGTCCGCCATTTTGAAAAATACGCGATTTTGAGGCTGTAATGTTGAAACATATGTCAATAGACAGAGTAGTTACTCTGTAAGAAAAAAAAGGCAAAGCAAAGTATCTTAATCGGTTTCTCAGATAATTAAAAAGTGCAATTTTGAAATTACTTCATTTTAAATCATTGATTTTATTTTTTCTGCAGAAAACGACACTTTTTTTTGTGTTGTGCAAGAAAGTCTCTCTAGCGTAGTCGATCGTTTTTGAAGTGCCTAGATAAACTTATTTAAATAATTGTTTTCATCCTTAATAATACTATATTGAACACCTCTATAGATAAACAAACTGGTAAATAATTTGTTATTAACAACAATTATAATCAACGAAATAAAAAGGCATCAAAGCAGTACGCTTTACGAACAAGCTTTCGTGCACGTTAATATGACCTGTATTTGTATGGGGCGGGAATCATTACTTTGCCGTAACACAGTTTCGACTAGCACGGGAAGTATTGCATCTCCAACCGTTTAGGTACCGTCATTTTAACTTAAATAATGTACAAAACAGTTAAGGTAACATCATTGTTTGCTAGATTATTTGGAAGATATATGATTAATGAGTGAAAAATAGTGTTTATATTGAATTATAATTCAAAGTTTGCATAATTTTTGTAACAAGACACTTAATTATTTATGTACTAGCTGTGCCCCGCGGTGTTACCCGCGTTATAATGGATTTTCCCGCGGAATGACGTTTTCCCGCGGTAAAAAGTAGCCTAGGTTATTTTCCAGGCTCTAGTGATTCTGTGTACCAAATTTCATTTAAATCGGTTCAGTAGTTTTCGCGTGAAAGAGTAACAAACATCCATACATCCATACTTACAAACTTTCGCCTTTATAATAGTAGTAGGATGTACCTCAGCTATGTTTTGTAAAATGATAAATAAAGTATTCTTATTCTTATTTAGTAAACCGAAACTAATTCGTTTCTAAGTTGTCCAAGGTTCCATAAAAGTAAGTAAATGTTTTTACTTGTACTTTTTGATGGGGTCTAAGAAGACGCAGAGTCTTAGACCCTAGCATAAATGCCAATATCTGAGTTTACTTACTTCACTGGGTCATACGAAGATGCCCACTCGCTACACTCCGTTATACATAAATATTGTTAGTTTTATATTTAGCAAAAAATTAAAATGTTCTGAACTATTCACACAGCGATACCAAAACTTTAAGCAGAGCTTGTACTATGGGTAAGGGTTTGCGATATGAGGAGACGGCGGCATTATTCTTACGCCATCCATGCCCGTGACAAACTTTGTTACGTACTTATGTTTTACAGATGTTTTTGCTCACGCTAATATTTAAATCTATTAATTTATTGTTATTTGATTAATTATAACACGACCTTATTTACACGACCCAAGTGGTCGAATTTAGTGACACATATTCTCTTCAATCAATTCCAACTGACTGTGAAACCTATATTCATGCAAATAAAGATATTTCATTTCACAGAACATCCAAACACGAGTGCCTCAACAAGAATCAAACGAGCTACCCCTTGCGCTTTGTGGACCTTCTGTCCAAAGGTACTATATATTTCAATATGGTCATGCCTCTTAGAGGAGGCGCTAAAGAAATTTGAGTCAGTAAAACGTGAGGACCGGCAAATATGATTAAATTCTTGAATTTGAGACACCAAGGAAAATAAAACATATTACGGGCGGCTGTTCTGGTTACTTACCCCGTCCTCGCCCTTCTTCTTCCGAACAGAAAAGGCGATTTCGATTCTTTTTCTTTTGTTTGAAAGGTCAGTCAAGAGTGTTATTAGCCATATCACATAAAAGCCGGTTAAGCCATTTGTAAAATCCTAGGAGTAAAACATTAGATTTTTCATTGCTATTTGCGTTGCGTTGGGTATCAAATGAAATGTCATAAATTTTTTTTATTAAATGTTTAGATGAAATATATGATAATTTTTTTAGTCTATTTATATATTATATCTAACCAAGGGGAAGAGTTATAAAAAAGACAACGTCCAGAATCGTAATCTGCAAGCTTTTCGGAGTTCAAAACCGTGCACAGAACGTGGTCCTCATATTTAGAATACTCAACTTCCATTAGCACCTGCTCTACCTCTCCAAAAAGTAATATATTAGAAAGTGGCAGCTCTCGAACTTTACTCATTACATTAAGAGTAATGTTGATTTTCCCTCAAAGTTCCATGACGTACTTCACTTATGATTATGACATTATTACTTTCGAACTTTAATACTATTTCCTACAGAATATTTTTCGGATACTCGTTGCCCTGCCGAGTGCTTTTCGTGGTTATAAGAGACATCACGGTTATAAAGTTAAAATACTTCACTGCAAGGTTTAACGCACACGTATCACCACCACACAGATACAACCACAACACATGGTCGGGCGTAATTTGTTATAAAATTATAGGACTATTAACACGTACCATAATTTTAAGACCTTCATCATCATCATCATATTCCTGACCTTATCCCACATTACGTGGGGACACACAACATGTTTTCTGCTTCCGTTTCTCTCTATCACTATCTATCATAATTAAAAGTCCTTATCGACCACAAAAAGCTGCAGTGACACGATTCACTCGTAACCACTGCCTGACAACATTTGACGATGCGATGTGATTTGGGTGTGGTACGTGTGGGTTGACCCTAAGGAAATACATAAATCACTACATATTATAAATTCCCTCGCCGCACCTGTCTGTATGTTCGTGACAAACTCCAAAACTAGGGAACTATGTGGATTTTTATGTGGTTCTTAGCAATAGATATAATCATATTTTCCGCGGTAAACATTTGCTTGTGTCCTTTACTGGGGCTATACCGTCCGTCCGTGCCAAATTAGATCCAAATCGATTTTCCCTTGAAATCTAGTTTTTAAGTAATGTCTAAAAAATAATTAGTTCGTTATTTATAGATAAAAATTGTACAAATATTATTTTTTTATTCTTGCTACGAAAAAAACAAGTCGATACAGTCAATGCATTGAAGTATCGACGCAACACTTCCGTGCGAGTTGTACGAAATTTGTACGTCTTGATATTTCCTTATTAAATTGATAAAGTGTGGAATGCTCTACCCGAAAGCATTAGAAAGGTTCAGTCAGTATCTGTCTTTAAAAAAAGAGTTAAGGAATTCTATCTCCAGAAGTGCTAATTTATATAAGTACTTACGCCAAACGTAACGTTACTACTAAATTTATTTATTTATGTTTATTATGTATTTAAATATATATTTATATATATATATATTATATATATATTATATATATATACGTCTACTTATTTACTTATGTACTATACGTTTATACTATATTTTTATGATAATGATATTTAGATGATATTGTTATATTTTTAATATTGTACACCCTTACCTCCTTTCTATTTTAAGTAAAGTGTTTTCCATCCTATGGTTGCCTGGAAGAGATCGCTTTTTAGCGATAAGGCCGCCCATTGTACCACTTGTTTTTTATTTATTTTGTTTTACGTGTTTATGTTCCTGTTTTGTGTACAATAAAGCGTTTTTGTATTGTATTGTATTGATAAAGTGACTAATAGGCGTCCAGTATTTTTGGATGAGCTAACAGAAGGACAAGATACATATTTTTTTATGTTGTCATCATGCCGAGTCTCAAAATATATAATGTTTTTTCCTAAGATCCCAAACAAATTGAATAAATAATGAGTAAAATGCATTATGGAAAGCAAAGAGACCTCAGAAAAAGGTTTAATTTTTTAAAATATAATACCGTCTCTCAAAGTGTCTGAGGTACGAGTACCTACTTCTTGGAAGGTTGGCTTTTAACCCTACTGCCCTTAAAAGGAATATTCGCCCCTTTCAAAATATTTTTTGTGAAGATAAGAATATTAAGGCCTGTCTTTATTCACCTCTCAAATTCTACATCGAATATTTAGTTGATCTTTTAATATTGAAAAGCAATATACACGTGAATATAGAGGTACATACTGATGAGCAGGTAGTAACTTTTCTTTTTTTTATAATCTAAATTTAACATTTGAAAAACCATCGATTCCAAATCCTTATTGTCTTATAATAAGTAAAAAGTCATACTATTTTGAAATGTGCACGTAATGCGCTATCATTTGAGACCCCCACTCGAGTATATTTGCAGATATTCGGTTCTTCCACCCCAATTTCACTTTCTTTTAAACGGCTTAACTGATTTTCATCTTACAGAATATAGCGCAAAAGTCATCTTTCATACGCTATGATACCACATACACGTCAAACTTACCTCTATAACACCCCTTTTTGGTTAAATACAGAATTTACTCGCGAAATTAAAAAAGAGTTGATAAAGTTATAATATTTACGGTTACATGTTTTTACTTGATTAAAGTCATTTTTAAAATATGAAATACTTACGATGATTATAAAAGGAGTGAAGTAACTTGCTTTTTTGATAATTTGTTTATAATTCATCATCATTCTTTTGCCCCTATCCCACATTATGTGGGGTCGGCACAACATGTTTTTTTCCTTCCATTTTCCTCTGTCACTCGTCATCTCAACACTCACTCCTTTCTTACACATGTCATCCTTCACACAGTCCATCCATCTTTTCTTTGGCCTACCTCTTCCCACATATTCTGATTTTCATAAATGAACCCATATAATGTTTACAGGATTTCCTCATTGAAGTTTTTTGCAATAATTTAATTTTAAGGGTTCGTCAATATCTCTAGGTGAATGTTTTATGGCTACTGGAGATACGCCTTAGGCTGATAATTAAGTTAAGTTATAATTTCCTGATACCTACAACCGGAGCATCTTCAAGTCAAGAGTGAAAAGGTACCTTCTAGATATTTGTGATCCATCCTCGTCCACATCGACACTTACCATCAGGTAAGATTGTGGACGAACAAAGATCATAAAAAAAAAATATCTCCGGACTACTCACACAGCATCACCTAACCCCAAACTAAGCAGAGCTTGTACTATGGGTGCTAGCTAGGTGACTGATATACTACACAGATGCAGTTTTTTAACCGACTTCAAAAAAGGAGGTGGTTTCTTAATTCGACCGTATTTTTTTTGTAAATACATACATACATTTGTTTCCTTGTAATTTTTATTATAATTTAACTATTGTGTTAAATTATTACTATATTGTATGTCCAAAGTGGATCTAATTGTTGATACTCGATTTTATTTAAGATCTTCATGTACATGACACACAATTTATACAATAAAATTTTCTTATTCTTATTCTTATTCATATAATACATAGAAAACAAAATATGTATGTCGGAACAGGAGGCCTCTCTGGGTCAGGCATCGTAGGTTTTTAGGGCAATGAGCTAAATCACAACACCAGGTATAACAGGTTTTAATTTAATTTTTTTGCTACACAAACTAACACGAAATAATATCACTGATAGATAAACTAGACTACCCTGATCAATTCTAGATTTGATTATAATCGAAATCAAATAGGATTACACCGAATTTTAGTGATTCGCCGTGAACTTAGTGCGCAAGCGACCATTCCGTTCTGACAAGTGCCAAAACCAACATGGCCGCCCCGCCACCACAGTTGCGACGCTTCACTAGAGCAAAGCCGTTATCGGTATGGTATCGCTCCTATTCGGTTATTTGGTTATCCGGCGTTACTGGCGCGCGCCGTCATGTATATTACTACTTACCAAGAGCAAAATCACAGGCTGGTCCGAAGAACACATGCGCACAATCATTGTACGCGTCGATGGCTGATATGACCGCGTAGGCCGCGTCGCAATTCGTGACGTCATACGTCAGCCATTCCACCTGGATCCAAGAAGGCAGGACTTCTTGAACTGCCTTATCCAGCATAGCCAGGTCTCGGACTGGTTCCACCTGTGAATAACAGAGAGATCTTAATATAAAAGTTCGATTTTTTTCAATATTCGTATGGTAGGAGTGTATGCTATTTGTGTGTAATGCTTTTGTTTCGAATTTGTCCGATTAAACTGGGTCAAAATTGAGTCCAAAGGAATCAGTTTAAGACGAATAAATGAAGCTTTTAAGCGAGTTAAGAAGTAGTACAGCAAATAATTATAAATATAAAGCTCAAAAACTAGGCTGCAACGCGTTTTTTTTTTGCAAGGATGCATTTGAATAAACCTTTCAGTCCCCTGTATTTTATAAATGCTAAAAGTTTGGCGCTACTAATGAAATCCACATAATTTGTATCATGTTTCACACCAAAATCCATTTCTAGCAACATTAGGTACATGACGGGTCCAAAGCTGACATTACACAAATTCAGATTGACTTATAAATTCATAAACATTTTTACACTAGCTTAAAAGCAAAAACATTTTTTACACGGGATATTATTTCAGAATACTGTTGAAAATGAATATAAGAAAACATGTAAAACAAATAAATAATGCTGGACAATCTATGTACACAGCAACATCTAGCCCCGTGGTAAGCACTAAGCTTGTGTTACGGGTACTAGACATCTGATAATACTTAATATAATAGGCATATACATATAGATACTAGCTGACCCCAGCAAACGTTGTTTTGCAAAATGAAAAATAGATGTTGGCCGATTCTCAGACCTACTCAATATGCTCACAAAATTTCATGAGAATCGGTCAAGCCGTTTCGGAGGATCGAACATTGTGACACGATAACTTTATATATAAGATTTTTATTATACATAATGATACACCCAGACCAAGGAGAAAATGCTTGCAGAACATACAAACACTTTAACCCTCGGAAACGAACCCGCTACCTCTTGTGCCGCAAGCGGACCCTCGCCCACCGCGCCACTGAGGCCTTGGATTCAGGTGGAATGTAAATAAGCAGTTTCAAGAATATTTTATTTCAAAGGAAATATAAAAGGCTGCCTAAATATTGGGTACCCTACACATTGCATGCCGCTACGATTAATCCCTGAATGATCAAACGGTTTCACATTCGGGATGGGATGGGATATAACTACCTAATACCACAATTGCCACGTATGTAAACCCTATTCATTAATATGAAACCTCAGTTCCACAAATACTACCAAACCAGCCTTCAAGAGCGAGCCTTAGAGAGCCTTAATTAAATGCGAATATTAATGCGGGTTTGTGAAAACTTTATTAAGTAGCTTACGGCTAGGCCACAAACTTGACATACGAGTATAATTTTTTTATGCTAAATAAGACTTTATTTGACCATAATCCCACCTGATGTAAGTGACTATGTAGTCTAAGATGGGACATGAAGATCTAGAAGGTATAACTAAAAATAACTGTTATTGAACTATATTTAGTTGTATTTACAATTCATTGATTCATCATTACCTACTTCATTTAATATTTTTTTTCAAAAAAATGTTTAAATTTTTGATTGAGTCATTGACAGTCATTGTATTATTAAAAAATATATAATATTTTTGAAGTGAAACTTCTTTAGAATCGTTGTGATTTCAAACTGGATGCAACGGAAAAAACGTCAGGTAAGCCAATCTTCAACGCTAACAAGGTTAAGCAACGTTGCGCGACGCCAGTACTTGGATGGGTGACCGCCCGAACAAAATCTTTTTGCACAGTATTTTTTTTTGTTCTTTTTTTTATTCATCTCATTCTTTTGTCGATTTACTGAAGTTTCACTTATATCGTGTGTGAATCGCACACACACTTGTTTTATACAATTTTTTTTTAAATAATATTAGATTTAAATTTGAGGTAAGTTTTTTCTTTTTAAAAAAGTTAGAGCGGACGCATTCGCAGCTGAGCATTAATTTTAATATATGATTTTATGAAAATAAATGTCTAGAAATTTGTAGTTTTATCACCTCACCCAGTTTTTTTATTTTTTTAAGATGTGATTTAGGCATAATCCAAGTTTTATAAACTTCAATTGGGGTGTTGAGTCGTTCCATACCTCTTTTTATACCACGGTATGAATAGCATAAGATCTCTTTTAGTAGGTAGCTTGTTTGTGGAATTCCCGTCTGTTTGAACTTAAATTAGTTAAATACCACAAAATGTTTGTTCATTAAATCGTAAGAATAGCTTCGTTTGTCACTTAATTATTTCAGCACCGCCTTCTTCTTAACTGTAGTGGTTTATTTTATTGATATATGCGTAGGTAACCTCAAAGTGCTTCAAATATATGTATATTGCGATATTTATCAATCGCCGGGCCGTAATTTTCGAATAATTAGTTTGTGATGTTCAATACGATGTAATAATGTAAATATTCTGTTATTTACCGAGTGTTATTGAGTAATGATCAATTAGTTTATGCTTGTGATAGATTATAAATAGAAATAATAATATTATATATTATATATATATATATATATATTTTTTTTATACACGAGAGAGCATGGTCCATGTTTGGAACTATACCTAATATTTTTAAGAACTTTTTAAACAACATGATTACAATAAATATTTTTGAATTTGAATTGGTCACGTACCAAAGGCGATCGATTGTCTCAAATGTGCTAGTTTAGGTTCGTTTTATTGCCAAAATTGCATAACAATCTGCTGTGTTATTGATATAATGGCTCATCTCTTAATTAAAAATTGACTATATACGATTATATTCACATCGTTTAAGTAAATAGTTGGGCTGGCTGTTTAATACGTATAATGAAAAAATATCTAAGTATGTATGTCTTAATATTAAGTATATCATATATCTAGTACCCGTAACACAAGCTTTAGAGCTTACCACAATGCTAAATGTTATTGCGTGTAATGACCAGAAATATTTATTTATTTATTAAATGTTATACAGATGTATTCCAAAACAACAAACTAATAAACAATTTATGTGGGTAATTATCAGATTATAAGCTTAAAGTAAAATTACAAGGAACTATTGTCATTGGAAATCATTACAAAAAAGTAAAACAATTTTACGTAAAACTCGGTTTGTCGCTCGAAATTGCATTTAATTCAGAACGTGAGAGCGTCCAGATTGCCAATATCCGCTGAATGCTTTCGTTCTTACAGGAACGAAAAATGGCTTCTGGATTTCCACAAAATAAAAATAACCGACTTTCAGTTTGGAATACATTCAGCCGTTTTGCCGTGGAAGATAGAAAAACAAACAGCCACACACATTCTCCTAAATTTATTTTTATTACTAGTCCGACTCAATCCGTATATGGATTTTTTTTTTCTATTAATTTCATTTTTACAATGATAAACGTGTTTTGTCACATAAATCGCATTTTAGTCAGAATCTGAGCGAGTTTGGATTGTTTATACACACTGCATCTACCTGCTAACGAAAATTAATAATGGCTTCTTCATTTCCATGTTGTAAAAGTAGTTGTTCCTTGTAAAAGTTCTGTTTTACAAGCTGTCGCTAAGGTTAGGTACCTACAGCTTGTAAAACAGGAATTTTATAAGATGTCGCTAAGGTTAGGTAGGTACTACAAAAACAACATAGCCTCTCATTTTTACAGCGTATTTCAAAATAAATCGGTTTATATCAACTACCAAATCTCAGAAAATCTAATAACATTCAGTTATTACCTACAATGCTGGTTTGCCAAGATACATACATCAACTTAACCTTCTTTGGTCATAGGATAGGAATACAACAATTCGAATTATGTAAATGGATCACATACCTACTCAGTTTCAACATAATTAAGTCTGCAAAATCATAGGTAAAATTTGTAGCGTAACTGTATTTTTTTAAAGCTAGAATTCTATTATTCGAAAGAGCAGAAAAAAACTCAAAAATACTGTATACTCAACTTATTTTACGTGTTTTGGTGGTTAACCCAATTGAACCTGCAACCGACGATATGTACAATATCTATGCTATATGAATAAGAATAAGAATCATTTATTTTGTCACAAACATAATAATACAAAAAAAAACATACATTAACATTAGGTTATATTGCGACAAAAAAGGTAACCATTCAGCATAAGCTAGGGTTTAGTTCTGAAAATAACTTTTTGAATGGGATTAGTTACCTGTTAACGAATTATTAACTACTAACTTAGCGACAAAATATTATCAAGCGACAATTTTTTTATTTCCGCGCACGAACATTCAGTAGGGAGCCGACGACGCGACGCGGCAGATTATTTCGTGATCTTAACTCCTTTTATTGTCACAAAACTATAATAGTTAGAGATTATGATGTTAGGACGTTTTTTGTAGATAATGATAAGTTCTACAAAGTTGTTATACATCACTTTGTTATATATTCAATAGTTTTCGCAGCATTCGCGATTAAAGAAAGATTTTAGGTTCTTTTTTTTCACCATGGGTTACATTATCGGAGTTTGGTAAGGAATCATATTATTTCTGAAAACTAAATATAGCCTATGTCACTCAGGGATAGTGTAGCTTTCGAATGGTTAAAGAATTTTTTAAATCGGTGCAGTAGTTTCAGAGCCTATTCGAGACAAACAAACAAACAAACAAAAAATCAAACCTTTGCTCTTTATAATATTAGTATAGATAACAATACACATATTAAACACATTTTTTTATAAATAGATTTATTACATTGTGGATCATATAACAGATTATCAAATTTGGCTCTTTTCTGTCGGGTGATTACATCTTTTCTAAGGGTAAAGTATTTTGGATGTGATTCCACAAGCAAGCATATCTCTCTGATATACATGCAAGGTAGAGGTAAAACATTACACATTTTAAAAAGTGGTTTGCAAGAGTCACGGTACCAAGCTCTGTTAATCACTCTGAGGCATCTTTTTTGAACTCTGAAAACTTTGTCAACATCGACAGAGTTACCCCAAAGTAATAATCCATAGCCAAGCACCGAAGATATGTGGCTGTGGTAGGCTGCTAGAGCTGCATCGAATGATATGGTTTGGCGTATTTTTTTGAGAGCAAATATAAAACGACTTAGTTTTTGGCAAACACTGTCAACATGAAACTTCCAACTCAAATGCCTGTCCAAGTGTCCATAGTTATACCCAAGAATTTAAAATGCGTAACTTCATCTACTTTTGAATTACTATAAGAAATGTCAAGTGTTAGTGGATTAGTATTATATGAGTCAAATTGCATAAATTTAGTCTTGTTAATATTTTATAGATAGATTATTACTGTTGGTCCATTTAGCAATGTCAATAAGGGCAGAATTTAATGTCGATTGAACTAATTGTTTGTCAGTTTTAATAAGGATTGTCGTGTCATCTGCAAAAAGAATACATTTATGTGTTATACATTCTGGGAGGTCATTTATATATAGTAAAAATAAAATTGGGCCTAAAATACTACCTTGAGTACTTGATACTACCACCACGATTGTTTAATATAATATCTGATTTAAATGTTTGCTTTGCATAATTTTTAGTTTTGTTGTTGTTCGTTTGAGTGTAATAAATTATAAAGTTGTTTATTTCCATTTACAGAATAATACATCCACAGGGTAACCCAAAGGGTTCTTTCAAATTATTTTAATATATTCATTTTTTTTTAAACCCGTTTAATTTTTTGTTAATTTTAGTTTGTAAAGCACTGTTGTTGTTGATAATTTTTAGATTTTTAGAAGTTAGTTTGTTTTGTTCTTTATTATCAGAAGGTTCTTACGAAAGAAAAAATTAAGGAAATGGCGCGGAGAATCAGAAAATTTTAAATTACTTAACCACCATATAAAGATTGCGAATGTAACCTTTTTTAATGTAACCTTATGACATTTGACAAATAATTGACTGAATGCGTGCTTCAAATATAGTCAAAGAGGTTAACACTTAAGCAGTCGCTAAAGGGTCTATCAGACCCAGTCGCCCATTGTTTGCATGGTAACTATTGAATCTTAAGGATTGCAACATTGCCGCTCTTAGTACCTTCCGACGTTGGATTGAGACAGCGAATAAAAGTCGCAGCAGCCAGTTGACGCGCTGCGCTTGAGTGTTATGGACTTAAAAGGTGCTTATGGGTTCTTTGGACCCGGTAGCGACTATATACGTAAGTGATTTTTCATAACTTTATAACCCTTATTAATTATTTAAAATTTGTTTTTATTATAAAAAAATGGACACCAATAGGCCCTTAAGGTTATGGTATGTTGAAGAATGCTTGAACGAAGCAATAGATAATGAAGAATGCTCAGAAACAGAAATAAATTACCATGAAACAGCTTCCGAACAAGATGGCGACGAAGAAATGCAAAATACAGAGGACCTGAAGAAACTAGCTCCTCAAGGAGTCAAGTTGTGCAGAAAATTGAAAATTCCCTAAAGCAATATGTGTGAACTGCAATAACAATATTAATAACAATATTTGACTTGCAAAGTGACAAAATAAGGTATTTTGAGACTGTTGATTTTTAGAGAAGTTTTTTAGTTTTTTTACCAAATAATGATGGGTCTCTTATTGTGATTTGGAATAAATACATTATAGTAGTATTAGAAAAATAAAGAAACTTAATGTTATTTTCGTTATTTACTAAGATATATGATAATGATTAAAATGTGTCGTTAAAGTTAGTTGAATTTTAGTATATTTTTAGATTGCGTTTTTTTATGAATAAAAGTAATAAATATAAATGTTTAATACCATTTGTAATTTTATTTTATAATATAATTACCGTTAGGAAATATAAAATAACATTAAATTCAGTAATTATAGAAAAATCCAGCAATATTAAACTGGGTCCGGTGGACACGGTAGCGACTCCTAGCGTATCAAAACAGGGCGCGACTGCCCAAGTGTTAAAAAAAAATACAAAAATCTGCTCATTTATGGCGTCTAAGGCGGAACAAAGTTCGCCGGGTCAGCTAGTTAGTTATAAAACTTCATTTTTAGCCAATTATTATTAATACAAGTTTTATGTTACCGTTTAACTCAAAGCAAAGTGGTTTGATAAAAGGTATTCCGAAATACCTACAAAGGAAAATACACAACATTTCCGACATATGATATGGCTTACAAAAGGGTGCAGAATTGACGTTTGATAGAAATAACGTATTTATTGGCTGGCGTAAGACGGAGCAATATGCATGAAAAATACTACAAACCTATGTTTTGCTTTATCAATATGTATATATCTTTTATTATGCTCAAGCATCAAAGCATAATTTTGCTCAAAGGTGGAGCTTCAGTGCACTGTTTCGTCTTAATTTGTCGTTTGAAAGAAAAAAATACATGAAGGGTACAATTTTTATAATCTAACTGACGGTCTCATTATATTTTTTTGTAATCTACGCTATTATAACGCGTCAGCAAGAATAGTATTTCAACAAAGTTATTTTATCATAAAATACAGCAGCGATATAGGTTGTATGGATCTGAGATTTTATTCAACGAAGTCTATTCGATTTGTTTAATTCTAACCGACGACGCAAAAACGACTGTTTGTCATCAAAATCAAGTTTTTTCAGAGATATCTTAGCAGAGTTTTATATTTCTGTTAAGAAAGCAAAGTAGTTTGACGAAAGGTCTACAGAATACAAAGGAAAATACGAAAACATTCCCCGAAATATGATATGGCTCAGGGAAGGGCGTAGGATCCACGTTTGGCGGAAGGAACATTGTTATTGGCCGGCGCTGAAGCTGTATAGATTGTCAGAATTCCTAAAATACGAGGCGTGCTACAGATCAAATATCTACGAAACAGTTAGAACGCGGATTTTTTTAATATCTAATAATATTTGTTTTCTGAGATAACAGTTATTAAAAAAAAAATATATAAATAAATATTTCCGGACAATTCACACAACAACATCTAGCCCCGTGGTAAGCTCTTAGCTTGTGTTAGCTTGTGTTAATTTACTTTTAACATTATGACATAATAAATGTTTTTTATCTTTATAATACTTCATTTGACCAAGGCTGACAAAGCGGGTAGCTAGTTTTCATAAATTTGCTTTGTCTTAATTTTTACGACAGTGCCTATACTAAGCATGCAAATCTTAATTTGTTAAAATTTCATTATATAACATTTCAAGAAAACAAAATTCAAAAATACTCTGTGATGAATAAAGCAAAAAATGGTTTTAAACCATCCGATGTTTCGAATGTCTAAAAATCCAGTATAGCTCATAGCTAAAACACTTTTTGACTCAAATTTAATTTGTATAAAAAGGTTCCGAGGACCCTTTGAAAACCCCCTCGGTATTAGAAAAAAACTCATTACTATATTAAAATACTTTGTAGGGACAAATTCTTCATGGAATAGGATCAGCGTGGAAATGTTTTTACGACCTTACAAACTTGCTCTCTGGAATACTCGGCTCATAAATTTTACACCAAAGGGCTCCCGCGAAAACCCTGTCTAACCTCTGTATGGTAATTTCAAGATAAGGCTTTTAAGAATGAGCACTGAACGCTTTATAAAAACCCACGACTTTAGGTACAAGACAAAGCGCTTTTGTTTTTGCAATATTTGTCAATTATCTGTTAAACGGAGCAAATAATTAATCGACACCCTATTAACGTTCTCGCTGCTGGGACACAGGGACTTCTCTCTTTGCGAGAGAGATTAGGCTTTAATTCACCACGCTAGCCAAGTGCGGGTTGGTGAATAATATAGGGTACATAATTAGCGATCAAATTTCCTTCGGAATGAAAGTCGTGTGTGTTCTCCCACTTAGCCAACACAGCTTTTACAGAGCAAAGAATGGTGCAATAGAACCTATGATAAACAATAAAACGACTTTTCAAAATGCTGTATTTACTACATTAAATCGACTATTACTGTTATAAATATTATATAAAAATACTATTGTGTTTTGTTAGAATTTAGATTAGCTAATGTATTTGGGTTATCTGTACTAGATATTAAATAAATAGTTTTGTTTTGTTAATTTTCTTATTTGGTCATAAAGTACTAACCCAGGTGACATCTCATTTATTTAATTCGCAAACAATTTACATTGTGTCGGAAATTTATACTTAAACTTGTACACATCAAAAATACATGCATATCTATTGACTTACTCGTAAGTAAACCGGCCGAAATTTTAACTGAATCCGCTCAAATATTGGTGAAAGTTCGGTTTCAATAGGCTGGTCAGGCACACGCTCGAATATTTTTTATGTGAATTGAATATGTAACAGGCATTTATGAGAAACGTTTTTTGTGTTTAGATGTTTATTGTTTCCATCTTGATTTAATACATGTAAAATATCAAAATTCAAAATCATTTATTCCAAAGGCAAAATAAAGGAGCACTTAAAAGTTAACTTAGGCAATTCTATAGCAGAATTCGACTGCTTCAGTGGCGCGGTGGGCGTGGGTCCGCTTGCGGCGCTAGCTAGGTAGCGGGTTCGATTCCCGCTGAGGGTGAAAGGTTTTGTATGTTCTGCAAGCACTTTCTCCTTGGTCTGGGTGTTTAATATGTATAATATGGGTGGTATAATAAAAAATATCTATATATTATATGAACGACTATTATATTAAATATATCAGATATCTAGTACCCGTAAAACAAGCTTAGAGCTTACCAAGAGGCTAGAAGTTGTTGTGAGATATTAAAAAAAAAAATTGCCTAGTTTTCAAAATTAACTTATTATATCAGCTTAAAAATTAGCTATGACGCATCTGGCCTTAAAATTACCCTACTTCATTATTCAGATATACATTTCTTTTAAAACATTAGTAAAAGCAGCTCAAATATTGAGCGATCCTGACTTAATCTTGAATTAATTGATTGCATTATTGTGAGTCCCGAGCTAAGTACTTGAGCAAAGTCTTAAAGTCTTAAGATTAAAATTAACTCTCCTTAAGTTGATTGAATTATTCCACAGTCACCTGGCTAAATAAAATTATTACCACGTGGATTTATATTTAAACATTAAGTTAATATTACTAAGTTGAAGGGTTTGTTTGTTTAAAAGCGTTAATCTTAGGAACAATTATTCAATGTTTGATAGCCGAGGAAGGCTATAGGCTACTTTTAACTGCGGGAAAATACGACGTTCCCACGGGAAAATCCATAAACCACGGCATGGAGAGAAAAGCTAGAAATTATACGAGCCTACCTACTAGCAGTGTCCCGCGGTGTTATAATGGCATGGCATTTTCTCGCGGTAAACTATGCCTATGTCCATTCTCAGGCTGTAGAAAATCTGAGTACCAAATTTCATTTAAATCGGTTCAGTAGTTTTCACGTAAACCTTATTCACAAAGAGACAGACCGACAGAGTTACATTCGTAGTAAGCTTTAAGCTTGTGTTACAGATAACTTAATTTAATATAATAAAAAGCCGTGTTGGCAAAGTGGGAGGACACTCGACTTTCATTCCGAAGGTCGTGGGTTCAAACCCCGCCACGCACCTCTGGATTTTTTTTCTTGAGAAATTTATGTGCGCTTTAAACACGTGCTTTAACGGTGAAGGCAAATATCGTGAGGGAACCGGCATGTTCTGAGAACTTTAAAAGAGTTGGAAGAGACATGTGACATTTACCAACCCGCACTTGGCCAGCGTGGTGAATTAAGGCCTAATCTCTCTCGTCAAGAGAGATGTCCCTGTGTCCCAGCAGTGGGAACGTTAATAGGGTGATGATGAATATAATAGACACACATGTATAGATATTTTTTTACATATTACCCACCCAGACCAAGTAGAAATGCTTGCCGAACATACAAACACTTGACTCTTCGGCGGAAATCGAATCAGCTACCTCTTGCTACGCCCACCGCGCCGCTGAGGCAGTCAATATTAGTATGGATAGGTACAGATAATACTCACAGCTGATAAGCAGGCATCGTAATCCTGGTTCTTAGGAAGAAGAAGGGCCGCTCGAATTGTGCAATTATTATTGCCATCGCACACCTTACAGTCACGATGGTTTGGTTGCTCTCCCGTTCGGCAGTTCTGGGCACTACCGATTCCCAAAACACACAAAAATGCTAACAACACACTCATTCGGGTCAAACTTGTCGCACACGTTTTGGTCAAAGTTGGCACACACATTTCGGTCAAACATTGCACTCTCATTTTGTCACTGCACTTCACTTCACTCTAAGATAATGTGTTGTCTGTCTTTCTGTTATCCAATACTATTCGATGGTATCATCGAAGAATTTGGCCGGCTCTAAATGATATATCGTACGCGTCGCTACTATTTTTGCAACCATTTTGATTTTTCAAGGTAAACGTCCAATTTATCTGAAACAAAAAATGATAATTTGGTTTAACACACTAGAAAAAAAGACAGAGTTAGTAAGAAGGACGAACAAAAGGAATGTAAAAGGAAGATTCAGAATGATGGTCATATTCCCATAGCGCATCAAGAAATATGCTTATGAGTTAATCAGCCAAATTGTAAACATGACAAAATAACTAAAAATTGCAGATCATAATTTTTTTTCAAATAAAAGTCAAATTAGCGATACTTTTAGGTTACTTCAAATGATTTTGACAAAAAAAAATTTGCAAACAATAAAATATTCATAAATAAAGCACCTGGTCAAGTGTGACGTAACTATAGATTTGAGGGTTGAAGATACAGACATGGACCTAATAATAAATTATCAAACAAGCGAGGTGGAAGACAATTTTACTATCATATTTCAGCTTCCAAGTAAACAAACAATAAAAATTGTTTAAAACTCAGAAATCATAAATTTTATAATTGTAGCTACGGTAGACAATGCAGGTGCTGCAATGTAAACATAATAAGATTTATAACTAACTACGACGGTTATCAACACTATTAAGATTTATAACGGGATATTTACTATGATTGATTGTCTTTCGAGTTTCCCGATATTTCGGCACAGTTACACAGGTAAAACTTAGTTGAAAAATAATTGTAAAATCCCCCGACTATAAGAAGTTACGTAATGAATTTATTAAAAAAAAAACAAAAAAATCCGTCAGAAAAGGACTGCCATCTCTATTACTACAAAATTATAAATAAGAAATATAGTATATAGGGGTGCATAAGTATGTCAGTAGGTACAGTACAGGTATTTTGTAGTAAATCAGTATGTGCAATGTCTATGCATTAGATCTTAACATTGGGCTAGATGTCGACTTGAGGATTGCCTAGCAATATTTTTAAATTAAATAAATCTCATACTCATCTCAAGGACTGGATTTGATTTAACATTAAGAAGGGAAGTCTGGAAAGAAAGTAGGGAGGCCTTTGCCCTAAAGAGGGACATAACAGACACGTTAAAAAAATCACGATCAAAATATTGCCTCCTGCTCTAGGCGGGAGCTGAGCAGCTTACATTTGCCGCCAGTGGAATATATTACAATCTATCATACAGAAATACTCAAACATAAAGTTTAATATCGTGGCTTATGAGAAGTTTGTAGGAGCCTACGCTCCTACAAGCATAATGATAAACACCCCTTTTTTACATATAAGCTGTTTCTTTTACAGATAGTCTTAGGTATACAATGATTAGAATATTAGGTAATGATTAGATCCGTAAACCCAGATCCGATCACCTGACCAAATTTCAAGGCCAATCTGTTCAGCCGTTTTGCCCTGAAAGACGGACAAAAAAAAGACACGTAAGTACATAATTATACACATTCCCCTTCATAATATTAGTATGGATTTATAAGCGTAACAGAATACTTTGAATGATAAGAAATTCAACATCATAAATGGACTGTATCAACTCTTATAAAGATATTTCTTTTTTCTTCTTCTGGCAATCACCGCAGGGCAGTTGTCATTTACAACATGCATTTTAATTTTGTAAGAAATAGGAACGCACAAAACGAATGAATATTGTTTTCTATTCTATAATGAAAAAGACAAGTTTTTAATGGTAAACCACTTATGTTTTTTGAATCACCGTTTTAATATTTAATTGTTTTTTATTTTATTTTCTCTTGAATGTAGTCTAATGTATAATGTAAGGCTGGTGCATATTGTAATTAGTTATAGTTCAGGTCTCCACGACATATTGTATGGGAGCTAGCAACGTTTAGAAAGTAAGAATTTTAGCCCAGTTAAATTTTGTGATATAGCAAGAAGGACCCGTCCTTCTCTTTCGATTGGAGTCTGGGCTATTCTGGGCTGTTAGTTTAATGTACGCTTATCCTAGGAACAGATTGATTGCTCATCGTTTTTGATAGTTTTAAACTTCATAAGTCTGACTACACTTTTAAAATTATGTTAATCTTTATGACACAGCGATTGTATGCATACTTAAAGCATAAAATTATTCATCATATAGACCTCCGTTTTTTTATAGATAAATATAAAGATGGTTTTTTACGCCAGACTATAACTAAACAAATGCTCCAATACATTATGTCTGTTTCTTAAAATTACTTATAATTAAAGTAACAAACAAGGAAATAGTTAGGTAAAGTAATTCACACCACTTCTGGTGGTCTTTATTTAACTAGTACTAGTCTTCTATATAAAAAAAAATGAATTGTTGTTCGTTAGTCTGATTAAAACTCGAGAACGGCTGGGCCGATTGAGCTGATTTTGGTTTTAAAATGTTTGTCGTAGTACAGGGTAGGTCTAAACGGTGAGCAAATAAGGAAAAATTGCCGGGAACTTTTTTTACCCGTGCGACGCCGGGGCGGGCCGCTAGTTATAATATAGAAATATCTAATCTACCTATTGTACAATACGATTTATAGTTTCAAAATTCTAGTAATCTATTTATTTATATGTCCCGAAACATCAGTGTAAAATAAACGTAAAAAAAATTGCCTGAAACTTGTGAAAATGTCCAGAAATTTCGACTTGTTATTACGTGTAACATTACGACACGTTAGATGCACTTCACTCAAAGGAGAATACTTACTTTATGTGCTACGTGTGGTAGTGATATTGTATGAGAGGAACTCGACACTGAAAAGCCATTTGACACCTTAATGGATGATCCTTAGCCTCATTTATAGGCCAGACGCTGCGTTACGCGGGCGCGTGCCCATTTTCATACAAATGTGCGGGGTCTGCAACTTTTGGATTAATTTACTTAGGTCAAAAAACTTACATAACACATTTTACATTCCGGGCTGGGTCAGTGCGTGAAGCGATTTTTTCGTGTTTCGTAATGTGGTCTGGAGAAGCCATCTACCTTCTAGGTCTTCATATCCCATCTTAGACCACATCGTCACTTAACATCAGGTGAGATTGTGGTCAAATGAAGGCTTATCGAGCATAAAAAAAAAATATATATACCTACAAATATAATACAATACAATATTATTAATAGAATTTCACATAGTTTGGTACGTAAATGGGTCACCAATCAGCATTATGCTACAGGAGCTAAATAAGCAGCTGAGGCGCAAGTCGCGCGCGGCGTTATTAGCCGTAACACCTTACAATAAACAAATAACACAAAATAAAAACTGAATAAAATATAAATTTATTCACATTATATATTTTTTTTCACACAGCATCACTTAACTCCAAACTAAGCAGAGCTTGTACTATGGGTGTTAGGTGACTGTTATACGACACAGATACATTTTTTTTTTGTAAATACATACATAATTCATAGAAAACACCCAGACCCGAAACCAGAAATTGTAAATCGTACAAAATCTGGAACCCGCAACCTCCTGCGCCTCAGGCAGACGCTCGCCCACCGAGCCACGGAGGTCGTCAAATTATATTATAAAATAATTTTAAGCAACACAGCTTTAAGCTACAGCTACAGGTGACAGAGTTCCAAAAAGTTATGTTTCAAGCTCTATGAGATTAAATGATTTTTATTTTATAAAAGGAAGAACGTGTATATCGGTTTACCTGACCTTGGTTTGTTTACAATTATACCTTTTAATGATAAATAGATAGCAAAGCTGTCTTAGTTGATTTTATTTTGTCCCTTTCTAACTTAATACAAAAACTATCAAATATCAAAGTGTGTGACAAGGACAAACGAATGCTAACGACATTTTTTTTATTAAAGATTAAGTTGACTATTCAATGAGCATTTCTATTTAAGACTAATTATTCGAAACTAAATAAATCATGTAATTTGTACAAGATTTTAAAAAGTTCGGCTTCGGTGTAAAAGAAAATATGCATTAACAAAGTTCGCTCGGGAACTATTGGACTAATTCATACGAGTCTCAAATTAAAATGGTCAAATTATTTGCGAACTAGGCTCCAACTGTCATAAAATAAAGAGCGATTCATCAAAATTTTCACAGTTGTGTTAAGTTATTTATTACAGAACTTTTTCGCCGTGAACGCAAACTTATTACAAACTTCACAGAATATAGTTTGTATGTTTGTTGTTTAGGATGTCTGACGTCTCACAATGTTTGACTAGCAAGTGACAATTTGTATTCCGGTATCTAATTCTATAATGGACGCAAAACGGCGTTGAACTAAGTAACATAAATTCTTTATTGTACACAAAAAGGATACATTAAGGTTTATTAACAATGGTCATGTACAAAGGCGAGCTTCAACACAATAACATCTAGTATTTTACTTTATAATTTTATTTAACTCGACACTGGCAAGTTGTCGCTTCAAGCGCAAAGTCTAATTACAAGAAAATGAACTAATCCTATAATGTTCATTAATTTTTAACAGATGTAGGAAAAATAGCTTCATGAAATTATTTTTAGTATATGCTTCGTATTAAAAATCGTATTTTGTTTGTGGTTATGATGAAGAAAAATAAACGCATGAGCTTCGACAAGCTTTGAGTAGTAATTTAAACAAGATTATTTTATTGTTACCGGCTAATTCCAGTCACGACTTACGATAAATGGCCCTAAAAGTGTTACCAACTAATATTTTTACAAAACGAGAAACTCCAGGCCGAATCTACAACAACACGGCTATTTCTAATTGCATACTTTGTTGAATTATCTCCGCTATTAATAGAGCACCTTGAGAACATCAAATAGACGCTGACGAATGACGGGGCAGCTATTGATGCTGTGCATATCTCAGTGGAATGGTATTAGAATCAAGTTTACATATCAAAGAGATCTATCGTCAAATCCATCTTCGATATATTCAGGAAACACCGCTGTTATAGCTTTCTTAAGGTACATTAATTAATACCCCATTATAAATAAATCAAATAAAATGTTTTTTATTTCAGTCAACATAATAAGTCCGTAGTTTATTAGCAAAAACTAAAGATAGGTTTTATTCTTACATTCAAATAAAAACTTGTACTTAGATTGCATTACAAAGCGGATTTTTCGAAAACTATTTTTATTTAGGTATTGATTCTATGTATATGTTATAAACAAAAAAAAAAACTATGAAACATGATGTCTAAAATAAATTAAATGCTTTGTTTTCATATTCTTATGTTTTCAGCCCTTACTCGTCCGTAGACCGAATTTTTTTAAACCCCGTATACAATATATCCCTAGCCGATTTCGGCTACAATGACCAAAGCTTTTGTAATAAAAAAAAACTAAAATTACCTGTTATGTGATGCTGATGACATACGAAGAGAGATGTTTCGCTATAAACTTATTAGTTGAGACTCCAATCGGAAATGAAGGCACACGTTAAACAAGTTAGGGTCTCCAACTCAAAGGGTACTTTCAATTTACGCGTTTCGTGACGTAAAGAGGTGTTTTACATTCACGGTGAGGTAGTGGCATGTCGAACATACAAAAATAATTCCTGCTTTGCACATCTTGAAAACAATAGAATGTATGTACGACGTACGTATGTATTATTTATTTATTAATTGCGACTTTAAGAAACCGCATTGAAAACTATAGAATCTTAAAGTAATATCATCAGAATTTGGCTTTCTACTATTTATTATTGTTTTAGATATTTCAAGTATGTAAGTATTTGTGTTTGTAAGGACCTATATATGAGTATCTTAAAGTCAAGAGTAAATAGGTGCCTTCTATATCTTTGTGATCTATCCTCGTTCACATCGACCTACCATGAGGTGAGATTGTGGACAAACAAAGATCTTTCGTCCATAAAAAAATATTTATAATATATGTCAGTTGTTTCCATTTACAACAATTCAAGAAAATACGATATTATCCTTTAAACGTTATTAGGTATTAAATAATAAAAATTGTCTCAAAAGACCAACCCATCAAAACTCCAGATATTCTTAACAAACAAGATATTTTTTTTACCATTTTGAGCAAGGATTCAGTTTTTATATAGCTAGGTATATCAGAATTTTTAATATCATAATATAAAATTATTTAGTGTACACACGCTTAACCCTAAAAGAGTTTTCTGACACATTTATATACAAAGAGAAAAGAAGGCCTCAAAAAAGCTTTTCGAATTGATATTTATCTTTGCTCAAACATATTAGCATTCTGACTTGTGGAAATTTATAGTCTTTGGGGATTGTGTGCTGAAAACAAGGTCCATATCATCAATAGTAATAAATTGAATGAGAGTTTTACTGAAGGATATATTACGAATATAGATAAACTTATCAGTAACTGGCTGCCAAGAATCCTTATTTAACCCCCGACCAAAAAGGGGTGTTATAAGTTTGATGTGTCTGTCTGTCTGTCTGGGACATCATTGCTCCCGATGGAGCGATTTCAATCTAGTTTTTTTTTAATGAAAGGTGATGTTAGTATCAATATCTAGTATAGAATATCTACAATCTCTGGTTTCGGGTCTGCATGTTTTCTATGTATCATATGTATCTGTGTAGTATATCAGTCACCTAGCTAGCTCCCATAGTACAAGCTGTGCTTAGTTTGGGGTTAGATGATGCCGTGTGATTTAGTCCGGAAACATTATTTATTTATTTTTGTCGGTAAATATTCTGCAAACACATTTTCCTTTCTCTGCATTATTTCTTTTACGGACCAACACAAAGTCATAGTCCAAAACAGGGGAATATCGGCATATTAGAAGAGAATTTAAAAAGTCGGCATTACATTAGTTCATATTTGATGTTTTGGCAAAGGTGGTACAATGACGAAGTCGGCATTGAGTACCACAGCTCTCATATACCTAATATTATATAATCAAATTATTTAGTTTATATTTTATTATTTTACCAATTTGCAACATCCTTCGTTTTTAGTTTTTATTTAGTCCATCCAAAGGTTGTCTGGAAGAGATCACTTTTAGTGATAAGGCCGCCCATTGTTACACTATTATTAAATGTATTTTATTCTTAAGAATTGTTCTGTTGTATTATACATTTTTGTGTTTCAATAAAGAGTATTGTATTGTATTGTATCATAATAATATAAAATGTTTCCGTCTTGTTACCCGCCTTATAATGGATTTTTCCGCGGTATAAAAGTATTTCTCGATAAATGGGCTATATCATCATCATCCTGCCCTTGTCCCACACTATGTGGGGTCGGCACAACATGTGTTTTTCTTCCATTTCCCTCTATCACCCGTCATCTCAGCACTCACTCCTTTCTTACACATATCTTCTTTCACACAGTCCATCCATCTTTTCTTCGGTCTCCCTCTTCCCACATATCCATATATATGACGCGGAAATAACTTTACAAACCAAACCAGAGTACCTCTTGAGATAAGTGCCATCAAACAACCAAACAAACTCTTCAGATTAATAATATTAGTAGACTAATTCTTCTCGCACATCCCTAACAAATTATAAATGAAATTCGTTCCTCATGATTTACTCTTCTTATTCCCACGAACAGTTCAGTAGTTTTTTAGTTTATCTCGATCGTAGGGTCAAACAGACGCGGGGGACTTTTATTTATCGCGGGGGACTTTTATAAATAAAAGTCCCCCGCGTCTGTTTGACCCTACGATTAGAATTAAAATTGATATGTTTATAAAATAGATTTTGGTAAAACAAATTTTAAGAGTAGATTGTATCCTTCCGAGAATATTCTTTCCGTAAGGCTGCCACCGATTTGCGACCACCGACCGCCTACGTGCCTCACTGCCCGCGCCTTGACATCACAAATATAAATAAATATTGCCGGACAATCCACACAACCACATCTAGCCCCGTGGTAAGCTATAATTTGTGTTACGGGTACTAGACATCTGATATACTTTATATAATAGACATACATAGAAAGATATTTTTATTATACATATTAAACACCCAGACCAAGGAGAAAATGCTTGCAGAACATACAAACACTTGACCCCTCGGCGGGAATCGGACCCGCTACCTCTTGCACTGCAAGCGGACCTCCGCCCACCGCGCCACTGAGGCAGTCAATATACAAATGCAGGCAATATATGATTAAATTTTGGAGGTTTTGTATGTTCACGTTCGTAAGTGGTAACCCTCTGAATCCTTACACGTGACCTCCGGGTGGTGCTAAGAACAGTCTGGTGGTAGGCTTCGGCCGCGGCTTGTCACCACCCTCCGGGCTGGGTCCAGAGCGTGAAGCGATTTTTTCGTGTTTCGTAATGTGGCCCGGAGAAGCCATCTACCGTCTACCTTGGGTCTTCATGCCCCATCTTAGACCACTTCGTCACATCGTTTAAATCAGAAGAGATTGTGGTCAAATGCAGGCTTATCGAGCATAAAAAAAAGCATTGGTCATATTTTGCTGCGAAGTTATTTTAAAACTGCGATATCTCCTAAAATATTCATTGAATTCAAATAACGTGTACGACAAATTGTGTTTTAAATTAGATTTTGTAATGAATAACGTATTTATTTATTTAGATACGCATTAATACCATGTTTAAAAACACATTCGCAAGAACCTAGTACATTATCTTAGTAACCATAAAAAATGTTATGGTGAGTCAACCTTAAAAGATAGATATATGTTGTCGCGGACTTTTTTTTGAGACATTATAGAGGGGAACAATGATGATACATTCTTTATTGGTGCTCCGCTCCTAAGTATTATATCTAATCTGTGGTATTATTACTAGCGCAACGATATATCCTATAGCATACCTCAATGAATGGGCTTTCTAAAACTTTTAGATTTCTTCAAATCAACAAACTGGCTGCTTAGCTAGAGCGCGTATTCCTCAATTTTATTTTCATTTAAAAACAGAGTTTTACTTTGAAATGATCACGTATCAGTTTGCGAAACAGCGCCGTCTTCCGATAAATTCATAATCTCAAGTACTCCATTTTATCATACATTGAGAGCAACCGCGTCCATTGTTCAGATAAGCAGTTTCTCTCGGATTGCCTCAGTGAATGAATCATGAAATAATGCTCGACGCTTCTGAATATTATTATTATTTTTTATAAACCTGTTGAGTAATGTGTACCTTTCCTGTCTTTATGTTTTTACAAAGTGATAAACCCCCTTATAGGTTGAAACTAATATTCTAAATATGTGTAGCAAAAATTAAGATGAAGTAAGGCTTACTAGCGACATGTGGGTCTAAAATAAGCTTCTTCCTTTATACGCATGGACGTGCGGACCGAAACACTAACCTTGCCACTACGCACACTTGCAACTTCTTACATCCTCGTACTAGCGACATCTAGTACAACATCCTAGAATTATTTGACTCCTATAGCTTTCATGCCTTCTTTGTGAAAATGTAGAGGATATATCAGAGAATAGCCAATTCCACGATTCAGATAACTAAAAGGGTTCGATCTTTTAGTACCTATGTAGTCTGGCATAACAACTACTTCGCCATTTTGAAAAAATCTTGATTGTACGGCCACTGATAAAACCCATGTCAATCGACAGAGTAAATGTTTACAAACAAAAATTGTTAAGGAACAAAACCTCTAAGTTGTACGGTTTCTGAGATATTTAGGTTAAAACAGTAAAAAAATTACACTAAGATATCTCGAACACCGTATGAGGTAGAGATGTGATAATATAATATTTATAATAAATCATTTATTTCAGGCATCTAAGGCCAATAGAAACATATACCTTATATAGACTAACATACATAAAAATATAAATCTTACTAACTAAAGTGTCAGCATCGTGGATCATCTGTTACGGCGGTGTCGCAGTGTAGGCGACCGATGAACCGTCGAAAACTTGAACCCTTGCGGCCAAAACTGCTCATTCAGGAACGTCGACAGATGTTGAGTTGGAACCCGCACCATAAATGAACCGAAGCTCTAATTACTGCGAGAATCCTACCTTTCGACGCGAACCAAAAATGCAGTCTTGGTTCGGATGTATTCCACCACAGCCTCGGAGTTCACGGTGTGCGAGACATGTGAGATGTAGATTTGCGTGGTAGGTACTTCCGCTCGGAACACAGAGTTTCGGTCCGAGGGCCCAGTGCCGCACTGATTGCGGCCTTTAGGTTTACGGCACTTGCGAACAACCACGGCATAGCCCTCCGCGTCACATGGCGCCTTCTCAGAAGCCGGCGTAAATACCTTAGAACTTTTTGTTTTTAAACATTTACTCCATCGATCCAAAATAAACCAGCAATATAACGCATGTACAGTTGTTCGCATCAAGCCGATCGATTATTTTCGATAATCGATTATTTATAAATAAATACTGTGCTGAATTATCTTGATAAAACAGCTGTTTATCACCAACTCCGTTGACGACTATAAGCGCAACCAGCTATTAGTTACATGGTCCTAGCGCATGCAAGCCTTATTGGAATATACATATATATATTATCATAATCACCAGACATGTCTGCACTGAACAGACAATTCCATAATAATACTATCATCATCTCCCTGGCCTTATACCACATTACGTTGGGTCGGCATGTTTTTGCTTCCATTTCCCTCTATCAGCCGTCATCTCAACACTAACCCTTTCTTACACATGTCATCTTTAACGCAGTCCATATATAATCCATCCATAGTAATATTATAAATGCCCAAAATTAAAACAAATTTTAAGTGCAGCTCATGCATTCATGAAAAGTATTAATTCCATTTACCTTAAAATGGGCTCACAAAAGCATAGCCCGAAATCAGTGACGTTCCGACGATGGAGTAAGTTTAAATGACTTTATTAACTTGTATCCTAAATGATTTGAAATTGTTTACTTTCGGAAAACCAACTTAAACCTTAAACCAAGTTGAAGATGGAAATCAAAATATCAGTAAACTAATTAAGTCTCTTTCAATATTTTGATTATCATAACACTTTCGATGACATTAATATCATAGAGACATAAACACATCCAAAATCCGGTCCAATAAAGTTATTTTCCACGTGATAACAGTTTATGAATCATTAATTTAGTTATAGACCACTTGGCATTTGAGGGCTTGATAATGATAACTTTATCAATAACCTTATTAATTTCGCTATCAGCGTGAGCTGCATTTTTTATAAGATTTATAATAGTCACGTGCTGTAGAGTACCTACACAGAATCAACTCGATAATAGAACGGCTGAATGCTATCACTATGATTATCAATATTTTATAAAATAAAGTCATCCGTTGCGTCTGTATTTTAACGATAATCTGAAAAAAAATATGCGACGAATCGAGAACCCGTACTATAAGCTATGCCGTGTAACCGTACCATAAGCGGACAAAGAATTGTGTCCGATTCTGAACTGACGATATAGTACGCGCCCCCCGAAAAATATTGTCTTCGCTCGAATACTTCGCGTTGCAACGATGTACCCGGCCACACACAACGCGTAGACAGGAATATTCGCCGTAAGCTAATATAGCCGCACTATGCCAAGTAAATCAATGTATTACGATGCTGATTAATAAAATCATTCATTTATTGCTGGTAAGTATGGTACAATATACTTAATCTAATAATTTGTTTCACCAAAATACATTGGCATGCAAATATACAATTAAAATAATTATAAAATACAACTAATTAAATTATTAAGTTAGTACTCCGCACACACACCAGCTTTCCGGTTAATTACGATTAAATGACTTTCATGTTTACAAAATCTTGTTCAATCCGCATGCGTTCCAATAAATATCTATTTGGAACCTACGTGAATAATCTGTGACTAATTTACTTAAGCTTATTGTGTGAAGTAGTTTTTTAAAACAATACTGATGATTGAAAAGTACTAAAGAAATTGTAAAATGTTAATTAGGTACTTAGCCACTCAAACGTCCAGCCCCGCGAAACTTACACACCGTTCAAACGTCCACGTCGCCCCGCGTAAACGTTTTTGGCGCCGCGAGCGCGTCCCATTTTTTACATAAATGGGCATATCTTCCTAACTGCTACACTTACGCTCAAAATAAAAATACCACAAAAAAGCTAAAACTATACGCAATCAATAAATTTATAGATTTAAGTATTAAATGAATCTTAGGGGTCTCAAAAAAAATCCTAATCTTGAAAAAGTAGCTTAAAAATTCATATTTTTTTTCTGGAATGGATTTCATTGGTTTTAATTGTAGTTCTTCCTAAAAATGCATATATATTATTAAACTAGATGATACAAGCTATGTTTTGATACCAATTAATCACTACCTTTCCTTTCAATAACTACCAGAATAAACCAAGACAAACCACCTCTTGCGTAGCAACTGTGGTGGCTCGGCGGCGAAACACAACAAACAAATCTAAAATACTCGGTTGTTTCATTATATTTTGTTTGTAGGAGTTTATTGAATTAAGTTTTATTAATTGTGTCTCCATTACAAGTATTACTTCTTGAAAATATTCATGGATAACTTCAAAAACACGATTATAAACATGAAAAAGAAGCTTGAAATTCATAAAATTTTTCGTTCTTCCTGGATTTCATAGGTTTTATTTGTAGTTCTTCCAAAGATACATATATATTATTAAACTAGATGATACAAGCTATTTATTGATACCAATTAGTCACTACCTTCCCTTTCAATAATTACCAGAAAAAAACAAGACAAACCTCCTCTTGCTGTGACTATTGTGGTGGCCCGGCGGCGAAATCCAACAAACAAATCTAAAAATCTCGGTTGTTTCATTATATTTTGATCGTAAGAGTTAATTAAAATATGTTTTATGAATGTTATCTCCATTAAAAGTAATTATTTCTTTAGAATTCACTGAATCACTTCACACACATGATTATCAACCCGGCATGCAACAATAACATGGTCATTGATGTCGAACAAACATTTTTTCGTAATTATTATTTTATCGGACAAAGTTTAATCGTAAACAATCTTATAGAATGATTCTTGAGGATTACATTGATATATAACACTAAGTAAATAGGGCAAATACAACAATAATAATTGCATTATAAAACACACGCGCGTGACTCACAATGTAAACAAACAAGTCCAAAGATAACAAATTTTTTTCTCAAAGTTTTTGTTGCCAGGTATGGTTTTATTGAATCGGAATAGATCCGAAATTTATTTTGCTCTATCTAGGAACAATTTCGGGCAACTCTATGGTATTTAAAGGGAGAACTACACGAAAAAGTCTGCTAGGTCAGCTGGGCCACTCTGGTTGCCTGAACGTTTGACGCCATATTTTTTGGGCAACCAATCGGGCCCTGAACGTTGACAATTTTTTTATGTTTGTCTCACCTTTATACTAATGCATCATTATAATAATATTTTCAGTCGTAAGACGGCCATTTCTCACATTATAAATTTCTCTCATAGATTTCCAGTTGTTTCAGTTAGAAGCGGTTTACATCTACAGTGAAACCGCAGCATTTTAAATCTCTCCGCCTAAGTGATTGAGAACATCGGTCAACCATTAAAGAACTTCGGATCCCTATGGACTCATCCCGGTGGATATTCATGCTCAACTAGGTACCATTACTTTACAGTTATTATCTAAATATTAAATTACAAGTAAAAATCATATTTCATTTGAGACCCCACTCAAGTATATTTACAGGTATTCGGTTCTTCTTTCCCACTTTCACCTCCCATAACGAGTTAGACGATTAATATCTATATAAAAAATTTACGAGGTCAAAAGTCAAAGTCAAAGTCAAAACGTTTATTTCCTTAGAAGCCTATGCTTACATGGACAAAGGAAGGAATAAAGAAACCGAATTTTTAACATAAAAAAGGTCACGATCCATATAAAAATGTCGAATTATAATAACGACGCTTTTAAACGGCTCAAACGATTTTTATCAAACATGTTTAAGAACACTCGCACAAAAGTCACCTTTCATACAAAAATTAATTAAAATGAAATCGTTTCTTCCGCTCTTTCAAGATGCTACAGACTACAACACGTCAAACTTATAACATTCCTCTTTTTCTTTAACATAACGAATATCGCACAGAACTTACTACGTTGGGTTTTGGCGTAGCTATTAGACAGTTACGGGCGTTATTCACCAAAATGTTATTGTGACAATGACGCCAGCGATTAAACATGATAAATAGGTACTCGTATCTCTTCAAAAGTTTCTGTCTGAATGTACGCTTTTATGAATGCTTTGAAATGTGGAAACCTTTTGTGTCCTCGTCTATGGAATATTTTGTGTCCCATACCAACATGGCGGGGAAACTGGGGCATTAGAAGCTGTTTACGATTCCGTTCTAATGTTTAATAAATATTTTCTTAAAATAAAAGAAAACTGAACTCTGATTTTCTCAATTTGACATCACTGCCGAACGATTTAAATGTATATTTTTAGGTATTTTATTATTCATATTTTACAAAACATGATCCTACAACGTCCCTGATTTTCTATTTCATGACCTGTTTCACCATCCCGAGTAAAATTAGAAAATGGTAAAATATAGAGCTATTTCGCTCCGTCACATGTGACAAAGAGTAGATTGCTCTGGACGTAAATAATCACTGGCACGTATTATTGACATTACTAACCATTCCTAGTAAACTCGGATTTTGTAAGTGAAATAAGCCCTTACATTTATAACGTTTTACAAAGACGAGTGATAATGTCAACGCAAATTAATACGTAATTATTATGTTTGTTATAATTGTTAGGTGTTCTCCATCTTTTTCTTACCAAACATAAGTATGGAAACATACTATACCGAAATTACGCAAATGAAATCCTGATTATAGAATTATTGACACACTATGCGGAAAAAATTGTTAATAATAATTTAATATATGTTATAAGGATGTTAATACTATGTTGTTTGCAAGTATGTATGTACCTTTTAACTGTGATGTTATGCCACCAATTTGAGCATTCTGAAATACTGAGGTTCGGAGACACAAAAGTTTACACATGTATTGTAAACTTAATTTACAATACATGTTAAAATGTATGGCAGAGCGAGATTCCTCTAACACATGTATTTATTTTACTTAAAAGAGGATCTCAACCCTTGTTACTTTATATTAGTACTTTAAGTTAATGATTAAATTATTTGATTGAAAATAAAATTTAGAACAACTGGGTAACATCTTTTTCACTTTAATATTTTATATAACTTGACAACAATTATATAAAATATAATAATATATATAATTATAAGGAACTGAATTGAATTGAGTTTGGAAATAAAATTTAATAGCTTAGGCTTGTTAATTATCCGTACCCTGTAATATTTATTTATATTTAAACTCTAACAGCTCCGTCATAAGTAATCGGCATACAGGATTTTATTAAAAACTAGTTTATAACTAGTCATGCTTTTTAGATTTTCCTGTAGGAACAACGTTTCTTACCGCTATAAAAGGAAAATGGGGCTATCGAATACTGAAATAACTTTTCAAATCGCACCAGTAGTTTCTGAGATTAGCGCGTTCAAGCAAACAATCATACGAAGAAGCTATTCAGCATATTAGTATAAATTGTTAATTTTTAAAACTATTTCGAGTTAATTCGGAAACAGGATGCCGCTTTTCAGTCGGTCATCCTGTTTCAGGATTAACCTGTTTGCATCAAAAATAATAGTAGAATAATAGTAAAATAATAGTAGTCTAATATCACCAAGAGTGAGTTACTAACACAACTTATTCATTGCATAATGTAGTTTATCTTTCAGATCATTATCTAAATATAATGCATTAATACAAATTCTATTTTTAGATTTTAAATAAATTAGTTGTCACAAAGTCCATTTGATACCTTATCATTCAATCAAATTATCTTTAATTATCTCTTATTAATCGTAGCGCCTTTTCGGATCTTTACGAATTTGAAAATGAAGGAAACTTTTTAATTTATGACCCGCGTCACCTTTAAGGCAGTTCCATTTTTATTCTTGTCTATTCTTGTTTTATGGTAGTGGTATTGTTCTAGAACATTTATTTGTAACAGAAGGTTTTCTTCGATAAAATTGTTAAGAATGTGCATTTGCGTAATATTTTGTCGAACCTTTAGCGCACCTGTAAATATTACCGGACAATCCAAAAAACAGATGTATGTACATCACCATGGTAAGCACAAAGCTTGTGTAACGGTAACTAGACACTTAATATAATAGACATACTTATTGATATATATATTGATTATACTTTTTTGTTTATGGAAATTATATTAAGATTTTCCCTTGCGTAATATAGTTTTTTCATAAAATTGCAATCGGAATAAAAAACGGGAAAGAAATTCAGTTTCAAGTATTACAAAATGACGGTTGAAATTAACCGAAACCATAAATCTCCAGTGATATGAATTATCGGAATAATCAATCAAAAATGTGACGTGAAAATTGACATTACAATGTTGGTTGTTTGTATTTTCAGTTGATTACCGTTGGGCTACCAGTGAAATTTGTTGAATCTTTTTCACTTTATAATTTTATTTAACTCGACACTGGCAAATTGACAATTCAAGCGCGAAGTCCAATTACAAGAAACTGAAGTGAAATTTGTTGGGGATACAGTGACCCGTCTCATTTAACAGGAGTAAGCTAAAACAACTTTTCGCACAAATAAACTCATCTCCAATATTTTTTTATCGCTTTACCTATATAAATGACATTGTACCTTAATAAATCAAAGATCTTTTAACGGCTATGCAAAGATTTATATTTGATTTATTTAACATAATGATGATGATTATGAAATGAATATCCTCCCTGACGTGTCCGTCAACGGCGAAATTGACATGTTTATTTATTGATTAATTTTGACTATTTGTGTGCACCAAATGGCTTGCAAGCCCATATTTAGTTTTGAATACTCGATTGTTGATTTTATGTCACCGCACCATCCAGATATTTGCTGTGCATTTTCCTCTCCATCCAAAGGTTGTCTGGAAGAAATTGCTTTAAGCAGTAAGGCCGCCCATTACGCATTTTGTATTTAGCATTAAGTCCATTTCTGTAGTGTTTTGTCTTGGTGTGTAAGAAAGAGTTATATTATTATTATTGTAGGATGTTCAGTTCAGTTGTCTTGCAGAATTAAACGTTTAAGTATTAAACCTAGCCAAAGACAAATTATACCTAGACAAAGTTTATATTCCACCCAGACAACAATCGCTGTGCGTTATAGCCTGCTAATGCGAAATTGAAAACATGAAATAAAAAATGATCACCACAAGGAATTTGTTATCTACGTCAGCGACAATACACATAAATATAGCTATTTATATATTTGACTAGTATTATCTCTTATCAGGTTATCCAAAACAGTGTATCAGAATAAAGCGTTGCATCTCAAGTATCGATAAGATAGAGCTTAAGAAAAGTGTTATCAATAACGTTCCAACTGTTTTTGTGGAGTTTAAACAGTTAGACAATAAATACAGACTTTGGACGTTAATACAGTTACAGAAAAATAACCGTAGGGATTATGCAGATTGACGGTGATGCTAACTGGTGCCGTTAATTAGAACTTTACAATACAAAAACACAAAACAATAGTTACAATAAATCTAAATTTAAAATTTAAGAAAAATCCCCAATTCAAATGCCTTCATTTCCTTAAAAGTAAAACAACAGTATATTTTGTAATGTGCACGCGACGCGCTTTCATTTGATACCCCACTCGAGTATATTTACAGATTTTCGGTTTTCCTTCCCCACTCTAACCCCCATAACTTTTAAACGGCACAACCGAATTTCATGAAACATGTCTAAGAACACTCGAGCCAGACTCACCGTTCATAGAAAAAAAATTAAATCAAAATCGCTCCATCCGGTCGGGAGCTAGGATGTCCCAGACAGACAGACAGACACACAGACAGATAGATAGACACGTCAAACTTATAACAGCCCTCTTTTTTGGCCGGGAGTTAAAAACCAAATAACACAGTATTTACTCAGTAGGATTTGTTCTATAAGTCAAAGGAACATACATAGACAGTGCTGCCAACTGGTGCCAACAATTTGAATGTTTTACTATATCGACATAACATTCGACATGACATGACAACAGAGACAAGTAAAAGTCTTATCTATAACTTTTTGCTTGCAAACTATTCAGACAAGAAAGACCGCGAGCGCCGGGTCTTATATCGAGAGGGCATTATTCAACAATAGTGATGGGACATAAATTAGCTAGGTAATTGTTAAACACCAATAAAGTTGACCAAAGTGTGTTATTTTTCAAGGATTTAACGTATTTAACCTATATCATAATAAATGCATTTTGTCATCGATTTAATGTCTTATCAGGTGTATATTATAAACCTTAATGCTTACATGCTAACCGACATTTTATTATGTAGCCAATCCGTATGCATACCTCTGACTTAAGATCTCTTGGATACCAATATTTCTGTGAAAAATCACCTTTAAAAATCTAAAAATGATTCTAAATTATTCGCCACGATCGATGAGACGTCTCATCGATCGTGGCGCCTATTTTGACGTCTATTTTGGCTCTGTGGTCGAAGTTTCTATAAAATCACATATATAGATATGTGTGACCTACCTACGCGCATAACGTCCGATCTACTGCAAAAAAATTGAATGATTATTCCGTTGATTGTTAATTCTTCGTATGTTTTTGTTATTTTTATGAAAGAGTTTGTATATTAAACAAATAGAAGACATTTTTTGTTAAAATTTGATTTTATAAATCCTCATAATAAAAAAAGGAAATTTATTTTTTTATTTCGATCGGGCAGGTAAAAGTCAATTTAACATTCAGCCTAGGGCAAAACAACAACTCCACAAGTTTGTAACTTACACATTAACCAATTTAAAGGTAAAACTAAGTGACAGTTTGATAGGAAGACATACAAACCTGTTACATTTTATGTGATAGGCTATTTTAGAACTGAAATAATATATTTTTTTGACTTTTACAACATTTGACATTGCTTATAATTTTGATTTATTTGTTTTATTTTGTATGTAGTTAGTGACATGATATTTTATGTGTGTGTGCTCAAAGTAGCAGAATCTATTTAGCTCTTATTAGTTATTTGACCTGACTATGTTTCACCAGATTCGCAAACAATAAATTATTTATGATCTTCAGTTTTCTTTTAAAGCATACAGCCAAATGGCCAAGTGACTTTTGCTGATTGATATTATATTTATTTTGATATTCTCTGTTATTTATAATATCTGAGAAAAGAACGTTTGCTAAGTCAGTTACGAATAAAAAATCTAACAAACAGGTAACAAGTAGCTGGTTCCTGCTGAGGTAGCTAATTCCTGCCGAGGGGTCAAGTGTTTGTGGTCAAGTTTTTTGTTCACATTTTCTATTTAAATTTTGTACTTTTGAATTTTTAATTCAGATGTCTAGTACCCGTTACACGAGCTAAAGACGGGAATAATAAAAAAATATAGTGTCTATGGAGTGGGTCGGAGTTTAATCGAATTAAGATGATGATTCCCTACGTAGTGATTATTTTTATCTTAAAGATGTTGGACATTGGTATAGTGGGGAAAAAATCAATTATTGCGAGCCATTTGGTTACAAAATATGGAGACGTAAAATCTTTTATACTCGTAGTGCGCCAATTTGCTTTTATGTTCAACATTTTATTTTAAGTTGACTGTATCGTAGTTTGAAACAATCTGCTTTTTTTCTAAAACTACCAAACTAATTATAACCGGTTTTGTTTTAAGAAAAATAAATTAATAACTGGTAAAATAAGTTTAACAGATCAAGTAGAAAAATAGAACAGAAATGTATACCTAGTGATTTAAAATAAATGTTTATTACATATTTATATATAATTTGCAGCTGTGTAGTCCATAATACTTATTTACAGATACTAATATTTTGATTTCTCACGTTTATTAAGACAGTTAATGAGTCAACAAACAAGATTAATAATTACTCACATGAATAATTCCACACCATGTGCAAATAATAGAACTCACAGCAGTTAAGAAGTTATTTTTGCTTATTTGTTGATAGAAGCTAAAATTGTTTACAACTTCGCACTGTTTTATCAATTCGTTTGCTTGTTACGTCAACGAAATGGATTCCCGCTATCAGGATTTGTTCACGCAATTTTGTTCCATTTCTCGTTGACTTCTGTTTATTTAGGCGTGCTTGACATTAATGAAAGGCGCAAAAGGTTTGAATGCATGAACATATATTTCTTTAGTGATTTATGTCCCTCATCTTTTAAATAAATATTTCCGGATAATCCACACAACAACATTTAGCTACGTGGTAAGCTCTAAGCTTGTGTTACGGGTACTAGACATCTGATATACTTAATACATATATATCTAAATTTAAAATTTAAGAAAAACCCCTATTTGCATGCCTTAGAAGTAAAACACTATAACATTTTTAATGTGCACGCGATGCGCTGTCATTTGATACCCCACTCGAGTATATTTGCAGATTTTCGGTTTTCCTTCCCCACTCTAACCCGTATAACTTTTAAACGGCACAACCGATTTTTATGAAACATGTCTAAAAACACTCGCGCCAGACTCACCTTTCATACAAATAAACTAAATTAAAATCGCTTCATCCGTTCGGGAGCTATGACGTCCCAGACAGACAGACACGTCAAACTTATAGCACCCCTCTTTTTTGGTCGGGGGTTAATAATAGCCATTTATATAGATATTTTTATTATAGGTACATATTAAAACCCAAACCCAGGAGAAAGTGCTTGCAGAACATACAAACACTTGACCCCCTCGGCGGGAATTGAACCCCGCCCAAAGCGCCACTGAGGCATTCAAGCCAGTTTTTTTTCTTATGGACGATAGATCTATCATCATCACCCTATTAACGTTCCCACTGCTGGGACACAGGGACTTCTCTCTTGACGAGAGAGATAATTAGGCCTTAATTTACCACGCTGGCCAAGTGCGGGTTGGTGAATGTCACATGTCCTTCAAACTGTTTTAAGTTCTCAGAACATGCCGGTTTCCTCACGATGTGTCCTTCACCGTTAAAGCACGTGTTTAAAGCGCATATACATTTCTCGAGAAGAAAAATCCAGAGGTGCGTGGCGGGGTTTGGACCCACGACCTTCGGAATGAAAGTCGAGTGTCCTCCCACTTAGCCAACACGGCTTTTACACGGATTTCATGGTTAGATCTATGCTGGTCCATAATCTCACCTGATGGATGTAAGTGCCGATGTGGACGAGGATAGATCACAAAGATATAGAAGGCACCAATAAGGCAGGATAGGTGTTATTCACTCTTGACTTTCAGATGTTTATATTTTAATTAAAAATATATAATTTTCAGCATAAAAATTGTCAACCGACTTCATGGAAGGAGGAACTTCTCAATTGGATATTTCTTGTTTATTACCTCGTTTATTCTTTCTCCGGGAACAAATTTTTTTTATTATTTTTGTTTGAAAGCTGGAGCCTCCAAATTGGTAAGCATCGGTCCAATGGACCTCGTGTTATTTTCAGTAATAAATAATTGGTACATTTGAAGTCCGTTTTTTGTGTAAAAATTCATTTTTTGGAGGTTTTGTCTGTTCACGTCCGTAAGTGGTAACCCTCTGAATCCTTACACGTGACCTCCGGGTGGTGCTTAGAACAGTCTCTGGTGGTAGGCTTCGGCCGCGGCTTGTCACCACCCTCCGGGCTGGGCCAGTGCGTGAAGCGATTTTTTCGTGTTTCGTAATGTGGTCCGGAGAAACCATCTACCTTCTAGGTCGACATGTCCCATCTTAGACCACATCGTCACTTAATATCGGGTGAGATTGTGGTCAAATGAAGGCTTATCAAGCATAAAAAAAAACCTGTCCATATAAGCCCTGTGCTTCTAAGGAAATAAATGTATTGTATTTGACTTTGATAATATATGTCATATTTTTCTCTTGTCAACGATCAAATTGACATTTTGTTTTTGGAGTTTACTCCTTAAGAAACGATTTGAGTTATAAGGCACGGTACGTAAATTTTATGAGGAGTAAAATCAAGTGTAACACGAAAAGTTGAGGCGTTACGTAGAAAGAGACAAACATATATATCTGTAGGATTGAACGTGTAAACGAATGAGATGGAATACATTACACAGCGTATCTCATTCTCGGGATCTCCTCTTTGCGCGATACTTCGTAGTCTCACTGTATTTTATTTATATTATTTTGTAACATACTTTATGTAATACGCTTTATTGAAGTAATATAAATAATCCGAATAATTACAGATATAAATGTTTGTTTCTCTTATCATTTTAGAAGATGCGTTCATTTACCCTTTTTTTCTATTCGATATATATCTAATCGTTCGTAAGGAGTAAACTCCAATAGTGCGTCGTAGCTGACACACACACACTTTTTTCTTAGGAAGTGTCAATATTAATAATAACTACACTTGGCGTGTTAAGTATTATACCATATATACTGCAGAATGAGAGAAAGAGAGATATTATTAGCCGAAGAGGAAGTGCCGAAAACTTTGACGGAGTTATTATTTTCAGCTTTTTAACCCCCGACCAAAAAAGAGGGGTGTTATAAGTTTGACGTGTCTGTCTGTCTGTGTCACCATAGCTCCCGAACGGATGGAGCGATTTCAATTTAGTTTTTTTTGTATGAAAGGTGAGTCTTGCGCGAGTGTTCTTAGACATGTTTCATGAAAATCGGTAAAATCTGTTGGGCCGTTTAAAAGTTATGGGGGTGAGAGTGGGGAAGCAAAACCGAAAATCTGCAAAAATACTAGTGTGGGGTATCAAATGAAAACGCATCGCGTCCACATTACATAACATTATGTTGTTTTATATTTAAGGAAATTAAGGCATTGGAATCGGGGTTTTTTCTTAAATTTAAAATTTAGATTTATTCGATATGCTTCTTTCATAGACAAAAATCTTATTTGTTGATAAAAACTGACCACCTGCTCTTAAAAGTAGCCTGTAATTTTTCCATGCCTATGCCCTATTCCGAGTATAATCTTTATTTTTGGAATGAAGTTCCTTATTTTTACTTAAAATTAAATAAAAATAATCTATCATTATTTCAAATTTTAGCTTGAGCCATTTTGCCCTGTAAGACGGACAAACAAACAGACTCACACATAGGTACATTTTGCCAATTATAATATTATAAATAAGAAAGTAACTCTGTCTGTTTGTTTTTCACGCAAAAAAATACTGAACCGATTTTAATGAAATTTGGTACACTGATTATTCTCTAGAGCCTGAGAAAGGACATAGGCGGCTTTTAACCGCGGGAAAATCAATTTAACGCGATTAACACCGCGGGGCACTACTAGTCTATCTATCTATATAAATAAAAATGAATTGTTGTTCGTTAGTATTTTAAAAAATTTAAAAGGCGAAAAAAAAATCTAGTAATTGCCGGGAAAAAAAATTGAATAAAAACCCGTGCGAAGCCGGGGCGGGCCACTAGTAAGTAATAAATATGGATAACCACCCACTCAACGTTATTTCTGTCGTTTATAGAATTTATTGCGTAGGATTAATTTGCTGCTAAAATATCAAAATAGTAAATATTATACAGCAAAACCGCCTTCCATAAATAAAATTTATAACTTTTGTTTGATTTTGTATTTAATAAACTGGCATGTTTCATGAAACTCTAATTTTATTTCGGAGCCTCAATGAATGAATACACACATTAAATTTAAGACACAACAATATTAACAATTAAGTTTTTATGTAATGAATAAATCGGTCATAAAATTGTATACATAAGATGAAATATGTAGATGCCCACCTCCCTCAAGACCCACTTAATTTATTAATTTGATAAGACACTTTCAATTACCCTATTTATATTATTAATATTTAGGATTATAGAAATAAAATAAATTTATTGATTTGGTACAAATACACAACATTAAAGCCAACCGAAATAAGGAGGACTCAATTAGAGCACCAAGCCAAATAGTCCCAAGCCGAACAGCTCTAAAGTTATACCACGAAGAGCACCAATTCTATAGAATAATAATATAAAGACTGGATTCAGCAGTCTAAGATGGGGCATGATGACCTAAAAGGTAGAGATGGCTTCTCCTGGCCACATTACGAAACACGAAAATCTCTTCACGCACTGGCCCAGCTCGGATTATTAAATTACCTGAATTACTTCGAATGAATTTACTTTAAAAATCACCAAACAAAAATCTTAATTTTGACTATTTTTGCCACAGCGCGGATTAAGAGATAAGGCTTATCATCAAAACGTGCTACGAAGGGATATCTACGATTTCAAATGAAAATAAGTTCCTCTTACATTCCATACAATTTATTCTAATAAAGTTAATGGTCACAACAACATCACGTACAGAGCACAATGTTATGGAAATATATAATATAATATAATAGATTCATCATCATCACCCTATTAACGTACCCACTGCTGGGACTGAGGGACTTCTCTCTTGGCGAGAGAGATAAGGCTTTAATTCACCACCATCCAAGTCTGGTGCAACGTTGATTTACCTTGTAAAAATCACGTTTGTCATATGGCCCCCTTAAATATTTATTTATGAAAGTTTTAAGTATGTGTTGTAATAAGACTTTTTTGCCAAAAATTAAACCAACTTCAAAAGAGAAACTGCAAAGTACAAAATAAATTAACTTTACAAATCATTTCGACATTATAAGTGATAATTAAAAGAAACATAAACAATTAAATAATTAATTAAGTAATTAATAATTTTGAAGTCGGTGCCAAGTAAAACAATAACCTACCATCAATCTACCATCAATATAGGTACCTAACATCAATCTTTTTCACAACTCAAGCCTTAAGGTATTACATAGTAGGAAATTAACTCTAAATATCAGTCCATTCGCGGTATATCCGCGCACGCATTTCAATTTGGGTCCTAAATGCTGTTAATTAGTATGTTATTTTGACATATCTATTGATATTGTGTATAGTGCTTCAGTGGCGCGGTGGGCGAGGGTCCGCTTGCGGCGCAAGAGGTAGCGGGTTCGATTCCCGCCGAGGGTGAAAGTGTTTGTATGTTCTGCTAGCACTTTCTCCTTGGTCTGGGTGTTTAATATGTATAATAAAAAATATCTATATATGTATGACTATTATATTAAGTATATCAGATATCTAGTACCCGTAACACAAGCTTATAGCTTACCACGGGGCTAGATGTTGTTGTGTGCATTGTCTGGAAATATTTATTTATTATTTATTTATTTATTTATAGTGTATATAAAAATGTATTTGTTACTGCATTAAGTTTTTTGTAGTATTTACTTGGCACCGACCTCAAAATGATTAAATACCTACTTAATTATTAAATTGTTTATGTTTCTTTTAATTATCACTTATAATGTCGAAATGATTTGTAAAGTTAATTTATTTTGTACTTTGCAGTTTCTCTTTTGAAGTTGGTTTAATTTTTGGCAAAAAAGTCTTATTTCACGATTTTTAGTGATTACTCTACTAAAATATACCTTATAGAGTTCCTTTGACTGTCCTTCATATTCATCATCAGACCCCTAATATCAGTCAAAACCCATTTAGATGAACGGTCTCAGTAATATAAGTTAATCAAGCCCAAACACAAAGTACTTGCTGTAAATCGTTGAGGAGTTCCCTAGACCGCCTTTCCCTCCATCATCAGATCAACAGCAGACCCTCATTAATAAAACTGCTTTAAAATTCATTATATTGAATAATATTAAGGCACACACAAGTCGGAAAACAATATTTTCAAGAGTTTCCCTCAATTTCTTCAGGATTCCACCACCAGATCCAGGTTTCCTTACAATGGGACCACCCTTGGGATACTCCCTTTCCAACAAAAAAAGAATAATCAAAATCGGTTCATAACGAACAAAGTTATCCGCGGACATACATAAAAAAAAAAAAAAAAAAAAAAGAATATACGGTCGAATTGAGAAACCTCCTTTTTTTTTAAGTCGGTTAAAAACGGCAACATAAATTTATCATCCCTCAAAATTTGAATTCTCTAGTTATCTCGGTTCTTAAAAAACGTCCTGGTGACACACAACAAAATCTCAGTAATAGGGTCTCGCTGTACCCTTTAGGTACGGATAAAAACTAAGCTTGTTAATCTCCCCATGTATTGCTGAAAACTGTATGAAAATATATTCAGTACCTACTCTTTGAGACTATTGCGAAAAGGAATTTCATATATCATTATTGTTATAAAAGTTGATTAACTATTCTCAGTTAAACATTTTATAATAGTTTTTTTAATAATAGTACCTACTACTATTGAAAGATTTTCTAGCAGTAAAAAGTAGCTATTTTCCGTTACTGGGAAAAAGCTATGTCCATGCCGAATTTGACTTAAATCGGCTTTGCTCTCAATAATCGTATTTTCCAGCGAAAAGCGCAAAAAGGCTTATATGGTATTCTAATACGAGTATGTTAGCTATATAATTGTGAAGTTTCATCAAAATCCATCGAGTAGTTTTGTGTGAAAGAGCAACAAACACACTTACTTAATTATATCCTCACTATCAAGTTTATAATATTAGGAGTAAAAGGGACGAATGAAAGAAGAATACATGCGGCAGAGATGCGAATGTTAAAATGGATGTGTGGAGTCACAAGGAAGGATAAAATAAGAAATGAGTATATAAGAGGAACCTTGAAAGTAGCACCAGTGACAGAGAAGTTGAGAGGAAATCGGTTGGCATGGTATGGACATATTATGAGGAGGGATGAATGTCATGTGACAAAAAGAGTGTTAGATATGTGTGTTGATGGATATGTGGGAAGGGTAGACCAAAGAAAAGATGGATAGACTGTGTAAAGGATGACATGTGTAAGAAAGGAGTGAGTGTTGGGATGACGAGTGACAGAGGAAAATGAGAGGAAAAAACATGCTGTGCCGACTCCACGTAATGTGGGATAAGGGCAGGAGAATGGTGAATATTAGAAGGATTACATCTTAGATATAATAAATAAATAAATAATAGATAAATAAATATTTCCGGACAATCCACACAACAACATCTAGCCCCGTGGTAAGCTCTTAGCTTGTGTTACGGGTTACGGGTCCTAGACATCTTATATACTTAATATAATATACATACATACATAAATATTTTTTATGATGCATATTAAACACCCAGACCAAGGAGAAAGTGCTTGCAGAACATACAAACACTTGACCCCACGGCGGGAATCGAACCCGCTACCTCTTGCGCCGCAAGCGGACTCTCGCCCACCGCGCCACTGAGGCAGTCAAGATGTACCTATCATAGTTCACTAGTCTTCATTTGTGTTCGAAAACAACTCAAAACTTTTTATGTGTTCGAATAAACAACTTATAATTCACTAGTAGCCCGACTCGAATTAGTACGGGTACACATCATACTTTAAAAATTTGCTCGCCAATCACTCCATTGATAAAAACCGTATGATAATTATATCCAGTAGTTTTTGAGACCATTGCAAACAGGCAAAAAACAAACATTTCATTTAGTAATCATTAGTTGGGACTGAAATGTTTTTAAATTCAGTGTAAACTATTGAAATAAATAGATATATTGACTATAACAGAAGCTTCACTCTGGAAGCTGGCTTCAAGTAGTAACACAAGTAGTAAACTGGTGTTTCTATTCGATGGCTATTCTATTCTACTAATATGGCTGAATTTTAATAAAATTATGTTGAAAAGAAATAAGAGTGAAGAAATAATCTTCAAGTATATCTACGAAATTCCTATTAATATTTCCGGTTCCCAGTAAATACACAACATAATTAACATTGTAACTACACAAGGATTAACTACAATTCAACATTTATATTAGGTCCTTACATATGAAATTGGCGTTTTTCGTACTGGCCACTTTAATCACAAATTTCTCCTCTTTGGTAAGGAATTCCAAATTCAAATTTGTACAGCTATAGACTCATGTATTTGTGCTTCGATGATCGTCATTCATTTGTTTTTTTTCTTCTGTTTTTTTCTGTTTGCGTCACTCATTTTACAAAATGGAAAACTTAAAATATCGCATTATTTACGAGTACGAGTTCCGCCGTGGCACTAGTGCTGCGGAAACAACTCGAAGGGTGAATGATGTGTATGGCGGTCGTGTTGCAAAAGAAAACACAGTTCGTTTTTGGTTCCAACGTTTTCGTTCTGGAAATTTCGACTTGCAGAACAAGCCCCGTGGACGGCCTGAGACTCAAGTTGATAATGAAGAGTTGAAGGCTATTGTGGAAGCGGATCCATCGCAAACCACGTCCGAGTTAGCTGCAGGCTGCGGTGTTAGTGATAAAACTGTTTTAATTCACTTGAAGCAAATTGGGAAGATTAAAAAGCTTGAAAGGTGGGTACCTCACGAATTGACTGAAGCAAACCGGCAAACGCGCGTCGACTGCTGCGTTACATTACTAAACCGGCACAATAATGAAGGTATTTTAAACCGAATCATTACCTGTGATGAAAAATGGGTTCTTTACGATAATCGGAAGCGCTCAGCGCAATGGTTGGATCCTGGCCAGCCAGCCAAATCCTGCCCCAAGCGAAAATTAACCCCAAAAAAGTTACTTGTAAGCGTTTGGTGGACTAGTGCCGGTATTGTTCATTACAGTTTTCTCAAATCTGGCCAGACTATTACGGCTGATGTCTATTGTCAGCAATTGCAAACCATGATGGAAAAGCTAGCGGCTAAACAACCTAGGCTGGTCAATCGCTCCACGCCACTGCTGCTTCACGACAACGCTAGACCACACACTGCGCAACAGACGGCTACTAAATTAGAAGAGCTTCAATTGGAAAGTCTAAGACATCCTCCGTACTCCCCGGACCTTGCTCCAACAGATAACCATTTTTTTCGAAATTTGGATAACTTCTTGCAAGGGAAAAAATTCAACTCCGATGGGGCAGTCCAAATCGCCTTCAAAGATTTTATTGATTCCCGTCCGACTGGTTTTTTTAGTAAAGGGATCAATGAACTACCTATAAGATGGCAAAAGTGCATAGAAAATAATGGTTCATACTTTGATTAATTAAATATATTATATTAAAAAATATTCGACTTTTTGTTCCTCCCATACAAAACGCCAATTTCATATGTAAGGACCTAATATTTACGATACAATACAACAATTATTTATTGCAACACCACAATATAGGAACATACGTAGCCGTGTTGGCTAAGATAGTTGAGTTGGCTAAGTGGGAGGACACTCGACTTTCATTCCGAAGGTCGTGGGTTCAAACCCCGCCACGCACCTCTGTAATTTGTTCTTGAGAAATTTATGTGCGCTTTAAACACGCGCTTTAACGGTAAATGCAAATATCGTAAGAAAACCGGCATGTTCTGGGAACTTAAAAGATAAAAGTTTTAGGGTATGTGACATTCCCCATACCCGCACTTAGCCAGCGTGGTAAACTAAGGCCTAATCTCTCTAACCAAGAGAGAAGTCCCTGTGTCCCAGCAGTGGGAACGTTAATAGGGTGATGATGATGACATAGGAGACACATATTACATACATATGACTTGTCACTGCACAATATGTTTCAACATTTTATTTTATGATTTCACAGATGACACGAATATGTGGAAAATGATTTTGTGCTACATGGGAGTTCGGCGCATATTTACCTAAAACACTATTTCCGTGTACCTCTCTTTCCATTCGCAAAAATTGCCATTCTCGTTTATTTCCATTGTTTGAATTAACATTATTAGTTTTGAACTCAGAAAAGCTGCAAGCTATGATTCTGGATGTTGACGGAGGGTTTGTTGGTTAATTTTATAGAAGTAAATTCATTAAACAAATGTCCATATTTTTTTCTTTCAAATGGCTAAGCTGATTTCCATAAAACTTGGTCGAGATCGAGATGTGTAAGTTATGTCCTTTCATTTGATACGCAACACGGGTATATATTTCTAAACATTAGATTTTTTTTATCATTTATTTTACTCCTCATATCTTTGAAATGACTTACGAGTTTTTATGAAACATGTCTCAGAATACTTTTGACTTACACATCTTTCAAGCAAAAGAAACAAAATCGAAATCGGTTCATCCGTTCACAAGTAAAGGGCGGGGAAGAGAAGGGACTAGAACAGACGCATACAACATGTTTTTTGTTGTATGTCTCAGATTAAAGAATTTGTGCATATTGCCTCACATTTTGCATACTCAAGTTCCTATAGCTCCACAACTAATATACATTTTATTATTATCTTTGGTAAAAGAAAAAAGGTCTTCTATATTTACCATTATAGCATCCCGCTTTCACAAAAGTTTGAAATTAGACATAAACATCCTTCCTGAATAACTAACTCCGTCTATTGCTGAAAATTGCATGAAAATAGTTTGAGTACTTTACTCAAACAGACAGCAACTTGATTTTGTACTACATTTGTACTACAGATGAAAATTTAAAAAGTACCTTTTTAAGTAGCTTGTTGCGGTCAGCATACAAACGCCATTACACCAAAATTCCCACTTGAAAACTCGTGCATTTCAGAGCCACTTCACAAAACTGTTAAAACCCTCAAACTGTTCTGTTATATTCAAGTTAAATCAAAAACTACACTAACATGAAATATACCAAATAAAAAACTGTGAAATTCGAGTCCGATTTCAGTATATTCTCGCACGTTTCGGGAATAATATGAGAAAATCGCGACACGCGCGCTTCGCACCACGGCCAGGCATAAACTGATTTCATTTAAGGCTTCCCTTATCATGTTATCATAGAGCTGAAGCGATACCATTTATTTTTAATACTCGGATAAAATGAGTGGCCAGATTTAGTGCTGATATTGAGTTGGTATTTGTTAAATATAAATATTGGAAGAACGTATGCCTATTATGTTTTTACAAAGTGATAAATCCCACTTTAAGGTTGAAACTAATATTCTTAATTTGTGTAGAAACAAACTGGGTTTAAGTCCGGCATTTCTCTAGTAAGCTACGTTAATTCGTCTTAATTTTTTTTACACAAATTTAGTATATTTGCATATACGTGCGTATACCTGTTATGTTATCGTACTGTAAATAAAGTTTGGAACTCAACAATTGGGCCTGTCCGCTGTGGGCCTGTTTCACAATCTCCGATTAATATTAGGCAATGGTTAAAGTAAAGAGTTATTTCACTACGTCACTTAGAACAAAGCGAGATAGATCGTGACATAACTAACGATTGATACGTATGATTCACATAACTAACCAATGCTTAGCTTCCTCAGATTTTGTGAAATAAGCATGAATGTTCGAAGTGTTGATAATTAGTTGTTCTCAAATTGGTTAAAAACGTATAAAATACTTTTCAGACCAGACTCTATACCTACATACAAGAAAGACGTGGAAAGCATGTCGTATATGTCCACCCGTTTGAGACGTATAGGTACCTACATGTCTTTTTTTTTATGTTCGATAATCCTTCATTTTACCACAATCTCACCTGATGTAAAGTGACGATGTGGTCTAAGATGGGACATGAAGACCTAGAAGGTAAATGGCTTCTCCGGACCACATACGAAACACGAAAAAATCGCTTCACGCACTGGCCCAGCCCGGAGGGTGGTGACAAGCCGCGGCCGAAGCCTCCCACCAGAGACTGTTCTTAGCACCACCCGGAGGTCACGTGTAAGGATTCAGAGGGTTACCACTTACGGACGTGAACAGACAAAACCTCCATGTACATATAACCGTATAAAATTTTTTAACCCGTGACTTAAAAAGAGTTTTAAGTATTTGTTTTGTTATAAGTTTCACGTGTCTGTCTGTCTGTCTCATCATAGCTTCCGAACGGATGAAGCGATTAAAATTTAGTTTTTTTTGTAAGAAAGGTGAGTTTTGCGCGCCTGTTCTTAGACATGTTTCACGAAAATCGGTTGTGCCGTTTAAATTTTATAGGGGTGAGAGTGGGGAAGGAAAACCGAAAATCTGCAAATATACTCGAGTTGGGTATCAATGAAAGCGAATCGCGTGCACATTAGAAAAAAATTGTGGTGTTTTACTTTTAAGGAAATTAAGGCACCAAAAGCGGGGGTCTTTCTCAAATTTTAAATCTGTATTTATATTCAAATCGGGCTTAGCTCGCATTCATATTTTTTCCCGCGAAATGTGGTATTTTCCATAATAAAAAGGGCTTACGTAACAATTGATATTAATAAATATCAATTGTTACGTACGTCATTAGATTACATAAAAAATCATGTAACACTACCTAGTGTAATAAATATATATCAAAACGGAGAATCACCGGTCGCGAATCAAGGTCTCAAGCGACCGGTGACTAGGGCTGGTAGAGAGAGGAACTTCCTGACTATACGCGCCGAGTCCAGGAGTACTGCCTTCTGAATCTGACCCTTGATCCAGCTTCCCAGCGAGAGCCTCTGAAGGTGTTGGTCGAGACTAATATATGATTATTATTATTATGTTTTATTTTGATATTTAAGATGTATAACTGAGAAGTTTCATCGAAATCCCTTTAGTAGTTTTGCAAAAACTGCTGAACTACTGAAGATTTGCAACAAACACACTTACTTACACTCTTACATCGTCACAAACTTTCATGTTTATAAAATTGAGTAGGATTTGAGAAGTAAAACAACGATTCTTATCAAATTTCAATGGGACCATAATGATAAGCATCAAAAATCATTAAGGAAATAAATTTCGGAATTGGCAAATAAAAAAACAATGCCATTATATTTAAAACGAATTAATTTACCTAAATTGTAAAAAAATATAAATCTCACTGAATCTGGATTAATCAGAAATGTCGCAATAATCTACATATCATTGCGGTGCCTATTTGCTTTTAGATTTAAAGGATTACCTTCGCAGTAGGTTCGCGTTCGTTTAAACAATTTTTTACATGTAATTTCAATCAGGGATTTCGTTTGTTCTAAATACCTATTTCGTGCGCTTAAACATATTGTTACACTGCAATTTGCTGGTAAATAAATAAATTATGCTGGACAATCCACACCACAACATCTAGCCCGTGGTAAGCTCAAAGCTTGTGTTATGGGTACTTCTAGACATCTGATATACTTAATATAATAGACATACATATGAAGATATATTTTATTATACATATTGAACACCTAGACCATTGAGTAAGGGCTTTCAGAATAAACAGCGCTAAAAATTTATATTTTTTATTTTGCTATTCCCATATCCTACGCATCGCTCCATGCATTTTTCACTCATATACCACGTACTTACACAATTAACAAAAGTAAGTTATTTTTTTTACACTAGAAATTATTTAAATGGCAAAACAATGTTTGTCAGGTTAATATTCAAAGTCCAAGTCAAAACGTTTATTTCCTTAGACGCTTATGTATACATGGACAGGTCAACTTGAAGCTAATTTAAATAAAAACTAAGAATAATCAAGGAAATAACATTGTCTTGACAGTTCGCTTAAATTTTTTACACCGGAGTGAGAAGCGAATAGTAAAACCCAGCTTTCATCGCTTATGTTGAAATAAATGTTATTACTAGGTATAGATAGAAGGTTACTTTAAGTTATGAGTAGGAAAACAAGTCAAGAGGGAACGTGATCCATAATGAAGTTTAAAACAAAATTACTTGATACTACCCCTCGCGCTTGCAATTAGATATTTTACCTAGAGTAACTTTTGCAATAAGTCTATCTTACACAAAAGAAGAATGGCAGCATTATTCTGTTAATATATTGAACATATATTGATGAGCGAATATTTTTTTAAGGTATTGCATAGCTTCTATCGCGGCCCTTGAGCGTGGTGTCCGCGCTCAAGGGCCGAAATCCAGAATTTCCGTAACGAAAAAAAACCCACCACCCCCCACTCGGACCGGCACAGCGGTGATACTTTTTTTAGTTTTTCCATCTATCGATAAATATCAGAACTTTCAATGACTTTGAAATATCACGCTTGTCTCTTTAGTTCAGCAACCCGCCTTTAGTTGTATTATTTTTATTCAGCCGCGCATTGGTTGTATGGGATTGAAAGATATCAAAAATGTTTTTAACAGTAATAAATTCTCCTTTATATGAAAAAAAATTTTTTTTTGCTTACGGTCACCACGCCTAAAGTGTAACTTGAATTAATATCAAAGAAAAAAAAATCTGCATAAATAAAATAAATATATAATTATAATTGCTTAAGTTGATAAAAAACACGCCTTTTTTGTTGTTTAATTACTTACTTGAATGAGCAACGCAAAGGTTTTTAGCATGTTATGTTTTTTTATGTTTGTATCTTCGTTTGTCCCACAGACCAACTGTATAGTGCCGAATCATCTGATTCACACCTCAATCGAGTCCTCTTAGTAAAACGAGTGTCAGTATTAGTTGTTTTAAAAAATTCAACATAGCGACTACTGGACGCCATTTTGTAAAAATAAAAATCGATTATATTTGCGAAACAACCTTTGTCACATAATGGGCAAATTTCACAAGTTTACAGTTACAGTTCGTTTTTTAGTCTATTCTAAAAAGCCGTGTTGGCTGAGTGGGAGGACACTCGACTTTCATTCCGAAGGTCATGGGTTCCAACCCCGCCACGCTTCAAGAGGCATTCATGTTTCGTACTTTTAGGGCATGTTTTTAACCGTTGGGTTTTAGTTTATAAACTTTATTTATATCCCCGAACAAAAAGAAGGCTATTTTTTAGGTTAGGGGTGGTATAAGTTTGACGTGTCTGTGTGTCTGTCTGTATATCTGGGACATTATAGCTCCCGAACGGATGAAGCGATTTTGATTTAGTTTTTTTGTATGAAAGGTGAAAGGTTTGGCGCGAGTGTTGTTAGTCATGTTTCATGAAAATCGGTTGTGCCGTTTAAAAGTTATGGGGGTGAGAGTGGGGAAATAAAACCGAAAATCTGCAAATATACTCAATGAAAGCGCATCGCGTGCACATTACTAAATATTATGGTGTTTTACTTTTAAGGAAATGAAGGCATTGGAATCGGGGGTTTTTCTTAATTTTTAAATTTAGATTTTTGTTAGGTACAGTCAATAGCAAAGAAACTTAAAATATAGGATTCCAAAATAATATATATGCAGTATATTTAATAAAAAGATACTGACTATAGTAGTTTGTTAGAAGAAAAGGAACAAATAACGTCTCAAAAGTAAGTTCACCTTATTTCTTTGGTATTATAATGATCATTTTCTTTTGACTAATTAAAACTTCATTTGAAATTGACACTTTGGTATAACTTGTTACATCTGGCACGTCACACCAGAAGATGGTTTGTTTTGTTCTGTTTTTCGACACGTTGATTTTGATTACTTACTTTTGCCGTTGCCTGTACTTAGTGGCAAGGTCACTCAAATCTTTAATCTGTGGTCATCGAACATTTATGTAAGAAATATATTTTTTATTACATACTTAACACCAATCAAAAGAAAAACATAAAGTATGTTATAAGTTTTATTGTAAAATTTATAGAACAATGGCTTGATGGACATTTCATAACAATCTTTTGAAGATTTACCTAATAATTACATATTTATATTGAAAACTAAATCATTGTGTATGATGGTAAATCATATTTACAAAAAAAAAAAAACCTAACTCTTTATCATTAGTTGAATAAAATATTTGAAAAAATAGTTCAGTAGTTCATTTATATTTATTGTATCATTGATCTTATAGTATCTTGTAAATCATATTTATTAAATAAGGAGTTAATAGTTATAAGGGGTATACTTAAATCACCTGCAGTATTTCACCTAGGTGCACTAAACACACTTTTAGTAGACTTTGTTCACTCCTTTAATAATGTACGGCAATCTGTTCGCTTCTTAATATTTAATTCAACAGGCGATATAGAGTAGGATTGACAATAATAATTTTATATTATAGGTATTTACACATTTCACAATAAAATATTTACATAATGGCACAATAAATATGCAAGCGGTTAAATTATTCTACAATTTATAGAAAATAATATTACAATTCAATTCAATATTTTATTATAAGAAATAAGATTTAAGAACGCTTATTTTCCTATAGCTAATGTCGTACAACCACACCTCGTCGAATTTAGAAATCTAAAGCGAAAATCCTTCTTGAAGGGGTTGTTATATCGAAATTTTATAAAACATCCCCTCTACAAACCAGAACTAGTCAAGCATCTCAATCTCCTTATAGTTCCAGAATTATTATAAATTCCGTCTTCATTTCAAGCATCGTCATTGTCAAGATAACATTGAAACCCAGGGATTATTACGGCGAAAAATCTGATGAAGTTATAAAATAAAGGGTTGAGAATAAGATTATAAATATTAGTGAAATTATCAGTCCCAAGGCGCAGTCTAGCTTTACTATGACTTTGTGTTTAAAAAACTAAGATATTATTTTTTTATAAAAGTGTGCTTATCTTTAAACGGGATCATTAAAATAATGTCAGAGATATCGTAATATTATTTTGTAATGCGGCGGTTGAGCGTTGCCGATGGGACGGATTATCGGAGGCTAGCGGCTACGACCGCCGGCCGACGCGCCAGATTGTTTAATAAAACAGCTAGCGGTAATGTAGAACGGCGGATTATCCCATCCGACTGCGACATACACATTTTACAATACATACAATCACCATTAGTTTCACTGTCTACTTTTTTTTTTCCTTTCCAAGAAACATGTTTACTTAAACACTAAAATAGCATCAAAAAACCACTAAGGTATTATAAAAACTCAGACGCAACCATAATACGCAATATCTACCGGACATAAAAATACTCCTTACGGCACAACAACACAACGTTCCATTTGTGGAACATAAAACCTTATGCCCCAAATACAAACCAATTAACATTTTCAATGGCAACCCCCAATTCCGTAGGAATATAATTGCACCTTTCATATTTAATCAAACGTCAATTTAGGGAGCATATCCTCGTCGTTTCAGTTAATTCAATTTCAACTATGCTGAAATACTCGTAGCATTCAGCAATAGATACTAATTTGCAAATGCGGTAGAAAGTTATGATTAATAGCTTTGAAAGGTATGAGATAGATTATTTTAAGGGGTTTTAATCACATAAACAGATCTAGAGCGTGTTTCGGTCGCGGTTCGGTCGGTCCTAGTCCCGTTTCGGTCGTACAATTTTTTTTTTAATTGTAAAATTGGCTTACTTTTGACTGCAGTCACAAAAGATACACAAAAAGATTTCATTACTCGGGCATTTCTGTGATGCAAAATTATTGCGAGTGATCGGTGCTCTGTATAGATAGTTAATTATAAATTCTAGCGTGCGAGTGAATACAGTTAGTACTCACTCGATTTACCGAATAAATGCTAGTACTAGTAGTACGAGTAGTGAATACTAGTTAGAAATGAATTACAGAAATATATTTACCTACTCTTTTTTGAAATTTTACGGCTACGCGCATATGCGCATATACGCTCCTGCGCTCACGCAAATGCTCGACAAAATGCTGCACCCTTTCAATTGTTTGTTTGTAAATTAGGGTAGATGAATGATAAAATATGTTTCATCCGTCATTTAAATAATTAAAAAAAGAACCCGTAGTTTTCTTTGCAAACGTCAGATAGAATGCCTTGAAGTTTTGCGAAACGTTACTTTTAACCGGAACCCCAGATTACAGGGCCGGAACTATGAAGCTCTATATAACTGGGCAGTTATTAAATTGTTAAAGCAAAAAATAGGTGTACAGAATTTTTAAACGAGCGAACAGACAAGCTAAACCGAAAAGCTATTATTTATGTAGTCATCGTGCCTATTATACGCTGCAACAAATAATAGTGCGGCTCGTTTTAATCAAACTCACGAAATATAGACGAATATTGCGAATATTAGACGTACGAGTATTGTCAGGTTTTCAGATAAAATAACAAGGTTCAAGTTTATTTAGAGCCTAACAACGTACATTTCTTTGTTTCTTTCCCTTGTTATTTCAAAGACATCTAATTTCTGTGATCTAATTTCTTACAAAATTACACTGTGTAATTGTCTTTCATTTTAATATTATTTTTCTCAGGTAGGTTAAGGTGAATCTAATTAGGTTTGGGACAAGCAGTTTTTTATCCAGATTATCCAATTGAAGAAAGACATTTATTTCGCCAAGGGCATTTTAAAAAGACATTTTTTTAAATATCACATATTTTCTTTTATGCTGTTTCTAAGTCTGCTTTATAATGTATTATGTATCTCCAACATTTCCACGTTGTCGTAGTTATTTAGCACATTTTATAATGTTTGTAGATTGTACTTCTACATAATAAATTCATTTACTTTATAGTGATGTTGTATCTTATTAGTTTTGAAATTGTGGTAAATACAAGGTGTGTATTTCAGGTTAACGAACAAAAAGCCACAGAGGGGAGAGTTACTTACACATTAGTAGGATAAGGATTAAGTGAAAAGAAAATTGTCAGCAAAATGCGGCCTGTTGACATCGCATTGTTTTTGACGAGTGCTTATCTGGTCCTACCGAGGTTAGCGAGAAAAGCGCTTCATGATATAAAGTTGATATTTTAACTATCTCTTTGTAAATACGAACATAGTTTTGAATTGCTGAATATATTTTAAGAGATTAGCGTGTAGAAGTGTCGCTTTTGTTTAATATTTACGTAAAATATTTGTCAATTTTAAAACGAAGAGCGTTGTAACGTCATTCGTGCATATTAAACGTGGCTTGAGATTATCAGTATATTTAATGTCAGCTCTCAAACCCACAGCTCTGCGGTGTAACTAAACACATTACGCGCAGATAGAGTCTATAATCGTAAAAGCCAAAACTCAAGTTTTGGTGAAAAGGCCTTAGAATGGTTGTTTTATTGCCACTGTAAAAGTAATCTTAGTTTAGAACCTTGATTTCCTTTGCAAATGTGTTTTTCTGTAGTTCGTTACGATTACAAAGTTTTGTTGCGAACAAGTTCAGATTAAGTTGGCTAGCTTTGACGCTAACTTTGAAACATCTTTTCGGAGAAATTTGTAGAGATCGTAAATATAGTCAATGAATTTTACTTGCTATAAAGTACTCTTGCACCGTTTCGACCAAAGTCGCATTACCCACAAAATAGTTTTCATACAAATATTATTTTATTTGTTTTACTTCCTAATGGGGAATGAACTAGCTGGCCCGTACCGGCTTTGCACGGTTACAAAAACTCTCCTCTTGAAGGAAAAAAAAATTCAAGTTGATCTTGAACAACAGAGAATTTATATAAGTATTCCTTTTTAAAGTGTTCAGTCGGTTAAGATATTATAATTCAGTCCACGACAAAGATAAAAGCTTTAGATTTGACATTTATGTGTGTTTGTTGTGGCAGTATCTAAAGGGGTTAACCAACTTGAATTTGCGAGCTGGTTTGCTAGCGCTGCGCTGGTTCAAGAACATAAATCTATCGATTTATGTTTGATTAGAACGAAAAATGCTAAAACTACAAACGTTTTTATTTTAATCGATCTTATTTTATGTAGGTAACACAAGCTTAGAGAGTGTGGATTGTCCGGAAGTATTTATTTATCAAAATACTCCATGGGGCCAACAAACGTATAAGTACAAAAATCACGCGTACATTTCGGTAAAGGAGTTACATTTCTACAAAAAATAAATATTTGCTATTGAATCATTTTTCTAGCTGCCTATCCTGAATTCGTCTTTAATTCCATGCAAAATATCGTGCAAATACAAAATAATCAAACATCCCACATTTCGCGTCCTCAATAATCCTTTTTGTCAAACCTACTCGCACATACATAAGTGATTCTTTAATCGGGTTTCATGTGGAATTTCTTGCGAACCCAAAATCATTGAATAAATCCGGGTATGGTATAGATTGAAATCCAAGGGAAGCGGGACTTAACATTTCTTGTAAGTACTACTTGTATGTAGTAGTAGGCAATTTTAGGTTTTTGGTCACAATGTTTGTACATTTTTATCTTTTTTGTGTTTTACACAAAAAAGATACAATATGTTGTGTTCGATAAAGAGTATAGTTTTGTTTATTGTACTAATTTTTAACTCCTATCTCAATAAAAATATTTCACTTTTTATATCAGACAAAGAGGTTAATAACGCCTATTTCGGCTCACAATCTTTATGTGTCAACCACATGAGTAGTACTGATTTTTATGGTGTATTTTTTTATTAATTTAGTTTGGTTTAAAATATACTTAATTTTTCTGTATTTGTGTTGTCGAAATAAATGTCTTCCTTTCTTTAATTGATAAAACCCATTATTCATAAACCAAAATTACTTTCATCCCTTTTATCTCAATAATAGTCGAATAAAATTAGGGCATAAATAGGCTAATTGTGTATTTTATATAACTATAATTAAGTTATATTAGCCAGAAGGTAAATATTTTACACGATTCAAATATTTCATACTAAAACTTGAAACGGGTAACATTCCATGATTCAACAGTTTTTCAGATTGTCCAATTGTCCGGAAAATCGAATCCTGTAAGGCGTAATTCAAAAAACTGTATTGCCAATCCGCGGAAACACGGTTAGTTTAGTGTGTCGTGATCGAGTTGCGTTCGAGAATGAAACAGGTAGTAACAACACTAAAGACAGTCGAGCTCATAATAAAAGACTCAGAATGAGGGTAGACCGTTTCGCTTGCCAATGACTGTCTACCTACTCGTAAAACCAGTTTACGTCGGTCGTGATCATGGCGCTTGCAATAGCGTTGAAATGTCGGGCAAATCAAAACCTTCGAATCAAGGTGTACACGCTCTAGTTTTAATATTGTCAATAGATAAATATTATCTTCTATCTCTAATATATAAAATTCTTCTGTCACGGGGTGCGTAATCGAACTCCTCCGAAACGGCTTGACCGATTCTCATGAAATTTTGTGAGCATATTCAGTAGGTCTGAGAATCGGCCAAAATCTATTTTTCATTTTGAAAAAAAAAAAAAATTTTGCAAAACAACTTTTGCCGGGGTCAGCCAGTAATATATATAAATCTCGTGTCACAATGTTTGTCCTCAATGGACTCCTTACCCGATTACAATAAAATTCGCACACCATGTGCAGTTCGATCCAACTTATAGGATGGTTTTTACGGCGAGAAAAATTCGAATAATTTCCGGGAAAATTTTATACCCGTGCGACGCCGGGGCGGGCCGCAAGTATACATATGTAATGACTAGCGGTGCCCCGCGGTGCTACCCGCGTTATAATGGATGAAGTAGGTACTCTTAACCAACAACATATTTATTTGAATAAAGATTAATATTATCATGGTGATACAACTTAAACAAATTATTTCGACCAAATTAGGTACCATAAAAACGGTTTTTGTGAGTTAATCTGAAAAGATAGACATATACTATCGCGGACTGTTTTTTAGATCATTAAAAGAGCTATTATTCTTTAATACATATTTTTTGTGTATCTTGAACCGTTTTGACGGCGCACGCAACGGAAGGCTTCAACGATGAAATAATTTCTCCCGTTTTTTACACATTTACCACTATATCTTTGCTCCTATTGGTCGTAGCGTGATGTTATATAGCCTATAGCCTTCCTCGATAACTGGACTATCCAACACAAAAATAATTATTCAATTCGAACCAGTAGAGAGTTCAAACAAACAAACAAACAAACAAACAATCAAACAAACTCTTCAGCTTTATAATATTAGTATAGATATGTTTTTGGGAATAGTGATGCAGATGACAGGTTTGTTATGGTATAATTTGCAACGCTTGCCAAGTCGGGGTGGGTTGCTAGTTATTACAAAATAAATATATTATTATTATTACAAAGTGCAGGATTTTACTTGTTAAGTTTAATGCACTTATCTCAGGGACTACTAAACCATTTAGAATGTTGTTTATTATGTATTTTACCGCGAGAAATACTTTAGTAACTCGGTAAAAATCAAATAATTATAATAATGGTTAGAATCCTGTGTGCGAAGGTTACGGATGTGCCTTAATCTTTTTCTACATAAAATAAAAAAAAAATAGTATTTTCTGTTTATTTTATAGATTTAAATTTCCGTACATTGTGAATGAAAATAAATATTATTTATATTTATATATTTCCGTACATTGTGAATATTATTATATATTAGTGATGTCGTTTTTGATCATATCTTAACAACGTTTAGATAAAGCTAACAAACCATCCTTCTGTCATTTTATCCAAAAAATAAAAGTCCCTTGGATTCTATACCATAATATTAGTCCCTGTCAGATTAATATCAGAAAAGCCCCGAAATTATGAATTTCCGTAAAACTTTAGATAAATATCAAAGGGTTTACTTAGGTACCTACTCAATTTATGATTATTAAGGAAATTGGGGAAGTTTCTAATTAACATGATCAAAGTTTTATGCGAAAAAGCATAACATCAAATTATTGTAAAATTTTAACAAAAATTTACTTCCATTAGAAAACATATCATAATATATTTATAATAATATAATAATAATACAATGTAGACTTATATCATGTTTATAGGGACGATTTATAAACACTAGATTTCATGATAAAAATAGTCATCGAAATATTTTTACTGTGGAAAAAGTTCTAAGGTAATAAACATAAAAATTACATACAAATTTAAGCCTGCTTTTTAGTGTTCTAATAATGTATTAATGTATTTGTGTTGGATGGGTGACCGCTGTGACTGCATAATTTTTTTAACTTAAAAAAACCTTGTATGATTATATTTGTGCTTTTTATTGAGCCGTGTTGGCTAAGTGGGAGAACTCGACTTTCATTCCGAAGGTCATGGATTCCAACCCCGTCACGCACCTCTGAATTTTTCTACATGAGACATTTATGTGCGCTTTAAACACGTGATTTAAGGCAAACCGGCATGTTCTGAGAACTTTAAAGAGTTTGAATGACATGTGACATTCACCAACCCGCACTTGGCCAGCGTGGTGAATTAAGGCCTAATCTCTCTCGCTAAGAGTGAAGTCCCTGTGTCCCAGCAGTGGGAACGTTAATAGGGTGATGATGATGTGCTTTATATATTGATAAATATGTATAAATATAACACGGAACCCTAGGTGTATTATAGTATCTCAACCTTATCAAATGTATTTATAAGTTTTTCAGAACTAAGCATTCAAAATGAAATCAGACGCTTTATACTGGGAATGTGAGCGGTAAAAGATAGAATTAACTCTTTTCGAGTTTCCAATAGTTAATTTTAAATGAAGGGAAAATAGCACGGATTGAATTTGCGGCAATTTGAATGTCTACGTTCACATTTCGCTAGCAAATTTTATTTTCTTTGCAATCAGTACTGGCATAATGTTGGCTTTTTTCATTCAGTTGGATTCTGAATATATTTTTTAACGCGGGGTTTTTGTGCTGTGACCACAGACATAATAAAATCACCTATAAAATTTTCATTTAGCCCCAGCCTTTGGATCAGGCTAAACTCGTTTTGAGACAATTTACATTTAATTGCGTTTTTACAATTGGGGCGTTCTGGCGATGCAAAGATGCACGCCTCTAGCGGCGAAATTTAGAAACTGTCTAAGAACGACACTTTGTTTATATATGATTTGTATTTATTATTTATGTTTTTCCCTGACGTTAATTGTAAATTTGTAACGAAAACTGTCAAAGTGTCGTTCTTAGACACCTCCATAATTTTGACACTAGAGGCGCTAGTTAGAATTTTTACATCTGTTTAATATAGAAGTCATTGATATTTTATAATGCGCTTTCTTCATAATCTGAAAAAGGGTTCTAACCATTTAAATAAAAGTATTATTGTATTTTTAAATATCGGTGGGCACGGTTTTTATATATCTGTCCCCACATATCCCAAAAAAAATACGAACCCATTTTTGTTTAGTTGTTATAGGGAATATGCACCTATTTTATTACTGTTTTAATTACGTTTCTACCAGTTTTTACAGTATCAAAAATATTGACAGAACTACTGATTTTTTTATAAATCTGTGTATTAAATCGGAAACTAAAAGAATTTCACATCACATGTACCTACATATTTTCGACCAAGCGATGCGTTTTGGAAATTTGCGAGGGAATATTAAAATAGTAACTGTTTGATGATAAAGTTTCACTATAACATTAGAATATAGAATAAAAATAATTGTATAAGTATTTTTTTTAAACATTTAAGATAACAAGAAAAAAGGAACAGTTCATTTTAAAAGTCTCGTGCATATTCCCTATTGTTGTTTATTCAAGTAGTACTTTGATTAAAATAAGTAATTGCTTACTTGTTTTTTACAAAACCTAGCAAAGGTAGGTTTATTAAAATTAAAATCTCCCTAATTCCTCCACCACTCTCCAAAAATGTAAAGTCATCTATATAAACAATCTCCAAGTCAGTACGTTCAATGTCAAATCTCGTCCAGAACTTATTCTCCCCTGAGCCCACGGTAATTTTCGCGCGAGATACTATATTTATCCACAGAGTATTTTATACTAATAAGTAATAAACCATATTTAGTAGACCATTGTCACTCAGTTCAAAGAGTTTTACAATGTAAATGTAAACGTCTCTTGCAATACTTGACCGCTGTGAAACCTGTCACAGTAACGCGCACGTTGTATCGTAACTGACAGAGCCATTTACAGGATTATATACTCGACAAAATGGCGTTCAACTGAATAACATCTAGTATATCACTTTATAATTTTATTTAACTCGACACTGGCAAATTGTCGCTTTAAGCGCAAAGTCCAATTACAAGAAACTGAACTGAACTGAGCCTTTTACAGTAATACTCCGTATTCCGAACTCCATCGTATCGTTTAACAGTATAATAATGTCCAATTATACATCTCTTCCAGTCATTTTTGACCGCTTTATAGTCTATCAAAGTAAAGAGTCCTGGTTATAACAAGTGACAGAGTCTTATGCAGTTTCCACACATATTTTGGAGTCCTTTCCAATTATACACCTCATATAGTCATTTTTGACCGCTTTATAGTCTATCAAAGAAAAGAGTCCTGGTTATAACAAGTGGCAGAGTCTTATGCTGTATCCACACATATTTTGGAGTCTTTTCCAATTATTCTTTCAGTCATTTTGACCGCTTTATAGTCTATTAAAGTAAAGAGTCCTGGTTATAACAAGTGACAGAGTCTTATGCAGTTTCCACACATATTTTGGAGTCCTTTCCAATTATACACCTCTTTCAGTCATTTTTGACCGCTTTATAGCCTATCAAAGTAAAGAGTCCTGGTTATAACAAGTGGCAGAGTCTTATGCTGTATCCACACATATTTTGGAGTCTTTTCCAATTATTCTTTCAGTCATTTTGACCGCTTTATAGTCTATTAAAGTAAAGAGTCCTGGTTATAACAAGTGACAGAGTCTTATGCAGTTTCCACACATATTTTGGAGTCCTTTCCAATTATACACCTCTTTCAGTCATTTTTGACCGCTTTATAGCCTATCAAAGAAAAGAGTCCTGGTTATAACAAGTGGCAGAGTCTTATGCTGTATCCACACATATTTTGGAGTCTTTTCCAATTATTCTTTCAGTCATTTTGACCGCTTTATAGTCTATTAAAGTAAAGAGTCCTGGTTATAACAAGTGACAGAGTCTTATGCTGTATCCACACATATTTTGGAGTCTTTTCCAATTATTCTTTCAGTCATTTTGACCGCTTTATAGTCTATTAAAGTAAAGAGTCCTGGTTATAACAAGTGACAGAGTCTTATGCAGTTTCCACACATATTTTGGAGTCCTTTCCAATTATACACCTCTTTCAGTCATTTTTGACCGCTTTATAGTCTATCAAAGAAAAGAGTCCTGGTTATAACAAGTGGCAGAGTCTTATGCTGTATCCACACATATTTTGGAGTCTTTTCCAATTATTCTTTCAGTCATTTTGACCGCTTTATAGTCTATTAAAGTAAAGAGTCCTGGTTATAACAAGTGACAGAGTCTTATGCAGTTTCCACACATATTTTGGAGTCCTTTCCAATTATACACCTCTTTCAGTCATTTTTGACCGCTTTATAGCCTATCAAAGTAAAGAGTCCTGGTTATAACAAGTGGCAGAGTCTTATGTAGTATCCACACATATTTTGGAGTCCTTTGCCTCCCAATCGTGAGTCAACAGTCAGACTCATTTACGCCTTTACGCCCTTTACATCATAATAAGACATATTTCGAAGTCCATCGCTTCCCACTCTTCATTTCAACAAAATCCAGGATTGGTATGCTCAATGACACATCTCTTACAGTACTTTTTGACCGCTCTGTAGCCTCGCACAGTGACTGGCGTATCTTGGATGTTGAGCTGGCAGAGTCCTCTGCAGTAATAGGCCACAGCCTCGAGGCCTTCGTCTCCAATGAGCTCGCAGCCTCTAAGGGCTAGCTTCTTCAAGTTAGGACAGCAGCGGGCTAGGATCTGTAACAAAGAAGTATTTCATTATGAAAACTTCATAGAAAATTGTCCCTGATGAAAATTCCTTCGGAAAGGGAACAGAAACGTCGGAGGATATAATATCGTCACAGATTACTTAAGAAAAACCCGATTTCAAAATTAATATTATAACTCGCGTTAGTTTTGAAAGTGAAAAAATAATTTATATTGTACTAATTTTTCAGATCCATGTCTTTGTAAAGACCGTTTTCTCGGGGCCCAAGCTATATCTGTATGAAATATTGTCCTAATCAATTTAGCAGTTAAAGTGTGAAGACAAAACAGACAGACCGAGTAAAGCGTAGATACTGATAGATGCAGATCAAAGAAAAGTTCTTCCAGAATTACTGATTTCATGGCTTGATTCATAGTTCATTTTATTAATAACAATAGGTTATATGTCAAAAATTATTAAATAATAAAATCATGAAAATAATAGATAATATTTGTTGAAAAAAACAGTTGTTATAAGTATTTGTAATGACTAGTTGTATGATGTATAAATTAAATTGTAATTAAAATATAATAATTCAATTTAATAATTCTTCAGCTTGTAGCAGCGGCCCGGGTCCTGACACAAATGGGACATTACCTGGAGACCAGCCTCAGAGACATCCGTAGCCCCAAGGTCCAGCGCGCGCAGGCGAGAACAGCCCCGAGCCACGGCCTCCACTCCATCATCGCCGAGAGCCCCGCAGCCGCGAGCGTTCAGGTACCGCAGCTTGTAGCATCGACCATTACCTGGAGACCAGCCTCAGAGACATCCGTAGCCCCAAGGTCCAGCGCGCGCAGGCGAGAACAGCCCCGAGCCACGGCCTCCACTCCATCATCGCCGAGAGCCCCGCAGCCGCGAGCGTTCAGGTACCGCAGCTTGTAGCACCGACCATTACCTGGAGACCAGCCTCAGAGACATCCGTAGCCCCAAGGTCCAGCGCGCGCAGGCGAGAACAGCCCCGAGCCACGGCCTCCACTCCATCATCGCCGAGAGCCCCGCAGCCGCGAGCGTTCAGGTACCGCAGCTTGTAGCACCGACCATTACCTGGAGACCAGCCTCAGAGACATCCGTAGCCCCAAGGTCCAGCGCGCGCAGGCGAGAACAGCCCCGAGCCACGGCCTCCACTCCATCATCGCCGAGAGCCCCGCAGCCGCGAGCGTTCAGGTACCGCAGCTTGTAGCACCGACGGGCCAAGGCCCGGACACCAGAGTCGGACACCTGCACAAAAAACGGATAGCTTAAATATAAAAAAAAGGTGTGTGTGCGATTCACACACGATAGAAGTGAAACTTCAGTAAATCGACAAAAGAATAAGAATAAAAAAAAAAAACAAAAAAAAAATACTATGCAAAAAGATTTTGTTCGGGCGGTCACCCATCCAAGTACTGGCGCTGGCGTCGCGCAAAGTTGCTTAATCTTGTTAGCGTTTAAGATTGGCTTACCCGATAGGTAAGCCAATCTTATTTCCACTTCCGTTGCATCCGGTTTCAAATCACAACGATTCTAAAGAAGTTTCACTTCAAAAATGTTTCTGGATCTGAGGGGTTGTTGGAAATTTTAATATAGGGCAATAACGTCAAATACAAACAGTCATTATCATCTTCCACAGCCGGTATTTATCCACTCTTGATCATAGGCCCCCATATCAGACACTGAATAATTTGTACGTGTGCCATTGTTTGGAGAGGAAGCGGTTCGAAAATAGAACCTTCCGCGAGTATTTTTGCTCAAATATATTTTGCCCCAATATCTGTCTATTTGGCAGTCAAAGGTAAGACTATAAAAAGCAAAAAAATCCGAAAATTGCTGAAAAGGGCAGAAATCATTCATAATATTTTCCAATAAACACTCCATAACAAAATATCTAATTACAGTCCATGCATTTAATAAAAATAATCTAAATTCAATATTTACTTTTACCTCATAACTTTTGAACGGGTCAACCGATTTTCATCAAACATGCCTAAGAACACTTGCGCGAAACTCACTTTCCATAAAAAGACAGACAGAAAGAAACGTCAAACTTATTACACTCCTCTTTTTGCGTCTGGGGTTAAAAATAGTCTCATGAACAGTGATTTCAATGGAAACAATTTTAACAATCTGCATCTCATTAAACTCACAAAGGAAATTCAGTCCGACGTGAAGGAAATTAAAACTAATCTGTCTCCCCTTCGCATGTTTATTTATGACAATCTCTGAATTCTTTAGATATTGCCGAATCCTAATTTTATTTCACTGTTTATTTAGCGTTTACAAATAAACCTTATTGAATCGGATATCGTTATGGTAATACATTCCGGGAGATAACAATCAGCCTAAAATGATTTTATAAATTTCTTTCGTCGAGTATATTTGAAGAGCGACTGTTGTGAGAGAAATATTTTAATTAAATTCTAACAAAAAGATTCTGGAGATTTTTGTTTGGTTTGGTTGTTAAATTATAATTGATTTGACAACCTCTGTGGCTAGGTGGGCGAAGGCTGAGGCGCAGGAGGTTGCGGGTTCGATTCCCGCTGGGGGACTAGATTTTGTACGATCTACAATTGCTGGTTTCGGGTCTGGGTGTTTTCTATATTATATTTACATAAAAATTTTCAAAATAAAACCAACTTCAAATCGGAAACTTAATAGTAAAAAATAAATTAATTCTAAAATAATTTCGACTTTATAAGTGATTAATTAAAAGAAACATAAACAATTACATAATTAAGTATTTAATCATTTTAACTTTTCTCTCTCTCTCTCTCTCTCCTTCAATTTCATCATGAGACCCCTAATATCAGTTAAAACCCATTTAGATGAACGGTATCAGTAATATAAGTCAATCAGGCCCAAACACTTGCTGAAAATCGTTGAGAAGTTCCCTCGACTGCATTTCCCTCCATCATCAGATCAACACCAGACCCTTATATAATAATAATATAAAAAAGGGCTTTAAAATTATTCACATTGAATAATATTAAGGAACACAGAAGTCGGAAAGACAATTTTTTCGAGAATTTCCCTTAATTTCTTCAGGATTGCACGATCAGATCCTGGTTTCCTTACCATGGGACCACCCTTGGGATACCCCCTTTCCAACAAAAAAAATATATTTAAAATCTGTTCATGAACGACGAATTTATACGCGGACATACATAAAAAAAATATTTATATATATACGGTCGAATTGAGAAACCTCCTTTTTTTTTGAAGTTGGGTAAAAATATAATGTATCTAAATAAAGTATATCAGTCACCTAACACCCATAGTACAAGCTCTGCTTAGTTTGGGGTTAGGTGATGCTGTGTGAGTAGTCCGGAAATATTTATTTATTTTATTTTCGTTGTTGGTTTTTGTTTAAGAAGTTTGACATCCGTAATAATCGGTATTAAGTTAGCCATACTCTTAATTCTTTCTTATTCCAATTCATAATACATCTTCTCTAATATATAAAATTCTCGTGTCACAGTTTTCGTTGCCACACTCCTCCGAAACGGCTTGACCGATTTTGATGAAATTTTTTGTGCTTATCCGGTGTCTATGAGAATCGGCCAACATCTATTTTTCATTTTGCAAAACAACGTTTGCTGGGGTCAGCTAGTAACTTATAATTTTGATTATCAATAAATTACTATTAATGACTATCATAATGTAAAGCGTATCTTATTAGGGTTTTTAACTGATCATTTTTAGATTATAATCAAAAGGACATAATCTAGTTTTGTTTTACGGAAGTATTCCGTTTAGACTTCCTAGTGTTCCTGTAAATAAATACAAGCAAGACGAACAAAGATAATCTTCATCTAAATGTGATTTTCACTTTATTTAACTTAATTTCCTCATAATATAAGTAAACTCATTCATGAAAAAGCCGTAATGAAAGATCAAAGTAACGTTTCTCGTAAAATACCTTCCATCTAACTAAACAGTAGATCCCGAGACTTTATTTTTCTCTCCAACTTAATTCCATTATTATCCGTATCTCAGACGCCCCTATCTCTCTTGTTAAAGGTAGTGTACCACACATGTACATTGCATCGTCTTAAGACGAATATTATGCTTAAAATTAATTCTTTTTGGATTTGTTTTGTCCCTTAGATCCACGTTAAAAATAGAATTCCTGTATCGCTGGTTGTAAAACTTCGTCACAAATAAATTAATTAATTAATTAATTTTACACTCGATTTGGCCCTTAGTTCCATGTTAGTAATATAATTCCTGTATCGTAGCTGGTTAAGACACTTCGTCGAAAACGACAAAATATTTTCGAAGCTGGATATTAAAGCATGGAAAAAGCTTTCATGTTCGGAGCTTGTTATGGTCAGTTGCGATTCGACCCACAAACTCTGTTAATTTCCGATTAATAAAGCAAAACATTTTTGAGTTTAAGTTGTGGTTAGTTTTTAAGTTTTTTCTATGTTTTTGTGAAAATCTAAATGGAGGTTACAGAATACATCTACGGTCGGACAGACAGACATGACGAATCCATAAGGGTTCCGTGTTTTGCCATTTGGATATGGAGCCCTAAAATGCCGTACCTATGCTTGCTATTGTTCTGTAAGATAATTTTTTTTTGAGCAGAGCGCTGAGCAAGATTTATAAAGGTTCTAGCTGACCCCAGCAAACGTTGTTTTGCAAAGTGAAAAATAGATAGTAGACGATTCTCAGACCTACTGAATGCGCATATAAAATTTCATAATAATCGGTTAAGCCGGTTCGGAAGAGGTACGGTAACTAACATTGTGACATGGAAATTTTATATATAAGAAGATAAAGGTGTATGCAAAAATTCAGCTCAGTATGAATTATTCCGTATTAGGCTTTAAAAAGCCTATAATTACCTAGTTAATCTACAAAACTTAATGCAATGGCACGCTTGTTAAATATTAAATAATCTGTTTTTACAAATTTGTAAAAACAGATAAAACTGTGTTGTGTGTGTAAAAGTTAGAGGTATTGTGTTGGACTGGTTATATTTTTTTAAGTAACATCAAAAACAAAAAAAAAGCCGTGTTGGCTAAGTGGGAGGACACTCGACTTTCATTCCGAAGGTCGTGGGTTCAAACCCCGCCACGCACCTCTGGATTTTTCTTCTTGAGAAATGTATGTGCGCTTTAAACACGTGCTTTAACGGTGAAGGCAAACATCGTGAGGAAACCGGCATGTTCTGAGAACTTTAAAAGGGTTTGAAGGACATGTGACATTCACCAACCCGCACTTGGCCAGCGTGGTGAATTAAGGCCTAATCTCTCTCGTCAAGAGAGAAGTCCCTGTGTCCCAGCAGTGGGAACGTTAATAGGGTGATGATAATGATCAAAAACAAAATTTTGGTCATTTAATATTCACAATCAGTGACACAATATACAATCAGAAGTTAATGTGTAACTCGAGGCTTCACCTGGAGCCGGGAAATTACATTTTAATTGAAAGAAGAGAACAACAAACGGTTTTCGTACAGGAGACCGAATTTTAAACGACTTCAAAATAAATTAGTGTTTCTCAATTTATCGCGAATTGATATTTTAATTGTTTCTATCAATTCCTCAAGGTATCTTTAATAATCCATATTTTATAAACCCCGACAAAAAATGTGTTATAAGTTGGTTTAAAAGTTTGACGTGGCTTCCGTCTTTGTGTATGTCTGTGACATCATAGCTCCCAAACGGATGAAACGATTTCAATTTAGTTTTTTTTGTATGAAAGGTGAGTTTTGCGTAAGTGTTCTTAGACATGTTTGATAATAATTGGTTAACCCGTTTAAAAGTAATGAGGGTAAAAGTGGGGAAGGAAAACCGAAAATTTGCATATATGTATACTCGAGTGGGATATCAAATGAAAGCGCATCTTTTTACTTTTATGTTCACTAAGGTTCTGAAATAGGGGTTTTTTTTATTGTAATTCGGCCGCGGCTTGTCACCACCCTCCGGGCTGGGCCTGTGCGTGAAGCTTTTTTTTGCGATTGACCTTCTAGGTCTTCATGTCCCATCTTAGACCACATCGTCACTTTGCATCAGGTGAGATTGTGGTCAAATGAAGGCATAAAAAAACATGTCAATTTAGATAATTAATACTAAATGTCGGTTGAATTTAATCAAAATAATAAATTACCACCTAGGTAAACTGAGCTCTTTCAATAAACTACTCATTAACAACAAACGAAATAATGTTATTCAACTTACCTTAGCGACAAAAAGGTATCTCAACTTTGTCCTAATTACGCCAGCTCATATGGATGAATATAGATCCATAACGGATCAATCACACTGAGCAATTTTAATAATTTCTAAGATTTGTAAAACCAAAGAATGTAAATAAACTATTTTGTATCTTGTATCTAATAAACTACGTAGTTACAGCATAATGTACATAAAAATAAAATATTACCGGACAATCCAAACAACTAAGCTCTAAGCGTGTGTTACGGATACTAGACATCTGATATACTTAATATAATAGACATGCATGTATATATATTTTTATCACACATATTAAACACCCAGACCAAGGAGAAAGTGATTGCAGATCATACAAACACTTGTCCCTTCGACGGGAATTGAACCCGCTACCTGTAGCGCCGCAAGCGGACCGTCGGTCGCCAACCGCGGCACTGAGGCAGTCACAACTTACACTAGCTATCACAACTTACCTGAGTACACTTAGCGACAGAAAGGTATCTCAACGCCTGCCCCAATTTCGCCAGCTCATATAAACCGAAGTCCGTGACGCCGGTACAGTCGCTCACACTGAGCTCTTTCAGCGCGCAATACGCCGGTATCCATCTGACACCGGCATCTGAAACAAAACATACTCTCAATATATAAAATAATATAATATCTCTCTAATAATATCTCTCATGGTGTTTTCTATGTATCATATGAATGTACATATTTAATAAAAAATGTATCTATGTAGTATAGTATATCAGTCACCTAACACCCATAGTACAAGCTCTGCTTAGTTTGGGGTTAAATGATGCTTTGCGATTAGTACGGAATATATATTCTGGAATACATCGTTGCGATATGGTTCAATCAACAGCAAAGGAAACTGATGAAATAGGTTCAAAAATATTTAAACAGATATTTAAATCAAAGGTTACTGGCCATTGTAGTTTAGTAAAGAAACAAATAACGTGTCATTCGTCTTCTTATTCGGTACAGTATTGCCAGAGTGGTCGTGGTCATCATTGCAAGTTTCCACTTATGACACGCTTCACGGCTCGTCTCCATTCCTCCCTAACAGCTGCTTGACTAGCGCATTCGTATAAGGTGTCGTCCATTGCTGCCTTTATTTGATCTGTCCACCTTATGAGCGACCTGCCTCGCGCACGGGTGCCTTCAACCCTACTATGCACCACCTAACGCTCTATGGACATATCCCCACGCGAAACCCGCCCGAGGTGAGAATACGGGCTTGGACGATGGAGGATAGACGCTGCTCGATGTTACTCGTTATGTGTGCCATACATAAAGAAAGAAAGAAAGAAGAAAGAAAAACATTTATTGATTCACACACATTATACAGTAGGTAATCACAAAATAACTTGGTACATTGCGTGTGTGGACCAAAAGGTTTTGCCTCAGCTTTATGTTGCTACGATGCGCGATGCGTAGCAACGCTGGTTAACATAAGTAAGTAATAACATTCATTTCGATCGAGGGGTTATTGTGATCAGTTTTTGACCAATTAAAACATTATTTGAAATTGTCATTTTCGTGTAACTTGTTAAATCTGGCACGTCACACTAGAAGATGTTTTGGAACTTTGATTTTGGATGACCGACTTTCGCTGTTAACTGTACAGATTTCAGTATCGATTCTTTTGATAAAAGCTGCCTCCTTCTACTGACACCTACTGCCGAATGTTACAAGGTTATTTTGATAAACTTGAACCAAAGATTCGTTGTAAATAATAAAACTTGCAAGTTTATTGGTTGGTGGAAAAAAATATCATAAAAAAAAACAAATATTAGAGTGAGCTGAATATTTTATTGCACATTAATTTCCATCGCATGACAAATTCAAAATTATTGATGAAATAGACTCATGGTTTTATACTCAAGAAATCAGGTATATTTTGTCAGTTTTTGATTTAAACTAAAATGTAACAATAATCGAAACGTAAAGTAAGCGGGGCCAGTTGACCGATTCAAAACATGTATTACGTCAACCGAGCTCGAAGGACCGGTTCGAGCGAGCCCAGTCTACTAAAGTCAGTATTAAAGTCAGTATTCTAAAGTCGCCAGTAATACACGTAATTTGTGGTAAATTTCAATAATTACTTCCGTTGGTCTATCATTCTATGTTTATTCTATCATGACTAAAGAAATTAGACGTTACGTTAGAAAATAACATCAATTTTAGGATGCAATTGCAATTTTGTGAAAGGGATTATAAATTTGTGCGAGATAGCTAAGATTTACGATAATCTATGTACCACATCTGTAAGTTTTCTCCGGTCAGTCTGTGAACTTAGCGTGAACACTTAGCGTTATTATTTTATGTAGATAAAGTTGGCTTGAATAAAATAATCAAGACATTTACCTTAGAGTATATTTCGTTAAATTTTATAAAGCGAAGAAGCAAATTATTTAAACATGTTTCTCGCTTGGAGGCATAATGTTTGCGACAAACCAAAAGTAAAATAGAATTTATTACCTACTAATATTTTAAACTAGAGAGTTGTTAACCCATACGCTTTTTTTGTTTTTATTCGTCGAATCTTTGAAACAACAGACGTGCGTTCGACTACTGCAAAACAATAATTGAGCGACTTTGTTTCAAACAGGTTCATTTTTAACCCCCGACCAAAAAAGAGGGGTGTTATAAGTTTGACGTGTCTGTCTGTCTGTCTGTGTGTCTGTCTGTCTGTCTGTGGCACCATAGCTCCCGAACGGATGGAGCGATTTCAATTTAGTTTTTTTTTTGTATGAAAGGTGAGTCTGGCGCGAGTGTTCTTAGACATGTTTCATGAAAATCGGATGTGCTGTTTAAAAGTTATGGGGGTGAGAGTGGGTAAGGAAAACCGAAAATCTGCAAATATACTAGTGTGGGGTATCTAATGAAATCGCATCGCGTCCACATTACATAATATTATGATGTTTTACGTTTAAGGAAATTATGGAATTGGGATCGGGGGTTTTTCTTAATTTTTTTAATTGAGATATTTAAGATTGTAATTATAATGTCATCCATTAAAACATCTTGTGTGATATAATATTAGCAGATAAGGCACGTCAAAGTCTGGTTTACAACACGATTAACCAGGCCAGGATATGTGGTCTGTATTTGACGTGTCAAGGCTCTAGCGATTAGTGAATTACGACCAGGAAAAATCTGAACTTATGGTACAATACGATATCGGAAAAAATGCGTTAATCGTGCGTATGTGAGATAATTTTAATTAAGGTACTATCTATTTCAAAGAATTCGGAGTACCTAATGTTTTTAATTTTATTCTTCAAATGAATTAAGGGAAAAGGGTGTTATATATTCATACAGTACAATAAAATCAAGTTCTCTTATTAATACCCACCAAATCTACAATCGGTATTTGAATGGTTATAAACTTGAATAATTGAATCATGATTGAAACAATCGCAAAAACATACTTAAGAAAACAAACAACAAAGTTATTTTGCTAAGTATACAGGGTGTGGCGTAATGAGTGGATAATCCTTTACCCACGGTTGGGGGGCATCGCGACTGTTCAGAAAATGATAATTTGTATTCAGTAAAAGTGTCACGGTTTTCGATTTATCAGGCATTTTTAGTTTTTTTTTAAAAGTTAGACCTGACCCACCTTTTTAAGTACCAAATTTACAATACAAAGAATTTTCTCAGTCTGTTTTCTGAAAAGCATTCCTAGATAGTGGTGCTATCAAATGTAAACTACCAATTTTGTACGATAGCCATAGTTTTTTCTATTTTTGTTTTTGAACGCAAAATTTGTGTTTTCATTTTATTTTTATCAAACTTTGGAATCTCGTGGTGTAAAAAAAATGTATGGTGACATGAGTGCCCAATTAATAAATAATTAGCCTATTTATTAGGATCCAAAATGGTATAACATACGATATCTCTAGCTCTGAATTAAAAATTAATGATTTTAAGATGAGTTAGAAGCATTTTTTGAATTTACAAGATAATATATAAATTTAAATATATAATTTAAAATTAAATAAATTATATAAATATAATTTATTTAATTTTAATAATTAATACCAATGTTATAACTAGGAACTGTATGAGAGCGTGTAAATGAAACAAAAAGTCATCAAAATTACATTTATTAAATTTATTTACAATAAATGTTTGAATTGCCCACCGTGAGCTCGAATGCATGCCCTGTACCTTCTAATAAACGATCGCTTAACATTTCGGGCATGTCCCGTTTGATTTATGGTCTCCGCTGCCCTGTTTATTCGCTAATATATATTTATAATATTTATTTTGTATAATTAATTATTTTGTCGTACACGGCAGCAAATGGTGGAGTGTGGCTCGCAGAGGCCCGCGTCGCTAATGATGATATTAATAGATAGGACTGTACCTGTGACTAGAGTGCACCGCCTAAGGTACAGGTACTGCAGTGACGGGCACGTGTGCAGAAGCGCGCAGAGGCCCGCGTCGCTAATGATGATATTAATAGATAGGACTGTACCTGTGACTAGAGTGCACCGTCTAAGGTACAGGTACTGCAGTGACGGGCACGTGTGCAGAAGCGCGCAGAGGCCCGCGTCGCTAATGATGATATTAATAGATAGGACTGTACCTGTGACTAGAGTGCACCGTCTAAGGTACAGGTACTGCAGTGACGGGCACGTGTGTAGAAGCGCGCAGAGGCCCGCGTCGCTAATGATGATATTAATAGATATGACTGTACCTGTGACTAGAGTGCACCGTCTAAGGTACAGGTACTGCAGTGACGGGCACGTGTGCAGAAGCGCGCAGAGGCCCGCGTCGCTAATGATGATATTAATAGATAGGACTGTACCTGTGACTAGAGTGCACCGTCTAAGGTACAGGTACTGCAGTGACGGGCACGTGTGCAGAAGCACGCAGAGGCCCGCGTCGCTAATGATGTTATTAATAGATAGGACTGTACCTGTGACTAGAGTGCACCGTCTAAGGTACAGGTACTGCAGTGACGGGCACGTGTGCAGAAGCGCGCAGAGGCCCGCGTCGCTAATGATAATATTAATAGATAGGACTGTACCTGTGACTAGAGTGCACCGTCTAAGGTACAGGTACTGCAGTGACGGGCACGTGTGCAGAAGCGCGCAGAGGCCCGCGTCGCTAATGATGATATTAATAGATAGGACTGTACCTGTGACTAGAGTGCACCGTCTAAGGTACAGGTACTGCAGTGACGGGCACGTGTGCAGAAGCGCGCAGAGGCCCGCGTCGCTAATGATGATATTAATAGATAGGACTGTACCTGTGACTAGAGTGCACCGTCTAAGGTACAGGTACTGCAGTGACGGGCACGTGTGCAGAAGCGCGCAGAGGCCCGCGTCGCTAATGATGATATTAATAGATAGGACTGTACCTGTGACTAGAGTGCACCGTCTAAGGTACAGGTACTGCAGTGACGGGCACGTGTGTAGAAGCGCGCAGAGGCCCGCGTCGCTGACGGACCCACAGTCCGTCAGGTCCACGAACTCAACTGGAGGCCGCCGAGGTCCCAACCGCGGCTCCAACCACGCCCATTCTGGCCAGTCCACGTTTGGGCAACCTAGAAGGATCATTGAGTTAGTTACAGTGCATAACACTACTTTGCCGCCAAACAAAAAAAAAGTATCTAACACAATAAAAAATATTAATTGGACAGGACATTGACAGATGACCTATTCAAAATTGCTGGACCATGGCGGATGCAAGTGGCGACCGATCGGAATAATTGGTCGTCTTTGAGGGAGGCTTATGTCCAGCAGTGGGCGTCTAATAGCTGAAATGATGATGAAGTAGAAAGAATGAAATGTTCCGTGTCGATCGTTGATCAGTAATACTGTGTTCGTAACTTGTTTATGATGTTAAGCCTCAAGCCGAGTAGTTGACGTAAAGATTAAGTTTAAGCGTATAAAATAGAGAAAGTGTTTTTTTTTTAATCTAACCATCCATCCATCCATCCATACCATCATATTGGACAATCACAACTTCTTTATTTGTATTAAATTATTTAGAGGAAATATTATCATACACTTTTTCATATTATGCTAAAACCAAGAATTTGTTACACGCGACAACTTAATATTATACTCTCAATTCACTGCAATTTCATGTAATTAGACACTGCGCTTGAAGCGTCAGTTAGCCAGTGTCGAGTTAACTAATATTACAAAGTGAAAAAGATTTTACTTAGTAGAACGCCATTTTGGGTCTCCATTATACTCTTTGTATTATGCAGGGTTCCCCAACAGCAGAACAGGCCATAAAGACACTGTCGAGTACATCCAATATCCATTTATTACATAGAATAAACTGCGATACCTTTTTGCTTGAAACCTTTTCAGTAACAAAATATGCATGCAGGTTGAAAGTGGATTTGCACAAAACAAACCTTATGGTAATAAAACCCTGTCCAGACCCAACTCGGGTAAAACGAAGAAAAACAGAGTTAAAATAAAACAAACAGAACTTTTCACGCTCCCAAAAGATTACTACAGCCTATCCCGTTATCAGGAGAGGACATCCGACCCGAATTGCTTTTCATCTCATCCCATAAAGTAGCATCAGTGCGGTAATTTATAATCTTTGATAAGGGGTCATAGCGGTCTATTTGACACAGAAAATTAAATTTAATACATGATTAAAGTATTCAAAGCCAAATCCAATTGACTCGAAATTACTCGATTTTTATGCACAGTTTTTATGTTAACTACTGGAAATTTGGATAACTCTTTTTCAATTTATAAGAGTGATAATAACAACCTATATAAATTATAATAAGCTTCCTCATAATGTAACAGAGCTTCCTATTAGAAAATTTAAATCATTTATTAAGAGAAGTCTACTGAAAAAAGCGTATTACTCTATAAATGATTATATAAAGGATGATGCAGCTTGGATAGATGTTGCTTAGTTCCACAGTAACAGGCTCTAATAATTCTGGTTGACCAGGACTGATATGCTCATGTTATAATAGCTTCCTTATATGACAAACATTTTTTTATTGTAAATGTTAAACTTATAATAGTTACCTATAAATAAGAACTCCAAAATTGTAATAACTACAAAATTGTAATAACTGATATAGCTGTGTTGTTCTATTCGCTTCTCAACTCAGTATAAAACATTGAAGCGAACTGTCAAGACAATGTTATTTCCTTGATATTTGTTATTTAAGCAATTTAGTTTTATTAATTTTAAGTTGACCTGTCCATGTAGGCTATGTGCTTCTAAGGAAATAAACGTTTTGACTTTGACTTTGACTTTGATCTTATATATGAATTTAGATAGTTAAAATTAAAAAAAATCTGCTCAGCCGCCTCATGGCTGTACTTGCACTTTTACAGAATAAGTCAGAATCAAACTGCTTACACTATATTATTATGAATATTATCATAATTATTATTGTAAAATTTAGAAAGAACTATAATTGGGCAATTTTATTTTCACTAAGTAATTTTACTTTATAAGTTTATTTAAGATATACTATATATTTTTTTTCTTTATTTCATTTGAAACACGTCAATAATAAATACATAATACAGCACAGTAATTCATAAATCATCATCCTCATACCCTAGTCCCTCACTATGTAGTGTCGGCACATTTGTTTTTCTTCAATTTTCCTCTATCACTCGTCATCTCATGTATTTCTATAAGCCCGTATTTTTTTTTACTAACTCACCAGTAAAGTCAATATGCCTAAGAGCAGCCAGGTCCGTGACTAGGGGGGCGATGGACCGCGCATCGATACTGCTGGAGCTGGTAACGGCTAGGTGGGTGAGGTTCCTGAACGTGGCTGCCAGGAGCTGTGCGCTGGTCACAGTCACCTGGAAAGACAGAATGCTGTTACTGAGTGATAACGAGATAACAGGATCGTGTATTAAGGCTACCGATAACATTCTGTACAGTTTAGGAACGTCTAGACACACTATTAGGTCGTTGCAACGATACTATATACTTACAGCACAGTTCTTATCTCTCCACTCCTTGACCGCATTGACAACCAGGGCGACTCTAGCCCCTGCACATCTGACCGCCACCTCCAAGAGTCTAGCTGTTCTAATGCGCTTCCTCATTCATAAGATATCAAGACACTTACAGCACAGTTCCTAGCCCTCCACTCCTTCACTGCGTTGACAAACGGACCGGCTCAAGCCCCTACACACCTGGCCGCCACCTCCAAGAGTCTAGCTGTTCTAATGCGCTTCCTCATTCATAAGATATCAAGACACTTACAGCACAGTTCCTAGCCCTCCACTCCTTCACTGCGTTGACACACGGACCGGCTCAAGCCCCTACACACCTGGCCGCTACCTCCAAGAGTCTAGCTGCTCTAATGCGCTTCCTCATTCATGCATGAGATATCAAGACACTTACAGAATAGTTCCTAGCCCTCCACTCCTTGACTGCGTTGACACACGGACCGGCTCAAGCCCCTACACACCTGGCCGCCACCTCCAATGGTCCAGCTGTTCTGATGCGCTTCGCCACTCATCCGATATCAAGACACTTACAGCACAGTTCCTAGCCCTCCACTCCTTGACTGCGTTGACACACGGACCGGCTCTAGCCCCTGCACATCTCGCTGCCACCTCCAAGGGTCCAGCTGCTCTGATGCGCTTCCACGCCTCAGGACGTGACGTCAGTCTGGTGACGAGGCGCGACCATCTACGACAGACTCGAGCCATTCGACACAGGTCTGATACCTGAAAAGAATACATGTTAAATAAATAATTAATAAATATTTCCGGACAATCAACACAGCAATATCTAGCCTAAGGTAAGCTCTAAGCTTGTGGTACGGGTATTAGATATCTGTTATACTTAATATAATATGCACACACGTATAGATATGTTAAATTATACCTCTACATATTAAACAACCAGACCAAAAAGAAAGTGCAGAACATACAAACACATGACCCCTCGCGGGGATTGAGCCCGCTACTTCTTGCGCCGCAAGCGGACCTGCGCCCACTGAACCACTGAGGCAGTTAACAGTTACAGTGGATAAAGCTTAAAGGTATTAATTGGCTCTTGTATCATGGTCAGTGAATTCCACATTTACATCTCTATTTTTGAACTAAATCAGCTCAAGTAAATCCAAAAAGCTTATGATAACGCCTGTGCCAACTTATTAAGAGATGATTATTAAAGCACATTTTTAAATTATTATCATCAAAAGTCTTCCATTGCAAATGAAAATAAATGGTTTCTGGATTTGTCTCTGTTTCTACAGAATATTTTTGGTGTTAGACAAAATAACAAATTACACTTCCGTAAATATCCGTTCCATTTGTGAGCAATTGAAAAGCAGGGAAAATTTTCTGTTCAATATTCCATTTTGTAAAATCCATATTTGCGAGTAGATAGCGTACTACGAGTATTGGTTATAATTGGTTCGTTTCAAATTATTCGAAGCGATGCTCCGTGTGGAAAAATAGGTAAATATTTATTTTTTTATATTTACTGCCTTTTACTTGTTGATAAGATTGTGCAAAGGGGTTCTTTTCATATAAATTGCCAATTATTTGTTCAATACACACTGTGAAAAATTTCAGTGTAAATTTTATTATTCTAGAATAAAATAACCTAAAAATACTATTTCAATAAAAATTTAGAAGAGCCACTGCTTCCTGAACTTAGAAGGCTTACCTTATCCAAATATGACTTTGACCATTTATTACAATGATATCATTAAAAGTAGGCAAACAAAATCTCGAGTTAAGTCAATATTAGATCACCCTTGTCATTCGTCAGAAGCTATCTCTAATAGGATAATTTATTCGTTGGCCAAAAATACTCAGCGTGTCATAGTCGATATCCCTGTATGAGGGTAATTTATATCAAAATTATATTATGCTTCCTTTGTGTATTGTCTTGTTCTTAAGCTGGCCTAGAACACTAACGCTGGTCATCTAATACACTTCACAGCCTACTATACTATGCTATACAGACTCTCAACGTATCGAGATGGGGGACGACATAGTACGCGTCGCGAAGCGTCAGTTGATACGATTAACATAGGAGTGACGACCAAGCGACCTATGCCCAGCAGTTGGCATATCCAGTTACCTCTAACCTACCTACCCTAGGATCTTCAGCCGCGTGGTGTACTGGCGCCTCTGTCTGGGTTGATGTCCTTCAGATAGCGCGTGGTAGACCTGGTCTAAGCTCAGCTCAACTGTGCTAGTAGAACAAGTATGAGAGAGATTACACTACTAACCTCGAGATAAGCTAAGATCTTCAGCCACAGCGCGTCATTGAGCGTGGCATCCCTGTACTGGCGCCGCCTGGGTTGATGGCCCTCAGCTAGCGTGTGGTAACCCTGGTCTAGGCTCAGCTCGCTCAGATCCGCGGCGAGGGAGAGGGAGGGCTCGGGGGGAGGCGGGGGGCGGCGGCGGGCCCCCCCGCACGTCCCCGGACCGGAACAGCTGCCGGTAGACATTGCGGAACGCTGGAAAGAGAAAGGATTATTAATGTTAGTGTTCCATGAAAAGGTATTTGCGATGCGATCTCTTCCACCGAACACTAGGCCAGAGATCACACCGTTGCTAATTATTCTTTAATTACTGACCCAATCTTATTGCTGAAAAAATTTAATTAATATCCATTATTTAGTTATGTAAAATAATGCACCCAACATCTCAACAAACATCATTTAAAGGAGGAAACAATTAAAAGATTAACCTAATTTGAAACCAGACATAAACCTACGCACTGACATAATACCAAATCTTCCACAATACCAGATTCCAAATTCCATTATAGCGAGCAAACACTCGCCTTTGTTCAGAATTGCGTAATCCATATTATTCCACCCAGATGAAAACAGGGTATTTCAGAACAAACCCGCCGTTTGACTTGTGTCGTATAAGTTTTAACCTAGAAGTGATATTATTGCATGCAAGTGAAAGTGTCAGTACTAGTTTACGCGCAACGTAGTTATGTCTAACTGTAATACACTTTCGTCATGTTGAAGTCCTAATCACTCTTGTCAAGAGAGAAGTCCCTGTGGCTCAGCTGTGGGAACGTTAATAAGGGCGCTTATGCATCATAAAGTAGGACAGTTCTACATTTAAAGATTTTTTAAGTCAAGTTTTTGGTGACCTTCCTCCTCCTATATGAGATCAGCTTTATACCATCATAAAATTGCTTGACTGACAAGTTTATTGTAAACAGTTCCATCAATACGTGTTTCAAATATAACTTGCAAGGTTTAACAAACATTAGGGCAGGCTGCAAGTTCCATCAATACGTGTTTCAAATATAGCTTGCAAGCATAACAAACAATAATTGATAACAAACAATAGCAAAAATGACATGAGTAAGAAAATGGTGAGTGTTGAGATGGTAATAGAGGGATATTGAAGCTAAATACATGTTGTGCCGACCCCACGTAATGTGGGATAAGTGCAGGAAGATGATGATGATTAGGGCAGATTTCAAAAATCTAAATGCGTACCTAATAAGTACGATCAAAAAAAATCTGCTTATTATGGATTACGTCAATCGTTATTTATATTTAGTTGGTAGGTACGTAGGATCTAAATAATTTCGAGAGCAGTGTAGATTTACAGCTTTGCCACAGAATACTATTTTGTGTAACACTTACAAAAGCACGAAGTTATTTTAAAATACTGTAAAGCGTCAATGTTCGACGCATATTTCTGGTTTTGGGCATTGTTAGGTGAATACATTTTGGGTCCCCTGGCCAAATACATGGGCGCTCAATGCTATAAATGAACTATCTACTAAAATAATTATTCAAATCAGACCAGTAGTTACTGAGATTCGCGCGTTCAAACAAACAAACAAACTCGTCAGCTTATATTATATACTATATATTATAGGTATAGATTTGCCATCGTTCGGATTCGTATATTTGATTGCCATATCGAACTTAAGAACTTTGTATGTCAAAGTATCTTCTTGAGTTCTATAATACTACTAGTCGACCCGACAGACGTTGTCCTGTCCCACGTCTCAAAAAACAATATCCAGTTGACCGTATTGTGAATCTAAACCATTCCCAGATCCCCTTGAACACACACAAAAAATTTCATTAATATCGGTCCAGTCGTTTGAGAGAAGTTCAGTGACATATACACTCACAGAAGAATATATAAATATATATAGTACTACTGCTATAAACATCAGAAAATTACTTACTAGAATTGAACATTCCCTTTGTTATCCGAGAAACAGTTAGGTGAGCAGCGAATCCCGTGTGATCTCAGAATTCAAAGCTGTACATTTTAGACCTCTCTCAAGACAGAACCTCGTTAAGTAAAGGTTGTTTGAATGAGCTCCATTGAGACAGAATTGTGTAATAGAAACGAAGCTAGCGTCCGTATTAAGTGATTCTCAAAGTGATTCTCATTCTAGGTATTTACGTATCGCTACGACTATTTCAAAGGCTGGTCAATAGTGGTAGCTAAGTAAGTTCTGGTTTAAATATTTTTAACCCCCGTCCAAAAAATAGGGGTGTTACAAGTTTGACAGGTCTGTCTGTCTTTCTGAGCGATTTCAATTTGCAAAGTCGTTTTGTATGAAAGGTGAGTTTGGCGCGAGTGTTCTTAGACATGTTTCATGTGCTGACACTATTGAAGAAAAAATTTTTTCTTCAAAATTGTCAACACCTGACTCCTGGATAAATTCATCATCATCTTCATCACCCTATTAACGTTCCCACTGCTGGGACACAGGGACTTCTCTCTTGACGAGAGAGATTAGGCCTTAATTAACCACGCTGGCCAAGTGCGGGTTGGTGAATGTCACATTTCCTTCAAACTCTTTTAAAGTTATCAGAACATGCCGGTTTCCTCACGATGTTTGCCTTCACCGTTAAAGCACGTGTTTAAAGCGCACATAAATTTCTTTAGAAGAAAAATCCAGAGGTGCTTGGCGGGGTTTGAACCCACGACCTTCGGAATGAAAGTCGAGTGTCCTCCCACTTAGCCAACACGGCACACTGGATAAATTATCCTGATTTAATTATCATTATATCTATCTAACAGCCTGTTTACACCCACTGCTGAGTAAAGATCTCCTCTTCATCACGTTTTTTTTATATAAAAAAAAATTACATTACTTGTAAAAAGATTACAGTGATACAAAATTACGGTTATCATTTTATATTTCTATTTTTCCCATTTATCCTCGTGCCTGGTCTGTGGCGAATGCTTTTATTATTTTGTCAACGTCATCCTAATAAAATTAAAGGGAGTTTTCAGAATCTTTTGCTATTTTGACCTTTTGTTTCTGAAAACAGATTATTGTACTTCTTGATTAACATTTCGAAAAATGGCGTTTAACTGAGTAACATTTTGTTCACTTTATAATTTTATTTAACTTGACTGGCAAATTGTCGCTTCAAGCGCAAAGTCCAATTACAAGAAACTGAACTGGACTGATTAACATTTCTTTTGAGATTGTGGACAAACATACATCCCATAAAAAATACTTTTGTACATAGTTTTGAAATACATACATACTGTGACATAAAGGAAATTAATTAATAAGGCGGAAATAAAATTAAAACGGTAGGCACCCTTATATTTCATACTTGACTTAGTTCTTTAAATACAAGCCTTTTTCCTACCTAAAAGCAAAATGGCTTTCCATCCAAAGGTCTTGGGATGGATAGGTTTGAGTGACTCTGAATAAATCATCTAAAAGCAAAGGTAAGCAAATTCTACTTTTCTTTGAGCTAGTATGCGGGTCCGTTTCACAATCTCCAAGTAAAATGTTCCAATGGCTAAAATATAGAGCTATCAAGTCTTTAATTTAAGTATCATACTAAAAATCCCATTTAATTTCATAAATAAAAAATGGTTTATTTAACAGAAAAAAATTACAGTACATCGAAATTAGCCAGCGATCTCCTACACTAGGCAATCCTGTATCGCTGAGATCAATTTTGAAATTATCAGTTTAGATAATGCGTACTAACCAACTTAACTTGAAAGCTTATTAATGATATATATAATAAGAGATTATCCCACGGTGAAAAGCAGCTTTATTCCTTTACTGGGAAAACAGTTTTCGTGCCGAATTTTATTGAAATCGGGCTTTGCTCGCAATAATTAATTTTCCTGCGAAATGTGGTAATTTACCGGTGAAAAAGTAGCGTTATTCTGATATCTGATAGCTATATTATTGTGAAGTTTTATCAAAATCACACCAACACGTGTGAAGCACGTCCCAACTCTAGGGATGCATCGGCTTGTAATAAAAGACTGAGAAAGAGGGTAGACCGCTTTGTCTGCACTAAAACTGTTATCCAAATCACTGCAGCTTCAGGGGGCATACTCTTGTTCATCGAAAAACGAATATTCGATCGAAAGTTCGCGTAATTGCTACTCCGGTTTCATTTCATTACGAAACTTCGATATAACGAAAATTATATATTATATATATACTCTCATTCACGAAAGTACCAAACGAACATTTGAATTTGACACATATTTGTTCGGAGTTATAACTTCAAATCGACGAAACCAAAAGTGTTATCTTTTGATTTTCGTTTTTGTGGTTTAATCATTTAATAAAGAAAATTGACTGAAATGGCTGGCAGATTACTGTTAATAATTGAAGCTACTCTTCGTAAGGAACAATTAAAACGCATAATTACATACCTACTTACAAAGTTTTAGAATCCAAAACAAACAAGCTGTTGAGAAGCAAAATACAGACTGCAACTTGAAACTCCTATGGAATGTATATTTGCGTTTGCAATAAAAAAAGCACTGATGATAACACAACACTTGAGAAATATAATTTATAACGAGTAAACAATTTTTTATTTTATAAAAAAATTGAAATACTGTACGTAAGGCCCACAACAATACTAAGTATAAATTGATCTTATTGTAGTTGTTTATTTACTTAAGTTGCTTAGTTAAAACAGAAAATAATTAATAAACTACAGAATAGATGTAAAATTTAAAAACAAAGCGAAATATTTTGTTTATTTCACATTAAATAATAATCCGTAATCGACATTATAAAACACCTAACCATATCATTCGTTCAACTTCATTCACGAAAATTGTCTATGAATCCGAACTTCGTGTGCGTATCGGAAAAAGAATTAGAGTAGGTTCATTAACGAACCTTCGTTTAAAATTCGTTCGTTTGTGAAACTTCGTTTTGAAGAACAAAAATAGACCTCCAGTTCGTGATCGCGCATGTAACTGTGCCGAAATATCAGGAAACTCGAAGATAATCAATCACTTCTTCTGGAGGTTTTGTCTGTTCACGTCCGTAAGTGGTAACCCTCTGAATCCTTACACGTGACCTCCGGGTGGTGCTAAGAACAGTCTCTGATGGTAGGCTTCGGCCGCGGCTTGTCACCACCCTCCGGGCTGGGCCAGTGCCAGTGAAACGATTTTTTCGTGTTTCGTAATGTGGCCCTGAGAAGCCATCTACCTTCTAGTTCTTTATGATCCATCTAAGACCACATCACTTAACATCAGGTGAGATTGTGGTAAAATGAAGGCTTATTTAGCATACTTTATTGCAAATAAACTTTACAGACATGGGTAATATTTAAGGAGCCTGTAGGGCATAGATAAATTTACGTGCATATAATAAAAACTTATTATTACTAATTAAGTCATGGTAAATATAAATATCCCATTAAATATCTAAATAGTATTGATAACCACGATAGTTTCAAAAGTTATAAACGTAGTCTAATCATATATTCTAATTTTTCGCAACACAATTATCAGCCGAAGACAGACGGCATGTAATAAAATTGTCAGTAGCTGCCGACGCGCCTTGCGTAATTAATACAGCAATCCGCGTGTAATTTCTATTGAGCGAGATAAATCCCGTTATTACTGGTTTAATACTCAGCGTGTCGCTTATGCGATATGTAAATTGTTTGCTTAGCATTCTAATAAAAACGATTGCTTTGAAACCCGTAATATTCCTACTTACGGGGTGTCATAAGACTAGGCGATATAGGTTTTCTTGCGTATCAAATATAACCTATATAATTTAATAACAATTTGTTTAAATATTTATTAACCTACGTACAATCTTGTATAGTTGTATAAGTTTTCGCATAGAAAAATAAATTACTACGGTTTAGGTAAGAAATACTAGAAAAATTGACTTGAAAATCGTATCTAAGTACAGAATAAATAGAATTAATGAATATTGATGATATCTCGTGAATATTTTGACACAATATTTTTATGAATACGTATTTCACTGTATAATCATAATTAAGTGAATTTAATATACACAAGTGACTTTTAGGGCCTCTTTCACTGTCTCCGAGTAAAAGTAGAATAATAATATTAATTATTAAGAGAACAAAATTTTTTTTAAATGTTTAATTGGACGGTTTTGTAAATATACAAACATGAATAATTAGGGGTTTTGACCGCGGTGTGTGTTTTATTAATGTCAACAGGCTTGTTCCCATCATAAAATAAAAACATACCCAATTTTGGACGTGTAGTTAAAAAACAGTAAATCTTTGTGCTGAATTCTACTGCTTTTATTTTACCTTTGTAAATTCTCAGTGTGATGTCCCTGTTAGATTCTTAGAAATAAGCTGTTACGTGCCTGTGTAAACGATTTTTAGAATAATATAGCCTAGTATAACCTAGTAGCGTGAGAAAGAGTTTCAAAGAAAAGGATTATGGATGCACGAAAATAGGAGGCAATTGAAATAAAATAGGGGTATGAGATAAGGTATTGCTAAAATAATAATAATAATTTCGTACTCCCGACGCAAAACTAGGAGTTTTATAAGTTTGACGTGTCTGTCAGTCTGGATGTGGCATCATAGCTTCCAAATGGATGGAGCGATTTTAATTTATGTTTGAATGCTGAGTTTCGCGCGAGTGTATTAAGACATGATTTATTGTGATAAAATGATTATGCTTATTCAGGCTGCTAGCATAGTATCGTAAAGATTAAGAAAGGATTTTAAGAAACTTCACCGTTAAGGGGGTGAAAAGGTGTTTTTTTTTATAAAGATACATGTTTGTGAAATAGGAGACTTAAAAGCGCATAGTCACTGGCACCCTCTAGTACTTATATAGGTATTACGTACTAATTCTGCACAATCTTTTCTCTGGTAAGATTATAACTTTACTGATTATGATTTTGAGTTAGTAAATTACGGCCTAATCACTACCTTATCTGATTCACCTGTGAAGAACCATGTTGTACACCAATATTGTTATTATAACAACATAAGTGATGAAAGCTGAGTTGTTCTATTCGCTTCTCAACTCAGTATAAAAAATTGAAGCGAACTGTCAAGACAATGTTATTTCCTTGATTATTCTTAGTTTTTATTTAAATTAGCTTTAAGTTGACCTGTCCATGTATACATAAGCGTCTAAGGAAATAAACATTTTGACTTTGACTTTGAATAAAACATTTCCTGGTAAAAATTTGTGCGGATTTGGCGCGAACTCAACTATATTACATTAAATTGAGGTATCTGCTAGCGCAATATTTATATAGCTTAAGACACGTGCTTTAAAGTTGTAGGCAAACGTCTTTAGCAAACCGGCATGCCTGAAGACGAAGGTGTTTAACCAGTGTGTGTTGCAAGTGATGACATATGGTTCCGAGACGTGGTGCTTCACCATAGGCCTCATGAATAGGCTCAGAGTTGCGCAACGAGCTATGGAAAGGGCTATGCTCGGGGTTTCTCTACGGGATCGAATCAGAAATGAGGAGATACGTAGAAGAACGCGGGTCACCGACATAGCCAAGCGAATTAGCTCGTTAAAGTGGCAATGGGCAGGCCATGTAGCGCGTAGAACAGATGGCCGTTGGGGCCGGAAAGTTCTTGAATGGAGACCACGTATCGGCAAACGCAGAGTAGGACGTCCACCAACTAGATGGACGGACGACTTGGTGAAGGTAGCGGGCTCGCGGTGGTTACAAGCTGCTACCGACCGAAATCACTGGAAGTCTTTGAGGGAGGCCTATGTTCAGCAGTGGACTTCCTACGGCTGAAATGATGATGATGATGAAACCGGCATGTTCTGAAATCTTTGAAGACTTGGAAGGATATGTGACATTCACCAACTTGCACTTGACCAGCGTGGTGAAATCAGGTCTAATCTCTCTCATAGAAGAGACCTGTGTCCCAGCAGTGGGAACGTAAATAGGGGTGCTTATGTATGTTAGCCTTATATTTAATTACTTCCATAATTTGTGGAGTAACATTATCCTCAGACCTTTTGGTAAGCGAATTAAAATAGATTGCTTTTCGTGTAATCTGTTGTTAACAAGTTGCCAATTAACGAAAACAAACTCCTATTATAAAGGTATACAAAATTTATCTTAAAGTTTTTATTTATCGTTTGACATTAACAGCTTAATCCAATACCACCCAATTTAAAATACAATGTAAATATTTTAAACAATCATGAACATAAAGGTTTAATGAGATAACACAAATTCAATAATGTTTTAAACAATGAATTTAAGTGCCGTGTTGGCTAAGTGAGAACACACTCGACTTTTATTCCGTACCTACGTGGGTTCAAACCCCGCCTCGCACCTCTGGAAAGGTCTCAGCAAAGCCCGATTTGAGTCAAGATACAAGATACAAAATCATTTATTTCCATTGTTTGGTTTTACAAAACTTAGACACGTCAAAATAAAATACAAAAAACAAAAACAATAATAATCATAGGTGCTTAAAGATAAGTAGGAAATAAATTTATGATATCTGGTCTTTTCGCTTTTTTTACGCACTAGAGCAAGGAAGCGATTAGAAACTCTAGCTCATTTTTGTATTGAAACTTAACAATCATTATTTGTTAGTCTTGTTTTTGATTTTGTGTTGGAGCAGATTCCGTCCCAAGCAGTTTTGTCCTCAAGATAATCCGATATATTATAATAAGCTTTTTTACAAAGATTGTTTTTTACAATTTTCTTAAATGTAGTAATTTAGTCAAATTTGTCTTTCCCAGTACAGGACAAAAGCTACTTTTTACCTTTTTTATATAAAGAATATTTTTAAAATTTACTTAGGTACTTTTTTTATTTAAAATAAATTATTACGCGGGCAAGGGCGTGGGCCACTAGTATTAAATAACTCAATAATACTTTATTGCTTAAAATAATTATTTTCAGTCAACAAAAGTAAATAATCAAAATCAACGTTTCAAAAACATCTTCTTGTGTGACGTTCTGATGTAACAATTTATACCAAAGTGTCAATTACAAATGAAGTTTCAATTGGTCTAAAGAAAATGATCATTATAACACGTAGGATCGAAATAATTGTGAACCTATGACACATTATTTGTTCCTGCTAATAAACTAGTCAGTAACTTACAAAAAAAACTGTATCTTTTATTAAGGGACAATATTTCATTAGTTCCTTTTGCTGTTGACTGGACGTCTGAACGAGTGTCCTTACGCGGACTTGTTGGCCTTATTCTGCAATTAAACACGATTGACATCACAATGGGGAAATAAATCATAATACTTGAAATCTAGATAAAACAATACGAGTCATAGGTTCGTTATGCGTAATTGTACAACTTGCCTAGGAATAGCCTAGTACTAGTATTTTAGGCTTAAAGGACAAACGTCCTAAATAGGCGATCATCATCATCATCATCATCTCAGCAGTAAGACGTCCACTGCTGGACATAGGCCTCCCTCAAAGATCTCCAGTAGTTTCGGCTGGCAGCGGCCTGCATCCACCTTGAACCCGCAGCCTTCACCAGATCTTCCGTATATCTAGTTGGTGGACGTCCTTCGCTGCGCTTGCCGATCCGTGGTCTCCATTCGAGAACTTTTCGGCCCCAACGACCATCTGTACTGAGTGCTATATGGCCTGCCCACTGCCACTTCAAAGAACTAATCCGTTTGGCTATGTCGGTGACCCCCGTTCTTTTCCGAATCTCCTCATTTCTATTTCTATTCGATCCCGTAGAGAAACCCCAAGCATACCATGAGCATAGCTCTTTGAACGACTCTGAGCCTGTTCATGAGAGACCAATATTCTTTTCGCTTCTCAATTCAGTGTAAAAAATTGAAGCGAACTGTCAAGACAATGTTATTTCCTTGATTATTCTAAGTTTTTTTTTAATTAGATTTACGTTGACCTGTCCATGTAAGCATAGGCTTCTAAGGAAATAAAAGTTTTGACTTTGACTTTGAATAGTGAAGCACCACGTTTCGGATCCATATGTCATCACTGGCAACACACATTGATTGAAGACTTTCGTCTTGAGGCACTGCGGTATATGCGATACGACTAAATAAAAATTAATAGTTACTTGGATTATTTAAAAAAAAAAGACGTTTTTATTTTCTTGCAAACGAATAATGAAGACAATACCGTGCATTGAAGTTTCAAGTTGAACGCAGGAAAGCGTAGGTCACGTGAAACTTCAATGTACAAGACTAAGTAACATGTTGATTTTACGTTTTCAAGAAAACTGATAAATATTATAATATGTATACCTACTAGCTGACCCCAGCAAACGTTGTTTTGCAAAATGAAAAATAGATGTTTGCCGATTCTCAGAACTACTCAATATGCGAACAAAATTTCATGAGAATCGGTCAAGTTTCGGAGGAGTACGGGAACGAACATTGTGACACGAGAATTTCATACATAAGATCTTTTGACAAAAGGATTGGCTGAGTGTTTTTCTAAAAATGTTCAATCGTAGCTAATTGATACATTTAAAGTAGGTTGTTTTTTTTTTATTCACTATTCCATCTTAAGTTCAATGGTGGTGTCCCCATGATGTTCACAGCTGACATTTGGCCACCCTTACATATTATCCAGAAATTCTGATTATGATTGGAAATGGCCCGTATCAACCTTGAGCCCATCCTTTGCCAAGGGTTATCATTAATTTAACACAAAACAAAATCATATCAGAAAATTATAAAAAAAATTATTGATGTATTCCAATTAGAGCACCAATTTTAAAGAGTGCCAAGCCGAAGAGTACCAAAGTCATTTCAATTGGAGCACCAATTTTAATGAAATCTTAAATTAGATTTTTAATTGAATAATGAACGTAAACCTAGCTGAACCTAGCTGCTCAAAATTCTTAGGTTTATAATATAACCTACACTGATTATCTATACTAATATTATAAAGCTGAAGAGTTTGCTTGTTTGTTTGATTGTTTGTTTGAACGCGCTAATCTCCGAAACTACTGGTTCGAATTGAATAATTCTTTTTGTGTTGGATAGTCCAGTTATCGAGGAAGGCTATAGGCTATATAACATCACGCTACGACCAATAGGAGCAAAGATATCGTGGTAAATGTGTAAAAAACGGGAGAAATTGTTCATCTTTGAAGCCTTCCGTTGCGTGCGCCGTGAAAACGGTTCAAGATGCACAAAAAATATGTATTAAAGAATAATAGCTCTTTTAGTGATCTAAAAAACAGTCCGCGATAGTATATGTCTATCTTTTAAGATTAACTCACAAAAACCGTTTTTATGGTACCTAATTTGGTCGAAATAATTTGTTTAAGTTGTATCAACATAATAATATTAATTTTTTATTAAAGTAAATATGTTGTTGGTTAAGAGTACTTCATCCATTATAACACGGGAAGCACCGCAGGGCACAGCTAGTAGTTCATAAAATTTAGAATCATTTTTTTCTAAATTTACAATTAATCCATGATGTACTCTGACAAAAGCCAAAAACAGTAGCTCAGCTCAACAAGACATTTAAAAACTTTAATATTTATTTAACAATCAACATGACGTGTGCGTTGCTAAAAAATGAACATCTAGTTAAAAACAGGAAAAGCAATTAGTTACTTGTCACCTCGTTAAAATAAGTTGGAATCAATAATCAAAGTAATAAAAATTAATTTTGTACCATCTTGTCGCCGGTAGCAATAATTATTGAAATCAGATATCAGACACCAAAATGTCCACAAGAACTCTATAATTAATTACACTAATATCACAGTAGTTTGGAAAACAGCGTGTTTGAGCTTCCGTTATATTTTTTAATTAATTTAATAGATATGTTTTTATTTATTTAAAAACATAAGCGTCGAGTTCAGAACCTTCGTTATCGTTAATTCGGTTAAAAAGTTTTAATCCAATCTTCATTAGTTATCACCCTATTAACGTTCCCACTGCTGGAACACAGGGACTTCTTTCTCCCTTGACAAGAGGGATTAACCCAATTAATCCAATGTGGTATTATTATTTTATGTAACTTTTGTCATAAAATACATCCATGCATTATTATCATTATTTGAATAAGTAATTAGCGCCTTCTAAAGAGCTAATGATATTTTATTTTATTAACACACGATTTTATTTACATTAACTTGCCAAATTACTACGAAAAAAATGTCGTTTGTTGACCACAAAACTGTACAATGAAACACAAATCTATAATCCATACCAAAAATTTACTATTTTATCATGTAATTGTGGGTAAATATGTTCACTGTAGCTCACCCAAACTGGATTGGTCCAACATCTATTCACACCTACAACTTGATTATCATAATTTAGCAAACTAATTCGATAGAGTTAATGACGATGAGTGCACATCATTAATCTTGTGTTAAAACGTAAAAAAAAATCATGATAATTTATCAAAGTCATACAACAAAACTAATTATGAATAACTTCTTTCATTTTGATGAGGTACGGGTCAAAGAGGTTTACTGATGCTTTGCAAACTAATTATTTTTAATTTTGTATTGTTCTGCAAGTATTTCGGGTGCCTTAGGGCATACCTACTTATTTTTGCACCTGTCTGTAAGACGATTTATTTAATTATAAGTCACGTGGGTATATTATAATCAGGTTAAACTAAAATTTATTATGATTTTCACTAGCTTGAGCCCTTGCGAGTAAAGCCTTTATTACCTATATAATATAAAAATGAATCGCAAAATGGTGTTGGTAAGCGCATAACTCAACAACGCTTCGACCAATTTAACCAATTCTTTTTTTAAATGTTTGCAGATGTCCAATGATGATTTTTACGGAGAGAAACCAATCTAATAATTGCCGGTAAAACAATTTTGAATAATACCTGTGCGAAACCGGGGCGGGCCGCTAGTATCTTATTAAATGAAATACTTTTGCTGTCACTTTGCTTAGCTACTAGAAAGTAGTTAGAAAAAAACATTGATAGTGCCATCTAGTGCGACAGTTAGGAACTAAGCAGCACAGATAATACATAAAAGGGTAGCCAAAAAAGCTAAACCTCAGTAGGCCTTTTTGTACCACGTCCGTAAAAGAGTAAATATTTTTGTGGTACCTAAGTACCCACGGACTTTTATGAATATTTTTATAATAAGAAACATATTTTTTAAGTACGTCAGGATAGTAATAATTGTACATAGTTTTATGTAAGTTTATTATTATTAAGTTCTGCTGTAGTTTAGTAGAGACGCCGAGGCATGAAGCAGACCCTTGCCGTAACACTGTTCTAAACTAAAACGGAAGTGATGAATATGATTCATATTCATCAGGCCTTAGATAGTAAGTCTCAACCAAATAGTTAAAAGTTTATTACTGCATCAATCATCTAAGGTGAAAATATTGTAATAGTTTTTGGAAAATAAACTATAATTTATTTATTTTAACTTTATGCACATCAAAACTTTTTTTTTATCTTTTTTGTAGTTAGATAATTTAAATTCAGTTTGTAGCAATAGTTGTGATTCAAGCTAAATATTTAGTAGTGTAATTTTAAGACATGCAAAGGCGCGTCCCTAATTCAAAATGAATGCCAATACAAAACCATTACAAATTAACTCACAAAAACACGAAACCGCTTAAGATTGAGAAGATACACCTCTGTCTAAAAACCTGCGAATCGTAATTAGCATAATTAAGGTATTCAATACCTTTGCATGGTACTTAGCAGTTTAGATAGCGAGTGAAGTGAGATCTTGTCTTAGCGTGGGCGAAATGGCGCCAAACATCCGAATGAACCTTGTAGCTAGCCTGACCTCAATTCCTCACAACTTAGGCGATCAACTATTGTAAATTTGTAAAGGGTCTTCGAACAAGGATTTCCTAATATTGAGAGTTGGTAACGGCTATCTTGTATGTACATTATTATGTAAACATGTATGGGACAGCTCAGCTAAAGACCAGCTAGCAGCTCTAGATTCAATCGCATTTAGGATTATAGGTTTAATTTCACATTCCACGAGGAAAGCAAAAAATCGAACTCTCGTACGAGAGTACACCTGGTACTACCAGGTGTACACCTGGTTGCCCGCCTGTTTATCTTGGCTTAATAGTAAAGTATTCCATGAGGAGCAAAATGTTATATATTAAAAATACTTTGAAGTTTAAGTATTTTTACTTACAAGTATTTTTTTAACCAGGGCGCTGTACTTTGAGATGCCGCCCTGTTTTTGAAACTTGGTTGGGAAATACTTCTTATCTCTAGACATAATACGTAAAAACCACTTGCTATTTATTTCCATTACAGCACAGTGAAGTGAACACACTAAGCTAGGTCAAATGACGATAACATAAACGAACTAAATCGAATATCTAAACGAATTATCTTAAATCTAGTAAAATATTTCTATTTATAAACGTTATAAGGTTATCTTTAAAACACGCCTCACAATTTTGGACGCTAATATAAAGAAGCGTAAATAAGAACATATTTAAAAAACTGAGCCTTAACCAAAATAAAAATAAAATAACTGCAGTAGTAAAAATCAGCCTTACAACTTTAACCGAACCGATCGTGACTCAAGTTTTATATTCCAATATCAATCTATAATTCATAATACAGATATTGATTTCGAGATATATAAATCACATCGCTATATTGCGGGTCTATACACCCGAGCATAAAGGACCATAAATCATAAATGCCCAAGCGCACGCAATGTCACGCGAGATATCTCAGTACGATCGATACTCGAATGCAATGCTTATTTATTGGGAAATTTAGAGATGTTTTAACAATGTAGCTATTTTTATTACGATTAGAAATGTACCTAGGAATGTGTTTGCAAAACTGTAGATTTCCGAATTGGAATTGAATAGAATTGTCAGCTCTATCGAGTGATTAATAAATATGTATGATTTTTCTCCTTGTTCTGGGTGTTTAAAATGTATAATAAAAAATATCTGTATATATTTTGTCTATTATATTAAGTATATCAGATGTCTAGTACCCGTAACACAAGTTTTGAGCTCACCACGGGGATATATGTTGTTGTGAGTATTGTCGGGAAATAATTATTTATTTATTTAATTTGGAAGATGACTTAAAGGAGTCTGTCATTTATTTTATTTTAAAAAAACCTTTTTTTTTTCTTTCTTGCAAACGACAAATCAAGACTATACGCTGCATTGATGTTTAAGTTTAAGTTTTAAGAATAAGAAATTGCGAGGTTCATCTTATTATTTTTAGACAAATACAAAGTGTAATGGTGGTTTTTCCATCAAGTTATTGAAATATCGAGTTTGATTTATATACCCTCACAATTCAATATTTACGGCTCAGCCTCATTCTTCATTGTATTTACAAGAACCTTTATAATGGGAATAAATTTCAAGTAGACTCTTATGTCATGTTTTGTCAGGGTTGTTGTTATTGTTATTGTCTCATAAATTGATTCAAATCATATTCAACTAGCTTTCCACCTCGGCTTTGCCCGCTTAATAATACGTTTTTAGGTAAAAAGTAGATTTTATTTATTTATTTATATCCGTGTCAATTTGATCAAAATCGGGCTTTGCTCGCAATTATCGAATTTTCCCGTGAATTGTGGTATTTTACCCCGGTTAATGTGTTATGCCGATATGTAAGATACATTACTGTGAAGTTTATCAAAATCCCTTCAGTAGTTTTTGCGTGAAAGAGCCAAAAACACACACTCTAAAACCCTCGCAACCTTTCGTTTTTATAATACCTACATATTAGTAGGAAAAATATAAAACGGATAATACAACATCAATATTTATCTTCCATTATGTTGATTTTAAAGAGATTATTATAATGTCAACATCACAATATATTGAACGAAAAAACGCTCAAACAATATGTTAATACTCTGCAAATGACGTTTTCTACGAAAAAGAATTAATCATAGATATCATTGTCATGTCATGTCAAGATAAGACTATAATATTTACCGTATACAATATCGCGTTAGGTTCGCACTAAGTACCTAACATCATCAACACCCGTATTAACATTCCCACTGCTGGGACACACGGACTTCTCTTGTGACGAGAGAGATTAGGCCTTCATTCATCACGCGCTGGCCAAGAGCGGGTTGGTAATTGTCACATGTCCTTCAAACTCTTCAATTCTCAGAACAAGCCGGTTTCCACATGACACCTTCACCGTTAAAGCACGTGTTTAAAGCGCATCCAATTTTCTCAAGAAGAATAATCCAGAGTTGCATGACGGGGTTTGAACCCACGACCTTCGCAATGAAACTCGAGTGAGCTTATTTCTAAAATAATACGTATCTGAGTACATTGGTCATAATTTACACTAACTATACTGTCAATGTGAGCTCGATTCGCTGGCTTTGGCTATTATGTGACTAGGCATCTTACGAATGTCAAAAGATATATTATTAAGTAGGGAACTGAGATTAGCTGGTAAACTTTTGAAATGTTTCTAACATTTATGTGGAATTTTCTATTATTATATTGCTATTATATAATTATTATTATTATTTATTTCAGACACAAAATCCATTGATATTACAATTAAATAATTCTGAAATATAATAAAATTGTGATAAAATATGATTAAAAGATACAATACTGTAGGTACTCAGTACGTCACATTCAGGTGACAATTTTCACCCATCGTTTGAAAGTGTCTGATAACACCTTATAACTTTTTCGACTTGAATTAGGTGGATACAGTATATGCACTGGACACAAGATTTTATTGTACGCTAGCTTTTCACGTCACGGCGTGTGTAGATTTTCCCACAGGAAAACAAATTTTCCCTATAACCTTCCTCGATATCTATCTATCTAACTATCTATGTGCTATCTAACTTTGAAAGAATTTTTGAAATCGGGCTAGTAGTTCCTGAGATTAGCGCGTTCAAGCATACAAACAAACTTTTTAACTTTATAATATTAGCATAGACTAGAACAAAACATTAATTAAACAGTACGCATATATCCGATCAGTCTTTGTATATTCTACAAGCATTTTTCTGGATCTAGATATTCTTTATGCAATAAAAATAATGTCAATATAATATCTTTATATATTTAACTCTTCTGTGAGTGTGTATGTCACTGAACTTCTCTCAAATGACTGGACTGATTTTGATGAATTTTTTGTGTGTGTTCAAGGGGATCTGGGAATGGTTTAGATTCACAATACGGTCAACTGGATATTGTTTTTTGAGACGTGGGACAGGACAACGTCTGTCGGGTCGACTAGTTAATCGTATAATATTGCATTACGTATGATGACAAATATATTATATCACCCGTAGTTTAGATCTTACCAAGTGATTGCAAGCGAGGCTCAACCGAAACATACGCCTCAGCAACGCGGGAAGTAGATGCGTTTGTAATTTTGGCCTGATAACGTCCCTATCAGACAAAAATGTCAGACCCTTTGTGGTCGGTGTCCAAAGAGCCATATTATAGTAAGAGTAGAGTCCGCCGCACTGCAGACAATCCCGCTTCGCAGACGCTTTAGTCGCGCAGGTTTTGCCGAAGCTTACCCAATGCTAAATTTATGTACAATTCTGAAATTATATACAAAAGTGATACAACCATTCCAACCTTTGCTATGGAATCTAGATGTGGGCAGGTGAATTACAAGGCTATAGAAGTTAAGCACCGAAGCCGATGTATTTACGGCTTTGGACAAATTACGCTAATATTAATATGGTAATTATAGGACATTAAGATCGGTGTCATTGGGCGTGGCTGAAAATATACTTCTATTCCGCTAATTAGATACCATTAACAGAAATTATTAGATTGAATAATGTTATAGAAGTGTCATTGCACCGAGTTCGTTTTATTGTTTTTATTTTTTGGAAAATTTGTTAAGTGAAATTTGTCAAGTTTATGCTAACTCGACAATTTTTTTTTCTTTGTAGTTATATGACCAATAACGAGGATTTCATTAAAAATATAACTTTTTTTATGCAATTATTTTTCAGCTTGAATGTTAAGTACATGAAATTACAAGCTCTGCTTAGTTTGGGGTTAGGTGATGCTGTGTGAGTAGTCCGGAAATATTTGTTTATTTTATATTTTAATTATGAATAGAGTTAGAGCTCTTGAAACATCACACTCAAAATTACACATTTGATTCACTGTGCCTCCCTCTCCCTTTCTATTTATTTTTTATTTTATGCAATGTGCGTAAAATGTATGTAGTTATGTTATGCTGATTAGCAAATAAGATAAACAATATTAAAGTTCCTTAACTTTAATTAGAATAGGAATAACATAAAGAGTTAGGAACGAAAAGAGTTTTTAACAATTTAAAACGGGTAACGTACCTACCATGATTTGACGATTTAGCTTAGGTATGTTCCATATCCAATGTTTAAAATAAATATTTCAGAACGTAATCAAACTGGGGAGTCACCAACATACCTGACATGCTCACTTGTTGAGAATTTCATAAAAGGTGTTCATTATTGTTAAAAAAAGTCATTCACGTCAAGTCACGACATCAATAAGTCAAGGGAAAAAAACAGCTTCAAGTTCTTCAAAAAGGAATAATTTAAATTAATTTTAAAATATTTATATATTTACTAACTTACTAGTAATATAGTAATCTAGTAAATTTTACCATCTCTTTTTATAACTTAAATCACTTAAATCACGTTTGTTCTATAACCCTATTATATATTTATTTAATGTGTTTTTAGAATAGCGGCAAGTGAAATACATCATCCTTCAAAATTTCAACTCTTTATCTATCATTTTCTATTACGGTTTTTGAGATACAGCTTGGTGATAGTCAGACAAACAGACGACAAAGTCCCAGTAATATTGTGCCGTTTGACTCTTTGAGTAAGGAACCTTAAAAAGTTTCTCAATTCGACGCATAATGTATTGTAACCCTTCTGTTGTTCTTTCTAAAACTTTTGCTTGCATGGTCATATTTAAATTCGATCGGAAACCGGGATATTGTCATAATATGTATCTTGCTAGATATACATGATAATTCGCAAATTAAGTATTTTTACTCGTTGGCCAAACCATTTAAATGAGATGAATAAAAAATATTATATCATTCCTATTTGTTTTTGGTACAGGATTGGAATAGTTTAGCGTTACGAGTGGGTTACGTTTTCACTTTCTCCTTGGTCTGGGTGCTTAATATTATATGTAATAAGAAATATCTATATATGTATGTTTATTATATTAAGAAGGTATATATCAGATATATAGTAGGTACTCCTATTATAAGCTAAGAGATAGCCACGGGGCTAGATATTGTTGTGTGGATTGTCCGGTAATATTTATTTATTTTGAGAAGAGTTGCATAAAATACATATCTTTTTTTTTTCAAATGAACCCGGTAGTTTACGACCCTGCATAGATACGGTATCATCAAAGAACTTTTTCGGGGTGGTTGCATTGCCTGGGAAAAAAACTGGGAACAATTAACTGTTTCGATTTGACTGGTCTCGATTATTACTTAGACTTTACAAGTTTCTCAAGCTATATCTGAAGAAATGTGATGGATAGAATTTTAAGGGATAAAAACACACAAAAAATTAATACGAGTATTTCATTCTGCCCATAGAATAAAAAATATTGATTTAACAACAATATTGCTTACGCCATTCACAGAAAATAAACAAATGTCGAAAATTCCAACTTTTGTTCACTGCAAATTTTATTCTTATTTTAAAAGATGATGTTCATGATAGCAATACGTTCGCATTTTAAGCCATACTTCCATAAGACGAAATATCAGAGAGCACAGTTGTTTAATAATTTTGTTTGTATTTTGATTCCGAATTTGGTGGAACTTACGTTAATCCAATAATAGGATTCCTGACTTAAGATTAGGACTGATTATGATTAGGCTTGAGGCCCCCCAGAGTTCTAAAATACTTGTTATATTTTTTTAAGCGAATGTATCTTTAAAATGTTTCTTACAATACTTATGTATAAAACCATAAGCTGTAATAACGTTTACCAATAATTTACTATCATGACTATTATAAATAGTATTTCATTACGAAACGCAACGCTGTATAGGGGCAGGGTTTATAATTTTATTTTGTAATACTTAACGAGTCAGACATTTCAAAAGCTTGTAACGTATTAGCATGGGGACACAACTGGGAAGCAATTAAACAATTAAAACATCGAAGTGCTTGCCAACGTCAGCCAAAATAGGAAAGGCAACAGAGTTAGAATGTAGACTAGAAACTACGCAAGTAATATCCTAGAAGTACTTGGAGCCTTGGGCAACTGTGGTTCATTGCTTAGAACTTGTAATAGACAGGATTCTGGAGCCTCTGAAAGAACCAATGTATAAACATTTTATAAATTGTATTTTTTTTGCTTTCCTTTTTAATAAACATCCTTGACAACATCTTAGCTATCGTTTATAACCTAATTTACCTGTTCCTTTTAAACAAAAAACACATATAGGTACATATCACATATAAATAGACGACCTCTGTGGCTCGGTGGGCGAACGTCCGCCTGAGGCGCAGGAGGTTGCGGGTTCGATTCCCGCCGGGGGACCAGATTTTGTACGATCTATAATTTCTGGTTTCGGGTCTGGGTGTTTTCTATGTACCATATATGTATGTATTTACAAAAAAAAAAAATGTATCTATGTAGTATATCCGTCACCTAACAACCATAGTACAAGCTCTGCTTAGTTTGGGGTTAGGTGATGATGTTAAAAAAAAAAAAAAAAAAAAAAAAAAAAAAAAAAATGATCTATAATACGATGTATTTTATAGATTGGATAGATTTACAAATTCACGTTATAACGTCAGCAAGTTTCGAGTATAACGGGAATTTGGATGGGATAAAAATATCGGTTTTCTATGAATAGCGAACTGTCATCGGTAAGAACTACGCCTAGATTTATTTTGATTGTTCTATACCTGGTAAAACGGCCCGTTTAATTTCATTAAAACGGGGCATAAGACGCCGTCGAGATAATCTGTCACTTTCTCTAGATATCAGGCACGACATACACTGACTGCTCCAGGAGTTACCCAGTGATCAACATACACGGTACGCTCTTTCAGTCATGAGTCAACAGCTTGAAGCTGCCATAGATAACTGCTCGAGCAGTTGGCAATTTCAAATCAATGTCATCATTGTGGAATGAAGAGGGCTGGCGGAGGTAACTCGAGAGAGCAGTCGCCAGCTCAAGCAGTCAGTGTATGCCTAACGTATGTTCGTTTTTTAGTATGGACGGTACGTGTATGTACGTATAAGTACGTACGTGTACGTATATGTCTCATCATCATCATTTTATTAACGTTCCCACTGCTGGGACACAGGGACTTCTCTCTTGACGAGAGATATGCTTCGCTTACTGGTAACCCCTTTGCAGTAGTTGTATACTGCTTAAAGAAGTATGTAGTTCACTAAGCAGTAGTCGATCCTAACTGCTTCAAGCAGTCCTTGTATGGAGGGCCTCTTACCCTTTCAAGCTATATATAATATACTAACACCGACCCTACATGCGTTTGAAGAGTGTTTCCAAACTAATGATGATTGGTTACGTCGTTCACTCATCATTTACATCCTATTCTAATGACTACAAGACCGTCTGAGAAAAATTAGCTACATGGATATTGGCGAAACTATGTATTTAAATCAAAAATCTACTGTGTTTTTGTTTACTAAATTTAAGAATAAAACTCGATTTTTTGAACTACTGAACCGGTTCTCAATTAATGTAACCAACTTGCAAGCAACACAATATATTCAAATAAATTTAAAGGGTAAAAACATACATTGTAAAAAAAAATTTACGAGTCAAATTGATAAAAAATCTCCCTTTTAAAAAAGGAAGAAGGGGTCTTTTAAATAAGGATAACAGAGCATTCGTGATCAATAGCGAATTGTGTTATAGATAACTACGCGAAGTACAGTATTAGAAATAATAATATAAATCTAAATTTAAAATTTAAGAAAAACCCCCGATTCCAATGCCATAATTTCCTTAAACGTAAAACAACATAATATTATGTAATGTGGACACGATGCGATTTCATTTGATACCCCACACTAGTATATTTGCAGATTTTCGGATTTCCTTACCCACTCTCACCCCCATAACTTTTAAACGGCACAACCGATTTTCATGAAACATATCTAAGAACACTCGCGCCAGACTCACCTTTTATACAAAAAAAACTAAATTGAAATCGCTCCATCCGTTCGGGAGCTATGGTGCCACAGACAGACAGACAGACAAACAGACACGTCAAACTTTTAACACCCCTCTTTTTTGGTCGGGGGTTAAAAATAAATATTTCCAGACAATCCACACAACATCTAGCCCCGTGGTAAGTCCTAAGCTTGTGTTACGGGTACTAGACATCTGATAAACTTAATATATGAATATTTTTAATTATACATATTAAACACCAGACCAAGGAGAAAGTGCTTGCAGAACATTCAACCACTTGACCCCTCGCCGGGAATCAAACCAGCTACCCAATGGCTCAGTTCAGTTAATTATTTTGTGTAGTGTATATGTTTAACTCGTAATATATTACTCTGTGGTACCATACAGTTACCTTTGTCCATTTCACAACCAGCACAGCAGTAAATGAACAATGCTGAAGTAATGAGAAAACTGGCAAATGGTACAAACATGTCTGTACTTCTTCCATTTTGTCTAAGTTTAGCAGTCTTTGTTACTAATTGGAAGGAATGGGTAACCTATTTTTCTTTTAAGAGCTCTTAACATATACCTTTAACGTTAGCATTAAAGGTATATGCTAATCTATTATCTATTATCGTAAGGATTTTAAGTGGTAGAATAGAATAGATAACACTTTATTGTACACTACACAAATAAAGAATATACTAAACAAAAACCTTAATTAAATAAAAACAGTATACAAAGGGCGGCCTTATCGCTAGGAGCTATGAGTTGTACCATTGGTATAAAACTTTTCATAAACATGCAGAAGTGGGAACTCACTCCACTTTCATTCAAAAGTCGTGGGTTCAAACCGCGACGCGAAAATATAGATTCTATATTCTTAAAAAATTTAGGCATGTTCTGACTTAGACGAGTTTGAAAGATATGTGACATTCACCAACCCGCAAAAGGCCAGCGTGGTGAATATAGGCCTATTCTCTCGCCAAGAGAGATTATCGTTATCGTTATCGCGTGCCGTCATGTCAGTCTACTTTCTATCTGGAGTTTGATTTTTCCACGGCTAAAGCCGGTTTTAGACTAGTAAAGTAAGTAAAGTAAAAATCATTTATTTGCGACTTCAAAACACATACATTCATACACATTTACTTATTATACACTTCACTATTATACAGGAACACTCAAACTTAACATTAACTTACAAGTAACTAACATAAGGTTAAAGCTAAGGACAATCAAGACTACGCTATAGGATTCACCAATCCGCACTTGGCTAGCATGATGAATTGAGGCCTAATCTCTCTCGTAAAGAGAGAAGTCCCTGTGTCCCAGCAATGCTTTTGTATCGCTTGTGGCACAGCCAGGTGGTGAGGGAGAAGAAAAAGAGTGGCGAGTGATATAGCACATGATCACTTTATAAAACAATAGGTATTCCATTTAGTCCGTCTGTTCACCCCTCCAAAAATCCACCTATTTTATTATTTAATAAGAAAGTGCTAAGATATATCAAAAGTGCTGGATTGGGGGCTTGTGCTCCACGTCTCCAAATCACACGAAAGCGTTACGGGGCACGTGAAACTGCAATGTATAGTTAACGTTTTGCGAAAACAAGCGTAATGTCAAAGACATGCTTTATAATATTATGTAGAACGCGGTTCTCCTTTTGCTTTACTTTTGCGCGCTGAATAGTCTGAAGCCCGCCTAAACAGCCTAGAGCTGTTGAACACGACCTGCGGGTCGCAAGAGAAAATCTCTGTCGTGTCCAACAATATCAAAGTAGGTAGTTGTTTGTGTTGTTTGACGCGGGTCGTCGTGAACAAAAATATTATGATGCTTGTGTGTGTCAAGACAGTGTTTCTGCATCCGATCTTCGCGAAATATAATTGATTTAGTTATTTACATGGAAAACCAACAGTTTTTAACAAAGTAATACATAACAGAATATAATATATTTTATCTATGACTACATGACTCGGTTTTGTTATGCTATAGGTATGCAATGTCACTGTAACTGTCAGTTGCCAAGGAAACCTATAAATAACGAAAACGGGGTTCTGATATTTTTTATGTAGCGTGGCATACCTACTAGTCCGCCATTTTGAAAAATACCGTGATTTTGTGGCCACTGACAGAGTAAATGCTTACAAACAAAAACTTGTACGATTTCTGAGATATATATGTCAAAAAAGAACAAAAAAACTGCTCAAAATGTAAAAACCTCTTTAAAAAATAACGCTTGCTTTTTCCTGACTCCTTCAACAATTATTATTATAATCATCAAATTCTCACACATTTTTAAATGCTTACAGACCAACTTAAAAATTACAATCAATAGCCACATTTGTTGTACAATCGGCGGCCTTATCGCTTAAAGCACGAAAAAGACAGGAATAGCAAATTGATATGAAGATGCGAGTATTAATAAATGTTATAAAAATTAAATACAATATAACAAGATTTTAGTAGGTTTTGTTTTAATCTTCTTATTCTTTTGTTTGTTTTTTTTTATGTGTGTAATAAATTACCTAAAGCAGGCTAGACAAGCACATCCTAAGCACTTACTTTACTAGTTACATTTGTAAATAATGGTTCGTCTAACTGCTAAATAAACTCTTCTCTAAATAACTGCTCTCTAACCAAGTACCTTGTCAAGAAGGATTTAAAGCCACGAACTTAAGATAAAGTTAAGCTACAGATTACTTAATAGTTCAGACCTCCCACTTAGCCGGTCCACGCTAAAACTTATCATGTTTTCGCCGCTTAAATCCTTTTGATACATATTACTTACATCGCATAAATAAGTCACGAAAATTGTCAATTTAAGCACGATTTTTGATACAATAAATATTAATGGCGCTGTTAGATCGACAAATTATATTCGATTCCTAATATTATTGTAATTGAGCACGAATTATGTGGGTCTGAATGGCTTATATTGTTATTTATGAAATATCTAGGTTCATTTAAAAACGTAAAAAACGGTATTCAAATAAAATGTGACAAGTTTATGTGTTACAACAACATTTAAAGGAAATTGTGAGTGTAATAAAACCGCTTTGGAGACATTTAAAACTTTGTTAAGATTTACGATGGCGGTCTATCTAAAACTAACAATTTAAACCATTTTGAGCGGATATTTGTATTTATTTGCAATTATGGTTTTGTAATAAATTATATATGTACATGGTGTTACCACCACCGCACCAGGCGAAAAAATTTAGTTCTACGATTTTTCGATTTGGAAGCCCATGTATTGTGTCGAAAAAAAATCTTAAAGTGTTTTTTTTATGATCGATAATCCTTAATTTGACCACAATCTCACCTGATGTAAAGTGACGATGTGGTCTAAGATGGGACATGAAGAACTAGAAGGTGGCTTCTCCGGGCCACATTACGAAACACGAAAAAATCGCTTCACGCACTGGCCCAGCCCGGAGGGTGGTGACAAGCCGCGGCCGAAGCCTACCACCAGAGACAGTTCTTAGCACCACCCGGAGGTCACGTGTAAGGATTCAGAGGGTTACCACTTACGGACGTGAACAGACAAAACCTCCAAAATCAGTTAATCCAGTTTTATTGTGATTTCATTATTATTTAAAAGCTTTCAATTATTATTTTTGTTTATTGGATACCTTGGGATACGTTTAATTAAAATATTATATCTCATTTAGTATCGTAATAATAAACAGATATAATAAAAAATGTTTAAATCTGCCAAGATGCTAAAAAAGTTTGTATATTGTATATATTGACACTACTAAAATAAACTACCAAATAAAAACTCAAAATGTGTCATGAGCGGTCTTATGTAGGCACTCAAAGAATGACTATAAGAGGTCTTTAAATTCCATCAAGAATATAACGTTACAACTACTGTTATTTTTTGTGTACACAGCTTTTAATCTCGAATATAATATACACATTTTTTGTCCCAAACACACTTATCTCATGCTGTCATAAAACCATTCAAATACAAACATTAGTAAGAAGAAAAATGTTGACGTTAACAAATAGTCTCTATTGAAGTGGAACCCAAACCAGATTGAAACCTGTAACTGGTGATGCGTTTGTTGCGAATAACTGTATATACGCCCACACTACTGTCACTGAGGCCGGAATCAATAAGGGACATTTCTCATTTAGTTCTCATAGTTTTAATTTTTATATTTATCGCACACTTAGTTTTATTTGTTTAAAAACATCTTCAGCAAAATTACGTTCCCAATATGTGTTTGACTGCTTCAGTGGCGCGGTGGGCGAGGGTCCGCTTGCGGCGCAAGAGGTAGCGGGTTCGATTCCCGCCGAGGGTGAAAGTGTTTGTATGTTCTGCAAGACTTTCTCCTTGGTCTTGCTGTTTAATATGTATAGTAAAAAATATCTATTTATGTATGACTATTATATTAAGTACCTATGTATATCAGATATCTAGTACCCGTAACACAAGTTTAGAGCTTACCACGGGGCTAAATGTTGTTGTGTGAATTGTCTGGAAAAATATATATTTTTTTTTATTTATGTCGCGGCGCAAATCCGAACGCAGAATAAACTAACGCAGCTTTGTGTTTTTTTTATGTATAAATTTAAAATGTCCTTTCCCTTGCTCTCTCAGCCTGGAAGCGCCATAATGCGAATCATTTTATTTTATTAAAAGTTCAACGTATCTAAGCCCACATCAATTTTTCAAGAAATTATTCTGAGCGCTCCTCTGACCTTATACCGGAATAAAATTTGAGTTTTCTCGCACTTTGCCAACCCAACATGGGCTGTACACCATTTTTACATACTTAATTACATAGATTGAAATATAATCCTACCACTGTAGTGGTACAATCGGCAGATCTTCCAGTAAATAAAATATTCATTCCATAAAAATATGTCAATTCGAAATGTATGTATGTAATGCACACTAGAATAACTAAAACTTATTCGTTTTGTTGGTAACTATGCATATTATAAACTAGCTATTCACGCCATAGCGTTGCCTTTGTTTTATGGATTTTCTTGCGAGAGCGATTGCGAGAACATATGTATTTTACCGCGGGAGCCTTTCTCGATCAATAGGCTATATAAAAGTGAAGGAATTATTCAAATTGGACAAGTTGTTCCCGAGATAAGCTAGGTTCCGCACCTGTCTATGTTCATGATATTATATTGTTTCTACAATAGGGAGTGTGACAGAAGAGAAAGGTTTTAGCATCCGCAAAGTTGGAACGGGCCACCACGTTTAATATATTTGCATAGCTTAATTGAGGTAATATTTTTATAATACAACATAAATACTAAGCAACAGGCACTAAAGCACAAAGTTGTAAAAGTCTAAGTGAATAAAACACCGCATTCCTTAACAGAACGACGTAATAAGATTCAATATTACCCGGCATTCAGGTAAGCCTCAATAAAATATAATGTTTCGTCGTAGCTCGTTCGTTACCCTGGTTCCGTGGTTTACGAGAAAGCTGATAATAAAAGTTGAAATACCATCCGCTAATAAATAGTTGATATTGATACAGTTCCTTTATACCATGGAGAAAAACCTTGTTTAATAAAACTGTTATTTTTTTAACTATCTCAAAACTTGCCGTTTTTTTCTCTAAAAACAAATACATTTTGAGTTATGATGTATTTCTAATGACGCTATAACAACAAATACTATAAGCTAATTAAATAACTAAAATATATTTAAAATATAATGGGCTCCCAAACAAATTTTTATAGGGTAGAGAACCAGTGCGCGAGACCAGTTCTTGGTTGGGTAACTGCAATTACAGCTCATTTTTGCACTTTAAAAAAAAATATTTTTCTTATTTTAGATTTTTTTTTGTATAAATAAACTATAACGGATGGAATCCCAGGTGTAGTATGAGTTCATCTTATACCTATCAAATATATTTAATCTAAATTTGTTCTGATTGAAAAAGTACTGAGGTAAGAAACAACAATAACACAAGAATAGATCCATTCCTTATAAAAAACTACATTGTTTCCTGGTAGCCCATCGTTACAATAAATATTAAGGGTTTTCCCATATTGTATCCTTTAGTGGCGTGGGAGGGTTCATTATGAAAGGAAGTTATTATGTAGGTCGTTCACAAGGGCAGACCTAACATTGAGGGCGCGATGCCATGCCCACAACCCAAAAATATTTGTGACGTCACTTTCATCAGGCTATTTTATGTCGATCTTCGACTACAGAGCCAAATAGACGCCTAATCTATAAATAGTTTCTTGCAAACTATTCAGTCAAAATTATGTCAGCTCAGTGTGCGCAAGTCGGGTTTAGTGTTAAGAGACGTCATTATTCGTGCATTACAATACAAAAAACACTTTTACGGTTAAACGTACACCAAAACAAAACAATAGTTACAAAATTCACATAAGAGGTATAAGGACAAAGGGCAGCCTTATCGCTTAGGAGCACATAAATAGTGATGGGACATAATTAGCTAATTGCTAACACTAATACAATTTATCAAAATTAATTGTTTTAAAGGATTTTAACTTATTATAAAATAATCCGAGCGTAGTATCATCGAGGACATGTCGATTCAGATGTATTAAAAATGCTTACATGCTATCTGAGAATTCATTATTTTGTCAAAACTAGCATCCTGAAAATGTTCTAACAAAATCCAAATGAACTTTATCAGTTAGCACTAGTTGACCCTTGCAGTAGTGGTTTGTATGCAGAGGTCAGTCAGCGCCGCATACGAAATAAAATAAAATAAATAAATATTTCCGGACAATTCACACAACAACATCAGCCCCGTGGTAAGCTCTTAGCTTGAGTTACGGGTACTAGACATCTGATATACTTAATATAATATACATACGTACATAGATATTTTTTATTATACATATTAAACACGCAGACCAAGGAGAAAGTGCTTGCAGAACATACAAACACTTGACCCCTCGGCGGGAATCGAACCCGCTACCTCTTGCGCCGCAAGCGGACTCTCGCCCACCGTGCCACTGAGGCAGTAAAAAAATTCTATACATCTGACCTATGTCTCGTACAAACTATGTACATTTCTTTAACATTTACATAATCTTCTATAATATAAAAATGAATCGCAAAATGTGTTGGTAAGCGCATAACTCAACAACGCCTGGACCAATTTGGCCAAATATTTTAGTCAATCTAGAATTATTGCTGGAAAAACCCTAAAAATAGCCCTTTTCTTTTTCCCATACAAATGATTTGTAACTAAAACGTAGTCAATTTGAGCTTTATTGCTATGGTATAAAGTTCATATTAAATTACAAGCACTCACTGTTGTCTAAGCAATGTAGGTGTGTTCCTAACGTCAAAGATCATATCCATCAAAAGTATATAAAATTTTCATGTCACATGTTAGTTACCGTACTCCTCCGAAACTGCTTTACCGATTTTTACCAAATTTTATATGCGTATACAGTAGGTCTGGAGAATCAGCTACTATCAATTTTTCATTTTGCAAAACAACGTTTGCTGGGGTCAGCTAGTATGTAGATAATATAAGAAACATTATACAGATTACTAATAAGGTTGTGGTATCAAACACTATTAGTCATTAAAAAAAATTCGAAAACGGATTCTGAGGAAATAGCTTTACTAATAAACAACCTGTGGCCTGAATAAATATTATTTATAGTAATTTAGCAATGTTTACAGCTGACGTTACTTTCTTAGGTATGATGCATTAGTCAGACTTGTTGTCTGTAATTCGAATTATATGAGGCGTATATTTGGCTCTATAGTCGAACAGATGGGGCAACATTCTTACATCCTGTGTGGTGATTCCCACCCGAAATCCAATCACAGCGAGTATGCCAATCCCCTCTCTATATAAAAACCTACGGCTGAGATGGATAACCACAGGCCAATATGCCCTCAATTGTTTACTTGGTAGCTCGACCTATTTTAGCTTAACTGATATACTATAATGGGCAGAAGATGTATCTCTGTGTAGAAGGAAGTTGATGTTTGCGTTTTGCAGTTTGTAGTTAGCCTTATGTGATTTTGTAGATAGTCTGTGAATAGCTTTTCCATTCGCAGACTATTTAATTAGCGGCTTATTTTACTTTGCTCTTGAATAGCTGTTTTAATTATAAATACTTAATATGATATACTATCTTAAAGATTACAAGTGCTGGAAACGAAACAAGAAGGCAAAAGACTTTTCGAATCTAAACAGAACCCCGTAGTTAATTTTGAGACTTCTAGCACCTTTAAGGGTGTCTAGCGCGAGGAAAGCACTGTAGTTCGTCAATATGGTAACGAGATAAATAAAGTCATCCCAAACCAAAAAAAATATTAAAAAATGACCCTTAAAAGTAAGTATTTTTAGACACTTATATAATCATCATCATCACCCTATTAACGTTCCCACTGCTGTGACACAGGGACTTCTCTCTTGACGAATGGGATTTTATGATATTTTAACGAATTCAATATATAATATACCTAAGTCTGTAGATATTTTTCCGTTTATTGTATAAATTAATTTTGTCTATGATTGTTAAGCATTTAGCCTTTAGAGGGCAAATCTCGTGCTTATGATTAAAAGGATTCGTAAGCAAACGGAAAAATCTATTACGAAGAGTTTATGTCATACATTGAATTTTTAATAATTTCATAGGCTCGAGAATCGCCTTTCCCGATATCGAATTAAATGACTTGAATGACGTAAAGGTTAGGTACAAATTAATTAGGGCAATGTTACTTGCTCGGACAATCTACAAAATAAAAAGGTAGAGTTACTTGAAAGATCATAAGATAATGGTACAATCCGTGATGGACGTTATCGCGTTCAGATTATTTCGAATCTGATTATGATGATAACTGCAAACGTTCTGGTTATTTTTAAACGTTACTCAGACTAACTGAAGCACACCCAATAACGTCATCCTTACCTACGAGTTGTAATGCTATACAAAAGCGTTAGTGCTTGGAACATTATTTTAGGAAAAATAGTTCAAGATTCAGATTACTAGCTTGGATGCATCTTCACACTTTTGAAGTCCCTGGAATATTTGTATTATTCAATTAATTTTGTGAAGGCAAACATCGTGAGGAAACCGGCATGCTCTGAGACCTTTAAAGAGTTTGAAGGACATGTGACATTCACCAACCCTGCCTTCACCTTGGCCAGCGTGGTGAATTAAGGCCTAATTAATATCTCTCGCCTAGAGAGAAATCCCTGTGTACCAGCAGTGGGAACGTTAATAGGGTGTGATGATGATGATGATGACTTGTGAAGCACAGATATGCGATGCAATTAATTTTTGATGGGTCTAACATCACAGAAATCAAACAAATTTAATTTAAATGAAGCATAGCTGAAACTTTGGAAGGAAGTAACCCTAATTACTATATTATGTCGAAATTAACTAACAAAATCGGATATGTACGATGGGATTTGAAACCACGACCTCTAGAATGCAAGTCGAGTGGCCCCCCAACTACGCTACACTGCTAATAACAACGACGACTAAAATATGAGTTACAAGCTGTCGTGTCTCAATAAACAACTCGCGGTCGCGAGCACGATCTGATCTCCACTATCCGAGACTCGAGATACTGATTCGAGTTTCGTGACGGCGCCGCCGACCATCTGATGAAACCAACAATGTATGGATAAATCAAGATCCCTAATCGATAGATCGAGCGTTCCCACGAAATTTGAGATAAGTTTATAGGCAACTAACAGTACCCCGCGGTGTTAAAGTGAATTTTCCCGCCGGACGACATATTTTCCTGGTTAAAACTAGCTTTTGTCCTAATCCAATGTAGAAACCATCACCATAACAAATTTCAGGCTTATCGGTTTAGCCGTTTTGCCGTAAAAGACAACAAACGGACAAAAGGCACAAACTTACACTTTCCCATTTTGAATATTGATATGAATTTGTTTATACCTCTATATGATTTACTATAATATTTGATGCATAATAATTATGCTGAATCATCATCATCATCCTATTAACGTTCCCACTGCTGGGACACATAGGGACTGCTCTCTAGCCGAGAGTGATTATGATTGTGCCTTAATTCACCACGCTGGCCAAGTGCGGTTGGTGAATGTCACATGTCCTTCAAACTCTTTAAAATTCTCAGAACATGCCATGCAACAACATTTCCTCACAATGTTTGTCTTCACCGTTAAAGCACGTGTTTAAAGCGCACATAAATGTCTCAAGAGGAAATATCCAGAGGTGCGTGGCGGGGTTTGAACCGACGACCTTCGGAATGAAAGTCGAGTGTGCTCCACTTAGCCAACACGGCTTCATTATTCTGAATGGTAAAAACCTGCAAGACATTGAATGGAATATTAGAATTTTATTTATTTACAACGTTGTTTTGCAAAATTAAAAATAGATAGTAGCCGATTCTCAGACCTACAGGATAAGCACAAAAAATTTCATCAAAATCGGTCAAGCCGTTTCGGAGGAGTATGGCAACGAAAACTGTGACACGAGAATTTTATATATTAGATTTGCTCACGAGTACATTTATTCAGATATACATAGGTTTTATACATTGTCACATCTTATATGTCGATAAGTACATTCACCCCGGAGTGAGTACATTAAATAATAGTTCATATAACAACCATTGTTATAGTGTGGTTAAAAATAAATAAATAATAATAATAGTTCAAAACTAATTTTCAAAGGAACGGGAATATAACCAAAACAAAAATTTATACAATACTCATTATCTAATAAAAAGATAATTTCTAGTATTGCATCAGGTAAGACGTTTTCTTTCAACTATATTTGGGTTTCATAATACGTACCTTTGACTTCGAATCAACTTTATAAACAATGCTAATACATACCTACTTACATTTTATTATACAGTTATAAGTCACGAAATCACTGGCTATCTATCAATTCGATTTCTAACTGATTACTAAAGCACAGGGGTCGATCGAAGATAATAGTAATGCCATTTGTATTTGAATTGTTATGATATCTGTGATGTAATACATCCACAATTAAGTAAAATGGTGATTATATCCTTTTCATCACACTTGCTCGTAAATTGTGTTATACAGCAGGACAATGGCCTAAATCATTCCCGCGGGAGTTATGGCAAGTTTGAATTCTCCACGGAGTAATGACTTTATTTTTAAAATTTGCAACTATTTCGTACATCATTCTGAGGTTTCATGTTCAGCTAAAAATTCAAACGGTGTCTAATTTCATCTTTAAAACTTAGCTGTCATCCTATATGTCTTCATCATCACTTACATACTCACATAGTATAAAACAAAGTCGCTTTCTCTGTCCCTATGTCCCTTTGTATGCTTAAATCTTTGAAACTAGGCAACAGATTTTGATGCGGTTTTATTTCATAGATAGAGTGATTCAAGAGGAAGGTTTACTGTTATTTTTGAGGTTTCTAATGTGATGTCGTAAATAATTACATTTTTTTCCGCTTACATTGCTAACGCAGGCTGAACCCTACGAGTTTTATCAAAATAATGTACTAAGTATTGTACACATTGAAAAGGTTTACAGAAAAGTCCGTGATGGTAGACATATACCATATCTCTTATGGATAACCCACAATAACTTTTTTTTGTCATTTACTTTTTAGGACAAATATTGGCTTAATGACTAATATTAATTTTCGAAGCGATTTTGACCAATACAGCATTAATCCTTAACCAATTAAATACCTTGATTACATTGTTCATTTAATATAGATCTATATGGCCCTTTGGTACACCGTATGATTTAAGTGAATATTATCGAAGATATTACAGATTTAAAAATTGCGGAAGCCGGAGCGGGCCGCTATGTTTTTATATACAACGTTCACAGTATTTCTGTAGTGTATTTAGTATCAGCGTTGCACCCGTGCGAAGCCGGGGCGGGTCGCTAGTTATTTTTATATTTCAAATTTATATCAATATTTATCATTAATTTTAGTAATTACATTTTACTAACTTTACATTTTTTGTATCACAGGCAGTAAGGGGATTACTTAACTCGAGGCATTAAAAGACACTCTCGATAGTAATCCTTTTCTTACTACCCTTAATACACAATGTACCATTATTTATTTATGATTGCAGGCGCAGGTCATTTACTGCTGGACATAAGCTTGCCTTTTAGATTCTTATAATATTGAGTAGGGATTCGTCAATAGTATCCCATCAAAAACAATACTTGTCAAAAAAACCAAGTCGCCAACTCAGTTGTTCTGCGGTAAAAAGTTGTGAGATCCATGTAATACCAAGTCGGTTATTAATTTATTCAGTCTCTACTTAAGCGACTTTCTGTCTTAATACGTCCAGTCTCTAAGACCACGAACGTTGTCCATAACAATTGAAAATCAATTGTGTCCAGACACATCAATCTCCGTACTCGAAGCATTCAGTTGTTACGGGGGTGGGGGTGGGTGATTATGATGATGATGACCGCCTTGACGTGTTTGTCAACGGCGAAAGAGACATGATGTTTTTATTTATTTTTATTTTTTGTTGATTCATTTTGACTACTTCGCTGGTATATACACGCTTGGCAGGCAGGTTGGCGAGTGGATTGTTAGATTTTGTATTTGTAGAAATAAATTAATAAATACTTGATAAAATGTACCGAATAAATGAAAAGACTCAAGATTACTTGGGTATACTTTAATTAGTGTAAGAACTTGGTTATTGGTTTTAAAAAACAAGTTCATTTTTTATTAATTTGAATAAAAATGTAAGTATTAAGTTAAGAGATTGTGTAACTATTGTTTTCTATTGGTACAATAAAGTGTTTTTGTATTTGTATTAAATTTGTAAGTAGGTAATCTAAACTCGACCAGAGCTTTCACGTTTATTAACAAACTCAAACTTTTACATCTAAATTTATTCATAGGATAAAACTATGTGATAAATATAAATTCCCAATGGGATCTAGCGTGATCTGAACACGCTAAGCAATAGAAAACTTGTCAACTAACCACTTAGAAGAAAGCTAAAGTCGCAGCGGAAATGGAAGAAACTTCGATGTATACAGAAAACAGGCTATATTTTTGTCACTGTCAACAAGCGCGGGATAAGCACAACCAGGGACAAGCAAATTTATTGGGAATATAAAAATGTATCATTTTAAATAAATTGAATCATATTAAATTTTTTAATTGTTTTCATTATACAATTTTAACATATAATGAACTTTTTTATGCTCTTAAAGGGAAGGAAGGCTTTTTGCCCTGCAGTGGGACAGTAGAGGCTAAATAATAAAAATAATAATTTAAGGAAAACATAATTGAGACTTATTTAATATAATGTTGAATTTATGTTAATGAAAAAAACCTACATAGGACAAGCCTCGACTGGATTTTATTTACTTCATATGATACACGATAGGTACATAAAATAATATATATAATTGCTACCGTTTATTACAGTTTCTACAAACTGTTTTCAATCTCAACTTTCATAGACAAGAAACTGGTTAAAGAAAAACTAATACATTTCTCAGCTATCACAGCTTCTGTCCGATAATAATTAAGTACAGTTAGCTAAGTACAGCCACTTACGTACAAATTATCAGAAAAACATACATACATTGGTTTCTTACAGTTAAAATAAAAAATTTTATTCGATATACGTATTAATTTTTTTTACAATATAAGTATTTTATTTTTTTAGGATATTTACTCTGAACGCTTTTACCAATTTAACGCTGGCTGTACTAAAATAAGGTCCCCTTCATACATACTGAATAATTATATCGCCTCTATGCTACTAAACGATGTTATTTTAAAAACATCGACTTTTAGAGAAGAGGGAACACTTATCCTTCGGCGAGAATCAAAAGTGGAATCAATCCAATTTCTTATAATTGGACTCTGCACTTGAAGCGACCGTTTGCCAGTGTCAAGTTAAATAAAATTCATCAACTTCCTGACCTTATCCCACTTTACGTAGGGTCGGCACAACATGTTTTCTCCTTCCATTTCCCTCTATCACCCGTAATCTCAACACTCACCTCTTTCTTACACATATCATCTTTCACACAGTCCATCCATCTTTTCTTCGGCCTACCTCTTCTCACATATCCATCGACATTCATATCTAACGCTCTTTTCGTTACATGACTTTCATCTCTTCTCATGACATGTCCATACCACGCTAATCTATTCCCTCTCAACTTATCCGTAACTGATGCTACTAAATAAAATTATAAAGCGATAAAGATGTTCAGAGCGGAATCAAAAAGTCAGTTAATTTATAATGACATAATATTTTGATCGGATGCACCACTCCCTGGCTTCTTTTGACAAGAGTAGTCCTATCTAATATCTTAAGCCCTCTAACGAGTACATACTTCAGTAAACAGAGATTTCAACGTTTTCGCAAATGCCGAATCCAAATCAATGGACTAGCAACCCCGGTAACAGATACGCCTCGTTTTATTAACAACACAAAAATTACAAATTGATAATAAGGAAATAATAACGATCCGTTTGTTAAACGAATCAAAGTCCGTTTTGTGTAGAAAATTGGCGGTGTAAATGTTTGAATTAAAACCCCGAATATAGCATTAATTGAAGATAATTGGGTGAAATTATGTAAAAGGACAAAGTAATTAATCATAAGGGTTTGAATTTATGTGACTTTTTAAGTCAAGGTCTCATGGTTTATGTAAATAATAGCTTAGAAAATTTGCTACAAAATGTAACTGTATATCTTGATATCAGCTATACGCATTATCTATGCTATGTACGAATAATTAAAAAAAAGTAGGCAATAACCGATGCAAGTGTATTTTAGCTTTATATAGTAATTTAGTAATTCAAAGCAAAGTCAATACATTTATTTCCTTAGAAGCACAGGCTTACTTGGACAGGTCAGCTTAAAATTTATAAAACTATTGGTGGAACTCCTCCCCTTTTTTATATCTGACTTACCAAGTCAGTTTCCGTAACGCATAAATGCGTTACGGAATCAGTTAACACAGACCACATAGTATTTAACCTATAAATTTCCATTAATATTTTTTAACAAAAAAGAGAATGCCTTAAGACGTGAGTTTTTATTCAAAGAGACGTGTTTTATGCGAAACGTGGAGGTGCAAATTTGTAATCCTTTAAATTTGCGGAAGGAGCAACAGTTATAATGAAAATGAATTAAAGATAAGAAAAATAGAATCTTATTATGAAGAAGTGTGTAAAACTACTGTTCAATTTTTACGACCGGGCAAACACAAGTTATTGTAACAGCAACGGTAACCCTTACGCAAGAATTGTCCTAGGATCTAGAATTCTAGATTGATACTAAGTGCCTTACGCAACGTGGACAGTCGCAACCAACGGTTAGACAACGACAACAGATAAGCTAGTAATTGAGTCGTTGAGATTGCGGGACAGATGGCGTGTTTGTCACTGTTGCCGACTGTACTTTCATGTACTTACCTGGTGATAAGGTGTCGCCGTTTATTAGTAGTACATTCAGCTGGTAAAGTAAAGTAAAGTAAATATCGTCAATAAACCTCCAGTTTTTGAGGGAATATTAGAAGTTTTCTAAGATGAAGGTGCTGTTTGTGCCTATTTGATTTGCTTAGGCAGAATTAAACGTAAATGTTATTTTCACTAGGTAATATAGATACTGACAAATTAAGTCAGTCGCAACCAACAACGGTAAGACTCGTTGTCTTACAGATAAGATAAGGTAGTTGACTATCATTTAAATATGAAACAAATTGTTTCTAGATCTACTTATAGTAAATAATATTATTATGTTGTTGAACCAAAATAACTAACACAGTATTTAAGAAGATATCATTAGTAAAATTGTAACATTTTCGACTTTGAATACGTGACTCAAAACGCACTACATTTAAAAGGCTTTAGGCAAAAGGCAATACTGTACTGTGTCCTACACCGTCCATTGCAGATTTCCAATACGTGCCATCTTAGAAGCACCCGTTTTTCGCGCACTTTTGTCATTTTATAATTAATTATTCAATTTTTAATACTATTATTTTACATTATTTTTTACCGAAATATGAATGTAGTATGTTTATAGTGTAATAAGGAATCAATTAAAATGTCATTCCAAAATTAATCAACGAGCTTATTGAGTCGTTGAGATTTCCCAACAGATGGCATGTTTGTCACTAGCCGACTGTATTTTGATGTTAGAACCTGGTTAAGGTGTCTCGGTTTTTAGTATCCTACTAAAAACCAGCGGCTCTTATGCTGAGCCGGTGTCCTATTTGCGTTTTTACTAGGTTAAGTTTGTTTAAGTTTTTATACCACAACTATGTATCATTGAAAATGTATTTGTAATCATTTTAATACGCAAATAAACATTTTATTATTATTATTATTAATAGTAGGTACTATAGACTATTAAAGCTACGAATGGTAAAGGTAAAAAATGAGAATAATGTATCGTACGTACATTATTTATAGTGCGTAGGGGATTGGTTGGTATTTCGTTGCAATTTTTTCAAAATATCACTATTTTCAAAGTTTGAAAAAAAGATTATGGTGGTGTAAACATGGTGCGTGGTGTAAACAAATTTATTAATGTTACGAGTATGTTGGAGTTGGTAAGCCAAACATTTAAACTTGATTTATTGAATGATGAATTGTTGAAAGCATTTATTTTTGTCTTCAGTTGCGACAAAAAAACGATGTAGCTGTCAGAAGCTTACAATATTTATGCATACATATTTTTTTCATTTTAAAAAGACTGATAATTTATTTACATCACATATATATTTCTTTTCTTCTCTTTTCTTTTTACCTTTGACTAAATAATGCCACTATTATTAGGTATATTTAACTGAAAGATTTTATTAGCTGGCTTTTAAAATATAAACCATTTATAAAACATTTATTTTATCAACCGACGAGTAACAATGTACTATGGTTTAATTTTACGCCTACTAACAGTAACATTATTTTGCATATTCTTTTTAAAAATATGAGATGTTGGTTCCCACCTCATTTGCAACTCCATTCTCAATAGTAACAAGATAATAATTTAATCCATAAGCTATTTTAACGGCACAACTGGCCGTACATTTCTGACACCCACTGTACCATTTAGCGGAATGCGTGCTATTTCAACGGATAAGGCTCCGGCCAATGGAAGGAGGTTTAATAGGCCCAGTGCTAATTTCATGCAAACGATTTATATCGGTAGTATTTAGCTTGGCGACAGAAACGAATACACATAAAGATGGGTTAGTACCGATATTTATAAGTATATTTTAATATAAATATATATGTTTAGTAATATTATAATATTGAATGGAATATTTTGAAATTGTAATATTAGGTCCTTACATATGAAATTGGCGTTTTGTATGGGAGGAACAAAAAGTCGAATATTTTTTAATATAATATATTTAATTAATCAAAGTATGAACCATTATTTTCTATGCACTTTTGCCATCTTATAGGTAGTTCATTGATCCCTTTACTAAAAAAACCAGTCGGACGGGAATCAATAAAATCTTTGAAGGCGATTTGGACTGCCCCATCGGAGTTGAATTTTTTCCCTTGCAAGAAGTTATCCAAATTTCGAAAAAAATGGTAATCTGTTGGAGCAAGGTCCGGGGAGTACGGAGGATGTCTTAGACTTTCCAATTGAAGCTCTTCTAATTTAGTAGCCGTCTGTTGCGCAGTGTGTGGTCTAGCGTTGTCGTGAAGCAGCAGTGGCGTGGAGCGATTGACCAGCCTAGGTTGTTTAGCCGCTAGCTTTTCCATCATGGTTTGCAATTGCTGACAATAGACATCAGCCGTAATAGTCTGGCCAGATTTGAGAAAACTGTAATGAACAATACCGGCACTAGTCCACCAAACGCTTACAAGTAACTTTTTTGGGGTTAATTTTCGCTTGGGGCAGGATTTGGCTGGCTGGCCAGGATCCAACCATTGCGCTGAGCGCTTTCGATTATCGTAAAGAACCCATTTTTCATCACAGGTAATGATTCGGTTTAAAATACCTTCATTATTGTGCCGGTTTAGTAATGTAACGCAGCAGTCGACGCGCGTTTGCCGGTTTGCTTCAGTCAATTCGTGAGGTACCCACCTTTCAAGCTTTTTAATCTTCCCAATTTGCTTCAAGTGAATTAAAACAGTTTTATCACTAACACCGCAGCCTGCAGCTAACTCGGACGTGGTTTGCGATGGATCCGCTTCCACAATAGCCTTCAACTCTTCATTATCAACTTGAGTCTCAGGCCGTCCACGGGGCTTGTTCTGCAAGTCGAAATTTCCAGAACGAAAACGTTGGAACCAAAAACGAACTGTGTTTTCTTTTGCAACACGACCGCCATACACATCATTCACCCTTCGAGTTGTTTCCGCAGCACTAGTGCCACGGCGGAACTCGTACTCGTAAATAATGCGATATTTTAAGTTTTCCATTTTGTAAAATGAGTGACGCAAACAGAAAAAAACAGAAGAAAAAAAACAAATGAATGACGATCATCGAAGCACAAATACATGAGTCTATAGCTGTACAAATTTGAATTTGGAATTCCTTACCAAAGAGGAGAAATTTGTGATTAAAGTGGCCAGTACGAAAAACGCCAATTTCATATGTAAGGACCTAATATTTAGGAAGTTATCTCTGTCGCGCCTTTGTGCTAAATAGACAATCTAATTGAGTATATAATTCCCTATTATAAACATAAATTTATTAGTTTCATACATTGCTTGCTACTTGCAACTTTTTTAGTAGACTTTATATTTATAATTCAATAGATTGATGTCTATGTAGTAGGTATATCAGTCACCTAACACCCATAGTACAAGCTTTGCTTAGTTTGGGGTGAGGTGATGCTGTGTGAGTAGTCCGGAAATATTTATTTATTTATTATTGCTTATCTTTTAACGAACACTAATATTTCATCAGTAGAGAAAATATTGCACTGTTATCTTCTTCTAATATATAAAATTCTTCTGTCACGGGGTGCGTAATCGAACTCCTCCGAAACGGCTTGACCGATTCTCAAGATTTTTTGTGAGCATATTCAGTAGGTCTGAGAATCAGCCAACATCTATTTTTCATTTAAAAAAAAAAAAAAATTTTTGCAAAACAACTTTTGCTGGGGTCAGCTAGTCTTAATATATATAAATCTCGTGTCACAATGTTTGTCCTCAATGGACTCCTAAACCACTTAACCGATTATAATAAAATTCGCACACCATGTGCAGTTCGATCCAACTTGAGAGATAGGATGGTTTTTACGGCGAGAAAAATTCGAATAATTTCCGGGAAAATTTTATATCCGTGCGACGCCGGGGCGGGCCGCTAGTAATATATAAAATTCTCGTGTCACAGTTTTCGTTGCCATACTCCTCCGAAACGGCTTGACCGATTCTCATGAAATTTTGTAAGCATATTGAGTAGGTCTGAGAATAGGCCAACATCTATTTTTCATTTTGCAAAAAAAAGTTTGCCGGGGTCAGCTAGTTATATATAAGGTTTATTTTTCGTGTAAAACAGGTGTATGAATCAATTGCAACCGCAAATGAAGTAACACCCTGGTGTTGCCATTGCTTTATGAATTTTCCTGAGGGAATAATGCAAAAGTAGATTAGCATAACTCGGTAAATGACCTATCTAACTCACTATTTTAAATAGAAACAGTAGTTTCTAAAATTATATTTAAATAAACATACGAACAATGAAAACCTCTTCTGTTTTACATTATGATAAGATATTATCATGTCATCATCATCACCCTACTAACGTTCCCACTGCTGGGACACAGGGACTTCTCTCTTGACGAGAGAGATTAGGCCTTAATTCACCACGCTGGCCAAGTGCGGGTTGGTGAATGTCACATGCCCTTCAAACTCTTTTAAAGTTCTCAGAACATGCCGGTTTCCTCACGATTATCATGTATTATATAATAACAGGTTTCCAAACTCAATACTTCCATTCTTTCAAAGTGGGTGGATCTTTATAATCTGTCAACTTTCGCCAATGCCTAGATTTCTCCTAATAAATGTTGCTTACTTTCGGATTCGTATTTACCGTACATCTATTATACTATATATATTATACTAGTACTGTAGTGCCCCGCGGTGTTACCCGCGTTTTAATGGATTTTCCCGCGGTAAAAAATAGCCTTTGTCCTTTCTCAGGCTCTAGAGAATCTGTGTACAAAGTTTCATGATGATCGGTTGAGTAGTTGTGTTTCACATGAAAGCGTAACAAAGAAACTTACATTCACAATTTTATATATTATAATAGGTATTATGTGAGTTCAACTGTGACAAATATTAAAGTCATCTTTATACATTAATAAAAAAAAATATTTCTCAAAAATAAATTACAACCTCTCACTTATTTATTATTTTCTATAGGTTTTGTCCATAGAAATACCGTATTAAAACTACACAAACTCAAGGGGTTCTCTGTAATATTAGTTCAGACAATCTTCATAAATAAATTGTTATTTCTAACTAGCGGCCCGCCCGGCCCCGGCGTCGCACGGGTGAAAAAAGTTCCCGGCAATTTTTCCTTATTTGCTCACCGTTAAGACCTACCCTGGACTACGACTAACATTTTAAGACCAAAATCAGCTCAATCGGCCCATCCGTTCTCGAGTTTTAATCAGACTAACGAACAACAATTCATTTTTATTGATATAGATAAATAAATTACAACTTTTCACGCTACGGCATTGATTGTATTTTATAGATGTTCCCATTGTTAATTTTTTTTTTTTTTTGCTGAAACAAAGAGAGTTTGAAGTCTATTTGAATAATTAATAATTTATCAATTAAAACCATATTATAGGTGATGTGGGACTAAGATATATTATCTCTCGTCAAGAGAAAAGTCCCTATGCTTATGGAAGCCAGACAATTTTGTTAATTCCTTTCAAAAGTAAATCTAAATTCATATTAACGAATTAATCTCATACAAACCGCATTTAGAATGCATGAAGTCATTATGTAAATCACACAATGGTGCCTGCACATTTGGAATTCAGTATAAAGCATTTTACACAACGATTTGAATTTCCACGTAAAATACGTTAGTTAGATTGTGAAGCTTGAGTTTTACGAATAACTTAGTCACACGTCGTTTAAGTTCCCAGCCGTAAATCTGATTAACACTTAAATTTAGCTCTATTTAAGTTAAGTTTATGCGAAACTAACTAGAATGATACACGCGATGTGAAGTGGTTTGTTTTTCGGTAATAATTATGAGAACTTATGTGTTAAAAGCGTGGAGGGCATGTTAAAGTAATTGTCTACGTCAAGGTTGTCTGAAAGATCACTCTTCAACGAAACGAGAACAAAAGATGAGCTTTAAAATTTTATTTAAAAAAAAATGTTTTTGCTTATGCGACTAGGAGACATCCTGGTTTAAATAATAAAAATAATTCACACATATAACTAAATACTAACATAATTAAGTTATAACTAACTAGGAGTGCCCTGCGGTGTTTCCTGCGTCAAATTGGATTCTCCCGGGGAATGACATTTTCATAACAAGTAGATTTTTAACAAAAAGCAAACAACATTTGGGTTTGCAATATATGAATTAGAAATAGAATCAAAATAGCCTATGTCCTAATCCATGTGAGATTCACTTTCCCGCACATGGCCAGCGTGGTGAATTAAGGCCTGATCTCTCTCGTCAAGAGATAAGTCCCTGTGTCCCAGCAGTGGGAACGTAAATGCTGCTGAAGCGTTGCGTTTCATTACGTCGCACAGACGATCGCAAAATGTATAAACTAAAGATATTTTTAGACGCCTCACGAACTCTACTAAACACAAAATATATAATTATAAAAATTATTTCTCCATTAAACATAAAGATCTTGTGTTCTATAACTACTAGCTGTTAATTTATACTGGAGATATCGCGAGGAAAATTGATACGAGTGAGATACGACATTCTTCAGCAATGTCGCCGGACAAGTCATCAAATATAATGGGTATGTATGTATGCAATAGCATCATAAAACAAACACAAGGTAGGATATTTATGCATTTAATATAATTGACGACCACTGTGGCTCGGGCGAAGCTCTAGGGGCACTAGAGGGTTCGATACCCGGTCCGAGACCAGAGTTTGTACGACGGTTTTGGGTCGGGATGTTTTTTTGTACTTAGACAGTTTACAAAAAAAAATTTTTCGAACATCATAGGAACTACTGGGATTTGAAGAATTATCACTCTGTTAGATAGTCTATTCATTGAAAATAGGGAAAATACGTCTATGTAATACGTTGCTAGTACTTAATTATTAATACAAAGTTTACAAAAAAATCTCTATGTAGCATATCAGTCACCTAACACAAATAGTACCATATATTCAGCTCTGCTTTTTTTTTATTATTGATAAGCCTTCATTTGACCACAATCTCACCTGATGTAAAGTGAAGATGTGATCTAAGATGGAGCATGAAGGCCTAGAAGATGGCTTCTCCGGACCGCTTTTAGGGATAGATTGTGCTATGCGAATATTCCTAAGATTATTCGGGTAAAATCAATACTAATATTTTTAGGTAAAAATGAAAAACTAATGATTGTGTATGTAAACTAGCTGACCCCAGCAAACCGATTCTCATACCTACTGAATATGCATATAAAATTTAAAAGTATTCGGTTAAGCCGTTCGGAGGAGTATGGTAACTAACATTGTGTCATGGAAATTTTATATACAATGTGTATTTTCGAACCTTGATCAATCGAAATCTGTGGATACATGACATAAATTTATCAATAAATATCGGATAAAAAAATGTTTCTATGCTATTTAAAAAAAAGCATACATATTTAATATTTTTTTTTAATGAAAACTACTTCATCTGGTTTGAAATTTCGTTTCTGTTTGAGTAAACGGTGTATTTATTGTATTCAAAGTAGTCTCATTTGAAAGCTAGATAGTTTACCTAACAACGTTATGCATTGAGAAAATGGTGGACATTTTGAACAATCATTAGATGAATTGATAGCAATAACTTAAAATTTATTGTATTACTTAATCTTATCTTTATCCACCGTTAATAACTCACTGTTGGGCAAAGGCTTCGTTACGTTTCATCTAATCTTGCCTTGTTTTATTACATAATTTGTTGACAGTTGATCTTTGTACAAGGCAGAAAGTACCTAATTCAAATGGCTAATAACATGACAACGGAAAGAGGTAGACCCATACTTTTTGGAAGAGATTTGTAGAATAAATTATGAAATTTAATACAACTTGCAAAAAAGTAAAATAACTAGCTTATTCTATAAGAGATTATCACGTTAGAAGACTTCGTTAATGTTTGCTCTAAAGTGCAAAGTTTTCTTTTAAATAATAAATAAAATCCATCCATAAAAATATATAAATATTATGCTACGGGTTGTCTAGAAGAAATTGCTTTTTGCCATGGGCCAGTGCGTGAAGCAATTTTTCGTGTTTCGTAATGTGGTCCGGAAAAGCTAGGTCTTCAAGTCCCATCTTTGACCACATCGTCACTTTACATCAGGTGAGATTGTAATCAAATAAAGGCTTATCAAGAATAAAAAATTAAAAAAAAAGCCCATTACTTGAACATGAAATTAGCTTTAAGTCTCTATTGTTTTGTTTTTATCTTGGTGTGTAATAATAATAAAATATTATAATTATTATCTTGTAATAAAACGAGTGAGGTAAAGTTTAACGAGTAAGTTCAAGCTTATAAGTACTTAAAGAGAATTTCTGTTCCCTTTCATTTATGTCTTATATCAAATCGCCTTAGGGAGAAAGCAGGCCATTTTTAAGTAATAACCTGTACGCATACCGAGACTCGAACAAAGATACCAAGTTAAACTTAACACAACGTGACACAAACTTAACTTAAACTTACCACTTAAGCCTTTTTCCTCACAGATTTCACGTAGAGGATGTTTTTCAACATTTTTCACCTCACCATAACCACAAACTTAAAAATAACTTAGCACTTAGCACAGCCACTCATTTCCACGTAACTTGAACACAAACTCAGATCACTTAGTTTTACTCTCAAACTTGAATTTAAGTTATGGATGTATGTATTATGGGTGTTGTATGTAGGAATTTGACACAGAATTGAGCAGCAGAGTCTATAAAGCGTTTGATGACCCTAAATGTTGGCTGGAGACTGACGGTGGATGCGCCCGCGCAGCCTTCGGTATGCGGTTTGTGTGTGTGCGTGACTCACACAAGCCTGTGTGCTTTTTGTCGAATGTCCACAGGGCAAGTAACGTTAGTGGTGAAGCGTTGTAGCTCGGATTCTTGTCTGAGCTTTTATAACATTTTGATAGTCGGATTGACTGTTCCTACGATATGAATAATGTTAATTTCTACGGTTTGATTTTGTTTAAATAATGTGAATTATAAGAATTAGGAGGTTTCGTTTAATCTAAATATTTTTTATACTTTACATTATTTTTTTATATCTTAACAATTTATATCGAATTATAATTAGTATATTATGTGAATTTAAGCAACACGGTAGGTATTTTTATTGGGGCTAGACGGAAAAAAATCTTACAAAAAGTTGTCGCGACACTTTTTAATAAAAACTGTTATGTATTCTGTACCGTACCGCTGCTGAGGCCGTGACGTGTGAGGGTATAAACCTTTTCGTTTATTCCGTAACTAGATGTCGCCAGTTTAGCTGGTCGAGCTCTAGATCGCGCTGACGAAAACGCGGGGCAGAGATTGACAACCCTCCGGTTATAGTTAGTAGGTATCGCTTCTCGGCCTTTTGGCTAAGATCAAAGTGTAGTATCTGTTCTTTTCAGCTTAATATCTGAAAGTTCCCTCACTGAGGGACCAGTATATTAAACTGATTTTTGTCAAGCGACGGGATGTTCGGAGCTCGCTCCACTCCCGTCACGGGTCGGCCCGGCATTGCAGTGCCGCCGGGATCGGCCCACATAATCTAATTTAAACTTCGACTTCGCATCGCTCAAGTTTTTTACATTTATTAAAATAAATTTGAAGTTTATTTTATTTAAAAGTAAAATGTTTGTAAGGTTCATATACTTTTGCCTGCATTTGGCCGTGTTGTCCTTGTATAATATAGATTTTGTAACTCGAAGCAAAGAGGTTTTTTCTTTCTTTGTTTACTAAGCATAGAGGTATATGTATACTAAGTCACCATAATAGCTTTTACAGGGTGCAATATTTTTTATTTATTTAAGCATTAAATCATAGTAGAGCTCAAAATAGTTTTGCTTTCGGTATTATAAATTTGTTTACTATGCAAAAAAAAAAATTAGTTGCAGAATTTTGTATAAAAATATATAAAGTATTAATCTACTTTAGTATTTACTCTACAAACAAGTATCAAAAGACAATTTCCAAGCTACAACGCTTGGATATTAAAAGAAGTTTTTCTGAAAGCTGGTCGATGTCCCGCTAAGCGCGAGTTGAGCTTCGGTGTTCTCTCCTCTTCAAACTTTTACTTTCTCATACATTAGAGCAAGACAGCTACTGTTTTACAAAGTCATCCCAAAATTTCGCAGAGCTCTGTGTGGACCTGCTTACTACGGTATTTTACCATGGAGCTTGACAGTCGCTGCGGTATAAGCCAGAAGGTTTTGAAAGTCGCTTCCAATGGTGTTTTGAGTTAAGAATGTTGTGATATTGAATTTGTCAGTGTTGGCGATATTACGTTTCATATGTTTTTATGAGTAGAGGTCTCGTTGGCGGAGACATAACCCTACTAATTCATTTGCAACGCTTAAGCTACTTAAGTTTTTCCGTGTATTTGTTGTTTTATTGGAAACTCATACATATTATAGCCTTTATTTATAACTTATGTTTGTATTACTTCCACAAACATTTACTATGGAGTGAAGGCACACCTCAAAAGCATCTAATCTAATTAAAATTAATATTTATATCCCTTGGCTTGGTCAAAGGAAATAAAAATTAATATTAACTAACGCACTGTTTCATTGTTTTTATTGATTTATTTTATTTACTTATATTTTCTAAAGTTGGAAAAGTGGTATGTTAGTATCTATCGTACGGTAAACCCCATTGCACAGTATCGTGGTTAAAGGCCAGGATATAATCTAAATTTAAAATTAAAAAAAACTTTATCTCCCTTAAAATTGAAAAGTCATGCTATTTTGTAATGTACACATGATCCACTTTCATTTGAGACCTCACTCAAGTATATGTATTTGCAGATTTTCGGTTTCCTTCCCCACATTTACCCTCATTACTTTTAAACCGATTTTCATCAAATATGTCACAGAGAGACAGATACGTCAAATTTATAACACCCTCATTTTTCTTCGGGGTTAAAAATACACTTATGTTTAATTCCCGTGTACTTTACTATATCTTATGACGTCTAGCCTGTATTATTATTTTTTTTTTGCTGGATAAGCCTTCATTTGACCACAATCTCACCTGAAGTAAACTGACAATGCGGTCTAAGATGGGACATGAAGACCTAGAGAGAAGGTAGATGGCTCCGGGCCACATTACGAATCACGAAAAAATCGCTTCACGCACTGGCCCAGCCCGGAGGGTGGTGCCAAGCCGCGGCCGAAGCCTACCACCAGAGACTGTGCTTAACACCACCCGGAGGTCACGTGTAAGGATTCAGAGGGTTATCACTTATGGACGTGAACAGACAAAACCTCCAACCTCCTTTAGCGATGATATTGAGCGCACTTGGCCAGATTGGTCAATTAAGGCCTAATCTCTCTCGTCAAGAGAGAAGTCCCTGTGTCCCAGCACAATCGGTAAAGTAGTTCTCGAGTTATATTGAATTACTAGTTTTTCAGGTCACGACGTATTTTTTACATATACTTAAAAAAATGTTGTTTTTTTTTTAATTAAAATCTACTTGTTTTATGTAGGCACACTTACATTGTTTTTCTCTACAAGGTCACCACTATTAAAACAATTTGTATTAGATAAAATATATGATCCTATCGTACTAAAGGGTCCACGCCGACCCAAAAATACAATGTTACCTTGTTTATTATAAGACCTATTGCAAGTTATCTTTCGACCTGATTTAGAGTATTCTAGAATATCTTCTGTCCTTCATATGTATGGCTAGACTAAATAATAAGATGTGATATTTAAAAAATAATCCGTTATTGAGAATCGGCGTATTCCATACATTTAACATACCATTGCAACATAGAAACTCAATTGTGAATTGAGTATCTATGTAAAATTTTCAAAAACAACCCAAAAGAATTTAATTAGAACTGTAAAATAATAAGTTGAATTTACAAATTTGCTTTTATTAAGCTACATTAATTGTTTATTCATCCATTTATCAACCTATCAACATGCTAGCAAAGTCTACCAATGGATTGAGTCCGTGTGTTGAGAACTCCTCAACTATCTGTAGATATACTCATAACATTGTATTTAGTTCTTCCAGTTAAAACAAGACCACAAATAAAACAATTAGATATACGACCCTACCGTACTAACGGCCATAGCAGAGCTAAAGTTACATTGTATCTTGTTAAAATACATATTGCCAGTGCCAGTTATCTATGGGCCTGGTCTAGGCCATAGATAACTGGCACTCTAGAAACACATCTCTTTAGATGCCCGACTTGTTACATACTACATCTATATACTTTGTACTACAAGTTTGTATATGTCATCGGAAAATAATAGGAATCGTCAATGATCCATTTCCTAGTAAAGTGATCAACTTAACAATCTTAACAATGCCTAATAACAGCAGGGCCTCCCTACCTTCCTTCCAGACGTCCCTATCACCTGTTAAAGTTGTCCAATCTCTCAGTGCCCACCTTAGAGATTGGACAACTCTTCAAGTTCATCTCTCCACCGTCGCCTTGGTCTACCGCGAGGTCTTTTCCAGTTATGTGGGATCCATATTGTTAGCAACACGAGGCGCCCCTGTCGGCGGAAGCTGTCAGAAAAACAAGAAGAGGGCGCCAAGAACTAGGGAATAGACGACGGTTGACGGACCGGCGCGGCGATGATTTTTCTAGAATGTGTCAGATGGACATTGGATATATAATTTGAACCTAAGTCGAGTCGTAAATTGATTTATAAAATAATAAGACACTTTCATTTCTATCAAAGTTTATCAATATGGTGTTAGATTTTGCCCACGATTCATCCGTCCTGTTTTAGACGTGTCCCGCCCAGTCCCATTTTAACTGTTTGTAAGTCAGCAATTTGTATTTGTAATCTAGGTTAAGATATGTAATTGTACTAATCCAACAACTATGTCATAGCAACATGTGCATTAAATTAGTTATAAACATTGGTATATAGAATAAACTTAGGAAATAATGTATGCCTGAAAAACAGGATTCTCCTAGTTCAGGCACAATAAATACATCATAGTTCTAATTAAATTTTAAGGATTTTTGACAACTTTAGCTTTAAGTGATTTTATGAATAAATATTATTATTATTAACTTTCCAGCATGTTGGCTTACATCAGCTATTTGGGTTTTGGAGCGGAGCTCACTGTTCTTAATGCGGTCTGTTAATTTGACTCCAAGGATACTGCGCTCCATAGCTCGTTGGCAAACCCTAAGTCTGGACTTCTGCTGAGCAGTCAATGACCAAGTTTGTGCGCCATATGTGAGAATGGGTAAGACTTACACGTCCATGAGTTTCTTTCCCAATGTAAGTGGCAGATTGCCTTTCATGATATTTTTCATCAACCAATAGCCCTTCCAGGCGTTTTCAGTGTGCCTTGTGATTTCAGCATCTTGTATCTTAATATATAAAATTCTCGTGTCACAGTTTTCGTTGCCATACTCCTCCGAAACGGCTTGACCGATACTCATGAAATTTTGTGAGCATATTGAGTAGGTCTGAGAATCGGCCAACATCTATTTTTCATTTTGCAAAACCACGTTTGCTGGGGTCAGCTAGTAATATATATATATATATAACTGAGTTAGCGTGCTAAAACACTCCATAAGCCTCACTAACAAAATGCCTTATCTTGTAACTATTATACAGGTAAACAAGGTTGAAAAGCTTTCATTGAACTGTTGAAAAAAGATTTAGCACGAATGTAGGTTTATAAATAATATAAAGATTAGGAACGGATTTTAAACTCGAACATTATTTAAATTAATGGTAATTTAATTATTGTTCAAGTTTTTAATTTGAGTTCACAAAGATACAGGCATCTTTGCTATTATTTCATAAATATTGATAACTGTTACACATCACTAGCGGCCCGCCCCGGCTTCGCACGGGTAATTATTAAAAATTCTTTCTCGGCAATTATTCGAATGTTTCTCCAGAATTGGTCAATTTGGACCAGGCGTTGTTTTCGAGTACCTACGCGCGTAGATAGATGTACAAACACATATTACTACAAGGGACTAAACTTCACTCTTTTTTTGCATTCCACCAACGAATAGAAAACGGACGCAAATTATTCATTTCGCTTGCAAAGTGTCCATGAATATATTACATTTTATATTGCTTAGTTTAAAACAAGAGCAACAATAAGATTACTATTTCTAGATTAGATATACGACCCTACAGTACTAACGGGTCCATAGAGATACAATGTTGTCTTGTTAATTACAAGGTCTATCGCAACCTGATCTAGAGCATTCTAGAATATCATCTATTCTTTAGATGACTATGTTCTACAGGTTAGACGACTGAATAACCGAGGCAAAATTAATGCATGTTTAGGAAACAATTGTAAATGTTTACAAAGTTCCACCGATCTTGCCTTGAATTTGATCAATAAACTATCCACGGTCAAATGTCTAAAATATCTATATAAATAAAAATGAATTGTTTTTCGTTAGTCTGATTAAAACTCGAGAACGGATGGGCCGATTGGGCTGATTTTGGTTTTAAAATGTTTGTCGTAGTCCAGGGTAGGTCTAAACGGTGAGCAAATAAGGAAAAATTGCCGGGAACTTTTTTTACCCGTGCGACGCCGTGGCGGGCCGCTAGTCGGAAATAAACATGGAACCGACTCAATATTTCTTGGGTATTTAAGAACTTTTTTTTAATACTGTGTATCCCGTTATTTTTCGAAGACTTGGTAAAATAACCAAAAATGACAGAAAATAGTATTTTTCCAAAAAAAAGCTTATTTAATTTCAGTTTTACTGATGTTCTTTTTTTTAAAGTATTTTTCTTGTAAACGATGAGTGCTGCCGTAAAATAGGGTTGGCAAAATAACGCCTATTTTGACTGGAATATAAGCTGGATCTGCAAATGTAATCTGTAGCCCAGTTCGGCAGTTTTTTAATGGACCTTACAAAGCCCTAAATCTTAAAATATATGTACAAATTTCAAAAGACCAAATGTATAATGTTTTTATGTAGGTGTATAAATTATTAATTTGAGAAATTTTTGGGTTCTATAACTATTCTATAAGGTTAATTAGCTACAAGTGAGCATCGTATCATAAGTAATATATCTTAGAATTTGTGTGCTAATTAATAAATTAATTTAATAAATAAGTGTTACGCGTTCTATTAAGTTTGCTATAAGTATCTATATTCCTATCCCTATTCCTGTTAAGTTTTGCTATCTATAGGAGTTACGGTAAAACTATTTATGTCACAAAAATCACAATATTCCGTCTTCTAATAAAAATCAAACATAATTCCAATAACCCTCTCCTAATTGCGTAGGATAAAAAGATATGTCTGGAATGTCACATTCCTAATCTTGCGTCCCTTTCGTACCAGTATAAAACCCATTAAAGAAAGAGACAGGTAAAAGGAAGAGGTCTCTTAATCTTGCATTCCAAGAATACCTTCCCATAGAGATTTAAAAGGACTTTGCCGATTTTATGCCAGTTGTGGTCAGTTCTGACAAGTGACAAGAAATCAGTGATTCGATTAAGGTCAATCTTTTGACATGTACCAAATGAATAATTTCATACTATACTTACATAAATGTTTTTTAAAGATTATTATCATTTCGGCCAATGGAATAAAATTTGAGGTTATGGTAATAATAAAATATGGTTATAGAATAATAAATTGCTATGGTGAATGAATGGCACAGATTTATAATGGAGAATGCATAGCCAGAGCACTTTGTAAATTGTTGTGTTTTATTATTTATTAGCTAGTATTAAGTATAATGTATAGTATTAAGTGACTGCTTCAGTGGCGCGGTGGGCGAGGGTCCGCTTGCGGCGCAAGAGGTAGCGGGTTCGATTCCCGCCGAGGGTGAAAGTGTTTGTATGTTCTGCAAGCACTTTTTCCTTGGTCTGGGTGTTTAATATGTATAATAAAAAATATCTATATACAGTCGTGGTCAACTAATTAGGGACACTCTTTGGTTAAACCGAATTGTGAATTTATTTTTTATTTTCCAACGAGTCTAAAGCATATTCCATATCTCTTACATGTAAGTATAATTAGTAATTTATGTGCCCGATTATACAAACAATAACAACTTCTTAAACATTTAACCTCTTTACAGTATAGCTGATAGATTATCGTAGTGCTATTTGTTCAAATAATGCTGGCTGGCCATTTAATTAGGGACACTGAGATATTGCGTTCTATTTCCAAAATTTGAATCTCAATACTTTTTTACTTCTTCTCTTATTGCGTAGTTTTGGCGGCAATCCCGATATTTATTTTAAGTTTTGAAAAATATTTTGAATAAAAATGGGTAAAAATAAAAGTTGCGATCCAACACTACGAAAAATTATCATGAAGTTTGTTTTCGAGCATGGTTGGCCATACCGAAGGATAGCAGAACATTTAAATTGTTCAAAAACTATGGTATACAATGCAGTGCAACATGTCAGACGCAATAACACAGATTTAAATGTGCCCAGAACAAAAAGATCGAGAAAAACAACTCCGCAAGAAGATAGAATGATAACCAGGTTAGCTAAGAAAGATCCGTTTCTAGGCTCTATTTTAATTAAACACGAAGTGCTTGGGACAGACGAAAGAGCTGGTGTCTCAGCGAGAACCGTTCGACGACGTCTGGTAGAAGCAGGGTTGTTCGGAAGAGTGGCTCGCAAAGTACCGTTGTTGAAGAAAGAACATAGAAATGCTCGTTTGGCGTTTGCACGTAAATATGGACATTGGACCTACGCCCAATGGCAACATGTATTTTTCTCTGATGAGACCAAGGTTAATTTGATTTCTTCAGATGGAAGGCAATACGTACGGCGTCCAGTAAAAGCGGAAATGAATCCAAGATTCACAAAAAAGCAGGTGAAACATGGCGGTGGAAACATTAAAATGTGGGGTTCATTTTCTGGACGTGGAGTGGGACCTGTGAGGAAAGTTCAGGGTAACTTAGACCAACATCAATACAAGGCAATATTAGAGGAAACGATGCTTCCCTATGCTGAGGAGCATCTCCCTATTATATGGACGTTTCAGCATGATAACGACCCGAAACATACCGCCCGTTCAGTCAAATCGTTTCTTACAAGTCAGTCAGTATCGGTGCTAGATTGGCCAGCAAATAGCCCGGACCTTAACCCAATCGAGCACCTTTGGTACGAAATCAAGAAAAAAGTAGCCACTTTTCGTACCACAACTTTAGATGAACTTAATGAAGCTTTTTGTGAGGCATGGGCAAACATTCCTGTCGAAACATGCCAGAAACTGATAATGTCTATGCCACATCGGTGTCAAGCGGTAATTACTAACAAAGGTTTTGCTACTGGGTACTGATTTTACACGTAATAAAATGGAGCTGTTAAAGATATTATAATACTGCAGATTATTAGTTTTGTTTAACTCTATTTTTCATTATAGTTTACTGTCCTTAATTAAATGTCCAGCTACAGAATTATACCTTAAAATTGAATACATGGTCAACCTTTGATATTAAATACTTTTTTCTATTTATTTATTCTTTTATTTACAGCCATTTAAAGCATAATATTCGGACCAAATTATGCAAATAATAGTTACTGAGAAATCAATAGGGTTTTATATTTGTATGTACATAACCGGTTATTGTTCTTCACTATCTTGCATGTCCCTAATTAGTTGACCACGACTGTATGTATGACTATTATATTAAGTATATCAGATATCTAGTACCCGTAACACAAGCTTAGAGCTTACCACGGGGCTAGATGTTGTTGTGTGCATTGTCTGGAAATATTTATATTTTATATTTATAATAATACCTTTTATTGAATGCTATGACACCCCAGTTATAAAGAGGTGTCATAGCCGGCAAACGGCTCTAATTCCTATAGTTTGTAATAAATCATAAAATAACTTTCAAGTCCCATGTGAAGAACAAGACCGATAAATGCCTCTACTTTTTAAGCGACTGGGCAACGCAAAGGAGTGTCTAATGTGTTTGACAGTTTATGTATGTTATATCAGTATGCCTGGCCGATGTCTATGATTCACAGGTCAATCGATTCCTCTTTGTAAGGTGAATGTCACTCAAGACATGACGTGAGCGAAAATTCAACGCGATCTACGCCATTGCGATGGACGCCATTTTGAAAAAATAAAAATAATGCCATGTTGATTAGGTATTTAAAATAGCTTTCTTTCAACATTTTTTGATGCGGCTGACCGTTTAAGATATATATCGAATCAATGTTGCGTAATAAACATTCTCACTTTATTAAGTGATAAGCCTATTATACTATTTTATTATATATTATTCTATTTTATATTATTTTTAGAAAGTCTTCGTGTGTTATTTAGGATCAATATGCGAAAACATATGAATGGTTAGTAGCTATTAATATGTGTATTAGATAAGTAATTAAAACTGTTTATTTCCGAATAAAATAAATAAATACATATTATATATTTTATAGACTGTTAAAATCCAAAAAAAAATTAAGACGCATCTGTGGTATTTTTTTTTTAATTTCAGGTGTTTATTTAAATCATAGGAATTTAACAGATAAGATGACACACAATACATAAATATATAAAGGGCCCATACAAAAAACGTGATTTACATAAAGTTAAAGGTACCAAAAAATAAAGGCACAAAATAAATTTTGATATTTTTTGCGTTCCAGTAAAATTATTTTATTAGTCCGTCAACAATATCTAATATAATATGGAGTAATATTAAATTCTTCTACTTAGTGCAGTTTATAGGTTTACCTGCATCACTTTGCAATTTTAAACCCACAATAGAGTATTTGAAAGCAATAAATCCTGTGAAATAAGGTAATTTGTATACGTTTATTTATTCATAAGCTTTAACTTGTCTGTCATTGTTTGTACGAGAACGTTTTAATAAATCCATCATATCTGTTTGAATTGTTTTTTTTTATTTTATGATAGTTGCAGATACAGGTTGAGGATATTTTTAGGTTTCCGTACCCAAAGAGTAAAGTGTGTCTGTCTGTCTGTCACTAGACTGTAAATCTCAAGAACCGACATAGAAAGAGAGTTGACATTTTGTATGTATTTCTGTTGCTGCTATATAAACGGAACTCTACGTATGCAGTAAGAGTCTCTATTATACTTATTAAATGTATTTATCTCAGTAAATTGAATTTGGAATTAGATTTAAATTTAATATTTTAGGTCTATTTCAGATTTTTCAATCTTAAATTTGAGTCTGTGTATAATCTATGATTAAATAATTTTGTACATACATATCTATATAAATAAAAATGAATTGATGTTCGTTATTCTGATTAAAACTCGAGAACGGCTGAACGGATTTATCTTATCTTAGTCTTGAAATGTTCGTGGAGGTCTAGGGAAGGTTGAAAAGGCGAGAAAAAATCGAATAATTTTTTTATAATTACCCGTGCGAAGCCGGGGCGTGCCGCTAGTTTACAAATAAAATTTGAATTGATGAATGTTCTTTGGGTCGCAAAGTTCTCGAACGAGTTGGAGAACGACAACGGATCGGCAAGTGCAGCGTAGGACGTCCACCAACTAGATAGACAAGGTAAATAACCCCTACCAGTAACTTGAAGTCTAAAAGAGTTGCTTAAATTAGCAGTCCTACAGCAGATAATGATGGTGGTTACTTTTTCATGCTCAATCCGTGGTTTACATGTCATAAAATTCAATAAATAATCGTTAATGAAAAGATTGGTTATGTTTTCACTTTCACAATATTTTGTAACATCCGATTACCAAATATTAACGATAACCGATGCATCTCTTACATAATCAGACGACTAATTAACAAAACATGAATAAACATGAAGTTAAATAAATTAAATAATTATAGTGACCGCGTTGATGTCTTTTATATGGAGCGTGAATGAAATAATAATGGCTTTTAATAATTATGGTAAACGCAAGCTAAGTTATGATAATAAATGTTAGTTATGTGTATTATGCTTGTTTTCGTGGGAATTTGTGATTATCAAACACAAACATGTTTTATATGTAGGTAAGTACTATAATAGACATTTACACCCGTTTTGAAGCATAAGCTGTGTTTAGTGATTCATCATCATTATCACCCTATCGATGTTCCCACTGCTGGGACACAGGGACTTCTCTTGGCGACAGAGATTAGGCCTAAATTCACCACGCTGGCCAAGTGCGGGTTGGTAAATGTCACATGTCCTTCAAACTCTTTTTTTTTTAGTTTTCAGAACATGCCGTTTTCCTCCGCATGTTTGCCTTCACCGTTAAAGCACGTATTTAAAGCGCACATACATTTCTCAAGAGAAAAAACCAAAGGTGCGTGGCGGGGTTTGAACCCACGACATTCGGAATGAAAGTCGAGTGTCCTGCCATTTAGCCAACACGGCTTTTTTAATGAGATTTTTCAGTAGTATAGTTTTGTGATTGTTCAGTAGTATTAAATACTAAAATATATACTGACTGCCTTAGTGGCGCGGTGGGCGAGGGTCCGCTTGCGGCACAAGAGGTAGCTGGTTCGATTCCCGCTGAGGGGTCAAGTGTTTGTATGTTCTGCAAGCACTTTCATATTTCTTTTTATCAAAAATAAACTTAAAATTATTTTTTGTTATTAAGTTTTACATAGCTAGATTAGATTACTACTAAAGCAAACTAAAAAATCAACCATAAACTAAATTTAAAATAAAAACCGATTTAAAAACCTTACTTCTCTTTAAAGCTTACGTGACTTCCGGGTGGTGCTAAGAACAGTCTCGGGTCCATCTTAGACCACATCGTCACTTTACATCAGGTGAGTTTTTTTTTATGTTACATAAGCCTTTAAAAAAAAAGCAAAAAGTCAGACTATTTTGTAATTTGTGTTTTATATACTCGAGTGGGTTTCAAAAGAAAGCGCATCACGTGCTTTCAATTGAGACCCACTCGAGTATATTTGCAGATAATTCAGTTTTTGTATCCCACATTCACCCCTCATAACTTTTAAACGTGTCAACCGACGTCCATTAAATATGTCTTAGAAAACGTGCATAAGACTCACCTTTCATACAAAAAAAACTAAATTGAAATCGCATGAGCTTTGAAAATTATTACACTCCTCTTTTGGCGTCGGGTTAGATAATACGGAAGCATACCCATACATATACTCAAGAGATTTTCAGTTGTCGTCCTGTTGGAACAACAGTAAATAACTTAGCGCACTACTTAACCCCATTTCGCTAACGAATTACGGGATTCCCAATATTTACGAGACGACCTGTCTCAAACAGATACTCATTTATTCTATGGAGTTCTACATATAGAAATGTATACAGGGTTGTTTCAACAACGTAATGGAGGCCAAAACGAGATTGAATTTCTCGTTTTGTTCATTTCTTCCTTGAATCAATCGTTTTACGTGTACGATTATTATAATAGACTAGAGGCCCGGCCCGGCTTCGCACGGGTAATTATTCAAATATCACATTCGTTCATATGTTTTCTCGCCGTAAAATCTATGGACTTCTACGAAATTAAAAAAAAAGAATTTGCAATATTGGTCCAGGCGTTGTTGAGTTATGCGCTTACCAACACATAATGTGATTTATTTTTATATGATAAAAGATATTTGATACCACTTTCAAAATAAAACTTTTATTTTGCGTAATATTTTTAACAGGGAAAACAATAAATCGTTAAAATAATTTCAACACACACAAAAACTTATTCAATGCTTTATTGATTTTCATCATCATTTAATAAGGTTTTTTAAAACACTTTTCACTACAACAAACATGATATAAATATAGACCTAAACTACCAATGACGCTTTATTTCGAATGTCAAGGAGTTAATTATTTGTGAATATCGCTTATTTAATGGTGAAATTTTAGTTTCTACTATGCTTCTATAAAGCACAAAAAAGGTTGAGTTGTTTTCACGAAATCATCCATTTAAACAATAAACCTTCGCTAAAAGTCTGGAGCACCTTGTATAGTTAGTTTACGGAACTGTCAGAATGATGAATTCATAGCCTGTTTCTTTGGTTTTCAATGGTTAAGTCGGATGACAGTAACTCTAGGTACTCAACTAATATAATTTAAACGGAGTCAGTGCCATTCATTCGGTTACAAGCGCTAGTCGCTAAAATATTTGATGCATTAAACATTTAATTAGTAAAAAGAAGTATTACTGCTTATTACAATCCGAGTAATCTAAGCAATGGTTAACTTTTTAAATTATCATGTTTTTCAATAATATTATGACAAAAAATGGGTAACAGTTACGGTTTTTGAGTTTCAGCGTCAAAATATCATATCAAATCATCAAAATCATGGTATGTTACCCGTTTTAAGTCATGATAAGCATTGATTAGTTATGTCAAGAGCTATCTCGATTTTCCACATGTCACTGAGCGAAATAGCTCTATATTAAAACAGGATGACAATAGAGACTTGTAAAAATTATAAACAATGAAATCAATGTACATATAATATTGGATGTTTTCAACTTTTGATTTATATGTATTTAGTGTACTGAAAACGTAAAAACACTCGAAAGTTTCGTATAAAGTTATTTTGCTAACCGTAAAAAAGGTATTTTTGGTCTAACTTTAACGTTATAAATGTTAAGAATTATTGTAAAATGTTTGAGATGTGAATGTAGAGCTTGGTGAACGATTTCACCAATATATTAAGAATTTGAATAAAAGTCACCAGAGAAAATTGTTTTGGTCTTATTTTGGAGTCCTTCTAGAAGCCCAAAAGTATCAAAAGGACCTCACTGCGGAAAATGTGTTTACTACTTACTTACTTACTATCCTGGCGCATCGACCCCGAAATGAGTCTTGGCCTCCAACACAATAGAACACCAGCGGCCCCTGTCATGCGCCGCCTCCCTCCAGTCCGAAACTTGAAGTGACAGAAGATCTTTTTCCACTTCATCCTTCCATCTGTATCTGGGTCGACCGACAGGACGCCGACCGTTCGGCACACCCTCAAAAGCAGCTCGATCCTCTTCCAGGAAAATGTGTTTAATGTTTACTTATATAAATATACTAGCTGTGTCTGTCTGTCCGCTTTATAACATATTTTCCCGCAATAAAAAGTAGCTTTTATGAAAAACTGGGAAAACAGCTATGTTTGTGCCAAATTTAAAACAATTTTCTGTACTCCTCACAAAAAAATATTTTCGGGCGGAAACTGGTATTTTACCGAAGAAAATGTAGCAGATGTGTTATTCTGATATGTAAACTACAATATTGTGATGTTTAAATAATTTTTCTTCTGTTAAAGTATTGTGTCAGTGTATTTAACAATTGTAATTTCTGTTTATCTTTCTTTCCTTGGCAGAATCGCACCCTTTTCTGAGGCAGCGAATAATGAAAGTACAATTACACAACATGAATTAATTAAATTGCCTACTGAATCATGTCCAAAGAATTTGAACAGTAGGTATTTAGTAAGGCGGAATGGATTGCAGTCCTATTGCACGTCAGAATAGTATTGTTATAATGAGCTTAACATAATGTAATCTCGCACCGAACCTTGGAATAGGCTTAGCCAACCAACGAGGTTGTTGGTACGAAATCCTAAAGGACACATGAACAGGATTTAAATGCAAGCTAAAGCACCCTTATTTAAGTTCCCACTGCTGAGACACAGGGACTTCTCTCTTGACGAGAGAGATGGGCCTTAGTTCACCACGCGGGCCAAAAACGGGATCGTGAATGTCACATGTCGTTGAAGAAAGTGTTTTTAGCGCGCATATTTCTTTCAAAAATATGTTCCAATGATGGCGAGTACTGCACTTATATTTTGCCCATAGCGTTTTTCCACATCGCTTTTTTTCTATTCGCCTAATTTCCCATTTTGATTGACGTATGCAGTTCCCTTATTAGATTTTTGCCTATTTTAAATGGCACTATATTAATGCTCCATCTTTGAGCCGCACTATAACTCTATCTACGCCCTTTTACTAACCAAATTAAACTTGCCGCCTACACGCCCTCTAAGCAGATACAGCTAAGTAGACAATAAAAAAATCAATCATTAATTCATAGTAGGTAGGTACAAATTCTTAGGAGTCGGACAAACCCAAAGCCAAGTTATTCAACCAGAAATATAACGATTGGGTCACAAAATACGACAGCGTCGTGTCAAATTCCATGAATATGGTTATATTTACTCAAGCGCACCTAGTGATGTAACAACTCGGAAAAAACTTTCTCGAGTTGAAAAACATAAATCGAGTTAACTGGACGGAAAAATGGATAGGTATTTTTATAATACATATATGATGATTCTTTCGTTTCGGTTTTGGATCTCGGTTAAGGATATAATATTTTTTGATGATATTATGTAATAAATTAAATACTCTTAAATCAAAAAAGTCTCTGCGAATTTATTTTGGAATTAGCTGAAATCTGAGACGCATTAGTATCAAATGTATTGGAATTTGTGTCAGAGACAATCCAAGTTGAGTTTATTGACACAGTTTCAGCCCCAGCTCGTCTACAGCTAGGCATAGTCCCTCCTCATGGATTTCCGATATTTCGACGCTGTTGCAAGCGCCATGATCACGGAAAAAACTGAATCATGGTATGTTACCTGTTTTAAGTCATAATAGTAACTATTACATGTGCCACTGAATAGTAAATTACTACGTAACATGTGCTTTGGTTACCAGAAACGAGCTGAAGTAGCACGGAAAATATATTTGCAACTTGAGTTGGCTCGAGTTAACTCGAGATAGTAACCCGAGTAGTCCATCACTAGTCTCAGTCTAATTAGCGTAGCCTAAGCAAACTGACTAACAAGGCACATTGTAACACGCATTCATTAAAACTAAGAAGAAATGAGACGTCTTTGTGGAATTATTTGCAGGGGATTAGTAGACATTGTATCGATGTTGTTATGAGATATTATATCGTATTAATGTTATGTTCAAAATGTAAGAGATATAAATTATTTGTTATTTGTTAGGAAAATAAATGTGTTTTGTTTGTTTTTTTTGTGTGCATTGAGATCCCAGTTCGGTGCATAAAATTTTTAAAGCCATTATTTCTGTTTCACGGTTACACGATATAGCGAATTTAGTATTTATCTAAACAGAATGATAAAAAGGCATTATTTTAATCCTTGTCTGTTTGCTCTGGCTTATCATTGAATCAGGTGACCTATTTTGATGGGTTTTTTTACTGCCAGATAACAGATTTTAAACGGATCAACCTCTACAGATATATATATTAATGTTTCTTTACAGTTTTGTAAAGAAAAAAAATATAAAGAAAAAAATATAAAGATAAAGATAAATTTTGGAGGTTTGGTCTGTTCACGTCCGTAAGTGGTAACCCTCTGAATCCTTACACGTGACCTCCGGGTGGTGCTAAGAACAGCCTCTGGTGGTAGGCTTCGGCCGCGGCTTGTCACCACCCTCCGGGCTGTGCCAGTGCTTGAAGCGATTTTTTCGTGTTTCGTAATGTGGCCCGGAGAAGCCACCTTCTAGGTCTTCATGTCCCATCTTAGACCACATCGTCACTTTACATCAGGTGAGATTGTGGTCAAATAAAAACTTATCGATCATAAATAAAACTTTTTTGCCAAAAATTAAACCAACTTCAAACGAGAAACTGAAAAGTACAAAATAAATTAACTTTACAAATCATTTCGACATTATAAGTGATTCACGATTTTTAGTGATTACTCTACTAAAATATACCTTATAGAGTTCCTTTGACTGTCCTTCATTTTCATCATCAGACCCCTAATATCAGTCAAAACCCATTTAGATGAACGGTCTCAGTAATATAAGTTAATCAAGCCCAAACACAAAGTACTTGCTGTAAATCGTTGAGGAGTTCCCTCGACCGCCTTTCCCTCCATCATCAGATCAACACCAGAACCTCATTAATAAAAGGCCTTTAAAATTCATTATATTGAATAATATTAAGTAACACACAAGTCGGAAAGACAATATTTTCAAGAGTTTCCCTCAATTTCTTCAGGATTCCACCACCAGATCCAGGTTTCCTTACAATGGGACCACCCTTGGGATACTCCCTTTCCAACAAAAAAAGAATAATCAAAATCGGTTCATAACCGACAAAGTTATCCGCGGACATACATAAAAAAAAAAAAAAAAATACTGTCGAATTGAGAAACGTCCTTTTTTTTTTAAGTCGGTTAAAAAATAAATAAAAAAAATAAAGTATGCCAAAAAGCGATGGAACTAAGTATTTATATAAAAAATCACTTTAAGCATCAAAGTTTTAAAGGCATGCAATATTAACGATTCTTTTTCTTATCGATCAATCAATTAATACTTTCAACATCATCACCCTATTAACGTTCCCACTGCTGGTACACGGGGACTTCCCGCTTGGCGACAACACGATTGAGCGATTAATACTTTATTGTACACAAAATAGAAGAAAAGCAAATACAAAATAAACTACAATTACAATGGGGGGCCTTATCGCTGATAGCGAGCTTCTTTACCTCGTATTCTTCAGAACCTTTGTACGGAAACTAGACCAGTGTCCTAATGCAAATTACGAAACGATGAATGCTTTTACTTTCAAATTGAACAATCGTATAACAATCACAGTGCTTTGTCTTGGAACTAGAGCTATTTGCATAATACAGGCTTAGAGATTTAAGCCAATGAAAGAGTAACCCAGATCGCTTCTGGGCATTGCTTTGTATACATACGTATACACTTGCATTTTATCTAATAACTAGCGGCGCCTTATCCATGACAAGAACAATCATTATTTCAAAAGGGTTTTACATTTTTGTATGGAGCCTGACATACTCGAGCGCCATTTTGAAAAAACTGTGATTCGGCGGCCAGTGATGAAACTCATGTCAACCGACAGAGTAAATGATTGCAAACAAAAAGTGTTCTATAGTCTCCTAAGTGATACGGTTTTTGTGATATTAGGGTCAGAAAAAAGAAAAAGTAAGTAAAGTAAAGTAGAACATAGCTCAGGGGACAGATTTTTTCTATAGTTTTTAGACTTAAATATCTCAGAAACCGTATCACTTAGGAGATTTGATCTTAGAACACTTTTTGTTTGTAATCATTTACTCTGTCGATTGACATGAGTTTCATTACTGGCCGCCGAATCGCATTTTCAAAAATATCTATATATGTATGTCTGTTATATTATCTCAGATGTCTAGTACCCGTAAACAAGCTTGGAGCTTGCCACGGGGCTAGATGTTGTTGCGTGGATTGACTGGAAATATTTATTTATTTCTTTTGCCTTTAACATAAATATATTATACTAAAATTTATTAATTTGTTTTTGCACTTTTTATGTTACTTTAGTAGCTCTGTGAAACAAATAAATATTTTTCTAATTCATTCTAAATACATACGTGTATATTGACAAACACTTGCTAGATGTATTACGTCGTACCGAGAGCTATGCCGGACTCTGATCCGCATTGTAACGTAAATGTCCTATTTAACATAATTACATTGTAAATTCTTGTACCTAACTATGTTAAACAATTTACAATTTACATTTACGGCTTCTATTGAACAGGCTTACAATGTTGCTAATTGTTGACATACCAAGATTTAAAACTAATTACAAAGTTATAGGTAATCTTACTGAAACATAATTTGGTGCTAAAACTATAAACTGACTTCATGTTCTGAAATAGCCTCGCTCGTGGGTTCACTGGCGCTATAAAGCTCTTTTGTTTTTACAGGAAAATAAGTTTCAAAGATGGATACTAATTTTTGGTCGATTTTGATCTCTAGAGTATCCAATCTTTTTTTACATAATTTTTAAACAGCTTGGTGGGTTATTGTCTACAAGATACAAAAAAAATCTGTTGTTTGATTTTACAAATCTCAGAAACGTCGTAAATAAAATACAAAAAACACAAACAAATTCAAAATAAAATAGGTACTTACAGATAAATAGGAAATTAATTTATCTTATATGGCCGCTTCGCTTTTCTTACACAAGAGCAAATAAGCGATTGAGATTCTAGCTCATTTTGGTTCAGAAACTCTACAATAATTAATTAATTTGCAAAGAGCAAAGCGATGTACAACCTCCAACGAAACCTAGTGATGCCATTAGTTCCTAAGGTGGATGAATAAATTAATTACTGAAAAAAAAAACAACAAGACAAGAGTCCGAAGGCCTAACCAGCAGCACCATAAAAGAATAATTACTACAACTACTTTATTAAACACCACGTTTCTGATCTATCCGAATAATCGATTTGAAGGAAAATTTCGATTCTAAATTGACCCTAACCGTAGTAAAACATAAATAAACATAATGGACAACATCCAACAGGACAACGCGACACGGCGAGGGTTAAATAACATAATCTCATGTCATGTGATTGATGACCGCGGTTCGGAAGCGACATACCTTCTGTCAAATACTCTGTCATTTGAAATTGAACTTTATTACATTATATTTAAGGGTTTACTAGTAGTAATGTCAAAGATAAATATAGACATAGATGGGGTATATCATAGTAAGATGGTTCTTCTTCTATTTCCTTTCCACTACCAGCTGGCTGTCATCTGATGAACCATTCCTTCCTTTGGTATGCTTCGGTGTATACATTTTTAGTCAAAAGCTAAATTTCTTAATTAAAATCGGCATGTAGTGTGACCGGCAAGCTCTCTGTCTAGTCATTTTTACACAACGACAAAAAGGGGTGTGTTAAAAGTTTGACATGTCTGTCTGCCAGTCGTGGGTTTTTTTGTGTTCTTGCGTGTCGGATTTACTTCTATTGTTTGAAGAATCACATAGTAAGTACATATATAAATAGGACATAGTTAACTCTAGTCTGGTGCACTCTTAAGATAAAAAAAAATATTCTGTAACCTACAAAACCTAAATGAAAAACACTAAACAATATTTTAACAGAGGCACAGTTGAAGTTGAACATAAATTGAAATTATTATACGGATTCTAAAACGGATATTTTTTTAACAATATATATCTCTATTTTATTTCCTAATTTTATCTTCCATCTTCTTTCTTTTTGATACACACGTACTTATCCCTCATTAAAATCTTATTGTAAATTATGAAGTAAAAATAATAAATGTTCTTTAGAAGTGTCCACGACACAGTCGTCCGCGACAACGGGAACTTTCCCTTCGTTTTCAAAAACGTCGGTGCCCACACGATGATTCATGCATTCTCGATCCACTCAGGAATTTTTAAAACACGATTTTGACGTGTCCTTCGATGCATTTAGGCGATAAAGATAAACATCGGAGTGGATAACTCATAAAAGTTCCTCATGGGTTTTTTATTTATGAACAAAACGCAGCGTGGCACAAATTATGTTGAATAGACTGGATTTTTGTGTAGGTATTTGTGTCTGGGTGGTAGGACGTGATTTCGAGATCTGAAAAAGAGTAATTATGGAGGGCTATTTAAAATTTTTCGTAAATTAGACCACACAATTATGTGTTTTCTGGTATAAAATTAAATAACAAACATATCTAAATTATAAAATAAAATCCCCGCCAGTCAGTCTGTTTTTATGTTCGGGATAAACTGAAAAACCACTAAGCGGATCTTTATGCGGTTTTCAGCAATAGAAATAGTTATTAAATTGAAAGGTTTTTATTTTACCTATCTGTGCAAAGCCGAAACGGGCCAGCTAGTTAAAAATAGTTTTGCCTCCTGACGAAAAAAGGCCGAGATACTCAATTCGTCGTGGATCTCTAAGATATTGTTGAGACAAGATCCCGAGAGAGCCCACTTACCTGCATTGGACCAGCGTGGTGAGTTATGGTCTACCCCCCTTATTTTTAGAGGGAGACCTGTCTAGCACATGAAGTCCCATGGCGAAGACGGTGATGATTCCAGTATGAGAAGTTTCAAAAAAGTTTAACCTGAATGTATCTTCAAATAAAAAAAGAATATCCTCAAAAATCTAGTCATAAATGTATTTTTTTCTTAAAAAAATATCAAACCCTTATCTCCCATACTATACATACCAACCTATACATTTAAAACTCCATTCGTAGAATATAAGATACTTCGCAAATAACGGTTCTTAAGAGTCAACGACAGAATGAGAGGCAATAGAGATTAGTACCTAATAAGGTCTACTTGGCACGCTCTTGGTAAAGACCCTACTAAAGATGTACATTTATAGCTTTTACTTCGGCGCCGTCCATGTTAATTTGCAGTCGTTTATGGTAAATTTCACGGGAATATTACGTTTTTTCGAAATAAAATAGTCTGATGTCTTTCTCTTTAATCCCAACTATACTATTCAACATGTTATGTACTATATAATACAAAACAATATTACATTTTCAAGATTGGTAGAGTAGATCAAGGTAGTATAAAAATGTACCTACTTAAATACCTACTTGGTTTGGGTGTTTTAAATGTATGATCAATTTAAATTTAATTTATTAACCATAATAATACAACTGGGCGTTATACATGGCAAGTCTAGTTTTACATACAAATTGTAAAACTAGACTTGCCATGTATAACGCCACAATCAGAAACAGGAATAGGTACAAATTCAAAAAATAATAAATGTAAATGAAAAAAAAGACATACAATTACAAAATAAAATAAAATTGTTATTGTCTAGTGTAAACACAATGAGATGTCAATACAGTGTCATCGTCAAAAAATTTCATGTAATCAGAATTTATGTAAATGTATGTATATCTATCTTATATATTAAATTCACATATCACAGTATTAGTTACCTACCATAATCCTCCGAAACGGCTTAACCAATTATTATGAAATTTTATATGCATTATCAGTAGATCTGAGAATCAGCTACTAATTACTATTTTTCATTTTGCAAAACAACGTTTGCTGGGGTCAGCTAGTTATATTATATAACACAGGCTTAGAACTTACCACGGGGCTAGATTTTCATAAATTTAGAATTAATACATTCTTTATTATACACAGAAACATATACAAATCTTAGTAGTAAAATAGATCATGTACAAAGGCGAGCTTAACCCTATTAGAGTTTTCATACAATAAACCTTAGCTTATGAAGTACTGTATACAGAAAATATGGATAATGTGTACATACATATAAGAAAGATTATCATATAAATTACCTATATATACATAATGTATATATATAAACTCCATCACCATATTATATAGATGGTGTTGTGTGAAATATCGAGAAGGTCACGGCTGTTTTAAAAATTTAACAAACTCGAGCGTTTAGATCAGCATCGGGGCTTTAGGGCCATAAAGGTAATTATGTAGATACGTACAAAGCCTTCTGAGGCATGCAACACAACAATGTTGCCTGAGTGATTGATGACCGCAATCCGTCCGGCGACACATCCTGGTTTCCACACTTTAGGCTATCTGTCGCTCAGCGGGATCGCTGCCTTATACGGAGGTAGAATGAAGACTATTTATTAGATAACTTGAAGTAGGCTAGTCATCCCCTATATACCTTATTAATCCCACTTATATTATAAACGCGAAAGATTTTGAGGATGTGTGTATGTTGCTCTTTCACGAGAAACTACTGAAGGGATTTTGATGAAACTTCACAGTAATATAGCTTAGACATTTTGGAGGTTTTGTCTGTTCACGTCCGTAAGTGGTAACCCTCTGAATCCTTACACGTGACCTCCGGGTGGTGCTAAGAACAGTCTCTGGTGGTAGGCTTCGGCCGCGGCTTGTCACCACCCTCCGGGCTGGGCCAGTGCGTGAAGCGATTTTTTCGTGTTTCGTAATGTGGCCCGGAGAAGCCATCTTCTAGGCCTTCATGCTCCATCTTAGACCACATCGTCACTTTACATCAGGTGAGATTGTGGTCAAATGAAGGCTTATCAATAATAAAAAAAAAAAAAAAAAAAAAAACATAGGCCGCGGTTAAATACTACATTTCGTGGAAAAATCCATTATTGCCAGCGAAATACGAGTTAAATCAAATTTGTCAAGTCCGCAAAAATATTGTGCCTGAACTAGGAAATATATGAAAAAAGTTTAAAATTGATGAAACCAGGTAAAAAGGTGATGGTAGTCTGTCATTATACCCATTTATTTGAACGCATAAATAGGCCCAAAGCACACTGATCTGGTACGAACATGGCGCATGTATGGAGCGGACACGACGATAAAAGGAATGGATTTGCAGAGCCTAGTCTATTGCCAGATATCGATACAATTATGTGGTTTTTTAATTAGTATCGTAAGTACATTTAATTCATATACAGGCCTCGGCGGTACTGGGTCCATCGTGTGTTATTAGTTGTACTTTAAAGAACTCTAGTCCAAAGAAATTTACATAATTAAGAGAACCTCACAGAGTTATTTTAGGGAATGTTACAGCCAGTATAATCACTATGCATATGTAATTTGGTAACTACAAAGCTTGAATAATTTTAACCGAAAATCATTCCAAATAAAATCTAGTAGAGCTTTTGGGCAAAAAATATAGGAGGTATATATCGTCGTGTATTTATTCAAGTCATAAATATACCGAAATATACCCTGAATAATAAAGACTAGAAGTTTCTATATATTATATCATAATTCGCAGAAAGCCGTGTCAAATTCGATGTCGTCACGCATTTTATCTTATAATCCCTTCCCCAAATGACATCTGCCATACGAGCGCGCTGACCGCGAACGTGAGAAAACTGCAATCTATGCTATACGCTCGCGTCCGTTGAAGGCCATTGAATTTGTCGAAGTAATAACCTTATTGTGTTTGTACGGTATTTGAATGAAGCAGAATTATTTCGCGCCAGACCAGTGTGCTTTGCGCCTAAGTATATGCAAATATTGTTTGCACACATATTAGAGAAGAATTTTGCATATATTTTCAGATGTTTGTAGGCACAAATATTTTATGTAATAATGCTTGAATTCCTCTAATCGATTTAAATTGTATACCGATTTAGTATCTGGAGGTAGGCTTCAGCCGCGGCTTGTCACAACCCTACGGGCTGGGCCCGTGCGTGAAACGATTTTTTCGTGTTTCATAATGTGGCCCGGAGAAGTCATCTACCTTCTAGACCTTCATGCTCCATCTTTTGTACGATCTACAATTTCCTGTTTCGGGTCTGGGTGTTTTCTATGTATCATATGTATGTGTTTACAAAAAAAATGTATCTATGTAGTATATCAGTCACCTATCATCCACAATACAAGCTCTGATTAGTTTGGGGTTAGGTGATGCTGTGTGAGTAGTCCGGAAATATTTATTTATTTAAATATCTCAGAACACATCGTCACTTTACAACAGGTGAGATTTTGGTCAAATGAAGGCTTATATAACATAAAAATAACAACAAAAGTAGTATTATTTAATTACTAATTGTAGTATTTAATCTTTTAGTATCTTGGAGTATACTACATATATCTGATTTCTTCTCTGTGTTGTGGGTAAATACCTACATAGAGATAGCTACATATATGACTACAGCACCTCCTTGGTAAGGATGGATAATTAGGTAAGTAAATGCTTATTGTCTTTCACTACCTGCATAATAGATTTAGTACTGACGTACTTATACACGAAACGAATAATCATAAACTTTATATATTTATTACCTTGTAATAATTACTAGAATACAAAATTTGTTATTTAAGTAGACAAGCCACCCAGAAGAGACGTTCGAAGAATTCCTGCTATAATATTGTATTGCCAACATTTTAATTAAAAATCGTGCGCAAGTTTTGTTGTAAGCGCGTTGAAATCTTTTCTATGAAGTGAGTTTATTCATAGACTAGAGTGTATCATTTATTTAAAACATATACTTAATGCGACATGCATTGAGTTTATTTTCGACATTCAATACAGACAAAACTTGACATTTTTGAACGTACCTAATTTAGGTTAGTTTCTTACGTACCATAAACATAATCAGATTATATTTATTTATAACCGTTTTTTTATGTTATATCAATGGGAACATACACATTTGAAATAAGTACCTACCATCTTGTCTTGTTTTCATGACATGACTAAATATGGCTTATTTTTTTTTCATAATTAAAGAGAAATAAAGTGTCAACTGCGAGTTATGTAATACAAAAAAAATACAAATATATTTATTTATCAACACACACGTTACAATTTCACTTAGCAGCGGTCCCCGCACGAGGCAAGCCTGTATTGCCTCGTGCGATATTTAATCAAGTACCTATTTATAAATATTTCTAATGTTTACGGAAGACTTGGAGGAAAAAGTTATTCCTTCGATTGGAGGAATCCAACTGACTGATTGCTTCCACCCACAACATGAGACGATAACGTAGCTATTATAATTATAATAATGTACATATACATACTCTCTACTATCTCTAACCAAATCAATATCATCAGACTCTTGACAAAAATACTTCAAGTGAGCGACTCCTCGAAAACGTTACGACATAATACGGCATGCGCCTACATAATAACTGATAACCATACAGCTTCACTTCGACAAAGTCCCTTTATACCTGTTGGTTAAAATTCGGGTTAATAAACTGTAAAGGAGAATCGAAGTCATGTACGAAAGAGATGTATTGATCGAATTGGATTGGCACCTTGCGTGACTGAAATGCATAATTTAGGATTAATTATGATAAAATATTTTTTAAATTTTACACCAAGTTGTTATGTGAGAGTTGGACGGTATTCATTAGTGGTTCCGCTTGTAAGAATATTCATAGATTTTTCTAAGTAAAATATTTTGAATGTATGTACATACATTTATTAATTGGATAAGTACCTATGAGATGGATTATGAATCCATTACCGAGGATTCCGTGTCTATTTATCGTAATTAGAGTACATTTTGTCATAAAAACTAAAAATTTCTACAGCCTATCCTCGATAGATAGGATGTACAATAGAAGAACTTATATATTAGGTAAGTATTAGGTACGAACTAGGTGTCATATTATAATATAATTAATTCGTTCGCCATTTAATAAAAATCAGTTCGATCCCCGCGCCATGACGTAGCTAGTCTCTGAAATGTGAAGCTTCCCATCAAAAAATAACATACAGTGAAACCTTGAATAACTCCCATCGATCCCTATAGTTTTATAGCTCACTTGACCGCATACAATTGTCAGTTATTTCAATTTTGTTGTTGTTCTTGCGCGATCCGGGCGCCCGCAGCGTGACGTCGGTCGTCCGCTGGCTAACGGCTATAAACATCATGATATATTGCTGAAATTACATGATCGAGGCGGGGAAATATATATAAGACTAATAAATAATATATAAGACGAAACTTAAGTAATCAATATCTGCACATATATTGTAATTGGGTTGTAAATCGAAGAGAATAATAGAATTCCAATAAATAAAAAAATTCAAATCTCTTCATCATTCATCACCCTATTAACGTTCCCACTACTGGGACAGAGGGAATTCGCTCTTAATGGGAGAGATTATGCCTTAATTCACCATGCTGGCCAAGTGCGGGTTGGTGAATGTCACATGTCTTTCAAACTCTTTAAAGTTCTCAGAACATAACGCTTTCCTCACGATGTTTGCCTTCACCCATTAAGCACGTGTTTAAAGCGCACATACATTTCTCAAGAAGAAAAATCCATAGGTGCGTGGCGCGGTATGAACCCACGACCTTCGGAATGAAAGTCGAGCGTGCGATCGTATGGCACACATTTTATTTTAATCCATTTTATCTATATTATGGATATAGATTCCAATATAAAGATAGAAGGAAAACGACAAACAAGTTACTTAAACTAAGACCTCAGAACGATGGTGGGAATAATCACAGGACACCGAAATAAATCATCATCTCTTCAAAATTGGAGCTACGGACAGCAGTTTATGTAGAGGCTGCTTCGAGGAAGAAGAGACAGTAGAACATACCTTGCTACACTGCACAGCCACGGAAGAGGCAAGAAAGGGACGGGCTTGAGGCGTCTAATGGAAGCGGAGGCCCCACCCTCACCATCAGAAATGCTGTCACGAATCTGTAAATCTCCAAAAGTAACAGTTCAGTTTCTTGTAATTGGACTTTGCGCTTGAAGCGACAATTTGCCAGTGTCGAGTTAAATAAAATTTATAAAGTGAAAATAAAATTCTCAGTTGAACGCCATTTTGCGTCTTTCCAAAAGTATCGTAAATCGCTCTATCCGTCCGGGAGCTATGATGCCCCCGCAAACAGACAGACAGACAGATAGACAGACAGACACGTCAAACTAATAACACCTCTCTTTTTTGGTCGGGGTTTAATAAGTAAAAAATTAAAGTCAACAACCTATGTCATGTGGGGTGTCTTTGAATAGGTATTTTTTGTTTTGACATTTTTTGATCCGACTCACCGTTGAGGATCTCTATTGATTTAAATCTGCGTAATAACCATTCTTACTTAATAGGCAGTAAAAAACACACTAACAAGTTAAGTCGCAGTCGGGAGCCATTTGGAAGTTTTGTTGAAAAAATAGAAAAAAAATCTTAAATTCAATCAATTCTTTGATCAATTTTTTTTCTTAGTCCCTTTAATTCCATTTATTTTATAATTGGTTACCTTGAGAGGTATCAATTACAGTAAAACTTATTTCATTTTGTATTATAATATTAGGTCCTTACATATGAAATTGGCGTTTTTCGTACTGGCCACTTTAATCACAAATTTCTCCTCTTTGGTAAGGAATTCCAAATTCAAATTTGTACAGCTATAGACTCATGTATTTGTGCTTCGATGATCGTCATTCATTTGTTTTTTTTCTTCTGTTTTTTTCTGTTTGCGTCACTCATTTTACAAAATGGAAAACTTAAAATATCGCATTATTTACGAGTACGAGTTCCGCCGTGGCACTAGTGCTGCGGAAACAACTCGAAGGGTGAATGATGTGTATGGCGGTCGTGTTGCAAAAGAAAACACAGTTCGTTTTTGGTTCCAACGTTTTCGTTCTGGAAATTTCGACTTGCAGAACAAGCCCCGTGGACGGCCTGAGACTCAAGTTGATAATGAAGAGTTGAAGGCTATTGTGGAAGCGGATCCATCGCAAACCACGTCCGAGTTAGCTGCAGGCTGCGGTGTTAGTGATAAAACTGTTTTAATTCACTTGAAGCAAATTGGGAAGATTAAAAAGCTTGAAAGGTGGGTACCTCACGAATTGACTGAAGCAAACCGGCAAACGCGCGTCGACTGCTGCGTTACATTACTAAACCGGCACAATAATGAAGGTATTTTAAACCGAATCATTACCTGTGATGAAAAATGGGTTCTTTACGATAATCGGAAGCGCTCAGCGCAATGGTTGGATCCTGGCCAGCCAGCCAAATCCTGCCCCAAGCGAAAATTAACCCCAAAAAAGTTACTTGTAAGCGTTTGGTGGACTAGTGCCGGTATTGTTCATTACAGTTTTCTCAAATCTGGCCAGACTATTACGGCTGATGTCTATTGTCAGCAATTGCAAACCATGATGGAAAAGCTAGCGGCTAAACAACCTAGGCTGGTCAATCGCTCCACGCCACTGCTGCTTCACGACAACGCTAGACCACACACTGCGCAACAGACGGCTACTAAATTAGAAGAGCTTCAATTGGAAAGTCTAAGACATCCTCCGTACTCCCCGGACCTTGCTCCAACAGATTACCATTTTTTTCGAAATTTGGATAACTTCTTGCAAGGGAAAAAATTCAACTCCGATGGGGCAGTCCAAATCGCCTTCAAAGATTTTATTGATTCCCGTCCGACTGGTTTTTTTAGTAAAGGGATCAATGAACTACCTATAAGATGGCAAAAGTGCATAGAAAATAATGGTTCATACTTTGATTAATTAAATATATTATATTAAAAAATATTCGACTTTTTGTTCCTCCCATACAAAACGCCAATTTCATATGTAAGGACCTAATAATAATCACTAATAAAACAGTGGCTAAACATTTAATGTTATAATTTGTAACTTCTTCCAGGGCTTATTGTAATATCCTTGAAAATAATCATATACATCTAATAATACTCAGATTTAGATAAATTAAACAACCGTTAGGATTTCTACAATTTATTAACAGTCTCAAATTCATAAACTACAAAATGTATGTATAATGTAACAACAAGCTTATTTATATGTTTTGTACATTTAATTAAAATGCCATTTAGTATATTCTACTTACATACGTCGCATAGAAAGTTGCTCATATATGAATATCTTAAATTAAGATATTTCATATCTTCATGGTAAATATCCCGTTATAAGTCTAAATAATATTGATAACCATGATAGTTTCAAAAGTTAAATTTCATATCTTATTTATATATTGTGATTGGACATTGAAATAGAGTCTTAAGTCCAATATTGTTTCGGTAGCGATTACAATAATTCGATATGATACGCTAACTTCACTTCGTTTGGTTCAATGGCGCAGTGAATGTTAACTTTTGCAAAAATAGGTTCGATTCTCGCCGAGGGACCGTTGAGGTATTTGTGTGTTCTGCAAGTATTTGTTCCTTAGTCGTGATGTTTTATTACCCTATATTGTATTAAGTATATTGTATTAAGTATATCAGACTACTTCACACAAGCTTATTTATTTGTAATAAAAAAAACACGTTATCGTCTATTAACATTATCGATTTAATGTAATTGCTACCTAAATCTACGATTACGTACGTAGACAAATGAAACAGTCATCTTTTACATAACCAAACCAGATACACAGATTAACATATGTTTTTTTTAATGGGACATTGATCTAGGTTTGCCCACAATCTGATGGAACCTGATGGAAAGTGTCGAAACACATAGATCTAGAAGGTACCTATTCACTCTTGTCTTGAAGACACTCAGGTTGTAGTAATTAGGAAATACATATACTTTGGTAAGAAAGGTCTTTCAAGGTGTCTTTTCCAGAAAAAAAAAGATATATTGCATAAAGCTCCTATAGTACGATAAACTAAATTACATAAGATTTATAATTCTAACAAATTATAGAGGAAACCATCTCTGAGCGCCATCCAGCCGTATAACTTCGCCGTTCAGCATTGGGTTCTCAATGATGCTGGTGACCAAGTGTGCAAACTCCTCGGGCTTGCCCAGGCGAGATGGGAATGGTGTCATACGTTCCAGGAACTGTCTCATCTTCTCTGGGAGATAGCTGACGAGAGGCGTGTCGAATATACCTGTAAATAAATAAATAAATAAAATAAATAAATATTTCCGGACAAAACACACAGCATCACCTAACCCCAAACTAAGCAGAGCTTGTACTATGGGTGTTATGACTGATATACTACATAGAAACTATTTTTTTTTTTGTAAATACATTCATATGATACATAGAAAACTCCCAAATAAGAACCAAAGAGTCAAATAAGAATATACAACTAATATCACAGGCGCTTTTAGCACGTAGGTGTCTTCGAAGTTTATTCATATATTTAACCATCATTTTAGAATTACTTAAATAAATACATGTTTTGAGCAACCATAAAAAAAACTACCTGTATCGTGAAATGGTTTAGAATTCGTCGAGTTGCTCACACATATATCTCGGACTCTATTGAGGTCCAACCAAGTAAATTTAACAAGAATCACTGGTGTAGCATAGTGTAGTGTGATATCCGAAATGTCATTTTACATTGTTTCTATGTGTAGTGACACAGATTAGCATAAAAGTACGCGGCGCAAACGCGTTTGGTTAATTCAGCTTTTTCATAGTTAGGCAGAGCCTCGCGAGTGCTTACCCGTTCAACCCATGATTTTTCTACCCAATAATATTTTTACCCCTTCAACCCAAAACATATGCCCCGTTCTACCCAAAGCAAAAATCTGAGTCACAGTGTATTCTAAATAGTACAGACAACGTAATTTGTATATCTTTATATATATAATTCTTCTGTGAGTGTGTATGTCACTGAACTTCTCTCAAACGACTGGACCGATTTTGATGAAAATTTTTGTGTGTGTTCAAGGGGATCTGGGAATGGTTTAGATTCACAATTTTGTCCGCTGGACAATTTTTTTTAATTAATTTTCAATTTATTAGTAGTTGTTGATTTTGGATTATTATGATCCCGCGAGATAATCCAAAAACACGGGCAACGCCGTGGCGTGTATACCTAGTTATTATATATAAATCTTGTACGTGTGCTAGTCACTGAAAACCTCCTAAACGGCCGGACCGATTTTGATTAAATTTTTTGTGTGTGTTTAACTGGGGTTGAGAATGGTTTTGATTTCGACGAGACGAGAGCAAAGCGAGGGCGGACCGCTAGTATTTATAAAAAATCTTGATGGTATTACTCATAGTAACTTCAAATTTTGTAACTAAAATAAGGAGGTAATAATAGTTTATGATCTCTTTAAACGAGTGCACGTGCAACACCTAGAAAAATTAAGGAAGGAGAACTTGTTGTATGTACAATAGATAATCCAATCAACAACGGTAAGGATTACCATTGTTTTTCTTATCTATTGAGGTAGTGTATGGATTTGGCTACACGAAAAATTTCAGTGGGACATTGTTTAGAAAAACTGTCAACTTTTGTAACAGTGTTTGTTTTAGCTATGTGTGTTGAATAATTTAGATGATTTTTATTTATGTTAATCAAGAACATATTTTTATATCTATTATACCATCGATAGGTTTCATATAGTTTAATTGTACCTATTGCTACGTATAATTATTATATATTTTATTGAATCAAAAATGTGTACCTGTCCGTATCCGAGTGTTGAAAATATGTCATCACGAAAAAAAATAGATTTTGCATGACTGATATTATGTACCAAGATAACTTAGAAAAGTAACTTTATATTAACCTACCAAACCTGAATCTGAAGAGTGATGAACTATTTTTTATAATATTATTATTTTATTATGTTTGTTTCTTTAAAGGTTGATTATTTTTATTATTAGACTAGTAGACAAATATTTAACTGACTATTATCTAAACAATAAAAAATATTAATAATTAAATATTTTTTATGAATTTCTGAATTTTTTGTCTAATGTAATGAATGACCCTGCTTCTTTAGTATTTCACTATGACATTTATTTGAATTCAAACAATAGAAATTAGGAATAAGTAGGTGTGGGTAGAACGGGTAACTTGAATCTATTGTTTTGGGTTGAACGGAGCAAAATACCTATTGGGTAGAAAAATCTTGGGTCGAACGGGTAAGCACTCAGCCTCGCCAGTCACTCTTCAAACCTCAGCCGTGTTAGGACATATCCTAATAAGGATTAAATAAATAATATAATTGTAATAACCTGTAACGTGTTAAATTAATAGATTCAGTATAGTGCAATAACTCTTTTATTTCAACCAACCCACATACATAATCACTAAAGACTAGTTTAAATACTAAACTAGTTTATTATTAGTTCTGGATGAAAATGATGTTTTCTAATGTACCAGCTGAAACATTATATAACGAAGTTCCGAGGCTGATGTTCGGTTCCATCACACTATACGCGCCGAACTTACGCGGCCGAAATTCACGAATAATCGGAAGTTCCGTCACGGAACTTTGTGTATGTGCATTCAGTGTCTCGAGCACTGTTGTGACGTTGATTTGGATCCGATGGAACCACTTAGGTCGCGTATAATGTGGCGCCCTAAAGAATAAGTTGGCGCTGAACTTACCGAAGGTCGGTGTTCATTATTACGCAATGTAATTTCGTCATATTGTGTGTTTGTCAGCAATAAAAATAGCATTGCAGGCGTAACTAGTCCGGACTTCAGTCGCGTCATTTCGGCATGGTGTGTTCCGAGAGTCTACTACTACTATAAAATTGATACAGATTATGGTATGTTAGGACCGATTTTTCAACGTAAGGATAAAGTTAGCAAATTGATCAACGATTGATATGGTAATGTATGGTCAGATATGGTCGATTGAAGTTGTCTGTCGCCACTTCAATGTTTGACAGGTGACAATTTTAATCCGTTTATTAGTTTGTTAATTTATAACTGATGTTTGTAAAATCGCCCCTTATTTGTATAAATAATGTTTACCTGGTGCTACAGTTACAACCCTAATCCCTCGAGAAGCCAGGTCCCTCGCTATAGGCAGCGTCATTCCAGCGACAGCGGCCGTCGACGCAGCATACGCCGCTTGTCCTATATCCCCCTCATATGCTATTGTGGCAGATGTGTTGACAATCACACCTCTTTGCCCATCTGAATTAGGCTTGTTTTTGCCTATAACACCAGCTGCTAGTCTTATTGCATTGAATGTTCCAATTGTGTTTACCTGTGAAAAAATTGTGTGCCTTTACAAAATAATGCCTTGATTTGTGTAATGACATGTTTTTATAAAAGTTTAATTGGCCTTACATTTTCTAGACTTTAGGCGTCATTTTAAGAGGATTCATAAATCTATAAATGTAATCTTTAGAGAAAAAAATTGAGTTAGGTGCATTTTGGGATTGCAAAAAGTTTACTTTTTGTTTTATTAGTTATTTTTTAGTTAACTTCATTTTAGTTTATTTACAACTAAAAATTGTGTTCCAAAACCGAGATTCGAAGTCAACAAATGATCAGATGTCCCGTGGCAATATGGGTAGACGACATAATACCCATTGCGAGTAGCCAGTGGAAGAGATTGGCACAAAATTGTGGCACAAAAAAAAAACAGGCTGTGGGTGATAATGATGCTGATAGATTTTAGTACAATATACTCACATTAATGATGTTCCTAAAATACTCCAGCTCACAAGGTTTTTCTTTATTGAAGTTGTATGTCTGATGAGTGACTGACTGGCCAGCACAATTTACTAATGTATCTAATCGGCCAAACTTATCTTTTGCTAATTCTAATGCTTTTGTTACATCAGTTTCTTTGGTGATCTGAAAGTGACATGTATAAAATAAATTTAATTAATAAAATTTATACAAGACTGAACACAAGATAAAAATTACTTAAAACTATGGTAAAAAAGAAATTAATGAAACTCTTCCCGATAACGTGATGTGGTCGCTCAGCAACAAAGCCTTATAATGTATTTGGTGAATATAAAATTAATGAAACTATAAAAACAAGCGCCAGAACAAAAAAAAAAGACTCAGGGCTGATAAAATATTATTTTTCCAGGGACTTATATCAAAACTATTTTTATAAAATCTGGTCTGAATCAGACAAACAATGAAGTCGTCAATACAGTCAGTTCAGTTTCTTGTAATTTCTTGAAATAAGTAAATATGAATATACTTGAATTGTATAATTTTGATTTAATTAACTAGATTTAATTTGATTTTATTTAAATTGATTTAATTTTATTTATAATAATTTGGCTTGATTTGTTTAATGTAATTTTATTTATAACTGACTAACTTATTATAGTAATTTAATTTCATGACATTTTCATTCACTTTTAGATATATTTAACATCATTTTAATTTTATACTCTGAATAATTTGATATATAGATAATAAGTGACAAGAAATGTAATGTTTGTATGCTCAATGTAGCAGAATCTGTGTAGCTTTAAGTAGTCTTAACATCTGACATGTATCACCAGATTTTACGAACAATAAACAATTTATGATTTAATTTATGATTTGTAATTGGACTTTGCGCTTGAAGCGAAAATTTGCCAGTGTCGAGTTAAATAAAAATATAAAGTGAAATTATGAAATACTGGATGTACTCAGTTCAACGCCATTTTTCTACTTCTTTTATTTGTCAATACAGTCAGAGACAAGCCATCATCATTAATTTGGCAATTAATCTAAAACCGAAATGCAATTATTTTGTATACTTACACAGCCCGGAGAAACAATAACATCACTGCCTAATTGTTCAGCAACTTGTTTGGCTCTTGTTCCTTGTATATCGAGAATTACTACCTTTCCTCCGTTTTTCACCAACCGTTCTACTGTGGCTTTTCCCAAGCCCGAAGCACCGCCGGTAACTAGACTCACCATTCCCTAAACAAGGTTAGATAAGTTAGGTTATGTTTACATCCAGACATTCTCAAACAATTTCGAAAGACATAGAGAATAACCTTCATGATTCTGGAAGTAGGACAGTCGAGTTTCCTCAAATACAAATTTTACTTTGCCAGAACTACAATTTATAGGTTTCTGTGATAAAGTTTTTATAATGCAGCTATTTATTTTCTTTACAGCGTAGGGGTAAGGCTCGGCACGGCAACGGCGACCGACGGCAGAGAGTATATAATCACTACGTTTTAAGAGACGGGACTAGGAAGGAAATTTTTTTGATCTAGGCAAAATGTCAAATCGAAGTTTACTATAACTGAAACACCAACATAATAAATAATCTGATAAAAGTTTAAAAGCAATGGTACCAACATAAAGATAATTTTAAACCTTAAAGAAGAAGAAGGGTATAGGGTTGCACTCGTACAGAATCGAGTTTTATCGATATCGATGATTTAGGTTTCTCTCAATAATAGGTTGGACCTACATACTGAAATTGGGAACAGGGAGGAGGATACTTAGTACAAAAACAAAGCGCAAAGCAAAATATTTATTTATACAATATATTATGTTCATAGTGCGTACCCATTATTTATGGCGAGATGTAAAACATCATCACATGATCATGATGATAACATGATCTATTGAATTGAATTAAATAATACATAGTCTATTATAATCTATTTTGAGTTACTCTATTGCACTAGGAAACATGATGTAAAGAATGAGAAAGTAATTTTGTTGTTGAATAAATAAATAATTAACTTTTGGTATTATGATCAGATAAATCAAAGAAAATGTTCCGCTATTGCAAAGTGTGTTAAAACCGCAAATTATTTTTCAACACATCGAGATGAATCTAAGAATATGATACTCCTCCTATAATGTGTCATTTAAATGAGGTTGACCAAGCATCACCTGAAAAAAAAGTTTAATTATATTCGGAAAAACAGCACAACAACAAATTAATATATAGTATACTCCTGATCATATTGATGGTTAATGGTTTTAGATTCCGAGTGTTGAACTGAGGATGTGGGAGACAAATTCGTTATATTTATGTTCAAATAAAGAAAAAAATAACAGGACATCATATTATCGTGTTATAGATACAGTTTTGAAATGAGGCTTATGTCCTAGTATATTAAATGATGATGAATAATTCATATTTAATTTGTAGCATAGAACCATTTAGGTCTGGTGGACTTGTAATTTTGTGGTATGAAAATATATCGATGATAGGCGAGCAAACAAAACGCCTATTGTTTACAGAAGCATTATATAACATATTGGTAAATGTACTCACCGATCTTCATCCAGGGCAAATATTTGGTATTAAGCTTTTTGTCTTCACTTGTCTGCTGTATGAGTTTCTTGCAAATTTCGCATCGAATAGAATTTTTATGAATTGTTTTGTTCTTCATAATTTTCACAAATTTGCGGTCCTAAATGACAATTAAAGATCAAGTACTAGACTGATAGGTGACAAATTGACAATGATCCATGAAGAATAAAACCTATTTAACAAGAAGAAGAAGAATAATAATACCACTTATCTCAGAAGTAGCAGTTACAAAAAGATTTGCGAACCACTAAAGCGTATTTAATATTTGGAAGTATTATAGTCGCGATTAGTTTTATTAAGTTGGCATTTTTTTTCATTAAGGTGGCAATTTTTTCAAAGCAATGCCTTAGCAAAGCTTTATGTCAGATTCTATCATAGACACTTGCACCAGCCTGACCGACGGCGACTTCGGTTCGGTTCGGTTCGGTCATTCGGTCGGTCGGCATCGGTCACCGGTCACGGCATCAATCAGCTGAAAATGACATTTGATCGAAAATTCTTAATCGGTAATGTCATTGTCAAAATAATTCCAAAATGTTTAAAACCAAATAGATAAATAATTATTTATCTATTTGGTTTAAATAAAATTTAAAAGTATATTAATATTCTTTAAAATTGTATTTAACTTGACACTGGCAAACTGACGCTTCAAGCGCAGAGTCCAATTATAAGAAATTGAATTGAATTTATATAATATATATGTTATGAAATAATTAATAATTACATATATATGTATATACCTATTGAATATAAATTAACATTGTCTTTATTGTGTCGTGTGCCTACTAACATGATGTGTTGTCCTTTCTTTTTAGCTTAATCAGTTTGGTGTTGTAATTAATATCCCATCTTTTGCTGTATTATGTTCAACGATCTATCAAGTAACTGACGACACTGGCAGAAGCATAGCAACCAGCGAACGGTGCAAGCCATAAAACCAAGAAGAAGAAGAAACCAACCAAAGACAAGTTTGTTTTATTTCATTGTATCTTGTCTTGTCTTTGATACGATACGATACGAACGAACGAACTCAACGAACGTCGAACGAATACGAATCGAATCGATCGTGATGGTGGACGAAGTTTGTTTTGTTTTGATTGCCCGGTAATCTAGTTATTGGTATAGAATTTATAACTGAAACTTCTGAAATAATTACGTCCAAGGCAAAGTAGTAACGATGGCTAAAGTTGAGCAACCACTTTTTGTATTGCCGAAGAAACGAAACGGGAAAAAATCTAATGGTAACGCCGGGCATGTAGATCACATAATCACTGTACAGGTAACTATAAAGTTTTGCTTTTTAGTGGTAGAAAACCTACTTAATACTTATATTATGAATGGCTTATTTAAAACGAATGAATATATTTGTTCCGAAGTTAGCTCAAATTGCTTTCATTGTAGATTTTTTACTAGGTTTTAAATACAATATTTAATTTCAGGGTTCTGGAGACGATGCACTTGTAAAATACAAGAACGGATTATCTCCAGTAACAGAACATGATAGCGGATTAATACAACCTTCTTTGGAAACTCTAAAAGCCAGCCTTAAAATAAACCTACCTGTTATTAATGATGACGATTCTATAATTGATAACTCAGATGAAAATGAAAAGGTGCACATTCAAAAGAATGGATATCAAGCCCTATCGACTAACGGTAGTCGTGAGCTCATTGATCTATCACCTATCTATGAGAACTCTTCAGATGCATGCTCCAGCCATGGTGACATACAAGAAACTGAAGAAATACAAAAAAGCTGTAAGATACTGAATGAAATCACAGACTGTACTTCTGCAACACCTAACAGCTTATCCCAAACACAGTCTGAAAATAGCTTTGAAATGGGGAACTTTTCTGATAGCTTAAGAAGTGCCAAAAAGAAGAAAAAAGTTAACATTGTCACAGATGATAACACTGATTCAGAAATCACTGCTTGTAAAGTAGAATCTGAATGTGGTTCTATAACAGGAGATTGCTCTCTTACTGATAACTCTAAAGATAGTTATCTAACTATGACTGGTACTATCAAGCGTGGTAAGAAGAAAGGACAGCAGATAGATGTCAAACTGAATATTTCACGAGAAGAGCTTGAAATCATTGAAGCAGCAATTGTAGCTGAGGAATATGAAAAAATGGACATATCAAAATGTTCTTTACACAATGGACCACATATTTTCTTGTTTACAATGCTCTGTCTTCCATTTGTGGCATTGGTCTCAACAATCTATTCTACCTATATTGGTACATTAGCTTGGTATAACATCTTTTTGAATTTGGCTGACAACTTTTCTTGGAAGACAGTACTCTTGCTGCCTATAACAGTGGTCCTGTACCCATTTATGATTGTCATATTGAATGTTGGTATCGGTTTGTATGCTGGTATTGTTCAGCTCACATTTAGTAGTGTAAATTGGTGGATGGGTGTGTGCGACTTTGAGAAAGGGTTTTATGGCTGGCTCTGCAACGCTATAGGTATGTCAGATTGCAGTCCTTATGAAGTTGTCATATTGATGGATGTGAAGTCCTAAATGATTATAAACTTGATATTATAATCCCTATATGGCCATATTTTATTAGTTTTAAGCTATTTTTATTATGAGAGAGTATAAGAGAACTGAAAGGAGCTGGCAATATCATTTGGGTATGGTATTAAGATGGAATTTTATACTAGCTTTTAACAACTTTGCATTTATAGTATGTAAGTATATTGTAATGGAACTGAAATGCCAATACTAGCATTTTTGCTATTTGGCTTTCTATTTAGTCTAGTCAAAACTTGTCTTCATGTTCAGCTCATGCTACATATATGGTAAAAGCAGAAATTGTAATGCAATAATTATCTCAGCCTAATTTTTATGTAGTGCCTACATATTAATAGCATTGATAGTACTAGAAATACTTATTGCACAATATACCTACTTATTCATAACTATTATACTCTAATTAGGTAAGATTGATAATGTACTGAAATAATAAGAGTGAATTTGCATCAATGATAGACTTTATTGCTGTAAAACTATGTTCTGCTAGTGCAGATTTTTTTAACAATTTTTATTTTTATTACTATTTTGTTTACACTGTATGCATAATCAAAATTTGTATAGAAGACTGAATTTCTAGTCACTATTGTGGTTGAACGAATCTACAATAAACAATATTTTGTAAAATAACCCAACATTTTTCTCAAAACTAAATTAACTACAACAACTCAAATTAAGGGTAAAATCACTCATGGCGGATTATTACTCGCACTTTCTTCAGTAGGTTTCCTATGTTTGAATTCAGTATCTATTCTTTCTTTTGCTCTCACTATTTTGGATTGTAAATAGAAAGATCCACCTTTGGTTTTGTCATTGGCTTTGAATAGATGGTCATAGTTATTTTTTAATTTCTCGGGGTCCAATTTATCCAAGTTAAGGATCTGCATGGCTTCTTCAAGAGTGAGCCCCGTAGAAGCATTGGCTGCAGCTCGCTTGGCTCCATCAGGTCCACCACCGGCCCGTTTAGCTGCCTCTTGAGACGCGGCTATTTCTTGCTTGAGAGCTCTCGCAAATGCTCTCCCTACTACTTGAGCACCCAAAACTATAATTTGCGCTATGTATTTGGCCATTATCTAATATTTTTATGCCAATTAGGTGAAGAAACATATTTTGACATTACGACATCGATGTTATGTTGAGCAAGTGCAAAGAACGTAAAGGTAAAAGAAAATATTGAATGAAAGGGAGAAAAACAGGAATGACTTTTAGGTTAAACTGCGTTCGAGTTCGAGGCATCGAGGCAAATAACATAACAAAAAGCACAGACTAAATATTTATTATTATCAAGACTATCAACTTAAGTTTTCAGCACAACATACAATCGTAATAATATGTAATGTTTATTGTAGCGTGGTCCCAATTTAATGTTTTATTTAAAGATTCAAGATATTTCTACATTTTAAAGAGGTGAATGTATTATAACGATATCTCAAAATAATAATAAAAAATGAAAACTGACTGACATTGTTTTTCTTTCGCTGTTCTCTTCACGCTCGGCTTGTATTGTATCATAATGCGTCGTTCTAGAATGCATTTTTGGTTAAATTATTTTAATGTTTGAACTTAGCTACAAAATGCGAATACGCGCGCTTTTTTGACATTTCTTTGTGTTATAAAACTTGAAATAAAAATTAACCTAATTCAAGCAAATTGTTTGTTTTTTATTAAAACCGTTGTTATTTCTCGTTCTTTTAGTTTTACTGCGATAAAAGTATAAAAGTTTTGTGCTGTGATTCTGAACTATAAGTCATAAAGATGGTAAGTAAGATAATCCCATTGATAATTTATTACTTGCAACTTAGTCATGGATTTAGTTAAAAAGTGAACAAATTTATGTTAAATTCAAGCTACCAACAGCACACTTTTATGATTTTAAAATCATATTATAGCAGGATACTACATATAATTAGAGATTCATATATCAAAATAACCTCGAAACCAGAAGTTACGCCGAACAAATTTCCCTAGCATCACTTGAAAAGTAGTTACGAGATGAAAATATTCGTTGGTAAAAAAATACTGATTGAATTCTCGGTTTGTCTGTTTCAAGGTATACTTAAAACTGAAATGGGAAAGGGTTTCTATATTGGCTGCATCAATAAAGTAGCGTCTTAGCCATTGCACCGGTATCCTGTTATTATAATCTTGCTTTTTTCTCACAACTATTAGTTTACGCTACAATTAAATTCAAACTGCAGTACTACTTCTTTACTAGCCAAATTGAAAGAGCAAGGTTGAGATCATATAGCTTGGAAACAACTATGTTTATGGTTGTTCTAAATAAATCAAACAATATTTGATTAATTTAATTTTGATTATAAAATTTACAAGACTTATTGCTGATCCCAAATTTAAATAACAGCACCTCAAAAGCACTATAAATGTATTTAATACAAGTAAAAAGTACTAATTTCGTGCATCACTGCGAAGCTGGATACAGTACATTAGATGAGCAGAAAAGAGTAATATTTAAGTACCTAATGAAACATTTTTTTTTTTTTTTTCTTCTCTCCTTATTGTGGTTCTCAGTATGCCCCATATTATCTATCACTTCATTAGGGTTTGGAGCATAGGACATAATTATTGCCAAGTAGAAAACTTACCGCCATATTATAAGAACCTTAAAAAGTGTGAAGGACATGTGACTTTCTCCAACCTGCACTTGGCCAGCTCGGTGCATTAGAGCCTAATCTCTCTCTGTGGGAGAAGTCCCTTGTCTCTTCAGTGGAAACGTAAATAAGGATTGCTTTTCTTATTTCTTATAACAGAGTTCCCCTGTGCCGAACACACCTGATAGAGATGGAGCGCAGTCTCGTATGACGTCACCCGCGCGCGAGTATGAGCCTTTCGAGGATGAGGCTGGGATCCTCGGTGATAACCCTGAAGAGGAAGAAGAAGATGGGGAGGAATTGTTCGGAGATAATATGGAAGCGTAAGTTGTTCTGGTTTATGGAAAATATGTACATTATACTAGCTCGCCTCCACACCCGGTGTTGACCCCGCATTTTATGGATGGTATACTTCTTCTTAAAGCACTATTATCTATTACTAAAAATTGCATGACAACCCGTTCAGTAGTTCAAAAGACATTTAAGTTTTTCGAGTGAAGCCTGCGACAGAAAATCCAGATTTTTTTTTTTTTAAAAACCTTAAATTGGAAAGGGAAAATGTTAAGATCTTGCTTAGCCTGTTGCCAAAGCGCCAAAGAGCCCAGTGGATAAATGTCGTTCAGTCTAATATGGAGTGTCTCCTCTCTCTCTCTCTCTCTTTCTCTCTCTCTCTCTTTCTCTCTCTCTCTTCTCTCAAGACACTTTTATCGCTGTATAAAAAAAGTATTATATTTTCCAGTGATTACCGGCCCATGCCCGGACTGGATCGCTACGATAACGAAGACCTAGACGATGAAGATTACGACGCGATGTCGATCGGCGACCGCGCGGCGGCGGAGGTGGAGCTGCGGCGCCGGGACCGCGACGAAGGCCGCACGCGGAGGGATGATCGGGACTTGCTGTATGGTGGGTGATACCAACATATATAGAAAAGTGGTCATTCCGGACTGGACTAATCACACAGCATTACTTAACCCCAAACTAAGCAGAGCAGAGATTGATATACAACATAGACACATTTTTTTTTTGTAAATACATACTTATGATACATAGAACAGTAGAGAGTAGTAGAGACACCCAGAAATTGTATATCATACAAAATCTGGTCTCCCGGCGGGAATCGAACCCGCAGCGCGCCTCTAGCGCCTAACCTTCGCCCACCGACACCGAGACACTAGCTGAGCTATGAAGATCCTGTATGGGGCATACGCGATGTTGGTGCTCTAAAATTATCGTTTACAGAATGAGATGCTTTTGTTAAATTAAGGCAGGAATCAAACAAACTCTTTAGCTTTTAACCCCAACCAAAGAAGAGGTGTGTTATAATGTTTGACGTGTCTGTCTGTCTGTGACATCATAGCTCCCGAACGGATGGAGGATTTCAATTTAGTTTTTTTGTTTGAAAGGTGAGTTTGGTATGAGTGTTCTTAGACATTTTTCATGAAAATTGGTCGTGCCGTTTAAAAGTTATGGTGGTAAAAGTTAAGGAAAACCGAAAATCTGCAAATATACTCGAGTATATTTGCAGATTTTCGGTTTACTTTAAGGAAATTAACGCATTGGAATCGGGGGTTTTTCTTAAATTTTATATTTAGATTTATATAATATTAGTATGTATATGTATGGTGCAGTGGTGTCCAGTTGTATGCAGAATCATAACTTTAGCGGGTGAAGATAAACTATGCATACGGGCACGCGATATTCTTGTTTACATTAGCATGCATTTTAGCTGTAGCCTAACATGGCCAAAGCATAAACTCTTGGAATCATCCGAGAGCTCATGCTTTGGCCACATACCTTGTAGATCTAGAGTCCAGTCGAGTTGAATATAACGTTCGGCCCGCGGCAAATTGTTAATAATAGTAAAATTAATACAATACAATACACTTTATTGCACACACAGGGAAACAAAATACAACAACACGTAGGAAACAAAATGTACAATGGGCGGCATTATCGCTAAAAAGCGATCTCTTCCAGACAGCCAAATAAAATAAAAAAAGGTGTGTGTGCGATTCACACACGATAGAAGTGAAACTTCAGTAAATCGACGAAAGAATAAGAAGAATAAAAAAAGTGTGTGTGTGTGTCAGCTACGACGCGCGATTGGAGTCTACTACTTACGAACTATAATTATGATATATATCGAATAGAAAAAAAGGGTAAATGAACGCATCTGCTAAAATGATAAGAGAAACAAACATAAATATCTGTAATTATTCGGATTATTTATATTACTTCAATAAAGCGTATTTCATAAAGTATGTTACAAAATAATATAAATAAAATACAGCAATACCTCTTTGCGCGATACTTCGTAGTCTCAACTACGAAGTATCGCGTAATGAAATTTAAATAAAGCATTGTATTTGTGTCTCTTACCATTTCCGTTTCATCTTTTTGCATCCGGTTTGAAATCACTACGATTCTATAGAAGTTTCACTTCAATAAATCATTTATTTCAAGCATCTCAGGCCCATATAAACATATACCTTACAGACTAACATATGTACATAAAAATATAAATCGTGTGTAGTAAAATATCATCGTGATTAATAAATCTGGGGGCACGGCAGTGCCCCCACCAAGTCGAGCAAAAAAGCGTCACGGCCGTACCATCCTTTTCTCGAAGCAATTCAGGCCATTTTCGACCCCCCGTAACTTCGTTGTGGATAAAACTAGAAGACTGAAATTTTCAGCAACCATGCAGGATTGTATAAACACGGTATATTTCAAATTTCATTCAATTTGAACCAGTATTTTAAGAATTATAACGGGTCAAATTTCGTAATTTTGTCACTCACTGACTGACTGACTGACTGACTCACCGATCATCAAAATTCTAAGGCACTTCTAGCAGACCTAGAAGCTTCAAATTTGGAATATAAGTAGTGTTTGGTGTATGAATCAAGGAAAAACTAAAAAATCTAGAAAAAAACCGGTATAGAGGGCGCTGTCGCACCTTTTCTCGAAGCAATTCAGGCCATTTTCGACCCCCTGTAACTTTGTTGTAGATAAAACTAGAAGACTGAAATTTTCAGTAACCATGCAGGCCTTTTAAAGACACGGTATATTTCAAATTTCATTCAATTTGAACCAGTATTTTAAGAATTATAACGAGTCAAATTTCTTAATTTTGTCACTCATTGTCTCACCGATCATCAAAATTCTAAGGCACTTCTAGCAGACCTAGAAGCTTCAAATTTGGAATATAAGTAGTGTTTGGTGTATGAATCAAGGAAAAACTAAAAAATCTAGAAAAGACCGGTATAGATGGCGCTGTCGCAACGCCACGTATATACGAAGTATGTACTGTAATAACAATGCAAAATATAAATAAATCCAATCTGGACCGGCAAAAAGAAAATTATATGGACATTATATACAATAAGTAGAAGGTACCGAAAAGGAAAGGAAAAAAGTAGAACTGTCTACAAAATACAAAAAGAAATGAGATCCCATCAAAAACAATACTTGTCAAAAAAACCAAGTCGCGCAACTCAGTTGTTCTGCGGTAAAAAGTTGTGAGATCCATGTAATTCCAAGTCGGTTATTAATTTATTCAGTCTCTACTTAGGCGACTTTCTGTCTTAATACGTCCAGTCTCTAAGACCACGAACGTGGTCCATTAACAATTGAAAATCAATTGTGTCTGGAATCTCCGTACTCGAAGCATGAAGTTGTTACGTAATAATTAACAGCATCTTATAGTAACGCATATCAATATTAAAATTGATTAATGTTTTATATAAATATATTAAGACTTGGCCATCTCCTGAAAACACGTTAATTCAATCGCCTGAAAACACGTGTAAATTCAATTATTTAGTGCGATGGCCAGGTCTTAATATATTTATATAAAACATTAAAGAATTTAATTATTGATATGCGTCACTATAAGATGCTGTTAATTATTACGTAACAACTTCATGCTTCGTGTACGGAGATTCCAGACACAATTGATTTTCAATTGTTAATGGACCACGATCGTGGTCTTAGAGACTGGACGTATTAAGACAGAAAGTCGCCTAAGTAGAGACTGAATAAATTAATAACCGACTTGGAATTACATGGATCTCACAACTTTTTACCGCAGAACAACTGAGTTGCGCGACTTGGTTTTTTTGACAAGTATTGTTTTTGATGGGATTAATCATTTCCAGATGAGTCAGACGAAGAAGCCGGCGACGCCCCACGTGCGAAACGCCGTCGCGCCGCCGAGAAGGCAGCGATGGGCGACCACGAGCCCGTGGAGGAAGGCATCGAGAGCATCGAGAACCTGGAGGACACCAAGGGATACACCACCAAGGAGTGGGTCTCTATGCTCGGCCCGAGGACTGAGATTGCTAACAGGTAAAATAAATATTTCCGGACTACTCACACAGGATCACCTAACCCCAAACTAAGCAGAGCTTGTACTATGGGTGTTAGGTGACTGATATACTACATAGATATATATATATATTTGTAAATTCATACAAATGATACATAGAAAACACCCACACCCGAAACCAGAAATTCTAGATCGTACAAAATCTGGTCCCCCGGCGGGAATCGAACCCGCAACCTCCTGCGCCTCAGGCGGCCGTTCGTCCACCGAGCCACAGAGGTCGTCTAAAATAAGACAAAATAATAAGTTTTAAAAAGATCTGTTGATAAAAAAACATTTAATGTCCCTTTACGGCCTTATCCACGCTAGTTGTTTGTCCTTTGTCTTATCGATTGTGTGTGCAATTTGTGTGTAAAATGAATGATTTAGAGTTTTTTACAAGCACTCATTGGAGTCATTTTAGAGAATAATGTAAGTATGTACCTTTCAAAGATTGTAAATAACTGGTTGCATGTGTCTCATATTACAATCTGTTTTTTTAAGGCAATATAAACATTCACTTAGCCACCATATTTAAACAATCTATGTGTAACAATAGTTTAGATCAATACTTTTCCTGATCACATTAATATGTCACTTCATACGCTGACCAAGTCTGGAGGGTGATATCTAGTATAAACCCAAAGACATAACAATTATTTAACTATTATAAAAAAATTACATCAATATCAAAACTAAATCTTAATAACACACAGACTAATCAAAAATTTAGTAAACAAACTACTAGTAACTTCTACTATAGTATTTATCTGCAATATGCCTTTGACGGCTATGTATTTAACCAAGCCTTGTTGGCTAAGTGGGAGGACACTCGACTTTCATTCCGAAGATCGTGGATTTTAACCCCGCCACGCACCTCTGGATTCTTGAGAAATCTTGAGAAGCCTTCTTGAGAAATTTATGTGCGCATTAAACACGTGCTTTAAGGCGAAGGCAAACATCGATTGTGAGGAAACCGGCATGTTCTGAGAACTTTAAAAGAGTTTGAAGGACATGTGACATTCACCAAACCTCACTTGGCCAGCGCGGCGTGGTGAATTAAGGCCGAATCTCTCTCGACAAGAGAGAAGTCCCTGAGTCCCAGCAGTGGGAACGTTAATAGAGTGATAGTGATGAACAGTTATTATAATTTCCTACAGATTTAAGAACTTCCTGCGAACATACTCAAACTCCAAGAACCAGTTCGTGTATAAGGACCGTATTCGTCGCATGTGCGAACATAACCAGGTAAGTTTCGTTTATAGTACTGCTGGACAAAAAAAATATCTATAAACATATTTTATTAAACTGAAGAGCTTGTTTGATTGTTTGTTTTAGTCTCATCCTGAGATTTGCGAATTCAAATACTGGTCCCATCTTCTTAATAATATAAATCTCGTATCACAATGTTTATCCTCAATGGACTCCTAAACCACTTAACCGATTATAATAAAATTGGCACACCATGTGCAGTTCGATCCAACTTGAGAGATAGGATGGTTTTTACGGCGAGAAAAAATCGAATAATTTCCGGGAAAATTTTATACCCGTGCGACGCCGGGGCGGGCCGCTAGTATATATATATATATTTCAGAATTAGATTCAGATTTAGAATGTTTATTGACGGTTTTCTGGAAGAAATTGCTTAAAGCAATAAGACGCATTCTAGGTTTAGTTTTTATTTTCTTATTGTATTGTTTCTATGTTTGGTGTGTAATAAAGTATTTTCTATCTATATATCTATTGAGGAAGGCTATTTTACCGCGGGAAAATACGTTAAACACGGGAAACGCTGTGACGTGTAAAGGCATTATTATACATAAGCGTGGTGGAGGTCTGAATGAATGATAAAATCTGTCAGTAGGTTCCGAGTTCGATACCCAGGACACATCAAAATCTCATTTTTTGAGGAAAGATGATTTTGTATGAAAAATCCAGGCATATTATAATAATTATATTGTTATTATTAATATGTTTTCAGGCTTCGTTCCACGTAGAATTCGACGTGTTGGCGCGCAGGGAACAAGTGCTGGCCTACTTCCTGCCCGAGGCGCCCGCGCAAATGTTGCAGATATTCGATGAGGTATGTATTAAATACTGTTTATATTTGCAATAGGTACTAAGAACTATGCCATGATGGAATGAGGGGAAAGGTATGTGGTGGAAACCCGGGCTTTTCTTCCATTACAGCCTTGCGGATAGTTTAGTTCTACATAGGCAGGTTCTAAGGATTCTGGTTTACCAGAAATATAAGTAATTTTTTGCTCAAATTTATATACAATAGATCACGTATTCCATTACATTCTGTCTGTCAAGACGTGCATTATTATTTAAGGACTGATATGTTACAATAGCTCATTATGACTGATATGACAAGCATTTTTTATTAAATGATAATTTCATAATAGGTACCGATATGTACTTGTTTATGAACACCAAAATTGTAGAAACTAATAAAGCTGTGATGTTCTATAAGCTTCCAAACGCGGTAAAAAAATTACATTATAATATCTGTTAATGGAAACTTTTTTAATTAATAAATAAATCTAATAAATAACATAACGGCAACTCTTAGACTCCTGAAATATTTATATTAACAGTTGTATTATAATTTCGAAATAAAAATTAGATAGAATAATATTATAGTAGTAAATAGCCAGTTCTTTTTAAAGACAAAATCAACTACTCGACAACCCTTTAATGTGAAATTCCGCGCAAAAAATTCAGCAACGTTAATTAAATAACTCGATAGACGCAAAGCTTTTTGACTAACTGAATACTTTTGACAACTCTGCTGTGTTGAAATAAAGTGAACTTTATTCCGACTCAGCAAAAGTTGCTTTTAAAATAACTTTTGCCGTCGTGCCCTGTGAGTAGTCGCTCAGGGAAAACAATCTAACCGCCGAACCGGTGTATTATTATTAGTTTTAATTGTAAGTAATTGTGTGTTCCCCTCAAAGGTAGCCAAAGACATCGTGCTCCAAATCTTCCCGTCATACGAGAGAGTCACGTCTGAGATCCACGTGCGCATCTCCGAGCTGCCTCTCATTGAGGAATTGAGAACCTTCCGCAAGCTGCATCTGAACCAGCTCGTCAGAACTGTCGGCGTTATAACTAGCACTACAGGTGGGTGGGTTTAACAAAGGTTGATATTAACAGGAATACCTATTGTGGGTAACAGGTAATACCCGGAGTATACTGTAAAATCCACGTTAGGATTTTACAATCTCGCAATCTACAAACTTCACCTCTTTAATTAAGTGTATATGTGCTATTGATTTTTCCGCCGAGAAAACGTGTTTTTAATTGTTAAGAAATAGCATAGTTGTTATCCCCATACAAGATACAAGATACAAAATCATTTATTTCCATAGTTTGGTTTTACAAAACTTAGACACGTCAAAATAAATTACAAAAAAAACAAAAATTAAATAATCATAGGTGCTTAAAGATAAGTAGGAAATAAATTTATGGTATCTGGTCGCTTCGCTTTTTTTACACTAGAGCAAAGAAGCGATTAGAAACTCTAGCTCATTTTTGTATTGAAACTTAACAATCATTATTTGTTAGTCTTGTTTTTGATTTTGTGTTGGAGCCGATTCCGTCCCAAGCAGTTTTGTCCTCAAGGTAATCCGATATATTATAATAAGCTTTTTTACAAAGATTGTTTTTTACAATTTTCTTAAATTTAGTAATTGACAACTGTTGCAATTCTTTGGGAATCTTGTTGTAGAAGCGTATACATTGCCCTTTGAATGATACATTAACCTTATGCAGCCTAGTGGTGGGCAAAGCGAGTTTATATTTATTTCTTGTATTTACATTGTGTTTATCACTATTTTTTGTAAACAAATTAATATTTTTATGCGTATACATAATGGCTTCATAAATATATTGACAAATGACGGTCAATATGTTTATTTCTTTGAATTTATCACGTACCGAATCTCGGGGACCCATATTATAGATAGCACGAACAGCCCTTTTCTGCAGTACAAATATGGTATTTATGCGTCCTACTTCAACCCCCCCACAGCAAAATACCGTATGACATAATGCTATGGAAGTAACTAAAGTAGACCAGTCTAGATGTTGCAATATTAGTTAAAACTCTAATTTTTTTGACTGCGGAAGCAGCAGAACTGAGCCTTTTCAACAATTTATCTATATGAGGGTCCCATTGAAGCTTGCTATCTAAAGTTATACCTAGGAATACAGTATTTTCAACGAGCTCTAAATTGTCGCCCTTTATTTTAATATCTACAGAACCTTGTTTTACATTAGGTAGTGAAAATCGAATACATTTAGTTTTATTTTCATTCAATAGTAGATTATTGGATTCAAACCAATGGACTACTTTAGAAATTGCATTATTTACCTTGTCAAAGTTATTAGTGCGACGATCTATTTTAAAAAGAAGTGAAGTATCATCAGCAAATAATACAATTTCATGTTGATCCTGTACAAGATGTGGCAAGTCATTTATGTATATCAAAAAAAGGTAAGGTCCTAATATGGAGCCCTGAGGTACACCCATTGACACTAAGGACCCTGGAGATCGTTTCCCGTTGACATCAACTCTTTGAATTCTTTCGCTCAAATAGGAAGCAAAAAGATCCAAGGATTTGCCCCTAATTCCATAGTGGCTCAATTTCCTGATCAATGTTTCATGGTGCACGCAATCGAATGCCTTAGATAAATCACAAAAAAAATCCTATTGCATCCTGCGACTTTTCCCAAGCATCATAAACATGAGTTAGTAACTCAACACCAGCATCAGCAGTGGACTTGCATTTAGTGAAGCCATATTGCTTGTTATGTAGTAAATTATTTGCATCAAAATGAAATGAGAGCTGGCTTAAAATAAGCTTCTCAAATATTTTACTAAATGTAGGCAGAACTGATATTGGTCTAAAGTTAGTAGGGTCCGTTGTATTGCCCGATTTGAACAAAGGTACAATTTTACTATGTTTCATTAGGTCAGGAAACACTCCAGAGTCTATGCATTCATTGAATATATTAGCCAAATCAGGTGCCAGAGTAACTATTAGTGGTTTAAGAATGTGTATTATTAGTGGTTTAAGAATGTGTACAGAAATACCCCAGAGATCTTGGGTTTTTTTTACATTTATCATTTTGAAGGCTTTAACAATGTCTTGCTCGTTGACATGTTTAAAATGAAAGATGTTTTTACAATCAGGTACGTTGTTTTTTAATAATGACACGGCAAGATCATGTGAAGAGTTTAAAGAGCTTGTAGTTGACATAGGAATGTCTGTAAAAAAACTTTCAAAAGCTTGTGCTATCTCTAAATCATTATTAATAACTGTTTCATTTACTTTAAGTTTGTATTCATTGTTATTGTTCTGAGTTTTGCCAGTCTCATCATTAATTATTTTCCAGGTAGTTTTAATTATGTTACTACTGTTTTTAATTTTTGAGCTTAGATAATTTGATTTTGCCGATTGGCAGACATTTTTGAAAATTTTTGAATATATTTTGACTTTATCTTTGAACTTTACACAGGAGTTATATTGCTTTTCGCTATACAATTCATACAATTTTTGTCTGCTTTTATGTATACCTACAGTTGCCCACTCACTAAAACCAGTTTTGTCTGAGACTACAATTGATTTAGTTGTAAATATTACATTAAAAATGTTATAAAATTTATTGAAAAATGTACTATAAAGTTGATTGGGATTGTTGTTATAGTAATCAAAAGGAAGCTGTAGATCCCAACTACATTTAAACCTCTCAAATCGATTTGTAGTCACTGGTACAAAGCTAATTTTCTTTTTTATAATTTGTCTAGAACTCATATTAAATTTTACATATTGCCCTAGATGATCGGATTTTAGGTTACTTACAACACAGTTACTTTACAGCAGGTTACTTACATAAAAAATGCTATCTAACTCTGGAATATTTTTTCAAATCCAAGTTGTTCCTGAGATATGAGCACACAAATTCTCAGCTTAGCAACACATTTTGCAATTCATTTTTACATTCTTTTCAAACCAATGAGATTTTCTACGTCAGAACTGTACTCACTTTTTCAAGTTCTTTCTGTACGAAAACTTTTTATACTCCAGTCCATTATTAGGAAACATGCTCACTTAAATTTCGACACCTCAATTTATTTAAAGCGTAGAAGCGATAGAGTGTGTAGCGTTGTACAAATGCGAACTGCTCTAGCCTATCGTCATTTCTTGTACTTTAGTTCTTCTTTGTACAACAAGATTAACAAGCAAATCAATATCTACCCATTAACACTGCGCGAATGTAAATCGAAATGCTTTCAATGGATTCTTGAACTGTCCTATGACGAAACTGAATATCTATTTATAAGCTAAACAACATCCACAATGCATTCTTGATTAAAACCAGGAAAAAGTAACTTTAAATTTAAAATTTGTTTATATAATTTTTATTGCTATCCCTTGTTTGTGATTTTTTGTTTAAAAATGTTTTTTTTTACATACATAATAATGTATATTATAGGATAATGTTATGTTAATATTTAAGATTCCGTTCATGTCATCTATAATATCTACAAGCCCTGTATCTGGAGGTGGGCGTTAATACTCGCGACACAGTTATCAACTACTGCGTGTATTATCGTTCCCTATTTTTTGTGCAAATCTGTAACCATGTTCCAAATAAACTTTATTATTATTATTATTATATACAAGATTGTATCATTGGCCGTGATGGTTATGTGCTCAGGCCGACACTACCTTAAAAAGACGGAAATATTAATAAGTTTATGTCCCCAGGCGTGCTGCCGCAGCTATCCGTCGTGAAGTACGACTGCAACAGATGTGGCTACATCCTGGGCCCGTTCGTGCAGAGCCAGAATGCTGAGGTGAAGCCGGGCTCCTGTCCCGAGTGTCAGAGCGCTGGGCCGTTTATGGTGAGTGTTTGAATAAATAAAATAAAATAAAAATCATTTATTCAGGTTAAATATACACAGAGAACTTAAATAATAGGATACGATGACACTACCGAAGCTTTACAACTGTGTGGTAGTGTCAACGCCCGACTCCTGGACAAATTATCCTGATTTTATTAGAACTTAAAAATAAATGTTGACTTGACTCATAATTAGGTTACAATAATATATAAATGAAAACAAGGTAAATAGCTAAAATTACATGACTAAAACAAATATATATGTAAAATAAATATTTATATTATTATTTATTTATGTTTTATTAACTGGCATGCGTGATTATGTGTGTGTATGTATGTGGTGTGAGTATGAGTGTGTATGAGTGTGTGTGTGTGTGTTTGGCCAAATATCTGAGGCGCTCGCCGTCTCATTCGAAAGTATCTCCTCCGTCGACCGAGACACGTTCTCGGTGACCCACTAGACCCCATCTCAGCCGCTAACCCGGAGTTAGCATCCCCCAGTCCCGATTTAGAAACTAATACACAAACCAAAAACCGGACCCGCCGGCGGGGCCGAAGAATCCCTATTTCCGCCCGTAGGTGTAATTTTACACCCGGGCGTAATAATCAATAGTCCTCTTATATACTGGCAACAGCCCAAGCCGAGGTCCGTTCCTAAGTGGAGCCCTTGTGCGTGTTGCCCCAACCTAACTTTTGGGGCGCCGCCCTAACGGAACACCGATGCTAACGCGTCGGGTTCGGTTAGGACGCCGCCTTGGTTGAGACGCCCTCTGCGTCCGCCACAGTCCGGTAACGCTGTCATGGCCATCTGCGGTCAAAAGCATTAAAAAGTCCATTCGAAAAAAAAACAAAAAAAAACATTCGAAAGAACGAATAGTGCCGAGTGATCGGCGCTGAACACGAAGGGGCCCGCTGGACACTCGGACACTACTTACCACTGGACTTCGATACTAGATAGGCACGCACAACTTCATTCGTCTTAATATTAGTCGAGTCTGCTCTTTTTAGTGATTGGAATAATCCAGAGTCCATATTATAATTGGTTCTGGCACAAAAACAAAGCTTTAAAACACTTCTACATCGTGCCTGCACTACAAGAAAACATTTTCTTATCTTGTCTCACTAATTTAATTTAGCCTGTAAGCAATGGCCTCATAAATGTGTTTATAGTTAATCTTAATTTTGATAAAAACTTAATCTCCACAGGTAAACATGGAACAAACAGTGTACCGCAACTACCAGAAGGTCACCATCCAAGAATCCCCCGGCCGCATCCCCGCCGGCCGGATCCCCCGCAGCAAGGACTGCATACTGCTGGCTGATCTGTGTGACCGATGCAAGCCGGGCGATGAAGTGGATCTGACCGGGATTTACACCAACAACTATGATGGCTCGCTCAACACTGAACATGTAAGTAAGAGTAAATTATTATAAGAATAAGTAAGAATAAGATTATTGGTCTAAATAAGTACATACATAGTTTATGTAGTTCTGTGGCCTCGAAACTAGGAAAAACCTGTATCATGGAGCCCTCCTTCCATTGATACAAAATCTAAATTTAAAATTTAAGAAAAACCACCGATTCCTATGCCTTAATTTCCTTAAACGTAAAACAACATAATATGATGTAATGTGGACGCGATGCGATTTACTTTGATACCCCACACTAGTATATTTGCAGATTTTCTGTTTTCCTTACCCACTCTCACCCCCATAACTTTTAAACGGCACAACCGATTTTCATGAAACATGTCTAAGAACACTCGCGCCAGACTCACCTTACATACAAAAAAACTAAATTGAAATCGCTCCATCCGTTCGGGAGCTATCATGGAACAGACAGACAGACAGACACGTCAAACTTATAACACCCCTCTTTTTTCGTCGGGGGTTAAAAACAAAAATGAGCTACCTATATTATGTGCGTGTATGGCCTGTGTTTGTGTGTGTGAATAGTTCAGAAGACACTGAACTCGTAAGAGTCAAGGCAGCTGAATTATTGTTTAATTTACCTATTTAAATGAGTTTGCTTGAATGCTTTTGCAGCAAATAAACGATGTCTTTCTATAAGTGTAAGTTTCTTTCTATAAGTGGCGGCGATAGGTTAAGCGAGTTTTTTGAGCGATACGCGTTGGGGATAGATGATGGGTATCGTCGCGCACGCAATACAATTATAACTATTATTAATTGTTTGCTAAATAAGGTTACTGACATTATTTTAATGTATCTACTGTCATATAATAGATGACTACTGTTTAATAAAAATGTATTAATATATTAGATTCCCTTCTTTCAAAACAATTTACGTCATAAGCCATGTTTCTTGTTTCTTTTCAAAACAGCATTTCTTCTAGGAATTTTCAATTTTAACTGACAGACAAACTTAATAAAATAATTTCATTACCGAAAAACAACAACTGAGTTCCACAAAAAGTTGTAGTTACACATAATACTATGATAAAGATAAAGATAAAAGATTTTTATTTTACTATCAAACAATAATTAATACAGAAATAGAATACTATTGTATTTTGTGTTGTGATGTGTCAATAAATGTTTCTCTCTCTCTCTCTCTCTCTCTCTCACTCTTTTTCTAAATAGCTGTAAATAGACTCAAAGTTTAAAATATTGTTTGCTAGCAAAACTGGCTCTGTCTCAGCATGCGCCAGATTTATAGCATGCTAGTAACTAGCGCTGGTCTTCAGACAGAACCAATTGTTGGCGTTACGGTTACGGACAAATATGTATACTTACATCAACTCTCGACGACCTCTGTGGCTCGGTGGGCGAACGCCCGCTTGAGGCGCAGGACGTTGCGGGTTCGATTCCCGCCGGGGGACCAGATTTTGTACGATCTACAATTTCTGGTTTCGGGCCTGAGTGTTTTCTATGTATCTTAAGTATGTATTTACAAAAAAAAAATGTATCCATGTAGTATATCAGTCACCTAACACCCATAGTACAAGCACTGCTTAGTTTGGGGTTAGGTGATGCTGTGTGAGTAGTCCGGAAATATTTATTTATTTATTTAACTATATACATTTTTAAATGTATATTATCTATCATTTTATATCTTCCAGGGCTTCCCAGTATTCGCGACCGTGATCATAGCCAACTACATCGTAGTGAAAGACTGCAAGCACATAGTGGAATCCCTGACGGATGAGGACGTCGCCAACATCGTGAAACTGTCTAAGGACCCGCGGATAGGCGAGAGAATTGTACAGAGCATAGCGCCGAGTATCTACGGACATGATTATATTAAGAGGGGCCTAGCGCTTGCTCTGTTTGGTGGGGAGCCTAAGAACCCTGGTAAGTTTAGCTTTTATTTGGCGCATGAGGTTGCTGGTTCGATTCCCGTCGCAGGACCAGATTTTGCACGATCTATAATTTCTGGATTCGGGTCTGGTTGTTTTCTATGTATCATAATTATGTATTTACAAAATAAAAATGTATCTCGGTTTAAAGAACTTTATTATCTCAAAAGAATTACAATTCACTTAATGAGATATTACAACACATTATAATTGGATTGTACAGAGGTTTTCACTATATTATCTATTACTTCACATCTATCTATATAGTTTATTAGTCACCCATAGTACAAGCTCTGCTTAGTTTGCGGTTAGGTAATGCTGTGTAATTAGTCCAGATATTTATTTATTAGAAATTTATCTTTCAATAGACAACTAATGGCATATAGCATTTGAAGAAAAGCGCTGAATGCAATATCTGTTATATATGATATAGAAAAAAAACTTCAAAGATAAAGTGTGTAGAATGTTTATGTGTAACAACAACGATACAATTATTTCATGTTAATACACCCCTGTCTATTTGTATCTTCAATTCTCTCTTTTCCATCCTAAGGTTGCCTGTGAGATAGCTCTTATCAATAAGGCCACCCTTCGTAATTCTTTAGACATTTGCTTTGTTTTTATTTTTAATACCATACAATAAAGTGTTTTGTTTAGTATTTTTAAATCTAACAAATAAACTTTGCACTATTTTGATTTCGATGCTCGTAAAGTTTACGCGACTTTTTCAAATTCAATGCAAATTGATGATTACAGGCGAGAAACACAAGCTGAGAGGAGATATAAATGTCCTTATATGCGGCGACCCGGGTACCGCAAAGTCGCAGTTTCTTAAATATACAGAAAAGGTAAAACTATTCTATACTAATGTAGGTTGTCATGCTCAGCGTTGCCAGAATTTTCTCGCAGATATACATACATATGTCATACTTCATAGCATTCACGCCACGGAGTTGCCCGTTTTTTATAGATTTTCCCGAAGGAACGACGTATTTTCCGGTAAAAAGTACCCTATAGGTTTCTCCGATAAATAGGCAATTATCAGTTATAAAATTATTCAAATCTGAGCAGTTATTCCTGAGACTAGTGCATTCAAACATGCAAACGAATTCTTCAGCTTTATAATTTTAACTAGTGGCCCGCCCCGGCTTCGCACGGGTTTTTATTCAATTTTTTTTCGCGGAAATTATTCGATTATTATTAAAAATTTGACACTGCGATGGTAGCGCCGTCTGTCGGATCCAATGTAAAACATTCCAAAATCAACAACTACTAATAAATTGAAAATTAATTAAAAAAACATTGTCCAGCGGACAAAATTGTGAATCTAAACCATTCCCAGATCCCCTTGAACACACACAAAACATTTCATCAAAATCGGTCCAGTCGTTTGAGAGAAGTTCAGTGACATACACACTCACAGAAATATTATATAAAGATATAGATAGATTGTCGCAGTAAAATGATGATGGTTATTAAATATGCCCATTTGTTTGTAGATTGCTCCTCGTGCTATTTTCACGACCGGTCAAGGAGCCAGCGCTGTCGGTTTGACGGCTTACGTGCGCAAGAATCCTACAACGAGGTAACTTTCTTTGCGGTTAAATATTTTAATAGAATCGTTTCCGCTATATGGACATCCACATCTTTTTAACACAAGTTTGACGTGTCTGACTGTCTGTGGCATCATAGCTCCCGAACGGATGAAGCGATTTCAATTAAGTTCAATTCATTTCATTTATTCAAACCATAGGTACATTACAATACACTTAGTTTCGTCAAAAATTACAGTAATACAAAAACTATTAAATACAAACATCTAAGAGGCTGTTAGTGGCCTTGTCATATTGTATAAAATTGTATTAATTCGATTTACAATAATATTATTTAAAGTTAATTTAGTTGTATTAAAGTTGACTTTTGCGCCAGTGTTGTTGGACATGTTTGATGTAAATCGGTTTAAAAGTTATGGGGAGTGAAAGTAGGAAAGACGAACCGAATATCTGCAAATATACTCAAGTGGTCTTAAATTAAAGCGCATGACTTACAGATTACAAAATAATATGATTTTTTACTTTTAAGAAAACTAATAGGTTTTCGAATCAGGTTTTTTTTAATATTAAATTCGGATTATAAAATTTTTCTCAAAGTATTTAGCTTATCATTGAAAAATTATGGTTTACATTTTGAAATCCACTTATTGAAATGTGATGATTACAGGGACTGGACTCTAGAAGCGGGCGCTTTGGTGTTAGCTGATCGCGGGGTCTGTCTTATCGACGAGTTTGATAAGATGAATGATCAGGTACACTCACTGTTTCCAGACTATACACACATACCTATCACTTAGCTCTATTAAACAAATCTGGGTGCTACGGGTATTAGACCACTGGCATTATAATAATAAATAAATAAAATAGCCTTTATTCAGATCTTTATGTTACATGATAGTTAAACCTATACTAAGTAAACTTAAATTTAAATAAACTTTTGCTGTGGTAAGTTTTTTTTTAAACATTTCTTGAAGATTTGTTTGCCAGTCGGCAAGGGACCTTTCCATTCCTGCCACACCTGAGCCACTCTGTTTCATGCCACTTCAGCTGCTTGTCTTATATTGTCCTCACATCTTTGAACAATCACTCTATTTCTTTGGTCTATTGTTTAAGGTCTAATTGCACTATGGGTATACTTGTATAAACAACCATGCTTCTTTGTTATCTGGTAGCTTTAGGTTCAACACTGCAATGCATTGATTAATTTCTAAAAATGATTCAAAATAAATTTTGCAAGTTCTTTTTTGTTGATAAAATCTATACTTGCATGAATAACCATGTTTCTTTGTAATCTGGTAGCTTTCAAAGTCAAAATCAAAACGTTTATATCCTTAGAAGCCTATGCTTACATGGACAGGTCAACTTAAAGCTAATTAAAATAAAAACTAAGAATAAGCAAGGAAATAACATAGTTTTGACAGTTCGCTTCAATTTTTTACACTGAGTTGAGAAGCAAATAGAACAACTCAGCTTCCATCTCTTATGTTATTATTATAACAATATTGGTGTACAACATGGTTATCACTTTAGGTTCAACACTTCGATGCATTGATTAATTTCTATAAATGATTTCATCATAAATGCCACTGACATTATTACATAAAAAGTAATTATAACACAGAACTAGAATCAGAAATTTAATTTTGGGGTTGTTTCTCCTAATACCTTCTTACTGCTTACTAGGTACCTTCTAGATCTTTGTGGTCCATCCTCGTCCACATCGACACTTACCATCAGATGTGGACAAGCAAAGATCTATCGTCCATAAAAAAAACTTTCTCGAAAAGTATAAAAGCTAAGCGTGGGAAGTCCAACACATTTTTTTTATGCTCGTTAGGCCTTCAGTTGACCACAATCTCACCTGATGTAAAGTAACGATGTGGTCTAAGATGGGGCATGAAGACCTAGAAGGAAGATGGCTTCTCCGGACCACATTACGAAACACGAAAAGAACGCTTCACGCACTGGCCCAGCCCGGAGGGTGGTGACAAGCCGCGGCCGAAGCCTCCCACCAGAGACTGTTCTTAGCACCACCCGGAGGTCACGTGTAAGGATTCAGAGGGATATTGACTCTACTAGAACTACACGAACTGGAAATTTTTAAGGTTCTATGTGCAGTAGCGGGCTTCAAATAGCTGAAATTATGAAAATATTAAATGTCCAATGACAACCTTTTAAGTTTTTTGTAATGGTATTTTTGCAGGACCGTACCTCGATCCACGAAGCTATGGAACAGCAATCGATCTCAATATCAAAGGCTGGTATCGTCACCTCATTGCATGCAAGGTTTGTAAACTTTGCTAATACTTTCGCTATGATATTTTGTTAATATCCATAATGACTACATGAAAACTAGGTATTCTGAATAGTCCGTCTATAAGCCCGTACAAAAATACTGAATATCCTCTTTTTTTCTTAATATTTTTCTAGAAAGTTCTAAGATATTATGTAGAACATCAAAATTCCGGAGTTGGGTCTTGTAACGTATACATTCAGTACATTTTGCATTAGAATTACTTAATTTATAGTTACAAACAAAAAAATAAAAATAAATGTAATTTTTTTAAAGTAATCTTAATGACGGACTATATATTTTTTTAATCATCTACCCTATTATAACTTAGTAAGGGTCTGTGAAGTACGGCTGACACAGTGAGTTAGAATGAGAAAGGAGGAGTCGCCTACCGCTGAGGTATGAGTGAGAGAAAAAATGCATTAATAGTCTGTACATCTTCAAAAATAAACTGAAAGATGTTTTGTTGCGAGGGGCTACTATACCATAATGATTATGAGCCTGAGAACATTCTTTAAATATGTACTATTATTGTTATTATTTTTACATGCTTATAATGATTATTTTATTTTGATTTTTTATTTTAAGATTAAGACATAGAAACAAGAATAATTTTCAACACTATTTGTAACTAGCTGTGTCCTGCGGTGCTACCCGCGTTATAATGGATGAAGTACTCTTAACCAACAACATATTTATTTGAATAAAGATTAATATTATTATGTTGATATAACTTAAACAAATTATTTCGACCAAATTAGGTACCATAAAAACGGTTTTTATGAGTTAATCTTAAAAGATAGACATATACTATCGCAGACTGTTTTTTAGATCATTAAAAGAGCTATTATTCTTTAATACATATTTTTTGTGTATCTTGAACCGTTTTCACGGCGCACGCAACGGAAGGCTTCAAAGATGAACAATTTCTCCCGTTTTTTACACATTTAGCACTATATCTTTGCTCCTATTGGTCGTAGCGTGATGTTATATAGCCTATAGCTTTCCTCGATAACTGGACTATCCAACACAAAAATAATTATTCAATTCGAACCAGTAGTTTCGGAGATTAGCGCGTTCAAACAAACAAACAAACAAACAAACTCTTCAGCTTTATAATATTAGTATAGATATAATTGTTTAGAAATAAATGAATATGAATATGAGAAAGAGAAGCCAGACAGACTGGAGTCGTAACGTGCTAAATAACAAAGTAGTAATATGTTATCACCTTAATAAAGTATCAACGTACTTAATAAGCTACTGTGTTCTTTTGGTGTACAATAAAGTGTTCTATAATGTAGTATCGTATTCACAGGTGTTCAATAATCGCCGCGTCTAACCCGATCGGCGGGCGCTACGACGCCTCCCTAACCTTCACCGAGAACGTAAACCTGTCGGAACCCATCCTCTCTCGGTTCGATGTGCTGTGCGTGGTGCGGGACGAACCTGACCCCATGCAGGACACGAGACTCGCCAAGTCAGTATGGTATTATACTAGGTTGCCTGGAAGATAGCTTTTTGGCTGGCTATACCAGTGATACATTTATAAGATGACGATAATTTAAACCATCAAAAACCATTTTGACCGAATTTTCATCCATCTTGTTGAAGTGAAACTTCTTTAGAATCGTTGTGATTTGAAACTGGATGCAACGGAAATGGAAATAAGATTGGCTTACCTGTCGGGTAAGCCAATCTTAAACGCTAACAAGGTTAAGCTTCTTTGCGCGACGCCAGTACTTGGATGGGTGACCGCCCGAACAAAATCTTTTTGCATAGTTTTTTTTTGTTTTTTTTTTTATTTTTCTTATTCTTTTGTCGATTTACTGAAGTTTCACTTCTATCGTGTGTGAATCGCACACACACCTTTTTTTAATACTAATTAGATTTATAAAGGGATATTTACAATGATTGCTCTAGTGATACATCGACTCGCAATAAAAGAGTGAGAAAGAGGGTAGATCGATTTGTCTGCCAATAAAACTGTTACTCCAATCGCTACAGCTTCAGTTCAACCGTGATCATGGCGCATGTAACTGTGCCGAAATATCGGGAAACTCGAAAGACAATCAACCATGGTATTCAAGATTTTGACATTTAAACTAATTGTGATATTAGTTATTCATATATTTTGAAAAAGTTGTGTCATTTGGCAACTACGTTGAAACCAATTTGTGTCTTATAATCTGTATTATCAATAAATGACTATTATGACTATTACGCCCGTCGATCGGATTAATTTACACTACTGTAAACTAATTTACTGAAGTTCTTTGGACACGTGGCGCGAAACGAGAACTCCATGGAGCGCCTAGTTGTACAAGGCAGAATGGAGGGAAAGAGGTCTCGTGGTCGCTCTCCAACAAGGTGGTCGGACCTCATCTCAAAATTGACTCAGTCCACCATTACCGGCTGCTCCCGCACCGCAACTAACAGGGAACAATGGCGGCGCATTGCAAAAGCAGCAACCCAATATAAGGACCCCCCATAACCACGACCACTCTGTCAAGAGTGACCGACTAAGAAGAAGAAACTAATTTACAAATTCCTTCCCCAGATTTGTAGTAAGCTCTCACATCCGACACCACCCGACGCAACAAGGCACCGTGTTGGAAGACAACAATGCGCCCGACCCCGAGTTTATTCTGCCGCAGGAAGTGCTCAAGAAGTACATTGTGTACTCGCGAGAGAACATCCACCCTAAGCTGCAGGTATGTCAAAGTCAAAGTCAAAACGTTTCTTTCCTTAGACGCTTATGCATACATGGACAGGTCAACTTAAAGCTAATTTAAATAAAAACTAAGAATAATCAAGGAAATAACATTGTCTTGACAGTTCGCTTCAATTTTTACACTGAGTTGAGAAGCGAATAGAGCAACCCAGCTTTCATCTCTTATGTTGTTATTGGCGATGCAAATATTCTAACTAGCGCCTCTAGTGTCAAATTGTGAAGCTGTCTAAGAACGACACTCTGACAGTTTTCGTTACAAGTAACGTCAGGGCAAAACAGAAATAATAAATACAAATCAGATGTAGAAAGTCAAAGAAGTCAAATAAAGTGTTGTTCTTAGACAGTTTCTAAATTTGGCCGCTAGAGGCGTGCGGATAATCTTTGCATCGCCAATAATAACAATATTGGTGTACAACATGGTTACAATTCTACATTTAACATTAACTAACAAATGAGAGAGAACAATATGAGATTTGTTAAGCTGAGAAATCGCTTACTAAATTATTGAGATTAACAACGGGATATTAACCATTTTACGAGCCTGTTGTATCCCTCTGCAGTGTTAAGGCGTCCCTACCTTCTTTCCAGACTTCCCTATCTGATGTTAAATCAATCCAGTCCTTGAGGTGGGCGTCAAGCTCATCGCTCCACCGTCGCTTTGGTCTACCGCGAGGTCGTTTACTGTCCTGTGAAATCCATTTAGTTGTAGATTTAGCCCATATTTATCATAAACTAGCTGACCCAGCTAACTTTGTTCCGCCTTAGACGCCATAAATGAGCAGATTTTTGATTTTATGTTAGTCTATCCAAACTTACCAAAATTCCATATTAAATTGAACTTTTAATATTAGGCCTGATGGCTCTAAAGTAACCGTCATGTGAACTAACAAAATCAGGTTTATGAGATCCTTTAAATTAATTATTTTAAATATATTGTTTATCAATAAAATAAGATTGACAGAAAAATCCGTCATTTTTTGTTTTCATCCTATTTGACTATATTTGCAGCACGCATTCAGTCAATTCTATGTCAAATGTCTTAAGGTTACATTAAAAAAGTTTAATAATTCTATATGGCGGTTAAGTAATTTAAAATTTTCTTATTTTCCGCGCAATTTCCTTAATTTTTTCTTTCATAAGAACCTTATCCTGATAATAACGAACAGAACAAAAAAAGAATTAGCGAAATCGGTCCAGCCGTTCAGGCGTGATGCCGTGACCAAGGGAAATAGGGATTCATTTTTATATATATAGATAAATCTAAATTTAAAATTTAAGTGCGTGTTCTGTTATCTCTCCAAGGCTTTTGATTGTGTCTGCCATGCTACACTTATAAATAAATTAAAGCATTACGGCATTCACCACAAAGCCCTTGAGCTCCTACATTCCTACTTGACCGATAGAATTCAAATGGTTCAAGTAGGTAATGAAAGATCCTCAGGATCAAAAATCGAATTAGATCAATACTTGGGCCTTTTTTGTTTTTAGTATATGTAAATGATCTCCCGTATTTCGCTAAAGACCTTTGTGACATAGTCTTATTTGCTGATGATACTTCTTTATTATTTAAAGTTGATAGGAATTAAAATAATTTTGACGATGTAAATAACTCACTGTCACTAGTACTAAATTGGTTTACGGTTAATAACTTACTGCTAAACGCAAAAAAAAACTAAATGTATTAAATTCAAACTCCCTAATGTTAAAGAATTTCCTACAAAAATTATATTAAACGATGAAATTCTCGAGCTCGTTGACTCAACAGTGTTCCTAGGTTTACATATTGATTCTCGTCTACAATGGAAACCCCAAATTACAAACCTTGCAGGTAGACTTAGTTCAGCCGCTTATGCAGTGCAAACAATGAGATATATGACAGATGAGGGTACAGCTAGACTGGTTTATTTTAGTTACTTTCATAGTATTATGTCATATGGTATCCTACGCTGGGGTGCTGCAGCCGATATTCAAACTATATTCGTGCTGCAAAAAAGGGCTGTACGTGCAATATATAAAATGAAACCACGTGACTCCCTCAAAGAAAAATTCAAAGAGTTTAACATTCTAACTGTAATCTCACAGTACATTTTTGAGAACTTGATGTTCACCCACAAGAATAAGCATTTGTTTTTAAGAAAAAGTGACGTACATAGTATTAACACGAGAAGTAAAGAAAAATTACTAATTCCTACTTACAGACTAAAAAAACTAGGCAAATCATTTATGGGTAACTCTGTACGTTTTTATAATAAGCTTCCTCATAATGTAACAGAGCTTCCTATTAGAAAATTTAAATCATTTATTAAGAGAAGTCTAATGAAAAAAGCGTATTACTCTATAAATTATTATATAAAGGACTAGCTGTGCCCTGCGGTGCTACCCGCGTTATAATGGATGAAGTACTCTTAACCAACAACATATTTATTTGAATAAAGATTAATATTATGTTAATACAACTTAAACAAATTATTTCGACCAAATTAGGTACCATAAAAACGGTTTTTGTGAGTTAATCTTAAAAGATAGACATATACTATCGCGGACTGTTTTTTAGATCATTAAAAGAGCTATTATTCTTTAATACATATTTTTTGTGTATCTTGAACCGTTTTCACGGCGCACGCAACGGAATGCTTCAAAGATGAACAATTTCTCCCGTTTTTTACACATTTACCGCTATATCTTTGCTCCTATTGGTCGTAGTGTGATGTTATATAGCCTATAGCCTTCCTCGATAACTGGACTATCCAACACAAAAAGAATTATTTAATTCGAACCAGTAGTTTCGGAGATTAGTTCGTTTAAACAAACAAACAAACAATCAAACAAACAAACTCTTCAGCTTTCTTCTTTATAATATTAGTATAGATGATGCAGCTTGGATGTTGCTTAGTTCCACAGTAACAGGCTCTAATAATTCTGGTTGACCAGGACTGATATGCTCATGTTATAATAGCTTCCTTATATGACAAACATTTTTTTTTAAATTGTAAATGGTAAACTTATAATAGTTACCTATAAATAAGAACTCCAAAATTGTAATAACTGATAAAGCTGTGTTGTTCTATTCGCTTCTCAACTCAGTATAAAACATTGAAGCGAACTGTCAAGACAATGTTATTTCCTTGATATTTGTTATTTAAGCAATTTAGTTTTATTAATTTTAAGTTGACCTGTCCATGTAGGCTATGTGCTTCTAATGAAATAAACGTTTTGACTTTGACTTTAAGAAAAACTCTCGATTGCAATACTTCATTTCCTTAAATGTAAAACAACATAATATTATGGTAATGTGGATGTGGACGCGATGCGCTTTCATTTGATACCCCACACTAGTGTATAGATTTTCTGTTTTCCTTCCCCACTCTCACCCCCATAACTTTTAAACGGCTCAACCGATTTTCATGAAACATGTCTAAGAACACCCGGGCCAAAAACACCTTTCATACAAAAAAAACTCAATCGCTCCATCCGTTCGGGAGCTATGATGTAACAGACAGACAGACACGTCAAACTTACACCCCTCTTTTTTGGTCGGGGGTTAAAAAAATTAAACTAAAACACCTTTAAATAATTTTAAATATCCCGATGTTAATCTTATGTTTATAATCATGATAGTTTCAAAAGTTGCATACATTGTTACAAAATGCTGCGTTATTTTTAAAACATAGATTCGTTACGAGGTTCTACAGACTGAGCTATTCAGGTTAAACCAGACCGTAATTGAATCTGTGTGAATAGAATGCTCTCCTTTTCTGATGTGATTTCAAAATCTTTTCAGCCGTTGTCTAAACGTGAAAGAGTAACAGGCATACAGAGACTGTCACTTCACTTTTTAAACTAGAGCGAAGAATCTATTTATTAAATAAATATAAATAATGGCGTGAATCGAACCCTAGACCTGAAAATTGGTAGGGAAATTAGGTTCACATTATAAATGAAATGTTAAAGTCGCCGTCGATCTGAACTCCATTTTTTAATTATGCAGGGTTACTCCATTTTTCAATTACAATGTTCAGCTCTATGCTAATTAATATGACTTGATTATTCACTAGATTAATAGTGATTGTTGTGTTACAGAACATGGACCAGGACAAAGTTGCGAAGATGTACAGTCAGCTGAGACAGGAATCTCTTGCGACCGGCAGTCTGCCCATCACAGTCAGACATATAGAATCAGGTGAGCTAACGAAATATATCATGCATTATATACTATGTAATCCTCAAACTAATAATTTGTCTTCGGCACTGCAAAATGGACCTTACTCAGCATAAGCTTGTCCTGCAAAAGCAGTCAAATTTCAAATACTCAACATTAGTGAATATAAATATTTCCGGACTACTCACACAGCATCACCTAACCCCAAACTAAGCAGAGCTTGTACTTTGGGTGTTAGGTGACTGATATACTACATAGATACATTTTTTTTTGTAAATACATTCATATGATACATAGAAAACACCCAGACCCGAAACCAGAAATTGTAGATCGTACGAAATCTGGTCCCCCGGCAGGAATCGAACCCGCAACCACCTGCGCCTCGACGTTCGCCCACCGAGCCACAGAGGTCGTCGAGGGGAGGATTATTTATTTACACAAGACTTTATTAAGTTTTTATCTATAAAATCAATATAAATAGGGTAGGTTCGCTGGACAAAGGCAGCTTCCAGACAACTGACTGAAAATAAAAAAAGGTGTGTGTGCGATTCACACACGATAGAAGTGAAACTTCAGCAAATCAACAAAAGAATGAGATGAATAAAAAAAACAAAGAAAAAAAATACTATGCAAAAAGATTTGTTCGGGCGTTCACCCATCCAAGTACTGGCGTCGCGCAAAGTAGCTTAACCTTGTTAGCGTTTAAGATTGGCTTAGCTGTCGCATTTCCGTTGCATCCGGTTTGAAATCACAACGATTCTAAAGAAGTTTCACTTCAATAAGCTATTAATTTTTTTATACAAATAATAAATTAAACTCTCGGTTCCAGTGATCCGAATGAGCGAGGCCCACGCGCGCATGCACCTGCGCTCGCAGGTCAACGAAGAGGATGTCAACATGGCCATCAGAACAATGCTGGAGAGCTTCGTGGAGACGCAGAAATACAGCGTCATGCGGGCTATGAGACAGGTATACGACATCTCAGTCAAATTAGAAAACGTTAAAAAAAAATTCCTTAGAAGCACAGGGCATTCATGGACAGGTCAACTTAAAGTTAACTGAATTTAAAATTTCAGTATAAATAAATCTAAATATAAAATTTAAGCAAACCCACGTTTCGTATGCCTTAATTTCCTTAAAAGTAAAACACCATAATATTTCGTAATGTACGCCCGATGCTCTTTCATTTGATACCCCACTCGAGTATATTTGCAGATTTTCGGTTAACAACAAAGTTTTAAACGGTACAACCGATTTCATGAAACATCTAAGTCTCTCTAAGTCTAAGAACACTCGCGCCATCCGTTCGGGAGCTATGATTTCCCAGACAGACAGACACGTCAAACTTATAACACCCCTCTTTCTGGTTGGGGGTTAAAAAATACCAAGGAAATAACATTGTCCTGACAGTTCGCTTAAATTTTTTACATTAAGTTGAGAAGCGAATAGAACAACACAGTTTTATCAGTTTCTACAATAGCGTGCCCCTGTCGTAGAATGGAAGAGATGTTATTCAGTCAATCCTAGCGCATATATTCTAATTCTTTGTTGGGGGGACTAAGGACTGCACTGACGTCTCGCTTTGGAGTGTATTGTGCATTACCCTAATGCCTAGCTAGGCCCTAACCATCCTAACTCCTTGATGTACCGGAGTAGGACTTTCGGAGATATTCATAGAAACTGCTATTTCTGGTTAATATAACTGATAGATAGGTAGAAAATACTTTATTACACACCAAACAAAGAAACAATACAATAAGAAATTAAAACTAAACCTAGAATGCGTAATGGGCGGTCTTATTGCTGAATTTGCTAAAAGTAAAAGTAAAGTAAAAGTAAAAATTCTTTATTTGACATAAAATGAGGTACAGTATCAAAACAATGGTCCCATAGGCTCCCGAACTAGTTAAAAACTGTATTTCAGGAGCCAGTGGCTTCTCCTATATTGACTTATTGGAAATTATGTCAACAACTTAAAGTAACTTATACAAACAAAAATTTTAATACAAATATAAAAGAAAAAAAACACATTTTTAATTATTAAATTAATATAGTTAAATGAAAAAAGAAAATGGTACAGTAGGTTCAGGTGGTAAAACACACAATAACTATATTTTTTATTATAGGGACAAACAAGGTTGAAAAGCTTTTATTGAACTATTATTAAACAGATTTAGCACTAATTTAGATATTTGAGGTATATGAGAAACGTTTTTATCAAACCTTCTATTTATGAGTCTGTTATAAAAAGTGAAATATTTTAATGAATTTGATTTTAATATTAACAAAATTCACTTATAACTATAGGTATAAAAACGTTTAAAATAGGTATGGAATACATGAGCCTGAACTAGGGTTATCCTGTATCTCAGGCTAAAAGACATAAACAATAGGCAAGATAAATAAACTAATAAGCAGTATTTCTAAGAACATCAATATAACAAAAAATTTAGTGTCTAATTAAAATAACCTAGTTAAGTAAATATAAACATGCTGTGCAGCTGAGTTTGCAAAAACTAGAATGTGGGTTAGTAGGTATAACTGTGTTAGTAACTGTTGCACTATTACGTAATAATTGTTATAGGATTCAAGATACAAGATACAAAATTATTTATTTCCATAGTTTGGTTTTACAAAACTTAGACACGTCAAAATAGATTACAAAAAACATATAGGTCATAGGTGCTTAAAGATAAGTAGGAAATAAATTTATGGTATCTGGTCGCTTCGCTTTTTTTTACACTAGAGCAAAGAAGCGATTAGAAACTCTAGCTCATTTTTGTATTGAAACTTTACAATCATTATTTGTTTGTTAGTCTTGTTTCAAATCAATGATTCTATTTTTTTTGGAGTCCCGTAATCTATGGAATTAATATATCTATTTTCCGCCAATGTTTTTGCTGGACATTCTGTAGAGCCTGTGGCGTGTCCACATGGTTTCTTAAAGCGATGACATGTGGCACATTTTGGCTCATCCCCCTTTCTAGTGCATTCCTTCACGGTGTGGCCTTGGTCACCACAGTGGCCGCAAGTGTATATGGTCTCCCTGCATGTCTTGGCCGCGTGACCGTACTGTTGGCATTTATAGCATCTGGTCACGAGTGTAAAGTCTCTGATAGGACAAGAAGACCAATTAATAGAAACCCTTTCGTTATGTATTAGAGCTCTCCGAATATCTGCAGAAACTTCAATGATGAAATTACAGGAATCAGAATCTTTCCTGCCTGATTTATGGCTGATTTTCACGACTGACAGAAACTTTTCTAAGGATAGGTCTTCTGTTGTATCGGCCAAATTTTGTTTGTTTGGCACATGAAAAAATCTTTATCCTGCATAGATGTGGGCACCCCTAAGACGACTAGTCGAGGTCTACGCTTGTAAGGCTCGTCAACTGAGAGGCCAAATCTCGTGATCGAGATCTCGTGTAATAATAGACTTTCACGCGGTTAAAAGAAGCTTTTGCCATTTAAGCGCGTCACACACGATGAAGATGCTATAATATTTTATCTTAAGATGCCTTAATATAAAATATTATAGTATCTTAGGTTATCACACACGGCTAAGATACGATAATATTAAAAAACCTGTTCATTTCCTAACGAGTCTGCGTTGGTGCTAACGTATATTAAGATACGAAATATATATTTCCATATTTTGCGTATCGCTCGGTATCTTAAGATACTGAAGATGTAGTTTAAATTATACAATACAATACAAAACATTGCACACACAGGGAAACAAAATACAACAACACGTAGGAAACAAAATGTACAATGGGCGGCCTTATCGCTAAAAAGCGATCTCTTCCAGGCAACCTTTGGATGGAAAAATAACTTTAATAAGATAATTAGTAAATTATCTTCGTTAATGGTTCATATTATGATTTCTATGGTGAGCGATATTCTAAAATCTGCTCTAATATAATATATGTATCTATATTATATAAAAGAAAGTCGTGTTAGTTACACCACTTATAACTCAAGAACGGTAGAACAGATTTGGGTGAAAATTAGTAGCTTAGAGCCAGGAGACGGACATAAGATACTTTTCATCCCGTTCGACAGCGTTCCCGTGTGACTTGACATGAATATATATAAATCTCGTGTCACAATGTTTGTCCTCAATGGACTCCTAAACCACTTAACCGATTATAATAAAATTCGCACACCATGTGCAGTTCGATCCAACTTGAGAGATAGGATAGTTTAAATCTCAAATTATAGTCGCAATTTTAATTTATTGCTAATTATTTGTCTGTTATTATCTACAGGTTGACAAAAGTGTAAAATAAATGTCTGTTTATAGGTTGTCTATGATTTTTCTTGATAAGCTATTCATACGTGGTGGTAATATACTCTTTGAGCTATTGTCTATGTCTCGAAAGTTCAATATTCATTTTATAGGTTGTCTATGATTTTTCTTGATAAGCTATTCATTTGGGAATGCAATCCCGATCCCGCGGGATCCCGATCTCGCGAGATCTCGTGTAATTTTTCGGGATCAATCCCGACTCCTGAACAAGTGATAAGCAATCACTTGTTCAGGTTCTGACAAATGATTACTCCAGAATACAAAATACAAATTTTAATAACATATTTGCAAAAATCATGGAACAAATAAATATAAATCTACCACTCCAAAATAAAATAATTAAGACTACGACACAAAAAAAACAAAACTGGATTACAAAGGGTATTCTTATATCTAGAAATAAACTATTTCTTTTGTATGATGTCCTACAAACAAATAATAATGATCGACTAAGAGAATATGTTAGTAAATATAGTAAAATATTTAAACAAGTTTCTACAATGGCCAAAAGAAATAATTTGAGGGACCGCGTCCTAAAATCAGATAATATTATTAAAACTACATGGTTAATCATTAAAGAATGTACAGGAAAACATACAACATATAACCCGGATGATATTAAACTATGCATAGAAAATGGTAAAATATTACAGGATAACGAGGCAGTTGCAAATAGTTTCAATAACTATTTCGTGAATGTTGCTCATCAATCAACAAGTACATTACAGTCAAACTTACCACAGGCTCTACTATACGTTGATAGATTTATTATTGAACAAAATATTAGTTTAAACAGTGACATTAACATTTTTTATGAGACGACATATATAGAAATAAATAAAGTCATAAAAAATCTAAAGTGTAAAACCTCCACAGATTACTGGTTTCTATCTTCAAAAATGATTAGGTCCATCGCTAATGAAATTACTGTTCCCTTGACCGATGCGATAAATAACTCATTAAATTCTGGAACTTTCCCTGACATCCTTAAGCTAGCTAAAGTCATTCCGCTCCACAAAAAGGGGGATAAGCGTGATCCACAGAATTATAGACCGATATCGCTATTACCGATCTTCAGTAAAGTGTTTGAACGAATAATGTTCACAAGACTGGAACTATACTTAAATGATAATAGGATACTCAGCAATAGGCAATTTGGTTTCCGCAAAGCGCACTCTACCACGGATGCCTTGTCAGAAATTGTGAAAAATATTCTAAACGCTCTAAATTCAAAATTGAAAAGCTTCGGTATATTTTGTGACTTATCTAAAGCCTTTGACTGTGTGAATCATGATATCCTTCTTTCTAAGCTCGAACGGTATGGTATCAGTGGTAAGGATCTACTTCTGTGCAAGTCTTATTTGTCATCCCGTAAACAAATAGTACACGTAAATGGCTCGACATCGACCGAGCAAGACATAAGTATTGGTGTCCCACAAGGGTCCATCTTGGGACCGCTTTTATTTTTAATCTATATAAATGACATAAGTGCATGCACTGCTGATGAAAATGTTGACATTTACATGTTCGCTGATGACATATCTTTACTAATAAATTGCAATAAAAATACTGACATTAACACTAAATTAATCAACGCCATAACAAAAATCATTAAATGGTTTGAGTGTAATAACCTGTTACTCAATACCACAAAAACAAACCTGACAAATTTTTCTTTGTCTACGAACATGGTAGATGCCAACACAATCAATGATGCAGGTATTAATAAAATTGGTATAACAATCACAGATAAAATCAATTTTTTAGGCATACAAGTGGATTCTAAGCTGTCATGGAAGGTCCATATTGATGGTCTAGCAGGTAGACTAAGTTCAGCTTGCTATGCCATCAATAAAGTAAGGGAGCTCTGTGGAACCAAAGCTGCTAGGACGGTCTATTTTGCCTATTTTCATAGCTTAATGAGCTATGGATTGCTAGTATGGGGAAACGCATCAGCATCCGACAGAATTTTTAGATTACAAAAAAGAGCTGTGCGATCGATATTAGGCTGTAAGCCCAGAGACTCTTGTCGAAGCCTTTTTTCTCAATTAGGTATTCTTACATTTACAGGAGAATATTTGTTGCAATGTCTTTTATACGTAAAAAAAAATAGGCAAAGTTTTCCAACCTTGTCGGCAACCCACAGTTATAACACAAGACACGGTGGCAACATTATGCACCCATCATGTAGATTATCCAAAGTTTCAAAGAGTTTTATTTGTTCAGGCATAAAAATGTTTAACAAATTAAGTGATAAAATAAAAGATGAGAATGAAGATATTTACAAGAGTAAACTTAAAAACATGCTTATCCAAAAAAGCTTTTATACGTTTACCGAAGCTTTGGAGGATAAACAGCTGTTGTAACCGGTATGTTTATTTATTTAGAACTACTTCAGAACAAAACCCTCTAATAACCTGACATTAGATTCTTCTTGACATTAATTAATATTTTATATTTATTAATAGTCGATTTAAATTGACAATGCCCCTTTACAGCAGTTAATAATATAGTAAATAGTATGGTATTAATATTGACATTTTGCCAATGTATTCTAATAGAATAAGTTACTTCTGACAATGCCCTTTTACAGCAGCTTTAACATTTTATATTACAAGTCTTTTACTATTTATCTATTTTTAATCTCTTGTGACATGTCTGTTAGATTTTTTATAATTATTTTTTAATTTTTAATTTCACAAATGACAATGCCACTATACAGCAGCATTAATTTATTTATTAATATTGTTTTTGTACATTATGACATGTCTTTCAATTTAATTATTTAATACCTATTCCTAATTTTAGTAGTTTTTAATTTGACAATGCCACTATACAGCAGTAACAATTAATGATGTTTCTTATTATTTTATGATGAATTTGTATTGGATTTATATTGGATTTTAATAGAACATTGTTTTAGTTGACAATGCCACTACTCGGCAGCTCTATTATTAAGTTACATCTGAAATTGAATGTCTTGTCTGTGTCTTTTGCTGTATGTGCTGTGTGTGTTTATAATAATAATTAGAAATTTTTAACGAAATCAAGTGTACAATGTTGCCTATGATGAATAAAGAACTATGAAACTATGAAACTCATCATAATATGACGAGATCCCGTTCGAGATTGACGGGATTGGGCGGCAGTGGTCAGCTAGCTTCTAAAAGTCATTTAGCACGTAGATCCACGTCCACGAACTTAGACAAATTAGATTCTACCATTAAAAAAGAAATGGATTTGTTTGAGTGTGGAGGAACAAGGGGGCGATTTTTGCAGTTTGCATATAATTGCTTCGCCACGCTGTTGCCAACCAGCGTTGAGTCGGAGAGGGCATTCTCAGCAGCGGGGTACATTGCAACGGACATTAGATGCCGTTTAGCAGATGAAACTATTAATACCCTTTGTTTTTTAAGGAGTCATTTTCAAAATCACTCTTTTTCCTAATTCCCTTGAAATAAGCTTATTGTTTTGATTACATCATTTACCTACGTTAATTTCCTTACAACCTGATTATTATTTAGTTGGTAAGATTAAAGAATAAAGGTTTTTATTTTCTTTCGAGTAATATGTTATTTTAGTTAACCTTACTATCACAAACAAGCAGTTATTAGCTTTTTCAGTCATCTGAATACAATTATTTTTTTAAATTAGACGGGTTCCCGAATTGGATATTTCTAATCCCGCGGGATCCCGAATTTGCAATCTTGAGTCGGGATTGCATTCCCTACTATTCATACGTGGTGGTTATATACTCTTTGAGCTATTGTCTATGTCTCGAAAGTTCAATATTCAACATAGTTTTCAATCATTTTTTTCTGACATGAGTTTGAAGTACTTAATTATTATTTTTTTTTAAAGCGTCCGCGAAATAGCGGAGATTATCTATATTCTATTATCTATATAAATAAAAATGAATTGTTGTTCGTTAGTCTGATTAAAACTCGAGAACGGCTGGGACGATTGAGCTGATTTTGGTTTTAAAATGTTTGTCGTAGTCCAGGGTAGGTCTAAACGGTGAGCAAATAAGGAAAAATTGCCGGGAACTTTGTTACCCGTGCGACGCCGGGGCGGGCCGCTAGTATTTTATATTATCTGCACCGTGTGCGACGCGCTTTACTGGGGTAATATTTCAGATTGTGCTGTAATATTTATTTTGTATTGTAGACATTCCAAAAGTACCTGTCGTACAAGAAGGACCACAGCGAACTACTGTACTACATCCTGCGTCAGCTGACAATGGACCAGCTAGCTTACATGAGGGGACTGCACAACCACTCGCAACCTACTATTGAGATCTCAGGTAAGAGTTAGCATCCATCTTAATAGAAAATGCAGACAAATAGTTATCTCTCAGTTTTTCACAAATAATAAATCTAAATTTAATATATAAGAAAAACCCCCGATTCCCATGCCTTAATTTCCTTAAACGTAAAACAACATAATATTTTGTAATGTGGACGCGATGCGATTTCATTTGATACCCCACACTAATATATTTGCAGATTTTCGGTTTTCCTTACCCACTCTCACCCTCATAACTTTTAAACGGCACAACCGATGAAACCGATTTCATGAAACATGTCTAAGAACACTCGAGCCAGACTCACCTTTCATACAAAAAAAAACTAAATTGAAATCGCTCCATCCGTTCGGGAGCTATGGTGCCACAGACAGACAGACAGACAGACACGTCAAACCTATAACATCCCTCTTTTTTGGTCGGGGGTTAAAAAAACCGAGCTCAGTACATAAACAAAACTACATAATAAAACCAAAACTATATATAAAATTATAAATTTGTGTAGAAAAATTAACACGAAGTAACGTAGCCTACTAGCCAAACAGTGGCTCTTTATCACTGGACAATACGTCGTTCCCGCGTAAAAATCCATAAAACACGGGAAATGTCGTGGCGTGAATTTTTTTTATATAATAATATATGTATAGGTCACATTACTAAAGTACTACACCACTAGTGAACATCCTATGGCTAAAATAATGGTAATAATGTCAAATTTCTTGTTCAGTTTAAAAAAACCTTATTTCATTTATTTATATCTCCAACAATTTACATTGTGTCGGAAAATTATACTTAAATTAGAACACATTATAGTAGATGCTTGGCAATAATTAAATTACACAAACCCATTATTCCAACATAACCATAAGGACAAAAATATTAATGCAACAAACTAGCTAACTATAATCAACCTATTTATCCTCGACACCTTTCTTTTTTCAGAGCGAGACCTTCTGGAGAGAGCGAGACAGATAAACATCTCGGATTTGAAGCCATTCTACGACAGCAGAATCTTCAAGATGAACAACTTCAACTATGATGTGAAACGGAAAGTTATCATTCATACAATGCCGGAAACACATACTGCCAGCTAACTTAACGTTAACTTACCCTTATGTAACTATGTAAAGTTATTAACGTCTATAATTTTACAAGCTTTGGACTCAACAACTCTTTAAACCTGACATTTAATTCCATGCCGTCTATGAGTATACATACATATATATTTTTTTCTGTATACTGTTCTCTCGCGTTTCTTAAGTGTGTTAGAACCGAGCGCCAACTTTTAATTTTGATTACATGATCTGCTTGATTAGAAATATTCTGTTATGGTTTCTATTTGCCTATGAATAAATGTCGAATTAAATCTTATTTATGATGTATTCAAATTGAATAATTTAATGTTTCTAATCGTTTCTTTGCTCTAGTGTAAAAAAAGCGAAGCGACCAGATACTATAAATTTATTTCCTATTTATCTAAGCACCTATGATTATTCTTTTGTTTTTTTTTTTTATATTTGACGTGCCTAAGTTTTGTAAAACCAAACAATCGAAATAAATGATTTTGTATCTTGTAATAATAATAATAAAACGGCGAGATTGTAGTTTATAAGGAAACGCTAGAATTAGTAATGTAAGTTGCGTTAAGCCCACCAATTTTGAATACTTCTACTGCCCTAAAATCAAGAAAGAGGCGCAGGTTCGCATTTTTTTCTGTTATTTTAATTATATTACTATTTTGCCTTGTAATACACTTATCTCTATCTAAGATTGAACATAACATTTTAATTATGATTCATTACATTTTTACTGTAATGTATCTTGTATTTACAGACAGCTACAATCTTAGTATGCCCAGATATCCTATTACTTAGTCTATATGCGCTGTGCGATGCCCAGATATCCTATTACTTAGTCTATATGCGCTGTGCGTGGAACAGCAATGCTCGTAGATTTATAATTCTAAAATAATACAATAAGCCAATTTAAGAGGCATCTAACAAAACTTTCGTTATCACCAACGGTTCAAGTGACACATTTAAAGATGAAATTTAGTACCGCTAAGGGATATTTACGTAACTGTTTTGTCAAAAGGGTCAGTAGACTCCATGGCTCGTTATATTCACGCGCAAAAAGATACAAGTCAAGAAGGTTTTCTATAGGTTACGGCAAGTGAAATGGATCTATAAAGTATTTTTTTTATGTTAATCAAGCTAATTTTAGATCTGATTTATTATGCCAGTGTATTAATTATGTGACATATAATATAAACCATGTTAGATTCCATGTTGATTGATTATAAATGCCTTTTGAAATCACATTAGATTAGGAAGTACAAATTGTTATTTTTAAGTTTGTAATGTTAAGGTATGTGAATCGTCGTTACTGAGACAATAATAAATATTGAATTGTGATCTTCGATTTTTTTTGTTCAATCTTTTAAATAAAATTCTCGTGTCACAGTTTTCGTTGGCATACTCCTCCGAAACGGCTTGACCGATTTTGATGAAATTTTTTGTGCTTATCCGGTATCTATGAGAATCGGCCAACATCTATTTTTCATTTTGCAAAACAACGTTTGCTGGGGTCAGCTAGTCTAATATATAAAATTCTCGTGTCACAGTTTTCGTTGCCATACTCCTCCGAAACGGCTTGACCGATTCTCATGAAATTTTGTGAGCATATTAAGTAGGTCTGAGAATCGGACATCTACTTTTCATTTTGCAAAACAACGTTTGCGGGGGTCAGCTATAATTATGTCACACGAGTAAGAATAAGTCCAATAAAATTATAGACTTCAATTCTACCACCACAGCCCAAGAACGGCCACAATTATAGTTATAATAGACCAGCCATTATAGTTATAATATAGACGGGCCACAATTATAGTTATAATAGTCTTGGGATGTGGTGCAAGCGGACATGGAATGACATCCTGCCTCAGTAGGGCAGTGGGCTAGGGTCCACTTGCGGCGCAAGTGGTAGCGGGTTCGATTCCCGCCGTGGGTTTTAGCGTTTGTATGTTCTGCAAGCACTTTCTCCTTGGTCTGGGTGTTTCATATTATTATGTATAATAAAACCTATTCCATCTATCACCGTTCCATCGTGTGCGATGCGGACTTCGTGCAATATCACACAATTAAACCTCTCTCATACACTAAATTCATCTATCAGGATGGCAATTATGAATCAATATGTAAGGAACTTGACTCCGTTGACTGGCATTCAGTACTTTTTAATAAATCTGTTGAGGATGCAGTTTCTTATTTGTACCATACCTTGGGTAACCTCCTGCACATACCATCTAAAATATTCTCACCTTCCACCAAATACCCAATATGGTACAAAATACCTTTAATAAAAATAATAAAGGAGAAATATAAGTTTCACTGTAAATTCAAAAAATATGGAAACCTATGTGATTATAATTCATTCCTAATGCTTAGGGACAGGGTTAAAAGAGACAACAAGCGCCTGCTGCAAATTGATCGGCAAACATGATTGCGTCATGCCATTAAATCAAATAAATGAGCAGTAAAAAATTCTTTCTTGATTTGACAGATATCGCGTGTGAATACAATTTTTTTGTTGGCAGTTTTATTAGGTACAGTTTAGGTACAGTTTATTGATATATGTTCCAGAGCATAGTTCCCACACGTTGGGGAGATACACGATTATGCGCGCCAACCTGACGTCAGAATGGCGTGTCCATATCACAATTTATTTTATATCTAATTGCTTGAGGTACAGTTTTTTTTAATAAAGGTACAGTTTAGGTACAGTTATTTGGTGCATAACCTGTGACTATTCAGACATGAGACACGCCATCCTGACGGACACAAATCATTAGATCTCAATAAAACTGCTGGACCTGATAATATCCCTCCTATTTTTATAGTCAAATGTGCCGAAAGTTTAACCTTACCTCTCACATTAATATATCGTCGCTCACTCACAGAAGGCATAATGCCTACTGTGTGGAAAAAGGCATATGTAACACCAATTCATAAAAAAGGACCAAAAGATAGGATTGAAAATTATAGGCCAATTTCTAAACTATGCACCTCTTTGCAAAAATTCTTGAAAAAATTATTCATATACAACTTTACTCAGCTGTAAAACATGATCTTAACTCCGGTCAACATGGCTTCATCAGAGGCAAATCTACCACCTCTAACCTTTTAATCTGTAATGAGTTTATATCACACCACATGTCTGAGCTGTCTCAAGTGGATATAATTTACACAGACTATACCAAATGCTTTGACCGGATAGATCACTTGATTCTCTTAAAAAAACTACAGCTCATTGGAATAAGAGGCAACCTTTACCGCTGGTTCACTTCTTATGTTCATAACAGATGCCAAACTGTAGTACTCAGTGGTTACTCGTCTTCTGCCATGAGCATTCCTTCTGGAGTACCCCAGGGCTCCCTTCTAGGTCCACTGCTATTCCTCATAATGGTCAATGATGTGCACACCTGCTTTAATAGCTCCAAAGTACTTCTCTATGCAGATGATATGAAGATCCTTACCGTTATTCGTAGCAATGATGATGCTCTGCGCCTACAAAATGAACTTTATCGTTTTGAACTTTACTGCACCACTAACAACCTCCAGTTAAACGTATCCAAATGCTATGTATCTACGTACACGCGAACACAACATGTACTTAACTTTGACTACACATTAAATAATACTGTCTTATCTAGAGTGAAAACTATCCGATATTTAGGTGTTAATTTCGATAATAAGCTCTTATTTGATCATCACATCGATCACATAGTCAAGAAAGCATCAAAATCGTTAGGTTTTGTACTTAGGATGTCATCGGAGTTTACCAGTATTAAGACCTTCAAGATTCTGTACTGTGCGTATGTTCGCAGTCATTTAGAGTACCTACGCCTCGCAGGTTTGGAACCCGCGCTATGACATCTATGTTTCTAGAATTGAAGGCATTCAAAAACGTTTTCTACGCTACTTGCAGTTTAGAGCAAAGATTTTTTTACCAGACTATATTGAACGCTGTCGTAAATTTCACTTCTTACCCCTTATTGAACGTAGGAATATTGCTGACCTATGAATTTAGCGAACGGAACGGTGGACTGTCCAGAGCTGTTAGAGCTGATTGGTCTGCGCACGAACATAGGCTCACTTCGTAAGCCTAAGCTCTTGTATGAAGTTATGAACATGAACCACTGGTGACAGTGACGGATTTACCAGCAGGCTGAGTAGGCTCGAGCCTAGGGCGGCAGATTTTGGGGGCGGCAAATTTGGGGAACGATTTTTTTTTTTTTTTTTTTACCTCATAGAAATCAAAAATATTTTTCTATGACGGTTTTCTGATGTCTTACAGATAGAAGTCTGCAACAAATTTTGTCGATGACTTTTCTCTCTCACTTGTCATTGCACATTCCGAGAGTAGCAAACTTCCATATTCTAGAGTTCGCCGCCCCTCAAGCAGTCAAGCCAAGAGAGGCCAAGAGGCCTCTCGCCTCTGCGCCCTTTGCCCACACTTCTTATGAGTGAAAAGAGCGCAATTGTAAAAAATATGCCCCTCTTCCCACTAACAACCCATACATGCCAGTCTTACTACTGGTTGGAGGCTACGAACTGGATGGTTTGTATTATAATGTTTCGATTTTTATTCGAATATAATGAATAATTTAGTGAATAATTTTACCGATTTCAATCTTATGTATCGACTATTATGTGTTTCACATGCACTAGTAGCTTCAGAAAATTCGATTGGAATTTGAAAAAAATCTTGAACAGTTGTTCAAGACATCTTGAACAGAAATTGTTGCATTGTAAAAATAATGTATGATATGACAATTGTTGAGGCAAGGGCGGCAAAAACTATTCAGCCTATACCTTGAAAATTTGTAAATCCGCCACTGACTGGTGAGGTGAGGACGTACTACAGACAGAACTCTTTCATCTTAAGGGCATGCAAATCATTCAATAGCATCCAAGCAAATACTATGTTTATTGATGGCAACGATGAAGTAGATTTAGATTTATTTAATACCTCAACCAAGCGTCTTAAACACTGGTTGAGTAGTTTTTTCTTTGTGTAAATATTTATTGTAACTTAGTTTGTATTTTATACCAATGCTGTCTTGTTCCTATAATTCCTATTCGACTGTTTTATATAACTATTAACTTTTTCTTATATCTGTGGAAACTTATAATTAGCCGTTAGTTACACACTGTGTTTAGTATTTAGTTACCTAGCTGTTAGTTTTCCTAAAATTATAAAATAAAATAAAAAAAAAATATATATCAATGCGTCTATTAAGTAGGTATATCAGATGTCTAGTACACGAAACAACAGCTTAGAGCTTACCAGGGGGCTAGATGTTGTTGTATAGATTGTCCAGAAATATTTACTTATTAATAATAAAACAATTTTTTTAGGTACTTACTTACCCATTTCTCGTTAAATAATATTTTTAACTGCGTTTTTTTTCGGATGTATCAACTCACATAGCCTATGAAAGGAGAGCCGTAATGATCAGGCCTTTGAGTATAGACTAACTGTGGTATAACGCATAGATGCGTTTTGGGTCGCCAATGCTTTAATTAGTTAAGCATTTAAAAAATAATTAATTAAAAGAATCATTTGTATGTGGTACCTAATTATTGGGGCTTATAATAGTCACGAAGTTCAGACAAAGATTTATTCTACCTGTTTTGGCCATGTGGAGTCACTTTGAGTCTGACGTGTGCCTATCTCTAGCAAATCTATGTCAGTGAGAGAACAGATTTGTTTGGTAAGATTTTAGCTCAGTTAGAGCACTTTAATAATTATAATCATCAGTATCTTTGAATTATTCTATGTGAATAGATACCTTCTAGATCTAAACTTAAGAGCTTACCATGGGGCTAGATGTTGTGTGGATTGTACAGGAAGATTTATTTATATAATTCACCTCCTTCCACCTCAACACATACGAACAAGTGAAATTGTAAACAAACATAGATCACTCATTTAAAAAAACCAACCAGAATTACATGTAAGATATAGATTTATATTATAACACAACAGTTACATATCATCTGGAAGCCTTGAGATGTAGAACAACTAATAAAACAAAATTGCACATCCATAATATTCCTTCATTTTATTTTATAAAAATTCTGACATTCTTTTAACATATTTTGCACTACAAAAGAAACATTTTACAGTCTTAAATATTAGTACTAGTCTATGACATGTCTATTTTATACCAACTCTAAAATATCGATCAAATCAATGAATTAAAGCAAGTTTTACAAAGCAGCATTGCCATTTAATGTATTGACCTATAACAAAATCACAAGACTTATAAAATATATATTCCAGACTAATTACAATAATTTGAGTACTCGCATGCTGAAAAATAACCATTTAATATTACATGGCTAAAACTAGACAGAACTCTTATTTCATAGTGTCAAAAAGATATCTTATGAATAAGTACACAAATATTTTTGTTGAATAACATTGAATACAGAATCCTTTTACTATAACTAAACTCATATACTGAGGACTTATCCATAAATAAATGACACATTTCTATGAAATCATGAAGTGTCCATTTATCTCACAAATCCGACTCTCAGTACTTTTCTACACACAAGCAACATAGACACAACATTTATTATATTAATATCAAATGCAATATGTAATCAAGAACATTGGAATTCTCAATGATATATTTCATTTGTACTCATTATCACTATCAATGTTAAAATTTAAAATCAAGTTATAAAATAAATCAGGCTACTTTTTAAAATGTCCAGCATCAAAAATAAACCTGCCAATACTTACCTACAGCTATATCAATGAATGTTGCACTTTCTATTCAACTTTACAATCCAAAAACTGGGCAAATAATATTAAATTTTAAAGGTAGATGAAAATAAAACAAATCACAGTTACAAGATTGGAGAGGGACTTTAACAAGAGGGAATGTTTAACAAACATTGAATAGAAATTATGAAAATAGTTTTTTTTTGACTGGTGGATAAGTTATATAAATTAATAATTGATTACCTTCTTTAGCTTAGTCATCTAACTTAGTTTTTATAGCATAGATAGTGAATCAGATTGTTTCACTGCGCTGTAGGAAAAAGTAATAAACATAACTTTTTACTTTTACTTAACTCGTTAATCCCCAAGCGGTAGCCGGTTACCGCTTACCTGACCTTATTACCTGAAGTAAGGGTCAAGGAGTTAAAGAGCTGGCTCTACAGTTTTGTGATTGTAAAGAAACTAAAAATGCAAACTCTGAAAATAGCCTAATCGCTGCCAGATCCAGATTCACTGCTGTCACTGTCACTCTCACTGTCAGAGCCACTGCTGGAGTCGCTGTCGGAACTGCTTCCGCTATCAGAGCCAGAGGATGAGCCCGATGAGTCTGAACCGTCCGAGCAATCTGAGCAGTCGGAGTTTCCCTTCTTCTTCTTCCTTGGCACTGTGCATTTGCCATCACTGTTGAAAGAAAGATTTCCTAAATGCTACATATAAAACAGCTGCTGGTTTTTTTGAGGGTAATTGGAAAATTTGAGGCTGTTATGATTTTGAAACAAAGAAATAGAAGATTTATGAGTGGTACACAGTTACATATAATACTTAAACCCTGCCCGGTTTAAGTATTATAGTTACACATTGCAAAAACAACTTTTTACTGTATGATAGGATAAACTAACAAATCAACAGGTAGGTATAAAAAGACTTACCTGCAGCTTCCTTCTGCATTTCCCCCCCTCTTCTTTTCTCCTGCCTTTAAATTTTTCTTCATCACCTGTGTGCGTGAGGGACGCACCAATACTTTACGTTTTCCTGTGCATTCATAACTCCAATGTCCATATTCTAAGCATTTCTGACAGCGAATTCCTTGAGGAAAAGCAGCTGCCAGCGCTGCATGCCTGCACATAAACCAAATTATGTTAAAAAATGGTCAAAAGAACAGTTTCGTTGAACATTTCGGCAATTGTAGTAAAATTACTTACTTTTTCTTCTCTGCTTGGTGTCTGTTGTAAGTTCCCAGCGTCATATTTTCAGTTATCCGATAATAGTGCTTTGAATTTTAAACTGAAGCACAAAACTAGAGGGTAGATCAGGCTGAGGTGAGATTAGCTGTGATCTTGATTCCAGAGCTAATCGAAAGCAAATGAAGTTTCACAAAAATAGTACGCAAATGCACTTTGCAATTGCAATGCAACAAGAAAGACAGTATGGGAAAAACAACTCAATATAAACGTCACTGTCATGTCAAAACATTAAAAAATACCAGTCTTCTCACTAGCTTCGGAAGTTTCCGGTTAAATCTCTTCTTCTTTTTTTTAATTTGATGGCGTCTGTGATTAAATAAATCAGTTCAATAATTGTTTTCCTATAAAAGTTCAGTTTCTTGTAATTGGACTTTTCGCTTGAAGTGACAATTTGCCAGTGTCGACCTAAATAAAATTGTAGAGTGAAAAAGATGTTACTCAGTTGAAGAACGCCATTTTCCCGTATCAAAAATTCTTCTTCTTCTTCTTTTAATAGATGGCGTCCGTGACAAAAATTGTTCCGGTTCTTTTTCTATAGTTCGGAGTACATGACTTTGACAGTACATTATAATGACACTTGTGTTTGACGTGGTCTGCTGTCAGTGGTTCCATCCAGTTGCATTTGTTTTGCTGTACTTGCCGTGTGTCGAGTGTTTGTTATCACTCGTAATATTTTTGTGAAATTTCGTAATTTTTAGGAAACTTGTTGTTGTTCCAAACTGAGATGTCCGCATTTCATTTAGCAATAATAAAATGTCGAACTGGATTTGGAAACTTTTATTGGTGATCGTAATAGATACAACATTCGTCCGTTCTAATCTAAATGCCGATGATTCGGTTAAGAAATTGCCATTCTGTAATCCTTCCAACCCCACGAATGGACCCATCTACAACGAGTACGTAGTGTTATTTAATATAATTTTGTTATTAGTGTTTCAGTGACTAAAATCCTATGTTTACCATTATGCAACATGTTAGTAAACCACTTCTATAGAAACATTTTACATTCGTAAAGATTCAGTGTAGCGAAATTCAAGGATACATTCAATCGCGGACTTCGTATGATAAAAAAATAGGCAATTAATTTACTCATAAGCAATAAAACACAAAAAGACTAGGTATTGGAGTGATGGTAAAGAAAAGGACTGTTCTAGAAAATGATGTCCCTCAAGTCCTGACATATCTTTTACATGTCAAAATATTCTGTTTGGTTTTATTGTAGTATTGCCTGACTGGTTACAGCCCTAGTTTCATTACATTCCTTCACATAGTATAAAGTTCTAATATTTAACACAGCCCGTCAAATGGCCATGAAAAATGAGTGGGTGTATATTCTATCACTCAACTGAATTGTTTTTTTACAGTTAGACATATAATGTGCTGCCTTATCAAATTAATGTTATAGGTGAAACAATGCTGAATGCATATCTAAATTATAAAAATTGCTGTTTGTTATGATCTTTTTACTTGCTACTTTTAAATGATTACTATGGATTTTAATTATTTTTTCAGAAAAAAATAATGTATTTTCCCAATGGTAAAAAGAAGCCTGTAGCCTTCCTCAATAGATGGGTTACCTAACACTAAAATATTTTTTTAAATCGGAGCAATTCAAATGGAAGGCAAATAAACAAACTCTTTAGCTTTTTAATAATAGTATAGATAATTTGCAACTGTCATCATCTTCCTGATCTTATCCCACATTACGTGGGGTCGGCACAACATGTTTTCTGCTTCCATTTCCCTCTATCACCAGTCATCTCAACACTCACCTCTCTCTTACACATGTCATCTTTCACACAGTCCATCCATCTTTTCTTCGGCCTACCTCTTCTCACATGTCCATCTACATTCATATCTAACGCTCTTCTTGTCACATGACTTTCATCCCTTCTCATGACATGTCAATACCACACTAATCTATTACCTCTCAACTTATCCGTAACTGGTGCAACTACACCTATCTATCTACACCCTGTCAATTATAGAAAAAAATAAAACTATATAAAACAAGCCTGCCAGAGCTCATGCAATAGGGTAGACACGTAAAAATCGTTTATTTTGATTATCCATACTAATATTATAAATGAGTGTGCCTGTCCAACCAATTTGAAGTACTTTTTACTGCGGGAAAATCCATTATGATGAGGGGCAATACTAATTTAAAATAAATGTACTTACTCGTATAATTTCGCGCGCTTTTTTCATGCGATTTGTACTAAATTCGCTGTCACAAGCCCTTACTTCAGAACTTTGATGCTATATCTTTAAACTTCCTTAGTAAGTTTATAAAGCAAAAAAAGGTTTCCAGTATTTTTGGACGTGCTAAGATGGACTTAACAGAATAGTTATCCTTTTTTAAAGTAATCTATGGCAATTCAATGGGTTAAAATAAATTATGTCTATGTTACTAACAAAATACCTCTAACATCTTAAATACCTATGTAAAGATAAAAAATAAACAAAATAAATTTGTGTATAAGTAGCAGGATTACATGATAAGGATGTGATTTTCTAGTGAAACTTTGTTATTTGAAAATCAATCTGTTTTCAGTTTGATGATAGCAAGCACCTTAGATGGGAAACTCACAGCATTCTCAACACTAACTGGAATCAAATTGTGGGATGTTGAAACTCAGCCATTGCTCTCATCTAACCTCCATAATGTAGAAGTAAGTTATGTGACATCAATTAACTTTATCTTGCCATAAAACAAACATACAAACATAAAAGTGTTGCCCTAGAACATTTACCTGTAAGAGATCAGGGAAGCAGTTTATTTAAAAAAAACATACTCAAAACAACAACATCTAGCCCTGAGCTAAGATCTAAGCTTTTGTTACGGTTACTAGACATTTGATTATACATACTTCTTATAATAGACTAGACATACATAATTATGTATATATAAATATATATATATTTGTCTATACATATTAAACATAGACCAAGGAAAAAGTTATTGCAGAACACAACAAGCACTTGGACCCCTCGGGCAGAATCTAACTCCCTACCTCTCTTATGACAGCATAATTGTAAAAACAATGAATGTTTGTGTGTACAAGAATATTTCGCGAGTAAAAGGTTGCTTGCAGGTAAATTTTCTGTTATATCACCATGTTTAGAAACTACGAAATAAATTTGAATACAACTGATTATTTTCTAGCTGACTGCTGGTGGGAAGTGGGTCCGTCTAGTCCCTTCCCTGCGCGGTACACTATACAGCTTGAGCGGCGAGACGATAGAGCCGCTACCGTTCGATGCTGAGCAACTGTTGTCGGCGTCTTACAAGTATAGTGAGGATTTAGTTATCGCTGGTAAGTGAATCATAAATCAAAATTTAAAATTTAAGAAAAACCCCCGATTCCAATGCCATAATATCCTTAAACGTAAAACAGCATAATATTATGTAATGTGGACGCGATGCGATTTCATTTGATACCCCACACTAGTATATTTGCAGATTTTCGGTTTTCCTTACCAACTCTCACCCCCATAACTTTTAAACGGCACAACCGATTTTCATGAAACAAGCGCGCCAGACTCACCTTTCATACAAAAAAAACTAAATTGAAATCGATCCATCCGTTCGGGAGCTATGGTGACCCAGACAGACTGACAGACACACAAACAGACAGACAGACACGTCAAACTTATAACACCCCTCTTTTTTGGTCGGGGGTTAAAAAAAGGTGTGTTTGCGATTCACGCACGGTAGAAGTGAAACTTCAGTAAATCGACAAAGGAATGAGATGAATAAAAAAAAATACTGTGCAAAAAGATTTTGTTCGGGCAGTCACCCATCCAAGTACTGGCGTTCCGGAAAGTTGCTTAACCTTGTTATCGTTTAAGATTGGCTTAGCTGACGTATTTCCGTTGCATCCGGTCTGAAATCACAACGATTCTAAAGAAGTTTCACTTCAAAAAGGTTTAAAATACAAGGTGGTACGAGTATATAAAGGAACCTCATTAAGGAACCAGACACCATCTTCACATGACATAAATTGAGATTAAAGTCAAATAAATGATAACCATCGTTATATAATATTTTATGCAGAACATAATAAATAACACTGGTCAATCTCTGAGCTGGAATCAAACACGCTAACCCTTGCGCTGCAAATGTTATTCATTCCATTCCCACAGCAAGAAATCTGTCGCTTGATTCTAGACCAATGCGACGGACTGTCAACAATAATTTTTTGACTAAATCGGAAATAATCTTTAAAAAGTCACCTGTTGTTATTTGTGAATAACTTAATGATAACGATATTGGAAATAACGCCTGAAACTCTTTACCATATTACGATAAATTAACGCTGCAACTTTCCCCGCAATATTATGATATTTAACCATTTATAATTAAAAACAATAATACACAGTCTTATCTCTGAAATAATGTTTGTGTACTTGTACTAAGATAAGACGTCATTATAACTCGCGATGCATAATACGTTTTTACGTCACGATCTCGAAATGCTTATGAATTTGGTGGGTATTCTATAGATCTTTACTTATTTTTTTGGAGGATCTGAGGATGGCCTTGTTAGACCTAGGTGTAGTAGGATTAATGCTTCGAAAAGAGTTATCTAAGATTAATAAAAATAAATCATGGTGTGGCCATTTTAACCTCCGGCCGAGAGTAGCGACGTTATAAGTTTGACTTTGTCTGTCTGTAGCATCGTAGCTCCCAAATGGATAAAGCGATTTCGATTAAGTTTTGTGTTGTTAAAGGTGACTTACGCGCTAGTGTTCTTAGACATATTTGATGAAAATCGGTAAAGCCGTTTAAAAGTTGTGGGGAAAATAGGGAAGAATAACCGAATGAGTGCAAATAAACTCGAGTGGGGTATTAATTGAAATCGCATCACGTGCATTATTTTTATATATAATAATCATATTGTTTTATAATATATAAAATATATAAATCATATTATTTTATATATTATAAAACAATATGATTTATCTATTCTATTTTTACTTTTTCGGGAAAGACGGTTCTGGAATCGGGAGTTTTTAAAATTAGTTTATTGAGAGCTTATCCACAATAATAAGACTTTAGACTAAACACATATTTGTTATCACTATCAGATCGTGAGAAAACACTTTCGTTTATGGTATTACTCATTCTATTTTATCACGCACAATGAGTTTTGATAAGGCAACCTTACTGAGGTGATATGAGCAGATCGTGACGCCTGCCGTTTACCGACAAAATAATTGTTTTTAGTGATTACACTGCTTAAAATATTTATATTATTACACCAGCTGAACAGGATCTAAGCTAACCTACAGTTTTCACACTGTAAAAAGGAGATTACAGTCTCTTATGTCGAAATTTCTATTCAGCATGTTTAAAAACTCTATCATGGTAGAGCTTAAGTCAATTCAATTCAAAATCATTTATTCCAGAGTTAAACATAATGGTGCAATAAGAATAGTCTCAAGATACATAGCATCATTAGCATAAATACAATATTAATAAAAAGTACAAATGATTAATTAACAAAAAAAATTCTAATGTGTAAGTAACAAGTGTGTAAGTGCTAAGGTCGTTTTAGTATCCTGTTAATGACTATATCGCAACTCAACAGGATTGTATGCAATCAGCGCGTATAGTCACAAAACAGTTTTAGTGACTATCCGCTCTGATTTGTGTCAGTGCCACTACACTTGACAATAACTTCCCGTACTGACTTAGGTCACCGCTGAACGGTATCATGGCACTTGATCGATCGGCCAAGAAATGGCGTTCAACTGAGTAACATCTTTTACACTTTATAATTTTGTTAATTGACATCTTTTACACTTTATAATTTTATTTAACTTGACACTGGCAAACTGACGCTTCAAGCGCACAGTTTAATTATAAGGAATTGAATTGAACGGTTTCGGTTGACGGCCCATACAGATTGCATCGCGCCGAACTCACAGCGCCGTTGGTTTGCGTGACATAAAAACAGCCTGAAAACGGAGCGATGGACCACCTGATAGCCTGAAAGCTATCTGATCCCTAAGTATTGTGTAATTCACAACAGGTGCCAAAGAATCAGTATGGTACGGAGTGGACGCGGCGACGGGAGGAGTGGTGTACTCGTGCTCGTCCAGCGGCTGCAGCAGCGAGCAGGCTGCTAGCGCCGGACACCTGCTGGTGCTCAGGAGGCACGCCAACACCGTGCGCGCGCTGCACCCCAGGCTTGGCCATGAGAAGTAAGACTCAGTGTGCAAGGAGTACAGTCAGTATGGTACGGAGTGGACGCGGCGACGGGAGGAGTGGTGTACTCGTGCTCGTCCAGCGGCTGCAGCAGCGAGCAGGCTGCTAGCGCCGGACACCTGCTGGTGCTCAGGAGGCACGCCAACACCGTGCGCGCGCTGCACCCCAGGCTTGGCCATGAGAAGTAAGACTCAGTGTGCAAGGAGTACAGTCAGTATGGTACGGAGTGGACGCGGCGACGGGAGGAGTGGTGTACTCGTGCTCGTCCAGCGGCTGCAGCAGCGAGCAGGCTGCTAGCGCCGGACACCTGCTGGTGCTCAGGAGGCACGCCAACACCGTGCGCGCGCTGCACCCCAGGCTCGGCCATGAGAAGTAAGACTCAGTGTGCAAGGAGTACGGTCAGTGTGGTACGGAGTGGACGCGGCGAAAGGAGAAGTAGTGTACTCATTACAGAGAGATTTAAATTTAACGATATTCAAGATAGGATCCCCGTTTTATGATAAAACGGCTGAGTGGATTCGAGTGACTTCGGCACGACGTTTGCCGGTGTAATCCGTGCGGCCGTACCGCACTCACTGTTGAGAGTCAATTACAGAGAAGGTGGTATTCACCACGGGGTAACCATCTCTGTGTATATGAAACAGGCGTTATTCCGACCGATATATTTTTTTACATAGATTAATTTGGTAACTGTCGCTGTTAATTACGACAACATCCATAACATATTATATTTTAAAACTTAATCACCTTAATTCCAAAAAACATACTAATTGTGAATGTTGTTACTCATTTTCATTTTATTTTTATTTATAAATCTGTGTAAACGCCACTGCTTTCTATTATTAAAAACATTTCTGATCCATCCAAAGGTTGCCTGGAAGAGATTGCTATTAGTGATAAGGTCGCCCATTGTGTCACTGTATAAAACATTTATGTATGTTCCTGTATTGTGGTGTTGCAATAAAGAATTTTGTATTGTATTGTATTGTTGTCATGTAAGCTGATGTCGGAACAATATTACTATGGGATCATTTGTGGAAATATGTATATCTTACATTTAAATAACTTGGTTGTACACTTGTACGTAAAATTAAATTTATTTTCAGATGGAACTTCAGCGTAGCGGAACACCAGCTAGCACTAAGCCGAGGGGCTTGCGCGGGCGCCTCAGACGGCCCGCCGGCGCCCTACCGCGTCGCTGTAGCCCTGCACGACGGCCGCCTGGCGCTGAGAGACCCCTCGGCTGCGCGGATCATCTGGCAGCAGCAGGTACAGTTAACAGCCGGGACTACACGACTTACTATAGGTAGATAAGACTACCGGTCCAAAGCGGACTTACCTAGAACATAATATAAACTAGAAGGCTACAATGTAACACTCGTGATAGGCCAACCGGTACGTCATGAACGCCCCTTCAGCAAGCAACCGGCTGACGTCACAGATGAGAATGTTCTTATCGACCGCGACTGGGTGACGATATACGTAAAACAGCCGGTCTAAAACCCTATGCGGTATTTGCATAGCTGCGACGGCGCAGATCATCTGGCATCAGCACAACAGGTAATTGTTTGTAGAACAACTAGCTCTGAACCGGATGTCTGCCTCGGTTCGTAAACTGGTTGGTGGATGTTTTTTAGCTCTCTAAAATCAAACCAATTGCTGGCTTGTTTGTTTATTTATGGATGCCTTTGTGTATGGTAGGTTTTGTTAGTACCTGTCTCATTTTAAAGGATATTAATAATTTTATGACCCACTGAACCTTCTGTGAAAAGTACGAGATAGATAACTCTTTATTGTACACCACAAATAAAATACAAACTGCATACAATAACAAGACAATACATTGGAGTACAAAGGGCGGCCTTATCGCTGTGAGCGATCTCTTCCAGGCAGACTACGACAAGTTAGAACAATTAATGCCGAGTGGTATCCGTTTTATAATGTATAATTTCTCGTTATTAATTACTAAATTTGACAAAATTTGCTATTAATTTTTTTATTCATTTTAATCATTAAGATAGAAATATTAAGTAAAGAGCGGAGGCGATGTAACTCTGAGTAACTCCAACTGATCTTGTATCACTTCTTCTAGCTGGAAGCCCCGCTAGCAGGTTTATGGCGACTTTCGGGTGGAGAACTAAAGAGTGTGGACGTTGTTCGCGAGGCTGCAGGCGAACTGTCCTTGGGCGATATAATGCAGCATCCTTCGCTCTACATCGGCGTGCATGACAGGATGGTGAGTGATTATAAGTGATAACTTGTTATGAAATTAATGAGATGAAATACATTTATTTTGGTACATAAACAAACAACAGCACAGTAGACAGCATAAAAAGACACACAAGGAAATTTGCCGCCAAGCTGTGCAGCCATGTACCAAAAATGAAGCAGTCTCAGCTTAATATCGAGGGATCGGAGCAACGCTGGTTTTCAGACTGCTCCTGATTGAGTTATGAGATATTATATGATATACGGTTTATTACGTAACGCGTAACGGCGCCAGTGTGCCTGCATTCTTTTATCTTCCTCTCTCACTCTAACCCATAGCGCAAGCCGTATTTGAAGTTATCTGTCAGGCGTTCCGAAAAGTATACCTACGCTCACACGACAGACGCCTGTGGCTATCGGAATAGAGTGTGGATATGATCTTAGAGGTCGTAAGAGGACTGTCTATAGATGATATGATGCAACAATGTAACGTGCTTCTAAACTGTTTTGTTAAGACTTAAATTGATCGCAACAGTTAAGAGCCTTTACGCTCGATCTCGATACAAAAGCAAGCGTGACAGTGTAAAAAGTGCTGGCGCCCAGAATTTTAAAGTGGGTTTTAAAAATATATAACACTAAACTTAATTAAAATTAAATGCAATATTTTCAGGAAAATACTTGACTTTCTTATCAGACTATTATTGTATTAAAATAATGAAGGTATAATGGTGAACTTGTTTAAATTTCGCAATATATCGCATATTTAAAAAATCACACCTTGTTGTTAATAACTAAATATGTACCTAAATCATTAACATTCTTAACTAACTATTTACCCAAGGCTTTAATCTATTATTCAATATTTACTATACGTTTCGATTAGTGTCGGAAAGGCACGAATACCTTGTATTCACGTATTAACTGCCTCAGTGGTGGGCGAAGTCCCGCTTGCGGTGTAAGAGGTTCGATTCCCGCCGAGGAGTCGAGTCTTTGTATGTTTTGCTAGCACTTTCTCCTTGGTCTGGGTGTTTAATATGTATAATAAAAAATATCTATATACATATGTACGCCTATTATATTATGTATATCAGATGTCTAGTACCCGTAACACATGCTTATAGCTTACCACGGGACTAAATGTTGTGTGTGGATTGTCCGGAAATATTTATTTATTTACTTATAAAATTTATTTTATTTGAGTACCTACCAATTTCTTGTTAAATAATATATTTGTAACTGCATTTATTTCGGATGTATCAACTCATAGCCTGTGAAAGGAGAGCCGTAATGATCAGGCCTTTGAGTATAACTGCCATGTGGTTTAACGCATAGACGCGTTTTGGGTCGCCAATGCTTTATCTGGTTAAGCATTAAAAGAAAAACATTCGTAAATGGTACCTAATTATTGGGGCTTATACTCGTCACGAAGGTCAGACAAAGATATCTTCTACTTGTTTTGGCCATGTGGAGTCACTTTGAGTGCCTACCTCTAGCAAATCTATGTTTTAGCCCCGTGGCTTACCACGGGTCGATTGTCCGGAAATATTTATTTATTTTTTAAAACACTTTCAGCTATATGTCCAAGAAAGCTCAGTGTTCCGTCCAAAGCTGGACACGTCGGTAGCCGCGCACCCCCACCCGTGGAAGCTGGTGACCGCGCGGCCGCTCATAGGCGCCGACACCGCGCTGCAACTGCAGGACCCGGACAATACCCTGTCGAAAGTGGCGCTCTATGGACCTACGGCTTTGGCAGGTCAGTATTTTAACAGAACTTTTTAACCCCCGACCAAAAAACAGGGGGGTTATAAGTTTGACGTGTCAGTCTGTCTGTCTGGGACATCATAGCTCCCGAACGGATGGAGCGATTTCAATTTAGTTTTTTTTTTGTATTAATGGTGAGACTGGCGCGAGTGTTCTTAGACATGTTTTATGAAAATCGGTTGTGCCGTTTAAAAGTTATGGGGGTTATAGTGGGAAAGGAAAACCGAAAATCTACAAATATACTCGAGTGGGGTATCAAATGAAAGCGCATCGCGTGCACATTACAAAATATTTAAACGTTATTAGGAAATTAAGACATTCAAATCGAGGGTTTTTCTTAAATTAGAAATTTAAATCCGTTATAAATTAAACCGTCAGAAAACTAAACTAAGAACTCCTTGATGCTGTGTGATTAGTCCGAAATATTTATTTCTGAGTTTCTGTTTATCACTTCGTAGACAAAAAAACGTGCCCGACTTATTAGTATTCCAAGTATTTGTGATTTACAAACATAGTATAATTAATTGTTCATTTATTGTTATATCTTTCAGGGGATTACGGTTTCTTCCTCTACCATCAAGAAACATGCGACCAGTCGATCCAAGTTTCCCCTGACGTCATAGACTCGGACACCAGAGACAACGAGCAGCACCACCACCACATACACGTGCACGTCTACAGTCTATGGTTCTGGTGGAAGGAGGTTCTGCTTATTGTTATAAGCAGTGCGCTTCTGATGAACCTCATGATTTGGCCCAGGTTTGTGTTCTTGGTATAAATAATAATCATCACCCTATTAACGTTCCCACAGCTGGGATACAGGGACTTCTCTCTTGACGACAGTGATTAGACTTTAATTCGTCGCGCTGGCCAAGTGCATAAATTAGTAAATTAGTAAATAGTAATAAATTAAATAATAAATATTTCTGGACAATCCACACACCAACATCTAGCACTGTGGTAACCTCATAAGCTTGTGTTATGGGTACTAGACATCTGATATACTTAATATAATAGACATACATACATAGATATTTTTTTTTTTTAAAGATTTTAGGAATACTTACAGCTAGCTAGTATGTAATATTAACAATATAAATAAATACACTTACATGCACACTGAGAGCCATTTAAAAGTTTCACATATATTTTACTATCCATATTAAACACCCAAACTAAGGAGAAAGTTGTTTGTTTAAATTATATGGTTTACTAGCTGTGCTCCGCGGCTTATTACATTTTCCTGCGGTAAAAAGTAGCTTTTGTCCTTTATTGGGACAGCTATGTCCGTGCCAAATATTAATCAAATGGAGCTGAACGCAATTATTTTTCCGCGACATGATAAGCGATAAGAAACGATAAGCCTTCATTTGACCACAATCTCAACTAATGTTAAGTGACGATGTGGTCTAAGATGGAGCATGAAGACCTAGAAGGTAGATGGCTTCACCGGGCCACATTACGTAACACGAAATAATCTATCATTACATTATGTATTTCCAGATTCTTCGCGCCCAAGCTCCGTGCCCCCACCCCCCTGCCCGTTAACCAGGAGTACATAGTGGTGGAGCGGCACTACGAGCGGCCCGCGGCGCCGCCCGAGTACGCGTGCCGCTACGAGAGCGACTTCACGCACCTGCGCTGCCTCGGCCGCGGGGGCTTCGGCGTCGTCTTCGAGGCCACCAACAACATCGACCACGTGTCCTACGCCGTCAAGAGGATCACTTTACCCAAGAAGTAAATACTGTCGATAACCATGATAGTTGCTAGCCATGTAGTGGAATAATATTTTGTAATGTGCACGCGATGCGCTTTCATTTGACTCAAGCATGTTTGCAGTTTTTCGGTTTTCCTTCCCCACTCTAACCCCTATAACTTTTAAACGGCACAACCGCTTTTCATGAAACATGTCTAAGAACATTCGCGCCAGACTCTCACCGTTCATGCAAAAAAACTAAATTAAAATCGCTCCATCCGTTCGGGAGCTATGATGTTCCAGACAGACAGACAGACACGTCAAACTTATAACACCCCCCTTGCATTCCGAACTTCTTACATTCCGAAGGTCGTAGGTTCGGACCCCGCGCCATACACCTCTGGATTTTTCTTTAAAAAGGTAAGTGCGTATTATACACGTGCTTTAAGGGTGAAGGCGAACATCTTGAGGAAACCGGCATGTTCTGAGAACTTGGAAGAGTTTGACACAATGAGTTTTTTAAACTTGAAGGACATGTAACATTCATCAACCTTGGCCAATCAATATAAAGAAGACATGGCAGTCATTACTCTTTAATAAAGATGGTATTCGTCGACGATCGGATATTAGTCTCTTAGGAATGACGCTGCGTTAAGCGAGAACATTTTTTTTTAATGGGGTATAGATCTCTGTCCACAATCTCACCTGATGGAAAGTGTCGATATGGACGAAAATGGAACACATAGAACTAGACGGTACCTATTCACACTTGTCTTGAAGACACTCAGGTTGTTGTAATTAGGAAATACAGCAGCAGGGAGCGAATTCCAGATCTTTGACGTGCGAATTATAAAGGTGGATGAGAATCGCTTATAGTACATTTGTATAAAAACGCGCCTTCGACCGCGTAACGCAGCGTCAGGCCTTATATTCATATTCATTTATTTTAATCAATAGTTTGCATACACAAAACTTAGACAGGCCAAACACACTATAATTAAGTAATTAATAATTACTTACAAATTAAATAATGAAGTTATATAAAATAAAATTATTTTCTGCTGTAAAGGGGCTTAGATAGTATCTATATACTACCTGGTCGTCATCTGATTGACGCCGATTAATTTCTAACCCTATCGTCTGGTGGTGTTGCACTCCGATAAAGAAAATATAATAAAACATTGGACATGTATTATTATATTTTCTTTTTCCTGTGTTTATTGTGCTTATAACTGTGTCTGTTTGTGTGTACCGAATAAATATTTTCTATTCTATTCTATTCAATGTACGTAAGGTGATATTTAGAAGCGCTGTCTCTTATCGTCACTAGAAACTTGCTAGGTTTATGCAACCTTTTGGTGAATTCTGTCGTTTCTAGTACTCGTACCTTAATTCTTTGAAAATAATAAAATAACATTTCGTCTTTTAATGCCTACATGATCATACATGAACAAAATCTGTTGGAACAAAAAAAAGTGTGTGTGTGTCAGCTACGACGCACGATTGGAATTTACTCCTTACGAACTATAGTTATGATATATATCGAATAGAAAAAAAAGGGTAAATGAACGCATCTGCTAAAATGATAAGAGAAACAAACATATATCTGTAATAATTCGGATTATTTATATTACTTCAATAAAGCGTATTACATAAAGTATGTTACAAAAAAATATAAATAAAATACAGCAATATCTCTTTGCGTGATACTTCGTAGTCTCAACTACGAAGTATCGCGCAAAGAGGAGACCCCGAGAATGAGATACGCTGTGTAATGTATTCCATCTCATTCTTTTACACGTTCAATCCTACAGATATATATGTTTGTCTCTTTCTACGTAACGCCTCAACTTTTAGTGTTACACTTTTTGATTTTACTTCTCATAAAATTTCCGTACCGGGCCTTATAACTCAAATCGTTTCTTAAGGAGTAAACTCCAAAAATGTTTATTAAAACGTTTCCTGGTGAATATAAATATTAATGTACCTGTTTTTAATGTCTGTATCTTATTCCCCCGTATACGTACAGGCTAAAATGACTAAAAAGCATATATTTGTTTGCAGAGAGAAGAAGCGCGAGCGCGTGCTGCGCGAGGTGCGTGCGCTGGCGAAGCTGGAACACGAACATATCGTGCGCTACTTCAACGCCTGGGTGGAGCAGCCGCCGCCGCTGTGGCAGCAGCTGAGGGATGCGCAGTGGACCGGGTACGTATAACAAACCTTCAAATTATATAATCATTACAATAAATAAATAAAATAAACATTTCCAGACAATTCATACAACAACATCTAGCCCCGTGGTAAGCTAAGCCTGTATCGAGGAAACTTTTTTACGAAATTAATATAGGGAAATGAATTGTATGCTCTCTAAGTATCTAATGAAGGTAAAGTGCTATTATTTAGATTTGTAATTTGTCAGGGGACTGGAGTCATCCGTGGTATCGGACGAGTACACGGGCACCTCGCCCGCGCCGCCGCTAGCTACCGAGGACAAGCCGCGTGACGTCATGCTGAACCTGCGCCCGCTGGACCACTGCGTGGACGCGCTGGACTTCGACCCGGAACCTTCTAGAAGACTCAGGTAACTAATCTTCGGAACGAAGCGACCCGGAACCTTCTAGAAGACTCAGGTAACTAATCTTCGGAACGAAGCGACCCGGAACCTTCTAGAAGACTCAGGTAACTAATCTTCGGAACGAAGCGACCCGGAACCTTCTAGAAGACTCAGGTAACAAATCTTCGGAACGAAGCGACCCGGAACCTTCTAGAAGACTCAGGTAACAAATCTTCGGAACGAAGCGACCCGGAACCTTCTAGAAGACTCAGGTAACAAATCTTCGGAACGAAGCGACCCGGAACCTTCTAGAAGACTCAGGTAACTAATCTTCGGTACGAAGCGACCCGGAACCTTCTAGAAGACTCAGGTAACTAATCTTCGGAACGAAGCGACCCGGAACCTTCTAGAAGACTCAGGTAACTAATCTTCGGAACGAAGCGACCCGGAACCTTCTAGAAGACTCAGGTAACAAATCTTCGGAACGAAGCGACCCGGAACCTTCTAGAAGACTCAGGTAACAAATCTTCGGAACGAAGCGACCCGGAACCTTCTAGAAGACTCAGGTAACAAATCTTCGGAACGAAGTTCCTTACAGGCAGCCTTGGAGGAGATAGGGATTTTGCTGCGCGACCGAACTGTAAAAAATGTGATTGTAAAACCGTAGGAAAAAGTCCGTGGAATAAAAACGTTAAATGAGACGTGCGCAGGCGCGACAGTCGTATACACAAGCGAGTAGTGTATAATACCTTTCGCTTTCTTTTCGTTCTATCATCCCTTCTCTCTCTATTATCACACCACCCCGCCAATAGAATAGAATAATTTATTTGCCAAAAAACATGTGTATACAGGATATTGTTTGTTATTTTATACAGTTTCAACATGTTTCACCAGTTGGTGTGCAAAGTTTTAATTACAAAAAACAGTCAGAATCAAAAAAAAAAACAGAAGGAACAATCAATGCTTAGTATATACTCATGAATTTATTGACAAGCACGTAGCGAATACTCACATTACAGATACATTTTACTCGTGATTAGCCACGCTTATTTTCATATAATTACAAATTGTGTCGATCCTACATTAGCCGAAGGAACTTCGTTCCTATCTGGTGTCCCACGACTCCACATCTTTTTTATCTACAATATTATTTTTTACCTAATGGCGGCGGCTGGTGCTAGTATTACTACTAATTGCATGATAAAAACTAAACATTCAGGTCACTTGTCCCACGTTTCCTTAACACATTAATATAATAGACCTTAAAAACCTCGCTCGATGCTATTCGATGTCTCGTTGTTTTAAAACCTCTCATGATATCACAGTGGCAAAATACTATTTATACGGCTTTGTAGGTGCGCGCCGCTCTGAAATGTTCAGTCCTAAATAAAACTGTACATCTTGTTTAATACTACTAGATACGATAAATTTATTTCCTATTTATCTAGCACCTATGTTTATTTATTATTTGTATTTTATTTTTGAAGTTTCTAAGATTTGTAAAACCAAACAATGGAAATAAATGATTCTGTATCTTGTATCTTGTTGACGGTCTTTAAAGGCTACTGTTCCCGCACTTGGCCAGCGTGGTGAATTAAGGTCTAGATCTCTAGTAATCTCTCTCGTCATGAGAGAAGTACCTGTTTCCCAGAAGTGGGAACGTACTTCGTTACGAATAGGGGTGCTTATAGAGGTAGATAGACTAAATCATTTTTGATTATATTTTGTGCCGTGTTGGCTAAGTGGGAGGACACTCGACCTCTCTTCTCAAGAGAGAAGTCCCTGTGTCCCAGCAGTGAGAACGTTAAGATAAGATAAGATAAATATTCTTCATTGCACACATCATTAAAAACACAAAACAAACAATAAGCACTTAAGACTATGCGACAAATGGTGGTCTTATCCCCAAAGAGCGATCTCTACCAGACAACCTTGAATGAATAATTGTTAATAGGGTGATGATGATGATAGACAAGATAATCGAGATTATATTTTTTAAGTGAAACTTCTTTAGAATCGTTGTGATTTCAGACCGGATCCAACGGAAATACGTCAGGTAAGCCAATCTTAAACGCTAACAAGGTTAAGCAACTTTCCGGAACGCCAGATTACAGTTACTTAGATGGGTGACCGCCCGAACAAAATCTTTTTGCACAGTATTTTTTTTTATTAATCTCATTCTTTTGTCGATTTACTGAAGTTTCACTTCTACCGTGTGTGAATCGCACAGACACCTTTTTTTGTATTTTATTTTGACGTGTCTAAGTTTTGTAAAACCAAACAATGGAAATAAATGATTTTGTATCTTGTATCTTGATATTAACAGATCACAGAGCTGTAGCGATTCCTTCAGCGTGGTGTTTGACGAGGAGGCGCGCAGCTCCGCCGGCACGCTGCGGGAGGCCTGGAGCCCCGGGGCGCCCGGCGACGTCACGCGGCGCCTGCCCGGACCCGCCGCCGACGAGGACTCCTTCGTGGTCTTCACGCACTCGCAAGGAGACGGGAACCTCTCAGGTGATTTGAGAAAACTGCGATAAATCTTGAAATTTAAGAAAAACCTCCGATTCCAATGTCTTTATTTCCTTAAAAGTTAAACACCATAATATTTTGTAATTTGCACGCGATGCGCTTACATTTGATACCCCCTCGAGTAAATTTGCAGGTTTTCGGGTTTCTTTCCCCACTCTAACCCCCTAAACTTTTAAACGGCACAACCGATTTTCATGTTGATACCGACACACATCTTTGACTGTATACCATACATTTACACATGTTTATGCAAATAAATGATCTTTATCTTTATCTTTTTATGAAGCATGTCTAAGAACACTCGCGCCAGACTCACCTTTCATACAAAAAAAAAACTAAATTAAAATCACTTCATGGTATGGAGTCCATACGTTCGAGAGCTATGATGTCCCAGACAGACAGACACACAGACAGACAGACACGTCAAACTTATAACACCCCTCTTTTTTGGTCGGGGGTTAAAAACAAGCTGAAATTAAGATAGATAATTTCTTTAGTGCTCACCAATTCTTACAGACGACCTTGAAAATAACAATCAATAAATAGCCAAATTACTAGTTTAAAAAACATATCCCAACAGTGACTAAACTTTTTTCGGAATTCTTACTGCCTATAAGCCTATAAAGTGAGAATGGTGGTACCGCTACGCAAAATTTTTTTATTTTTTTTTTTATTTTTTATTATTGATAAGCCTTCATTTGACCATAATCTCAACTGATGTAAAGTGATGATGTGGTCTAAGATGGAGCATGAAGGCCTAGAAGATGGCTTCTCCGGGCCACATTACGAAACACGAAAAAATCGCTTTCACGCACTGGCCCAGCCCGGAGGGTGGTGACAAGCCGCGGCCGAAGCCTACCACCAGAGACTGTTCTTAGCACCACCCGGAGGTCACGTGTAAGGATTCAGAGGGTTACCACTTACGGACGTGAACAGACAAAACCTCCAAAACATTAATTTAATCCAAAAATTGTGAAACTTAATTAATTATTATTTTTAAATACCAACCATGATTATTCAACGACATCCCACATGGCATAGTTCGGCATAGGCATATCGAGTGACTTTCATTTTAACCCGACTGCGCAACACAAAGGAGTGGTAATCTGTTTGACAATCTATGTATGTATGTTCCTCTGTACAGTGGGAATGGGAACTATACAGACCAAACGCTTGGGACCGATATCTATGATTGACATGTCCATCGAGTCCTCTTAGGACGGCGAGTTTCACTAGAGACGTGACGTCAGTGAGAATACAACGCGCATCACGCACATTACAAAATTATATGATTTTAATTTTTAAGGGTTTTTTTTAAATTTTTGACTGCCTCGGTGGCGCGGTGGACGAATGTCCGCTTGCAGAGCAAGAGGTAGGTTCGATTCCCGCCGAGGGTAAAATTGTTTGTATGTTCTGCAAGGACTTTTCTCCTTGGTCTGGGTGTTTAATATGTATAGTAAAAATATCTATATATGTATGTATATTATATTAAGTATATCAGATATCTAGTACCCGTAACACAAGCTTAGAGCTTAGCACGGGGCTAGATGTTGTTGTGTAGATTGTCTGGAAATATTTATTTAAATATCAAATATCATCAAAATATCAAGGGAACTGTAGGCGTTGTATCAATAAAACATAGGTTTTGTACCAAAAAGCAATAGCGAGCGGGAAAACGAACGTTCGATTGATGACAATTCCCCTCCCGCGCACCGCACCGACCGTCGCCCCGCGCGCCACAGCATACATTTATTTACGTTTAGAATTACAGAGTTCAAAAAATATTAGGTATGTTTTTACAACGGTTCTTTTAAAATAAACTAAAGAAATATTAATCAAGAATTTAAACTTAAAACTATGAAAAACACTACGCGTCGCTTACACGAACTAAGCTTTTGTAATCGAAGCTTTATTTAACATTAAGTGTGTGTTATTTTGACCCTACAACTGCTGTTTATTGTTACAACTATAGGCAATATAATTTAATTTAAATTTCAGGTAGCCACAGCGTAAATAAAGGCACAAGCGGCCACAACACTAGCTCGGGGTACTCGGAGGCGCGAAACAACTCCCGCGACAAGAGATTGGAGAGAATCAAGGAATGCGATTATAAGACTGAAACCACCACTTCTAACAAGAAAAAGGTAATTTTCTAAATAAAGTATATTATATTTTGTGACAATATGCCTACATCTAACCGTACCCGTATCTATTACAAGGTTACAAAGGCTATATGTTTAACTGAGGCTTGTGTCTCCAATAGCTTTGATATTTTAACTGTTCATCTAGTATACTGAGACTTGATTAATCGCAAAAGCAATCGTTATTTTCTGAGCATTTTCCTCTCCATCCAAAGGTTGTCTGGAAGAAATTGATTTAAGCAATAAGTCCGCCCATTACGCATTTTGTATTTAGCTTTAAATCCATTTTTGTTTTGTTTTATCTTGGTGTGTAATAGAGTTATTATTATTATTATTATTAAAAGCTCAAAAGAGGGACAGCCTTAAAATACTATCAGACTTAATATACTAGTTTTACGAGAATAATGCATTTCTTTGTTTTGTAACATTTTTGCGAATCTTAATGATTTTTAATAAGAGATAAACCTCACTTATTAAGTTAAACTATTTTTACACAGGATCCTGTGAGCGAAGGTGACGGATGTGTCTTAATCATTTTCTGCATACAATTTAAAAACAATTTTGCGAATACTCAACATTATGCCCTCTGAATGACCATACCCAAAAGGAAGCTTTTTAAAATTCATTGCACTGTAACCTAGTTTGCTTGTAGAATTAGGCTGTAACAAATCATCGAGCGGTTCGTTGTTGTCCTACATATACGAATATTCTAGTTTATCACTGGCATAAAGCCGTGTTGGCTAAGTGGGGGCACATTCGACTTGAAATACCAAGGTCGTTGGTTCAAACCCAGCCACGCACATCTGGATTTTTCTTCTTGAAAACATGTGCAGTTTAAAACACGTGCTTTAACGGTGAAGGCAAACGTAGTGAGGGAATCGGCATGTTCTGAGAACTTTAATGAGTTTGAAGGACATGTGACATTCACCAACCCGCACTTCAGCGTGGTGAATTAAGGCCTAATCTCTCTCGCCAAGAGAGAATTCCCTGTGTCCCAGCAGTGGGAACGTTAATAGGGTGATAATTATGATCACTGCCATGCCGTATTAGGTCGGATAGAAGTCTGATTATAATACAATTTTACTTAATTATTTTAAATTACCAAATGACGTAAAGGAACTAAAGGGTAACCTATTTAATAGAAAGTTGTTAAATTTACTCATTGACCTATGTTTTACTCACTAGATGAATATTTAAATTATAAATTCTGACATTGTTTTAGTTAATTATTGTATTATGAAATTGTATTAAGACCGAACTCATTCTTGACATTCCCATGCATGCATTGATTAAATACACCACTATAATTATTAATATTTGTATGCCTATTTGAGGCGCGACATGGCTGGACAAAATTAAGCTAATCACCATTATGTACCTATGTTTGATGCAAATAAAGATTTATTATTTATTATTATTATTTAAAAGGCATGGTGACTACAAAAAAATAGGTATTATGTTAAGTCAGACGGACTTAACGTTAAGTCGGTCGTCCAAAATATAAAGATAGTTAATTAATCTTTTTGTAATTGTCCTCAGAAGGGGCACACGCGGCATTGGTCACTAGACATGGTGGTCAAAGACACCCCCCAGCCCGAAGTGCAGATGTACCTCTACATACAGATGCAGCTGTGTCGCCGGGACAGCTTGCACGACTGGCTCAGAAACAACAGGACCGTGGAGGCTAGAGGCGCTATGGTATGTAGTCTTATAACATGCTCAAGACACCCCTTTATCAAAACACTTTTAGCGCTTATTTGGGTCCGTACATAAAGGATAAAACGGTACACTATTGCTGAGACGAATATTTGAATTTCAATTAATATTAATTTTGTTATGATTCCAATTAATCCAATTTTATTTTTGATTACATGTATGATTTTGATTTTATTATTATTATTTTTTTTTTTCATTTTATTTATTTTTTTTTTGACATTTAGTAATATTTGCACACCTACTTGCGGGTTGAATACAATTGACATCACTGGTTTATAAGATCTTGACATGTTTGTAATACTAATAATGTATTCTGCAAATAAATGATTTGATTTGATTTGACGTCGCTTGCCTGTCGGTCTGTCACCAGGCTCTCAAGAACCGTGATAGCTAGAAAGTTGAAATTTTGAGAGGTGATGTATTCTGTAATAACGAAACATTCAATAAATAAATAATTAAGGGGACTCCCATACAACAAACGTGATTTTTAAAAGTTTAAGCAAAGTTGTCGAAACACTTTAAAAGAGTTTGTATTGACTTTTATTTTTGTTGATGAATCCATCTTTGATTTGCGCCAAAACTGTAAATTTCTTGTACAAATGTACAGGATTTGGCGACACGGCTAATATTTGTGAGGAAAAATCACACTAGATTAACTTCAAGTCACGTCAGATTATCTCATTTGATTCAATCAAACTATTTAAATCCACCACGACACACAAATAACATTGTCATTCTAAATAGTGCTTAGTGCGCACTCGTAATTGACCCCTTTGCGGATACTGCTAGAAAGATACATTACCACCTCAACGATGTTACCTAACTTACTACTCGACACTATTTTATTTTATATACCTCTATTATGTAAAAAAATCATGTGGTCTACGCCTCGCTCTGCTCGGTCACTACTATGTAGGTTATGGCTGAAAATCAGCGTTTGCTCGCCTTGAGCATGTTCCACGCTGAGCCTCGACCATTTGACGTACTGCAGCACACACAATGTACAACTGTTCATTCTTTTGCAACATATATTCTCTGTATTATTTTGTATTTCTTTGTTTTTCTATATCTTTGTGTGTGTGTGTAGTCGGAAATAAATGTTTTTATCATTATTATTATTCTTTTTCAGGTGAAAACCCTCTTCAGCCAAATAGTCTCCGCCGTGGAATACGTCCATTTAGCCGGTCTCATCCACCGCGACCTCAAACCCAGCAACATTCTGTTCGCTTTAGACGGCCGGGTCAAGGTGGGCGACTTTGGCCTCGTCACGGCTATGGGGGACACTTCTAGCGACGGCGAGCGCGCGGACGAGGTGTATAACCATCGGCACACGTATAAAGTCGGTGAGTGTTGTTATGCCGGGTCAAGGTGGGCGACTTTGGCCTCGTCACGGCTATGGGGGACACTTCTAGCGACGGCGAGCGCGCGGACGAGGTGTATAACCATCGGCACACGTATAAAGTCGGTGAGTGTTGTTATGCCGGGTCAAGGTGGGCGACTTTGGCCTCGTCACGGCTATGGGGGACACTTCTAGCGACGGCGAGCGCGCGGACGAGGTGTATAACCATCGGCACACGTATAAAGTCGGTGAGTGTTGTTATGCCGGGTCAAGGTGGGCGACTTTGGCCTCGTCACGGCTATGGGGGACACTTCTAGCGACGGCGAGCGCGCGGACGAGGTGTATAACCATCGGCACACGTATAAAGTCGGTGAGTGTTGTTATGCCGGGTCAAGGTGGGCGACTTTTTAAAACTTGTCTATGTATACTAATTGATATTGTGTAATATTGATGAATTACGTATTTAAAAAAAATATATGTCATGAATGAGTGACTTAACTGTATGCTGTAACTGTTTCTTAGTATGTTATTGTTAATTTAATGAAAGTACATGAATTATTACTTTATAAAAATATGACGTACCTTGAATAACACTCACTGTTATTATATGGTTAATAATTAAAGAAATCTATAGATAGATAATTGTAATGGTTACCTATGCGCAGCTATCCCCACTCTACTTATACAAGTACATAAATATTCTTAAATCAGCACAATAAATTACGAAATTAATCAAATCAACTGCAACTATCAAACTGTAGTGTAGTAAAAAGGCTGTAGTTATTTAGTTCTGTTTCTGTCCTACAGGTACCCACTTATACATGTCCCCGGAACAGCTGCAAGGCCGCCCGTACAGCTACAAAGTGGACATATACTCGCTGGGGCTGATCCTGTTCGAGCTGCTGCAGCCGTTCGGCACGGAGGCCGAGCGCGTGGCCTGCCTGAGGAACGTCCGCGCGCACATGTTCCCCGACACCTTCCACCAGGAGTACCCCAGTGAGGTGAGTGACCTTTCTCCTCCAGGGGACCTTAGAACCGTATTAGGGCCGTATAGGAGCCGGCCAAGGGAAATTCTATAGGAGATTGGTAGCCTATTCTTCTTGGAATACAGGACTAAGTACTGAGTATTAGCAAACATCGGCAAAAGCGTCTTCCCTTCACCCGCTTGACCAGTCAAGTACAAGGTTTTACAAACCGTTGCGGACACTTATTTTTTATGCTTGATAAGCCTTCATTTGACCACAATCTCACCTGATGTAAAGTGACGATGTGGTCTCAGATGGGGCATGAAGACCTAGAAGGATGATTGTAAGAATAATGACCCATCTCCTGCCGCGGACGTTGTAGGACCCCGCCGAGGGAAACTCGCCAGAAGACTGTATTAAAATACAGATTATCGGTTAAATCAATAAGTGACAACGCCAAAAGATTGACAGTGGCGTCTTCTTGAGAGACTCAATACTGCGCTTTCCATCCCGCGAGCGAAACGTAGCGAATATAGGTAAACATATTTGATTCGACGAGGGAGGTCAACATTAAAAACACACGGCGAGAAATGACGAAGAGACTAGTAGCTAACAGCTGTAAAGTAGACATTTTCGCTGGGGTTTTTTGTTCAAGACGTTTGAGCTTGATCCTCACAGTTTTCCAGATATTTCTGTTGGAAGCGGTTTTATCAAGTCATTAGTCACTCTAGCGCAAAGTCTAAAAGAAGATAGGCTACATTAGTCGCGGGCCCACCTGAACCTTATTACTAGGGCTTCGCACGGGTAATTATTCAAATATCATCCTTGGACTTCTACGAACATAAAAAAAGAGCCAAATTGGCCCTGGCTCGAGTTATGCGCTTACCATACACATTATTAGCCCCTCTAATGAATCATCATCCTATTAACGGTCCCACTGCTGGGACACAGGGACTTCTCTCTTGGCGAAAGATAAGGCCTTAATTCACCACGCTGGCCAAATGCGGGTTGGTGAATGTCACATGTCCTTCAAACACCTTAAAGTTGTCAGAACATGCCGGATTCCTCACGATGTTTGCCTTCGCCGTTAAGCACGTGTTTTAAAGCGCACCTACATTTGTCAAGAAGAAATAATCCCGAGGTGCGTGGCGGGGTTTGAACCCACGACCTTCGGAATGAGAGTCGAGTGATCCCACTTAGCCAACACGGCTTTTCTTCGGTAGTATAGTGGTAAGTACCTGTCCCTCTTATTGGTCATACATTCCTATCGCGTTAACTTAAAATGTTTCCATTTCAGACCAAAGTGCTGAAAATAATGCTAAACGAAGACCCCTCCCTGCGTCCCACGGCCAGCGGCGTGAAGGCGCGCGCGCCGCTGTACGAGCAAACCGACGAAAAGTACCACTTCATGCTGCCAGCTTTAGCCGCCGGTTAACAAATCAAATCAAGTCAAGTCTAAACATTTATTTGACTGCCTCAGTGCCGTGGTGGGCAAAAGTCAAAACGTTTATTTCCTTAGAAGCACATAGCCTACATGGACAAGTCAACTTAAAATTAATAAAACTAAATTGCTTAAATAACAAATATCAAGGAAATAACATTGTCTTGACAGTTCGCATCAATGTTTTATACTGAGTTGAGAAGCGAATAGAACAACACAGCTTTATCAGTTATTACAATTTTGTGGTTATTACAATTTTGGAGTTTTGGCAGAGGTCTGCTTGCGGTACAAGATGCAGCAGCTTCGATTCCCGCCAAGGGGTCAAGTGTTTGTATGTTCTGCAAGCACTTTCCTTGGTCTGGGTGTTTAATATGTATAATTAAAAATATATCTATCTATGTAAGTTTATCAGATGTCTAGTACCAGTAACACAAGCTTAGAGCTTACCACGTGGCTAGATGTTGTTGTGTGGATTGTCCGAAAATATTAACTATTTCCTTAGAAGCACAGGGCATACATGGCCTTGTATACAGGTTAACTAAAATTAATAAAACGAAATTGTTTAAACAAAAATTATCTAGGAAATAACATTGTGTATCTCATTTAGTATCATAATAATAATCTGAAACAGTGGTTAAAGATTTTATTTAACTTTTTAAACTTCTTCCCGGGTTCTAACTTATTAAATCAACTGATATGAGGCTAAACATGACCTAGCTATTAGGCTAATGAAATAAATGCCTTTATAAAAAAAAGGTCTCCAAATTGAAATGTTGTAGAACAAAATATGTTTGCCTGGTGGATGCTATTCACACACTTTCCGCTATATATACCAATTTTGAAACACCTTGTATATTATATTTGTGATTTCTACCCAGTGAATATGCATATTACGTTTTAGTGATTAGATTTAATCGCTTTCAATAAATTAATAACTTATTGAAAACGATTGATTTTTTGTAATTTCATGAAATTATTTTAAATAGCTGGTAGCCGTATTTTTTTTCATGGTTTATGAATAAATTTATCTTATACTTTCAAGAAAGCAATAAGTATTTTAAGTGCTTTTCGTTAATAGGTTTTTTCTAATACAAATAGCTATCGAGGTAGTTGTATAAATAAATAGTTTTTTAGACTTAAGTATTAAATGTATTAAATAATGGCCAAATAAAATGTTGCTTGTTATATCCAAAAATCATGTAATGACGTGTGAAAATGAAAGTGAACCCTTTTTTTGTTTAGGTTAACAGCAATTAATTTAATTACTAAAATAACTACTACCATACTACTAATGTGAAAATAAAATAAATTTGAAAGTCCATCTCAATACTCATACTTCATCTGTACAGTTTTTACACAAAAAAAAATATTTAAAAAATTACATTTTTTTTTAAAGATATAAAAGATGCAGTGAGACCGGCAACCTATCCAAGTACTTGCTGCGAGAATCAGACTGACGACGAAATCTCTGAGTAAGACGTAAGCAAGTACTTGGATAGGCTGCCGGTCTCACTGCATCTTTTATCTCTTTAAAAAAAATGTAATTTTTTAAACATTTTTTTTGCTTGCCCTTTTGCTGTTTGGGTACGGAGTCCTAAAATATCAACATGTTCAGTCCAAATTTGACATCCAAATACTATCTAATAATTCACGCTCTCTTATTTTACAACCTGTGAATAAATTTTCTGCCTTATTATTTATAAGGTTGTGTTTTCCATATAATTTATTGTAATGAAATTCCTCATTGTAGAATTATTTTGGGCTGTTATTGTCAATCAGTTTAGTAAAGTCCCATCTAAGTTCCGTTTGAGACGCAAAATGGCGTTCAATTGAGTAACATCTTTTTCACTTTATAATATGATTTAACTCGACACTGGCAAATTGTCGCTTCAAGCGCAAAGTCCAATTGCAAGAAACTGAAGTTCTGTTTTTCACATAACAGTCACTTTGGGTTTTCCACTGTCACATATATGTGATATATCTATCACATATATATATATAAATAAAATTACTTACTAACATGTTAAAATATCCAATAAATGTTTATATCACAATTTGTAGGTACCTCCTTAAATCAATTAGATTCCTTAAATGTAGTTAAAATCACATTTACTTATCTATAGTGATTATTATGTGCCTTTATGAAGCCTAGCTCTTACATTTCTAAGCAAATTATTGTTCTTTTAATTAGTTATACATATTGTAAACATATGCAGCTAAGAATGCATCTGGAATACGGTTTTATTGGAATAAGGACTTGTTTGACCATCTCAAAAATATAGAGCTATTTCGCTCACATGTGAAAAAGCGAGATAGCTCTTAACATAACTGACCATTGCTTATTTAACTCTGTTTTAGTGAAATTAGCCCACTGGCTTGTTCCACCGCACCGTCTCTAAGTCAAATTAGTATTCTTTTAACTTTTGAAACTATCACGGTTATCAATACTATTGAGATGTATATACTCAGAGTTGGTTCGACGGTGATCATGGCGCATGTAACAGTGCCGAAATATAGGGAAACTCGAAATACTTTTTGATGTGTGGTCTAAGATGGGGCATGAAGACCTAGAAGGTAGATAGGCTTCTCCGGGCCACATTACGAAACACGAAAAAATCGCTTCACGCACTGGCCCAGCCCGGAGGGTGTCTAATACTAGCCGCGGCCGAAGCCTACAATTGTTGCCTACAAGAGACTGTTCTTAGCCCCACCCGGAGGTCACGTATGTAAGGATTCAGAGGGTTACCACTTAAACCTTCAAAGACAATCAATGATGCTAAATATCCCGTTATAAATCTTTGTGAGTTAACTTGATAGTTCTAAAACCCACACCCATTGGCTATTTTATCCGTAGATTGTGAAACTAAGCAATGGTTAATTATGACAAAAATACTTGTTAATGATAAGTTATATCGTTATATTAAGAAAGCAAAATATATCTTGTGCCGACCCCACGTAATGTGGGATAAGGGCAGAAAGCTGATTAGTTATGTCAACTTCAACTATCTCGCTTTGTCGCATGTGACTGGGCGAAATAGCTCTATATTTTAACCATTATTAGTTTTAATTTACTCGGAGATGGTGAAACAGGCTGTTAGATTATTGTATACTCCTGTAGCGGTGATCGGACACATTCGTTGATATTGGTCGTAGCGTAGCTGTAGGATGGAATTGACAATATGAAATACTATTGATCCTAAGGGGAGGCTTTAACATATTATTCCGTCTGCTAAGACACAATAAAACAATTGTTTGGCTTTTGTTGATGGAATACAGTATATAAGTATCGTTGTATTCAATAAAATTGCGTTTTAAGGTACTGTAAGTACAGTTTTGGAGTCATTCTGTGGTAAGAGAATAAAATAATGTAAATCAACTTGTCTTTTATTTATGTATCGACGATAAAGAGTTGCTCTTTCTGCGCGTCGGTACCAAATTCTTGGCCTTGCAGTGTAGTTTGTTTTTTTTAACCCCCGACAAAAAAAAGAGGGGTGTTATAAGTTTGACGTGTCTGCCTGTCTGTGTGTCTGTCTGTGTCTGTCTGTTCCACCATAGCTCCCGAAAGGATGGAGCGATTTCAATTTAGTTTTTTTGTATGAAAGGTGAGTTTGGCCCGGGTGTTCTTACACATGTTTCATGAAAATCGGTTGTGCCGTTTACAAGTTATGGGGGTGAAAGTGGGGAAGTAAAACAGAAAATATGCAAATATACTAGTGTGGGGTATCAAATGAAAGCGCATCGCGTCCACATTACATAATATTATGTTGTTTTACATTAAAGGAAATGAAGGCATTGGAATCGGGGGTTTTTCTTAAATTTTAAATTTAGATTTATATTTACAAAAAACTATAAAAGGCTTTGTCGCTGAGCGACCACATCGCCTTATCGGGAAACAAACTTAGAATATAATAAAAACAAAACCATACCTACACTACTAATAACAATAAAAGAAAACTATTCCCTACGAAAGTATTTATATTGCAGTGTAGTTATATCGCCAAAAGTAGCTGACTAGCTACCTGTACTAACACTGCAACTGTGTGTGATATAACTAACACTGCAAGGCGAGACCGCCGTAACAGACGAAGATGAACCAAGAAATGGACACTTTATTTTATAAGATTTATATTTTATGTATGTTAGTCTGTAAGGTATATGTTTATATGGACCTTAGAGGCCTGAAATAAATGGTTTATTATTATTATAACCAACTACGTACTAATTTACTCTTAAAACGAAGTGATACTATCCCTAGCTATTTACTTTTATTCAATATAGATAAGCCTTCATTTGACCACAATCTCACCTGATGTAAAGTGACGATGTGGTCTAAGATGGAGCATGAAGACCTAGAAGATAGATGGCTTCTCCGGACCACATTACGAAACACGAAAAAATCTGGCACTGGCCCAGCCCGGAGGGTGGTGACAAGCCACGGCCGAAGCCAGAGACTGTTCTTAGCACCATCCGGGAAACTTTATGGGAAATAAGCTTTATTATGCCACAGCGGAAAAACGTATTTTTCCTAAAGCGTATCTCGATAAATGTGAGCTATCTATCACTGAAAGAATGTTTCAAAGCGGATCAGCGGTTCCTGAGATGAGCGTGTTCAAACAAACTAACTCCAGCTTCATAATATTAGTCATCATCATCATCATCATCACCCTATTAACGTTCCCACTGCTGGGACACAGGGACTTCTCTCTTGACGAGAGAGTTTAGGCCTTAATTCACCACGCTGGCCAAGTGCGGGTTGGTGAATGTCACATGTCCTTCATACTCTTTAAAGTTCTCAGAACATGCCGGTTTCCTCACGATGTTTGCCTTCGCCGTTAAAGCACGTGTTTACAGCGCACATACATTTCTCAAGAAAAATCCAGAGGTACGAGGCGGGGTTTGAACCTACGACCTTCGGAATGAAAGTCGAGTGTCCTCCCACTTAGCCAACACGGCTTTTTCGGCATAATATTAGTATGGAGTATGGATTACAAAAATTGTTTGGGATATAATAAAGAAAACTCGGCCCAAATACCGTCGATGGGCTTAAAGCGGGTAGTTCTCACTACGAGAATAAAAATACTGCTTCCAGTAACAACAAACTTTAATATAAATTATTATCACATTATAAAATATTACACGGGTATATTTAAATAATACTTACAGTACATTTAATACTTATTCAAATTTACAACAAAAATGAGCTAGCAAGTGAATTGTAGAAACGAAGCTATAACGAATTTCTATATTAACCACGTCAAAGTTAGATCTATTATACAGTACAGGCTCAGGTAATTACAAAACTAATTCTCAGCGTGAGCGTGATATACCTTCATATAAAAAATTTAATTAATGTCCGAAAACTCATAAAATCTATCATACGAAGTTTAGAAAAACAAAGGCATAACTCGTAGTTGTAAGTGTAGAAGAAATTGAAGCGATGACGTAGTGGCGAGGTTGGTTTAGCGGTCAGAACGTCCATGCGTATAATGGAAGACGTGGGTTTGAGTTCCGCATCTGGTAAGCTACGTTACTTCGTCTTAATTTTTTCTACACAAATCTAGAAATTCTAGAATATTTAGTGAAACGATTGTATTCGGCTTAAAAAATCAAACACAACCGCATCGTCACTTTACATCAATTGAGATTATGGTATATTGAAGGCTTATCTATCATTAAAAAATACTATTCTATTTACAATCCAAAGTGTATCTATATGGTGTGATGTTCAGATCCTTAGCCTAGAATTATTGGTCAATTTCATGTCAAACATACTTAATATCTAGAAAACATATTCAAGTTAAATATCACAAGAAACTCCGCGAGAGAATTTAGTAATAGCTATATATTTTTAGGAATCGCAAACAAGGAACGAATTTATGTTAATCAGCTTAACATTAGTTTCATGACAGAAAAGCATTAAGTAGTAAATTTTAGTTCAGCTTGAATCATAATTTAAGAGCTACGTAGGTCTTCCTTAGGTTATCAATTTATTATATAAGCCTTATTTTTCTTACAATGTTACTTGATTTGATTTTCATTTAATATTGACAATTATTATTGTCAGTCCTATCACAAAAACATAAACACGTCTCAGAGACGTGTTCAAAAGTTGCTTAAAAATATCTATGGATCACTTTGAACACGGGTTTTTGTTTTTGTGATAAGGCATTGTATATTTAGGTATATGTCAAGTTCTCAAGAAAAAAAAAACAGTTTATTTCAATGTGGGCAGAGACTTAGGAAAACAAGGTCAAAGTAAAAAAAGTTTCTGTAACAAAATGTTGCCATTGACTCGGCAAAAGTAATTGACTTATTGGCCCCAACTGTTATTGGCCGTCGCGGGCAGGCATTGATTGTAACTTGAAAGCAGGAAGTATCAATTTAATCCAAGAAATCCAAACTGAGAGTTGTTCTCAGCAGGTCTAGCGCCCAGTTACACACAAACATTGTACCAGAAAACTGTCACACTGTTTATAAAGTAACAAACCTACTTCATGCTACCAAACTTGGATGATTCAAATTAAATGGAACCATTTTCGTGAAAGGCTAGTGTCCCTTCCGGACATCAAATAAAAATGTTTATAGCGAACAAAGCTATTAGTTAACAAACATAAAAATATACAGAAGCGTCAGTTTATTAAATATACATATATTAATAGTTTTAATATGAGCACTTATAATAAACCCATTGCCCAGCATTGGGATTTTGTTTACATTATATTATTAGGTCCATTATTTTAACGTCAGATTTACTCAATTCCGACAATTTTATGTCAAGTTTACACCTTCTATTGAATGAATACGTATAACGTCATTATAATCTTAAAACTAAATGATATACAAAGCTCGTGTCAAGCTACCAAAACTATCACATCAAAAACCAGCGTCAACTCTTCCCAAAGTTATGACTCGTGTAGTTGTTCTTTAAGAAATCCGGTGTTTTACCTTCCTTCACAGTTCGCAACGCTTGGAGCACTCTCGCTGTGTCCAGTTCACTTTCGGACGCCTTTTCATTATCCAAGCAAATCTCCCCCATCCTGCCATTAAACTGCTCTATGACGTTAACCCTGTAGTCTATAGTCGACGCGACTGGATTCGCAGTAAGGCAAAGAAATTCCAAATAAGGCAGCTTGCAAATATGCTGTACTTCCTCAACGTCCTCAACTAAATTGCAGCCTAAATCTAAGCTCTGCAATGAGAATAATCTTGAGAAACCTTGTAAGGAGGAAACTTTGTTTTGCGATAGGTTTATCTTCACGATATTGCCGATTTTCGCATGCCAGTTCTCGCAGATTGAGAAGTTGTTCAAGCCCAGGTTTAATACCCGCAGCTCGTGGAGACACGAGATGTCACACAGTTCTGTGAGGCGGTTGGAGGAGAGACTCAGCGTTTTGAGGCCGGGGACGAGTTTGATGGCCCAGTCTATGTTCTCGATGTTGTTGCTCACGAAATTCACTTGGGTAAGCTTCTTCCATTTCTGAAATAAACAATTTCCTTTTTATTGGTGACTATCAGAACCAGAAATGCGTCGCTAACTGGTCACACCTTTCCATAGGGGTTTTGTAAGGGGTAACATGTAACTGACGCACACTGTACATCATCATCATTCTCCTGCCCTTATCCCACATTACGTGGGGTCGGCACAACATGTTTTTTCCTTCCATTTTCCTCTGTCACTCGTCAGTCAACACTCACTCCTTTCTTACACATGCCATACTGTGAGTACATATGGCTAATTAATTAAATCCTTGAAAAATTAAAAAGAACGTAGTGCCTTAGTCTCTGATCTTTCTTTCAGCTTGTTTGGACTTTATGTAACTTCACTCTCATTTTTGGTCTAAATTGACCGGACTATTCATAATAATGATGAAAATACCTGGCGGAGCCTACTATTATGACAAATTTTCTTATCTATACTTATAATTATAAATATGTTACGTTATAAATATGTGAACTTGTGAGAATGTTTGTGACGTTGTAGGGAGTAATCTTCGGATCTACTAAACAGATTTGAAAAATTCCTTCAGTTCCAGATAGAGCATTTATTATAGTAGTAGCTTGACGTGGGTAAAAACGTTGTTCCCGCGGAAAAATCCATAAAACACGGGCCAAGAAAAATGCCAATCCATAAAACAAGATAAAAAACAATTGTGGTAATTCTGTTATTCAGTTGCCAGCTAAATTATAAATGAGAACTTAAGATAATTAGTTTCGCTTTCACGCATATTACAATGGCTTAGTGAGTTAAACGAGGACTGTTTAACATGTTTACTTTTTGTATGTGTTTATTTTCTTCTAATAAAGTTATGTGTTAAAGTGAGTCGGGAGGAGCCTGCCTAGCCTACCGCATGCGTGAGGAAAAGGGATGCCAGACAGGCAGGCGCCGGCCGTTACGAGTTTCGTGACAAACCGTTTCACTCTCCCCATAAGAAATTATCAATTCAACAAATCATCCATCACAGCTGAGCGACATTGCAATAGAAATATCTATTGCAATTAAAAAAAACTTTTTTTTATTGAAAATCTGTAGAATAGAATGGAAAATACTTTATTAAACACCAAACAAAGATACAATACAATAAGAAATTAAAACTAAACCTAGAGTACCTAATGGGCAGTTTTATTGCTTAAAGCAATTTCTTCCAGAAAACCGTCTCTGGAGTGTATAAACTGAACATGGAGCGGAACCCTATGTGTTGTATACTTATTTTTTTTCTGTAGGGTTGCTAATTTACGAGATACATTGCAAAAATCCTTGGTAACAGAGTTCTTAAATGTACTATTACGTTTGTACGTAAGATATATATTTGTGCGAGTATAATACTATGTCACAGATGACCTAATTAGAAACAGGTTTGATAACGTGTTATCAGTAACACGTGCCTAGGGTCGCGGCCATACATACGGACATATATATATACTGATAGTGGAATGCATAATGTTATATTACAATTTGCGCTTTCGCGAAATGAAATCTCACATTTAAGAAGCCAAAATAGTTATTCTATTATTCCGGACGAGAATAAATCCAACAAATTAAAAACTTTAAAAAAGTGTTGAATTAATCACGACTTTCTTATTTTAATAATGTTAAAATCGTAAAACATGCTCCAGCCGTTCTCGTGTTGAAATAAACTCGACTTTGTCGTTTAAATTATGTTTTTTATCCTAGCTAATACTTGTTTCCTTGCATTCTAGGAAGTACGATAAAGGTGAATCACTTATTCCATTCAGTTGAGTTCTGTCATGAATGTTGATAATGAAATAAATTAAGTATAATTTGCTATTCAATGGTATTGGAATCCAACTGAGGAAATCGTATATTGTTTGCGAATCCGCTGCTAAAAGCCGAGATTTTGCTACAATTGAGCATAAATAAAATACATTCAATTTAATGTCACTTGCTTATTATATTGCATAGGTATTTTAATCTTACGTTTCTTAAGTTGGCTACGTTATTTCTTCTTAATTTTTTCAACACAAATTAAGAATATTATTTTAATCTTCTTATAATTTTTCATAGTCAAGTGACTTCTCAGTTCAGGGTTATAGTCTCTAAAAAATAATTTCTAAGCCCTCATACCATAAATTGTGTAAAAAATTTACTCAACATAAGCTACATAAATGAAACTAGTGGCCCGCCCGGATTCGCACGGGTTTTTATTCAATTTTTATTCCCGGCAATTATTCTAATATTATTTAAAATTTGACACTGCGATGGTAGCGCCGTCTGTCGGATCCAATGTAAAACATTCCAAAATCAACAACTACTAATTAACTGAAAATTAATTAAAAAAACATTGTCCAGCGGACAAAATTGTGAATCTAAACCATTCCCAGATCCCCTTGAACACACACAAAAAATTTCATCAAAATCGGTCCAGTCGTTTGAGAGAAGTTCAATGACATACACACTCACAGAAGAATTATATATATAAAGATAAGGAAAAATCATGGAATGAAGCTCATAATGTTAATACATTATGAGCTTCAGAATATCCTAAGGTTGACTGGAAGAGATCACTCATAAGCGATAAGGTTGCCCTTTGTACTTCCTCATATGTGATTTTGTAACTATTGTTTTGTGTTGGTGTACAGTAAAGTGTGTTTGTATTGTAATATCGGTAAACTCGCAAACCGTTAAAGTATGATGAACTAGTAGTGCCCCGCGATGTTACCCGCGTTATAATGTATTTTCCCGTAAAAGTAGCCTCTGTCCTTTCTCAGGCTATAGAGAACCTGTCTACCAAATTTCATTTAAATCGGTTCAGTACTATTTTGCGTGAAATAGGAACAGACAGACCTACAGAGCGACAATCGCATTTATAATATTAGTTCACGTTACTCAACATGCGACGTGAAGACCTCCGCACGATGGTTGAAGTCATTACTGGTCACTGTGAGTTCAATCATCATCTTCACAAGACCGGAGCTACAGACAGCAGTCTGTGTCGCGGCTGCTTTGAGGAAGAGGAGACGGTGGAACATGTAGTGATCCACTGCAAAGCCACAGAAGAGATAAGAAAGGAGACGGGGTTGAGGCGTCTCATGGACGCGAAGACCCCATCTACATCCGCAGACTTGCTCAAACAACTAGTTACAACACCGAAAGTCCTACTCCGCTACATCAGGGAGTTGGGCTGGTTGGGGCCTGGTTAGGCAGGGGGATAATGCACAAAACACTCCCAGGCGAGATTTCAGTGCAGATCTCAGTTCCTCCACTTAGAATTAGATTTAGTATGGATGATGGGTTTCTTACCACGGTGTCTGCGATACTCGACGGTTCTTTATGCACTATGTCCACAAGAAGGAACTCATTCAAGGAACTGACACTGGCTATCAGCACGGACAAGCTCACCAATGTGTCGCGTAAAGGTCCTGCAAATAAATATATTTTAATACATTCCTAATACTATTACTAATACCTAGGGGACGTCCGACAACTAGACGGAGGGAGTACTTGGTAATGGCCGCAGTTTCACAGTGGATGCAGGAATCCTCCAACCGAAACCGCCCGACTTAAACCTACCCCATAGAGTTCTAGTTATATGTGAGTGTTGTGAAGTCACATTATGATAAGATAATCCTTATTTGTGAATAGCAACGCGGAAGACAGCTATTTTGTACAATATGTGTTGTTTTTTTTAATCATTGTATTAAAATGTTCGTGTATTTATAATATTATCTATAACTTTTTAAACTATCATGGTTTTTAACAATATTATGAGTTAAAACGGGTCTTGTCTTGTAGTGTGTCGTGATCGAGTTGCGTTCGAGAATGAAACAAGTGGTAGTAAGTAGCAATAAATAAAAGACTCAGAAAGAGGTAGACCGTATCGTTTGTAAATAACCGTCTGCCCAAATCGCAAAGACTAAGACAATTCAGTTGTTTCTGTGATCATGGCGCTTGCAACAGCGTCGAAATATCGGAAAACTCAAAAACCGTCAAATCATGGTATGTCTATGTCATATTAATGTGTGTTGTTTTCTGTGTTGTATCTGTTGTATCAAATAAATGTATATTCTATTCTATTATCTACGAGATAAGTCTAGGTCCAGGATTGAGCGAGCTGTAGGACACAGCTGAAATGATGAATGCCAAACTGTTTTCGTCAATCACTTCCTAGTGAGTATAAGTTGAAGTCCTTTGCGTCTTTCCCACGCGCCTGTTTGAATGTTTGCTATAAACTAAATACTGATTTCAGTATTACATTGTGATTAAAAAAGCTTTATGGTAAAAAAAATAATTTTGCTATTGTTTGAACATACGTTCAATAATCTTTAAAATTAGAGCGGAAAAAAATTCATTTTTAATCGACTTCATTGGTTTACGAGTAGTAGTAAAAAAAGAAAAGAAAGAAATTGAAGTATAGGTTTCTGACGAGCAAAACTGCTATGCTCTAATCTAATCTTGTTCATATCAATCAAGAGTTTCAAGAGAAACGGAAACCAATAAATTAATGCACTACCTATCATCATCATCATCATTTCAGTCGTAGGACGTCCACTTCTGGACATAGGCTGGCGTCCAAGACTTCCAGTGACTTCGGTCAGTAGCAGCTTGTAACCATCGCGAGCCCGCTACCTTCACCAGGTCGTCCATCATGTAGCATAAAATGTCATTGAATTACAATAACTCACCAACACTCTGGATACAGGCCATGGGTACTCCTATAATCTTCAAATGGGCTAGTGATTTGAACGGCACGAGATCGAACGGCAGGTCATTGGGGACCACAGAACTGGTGCCAAGCTTGTCATAGCTGCCTTCGATGGTGAGCGCGCTGATCTGCGAGCAGTAGTCTAACACGTGACTGAAGTCGCACATCTTGTCTGTTCTCTCCGTGGGCGGGCAGGGCAGCTTGAGGCGTTCACTTATTGCGTGGAGCTGTGGACAAGGATTCCATTTAAATCCGGTATTTTGTGTTTGTTTTGGGACTGTGTGTTTGTTATTATTAGGGTCCTGTTATACAGCGAGTGGTCAAAGGTTTCGCATTCAGTTTGGTTTGTGTTATAAAATTATGCATGCAATAAATAATTATTGTTATTGATTTTAATTAGTTTGATTATCATAGAATTGCAATTTTCAGGTGTACATGAGCCTAAGCCAAGTGCGCACAGATGTTGATAGATTGCTTATAAATAAAGGATCTATTGTCAGATTAGAGGAGTTTTCGAACTTTTCGCTACATATTCTACAGCTAATCTTTTGCAACAAAGCATTGGTAGGTATGTCTTGGTAGCTCGAGTTTTTCTAGTGAATGGAATAATATCTTTGAAATTACTCCAGTTCTTCTGCTTATCGTAACATTCTGTAGTTCCTATATTCTAGTTATTTCATTTTCAGATCTATATATTTTGCAAGTTTGCTCCATAAATGACATCATAGGAAGAAGAAGCTACTGGGCTTCCCTATCCTGAAAATCCTGCAGAACTACCAAAACATCTGCTCATAGTTTCAAGAACTGATTGCAGATACAAATGGAAAATAAAAAAAAATAAAAATATTTTGCAAGCTAGGGGCGGCTATGTCAATGAGTAATGCTATTATTATATTTTGGGGCCTCACAAAACTCTGTAGGTTAAATATAACAGCTCTTAATTAAATAACCAAAGTACCTACCTGATAGACCACCCATCTTATACAGTGTTTTTGAGTTTTATCTCATATCAGTCATAAAATCAAGTGCATTAATGTGTCCATGATAACACTGTGGAATGATTAATCATCAGTGTGTAACTAAGAACTGTAATACAATGTCAACAAAAATTTTACTATATGCTTCAGTAGGTATGACTAATTTTTGAAACAAAGAAATAGCTATACATTACAAATTGAAGACTGCTATTGGAAAACCTATTAAATCAACAGTTTTAATGTTAAATTGAAAACAAAATAAAAATCAAACAGGTTTGACTGGTGATGCGATGTCTTATTCATCTCATTCTATACTGCTTTTTAAAGTTTATACCTAAATTCTAGAGGTAAATAAAATCACTGTATAATATAGGTTGAAAGGAGAAAATATTGTTTTGTAACTATAAGACTTCAAGTGTTTCTAAATATTTTTGGTATAGACAGATTTTTCAATGAATTTAGAAATATAGACTTATAGGATAAGGTTTAAGTTACTTACCTCCAATGGAGTAAAAGTATGTGGGTTCTCGTTTTGAAGTAACATGTCTCCTTCTAAAAACAACTTCTTTGCCAAATCCTGCAGCAGGAAGTATATATCATACAAATGGAAGTCCAGGAAGTGCGCAAATTCCGTCGGCATCGTCAGCTTCAAGTAATTGAATACATTAGTCAAATAATCGTTCAAAGCTTCGCGCCGCTTCTCTATAAACTTTGGTGTCTTGTTTCGTATTACTTTCTTAGGCGGAAGCAGTTCTTTAGCGACTCCATGGTCCGCGACTAGACGGTCGTGAAGCTCTACAAAATTGCTGTACCGATGATACACATCCCACTGCACAGAACCCACGGTAACTGTAATTTTGTAATACGTAACGCCGTCCTTCGTCGTGGCCTCGTCTACTCTTGCAGAGCTGTTGTCCCGGTTATTTAGGAAGGAAGACATGGTCTTACAAGTTCACTTCAACTCTAAAGTTATAATTTCAAGTATTAACAAAACTATAACAAACTATAATACAACTGCATTTTCCATGGCAAAACATCCATTCACAACAGAGAGTATTTAATCACTACCAGAGACTACGTTTATTCACAACAAAATATTTTTGCGTTGCGACTGTCCCGTCCCACTTGTCAAGTCAAGTTCTTAGTAGGTGGCGTTTCGCTCGCTTTTTGCAACGACTCTGCCAATGTCAACGTAACAAAGTGTCATCAAATAGCTTTATTAAATTATTACTGTGAATTTGATCGGTTTTTATGAATATAAATCAAATTGATTTAAAAAAAATAAACTAACTAATCTAAACAAATAAATTAACTATATACTTTTAAAACTAATTATAATTAAGGAAAGTTAAACAAACATCATGAACATGAACAAAAACTAAACTTACTATATTACATAATCTACTACATATTATAATTTTATATTATTAACTTTTACAAATTTACATATATTATAAATCATTACATGTGAAGTGAGAGAAAGCAATGTCTTAATAGAGGTAGGACGAGGAATATTAGGAGGCAAGATATCATACAATGAGTAATTAAGATTCGGACAGTTAAAGAAAATATGGTCAACAGTACCTTCATCAAGTCCACATTCACACATTGAATGATTCCGAATCCTTAATTTCGCCAGAAACACCGGTGTACATGCAAACCCTAATCTAATTCGACAAACAGTGGACGTTACAAATTTGCTAAATTTGCGTAGTTTGAAGAACCATGGAACTATAGGAATATCTGGTTGAATATCTGAATAATATTTCCCTTTAATACGCTTTGAGGTATTCCACACATCCGTCCAAGATTTGTGAAGAGACACTTTAGGAAGAAGGCATAAATCATGACAATAAGTTTGAAAACGCTCATGAGATCCTATCTGAATCGCTTCTTTTGCAGAAACATCAGCCGTCTCATTACCTAGGATTCCTGAGTGGCCAGGTATCCAGGCAAGTACAACGTTAATGCCCCTTTTGTCACATTCGTACAGTGCTTGTTTAATTTCTAAAATAATTGGAAGGCGAAAACTGGATTTAAAAGGATTAGAAATAATAGATTGCAAACAACTCTTTGAATCAGAGAAAATAATTGATTTATCCAAATTGTGTGATGTGATAAAAAGAATAGCTTCTAAAATAGCAACAGCCTCCCCAGTAAACACGGATGAAGAAGAGGGACACTTAAAGCTCAGTGTAATGTTAGTGAAAGGGAGCCACACGGCAGCCCCAACTTCACAATCGTCAGATAGTTTAGAAGCATCGGTGAATATGGTTGACCATCCACTAAATTTTAGGTTAAGTTCAGAATTAAAGGATTGTTGAGCACTAACACATTTTTTATCTATGCCAAAGTTTAAAATTACATTAGGATTAAAAATAAGAGCATCGTATGGAATAAGATAAAGTGGGTTTGATGGGTACTGTTTGACAGGAATTTGGAGATTACAGAATTTTTTGTAACTTTGAAGAATGCAAGGGATTTTGTTTGTATTACCATATAAATGAAGTAAATGGTTTAATTTTGGAAGTAAGGGATGATTGGAATTTTGGGCTAATTTAAACAAATATCTATCCGCGAGATATTGTCTCCGCAAATGTAGGGGAGGCTCACCACCTTCAACCTGCATTGCATTTATAGGTGAGCATTTCATGGCTCCCAAAATTATACGAAGACATCTAGATTGAATTTTGTCAATTTTGTCTAAGCCGCTTTTATGACACATATTAAGGAGGAAGGTTCCGTAGTCAAGATGACTTCTAATAACAGCATTATAAAGTAGTCTTTGAGTATAGGGGTGAGATCCCCACCACACTCCTGACAGACATCTTAGCATGTTAATATTTTTTTCACATTTCTGTGAAATCAAATCAAAATGAGATGTACCAGACATCTTTGAATCTAATATGACACCCAAAAATTTTACTGTATTTGAATTAGGTACAATATCATTGTCAATAAATATTTCTACCTGAGGTATAATTCTTTTTTTCGCAAAAACCACAGCGCAGCTTTTTGAAGCAGAGAGTGACAATCCATGATCAAGAAGCCACTTACCTAGATAACTAAGAGCTGAGTTAAGTCTGTCACTAGCATCTGTGACAGAAGAAGAAGATACGTAGAGTGCAATATCGTCGGCGTATTGCAAAATCTCACAAAATGAGTTCACAGTCTGCTCCAAATCATACGTATAAAGGCTGTACAATAGCGGACTCAAAACGGAACCCTGAGGCAATCCTTTCCACACAGTACGTGGAGGAAGGAGACCAAATGAACATTTAATGTGCACCGATCTCTCCATAAGTAAATTACAAATGAATCGGACCATCTTATCTGGAATATTTAACAAGAGAAGTTTACTTTTCAGCACAGGTAGTAAAACGTTGTCATATGCTGAAGCTATGTCAAGGAATACCCCGACAACGTGTTCCTTTTCCTTAAAAGCTGTATAAATATCAGTAGTTATTAAACTAAGGTTGTCTATTGTACCCAAACCTTTTCTAAAACCAAACTGCGATTTAGCAAGAATTGAATTATTTTCAGACCACCACTCTAGACGTCGCTTAATCATATGTTCTACAATTTTTGCCATTACCGAAGACAACGCTATGGGTCTTCGACTAGAAGGATCTGAAGGATCTTTACCTGGTTTTCTAATAGGACAGATTATTTGCGATTTCCACTGTACAGGTATTATTCCACTGTCAAAAAATGAATTTACAATTGAGAGAAATACACACTTAGTTTTTTCTGAAGATTTGGTCATAAATGAATATGGTATGCCATCAATACCGGGTGAAGAGTCAGTCAGTCCGTCAAGTGCAAGTGTTAGTTCTCTTAAAGAAAAAGGGGCGTCCAAGTAACTCGTAGAAGGAAGGAAAGAAGGGGAGGAAGGAAAGCAAGGGGGCGAAGGAACAAAGGGGGGTGCCAACTTATCCGCAAAGGCCTCGAGCCATGATGTTTGATCATTGGCTGAAATGTCTTCAATATTGATTGAACCTCTGAAGCGTCTTATATTTTTCCAAACTAAGACGGAAGGAGTCTCAGGTGACAAGCTTTCACAAAAGCCTATCCAACCTTGTTTTTTCCTTATACTAGCCAACCGTCTAAATTTTGCCACAGAATGCTTAAAATTAATGAAATTATCGTCTGTCATACATTCATTGTACACTTTTTCAGACGCATTTCTCTCAGCAACTGCCTTGGTGCAATCGTGGTTCCACCATGGCGTAGATATTTGAAAATTAAGCGACGGCTTTTTAACGGGGACGTAGGCGTCTGCAGAAGCTAATATTAAAGAGATAAAATGATTGTATGACGTAGTAGGGGAATCAGAACATAGAGAAAACAAATCAATTTTTTTATCAAGCAGCGATGAATACGACGGCCAGTCGGCACTTGATAATTTATATTTTAGGTTAGGAAAAGGATTGCAATACGGAATAGCGCTATTTTGAGGATTTACTAGAAAGGACATCATTATAGGGTAATGATCACTACCATACGATTGAGATAGAATTTTCCATGCAATATCGGAGACTAACTGGGGTGAGCAAATAGTAAGATCAACGGCACTTTTAGGATTTTGGCTGGGAAGAACTCTACGTGTAGGGGATCCATCATTGAGAAGGCATAAATTTAAGTCATCAATAATGTCCAGGAGAGATAAACCAAACATATCTGAATGGCTATGTCCCCAGACAGTATTGTGACCATTGAAATCTCCCATGATAATCATGGGAGAAGGGATAGATGAAAATAGCAATGAAATGTCAGGAATTAATGAAGAATTTGGATGAGGTATATAAATAGATATAAAAGAAATTCCAAAAGACCTGATACCAACCACGTTGATATCTGGGGGGAGAGACGGAAAAGAAATTGAGGTGAAATTAAGGGAGCGCTTTATAAATAAAGCACTCCCGGCACGCCCGTCTGCCCTATCGGATCGGAGGCAAGCGAAACCTGATACCCTATAACGAGAACCAGGCTTCAACCATGTCTCCGATACAGCAATGACAGACGGGCGGAATTTGTTAATCAAATGAACTAATTCATGAGCTTTTGCCCGAAGGCTTTGTGCATTCCATTGAAGGACTACCACCGGATCCATTATGATTATTTAAGGAGATTATTTGAGACAGTTTAGAGGCAACGTTGGACGGTAATGCATTGGGGTTTGCTGATAAAATTTCTATTAAGATAGTAAGGAGGTATTGCATGATATTTTCATTGAACGGAAAAGGAGAGGAAGTATTATTGTTTAATGCACACCCATTAGGTGCTACAGACGCTGGGTGTGAAATTATAGCATTATAAGCGGCTTTATCATAAGATTTCCCAAGAGGGGCTATAGGTTTGGGAGTGGCATAAACCGTTTTTGTATAAGATCTATTAACCTTGTTTTGTGTAACCTCGGAGAAAGACGTTGCAACTTTGGGAAATTCCGCAGCAGCTTCTTGATATGAGACTGAACGCTGTGCCATAACTTTTTTAATAGATTTTTGTCTGTTTTGTTCTGGACAATTCCTATTGGTTGCATAGTGCCTACCGGAACAGTGCAGGCACGAAGCATTTACTTCTACAACTTCGCATGCATTTCCTGTATGTTCTTGTCCGCAACGGAAACATTTTGGTTTCGACCTACACTGAGCTTTAGTGTGCCCAAATCTGCAACAGGTATGGCACTGAATGGTTGGATATTCATATATCTGTACCGGGAGAGAGTTATAGTATAAAAAGATTCGGTTTGGTAAAGTTTGCCCTTGAAAGGTTAAAACTACCGTTTGAGTAGGTACCCAGGAGATTTTTCCATCATCTGACACTTTTCTATTTAGTCGTCTTGCTTTTAAAACAATTCCACAACCTTCAGGAAGTTCTACATCTTGCACAAATTCTTCCATAGAAAGGTCCGTGGGTACATTTCGTACAAGCCCCATTCGTGTTATATTATATGTCGGAATGGATGCCACGTAATTACACATAGGAAGGATAGAGGAACCGATAAATTTATTTGCATCTGTTGCCGATAAAAACTCAACAGAGCATCTATTGCGCCCAACTTTTTTAATGCCTTCTGCACAAACATTAGAAAATTTATTTGTTTTAATAAATTGTCCAAATTGAATTGGTTTAAGAACAGTACCGGATGCGGAATCTGTTTCAATTCGAGAAACATGGACTATAAATGGACCCTTATCGGAAGCGGTATAGGTTCGAATAGCACCTACAACTATGGACGGATGAGTGTACACCGTTTGGATGGACGGAGAAGTTTCGTCCAGATTGGAAATTACCTTTTTAGCCGGTGGCGTAGTAATTTCTATATTTCGCCTACGTTTAAGTCCAGATGCTCCTGTATTTTCATGCACTTTTCCGTTTTCAGGAGGGTCCGGTGGTTCTGGCGGCATGGCGGGCGTCCGATCTATATCCATGATCGGGCTTGAAGACAAAAAGCTTCAAACCCGTATCAGGAGAAAAAACAAACAAAAATAATACTTACAAACACTTACTTATAACAAAAATAACTAAACTAACACTAAAATACTACGCTAAATCAATTTGAAAAGAAAAAATGAAAAATTATTTAAATTTGAAAAAAATTGCAATTGATTCGCTTTGGCGCCAACGACAAAGTCCGCCCCCGTCCCACTTGTCCCAGTTCCCGTCTAGTCTGATGTTGACTTTGAGTGTTTTATGATTTATGACAATGACAACCACGAGGAAAAAAAAAAAAAGAAAAGGAAAATCCGGAAAATATCCGTAAAAGAAATCCCTATTCGTTGTGTTGTGATTGATTGACCTGACCTGCAACTTGACCATAACTTGTCAGTTGTCACTTTTGACATATTTTCATTTTCAGTGTATTCTTCTTTTCTTTCAGGAATATAATGGTGTGGTGTACCTACTGTGTACGGACGGACGGAGACACGGAATCATTTTCTCACTAAAACTTTAATTATGGCATGAAATCGACCATACTTGTTTAATTTCTGCCTTGAAGTGTACATTACATTCTAAACAAAATGATGAGTAGATTCTCCGATGCCTTACAAACTGTCGGTGAAGTCGTAAGTTATTTACCATGTTTTTTATTTACAATGTTTGTATTAATGATAGCCCAAGGTAATGCCGACTGAATGTTTTACTAACTGTATTGTATTACAGCTTGCGCCGCCACCGACGCGTTTGGAAGATTTTGAATATCATTGGAAGATGATATTGAATTTTTACCAAAACTATGATGATAACAGTAAGGTCCATGTTGAAGAAACGAGAATACCTCACCACTTACAGCAAATGCTGCAGGTATGTAAATTTAATGTATTATCTAAATGTCAGTAAATTAATGAACTAAATGTCAGGTGATATAAATGTTATTTATTTCACTTTCAAAAATAAAAAATAATTATATAACACTAAATAAAATAATCGAAGTAGATAATTTTATATTTATTGTACTTGCATATTAAAGGTATGGGTCTATGGTTTTTATGTTTTTATGCTTATGATTATTGAGGCCAACTTTCTTAAGTGTAATGAATAATACATACCTACCTACTGCTTATTTAATTGTTTTTAAAATCTGCAAAATCTCTCTACTGCAACCATTATAAGGTTTATATGAAAGATCTGTTAAATATTTCTTTAAATGTATATTAAAACTCTGTTTGTGTTCCTTTCCTAAATAAATTAAAAAATCATCTCGTACAGTATTTATTTAATCTGTGTATTATTATTATTATGAATAAATGAATATCTTAGTATTCATAAATAACAATGCCCCAATATTTGTATAAATAAGTGTTAATTACACTTATTTATACAAATATTGGGGCCTTTCAGATATACCTAATTTGTCCCATTTAAATGTTTTGTGTGAGAAAAATTCCCTCACAAATTTTGGATATTAAGTAAATGGATCCTGTGAAATAATAAAATATGTTAAAAATGCTCTATAAGTAAATTGCAAGCCTTGAAAAAGACCTGCCAGAGTGAAATTTAAATTACCATAACTTTTTTTTTAATGTTTGATAAGCGTTCATTTAACCACAATCTCACCTGATGTAAAGTGACAATGTGGTCTTCTCCGGACCACATTACGAAACACGAAAAAATCGCTTCATGCACTGGCCTTGCCCGGAGGGTGGTTACAAGCCGCGGCCGAAGCCTACCACCAGAGACTGTTCTAACTTACATATCTTCCACTACCTAACCTGATGTTAAGATTATTTCACTTTTCAGCTAATAGTAGATGAAGAAAAAGAACAAAAAGGAGGTACTGTAGGGCCATGCTTGGAGGCTGTAGTCCAAAGGTCTATCTGTATGCTGGATGCGCTGACTGCACTGGCTGCCTCAGACCGCCCCCCTGGAGCTCGGGCCTTGGCTCTTAGCACTGGGACCTCTTTGCTGAGGCGTACTCGCCAGCCCTGTGTGAATAGTGCCCATGTTTATAGACCATTGCAGGTGAGTTTTTTTTTATAAAATTCATATTTAATTAAAACCACCAAGCTTTTGCTGAGCAGTCTCATATTTACATTTATATAATCCTTATTACCTGTAGCCACATTTTACCTTATGCCAAAGTATTGATAAGATATACACTGTAAACATTAATATAATATTTAAGGCATTGAAATCGGGGGTTTTTCTTAAATTTTAAATTTAGATTTATCCATTATATGAAACTGAATACTATAATAATAATATGTTAATATGTCTGACACTCACACAATCTCCAGTTTACAAAATGGCTGAAGCAGATAATGAAATACCTTAATTTAATCATTCCTAATTTTTTTTTAATTATTTCATGCTTATACTAATGTGCACTTGTTACATGGTAGATTGGTAAATTGGTACATGTGTAGTTATGGTAAGTAGTATTAATATTAATAAAACACCATAATATTTTGAAATGTGCATGCAATGCGTGAAGTGTGAGATTTAAGTATAAGATTGACTTTGCTTATCTTTCACCTAAAGATAATAATGAATATTGGCCACAAGTAGTATATTTTGAAGCACTTGGTCTTAGAGCGTTTTCATTTCACATTATCCAACCGATATCGGTGTCGGACGCCCATAACCCATATCCTACACTATTATCACAACAAAATTGATAATGGAATCAAGGTTAAACTTGGTATTATATAAAGTGAGAAAGGACGCAATAATAATACTTATTACGGCAGCAAAAATTCGATTTTCCCCATGCAGATAAACAACAGACTTTTCCTTCTTATAACGGTCTGCAAATATGTTATTATAACATTATTAATCAAAATATCAGATTTTTACAGGACTTACTTTACTATATTTATATTTTATATTTACTTTTAGTAGCTTGCTTGAATTAATCTATATAAATAAAAATGAATTGTTGTTCGTTAGTCTGATTAAAACTCGAGAACGGCTGGGCCGATTGAGCTAATTTTGGTTTTAAAATGTTTGTCGTAGTCCAGGGTAGGTCTAAGCGGTGAGCAAATAAGGAAAAACTGCCGGGAACTTTTTTTACCCGTGCGACGCCGGGGCGGGGCGCTAGTTATTGATAATAATGACATAAAAAGCCGTGTTGGCTAAGTGGGAGGACACTCGACTTTCATTCCGAAGGTCGTGGGTTCAAACCCCGCCACGCACCTCTGGATTTTTCTTCTTGAGAAATTTATGTGCGCTTTAAACACGTGCTTTAACGGTGAAGGCAAACATCGTGAGGAAACCGGCATGTTCTGTGAACTTTAAAAGAGTTTGAAGGACATGTGACATTCACCAACCCGCACTGGGCCAGCGTGGTGAATTAAGGCCTAATCTCTCTCGTCAAGAGAGAAGTCCCTGTGTCCCAGCAGTAGGAACGTTAATAGGGTGATGATGATGATGATGATGAATAATGAATGACATGTGCCCATAATCTTTGTGATTATATGGACAAAAACTAAATCTATCCATGTCGTATCTTAAAAAAACCTATATCTTTCCAGCGAATGCTAATCCAATGCAACGAGAACCCAGCCTCACCCACAGAGAAGGAGGAAGTCGAGCTCCTCCTGACTCTGTGCGGTCTGGTGCGCCAAGAGCCAGGCCTCGCCAACATCTTCACCACGCCCTTCGTCGAAGACAAAACCTCCTTACTCAGCATACCCGAAGACATCCAAAAGCTAATACCAATCAAAAGTAAAAAGGCCACGCCGAAGAAAAACCCTTTATTCGAAGTTGATGTACCGAGTAACCCGTTGAAGAATATTTCTATAATAAGGGCTAGCTCGAGGGAAGATTACTGCCAGGTTTGCAATAGTTCTGTGGCCGATGACGCGTCAGTGAAGAGCCATAAGACCGTTTATGATGATAATGATAAGTTTCTGCTGATTGATCTGCTGCTGTCTTATTTGAATAGTGCTGTGAGTATACCATATAATACCTGTGTAATTATTAAAAAATGTTATGTTTCTGGAAATTAATTTTATATAAGCAGTGTACATCTTATGGGCGTATTTCACAAGATCCAAGTTATCTCAGCAATGGTAAGTTATGTCGAGAGCTATCTCGTTTTTCACGTGTGCCTAGAGAGAATCAGATAATGGTTAAAATATTCAGATTTGAACCATTGTCTAATTTTACTCTGAGATGGTTAAAAAGGCCTCAAATCTCAGAAATTAATGCAAGAACTCGTTTTGACCAACACATATTGATATTTCATGTTTAATGAGCTGAGGTTTTTCATTATTTCTTCTGTTTATGCGTGTAAGATTAACAAAGAATGTTTATAAAATGACGTCGTCATTGAAGAATCTCATTGCACAGCACGTAATAACAATAATACTTTCAGGATAACCAAGTGGTCCTTCGAGCGTGCGAGGGCATCATGATAGTATCGTCACTCCCCGAGGACGACATCGCCAACCTAGTGACGAGCTGCAGCCCCGCCTGCGAGACGCTCGTCGACAAGCTGGCGGAGAGGTACCGCGCGCTGCCGGCCAACATCGACCCGGCAGAGGTGGACCACCTCAACATCACGTGGGCGTGAGTATTTGTACAATCAACATAATAAAAAAAAAAAATTAATATAAAAAATATTGCGTTTCTCCTTCTTATGAAGTAGGTACAGGGTTGATTTCTCCTTTTAAGCAGGTTTGCTTGTGTTAGGAGGAATCGCTCTTAACAATCAGCATATCTAAACTAAACTACATATCTACTGCATTATGACATCATAATTTTAATAAGAAAATAAATATAACTTAAACTTAGTAGAACTTAAACAAGAGAATCAAAATAAACATAACAATAAATAATAAATTTTATAACCTCATAGTTTGTACTATATTCTCTATAATTACATAATCGTCATCACCCTATTGACGTTCCCACTGCTGCGACAAAGGGACTTCTCTCTTGGCGAGAGTGATTAGGCCTTAATTCACCACGCTGGCCAAATGCGGGTTCGTGAATGTCACATGTCCTTCACTCTTAAAGTTCTCAGAACATGCCGGTTGTCTCACGATGTTTGCCGTCACCGTTAAAGCACGTGCTTAAAGCCTCACGTAGCCAACACGGCTTTTTACAATATGTAGGTAATATCTAGTAGAAATTAAATACGTTTATTTTAGTACATAAACAAACAGCAGCTCAGTAGACAGCATAAACAGACATACACAAGAGAAAAAACATAAAAACCACAATCAGATAATTAGCTGCCATGTACCAAAGGGGGAGTCTTCTTCTTCGGTTGCACTCTTGACAGAGTGGTCGTGGTCATCATTTCAGGTGTTGGTGGCTAGCTTCACAACACGCCGCCACTCTTCTCTGATGGACGCCTTCCTGGTGTATTAATGCAGTGATGATGAGCCATTTATCGCCGCTTTTATCTGGTCGGTCCATCTCATAGGGGATCTTCCTCGTGGCCTGGTGCCCTCAACCTTCCCCTGGACCACAAGTCGCAAAAAGGGAGTAGGCTGAGACCTAATGCCACTTCGCTTCCCGAGGGTGGGATAGGAGCAACGCAGAAATGTAACGTGACTGGTCATCCCCTTTCGCTAACCTAGTGACGAGCTGCTGTGAAGCGCCTTATCTTTTTATCCTACCAATTCGTATGATAAAACAGCGAGGGGTCATTTTTATTAGCAAATTATAAGCCAATTAACATGTTGTTTTTAAACTACAGATACGTAGCGCAAGATTTCGGCGATAAATCATTCAACAAATTCCACGGGTACAGAGAATTAACGAGTTTTTTCTCGTGGCTGGATTACTGTGATACGTTGATGAAGGTAAGAAATAATAAAAACATCTTAAAATTTAGCGACAGACACACTAAAATTCCCGGGGAATCTTATTGTACTCGTAGAAGCGTTGCCCATCGAATGTTATGCTATGCTTGTGGGAAACGAGAGATTTTTTTTTTTTTTGTAATACAAAGAAATACAGACCCAAATTTGGGAATTTGGGTTCATGTAACCACACTTTATTTCTCCTATTTTAAATGATATCCGTGGCTATAGACAATATTAGCCTACTAATTATTTTATTCAAGTTATTTTTCCATCCAAAGTTTGCCTGGAAGAGAACGCTTGTTAGCGATAAGGCCGCCCATTGTACATTTTGTTTCCTACGTGTTGTTGTATTTTGTTTCCCTGTGTGTGCAATAAAGTGTTTTGTATTGTATTGTATATTAGCGATAACTGGCAATTTAGGGGAAAAACATACGAGGTTTTGAACGACATTGTTGAATGAATACAAATGCTACTTTATATCGGTATTTTTTCGCCGTCCATTGACAGAAATTGATCAATAACCGTGTATATTACAGGAGTGCCACGTGACCATAGCCTGTCACCTGTCCCGGACGTTCCGGCAGCAGTTCCTGGAGGGCGCGGCGGAGTGCGGCGTGTCCGCGCCGCACCACGCCGCGCTCGTCACCGCCGTGCTGGCCAAGTGCCTGCGCGCGCTGGACTCGCCGCACCTCATCAACGGTAACACACCGCCACTGTCTGCTGGAACTGCTGTTGTCTCCTACAGCAGTTGAAAAGCTGTAGTAGACTACAGCAGTTGAAAAGCTGTATTAGACAACATAAGTTCCAGAGGCAGCAAAGTGCGGAGTAATACACCACGAAAAATAAAAATAAATATATATTTCCGGACAATCTACACAACAACATCTAGCTCCGTGGTAAGCTCTAAGCTTGTGTTACGGGTACTAGATATCTGATACACTTATTATAATATACATACATATATAGATATTTTTATTATACCATATTAAATACCCAGGCCAAGGAGAAAAGTGCTTGCCGAATATACAAACAATTTTACCCTCGGCGGGAATCGAACCCGCTACCTCTTGCTCTGCAAGCGGACATTCGCCCACCGCGCCACCGAGGCAGTCAAAAAAGATGGAAACGGCGATTTTTCGCAACGTAATAGCGAGGCTATAGCTCGTTTTGCATCCATACAGTTGCAATTCGGTTGCTAACTATGGCGTCGCCAACAGAATCACGATTCAGTCCCGATACTGTCCTGCTTTGGTTGCGATTCAGCTGGGTTCCCCATTAACGCGCCACTCTCCCTAAATTCATCCCCTGATCTCGCCCGAGTTGGTCGGCCGTTTGCGTCGATACAGTCGCGCACGTTACTGTAGGTCGTTGGCATCGCATCTGTAATGCGACAGTACTACATTAACTATGACACCAGAAAACCTGCGCTCTGTCCAACCAGCGTCTGCTTGGAATTATTAGCCGTATTATTTGGCCAAGAATAATAAGTATAATGTTGTTTGCAGAGTTCTCCAACTGGCTGGTGGGCGAGGGCGAGGCGTCGGAGTGGCCGCTGCTACACACGCTGATCTCCAACTGTCTCACGGACGACCACGACCTCACCAGAGAGACGCTTAAGTTCTTCGAGGTAACTTTTTTTTTTGTCTGTCTGTAAAAAATAATTAGCCATTAAAATAATAAGATAGCCCAGCCATCCTCACAGGCCTGTGCCTTATCCTACTTATTTTTTTGTGGTAGACCTAAGTCCAGCAGTTGAAGCTTCATGGCCGGAAAATGATGATAATGACTTAATATTTATCAATAGTATGTTTAATTTGTGTTCATTACTACTAACTCCTACCGTGTTTGTTTTCAGTACTACATATACCTACTCATTTTATTTTTATTTATAAATCTGTGTAAACGCCACTGCTCTCTATTATTAAAAATTTCTGATCCATCCAAAGGTTGCCTGGAAGAGATCGCTATAAGTGATAAGGTCGCCCATTGTGTCACTGTATGAAACATGTATCTCCTATGTATGTTACTATATTGTGGTGTTGCAATAAAGATTTTTGTATTGTATCGTATTGTATGAATGTGCTTAGAAAGAAATAAACGAACATGCTCTGTTGTAAAAACTTTTTCAAATTGTGAGGTTTCCTCATAAATTCTAATTTGTTTGCAGAATATCGTAGAAAAGGGCACAGAGCACAGCATACACAGACTAGTGCTAGCGCGCGTCCTGTCCCGCGGGTACTACGCGCCTCAACCGCCGGAGGACGACGAGCGAGACAGACTGAACGACGTGCCCCTGTGGAGGGAGCGAGAGAGGAACAAGTTAGTCATACATCACTTATATTAAGGCGGGGATACACATACCACCTTACCGCCTCTATTAGGAGCCTCTTTTGTTAATTCCAACTATTTTTTTGAGTTCAATTGTATATATTTTTTGAATTTTCGAAGCTTTTGCAACCGTCATGATCCATATCGATTTAATGGAAGAAACGATTTAAGGGGATATATTAAATTTATAGATTTTATCAATAGAAGTAAGTAAATTAAGCCTCTACTGACTCATCATTATTATATTATGACTGCAGAGAGGCGATGAAACAGCTACAACACGAAGACCACGTTAACGAGCAGATAGCAGACATACTCACGCACGAGGGGGTCCATGCTTCCGACCAGGAGGGAGCGGACAACGTCCACAGGGTCATCAACAGGTATGTATCTTACCCTTAGCTAATAAATGCTATATCTCAGGTAACAGACTAACAAGCCGCACGCCATATTGTCATAATTTAATTGGACAAACCACAGATAAACTTAAGAAGAAATGTTATGAAGCGTAGTTTGCAGCCGTTTTCGCCAGTTACACACACAACTACAATTCACTCCATTCACGATGTCATCTCAAAAGGCTTACGAAACATGTGTGCGTGTACAACATGCATATTAAGCTTTTTATTTGTTAAAAACATTACCGACAAAAGACGTTTTGACGACACGAAAACGTATTGACAGTGGAGTGATTTACGTGATAATGATAACTGTAAATTTCCTGCACGAATGTACAGGATTCGGTGACATGTTCCACGCCACCCTCATCATATCTCTTACTTCTAATAATCTATGGTTGCAACATTTCGACGAGCCTTTGCGCAGTGGTTCGATATTTCAACAAAGAGTGAATGTAAGGTACAACGAAATGTAAAGGATTAATACTTGCCGCTGACTGCGACGGTACGCCGAGCATTCGCTAGAATATTAAATAACATAAGAACACTCAATAGTATCACTACAGGCAGATGTAGTTTTATCAGATAAAACAAAATAAGGCGATTTCCAAAAAGAGTTTAACATGAGTTTATTTTCGCAGTCGTCGTTATTGTGTTAAATAATTGCCTTACCCTGACTAATCTAAATGTAAAAAGTAGTAAAAAAGATCAAATATTGTCGACTGCCATATTCAAAATTAAATCTTTTAACGTTCACTATGCAATGATCAAATTTAGTTTCCCACATCAGGAAGAAATACCTTCATATTGCAAGTAAAGTATTTTCTTCGTAGAGGAAAAGCCTCATTGGCCCAGAGCACACTCATATCAAGACAGCTTTATAAACACACTCGCTTACAATTTGCTTTAACGCTTCAATCACGTTCTAGGCGACTCGAGCGGCTAAAAACAAGGATCGAAGAGATCATGGCCTCTAGCAACTGACGCTGACATGCTACTTAATACCTTAACATAAGACTTATATCCCTACGGACTATATTAAGTTCCACTAAATACGCTATGCTTAAAATATAATATTAATTTGTATAAATGAAAATAATATTGAAGTAGCTTAGGGCAGATAAGGTTACTCAATACCATTTTATAATAAGAACTAATACTAAATTATTATTACAGTATTTTTATGACTAAAATGGGCAATATAACATAAAATAATATATCCTGATATCTTCAAATAATAAAATAAATATAAAAAAACTAAAGATTAAGGTAACCAATTACTAGTACTGCATTTTTACATTTGTATTTATATGCCCTATCCAATAATAATAATATGTATGTATATACAATTTTATAAAGCTTTTACATAGCTTTATTGGTAATGACTGTATATTAAAAAGTTCTTCCAATGCTTATATTTAAAAAGAAATAACTTTGATTAATGTAAATACTTTGCATTTGTGTATATTATTTGTATTTAAAAAACATGTTCAGATCCGTTGTACTAAGTACAAGACATTTTAATTATAAGAAGTTTGTACATAAGATAATTTATTTTTAGATTATTATATTTTACTTGATTTCAACGAGTTTTGTGATAATTTAAATGAACTATATTTAAAAGAGCTATTTTTGTACATAGGTTAGGTTTTACGCTAAATGAAAAAGTTGCTTGTCCTGTCATTTGGAATTTAATTGGTTATTGTAAAAAATGTTTAAAAACCACACAGTTGTAAAATTGTATTGGTTGTGTGATGAGATTCATTTTCTATTACGCAATATAAAGTATTTAATTAAGCTAAGCAGCTTTAATCCGTCTTTTTAACATACCTAACATACGAATTTATTTAATAAATATAGGGCTTAGTTGAACCTCATATATTAATGTTAGAATTTACGGCTTTTTACATTATAACAATTTTCTTAAAATGGCCATTTGACGTATCAGCTCGCCACTTTATCAAAATGGTGGACAACCATCAGCAAAATGGCGGTGGAAAGCAAATATCCTAATAATTCTATTGTTATCGTACATCAGTTATTTTAATTTAAACATTAATTAGTTTTTCAATATGAAGAACATAACTTTAATCAGTTGAAAGTGTGGTTATAAAATAATCGGATAAACTCATGCTGAGCGAAAGTTTAGTAGGCGCGTAATGTAATGCGAGCCATTTTGCTGAAATTAAGGAATAAACATTGTCTAATCTGGCCGAAATTTTTAAATTATTTCAGTGCCTGAAATGTGATCTGTAATCATAAGTGCGTTATGTATAGAGTGTAGAAACTGTATAATAAAGCGTTTGGCAGTACAAGTGGTTGTTTGATTGGCAGTTTCCTGCTGCTGTTGCCGCGCGCCATCCTGTCGGACCCGGTCGGCTCGGCGTACGGCCAGTACATTCACGACGCGCATACGCATTATCAGGTATCATTAATTAGCTTACACCTAAACACGTGTTATTTGGCTGTAATCGCGAAAATATTAGTCGATTTTTTAAATCTGTTCAAATTCTGAGACTGACTTGTTTGAATTTGATCTGTTAACTGAGCGTAGATTTAATACGAAGTATGGAGCAAAACAAAGTAGTAAGAAGTATTTTTTTTAATACTTAGCATGTAGCAAAACAAAGTCAATAATTAGCTCTATTTTTTTTTAAATTTAAAATTTTAATTTCGCTGCTCTTATACAATACTAAGTTGACTGTTGATGACCTCTGGGAAGGCTGATAGAGAAATGCTTTGGATAGGGATTGTTGGAGGGATTTGGGGGACTTTTGCACAGTAATGGGACTCAACAGGACAAAACGTGAGCTGTACAAGAAAAGGTATATGAATCAATACGAACTATCTTCTGTTTCACGTGTCGACAGGGGTTTAGATTTTATCCTTAAGGAAATGGGTCTTAATAGTTTGGATTATGATTTCAAATTATTCGGCGATAAATTCTATATTGAAATCGCATAAATTGAATTTTCTTCACCACCAACGCCAAAATATAGCTAAATTAAAATATCCTTAAATTAAGAGTAGATACGTAACTGTTCCCAAAATCTATTTAATTCAAAGAGAAAATAAAACAAAAGATACATTAAAACATCATTTGATTATTTCAAAACAACGATTTATAAAAAAAGAGGATCAGAAAAGGTTTCATGTATTTATTAAAATTACCTAAATGAGTGATGACGGGTGACGCTTGCAAACAAAATGTCTGAAATACTAATTCATAAATAGAAAACTTCACATATTATAGGCCATAAACAGAATGCTTGATCATTCGTTACGATTCAGTACAATAATTAATTCAAGTGTGAGGAATTAGGGCAACTGCAAGTGAATAGAAATATCGCCGCCAGAGGCGCTGGTGTAGTGTACGGTCCGAAATGCCAGGAAATGTGGATGGCCACTTTTCCGCGTAACGAGTCAACTTCTGAAGCGATTTTAATTAATGATAAGTAAGCTGTATTCGTCTTGAATTGAACACCGCGGGGAACACTGTACAAACCATTCCTGAGCGGACTTTTCGCACCAAATTGTAAGTCCTAAATAAAAGTAATTAAGTCAGATCATAATGCGTTGCAATCTGATTATATTTTTCACATAATACGCCTTTTTTTAAGTTTTTAATCTTCTGAACTACTACTATGGAGTAAAAACTTACGTTAATAGATGAGTTAGACATTGTTGTGAGAATAGTTAAGAAGTATTTATTTATGTACATTTCCAGCTGTACCTCGACATAACATCATCATTCCGCTGGCCCGAGGCGTGGCCGGACAACACGGCCTCGTCCACGCACAGCTACGACAGCCGGCCCGAGGCGGACCTGCATCTCGACGACGACAAGGCGTTCCACCAGAAACTGGTGCTCAGAACCAGGTACGTTGTCATATAAAGAAAGAAAACACATTTTAGATAAATAAATCAATATTTCCGGACAACTCACACAGGATCACCTAACCCAAAACTAAGCAGAGTGTTAGGTGACTGATATACTACATAGATACATATTTTTTTGTAAATACATACATATGATACATAGAAAACACCCAGACCCGAAACCAGAAATTGAAATTTTATATGGGACACATAAAAGTAACAATTACATATACCCTCAACTCAGCATGTGTTATTTTACACGTGACAAAACAACGCTGATCTTACAATTTAAAACGAACAAAAAACAATAAAACACGTGAAACTGGCTATTTCATCAATAACAAATAATAAAAAAAAAACAAAATCACAATATGAGTTACGTTAACTTATAGTTATAAAAAAATATAGATTTTCCTAGATATTTTTTTTTATATCTCTGAGGGGTGAGTATATGTCTAAAACGGATCTTTGTGCTGTCAATTCCAAGCTTATGGTTTGTTCAGCAAACAACTGTTTCATGATCTGGATGCCAATTCTGGCGCCTATGATATTCTAACGAATTCGATATATAACCTAAAGTCGGTAGATGTTTCAGTTTTCTTACAAATCGTTTTAATAATAAGCACAAGAATTTCCCTCTGAAGACCAGTTATTGAACAATCACAGGCAAAATTAATTAATATTGAAAAAAAACAAAAAATATCTACCGACCCTAATTTAAAAACGAATTTGTAATACATATTATCATGGGCCTTCCTAGGCTGGGTGTATAATAGTATAATGTTGGGATATGTATGATTGGGATGTATAAAACAAAGAAATTAATGATGAAACATTTGTTCTACCTTAGAGACCTAATCACGCAAGTAGAAGAAGAATTCGACGAAGGCCCGTTCTTCAGAATGCTCTTCAAGCTGCTGTCCAACATGCCGGGGCAGCCGTACCAAGTGAATTTGCACCTTACGTCCATAATCTCAAAGCTGGCATTACTCCCACACCCGAACTTGCACGAGTACCTATTAAACCCGATGTTACCGACCGCTAAGAAAACGCAGACCTTGTTTAAGACGTTGCAAGAACTGGCTAAGAAGTTGACGCTTGAGATACCGAGGTTGAGGAATTATAAGCAGGTTATTGAGAATGTGAGAGCGCAGTTGATGAGCGAGGATCCTAGCTTTGATGAAATGTGAGTAGTGATTATTTTACACGGTTACACTGTTACTACTAGTGAAACCTATTTGTCCTGTGTCGTTGTTTGTTTGTGATCAAATCTCGCAAGTTAAGACAGAGTTCCCAGATTCTGATTAGCCTTACTAAGTAATTCAATAAATTTTGCTAAATTAAAGATACGAGCATATAATTTCAAAGTAATGCTGCTATAGGGAGGTTTTGTCTGTTCACGTCCGTAAGTGGTAACCCTCTGAATCCTTACACGCGACCTCCGGGTGGTGCTAAGAACAGTCTCTGGTGGGAGGCTTCGGCCGCGGCTTGTCACCACCCTCCGGGCTGGGCCAGTGCGTGAAGCGAATTTTTCGTGTTTCGTAATGTGGCCCGGAGAAGCCATCTACCTTCTAGGTCTTCATGTCCCATCTTAGACCACATCGTCACTTTACATCAGGTGAGATTGTGGTCAAATGAAGGCTTATCCAGAAATAAAAAAAAGAATGTTTTTTTTTTTTACCTAATCTTGTTAAGTCGACATATTGGTTGTTTTCAGTTCCGACCACAACCAGCTGGTGGAATGCCTGATAGTCCTGGAGGAGTTCTGCAAGGAGTTGGCAGCCATTGCTTTCGTGAAGTTCCAACATCATCATAATTACCCCGCCATAATCCACACCTTGAGCTGAGCTTAATGTCCCAGTCTTAAGACATCAGAAAGAAAGTTCACTAATATTGCGAATTTAAGAAACTGTCAGAAATTTACATGGACATTTTCTGTGCCTGTTTTTTTTACCAGTTGACTTATGATAACATCTGTTTTTCGTTAATCTACATCTAATATATAAAACCTTAAGAACGCTTAGCAAATTACTAAGAAAACATATTTTACATGTCTTGTACAAAATTACTTCAGGGGGAGGTGTATTGCATTAATTATGCTATTAAACTATTTATGTAACGATAAAATGGTTACCGTTAGAAAATGTTGTTCTATCTGACACCAGTCTACCCCTGGGTATTGCTTGAGTGAGTTTTATGTCAATCACGTACAAAAGAGATCCGTCGCGGCGAAACATTGAAGTTCATTGATTCGCCGCGACGCAGGGGCTGCCAGATATAAAAAATAAAAATCGGATCTTGGTACGATTCTCCTGATCTTCTGATTTTGTACAATTTTTTCCTAATTTTTGTAATTAGTTCAATTAAATCATATAACCGTGCAAAGAGTAAAAATAACGTGTTGGTCGCCTGACTAAGCAACTAATTTAAAGACAATCTTAAAGTATATAATTAGGCCATAAAACACTCGCCCATGCGCTATTGTTGCATACGATTATCATCATGTTTAGTTAAATCTTTGTTAAAATATACGGATTTTTTTCTAAAATCGTGCCGGAAATTAACTCTTTAGTAATTTAATGACGATAATTCTATCGTCATCAAAAATAAATACTCGTAAATCACGGGAATCCCTGATTTACAAGAATTTGTATATAATAATTTATGACTGCTTAATTATTGCCATCTAAAGAAAATTTAATAATTGCAGAAGAATGTTTGTGATACATGCATTTATCAACAGTTAATATTAATTATATTATTTAAACATAATTTATTAAAAATAATTCACGTAAAAAAGGGTTGGCATTCAGAAAATGGTAAGTTTCTTGTGTATGGTTGAATTATTTCTTATTGCACGTAATTTAACTTACAATGTTTAAACAATATTTCGCAGTCTTATTCAAAATATCTTCAAATAATTATATCATTAAAAAAACGTATAGCCTCTAATTGTATTTCGTATAAAAACAGATACTTAATTTATGGACTGAGAATTGTATTATAAAACTATATTTATGTATGAAGCTTATATTATATCGATTCACGTAAGTGGCTTTTAATTTAAAGTATTATGCTTCATTAAATCTTGGCTGTTCCATTTAACCCCTATTCAGGGTCCTGTATGTGTATCGAAATAAACGTATTTATAATTTCTAGTCTCCTAGCAATAATCAACACAGCTATACCCGAATTTGTTTGTTATGTTGCTTAATTTGTAAGTTTGTTTGTATTATGAATTATAATAGTGATTCGATCATGATATTTATTGCACAAATTATTTTGTTACTATGTAGCTCTTTGGCTTACAATAAGTTTGCCTGTTGAATAAAAGGTGTTGAATAAAATAAATTAATGTTTCTTTTTTTTTACCTTCATTGATAAATCCTACTTAAGAAAGACGTTTTAGTATTAAACTAATAGACCGTCACTGGAAGCTTTTATTATGAGAGAGCATATCCGTGTCCGTCGATGTTCGAGTGTTTTTGACTGATTCAACACGAAGTATCCTTTCTGGAGTGGCGACACCTAGCGACGAGGACGCGAAGCTTTTTACGTAAAATTGAGCGGGGATTCATTCCATTGGCGTTTCGTTTCCCGTCGAAGCAACATGTACACAGAAGCTCTGGCCTAGCTCCGGCTTATGCACTGTTTGCACGAGTCCGACCACGTTTATATATACGCGAAAGTGGAAAATATTAAAAAGCGAGAGTGTACGGAGCTAAAAATGTATTACAAATGTTCTTAATTTTTATAGGAGAGTAGTCCATTAAAAATATTTTTTTTGTAATTGTGTAATTTTAATTTTCAGTGGCTTTAAACTCAGTTTATAGCCAAATTGCGAACATTTATTAAATCTTATTATCTTATTATATAAAGCCAGTCGGTCTAGTAGTTTAAAAGCAGCGTTTTACCTTAAATAAAACGCTTTTAACTTTAATTTCTGCGTGGTGCTAACACTAGCGAAAGGAATAAAAATGGCTCAATTTTACTAATATAAAAAACTTCGCGTCCTCGTCGCTAGGTGTCGCCATTCCAGAAATAATATTTTGTGTTGAATCAGTCAAAAACACACGAACATCGACGGAAACAGATATGCTCTCTCATGATAAAAGCTTCCAGTGAGGTAAGTATTTTAATATAATTTTTATTTCAGGTAAAACGCTGCAATGACACTTAAGGTTTTTTTGGGGAAAGATAATCAATAAAACACAATAGCAAAATGCAATGGTGATTATATTTTATATTTCTCTTCCAAAATTAATATGCTTTATAAATATGAAATAACCGAACAAAAAATTGATATAACTATTTACAATCATACCCTTGGTTTTTAGGAAGAAATCTTCAATTAACATAGAGACTAAAGTTTGTATTTTTTGACTTCTGAGGAACGGCCCGAACGGCCCACGGAAGATATTTCGTGTTTTAGGTAATGTTACTGACGGACAATACGCCAGTAAAATTACCACACACCCAATCTCACTATTAAATAATAGTCTTTAAGAAGAGCTGCCAATCGTTTTTAGTATTATAGTTTCTTAGATTTAAAATTCTAGTTCTGTCTAACTAGGGCTATAAATTATTTAAAGCCTGTTTGTTCTCTTAAGTGTTTTTTATTTAAAAAGGTATAATATTAGCCACTACAAAGTATACAACATAGTCATGATAAAACCTTTGATATATTTATTTATCTAGATTACAGTTAATACATAAGATTTCTTCCTATAAAACGGTTTTTCTTACATTTGTACAATGTCTCGACCTCTCCACATTACACATAAAAATAACAAACCAACTTGATCGTTATTATAGCTCAGATTATGTTCCAAGATAGTTCAAAGCGATAATAACTTTGCATTTTCTATGGTTTGAGGCGAACGGGTAAGGCAATATGAGAATGTGTAAGAATTATTCGTAAAATTATCAAAAAAAAATATGCAGTTAACTAAATATATAACAAATAATTATAAACAAATCAAATTTATATGGGTGTTGTTTAGCAGAGGTAGATAATTATACAGGCACCATAGTAACCAGTGTGTAGGAATATGGTGCAAGAGTATTATTTTGTATCATAATAACAATTTACAAGTTATTTTCGGCCAAACGATTGCCTTACCCACGCCCTAGCGGCTACTTACTTCAAATAAAATGGTAAACAAACTACAAAATAAATAATAATGTGGCATCATTTCCCGGGCCCTAAAACTTAATTGTATATTACATGCCCATGTCTCGTTTATAACTAAATAATTTGATTTTATCATACAAACTATGGAATCAATTGAGAATATTGTACTATTACTGTGCTTGCAAGCACATAACTAAGTAGGAAGCTTATGGATCACCCCTAGCTTCAATAAAATTAAGATAAATGATTACTTAACTGTTTACACAAAGGTTTGCTATGGAGTTACGAATTTATAACACAGTACATACAATAAAAGGGGTTATTCTGTTCATTCGAACATAATAACCGACAAATCTTATTTTAAGTTACACTCACTGGTGATCTATTGTTAAAAAGTAGAATTAGAATGATAACAATATATAAACACAAAATAGGTGACATACCGAGTTGGTTGATTTTGAAATGACCTTCAATGTTGTTGAAAGCGCAATAATTCCAAAGGATAACAGTACCTATCTATTTCATGTTTTTAAAGTTAAAATCTTGATATTTTTTTTTAGTCCTTGCCATATTCTACTACAAATAGAACACCAACTAAAGCGAAGGTCATTACATGACCGGTGTAAATTTGACGATATTTAATTTTCTTTTCGCACGATTATCCACAAGTACAAGGGTTGGGTCCCAAATGTTTATGTAAGTATCTCTCTCATGTATCAGCCTCTTACGGGGCTTTCAAATTAGGCGTTTCGAGTCGTACGTCTGCGGCGCGGCAAGCGGTGCGTTTGACGTACGTTGCACGTAGCCTTAAGCATACAATTTCCTATGAACTTTCCGCAAAAAATAATATTCATTGAAATGTCAGTTTTAAGGCATAAACAGCAGCAGATTGCTCGCTTAAATTATTGTACCACTCAAGTTGATGTAGTGTTTAAAAATTAACTAATTATTATAATAGTCAACGTAAATGTATGAATATTATTTCTTTATAAGGATAAGAAGGGAATAATTCAGTTACAACTTTTACTGTTAAATTATTTTATGTTCTACTGACATAATATGTCAGTAGAACATAAAATAATTTAACAGTAAAAGTTTAATAATTCAACATATTATGTTGATTTATTAAGCAGAAAAAGATTAAGACACATCCGTAACCTTCGCACACAGGATACGAACCTGCATCTCCGGGAAAGGGCCCCGACGTGCTACCAATTACACCAACGCGTCAATAACGTGATAGGTCGAAATTCTTCTGCATCTTGTAATATCGGGTGAAGCCCCGACTAAAATAGTAAACTAATATAGATAAAAATAATTTAACCTAAAAAGTGAGGTTCATCATTTATTAAAAATCATTAAGATTCTACTGACATGTTCCTAATAAGTGTGGATAAACTTGCGCTTAGAACCTACCATTTAAATTCCCAGTAAAACAATTGTTATTAATATACCTATCTATATATTTCCTAATGTGACTCATAGTAACCTAAAATTCAACAGTAAGTATAAAATTTAATTACATGGATACCGATTAGGCATATGAATTACTAGAGAGTATGAATAGGATCACAAAACATCTCAATTGGACTAGTTTGTCCCTCAGGGATATGCCACTGCTAAAGTCAGAGAATTATTTATAAAACAATAAACACCCAGAAAAAGGTTCTTGTCACTAGCCATTTATAGTATTGTGTTTTATGTTGAAATTATTAGTATCACTTTTATTTATTTATTAAAGATTCAGATTGGACAAAGAAATATTAACTTTACTTACCTAATTCGGTACACTTTTTGTAAGCGTCAATAACGTGATAGGTCGAAATTCTTCTGCATCTTGTAATATCGGGTGAAGCCCCGACTAAAATAGTAAACTAATATAGATAAAAATAATTTAACCTAAAAAGTGAGGTTCATCATTTATTAAAAATCATTAAGATTCTACTGACATGTTCCTAATAAGTGTGGATAAACTTGCGCTTAGAACCTACCATTTAAATTCCCAGTAAAACAATTGTTATTAATATACCTATCTATATATTTCCTAATGTGACTCATAGTAACCTAAAATTCAACAGTAAGTATAAAATTTAATTACATGGATACCGATTAGGCATATGAATTACTAGAGAGTATGAATAGGATCACAAAACATCTCAATTGGACTAGTTTGTCCCTCAGGGATATGCCACTGCTAAAGTCAGAGAATTATTTATAAAACAATAAACACCCAGAAAAAGGTTCTTGTCACTAGCCATTTATAGTATTGTGTTTTATGTTGAAATTATTAGTATCACTTTTATTTATTTATTAAAGATTCAGATTGGACAAAGAAATATTAACTTTACTTACCTAATTCGGTACACTTTTTGTATAAGCGCTGGGTCAGATACAATCAATAGTAAAAATATAGGGCCTCCGTAAAAAAAAAAGGAATTTTCATTTAATACAGATTGCTCCCTCTTGTAAAAATCAGAACTAAACATACCAAACCTTTCTCTGGAAACGATTATTAAAAGTATAAATAAAATTAACAAAACATAACCTAACTTCAGCAGTAACCTAAGTTTCAATAAAAATGCTCTAATCTACATTATTTCATACATATACACACAACTGTGTTCACTATTTATATATGCTTCACTGTGGAACTATCACCATTTTGATAACAGGTCTGAAAAAAAAAACAATATGTTCAATAAGACAGTCAAATATAACATGTCACTAAGTCAGGCGGAAAGTAATGTATTAGCATTAATCTCATCTTTTTTGTACCTTTAAATGCTCAAAACACACTAGCAACTACAAAGGTTAGACAATTCTCTTATTGCAAAAAGAAACAATACAAGATATTCTTTTTCAGATATCTCTAGAATGTTTAGAATCAATCAATCAATATATGAATATATTAAAAACCAAAGAAAGTATGACACAATTAACACAGTGTTTAGGACGGTGTACCTCCTGAGCTCGTTAGAAACTGTGTTAAAGCAAGGTCCCCGCAAACCACGTATACATATAAAATACCTTACAAAGGCATTTTAATAAATTTCTAACAGACAAGCATATACTAGGATATATTACTTAAAGCTTATGTGGGATTTTTCTTTGTTAACGCATCCCTAAAGCGTGTGAGAAGAAATCGAATTTTATCAAATCAGCCTACTGTTTATGCATCATTTTTAGTATAAACACAGGCAATGAAACATTAGCCTAATAAATAACACTATTTCAGACTATTTTCTATTTATTAATTTTATTTTATTCACGCCAGAAGAGCTGTGGGCAAGAATAGCCACCGAGTGGCGCCCAGACCCAGCGAGAAGGCGACGCGGCAGACCTCGGCGACGATGGCGGGACGAGCATCACAGTTTTCTGCATGACTGGCGAGAAGTGGCCGGAGATCGGGAGTTGTGGAAAAAATGGGGGGAGGCCTTTGCCCAGCAGTGGGACACAAGGGGCTTATAATAATAATATTTTTTTATTCAGTTTACCTTTGACAAGAATCACCACCACGAGAAGAAGGGCGATTTATGCTGGAACCGTTGCTGGAACGAGTCGAAGAAGCGCGTGGACGCTGTACCGCTTTTAGATCTAAAACAATACGTTCTAATAAATATGCGGTCCATTCAAAAACAACAGAAATATAAATATTCACTTAGTATAAAATGAAGTTGCTTCCGCAGTCTGTTTACTTAGATTTTAAACTAATCATCGTATTTTAAAACCAAAAGAGGAAGGGTTTATTTATTAGAACTTGCACCAGAGTTATGTCGAAACGGGTCGCTAGGAATAAATATGGTCTATCATAACTTCGGAAATCACTCAAGTTATGTTTCTGTGAGTAGCTGATTAGTTTTTAGGGGCTCATAACTCAATCCAATTTTCAATTGAATTTTATCTATTTGCTAAATGGGATGTTTCCAGAAAGTTTAAATATCTGTTAATTGTGACAGAGTTGTACAGTTTGACATAAATGGTAATCACTCAGCAGCGATGACAGGCTCTGTAACGGCGCAAGTCTTCCGCGGTCGACCAAACTGAGCTGCGAGAAGCGATAACTGCGTCTTATGGTCATCATTGCAGCCGTAGGACGTCCACTGCTGGACAGAGGCCTCCCTCAGATAACTGGAAGTTATGGCCTGCATCCACCGTGAACCTGCAGATTACTACACCATCCGCCAACCTTGTAGGTGTACATCCTACGCTGCGCTTGCCCATTCGTCTCATACATACATTTTTTCTGTTAGATAAGCCTTCATTGGACCACAATCTCACCTGATGTAAAGTGACGATGTGGTCTAAGATGGGGCATGAAGACCTAGAAGGTAGATGGCCATGATCCCATGTATAATCCATGAAATACACTGTAGGAAATCGCGCTAGCTACTTCCTTGATGCTGAATAATAGAACCGAAATCACTCGAAAATAGATTTATTGCTTACTAGTGGCCCGCCCCGGCTTCGCACGGGTTTTTATTCAACATTTTTTCCCCGGCAATTATTCGATTTTTTCTCGCCTTTTAGACCTTCCCTAGACCTCCACGAACATTTCAAGACTATGATAAGATAAATCAGCCGTTCTCGAGTTTTAATCAGACTAACGAACAACAATTCATTTTTATTTATATAGATACTTAATTAAAGATTCTAATGAGCGCGACACGGATGAACGCTAATTAAGCACAGTCTTACGTAGATTCGCTTGGTTCAAGGTGGTCACCGTGCGACCTACATAAGACAAATCGCTGATGCTGCTACGAGCACCATGTTCGAGATGCATCGTCCGTATACCTCTCGACAATGACGGCGGGCATCTGCACCAGCTGCACGGGGCTCTTGGAGTCCTTGAGCGCCTGCGTGAGGTTGAGCAGCTGGCCGCGCATCACCGACATCTGCCGCTCGAAGTGGCTCCGGTCGAAGCCTTTGTCTTGCTGAAACGTACGTACACTTCAATAATAGGCATGATTCATGTATATAAATCTAAATTTAAGAAAAACTTCCCGATTCCAATGCCTTCATTTCCTTAAATATAAAACAACATAATATTATGTAATGTGGACGCGATGCGTTTTCATTTGATACTACACACTACACTAGTATATTTGCAGATTTTCGGTTTTGCTTCCCCACTCTCACCCCCATAACTTTTAAACGGCCTAACCGATTTTCATAAAACATGTCTAAGAACACTCGCGCAAGACTCACATTTCATACAAAAAAAAACTAAATTGAAATCGCTCCATCCGTTCGGGAGCTATGGTGACACAGACAGACAGACAGACAGACACGTCAAACTTATAACACCCCTCTTTTTTGGTCGGGGGTTAAAAAAAAATAGTATTCTGTTTAGCATTGTGTTAGCTTGTCCAAAAATACTGGACAGCTATTTTTCGCTTTTTCAATTTAGTAAGAAAGAGCGAATATGGAGACTGTCCAAGTTCCTTCTAAGTATAGATTTCGTGCAAATAGCAAAAAAGCATTACGTTAGGCAAAACTTCAATGCACTCTTGGTTTTACGTTTCCGAGAAAATAAAGGTGTATTTTATTAAATAATCTAAATGACGCACTAATGTTTTGTTTTGTCAGCCCACCTAGTTTCTAATGTTATACCTCTACGCTTTATTTAAATCTCGCTGACGCAGGTCGCTGATGTTGGTCATATCATAACATATTATTTGTATTAGTATATAAATATTTTTCTAGATACCAAATTGGGACATTATGAGGTGCAAAAGGGTGTCTTAAGTAACTAGAAACTTAGAAACATCAGTACAGACATTTAACTGTTACGGTGGTTTAAGTAAAAGATGAAAAATGTAAGAATTGAAAAGAAATGTTATATTTTATGAAGAAAATTGTGAGTATATAAAAAATAAATCTATAAAAAAAATTGGTTGCCTGTAAAGTCGGTATATGGGCGAAAGTTTTACGTGACAACGACTTTGAGTGGTAAAATAATTTTAATGTGAATATTCATTCGTATAGTAGGAAGAAGGATGAACATGAACCGGTGTGTATGCCTATCTCTCTCACTCTCCCTCTGTCTCTCTCGCTCTTAGGCGGGCTAACCATGCCCGAGTGGAAGGGACGCGTGCCTCTCACTCGCTCTCATTGTGAGCGCATAACGTGAGCGGAGCGTAACGCAGTTTCTTGAAGTGTCACCCGGCAAACCAATTTATAAGACGTTGTCACGTCAAAATAAAAGTTTCCGGACAATCTACACAACAACATCTAGCCCCGTGGTAAGCTCTAAGCTTGTGTTACAGGTACTAGATTTCTGATATACTTAATAAAATAGACATAACACATATAGATATTTTTAATTATACTTATATTATGTTATACTTACTTTAAATAATATGTGTAGCTCATCACATAACTCTTGCACAAAGTTCATATCTGATAATAACGGTAAGATCAGCTCCCTGTAAAACAAAAAGGGTAAATTGAATTTACTTTATTATGAAGGATTGCGAGTCATGCTATACCGACCTATTGTCGGGAATCATAAAAATCGGTTGAGGCGTTTGGTCTGTATAGTGCTCCAAATGAACATACAAATAATAAGATTACCACTCCTTCGCGTCGCACAGTTGGGAAAAAACGGTGTGTTGTTTTAGATCAATATCAATAGTAAATATTAATTAATTTATTTTGTCTTTTTTGATTGTCAATATCAATCTCTTACAAAGTTATCGCGAGTGACAGGTTTTTACCATGAATAAAAAAACGGGATTTACCCATGTATCTACTATTAGAATTATTATTATTATTAGAATTATTATGATTACTTAACGTTTCGTTCTCTCGGTTTTTAAGCCCGTTCAGGTACCTAACATGCACGGACCTAAGCCAAGTACATGTTAGGTACCTGATTGGAATTTTGGATATCAGAGGATTCGACATTTTGTAAAAACTTTCGAACGAGTCTGCATGTGTTCAAGATCTGCCTTTTGTAACATAATAAAGATGTATTTGGGTAAACCTAGCTCCTGGAGGGATTTAAATATAATAATAATTATTATAAGAAGTATCACGTGTTGGACAATCAATCAGTAATAAGTTTTCTTTGATTATTGTATTTTGTGTACCTACAAGGGTGACATGTTCAGAGTTTAAACAAACCATTTCAATAAAAAAAAAAAAAAAAAAAACATATTCAATAAAAGTTCTCTTAAAATGAATAGTATTAAGTAAGATTACTGCCTTTTGTAACAGACCAGAGGTGTATTTGGGTAAATCTAGCTCCTGGAGGGATTTAAATAGAATTATTATTATTATAAGAAGTATCACGTATTAGACAATGAATCAAGAGTTCTCTTAAAATTAATAGTATTAAGTAAGATTACTGCCTCTTGTAACAGACCAAAGGTGTATTTGGGTCAATCTAGCTCCTGGATAGAATTATTATTATTATAAGAAGTATCACGTATTGGACAATAAATAAATATTTCCAGACAATTCACACAACAACATCTAGCCCCGTGGTAAGCTCTACGCTTGTGTTACGGGTACTAGATATCTGATATACTTAATATAATAGTCATACATTATATAGATATTTTTTATTATAAATACTAAACACCCAGACCAAGGAGAAAGTGCTTGCAGAACATACAAAAACTTTCACCCTCGGCGGGAATCGAACCCGCTACCTCTTGCGGCGCAAGCGGACTCTCGCCCACCGCGGCACTGAGGCAGATTGCTGCCTTTTGTAACAGACCACAGGTGTATTTGGGTCAATCTAGCTCCTGGATAGAATTATTATTATTATAAGAAGTATCACGTATTGGGCAATCAATCAAGAGTTCTCTTAAAATGAATAGTATTGTATATTATAGAAATTGCATTGCATTTATTTGTAAATTAAAATATTTAATGTGTTTGTACCTACCAATTAGTTAAGGAAGAGCGAGGCCTTCTATCACAGATTTTTAAATAAATCTAAAAGAAGGTCTCAACTACCACAAAATTGTAAAATAGTATGTAAGTTACTGAATAAATGCATTATTATTATTATTATTGTGTTACTTTGTCTCCTGGCTGAAGGGCAGCTTGGCCTGCGGGAGCCAGGCCCAGTGGTAGGGGTAGGCGCGCCACGAGTCCGGGTGCTTGAAGGGGAACGCGAGCCCGTTGTCTATCGCCGCGATGCGCACCTCGCAGTTGCCCCATTCCTGACACAATATTACTAAATAAACGGGTGGACTTAACACGAAAAGCCATCTCTTCCTGGCAACTTTTGAACGGAATAAATATCACTGAACACGTATTTAGATCAAAAAAAGGTGTGAGTGCGATTCACACACGATAGAAGTGAAACTTTAGTAAATCGACAAAAGAATAAGAAGAATAAAAAAAAAACAAAAAAAAAACTATGCAATAAGATTTTGTTCGGGCGGTCACCCATCCAAGTACTGGCGTCGCGCGCGCGTTGCTTAACCTTGTAAGCGTTTAAGATTGGCTTACCCTATCGGGTAAGCCAATCTTATTTCCATTTCCGTTTCATCCGGTTTCAAATCACAACGATTCTAAAGAAATTTCACTTCAAAAACAAATTACCTACAAGCAAGGAGCCCTTTAGATATATTTAAGCGTAGTCTTATTACTAAGGGCCACTTTCACCATGTCCGGGTAAAGACTCAATACCGGTCGGTTTTCCGGGTTAAATAGTCGAGGAGCACTTGTCATGTCACTAATCTCAATGAACACTCATGTAATTAATTTAATTTTTGCTCATGTTAATTGTGTGCCTGTTATGTTTGTCCGTAACGCCAACAATTGGTTCTGTAGGAGAACCAGCGCAGGTTACTAGCATGCTAGTAACCCGGCACATGCTGAGACAGAGCCAGTTTTTCTACAAAATAATATTTAAATTTTAGTGTATATTTACTAGTATTTCGGTTTGTATTATTGTATGGTAGGAAAGCCGTGTTGGCTAAATGGGAGGACACTCGACTTTCATTCCGAAGGTCGTGGGTTCAAACCCCGCCACGCACCTCTAGATTTTTCTTCTTGAGAAATTTATGTGCGCTTTTAACACGTGCTTTAACGGTGAAGGCAAACATCGTGAGGAAACCGGCATGTTCTGAGAACTTCATAAAAGAGTTTGAAGGACATGTGACATTCACCAACCCGCACTTGGCCAGCGTGGTGAATTAAGGCCTAATCTCTCTCGTCAAGAGAGAAGTCCCTGTGTCCCAGCTGTGGGAAAGTTAATAGGGTGATGATGAGGAAAATATGTTTTATCTTTATCTTTATGTAAGTACATCACTTAAGATCAAAATAAAAAAAAACACTTCAGATTCATCATCGTGGAAGAAGGGAAGGGAGGCTTTTGCCCTGCAGTAGGACAATAGAGGCTAAATAATAATAATAAGTACATCACTTGGTGGTAGGCTTCGGCCGCGGCTTGTCACCACCCTCCGGGCTGGGCCAGTGCGTGAAGCGATTTTTTCGTGTTTCGTAATGTGGCCCGGAGAAGCCATCTACCTTATAGGTCTTCATGCCCCATCTTAGACCACATCGTCACTTTGCATCAGGTGAGATTGTGGTCAAAAGAAGGCTTATCAAACATAATCACTCACGGAGGGCTCCGTCATGTCGATGTCCTGGCCAGTCTGCGGCGCGTCGTACTTGATCAGCCAGTTGTCGTTGCCGCGGTCCGTGTTCCGGATTATATAGTCCAACACCACTAGCCGCTCGAACTGCAGCTGGAATCTGCAACATAGATACAACATAAAACAAAAAATCATCATCATCATTCTCCTGTCCTTATCCCACATTACGTGGGGTCGGCACACCATGTTTTTTCCTTCCATTTTCCTCTGTCACTCGTCATCTCAACACTTACTCCTTTCATACACATGTCATCCTTCACACAGTCCATACATCTTTTCTTTGGTCTACCTCTTCCCACATATCTATCCCACACACACATATCACTCTTTTCGTCACATAACATTCATCCCTTCTCATAAAATGTCCATACCATGCCAACCGATTTCCTCTCAACTTCTCTGTTACTGGTGCTACTAGTTAAACCAATAAATACCATAGATATTTTATGTTTTTTACAAAGTGATAAACCCTACTTGAAACTAATATTATAAAGTTGTGCAGAAGTATAAAGAAATAAATCTAAATTTAAAATTTAAGAAAAATCCCTGATTTGAAAATTCATTTCCTTAAATGTAAAACAACATAATATTATGTAATGTGGACGGGATGCGCTTTCATTTGATACCCCACACTAGTATATTTGCAGATTTTCTGTTTTCCTTTCCCACTCTCACCCCCATAACTTTTAAACGGCTCAACCGATTTTCATGAAACAAGTCTAAGAACACCCAGGCCAAACTCACCTTTCATAAAAAAAAACTAAATTGAAATCGCTCCATCCGTTCGGGAGCTATGATGCCACAGACAGACAGACAGACACACAGACAGACAGACACACAGACAGACAGACACGTCAAACTTATAACACCCCTCTTTTTTGGTCGGGGGTTAAAAAATAAGACGAAGTAACGTTCGCATCTGCGGGACTCGAACCTACGTCTTCCATTATACTCATGGACGTTCTGACCAACTAAACTAACCTCGCCACTACGTCATCGCTTCAATTTCTACTACACTTGCAACTGCTACGAGTTAGCCTCGTACTAGCGACCGACATCTAGTAGAACATCCTAGGACTATTCTACTTCCATGGCTATCATATGCTGCCATACCATAGATGTCTAGTTCTACCTACCTGTAGCTTACCACAAGGCAAAATTTTGGTTGTCGAGTAAAAAAAAGACAAGTAAAATACTGGACAAATGTCAATAACTCTTACAACAGCTTTAATTTAAAAATATAATTAACTATCATAACTCTGGTCTGGGGTCTGCGTGTTTTCTATGTATCATAATGATTTATTTTATTTACAAAAAAATGTATCTATGTAGTATATCAGTAACCTAACACCCATAGTACAAACTCTGCTTAGTTTGGGGCTAGATGATGCTGTGTGATTTAGTCCGGAAATATTTATTTATAACGATCCGGAAAAAACATCACAGTGCGTGGGTTCGGCACCAATTTTTTATCATTTTTCCTCTTACTTAACTACTTTTAGTTACTTAAAAAACTTACTTTTTCATAACATGCGGCGGCGGCGGGTCCTGCTCAAACCTCCGCAGCCAGTAATCAGCATCCTTGTACCCCTCTACGAACAACTGGAATGAACCGATCTGAAACAAACATGGAAAATAATATATATATATATACAGGGTTTCCCAGAAATGGTGGATAATCCTGCACGTGCGTGTGCGGGGGGGGGAGGTGGGGCCCCAAATCCCAAAAAAAAAAATCTATTCCCAACAGTCCGCGGTCTACGAATTTTTTTGTAAAATTTAGAAATTTCCCAGTTTTCCTCACATTTGTGGGCATCACGTCCGCTACATGAGGCCTAGTTCGGATTTTTTTCTTTTAACGTATTCCCTAATAATGGTATTCCTAAATTACCTTTAAAAAAACGCAACTACTTAGGATAGTAGTTAACTAGTAGTCCCTAAACATAATTTTTATTTCTGAAATTTATTTTACTGCTAAGTTTGAGCACCTGTGGTATAAAAAAAATGTATTGGAGTTTTATAGCCAACCACATAAAAAAATTACCAACATCATAAGGATTCTAAAAAAGTAGCATAAGTATCTACTTTAATGGTAAAATTACTGAGCTATAGCTACTAATGTGTAAAAGTAGGCGTTTCATTACAAAATTGCAAAAGAAAAAAATAAAACAAGTAATTACCAAAAAAGTATTTATTATAAAAATAATCATAGTAAATGTTCAAATTGGGCTCCTGTTGCCCTTATGCAAGCTCTACACCTTTTTATAAAAGATCTTTGTAATTTGTTATTATAATTTTTTGATGATATAATTCTGGCTGCTTCGGCGACGCGAAGTCGAAGTTCTTCTAATGAGTTTATGGGTTTTTTGTAAACCTGCTCCTTCAAACAGCCCCAATAAAAAAAATCCAGAGGATTTAGGTCTGGGGACCGTGGTGGCCACAATATTGGCCCCAATCGGCCGATCCATCTGTTGGGATAGGCATAATTTAGATAATTCCTTACTTGCACTGCATAATGTGCCGGACAACCGTCGTTCTGGAGCCACATTCCTTGCCGGATGGCTAGTGGCTCATCTTCTAATAATATTTGCAACTGGTTTCGAAGAAATTCTAAATAATTGTTGCCATTTAGGTTGCCCGGCAATTCATAAGGGCCTATAATTTTTCCATTTAATATGCCCGTCCAGTAATTTATTTTAAATTGATACTGGGATTTATCTTCTCTCATCAAATGTGGATTTGTCAATTGCCAACTGTGCAAGTTATGAAGGTTAAGATACCCATCCCTTTTACATGTAGTCTCATCGCTCCATAAAATTTTTCTGAAAAAATCTTGATCTTCTTGAATTCTTGTTAACATTTCACTGCAGAAAACAATCCGTGCTTGGTAGTCTCGTGGTAGCAATGTTTGTACACGTGTCACGTGATAAGGATGCAGTTTAAATTTTTTCACAATACGATGTGCTGTAGATTTTGATATTCCCGTACGGCGTTCGATATCTGGCATCGAAATACTGGGATCTTCATCCACCATGTCAAGGACGATTTCTTCAGTTACAGGATTGTGGGGTCGTCCTCTGCTCCTAGGGCCACCAACGCCAGTACCAGGTATTCTGCCCTCTGAGTAAGCTTGGTGCACTCTTGTAAATACGCGATAGTCGGGGTGACGCGCGTTCGGGTATCTCTCCCGATAAAGTGTTGCGGCAGCACTTGCGTTGCCACTACATTCTCCGTAAATGTAATGCATATTGGAATACTCTTGGGGTGTATAAATTTCACGTGACATCACACAGTCCTGTTGATATACAAAACAAATGTCCAATAGAATGCCGAGTCGTCGCAGTTATCACCAAACAAACAAAATCCAATCAAAATGCACAAATCGAGTCCAGTAGAATGCCAAATGTAGAATTTTGTCACCGAGAATCAGAAAAACAAGAGCACATGCGATGTCGAGAACGTCGAAATACGCACTAAAATTAAAATAGTTTTAACTACGGAGACAAAACAATAACCAAACACGAATTCTACCATACAAAGGAGATTTGTTGACCCTTTCACTCGCAATTTTCCCAAGCACAGTTTGTCTCGCTCACACAGCTTAGAATTCAACTGAATGTGCCGAGCAGGTAGTAAAGTCTAATTTTAGGGTCGACAGCTCTACTTAACTGATAAAAACTAAAAAAAAATATCTGCAAATAATTTTGCAATTTTGTAATGAAACGCCTACTTTTACACATTAGTAGCTATAGCTCAGTAATTTTACCATTAAAGTAGATACTTATGCTACTGTTTTAGAATCCTTATGATGTTGGTAATTTTTTTATGTGGTTGGCTATAAAACTCCAATACATTTTTTTTATACCACAGGTGCTCAAACTTAGCAGTAAAATAAATTTCAGAAATAAAAATTATGTTTAGGGACTACTAGTTAACTACTATCCTAAGTAGTTGCGTTTTTTTAAAGGTAATTTAGGAATACCATTATTAGGGAATACGTTAAAAGAAAAAAATCCGAACTAGGCCTCATGTAGCGGACGTGATGCCCACAAATGTGAGGAAAACTGGGAAATTTCTAAATTTTACAAAAAAATTCGTAGACCGCGGACTGTTGGGAATAGATTTTTTTTTTTGGGATTTGGGGCCCCACCTCCCCCCCCCGCACACGCACGTGCAGGATTATCCACCATTTCTGGGAAACCCTGTATATAATATACTAGCTGACCCCAGGCAACGTTGTTTTGCAAAATGAAAAATAGATAGTAGCCGATTCTTAGACCTACTGAATACACATATAAAATTTGGTAAAAATCGGTAAAGCCGTTTCGGAGGAGTACGGGAACGAAAACTGTGACACGAGAGTTTTATATATAAGACAATATAGATTACACTTTCCATGCAGTCGGTAAAATGCCTGAATGAAATTAGTTTAACTGCAGAATTATTATAATAAAGTAAACATATTTTATTCCCGGTAAATCAACTCCCACCATAAAACGAATTTCATCCAAATATATCGTAAAAATAACCAAACGCCTGGGCCAATTTCTATGATTCACACTTCAATCGTGTCACTAAAGACAAATGATGTTAGTGAACATTCAACATGGAGACCACTAGACGATATTTTGTAAAAATAAAATGATGTCGACAAACTAAGGAATGAGGGATATCGCTGAATAGGTATTTAAAAATCATTTTTAGTTTCGTTTCAACATTTTTTGCTCCGCGACTGACAGTTTAGGATCTTTCCATTTTCCATTCCTACTTAAAGACTAAAAGAGGCTTAAAGACTGTATAAATTCCCAAACAAGTTAAATCGCAGTTGGTTTAAATACTTTTTTTATTTCATCTTGTTTTATGTTGTCATTGTGCCTATTCTATTGAATTAGGTACAACCTGTAACGATAGAGCTCCATGTATTTGAAAGAAATAAATAATATTTATTCGACTTTCTGACTAAAATATGGGTTAAATAGAAGATTTTCGACTAAACAGCCAAGAAACAATTCATCATCACCATTTCGTGTGGTCGTCGGTTATACGTGTCTACGTATAATTGCAGTACTCAAAAAATATGGGGAGGGCCTGTGAGGTTATGTAACCCCCAGTCTAACAGACTATTGGACAAATGAAAGTCTTCTCACCTTAGGCGGCAGGCCCATCCTATTGAACCTTAGATTGGGGAACTGCTCCGTGATGGCGCGCTTCAGCCGCGAGCGCTCGCGGTCGATGCGCAGGTAGTTAAACGTCTCCGACACCAGCTTCACCACCTACGGATAACCAGATACAATAATAATAATATTTATTCAGAAAATCACTTAAAGCTAAATTTGACAAAAATCCTTAAAATTTAATTAGAACTATGATGTATTTATTTTGCCTGAACTAGGAGAATCCTGTTTTCAGGCATATGAATATAAGTAAAGTAAATTTTTCTTCATTCACTCTCTCCTTGGTCTGCGTGTTTTATATGTATAGTAAAAAATATCTATACACGTATGTCTATTATATTAAGTATATTAGATGTCTGGTACCCGTGACACAAGTTTAGAGATTACCACGGGCGGGACTAAATGTGGTTGTGTGGATTGTCCGGAAATATATATTTTTTTGTTTTATAATATATAAATGTAACGAAAGTATGGCCAGCTCATATCTATCAAAGTACCTACCTACCCAAACTCCATAATTTCCGGTCCGGTACATGTGTTGGAAAGCATGTACAAATTAATATTTATGTGTAATAATAATAAATCACTGAACAGAAACTTTCAGGTTTTATAAAATAACGGAGGTCTGGCCGTTCTCGGCTGTTAGCCTCTGTTTGGATGTATAGCTCACCCTCTTCTTGCAGTAACTTGCAGAGGTGCCCTGGTTTTGTTACATTAAGCGTAAAAACCAGAACACTGTGATTGTGGTCAAATGAAGGCTTATCTTTCATAAAATAGACAAATAAATATATTGTGTATGGCTGGTTCTGTTACATAAAGCGTAAAAACCAGAACATTGTGATTGTGGTCAAATGAAGGCGTATCTTTCATAAAATAAATAAATAAATATATTGTGTATGGCTGGTTCTGTTACATAAAGCGTAAAAACCAGATCATTGTGTATGGACGTATGACTCACCCTCGTCTTTGGCACGATGCGCAGGCCTATCTTGGAGTCCACGAGGCTGGCGCCGGCCTCCGAGAGGTACCCCTGGTTGGGGATGAGGCACGAGCGCCCGAAGCAGCATGGGCAGCAGAGCTTGTGCATCCATTTCGTCCATTTGGGGTTCAGACGGCCGTACGGCTCTTCGTCTTTTGGTTTGAATACGCCTACTATTTTCTGAAAATATTAATACATTTAATATTATTTAATTACAATGATTTTTTGATTCTCGCACAATATGGTAGGGCTTCGGCCGCGGCTTGTCACCACCCTCCGGGCTGGGCCAGTGCGTGAAGCGATTTTTTCGTGTTTCGTAATGTGGCCCGGAGAAGCCATCTACCTTCTAGGTCTTCATGCCCCATTTTAGACCACATCGTCACTTAACATCAGGTGTAATTGTGGTCAAATGAAGACTTATCAAACATAAAAAAAAAAAAAAAAAAACTACTAATATTATAAACGTTATATGAGGGTGTTTGTCGGTCTTTAACTCAAAAACTACACAATGGATCTTGATGAAACTTCACAATAGCATTTATATCAGAGTAACATATAGGCTACTATTTTACTGCGGTAAAATCAATGATTGCGAGCATAGCCCGATTTGAATGAAATTTGGCACGGACATTACTGTTTTATATTTCAATTTCAACAATAAAACCTTTTCTATACACTACAGAGGTTCCAAATGAAACAGCAATGTGGCGGCTAAGTGGCTACGGTAAGCGGGCTGACGCATAGTTTATTTTTTATGGCGCCACCAGTCGTTTCTGCCCGCTCGTTAGATTCAGACCTTCAGACATTGTAACAATATTGTACAGTGTAATAATATTGTATAATCGTAGAACGCAATGTTATTTTGACGACCTCTGTGGCTCGGTGGTGGGCGAAAGTCTGAAATTGCCTGAGGCGCAGGAGGTTGCGGGTTCGATTCCCGCCGAGGGACCAGATTTTGTACGATTAGTTCGGAATTATTTAATTATTTTATTAATGACAGTATCTCAAGCATATTAAAATATATTTATAGAGCATAATCCAATACGGAATCAGTTTTAATTGATTTATTGTATTTCTTTATTAAGTTTGTTTAGGACTACCAACTATCAACAAAACTATGGAGCAGTTCAGGGCTATAATAAAGATTGAAACAAAAAAATTAAAAACTAACTTTAGATCTACGAAATGACGAACATAAAAAAAAAGAGTTTAAACTCAGAACTTTCGTCTCTCCATAAGAAAATAGAGACCAAATTATTAGTTCTTTAAAATCGTTATCGCTAAAAATGCGAAAGTGACCTGTCTGTCTGTTCATCTTTCACGCAAAACCTACTGAACCGATTTAAATGAAATTTGGTACACAGATTCTCTAGAGCTCGAGAAAGGACATAGGCTACTTTTTTCCACGAGAAAATGTCATTCCGCGGAAAATCCATTAAACCACGGGACACTACTAAACCATCTATATCAAATCTTCATCATCTACTAGTGGCCCGCCCCGGCTTCGCACGGGTTTTTATTTTTTAAAAAATCCCGGCAATTATTCGAATTTTTCTTGCCTTTTAAACCTTCCCTAGACCTCTACGAACATTTCAAGACTATGATAAGATAAATCCGTTCAGCCGTTCTAGAGTTTTAATCAGACTAACTAACAACAATTCATTTTTATTTATATAGATTATCAAATAAGACATAAATGTTTCAGTCACACCAAATGACAGGACCACGTCTCAACATCCGCCAACCCCGCGACTGATTTGCTCTATGCTCGTTACCGTGCAGCCTGCAATGTGTGCAAGCCTACTCAGGGTAATGAGCAACACTTCTCTCTGTTATTTCAACTTGTATACAGTTATATACCATCTAGAGATACAACTGGTGTCTGAAAAACAGACGTTTTTGTACTTCATTAAGACCGCGAGGTTATTGCTAGCAAAGCCAGATTTGAGTCAAATTTTGCATGGACAAATTTATTATTACGCAGGTAAAGCCACAGGCGCGCATCTAATTATCACTAAAAATACTTTTTTACTAAATAAATGGGTGTCTAGTCTAGTACTTCTTAACAAATGTACATACAATACAGTTTAATTTTCAATCTGTATGCATATTCCCTATTAAATAGTACAGATACAATTTCAATTTCGTTAACATAATAATTATAACGCGACCCGAATATATAAAAACAAAACGTGTACATCACGTTTTGTTTCTGTATATTAAACAAGACTGTGACGTACACAGCTTTATTAACGGCAATAGCCGCTGATTCACTCGTAAGTGAAATTCTTATAGACAGAATAATCAGACAAACCAAGGGCATTTGCATATTTATACTGAGTGGGGTCATGGGTTGGGAAAATCGGCTTTAATCAATCCGAGATCTGAAACTCAGGTAGGGATGGGATCGTTTTACATAAGGTAAGGCCGAATATCTTTAGATCGAGCTAGTCGAAATTAGGTTTATTTAAATGAACCTCGGATAAAATAGGAATCATCAAAATCAGACTAAACGTATGGTAATGCATCTGCATGCTACATTTTCGGTACATAGTCAATAATCATCGGAATAAATTATTTAGGTACTTGTTAAGTGATTGAATATTATATGACGTGAATAATTCATGCAAGCTAAAAAAATATGCACTTAAAATTATTATGATAAATCACCAGTTCTACTGGGTTTATTATTATTATACAGATCTATTTATGGTATTCCATGTCAAAGCTATAGGATATATTAGGTCCTTACATATGAAATTGGCGTTTTGTATGGGAGGAACAAAAAGTCGAATATTTTTTAATATAATATATTTAATTAATCAAAGTATGAACCATTATTTTCTATGCACTTTTGCCATCTTATAGGTAGTTCATTGATCCCTTTACTAAAAAAACCAGTCGGACGGGAATCAATAAAATCTTTGAAGGCGATTTGGACTGCCCCATCGGAGTTGAATTTTTTCCCTTGCAAGAAGTTATCCAAATTTCGAAAAAAATGGTAATCTGTTGGAGCAAGGTCCGGGGAGTACGGAGGATGTCTTAGACTTTCCAATTGAAGCTCTTCTAATTTAGTAGCCGTCTGTTGCGCAGTGTGTGGTCTAGCGTTGTCGTGAAGCAGCAGTGGCGTGGAGCGATTGACCAGCCTAGGTTGTTTAGCCGCTAGCTTTTCCATCATGGTTTGCAATTGCTGACAATAGACATCAGCCGTAATAGTCTGGCCAGATTTGAGAAAACTGTAATTAACAATACCGGCACTAGTCCACCAAACGCTTACAAGTAACTTTTTTGGGGTTAATTTTCGCTTGGGGCAGGATTTGGCTGGCTGGCCAGGATCCAACCATTGCGCTGAGCGCTTCCGATTATCGTAAAGAACCCATTTTTCATCACAGGTAATGATTCGGTTTAAAATACCTTCATTATTGTGCCGGTTTAGTAATGTAACGCAGCAGTCGACGCGCGTTTGCCGGTTTGCTTCAGTCAATTCGTGAGGTACCTACCCACCTTTCAAGCTTTTTAATCTTCCCAATTTGCTTCAAGTGAATTAAAACAGTTTTATCACTAACACCGCAGCCTGCAGCTAACTCGGACGTGGTTTGCGATGGATCCGCTTCCACAATAGCCTTCAACTCTTCATTATCAACTTGAGTCTCAGGCCGTCCACGGGGCTTGTTCTGCAAGTCGAAATTTCCAGAACGAAAACGTTGGAACCAAAAACGAACTGTGTTTTCTTTTGCAACACGACCGCCATACACATCATTCACCCTTCGAGTTGTTTCCGCAGCACTAGTGCCACGGCGGAACTCGTACTCGTAAATAATGCGATATTTTAAGTTTTCCATTTTGTAAAATGAGTGACGCAAACAGAAAAAAACAGAAGAAAAAAAACAAATGAATGACGATCATCGAAGCACAAATACATGAGTCTATAGCTGTACAAATTTGAATTTGGAATTCCTTACCAAAGAGGAGAAATTTGTGATTAAAGTGGCCAGTACGAAAAACGCCAATTTCATATGTAAGGACCTAATATTTCCCAAAAAATGATCGAACAGTTTTACACCGGACTTGGTTAAACATACAAATTGGACATTACAGATTAGTAGAAGGTTGGTAGCGAATATACTTACACTGCCAGGGTTTTTGACGAAGTAGGAGCCACTGGAGCCCTGGTATATCCTCTCGGGGTAGATGCCGTTGTCTATGGCCACCTCCGCTTGCCACAGCAGTTCGTTGAACTGCGGATCATCTGATAACAAGGGTGACGTAACTTAGAACATTGTTGCGAATACTCTTCTAGGTGCGTGGTACTGATAATTTGCAATTACTAATGTGTTTTTCGTATAGATAAGCTAAATAGTGGAAGTAGGACAATTACTTAAAAACATATAGGGAGTGGTACTACCTCATTCAATACTAGGTAGTGAATTCCATAGAATTATCATCCAATATATAAAATTTCCATGTCACAATGTTAGTTCCCGTACTCCTCCGAAACTATACCGATTTTTACCAAATTTTATATGCGTATTCAGTAGGTCTGAGAATCGGCTCATTTTGCAAAACAACGTTTTCCGGGGTCAGCTAATAGAATATAAATGTAGCCAATCTCTAGTGAAGTTATTCAAAAATGTTAATTACCATAACACTATACACTACATTATTATATTTATATCTTATATAAAATGCCTCGTCCAATACTTATTATAAAACTAGATAGGCTTCAATTTCCATGATCTCGGCTAACATAATCTATTAATTATTGTAAATCATGGTCGATTAAAATTTTAAATCATATAACGCGTCGTGACGACCTTCACATTTTTTTTATTTCCGTATAGACAAAATTATATAAAAAGGAGCTCTCATTGTGTGGTAATAATGAAATTTTAATCAATGTGTCATTTCTAGGATTCTAAAATTCTTTTACGTATTTTAATACCCATTAGTTTTTTCAACAAGTTTTTGAACAAATTTTTTTTTTTGAAAGTTTATTAGCGTTTTTTAAGTACATATGTCAATAACACTTTATACGTTCCTAACGATACGATAGCAACTGATGTGAATTATGTAAACATTAAAAGGTTTTTATTTATTTATTTGCAGGAATGCCTGCAGCTAACACAGCGAAATAAGTTATTTCGATCAGTGGAACATTAATATAGCTGATACTTCTGACTAGCCAGACCACATACAGGCTATGGCACCCATATTAGATTACGTCGCCACAAAACCCATGACATATTCTTATAGCTATGTATGTCGGTTAACCTCAGCAGAGATCGACCCTCACTGGGTCATCTCACCGCCTCCAGCATCACGGCACCGACGGTTAGCCGCCGCGAAAACACACGAGATACATGATTATTAATTACGTATTATGATACGAGTCATGGGCACAATTATCATGACATTATATTTATAACTTTGCCTTTGTTTTATGGTTATTACCGCGGGAATATGGACTTGTAATAAAAAGACTGCCGCGATAAATAGCCGAAATCTTAAAATACGTTAATAATATTCTAAAATAAGAGTGTTTAATTAATGAATAAAACATAGAAACTTTGAATAGTAATGTAATATCTACTATATTATAGCTGTATAATGGTGGCCTGGAAGAAATTGCTTTGAGCAATAAGACCGGCCATTACGCATTCTAGGTTTAGTTTATATTTTCATATTGTATTGTGCCTTTGTTTGGTGTGTATAAGAATTATCTATCTATAGCACGCCAAAATGCTAGCAACCAATACAGGGTGGCAAGTAAAAAATGCCTAGGCATTAAACCTACCTCTTTGTACAAACTTAGTTCAAATAAAGTATTTTAAATAAATAAATTTAAGATTATACATTTAAAAGTTCTTAAACACAACTATATATTTTATTTATTTATTAGTATTATAGATTCTCAGGTATCTTTCATGAGTTCGTACTGTGCATGCATTTCACAGGGTCTTACCGAGAATTCTAGCCGTGATTCTGCACAGATAATAAATTTTTAATTTAAAGATTGTAATTTCCATAAATTTTTATATTATAGAGATAGTAAATGTCATTGAAACTGAGATTGCTGAGGATACGTAAGTTATGTAAATGTAATTATAATTTATTGGAATACATTATTATTATTATACGTAAGTTAAACCTATAGGCGTAATATTGCAATATGCGGAGGTGACAGAGAGTGGGCGGATCTTACGACTACAGTTAGATTACACCATGTAATTTAATCATGTGAAATTACTGTTTTGCGATCAGAGATGCGTCAACAAAATTAATAAGATTTAGATATAGTCATACTATTATGTAGTCCAGCTGGATTTTAAAGTATCTAGACTTCAAAGTACTTATTCTACCCACGGGTATTGATAACTTGGTAGAAAATAATTATTGTCTTGTACATATCTACATAGAACAGATTTATCGTCAATATACAGGGAACAGATTTATTAAGTTAATTAAGTTAGAATATGAACAGTTATCTTATATATAAAATTCTCGTTAGATTATAACATTGTTAACATAACTGTTAAGAAAAAGTTAATGATTAAAATAGTGAAATAAATAGTAGTAGTTTCTTTCCCACATCATTCAAGAAAAACTAATTTATAAGGTTAATCATCTACCTACATAATCTATATAGTATTAGTACTTGCGGGTTCTACAACTCAGAGAGTCACTAGTTCGGATGTTTATTGTTTACTGTGTGTCAGTTGTCTTTGCAGACTAAATATAACATATGCGTCAAAATTTAGAAGCCCTGCCTAAAAATACATATTTTAAGGCAGTGTTACTTGCGGGAAAGAGATGGTGAAGTATCCCTTTCCTGCAATAGAAAATAGCATATACCTTGTCTATTCTAAGGTAGAATAGAAATAACATTGCCTCTGGGAGGCACACATTGTGAGTATGGATCATATGACACATCACTTCCAACTAGTACCTTTATTGCATCAAGCAGTAAAAATTGCCATATTAAATACAATATTCCTCCTAGGTAATTCACACAGTAACATAGAAGTATATCCCCTATGGTAAGCATGCATAGTAAAATAGCTTAGTCCACATTACATTAAATAGATTAAGATATTTTACATTATGTAGTCTAGTGTTTTTATTATTCTATTAGTCATGTCAGATTAATCGAAAGCACAGAATGATAAGGTACCAAAAGACAAATAGAATGAACATATAATAAAAAGAACCATAAAAATATATATAATATATTTTACACATACTTCCACTATGAGTTTATGCAAATAAGGGTCTTGATTTATTTTAACGTTGAATATCATTGTATCTGCTTAGATAGTGTCTCTTGGGTGCCACAAAATCTAATCAACCTAACCTGATAATAATTTTATCTTCATGTTAACATTCAAGGAACATTTTTATTGTTTTTATTTATCTAACTATATTAGGGGGAGTGACCATATCACAATACAATCATAAAAAATAAGTACTTACAACAACAGTGATAAGCTGAGCTTTATGAATTACCAAGATCAGACATCTGACATATTAAAGTTGCTGAGAGAAATCTAATCTTGCTCATGTGCGAAGTGACCTCAAGCAAATGACCTTGTGCTCTGGCAAAAAATTGTGCATAAGGAAGCACAGAATTAATGCATGAAATGTTAATTTGAAATTGCCTTTCGATGATAAGAGATTGTCTCATATGACAATATAGTATAATCATGTTCAAAAAAGACTCCCATTAATCACTGAAATAAAGTGATATTTAACAAGAATACAAATTAAATAACAATCATGTTTGATTGTTTATGAGTATGGACTGAATAAGAACAAAAATGAGTAGGTAAATAATTTATGTAAGCTAAGATCTTTACTTATAAAACTACAGATTACTTTATTTTTAAAGAGCATATTATTATCTCAAGCTATTGTGTCACCTTGAACATTAGATATTTCATTTACATACTTGTTTTGGTTATCAGTTATTAAGTCTTATTTAATTATAAATATACAAATAAAATTTCCTTTTTGTAACAAGTATGTGGCAATTGTCACCATATGGTATCTAAGATTCTCTACATCATAACAAAACTTGAAAACAGATTTGCTATGATAATTGGTTTAGGAATTATGTATCATAGGAAATATAAAAATATACAACTTACTACAGTAAAAAGGGTCATCCATATTTTAATAAAAACCCTTTTTGAAATACAACCTATTTCAGTTGTGTACAGGTGGAAATTTCACCAAACATTATTACTGTGGCCGAGTTCAGTTTGGTCGCAGATTGTAATTAGCAATTAATAACAAACTGAAGTTAGTACAATCAGTCAGCATGTATGTATTGTATTGTAGAATAGAGCGAAAATTAATTTTCATGTCAAGGAAATTTATATGCGTAAACACACTACGCAAGTACGCATTTATAAACAGATGTTTCATGTATTATTTTGCTGTTTTGAAGTCATTCACATACTTTAGGTAAGTTGTTGAACGTTTATACGAGAGTAGGGTAGAAAAAGGGCGTTCGCGTAGAAATGACGATTTAATGTCATCTCTTTCGGTATTTGGAAGGAGAAAAGCAGGTATCTACGTAGTTTAATACTACAATAGATGAACTTACCAGGAAAGTGGTTGTACGTGACTTCGAAGTCGCCGCGCCCGCCAAGAAGCGGCTGCGACTCTCGATTTACGCCTGGAGAATCCAGGTTGCCCTCGAAACCAACCTCTGGCACTAAACAGATCTCTTCTGAACTACTGGATAGAGACACCACACCGTCATCGGGCGGTGCATTCAATATGTGTGTCTTGTCGAAGTCGAGATTCAACAGAGTCTCTTCCGTACTCATGAGTAAAGCTAAACAGTAAAACTCTACTGAGCCTCATTTATTTCGTTGATTTTCTTTGTTTCAGATTCATTTACAAAACACTTGACTTCGTTCAGCGAGAATTGCAAAGCCATAGACAAGAAATAATTACAGCACAGTGACAGTTACAATTACAACTTAGATTTTGACATTTCATTAACATTACATAGACAATATAGATGATGATGTTATCATCACCTAAACAATATAGTGTTGTGACTATTTGATTTTTATCGGATATGGCCGGTTTTTAGAACAAGAAAATAGTTTTCACCATACTTCCAAAGACAACAACATTGATCGATCTACTCCTTATTACACACATATCAATGAAATTTCAGTGATTTTTTCAGTCGTCTTTTTTTTCTCTTCTTTCATCCCTGCTCCAAAAACAGTTAATTTTACAGAAAAATACATATGCCATTATTTGCAGACACTGGCACGAGGAACAATTTTCGAATGTCGCGAGATATTTGAGATTTTTGCGGCACGATATCAATGTAGGTACCTACGACCTACGTAGTGATTATGATTATATATACTCTCTGATCAATGTCGAATCAAAGATTCTAACTAGCGCTACTAGTGTCAAAATTGTGAAGCTGTCTAAGAACGACACTTTGACAGTTTTCGTTTTAATTAACGTCAGGGAAAAACTTAAATACAAATCAGATAGGTACCTAAAACTTCAACAATTAAACAAAGTGTCATTCTTAGACAGTTTTTAAATTTCGCCGCTAGAGGCGTGCGGATAATCTTTGCATCGCGGTGTTTACAAAAGCCTAAACTTTAAGACGCATTTCTAAAGATTAATAAGTTCTAAGATTATGATTAAGTTATTTGTAAGGTTATAGAGCACAAGGAAAACAAATAACATATAATGTTTTTATTTATCTATGTATTTTAGTTAAAGTATTTAAGTACCTATAATATTAAACCTATATTAAGTCTTTTTAAAATTATGGTAAAATTGTTGTTAATATTTTTTAACTGTTTGTAATAGGTACTTAATAATGAGTGTCTGGCAGTCTGAGTTCGGCATAGTGGAATGTGTTCAGCAATGGATAATATGATTATTATTGAAATATAAAAAAAATTAAACTTTAACGGAAGGAGGGTATAATTTGAGACACCTATAATGACTTATAGTCACAGGTCATTCATATAAGTATGTGTTGGGAACATGCCTATACAAACTTTTAGCCTTTAGGTACACAATAACGTATGCCTGTCTGCCTGTTTACGAAAAAAAAATATTTAAATTTTTAATTCATGAAAAAAGACAAATTTATGGAGCTGACTGCCAACCTTTAGTAATGAAGTGGCACCTAAAGAAGAAGAAGCCTGTTTACGGCTCTAAGGCTGTAAGGCTGGTTATAAGGTTATGAAAGTAATTTCGTAAAATAAAAATTTCACTATGTTTATTATTCTATGACTATGCTAAGGCCAAAGCTAGGCTAGCTAGCCGAAAGTTAGGCCAGACGTTAGGATACGCGGGCATGCTATGCTATCTGGATCATTTATGTACGTGTTTGACTCCTTAGACGTTAGAACATTAATTTTAAAACATTTCTTACATCTACTTACTTTTTCGTTTCAGAACCTCATTTTCACAACCCATGACGCTTTCACTATCATCATTTCAGCTATAGGACGTTTGCCGATTCGCGTTTTGGGTTCCGAACGGCAAACTGTTTTGTGTATGGTGTACCCATTTCCACTTTAAAAATGCCTAACATTTGGATACGTATAAATAAGTGTCACATGTCATGTTTTTATTATAGTAGGTAGGTATAATAGGTAAGAATAGAGAAAATATATGTATAAAAAATCAACGTCGTTTATTTACGTCTATCATAGCATACATCAAACATAGCCAAACATAGCTCCGAAATGTTAACGCGGGTAAAACGGCAAATTATTAAGTATTTATTGATTAATACCTATAAACTCAACACCTAAAGGGTAGTTTAATTATTGTAGTTTACTTTTACTGTATTATATTTATTACAAATTATCTCAATATCCTTGAGAATCAGCAAATTCTCTATAAATTTTGTCCGAATATCCTTTATCTGCAAAACCTCGAGCGCCAGCCAAACCCTTCTGACGATTATGATGGAAATGCCCCTTGTCAAACCCAGCTCCAGTCTTTAATTTATACCCCACTCCCTTTGCACCAACCTTTTTGATAACCCCACTGGTTTCATTGTCCTCATAAAACTCTTTATCTTTTTTATATTCGTCCTTGTGGTGAACTCTATGGAATCCTCTTGTTTTTGTTCCTTTTCTGTACTTCCTATCTTCGCCTCCTGTCACTCCAACGGCAGATCCTGCAAAACCTTCAGCTTGTGCGTAAACTTCATCATCATCGTATGAGCCTTCGTCATCCACTTTAGCAGCTTTGAAGAACTTCTTCAAGTCTCCAATACTGTGTTTACGCGAAGATCCTTGTTTGGACGATGATTTTTTCTTTCCTTGGTTTTTACCGGCATTTTCATCAAGTAGTTTGGAATAGTCATCTAAATCCTCCTCTTCTACTTCGTATTTGAGATCAGCTAGGTCAGTGTCAAGATTGTCAAATTCCAAAGTCTTAAATGATGCTGATTTTACTGAGAGCACAATAGAAACCAAACACAGAATCTTCAGCATTGTCCTATCTTTTTTGTGCTTTGCAGTTGCGCAACGCTTGCGACAATGACATACATGCAGACTGGTTGATTTTATATAGCCTAGTTTTAAATTGGCGAGCAAGGATAGTTTTTGCTGCGATGAGTTTGATGTCACAGTCGAGTGATGCGTAATCGGTGCAACGACTTGAGTCGCCCAAGGTCTCGGGTCAGCATGGTCACGAGAATGGCCATAGCTTAACTGTTGAATGAGGAAATGTTTCCGTGATGTTGCAACTTGCATAAAGGTTTGTAACCGACTGCAAAAAAAGCAGTTTTCGATACACAGGTATATGGTTTAATATTAGTGACTCAAAACTTAAACCTCCGTGAACGATGTTTTATTTAAAATTGAAAGCTGTGGTTTGCATGTTGGTCCTTATTGATAGTTTGTATTATTCAAAGTAAAGACACAAGACTTGGTATTTTATTATGAATTATACTTATCTGGTTGATGAACCTTTATTGTAACCACATGAAGCAACGAATGAATGAATATGAAATATGTATTAATTATTATATCTAAAAAAAAATCTGAATGAAGGTATCTCATGCATGACTGAGATACCGGTTCAAGAACTACGAAAGCTAGAAACCTAGCTGAAATCTATACGTATCCATAATATAAAATTGACCCCTTTGTACTCCGATGTTTTGTCTTGTTACTGTTTACTGTTTGTATTATATTTATGGTGTACATTAAGAGTTATCTATCTATCTATAAAAATGTATGCCGGCCGGCAGGTGAGATGTAGTAACTATGTATAATCTGTGTTATAAGTATTAATGTATCGTAATAAAGAATAGTAATCATCTAGACTTCAGTGGTTTCACTCGCCTCCGACATCCATCCTTACATGGCGACCCTGCCAGCTCCTTACATGGCGAACCGTGCCATGTTTGGAACTGTAGCGTAGCCTTTAATTTATCGCTCCATAAAACAGTTTTCAATCATTTTGTAACTTATTCAAACACCATTTAAAATCCATATTTCCAATCCTGCTTAATTCTAAGTTGTAAGTATTTTATTTTCTGGTACTTCTTGATTGGGTATTTCGCTTTTATTTGGGTAAAAGTAGCTACGTAATAATTAATTATAAGACTGATTTCTTTATTTTAATAACCATCTATATTAGATTTAAACCAAACAAACACATGTTTTTTGAAGTGAAACTTCTTTAGAATCGTTGTGATTTCAAACCGGATGCAACGGAAAAAACGTTAGGTAAGCCAATCTTAATAAACGCTAACAAGGTTAAGCGACGTTGCGCGACGCCAGTACTTGGATGGGTGACCGCCCGAACAAAATCTTTTTACACAGTATTTTTTTTATTCATCTAATTCTTGTCGATTTACTGAAGTTTCACTTCCATCGTGTGTGAATCGCACACACACCTTTTTTTTATAAAATCTGTAAATCAAAAAACCTACATGCATTTTTATTGCAAACTTCTTACAAGCTTCTTCTCAATTTGCAGGTTTACCAATACTTGCCTCGGAAGTCGATTATTATTTCTTAAAGAAAACGAAGAAAAATCCATTGGGGCTGCTATTAAATTAACTAGTGTAACGTAATGTAGTGTAAAGTGTAACAGTACCCTCTATATGTAACAGTAACATTGTGACAGTATTACAACTAAATATAATACAAATTTGTTGTAAAATAGAGATGACAGCCCTTTACGGATTTTCTTGTTTTTTGTCCACATTAAAACTGATGATTTGACATTAAATTTGATATGGGGAGTTTAAGACCCGAGAAAATCCCCAATTTTTTTCATTTATCAATTAAGAATTCTATAAAATCCCGTATATTCTTATCCTAGTTACCTTTATAAAAGAAAACATTGTACTAAATTTCAGCTGCGATAGTAGGTACACGGACGGAAACGGAAATAACAGGACTGCTTCGTGTTATTTCCGTCCTAGTAAATTATGGGCTTTTAGAACGGCTAAAAGCCCATAATTTACTGCAGCGCCCCCTAGTGAGTTGCCACCGTAAAACCTATCTAAGAACATGCAGGTATGAAAACCGGACCCATCAAAGTCCTACAAATTTGTGATGGATGGTTTTATACCTAAGGACGGATCTTATAGACCTAAGACCAATATGATCGACCTATCTTATAATCAAATCCTGGTAGAATAGATTTCAACGCGTCGCGCTTTCGTGTGTGCGATTTCTTGTTCAAAATTTCAAAGTCACCATTTGAAAGCTTTTTATTTCTTTTAAAATAAAAAATGAATCATCCAAATCTATTCAGTCTATCTATTAAGTTGGCTCCTGAAATACAGTTTTTTACTAGTTCGGGAGCCTATGGGTCTATATCTTTGTTTAAACATTTGTTTATGTCAATAAATAAATTTTTACTTTTTACTTTTATTCACGGAAAAGTGTTCTGAGGAAATACTTAAAATATGTTATTTTTTATCAGTAATTAAAAATAATAATAATTAAAAATATTATTCAATTTTTATTGGATTTAAGGATTAAAGCATTACAAAAGTATAATTTATCATATCAAACATAACAAAAGCCTTTACAATTTACATTATTTACAAGTAAAAGATTAGGAAGTCTATTTGTCGTCATCATCATATTCTTCATCATCGTCATCATCAGCATGCGAGTACTCTTTCTCTTGGCTACTTCCGCCCTTCTTAGCGTAATCCTCTTCGTGGTTATAGTGGCTGTCCTCGCCTTCTTCAGCAGAATGTCCGTTTTCAGCCTCATCAATGTGACCCTTAGAATGGTAGCCAGCATTGCCGTAGTCCCCACTATCATGTCCAGAAGCATGCTTACCGCCTTTCTTATGCCCTCCTTCTTCCGAACCGTGGTGCTTCTTCTCGTATCCATGCTTGTTGAAGTGGCCACTGTTATCAGCAACGTCGTAAAAGTCATGGTCCTTCTTGAACTCGTCCTTGTTGAAAACTTTATGATATCCAGTGATCTCTTCGCCTTTGCTGTGGTGCTTTTTATGCCCGTGATCACCACCTTTGTAGTGTTTGCCACTTTCGTGATGTTTTCCGTGAGAATCGGCTTCATCGTGGTGGGAGGCTTTCTCTCCTTTGTCTTCATGGTAATGTCCCTCGTTGTGTTCTTTCCCGTAATGTCCTTTAGCTCCTTTAGCGTGGTGTCCCTTGGAGCTGTATCCTTTGCTGCCCTTCTCTCCGTGAGCTGAATGGTGCTGTTGATTGTAATCGCTTCCGCCTCCCTTTTCAAAGCCATGTCCTTCAACGCCGTAGACGCCAGACTCCCCTTCATCTTCTACGTCTTCGACGATTATTGGTTTTGCGGCGATGTATGGTAATGGTGCGGGAGGTAGGTTGTAGGCGTCGAGTACGGGGTGCGTAACGGGAATAGGTGGTGCGAAGGCGTGGGGTTGCTGGTAGACGTGGGCTCCGAGCTGGATGAGGCTCGCAGGGCCGTTGTTGTCGCTCCTGTAGATGTAGCTCGTGGCCGGCGCCAGCTGCACGGCCGCAGCGCCCGCCGCCGCGAACAACAAGCTAATAAACGTATTGGTCATCTCGAGATGTGAACTCCACCGGTGTCGGTTCCGTTATAATTTGATAAGCTATTGCTCAACATTTTATATCTAGGCTAGAGACAAAAGAACGCAGTATATCGAGCTTTTCAACCATGTAACAATTTGTTTATGACGAGGTTAAAGGTGACAAAGAATGGTATTGACCGCTAATGAAAAAATTTGCTATTGTGCAAGCGCGACCGCAAGCTAAATAGGCGTGAAATGCTTTTTCTAGAAGAGCCTACGTGAGGTCGGCAAAAAATTGCTCGAGTGCTTTAATAGCGAGCATGTAGCCTTAATTCTCGGAGACTAGACTAGGTGGAATTACCGCCAATTGTCGCATAGTATTAAGATTATTATAATGTTTGTATTATAATTGTTGCGCAAAGAATTATTATTATTATTAATTATGATTTAGAAAACATTGATGTTTCATGTAGTTTATTCCACCTAGATAGATATTTTTGCATGCTCATAGAACTTTGAACACTCGAGTCGGGTACTCAGACCCGAAAGACATCATCATCATCATCACCCTATTAACGTTCCCACTGCTGGGACACAGGGACTTCTATCTTGACGAGATTAGGCCCTAATTCACCACGCCGGCCAAGTGCGGGTTGGTGAATGTCACATGTCTCTTCAAACTCTTTTAAAGTTCTCAAAACATGCCGGTTTCCTCACGATGTTTGCCTTCAATGTTAAAGCACGTGTTAACATAATTAGCTATTAATATGTGTAATAAAAGAAATCTATGTATGCATGTCTATTCATTTTAATTTTTCATCTCTTCTGACATGAGAAGAGTCATGTGACGAGAAGAGCGTTAGATATGAATGTAGATGGATATGTTAGAAGAGGTAGGCCGAAGAAAAGATGGATGATAGATGACATGTGTAACAAAGAGGTGAGTGTTGAGATGACGGGTGATAGAGGGAAATTTAAGCAGAAAACATGTTGTGCCACCCCACGTTATGTGGGATAATGTCAGGAAGATGATGATGTCTATTATAATACTAGTGGCCCGCCCCGGCTTCGCACGGGTTTTTATTCATTTTTTTTTCCCGGCAATTATTCGATTTTTACTCGCCTTTTAAACCTTCCCTAGACCTCCACGAACATTTCAAGACTATGATAAGATAAATCCAATCAGCCGTTCTCGAGTTTTAATCAGACTAACGAACAACAATTCATTTTTATTTATATAGATAACAGACATATTATGTCTGTTATATTGAGTACCTATATCAGATGTCTAGTAGGTATCACTAGACTTATCACGGGGCTAGATGTTGTTGTGGGGATTGTCCGATAATATTTATATTATTTTTTATATAAACTGGAGGTTCGTAATCATCACATACTTAGTAGCACCTTGTCCGTGACTTCTTGTATGGTTTTGAAAACTCCATAAAGCATGATAGTTTCATATGAGCTTAAAAATTGTATGAGTGAAAAGATAAAAATATTAATTGTTTCAGCTGTAACGCGCACTATTTATACTACCCTACTGACTTTTATTTTTGCCCCCCGAAGCAAAAAGAGGTGTGTTATAAGTTTGACGTTTCTGTCTGTGGCATTTCTTTTTATATGTTTAATTAACTTTTATTATCCATAATACAAATAATACTCACTCAATTAATTAAGTATCTTTGAACACTGTTTTAATATTTTAATGTTTTTATTATTTTATTTTCTCTTGAATGTAGGCCAATGTATAATGGCTTATTCATATTGTAACTGGTTATAGTTCAGGTCTCCACGACACAGGCAGTGTGCCTAGTGTGGAGACTAACGACAAATATTAAGCACAAAATTGTATTAGTAAATAAATATATTTTTCATTTTTCATTTTTTTTCATCATAGCTCCTGAAACAATGAAGCGACTTCCATTTAGTTCTTAGGTGAATTACGTACGTGTGTTCTTTGACATGTTTGATTTCTCAAACTCAACTCAACCCGATGTTTAAATCGGTTGAGCCGTTAAAAATTATGGTGGGTGAAAGATGGGAAGAATAATCAAATCTCTGCATATAAACTCGAGTGGGGTCACAAATGAAAGCGCATCACGTACACTACATATTATAAAATAATATTGTTTTGTGTTGTTGATTGATTAAATGACCTACTTTAATCTAAAAAATAAACAATATTTTATTTGATAAAACTTATTATAGCGTTAAGGATTACTTTGATGACAAAATAAAAAAAATAATTGTGATAATTATTTAGTATTTTGGAAAATTTATAAGTTATTTAGGTGTTTTTTTCATGTTTGTTTAATTCATGTTCATATTATATTTTTAATTTAATGAAAAAGACCTAAAATATATGTATGAAATTATAAAAATAGTTAAGTTATCCTTATATGTAGTTTTAAATTAGCCTTAATCTAAGTTAAGGTTTTACTTTTTTTTAATTGCCATATCCTATGTGTACAGGGTTCTTTATGTTATAAAATAAAATGTAAATGTTATATTTATGTGCAATATATGACCGGGATACCTCTATGACTGAACTGAACAGCACAACTTTTATTCCCGTGGTAAGCTCTAAGCTTGTGTTACGGGTACTGTTCTAGCAGTACCAGTAGACATCAGTGATAAACTTAATATAATAGACATACATACATGAATATGTATCCATTAAATTATAATAAAACTCAAAGTAAATAAATTATGGCTATATTTATTAATACAATATTTACAAACTATACCAAAATCAACAATACTATAAAAAGAATCAACAGGGGATCAGTGTTTGACTTCGTAGCCGTAGCCCTTCCCGGCGTAGTGTCCGAATTTAGCGCCGAAGTCTCCGTGGTGCCCGTGCGAGGACTCAGCTCCTTCGTCCCCGGAGTGGCTGCGGTCATGCTCATCTTCTGACTCCTGGGATACATACCCACTCTTTCCGAAATCACCTTTATTGTGCTCCGATTCGTGTGACCCTCCCTTCTTGAAACCACCGGCATCTGATCCGTGGCTTGCATGCCCGTTTCCGAACTTATAAAAGTCTCCTCCATACTCTTCTCCATCCTTAAAGTCGTGGTCCTTTTTAAATTCGTCTTTGTCGAAGACTTTATGGTATCCATCGACCTCTTCGCCTTTGCTTTGTGCTGATTTATGTCCATGGTCTCCTCCCTTATATCCATGTCCTTGTTCGTAATCTTTGCCATGTTCATCGGCTTCGTTGTAATGCTTTCCATAGCCTCCCTTGCCTGATACCGAGTAGCTTTCATATTTCTCTGTATGGTAATCTCCGCCGTCTCCTTTTCCATATTTGTGACTTTTTGCGTATCCTTTGTAGCCCTTATCTCCGTGTTCGTGATGTCCTTTGGATCCGAAATCACTTCCTTCCCCGTTTTCATAGAGTCCGTGGTCGAGATGTCCAAGACCGTGAAAATAATCTGAGAATCCTTTATAGTGGTCCCCATTTAATCCATGCCCGTATCCCTCCAAAATGTGCCCGAAGTCTTCATCCGCTATTCCCTCAATATGTTCTGTTTTTTCTTCAGCATTTTCTTCAACAGGAATAACGTAGGCTGCGCTGGCATGAGAAGCAGCTTTACTTTCATCGTCGTCATTGTGGAACGGTCCTTTTGGAGCGGGTAAAGGTGCCTTGTATGATTGAGGTTTTTCATAAAGCTTCGATAAATGTTCCATGACTTCTGTTTCTTCCATTTTGACGACGCTTTCTGGGCCATCGCTGTCTTTCTTGTAGATGTATCCTGTGGCCGCGGGTTGAAGATCCGAGCCAGTCGTTCGAACCATAACCATTCTTTCGACGGTTTCCTTCATCTCCATACAGGAGCCTGATGCGATCAGAAGAATAAATGGGGCGATATTTCGCACCATGATGCAGGTGTAGCCGCTAAATATGCAATAACTTGGCAAAGGTCAACACTAGCACTTATATAGCGAATATAAAACTGCATCCAACATTGACACTCGTAGTAAATGGGCCGATTCGAGAGCGCTATCGATATTGGGCAATGATCTTCTGTGTCAATGTTAATGAAAAACCCTGTATTAAATTATACGGTGCATTGCTCCGCGTTCAACGGACGACCGCGACACCGACAAAAAGTACGATATCTAATATAATGATTGAATAACTCGTCATACCTAGCATAAAAAGTAACCACTGATTGCACTATACGCCGAGCCGTTAGCTAGCCGTTAGCTAGCCGTCCCTAGCAGTTTCGACCGCAGTATTTGGTTACTAATTTTACAATATGGCTAAAATATAATACTATTATATAGAAAAGCACGCCACGATCTTTTAGAATTTGACCCTAATCGCCTGGAAACTGTCAGAAGAGCTCTTGGAGGCAATACAAAGGACTCAAATTAATAAAGTGATAAAAACCAGCAACAGTTAAATAAAAAGCATAAACATTTTCATGAAAATTGACGTGGTCTTGGTTTATTTTTATTTCGAGATTGTGCACATTTTTTTAAATCCTTAAATTAAAATTTTAATTGAACAGTTTTTGTTTTATTAGGATAGCATACGTAGTTCGGGAGATATTCGGGTTTACTCTGACTGGCCCGATTTTGGAACCGAATGTAGAATAGTATGATATTTTATATAAATTTGTTACAGTTAACCTACCTACCTGTTGGTACCTACCTGTTGGTAGTACCTGTTGGTAATTTTATTTGGTGAAAAAAGTAAAACACTTGTCTGAAGTGTTATTATGTTACCAATATACTGATAGCAACAGTGCCGAGATTGGTACAGGTTTTGCGACGCAAGCGGGGTTCGTGTGTTTGTTCTGCACGCACTTTTTCCTTGGTCTGGGTGTTAATATCCCTAATAAAAAATCTATATATACGTATGTATTTTATATTAAACCGTCTTTAGTATTTTTGCATTCAAATCGGACCAGTAGTTTCTAGCGCGTTCAAAAAAACTCTTCAGCTTTATCTATCTAATATATAAAATTTCCATGTCACAATGTTAGTAACCGTACTCCTACGAAACAGCTTTACCGATTTTTACAAAATTTTATATGCGTATTCAGTAAGTAGGTCTGAGAATCGGCTACTATCTATTTTTCATTTTGCAAAACAACGTTTGCTGGGGTCAGCTAGGTAGTATTAGCACAGATTAGATATTGTATTAGTAAAGATATATCAGATATCCACAAGTAGTCCGTCCGTAACACAAATTTAGAGCTTAGGTACCTCAGGGCTAAGTGGTGTTGTGTGGATTGCTTAGAAATATTTATTTATTTAATATAAAATTGAGATATGAGTACCTATTTAGATAGATTATGTGGTTAGGTGATCTTATAATTAGGTGTGGCGGTAGGTACAGTATCTATGGAACGAGATGCCACAGATTAAGCCCTAACTTTTTGACTAAGTTGTAGTCCTGTGTTACCTATTTCTAAAGATATTATCAACTTTGACTCCAAGCACTAATATGGTTCAAAAAATAAAAATCACAACATTATATAACTTCATTATATAATTTATCACAATATATTAATTACAAGATAGACATTTCTTACAAACAATATCGTAATATAAAAATATTACGCTATTGGAAGTCTATAGTAAACTTAAGTAATTCATACAATTTAGCTTTAATTTTTAAATTACCTTACATAAATTACGAGTGACTAGCGTAACTTTACGCAGACCATACCCAACAGGAATGATTGGGTTTTCCTCTTGATTTATTTACATAAACTCAAAAACAAAAATATTCATTGACTGCAGAGATTATTTACACTTCTAATAAATAAACCAGAGTCACATAATTACCAAAAAGTTGCCTTAACGTAGTAGGTAATATATTATACAATGGCCTTAATAAAATAATAGAAATAAATTAAAAAACTCAATGGGAAGTCTATCTAAATGCTTAAAACTATATGATCAGTTCGATTTAAATACAGATAAAAATACCATATATCTGTTAAACTCGCTGATCCTTTTCAAAGAGAAAGTCCAATTATTGTTTTCAGCGTTCTCAGGATCAGGTCTCTGTTTATTTTCCAAGCTTTTCAGAGCAAACACATAAGTTATACAGATTACTGTACAGTAGGGTACTTTGTCAATTAAAAGCTGTATCTATCGTTGGGAGAATAATTATAGTTAAAAAATTTCTTTTTCATAACCCTATTCGGATTTTTTGACTCATAGTTCGCAGGATTGGTGGGTAGCGGTAATCTTTTGCTGGACATAGTGTTTTCCTGTTCAACTTCCCCTACAGTAGGAATGAAGCCCTCTTGCTCCTCATTACTCTGGTGCATTTTATAAAAGAGGGCATATGGTTTCCCTAAAAGTGGAACAGATTCCTCGATATTATCTACCTGACTCATCTTAGTATTCTCCACAGGCGCCTGGCGATCTATATTTGCTTTATCTTTAATAGCGATGTACCTTTTTAACGAATCGGATATGAAGTTATGATTCGTGATACCTTTAATGGACAAGCCGTGGTCAGTCTGAGCCTGTCTCTTAGTGTACTCTCTGAACGGTCTATCCATGTTGCTTCCGTACAATGCTCTCACGTCAGGTGTACGGTCCCCGTCAATGGTATGTTTTCCTTGTTGCATCGACACCTGAACAACCACCGCGGGTGGAATCTTCTGGAAGGCTTCCATTTTAGCTTGCATTTTTAACCTTACGTTTTGCGGGGCGCTAGAAATCTGGGTTTTGCGAACATTCATAGCCATATAACTTGGTTTCTCGTACATTCGATGTCGAAGCATATCTTGGTAGTTGGTCATACTTTGTCGAACATAATCGCTTGCCTGTTTCGGTTGGCTGGGAGTTGCTTGTGGCGTTTTTTTCGGAGTGTGCACCACTTCGTTCTTAACGATTGGATTGTTTTCACTAGAATCGTTGATTTGTGTGATTTTTGGTGACAAAGTTTCGATTCGATTGCGGTCAATTTGTTCGTGTGAAACATAGAACGCAGGTAGATTGTAGGGTTTGTCCGATTTCTTTAATTTGAAAATGGCGTTGATGAAATCTTCGTTGCGGTTATTGATTTTTCCAGGATATCCATTTCTCAGCATCGACCGGCTACCGCGTTGTTGTTCAAAGCCTCTGGCATTCTGAACCGATACATAACCAGTTTTAGAGTTATCTGCCTGGATGTGGTACCCCCATGCAGGAGCAATACCGAACAGAATCACACCCACCACACGATACAATATCTCCATCGTGCCTTCAGACCGAGACTGAGAGAAGCAAGGACCAATAACGATTTATATAACTAATAATGTGTCTATTATGTTTATTTGTTGTTAGATAAAATCTCACCAATGTAAACATGGAAAGCAGAACACATGTTTAACCTATGAATTCTACAATGATGATTAATAATCTTATTCATAAGAAGCATCTGTGTTGATTGTCATAAATTACTGTTTAGTGAGCAGTCACACCGACACGAATCACGGCATTGTCATAGGTATCATTGTTGAATATTATGAAAGTTTTTTCGGAATATAATCAAATAAATATGGTGCCTTAAATATATATTTAAGCGTGAGCGTATGCTTACGATCTAAATATAACTTAAACGTATCAAAATGTTTGAAACCTAATGAATGTTTAGAATTTTAACCTTATTTTATATCTTTACGTAATGGTTTATTAGTAAGGTTAATCACTCATGAGGATGTACAAAATTGAAGTACTCCAAGTACACATACACACATTTCTATTAAAACAATTCTGACATAGCGAGCATTACTGTCAAACTTATGACCGCTAGACTTACATAGGCATGGATGTTATGATACCCGTACTTATTACTCACAGCAAAACGTATTGTCCAATCTTTCTTTAGATATTTATTCATATGATATTTATAAAACAGTAACAATGTTTTGATTTTATGAATCATAACTAATTACTTCGCCAGTGAAGATTTTGTAGTAACTGTAGTAAGTTCAACATGGAAATACACGTTTTATTCCTTATCGTAGGATTTTTTTATATTATTCTTGCTGATGGCCGACTGGTACAGAGAAATAAGACCAAGAGTAATGATGTAGTCCACACTGATAAGCCGAACCCTGTTATTCGGTTAACAAGAGATGTGACCGGATTTTCTGAATATCCCAAGGAAGACAGCGCCCAGAGCGATGAGTTCATAAAGTTTTACAATATAATACCAAAACTGGAACCTGGAGTTATAACGCCTTACAAAGGAACGCGCAATACTAGAGAAGATAGAACTAAAAGTACTACAACAACAACAACTAGAACTACAACAACGGTTAATCTCAAAACCAAAACTGTAGCCCTGGTGAAAAAACCGATTCCTAAATTTAAAGAAGTTGATTATGAAGATTTTCAAACCAGCGTAACAAACGTTCGCGTAATTGCTGATTCAGGTGACCATGAAGATGAAGACTTCAATATTTATGATTATGACTTCGACGTAAACCATGATGAATTTACGAGCGGAAGAAAGCACATAGAACCAAGAACTCGTACGAAAGTTCTCACGCATGAAACGAAGAACACTCTGAGTGACATTCCAGGGCCTAGGAATTCCCAACCCGTTTCAATTAAACGAGAGAGATCTGCTGAAGACTTTAAGCAAAACGATCAATCGAAAGATGCAGATTACTACGATGATGATGATGATGATGCTACTAGAGAACCTAATAGGAGTACCTCGATGGAAAGCAATAGCCCGAATGAGCAGTATAGTGATGAAAATGAGGAAAAGGCAACTAAAAAGATTATCCTGATGACAAGAAAAGCAAGATCGTGGAATGTTGAGTTACTCAAGCATAAATTACCAGATGTATTACTTAAGGCTAAACAAACAGTTACAATCTCGTAATTAAAACTAGTAGGCAAAAAAAAGTGGTATCACCACGTACATAAGGTGATTACACTTTTTTTGTCACTGCAGGGAAAATATAAGTGCTTAAAAGCTTATTTACAGTTTTATTATATTGGCAATGAAATTTTAAAAGTAAGGAGTGTTGTGTTCTGCGTAACGTAGGGAGAAGAGCTGATGTTTTTAATAAAATGCAATAAATTTAATATTTTACGCTTTTTTATTAAAAGATAACAAAATATACTAAAAACGCTGTTTAAAAAATAATAACATGAATTTATATTAATTATTTACATAGATTCCTTTATAATTAGTAAAGTTTAGTATCGGCCATAATCCATATTATTATTCCGTAAAGCCGCTTTTTTTACTTCGTCTCTATATCGGTGGAAATCTTTATCAAATTTACTGGTCATATCGTATCCTGTTACACGATCTGCAAATTGTTTTTTATCATGGTTTCCAGTTCTATTGATGTCGTGCAGCTGACTGCCGGCAGCGGCCGCCGCGCTGGTGCCGAGTATGGCTTCGGATCCTCCGACATGAGTATTCCTAGTGCCTTTGTCTTCAAAATTAGCATTATTGTTATTTTGGTTGTAAAATTCCTTATCCTCTTTGTATTCATCGATACGATAAACTCTATGGAAACCTTTTGTTTTCTCCCCATTGTCTTGATTTTTCTTCACGGTAAACTTCGATTCATTTTTGAGATCATCTCCTCCAAATTTGTGTGCAAACGATTCCGCGAAGTCTTTAAATCCTTTCGATGCTTGCTTATGATCTAAATAGTTAGCTTTATCATCAAGATTGTTATGGTCACCTATTTTATGTTGAGAAAATTCGTGCCCTTTATTGGTTCCCTTTTCAGTCACTGAATCCCCTTGCGATATATGTATATTATTGTGATCACTTAAATGACTATAATCAGGATGTGACAGATATCCAATTGGCACGCTAGGACTCGTTACTTCAAAACGGCGATTTCTTAAATGCTCATCAGTGCTTGATGTAGTAAATCCATTACCCCAATCTGAAAGTCCCCTAAATGACAAGTGGTCTCCAGAAGCCGCCGAAAGCCTATCCAGATTATCGTTTAAAACAAATGAGAAAAATGGTTCATTTCCTGTTAATGGATTATCGTTCTTGATATAATCACTTGCTGAATATGCGTTGGGATTAGGAAGGTCGTGCGACAGATCTTCGTGAATTGGTATCACTCTTGTCGGCTGATCAACCCCTAGAACGTGACGTTTGTCTTTGGCTTTGTCGATTTGTATTTGGATCTTCTTATGTTCACTTTCGTAAGGGGTATAATGATAAGAAGGCCAATTCCCGTAGACGCTTCTGGGGCTAGTTTTAACGTCATCCTCGTCATCCATCTGGTACTCAAAGCTGTGGAATTGCGTCAGTGTGTCGGGGACCTCAGAGGGTTTGTAGGTCATCGCTGTGCTAAGTTTATCATATATCTCGTCTGACTTTAAGATCGGCGGAAGGAAAAACGAATTTGTTTTAGTCCTGCTTATCAAATAGTTTCTTTTATCATATCCAGCGTCGTAGAGCTTGAAGGTTGGGATCGTGCTTTCTTCGGAATGGTGTTGAATCGGCAGAAGATCTTTAAGGTCATTGAAGTGTTCTTTTTCCTCAGTTGTAAACATGTCCGTGATTGTTTGGCTCGGCATAGAGTCCGCATGATTCGTTACTAACGCATTATCAAGTTGCCTCTCGAATGTCACGTTTATTATGGTTAAGAAGCACAATATTTTTGAAACACTCATACTTTACATTAGGTTCTCGGTTTGATAACTTTTCAATCGGCGTGTATCCACAGACTAAGGACAAGCGATACTGGAAGTGGACACCGAAAAATAGCTTATATTAATTGTTTATTATTTCCGTTCCGCGGAAAAAACATTGTCACAATAGAGGGTCAGGTGAGTTGTGAAATATCCAGTATCGACAATTAAAGTAGGTGATCAATGCCTTAATTGCAAAGGCATTGTTTTATTTCATGTCGCGTTTCGTCTATTGTTTTTGCTCATTCTATAGGTACAACGTTTATAAATAAACAAACATCGCGGAGTAGCAGTTGGTGTCAGGTCGACAAAAGGTCAAGGTAATTATATTAATTATTAAATTCAATTTGATAAAATTGCTTACAAGCAATGTGTTACTGATATATTAACATTTTTAATTATAAATTGTAATAGGTACTGCTAAAACTTAAACTTACTTTAACTACTAAATTATCTTTTACTATCTCCAAATAAAGCCCCAATTAGCTGGTGTTAGAATTCCTCTTATTTATTTTATTTTCATGATAATTCTTATGATTTATTTGCAAATCAAACTAAAAGATAAAACGTTTGCATGTTGAATGTTCAAAGTTACAAGGAGAATAATTAAATCTTCCTATCACTTATATCTTTTGTTACACCCTTTAAAGTGGTGTCAAGTTCAGCTTGCCGCAATTATCTTACCAAAATTTGGCGCCAGATCTCGGGTAATATACCTAGATGAAGAGATCGTGAAAATCTATCAACTAAACTACTTACTTTACTTTTATGAAGAACATCTTATTTTGGAAGTTTTTAAACCATTTAGCCCCGGTTTCATTATTAGCTATAAGCGTGATCAAATCAAGACAAACTCGTTTTTTTCTAACTGAGATCAAATTGTCATTTTCGTTGACTTTCACATTCAGGTTCCATAAAACTCGATTTGTAGCCTAAAATGGTGAAATTGGGTTTAGAGTGTAACTCGAATCTGTTACTCAGTTACATTAATTTTTTTTTTCTTAATATCAGTTAACAAAAACCAATAAATGAAAAAAAATACTAGTACGACCCGCACACAAAAATGGATAAGGGATCAAACAAAGAGCTATTGAAATGAAAAATATAGTTTCATCAAAAAACTTTATTGTATTATGCCTATGTAATTAACATAAGTTTTATGTATACAAAAATAATGTTCCTTTTTATGTTACTTTGTACATAGATTAAGCCTCGGCTGTAGTCCATTGGCAGGCCACTATGGTTATTAACATTAAATTAATCACATTCACCGTATTCTGTGTAAGATAAATTAATTGCACTACACATAACAATATTTGTATAATTTGATTCAGAAATGGTCCAGATTAGGTATAGTTTACATAAGAAACTTTATGAAATGATTGTTACCTACATTGCATTTTTTACACCATTTTTCAGTAAAATTTGGATATGTTTTACTTAATATTAGTTTTTAAGTATAATTGTAAAGGTATAGATATAATTTTAAAATAATAATGAAAAGGTTATAATAAACAAAATGAGAACGCAAATAATTTTCATGCATTTATTATGAAGTGGACGGTTCGATATATACAATACATAATATTCATACATATACAATAAAAAATAATAAACATAATGTGCGATATACATACGTAACAAATAAATGCGCCACAGATGATTATATTTCACTGATTATACAAAAATACATATATATTGTACAGATATAAATTATATCTGAATTCATGTAATGGTTATTTCAAAGTTTCTTAAAGTAGGTAAATCGGATTTTATTCGTAATCTGGTAGCTACCAGTAATCAGATCTTTGGCTGAATTGGTAAAATTTGAGTCAGTTGAGAAATAATTGCAACATTTTAACAGAAATTAGGGCAGATGTAGACGTATAGGTATACAAGTGAAGCAAAGAAAATTAAATACTAGCTTTATACTCCACGGTGCTTTTGGCTTTTCCCGCGAGAAATGAGTTTTTTCAGCGGGAAACCCATAGATAGGTAAAGAGTAGCCTTCCTCGGTAAATGTTTTTGACTCCCATAGAGGCAAGCAGGGGTAGTCAATAAGTTATTGGATTTTTTTTGTTTCACTTGTAAGTTTTGTCTATCACATGTGCCTTGCATTTTAATATAGTCTGGTACAAACGTGGATTTTGTTTCGACTTTATATTTGTTCCTAAAATCTGTGTTAAGGTGTTACAGATGATAAAAATAGTCAGATTTAAAACTAAAAAACGCAAATGAAAATAATAAGCGCTAGGCAGTTTTATTAGTTTTAAAAAAATTGAAAAAAATGAAAATTGCGTATTTTTCGCCTGCTCCTCATATATAACACACCTTGCAGTCATGGTACGAGATCATAAAAGATTTGATTAAAAATGAATATGGGGCATACTGAAATAACATGCTTACCTTAATAATGGCTTCAAAACAATAAGTTCGTTTATATTATGCCAAAAATTGCATTTTAATACATAATTATACAATACATCTTAATGGTAATTCCCTCTTAACATTTATCACAAGACGTTAAATTGCACTTCATATTAAACAAGATATATAATTATATAATTAAATATTTCTCATACTATTTTTATGTAATGTAAAATATCCATAGAACCTTAATATGCACGCAGGATAAAATATCAATAAAACTGGTGTATTTTACCATTAAAGAAGTATAAAGGAAATTCAGTAAGTGCAAACTATTATGGAATTAATCCGTTGTTATTTATACTATGTCATAAAAATATTTATTTATAGTGCGTTACTCTCTTACTCGTTTCAGTATAAGTAACTTTGAATTTCACCACAAAATAAACTCTATATTCAGCTCACGTTTCCAACGCCAAGAGGTTTAAGTCCTAATTAGTATATATTAGACTAGAAAATAAAGGCACAAACTCACAACGAAACTTATTAAAATTTAATCTACATAAATCTTAATGATTTTTAATAAGTGATAAACCTCACTTTTTGGGTTAAACTGTTTTTAAATTTTTATTCAGAAAAGATAGCACAAGTAGGTCGGGCCGCTTCCCCGGAGGTGCAGGTACGAATCCTGTGACCGATGGTTACGAACGCTTCCTAATCTGTTTCTGCATAAAAATTTAAAAAATAATCTACATAATAAAGTTATAAGCTTAACATTGTTTGTTGTTTTACAAACATAAGGTAGTGATACACTAGAGCAAATACTTGTTACAGAACAGTTTTGTTGTATGATTTACTATTATTAAGTAGGTAGTAGTTCTTTATGTTAAGTTATAATTTGAAGTAAGTTGTTTTGTTTTATTGGAGTTTACTCCTTAAGAAACGATTTGAGTTATAAGGCCCGGTATGGAAATTTTATGAGGAGTAAAATCAAAAAGTGTAACACGAAAAGTTGAGGCGTTACGTAGAAAGAGACAAACATATATATCTGTAGGATTGAACGTGAAAAAGGATGAGATGGAATACATTACACAGCGTATCTCATTCTCGGGGTCTCCTCTTTGCGCGATACTTCGTAGTTGAGACTACGAAGTATCGCGCAAAGAGGTATTGCTGTATTTTATTTATATTATTTTGTAACATACTTTATGTTATACGCTTTATTGAAGTAATATATATAATCCGAATAATTACAGATATATGTTTGTTTCTCTTATCATTTTAGCAGATGCGTTCATTTACCCTTTTTTTCTATTCGATATATATCATAATTATAGTTCGTAAGTAGTGAACTCCAATCGTGCGTCGTAGCTGACACACACACACTTTTTTTTTGTATAAGAATGCGTTCTTTAAGATAAACCTAGTAGTAGTAGTTAGTTAACTTTAGTCAACCGACATAAACTCTGTTTAAAGGTAATCTTTACATACTTAAAACAGAGTTTATGATTAGAAAATAAAACGAGCGAATTTTTATTACAGTACAGGTACAAAATCATTAATTTCCATTGTTTGGTTTTACAAATCTTAGAAACGTCAAAAATAAATCGCGCGTAACGGTGTAACATTTCGTCGATGCATTGCGCGAATCGAGCATGAGCGATGGTCAGTTCGGACCAAAATATAACTTTACTAACTACACAAGAAGATACACTTTTGATTCATTGCAGCTTGACGCCGCTCGGCTCCGACTGGGCGTTTTAGAATGCTTGCAATCAAAAGTGTATCTTCTTGTGTAGCTAATAATGTTATATTTTGTATTGCTTTTAAAAAAATACACGCCTCGCCTTGTCGCCGGTCAGAACTGACCCTAATAGTGAACGCAAGGTACAACAAAATATTAATTTCTTATGTATATGAATAATCTTTTCAATTGAAAGAAATTAATAATATTATATTATAATGTAAATTTAGTTACACTATTGCATTGGGAAACATCCTGTAACGATAGAGTAACAATTGTTGTTGTTGAATAAATAAATAAATAAATTTCAGATCGATGCTCACTTAAGAGCCTCCCGACCATGACGCGAATTAGTAATAAATGCTTTAGTGTATCACCACATTTATAACCTCATCATCATTAACATCATAATGTTTACTAACGTCAACAGTATTCGTACCGCTTATTTTAGAATACTCATAATGCTTTCACTAAATATAATCACGGAAAACAGACAAACATACATAAAGTAAAATATACTAATATTTGGTATATACAATATAACATACAACACAAAAATATGTCACTTAACATCTAAATACACTACAAAATAATAATATTATTTTTGAGCCTGATAATACTGAAAGCATGCATAATTATGAAATTAAAATCAAACCACAATTTTTACCACAATAATTGCGTAACAACAAGTCCGCCATTTTGAAAAATAAACGTGATTTTGCGGCCAGTGATGAAGATAGAGTAAAAGCTTACAAACAAAAAGTGTTATTGAACCAAATCTCTAACGCATAATGATTTCTGAGATATTTCGGTTTAAAATGGCTATTTAAAATGGCGGTCCCGTAGGTATGCCAGGCTCGATACAAACATTTCAGAACCGCTTTCATTAAAAATAGCTAGTGTTTCAACCTTTCATTTAGATTAGCAACCTTTAATATCCCGGAGGGATATTCTTAAAAATGAGCGTACACGATAGAATTACTATTAAGATTTCAAGAACAGTCCTTATTTTATTTAGTTTTATATAAAAAACTTCTTGAATCCAATATATTCTAAGATTTGCACATACGATCTGTGATGATTTGTGCATGTTATCCTAAAAAATTCATACGGGAGGCTACACGGAGTTTTTACCATATTAATTACATACCAGATACAAATTGCCTTAATAAATAATAACGCAAGTTCACTTTAGGATTACAGAATAAAAGTTTTAAGAAATTCAGTTGCTAATTGTTAAACAAGAGAACTTACAGGAGTAACAAAAACAACATTTATCTAAGATTAATTGTAATTTTACATATAATTTCGCATTCGTTAAGTAAAATTGTACCGTACGATACGGAAACAAGGACAAAAACCTCTTGAGCGTAATTATTCGACTATAATTGTTTATAAAAATATGCATTATCACTAAATAACATACGTAGATTTAGCTAATTTATTTGAGAGCGTTAGAGTAGGGCATGTCTTACATTATCCGGAATTCTTGTAAAACAGCACGAAATCTGTAAAAAAAATATAATTTTAGATCATCGTTATCAGCATCACCCTATTAACGTTCCCACTGCTGGGATATGGGGGCTGTAATTCACAAGACATGTCCTTCATAAAATTTTAGATTGGTTGTGTCTATTCAATGAGCGCCATAGTTTTGTTCTCACCAGTGGGCGCCACTGTAGGGTGAGATCCTACTACATATATGTATGTAGTAGTTAATGGCAAAATCCTTTAACCAATAAAATAAAAATATATTAAAAATTTAAAATAAAAGCCCGATTTCAAAACCATAATTTCCTTAATAGTAAAACATTATTTTGTAATGTGTTGCAGTTTTATTTGAGACCCCATGAGAGTATATTTGTAGATTATCGGTTTTTCTTCCTTAATTGTTAAGTCCTCCTCTGTACATTTTTTTTTTGTGCACCAAGTATAAATAATAAATATACCTCAGGTATCTACAGACTGGTTGGCGAGTGATCCGTCCCACGCAGCCTCCTTGTGCGCCGCGGCTTGGCGTTTCTTCTCTGCAACAACAATTTACAAGATAATACGCAAAATGGGCGGGCGAAGAGTGATCGCAGATGGAAATACTAGTTTTCATAAATGGCAATACTAGTGATTTTAAATGGCAATGCCAAGATCGGAAAACTATGTATCGTGATGATATATGTGTTAAATCTATATTGTAAAAATGAATCACAAAATGTGTTGGTAAGCGCATAACTATACAACGCTTAGACCAATTTGGCCAATTCATTTTTTTTTGGTTTTTAAATCTAATAATTCATCATCATCATCATCATCATCACCGTATCAACGTTCCCACTGCTGGGACACAGGGACTTCTCTTTTGGCGAGAGATATTAGGCCTTATTTCACCACGCTGCGCTGGCCCAGTGCGAGTTGGTAAATGTCACATGTACTTCAAACCAATAATTAAAGACCCTAAAACAGGCACTAGTTCTGAATAGACAGATATATGGCATTAATAGCCTTTATTACCTCCTATGAACATTACCATGTTTAGGGTCAATCCACCGTTTAGGATGTTATATTTGTATGCCGACCTGTTTTCTTCGAAACACATTAAAATGTTATGTAAAAGAACATTTTGACGTTTTCACACTCAGTAGCGTTTGTCGTGGAATGACTTCCAGCCTACTCCAATGCAATGACAGTTTACCCCTCGGCGGGACCAGCTACCTTCGCTTACGCTACCATGAGGTACCCACTACTATAACAAAAAAAAAATGGTTAGATAAGTTTAAGATGGGCTCATACTACACCCAGGAGTCCGTGTTTCTCCGTTTTAAATCCGAGCCTTTCAAACTTTTCAAAGTTCTCAGAACGTGCCGGTTTCCTCATGATCTTGATTCAATTAACTCTATTTGCAGCATAATATAATTGAACTTGGGGATAGATAGATAGAAAATTCTTTGGATATTATCCATATATGTACCCTACGAAGTTCTTGCTGGGATGCCTCGGATACAACTCAGTACTCGAAGAGCATATGAACAAATTATTACCTTCTGTAAGATCGCGCGAAACGCAATTGATGCCGTTGACCTGCACAATGAACTTCTTCGACTCTACGTCCCGAATAACTACATTCGGGGCAGGAGCCACAGGCTCACGGCTAAACCCCTATGTCGTACGGTCGCGCGCGCACAATCCCCACTGCCTCGCACTCTGAACTATCTCAACAAGATGATAGCTATCTATCCACATGTTGACATATTTGATGATAATTGGAAGCTATTTATCAAAAATTGTTTGACATTTTGTGAGATTGATCTGTGATTTGTATTGTTTTTATTTTTAATTAATTTATATTATGTATTATTATTATAATTTTAGGTTAATTTATTTTAATTTTAATAATGTAATTGCATTTTAGTATTAATTAATTATGTAAGTGGTTATTGTTAACCGTTCTAATTAAATAAATAAATAAAAAATAAAATATATACATATATACTACCTGTCCATGTAGGCTATGCGCTACTACGGAAATGAACGTTTTGACTTTGACTTTATAAACAAAAATTAAAAAATATTAATAGTAAAATTAAACATAGCTTGCGTAATGGGCGGTCTTATTGCTTAAAGCAAAATTTCTTCCAGACAACCTTTGTATGGAAATAATTTAATTCAGGAAGGTTGTGGACGGGATATGTCTCAGTAACAGGGTACCATTTCACCCTTTGCGTACGCAGCCCTAATAAGAATGAGTGTGCAGGCGGTAGTTCACCTCTGGCGAGGGTGATGAGTCGCCGCTCCTCGGCCCGCTCCTGGCGCGCCGTGCTGAGCTTCACGCCGAGCGCGCCCGACACCAGCCGCCGCGCGAGCGCCGTACACGTCTCCGGACGCTGTCTGGAACGATCAAATCTAAATTTAAGAAAAACCCCCGATTCCAATGCCTTCATTTCCTTAAATGTAAAACAACACACTATTATGTAATGTGGACGCGATGCGCTCTCATTTGATACCCCGCACTAGTATATTTGCAGATTTTTGGTTTTCCCTCCCCACTCTCACCCCCGTAACTTTTAAACGGCTCCACCGATTTTCATAAAACATGTCTAAGAACACCCGGGCCAAACTCGGGATTTTTTAGTGTTACCTTTCATACAAAAACAAACTAAATTAAATCGCTCCATCCGTTCGGGAGCTATGATGGAACAGACAGACAGACAGACACGTCAAACTTATAACCCCCCCACTTTTTTGGTCGGGGATTAAATAACAACAAATAATTATCTCACATGTCAGTATAAATCATAATAAGACTATTAAATCACGATAAATCAATACTAATAATATAAAGCAGAAGAGTTTGTTTGTTTGACGCGTCAATCTCAGGAGCTACTGGTATGATTTGAATAATAATTTTACTGTTACATGTCTATTTATCGAGGAAGGCGGGAATAAACGTCGCTTTCGCGGGATAATACGTTAAACATGAGCAACGCCATGGCCTGAAAAGCTACATACTATACTATGGGCATGTCATACTGGAGACCCAAGCCAACCTCACCACTTCACCAGCCCGTGGTATCCCTTGCTACCCGCTTTGGACCAGCGTAGTATGCCAGTGGCCGAAACTAACTTGGATTAGTAGTTGTCTGTGTATTCTTCATCATATACATTGTACATGTTTTTGTCGCAACTAGTCACAAGTGTCAGAGACGCGAAAGTCAAGTCACAGTGACAACTGCAAACCGACCTATACTTTCTAAGATACATGAACTTGAGGGCAATCGATAGAGAGCGGTTGTGTACAGCCCTGAAAGAAAAATGAACGCAGCATACTCTTGCTATGATACTATGATTGTCAGAACTTGGCCTTCCTCTTGGCTTTGTTGCGTAACTTAAGTGACCGTGAGTTAGCACTTGTACATTTATACATTATACTTAGGTCATTCAAAGTAGATATTTCAGTCTGAAACAATCGCATTGAGCTGAAAATTGGCTGAGGTATTAAGTGCATTGTCCTCTAAAAGAAATGTCAAAAGTCCTCGCCGATTCGAGTTGTGCAAAACAAAACAAAACATTTAAGGTCTTATCTGTTATAGGTAGACCTTTACCAACTTCCATCTCATGTGTGAATTATTGCCGTTACCACATTTTTGTCTATTTAGTATGGTTTGGACTATAGGGATAAAGTTTCAAACATCATTCTAGAGGTCCAAGCCAATATTCCAGCAAAGAATCCACCAAGGAACTGAGACATCCACAAGCCCGCCGACCAACATGTTATGTTCCATTCACATACTTCTTTATCTCTATTCTTATTGAGCTGGCGAGATGAGTAACAACGATTTTGACAAGGATTGGACGGCAACAGCCTTATATCGAGATGTGTGGATGGAATACGGAGGCCTTTGCCCTTTGCAGTGGGACGAAATGGGCTGGAAAAAAGGCCTTGTCTGGCAATTATGGCTGGCTGCTTTGGCAGAAATGAGGACTAATAGTTTTATTGATTACTGACTGACCTGTAAGGTTGTAGGAACTCAGCACTCTTCTTGGCTTTGTTGCGAGACTCCAGAGTAGCTGCGTGGAGCGGCCGGCACTTGGCCAGCGACCGCGGCGTTGATAAAACCTCCGAAGCTGGAAATCAAACCGAACACATAAGTAAGCTATTTGTGGCACTAGAGAAATATTACTTAGGGTTCTGAAACAAGGTCAAGCGTTGCGCGTTCCGAATAACACAAATACATAAAAAACGTACAACTGTATATTATGTTTTGATCACACATGATCACACTCTGTCTGACAAATCTTTTATTTGCTATGCTCGTTATATATTTCTACAACTCTATAATATACTTATATGAAGGGTTTGTTTGATTGAAATGAAATGAAAATTATTTCAGTGTTATTTAGCTAATAAACGGGAAAATATGTTTTTTCCGCGAGAAAATACAAAAACACGTGTAACGCCGTGGATCGTGTAAAGCTAGTTCTTATAATAATATATATATAATATATATATATATATTTATATAATAGACATATCTATAGATATTTTTACAATACTTATAAAACAACCAGACCGAAGAGAAATCACGCGTTTGGCCATATTAATACTCGTGTATTTTCAACAAACTTCATATTTCTACAAAAGCATTATGGATTATTTGTTTTCTTCTTTAGTTAAACCTTTGGGCGGAGAACAAAGAGCTTTTTTGGCAAGTATCATTGGAGAGAGAGAGAGATATAATTGGTAGGTAATTTCCTTATTTAAAATTCAGGCTATGCCTTTGACAATGACTTTGACAAACAATCCCTGTTTGTATATGCTGATTGCCTTTGTATGCCTGCATATAATGCCAAAGGATACTTTGTAACATATTTCAGGCATTCCAGTATCTGACGGCCAAGAATAAAAATAAATCAAAATAAATATTTCCGGACAATTTATACAACAACATCTAGCCCCGCGGTAAGCTCTAAGCTTGTTTTACGGGTACTAGACATCTGGTGTACTTAAGATTATAGATTTACTTAAAACAAAAAATATTGTTACTTTCAAATAAAGCTCCCGCACTGATTTTAAAACTTAACTACTTTAAACAATAAATGGAGGTTTTGTCTGTTCACGTCCGTAAGTGGTAACCCTCTGAATCCTTACACGTGACCTCCGGGTGGTGCTAAAAACAGTCTCTGGTGGTAGGCTTTGGCCGCGGCTTGTCACCACCCTCCGGGCCGGGTCAGTGCATGAAGCGATTTTTTAGTGTTACGTAATGTGGCCCGGAGAAGCCATCTACCTTCATGCTCCATCTTAGACCACATCGTCACTTTACATCAGGTGAGATTGTGATCAAATGAAGACTTATCCATCATAAAATATTAAAAAAATATATAAAAGTACCTACCAGACAACAAGGAAATGGAGTAATTTGCAGTGTAATGCAATAATGTCTTATTTAGACACCTGTGTCTGCAGCGGTTGTGTCAATAAAACCTGCTCTAATATGACGCGGATGTGTTTTTATAAATCTAGCTAAGAACCAGCTTTGGCAATTATATGTTATGGTGTTTACGAGAACGAGTTTATGAATTATGAAAACAAGTATGAAGAAATTATGATAAGATATTAAATGTTTGTGTAATAATCTTCTTCTTATAAACGTAGAAGAACAATCTATTTAAATCTAAATTTAAATTTTAAGAAAAACCCCCGATTCCAATGCCTTAATTTTCTTAAAAGTAAAACACCATAATATTTTCTAATGTGCTTTCATTTAATACCCCGCACTAGTATATTTGCAGATTTTGGTTTTCCTTCCCCACTCTAAAATCCCCATAACTTTTAAACGGCACAACCGATTTCCATGAAACATGTCTAAGAACACTCGCGCGCCAACGCGTGTCCCAGACAGAAAGACACGTCAAACATAATATCACCCCTCTTTTTTGGTCGGGGGTTAAAAATTAAACATTGAATGACCTAAAATATTTTCCTGTTCATACGAGTATGAAACAAATCTTAGTAGAAGGTAGTAGAAGAAAATCTAAGGTTAGCACAGATTCTGTGATCGCGTTTGAAATGCATTTAAAAGACTGTATTTGAACGTTTCCAATGTTAATTTACTGTGGGGTAAATTATAGTAGTAATACCACAACACAAATTTGAATAAAACCAGTATAAACTTCTAGGCCAGGTACTTATATCATGCTCCCACGCAAAAACGTTATACTGTAATAAATTCAATAGTTTACACTGCAGTTTTACACACGTAGAAATATATTTTATTTTATTGAACAAGAGCAATATAACTTTTTGTTTTGCTACATAATATTTTACAGATTTTACAGACAGACAGTCAGACGACGAAGTCTCAGTAGTCGGGTCCCGTTTTAATCTTTAGGTATGGAACCCTAAAAAATAAGTTTCAAACTCAAGGCGGGTCATCATCACCCATTAACGTTCCCACTGCTGGGACACAGGGACTTCTCTCTTAACGAGAGAAACTAAGCCACGATGGCCAAGTGCGGGTTGGTGAATGTCACATGCCCTTCAAAATCTTTAAAGTTCTCAGAACATCCCGGTTTCCACCGTTAACGAACGTGTTTTAAAGCGCACATACAAATGTTTCAAGAAGAAAGAATCAGACGTGCATCGCGAGGTTTGAACCAACGACCTTCGGAATGAAATTCGACTGTGCTCCCACTTAGCCATCACGGCTTTTAACTCAAGGCGGGCAGCAATTGAGAAGCAAAATCAAGACTTTTTCGAGAAACTTTAGATAACATGGAAGCTCAAGTCTGCCCCGCAATCAGCTTCCCACTTCCGCGAAACTTCGCGTGCATCACAATCGCCTGACTGTCAGTGTACGTGGAAACTAGAACAAACATGATCACATGCAAATATACCGTGAATAAATACTGGTGTTGTTCACCTCACCTATTGACATAATTGTTTTGTTTCAATTGTAAATGACGAAAGAATTCTTAAGTGCATTAAACCCTTTGTATTGTTTTGTAAAATGTCCTCAGCTGTTAATATTAGGTCCTTACATATGAAATTGGCGTTTTTCGTACTGGCCACTTTAATCACAAATTTCTCCTCTTTGGTAAGGAATTCCAAATTCAAATTTGTACAGCTATAGACTCATGTATTTGTGCTTCGATGATCGTCATTCATTTGTTTTTTTTCTTCTGTTTTTTTTCTGTTTGCGTCACTCATTTTACAAAATGGAAAACTTAAAATATCGCATTATTTACGAGTACGAGTTCCGCCGTGGCACTAGTGCTGCGGAAACAACTCGAAGGGTGAATGATGTGTATGGCGGTCGTGTTGCAAAAGAAAACACAGTTCGTTTTTGGTTCCAACGTTTTCGTTCTGGAAATTTCGACTTGCAGAACAAGCCCCGTGGACGGCCTGAGACTCAAGTTGATAATGAAGAGTTGAAGGCTATTGTGGAAGCGGATCCATCGCAAACCACGTCCGAGTTAGCTGCAGGCTGCGGTGTTAGTGATAAAACTGTTTTAATTCACTTGAAGCAAATTGGGAAGATTAAAAAGCTTGAAAGGTGGGTACCTCACGAATTGACTGAAGCAAACCGGCAAACGCGCGTCGACTGCTGCGTTACATTACTAAACCGGCACAATAATGAAGGTATTTTAAACCGAATCATTACCTGTGATGAAAAATGGGTTCTTTACGATAATCGGAAGCGCTCAGCGCAATGGTTGGATCCTGGCCAGCCAGCCAAATCCTGCCCCAAGCGAAAATTAACCCCAAAAAAGTTACTTGTAAGCGTTTGGTGGACTAGTGCCGGTATTGTTCATTACAGTTTTCTCAAATCTGGCCAGACTATTACGGCTGATGTCTATTGTCAGCAATTGCAAACCATGATGGAAAAGCTAGCGGCTAAACAACCTAGGCTGGTCAATCGCTCCACGCCACTGCTGCTTCACGACAACGCTAGACCACACACTGCGCAACAGACGGCTACTAAATTAGAAGAGCTTCAATTGGAAAGTCTAAGACATCCTCCGTACTCCCCGGACCTTGCTCCAACAGATTACCATTTTTTTCGAAATTTGGATAACTTCTTGCAAGGGAAAAAATTCAACTCCGATGGGGCAGTCCAAATCGCCTTCAAAGATTTTATTGATTCCCGTCCGACTGGTTTTTTTAGTAAAGGGATCAATGAACTACCTATAAGATGGCAAAAGTGCATAGAAAATAATGGTTCATACTTTGATTAATTAAATATATTATATTAAAAAATATTCGACTTTTTGTTCCTCCCATACAAAACGCCAATTTCATATGTAAGGACCTAATATTTCAAAAATAAACTAAAATTTTATTTTGTTGCTGAGTTGCTATTACGTATACAAAACGAAATACCTTAATATATGTACCTTTTAGTTTTTTTTTATTATTTTAACATGCTTTTAATGATTATTTTTAGATTAATTTTTAATACGATTTGTACCTACATAATATGTATGAAATAAATGAATATGAATATTATTTTCCCTCGCTTGTCCTTGTGATACGTTTATTGCTAAACCAAACAACAAATTACAATCGTTCCAAAGAAGTGATACAAAAATTAAAGTTGCCTTGTGCTTTTGTGGCATTTAGTTTACCAATAATAGAATAAATATGTATATACAAAGGTACTGGCTCAGTGGCGCGGTGGGCGGAGGTCCGCTTGCCGAGCAAAGGTAGCTGGTTCGATTTCCGCCTAGGAGTCAAGTGTTTGTATGTTCTGCAAGCACTTTCTCCATAGTCTGGTTTATAATATGTATAAGAAAAATATCTATATACGTATGTCTAATAAATTAAGTATTATCAGATGTCTAGTACCCGTCACACAAGCTTAGAGCTTACCACGGAACTAGATGTAGTTGTGTAGATTGTCCGGAAATATTTATTTACATAAATAACGGAGAATAAATTAACACTAATATTAAAAAATAATGTAGAATATGGACCGGCCGGTTAAAATATGATCATAAATTTTGGTATTTCATATCAAATAATTATTTAGCTGTTTTTGAAATATATAATATAATAAAATTAAGTAACAAATAGTTCCAATAATAGTTTATACAATGTATATAATCACAAACAAAGCCATTATACCGATAACAGCATAATCGCTTACAGTTGCAAATTAAAATAACGAGCGATTAATCGCTGAATCGAGAACATAGCCCAGTTTCGGCGCGCGCGCACCTAAAGTGTCATTAACCGCCGGCTGTGACATAAGAGAACTTATGCCGTGGAAATTGCAACCAATAAGGTATATTACTGCAATATTATATTGGATATTACTGAGTTTCGCGTAGAGTTAACTATTTTAAACATTTTTGTAAGAAATTGAAGCCAAATAAATAAATTGGGGATATGAATTATACTGAATTCTGCAAATCTTTGCAATTAATTTTAATTTGAAATTTATGATGGGTTGTTCGAGTTACCGTTGTTTTGACATTGTTAGTATGTAATATAAAAACGCGCAGAAGACAATGTAATTTGCATATATATAATTATTAATTTACATAATACGTTTTTGTCCGCAGCTTAGTTCGCTTGTCAATATCGATACTTTAGAATATTGATATTTTAATTGTATTAAAAGGGGCTGTTCAAATACATATTATGGATATATTATACTATATGAGAACCTCAAATTCGTCACGCGTGTGGTTCTAACCTAACCTGCATGCTGCAAGAAGTGATCACGATCACATTTACTTACATATTACAGTAAATACCAGTTTCTAAACCGTTTCTGTATTACATATAAAGCGTTTCTGTTAACCGGTTTTTACTCAGAAAGTTTCTGGCTAACAGACCGCTATTATCCCTTTTTTTTCAAAATGGCGGGCTAGTAGGTCTTTGACGGTATGCGACAAAGAGCCGATCATTCATAGTCAAAACACCTTATATTTCAGCGAGTCAATGTACGTACCAGATCAGGCATACTACGCGGGCCGTTGTGCCACTTGCTCAGCCGTTGCGTCACTGACGGTTATTGACTCGTCACGATCACGTTGCGCGAGCGCATCTTTAGTTCCCATGCTGTTAGCTTGCGGCGTGATGTGCTTTGATTGAAAGATTCAACAGTTCACGTAGTTGATGAAGAAATTGTATTAAAAAAAATTTAGTAATTACTAAACAAGCATAAGAAAAATATATATATTTTTTTGAGTTGTAATTTGAAAAAATTATACCAAAAATCCTTGCATTGTAGAATGTTGTTGTGTTGTTCCTTAATATTGTAGAACATAAATGTTTCTTCTATTATTCATAGTTTCCGCAGCGCTTGCGATGAAAGTCGATTTATGACAATAAATAAAATAAATATTTCCCGACAATCCACACAACAACATCTAGCCCCGTGGTAAGCTCTTAGCTTGTGTTAGGGGTACTAGACATCTGATATACTTAATATAATATACATACGTACATAGATATTTTTTAATACATATTAAACACCCAGACAAACACCTCTCTTTTTTGTTTTTTGACATGGAGAAAGTGCTTGAAGAACATACAAACACTTGACCCGTCGCGGACTCTCGCCCACCGCTGAGGCAGTCGAGATGAGATTTATGACAATAAGTTTCAAACCTTGAAATAGTAAAGTAGGGTCCTATTATGCTTTTAGTAAATCTTAAACCAATGTTACTCAGGTAAAATGTAGCTTTCTTATGGTGAAAGAAATGTCTAAATTCATCCAGTAGTTTTTCAGTTTATTCGTTACAAACATACAAGAATAATCCGTTAACTCTTTATAATGTTATTGTAGAAGTGTAGATTGCGGGAAAGGTGTATTAGTTCTTAATCGTAATGTGCTAAGTAGTTGTTTGCATGCACTAACCGTGTCTGCCGTACAATCTTCAGACGACCGACGTAAGATGTAAGCGCTGTTTACTATGCTTTAACCATTTATAGAATCTAAGATAATATTTTAAAGTTGTAGATTTTAACCCCAGACAAAAAAGAGAGGTGTTATACGTTTGACGGGTCTGTCAGTCTGTCTGTCTGTCCCCCTCATAGCTCCCGCTTGGATGAAGCGAATTCAATGAAGTTTTTTTTGCATGTTTGATGAAAATCGGTTGACCTCTTTAAAAGTTATGAGGGTAAAAGTGGGGAAGGAAAACCGAAAATCTGCAAATATACAAGAGTTGGGTCTCAAATGAAAGCACATCAAACACACATGCAAATTACAAAATAGTATGACTTTTTACTGTTAAGGTTACCAAAGTTCTGACGGAGTTTTAAAATTTTAAATTTAGATTATTAATCAAAGCGAGTATTGGACTGCTTGGTGACTGGTATCTAATATAATTTTAGGATTTTAGGAGCTCTGCCCATTGCTACATATGTGTAGCCCATGTAGTTAAGGAAGGCTTTAGGCAAGTTTGACCAGGAAATATATTCTGTATAAAAGAGCTTCCTATTATTTTAATGACTAAACATAGGTACTATTTTAGCAGTTCCATGGTTAAAATAAAACAAATTTCTTGAAAGTTCGACGTTGTAGCAAACGCTATTACATCAGCGCTCGTCGAAATATCAGAAAATCATAATCAAATCATACTTTAAGTTTTAATAGTGTTTTCTTTAGCTGTAACACAGACTTTCAAAAATGTTTTCCATTGTGAAACTTACACAGTAATGGGAAAATTGCGCGATCAAGCGATACGGAGAGCGTCAGAAGTACTGCCGATAATAGCACAATTAAGTGTATAGGTAAAAATAGGCATTGTATTTATAGACACGGAACAAGTCCGATAAAAAGTTGTTTAAAGCAAATTAATTCAAGGAATCGCAAAAAGATGCAGAGAAAAGTCAACGCGCAACATATCCGGGTGGCCGTAAACTGTTTCTGGTCGCACTATAACAGGGGTAGAAAAACGACGAAGCATGCGACAGCTGTTCTCATACCTACAGCAATGCAGTATTTTGCAGTTTTGTTTGCCAAATTGCGCTTATTTGCCTAATGACCTTTAATTCAACAGGAGGTTTTATTAAATTGAAAATTTAGATTATTGTAACATTGATTTCTTTTACGGAGCTAATCCTTTAGTTAGTTTCCAGACAACTACATTGTTGTTGTTGTCAAAACAATAACGTATTTTTACTAATTTTACTCAATTAGGTAGGTATTTATTAATAAGAACAAGCCAAGTTATTTAGTGATTGCGGTTGAATTAAGTATTTCGTGCAACAATTGGCAATTAAGTATTTCCTAGAAAGTTTCTAGGAACGAGTTTTAATTTGTTCGAACGGTCGTCTGTTCACCCCCAAGGGAGCGGAGGTCACTGTGCAAGGCGTTATGTATTTAACTTATAACCGAGCGATTATCTAAACCATAATTTTATTAGAAAATCTAGTTTCGTTTCGATTTTGGATTCTCGAAAAAGGTACTTAAGTTTTATTAAAAAAAATCTTTCAGAACAGTTAAGAAAAATAAAACAATGTCATTTTGACAGGCATGAAATTTTGATATTGACCTGACGAAACTGTTATTATAGGGCTGTTGACGGCCATATAGCCAGTCACGGACGCCATCTAGTAAAAGAAGAAGAAGTTTTTTTGTTATTATAGCCTGTACAGAATAAAAATTTTACTCTGTTAAAGTCCCGCAGACCATTCATACCACGTACAAAAAGTGAGTTAGTCATATATAAAACATAATGAATGAAAATGTAAAGCATCAAACATTGTATAAATGCATTAAAAATACTATTTAATATTAATTGATTTGACCGTTTAATTTACATAATAAGGAAACCTTAAACATAACGTAATGCGTAAATAAAAACAAAATTTGAATAAAACATGCCGCTCCGACGACCTAGAAACTGCGGGCCGTACGAGTAGCCCAGAGAAATGACCACATCGCTATTTTGTAATACACAGCTCGTTCTGTGGCGACGGGCAGAAACGGGCCCAAGTTCAAGGCGGCAATGTAACGTGTTCTGCATAAAGAGCCGTAAGTGGCACGAATGAAACTGAAAGTCATTCAAGGCCGCGTCTTGTTGCAGAAGATTACATTAGCTGATTTATGTGAACGAACTGAGGTTAAAGTAACACAACATAGAATGGAGAAGGTTGCCTGGAAGAGATCGCTCCTAAGCGCTAATACCGCCTTTTGTACTTTAAAAATTGTTTTGTTTTGGTGTACAATAATGTGTTTTTGTATTCTATTGTATTGAATAACGTGTTGAATCATAAAGTTTTGCAGATTCAGATCTGAATCTGAAATCTTACGCAAAGCGACGATGAATGAATCAATTGATGTAAATCGAGCAATTTTGCGGTGAGATGATAGTTACTCTAGACGTTCTACAGATTACCCATAATTTGTAGAAAAGCGTGAGAAATCGACTCGGCTGTTTAATGTGGAGAGGAATTGAGAGGTTTTATTGTTTTATAGCAATAGTAGGAAAGTGTATTGATGAACATAGTACGAGTATTCTTGCAATAAGTATACTATAATAAGTATATATATTGGAAATAAATATGTATAATAAAAATATCTATACAGTTATGTTTATTATATGGAGTTTATCAGACATCTAGTACCCGTACCTTAGAGCTTTTCACGGGGCTAGATGTTCTTGTGTAGATTGTCCAAAAATATTTATTTTTTATAAATAATAAATAAATAAATAATAAATTCTTTATTGTACACAAGAACACAGTAATACAAAAGGGTCATACAATTAACAAAATGTACAAAAAAGCGAGCATAACCCTAAAAGAGTTTTCTGACAGCAAACCTCGTCATTGTGATAAGTGCTAACAGATAGGGTTGACACTGTGTACATACAGTAAACAAAGAAAGACAGAATAACGTACCTCATGTTATAATTATTGATGTTTTATTTATTGGTTCCCAACGGGTTTAACTGATAAATTGGAATATATTTTCAAACTAGGTCATATATGTTGTCTGTTGCTTATGGTATTATCTATAAAAATCTTATTTAGTCTGCATGTCTGTATTGTATTTGATGAAACAAATGTTCAGAACCAGTAACACAAGCTCAAGCTCTTGCCAAGAGTCTAGTCTTCATGTTGCTGTCTGGATTGTCCAGCAATATTTTATTAAAGTATAATCTTATGAGCCGTGTTGGCTAAGTGGGAGGACACTCGACTTTCATTCCGAAGGTCTTAGGTTCAAACCCCGCCACGCACCTCTGGATTTTCTTCTAGAGAAATTTATGTGCGCTTTAAACACGTGCTTTAACGGTGAAGGTAAACATCGTGAGGAAACCGGCATGTTCTGAGAACTTTAAAAGAGTTTGAAGGACATGTGACATCCACCAACCCGCACTGGGCCAACGTGGTGAATAAGGCTTAATCTCTCTCGTCAAGAGAGAAGTCCCTGTGTCCCAGCAGTGGGAACGTTAATAGGGTGATGATGATGATGATGATGAATCTTATGAGGAGAACATTTTACTTACTATTATTTTAGATCAAGTAGATAATGCTATATGCCAGCACGTTAATTTATGCTATGAAATTAAATAAGTATTATTTTATTATAACGATAGTATAAGCAATGATTGACGACCCCTGTGGCTCGGTGGGCATAGGTCCGCAGGAGGTTACGGGTTCGATTGCCGCCGCTGGACGATATTTTGTACGATCTAAAATTTCTAGTTTCGGGTCTGGATGTTTTATATGTATCATATGTATGTATTTCCAAAAAAAAATTATCTATGTAGTATATCAGTCACCCTAACACCCATAGTACAAGCTCTGCTTAGTTTGGGGTTAGGTGATGCTGTGTGACTAGTCCGGAAATATTTATTGATTTATTATTCATGTTGTGCAGTGATGGGAGCATCACTAGGTCGGTCGGCATGTCCATGAAGTATTACAATGTCGGTAATTGTCTGTACTATTAAGAAATGCAGGACTTTATATGCATGGTTTTACTGAACGCAATCTGAAGGCGGCCAGACTATAAACGCGGTAATCTCAGAAACTACTCCGATTTGAAATAATATTTGAGTGTTAGATAGTGCTTTTATCGAGGAAGGCTCTTTACCGCGGGAAAATACATGAAACTCTTGCAACGCTGTGACGCGAACAACTAGTAATATTATAAAGAAACTATTAAAGTATGTTTGTATCATGCAGGGGTTTGATATAAACATACATTTCCTTATCCACTTTCTATTCACAAAATAAGGAGAAGTCAGTATAGCAAAACACATACCGTGCGGTGTAATTATTTTCAATCGTTTAGGAAGTGGTATTTAGGCGCATAAAACACACATTTCCTATACATAAATCCACATGGTTAAAATTAACGAACCGATAGTAAATTGCATCAGAAAAGGATCTTTGTTTTATTTATTTATCCTCGCTTTTATTTAGCAGATGCAAATGACTACGTGAACGAGCACTACTCCAAACACAATATAATATCACATGTCATCTCATTCATGTTGACACAACATAAAATATAACACAAAAATATTGTGAATCAATGGGCGGCCTTATCAAATGTGTGTCTCTTCGCTAGTGTGACTGCCTCAGTGGCGCGGTGGGCGAGTGTCCGCTTGCGGCGCAAGAGGTAGCGGGTTCGATTCCCGCCGAGGGGTCAAGTGTTTGTAAGTTTTGCAAAATATTTTTCCTTGGTTTGGGTGATTTATATGTACTTATCATTAAAAATATCTACTATGTATGTTTGTCTATTATATTAAGTATATCAGATGTCTAGTACTCGTATACACATGCTTAGAGCTCGGGGATAGATGTTATTTTGTGGATTGTCCAATAATATTTATTAATTTAGTAAATAACAATCTCGTAGGATAAAACAAGATTTACTTTCGATATTTATGATAGTGTCCTATTTTATTTGTCAATTAACATCCATACCTACTTCAGAACTAGGTAGTATATCTGTACTTTCAAAAGTAGCGTGGTTATTAAGGTCTAGTGCCACAGAGTGGGTTGAGCAAAACAGGATTAAGTTTAGTTGCGTGGTAATGACACGTAACCGCTTCCGAGTATTCCCAAGCAAAATATTTACTCAATCGCCAATCACTTATGCTCAGAATGTCTTTTAATGATTGTAAAAATGTTAACACGCTATTTCAAACAAGTCTACATAACTACCAAGGTCACGTGATTGCTGAAATAGTATAATCACGCGTCCATGAGCGCACACAATTCTTGGGATGCAAAACTAGATGAAAAAAATAAACTCACCAATCTTAGCGCTGCTGAAGACAATCAGCGCATGCGTATCGTCCACCCACTTGATCTCGAAGCCGGTGTCCTTGTATTCACTGAACAACGACAGCAGATCGTTCGTCTTAAACTCGCTGGGGAAGTCGTACACTTCCACCACATGGCCGAACGCCTCGTCGTACGGTCCACTGAATAACTGCTGACCGCGCGTCTGGTACTGGCCGTAGTTGTTCTTAGCTTTACTTATTTGGACTTTGCCGACTGTAGATGTCAGTTCTTCGAGCAGCGACGGGTCTAGACATTCCCCGCTGTCGTCAAACACCGCGTCCCAATCGTTCTCCTCCCGTTTGAGGGACACCTTCGGCTCCAACTTCGGCTTGCTCAGTTTAGCCTCCGGTTCTGATTCGATGTCCTCGTCAACTGGCTCGGGAGGTGATTCGGGCTCCTTGACCTCAACGGGATCCGAAATGACTAGCACATCTGAATGGAAGCTCTGTTTTATTAATCTCTTGCTGCTTCTGTTGATCTCTAGGGAAGCGCGCTTCAACTCGTTCTTCTCATCATCCTCGTCTTTGTATAAATAATCTTTGTCGATAATAGCTTGATTTGATTCGTTTACGGCCATGTTGTCCTGGGACTCATTCCACTCGCGTTCCAGAGTATAATCGCGATTCTCCTCCGGGTATTCACTATAATAATTGGGGGTGTAAAACCCGAGCTGTCCGTTAGCAAAATAATCTCCTATATAAAAACTCTCAGCTTCAACTTCGTTATAACTATTATCAATATTATCACTAAACGATATTGCACTATCACTATTTGGCACTTGACAGCCTGAAGGCACAGATTCGTTTGTATCGCTCGATGTCGTTTTGTCTTCTATGCTCGGCGCCGTGTGAGATCTTTGATTCCTGAGATGTGGGGGTGTGTATACGTTGCAGAAGTTTTTGTCGATTGATTTCCTTGGTGTGCCGTGAGCTGACTTTTCCTTCGGAGGGGGTGATTTGTGGGACTTAGGCACCTCTATGCTTTGGTTCGTTCGTTTGTTTGCTTCAGCTCTATTTTCGTCCCCGTTGGGCTCTCCCCGAAGCGCTCTGGGCACGTACACAGCTCTGTCCGGTCGGCGAGGTTTCGATCCAGTCCTGTGGACAAACAACACTACACTGAGCTGCGAACGATAACTATCATAAATAAACGTTTCACAATCCGATAAGCAGGTTTTGTCATGCAGGTGGTCATTTTGAAACGAAATATAAGTTACTAGTTACAAAAGAATTACCAAACTGGCTATCAGAGTTCAACCAGGTCATTGCATGATATAACAAATTTCAATGTCGCTTGTAACAAATGAACAAACTAAGCAATATCGTAAGTAATGTAAACATACGCGTAAAGATAAACTAATGAATCACAAGTTAAATACTATTTGCTGTTAATTGTCGAACGTCCATTCTAAGAGTGCATACAGCCAAATTGGTAGTTGATAGTCACGTAACAGAGGGGAAGTGGGGCAAGGCCACGCTGCCTCACTGCCGGCGTGGATGGCATACTTTCAACCATTTCGGCCACTCGCGACCAGTTTGAGTAATAGCCGATGATAGTCTGCGGTACCAATTTGGTAATCATTTGGTAACATTGCTGGGCTGATCATTAGACTGTACGTTTGTCATTGTGGGGACATCGTTTTTGGATTGTGTTGCAACTTTGCTTGCAGTTCCCTGCATTACTGTCTTATTTTTTATTGAAACATTACTTTATTTGCACAATAAATATACAAAGAGCTGATGCTGGGCTTAATGCTTAAGCAGTTTTTACCTGCCAACCTGTTATTTTATTTTATGCGATTATACACAGAACAAATACTACTGTAAAATTCAATTTGATTTGGCGCTTACAACACATAAGGATAACATTAAAATAACTAGAGTTGTATCGAAATGTAGTACTGTGCTCGAACAGCGAATAAAAGATGTGTCATCAAATAATCATCATTTGCTTTTTATGGTCTATAATTAGTATACGACGATGTCTTATTACAACCTCTTAGCTTACGTCTCAGGATTACAACAGTTAATGCAACACTGCACAACCCTATGTAACATAATTTCATAGGTAACACAGCTAAATGTACAGACAAATTCAGTTCATTAATTCGTGGGGTTATTCGCATGGATATTGTGTAAAGGTTAATGTGGTAACTGCGGTTCTCGGTGAAGGGGCAAAATGTCAATATGTTTGTAGATGTTAAGTGAGGCGAGTGCCTGAGATCGAGTTTAGAGAAGTAGATAATGTCGTGAACGGCTTACAAATGTTTTGCAAAAGCTTGCGTATTTAGAGCATGAGTGAGATTGTAACATTGATTAAGCTGGGTGAAGCTTGGGACTAAAGATTCTTAGGTTTCTTAGATTAAATCTTGAAGTTATTGTACCAAAGCGCCTTTGCCTTCGGGCTAGCAAATCAAGGGTGGGAAGGACAAGATAAGAGTAGTATCTTATTGATAGCTTGAGATGTCGATATGATCTTTGTTGGAAGTGTGGGAACCTTGGTTTTAAGGATAGAATTTATGGGAACAGGCAGAAACTATAGGTGGCAGCGTTAATGCGCCGGACAAAATGACAAATATTGACTGATTGATAAAACATTTTTAAATTGATGGCATCAGTTGGCATCCCCCTCAACGTGTACGTTCCCTAATAGCAATAGCATGGTTGTACAAGCTTAGAGCTTACCACGGGGCTAGATGTTGTTGTGTGAAATGTCTGGAAATATTTATTTTATTTATATTTATTTATAGCCTAGTTTTGTCTAAATAGGACCTTTATCGATATTGGATCCTGTCAATTACTCCTGTTGCATAAAATACGGTTTCCGTTTCGAAGATGTCAGTACAGAATGTAGGCATGTCTTGATTGCCTACGGAAGTTCGACAACTAATAAGAGTAGGTATGATCTCACCTTTGTCTAAGATAGTCAGTGATAGTTAGATAGTCGTTATACACTTCCGCCTTAGGCTTCAATGATAGAGGAACCTGTATCAGTAGATTTACCCTTTCAAAGAAACGTTTTGTAGTTCATTACATACCAATTCGTACTTTTGGCGTCGTACCAGAGTTTTGTTTACATATGAAGTGGGGGTTTTTAAGCTTGTATTCATACAACTGAATTAATTAAAACAAACGAAAGCACGCAGTGAGCCCATTTACGGATTATTTTGCGACTACAATAGGAAAACAAGGGTGACTGGTGGTGGGTGCTGTTATTGAACTGTTATTTCCAGATTTGGCACTTTTAAAGGTTTAAGAATATCGTAATCAAATGTTATATTTAACCTGCTACTAGCCTGATACAAAATCTAAAATGTATTTTAGAATACGAACGTTATTGTTAACATACGAGCATATTATGTTATGTTTGTAGGTAATCATATTAAGTAGTAATCATCAATATTTCGATTCAGTCAATTAGCCACTGATAGCTCATATACTACAAGTCTTAATAACAAAAAAACATTTGGTTGAATACATGAGTTGTTCATTTTTTAGTGCTTAGCCGATAAGGCCAATTTTTTTTAGTTAACTAAATATTTAAGCTTATGTGTTGACTTCTTGTTATGTAATTAATATACGGTCAATAATTAAATTTTAATTCAATGTTATTTTGTTTTTGTTAACTATCTAATATTTTATATAATTAACTTTTAAGATTTAGAACATTAAAACACCAAGTGCTCTGTTCAATGAACTGTGTAACAACGTGTACATCTGATGTAAATGTTTATTCACTTTTTTTTTTTTAAAGTCAAAACGTTTATTTCCTTAGAAGCCTATGCTTACATGGACAGGTCAACTTAAATCTAATTTAAATAAAAACTAAGAATAATCAAGGAAATAACATAGTCTTGACTTAAACACTAGACCTAACACATTGATAATGAACTGCTAGAAATGATATGATAACCGATATTTCGATAAAAGCAAGGACACTGCTCACAGAATAACAGAAACAACACAAACTTGAACTGTGTCTACGTCACACGATTAACTGAACAAACATTCATTGTACGCACAAAACCACAGCACAGATGTATAATAACAAGACAATTATAGAAAAACACATCAATATTTCCAAGGGCTTTTGTTAAGACTTCATTTGTTCACAGGTCTCTGACTTCAACTTACACTATATCACTTTCAATCCTTTTCAAGGGCAGCATACGGTTTTTCCGAACGAAGTAGTGATTAATTAATCGCGATAAGGGATACGTCAGCGCGCGTCGACGTTCAAATATCAAATGAGGTAGGAAGCCGGTACCAACCTGATCTTTTCCTGAGGCTGCGCGTGCGCTCGCCGCTGCGCCGGGGTCTTGTAGCCTCCCACCGCGGCGCCTGCGAAACAGCCTTACATAAAACACCATGTTTTGCACTGTTACTACTTCTCGGGTTAGGTGACTTTTTAACCCATTTTTTAATGTATTTATTAGATTAACTACCGCAGGGCAAAGGTCTCACTAACTCCTCAAAACACAAAACTGCCTCTGGTCAACTCTAAATTAACAATTAGGTAAGCTAAAACTTTAAGGAATCATTAATTATTTATTTAAACTAATAAATTGATCATGATACCTACTTAGGTTCCAGAAACTAGAACATGGAAAAAGAAGCAAAACTAAAACCGGCAAAGTGCGTGTCGAGAAACACGCAAAAATATTCAAGGCTTCCGTTGTCTTCTGTAATAGTTATGAATAACTAGATATAATATAGGTACCTAAGATCAATCTTTTTCACAACTCAAGCCATAAGGTATTAGTAGGAAATTAACTCTAAATATCAGTCCATTCGCGGTATATCCGCGCACGCATTTCAATTTGGGTTCTTAATGCTGTTAATTATAATTTATTTTGACATATCTATTGATATTGTGTATAGTGTAGGCAAAAATGTATTTGTTACTGCATTAAGTTTTTTGTAGTATTTACTTGGCACCGACCTCAAAATTATTAAATACTGAATTATTTAATTGTTTATGTTTCTTTTAATTATCACTATGTCGAAATGATTTGTAAAGTTAATTTATTTTGTACTTTTCAGTTTCTCTTTTGAAGTTGGTTTGATATTTGGCAAAAAAGTTTTATTTCAGGATTTTTAGTGTTTACTGTACTAAAATATACCTAATAGAGTTCCTTTGACTGTCCTTCATTTTCATCATCAGACCCCTAATATCAGTCAAAACCCATTTAGATGAACGGTCTCAGTAATATAAGTTAATTAAGCCCAAACACAAAGTACTTGCTGTAAATCGTTGAGGAGTTCCCTCGACCGCCTTTCCCTCCATCATCAGATCAACACCAGACCCTCATTAATAAAACTTTAAATATTCATACTCATTAATAAGGCTTTAAAATTCATTATATTGAATAATATTAAGGAACACACAAGTCGGAAAGACAATATTTTCAAGAGTTTCCCTCAATTTCTTCAGGATTCCACCACCAGATCCAGGTTTCCTTACAATGGGACCACCCTTGGGATACTCCCTTTCCAACAAAAAAAGAATAATCAAAATCGGTTCATAACCGACAAAGTTAACCACTGACATACATAAAAAATATATATATATATATACGGTCGAATTGAGAAACCTCCTTTTTTTTTGAAGTCGGTTAAAAACTATGTGTATTTGACACAAATCGGGCTTTGCTCTCAATAATTGTATTTCCCCGCGAAAAGCGGTTTTTACCGTGGTAAAAGATGTTATTCTGATATGTAGTAGCTATATTATTTTGAAATTCCATCAAAATCTATCCAGTACTTTTGCGTGAAAGAGCAATAAACACACTTACACTTATTACTTACTTACACAAACTTCCGCGGTTTATTAATATTAGTAGGATGAAGAGTGATTTCAATCCGTACCCTTCTATCAGCAATCTTCTTCTATAAGCATCTAGTGGATTTACCTTAGTAACGTCTATTCTAGTTTAAAATCTTATGTATGCTTTTATGGCATTCCAACTAATACAGCTTAACAGTTATAATTTTCCTTGAAAGTTTCAGTTTCATCAAAGCTAATAGCTTAAGTTTTATATAATGGGGTACCTACTAGCGGTCCGCTCCGGCTTAGCACGGGTAATTATTTTAAATTGTTTTCCCGGCAATTATTCGTCTTTTTCTCGCCGTAATAAAAACCATTTTGGACTTCTACGAACATAAAAAAAAAATAACCGCTTAGCAACACATTTTGCGATGCGTTTTTATATTAAAGATTCTCAAACGGGTTGGGCTTGGCTTGGGTTGTAATTGTTGGACTAAGATCCGAGTACGGGATCAGTGCGCTCATAGCGTACAGGGTACAAACCACATTTTCGGCATACTTATGTAAGGAAAATATACATGTATCTACTCATCCCACATTACGTGGGGTCGGCACAACGCACGGCGGATTCTTTGCTTTCATTTCCTTCTATCTCCCGTCACCTCAGCACTCACCCCTTTCTTGTGTCATTTTTCACACAGTCCATCCATCTTTTCTTCGGCCTACCTCTTCCCACATATCCATGAGAATGTGGCCGAAAGTATAAGCAAAATACTTGTTCCTTGTGTTTCGGCAAGAATGCATTCTCATGATTTTTAACCCCCGTCAAAAAAGAGAGGTGTTATACGTTTGACGTGACTGTCTGTCTGTCTGTCTGTGGTGTGTGTTTTAATGTACAACAAAAAAACTCATTTTTATTGGGTTTTATTTTACTTTGGTCACTTTTAAATTGACAACCATCCCACACAAAGACTAACAGATTCACAATTTTCTAACTCAATAATTTCGTAAGGCATGCAACTCTGTAAAATTGTAACATAAACAAGCTATTTTCCATTTGACTATCAATCTAAAATATTACGAGGTTTCTCACAAACTGACAAAACAATAGAATTCGCTACATTCACTTAACTTGCTAACCGACAAACCGACTTACATCATATAAAAATGTTCACGTAATAACAATAACAATGAATACATAAACAAAATGAATTATCAATCAAACGAGAGACAAGATGACATTTATAACGAGTGACAAATGCTACTCTCAATCCTACTACTATTATAAAGGCGAAAGTTTGTAAGTATGGATGTTTGTTACTCTTTCACGCGAAAACTACTGAACCGATTTAAATGAAATTTGGTACACAGAATCTCTAGAGCCTGAAAAATAACATAGGCTACTTTTTACCGCGGGAAAACGTCATTCCGCGGGAAAATACATTATAACGCGGGTAACACCGCGGGGCACAGCTAGTTCATAATAAGACAATTTACTGACTAAGGCTCGGGGCATACATCATTATTTTTATCAAAGAGAGCGCGCGCGAAGTGTGCGTGTGTGTGTACCTAGGTAGGGCTCAACACTAGACTAAGTTTAATCATAAAATATATTGTGAGTAAAATTGTACTAGCCAGATTTGCTTACAGATTAAACTAACTAAAAGCTTTTAAAATATGTCTAAAGATTAAAATGAATTATCATAATCTTGGTCGAAAATAGATTTGTGCACTTCTGATCCACATTAAATTTAAATGTTCCATAAAAAGGGGTTACGAAGATTTAACTCTACACTATAAGATGTAGATAACAGATCAAAGGTCAAGACTATTTATTTAAAAGTTTCATATGTATATATTATTTTCATTAATATTGAAATATTGCGCTTACCGACGACGTGTCGCAACAACCGGTAGACTACATCTAGGCCTATGGCACCAAAAAACACTGACCCTTAAAAGCAGTTTATGTTTTTATGTAGCACGATGTTAAGATTGACCAATGAGTGGATTGTAAACGTAGCTTATGTGCTTAATTTCCGTACGACTGCGAAGCGGTAGCGTCCCCCGCGCGGAATATGCTACCCATGCTTTACTGCACACCCACGCGAACACAACGCGGGATGTTTCCTTCCGCGTCGCAGTCTTCGGCCTACCTACTCGCGTTGCTGAGTAGGTAGGCCGAAGCCTTAATACTACGTCAAAGTCGTGAAGAAATGGAAGAAATGATTATAATCTTAAAGAGTTATAATAGCTTGCATAGTTCGATAAAGACCAATCGCCAACTATTTCAATTTCAATAAACAGTTCAAATACGGAAAAACGTCTATATTTAAAAAAAAAAAATTTAATAACCCCTACAACCTTAGTTGCCTTAAAACTACATAATGACATTATTTTGTTTTGTGCAAGTTCATTTGAGCCCCATTCATATTGCATGGTATATTTGCAGACATTTGGTTAGTCTTCCTCACTTGTAAAAAAGAATCTTTGTAAAATATAAAATATCGGATTACTTTGACGAATAAACTGCTTGGGACGAAATCTGCTCCAACAGCAAATCAAAAACAAGACTAACATACTTTATAATTATTGTAAAGTTTCAATACAAAAATGAGCTAGATTTTCTAATCGCTTCTTTGCTCTAGTGTAAAAAAAGCGAAGCGACAAGATACGATAAATTTATTTAATATGTATCTTTAAGCACCTATGTTTAATTTGTTTTTTTTTTTATTTTTGACGTTTCTTAGATTTGTAAAACCAAAGAATGGAAATAAATTATTTTTGAGCACCTATGTTTAATTTGTTTGTTTTATTTTTGACGTTTCTTAGATTTGTAAAACCAAAGAATGGAAATAAATTATTTTGTATCTTTGAATTTCCACCACTATACTTTTTAAATGGCTAAACCGATTTTAATGAAACAAAGCGCCAAAATAAATAAATATCTTATATCGTAATAGGTACATAACATACACTAAAAGTTTCTTAAAAGACAACTCGCCATAAAAAACTCGTCAAGACAAATATTTTTTTGAACTTGATGGGATATCGCCAAGCCCATCATCAGATCAGCTCCACAACATCATATTTTTTTAAAGTTTGTTTCTTCAAAAGATAATATGACTACATAAAAATGTAGATATTCTGTTTAGTCCGTCTGTTGAAAATAATGATTCACGTGATATGAAAGCTCTTCAAATTTGTTTTATTTTACAGTTTTACTTTATCTACTACATGTTTATTAATTTTAGACTCCCTTGTCTGTAGCGTTTTAATGTTATTTAATAAAATTTCATTCAGTTATCCTTAAGGAAGGCGCTCCAATCATGTCAGATGATGATGTCAACTCTCTACAATAATGCCGGTAGACAAACTGAGACACGTGAATGCAAAATACTTGAGATAACTTAAATCTGAATAATCGTAGGCTTTATATGTTACAACTGGTTACATTTGCAGTCTCGAAAGAACAACCTCTCTTGTATTGAAAGGTACGGCTTTGTTAGGCAATACCTAGTTAGCAAAAAGCGAGGCGGTCTACTTGTTACTTAATCCTTATTCGTGTTTTAGTTATCTAGTAACCGAGTCCGGTCTCGTATTATAAACTGCGAGTTATTGTTTCGTACAGAAATGAACTTGCGGCTCAACTTCACGGTACAGGGAGTGTAATATTGTCCCGAATTAAAAGATTTAGTATACTAGGACTTGTGGATAGGTAAAAGAAAACTTAAAGTACAAGCTCTGCTTAGTTTGGCTTGTACTGATATACTACAAAGATACATTTTTTTAATTAATTAAATAAAAGTATTAGTTATTATTATTAGTTATCAACTGGGAGTAAAATATATCAAACTACAATTTAAATAAAATATTTTAAAAAAAAGTTCCTAACAAGCGAAGTATTTTAATGTTGGTTTTCGAATAACTTTATGGAAAACTTAAATAACATTTGTTATAACAAAATAATATATTTAACAAAATGTAGGTACTTTATATGTGTAGTTTTACAGACTATGAGCACGGCACGAGATGCAATTACTTTTAGATACATTATGAGAAAGTTAATTCTCATGCATAATATATTATTTAACAAGCACATTCTAGATAAAATAAATTATGTCACCTTCTAACAAACACAAATGTTAATGTGATCCATGACTAACTGATTATAGTTTCGTCGTCAATTCTGCATACGGACGGGGGTAAGTTTGTTCCCCCGCGGCTTAACCATGAGCATAAACGCACTTCTTGACCAGAATACAGACAAGATATCTTTGCCGATGGAAAAAATTATAATTGTTTGTTTGAGGTTTTGTGAGAGTGAGGAATAAACGGAATTTTTTTTTTTTTGTTTACTTGACATGATTTTATTTGTGATTAATTATTGTTAGCTAATTACTTTTAAAATTTATTTCATTTTATCTCCTATTTGTATTTAATATTTTTACTACTACTCTGTCACTGTTACTAAATGTTATATTAAATAGTGTAATTGATTTTTTTAAGTCGTGATAGTTATTAAATAAATAAATAATAAATGAGTCCTATGGTCAATCGCGCGGAAGCGGTAATGATATCTTCAGATCGCCGGAATAAACAGACTGACAGAGATTTTATTTAACCGGGCATTAGTACCTATGTTGGTTCAGCTAGAAGGCTTTGTTGTTTTATTATCTTCTATATATATGAAAAGGAATTGCTGTTCGTTAGTCTCACTAAAACTCGAGAACGGCTGCACGGATTTATCTTATCTTAGCCTTGAAATGTTCGTGGAGGTCTAGGGGATTTAAAAGGCGAGAAAAATCGAATAATTTCCGGTTTTTTTTTATAATTACCCTTGCGAAGCCGGGGCGGCCCGCTAGTATTTAATAATTTCGGTGCTAAGACTAAATTTCTGCGAAAAAGTACTGACACAGGTGTCAAGTGTTTGTATGTTCTGCAAGCACTTCTCCCTTGGTCTGAGTGTTTTCTAATTATAAAAAAATATCATATAGTGTCGATAAAACATAGAGTAGGTATTTTAAATGTTTAATACCAGTAACACAGGCTTGGAGCTTACCACGTGGCTAGATGTCGCTGTGTGGGTTGTCCAGCAATACACTTATATCATCATCATTCTCCTGCCCTTATCCCACATTACGTGGGGTCGGCACAACATGTTTTTTCCTTCCATTTTCCTCTGTCACTCGTCATCTCAACACTCACTCCTTTCTTACACATGTCATCCTTTACACAGTCCATCCATCTTTTCTTTGGTCTACCTCTTCCCACATATCCATCAACACACATATCTAACACACTTATATACAATATATTTATATTTACTTATATGGTGGGCGAGAGTCCGCTTGTGGCGCAAGAGGTAGCGGGTTCGATTCCCGCCGAGGGGTCAAGTGTTTGTATGTTCTGCAAGCACTTTCTCCTTGGTCTGGGTGTTTAATATGTATAATAAAAATATCTATGTACGTATGTATATAATATTAAGTATATCAGATGTCTAGTACCCGTAACACAAGCTAAGAGCTTACCACGGGGCTAGATGTTGTTGTGTGGATTGTCAGGAAATAATTTTTTTTATTTTTTATTTATATCTAATATAATATATAAAGCTGAAGAGTTTGTTTGTTTGTTTGTTTGTTTGTTTGTTTGAACGCGCTAATCTCCGAAACTACTGGTTCGAATTGAATAATTCTTTTTGTGTTGGATAGTCCAGTTATCGAGGAAGGCTATAGGCTATATAACATCACGCTACGACCAATAGGAGCAAAGATATAGTGGTAAATGTGTAAAAAACGGGAGAAATTGTTCATCTTTGAAGCCTTCCGTTGCGTGCGCCGTGAAAACGGTTCAAGATACACAAAAAATATGTATTAAAGAATAATAGCTCTTTTAATGATCTAAAAAACAGTCCGCGATACTATATGTCTATCTTTTAAGATTAACTCACAAAAACCGTTTTTACGGTACCTAATTCGGGCGAAATAATTTGTTTAAGTTGTATCAACATAATAATATTAATCTTTATTCAAATAAACATGTTGTTGGTTAAGAGTACCATCCATTATAACGCGGGTAGCACCGCAGGGCACAGCTAGTATCTAATAAAGTCCGATGATCTCTCAAGGTCCATTGAAACAGTAAGCAGTCTGTGTAAAATTCCAATGACATAATAATGATGCAAGCAGCATCGCGGTCGAATCGAATGTGGAACGCCAGTGAAAGTATCATAGTTTAACCTGAGCTTTGAAACTAAAGGGCTTAATCCCTTCTATGGAAACTTCCAGATAATTTTATTTTCTTGTCAATTATACAATTACTACATGAGCACCACTAATTAAGTTACGAGGTGTAGGTGAGCCATAATAAAGTATGGGTGAGAATGAGAAGCGGGAAGACATTCCCGCTTCTCAGTCGCTTTGGTCGCGCAGGTTTGGCCGGTTAGGACCTTAATGTGTATGATTTATTGTGCATCTTTCTCAGAAGATTTGCAAGATCACCGTCTTTATAGTTAAAGGTTAACTATGTACTCAAATATATTGAGTTTATAATCGGAACATCAAAGCGTTTGGAACATAACAAACTCTTCCTTTTTTAATTTAAATCGAAGCTACTTATGGCCACCTTGGTTCGTGTTGATTATTTATCGCGCGTAAACTTAACTTAAATTAACGACATTTTAAGTATCGCGCTAACTAGGTTCAATAAAATAAACCAGTACTTTTAAAAGGAACCGCTTATTCTCGAACGAATAGATTCGGTATGTGGTCCTAGTAGGTATGTAGAGCGAGATTGCGTGTTACATCACAGCACTCGTAAGTTGCAAGTTGCAATAGCATGCAATGCCTCGATGCGCGAAAGTTGATTTGTCGGAATTAGGTGAACATTTGGCTTTTTGTAAAGGAACAACGGATTAAGAACATCCAACATTACAAGGGCGCAGCGCGCACATTTTAATTACATATCAGGACAGGACCGTAATAATCTAAATTAAAAAAAACCCCGATTCCATAACTTTAGTTCCCTTAAGAGTAAAAAGTCATACTATTTTGTTATGTGCACGTGATGCGCTTTCGTTTGAGACCCCACTCGAGTATATTTCCAAATTTTCGGTTTTACTTTCCCATTTTTACCCTCATAACTTTTAAACGGGTCAACCGATTTTTATCAAACATGTCTAAGAACACTCGCGCGAAATTCACCTTTCATACAAAAAACGCTAAATTGAAATCGCTTTATCCGTTTGGAAGCTATGATGTCCCAGACAGACAGACAGACACGTCAAACTTATAACACCCCTCTTTTTTGTCGGGGGTTAAAAAGTGGCGGGAGCAAGATGTGCAGTTGGTGAAATCAGTGTGGTGTGGATGATGATGAAGAGAGTAAGGCGGATATAGTACGTAGTGAATAATTAAATATACAAATAACTCAAGAGAAGTATAATAATTTTAAACTGTCAAAAATCTCTTATTAATTATAATAATAGAAAATTCTGAAAAGTTATCAAAAATAAGAATAGAAATAAAAATAAAACAAACTTACTAGAGTGTGTGATAGTGGCATCTTCGTGTTCTGGCTGCGTCAGTCCCATGATTGGTTTAGCGCAAGCTTCATCGCTGTTGAAATTAAGAAATCGTTATTCTGGTGTGCTTATGTTATTTGTTATGGAGGTTTTGTCTGTTCACGTCCGTAAGTGGTAACCCTCTGAATCCTTACACGTGACCTCCGGGTGGTGCTAAGAACAGTCTTTGGTGGTAGGCTTCGGCCGCGGCTTGTCACCACCCTCCGGGCTGGGCCAGTGCGTGTAGCGATTTTTTCGTGTTTCGTAATGTGGTCCGGAGAAGCCATATACCTTCTAGGTCTTCATGCCCCATCTTAGACCACATCGCCACTATATATCAGGTGACATTGTGGTCAAATGAAGGCTTATCTATAATATAAAAATGAATCGCAAAATGTGTTGGTAAGCGCATAACTCAACAACGCCTGGACCAATTTGGCCAAATCTTTTTTTAAAATATTCGTTGAAGTTCAAGGATGGTTTTTACGGCGAGAAAAATTCGAATAATTGCCGGGAAAACAATTTTGAATAATTACCCGGGCGAAGCCGGGGCGCGCCGCTAGTACAGCATAAAAAAAAAAAAAAGTTGTGATAAATCATGAAAAACAATGTAAATTGTAGATTTAATATATAGAATAGAAAATTCTTTATTACACACAATCATAAGCTAATTTAATTAAGTTTCTAGCAACTCCTAAAATTAATTTCTTCCTTTAAACAATAGTGAATTAAAATGAAGGCTTCATCTTGCATCACTATTGATTGCTTTAACAGCATTATCATTCATTGAGTAAGTTCAACATTCAAGTAGCATTGTAAAAAAAATATTGATGTGATTGCAATACAGTGGGTAGTGATTTGATTTTAAACTATCTAAGAATAAACAAACCTCAATATCTGCTGTTGGTAGCAAACAACAGTGCGGCGTTCATCACAGAGTCCAATGGAGAATGTGCTAAGATCCGGCCTCTGCAGTTGGTCTACACACTTGTGGATCAGGAAGCGACGGTAGTTGCTCACCGGAGGGAATATTAGTACTCTGGAAATAGGATAATTGTTGTCACCTGAAGCCTGAACAACCCGCAGTTGGCCAGTGTGTTAAGGCCTCTCGTTAAGAAAGAAGTCTTTGTGTTCCAGCAGTGGGAATGTAAATAGGGGTGCTGACGCAGCATGATTTCACCATACTGGTGGATAGATTAGATGGGATGGATTTTCCACACTGAGACTTGAAAGCACCCGGTTTGAGTCTGCACAGTGAATGAACAATAGACCACCTTTGTGCTTGCACTGAGCTGGTAAATAGTGTGCTCTTGTTCTAGCCATGTTATATGGACCTGTGATTATCTAATTCATTTGCATATACTGTCAGCCCTTCTTGCTGTTCATCATCATCATCATCACCCTATTAATATTCCCACTGCTGGGACACAGGGACTTCTCTCCTGATGAGAGAGATTAGGCCTTAATTCATCACACTGGCCAAGTGTGTGTTGGTGCATGTCACATGTCCTTCAAACTCTTTAAAAGTTCTCAGAACATACTGGTTTTCTCACGATATTTGCCTTCACCATTAAAACATGTGTTTAAAGCGCACATACATTGCGCAAGACGAAATATCCAGAGGTGCATGGCGGGGTTTGAACCCACGACCTTCGGAATGAAAGTTAAGTGTCCTCCCACTAAGTCAACACGGCTTCTTGCTGTTGCAACAACCAAAACAGAAAAATGTCTTATTATGTCAGTATTGAAGTGCTTTAAAAATATTTTTTACTTAACTATTTAGGTAACATGATAGAAAATTTGTTGTATACATTTATAAAAATAAATAAATATTTCTGGACTAAAAGATAAACCTGTTATCAACTGTTTGGCTCACTTCCTTAGAATATCAGGGAGAGAGGTTTATAGTTATAAATAATAATAACATAAATAGCTAGTTTTATTCTTATGAGTAGGTACAATAAATAAATTATCTATCTACTTTACTTTCTTAGATATAATTTATTTATATTTAATACTTCATTTTTCAGTAAATGGATTTAATTTAAACTATTCATAATTAAATGTTAAAAATGTATTTATAAGTAGGGTACAGTAAGCCTGTAAGGCGGATAAAAATCTGCCTCCCACACAAACATAATTTACGTTCAAGCTGACCACTCATCCCGATTCGCATCATTTATTTCAAACATGCGCTTGACTCTTGATAACCTTGAAACGAAAAAACCACAAAATAGAGCAGTCTCTGAGCATAAGTACGGCCTTTAGATAAAGAAACGCTAACGACCTCCCGCTAAGTCCTATCTTTGGAAATATTTAGCACAGTTTCAGCAAGAAAACAATTAAAATAAAATTGTTTACCTGTCAACTCTTCCCTCGCTCAAAAAACATTTCAGGTCGTCGTTAACATCTTCGACGAAATTATCGTCGGCTAGGCTAAGAAATCTTTCAACCGTTTTGGTACCCAGCTTGCCGATAGGTCACTAATAAATGTGAATAAATAAAATAAATTACTTCACGTGCCAAACGGGAAAACTAGCGGCCGTCCATTTTCATTTTTCGAGGTTTTTTGTCTGACAAAAACAAAAAGACATTGACAAGACAAGATACATTGTAGTGAAGTTCGCAAGTTGCGACGCAACTTCGCAACGGGTCGGGTTCTTCAGGTAGCTAGCTCTAGCTAGCGATAGAGTTGATCACTGTTGAACGAAGTAATAATCGATCTAAACCGGTAAATTTCCGATTATATTTACACCAGCTCTAATACCATAACGTTTCATTTCATACAGCTTCACGTCATCACGTCACGTCAGTTTTCTTCTGCGCGACGCACCTCGCTCGCCTCTAAGCGAGATGATGTAGAACAGAACGTATTAGAATTTGTTGAGTTGTTGTAGTGTTTGCATTTCTGTTCCCATTTTTGTTTTCTATTAGTTTTTCTCTAATTTTAGCTAATGATTCTCGAAAAACTAGATTAGGATGACCATGGAAAGGAGGATAAAGCTTAAAACACTCAACAGCCACATAACATGTAAAATCTGTCGTGGATACTTCATCGATGCTACCACGGTTACTGAATGTCTTCATACTTGTGCGTATCCTTCTTTTTGGTTATATTACGAATATCAGGAGGTTCAATTTTAATTCAGTGACTACCATGCTACAATCGGCCAGTTATGGTTGACGTCCTATGTCCTCTGTTAACCCCAGACTGACCTCTTATGACCCCCTGCCTCACCCTTTCTTATAAAAAGAAAATTCATACTAAGAAAGTTCAGATTTCACTAGCAAGTATCGCAACCTAAATATATATATAAATTAATATTTTGTTGATAATGTCTAATTTCTCCACACTTGACCAGCGTGGTGAATTAAGGCCTAATCTCTCTCCTCAAGAGAGGTCCCTGTGTACCAGCAGTGGGTATGTTTAATAGGGTGTTGATGAATGAAAATAAAATTCTAATTTAGGTAATTTTTACAGTTTGTAAAAGCTGCCTTGTGAAACACCTAGAAGAGAACAACACTTGTCCAACATGCAACATTGTAATCCACCAGTCACATCCTCTACAGTATATCAGCTTCGACCGGACCATGCAAGACATTGTGTACAAATTAGTGCCTGATTTGCAGGACAGTAAGTATTGTACTTTCTAAGGTATTGCAAGTTACACTATGCATTTTTTAGACAAGAACACACTTGATTCCACCTCACCTTAGAGCAGCATGTGTGAGGTGGAATGAGAATTTGAAGTATTTTCTGCCCCAAAAACCATCAGTTCCGTCAGCTATATGACCTACCCACTGCCACTTTCAAAAGCTAATCTGTTTGGCTAATTATGTAATAAATTTAAAGACAACTTATTCTTTGTAAAGAATTGAAGCAACAAGATTCATTTTTTTTTCTATTAATCTTTAAGTATGTTCAATTTGTTTAGGGTTACTGTATTATATTATTATAAAATTAATTTATTTTTTATTTTGTATTTTATGTTGTTAACCCACATTTTAATAAATCTGGTGGAACTATGACTTGACTATGACAAGAGGAACTATGCAACTTAAAGACACGACGACAATAGCGACCATACACTTTGTATTCAAATAGCAGCGCCCTGCGGTGTTACCCGCGATATAATGGATTTTCCCGCGGAATGTCCTATTCCAGGTTATAATCCACCACCATTTCAAATTTCAGGCAAATCGGCTCAGCCGATTGCCGTACAAGACGGACAAACGAACAGACACACACATAAATTAACCCATTTATAATATTAATATGGATAGAAATAGTGTCATCAAAATAATTTATTTCACTTTCAAAACGAACCCTTTACAAGTTATTATAAGAACTGTATTACTCACGTATTTTTTATTGATTTAACTTGCACGGCTTAACCTACTACACATATTAATAACAATAAAAAAATAATGTAAATACACAACGTCAGTAAAATATAATTTATCCGACGTTTCTGTTCCACTCAAGAAGGAACTGTCATCAGGAAAACGGGAGAACCTCTCTCTAAGACCGCGCGCGTGAGTCAGCGACGCGTAATAGGATTGTAAGGGTGCTTTTCCAGAAGAGCTAAGCTATGCTACATTGCTATGGATGCAAGAATTTGTATTCATAGATAATGAATATGATTGGTTAATATCAAATGCAAGAGCAACATAGCTTAGCTTAGCTCTGTTGGAAAATCACCGTAGTACCCAGATTTAAAATGGTTAAATTTTTCAGATGAAATAAAGAGAGAGCGTGACTTCTACCGCGCAAGGAACCTGCCCTGCCCGAAGGACGCGGCCTTGGCTGCGGACAAACCCGGCGGAGGCGACGAGCCCGAGCAACAAGACAACACAGACAGTCATAGGAAAGATGAACAGGTCTGCTACAACATTATACAACTAGGCGTAGTAAATTAGAAAGCCAGATGTGGTTGCGTTAACAATAAGAGAACAAAACAATATTGTATTAACTGTACCGCAAAATGACCATTTCTGGATGACATAAAAACAAAATACACTGTCAAGGAGATGCTTACTACTCTATACAATACAATACTCTTTATTGAACACAAAATAATAACACACACAAAAAGATAAAAATGTACAGAAATTGTGAATCAATGGGCAGCCATATCGCTGATAGCGATCTCTTCCAGGCAACCTTGGGATGGACACAAATCAAAAAGCACGAATAAGACGGGAGTAGCAAAATAAATAAATATTTCCAGAAAACTATAAATAAATATAAAACACCTTAAATTACATATCATAAAATGAACCAAATACTTACATAATACTTATTCTATAACCCATATTAAAGGCGTTTATAGTACCAGATTTGATATTCGTTAACTTTTTTTTTATAATCTTGTTCAAACATTTAGTACTGAAGTTCATGATTCCTTTTTGTTATTTTAACGAAATATTATAATTCGATATGCTTATAATGTAATAATAAATTTAAAATTTAAGAAAAACCCCCGATTCCAATGCCTTTATTTCCTTAAAAGTTAAACACCATAAGATTTTTATATCTATAAGCTGACTTAGAGTTGTCCGTTTTGTTTCTTACTTGGTTACAAAGTTTTTATGTAAAAGAAAAATAAAAAAGTCTTTAGTGAGTGAAATTATGATAGTATATGCAACTTTCCTAAAATATTTTTCTAGAACTTTTGTTTATAATCTGTTGGTGTGATGCTTTACTAATTTACCTACTACATCTTAATCCCTACATGAAGTCGCCAATGATTAGGCTATGCTTACTCAGCAAGCACTTAATATTTAAATGTTAGGTGATCACAAAGTCTCGCCATTATTTCTATTACCCATATCTACAGTGGCGTTCGGAAACTAAAGTGTAATATTTTGTAACCTTATCCAAATCATATTATGTACAATAAGTCTTAGTGGCGCGGTGGGCAACGGTCCGCTTACGACGCAAGAGGTTAGCGGGTTCGATTCCCGCCGAGGGGTCAAGTGTTTGTACGTTCTGCAATCACTTTCTCCTTGGTATGGGTGTTTAATATGTATAATATTAAGGATGTCAGATGTCTAGTACCCGTAACACAAGCTTTAGAGCTTACCACGTTGCTTGATGTTGGTATAATATTTATTAATTTAATGAATATCTGTATTTACAGGTCAACGTATGCCTGGAGTGCATATCAACGTCGCTGCGGACATTGAAACGTAGCTTCATCCGGTGCTCTGCGCAGGCCACTATCACGCATCTCAAGAAGTTTGTGGCCAAGAAGGTGCTAAACGGGATGGAGAAATATAGAGAAGTTAGTGTTTAGCCCGCACAGACGTAGCTATTAATATGACGGCTATTAATATACCGGGATATATCGCACTGCGGTTGCGACTGATTTATCGCTATTAGAAGACTGAATTATATCGAAAAATGACCAAATTGACACAATCTATCCATATAAATAAAAATGAATTGTTGTTCGTTAGTCTGATTAAAACTCGAGAACGGCTGAACGGATTTATGTTATCATAGTCTTGAAATGTTCGTGGAGGTCTAGGGAAGGTTTAAAAGGCGAGAAAAAATCCAATAATTGCCGGAAAAAAAATTGAATAAAAACCCGTGCGAAGCCGGGGCGGGCCACTAGTATACAATAATAATGAAATGGGTGAATAGGTTTTTTTTTCGCGCGTATACCAATTAAACAGGCTTATCGATATCGCGCTTAATCCATAATAATGGAGCGCTAAGCCTGTCTCGGCGAATGAGTTTAAGTTCACATCATAAACACGGAATTAATTTTAGTTGCAAATTGTCTGTGTTCCCCACTACGTAGTTTATGTATCCTAAGCAAAGATATCAAGTTCTCAATTATAGTTATAGTACAGCAAGAGATAGATGTTTATTGCCATTTCCCATAAAAGTGTAATTGCCCCATAATTCGGTCTTCTAATAGCAGTGCGATATTATTATAGTATTAGCGAGCTACCATGGAAAGGAAGCTATACTATAATTTATATTTTGGCCTCAACTCGGTATGCGGTCGTCTTTGTCGCACAGTTTTGTGTTCATTGTACAGAGTGTACTGATTTTAAAATAATACTTAAATCAATCTAGGTAATTTTAGATTTTAGTGAAAGATTCCCAGAGGATTATTCCGATGCATGTTGCCTTGTCAGAAACATAAATAGAACGGTCTGGATAAAAAAAAAGTAGAGTTTTAACAAAGAAACAACTAAATGAATTAGGAATAAAAATAGAATTAAAGTAGCCTATGTCCTAATCCAATGTATTACCAATTACTGTACCAAAATTCAGGCTAATCGGTTCAGCCATTTTGCCGTGAAAGACGGTCAAACAAACAGACACACACCTACACTTTCCTATATTTATTTATAATATTAGTTTGGATTAAGCCGGACTCGGGACTCAACCAAATTGTTGTCCCCATCACCTCCCGTGTGTGCAACAGTTTTCCAACATTTTCGATACAAATTGAAAACTCGAGAACTAAAGAAAGAAGTCGGTTAAAATGAGAAATGCCCAAAAAGATGCGCGGACACTAAACAAAACAACCACAAATACCTTCTGGGTCATGTCCAGTCCTTAGACCTACAATAATACATGGAAAAAGCATTGTTTAAAATTAATGGTAAAACTTTCATTTTCAGATTGACATCTTATGCAATGATGAACTGCTAGGTAAAGACCACACATTGAAGTTCGTGTACGTGACTCGCTGGAGGTTCAGAGACCCTCCCCTGCGGCTACAATACCGACCGAAGATAGATATATAAATCCCTAGCTACAATTAAGAATATGAACTATATTTTATACTGAAGAATATTTATATTCCTCATGGAAGTTATTTAATTTTTCGCCCGTTACCAGTGGATGCTGGTGAAAATTTTACTCTTAATAATGTTGTTGTGAAGGCTAAGGCCACACTACGGTTTAACTAGTGGGGACATTTGCGGTTTTTCCGTGACTTTTTTTTGATGGTTTGCGGTTTTAACCGCAGTGGGGCCTTAGACCTTAAAGATAAGTAGCGAGTGGTGTGGTTTGAACAAATATGTTTCGCAAATAATTTAGATCTTGCATGGATTTTTTTTTAATTGATTCAGGTATAGGTACTAGATCTGAATTCTTTTATTTTAAAAGTCTATGAATTCGCTGGTAATGTATTTTCTGAGATTCAAAAGTTGATTAGAAAAAGTTTAGTTAGTAATAAGTAGTACTATCTTTCAAAAACGAAATTAAGTATTAATGGTTTGAGGGAGTCAAAGTTTCTTATTTTAATTAAACAAAACATAGATGAATTACGTTTATCTCATCTGTAGGTAATTGTAAATAATAGTTGTTTAAAAAAGTTTCTAATTTTGTTTCTATATATTTTTGTTACCATTTCTTTTACGTCAATCCTACCATCCATGGTTGTTTAGTAGTAACATTAAAACTAAAATAAGATGTTAGAAGAAATAAAATAATTTCGTACTGAGACTGTTTTTATTACTTAAGATTCTATGTAGTGGTTTGCATGCAGAATGGGTTACCATTTAGCGGCGCATACCGTACCTAACTATATCATATAAGAGCTGAATCGTTATTTTGCATCACGAATAATATATAATATTGTTAGACATATTTAAAATATAGGAAAACTTTTGATTCTTTAACCTTAGTTTCCATAGAAGTAAATAATCATATTATTTTGTAAGGTACACGTGATGCGCTTTCTTTTGATATCCTACTCGAGTATATTTGCAGTTTTTCGGTTCTTTCCACTTTCATCCCCCGTAACTTTTAAACGGCTCAACCGATTATCACCAAACATTATTATTAATTATTATTAAGAATACACAAAACATTTATTGCACAATATAAATACAGAGTTGTACAAAAGGTGGGCTTAATGTAAAAAACATGTCTAAGAAACTCGCGCAAATCACCTTTCATTCAAATAAAACATGAATTGAAATAGCTTCATCCGTTCGGGAGCTATGATGCCACAGACAGACAGACACGTCATACTTATTCGTTCCCTCTTTTTCTTACGGGGGTTAAAAATGGGAATAAGTTATAGGTAGTCCCACTCTCACTAAACATTCCCACTGCCATTCATATTACCGGACAATCCATTGACAATCATAGACACTTGCGTGGGCCTGGAGTTAATATTTATTTTTCAATGTCAATAATAATAAGTATGTATTCTGCTATTCCCGCCGGAGACTAATGCAAAAAGCATGATTAAAATAGGTTTATCCAGTTGTAACGCACACGACTTTCTTTAATATAATATAGATTTGGATTTTTCACACATCATGAAGCTGAGGCCCTGAATAAACAAAAATAAATAAATAACAATTACGTAGATTTTATTAAAACAAACGGCACTGACATCTCGCATAAAAATGGGCGGCCTTATCACTAAAAGTTATATCTTCCATGTAACCTTTGGATGAACTGGAGAAAAACGAATAACACATATTATCACCGTCTAACTTTCCCTAACCAGCCAAACACTTTGTTATGGAATAGCGTTAGGTGTTTAAGATAATTGTTACAGAATATAAGAAAGTCCGAATGGAGTCAGTCAGTCTTCTTAGACGCCTCAACTCCGTACTTGTTCTGGCATCTTCTATGTGAGCTCTCAGCGATTAAAGTTTTAATTCAAATTTTCTCAGTTTTTATATAGATGATAGTTTAATACGTAATGAACAAGTAAAGGGTTAGATATATTTAAATAACAAAAATACAGAAATTAAAATAAATATTTTTAATACAATCTCTTTCATGACATACATTATTCATAATTAGGTACTTAGCATAACATCATGCGTCCAAGGAGCACGCTGTGATACAATATAAAAATAATTCAACACAATCCTTAAATGGTAACATTTAATAAATTAATAGTCAGGAGAATAGTAAAATATTTAAGTTAAAGTATTTAATTTAAATGCAAAGAAACGCCACCTAAACCTAAAATCCCAAATAGATATGAGTCTGCAACATTCTCCAAAATAATGCTTCTCAATTTCTCTTACCAATTAAATAATTTTACGTAAGGTTAATTTCAGTAAAAATCACATGTAGATAACGTTACCGATATTTAAAAGCGAAAGTAACTCTGGCCGACTGTCAGGCTTTCACGTTAAAAGTACTTAACATGTTGAAATTAAATTTAGTTCAGAAACCGCGAATAAAATATATATTTATATAGAAAATCATAAGGCCCATTTTAGTGGCACGAAGTCCAACGGCGCTGACAGCTCAGCGAGTAGCAATCTGTATGGAATAAATCTAAATTTAAAATTTAAGAAAATCCCCCGATTCCAATGTCTTCTTTTCCTTAAAAGTAAAACAACATAATAATTTGTAATGTGCACGCGATGCGCTTTCATTTGATACCGCACTCGAGTATATTTGCAGATTTTCGGTTTTCTTTCCCCACGCTAAACCCCATAACTTTTAAACGCCACAACCGATTTGCATGAAACATGTCTAAGAACACACGCGCCAGACACACCTTTCGTACAAAAAAAAACTAAATCAAAATCGCTCCATCCTTTCGGGAGCTAGGATGTCCCAGACAGACAGATAACTACCGCTTGGTAACACCTTCGCACAGGTTACAGAAATCTAAGAGGTCTGTTTATATAAGCGGTCCTTCTATTTATAATAGATTACCGGGATGTATTCGTGACGCAGCTTCCATGCCTATTTTTAAAAACAAACTAAGAAAGTGGCTCACTGATATGGTATTGTATGACATCAGTGATTTTTTAAGTTTACCACTTATATAAAATGTTTATGTGTAATATTATAATACTTGTAAATATGTAATTTAACTACACACTTAATTAATTTCTGACATGTAATAATGGTATTATGAATAAATTCTGTATTTCTGTATTTCAGACACGTAAAACTTATAACATACCCCTCTTTTTTTTCGGGGGTTAAAAACTGAGCGGTCGTCGTTATTCTAAAAGATTTCTATGGCGAACAATCAGCCTCATCATATTCCGTAAATGTAGCCGCATCCGAACCTGAACCCAGATCTCCGATTATACCCATCGGCGTGCTACAGCAATGCGACATTTCGAGTTTAAAAAAAAGTTTAAATGGATTTCAACCGAAACAAACCTTACAAAATATTTCATACTAGCTTTTCAAGCGGGAACGACGTATAGCCTAGATAAATATGTTATCTAACAGCGAAATAATTATTCAAATCTGACCAGTAGTTCCCCAGATTAGCACGTTCAAACAAACAAGCTCTTCATTTTTATAATATTAGCAAAGAACACATAAATATGAGTATTAATTTATCATTTTTGAAACTATCATGGTTATCAATATTATTTAGATTTATGACGGGATATTTACCATGATTGATTGTCTTTAAAACGCCAATATCGGGAATATAAATTGTCAATATCGGGAAACTCGAAAGACAATCAATCATGGTAAATATCCCGTTATAAATCTAAATAATATTAATTTATCACACAAACACATCAAATTCAGTCCTACGCAACAGCCTCTTCACACTTAACTCCATTTATAGCACCTATAGCTTTCTCAATGATATTCTGTATTTTATTGTCATGTAAAATTAACTTGTAATGTTCTGAGGATGGCAGAGGCATGTTCGGTTTCGCGTGGTCCCGTTTGAAATGCCTGCTGAGGTGGCTCGTCTGCGTGAACTTTCTGTCGCATATTTTGCACTGGTACTTCTTTTCTCCCGTGTGGACCACCTTGTGCTGCTTCAGGGCTGAGGACGTGTAGAATGTCTTGCCGCATTCGCAGTGGTGGTCGCGTTGCCCCTTGTGCCGTTTTATGTGGAGGTTGAAGGCTGACCGGGTCACGAAACCTCGGTGGCATTCCTTACAATTGTACCTGTGGATTGTAATTGGAATATTAACACAAACAGACTTGTTACAAGCCATTCCGAACACCAACTGACAGTGACATGACAGCTCAAAGTATAGTCATCGCCATCGGAAGCTATCTCCGACAAAGCCCGTCGCAAGGGCTTTTCTTTCTGTGACCATCATCATCAGCACCCTATTAACGTTCCCACTGCTGGGACACAGGGACTTCTTTCTTGACGAGAGAGATTAGGCCTTAATTCACCACGCTGGTGAATTAAGGCTAGTTAATTAATTCTTCCGGTGATACCTAACGAAATTTCATTCGGACAACCGGCTTCCATACGATCTATTTTCAATTCCCACCAACCGATTGTCTATGGTCAAGTGAACATAGACAATCGGTTGGTGGTCGGAACCAAGAGTTTTAATGACACATAATGTGCTCATCAGTTCATAACATGCCCAATCCACGCTAACCTATTAATTCTCTACTTTTCCGTAACTGGTGCCACTTTCAAACGATCATACTGATGATATTAAGCTCAGAGAGACGGGCACCTAATGTTTTAGATATCAAACAAAAATATTCCAGCCACCTTCTAAAACTAGGAACTCAAACTTGCCTAATCTCTTTCTTGTGTATCCGTATATGAATAGAGAGATTCCCCGACGTGGCGAATGTCTTGGTGCAGAGATGGCAGGCGTAGGGCTTTTCTCCGTTGTGAATTCTTTGATGAACTTTCAGGTCCGACTTTATTGGGAAACCTACAAGAAAGGTTTATTTAAATAGTTTTAGTTTAGGCAAATGGCATACAGTGATGGGGTCTAACACCGAGTCAACGAGTCGACGAGTGAATGCTACTCCAAGCATCAGGATTCTGAACCGTTCAAGGTAAAGGTTTGATACGGCATTATAACTAAATGTTTTGGATTAATTTTAAGTATTTAGAGTAAAATAAGTAAATAAATATTACCGGACAATCCACACAACAACATCTAGCCCCGTGGTAAGCTCTAAGCTTGTGTTACGGGTACTAGACATCTGATATACTTAATATAATATACATACATACATAGATATTTTTTATTATACATATTAAACACCCCGACCAAGGAGAAAGTGCTTGCAGAACATACAATCACTAGACCCCTCGGCGGGAATCGAACCCGCTACCTCTTGCGCCGCAAGCGGACTCTCGCCCACCGCGCCACTGAGGCAGTAGATTTATTACACTACTGTTCTCACTATAGCATAAAATATTATCAATGCGAAAGTAACTCTGTCTGTGCCTCTTTCACGGAAAAACTACTGAACCGATTTAAATAATATTTGGTACACGATTCTCTAGAGCCTGAGAAAGGACATGGCTATAATTTTTACCGCGGCAAAATTTACTATACCGCGAGACACTACTAGTATGCGAATCATTACCTATATTTTAAATACAGGAATATTATGGCAATACTAGAATCCATAAGCAGTAAGTATCATCATTCAGCCGTAGGACGTCCACTGCTGGATATAGACCTCCCTCGAAGACTTCCAGTGACTTTAAAATAATTCATAAATGTTAGATCCCATAGTTTTTTTATTAAGACTCACCTTTCCCACAATCCTGGCATAGATAAGATTTGTCCCCTTTATGCCTTTTCATGTGGATCGACAATTGCGCGCTTTGAACGAACGACTTCGAGCACAGATCACAGCTGAATTGCTTCTCACCTAGAATAAAAACGTATTCAGAATAACGGTTGTAACAGTTTAAAAATATTATTTATTTATATAATGTTACTTTTAAATTATCAATATTTTTAACAATATTATGACTTAAAACGGAAATCGCAATGGGAAATACAAATCAGTTGTTTCCGTGATCATGGCGTTTGCAAGAGCGTCGAAATATCGGAAAACTCAAAAACCGTTAAATCATGGTATGTTACAACAATTACAGTTGAATACAAGAAGAATATGTAATATAACAATTGAATGTAATATTTTGAAATTCAAAATATTACATAAATTTTGTAATCATTTAATGTTATCTTCTCTTAAATAATAAATAAATAAATATTTCCGGAAAATCTACACAACAACATCTAGCCCCGTGGTAAGCTCTAAGCTTGTGTTTCGGGTACTAGATATCTGATATAGATATTTTTTATTTTACATATTAAACACCCAGACCAAGGAGAAAAGTGCTTGCAGAATATACAATCATTTTTACCCTCGGCGGGAATCGAGCCCGCTACCTCTTGCTCTGCAAGCGGACATTCAGCCACCGAGGCAGGTAATCTTACCAGTGTGAACACGTATATGGTTGACCAGCCCCGTCCGCCGGCTGAACTGCTTCGGGCAATACTCGCAATGGTATGGCGTTTCCCCCGTGTGCACCTTTCTGTGCTGGAAGAGCGCGCTGTGACCTCTGAAACCAATCATAATATATTTAACAATGATACACAAATAATTAAATAAAAAAGGTGTGTGTGCGATTCACACACGATCGAAGTGAAACTTCAGTAAATCGACGAAAGAATAAGAAGAATAAAAAAAAGTGTGTGTGTGTCAGCTACGACGCACTATTGGAGTCTACTACTTACGAACTATAATTATGATATATATCGAATAGAAAAAAAGGGTAAATGAACGCATCTGCTAAAATGATAAGAGAAACAAACATATATCTGTAATTATTCGGATTATTTATATTACTTCAATAAAGCGTATTACATAAAGTATGTTACAAAATAATATAAATAAAATACAGCAATACCTCTTTGCGCGATACTTCGTAGTCTCAACTACGAAGTATCGCGCAAAGAAATTTAAATAAAGCACAGATTAGATACATATAGATACTTCATGCCAAATGACGCCATGGTCCGTACTAATTCTCGAATAGTTTCGGGCACCCGAAGGGTACTATTATGTATTCTGTGCCCGAGAATGGTTCAATGTTTGCACAAGACTAGAAGCCAAGTTTTGAGTTCGATTTCACTAGCGTAATAATTCCTCCACTCACTACAAGATGTCGCTAAATGTCTATTCAAAGCGTGCTCGCGCAATTTAAAAAGAAGGATGGGTCTATGCGTCTCTTTCGCACATTTGGATATGCACAATCATTTGTTCACAATCATTATTTTCAGATTTATTCAATTTACACTGATCATAAAAGGTATTGGTGTTAGATACTAGTTTCTTGAATGTTTCAGATTGTAGGTATTCACTATAATACACAAAAATATACTTACCTTTAATATTTATATGGACTTATGCCTACGTCCTACCCTATTAAGGTTCAAGATTGAAACCATTTTTAACACTTTTAGAAAATGTGTAGTATACTGCACATTTAACAAACAATTACATCTTAGGGGATTTAGAAATGTCCAGCATAGTACCCACCCCTTATCTCAAAAACTACTGATAAGAGATTTTTAGTACTATTTCCGTCTTTAGCTATCCCTTAGCACCCCCAAAATCGATAGAAAACTACTAAATTAAAAAAAAAAGTGGTTCGGGCAAATTAAGGGTTAAGCTTGTTTACAAGGAATTACTATTATTTTATTTGCTACTAGATACTAGCAGTGCCTCGCGGTGTTACCGGCGTTATAATGAATTTTCCCGCAGACATACCTTTGTATTTTCCGCGTCTTTCTCTGGTACTTTAAAATCTGTGTAGAAACCAAGTTTCTTTTAAAGTGCTTCAGTAGTTCCGCATTTATAATAATAAGTATTATGCCCGTTCGTATATTTATTAACAACAGATGCTGTTTAGATCTACTTTATCTACATAAATATCTAGTCTATCGCTAGGTACTTGTTAAAGAGCATTTGAAGAGGCAGGTTTACATCATTACATCGGTTTGTTTCACAACCTCCGAGTAAACTCAGTCGTGCAACCGGTAACGGTCTCTATATATTAAATATTGACAATTTAATTCGGAAATTGAGAAACAGGTACTTGTCATCTTTATGCAACTTTACGTTATACAACAGTTCTTTCAAGGTCAAGCGCGTCTCTATATAAAAAAATAACCCATAATGTAACGGAACGGAATTAAGTGGAATTCAGCTCAATCCAGCTCCCTTGTTATTTACCTAATGTTGCTGTCCTCTTCTTACACGTAGGCCTTTCTCTTGCTGCGTCTTATAGTTGTCGCAGTATGTTCGCATTTATGGCAATAAATTTCAAATATAGACCTGGATCTATCTATAATCAAATCTGTGCTATAATCTAAATATACTATACTTACTAAGGTACATGATGTAATATGACTTTGGAAAATCTGAAACTATGAGTCATGCAAAGATTTATTGTTAGGAACCATGTCATCGATTTTAGTAGGTACCTAACATAATAAATCTAAATTTAAATTTTAATTTTCTTAAATTTTACCCCCGATTACAATGCCATAATTTCCTTAAACGTAAAACAACATAATATTATGTAATGTGGACGCGATGCGATTTCATTTGATACCCCACACTAGTATATTTGCAGATTTTCGGTTTTCCTTACCCACTCTCACCCCCATAACTTTTAAACGGGACAACCGATTTTCATGAAACATATCTAAGAACACTCGCGCCAGACTCACCTTTCATACAAAAAAAACTAAATTGAAATCGCTCCATCCGTTCGGGAGCTATGGTGCCACAGACAGACAGACAAACTCGTCAAACTTATAACACCCCTCTTTTTTGGTTGTAGGTTAAAAATGGCATAAATGTATGAAACATTACTGGTTACTGGTAGGTACTTAGTTGAGAAATATAACCCGGTCTTTTTGAAAAATGAAACTTACACTATTTCTATTTTGATAATCAATTGTTCCAACATTTTATACTTGTTAGCGACCGACGAAGACTTTATGTATAGAATAAGATGTAGTAGGTATTTATACGTATATCTACGTATAAATGCATGTGCATTGTTGTGATTAGGTAATATTTTACGCGTTCTATTTATAGATTATTCGGGAATAGGCACAGAATAAGTTATTATATTATTTGCTTACGTTTTATAAAAAGGCTATAGCTTTCTACAGCTTTTTAGAATATTGACATAAATACGCGGGATGTGTCTCGAGGAGAGATTCAGTATTTGGAAACGAAAGTGAACAAGTGAAAATACCCCGAAGAGCGAAGAATAAATAGCAGAAGTGACTTGAATAGTAGTAGTAGTTGTAAACAGATAAAAAAAAATACATTTATTGGAAAATAATAACATCATGTTTCGTCATTTAGCATTAGGTTCGCATTTCCGCTACGAATTCGAGGAATTCATCATCGTGCTTCCTTTTTCAGTAACTACTGGTAGATCTATTTTTTATTGTTAAATAAGGCTCTCAAGAGCAAGCATGCAGTGGCTGAGATCCTAGAACTATAAACCAGCCAATAGGCTAGGCGCTGCTGCTGTAAGCTGTGACGGGCGCCTGCGCAGACAATAGGTGCGCGTGGGGCGACAGAGGCGGTGTGCGCTTAAACGGCATTGCGTTGCAAAGCACTAAATACTAGGCAAGCAGAAGCTCGAGGGAGTAGGCGGTGTGTAGCGGGAGCGACAGTCACTGTGTGGGTACGGGTCTTTCAATACTGGTTCTTGCTTCCAAATTGGTACAAACGCGCTTTCCGTCCAAATTAAGTAGACCCCTGGCGTATTTTGTATTCACCAGACCACAGAATACATACCAGACCAGAGTATTTTGGATGAATGAGGAGCGTAATGAATGGACTCACGTACGCAGCTGCTACTGGCTTTGTGAGTCGGGTGAATATCTCCTGCGCACTTATGATGTCCTACTATATTTTTATAATACATTTTCACTAGTTGACAATTATTACAAAATGTTACAGAAGAGAGTTATATAATTTTATCATGCTGACACAGTATTTATTCAAAAACGAATAATTGTTACGGCTAATCAAAGGCAAAAATAAATAAATATAGAGGTAAATATTTCCGGACAATCCACATAGCATCTAGCCCCGTGGTAAGCTATAAGCTTGTGTTACGAGTACTAGACATCGGATATACTTAATTTATTATAAGACAAATAAATGGGCTATCTAATAATGAAAGAAGTTTTCAAATCGGACCAACAAAAAAAAACTCTTTTTAGCTTTATAAAATTGGTAAAATTAATGCAAAATAAATAAAAGATCTTAAATAAATCTAAATTTAAAATTTATTCCGATTCCAACCCCTTATTTTCCTTAAATATAAAACAACATAATATATTATGTAATGTGGACACGATGCGCTTTCATTTGATACCCCACACTAGTATATTTGCAGATTTTCGGTTATTCTTCCCCACTCTCACCCTTAGAACTTCCAAACGGCTCAACAAATTTTCATGAAATATGTCTAAGAACACTCGCGCCAAATTCACCTTTCATACAAAAACTAAATTGAAATCTCTTCATTCGTTCGGGAGCTATGATGTCCCAGACAGGCAGACAGACTCACAGACAGACAGACCGACTCACCAAACTTATAACACCCCTCTGTTTTGGTCGGGGGTTAAAAATAAAATACGTTACTCATTATATTATACTATCACACTCAATTTAAGATATAATACAAAACAAATAGTGTTAATTAGAAAATATATCATGTCAATATTAATCATTATTATTAGAAATTATGAAAAGGTCGATATAAATTATTTAAAATATGACAGCAGATGACATGGTCAGGGTTGGATGCAATTAGCGACCGATTGTAATGTTTGGTCGTCTTTGAGGCTTATTGTCCAGCCGACTAGCCGTGGGCGTCTTATAGCTGAAATGATGATGATGAAAAATGAAGTGAAAATATTTGTTATGAATTTAAATATATAAAATACTAGCGACCCGCCCCGGCTTCGCACGGGTATAAAATATATAGCCTATGTGATTAAAATTGATCTAGTAGTTTTTATTTCACGAATTGTAGGTGGGTACTTTGCGCTTTGGAAGAACAGTATTCGATATTTTCGACAGATCTGTAAACCCGCGAATTTTTCGCCTGTAATGTTATCCACTGCTTGCTTAGAAGGAACGTTGCTGATTTAGTACCTTAGCTGACCTGCGATGTATGTAGCACAGCGCCACAACTTAGCATGTTCAACGTCTTGACTAAAAAATGCAGTAACTCCATGGACTGCTAGCCCGGGGATATTGAGCCTTGCCGCTTACAATATATGATATTATTTTGATTAACACTGTTTGTTTGTATATACAGATAATGTACTTATGTAATCCCAGATTTTACGTCTATGAATACCTACCTACATAAAATACCAAAAAAAGCCGTGTTGGCTAAGTTCGAGCACACTTGACTTATATTCCGAAGGTCGTGGGTTCAAGAAAGAAAGAAAATCTTTATTGAAATCCCGCGCCCCCGCCTCTGGATTTACTTCTAAAAAAATATATGGTCTGACTGAGGCGTATTTTCAGATTTATTCAATTTACACTGATCATAAAAGTTATTAGTGTTATAGACTAGTTACTTTAATTTTTAATAATAAACGATTTGATTATTAATAAAATGTTTAATTTATAATTAGGACTTTTTTAAATTCTTTGTTGAAACCGGACTTAAGTTGGGTTTATGTATATGTACTTACTCTAGTTCTGAGAATTAGGAAGGTATCTACGTGTACGACAAACCAATCAAAAGGGTAATAAATAATAATACGGGATGTTTTTAAAAATGTTTAAATATGTTAGACTACCTACTAAAAAGCATCCACCTTCATATTTATTTGATAATTTCAAGTATCAGTATTTTACTAGCTATATTAGGTACCTAGCTTTTAGAAAAAAATATTGTAATGAGATTCTTTTGACTTCGCGTGAACCCAATAGCGTTGCTCCCAAACACAGTTAATAAATAGGTAGTTACTACGGCGCGAATTATAACGCGGCAAGCCGCCCGCGCGCGCACCGCGCCTCGCCGCGTCCGCCCCGCGCCCCGCGCCCCGTCAGCCGACGAACTCAAGCGCAATTACAATTTTGGCTGAGGTATGGCACGATGCTCAAAGTAAAAAATTGCGTAAGTACTGGCTACTATTCAGATAGGTTAGTGTCAAAAATCAGGATTCTAGTATGAACGTTTTTCTTAAAATATGAGTTTTTATGAACCATGTCTATGATACAAAAAAAAAACTAAAAAGTTGATTACTTATCTCAGACAGAAAGACAGACACTTCAAACCTATAACATCCCTATTTTTGTGAGGGGTTAACAATAAAATAATTTCCGAAAAAGATAGTGTTCTATTGTACCAACCTATCGAGAGCTGAGCATTACAAGCACGCGGGTTTAGCACAGAGGTCGGCTTATAGTGGCCTTTGCCCAAACTGCTCGTACCTACGGAGCGTGGGGTACGCGGGGTGGTAGACAGCTTTATGCTAATAAAAGTAGATTTTAAAATACAGTATGACAAATTTTAAGCTTATATTTTATATTTTTGTAACATAAGCTAAAATCGGTAGACGCTTAACATCCACATAGCATAAGGTGCCCTAAGGATGTCAACGTTGGTTAAATAAAATGTATAATATATGTATGTCTTTTATATTAAGTATATCTCTCGTCTAGTACCCGTAACACAAGGTTAGAGTACCACGAGGCTTAATATTGTTGTTTGGATTTTCCAGGAATAATAATTATTATTATTATTTAGCCCATACTGTCCCACTGCAGGGCAAAGGCCTCCCTACCCTTCTTCCACTCTTCGCGATTGAACGCTGTGACAGGCCACGTGCTTAGGTGAGTATCCAGTTCGTCCCGCCATCTCATCCTGGGCCTTCCACGGGGACGACTTATGTGTGGCGACCAATCAGTTGTTCGCTTGGCCCACCTGTCATCTGACATACGACACACAGAATAATGATTTTATTTATTATTTAAACGCTCAGAGATAACGTCGTCATGCATTACTATCATCCAAAATGAAAGTAAACAAAATTTAGTTGCAAGATTTCATATAAACATACGTAATATAATTACACGTTCATTAACAGCTCGTAAACTTATTTTATATTAAATAATGATTCAGTTCCAGAAGCATTATGAACCTGAAGTTTTAAACGTTTAATTTTTAAACAAAAATATTTAAAAACTTTTTTTTTTGTATCGATTTGATAATTTACTATTACCTTACTGAGGGTCCTCAAAAGCTAGATAAAAAACATGACGCATCTAATACGACGGGAACTAACCTTTTTATTATTTACACTCGCCCCTGAGACTTGATATATGAACAAAAATATTTACGAGGACTAGTATCGAACTGAAAATTAATCAGGATCTTCCTTGTGATCTCAATAAGCTATAAAAAAACATCAAACATGTACAGAGACGGGAACAACCCTTTTCACACCCTTACTTTGAAAATTTTAAAACTCACCATGCTGGCCAAGTGTAATTTTCAGATCTATATTAGTCCTATAAGTATATAATATATTGAATCTTCCATGTAGGGGTGAAATTATCGAAAATTCTCTCGATTCTCTCGAATTAACAGATCGATAAGTTTCCTTTAAGTATTGAATTTTCAAAGAAGGGGTGTCATTTATAAATGGGGAAGTTCCCGTCACTGTACATGTTTGATGTTTTTTTATAGCTTATTGAGATCACGAGGAAGATCTTGATAAATTTTCAGATCGATACTAGTCCTCGTAAATATTTTTGTTCATATATAAAGTCTCAGGGGCGAGTGTAAATAATAAAAAGGTTAGTTCCCGTCGTATTAGATGCGTCATGTTTTTTATCTAGTTTTTAGGGACCCCCAGGAAGGTAATAGTAAATTATAAAGTACAAAAAAATCGATACAAAAAATTTTTTTTTTAATATTTTTGTTTAAAAATTAAACGTTTAAAACTTCAGGTTCATGAAGCATTGATGTTTTTTATCTGTGTTGTATCCCCTAATCTGTGCCCCTAGTAACAATATAAATTTCGCTGTTGCGTTTCGTTCGTAGTTTTAGAAATATACCAACTAGCTAGATTTTTAAAAAAGATTAATACAATGAAAAATGACAAGCTAAAATAATGTTTTCATTAATTTATTTAAATCATAAATTTATCATACCTCCCGAAGATTACCTACTTACTACAGATTTTTATAAAAATGAAACGCACTAATTGTGTTTGGTCAACAACGCCATCTATGAGGGAGTAGCATACAATTTCCTAATTAATACTTACATATAAATACGCCATCTACCAACCAGTAGCATTATTATAATGAAAATGAGTTAGCAAAATAGTTCTGATACATACCACAAGGAGGCAATTAAACATAATATTTATTTTTTAATTTATTCTAAATGTGAAGTGATAAACGCAACAATTAAATATTATCTAACCAAGGATTTTATTTAAAACATTTTCAGCGCAACTTCTATGTCGATCAGCTTATGTTCACAAAGCTTATTTTCTAATCGCTACATAAGGCGCCATCTATCAAAGAGGATGTGAAATAAAAATATGATTTTAGGCATATACCATCTGATAGTATCTAATCTGTGAATAAAGCATTGTATTTGTGTCTCTTACCATTTCCGTTTCATCTTTTTGCATCCGGTTTGAAATCACTACGATTCTATAGAAGTTTCACTTCAAAAAATATAATAAAATAAAGTATATTTGGAACATGATTACAGATTCGCACATAAAATAGGGAACGATTAATACACGCAGTAGTTGATAACTGTGTCGCGAGTATTAACGCCCACCTCTAGATACAGGGCTTGTAGATATCTAGACATGAACAGAATCTTAAATAATAACATAACATTATCATATAATATACATATTAACATGCATCTGTATCTGCATGTTAGAAACTGTGTAACATCAAGGTCATAACTCATAAGCAAACCACGTAAACCGATAAAATACCTTACAAAGGCATATAAATAAATACCTTACAAACTAACATCTTTATCTTTATATATATCAATCTTCTGTACGTGTGTTAGTCATTGAACTCCTCCTAAACGGTTGGACCGATTTTGATGATTTTTTTGTGGGTCAACTAGGTGCGAAGCGGGGATGGACCGGATCGCCAGTATACTATGAAATTCAACTCAAAACTAAATTCGATAAGATTATTACAATTTCATATTCATAATAATTTATTCATAAAAACAATTGTTTTTTAATTTATACTTAACTAAAAACCTTGATATACTACAAATAGGTATATATTTTTTTGTAAATACATACATATGATACATAGAAAACACACAGACCCGTAACCAGAAATTGATAATTGGACTTACAGTTATCATAATACACAAGGTTTTACTTCGACATTAATAAAACAGGTCTTTATTACTAGAGCAATAAATTCTGAGAAAAGCCTTTTAACGATAAGAAAAAGAAGGATGTGTGCGAATGAAACAGCATATGCAATGCATCATACTGTTTCATTTACCGACATGCCATCCATATCTGGAGGTCCATCAGAGTTGGGTCATCACAAAAAAAGGACACTTTTAGACTGTCTACGTAGCAATTGTAATAGTGTTGTAGCAGCTTTATTCACCAACCCGCACTTGGCCAGCGTGGTGAATTAAGGCCTTATCTCTCTAATCAAGGGAGAAGTCCCTGTGTCCCAGCAGTGGGGGCGTTAATAGGGTGCTGATGATGATGATGAACTTTATTTTAAAAACATCTTGATTAATTAAAAATTTTTAGACTTGAAGTCGTTCAAAAAATAAGAATATAACTTTTGTAACTATCATGTTTATCAATACTATTCAGATTTAAATAAAAGACAATTTATCATGGTAAATATAGTATATAGCGAGGCCTTCTATCACAGATTTTTAAATAAATCTAAAAGAAGGTCTCAACTACCACAAAATTGTAAAATAGTATGTAAGTTACTGAATAAATGCATTATTATTATTAACTATAATTTTGTCTCAGGTACTTTTATGATAAAACTTACCGTTTTGCTGAAAATCGCTTAAATAAAAAAATTCCTTACATGGGAATGATGGGGAACTTCCAAAAAAAAAAAAAAAAATTCCGTTATAAATCTAAATAGTAATAAGAATATTACCTGAATGTAGCTGGACAGTCGCTGCAACTGTACGGCCGTAGGTCAGTGTGGCAAACCTTGTGCGCTTTCAGGTTACTCCTCGTGCTGAGCACCTTGCCGCACTCGTCGCACTGGTGGGGGCTCTTGCTGACCGAGCGGTGAGGACCTTCCGCCTCCAATACTGGGGACAGAGATTAATAAAAATAAATAAATATAAACATTTCCAGAGATTTCACACAACATCTAGCCCCGTGGTAAGCTCTAAGCTTGTGTTACGGGTACTAGATATCTGATATACTTAATATAATAGTCATACATATCCATTCTCCTGCCCTTGTCCCACATTACGTGGGGTCGGCACAACATGTTTTTTCCTTCCATTTTCCTCTGTCACTCGTCATCTCAACACTCACTCCTTTCTTACACATGTCATCCTTCACACAGTCCATCCATCTTTTCTTTGGTCTACCTCTTCCCACATATCCATCAACACACATATCTAACACTCTTTTCGTCACATGACATTCATCCCTTCTCATAATTATGTCCATACCATGCCAACCGATTTCCTCTCAACTTCTCTGTCACTGGTGCTACTTTCAAGGTTCCTCTTATATACTCATTCCTTATTTTATCCTTCCTTGTCACTCCACACATCCATCTATAATAATAGTCATACATATATAGATATTTTTTATTATACATATTAGACACCCAGACCAAGGAGATCGTGCTTGCAGAACATACAAACACATTCACCCTCGGCGGGAATCGAACCCGCTACCTCTTGCGCCGCAAGCGGACCCTCGCCCACCGCGGCACTGAACCAGTCAGATTGCAGAGCTTCATTATCACAAGGAGTTGAGACGGTTCTGACAGCGCGCCTGGTGAAGCGATAACGGTGGGAGTGCTGAGAATGTAACGGTCAAAAAGACGCGAAGCCCATGGCCCCGACGTCTACCAACCGTGGTGGCGAAAGCGTTATCCTACCAATTTCTTATAATTGGACTCTGCACTTGAAGCGTCAGTTTGCCAGTGTCGAGTTAAATCTTAATAATATATATAAATCTCGTGTCACAATGTTTGTCCTCAATGGACTCCTAAACCACTTAACCGATTATAATAAAATTCGCACACCATGTGCAGTTCGATCCAACTTGAGAGATAGGATGGTTTTTACGGCGAGAAAAATTCGAATAATTTCCGGGAAAATTTTATACCCGTGCGACGCCGGGGCGGGCCGCTAGTAAAATTATAAAGTGATACTCAGTGATACCATTTTGGGTCGTATTCCACGTTTGCAACATAGCTAGCAAACCCTTTGTAAGTTAGCATGAATATTAGCTACATATTATCTAAATAGGTTTAGTTGATCATTTCGCATAAGGCGGTATATTTTCAGTGATTTTTGGACAATTATCAATAGTTTCAAGAGTAGAGCTGGAGTCAGCATTTAAATTTGGACTCTCATGAAGATAGGCATAATATGGGGTCCAGGTTAATCATAATGTTGTCCTATGCTTTGCTTCTGCTGGAGCTTATTATGCTATCCCATCATGCTTTAGTATGTTTTGAATAGTTAGAAAAGCAGTTAGATGAAAGCCTTTTCTTAAGAGATAAATAAATCTAAATTTGAAAATTAACAACCCCCGATTCCAATGCCTTTCCAATTTCCTTAAAAGTAAAACACCATATTATTTAGTAATGTGCACGCGATGCGCTTTCATTTGATATCCCACTCGCGTATATTTGCAGATTTTCGGTTTCCCTTCCCCATTCTCACTAAATTGAAATCGATCCATCCGTTCGGGAGCTAGCATGATGTCCCAGACAGACAGACAGCACATCAAACATAAAACACCCCTCTTTTTTGGTTGGGGGTTAAAAATACTCACTTTTTTTCTTTCTACCCCTTTTCTTTTTCATTGGTTCAGAATTTTCAAGCAATGTTAAATCAGCTTCTGAAATCACAACATAGTCCATTAATATATATCCCCAATCAGTAAATTATAACCATACTAGCTGTCTGGCTGTGGCTTTGCCCGTAATAAAAGATAGCTAGAGTCTCTACTAGGAAATCAGCTATCCTAATAGAGACCATGCCAAATTTGATCTAAATCGGGATTTGATCCCAAGAATTGATTTTCCTGAGAGTATTTCATCACGCAAAAAGGAATCCTACGTATTATTCTGATTTAAAAGCTTTATTATAGAGTTGTTTCATCAAAATTAATAAATAAATAATAAATATTTATAGATAGTAATAGGATAACTTACCATCATCATGATTGACTTTAATATCATGGAGAAGCAAGTCATCATCATCGTCCCAGAAATTATCACTGCCCTCATTGTAGTTTTGTTCTGAAAACAGTAATTTGAGTCACAAATAACCTTCTTAATAAAATAAGGATTTTATTCTGCTAGTTTAAAAAAAAACACATTACTATAACAGTGCTGGCAGTAGTGAAAACTTGAACAGTAACATGTACATTGAAAATTAAATTACTAATTTGAAATAAACTTTATGATTTCATGTTATTAGGTCTTATGGCTACTAAAGGAAAAAGGAATAGGAAAATAATTATGACAAAAAGGTCTGTAATATTCACAATAAAAAAAAAATATTCCATAAACCTCAATAGTGCATGCATGACACCAGAAATCACTTTTTATTACCCAATTTAGTAAAATCACACAATTTATGGAAATCTATATAGGTATACTAGCGGCCAGTTATTACATAGAATTTCATTAATTAATTTAACATAATCATTTGTTTTAATATGTCCTTAAATCATAATCAATACAATAAATAAAAATTAAATCAATGGAAAACAACAAAAATCAAAAAATATATATCAATTTGTTTGTTTATAAGCCAAGCGCAGAGCTTCCGGTGTGGCTTGATTTTGCCCTATGGAATACCAAGCAAATTATTTCCTTAATTATATATGTATACTAGCTGACCCCAGCAAACATGGTTTTGCAAAATGAAAAATAGATAGTAGCCGATTCTCAGACCTACTGAATATGCATATTAAATTAGTTAAAAATCAATAAAGCCGTTTCAGAGGAGTAACTAACATTGTGACATGGAAATTTTATATTTGAAGATATTTTTTATTTCTCAAACTACTGCAACAGCAACAAGAAAAACTTACCAATTTTTATATTATCTTCAACGGTAGGCTGTCCATTCTGTCTTAAAACCTCAAGTACATTTTGATCAGAGTCAATCTCACTTTTCAGAATGCTATTCTCATTTTTAACTATTTGATTACACACACTTTCATCACCGTTCATGGTGACTTGTACTTTGGGCGGGTTTTGTAGATACTTGTGAAGGAGCATATTACTTTCCTCACACAACACATTAAAGGAATATGCCCTTTTCAAATTTTTTGTACATTCCTTACAAATCAATCTGGGAAGACCATCTTCAGGGTTGGGCTGAAATTGGACATATTTGTAAAATAAGAAACTGTAACTAGAAAACACCAATATTTAAAGTGGATTTTCGAGGTATGGTTATGTCTAAATAATATACCTTAAGTTTAGTGCACGTGGCTAGCATTTCTGAATATAACGTTTTTCTTTTATGGTAATAACTACTGAAAATATCGGATGAATGTTCATTAGATTCCAAGCAGATGCGACAAATTATTCGGAAATCCATTTCAAATTTTACTTAGTGTCCTTTATTTAGAACATCTACAAATCCATAAATGAAAACAGATAGATAGAATAACTCGATCAAGGCTCTGCTGCAGCAGTAATTCGGTTTCGTTTCGTATTTATTTCCAAAATTGCCGAGTGTATTGTTTATTTTGTTGGAAAATGGAAATAAAATAAATAAATAAATAATTAGATGGATGATCAGTGCTTCCAACTAAAATTGTCGGAATACGGGTACGGGCTATTAAAATGTTTCAATGAATGAAAATAATATTTTTCAAAATAAAAAACGACGAAGAGATACATTTATTTTGATACGTAAACAGACAACAGCAAAGTAGACAGCATAAACAAAACAAACAGACACTAGAAAAATAACATACAAAACCACAATTAACTGCAGATAATTAGCTGCCAGGCTGTGCTGTCAAGTTGTGATGTGGTCTCCTGCAAACTATTTAGTTCGTTTAAGAAATTACCCTTATAGTACTAAAGTAGTAATAATACGTATATGAGATCTAAGAATTTCTTAACATATATTTTTTGTTTTATTTTAAGTAAAACATGTTTTATTTACTATTGGCAATATGTAAATACAATAAATAACTGAATTATAAATAACATTTGAAAATGTTTTATTCACGACAAGAAATAAAATAAAGCGAGTGCGTCTTGTGAAATCCGGCCGAAGTGATTCTGTGGGTTAGAGTGAAAGAATGGAGGAGCCTACCACTGTGTGAGAATAAAGGCAGACGTATGTGACTAAAGCAGATTTCTTTTCATTATGAACTCAAAAATGTATAATATTATTATAATAGAACCGTTCTAAATAGGTACATGTTTTAAAATAAAACGTTTCCTTACCTTTTTCTGATAATGTTTGAAATTAGGATGAACAAATAAAATTAATGTTACTGGAAGCTGGAAGAATTTGCTTACCATAAGCATAAAATAATAATAAGATGAAATGTAGGGTACTTAATGACTGTGTCTCAATCTGAATTAGAATAACCATTTTTATGGCAATTACCGAAGCTCAATAACACAATAATAGAGGTCGAAAAAATTAAGTTTTGCCATCTTCTTTTATCAATATACAACGGGCTGCCCGCAGAACTGAAAACTTCAACATTCAACATGTTAACACTGCATTATTTTTGGGAATAAATTCTCACGAATGTTCTTATTATGTTCTCACCCTCTCATAAGAATTTTCGTTACGGTAACGTATCGGTAACTTATCACTCTAGAATGTTAGTTTAACATGCTCACTTCAAATAGAGAAGTTATCGATTCAAAAAACATTACTTCCTAGCGCAGTAGGGTAAATACAGTTCTCCTAAAATTTAAGTCAGTCTATTGAAATTTAGCTACTTTTAAGAAAATCAAATTAAAGTTGGAAGCATTAGCATTGATTTTGATGTTGATGTTGACAAGACAATTGCATTTGGACGCGTACGGAACGCGTGTTTTTTTTTTACAATATTAAGTAAAAATTCGGACTTTTACCGGTTTTGGAGTAAATCGACATCGAATCGGAATCGATTTAATCGAGTTGTGATTTTTTATAATTATGCGACAAGCGTGCCGTGCCATGCTATCTAACAACTAACAACTCTATCTAACTGTAAATCAAACAAATGGAATGGATGGATTGGATTCGGCATCGGCAAACAAACAACCTTGCTTTACCAAAAATAAACAGATTTATCAAATTAAATAGTCGATCGAAGTGAGTAAAAGTGAAACCATGATAGGGATTTTGATCAAAGGTTATTTCTTCTAAGTTTTTGTTATTTGTCCATCCAGCCAGTGTTAAAAATGTCCGCCCTCCAAAAGAGTATTATGAAAAACAAATTACCGCCACGAATCCCGAGGACCTCCGGCATTTCAAAGTAAGTTCTTTCTGACCGGATGTGAAAAACTTATTCCTCTGATATTGATAATAGTATCTATTATCTGTATTCGAAAGAGAAACTGTAATTTTGAGACTTGTTATGGATTCTTCTAGATTAGCACCATTTGGAGGCAGCCGGCGTAAAGATTATTCTCCTTTGGAATGGAAGCTGTATTTTGAAAAAAATGTGGATGTGGAGACTGATGGGGGAACCTTCAGGGTGTACCTGACTCCTGAGCCTGATCATGCTGACCGACCCCGAATAGTCGCGTTGCATGGTGGTGGATATTCCGGCCTGAGTTGGGCTTTGTTTGCTGTAAGTACCTATTTAGTAACACGCCATGGCGGCACTCCGTGTTATTATTATTTCCCGCGTAAAAAGTACCTTCCTCGATAAATTGGATCTCTAACACTGAATTATTTTTTTAATCTGACCTTTAGTTCCTGTGATTAGCTCCAGTTCAAACAAACGAAACTCGTCAGCATTAGATTATCCTTATTATTGAAAAAACTACTTGAGAATGAAATATATATGAAAATAGGCACATAATTTAATCTTTATAATTTTGAAATCATGAAATAGCATGCTTTGTGTCACAAAAATAAGTAGTTATCTATCAACTTAGTCATTATAAAAACTTCGATGCAGCACAGTGCTTCGTAAAATGTAGAAGCACATTATTCTCATTTAAGTGGTTTTGGTTTTGACTTTGCATGATTTGAAGCAAAACTAATTACAAAAAGTCGAAACTTCGTAGTGTATGAAAAAGTTGATAAACTACTTATTTTTGTCAAACAAAGCATCCAAATTCTTGATTTCAAAATTACCAAGATTTTTATAGACTTAATTTTTTTAGCAAGAAGTCACAAATATGATACATTGCCAAGTGGTATCAATAGATATCCGAGGCCATGGTGAAACAAAAACAAATGCCGATGAGGATTTAGAAGCTGATACTTTAGTGAGGTAAGTTATTTATTTACATATTTACCATTAGCCATCCATCCTGACGTTGTACAGAATAAAATTACTCCTACATCTTATATAAAATTTCCATGTCGCAATGTTAGTTACCATACTCCTCCGAAAAGGCTTTACCAATTTTTACCAAATTTTATATGCATATTAAGTAGGGCTGAGAATCTGCTAGGTACTATCCATTCTTCATTTTGCAAAACAATGTTTGCTCGGGTCAGCTAGTAATAAACCTTAGACATAATAGTACTGGAAACAACAAATATAACTAAATTTTATTCAAGCAGATAAAAAACCCATTTATAACTGTAGCCCTCTGTAAGAACCCTTAGAAAATGAATTTTATTCAAATTTTAGTTTGTCAATAGTTTATATCTTACTTAATTAGCAATTGTGATTAACTTGCAGAATTATATTATTATTTTTTCAGAGATGTAGAACAAGTACTTCACAAGTTGTTCAATGGTGAAATTCCACCCATTATCCTAGTAGGACATTCCATGGGTGGTGCCATCGCTGTTCGAACTGCTCATCTGCCCTCACTGGAACATTGCTTGCAGGGCATAGCGGTTATTGATGTAGTTGAAGGTCAGTTAAGATTTCTGTCTAATATTGTAAAGATGAAGAGTTTGTTTATATGTTTGAATGGTCTCAGGAACTACTATCAATCTCGATTTAAGTTAAAGCTGGTTTGCCGTGACTAGCTACTTACTCTGAAACCGAGAGCCTTTTGATTCGCATCAGTTAGATAGTGGTGGTCTCGAAAATAATAACTTTATAGGTATATAATATTAATAATAATTTTTAGCCTAAGCCCAGCAGTGGACGTACGACGTCTTTGCAGAAGTAATTTAGATTTTAATACAATATTTTTTTGTAGGTTTGCTGTTTTTGCTTTCTCATCCACTTTAATCGTAGACTTTAAAATGCTGTTTTTTATAATATTTTAGATGTTTCTCGGATAAATTTGTTATATTTATTCATATTTAGTTTTAAGGAACTATTGTCATCTAGCTTATGGAGGAGGGCGTTAATACCCGCGACACAGTTTTTATAAATTATGCGTGTATTACCGTTCATAGCTTCTATTTCTCTGTACCATGTTCCCTGAATAAACATTTTCATTTCATTTCACTAGTCGGTTTTTCAAAATTCTTTCAGTGTTTGATAGCCCGAAATAACTTAATACGCGAAAATCCAAAAACTCGGGCAACGAGTTCTACTTAATAGTAGAAATCTAATATTCAAAGTTAAAGTCAAAACGTTTATTTCCTTAGTATCATAGGGCATGAACAGGTTATTATTCTCAGTTTATTATTATCACTATTAGTACTACTATATTTAATACTACAATGTAATAAAAACTTGCTGTCATAAAGATATAATGCTTGATGTTACTTGAAAATAATATGGTTACAAAAAATATATTGTTCAAACTATAGCTATGTATTTTAGTACTAATTCCACAACCAACTTTTTTTTATTTTTATTTTTTCAAATAGAAATGCCTTCATTTGACCACAATCTCACCTGATGTACAGTGACGATGTGGTCTAAGATGGAGCATGAAGACCTAGAAGGTAGATGGATTCTCCGGACCACATTACGAAACACGAAAAAATCGCTTCACGCACTGGCCCAGCCCGGAGGGTGGTGACAAGCCGCGGCCGAAGCCTACCACTAGAGACTGTTCTTAGCACTGGAGGTCACGTGTAAGGATTCAGAGGGGTACCACTTACGGACGTGAACAGAAAAACCTCCTAAAACAACTTCACTTCTGCCTGGCAGGATAAAATAAACTAAAAATATCTACAAAATGATCATGCAAGTGCACTGACCGCCAGACAGCCCGCACACACACATGCACAGGCTTATCGAAAAGAAACATACACAAGCACAAAAAAAAAAGCATAATCCAAACAAAGCCAGTATTTGGATAGTCAGACGGAGTCACTTGCTTTTAATTGACGAAATTAGTACTAAATATTTAAAAATTTCAAACTTTATTATACTTTTGGATGTAATACTAAATATTTGGTTCCAAATAGATATTTAAAAGCAACGACTGAATCTATCAATAATAGGTAATTCAAATATATCTGAATCTGTTTTCAGTTTATCACTCAGTTTATATGTATTAAGTTTAAATACATAATTAATTCTCCAATAGCATTATGTAATGTAAAGTGTTTTTGTAGGTACTGCGATGGAGGCCTTAGCAAGCATGCAAAGCTTTTTGCGAGGCAGACCCACACATTTTAAGAGCATAGAACATGCTATAGAGTGGTGGTAAGGACATTAACTTATAACCATTCTTTTTTAGATTTATTGAGTATTGATTCATCTAACATGCTTTTAATGTTATTTTGTTGCAGTGTCCGAAGTGGACAGGTGAAGAATTTGGAGTCTGCCAAAGTTTCAATGCCCAGCCAAATTGTCAAGTAAGGAAAATTAACATCTTTGAAGTTTAGGTTATAGACATTGCATATTCAAAAAGTAGCGCTATAGTAGTGCTATTTCTGGCTAATAGTATAACTGAACTAGTTTGCGACTATTATGGAGATAAACAATGGTAGATCAATATTTATTAAACTGTTGTTTATGAATAACATTTTGTATCAAACGTTCTATTAAACTCCTATAAGTCTGATATAAAAAGTGAAATATTTTTATGAATACAGGGGAGAATTATATATAACAAGAAACTAACCTCCATTAATTTTTAAAAGTCGGTTTCATTGCATATGTTTTTGTGTAAGATATGATAGATACGAAAGACCTTCATAAATTACAATTTCTCTACAGATTTTATCATTTCACTCGTCTTCTTGAAGCTCATTTGACTCAATCTATTGTTTAATGCTCCTATGTTGTCTTTACCTGTGCCCTAGGAATTGATATATTCTACCGATTTACAGTTGCGAGACTGGTTTGCTAGCAATCAACGAGGTAGAAAACTACGTCAGTTCAGACCCGGCCCCGCACCCGGCGCCCGACGCCATCGCTGAGGAGGGCGAGGAGCCGGAGACATTCCTCAAACCTGATGGAGAGATGCCAAACTGCCCCACCATGAAGTAAGTCTATACAATTTTAAAATATTATGCAGAAAAAAAAGCCGTTTTGGCTAAGTGGGAGGACACTCTACTTTCAATCCGAAGGTCGTGGGTTCAAACCCCGCCACGCACCTCTGGATTTTTCTTCTTAAGAAATTTATGTGCGCTTTAAACACGTGCTTTAACGGTGAAGGCAAACATCGTGAGGAAACCGGCATGTTCTGAGAACTTTAAAAGAGTTTGAAGGACATGTGACATTCACCAACCCGCCAGCGTGGTGAATTAAGGCCTAATCTCTCTCGTCAAGGGAGAAGTCCCTGTGTCCCAGCAGTGGGAACGTTAATAGGGTGCCGATGATGATGATGATGCAGAAAAAGATGAAGACGCATCTGTAACCTTCCCATTTAGCAGGATTCGAACCTGCACCTCCGGAAAAGCGCCTCGACGTGCTACGAATTACACAAGCGCGTCAATTACGTGATAGGTCCATGTCCTTCTGCATTTCAAATATCAGGTGAAGCCCCGACTAACAAAATCTCTTAGCCCCAGAACTATTCTACTTTCCATAACTGAAATTAAGATTTAGATTCAATGAAATAGATGGCGCTCTTACGTATAATAAAAAATATCCATGCGTATGTTTATTATATTAAGTGTATCATGCGTCCAGTAACACTAGCTTAGAGGTCACCACTGGGAGAGATGTTGTCGAGTGGATTGTCTGGAAATATTTATTTATTAATCTTTCATGGTACATTCAACTTCAATACCCAATTTCATTTAAATATTCATTTATTTATTTGTTGCATCATGTGGCTACTATAAAGGTGTTAACATAATAGATTCCTTGACATGAGCCTCATTGGGGCATTACAACTTCAACTTAACTTAAGATGTATCCTATAAATACTATTATTTACTTAAATAAACTATCTTATTTCAGATACAAATGGCGGATAGACCTGTCTAAGACAGAGCGGCATTGGTCGGGCTGGTTCCGCGGGCTGTCCGCGCTGTTCCTGTCGGTCGCAGCGCCGCGCCTGCTGCTGCTGGCGTCCATCGACGGGCTGGACCGGGAGCTCACTGTGGGACAGATGCAAGGTAATGCCACTGACTAATTAGGTCAATCAATCAATCATTTATTAACAACCAAAGAAAGTACTAGATAATTAATGCAGTCTTCAGGACTACTTCCTGTGCTAGTTAGAAGCTGTGTTGCAGCAAGGTAATGCCCCGCAAACCACTTATACATATAAAATACCTTAAAAAGGCATATAAATAAATACCTTACTAACTAACATATAACTATTTAATATAACTTAAAACTTATTACTAATAATTAGTAAAATCCCTAATTATTAGGGATTTTACTTCGTAAACGCATTCGTAAGCGCTAAAGGTGTTTGATATGTATAATAAAAAGCTCTATACATGTATATCTATTATATTAAGTATATCAGATGTACAGCACCCGTGCTAGACGTTGAGGATTGTCCGGAAATATTTAAAGTTATTTGGTTATTGCTTGTGTCTCGTCGTATCCTACGAGTAAGGTCACAGTTGCAAACCACTCACTTTACAGGAGACGGGTTTTTTCTTATTTTTTTTATGAAAGTTGCATTTTTTATTTAATCTCAATCGTGTGTGTGTATTTTACTTCGTGAACGCATCTCTAAAGGGGTTTGATATGCATAATATACATGTCTATTATATCCATCCATGCATACATGATTAACGTCGGGCGTCCATGATTTATGATTTACGTCGGACGTTGTAGAGAGAGAGAGGAGGGGTGGGAGGGTATCTCGGCAAATATCACTTTTATCCAGATTATAAATGCTTAAGATTTAATCTTTATGGTAATCCTAATACAATAAAATTATTCACTAATTCGTTCGAATGAAAAAAATATCGTTTATATATACATGTACTGACTGTGATGTGAACAGTGTAGCCCGTCCTTTGTTTTCGCACGACTGTCAGCCGACGCGACGAAACAAGAGCGTGCGTGCTCAGTGGCAGCGGACAGGTTCCAACCTGATTTGTTTAGTTACGATTTAAGTATTATAATTCTTAATTTTTTTTTACTCTTATAACTAAAGCAATATTGATTACTAGTCTTAACTAGTCGTAACAAAAGCACGAAGCAAATTTTGTTTTCTTTAAACACCATCTCAAAATTGGGGAATTGAAAATTAAAAAATAAACACCTCACGTAATTTATGGACGCCCCCCAATAAATCTAATTACTTGCTTAATTGAAATCTAGGTTTTAAAGATTTACAGTTTCGAAGACTAAGAAATACTAGTAGTTACTAGTATTAGTAATATAATTATTATTAGTAAATATTAGTATAATAAAAAAAAATATCGTCAGCGCATACTGAATCACGTCTAAATGTCTCGACAAACAAACGGATCTGTATGATCTGTATCACCCAGTATTACAACAAAAGTTTTGTTTTGTTACAGGCAAGTTTCAGATGCAGGTACTAGCGCGGTGTGGTCACGCAGTTCACGAGGATATACCGGAAGAGGTCAGTATTTATTTATTTTAAACTGTCATTAAAAAGAATAGATTATAAATATATGCGTATAAACCTATTTAAAGAGTTCGGTTTAAAATATGGTGCTTCTGTGGTTGTCATAATATTTTTTTTTTTTTTTTTTTTTTTAAATTGATAAGCCTTCATTTGACCACAATCTCACCTGATGTAAAGTGACGATGTGGTCTAAGATGGAGCATGAAGGCCTAGAAGATGGCTCCTCCGGACCACATTACGAAACACGAAAACATCGCTTCACGCACTGGCCCAGCCCGGAGGGTGGTGACAAGCCGCGGCCGAAGCCTACCACCAGGGACTGTTCTTAGCACCACCCGGAGGTCACTTAGGAGGTATTTTATAGCGATTTAATGGGAAGTCTTCACTTGCTCATTTTTAGTGAACTTAGTATATTTGGTTTTAAATATATAATTCATTCAAAACTGTGGTTGGAGCAAAAGGATGGAATGAGGGAAGGTGGAAGACATATTCTGGACCGCGGATGATCGTTTTTTTTTGTGCCACCAGTGATTTATAAGAAAACAAAGGCCTTTAAATGTTTTGTTATATTTAACAAATAATTTTAAGTTTATAATGGAATGTGAGTGTGTATAGTGTAATAATTTACAGGTAGCCAGGGTGGTAGCCTCGTTTGCGCTGAGGCACCGGCTCACGACAACCACGGAAGCTGGAGACGCGATGCAACTAAACAACAGTATGCCTGGATGTTGAAGTCTTATCCATACTATGACTAGCGTAATTATTGATTCACCTTAACAAAAGTATGACTGGATGTTCGATCCCAATAGGCTTTTTAGGCCGCCACAATTATTAAAAAAATACCTGGGTGTTGAAGTCCTATGCATACAATAATTTACGTAATTATCTTGGCCAGAAACACTATGTTCAGATATAACAGCAGTATGCCATACATACTATGACTATTGTAATTATCTTTGAGAGTAACATGATGCATCTAAAAAGCTGTATATATAGCTGTTAAAGCCTTATCCACACTATAGTATACCGAAATTTCTTTTAGAAACGGCATTTACATAAGTAATTAATACGTAAATGTCTACTTGGCCAGTATTACACGATGCAGCTAAATATCTTATCCATATTATGATGGATGTACATAATATGGATAAGACTTCCAGGGATACTTGTATCATAACATACGAGTTCATAAACTTGGTCAATCACAGACTTATATAGATTTGTTGATTATAAGTCAATAAGAAGCAAGTTTCTATACAAAGCGACATTTTAATACATATATATATTTAATGTGTATTTTGTAAAAAAAACAACCATTAATAAAAATGTCAATAAAATGTCTTCTGTAAACTTTTTAAATAATCATATTTTTTTGCTTTATTAAAACTTGAAACGGGTAACATACCACGATTTGACGGTTTTTGAGTTTTCTCTCAAGTTAAAATTTTCTGTAAGTTCAATGTTTCGTGATAAAGAACGGGCCAGCTAGTTATTTATAATTTAAAGTAAAACATTTAAGTTAAAATATATTTTTTTTATAATTTTATTAATGTTTGTTGATATAAACTAAAAAAAATATTTTATTTTTAATGATAATAATATAAAAAAATATTTTATAAATTGCTTGTTGTTGCACTGTTTTCTGCGTAAAGTGTTATCCGCGATTTATAATATAAATATAAATATGATGTGTGTGAATTTCATCATCACTAAAAAGTAACGATTCTCTAATTTTAATGTTAAAATGTGACCTCGATATAATTATAATTAAAATAAAGTGATTCATTTATGGTGGTGTCGTAAAAGGAACCTTACTGATTTTACTTTATTTATATATGTTACATTCGACTACCAATAATACTACAACCAATAATACTGAGCCCGCAATATGTAATTTCGATTGTTTCCCTTTCTTCTATGGATGGCTCATTATCTTTAGCAGCTGCGTCACTCATCATGAACTAAAATAATTTTCTGAAGATCTTTCTCACTATATATTTGCAAGGATTTCGGGTGTCGGATCTGATGATTTCAGCCCGACCTTGATATCGGAACCAAACATTGTTTGGTATGGCGATCTTTTAATTCCGTGATCGTGAGCTTTCATGAGCTAAACTCATCGTAAACCTTCAGACCATTTTTGGTAGTATACTTCGGCCATACAAGGCTAAGCATTTTTTCAATATCTCGATTAATGTGACTTTGACTTGACCTTGTAAATGGCTGTGTCGTGGTTCACATGCACAATCTTCAAACCAATTCCTTTTGCCAGCTCCCTGCCATCGTCTGATTGAAGTATTGAGGGTGATCGAAAGATTCAAATTAAGGCGAATCAATATATCCAGTAATTTCATTGAAACTTCTTCCGCTGTCTTACTTTGTAACGGATGAAGTTTTACGTATTTCGCTTGGTGGCTCTGATAATATTAATTGTATTACCATCAAGGTGACCGTGTCCAATTTGTCTGTTTATTTTACCTGGCAATGGTTGTTTAGCTCGCTAGAGAAATTATTTTAATCATTTTTTTTGTAATGTCGTACATAATACAAAGTTACTAAAGAATCGCCTCATGGGCCCAACGCACAGATGTATATCATGAAGATCATCGAACAAGTAAATATAAATAAAAATCCACTTTTCGATATCGCCAATACTACACACATCGATGCGCTTCAATTCAAACGGCAGCGTCCCCGAATCCATACATAACCCCACCTCGTACAGACTGGTAAAGCGACCAAAAACCTGGCCAAAACTGATGATAATGATGTTTGTCATCGTCAGTCACAAAGAAATCAACTGCATCTTTAGAGAAAGACTGTTTATTTTTAGCCCTCTTTTTCTCACTTAGTCGGCTACTTTTATGTAAATGTCTGATGTCAGAAGAAGCCGGTTCAGCAAATCTTCAGGATTTTCTAGAAAACTTCCTAGAGAAGCTTTTCCTATATTGGCGAAAGTGCTTGTTGCGGGCCTCCGCAGCCTCTTCTGATAATTGGCCAATACACTCTTCAAGCGTAATATCTCACGCGCTTCTGCGTGAGATATTACGCTTGAAGAGTGTACCAAAATTTTATGTACAGTAGGGCTCATTGGTTGCCAGCTATACAAGTTAACATAGTAATGCGCTACATCCATAGTGTAAGCAGATTTTTTTCTAAAAATCTATTTTAAATCCTGACGATATTACTTCTAAAATTTCTAATTACCACAGGTTTGCTGTAAGAAAACTCTTATAGGGTTAAGCTCGCTTTTGTACATGACCATTGTATCCTTTTTGTGTACAATACAGAATTTATGAAATAATGTTTTTTTTATAAGGTTCTCGTGATGGATGCTGCTTCTTTTGGGTCAGAAAATAATTTGCGAGAGGTATTCCCGTCGTTGGTGTTTCCTTACCCAGCCTTGGGAATGTCTACGAGTAAAACAATTTTTTCCCGGAATTCTTTTTGTATTAGCGACTTTGCGGTTTGGATTTTATCTTTATCTTTTTTTCCTCGTGATATTTACACCTTCTTTTTTATAAGATAAATGTAACGAAAATTCGAAAAAAACGAATACAAGCGTGCAAAATTGACAATCCAAATTTAAAAGCCTCTGGGTTTTCTCGTTGTAGAGATGTTTCCAAATCGTTGAAACCTTTAGACATTTTGCCGCATATACAATTGTGGTCATATAATTAAGAATAGAGGTGTAAAAGTAACGAGAACTACCCGCGTACGCGAGTGTACCCGTATGAATTCGTTACTTTAACAATTAGTACTCGTTACTATCATATCGTTACTTTATTCGTTACTTTCGTATACAACGTATTGCGAATTGCGAACTCGTAGGTACTGTATCCAGTATGCAACCGCGGCGTCGGTCCGGCGGTCGTTACGTCGCAACATACGGAATTCGTACAGTACATAACTAATATAATACCATAACTAACTAATTATGTACATAACTAATATATAACCACCAAAATGCTGATGCGTTTTTTTTTACTTTTCCGTATTAGATGTAAGTTTTGTTTAATTTCTAATTAATTTTAATATAATTAACACGTTCGCGGGCGGTACCTCGAGAGATCTTGATGGCGCTCTGACACTAAACATTTTCATACATTGGAACTGGGCGTTTATCCTTCCACTTTGACACGTAAACCTTATTCTTCCGTACCCAAACATGCTCGCCTTTTTTTCGCAACTAGATCTTTGGGATTGTCTTTTCTTTACGATTTGAGCGTAATGTTCCGGCGGAATGTGTTCTCGAATCCAGTACTCAAGATTTTTTTTTAATTAATTTTTTCATCGTTTTTTTAAATATATCTGTTTTGTATCTTTAAATCCGTCTAACTTTTTTTTTATGGCTAGATCTCATTGTTTTTTCTGTTATTATAGTCTTAGTGATTGGTAGGTCCCTTTTAATTAAAACATGTAAATTGCACTTTGCTAGAAACAAAGTTATGGGCCCTCAAACATAAAATATGAGTTTGAATCAATTTTGAAACTCAACTAAAAAAAAAACTAAAAGTGATGGATGACTTCTGATTTGTTAAAAACATCTCTAAAGTTTGAGCTTTCTAACGATAGGTAGTTTGTTTTGATATCTTTTATGTAACCAAAATTATTCGATGTTTTCTACCAAGGCGGACCATTTGGACGAAAATCTACTTATGTAAAAACATAAATGTTTTGCGAAATTTATCAATGTAAAGGTTGAAAAAATTAAACCATTAATTCAAATTGACGTCCCTCATTTGCTATGCACGCTCTGCATCGGTTTCTAATTTCAACCGTTGTTGTACGAAGTAGCATCTCCTGTTTCATCTTCTCGAACGCAGCATCAATGCAAGTTATTAATTCTTTACGAGTGGGCACTTCAGTTATGTAAACTAAATCCTTGGCCCTTCCCCAGACGTAAAAGTCAAGAGGGGTGAGGTCTGGCGATCGCGGGGGCCAGGGAATTGGAATTGGATGTGTTACTATCTTCCATCGCCACATCGTCTTTTCTATCAGAACTGTTACAGATTTCGTTGACTCTTTGATATTCTCAGTTTCTTTTATTGTTATCAGGGACACCATGTTTGTATCTATAAAAATGTTTTCATCACAATCGTCGGAATCACTGTGAATACTTACACAGTCGGAAACACTTGTGGAGTCTGGAGATATAGTTTTAGCCCGTTTCTTTGCTTTACGTTTTTAATATTCTTCTCTTTGTCTTCTTTTTCACTAGTATGACTCTTTTTTCGTTCTTTTGCTATCGGGGATACCATGTTTGTATCTATAAAAACTTTCATCACAATCGAGAGCGTTAAAATCACTGTGAATACTTACACAGTCGGAAACACTTGTGGAGTCTGGGGATATTATTTCAGCCCGTTTTTTTGCTTTCTTATCTTTGCTCACCCTTATACGATCACGACTCTTTTTTACAATACCTTTTCCTTTTTTTGTCTGAAGTTCTTTTGTTATATGTATATTTAATTTTTTCTTCAATGTTTGATTGGTTTTCCCTCTGATTCGCATTTTACTTTGAATAATTCGTACATTTTATTCATAGACAGCTCCGGTGACAAGTATTGGCGTGAAGAACTCCCATCTCCATAGTGACTTTTATATTTTGGAAACCTATTAATATGGTCCATGTTAATTTCTCCTCGGAGATTTTACTAGGAGGAGATTTTCGTCCCCGTTTGTCATTTTCTGGTAGCATTTTTATTTCTTAGTGCATAATCAATTCTCTTAATGCTTATTTGGATCACCTTTAAAAATAATTTTTTGCACTCTTTTGTTACATAATATGAACTGTCCGGTCACATTTTTATGACTAGGTGCCTGCAAAGGAAGCCTTTTCCTACTTTAGAACTGACAACAAACTTTGACAGTGACAACACTTGTTTAGTTAGAAATCAAATAACTTGTTTTGTTGCCCGATTGAAAAACATTTTGTACTTGGATCACTTTAGCTTACTCAATATTCAATCAATCAATCTTACTCAATATCAATCAATTAGATCATTATAGCCCAATTTGGGCTATAATGATCCAAGTACGGATTGTCACTTGGATTATGGCATGATATATATTTGAAAGTAAGACTAAAGCTAAAGTGGGAAATTAAGGCTCCCTAACAGAATATGATGTTTTCTGAACTTGGATCTATAAGGCATGAAAAAATTTTTTTTTTCTTTCAGATTATAGCTTAAATAATAATGTAAGTACACTAGAAAATTTTAAATGGGATCATGTGTTGTAGTATGTGTTGACCAGTTATGTATATAATTTTAGATCCAACTATCGATTTTTCTAAAAGATGCTTGTGTAGTTGCTTTTGGAAAGCATAAAAGGTGGCTGTGTCTGTTCTGTGTCTTGCTTCAGGTCATCAGAAATCATAACAATGCTTCCGTGTTTTACTTCATTACCGTCTCTGTAGTAAAAAACTGACGTTAGAAGCGTTGCCTGTGCATTATTCCAATGAAAGGATTGAGCAGCATCTTGGACAATAAAACTATAGTTTTCTGCAAAACCACATTGTACGAGAATTTGACCTTCATCGATAGTCTCCCTTTACCGCATGGATTTTTTAAATTCGTTCATATTTATTTATGTAATGTCTTTTAACAAAAGATAGCCTAGAAAAATATAATAAAAAATTTAAATACATGGAAATCGGAGAAAGACTGAAAAAACCGTAAGTTCCATATCTGGAACAACATGCATTCCAGCTTGGAAAAGTATCGTGTCCAAATTTGGAACAACATGCAGTGTGGCAATGTCTGGTATAAAAAAAAAATAGTATGCATTTTAATCATTTATTTATTATTTAAACACCTGTAACACACAGTACATAATGATCATGCCTAATCGTTTATTTTTCAAATGAATTTTCAGATGTGAAAATTTGTAAAGCAATTTCTATCTTTGTTCAGGCACAAATAGCATTTGCACTTTTGGCACATTATTTGTGATTTGTAATTGCAGCCCTCCCATTTGCATCGTTGACGATCGGACATCCACGCGGGCCAGTGCTTAAATCCATCCCCAGCCATTTCAACTGGAGGCATGTCCAACCGACGTCGTTTTGTTCCCTTTTTTATATTTTCGACATCCTGGTTCAACGGGCGTCCTCGGTTGCGTGTTGTGGGTGTATATACTTGCACGTCCTCTTGCATTAATACATTGGCCAATGTTAATTTGTAGTCCAGCAAAGGTATGTACAAGTCCTCTTTTTTCTGTTTCATACGACGTCTCCACAAAAGCCAGCTGTTGACACAAGTAAGGTCGACAAAATGGAAGAATAATCGATGATACCACTTCTTACTTCTGATTTTTATTCGATAGAATCCCAGCATTGAATTGAGCAAATCTACTCCTCCCATGTATTTATTGTATATTTCTATTGACTTTGGGCATGGCACATCAATTCTAGTTTTTTCTTTTTTGTCAAATCTTTTGACTGATCCCATAGGTTCTTTGCCCACGTACGAAGAACATAAGCTAACAACCTTATTGTCAACCCATGTAGTGACCGACAGTTGGACATTATCTACAACTGTAGATTTTTCCACGCAAAAACCACGTTCTTTCTTCATTAGATCTTTTTTTTGTACATCAAGATCTCTGGCTCTATTGAGTTGGATGGTACCCAAGGGGAAGAAACCTCTTTGATGTAAAGTTGCCATTAGAGGCAAGCTAGTGTACCAATTGTCAACGAAAACTTTAAAGTTCAGGTTATTTGGCACCGTTATCAACAGCCTTTGTACTATATTCCCCGGGACTCCCAGATCAGGACAGTTTTCCGGTGGACCTGGGTGCTTACCTGCGAAAATCTCGAAATCGTAGCTGAAACCAGTGGCCCCACTTAACACATAGTTTAGGTAGCCCCATTTATGAGGTTTTTTCGCGTTGTACTGTCGTATTCCCGATGTGCGGGCTTTGGTGGGTATCATTTGTTCATCAATTGCCAAGAATTCTTCTTTCGGCACTTCCATTAACCTATCGCGTAGTATATTTAATAGCGGCCTTAGTTTCTGGAGTTTGTCGTAATTGATCTCACCAGGTTTATGCTCTTGCGTTTTGTCAAAGAAATGTAAAAATCTCTTAATTTCTTCAAATCTGTTGCATGGCATCACAGAAGCCACCTTTTCAATGTAAGTGCCTTCCCTCCAGTAATGGCGTGTGCTGGGTAAGTGAACTACTGACTTGTAAATTATTATGCCGATGAATTTGCGTATTTCTTCATGCGTCACTTGTTTGAAACCGTTTGGAGCAACTTGAGCTGCATATATGTTACTTTCTGTCTCCATTTAATTGATTGCTGACGAAGGGAAAAGAAATTTGAAAAAATCCATGGGGGACTCTAGTTGCATGATTTCGTCAGACAGAGTTGCGCAACCCATAAAAGTAGTTTGCGCATCATTATGTGCGATGCCTGCATTAGTCCACACCAATTTTTTTTTCACCGGTTTTTTTTATTTAAGGAAGGTTGTCCTTGTTCTTTCAGTATTTCTGTGTCATTCTCATTTTCATCATTTGAACTGCTATCTTCATTGCTTTCTGGTATATATACCCGTTCTAATGGCTTCGGAATCACATAGTCATCATCATCAGTAATATTTTCGTCTTCACTGGAATCAGGGATGATGGTAGCCCTGCGATGTCGAAGTGACATTGCATCTGTAATTAAAATTACACTACTGTAAGGAAGGTCAATAAAAATATAATAATGATGATGATGATCATGATCTGGTACTCTACTGCATGAAGTTCCAAATTTGGTTTGACACCCTACTGCATGCTGTTCCAAATTTGACGGGTCCATAATCATCTAACTGCATGTTGTTCCACATTTGGCACAAAGTTTGAATCACAAAATAATCACGATGGAAATGATTTAACTTACTTCTCTCTCCATAAAATCGCCGGGGATCCATTATTCTTCAATCAAAATCACTATTCTGTATGTTTTTATCGCAATAACCACATAAAAAAACAACTCGAGAAACCGCAAATACACACAAACTCAAAATGGTGGCATCGACTGACGTATCGACGGACCACACCGCACGTAAGCCACGTAGAGCGCCACCTGTTTGATTTTACGTGAAACAGGGTCATAGGCAATAAATAGGTAATGATAGCAAACTGAATGCAGAGATGGCGTTAGAAGTATGCTTTAGGCAATTAAAGTTATGTTCCGAATTTGGGTCGGTATGCGGTAAAGGGTTAAAATAAAAAGATAATGAGTTCCTCCTCGTTAAATACTAATTTCTTTTTTTTTTCAATAAAAATTATGACTAATCGCTACCGTTGAGATCAGTACAATTTTCGCAAGTGAATTTTTCATGTTGTAAACATATTGGCTTGTTACAAGCTTTTGAAAGAGTATTTAGTTTTTCTGTCCTTGTAATAATTTAATGCAGCTGATATTAGATTTGCATCCGTCAAACGTGATGGACACTACAGTAACCCCTACGAAGTGACATTTTTGGAGTGCTAATCTAATCAAATTGGCTTTTATCCCTCCATTAAGGCTTTGGATGAATAAATATGAAATTGGCAATGTCCATGACTGATCTAATGAAACCAACACGAACACAAAAGATTGATTAGCCAGAATGTCTGAGTCACTGGAACCAACTCCCATATCCACAAGACCTTCATATTTATTGCCAGTCCAAATTTTTTGCTGACGTATGGACATTTCATCGGCCACTAAGGAGCACAAAAGAGGACCTGTAGAAGCTTTGGCTTTATCAGCTAGTCTTGAAAAGGCTTCTTCTGTAAAACCTGGTTGGGCGTTAACATTTTTGTACCACTTAAAAAGTGTATGGGGATGCGGTAGACGATTGTTAAAAACATTCCGTACATATTTGTAAGCTGCAGGCGAATAGAACTGCAAGGTCAAAGCGAATTTTCGGAGTTCTGGTGGATATTGGAATTTTTTTTTCTTTTCTTGGCTGGTAATACTGATATAATTTTCAAATTTTTGGTTTCACTTGACTTATCATTTAAATCGGTGCACAGTGTTTCGTCTAGTACATGCTAGCGGTACAAAATTATTTTTTTTGTTTTTTATATATTACAACTATATTTTAACGTTAAAGTGAAAAAAAGTTTAACGATCCCGAAATTTAAACAATTTTTATATTTTCTTTACATTCATATTTATTATTTCAGACTTCAAACCATTTATTTGCATATATGTGCAGAAAATAAAAAATGACCGACGATGACGATGCTGATTGCTGATGATGATTATTTAAAGAAAATAAGATTACAACATATTTCTGTATTATTTTTTAATAATCGTCATCAGAGCATTCGCTGCTTTCACGTTCCGTAGAGTCACTTAACAAGTAATTGTTCGCGTAAGTGCTGCTAGAAATGACAGGTGTGGTGGTGGAAGTTATAGGTATGGAAGGTGGGACAATTAATTGTAGAACTTCTCTAGGGAATGTGGTTAATTTTTTCCGCGGTATCTCTCTGAGAGTGTTGATTACAGGATCGGACGTAATCAAAAGCATTCTTAATAGATCTGTATTTGTGGCAATACGTGATTGTTTTCTAGTGTGTCGCTCGCGGAATCTGCGACAGTCCTTGTTTCTAGCCTCCTGGGCTTCTTCTGAAAGCTGCCCAATTGGCACAATACAAGATTTAATCACTTCGGCACTATGCACTAAAATCTTATGTACAGTAACGGGCATTTTGTACCACGAATATAGATCTAAATATAATTTTCTCGTTTCTTTACAAAATTTCTCTAATTCCACACAATTGATATCATATCCCGATGACAAAGTACGTAATATTACATGAAATTTTTCCATTAACCTTACGTCTAAACCTGTAATTTCGCTGCTTAATTCAGCATTCATGAAAAACCTACGAGCTGTGTTTCCGTCATTTGTGTTACCGTAATCAGGTTTTGGTTTATCTACGATAAGACCCAGGCGATCTTTAAAGTCTTTTTGAATGTTTTTTGAGCGTTCCTTCATAATAGCTTTATCACTCTCTCCTCTAACTTGCCACTTTTTAAAATTTAAGCGATAGCTTATATGTAGCAGGCACTCAAATGTACGGATCCATGCGTGTAAAGTTGATCAACCAAATCCATAGCGTTCTTCGTTGCTGGAGAAGTTACTAGATTCGTCGTTCATAGTTGACGGAGTGGCACCACAAATATAACACTTTTGGGTTGAACGGGTGTCCGTTAAAGAGTTGCACACTTTGCCGTCGGTCATCGTCAACAAAAAGTTGTGTGTTACAGAGATTTGAGACCCATCAACGCCAGTCACCACTGTTGGAACAAGTTGACTTATTTCATTTAACACTTTGGTTGTTTCCTCTTTCGTAAGCTCAGTTGTCTCTTTGGAAAAAATAAATTTGATTGGGCGGCAATATAGAGTGGAAGAAGGGCGTGGATTCTGCCATATCACAGTATCCCCGTCAAGCAATCTTATTGGCACAAATGAGTACACGAAAAGAAATTCGTCTGTAGCGTCAGTGTTCTCAAATCTCTGCTTATACGTGCTGTGTCCCGAACTCCCGTCACAACCCCATTTACTTATTAACGTAAACGATGAACGAGGTAAAACACTAATGACTTCAGACTGAGCTTTAACTATACGTTCAGCCGTTATATTTGACGTTGAAGCCCCTCTTTGATGCCATTGTCTGTACAATCTTGACAAAAGTCCTATATTCCTGGTCCGTCCATTTGATGCGTCGCTGTGGTCCGGTGTCTTCAGTCCAGAAGTCGTATGATCTAGTAGTGAGTCTAACCATTCTAGGCGGTGCTGCTGGTGGAGCGGCATGCCCTTCGAATTCCTCCCATTCAATGACCGGTAGCGTGTTCAGAGCTTGCGCAAGTGAATGCACGTCCTGATTCACGACAACACCATCCCGGAGCATTCGAAAGAGAGGCAGTAAGTGTCTTGGCGCGTGAGTGATTGCACTTGACACTGCAGAGTTTTCACCTGAAATTTCAGCTAGTACCGGAGTGATGACTTGTTTGCGGTCCATTGTATTCCCAATACTCTCCAAGTAAATGGCTAAAGGGTACGGCAATTGTTCGGCCATATTGTTGAAGTCATTTAACTCTTCAGTAGTTCAGTAGTATAGAGCTTTCTTGATGGTAAGTCTTCATCGGGTTTGTCCTGGTGAGCTCTCTGAGCGTAGCAGAGTTTAACCTCCGCTAGAATCTGCATTCCTTTCTTGAATATATCCTTATTTTGGGGGGTGTTCATTATACCAAAAGGTCTTGTTCCAGTTGCTTCCATAGTGTCCCAGACACGGTCTACGTACGTGGGTAGCGTATTAAACACTACTGGCACGACTACCGGGTGGACTTCGTTAGCAATTGGGATAGAGGAGACTGAGGTGGGGTCTTTGATCTTCAAACGGGAGAAGATGCCGGACTGGATCATGGCGTCGGTTTCAGCGTTCTTCTTACGCCGGTAATTCTCATTCCTTTTGGCCTGAGAACCTCTTCCTGTTCGGTGTTTTCCCTTGTTGGGATCTTGACCAACCTCGTCGGTAAGTTTGGAGTCAGTAATTGAATCCATGGTATGATCGTTATATTTAAAATTGCTTGGAGATTTAATTCCGCTCTAGACTCAGTCACAGTTATGTGTTCATCTGAAGGAACACAAGAATCTTTGGCCTTCACTACACTATAAAACGATGGAACGATGAAACTTCGTGCATAGTCTACCTTGCTCGTCTGCGCGGTGGAGCATCAGGCAGGAGAATACGCTCCAGCTGAGCCTCCTGCTTGCGGCCAATCAGCTCGCGCCGTACATCTCCTGGTAATGATGAGATTCGGCGCTGAGTCAGTTGCCTCTCCACCCTTATCAGGTGAAGCTCATCTTCCACATCACTAAGGAAAAAATACCATAACACAATTTTATTACAGTTTTTTTTTAATTACAGTAGGACCTCTTTAATCCGAACTCCGAAAATTTACCCCCCGTTCGGATTCGTGGAGCGTTCGGATTATAGTACACAGAATTTATAGGATATTTTTTATGAAATAAAACGAATAGTATGTATTTTGAAATCAATTTTTATTAAACTTTTTTAATGAAATCCAATATTTTTGTTTGTCGGGAGTTATTTAATGACATATAAAAAGCTTTGTCTCGTAATTTACGTAAAAGCATTTTGTCTGGTTAAGGAATGTCCTCTTGGTCAGCCCATTCAAGACATGTATTTAAGGCAGACATCGCGCTTGAATTGGAAACGCTTGCTACTGGTTCAACGTGCGACATTTCTTCACTTGTGCCGACACATTCCTGTGTTACTTGCCTTATTATTTCATCGTCAGTAAGAGGTTCAGTTTCATTTAGATCATCATTGCTTAATAAGAAGTCATTTATTTCAGCCTCAGAAAAGTGTCTATTAACGAAAACTGCTAAAGGAATGTCGTCTTCGGGTTCAAAGCCATCGTTTGTATGTTCTTCGACGTTTAATTGAGGCCACAAGGGAGACCAAGATTTTTTTATTAGGTTCGTATTCAACTGATGCCAACACTCAGCTAAGGAGAAAACAGCGTCTTTCATATTGATCTTCTTAAGGATATCGGATACAGTACATTCAGAATCCAATTCCTGTTGTGCAAAAACTTGCAGCAAAAGTTTTTTCTTGTAATTCACCTTGATACATTGAATAACGTTTTGGTCCATAGGCTGGATGAGAGCTGTGCAATTAGGTGGCATGTATAAAACTGTGAAATTTTCATCAATGGATTGCAGGTCTTCATCTAGCGGATGTGCCGGCGCATTATCGAGAAGCAATATCGCTTTCAATGGTAGATTCTTCTTAGATAAGAATTTTTTTACTTCAGGGATAAAGTATCCTTTAATCCACTCTAGAAATATAGGTCTCGTCACCCATGCATTGCTTTGCCCCATGTAATGTACTGGTAAATTTCGTACCGCTGCAAAGGCACGTGGCTTTTGTGCTTTGCCAATGACCAACAAAGGCAGTTAATGCGTCCCAGCAGCATTCGCACAGGGCATGAATGTTATTCTTTCTTTGGAAATTTTAGAACCTGGGGCATTAACTTCTTTATCAGATGCCAGCGTTTTGTCTGGTATTGTTTTCCAATACAAACCAGACTCATCCGCATTATAAATTTGCTCTGCGGATAAATTTTTCTCCTTGATAATATCCATGAATTTGTCCTGGAATGGTTTTACGGCGCCTTCGTTGTTTGATAATTTCTCTCCGGTTATTTTTAGTTGGCGTATTCCGTGTCTCTTTTTAAATTTTTCCAGTTAACCTTTACTGGCCGAAAACTCTCCTCGCCCAAGCCTTTCATGAAAGTATTTCGCCTTCTCCATCAAAATATCTCCTGACAAGGTAACATTTTTTCGTCGTTGTTCTATAAACCACGTGAACAATGCATCTTCAAGTTGCGGATTTTCCGGCGTTTTTAATGTCTTTCGAGCTCCTGGACCCTTTTCAGTTCTCACAACATAAGATCGTATCTGTTCTTCCTTTTTCTTAATATCAAAAATGGTAGATTTGCCCACACCATATTTCTGCGCAAGAAAACTAAAAGAAATACCTTCCTTGAGTTTATCCAAAATCTCGCATTTCTGAGAAATAGTCAGGGTAACGTGTTTCCTTTTCTTTGACGTCGAGGCCATGATGTAAAAACACAAATATGTAACTTTCGAGATGCACGAGAGACGCAATAGCAACACAAAATGGCGGACGAGTAACAATAACAAATGCGCGTGACACCTACTCTACACTCAGCAAGCAACTGGCGAGACGGCGCGTGAAAGCGGGCGGGGATAGGGGCGTTCGGATTACAGAGGTGTTCGGATTAGAAGGGGTTCGGATTAAAGAGGTCCTACGTTACAATATAACCTATTTAATTTATTTTATTTAATTTGTAAAATTGTAATTGTAAAAAAGAAGAAAATGTTAAAAAAAATAAAAATTAAAAAAGTAATGAAAGAAAATTACAGTAAAATTTAAAACTGATGAGAATAATCCCAATATATGATACACATCTGTGTATCATATATTGGGATTAATATATGATACACATCTGTGTATCATATATGTGTGTTTACCTGCCTCTTAGTGAAACTAAGCCTGACTGGGCCCATAACCTGAAGAAATGTAAACCCGGGATATGATTTTGATAGTTTATTAAGATTTTATAATAATAATCAATTGACAGCACATGCTATTCGTCAGACGAGCAGCGGGAAGAGAGAGTTTTCATACTACGCGCCAAATATATGCGCCATGGCGCAACCATCAACGCATCTCAAGGAGCAATTGCTATAACTAAACTTCTAGGAGTTTTGCGTTCTATTAATTTCAACACGAAATAAGTAATTTTTATTTATTTATTATTTATATTCCCTTCCTTGTTTATGTCAGTTGCCGGCTATAACCATTCGCCAACCGTCTCTTATAAGAAGAGAAAAAAGGCGGCGGTTTTTTACCTTGTTTACTCTCCGGCACTACAACCTCCTCTGAATCGGATCCGAGCACGTCGCCTGCCGTCGCTTTGACAACATTCACCGGAATAGTCTGGACTTTCGTCGGTTTCGATCTCTTCGCCAACGGTTCAAATGGTGCTGCAACTGGAGAGGTTGCAATATTTGATGCCCGACGCTTCGTAGTTTTTTCTGTGAGGTTCTTCGGCTTCTCCACCCGCTCGTCAGTACTGGAATCGGACAGGCTTCCGAATAGTTGCTCAGCAGTAGCAGCTCAGCTCAACTTAGCTCTTCGTCGAAGACCTAAGATGAGCTGAACTCAGGTAGTGCAAATAGCAAAAATAAAAGTACAATGTTGGAATCTTAGGAATGTAATTGAGCACTGCACGGCTCCTAAAATGGTGGTAACACGTGTTGTATTCCAATCTTATAGTTATATAATTATGATTATAATATATTGAAGACCGTTTTGGCTAAATTTTTCAGATTCAGATTTTTCACTAAATTGATCCTATTTAGCGAACGCTTACGGATTTTGTTAATTAACACTTTGACTGCGATTTTATTTCGACGACTGCGATTTTTTTTTTAACCCAAAAAAATTAGTGCTGCCGGTTGTGTTGCGCTGCACATGCGTTTCGTTCCCTATAATAAAAGACCTACTATATAAAACTTTTAATATTAATATTATAAAAAAAATTAAGTACCTACCAAAGCCATTTTCAAAAAAAGTTACACTTTGTAGTACTTTTTGTAGCGGTGAGTCGATTTAGCTGCAGTTTCCTTTTCGTGTAGTTTCCTTTTCTTTGGTGTGGAGTAATCCATCCCCATCTTCAGAACTTGTTTTTTCTGCAATTTTATTCATTCTACGGTTATATACTCTGCTTGGTATTAAAACTTTTAACTCTGGTGAACCTACAAGTAAATAAATTTATGAAATAAACTACACCACTACATCAAAGTAAAAGATACATTACAGAATACAGAATTTATTCATAATACCACTATTACATGTCAGAAATTAATTAATTAAATATGTGTGTAGTTAAATTATATAGTTACAAGTATTATAATATTACACATAAACATTTTATATAAGTGGTAAACTTAAAAAATCACTGATGTCATACAATACCATATCAGTGAGCCACTTTCTTAGTTTGTTTTTAAAAATAGGCATGGAAGCTGCGTCACGAATACAACCTGGTAATCTATTATCAATAGAAGGACCGCTTATATAAACAGACCTCTTAGATTTCTGTAACCTTTACGAAGGTGTTACCAAGCAGTAGTTATTTTTGTTACTCCGAAGGGCTCGGTCGGCGTTGATGCCGCGGCGCTGGAATAGGTTATTATTGTCACATTTAATAACAGATAAATAACTACCTAAAAATTACATAGATAATTTGTTCACTATTTTGTCCATACTTTCACACCCTTATCAGTTCTCCTTACAGGTTGACTGATTTTAATAAATACGTTACCATGTATTGAAATATTTATTATAAGAAAAAGGTACCAGAATGACACCACCTTTTATACCTTACTTACAAAATTAAAGATCGGTAATTAGAAATGTACCTAATGTAAAACACAAAATAACTAGGTGGACGATGTACATTCCTGTGGAGTTAAAACTTCCACTCTCATTTTCATTCAAATGTCTTGGAACTGCATTTCTACAGAGACATTTTCTTGTTCTGGTCTCCCTTATAATTTTTTTTTTTCAAAGTTATTTCTGCACAAATATCTGCATCTCAAATTTGTACGGGGCAGATTTGAAATTGACATATTACCTGAATCCATTAGAGACATTACTGAGTAGCAGCATTAGCATTAGTAGTAGCATTATGCTACTGGTAATTGGATGCAGTTAAGCATAGTTAGTCCAAGCGCCATTTTCAGTTTTTTGAGAAATTACATAAACGCGTTTTTATTCGCAGAAGATTTGTATCTGTATTTTCTGAAAGTAAATCTATGTGCATCGAAGCTTCTACTTGTAATTTAACATTCTACATAAAAAAAACATAAAATAAGTTTATATTTTGGAAGATATAGCTAAAAATGCACTTGGACTTTTGAAAAATATGATGTTTTCATTTTACAAAATGAGTCCAAGCGACATTTATGTCGTTTGGATTCCTGATGCGTAATTCAATTCGAAAGAATAGATGTTGATAGCACGTGTAAATAAAAAAAAACCTAAGATACCCATTATTTACTTAAGCATTTAAAACTATACAAATGACACAAGTAATATAATTTTGTTGAAAGGGTGTTACTATTCAGTTGATGAATTTTTTTCTGATGACATTATCTATGACTAATTTTCATTTATAGATTGATATTGACATTTGTAATTTTAATTTAATTTGATTTGTTATTGTAACATTTTTTTTTGCTTAATTTTTTTTTGTTATTGGTCTATCCTTTGCTTTGTTTTATTGTTAGTTATTTTAATTCTTCAATTATAAGTGGAGTCATTTATTGATTTATAATTCATTTTTGGTATTATTGTAATTGTAAATACAATGTAAATATAGTGGAATGAAATAAATTTATGAATTATATGTAATGTATAAATAAATTCAACAATCTTATGACAAGTTATTGAGCATCAATTCATAAATTTAAAAACAAGATAACAATCATTCCAGATGTATCAGCTTTCTTAAACAGATGGGCAGAAAATTGATCATAATATTGTTTAACAACAACCCCAAAACATGTCGAATAAGATGGACTATACAATGTGTATTTTCGAACCTTGATCAAACCTACCTACTTACGTTTTTTTACTTAATTAAAATGTAGGTAGTTGAAATTTTTCATTGGCAGTTAATTATTAAATAAAATACTGTTTAAAAGGGAAGAAAGTAAAAAAAAATATCTTTTCTTATTTTATTTACACACAATATGCCTCATTGCTTTTTAGAAACACCAGCTCTGAAGTACGTTTCCTACTAAGTCGTGCTCTTTTATGCGTTACAAAATTTCCCGCTTTCGAGAAAACTCTTTCACACTCCACTGAAGTCACCACGATGTGGCAGTTTTTAAGGTTTGTACTGGAAGTTTTGTACGAATACTCTTTTTTACATAATAGACATTTAGCCACAGTCTTTCCTGGAATGTTTTCATAATGATCCCAAATAGATCCACTCATTGTTAATTTTGTCTTAATTACACTACCTATCTAAATTTACAGATAACACTATAGACCTACATAATCACTAAATTATAATAATACCGAAAATCACAGTATATTTATTCACAACACAACAAACTTTCACTCAATTACTTAAATTGCAAGAAATTACGTCACGCTCGACCTGTGACCTGACGATAATAATAAAATTTCATAATAGAAAACAAACAAGAGATTTTGAGACAACTGCAACAAATTATCACAACGAAAATAAAACTTTATATCACTTCGTTTAAAGTCTATTTTTTAAATACTCTGTTTCTAATAAGCAAGGTCAAAGTTTAGTTTACCGTTATAATTAAAAACAGAGCACGAACGCATATGGTTAGTTCTTTCTAACACGCCCACTCTAGCATGATTCGTCGCTTCTCGCTCGCTCTCGACGTCGTATTAGTGCGATGATATTCCGAGCATTTACGAGTGATGCGATTTCATAGTGTGACTTTTCACAGACCAAATGAATAGCGGTAGCAGATGCGATTTATGATAAATTTATCATATGAAAAATCACATGCTATGTGTGATATGTTCCATGCCTACTACGACTTAACAAAGAACGACGAAGTCTTTTAAGATTCTATACGAACGTAACCGAGTGAAACAGACAATCACTTCAGTACTTACAACAGAGCGTGACAGCATAATCTATCCGCACGGGCTATCTTTTATTCGTCCCGATGAAGACAAGACAACTGAGCTAAAAGAGTTAGTAAGCTAGTGGAATTGTAATTGAACTAGAGAGAGAAGGAAGGAGCACAACTGAAGTATATCTTTTGAAGGATTCATTTGTGAACTACACATGTCTACTTCATGATGACAAAAGAGAAGTTTTATGAATTGCTGCAAATTATAAAACCTCATCTATATGAGGTTTTATATCCTATAGATTAATGGACTCTACAGAAGATGAAGATGATCGGTTATCTAAATATTTCTGCAATACATTGGCTATTTGAGATTGCGGTATCTGTTTCTTTTTTCCTGCAGTAATGTTTTCAAACATAACATTTTTTAATAAAGGTCTTGGTGTGTCATGATCATGTGTAGATATCTCTCTCAAAGACGGCCCTGGTATTTCGAGATCAGGCGTAGAGTTTGTTCTAGAATTAGACCTTGATATATGTACTGATGCAGAGAAAGGAGAAGTGACTATGTCACAGTCATCATCATCACTCACAATAGTATTGTCGATGTTTGTTTTTGATTTTCTTTCCTGAAGATGAGGACGCAAAAACTCCATTTGACTTTCATATCGCCATTTTTTGATTTACGTCATTTGAGAGATCTGTGATAAGCATCCCTTAACGCCTTCCATTTGTCATTGCAGAAGCTATCTGAAAAAAAAATACATTATATTGTTATTTGTTTCAAATTTTTGGCTACCGGGGACTCATTTAAAACTATCGCAGAAAGTTTCTGTTTAGGATATACTACAGTTTAAAAAATAGTACATACAACTTGCGCAGTTATTTGGGAAGTCTTTTCAAAAATACACTCGTGAGCAAAAAAATCGACTCAGGACGCATGCTCGCGATTAAAAAACTCTATCAAAAAATCTGAAGCCCTGATTCTATTTCTAATCTCAAAGCTGTTAGTTTTAGCTTTAAAATTAGTCGTCTACGTTGTTATTTAAATTTGTATTACGGTAATGAAAAAAAATAAAAGATAATAAGTCTTAATCAATGAAAATTAACAGAAAAGAAAATTCCAGCTTAAATTCGTCAAAATATAAATTTAATTGAAATTTACTAATTAATATTTAGTGTTACCTCCCCTAGCCCTAATAACAGCTTCCAATCGCTTCTTCATGGAATTTTTGAGTTTCTTTACTCGATCTTGCTCGATGCTATCCCATTCTTCAATGAGCGCCGCTTTGAGGTCCGATTTCGTGTCTGGTGCAGGATTTCTAGCCCGAACTTTTCTTTTGAGTTCATCCCATAAATGCTCAATAGGATTTAACACGTTCTCTGCCATGTAGGTCACCGGTGACCGAACCCTGTCCTGTATCATACCGCCGCGTAGGGCACCGGTGACCTCAGAGCAGACCTGTTTTAGAAACTAATTTGTGAGCCGTAGGACACGTTTATCGTACATTTCTCTATAGGAAGTGACCGGCGCGGTGCTGTAAAGCAATCCTTCAACGTGGTTTTTACCTATTCACGAATTTGTGAAAAATATGATCAAAAATTCAAAGGAGTGAAAATAAAAGAAGAATGCAATGACTTTGTTTATTTATTATCAAAAATTAAATTAAATTAAGTATTCAGTTTTACGTTTTTAAGTTATTTTTTAGCTTAACATGTTCTCTGCAGTTGTTACAAAAAACTTATGCATAGCGATGAGTTTTATTGAAACACATTAGACATAAATATGGCTTACTAGGACATTCATGGCAATATGTTATAACTTTCTTTGCTTTATTCTTGGCAGCTCTTGAACCGAAAGTTTTTGCACAATCCTTATAGCATTCCACACAGTATCGTCTCATCTTTCTGACTGGTCCCTCTTTTTTTAGCAATTCATGCCTCAATCTTTTTGGCCTCTCAACTCTACCAACATCAGTTTCATCTTTCTCTGAATCAACAAGGTACTCTACAAGTTGTCGTCTGAATTGCACTATACTTGATTTTGCATTCTTGTTTTCTGTATACATAACCCATGAATTGACTAAGGCAGTATTCAAAATAAGTTCGATAGCCAGCTTTTTGTACCATTTGATTGTTTTTCGGAGTGGCGATGAATAAGAGGTCATCTGGTCACTCATATCAACGGCGCCTTTTGCCTTATTGTAGGCTAAAATCATTTTCGGTTTTCGGACTGTTCGGCCTTTTTTTAAAACCGTTGCCATCCCCTTCGAATGTTTTGTAGAAAGCATCAACACATCACGCTTGTCTTTCCATTTGAGCACACATATTCCACGCTCATTTTCCATTGCTATGGATTCCCCTGGTTTTAATTTGGCGTCCACCACGTTCTTCGGCAATCCTCTTCTATTTTTTCTCAGAGTCCCAACCAAGTGTGTGTCTTTATCGAGTAGTTCATTGGCTAGATCAATGCTTGTGTACCAGTTGTCTGTTGCAAGTGTGTGACCCAAGTTGAGTATGTGGTCACTTAGAGACATTACTACCTTTGTAGGTGTTGTGTTGATAGTTTCGTGATTTTTGCCGGCATATAACTCCAGTTTGCAGGTGTAGCCAGGTATGGTGCAGAGTTTAAAAAGTTTCATGCCATACTTGTGTCTTTTACTTTTATTATATTGTCTGAAAATAATGCGGCCTCTATAAGGAATCTGACTTTCGTCAACACATACCTCTTCTTTAGGGCTATAGTGTTTTGCAAAAGTTTTGTTGAGAGCATCTATGATGGGTCGTATTTTGAAAATTCTATCAGATTTGTCGGCTGCCTCGTTATCAGTAAAGTGCAGCATCCTCAATATCAATTCAAATCTGTTTCGGCTCATGATGGAGGGAGCAAAATTTTGCCCAAAAACCCTGTCCTTACTCCAATAAAGGTTTATTTGAGGTAGTTTCACTAGGCCCATATAAAGTATAAGCCCAAAAAACTGCTTTATCTCCTTCTTTGAAGTTGGCTTCCAATCTTTACAGCGAGATTGAGGTTTGGAACTAGTATGGTGTTGCTCAGCATACAAATTAGTTTCAGTTGCAATTTTTTCAAAAACATCATCCGGAACCATTAGTTTGAAATAATCTCCTTCTGCAGCATGTTTCAGTTCTCTAGCGTACGGTTGCTTCATACCTGAAAATAATAAAAACATACTTATATCACTACATATTATAAATCAAAGTCCTCCACCGCGCCGCTGTCTGTCTGTCTGTTCGCGATAAACTCAAAAACCACTTATTTTTATATAGAGTACAATAGGATACGCGGATTCACGCGCATTTCACACGCATGTTATTTCAGCGTCGGATCTTTAAGTGTGCAAAATTTCAGCCCGATAAATTCAGTAGTTTTGGCGTTTACTTTGCCAAACATCTTCAAAACGGCACAATTCACAAACTTTCGCCTTTATAATATTAGCAGGAGAACCAAGAAATTCAAAGATTTAAAATTTATGTATTACTCACCAGTTGGCTCCGTAAATGCTATGACAGACGGTTGATATCCTCGTGGTTGTGACCATTTTTGATACGTGGTTGAAGTCTGCTCTATAATGGCTACATTTTTTGCGACAAAATTGGTGACCGAATCCGTTTCACTTTCAGAGTCACTTGCAATGACACGATGACGACGTTTTCGCCATGTTGTTGGATAGGTAATCTCATTTTCAGCATCTGAATTTGATTGAGGCTGATTTTCATTCAAAGTATTCCTTGTCTCACTCAAAAAACTAGCTTCAAGTAGTTCAATGTTCTGTAAATCTTGAAGTGAAATATTCAAGTCTTCCATGTCAACATCTAAATTGAGCAAATCCATGGTTCATATCATCATTACAAAACCGCACTAACACAAAACGAGAAAATACCGCACCGACACAACCGCTCCGTGAAAACGCTGGCAGGCGACTGAGGTGTGCGGGTGTCCGGAGTTGTGGCCTACGCGGCGCTGTGGTAACGCAAATCTATTTTACTGTATTACAGCGCCGCGTAGGTCACATGTGACCTCACGGGGTTTTTTTGAAATATCTCAGGAACCCTGCACCCCATCGAACCCTAACTGATATCATAGTTTAAGTTTTGACCTAATGCATCAATTTCGACCACAAAGTTTTTTTGTATTTTTCCGGGCTACGCGCTGGCCAGTCCATAGTAACAATTTCGACCTCCTGTAAATACTGCTGGACGGAACCTGCAGTGTGTGGACGGGCATTGTCCTGCATTAAGATAAAGTTCTCGCCAATGAAATCGGCGTAGGGAACGACGTGATCCCCTAAAATCTCTTCGATGTATCGGTTCGCCGTCAATCCTCCCGCTCGACCGCCAGTTTCAATAAAAACCAACTCGGTTTTTGCCTCCATTGAAATGCCCGCCCACACCATCCAGGAACCTCCTCCAAAAGCCACATTTTCTTTGATGCCGCACTGCGCGAATCTTTCTCCGGGTCTTCTGTAGACACGTCCTCTTCTATCGCTACCATGCAAAGACACTCTGCTTTCGTCTGAGAAGAGAACGGAGCTCCATTGTTCATCAGTCCAATCAACGTGTTCTCTGGCAAATCGTAGGCGGGCTTCTCGGTGGGATGGGGTTAATTTGGGGCCAGTAGCTGGCCTTTTTGGAACAAGGCTAGCTGCCTTAAGTCGTCTTCTGACTGTCCAGCCACTCACAGCTACTCCTCGCGTATCTCTGAGTTCTTGTTGGACTTGAACGCCGGTGAGGGCCCGGTTTCTCAGCGATCTGCTGATAATGAATCGGTCATCTCTCTCCGATGTGCACCTTTTTCTTCCGGAACCACGTCTTCGATTAAAGTTACCAGTGTCTTGGTAACGACGGTGAACTCTGGAAACAGCGGACTGGCTCATGTTCAGCGCACGTGCCACTTCACGCTGACTCTGGCCTTGTCGCAATAGGGTGACCGCTTGAGCAGCTTTATCACCTGTTGTGTCCATTTTCAGGTAGAATTCTTGTTTGTTGATAACGAGGATCTGTATCGGTTGACGTTTGACTGCTAACTGATAAGGGTGGGTCAGGTAGATAACACTTCATATGCGTCAGTAACCCTTAATGAGCACTATTGTAAACAAGCGTAAAAAGGGTGGTTACTGATCACAACATGTTGTTGGGTTGTGTGAGCAAAAAACATTACATTATTGTATATCATTTTGAAGCTAATAATAGCAGCTTTATGATTTTACTAAGAAAAAAATATTTTCCCGATTAACTTTTTTGCTAGTGACCTGCGACTGCAGGTGTGTCGCCTGAGTCGATTTTTTTGCTCACGAGTGTAGTTATGCCTGAACCTTAAAGCCTTCAAAGACAACTGCGATTTCTTTGCATTGTTGGTTCTGTGTAGCAGCCAAGCATTGTTCAGGCAAGATGTCTAGCATTTGTGCAAATATGCCCAAATACCATATCCGACTTTTGAGTGGTATTTTGTACAGAGATATGGGCATGTCTGCCAGGTCGACACCTCCCATATTTTTGTTGTACGTACAATTTGGGGGCACTGGGCACTGTAGGTACTTCAACTTTTTTTTAGCCTCTTTTGAATACCGCATTTTTTTTTTCCACAGGTGCTCTTGCGACAAAAGAGCTCAGAAATGTCACTGCCTTGTCGTTCTAGCGCGCATGGGGGTTTTGGACCCAAAAACGTGGACAAAACTATTTTACTGTCTTATGGTGCATATATTAAGTACATAACTGTAATAAGTATACCATTTTTTTTACCTATCTTATTGTGGAAAATGGCTAAGTGTGACCCGTACAGAATCTACCTTTTAGGAAAATGAGTAAAAATAAAAATTGTTATTTTCAGTATAAATTATTTAATCACATTATAAATATGCTAACATTACTCAGAGGTTGAGTCCCATCCGTCTTCATCATTAGAAATATTTGTTTCGTCCATATCTTCAGTAATTTCAACTTCTTCGTATGAGACTTCAACTTCAACCGGCTGCTGCCTCTGCTCAATTTCCATGGCTGCTGCACTAAATGGCTTTGATCTTTTTGGTGGTTTCGGCCTTATGCTGCTCATGTAAGGATCTGACGTTAAAAGCAACCTGTTTAAAACGTCTTGGTTACATTGCTGCCGAGAAAATTTTCGCGAGAAGTTTTGGCGAAATTGCCGGAAGTGTTTGTTTCTCGCCTCACCCGCTTCTTCTGTCAAGGTTCGGATAGGTAGTAGGTCATGTTGAACTACAAGGGGTCCGTGAATCAGTACTTTGTGTACCGTGGGGGTCATGGGGTGCCAGGAGTATTACTCTATACAGGGCGTCCCAAACTTATGGGACATGAAGGGGAAGTATTTTGCTGAAAGAAGACTTTATGTTACTTTTAAAAGTTAATTATTCTGCATTCATAGATTTTCTAAAAAATACTTGCTTCGTCTGTGAATCAAACCGACTTAAATGTCAAAAAAAATCATCCTACTTCTATGATGCCAATCGAAAGAATAGTTAAAAAATAATAACTTTACTTAAGTAAACATAGTATTTAAAAAAAGGAACAACATGAAATTAATCATTTTAATCAAATTAAAAATATACATGAATTCCACTGCCTGTTGATTTTCTTATCATTTTATGGTGAACACTCGATGTGATATGGATCCATTCTGTTTGCAACTCGCCCACGTTCTCGTATCGCTTTTTGTATAGCATATCTTTCACGTATCCCCAAAAGAAAAAATCTAATGGTGTAAGGTCCGGGGATCTGGCCGGCCATTTAATAGGTCCATTAGTACCAATCCATGTAGAAGGACGAATGAAAGATAGCCCGCGCGGATAGATTATGCTGTTACGCTCTGTTGTAAGTACTGAAGTGATTGTCCGTTTCACTCGGTTACGTTACGTTCGTTTATAATCGTAAAAGACTTCGTCGTTCTTCGTAAAGTCGAAGTTTGTTGCATATAGAAGTTACTAAACTTCTTAATTCCTTCTTCTACAGTCTGACACCCTGTCAAGAGGTCATCTACATAAAAATCTCTTATGACTCTATCGGCTATATCTGGTGAATCTTTACTTTCATCTTTAGAAACTTGTTGGAGACTCTTCACAGCCAGATATGGAGCCGGCGCAGTACCGAAAGTTACTCTCACTAGCTTGAACTCTGCGATTTCTGCTTCCGGATCACTTCTACACACCAGTCGCTCTAAGTTTGTGTCTTCTGGTGCAACGACCACCTGACGATACATTTTCACATCGATTTTTCAATCGACGATCAACATTATAACGAACCTGAATAGGATTGCAAGTTGCATTGCTTTTAATATGGCTTTAATATCAGATAATAATACTTAAAGAATAAAGAACCGTGCATTTCAATAACTATTGCAAACAAAACTAACCCTTGCCGGGTCGATCGACCGATCGATTTTATAGATCATTATAGGGAACTGATATACAAAGCGAACGGGGCGCGCGGCCGGGCCGCTCTTCTTGTCCGCGCGCCTTGGCCGCTGCTTCCGCGCTCTAGTCGCTCGGTTTACAATACTACATGCCACATTCATTTAGAAACCAGAAGACTATCACCATGTTAGTTACAGAAACAATGCTAATTTTAATTTTATTGTTCTTAAATAAACGAAAGTTGAAACATACAAAAAAGAAGCGTTTTCGTAAGTACCGCGTTCAACCATTTAACATAGAGAGAATTACGAATGGGTTATATAATACGCATTACAAACGCCTTCGATTTTTCCCTAAAAAGTTTGAAAAATGTTGTCGAATGTCTGTTCAAACATTTGATGAACTCCTATCCGTCGTAAAAAAAGATTTAACAAGAAACGGGAACAAGACCGGAGATGGGATGTATGCTGAAGAAAGACTTGTAATCACGTTAAGGTATGTAAAATAATAAATTTCAGTAAAGTATGTGTAAAGTAACAAGGGTTGGTAAAAAATAAAATACATATTTATTTACAAAAATCAAGTTTTTATTTGTCAAAAACAGATATATAAGATATCAGTGCTTAAGGTGTTTGCTCTCAACTGTGGAGGGAAATTCAATTTTTTTGTTTTTTTTTTATTAATTGCGGCTAAACTGTTCAAAACTAAAACACAAAACTTAAAAATTAACAGTTTAGCCGCAATTAATAAAAAACAACAAAAAAAATTGTATTTCCAGCCACAATTGAGAGCAATCACCTTAAAGATCAATCAATAAACTGTTGCCGTCTTACCACAAAAAAGTTTTTTGAGTTGTCGAATAATTTCGAGGCAATTATATTATATTTAGTTTTTAATTTTAGTAATAATAACATGTTTTTCATAACTGTAGATTTTACTGGTGGGTCGTTGACTATTTTTGCGAAAACGAAACGAAACCGTTTTTTATAATCGGTGAACCGGTTGAAAAAACGGTCGACGTTTAACTGGTTCGTTCGTAGTTCAACGAATGAACCGGTTGAATGTCGCGACAGTTTTTTCGAACGAAACGAAAATCAGTCGACGGACAACCAGTCTGGTTGTCCGTCGACTGATTTTCGTTAACTGTCTTAAGGAACTATGCGTTAAATTAAGTTCGTAGTGTGTAAAACTGAACGTAAGTAATTCATCTATCGTTGTTTTTAATCATCGTGGTTTATTTAATTTAGTATGTTTGAGTGAGCAGTTGAATATAATTAAGAATCTAGATAACAAAAAGAACTTTCACTATAACAGAAGTAATACTTTCGTGCCAAACAAAAATGCGTTGACCTCACGTGTCACGTCAATTAGACAAACTAATTATTTGACACGAAAACTAACAAACCTGTGCCCAATTAACCTGTTTTTTCGGTCAGTTTGGCTCAAGCGCTAAGCTTAGACCCGGAATGAACAAACATACATACATCTCTTACGCTCTCAAACAACTGAGCGACGGACATCTCACTCGCTCGCATACCGCGTTTTACCTCGCGCTTCGCTCGCGGCTTGTTCGTTAATTTTCGGGTGGTCTTCGTGTCGTTGTCGGTCGTGTATGTAGTTGAATCTGTCTTTGTGTTTCGTTCGTTTGCGTTGCGTTTATCGTTGACGTTGAATGAAAAAACCTGTTCGTAGAAAAAACTACTTTTGCCGTAATTAGAAAACAGTCGACACGTTGTCTGTAGAAAAACAGTTGAAAAAAACGGTTCGTCGATTCAACGCTCACTACTAGTAGATTTTGAATGATGTACATCGATACACCCAGACTAGTTGTTGATAATTTTGGCATTGCTAGTTTGGGTTTGCCCTCTATGTAAATTAAGAAAAACTTATTTGACTGTCACTCGGAGATGCAATTTTCTCGGAACTACACAACTGATTAGCCCAGTCATTACATTGGAATACAGTCGAAGGTTGTGTTTCTGCCGTAGTTGTTGGTTGTTGGTTGTTGTTGTTGTTGATGAAGTGCCAGTAATAATTGTTTGGCCCCTAGATTCTTTACTAGGTACCGTGATGACAGTACTGAAAGCACTGTGAACTTATCTAGAAGTGCTTGGAACAACAACATTTGTACTGCTTGTATTGTAACCATAGGAAGGCGATGAATTTGTATAATTACTTCTGTCTACATAAGAATTGTTTTCAATAGCAGTCATTATTTCAATTTTTGTTCTCATTTTCATGAGCGGACTAAGCTTTTTTAGACTCGGTACAAGAGATAATAAGAATAATGTGTCTTCATCACGCATATCTTCTAATTCGCGATCATTTCTCTCTTTTAGCAATTCCAATAGTTTTGTAGAACTATCTGATTGTAATGCAGTATCAACATTCTGTATATTTGATGTCCTAGTTGGTCTTTGACGAATGCGATGATAATGATCGGAGTCAGATGTGTTATTTTCGACAGAATCGACAGTAGTCGGAGTTAAATTTTCGTCCAGTTCAGTTCAGTTCAGTTCAGTTCAGTTCATTTATTAATAACATTCAGTTACATGTCAGAAGTATACAAAGTAAGGTGCTATAATAATTATTATAGAAGTATTTAAAATACAATTATTTTATACAAAATACATTAAAACAATAAAATAACATAAATTAATTACACACATTTTAAAGTCATAAATTCATTAATGTCATAGATAGATTGAGATATCAGCCATTTTTTCAATTTCCCTTTAAAAGATTGTAAGGATGAGGCGTCACTTATGTCTCTCGGTATTCTATTATATACGGCCGTACCCATTACGTGCAACAGCTTAGATGATTTTGTAAGTCGCCGAGGTACAGCTCGCAGACGATGGGCGTGCCGAGTGTGGTACCTGCTCGCATCTCCGAAACTTGCGTACTCGTCAATGTGCTCGTGCACATACACGGCAGACTGATATATGACGAGGGCAGGTAAAGTCAATATACCTAAGGACTCAAAGTAAGGTCGTGCTGACTCATCGTTAGGTACCCGCACTATCGCCCTTATGGCTCTTTTTTGGAGCCTGAAGGCACGCTCCCAGTCGGCAGCACGTCCCCAAAGCTCCACGCCATACTGAAGAACTGAATGGACGGTAGCGAAGTATATACTCCTGACCATTGCTCTGTCCAGAGTTGCAGACAGGCGCCACAAGGCATAACAGGATGGACTCATTTTAGAGCAGACACCGTCAATGTGTGCTTCCCACGTCAAGCTTCGGTCTAACGTAAAGCCCAGGAATGAAGTCTGTTTCACTTGGTCGACTACTTCACTCCCAAGATTTACACTTAAGGGCTCTGTCTGGTGGCCCGCTAAGTTGAAATGCATGAAGCTGGTCTTCCGTACGTTTAGAATAAGACCATTCAAGCAGAACCACTTTTGCAATTTCTCACCTACGCTGGTAAGTTTAGCTTGTAGATATCCCAGGTCTGGTGCTTCTACAATTGCCGCTACATCATCCGCATACATCACAATGTGTGCCTCATTAATGCAGTCAGGCAAATCATTCATTAGGAGTGAAAATAGTATATTAGAGATCGAGGATCCTTGAGCTACACCGATCGTGTTTGTCAAAGGACTCGATCTTACCTTCCCTCCACTGCCTGTGACGACTTGACTTCGCGCTGTCATAGAGCTTAACAATAGCCGCAGAGTAGGACCTGCTATGCCGTAATGTGCCAGTTTCATTGCAAGAACCTTGTGGTCGGCGACGTCAAACGCTTTTGACAAGTCACAGAAAAGTACGGCTACTTGCATCCTACGTTCCTTGGCTTGCATTACCCGGCACACCACGTCTCTCGCAACATCGGTCGTTGACCTTCCAGCTCGATAGGCATATTGTCTTTCAGAAAGAGACGCCGTATTTGTCAAGTGCGCTATTAATCTTGTACTAAGCCCGCGTTCGAAAACCTTGGCGATGGCAGGAATAATGGACACTGGTCGATAGTTGTTCACATCTGCTCTCGCACCCTTTCCTTTGTATAGAGGTGAAACTCTAACTTGCTTCAAGGCCAGTGGGTATTCACCATACAACAAGCATTTATTAAACAGAGTAGAGAGTATACAGGACATCGGTACGGCAGTTAATCTTAACAACGTTATGGATATGTCATAAATATCTTTCGTTGGCTTATTTGCCACTTCCGATGTTAAAATGTTAAAAACCTCTCCGGGCGTGAAGCGCTGAAAGCGCAGAAAGCGGTCAGCCGGCGCGCGAGCGCCTTCCAGCGCGCGGCGCGCCCCTAGCACGTCGGCTGCGGGAGCTCCACACGTCAGCGCGGCGCCCACGAAATGCTGGTTCACGGCATCGACTGCCGCAACGTCGCTTATAAATTCCGACCCATCAGATCGCCTCAGCCTTTCCAGGAAATCCACATTTTTCCCCCTTTTTTTACCTGTTTCAATTTTTACTAAATCCCACATAGTTTTAGTGATATTATTTGATTTTTTTATAATATTACAATATAGTCCACGTCTCTCTGATTTTAATATTTCGTCATACCGCAGTTGATATTCGTCAAATTTGGCTGATAAGAATTCATTGTTCGGAAACGTTAATTTAATTAATTTCATGTCACGTAATAAATATTCTAAGCTAACTATGTCATCAGATACCCATGATTTATTTTTCTTAGGAACTAAGCGCTTCAAAGGAAAACAAATGTCAATTTTACTATATAACACGTTAATTATTCTATTGGCGAGTCCATTAACAGTCAAAACATATGATTGCATAATCTCTGTCCAGTCTACACTCTCCACTGCACCAAGAAAAAGACACTGGTTCGGCCGCGAGATACACCGAGCCAATGTAATGGGCGCGGACATGTACCGTGCATTGCAATCCAGCGCAACTGTCACGGCGTAGTGGTCACTCAGACCAGTCTGCAGCTGGGACGCGGACACATTCCCCGCGCGCACGCAATCCTGGTCTACGTACACGTGATCCAAGCATGTACTAGTCGAAGCTGTTACACGAGTAGGGAAGTCGACTATATTACAACAGTTCCGATTACCCAAAATATCAAAAAGATATTTCTGGTCGCTATTAAGTGGACATAAAAGGTCAATATTAAAATCTCCCATTACCACAAATTCCTTATTTATTCGAGATTTTAGGTCATCCAAAAATATTTCAAACACCGGGAAAAATTGTAAAGGCCTTGTTACATTCGATCTGTAAATACAAACAACAATTAAGTCAAAATCTAATAACTCAATAGCTGATATCTCACATACTTGTTCAATACAAAATTCGTTAAATGTCAATTCTTTAAATCTTAAGTCATTTTTTACATAAATACATGATCCGCCGTGTTCTAATATAGGCCTACTATAGTAAGCGGCTAAAGTAAAGCCGGTAATATTTATACACTGCATTTTGTAGTCACATAACCAATGTTCCGTAATACATAATACGTCGCATTTCAAGTCCATGCTTAGTAGAACTTCAAGCTGCCGTGTTTTGTTCGGTAACGATCCGTCTCCAGTAATATTGCCAGATATAGGACGCTCTTTCATAACTGGCAGCAAAAATTGCAAAATATCAAAATACACATATTTTTGTTTCTTTTTTGCTGGATCCCCGGATTTGGATGAATTGTTTTCATTCAGACATTTTCTAAATTTATCTTTGATATTTTTCCACTTCGTTGTTAATTCTTTACCTGCAAAATAATAAATTAATAATTCATTACAGGTACTTAGCAACTGGAATGACATTTACGGATTTGGCATTCGAGTTTATGTTGGGGACTACTACAGTAAATCATATTGTGCGGAAGACGTGTCAAGTTATTTGGAATAAATTACACCAAGTAGAAATGCCCACACCTACAGAGTCGATATGGTTGCAAAAAGCTGCAGATTTTCATGCAAATGCACAGTTTCCTAACTGTATTGGTGCCATCGATGGAAAACATATCAGATTGAGAAGTCCAAGAAAAAGTGGTTCTTTATTTTACAATTACAAGAAATCCTTTTCTATTGTGTTACTGGCTGTGGCAGATGCGAATTATTGTTTCACTTCTATAGATGTTGGCGCATATGGAAGAGAAGGAGACAGTCAAATATTTAAGAGATCCAATTTTGGTAAAAGATTAGCAAACAATACGTTATGTTTACCGGATGATAAGGCACTGCCTAATGGTACAGCAGATTGTGTACCGCATGTGTTTGTGGGTGACGAGGCTTTTGGACTTCACCATAATTTAATGAGACCTTATCCAAGCTCTAACTTAAATAGAGAAAAAAAAACATTCAACTATAGACTGTCTCGTGCGAGACGATTTGTAGAATGCACTTTCGGTATATTATCAAATAAATGGCGTGTATTCGAAAATAGTATTTTAGTGGAACCCGATTTTGCTACTGATATTATAAAAGCAGCTTGTGTATTGCATAATTTCGTCAGAAAACGGGACGGCTACAAGTTTAACCATACTCTGGCACACTCAATGACGGATAGTTCATTGAGATTGGATTTAGCTAGAAATGCAGGTGCACATGCTATTCGAGATAAGTTTTCGGAATACTTTTCAAGTTTAGAGGGGAGCCTTCCATGGCAAAATAGATTTATTTGAAACATCTATAAAGTTGGGTTACCAGGAGTCATCTTTTGACATAATGATTTATCTTTCAGTTTGCACGATAGTAATAATCCTTTTTAAAAACTGGATTTTTATAAATAAATATCTTAGAAATTGCTTAAACAATATAAATAATTATCTATTACTATATAATTATTTTTTATTAATATGTACCTATTCATTGACGTGAATAGGTAAAATATAAGTTCATGCTAAGCTTTTTTTGTTTAAACAAATAAAAAAAACAAACCTTTAAGTTGTTTTTGTTCCTTAGTTAAAGACGACCAGTTTGGGATCATCTCCTCACTTATTTCACTCCAGTCATTACTCTTAATAATTTTGTTACTGTAGGACTCGTGACGAGAATCCCACGTCGATGGTCGTTTCTCAACCTCTAAAATAATTTTTTCTGTGTCGAACATTGTCACTGTACAAATACGCGCGCCCTGTCCGCTTAGTATATTTGTTAACACTGGGCTCAATACAAGCATGCGGCAGAGCGGAGAGGGAAGGGTCGCGGGCGCACGGCCGCCGCCCGTCCTCCGCGCGCCCGCCGCGCCGTCCGCGCGGAGTAAACGCTTTGTATATCAAGTCCCATGGGCGACAAACATTTTATCTCAACAGCGGCCCGGCCGCGCGCCTCGTTCGCTTTGTATATCAATTCCCTAAGATTCATATTTCGCTTAGTTATAGATTCATATTTCAAAAGGTTAAATCACTATTTTATAGTAACATTTCGAATGCAGATCATTTGTTATGCTTTTTTTAAACAGAAAACAGCTGCGGCTATTACGATAATGAGTCAAGAATAAAAAAATCGTTGAAAATTATTTCAATTTGTTTTATATAAGTGAAATCTATGGACGCTAAAATAAAATCCAGACAAAATTTTGCCATTGTTCTTTACAATCCCATGAACGTACCTACAATATCGCAAAATAATTTAATAAGCTTTTGTAGTCTTTTATCAGGACTCCCCCAGACCAGGAGCATTCGCACAGAAACTCACGTGAAATCATCGAGTCTATTAATTTATAGGCAAAGGTCAAGCCTTCAAGGTTGACCTGTTTTTGTAGTTTTGATCTCTCATTTTTTAACGAACTTTCACTTAGTTGTCAATGTCAAACTTCTTCTTGGACAGTAGTGACATTTTATTATAACGGACATTGGCTGTTGCCGGCCATATACTTTATAGTCACGGACGCCATCAAATAAAAAAAGAAGAAGAAGAAAAGTAAGAAAAAAAAACCATTTTGGCGCGTAATTTGAAATCTAGGTGGGAATTATGGATATGTGATAAAAATTTCACAGTGGGCCATTAGTTCTTCGATACATTTTTTTCTTTGGGATGTACTCGATAACACATTTCGTTCCTAAAAAATCACAATAGGCCTTAGGAGCAGGGTTGGATTAGAGCATCAGAAAATTATTGTCTATGTAAATTAAAATTATACTATTTTTTCAAAATTATACCAAGTTTCTTTATTTTACGTTTTTATTTTGGATTTTGACTATTGTTTTATTATACATAGGTACAAAAATATAAACCCACCAAGAAAATGTAGTAGGTACACAAAAAAATAAGGCGTTTCGGCTGTTTATGACTACAAATTAAAATGACTACTTATAATTATTTCCACTGCTCATAATACCCACTTTGCAAAATGCCCACTTCATAAAATTACCTCTACATAAAATGTCTACTACTAATGATTACCCATTTATAGCAATGCTCATTTTGAAAAACAACATTTTCTGAAAATGACTACTTTCTTGAAACATACACTTTAACAATTGCCCAGTTCTTATAATCACCACTTCTGGAAATGCCCAATTGTTGAATTGACTGTCTGGAAACGGTTACTTTAAAGTCAGGATTGTTTTCGAGTAAGACAGTGAACCTATAACGGCCTCTGAAGCAAAAATTTATAATTACAAGATATCGTTACCATACTTTCTCAAAGCGTTACAATGAAGATTTAAATAATCATCATCATCATCAGCCTATGTTAGTCCACTGTTGGACGTAGGCCTCCCCAAATAAAATAAATAATAATGACGATTAATCTATTTAGATAAGTTTTATTTAACAAAAAAACATTCTTAACATTATACTAAACGTAAAGTTCATTTAATAACACACACATGCGAAGTCAGTAATAACATTGAGTCAACTATTTCTTTTCCGCAACATAATGAAAAATTACTTGTTTAACAAAAAATATCGGGGTAATCTTCTCAGAATCAACTTCTTCCACGAGTGCGTTGAGAGCTCGATCCAGGCGAATATGGCGATTCCGTCTGTTCTTTTTTGGCACGCTAAAATAGGATTTTATTATTCGGTGGTCTTGATGGACCGCTTCTTTCTTTAGATTCGAGAAAAATTTGAAGAAGGGCGGGCTCTTTTTGCCGAATCTCTCATTGATACGATGATGGAAACCCTCGACAGGATTAGTCGTCCTGTGACGTTGGTACGCACAGCTTAGAATGTTGTCTTTGATAAGGGGTATCCATTGTTTATTGTAATACTCTATAAATTTGGAAACATTATCTGTGATTTTGGCTGTACTTATTATGGAGTTCCATGTTATTTCAATAAACCTTTCGGGTAACAAAGGCAGGTAAGAGGTCATTTTCATAATTTTTCGGTCTTGTTTTGATGTATTTAAGTTGAGTAATTTAGCTTTTCGCCATATGGCTTTGTTGTAATGGTAGAAGCAGCCAGAGATTTTACAATCTGGAAATACTTCCTTAATGGCGTTCATGACTGCCAATTCGAAATCACATTTGAAATTCAGCACTGTTATACACATTTTTTCTTTTATTAAACTAAAAAACCGGACATAGGTTTCTTGTTTCTTGTCCGGAAGTAGCCCAAAAATAAATGGGACAATGTTTGTGCTCTTGTCTGTCGACCCGACGTCTACATGTAGCGAATAGAGCTGGTAAAATGGATGAGGTACACAGTGGAATGTACCATCCCCAAAGAAATGAACATGATTGCCTTCCAGGTCTGCATTACTAAGATACATCCGTGCCGTTGTTGAACTAAATAAGATAATTTTATTTATAGTCCCATCTTCGCATATGACGAAATCTTTTCCCAACTTTATTGGAATATGGACATCAGCGACACTCTTATAATTTAAGCTTTTTGTTTCCAAAAACTTTTTTCGTGCTGCATACAAGCTATCATTTTTTGACGAAAAATCCGGAATATCGTCAATATCTATATGGTCGCAGTTTTTCTTCAGCTTGAAAACCTGTTTTTCGAAAATTTTTTCAACTGATCCGAAATTTCGGCAAACTTCTTATTTGCATTTGTTAATGGCAATAAACACATCGTTGTCTATTTTTTCCGGCATGCATGTATGAGGAGACGACCGAAGTATTAGAGTCCGCTCTGTATTGAGGGTGATCGAGAGCTGCAGTCACTGCGATTTACACATCTCCAACGAGACGTACCGCTTTGGTTTTGGGTACTGAAGTTGTATCGGTACTTGTCGAAAAGGACAGTATCCTTTCCTTTTTGATTCAACGCAAATATTAATTTGCTGTTCATTTCAGAGTACATAAATTATACTGACGGAATTTTATTTCAACAGCCTTCACAAGCACCTGACTTATAATGAAAACATCAAAAAGAACAACAGAGTACTCAAGAGTATTTAAAAATAGATTCTTAAGTGGCCAGCGTTATGGATAATAAATAACATACAACTTATAATAGACATAAGAGGTTGGTTGCATGCAGTGAATGCTCCTAATCAACCTATGCACCCAACTTACTGCCTAATTTATTATCAAGAAATATTTTTTCCAATAGTAGTTCATTTAAGAACTTGGTTTTTTTCAAAAGTAATAATTTGATGAAACGGTAATTTCAGTAAGTGATCAATTTAAAATTTGATCATTTAGAAAATTTGTCATTTCCAGAAATGGTGATTTTTCAAGGTAGGTAATACCAGACGAAGGTATTGTTTGAAATGGTTATGTTTAGAACGTGACATTGTAAGTAGTAGGACATAATTATAAGTGGACATTTTAATTTGTGGTCATAAACAGCCAAAACGAAATAAGGGTACCTACACAATTTTCAACTGTGAGTCGACTCAGTCAAATTGAGGCGTCGCTCTCAGCTAATTCGTCTATTGGAATTATTGGAACTTCATCCTTAGCATTGACACGACGTAACATTTCATCAGAAGGCATAAATTCTATGCAGTCGTTGGACTTGCTTTCTTTCACCGCATCGCAAGAAAGTATCAGGGAGTCAATGGAGCAAGTTGCAAGTTTATTTCGGAGCTTGGTTTTGATAAGTTAACTTTGAACTAACTTTGGACTAAGTTAGGTAAGACCAAACAATCAAGAGCAAATTTTGATATATATATTTTGAAACGGGTGGTTTTCAGAAATATCCCTCCAAGTTCTTAGTTTCGCCCAGAACATGTCTGGTCGTTTTTCCGTTTTTATATTGTCATCAAATCCTATATGTGGCAGCGCACGCCATTGATCGTTTTGTAGACTTAAGTAGGAATTTTCTGTTTCTTCAACAACAAAAAATATCAAATTCTTTTTTCTTATGATACTTTCTAAAAACTGAATCTTTTTATCTTGATTTTTAGTATTTTTTTCCATTTGTCTGGAATCGAGTATTAGGAATTTTTCATTTATATTCTTATTTATGTTCTTTGGAATGTTCTCTTTTATTTCTCTCAGTTCATTTGCTTGTTCATATAACTTAATTTGAAGTGCACGTATAAGGCCGAAAACTTTTGGTTGCAGTGATCTAATATCGGCGCAACCTTGGCAATCTTTCGTGCATAGCCATGCAACGATAAATTTCTGTCGCTTACAAAATGTAAAAAAAATTGTCATCAACAGATATTTATCGCGCGGCATCATCTGCCGAAACATTGGCATCTCCATTAGACCACCTTCCGAATATTCTTGAACTTTGGAACTTACACAGAATGACATACAAATAATCACGGCAAAATATTGATACATTACGTAGATCGTGACCTCTTCCCACAGTTCCAAATATTTTGGAATAGTGGTGCCAAGGTCAGGATCCGTATATATCTCAATATGATCCCGTGCATATTTATTGGTCTCATCTGCGATGAGAGCCATTATGTCTGCGTCCCAAAACGCAAGGAATATCTCGGCAGGATCCTATGAAATAAATGTTGGACCAGGATCGCGTCGGTACGTTTCTTTCTGGGCGGTAAAACTTGTGAAGTCATCCGACCACAGAAACTCCGTACTTACGCGATCTGGTTCCTCATTTATTTCCTCATTCATTCTCTCGTTCAAATATTCTCCTTCCTGTCCCCTATTCATCCATTCATCACCTAATTCTTCATTTGCATTCTCTCCTTCCTGTCTATCTATTATTGCTTGGCGTAAGCGGCTCATCTCCCCACGCGTCGGGATGATGTCGACGTCCGAATCGGCGTCGTCGTCACTGCCCGAATCGAAACGACGAGCTCTTACGACGCGCCGGCGACAGGAAGAGGGACGCCCAGTGCCCTGAAAAAAAGGGTCACAAGGTAAAGAGAGTCAAGAACTAATGGAATGGTTTCTCTTAAATTCTAAACTGGAGTCTAGTGTCAAATTCATGTATATTATATTTCTTTTTTACAATGTAACCACATTGCAATTGAAATAAATATATATTTATTCAACAACAAAAAAAAAAAAAAACATGAGAAGAAAATATACGCCAGATAAATTTGAAGGCGCAGGAGGCTCCTCTGGGTGAGGCATCGTAGGTTTTTAGGGCAATGAGCTAAATCACAACACCAGGTATAACAGGTTTTAATTTAATTTTCTTGCTACACAAATTATCACGAAATAATATCACTGATAGATAAACTAGACTACCCTGATCAATTCTATTTTTATAAATATATTTGGTTATTTGTTATTTGGTTATCCGGCGTTACTGGCGCGCGCCGTCAAATTCGATGTGAAATGCTTGTAAACAAATCACAAGGCTACGGGTTGATTGACTTATGGTATGGAATACAATACAAAAAAATAGACTTAGGTCTTGTCCTCATAGAACTCGAATGCGCGATGCGAGCGATGCGACTATCGCGTGTTTGCGCGACGTCAAAAACTGGGAGTCCTAATAGAACGCGAATAGGCGATTACGCGAATCTCGCTCGCGCGATTTGACGACGGGAGCGAGCGTGACCGTGGACTAGGGCAGTGGCACGGTCGATACCAACTACCATGGACGTCAGACACGCAAAATTTTTGCTGTTGTCCCGTTGCAAAAACGGTGCCCGGACCTAAAAAGTGTCCGGACCTAAAAAGTGTCCGGAACTAGGTAACCGGGGAGTATAAAAAAACACGGAATTAATGTAATTGTAATTTATTTAAATAAGGTTATAGAGAGCCAGAAGGGCTATAGAATTAATTTAAATCTAGCTCATAACTGCCGGAGGGGCTTAGAAATGGGTTCGTTAAAGTTCCTACAGACCGCTGATTCTAGGGGTTATAAAAGTCTTCTCCTTGTTTTTCCTCTTCCTCAGTACTGTCCTTTTAGTGCGCCGCGAGTGTAGCAGCGACCCGACGGCGAAGGCAGTGCTGGATGTCCAAGTAAAAGGGAGGCTTCCTCAGCACTGTCCCTTTATAGCGCCGCGAGTGTAGAAGCGACCCGACGGCGAAGGCAGTGCTGGATGTCCCAGTAAAAGGGGGGCAGCTCGTGAGAAGTCCGGCCGGAGACGAAGACTGCCCTAGGGTGGACTTTGAACCTCAACAGGGGTTTGATATCACTCACTAGTAGTATATATATAAATATTCAATTTAGAATTATGAAAATTATGCAGAAACGGCAGCGAACAAAGAGTCAAAATGGCGACCGACGCCATACAGCCGACAACGCCGACACAGCGACGACGCCAGGCGTCGCCGCTGTGTCCGTCTCGTTTTCTCCTGCGCAGTGAAAATCATGACTCGACAGCTCGCGACCATAAACCCCCGCACGGAGCGCTGTGAAGTTAGGTGCGTGTTGACGAACTTATCTATGGCCGTCAAACTCTCGATCGATCCATCGAGTCGTAAACAACGAATACTACAGATAATAAATATTATTCCTAATAAGCTATTTCAAGGTAACGAATTACGTTACATTACCCCCTCTTGTGGGCAAGGATTTTGCTCTAGAAAGGCAAAATCCGACTATTAACCACTGACACTACACATTCATTCAACCATTCATAATACCTTTCTCAATACAAACATTCTAACCTATCAAACAACACCAAGACAGTTAATAAAGTATTGGCGCAACCTTACATAAAACAGGGCATCCTTTATTAAACTAGGATGACCAATGCTAGTAGCTAAGATGTTAAATGAACGAATTAAAAGGGTAACATAAACCTAACCAAGTTCGTATTTCCTCTTTCCCAGTACTGTCCTTTTAGAGCGCCGCGAGTGTAGTAGCGACCCGACGGCGAAGGCAGTAAGTGGCATAGCAGGGCCTGATATTATGAAGGAGAATTTCTAAACGATCCGCCTCTGGTATGGGTTTAGACAAGCGTGAAAACATACCTTGCATGATAGAGAGGTATATAGTGATATTTTCACCTTCCCCTTGAGTACCAGAACGGATTTCTGAAACTAACCTATAGTCATAACCAGAGCCTTTTGGCGAGAAAAAAAAACTTAACAGGCAACATGATATAGTAGTGTAAATAAACTGTACCGTTGAATGAGTGATGCACTGAATAAAACTTAAGCTCGCCGTTCTGTTACAAAAAATGAATGAAACGTATGGTTTTTATGAAATGAAAAATGAAGTAAAATAAAAAACTTGCAAAATCAAAGAAAGGAAACTACTAATGTGTACTGCTTAATAACACAAAGAAAAAAAATTAAATTAAAAATAACAATATTCAAGAAAAATTATTAAAAATAAAAAATTAACATTAAATTTAAAACAAAACTGTGTCAGTATGTACAATACCCATACAGTTACAAAAAGATAAATCTAAGTACTTACGTACACCTTAGTAGCTTATAATTGAAAAACCTAAAAGATACGTTTTACAAAAAAAAACAACCACCAACATGCATAAACAAAAGCAAAAAAAACAAAGGAAGAACCAACTAGAATCAGCTGTATTAACCACGGATATTGGGCGCCAGTGTCCCGTAGCAAAAATTGCCCGGACCTAAAAAGTGTCCGGACCTAAAAAGTGTCCGGAACTAGGTAACCGGGGAGCATAAAAAAACACGGAATTACTGTAATTGTATTTTATTTAAATAAGTTTATAGAGAGCCAGAAGGGCTATAGAATTAATTTAAATCTAGCTCATAACTGCCGGAGGGGCTTAGAATTGGGTTCGTTAAAGTTCCTACAGACCGCTGATTCTAGTGGTTATAAAAGTCTTCTCCTTGTTTTTCCTCTTCCTCAGTACTGTCCTTTTAGTGCGCCGCGAGTGTAGCAGCGACCCGACGGCGAAGGCAGTGCTGGTATATATATGTATACTATAATGAATTGATATTAAACTACCTTATCATTGGAGTATACATATATATGCAGCCCTAACTTAAGATATTTACATCAGAGTGTAACAGATGCTACACTCAGAATATTTACAGCTTGGTTAAGGCATCCTAAATACTAAATATACAAAATGTTAGGTATGTCCAGAATATAGGCATAAGGCAGTACTAAACATTATTCCTCCTTATACCTACATATGAAGTAACCCACATTTGATGTAGTGGAGTAGGTAGATTCAGTAAAACCTACTTTTTTGAAACTGCAGGCTTCTTCAATCCCGAGGTGGTAGCCTTTTCTGTACCCACTGCATAGTCAGCCGTGTATGGCCTATCAATATCAACACCTGTGCTGGTAGTAGCAGGCTTTATTTCTGCCTGTTTCATTGCCATCATCTTAGCCCTTGCTGACACACCAGATGCCTGTATATCCTGGTATGCTGTGATCAAAGTGTCAGCATCCATACCTGCTGGAACACCTCCCAAGGCATATTTCGCAAATGCAATAAATTCAGAGTTACTGTACTCCTTTTGCTTGTGCAAATATTGTTTAACTACTTTGCTAATCATAACATTCCTTATATTTTTGTCTGTAACCCGTTTTGTTGTACAAATCATGCACACTATCGCACATGCAATGTTTGATGATGAAAGGTATTGACCACCAGCAGTAGAGCTTTCATTAATAATGACCAGCACTTGTTGTTCTTCCATATTTAAGTCCCTTGCCATCTCTGGTATTGAGTCACGTGAGAATATAGCACCACACAATGGGGACATGAGCTTTGCATTTTCCATTTTGCTATAACAAAACCTAATAGCCTTTGAAAATGTGACCATAGCAAGTAATGCTGCTTGCCTAAAAGTTAGCAGCATTTTACCACCTTCTTGGCATGTGGTGTATTTAACATCTTTGAAGGTTGTGACAATCACAACTTTTACCCTTAGTTCACCATCTTTATTATATGGGAACTTGAATCTAATGGCCTTGTCACCCTTAGCTTTCCTCTCGGTCCTAATGTACGGACCGTATTCAAACAGAATCTTTGCACAGAATTCTAGAGCTTTGCTTGGTGTTTTCTCTACCAGTTCCTGATCAAAGTCTCTACAATATTCTGTAAAAGTCACTTTGAGGGCTTCAAAGTCGAATTCATTCGACCCATAATCTGCTACAAAGTCCTCTGGTGTAATACCTAACAATGTGGCCTGCTTTTTAATCTCCACAGTGATTATGCTTGTTGGTATCACCCCAGATGCCTCGAATTCGGCCGCAGTGTTTTCATTTGATTGAAGCTTAAGGTTGGCTAGGACATCTGTTGTGGTTATATTCTCTGCCATATTCAACGATTATATGGCCTATCGCACTGTTTATAGAGTGCCTTGTGACACTATTTTCGTGTGTGTTGGGTGGTCTTATCAAGTCCGCTAACGTACACAAGTCAGTATTGGCACAACCAGCACCTATTATAGTATCTTCCTGAACCCTTATAGGCCCTGGAACTAATAAGTTGATGATCAGTTCACCGTTGTTTAGTACTGTAGGCTCTGGATAGTAAACCCCACACTCACAGAAGTCAAACCTAGCAGAGTATGCCACTTCTGGTGTTTCTTTACAAATGAAATTATCTGCAGACTCTCCTTTATTAATCAGTATATAGTATTTAATGAACATTTAATGTTATTTCCCTGCTTGCTGCTGTCAGGAAAAAACGCCCCACGTTGGGCGCCAGTGTCCCGTTGCAAAAACGGTGCCCGGACCTAAAAAGTGTCCGGACCTAAAAAGTGTCCGGAACTAGGTAACCGGGGAGTATAAAAAAACACGGAATTAATGTAATTGTAATTTATTTAAATAAGGTTATAGAGAGCCAGAAGGGCTATAGAATTAATTTAAATCTAGCTCATAACTGCCGGAGGGGCTTAGAAATGGGTTCGTTAAAGTTCCTACAGACCGCTGATTCTAGGGGTTATAAAAGTCTTCTCCTTGTTTTTCCTCTTCCTCAGTACTGTCCTTTTAGTGCGCCGCGAGTGTAGCAGCGACCCGACGGCGAAGGCAGTGCTGGATGTCCAAGTAAAAGGGAGGCTTCCTCAGCACTGTCCCTTTATAGCGCCGCGAGTGTAGAAGCGACCCGACGGCGAAGGCAGTGCTGGATGTCCCAGTAAAAGGGGGGCAGCTCGTGAGAAGTCCGGCCGGAGACGAAGACTGCCCTAGGGTGGACTTTGAACCTCAACAGGGGTTTGATATCACTCACTAGTAGTATATATATAAATATTCAATTTAGAATTATGAAAATTATGCAGAAACGGCAGCGAACAAAGAGTCAAAATGGCGACCGACGCCATACAGCCGACAACGCCGACACAGCGACGACGCCAGGCGTCGCCGCTGCGTCCGTCTCGTTTTCTCCTGCGCAGTGAAAATCATGACTCGACAGCTCGCGACCATAAACCCCCGCACGGAGCGCTGTGAAGTTAGGTGCGTGTTGACGAACTTATCTATGGCCGTCAAACTCTCGATCGATCCATCGAGTCGTAAACAACGAATACTACAGATAATAAATATTATTCCTAATAAGCTATTTCAAGGTAACGAATTACGTTACATTACCCCCTCTTGTGGGCAAGGATTTTGCTCTAGAAAGGCAAAATCCGACTATTAACCACTGACACTACACATTCATTCAACCATTCATAATACCTTTCTCAATACAAACATTCTAACCTATCAAACAACACCAAGACAGTTAATAAAGTATTGGCGCAACCTTACATAAAACAGGGCATCCTTTATTAAACTAGGATGACCAATGCTAGTAGCTAAGATGTTAAATGAACAAATTAAAAGGGTAACATAAACCTAACCAAGTTCGTATTTCCTCTTTCCCAGTACTGTCCTTTTAGAGCGCCGCGAGTGTAGTAGCGACCCGACGGCGAAGGCAGTAAGTGGCATAGCAGGGCCTGATATTATGAAGGAGAATTTCTAAACGATCCGCCTCTGGTATGGGTTTAGACAAGCGTGAAAACATACCTTGCATGATAGAGAGGTATATAGTGATATTTTCACCTTCCCCTTGAGTACCAGAACGGATTTCTGAAACTAACCTATAGTCATAACCAGAGCCTTTTGGCGAGAAAAAAAAACTTAACAGGCAACATGATATAGTAGTGTAAATAAACTGTACCGTTGAATGAGTGATGCACTGAATAAAACTTAAGCTCGCCGTTCTGTTACAAAAAATGAATGAAACGTATGGTTTTTATGAAATGAAAAATGAAGTAAAATAAAAAACTTGCAAAATCAAAGAAAGGAAACTACTAATGTGTACTGCTTAATAACACAAAGAAAAAAAATTAAATTAAAAATAACAATATTCAAGAAAAATTATTAAAAATAAAAAATTAACATTAAATTTAAAACAAAACTGTGTCAGTATGTACAATACCCATACAGTTACAAAAAGATAAATCTAAGTACTTACGTACACCTTAGTAGCTTATAATTGAAAAACCTAAAAGATACGTTTTACAAAAAAAAACAACCACCAACATGCATAAACAAAAGCAAAAAAAACAAAGGAAGAACCAACTAGAATCAGCTGTATTAACCACGGATATTGGGCGCCAGTGTCCCGTAGCAAAAATTGCCCGGACCTAAAAAGTGTCCGGACCTAAAAAGTGTCCGGAACTAGGTAACCGGGGAGCATAAAAAAACACGGAATTACTGTAATTGTATTTTATTTAAATAAGTTTATAGAGAGCCAGAAGGGCTATAGAATTAATTTAAATCTAGCTCATAACTGCCGGAGGGGCTTAGAATTGGGTTCGTTAAAGTTCCTACAGACCGCTGATTCTAGTGGTTATAAAAGTCTTCTCCTTGTTTTTCCTCTTCCTCAGTACTGTCCTTTTAGTGCGCCGCGAGTGTAGCAGCGACCCGACGGCGAAGGCAGTGCTGGTATATATATGTATACTATAATGAATTGATATTAAACTACCTTATCATTGGAGTATACATATATATGCAGCCCTAACTTAAGATATTTACATCAGAGTGTAACAGATGCTACACTCAGAATATTTACAGCTTGGTTAAGGCATCCTAAATACTAAATATACAAAATGTTAGGTATGTCCAGAATATAGGCATAAGGCAGTACTAAACATTATTCCTCCTTATACCTACATATGAAGTAACCCACATTTGATGTAGTGGAGTAGGTAGATTCAGTAAAACCTACTTTTTTGAAACTGCAGGCTTCTTCAATCCCGAGGTGGTAGCCTTTTCTGTACCCACTGCATAGTCAGCCGTGTATGGCCTATCAATATCAACACCTGTGCTGGTAGTAGCAGGCTTTATTTCTGCCTGTTTCATTGCCATCATCTTAGCCCTTGCTGACACACCAGATGCCTGTATATCCTGGTATGCTGTGATCAAAGTGTCAGCATCCATACCTGCTGGAACACCTCCCAAGGCATATTTCGCAAATGCAATAAATTCAGAGTTACTGTACTCCTTTTGCTTGTGCAAATATTGTTTAACTACTTTGCTAATCATAACATTCCTTATATTTTTGTCTGTAACCCGTTTTGTTGTACAAATCATGCACACTATCGCACATGCAATGTTTGATGATGAAAGGTATTGACCACCAGCAGTAGAGCTTTCATTAATAATGACCAGCACTTGTTGTTCTTCCATATTTAAGTCCCTTGCCATCTCTGGTATTGAGTCACGTGAGAATATAGCACCACACAATGGGGACATGAGCTTTGCATTTTCCATTTTGCTATAACAAAACCTAATAGCCTTTGAAAATGTGACCATAGCAAGTAATGCTGCTTGCCTAAAAGTTAGCAGCATTTTACCACCTTCTTGGCATGTGGTGTATTTAACATCTTTGAAGGTTGTGACAATCACAACTTTTACCCTTAGTTCACCATCTTTATTATATGGGAACTTGAATCTAATGGCCTTGTCACCCTTAGCTTTCCTCTCGGTCCTAATGTACGGACCGTATTCAAACAGAATCTTTGCACAGAATTCTAGAGCTTTGCTTGGTGTTTTCTCTACCAGTTCCTGATCAAAGTCTCTACAATATTCTGTAAAAGTCACTTTGAGGGCTTCAAAGTCGAATTCATTCGACCCATAATCTGCTACAAAGTCCTCTGGTGTAATACCTAACAATGTGGCCTGCTTTTTAATCTCCACAGTGATTATGCTTGTTGGTATCACCCCAGATGCCTCGAATTCGGCCGCAGTGTTTTCATTTGATTGAAGCTTAAGGTTGGCTAGGACATCTGTTGTGGTTATATTCTCTGCCATATTCAACGATTATATGGCCTATCGCACTGTTTATAGAGTGCCTTGTGACACTATTTTCGTGTGTGTTGGGTGGTCTTATCAAGTCCGCTAACGTACACAAGTCAGTATTGGCACAACCAGCACCTATTATAGTATCTTCCTGAACCCTTATAGGCCCTGGAACTAATAAGTTGATGATCAGTTCACCGTTGTTTAGTACTGTAGGCTCTGGATAGTAAACCCCACACTCACAGAAGTCAAACCTAGCAGAGTATGCCACTTCTGGTGTTTCTTTACAAATGAAATTATCTGCAGACTCTCCTTTATTAATCAGTATATAGTATTTAATGAACATTTAATGTTATTTCCCTGCTTGCTGCTGTCAGGAAAAAACGCCCCACGTTGGGCGCCAGTGTCCCGTTGCAAAAACGGTGCCCGGACCTAAAAAGTGTCCGGACCTAAAAAGTGTCCGGAACTAGGTAACCGGGGAGTATAAAAAAACACGGAATTAATGTAATTGTAATTTATTTAAATAAGGTTATAGAGAGCCAGAAGGGCTATAGAATTAATTTAAATCTAGCTCATAACTGCCGGAGGGGCTTAGAAATGGGTTCGTTAAAGTTCCTACAGACCGCTGATTCTAGGGGTTATAAAAGTCTTCTCCTTGTTTTTCCTCTTCCTCAGTACTGTCCTTTTAGTGCGCCGCGAGTGTAGCAGCGACCCGACGGCGAAGGCAGTGCTGGATGTCCAAGTAAAAGGGAGGCTTCCTCAGCACTGTCCCTTTATAGCGCCGCGAGTGTAGAAGCGACCCGACGGCGAAGGCAGTGCTGGATGTCCCAGTAAAAGGGGGGCAGCTCGTGAGAAGTCCGGCCGGAGACGAAGACTGCCCTAGGGTGGACTTTGAACCTCAACAGGGGTTTGATATCACTCACTAGTAGTATATATATAAATATTCAATTTAGAATTATGAAAATTATGCAGAAACGGCAGCGAACAAAGAGTCAAAATGGCGACCGACGCCATACAGCCGACAACGCCGACACAGCGACGACGCCAGGCGTCGCCGCTGCGTCCGTCTCGTTTTCTCCTGCGCAGTGAAAATCATGACTCGACAGCTCGCGACCATAAACCCCCGCACGGAGCGCTGTGAAGTTAGGTGCGTGTTGACGAACTTATCTATGGCCGTCAAACTCTCGATCGATCCATCGAGTCGTAAACAACGAATACTACAGATAATAAATATTATTCCTAATAAGCTATTTCAAGGTAACGAATTACGTTACATTACCCCCTCTTGTGGGCAAGGATTTTGCTCTAGAAAGGCAAAATCCGACTATTAACCACTGACACTACACATTCATTCAACCATTCATAATACCTTTCTCAATACAAACATTCTAACCTATCAAACAACACCAAGACAGTTAATAAAGTATTGGCGCAACCTTACATAAAACAGGGCATCCTTTATTAAACTAGGATGACCAATGCTAGTAGCTAAGATGTTAAATGAACAAATTAAAAGGGTAACATAAACCTAACCAAGTTCGTATTTCCTCTTTCCCAGTACTGTCCTTTTAGAGCGCCGCGAGTGTAGTAGCGACCCGACGGCGAAGGCAGTAAGTGGCATAGCAGGGCCTGATATTATGAAGGAGAATTTCTAAACGATCCGCCTCTGGTATGGGTTTAGACAAGCGTGAAAACATACCTTGCATGATAGAGAGGTATATAGTGATATTTTCACCTTCCCCTTGAGTACCAGAACGGATTTCTGAAACTAACCTATAGTCATAACCAGAGCCTTTTGGCGAGAAAAAAAAACTTAACAGGCAACATGATATAGTAGTGTAAATAAACTGTACCGTTGAATGAGTGATGCACTGAATAAAACTTAAGCTCGCCGTTCTGTTACAAAAAATGAATGAAACGTATGGTTTTTATGAAATGAAAAATGAAGTAAAATAAAAAACTTGCAAAATCAAAGAAAGGAAACTACTAATGTGTACTGCTTAATAACACAAAGAAAAAAAAATAAATTAAAAATAACAATATTCAAGAAAAATTATTAAAAATAAAAAATTAACATTAAATTTAAAACAAAACTGTGTCAGTATGTACAATACCCATACAGTTACAAAAAGATAAATCTAAGTACTTACGTACACCTTAGTAGCTTATAATTGAAAAACCTAAAAGATACGTTTTACAAAAAAAAACAACCACCAACATGCATAAACAAAAGCAAAAAAAACAAAGGAAGAACCAACTAGAATCAGCTGTATTAACCACGGATATTGGGCGCCAGTGTCCCGTAGCAAAAATTGCCCGGACCTAAAAAGTGTCCGGACCTAAAAAGTGTCCGGAACTAGGTAACCGGGGAGCATAAAAAAACACGGAATTACTGTAATTGTATTTTATTTAAATAAGTTTATAGAGAGCCAGAAGGGCTATAGAATTAATTTAAATCTAGCTCATAACTGCCGGAGGGGCTTAGAATTGGGTTCGTTAAAGTTCCTACAGACCGCTGATTCTAGTGGTTATAAAAGTCTTCTCCTTGTTTTTCCTCTTCCTCAGTACTGTCCTTTTAGTGCGCCGCGAGTGTAGCAGCGACCCGACGGCGAAGGCAGTGCTGGTATATATATGTATACTATAATGAATTGATATTAAACTACCTTATCATTGGAGTATACATATATATGCAGCCCTAACTTAAGATATTTACATCAGAGTGTAACAGATGCTACACTCAGAATATTTACAGCTTGGTTAAGGCATCCTAAATACTAAATATACAAAATGTTAGGTATGTCCAGAATATAGGCATAAGGCAGTACTAAACATTATTCCTCCTTATACCTACATATGAAGTAACCCACATTTGATGTAGTGGAGTAGGTAGATTCAGTAAAACCTACTTTTTTGAAACTGCAGGCTTCTTCAATCCCGAGGTGGTAGCCTTTTCTGTACCCACTGCATAGTCAGCCGTGTATGGCCTATCAATATCAACACCTGTGCTGGTAGTAGCAGGCTTTATTTCTGCCTGTTTCATTGCCATCATCTTAGCCCTTGCTGACACACCAGATGCCTGTATATCCTGGTATGCTGTGATCAAAGTGTCAGCATCCATACCTGCTGGAACACCTCCCAAGGCATATTTCGCAAATGCAATAAATTCAGAGTTACTGTACTCCTTTTGCTTGTGCAAATATTGTTTAACTACTTTGCTAATCATAACATTCCTTATATTTTTGTCTGTAACCCGTTTTGTTGTACAAATCATGCACACTATCGCACATGCAATGTTTGATGATGAAAGGTATTGACCACCAGCAGTAGAGCTTTCATTAATAATGACCAGCACTTGTTGTTCTTCCATATTTAAGTCCCTTGCCATCTCTGGTATTGAGTCACGTGAGAATATAGCACCACACAATGGGGACATGAGCTTTGCATTTTCCATTTTGCTATAACAAAACCTAATAGCCTTTGAAAATGTGACCATAGCAAGTAATGCTGCTTGCCTAAAAGTTAGCAGCATTTTACCACCTTCTTGGCATGTGGTGTATTTAACATCTTTGAAGGTTGTGACAATCACAACTTTTACCCTTAGTTCACCATCTTTATTATATGGGAACTTGAATCTAATGGCCTTGTCACCCTTAGCTTTCCTCTCGGTCCTAATGTACGGACCGTATTCAAACAGAATCTTTGCACAGAATTCTAGAGCTTTGCTTGGTGTTTTCTCTACCAGTTCCTGATCAAAGTCTCTACAATATTCTGTAAAAGTCACTTTGAGGGCTTCAAAGTCGAATTCATTCGACCCATAATCTGCTACAAAGTCCTCTGGTGTAATACCTAACAATGTGGCCTGCTTTTTAATCTCCACAGTGATTATGCTTGTTGGTATCACCCCAGATGCCTCGAATTCGGCCGCAGTGTTTTCATTTGATTGAAGCTTAAGGTTGGCTAGGACATCTGTTGTGGTTATATTCTCTGCCATATTCAACGATTATATGGCCTATCGCACTGTTTATAGAGTGCCTTGTGACACTATTTTCGTGTGTGTTGGGTGGTCTTATCAAGTCCGCTAACGTACACAAGTCAGTATTGGCACAACCAGCACCTATTATAGTATCTTCCTGAACCCTTATAGGCCCTGGAACTAATAAGTTGATGATCAGTTCACCGTTGTTTAGTACTGTAGGCTCTGGATAGTAAACCCCACACTCACAGAAGTCAAACCTAGCAGAGTATGCCACTTCTGGTGTTTCTTTACAAATGAAATTATCTGCAGACTCTCCTTTATTAATCAGTATATAGTATTTAATGAACATTTAATGTTATTTCCCTGCTTGCTGCTGTCAGGAAAAAACGCCCCACGTTGGGCGCCAGTGTCCCGTTGCAAAAACGGTGCCCGGACCTAAAAAGTGTCCGGACCTAAAAAGTGTCCGGAACTAGGTAACCGGGGAGTATAAAAAAACACGGAATTAATGTAATTGTAATTTATTTAAATAAGGTTATAGAGAGCCAGAAGGGCTATAGAATTAATTTAAATCTAGCTCATAACTGCCGGAGGGGCTTAGAAATGGGTTCGTTAAAGTTCCTACAGACCGCTGATTCTAGGGGTTATAAAAGTCTTCTCCTTGTTTTTCCTCTTCCTCAGTACTGTCCTTTTAGTGCGCCGCGAGTGTAGCAGCGACCCGACGGCGAAGGCAGTGCTGGATGTCCAAGTAAAAGGGAGGCTTCCTCAGCACTGTCCCTTTATAGCGCCGCGAGTGTAGAAGCGACCCGACGGCGAAGGCAGTGCTGGATGTCCCAGTAAAAGGGGGGCAGCTCGTGAGAAGTCCGGCCGGAGACGAAGACTGCCCTAGGGTGGACTTTGAACCTCAACAGGGGTTTGATATCACTCACTAGTAGTATATATATAAATATTCAATTTAGAATTATGAAAATTATGCAGAAACGGCAGCGAACAAAGAGTCAAAATGGCGACCGACGCCATACAGCCGACAACGTCGACACAGCGACGACGCCAGGCGTCGCCGCTGCGTCCGTCTCGTTTTCTCCTGCGCAGTGAAAATCATGACTCGACAGCTCGCGACCATAAACCCCCGCACGGAGCGCTGTGAAGTTAGGTGCGTGTTGACGAACTTATCTATGGCCGTCAAACTCTCGATCGATCCATCGAGTCGTAAACAACGAATACTACAGATAATAAATATTATTCCTAATAAGCTATTTCAAGGTAACGAATTACGTTACATTACCCCCTCTTGTGGGCAAGGATTTTGCTCTAGAAAGGCAAAATCCGACTATTAACCACTGACACTACACATTCATTCAACCATTCATAATACCTTTCTCAATACAAACATTCTAACCTATCAAACAACACCAAGACAGTTAATAAAGTATTGGCGCAACCTTACATAAAACAGGGCATCCTTTATTAAACTAGGATGACCAATGCTAGTAGCTAAGATGTTAAATGAACAAATTAAAAGGGTAACATAAACCTAACCAAGTTCGTATTTCCTCTTTCCCAGTACTGTCCTTTTAGAGCGCCGCGAGTGTAGTAGCGACCCGACGGCGAAGGCAGTAAGTGGCATAGCAGGGCCTGATATTATGAAGGAGAATTTCTAAACGATCCGCCTCTGGTATGGGTTTAGACAAGCGTGAAAACATACCTTGCATGATAGAGAGGTATATAGTGATATTTTCACCTTCCCCTTGAGTACCAGAACGGATTTCTGAAACTAACCTATAGTCATAACCAGAGCCTTTTGGCGAGAAAAAAAAACTTAACAGGCAACATGATATAGTAGTGTAAATAAACTGTACCGTTGAATGAGTGATGCACTGAATAAAACTTAAGCTCGCCGTTCTGTTACAAAAAATGAATGAAACGTATGGTTTTTATGAAATGAAAAATGAAGTAAAATAAAAAACTTGCAAAATCAAAGAAAGGAAACTACTAATGTGTACTGCTTAATAACACAAAGAAAAAAAATTAAATTAAAAATAACAATATTCAAGAAAAATTATTAAAAATAAAAAATTAACATTAAATTTAAAACAAAACTGTGTCAGTATGTACAATACCCATACAGTTACAAAAAGATAAATCTAAGTACTTACGTACACCTTAGTAGCTTATAATTGAAAAACCTAAAAGATACGTTTTACAAAAAAAAAACAACCACCAACATGCATAACCACTTGAACGTCCAGTGGTACTGTAGTGCCACAAAACTTTATGCCGACTAACGTCCATGGTACTAGAGTGCCACACGAGTTTTTGGTTTTTTTATTTCGGATTTTCTTTATTTTCTAATAAGACAAGTTGCTAGTGTCAATGTCAGATGTCATTGTCAATAATTATTCTACTAAATTCTAATTAGAAAAACTCATACCTGGCAACAAAAATTATGAAAAAAAAATTATTTTGTCAATAAAGTGAGAGAAATTTTCCGCCATTTTCCTATTTTTCGCAAGTTAATTTCTTTATGATTTACTTGTGATATCTGTATTAAAATTAAATATGTTATTGAAAAAACTAGACTCCAACCCCGTTAAAACGGTACCAAAATAATAATTAAATGTTCAGAGGAGGTATTTTAAATAAATTTATCAAAATAGGTCTCCAAATCAGTCTAAAAATGCTACCATCCTATTTTTGATAATTTTTTAGTAAATGAAGATGTAGGTACGATGATTCGTATTATTATTCAAGTTTATATAATTATAATAAAGAAAATAAATACATTTTTGGTTTTGAAATAGGTTTAGTACTTTTTATGTGATAAATAGTTTTAACGGAAAATCCGCGCAGCGTGTCACGCACCGCTCGCGTAACGCGGGCTGGGACGTTAGTCCCTAGTTACGCCGCGGGCGCTGGACGTTACAGTGGATAAACAAAAGCAAAAAAAACAAAGGAAGAACCAACTAGAATCAGCTGTATTAACCACGGATATTGGGCGCCAGTGTCCCGTAGCAAAAATTGCCCGGACCTAAAAAGTGTCCGGACCTAAAAAGTGTCCGGAACTAGGTAACCGGGGAGCATAAAAAAACACGGAATTACTGTAATTGTATTTTATTTAAATAAGTTTATAGAGAGCCAGAAGGGCTATAGAATTAATTTAAATCTAGCTCATAACTGCCGGAGGGGCTTAGAATTGGGTTCGTTAAAGTTCCTACAGACCGCTGATTCTAGTGGTTATAAAAGTCTTCTCCTTGTTTTTCCTCTTCCTCAGTACTGTCCTTTTAGTGCGCCGCGAGTGTAGCAGCGACCCGACGGCGAAGGCAGTGCTGGTATATATATGTATACTATAATGAATTGATATTAAACTACCTTATCATTGGAGTATACATATATATGCAGCCCTAACTTAAGATATTTACATCAGAGTGTAACAGATGCTACACTCAGAATATTTACAGCTTGGTTAAGGCATCCTAAATACTAAATATACAAAATGTTAGGTATGTCCAGAATATAGGCATAAGGCAGTACTAAACATTATTCCTCCTTATACCTACATATGAAGTAACCCACATTTGATGTAGTGGAGTAGGTAGATTCAGTAAAACCTACTTTTTTGAAACTGCAGGCTTCTTCAATCCCGAGGTGGTAGCCTTTTCTGTACCCACTGCATAGTCAGCCGTGTATGGCCTATCAATATCAACACCTGTGCTGGTAGTAGCAGGCTTTATTTCTGCCTGTTTCATTGCCATCATCTTAGCCCTTGCTGACACACCAGATGCCTGTATATCCTGGTATGCTGTGATCAAAGTGTCAGCATCCATACCTGCTGGAACACCTCCCAAGGCATATTTCGCAAATGCAATAAATTCAGAGTTACTGTACTCCTTTTGCTTGTGCAAATATTGTTTAACTACTTTGCTAATCATAACATTCCTTATATTTTTGTCTGTAACCCGTTTTGTTGTACAAATCATGCACACTATCGCACATGCAATGTTTGATGATGAAAGGTATTGACCACCAGCAGTAGAGCTTTCATTAATAATGACCAGCACTTGTTGTTCTTCCATATTTAAGTCCCTTGCCATCTCTGGTATTGAGTCACGTGAGAATATAGCACCACACAATGGGGACATGAGCTTTGCATTTTCCATTTTGCTATAACAAAACCTAATAGCCTTTGAAAATGTGACCATAGCAAGTAATGCTGCTTGCCTAAAAGTTAGCAGCATTTTACCACCTTCTTGGCATGTGGTGTATTTAACATCTTTGAAGGTTGTGACAATCACAACTTTTACCCTTAGTTCACCATCTTTATTATATGGGAACTTGAATCTAATGGCCTTGTCACCCTTAGCTTTCCTCTCGGTCCTAATGTACGGACCGTATTCAAACAGAATCTTTGCACAGAATTCTAGAGCTTTGCTTGGTGTTTTCTCTACCAGTTCCTGATCAAAGTCTCTACAATATTCTGTAAAAGTCACTTTGAGGGCTTCAAAGTCGAATTCATTCGACCCATAATCTGCTACAAAGTCCTCTGGTGTAATACCTAACAATGTGGCCTGCTTTTTAATCTCCACAGTGATTATGCTTGTTGGTATCACCCCAGATGCCTCGAATTCGGCCGCAGTGTTTTCATTTGATTGAAGCTTAAGGTTGGCTAGGACATCTGTTGTGGTTATATTCTCTGCCATATTCAACGATTATATGGCCTATCGCACTGTTTATAGAGTGCCTTGTGACACTATTTTCGTGTGTGTTGGGTGGTCTTATCAAGTCCGCTAACGTACACAAGTCAGTATTGGCACAACCAGCACCTATTATAGTATCTTCCTGAACCCTTATAGGCCCTGGAACTAATAAGTTGATGATCAGTTCACCGTTGTTTAGTACTGTAGGCTCTGGATAGTAAACCCCACACTCACAGAAGTCAAACCTAGCAGAGTATGCCACTTCTGGTGTTTCTTTACAAATGAAATTATCTGCAGACTCTCCTTTATTAATCAGTATATAGTATTTAATGAACATTTAATGTTATTTCCCTGCTTGCTGCTGTCAGGAAAAAACGCCCCACGTTGGGCGCCAGTGTCCCGTTGCAAAAACGGTGCCCGGACCTAAAAAGTGTCCGGACCTAAAAAGTGTCCGGAACTAGGTAACCGGGGAGTATAAAAAAACACGGAATTAATGTAATTGTAATTTATTTAAATAAGGTTATAGAGAGCCAGAAGGGCTATAGAATTAATTTAAATCTAGCTCATAACTGCCGGAGGGGCTTAGAAATGGGTTCGTTAAAGTTCCTACAGACCGCTGATTCTAGGGGTTATAAAAGTCTTCTCCTTGTTTTTCCTCTTCCTCAGTACTGTCCTTTTAGTGCGCCGCGAGTGTAGCAGCGACCCGACGGCGAAGGCAGTGCTGGATGTCCAAGTAAAAGGGAGGCTTCCTCAGCACTGTCCCTTTATAGCGCCGCGAGTGTAGAAGCGACCCGACGGCGAAGGCAGTGCTGGATGTCCCAGTAAAAGGGGGGCAGCTCGTGAGAAGTCCGGCCGGAGACGAAGACTGCCCTAGGGTGGACTTTGAACCTCAACAGGGGTTTGATATCACTCACTAGTAGTATATATATAAATATTCAATTTAGAATTATGAAAATTATGCAGAAACGGCAGCGAACAAAGAGTCAAAATGGCGACCGACGCCATACAGCCGACAACGCCGACACAGCGACGACGCCAGGCGTCGCCGCTGCGTCCGTCTCGTTTTCTCCTGCGCAGTGAAAATCATGACTCGACAGCTCGCGACCATAAACCCCCGCACGGAGCGCTGTGAAGTTAGGTGCGTGTTGACGAACTTATCTATGGCCGTCAAACTCTCGATCGATCCATCGAGTCGTAAACAACGAATACTACAGATAATAAATATTATTCCTAATAAGCTATTTCAAGGTAACGAATTACGTTACATTACCCCCTCTTGTGGGCAAGGATTTTGCTCTAGAAAGGCAAAATCCGACTATTAACCACTGACACTACACATTCATTCAACCATTCATAATACCTTTCTCAATACAAACATTCTAACCTATCAAACAACACCAAGACAGTTAATAAAGTATTGGCGCAACCTTACATAAAACAGGGCATCCTTTATTAAACTAGGATGACCAATGCTAGTAGCTAAGATGTTAAATGAACAAATTAAAAGGGTAACATAAACCTAACCAAGTTCGTATTTCCTCTTTCCCAGTACTGTCCTTTTAGAGCGCCGCGAGTGTAGTAGCGACCCGACGGCGAAGGCAGTAAGTGGCATAGCAGGGCCTGATATTATGAAGGAGAATTTCTAAACGATCCGCCTCTGGTATGGGTTTAGACAAGCGTGAAAACATACCTTGCATGATAGAGAGGTATATAGTGATATTTTCACCTTCCCCTTGAGTACCAGAACGGATTTCTGAAACTAACCTATAGTCATAACCAGAGCCTTTTGGCGAGAAAAAAAAACTTAACAGGCAACATGATATAGTAGTGTAAATAAACTGTACCGTTGAATGAGTGATGCACTGAATAAAACTTAAGCTCGCCGTTCTGTTACAAAAAATGAATGAAACGTATGGTTTTTATGAAATGAAAAATGAAGTAAAATAAAAAACTTGCAAAATCAAAGAAAGGAAACTACTAATGTGTACTGCTTAATAACACAAAGAAAAAAAATTAAATTAAAAATAACAATATTCAAGAAAAATTATTAAAAATAAAAAATTAACATTAAATTTAAAACAAAACTGTGTCAGTATGTACAATACCCATACAGTTACAAAAAGATAAATCTAAGTACTTACGTACACCTTAGTAGCTTATAATTGAAAAACCTAAAAGATACGTTTTACAAAAAAAAAACAACCACCAACATGCATAAACAAAAGCAAAAAAAACAAAGGAAGAACCAACTAGAATCAGCTGTATTAACCACGGATATTGGGCGCCAGTGTCCCGTAGCAAAAATTGCCCGGACCTAAAAAGTGTCCGGACCTAAAAAGTGTCCGGAACTAGGTAACCGGGGAGCATAAAAAAACACGGAATTACTGTAATTGTATTTTATTTAAATAAGTTTATAGAGAGCCAGAAGGGCTATAGAATTAATTTAAATCTAGCTCATAACTGCCGGAGGGGCTTAGAATTGGGTTCGTTAAAGTTCCTACAGACCGCTGATTCTAGTGGTTATAAAAGTCTTCTCCTTGTTTTTCCTCTTCCTCAGTACTGTCCTTTTAGTGCGCCGCGAGTGTAGCAGCGACCCGACGGCGAAGGCAGTGCTGGTATATATATGTATACTATAATGAATTGATATTAAACTACCTTATCATTGGAGTATACATATATATGCAGCCCTAACTTAAGATATTTACATCAGAGTGTAACAGATGCTACACTCAGAATATTTACAGCTTGGTTAAGGCATCCTAAATACTAAATATACAAAATGTTAGGTATGTCCAGAATATAGGCATAAGGCAGTACTAAACATTATTCCTCCTTATACCTACATATGAAGTAACCCACATTTGATGTAGTGGAGTAGGTAGATTCAGTAAAACCTACTTTTTTGAAACTGCAGGCTTCTTCAATCCCGAGGTGGTAGCCTTTTCTGTACCCACTGCATAGTCAGCCGTGTATGGCCTATCAATATCAACACCTGTGCTGGTAGTAGCAGGCTTTATTTCTGCCTGTTTCATTGCCATCATCTTAGCCCTTGCTGACACACCAGATGCCTGTATATCCTGGTATGCTGTGATCAAAGTGTCAGCATCCATACCTGCTGGAACACCTCCCAAGGCATATTTCGCAAATGCAATAAATTCAGAGTTACTGTACTCCTTTTGCTTGTGCAAATATTGTTTAACTACTTTGCTAATCATAACATTCCTTATATTTTTGTCTGTAACCCGTTTTGTTGTACAAATCATGCACACTATCGCACATGCAATGTTTGATGATGAAAGGTATTGACCACCAGCAGTAGAGCTTTCATTAATAATGACCAGCACTTGTTGTTCTTCCATATTTAAGTCCCTTGCCATCTCTGGTATTGAGTCACGTGAGAATATAGCACCACACAATGGGGACATGAGCTTTGCATTTTCCATTTTGCTATAACAAAACCTAATAGCCTTTGAAAATGTGACCATAGCAAGTAATGCTGCTTGCCTAAAAGTTAGCAGCATTTTACCACCTTCTTGGCATGTGGTGTATTTAACATCTTTGAAGGTTGTGACAATCACAACTTTTACCCTTAGTTCACCATCTTTATTATATGGGAACTTGAATCTAATGGCCTTGTCACCCTTAGCTTTCCTCTCGGTCCTAATGTACGGACCGTATTCAAACAGAATCTTTGCACAGAATTCTAGAGCTTTGCTTGGTGTTTTCTCTACCAGTTCCTGATCAAAGTCTCTACAATATTCTGTAAAAGTCACTTTGAGGGCTTCAAAGTCGAATTCATTCGACCCATAATCTGCTACAAAGTCCTCTGGTGTAATACCTAACAATGTGGCCTGCTTTTTAATCTCCACAGTGATTATGCTTGTTGGTATCACCCCAGATGCCTCGAATTCGGCCGCAGTGTTTTCATTTGATTGAAGCTTAAGGTTGGCTAGGACATCTGTTGTGGTTATATTCTCTGCCATATTCAACGATTATATGGCCTATCGCACTGTTTATAGAGTGCCTTGTGACACTATTTTCGTGTGTGTTGGGTGGTCTTATCAAGTCCGCTAACGTACACAAGTCAGTATTGGCACAACCAGCACCTATTATAGTATCTTCCTGAACCCTTATAGGCCCTGGAACTAATAAGTTGATGATCAGTTCACCGTTGTTTAGTACTGTAGGCTCTGGATAGTAAACCCCACACTCACAGAAGTCAAACCTAGCAGAGTATGCCACTTCTGGTGTTTCTTTACAAATGAAATTATCTGCAGACTCTCCTTTATTAATCAGTATATAGTATTTAATGAACATTTAATGTTATTTCCCTGCTTGCTGCTGTCAGGAAAAAACGCCCCACGTTGGGCGCCAGTGTCCCGTTGCAAAAACGGTGCCCGGACCTAAAAAGTGTCCGGACCTAAAAAGTGTCCGGAACTAGGTAACCGGGGAGTATAAAAAAACACGGAATTAATGTAATTGTAATTTATTTAAATAAGGTTATAGAGAGCCAGAAGGGCTATAGAATTAATTTAAATCTAGCTCATAACTGCCGGAGGGGCTTAGAAATGGGTTCGTTAAAGTTCCTACAGACCGCTGATTCTAGGGGTTATAAAAGTCTTCTCCTTGTTTTTCCTCTTCCTCAGTACTGTCCTTTTAGTGCGCCGCGAGTGTAGCAGCGACCCGACGGCGAAGGCAGTGCTGGATGTCCAAGTAAAAGGGAGGCTTCCTCAGCACTGTCCCTTTATAGCGCCGCGAGTGTAGAAGCGACCCGACGGCGAAGGCAGTGCTGGATGTCCCAGTAAAAGGGGGGCAGCTCGTGAGAAGTCCGGCCGGAGACGAAGACTGCCCTAGGGTGGACTTTGAACCTCAACAGGGGTTTGATATCACTCACTAGTAGTATATATATAAATATTCAATTTAGAATTATGAAAATTATGCAGAAACGGCAGCGAACAAAGAGTCAAAATGGCGACCGACGCCATACAGCCGACAACGCCGACACAGCGACGACGCCAGGCGTCGCCGCTGCGTCCGTCTCGTTTTCTCCTGCGCAGTGAAAATCATGACTCGACAGCTCGCGACCATAAACCCCCGCACGGAGCGCTGTGAAGTTAGGTGCGTGTTGACGAACTTATCTATGGCCGTCAAACTCTCGATCGATCCATCGAGTCGTAAACAACGAATACTACAGATAATAAATATTATTCCTAATAAGCTATTTCAAGGTAACGAATTACGTTACATTACCCCCTCTTGTGGGCAAGGATTTTGCTCTAGAAAGGCAAAATCCGACTATTAACCACTGACACTACACATTCATTCAACCATTCATAATACCTTTCTCAATACAAACATTCTAACCTATCAAACAACACCAAGACAGTTAATAAAGTATTGGCGCAACCTTACATAAAACAGGGCATCCTTTATTAAACTAGGATGACCAATGCTAGTAGCTAAGATGTTAAATGAACAAATTAAAAGGGTAACATAAACCTAACCAAGTTCGTATTTCCTCTTTCCCAGTACTGTCCTTTTAGAGCGCCGCGAGTGTAGTAGCGACCCGACGGCGAAGGCAGTAAGTGGCATAGCAGGGCCTGATATTATGAAGGAGAATTTCTAAACGATCCGCCTCTGGTATGGGTTTAGACAAGCGTGAAAACATACCTTGCATGATAGAGAGGTATATAGTGATATTTTCACCTTCCCCTTGAGTACCAGAACGGATTTCTGAAACTAACCTATAGTCATAACCAGAGCCTTTTGGCGAGAAAAAAAAACTTAACAGGCAACATGATATAGTAGTGTAAATAAACTGTACCGTTGAATGAGTGATGCACTGAATAAAACTTAAGCTCGCCGTTCTGTTACAAAAAATGAATGAAACGTATGGTTTTTATGAAATGAAAAATGAAGTAAAATAAAAAACTTGCAAAATCAAAGAAAGGAAACTACTAATGTGTACTGCTTAATAACACAAAGAAAAAAAATTAAATTAAAAATAACAATATTCAAGAAAAATTATTAAAAATAAAAAATTAACATTAAATTTAAAACAAAACTGTGTCAGTATGTACAATACCCATACAGTTACAAAAAGATAAATCTAAGTACTTACGTACACCTTAGTAGCTTATAATTGAAAAACCTAAAAGATACGTTTTACAAAAAAAAAACAACCACCAACATGCATAAACAAAAGCAAAAAAAACAAAGGAAGAACCAACTAGAATCAGCTGTATTAACCACGGATATTGGGCGCCAGTGTCCCGTAGCAAAAATTGCCCGGACCTAAAAAGTGTCCGGACCTAAAAAGTGTCCGGAACTAGGTAACCGGGGAGCATAAAAAAACACGGAATTACTGTAATTGTATTTTATTTAAATAAGTTTATAGAGAGCCAGAAGGGCTATAGAATTAATTTAAATCTAGCTCATAACTGCCGGAGGGGCTTAGAATTGGGTTCGTTAAAGTTCCTACAGACCGCTGATTCTAGTGGTTATAAAAGTCTTCTCCTTGTTTTTCCTCTTCCTCAGTACTGTCCTTTTAGTGCGCCGCGAGTGTAGCAGCGACCCGACGGCGAAGGCAGTGCTGGTATATATATGTATACTATAATGAATTGATATTAAACTACCTTATCATTGGAGTATACATATATATGCAGCCCTAACTTAAGATATTTACATCAGAGTGTAACAGATGCTACACTCAGAATATTTACAGCTTGGTTAAGGCATCCTAAATACTAAATATACAAAATGTTAGGTATGTCCAGAATATAGGCATAAGGCAGTACTAAACATTATTCCTCCTTATACCTACATATGAAGTAACCCACATTTGATGTAGTGGAGTAGGTAGATTCAGTAAAACCTACTTTTTTGAAACTGCAGGCTTCTTCAATCCCGAGGTGGTAGCCTTTTCTGTACCCACTGCATAGTCAGCCGTGTATGGCCTATCAATATCAACACCTGTGCTGGTAGTAGCAGGCTTTATTTCTGCCTGTTTCATTGCCATCATCTTAGCCCTTGCTGACACACCAGATGCCTGTATATCCTGGTATGCTGTGATCAAAGTGTCAGCATCCATACCTGCTGGAACACCTCCCAAGGCATATTTCGCAAATGCAATAAATTCAGAGTTACTGTACTCCTTTTGCTTGTGCAAATATTGTTTAACTACTTTGCTAATCATAACATTCCTTATATTTTTGTCTGTAACCCGTTTTGTTGTACAAATCATGCACACTATCGCACATGCAATGTTTGATGATGAAAGGTATTGACCACCAGCAGTAGAGCTTTCATTAATAATGACCAGCACTTGTTGTTCTTCCATATTTAAGTCCCTTGCCATCTCTGGTATTGAGTCACGTGAGAATATAGCACCACACAATGGGGACATGAGCTTTGCATTTTCCATTTTGCTATAACAAAACCTAATAGCCTTTGAAAATGTGACCATAGCAAGTAATGCTGCTTGCCTAAAAGTTAGCAGCATTTTACCACCTTCTTGGCATGTGGTGTATTTAACATCTTTGAAGGTTGTGACAATCACAACTTTTACCCTTAGTTCACCATCTTTATTATATGGGAACTTGAATCTAATGGCCTTGTCACCCTTAGCTTTCCTCTCGGTCCTAATGTACGGACCGTATTCAAACAGAATCTTTGCACAGAATTCTAGAGCTTTGCTTGGTGTTTTCTCTACCAGTTCCTGATCAAAGTCTCTACAATATTCTGTAAAAGTCACTTTGAGGGCTTCAAAGTCGAATTCATTCGACCCATAATCTGCTACAAAGTCCTCTGGTGTAATACCTAACAATGTGGCCTGCTTTTTAATCTCCACAGTGATTATGCTTGTTGGTATCACCCCAGATGCCTCGAATTCGGCCGCAGTGTTTTCATTTGATTGAAGCTTAAGGTTGGCTAGGACATCTGTTGTGGTTATATTCTCTGCCATATTCAACGATTATATGGCCTATCGCACTGTTTATAGAGTGCCTTGTGACACTATTTTCGTGTGTGTTGGGTGGTCTTATCAAGTCCGCTAACGTACACAAGTCAGTATTGGCACAACCAGCACCTATTATAGTATCTTCCTGAACCCTTATAGGCCCTGGAACTAATAAGTTGATGATCAGTTCACCGTTGTTTAGTACTGTAGGCTCTGGATAGTAAACCCCACACTCACAGAAGTCAAACCTAGCAGAGTATGCCACTTCTGGTGTTTCTTTACAAATGAAATTATCTGCAGACTCTCCTTTATTAATCAGTATATAGTATTTAATGAACATTTAATGTTATTTCCCTGCTTGCTGCTGTCAGGAAAAAACGCCCCACGTTGGGCGCCAGTGTCCCGTTGCAAAAACGGTGCCCGGACCTAAAAAGTGTCCGGACCTAAAAAGTGTCCGGAACTAGGTAACCGGGGAGTATAAAAAAACACGGAATTAATGTAATTGTAATTTATTTAAATAAGGTTATAGAGAGCCAGAAGGGCTATAGAATTAATTTAAATCTAGCTCATAACTGCCGGAGGGGCTTAGAAATGGGTTCGTTAAAGTTCCTACAGACCGCTGATTCTAGGGGTTATAAAAGTCTTCTCCTTGTTTTTCCTCTTCCTCAGTACTGTCCTTTTAGTGCGCCGCGAGTGTAGCAGCGACCCGACGGCGAAGGCAGTGCTGGATGTCCAAGTAAAAGGGAGGCTTCCTCAGCACTGTCCCTTTATAGCGCCGCGAGTGTAGAAGCGACCCGACGGCGAAGGCAGTGCTGGATGTCCCAGTAAAAGGGGGGCAGCTCGTGAGAAGTCCGGCCGGAGACGAAGACTGCCCTAGGGTGGACTTTGAACCTCAACAGGGGTTTGATATCACTCACTAGTAGTATATATATAAATATTCAATTTAGAATTATGAAAATTATGCAGAAACGGCAGCGAACAAAGAGTCAAAATGGCGACCGACGCCATACAGCCGACAACGCCGACACAGCGACGACGCCAGGCGTCGCCGCTGCGTCCGTCTCGTTTTCTCCTGCGCAGTGAAAATCATGACTCGACAGCTCGCGACCATAAACCCCCGCACGGAGCGCTGTGAAGTTAGGTGCGTGTTGACGAACTTATCTATGGCCGTCAAACTCTCGATCGATCCATCGAGTCGTAAACAACGAATACTACAGATAATAAATATTATTCCTAATAAGCTATTTCAAGGTAACGAATTACGTTACATTACCCCCTCTTGTGGGCAAGGATTTTGCTCTAGAAAGGCAAAATCCGACTATTAACCACTGACACTACACATTCATTCAACCATTCATAATACCTTTCTCAATACAAACATTCTAACCTATCAAACAACACCAAGACAGTTAATAAAGTATTGGCGCAACCTTACATAAAACAGGGCATCCTTTATTAAACTAGGATGACCAATGCTAGTAGCTAAGATGTTAAATGAACAAATTAAAAGGGTAACATAAACCTAACCAAGTTCGTATTTCCTCTTTCCCAGTACTGTCCTTTTAGAGCGCCGCGAGTGTAGTAGCGACCCGACGGCGAAGGCAGTAAGTGGCATAGCAGGGCCTGATATTATGAAGGAGAATTTCTAAACGATCCGCCTCTGGTATGGGTTTAGACAAGCGTGAAAACATACCTTGCATGATAGAGAGGTATATAGTGATATTTTCACCTTCCCCTTGAGTACCAGAACGGATTTCTGAAACTAACCTATAGTCATAACCAGAGCCTTTTGGCGAGAAAAAAAAACTTAACAGGCAACATGATATAGTAGTGTAAATAAACTGTACCGTTGAATGAGTGATGCACTGAATAAAACTTAAGCTCGCCGTTCTGTTACAAAAAATGAATGAAACGTATGGTTTTTATGAAATGAAAAATGAAGTAAAATAAAAAACTTGCAAAATCAAAGAAAGGAAACTACTAATGTGTACTGCTTAATAACACAAAGAAAAAAAATTAAATTAAAAATAACAATATTCAAGAAAAATTATTAAAAATAAAAAATTAACATTAAATTTAAAACAAAACTGTGTCAGTATGTACAATACCCATACAGTTACAAAAAGATAAATCTAAGTACTTACGTACACCTTAGTAGCTTATAATTGAAAAACCTAAAAGATACGTTTTACAAAAAAAAAACAACCACCAACATGCATAAACAAAAGCAAAAAAAACAAAGGAAGAACCAACTAGAATCAGCTGTATTAACCACGGATATTGGGCGCCAGTGTCCCGTAGCAAAAATTGCCCGGACCTAAAAAGTGTCCGGACCTAAAAAGTGTCCGGAACTAGGTAACCGGGGAGCATAAAAAAACACGGAATTACTGTAATTGTATTTTATTTAAATAAGTTTATAGAGAGCCAGAAGGGCTATAGAATTAATTTAAATCTAGCTCATAACTGCCGGAGGGGCTTAGAATTGGGTTCGTTAAAGTTCCTACAGACCGCTGATTCTAGTGGTTATAAAAGTCTTCTCCTTGTTTTTCCTCTTCCTCAGTACTGTCCTTTTAGTGCGCCGCGAGTGTAGCAGCGACCCGACGGCGAAGGCAGTGCTGGTATATATATGTATACTATAATGAATTGATATTAAACTACCTTATCATTGGAGTATACATATATATGCAGCCCTAACTTAAGATATTTACATCAGAGTGTAACAGATGCTACACTCAGAATATTTACAGCTTGGTTAAGGCATCCTAAATACTAAATATACAAAATGTTAGGTATGTCCAGAATATAGGCATAAGGCAGTACTAAACATTATTCCTCCTTATACCTACATATGAAGTAACCCACATTTGATGTAGTGGAGTAGGTAGATTCAGTAAAACCTACTTTTTTGAAACTGCAGGCTTCTTCAATCCCGAGGTGGTAGCCTTTTCTGTACCCACTGCATAGTCAGCCGTGTATGGCCTATCAATATCAACACCTGTGCTGGTAGTAGCAGGCTTTATTTCTGCCTGTTTCATTGCCATCATCTTAGCCCTTGCTGACACACCAGATGCCTGTATATCCTGGTATGCTGTGATCAAAGTGTCAGCATCCATACCTGCTGGAACACCTCCCAAGGCATATTTCGCAAATGCAATAAATTCAGAGTTACTGTACTCCTTTTGCTTGTGCAAATATTGTTTAACTACTTTGCTAATCATAACATTCCTTATATTTTTGTCTGTAACCCGTTTTGTTGTACAAATCATGCACACTATCGCACATGCAATGTTTGATGATGAAAGGTATTGACCACCAGCAGTAGAGCTTTCATTAATAATGACCAGCACTTGTTGTTCTTCCATATTTAAGTCCCTTGCCATCTCTGGTATTGAGTCACGTGAGAATATAGCACCACACAATGGGGACATGAGCTTTGCATTTTCCATTTTGCTATAACAAAACCTAATAGCCTTTGAAAATGTGACCATAGCAAGTAATGCTGCTTGCCTAAAAGTTAGCAGCATTTTACCACCTTCTTGGCATGTGGTGTATTTAACATCTTTGAAGGTTGTGACAATCACAACTTTTACCCTTAGTTCACCATCTTTATTATATGGGAACTTGAATCTAATGGCCTTGTCACCCTTAGCTTTCCTCTCGGTCCTAATGTACGGACCGTATTCAAACAGAATCTTTGCACAGAATTCTAGAGCTTTGCTTGGTGTTTTCTCTACCAGTTCCTGATCAAAGTCTCTACAATATTCTGTAAAAGTCACTTTGAGGGCTTCAAAGTCGAATTCATTCGACCCATAATCTGCTACAAAGTCCTCTGGTGTAATACCTAACAATGTGGCCTGCTTTTTAATCTCCACAGTGATTATGCTTGTTGGTATCACCCCAGATGCCTCGAATTCGGCCGCAGTGTTTTCATTTGATTGAAGCTTAAGGTTGGCTAGGACATCTGTTGTGGTTATATTCTCTGCCATATTCAACGATTATATGGCCTATCGCACTGTTTATAGAGTGCCTTGTGACACTATTTTCGTGTGTGTTGGGTGGTCTTATCAAGTCCGCTAACGTACACAAGTCAGTATTGGCACAACCAGCACCTATTATAGTATCTTCCTGAACCCTTATAGGCCCTGGAACTAATAAGTTGATGATCAGTTCACCGTTGTTTAGTACTGTAGGCTCTGGATAGTAAACCCCACACTCACAGAAGTCAAACCTAGCAGAGTATGCCACTTCTGGTGTTTCTTTACAAATGAAATTATCTGCAGACTCTCCTTTATTAATCAGTATATAGTATTTAATGAACATTTAATGTTATTTCCCTGCTTGCTGCTGTCAGGAAAAAACGCCCCACGTTGGGCGCCAGTGTCCCGTTGCAAAAACGGTGCCCGGACCTAAAAAGTGTCCGGACCTAAAAAGTGTCCGGAACTAGGTAACCGGGGAGTATAAAAAAACACGGAATTAATGTAATTGTAATTTATTTAAATAAGGTTATAGAGAGCCAGAAGGGCTATAGAATTAATTTAAATCTAGCTCATAACTGCCGGAGGGGCTTAGAAATGGGTTCGTTAAAGTTCCTACAGACCGCTGATTCTAGGGGTTATAAAAGTCTTCTCCTTGTTTTTCCTCTTCCTCAGTACTGTCCTTTTAGTGCGCCGCGAGTGTAGCAGCGACCCGACGGCGAAGGCAGTGCTGGATGTCCAAGTAAAAGGGAGGCTTCCTCAGCACTGTCCCTTTATAGCGCCGCGAGTGTAGAAGCGACCCGACGGCGAAGGCAGTGCTGGATGTCCCAGTAAAAGGGGGGCAGCTCGTGAGAAGTCCGGCCGGAGACGAAGACTGCCCTAGGGTGGACTTTGAACCTCAACAGGGGTTTGATATCACTCACTAGTAGTATATATATAAATATTCAATTTAGAATTATGAAAATTATGCAGAAACGGCAGCGAACAAAGAGTCAAAATGGCGACCGACGCCATACAGCCGACAACGCCGACACAGCGACGACGCCAGGCGTCGCCGCTGCGTCCGTCTCGTTTTCTCCTGCGCAGTGAAAATCATGACTCGACAGCTCGCGACCATAAACCCCCGCACGGAGCGCTGTGAAGTTAGGTGCGTGTTGACGAACTTATCTATGGCCGTCAAACTCTCGATCGATCCATCGAGTCGTAAATAACGAATACTACAGATAATAAATATTATTCCTAATAAGCTATTTCAAGGTAACGAATTACGTTACACTGTCGGGAAATATTTGGATGACGTTTTGTGCGGATTTAGATGGAAATGAAAAAAAAACAACGTGGGACGCAAAGTGCTTTGTTAAAAATGAGACCAATTCGTGGTGAATTTCACAATCAATATTTTGACTTACGAGAAGATGAGTCTGTCTGCATTTTATGATTATATGTCTATGTCACCAGAAGCATTTGACTACCTATGCAATATGATCAGAGACGATTGCAATCATGTTGTTACCAACTACAGAAGACCTATAAGTGTGGAGGAAAGATTGGTGCTGACGATTAGGTGAGTGTAATTTCTATAATAATTTACTAGGTACTTGTTCAAATATACAGGGTGTTAAAGTAATTGCGTGCCATAGCTTAGGGGTAGACTCAGTACCTATCGATAAAGGAACCCAAGAAAAAGAAATCCAAGAAAAAAATATTAAAATCAAAACAAAAAAAATCGAGTGTTTGTATGTGAATCAATCCTCTTTATTTGATGAAGTTCATAAAAATTGAACAGTTAACACTACATCATGCGTATAAAAGTCGCATAATGTGTTACGCTTGATGTGCTGTTGACTATGTACCCTTTCGATTTGATTGTTCTTTTTTTTTTAATTAAATCAGTCAGCCAATTTCTGCAGAACATTTGGGAACTACGCACTTTGTATAAATATTTGAGATTTCAAGTCTTTTGGATTTGAATTTCGCTGACTAATTTAATTTATTGAAGGAAAGGAAAACAAATTACGTAGGTATAAATTAAATTGAAGGTTTATTTAAGTTCAAAGTAAAAAAAACAAACAAACTGTAAAGTTAGAAATCATTTACGATAGCTCAGTATCGTACTCGTGTAGACGTAGGGGATCATTTTCGTAGTAGTTCCGCACCGACGACATTGAATGATATGACGCGTTTATCGGAGAGGGTAATATAGATTGCGATATTGGCGTAGATGATGTTGAAGAGGTAGTGAGACTAATTTCATCAGCAATAAAATTTTGAATTTTACTTTTCAGTCTTAGTTTTTGTACAGGCGTTAAATACTTGAAATATGGCGCCAATGATTTTAAGAACAACATGTCTTCATCGTCTTGTTCTTTGTTTTTCTCATTTAAAGCTTGTATTTTTTGTTTTTCCACTTCAATCATTTTTTGTTGAAAAAGCGTCAGTTCTGATTTTTTTGCCTGTCTTTGCCTTTGCCTGAACTCGCTTGCTCTAGATGAACCAGACTCGCTGTCGTCTGTCGTCGTAGGGAATCTATTTCGGGGGATCAAATTACCACTAGCTAGTAGTGGTGGGTCGTTGACTATTTTTGCGTAAACGAAACGCAACCGTTTTTTATAATCGATCAACCAGTTGAAAAAACGGTCGGCGTTTAACTGGTTCGTTCGTTCGTAGTTCAATGAATGAACCAGTTAAACGTCGCGACAGTTTTTTCAACTGGTTGTCCGTCGACTGATTTTCGTTAACTGTCGTAGAAGGAACTATGCGTTAAATTAAGTTCGTAGTTACATTGAAAAACGAACTGAACATTGTAATTCGTCTATCGTTGTTTTTAATCATCGTTGTTTCTTTAATTTAGTATTTTTGAGTGAGCAGTTGAATTGAATAGAATTAATAATCTAGAGAATAAAGTGAACTTTCACTATAACAGAAGTAATACTTTCGTGCCAAACAAAAAAGCGTTGACCATACGTGTCACGTCAATTAGACAAATTAATTATTTGAAACGAAAACAAACAAACCTATGCCCAATTAAACTGTTTTTTTGGTCAGTTTGGCTCGAGCGCTAAGGTTAGCTCCGGAATGAACAAACATATATACATCTCTTACACTCTCAAACAACTGAGCGACGGACATCTCGCTCGCGGCTTGTTCGTTAATTTTCGGGTGGTGTTCGTGTCGTTGTCGGTCGTGTATGTAGTTGAATATGTCTTTGTGTTTCGTTCGTTTGCGTTGCGTTTATCGTTGACGTTGAATGAAAAAACCTGTTCGTAGAAAAAACTACTTTTGCCGTAATAAGAAAACAGTCGACACGTTGGCTGTAGAAAAACAGTTTAAAAAAACGGTTCGTCGATTCAACGCTCACAACTACTAGCTAGAGAACTTGCGTTAACAGATTCCGAAACAGGTTCTTGATTTTCCACCACTTCTTCAATTTGATCCATTTCTGGAGTCTCAACTTGATCCATTTCTGGAGTTTCAACTTGATCTATTTCTGGAATCTCAACCGTGTCTGAATTTTGAGTTTCATTGTTATCAGATCCGGCATTTAAATCCTGAAAGTTGCTTTGGGTGTGCCTAGGTTTCACTATATCTTTTAAAAAAGATAGTTCCTTAAAATAACACCATTTGCCTATATAAGTCTCATCGCTATTAGGACTGCCTGGGTCACCCGATCGAGGACGACGTACTTTCTTGGCTTCCTTCATGAAGACGTCTCTCAAATTTTTCCACTTGTTTTTGACGTCGGCTTCTATAACAATCACAAAAATATTAATGTGATAAGAATATAAAAATAACTTTTCTCTATATAAGCAACCTAGGTTGAATACATAATATTTTTTTTTTAATATTACATTATAATAAAATAAAAATATTTCTCTTTTTACAGGTAGGTACCTAACAACAGGAACATCTTTCCGGAAATTATCAGTAACTTTCCGTATTTCAAAAACAGCCATAGCAAGCACTGTGTTGGAAGTTTGTACTGCTATTTGGAAAAGTATGCATAACAAACACATGACATTTCCCAGTACTGAAGAATTTAAAACTATAGCAGAATCTTTTTCAATGAAAAATAAATTCCCACATTGTTGTGGCAATTTGGACGGCAAACACATTCGTGTCAAAAAGCCGGCGAAGTGTGGCAGCATGTACTACAATTATAAAATGTACAACTCCATTGTACTGTAAGCTGTCACAGATTCAAAAAATAAGTTTATAATTATTGACGTAGGTGCATATGGAAAAGACAGTGATGGCGGTGTGCTCAGTAATTCAAGTTTCTATCAAAAGCTGGAAAACGGAGATATTCAACATCCTCCCGCAGAACCATTACCGAACTCTAACATTATGGCACCTTATGTGTTTTTAGGAGACGAGGCATTCCCACTAAAAACATTTATAATGCGACCTTATCCAAGAAGGCAAGCGACAAATGTCACAAAAATAAGATTCAATAAAAGATTATCTGCTACGAGAGTTGGTGTAGAATGCACATTTGGAATGATGGCCTCGAAATTTCGAATACTTTATAAACCTATAGAGACCTCGGTTGAAAACGCTATTAAAATTGTAATGTCAATTTGTCTCTTGCACAATATTTTAATAGATATGGACAAAACATATTATAGCGATCGACAACACCTTATAAATCGTCGACGGCACAACACATTGACGACATTAAACAGAACCAGGCGTAATAATAACACTTCCAGAGCTGCGATTATTGCAAGACAGAATTTTACTAATTTTTTCCCAAATTCGTCGTAAATAATGTAGTAAAGAAAATAAGTAATAAATAGAAAATATACTCCTCACTTGTTTTATTTACACTTCTCGCAACCAAACTCCACTCTCTGTCCCTCTTTAGACGGTTTTTGTAGTCATCTTTGCGTTTGTCCCAAAGAATTGGTCGATTATCAATTTAATTATCAATTTATCTTCAAATGACATTTTACACAATTCTCGCAATCAAACACGTGCGTTGCGTTGACTTCAAGTTTACAAAATGGCGGCCGGCCGGCTGGCTGGGCCGGCAAGGCGAGAGGGGCGCGGGCGCGGTACCACGCCGACGTTTTCGCACGAATTTCAATTAGGACACCTATTCAAATTCAATATGTTTGATCGCGCATTCGTACGAACTAAGTTCGCGCGAATAGAGTTTCAAACATTTGAGTCGCGCGACCGCGTCGTGCGATTGTCAGTTAGGACACCTATTAGAGTTAAATATGTTTGATCGCGCGTTCGTACGAGTATAATTCGCGCGAACTTACGATGACCGCGCATTCGCGTTCTATTAGGACAACGCCTTACACTTCCACTCGCAACATCTTTCTTTTCTTTATCTTTATCTTTATCAACAGCTCCGTCGTCAGCGCAAGTCGAAGTCGGAGTCTCGTGCAATGACTGAAAATAAAAAACAAAAATTAGGAACATGTATGCCAGCACTAATAATATAATTGAATGATTAAAAGAAAACGCCTTGTAGGCAGGCAAGATATACAACACACCAGAAAAGAGGCCAATTCTTCAAAATAGACTTATAGTTCCACCAGCTGCCGCAGTAATAAGGGCCAACGAGGGGGGCTCCCCGTTGGGCGCAAGGTCCCACTCGGCGTTGCGGTGTATGTATATGTATACACCTCACACTCGATCTCTCTCAGATTATCGCCAGACATATTGAAACTGAAAAAAAAGTTACATAATAGTCATAATAGTGTTTATTAATAACAATTGTTACATGTAATTTCTTATATACTTTATGAATTCAATTATAATACATAGGTAATATATATACATTAAATATAACAAAGGCAGAGTAAATAAATAATAACATCCTTAATATATTTGTTTTATAGAGGTCGGCTAAAATTTTTAGAAATAAATAAATTCATGTTATAAAATAATCAAAATTATAAGGTAATGGCCACAAAAAACCACACCTTTATCAAGATAACAGCGAGGCCGGGCGCATGACACACACACATTCAAGATAGAGACGTGTCTGTGTGCGACTGTGCGTGACTTTAGAGACCGCGCGCGTGCTTTAGAATCCAATATAAACAAAACTATAATATATTGGGCCAAGATGAGGATTGAAATAGATTCTACGATATTTTTTTCACTAATGTAATATTTCAACACATACCTATTAATTTTCATCAATGAATGTAAAAGAATTTGCACTTTTCTGATGCTTTATCGAAACAATGTTGTTTATACATATAACTTTTTTATATAATGCGATTTATCAAATAATAATTCATTATAAAATTGAGACCGCTCTGCCGTACAAAAATATGTAACTAATACATATTTTTGTACGGCAGAACACTTCAAAACAAACTGTATAATGTAAGAAAGGTATTAAGGAAAGTTTTCTAATAAACGTATCGTATGGGGGACTATGCCCCATGGCATAAATTGAAATTATTGGTTTTTGGTCAAAATTAAGTGCACTCTTAGTTTCAAGTCTCCTCAAATTGCCTAACGAAGTAAATTTGGAGGTTGTCTATTATCTTCTATTATAAATATTATTTGGTAACGTTTTGTCTGCTAAGGTGTGTCTGACTTTTAGCGCCTTTTCATATTTTAGCATTCCTTTTATTTTATGCACTCGTTTTGATGTTAACTAATATATATATTTTTTGCTATAATGAATAAATTGTTTATCGAATTTATTCAATTCACAGGTAACGTTAACGAAATTCTCAGTTTTTGATGATAATGTTAATAATAGATTAGGGCCAGTGCATTTTATACTTACTGATTGTATTTTTGAAGGTGCATAGTTGTTTTTGAAAGGCATGTCACAGGAAGGTAAAACGGAGCTCGTTTTCGTCCCTGGTGGAGGCCGAGGAGGCGGTCTGACTGCTGCGTGATGTGTGGAAGAAATATTTCTGGACCATGTCTTGCCTTATGAAGGTTTAATCGAGGACGGCTTTCTGTTAATGCATGACAATGCCCGGTGTCATACAGCACGAATCACTCGTCAGTTCTTGGATGAAGTTGGTATTCGGACCATGGACTGGCCAGCACTAAGTCCTGACCTCAATCCCATAGAGCATCTATAGGACAAACTTAAGCGGAGGGTACGAGCCAGATATCCGGTGCCTACAAGCATCGAAGAGCTGAAGATAGCGCTGGTAGAGGAGTGGGAAAGACTTCCTTAAGAACTGATCGAAATACTTATGAGATCGATGAGAAACCGCCTTCGAGCTGTTATCAAAGCTAGGGGAGGCAACACCAATTATTGAGACAAAATAGAAATAAATTTTGAGTATTAAACATGCATTTGCCGTTTTATTTTAATTTTGATCAACTCTATATTTACTCTAATTAACTTCATATTCATTCCATTCAAACCTGATTGATTTAAAAAGTTATGGGTAGATTTTTACAATAGTGGTATCATTTTGAAGCATAAGGATTAACCTTTTAAAAACAAACTATATGTTTTATGCACATTAAGCCATTTAAAAAATGACATACACGTTGTACATTTTGAACGGTTGAGTCGATTCAACCTGCTGCTCGCGAGTGTACTACCTAGACTTGTATGGGAAAGCGTGGAAAGTATTTTTAAAAAGATTCAAATTAATTAAATTGATTTTTAATTCAATATTTGACTTAATACAATGACGACTTAATTACGACTGAGGTACTAACTGGGAGTTCTAGCATCACAGGATCTTCCTATGAAACCGTCTAGACCTTAGCTGGCATTCTGATTCCCGAGAAACGTGCGTGGGCGATTGTCACCAAACGAGCGATGCATGATCTTTAAGCAATGCTAAATACGGATCCAGATGCCATAACTCCTCCCTCCTGTAGTTCGAGATTATCCTGGGGATTATCTCGAGTTTCCCTCGTCTTACAAAAGTTTTCCTTAATTCTATTTTTAAAAACTAACAATAAAAGACAAACAATTAAAATAACGCTCAACACTGCGTTTCCTATACTAGCACTCTTATATTCTAAAATACTATCTCTACTTTCACTATCACTAAACTTAAACTTTTCACTTTCACCTGTCTGCAATAAAAAATTAAGGAATTGAAGATCTGTAAGATCAATCCCATTTAGGTTTACAGGATTTTTCTGAGTGTTATTCGGACTGGATGATATCCTCGGTAAGCTGATGATGGGCACCTTTGTGAAAACTACTTCCTTTCCGTGAGTTAAATGTCTTTTCAGGTTCAAGTTTGTCATCTTAATTTCACAATCGTCGTCTAATGTTAAGAGGTACGTTCCACAGATATTTTCCTGGGTTATCTCGTTCTCGCAGTATTTAGTAAATGAGGTCTCAGTTTTGGTGTAGATAATCCACCGATTATCTTGGACAGTGTAAGCCTTGATCCCGCTGATGGTGATTGGAACAGCCTGACAACTCGAGATGTTGGTCGAGAATGTCATAAGGTCGGTGATGCATTTGTCCTCGGCCAGTAGCAGCGCGTCGCTCTCAAAGCACAGGAAACGACCTTCATCTATTTCTCGGCATGCCTGGGAGAGCGGCTTTGCTTTCAACCCTTTCATTAGGATGTAAGGATATTTGGGTAATATAAGGACTGTCTGATGGGTAACTCTATTATCGACGGGCAAAGGAATTAATTTAAAGTAATTAAATTCATCTGTCTCTATAAGCGGTATTTGCATAATTAATTTTATCTGATTTTGTTTTATATATGCTTTAATCTCTATACACTGTTCTAATTTAACAATATTTTCGGGTTTTACTGGATATACTAACTTATTTGACCTTTCTATTTCCTTTAACAATTTAAAAATTTCTTCAGTATCCAAAAAGGATTGATGTAATAACTTATTTCTAGCGAAAGAGATAGCCGTTTCAATTTCATTCAAACGAATGTACAGAGTTTGGAAGTTATGTAAGAAGACGTTGTATATATGTATAATTTTGTTACTTATCTGATTTATCTTTGAACTATTTGAATCGTGATTTAGATTTTGAACAATAGCTTCAATTTGAATGAAATTGGTTTTGGTAGAGTTAGCTATCTTTGTCAATTTACCCACCATTTCGGAGACTACTGTCATTTTTCTATCAACCGCATCTTGCTTTGATTTAATCTCATGAATAAGTTTGTCATACAATACAGCGTCATCATTATCCAGGTTACCAGTAATCGTCTTGATAAAAGTACCAAGAGGGTTAATGAGACCGCGTTTAACTCTAACCGATGGAATTAATTGTTCAAACTTTTTCAAAGTTATGTTCATGAGAAAATCAGTTTCTAGCTCAACTTGGGTAAAATCATAATCAAAAGATTTGACCTCATAGCATTCCTGCACTTGTCTTTTAAGGCTTACATAACTACCAATGTTTAAATTCAATTGTTCATAAATGTGTTTTAAATCTAATATTTTTATGACAGTCCATACGTCATTGCTAATAACAGCTTGACCTTGTTTGACGGGTAACAGGCCCGGGTTGTTGTCAATCCGCTGCAGATGAAGGGCCTGGCTGCGGGTCGCTAGGACCACCAGGAGAGCCAACCTGTGGAGGGCGCCTTATGTCTTTAATGGGAACTTTAGTTTGCCGGTTCAGGGTTGTAACTGGTACAATATTTCGTTGAATGGCCCCAACGACTTGAGCTTTTTGATATCGAGGTTTATCTTTACTACGCCTTGTATTCACCCCTTTTATAAATACTGTGTCACCCACGTCTATGTTAAATTCCTTTTCTCCTCCCCGTTTCTCTATAGCAGTTGTTTTTTTATCAATAATTTTATCAGTTAGATATTCATACAAATACTTAGTGCGCTTAGCGTGTTCTTTTACCAATTGCTGTGTAAAATGTTTATTAAAATCTATATAAAAGGCGTTATTAGATTCAGTATGACCGAAAACCACCTCAAACGGTGTTAGACCAGTGGTAGAGTGGATAGAGTGGTTATATGACATTATTGCATATGCCATAACAGAGGCCGCGTCTGTTATCTTTTGCTCATACTTTGCTATGCGGTAAATTTCAATAAGGGTTGAATGAAATCTCTCTACTATCCCCATAGAGTTGGGATTGTGGGGAGTACCGATATGAAGATCTATTTTATAGAATGCCATCATTTCTTTCATTAATAAATTATTAAATTCTGTTCCGGGGTCCGAACTTATTCTACAAGGTGTTCCATATAAGGAGAAGTATTTAATGAGTGCTCTTATTACTTCGGGGGTGGATTTGTTGTTAATTTCTAATGCTTGACCAAGTTTGCTGAAGGCATCTACTATGGTTAGGTACTGTTTTCCATCTATTGAAAACGTATCAATGAATAACTCTTGAAAAGGTTTAGTTTGTGTTTGTGATAATTGCAATTCTGGTTTAATAGGTTTCCGATCGTATTTCATTTTCTTACAAAGTTCACAGGCATTGATGATGCTAGCTACTGTTTCTTCCATGTTGTTCCAATAGAAAGCTCGTCTAAGATGTACGTCTCTTTAATCCCCCTATGACTGTTTTTGCCCTGATGATATTTAAGTACGACAGTTCGTTGCTCTTCTTCGGTATCTACATAAATTACTCTCTTTGTGCACTCATAAAATTTAACCGCGCCCTTTTGAAAAAGTGATAGTGTGACTTCCGAAAACTGTTTGCGGTGTATTGGGTGTTCAAAATAAAAGAAATATTTTATTTTGGGACGAATATAACTTTTAAGAAATCGTTTAATTAAATCCGGATTATCTGTTGGTAAGTGAATTTCTAAAACCTTTTGTTTCTGTCTAGATAAATCTTTAACCGATAACTCGTTTCTGTTCCAGGTATGAACCAGGATCTGATTTGGTTTTGTGTCAATGGCTTCTTGGAGAATGAGAATACCATCAGTGTCTAAATCAAGTGCTGAGTGTATCGTACTTAAACATTCTGAACGACCTTCGGAGGCAGTGGCAGTGCTACTACCCAAGGATGGAATCGAATAAGGAGACCGCCTACCGCAAATCCTTATTGAATTTTTACTTTTCTCCGATCCAGATGATATCGTTATCGGGGATGGTGTTCTTTGACGAGGGCTATTACTTCCGGTTTTATGGTCTTTACTTAACCGAATGATTTCATTAGTTAAATCTTCTATATGATGTTGAAGTTTTTGTTCTTTACTGTCTACATTTACTTTCATCGAATCATCATCATTTTCACCTAAAACGTGTAACCGAATTCGAGATAGAGCGTCTGCATTTAGATTTGTCTTACCTTCTTTATGTTGTATTTCGTAATCAAATTCCGATAATCTTAGTTTCCATCGCGTTAATTTACTGTTAGGTTCTTTTAATGATTTGAGCCAGGTAAGGGGTCTGTGATCGGTGAAAATTGTGAATTTTCGTCCATACAAATAAGGCCGAAAATGTTTCACAGCCCACACTATTGCTAAGAGTTCCTTTTCGATAGTACTGTATCTCGTTTCGGCGTCATTTAATGTCCTACTCGCGTAGGCTATTGGTTTGTCGTTTCCTTTGGGTCCTTGTGACAAGACAGCTCCTACTGCGAAGTTAGATGCATCTGTCGTAAGGACAAATGGTTTTGTAAAGTCTGGGAATTGTAAAAGCGGGGCATTTGTTAAAAGCTCTTTACATCTTTCAAAAGCGTCAATGTATTCCCTTTTTGTGTAGTCAATTTTATTTCTTTTTTTTAAACAAGATGTTAGTGGTTGAGTAATCTTGGCAAAATCCTGAATAAATTTACGATAATATCCTACTAGACCTAGAAAGCTTTTTATTTCTGTAGCTGTTTTGGGCAAAGGAAATGACATAACGGCTTTAATTTTGTCATCATTAGGTAAGAGGCCATCCTTGGTGATGGTGTGGCCTAAGTAAAGGACCTCTTTCCTAAGGAATTGGCACTTGTCAAGAGTAACCTTGAGATTAGTGTCTCTAAGCCTCTGAAATATTTTACGAAGCTTTTCTACGTGCTCTTGTAAACTAGATGAATATACTATGATATCATCAAGATATACTAAACAGTGGATACCCTGAAGACCTCGTAATATATTATCCATCGCGCGTTGAAACGTCGCTGGGGCCGTTTTTAAACCAAAGGGGAGTCTTTTAAATTCAAAATGGCCCTCTTGCGTTGAAAAAGCTGTCTTTGCTCTGTCAGCCTCATCCACTTCAATTTGATGGTACCCACTAGCAAGGTCTAATGTGCTAAAGTATTGAGCTTTACCTATTTTATCGAGAAGATCAGTTATATTAGGCAGGGGGTACTTATCGTCGACTGTGATCTCATTTAAACGACGATAATCAATAACCATTCTATATTTTCTTTCTCCAGATCCGTCTAATTTCTTCGGAACTAGATGAACCGGGGCGCTCCATGGGGAGTGCGAATCGACAATTACATTGTCGGCTAATAATTTATCAACTTGTTTGTTAATTTCCTGATTAAGAATAGGTGGATGTCGATATGGTCGAATATAAATTGGATCTTCGTTGGTTGTCCTGATTTTATGCGTCACTTGATTAGTGAAGGACAATGGTATTTTGTCGCTATAAAATATGTCGCGATATTCGTTGCATAATTTATAAATGTTATCGTGTTCTTCCTTATTCATGTGATCTAATCGTAACTTGCCTAAGTTCTCTTTCAGAATTTCGTCAATCATGCATTCATCTTTCGTGACATTGATCTCGCATTCTTGATTTTCATAAATTGTAACTTCGATGGGTTTTTTAAAGCGGAGTTTAAAGTTCTTATTTGTTAAATTTTGAATGACTGTATCCGCAAAATAGTTCTCACACCTAACTAGAGCGCTAGGCATGCGAACGCCTTCATGAAGTTGAACGAACTCCAAAATTGCATCACCGTTTTTCAGATTTGTGGGAACTTTTATTCTAGTCTCAGTGCGTGGCGGTATATTGATTTCATATGGAGGGTTATAAATGATTGGAATTGCCGCATTATGTGTTACTAACATTTGATTGCACATATCAATGTTAGCTCCTAACTTTTTCAGGAGGTCAGATCCTATCAGGCCGTCATATCGTCCGTCAACATCATAAATGTGAAATTTATGATAAAGCGTACTCCTAAATGTCTTTAAGAGAGGTATGTATATGATCTCATTGTGCATACTTTGAGCATGCGTACTGACCACGGTAAACGGTTCATAGAATCTAAAATCTTTGAAAAATTCATAAGCTTTAGCAGGACTTATAAAGGACCTACTACTTCCAGTGTCAATTAAAAATTTCGAACCTATTTCAGGGATATCGATATGTGGTAATTTTAAGATAGTATCACAATAATTTAGATTTATTATTTCACCATATCCTCCGAGGCCGGTTCCTGAAAATTTTCAGGAGTCTGTGAGTCCAAACCATCGCAAGCTACATCGTTTCTATCTGAATAGTATGTGTTTTCAGGAACAACGGGATTATTCGCTTCCATGGAATTATAATCACCTGCAGGGTACTCTGCACAATCATACATCTCATTCACATTTAATTCATAACAATCATCATTCACAAACCTATTACCATCCATAAAATATAGGTCGTTAGTAGTCATATTTTGTCTAATCGGGGCGGTGCGCATCGAAACATCCGTATCTTGGAACCTAGGAGCTTGTACTTGTTGGGGTGCACTAAACCTATTTTGGTTTTGTTGAGGAATACCAAATTTGTAACCACCGTATTGGAAGGGTGCACGTTGCTGAAGGCCTAAGTTGCGTTGTGGTAACTGCTGTGGTACCCCAAAGCGAAAGCCTTGAGTAGGGGGTGCAAATCGCATTTGTGGAACGAAATTTGGCCTAAACCCACCCTGTGTTTGAGGAACGCCGAATCTAAAGTTGTTTTGAGGGGTCCCAAATCTAAAATTATTTTGTTGATTACTGAATCTAAATCCTTGACCCTGTCCTGCGACATTTGTCTGAGCTGGTACACTTTTTGGTAAGTTATGTGAAATTTGTGCGTTTGGCAAATGTGTTCCTGTTTGTTTTAATAATTTTGTTTTTGCATCGTACTGGAATTTGAAGTTTACTTCCTCCGTTACAATGCTTAAGGCATTTTCTAAGGACGAACAACCCTTTAACCTTACAATGCGTATCATGTCCTCTGGTAGGTTAAATAAAAATGTATTTAATGCTGTATTATTATAGACAATCATTTTTGCAGCTTTAATGCCCTCATCGGTGAGTCTATTCACTTTTGCGAATAAAGAACTACGCACATTTTGGATTCTATGACAAAACTGTATATATGTTTCACCTTGCTTCATTTTTAATTGTTCAAGTTCAATTGCTATACATTCCTCTGAGCGAGGATCACCGAAATGTTGGGTAAGTAATTCTTTAAGAACATAATACGAATTAACATTTGGATTGTCGCTAAGTAGAGTCGCAGCTCTACCTGTGAGTCTGCTCGACACAGCATGAAACAAGTACAAATCTTGTTCTTGATTTCCCTCAATAGCAGCACCGTTTATTACATAATCACATTTTGAGAGGAAAAGGTTTAAATGATTTTCCTCTCCGTCATATTTCGGGATAAGGGACAAAGTGTCCTTTGGTACAGGCTTAGAACAAGCCATTTTATCTACAATTAAATACTCTAAAAATTACTAAAGCTATGCCGTAACTTATATCTTTGATTAGATATATGAAAACACAAAATAAAATTCCACCAAAATAAAATTCTTATAAAATAAAATTCAAAAATCTTAAAATAACACTTAAATAAAATAACACTGATTAACCGATTCTGTGTAAATCAGTAGGCCTATTTTGGGGCGGAATAAAATAAGTATTAAAAACTACACAAATTAATCGCGAGAATAATCGAATGCCGATTTCTAGTGCAAACAAAATCAGATAAACGCAATTAATAAGCCCGACGATTAGAGTTCGGGAAATGCTGGAAAAGGCACAGGAATAACACAGGAAGTGAAAAGGTTTACTCACAAACTGCTCGTCCACATGTCCTCCAGGAGCCGAACTAAGGTCACAATCACACGCGATCACCGGGAGTCGAATTTATTTGGTTCTTGGTTTCCACGACCGCGTAGAGACGGTTCCGAAATTTCGCGACTTCACTCGACCGATTTTGGGGTTTTGTTGGTCGCGGATTCACGGGAAATGCGAGGAAAATCCGATAGGCTGCGCCAGACTTGTATGAGAAAGCGTGGAAAGTATTTTTAAAAAGATTCAAATTAATTAAATTGATTTTTAATTCAATATTTGACTTAATACAATGACGACTTAATTACGACTGAGGTACTAACTGGGAGTTCTAGCATCACAGGATCTTCCTATGAAACCGTCTAGACCTTAGCTGGCATTCTGATTCCCGAGAAACGTGCGTGGGCGATTGTCACCAAACGAGCGATGCATGATCTTTAAGCAATGCTAAATACGGATCCAGATGCCATAACTACCTAAACACACCTAAATGCAAAAAAAATATAAGTCACCGGTAAAAAGCTAAAACGTGAAATAAATAAATATATATTGACCTACAATTTTATAAACGTGTTGCAAGAATACTATTAAATCATGTTCCATTTTTGCAATTACTGTTGAATAACTGGTTGTTATTTTGGATTTCTCAGAAATAAGTGACTTTTTTTTCCTGCCATCCCTAAAAACCACATCTTTATTTTCCTTTACCCACTGAAAATACATCAAATTGCTATGTACAGAGTCTACTATATTCCAGATTATTTGATCTACAGGTGTCGCACAGTCTTTGAAGGCAATCTACATTTCTGGAATTACAACATAATTTAGAGAGAGAGCACCTGCTCATAGTTCTTCTCCTTTATAATTGATGCTCTATGTAACGCAGATATTAACAGCTCCATGTTAACGTGAAGAGAACATTGACATGTTTCTCTATTGGTTTGTCTTGGGAAAAGTACCCAAAAGGGCCGAAGCTTACAAAAATATGAGTAACTGATTCCGCAATTATTAACTGTACGATATTTACTATATAGTTCGTTTAAGGGCAGGCATAAATACCTTTTCTGTTTGCGGACTGTGTTTCGTGTAATAAATTCTGTTTTACCGGCGCACATGACACTATTTTCGTCATCTATGTAGAAGTTTTGTGAGATTCCTTTTCCTTATATGAACTGCTATCATCATTTTCTATGTTGGAATGTTCATTTCGTACCTCAGATATTTTTTGTTTAAGTCTATGTATGAGCCTTCGTTGCGTTTGATATCGTTTTTTGTAAGCTGCTATAGTTCGCAGTTTTTTTAATTCAGTGTAACGGATTCTTCTGATTTCTGCTTTCATCTGTGGAGTATGGCAATACAACGGATCTTCCATTTGAACAGCACTGGAGCTGCACGGGTCTTCAGTAATTTGTATATTGATTGGTTCAAATACAGGGTCGTTTTGCTCGTTTTTCTGGGCTGATTCTCTTTTTCTTTGGCGGTATCTATGAATAATATGAAAATTAGGTAAACACAAGGTAGGTTCATGTGAACAGCGTTAAACATGCCTAGCAGCCATCAATCCATGCTCAAGGTAACGCAAAGGTATATTATATACCTGTATTATCCCTTCCCTATAATATTATAAATGAGAATGTAAGCTTGTTTGTTAAGCTTTCACGCGTAAAATACTTGACCGATTTGAATGAAATTTGGTACACAGAATCTCTAGAGCCTCAGAAAGGACATAGGCTACTTTAAACTGCGGGAAAGTGTACATTCCGCGGGCAAATTAATTAAAACGCGGGTAACACCGCGGGGCACTACTAGTATTATATAAGGATAATTATCTCAGAAATAAAAAAAACATTTTAGGTGAGTTGTTGCTGAACATGCCAAAGCGCAAACCAAAAATAGAAAGAGTAAAAAGATTATTAGATCAGTTTAAGACACAAGGAAACATGAAAAACAAAATATAATATGCGAAAATACTCATAATAGAAATAATTATTTCTAAATTTTCTAATTTAAAAAGAAAAAGAATATTATTTGCATGTCACATGTAAGCGTGTAAGCATGAAATTAAGTACTTTAATTATTTTACTTTCACTTTAAATCAGAGGTTCAAAAGGATATCATATCAACTGAACCAAACTTTTGAAAATGAAAAACATGAATAATAAATAAAGACCAAACAAAATTATTCTAATTTAGTCAGACGAGCACCAGATGTAAACTCAAGCCAATATAATATTAATTAATATACACACATTAACGAATACCAAAATATTACAAGAATAAAATGCTTAAACAGAGAACGTATAAATTGTAATATTGTTAATAATTGATGTTTTCTAGTGTATTCAAACTCAAACTAATCAAACTAACATCTAACCTATCTTATTTTACCTTTTAGAATTTTCTTTCCATCTTTTTCTTTGTTCCCTTTGGGCTCGTTGTGATTTTTCTGTGTTTTCTGCTTTTTTCTTTTGGTAACGTTCTCTGTTTTTTTGTTGATTTATTGCTAATAATTCTAAGTCGTTTTTTTTTCGGCATAACGTCGTCGTTTACACATATTTTGATCAAATCTTCTTTTTAATAAACATTCTTTACATTTTTTATTTTTTGGTGGCATTTGTAATGGATATAGGTACGAATTATAATCTGTAAAAATAAAATAATTCGTCCTGAAGAATGTATCTACGATGCAAGTACTTCTACAATACAACACAAGTATATAGATTATAATTTTAATCACTAAAAATACATGAAATATTATGAATACCTTTCACACAAAAATCGTTTTCTATTATTTCTTCACCATGATTAAATTTAAGAAGGCCTTGTTTATTTACAGTTTCTTTTAAAATTTTAATCGCTAATCATCAATTTCACAATATAAATTAAAAAATATCGTTGCATTCTTTATAAAATATCTTGGGAGCGTCAACCAATGATCAACAATGATGGTTCCACCGTCGTTGACGTACTCATACATAATGTTTATATCTTCAGAATTGCAACTTTCAATATTCATGAAAACTGTATAATTCAGATTCATATTTTCAGAATCATATTTAGAAATATTTTTAAATTTCGGGTATCTTCACATAGTGCTTTACACATGCATCCTTGATATGTAGCAAACATTACTTTAAAATTTTCTAATATATTTAAAAACTTCTCACTGTTCTCATTGTTTCTATTTGTATCGATTAACAGCACGTAATATGTCAATTGCATTTTAAACTTGTCTTAGATCCAGATTATATCTAAAACAAAACACAATTAAACTTTATATTCAGACAATAAATCATTTTGGCAACGTTCGTCATTCATCTCTTCCGCTTAACGTCATTTTGCCAACACGTGTCATTGCTATCTTCCGTGAAGATGCACTTAATGACGGTGCCTATAACGACAAATTTATATTTTAGAAAATTGTTTGTTTCACAACCCCTTTCTCATGGGATAATAAAGACAACTCAACAAGCATTATTTTTTAAGTTATAGTTAAAAATGGTAATGACGACTGCCGTGACAAAGTTAGGAGAATCAAATTCAAACTTACCGTATGCGAAATGTGTGCGCGTCCAACCACTTTGAAGTGCATCGGCAAACTGAATGTCGGGGGGAGTGTCCAGTATTGCCATGCAATACTTCATAACGCATTCCGTTTTTTTATCGTGCGACAAAATAGCACGGTTGGCATTAATGACGATATTTTTTTGAACATTGTTTGATGCCGATTTTTATTAACTTCTAGTAAAATAATTTAAGCATTTATTTAAGGAACGTATTGTTAAAACATTAAAGAACAATATTTGCGAGCATCATTTGAGAAGATCCTAGTATTAAAACAACTGTACAACGAAATAGCATAAAATGCTCCTTTGTGACATCATAGGTAATGACGTTTTTATAACAAAAATCGGTATAACTTTTTTTTTGCCACTCAATCTAAAAACGGTCTTGATTGCTTTTTCCTTATTTATATAGCTTACAAAATCTAGAAAATAAAATAACAAATACTATAATGTTCGGAAGTTTATTAAAATTACAGAAAATTTTTGTTTAAATATTATAGAAAAATAAACTGCTTCATGTCTTTGTTTATCAATACAAATTGCTATAAGTTATTAGATAAATAAAACAATTATTTAGATACAAAAAAAATATTATTTTACTTATTCCAGAATAATTTGCTCATGATTTTCATAAATTTTTGCTGTCATCCTTGAAGTCATTTCCTTAGTTGGATTAAAATCCACGCAATTTTCAGAAGTCCGCCGAATGGCTTGCTGTGCTAGCATGTTGCCTTTGATGGTACTTGTGATTAAACAGTTTCTCTGCTTTGTTTTTATATTAATTTATTTCGCTGAACTTTCGTTCGCACTCAGCGTTCGAGTGAGGCAACGATAAAACTTGGAGCATAAAACGAGACAGAAAATCCAATGTTCCTTTGTAAGACAAAGACGGACGACTACTATTGCTAGTTGCGTAACAGAGTAGGTACTCCACGATAGTTCCGATTTGCCAGGGAATTCCCCGCAACTTTATTACAAACCTACTGTACATTGTCTATGGATAAAGGTTAGTGGGTGTAGGTAGATTAGCTGCGTTTCGTTTAACGTATTAGAATTGATAAAGCTATATTAATATTAAACACAGTATATTCCATACACTGTATTTTATCATTACAGTATACAGTAGAAAAGTCTAAAATACAGTAAATCTACTGTAATTACAGTGAATTTGGAAGTACCACTGAAAATCAGCGCTGTCGCTACTCCCTGAGCAACTTCAGCACATGCTGAGTGGCAACCATTTTGTTTCTATAGTGTTTTATTATTTTTAACTAAAATTATGTATGTTTGTTATATGTTGGAGAAACAAATAAAGATTTTCTATTCTATTCTATTCTATTCTAAATAGGTTCCGTAAATCTTAAGAATTATATTCTTATCCACTATACGGTAGTTCATCGTAGAATGTATGGCACGTTTGCGGTTTGACGCTTTTCAGGTCTTGCAAGTCCTGGCCCTTACGCCCGCTAATCGGTATTTTAGCCTTATTCAATTTCGCCAGTTGGTTTATTGGTTTGATGATATACAGTGGTGTAGGATGTTGTGGTGGAGGTATGGTAACTAACACTATGACAGGTGAATTTTATATATAAGAAAAACCGGACTACATAGTGAAACAACGTGCTTTAAAAAAAATTGCATTTATTCTAGCTTTTTGATGGTCAGAACAGTTCATTAGTTGCTTATACTTATGATCTATACCATAAATAAGGCTTAAAGTTACCATAAATATGTTGACTTAGTATGTATTACACTTATAACAATCAAAATTTATCTATACTATAATATCTTAACTACGGGTACCTTTTACAAGCAGCTACTTAATAAATATGTATATATCAGATGTTGTTATCTGATCGCGCTTATTCAAGAACTATTTAAATATACACGATAAGAGCAGTTTTTATGTCTTCTATTGACGCTGGAGCTGGAGATCTTCCTCGTAACCACCTTTTCAGCTCGTCCCACAGGTGTTCGATAGGGTTCATGTCAGGGCTGACGGCTGGCCAGTCAATTGTGGGAATCCCAAGTTCTTGTCGACACGACAATGCCCGCTGCCACAGCGGGCATTGTCGTGCATTAGCAGGAAATTTTCGCCATTAAACCCGGCGTAAGGAAGTACATGGCCCAGCAGAATGTCGTTGATATACCTTTCTGCGGTTAGTCCTCCTCCCCGACCTCCACCGAGTACGAATACCAGCTCCGTTTTAGCTTCAATTGAAATCCCCGCCCACATCATACAAGACCCACCCCCAAATGCCACTGTTTCCGCTATACAGCATTGTGCGTATCGCTCTCCCGGTCTCCTGTAGACTGTCCGTCGACGTAGGGATGGGCAAATGGAAAAAAAATATCGATATTTATCGTATCGATATTTTTCAAATATATCGATATATATCAAACAATAAATATCGATATTTCGATATATCGATATTTTTTTGCCCAATTTTCAATTATTTATAAAAATCGTCAAAATTATCGAAATTTTAAAGCAAATACACATCTGGCTGTTTCAACATAAGTTTTATTATTTAAAAATTTTTTTTCGAATTGCTCGATATAAAAAAAAGAAACAAAATAAACAAAAACATTATTCAAACCAGTATTTGTTTGATATTGACATCAGGAGCACTCTTTGTTTGATGTGTTCCCCTGTTAATCTGCTCCTATCATTTGGCGCAGCCAAATTTACCACTGAAGCTACTCTTTCAGATGACACTGAAGATGCTTGACAAATCAAATATTTTAGAGCGATATGCGAGAGAACCGGCGTGAAATGTTGACAATTTACCCAGAACTTTATTGGATCAGATTTTCTTTCTAAAAGTGGTTGGTCCAAATACTGCTTCAGTTTATTGGGGACACAGCTACTACTTGGAACCTCTGACGTAGCTATGCTCAGATTTAATCATGTCTGGACCAGATAGAGGACCCACTAGGCCCACTAGCTTGTTCTGATCCCGCTTGATCAGGATTTTTATCCGGAGAACGTTGTCCTCTACGCCGATGTTCTGCATGAGAATCTCAGCACTAATTTTGGATATAGCATTTGACACGACAATTGGCGAGGTAAAGTGGATACGCTTAAACCGAGGGTCCAAAAGAGTAGCTACTGAGAGAAAAGGATTTCATTCTAAAGGAGCCAGTTTGTCTTCAACTTTTTTGAGTAAAGCCTTTTTTACAATCAACCCTAAAGAGGTTGATTGAGTTGCTTGATCTGTAACTTGGGTAACTAAATTTGTAAGAGGAATGGCTAAGCTTGACGTTACATAATTCGCACCACTTATTTCCTCAGTGGCTTCTTTGAAAGGGCCAAGAAGAGCAATAAAATCTCGTATCACATTAAGTTGCGACGATGGAACCATATCTGGTGTATTTTTGTTAGTTTGGCTTTATGTGGCTAAAATTTTAGCTACTAGTGCAGACAGTTTAACGAATCTCTCTAGCATGTCAAAGCAAGAATTCCATCTAGTGCTGACAGCTTGTATCAATGTCAACACCTCACCTTCTTTTTTTCCACATGATTCTTGTTCGGCTCGTAATTGGTCCATAGCATTGACTGACTGCTTAAAGAACGTCACAATGGTTTTGACGTGATCGGTAAGTGCTGAAAATTCTTTAATTTCTTTAAGTACTCCATCAACTACAAGTTTTAAAACATGAGCCATACAGGGAATCCGATGATTATCACCTAAAAACAATCGTACCGCTGATACTATATTTGCGCCGCCATCAGTGGTAATTGATACAATTTTAGTTTTGTCAATTTCAAACTCTTCACATATTTCTTTCCAACATTCTTGAATGTACTGTCCGGTATGACCCTAAAAGTATAATTTGTACACTGTAAAATGTAATACTTGCAAATAAAAATAATTTAGAGGTGGGGTTAAAATTATAAAGGACATCAAATATACCTGAGAAAGTTTCTGGTCGCATAAGTTCAGGCTCTGAATGACAGGCAATCCGTCTACGATGTCAATAAAGTGAACCGTCAATACTAAGAAACTTCTTGTAGAATTAGTAATTGTATGTCACTTGTGAAACATAAAAAAGTTATCTCTTTCAATCTTTTTATTATGACCTCCTTTGTAGTATTGTATCTGTTTTCTATTAAGGGAGTTACCTGAATGTAAAAAGTATCAATTATTTGACTGCAATTAACTATTAAAAATATATATAAGAACTTTACGTTATTAGAGACAACCTTTTTTCTTGAAGGCAGTTTATAGAGAGGGCAAACTGTGCGAATAAATTTTTGTAGTCCCTCTTTTTCTACGCATGACAGTGGTAAATTGTCCTTGCATATCATATAAGTTAATGCTTGTGTAATTTCACAATGTTTTTGTCCACTTTCTGAAATATAAAAATTGTCATAAGTAATATAATTTAATGTAATTGACATTTACTTAGAAAAAAAATTGTTTGAAAACACAAATATAAAAAAGTCACATTCACATCTAAACTATCGATATATTTACAAATTAATTGAGGAACATCACTAAAATTTGTTGTGAATCACTCTGTTTATCGGAATTTATGAATGAATGTTATTTTATCAAAACTGAGATAAAAATATATATTTTTAAAAACCGTGACACTAAGATACTACCTTCAAAGCTTGAACTTCTCTCAAAACAGCTTGGTAATGTAGGTTGTATTTCTTGCATTGGCTTTCTTTTTTTCGCGGCTTGTTTGAAGAATTGGGTTTTTGGGGAATGTGCAGAATTTTTGCTTATCTTGGTTTTGGTAAGGTAACCTGACGATAGTCAACGGAACAAAAATAATTACAAATCATACCCTATTTACAAAGTTGTCTAACTATTGCAATTTTAGTTTGGATATTGAGACTTACATCAACACTGGTGTCATCAAAGTTTGCCGACGCAACATCTTTAGTCGCATTGCTAGACTTTTCGGTTTCTTTCGATGAATTTTGTATGTCTACCATTTGTAAATAAGCAAAATGGTGCTTCGTTTTTAAATGTGTTGCCAAATTTGTAGTGTTTCCACAAGTTTTATACGTTTTACCGCACAAGTTGCAAGAAACAGATTCTTTGTTCCCACTTTTTTTAAAGAATTTCCATACAGCAGACATGACGTTTAACATAAATACAATTCACACAAAAAAAATAACAATGAGCTGCGCTTAGCTAACTCGTGACAACACAACAAAACAACGTTCGTACCAACACTCTAAAATGCAGTCAGTCCAGTGTAGTCATACCAACCAAACTAACAAGCAACGTCATTGTCATAGACAAGCAAGTCATAGAGTGTAATTTTTGTTTGTGTTCGAAGCAAAGAAACTTAACTCATACAGCCTACTACATATTTTCTAAATTAAACCGCCACCGCCATAGGCGACACGTTCTGTTATGCAGCATTGGGAAAATCGCTCTCCCGATCTTCTATACACCTTCCCCCGTCCGTCGTTGCCATGCAAGCACATCCTGCACTCATCAGAGAACAGGACTGCACTCCACTGCTCTTCGGTCCAATTCAAATGGTCTCGAGCGAACTGAAGGCGGGCTTCTCGGTGGGCTGGGGCAATTTCGGCCCGTTTGCTGGCCTGTGTGCAGTCAGGCCACCTTCTCTCAATCGTCTTCTGACTGTCCACCGGTTAACTTCTACTTCACGAACTTCTTGAAGTCGTTGGCCCAGTTGAACTGCGTTCAAACGACGATTTCTTAAAGATGTCGTTATAAGAAAGCGGTTATCACGCTCTGTTGTAGCACGGGGACGGCCCGATCCTTGTCGCCGTTGGTAGCCACCAGTCTCTTGATACCTCTGGTATACACGCCGAACGGTAAATCGGCTCAAACTCAATTGTCGAGCCACTTGACTTTGCTTAAGCCCCGATTCAACAAGGGCAACCACTTGAGCGGCTACTTCTGGTGTAGTATCCATTTTCGTGTTCCGTTTGAAGCCAATATCAATAGAGAACCTTTCACACTGTACGTTGGTATGCAAATGATGACCATACCATTCCCTCAATACGCACTCTTTTATACCTGCGATAAATCCCGCCGCCGGCCTTACCTGGATCGAGCGACATAAGGGGGTCTATTGTTTTGTTGCTAATGAGTTGTTTTTAAAGGTAAATGTCAACCCTTTATCAGTTCTGCGAATGCCTAGATTATGCACCTAGAAACCGCCACCGCCATAGGCGACACGTTCTGTTATGCAGCATTGGGAAAATCGCTCTCCCGATCTTCTATACACCTTCCCCCGTCCGTCGTTGCCATGCAAGCACATCCTGCACTCATCAGAGAACAGGACTGCACTCCACTGCTCTTCGGTCCAATTCAAATGGTCTCGAGCGAACTGAAGGCGGGCTTCTCGGTGGGCTGGGGCAATTTCGGCCCGTTTGCTGGCCTGTGTGCAGTCAGGCCACCTTCTCTCAATCGTCTTCTGACTGTCCACCGGTTAACTTCTACTTCACGAACTTCTTGAAGTCGTTGGCCCAGTTGAACTGCGTTCAAACGACGATTTCTTAAAGATGTCGTTATAAGAAAGCGGTTATCACGCTCTGTTGTAGCACGGGGACGGCCCGATCCTTGTCGCCGTTGGTAGCCACCAGTCTCTTGATACCTCTGGTATACACGCCGAACGGTAAATCGGCTCAAACTCAATTGTCGAGCCACTTGACTTTGCTTAAGCCCCGATTCAACAAGGGCAACCACTTGAGCGGCTACTTCTGGTGTAGTATCCATTTTCGTGTTCCGTTTGAAGCCAATATCAATAGAGAACCTTTCACACTGTACGTTGGTATGCAAATGATGACCATTCCCTCAATACGCACTCTTTTATACCTGCGATAAATCCCGCCGCCGGCCTTACCTGGATCGAGCGACATAAGGGGGTCTATTGTTTTGTTGCTAATGAGTTGTTTTTAAAGGTAAATGTCAACCCTTTATCAGTTCTGCGAATGCCTAGATTATGCACTTTAATTTAATTTGACTTTAATTTGCTGTAAGCTCCAAAAAAAAAAAAATTGAACTTTTAAGTAAAAATGTGCGGATGTGCGATTTTATTGCTCTCAAGTGTATTCCATGGGTGCTCTGATTGTACCTGAATGAACGCGTGGTAGATAGTAATGTACTTTTTGTTGAAATGGTACCTTACCTGTCTCAAGATTCTTCTTCTAACTTCCGAGCTTTTAAAGTTTAAAAGCTCGGAATTTAAAATTTAAACAGTTATTCGAATAGAATATCACATTTTTCCCTATTGTCTTCTTCATGTATTGATTACTCAAATAGTCCCAAACGCATGTGCCAATCGCAATGGCTCCTCGTAGTAGTAGAATGTCGCACCTCTAAGGCATTGTAGCATAGCTTCTAAGTCGTAAATAACGACTTTATTATCATAATTTACGTTTCTTTATCTTTCAGTTTTTCTTCCCTGCTCAATGTGCCCTGCTTCTGTATTTCTCATCAAGATATTTTTTTTGTTTATCGTTGGAATTAGCATAGGCCTAACATAGGTCGCACTTGTTCTTCGAAACACCCGGATTAAATTATTTTCCTCGCATGTCTTCAAGCATTAAGGTGACGCATTGATAAACTATTATTTGAAATCGTGAACCGCGCCCCCATGAGCATAGCCTCGGCTAAATTTGTAAACCCCGTACCTCCATCAACGTAAATTTTACAGGGCGAGCAGTCTCGACATACATAGCGATCGCCTACCGACCAAAATCGGTGGCTAAGTCATAGCGATCACAAGACAAGTGACCGCCATTCGTGGTTGCTTGGTGACGATGGATATCCACTGGAACCTTGATTAATGACCCCAGTAAAAACCAACCCCGTGGGACACCGGAACACAGATACACTGAAGCACACTGTTCAGCCAGAAATGTTGTAGAGAGATGCTTTGGTGTGCTCAAAAGTACATTCCGTTGTTTATCCAGACAGCGTCAGTTGATGTACCAACCGTATATTGCTGGGCAAATAGTGAATGCATGTGCTGTATTACACAACATGCGTATCAGATTTAAATTAGAAGAAATCCAATCACATGAACAACCCATAGACATTGATCATGATCATGATGATGATAATGATTCAAGATTAACGGGGCGAGCAGTGGCAGAGCGGATACGTACAAGACTAATTAGAAATAGTTTTTCCTGAGTGTTTGATGAATTTGCAGCAATATAAATAAAAGACAATGTTAAATTCAACCATTTTTATTTTTCTCTGCCAACAACAATGCATCTGAAATTTTACTTAACGCCTGCGCAAATAGCAGCGACGCCTCAGCCTGCACCTTAGCAGCCTCTGCTTGCTGTGAAGCTGCAACTGCTAGCATCTGCAAAAAATATAGACTTAATTAAATATAACAAGGAACTGAATCTGAATCTAGATATTTAAATAATTAATAAATAAATAAACAACTAGGGTACCCTGATATACCTGCAGATCACACAACACAGGAATCGAACCCACAACTTCCTACACAGACCCTCGTCTGCAGTGCCACACAGGCTGCAACGAGTACCTATGTAAAGCATAATCATTGTACACATTTTAAATCTGCAGTGCAATGAAAGCCTTCAGAAGTATCTAATATATAAGACTAGACTATGGTACTTCTAGCTCATACACCCATATCACACACAAACACTTGATATTCATACAACCCAACATACCCGCATTGATTCTGCGTTTGACTGAGCAACTGCCAGAAAATCACTTATGGCAGAATTGTGCTGCACTTCGGCGAGGGTTGAGTGAGATCTAAAAATGTAAGAATTTCTTACACATTAAATTATGCAATTGAACCTATGTATTAGACATGTGCGCCAATGCCAACATCTTCGGCGGCGGCGCGGCGTAGAGGTCAAAAATAGCCAGCGGCGGCGTAAACGGCGGCGTACACGGCGTCAAAAATCAAAACATCAATGAAATAAAACAACATTCATTGGCATCAAAATTAAATGAAATTGAGAGTAATAATCAAGTATGGATGGATGGCACAAGAATAATGTTGCATTACGTAGGTTAGGTAATGCAATCACGACTAAAACAATAAAGTACGTGAGTAAAGAAAAACATAGGGTAATACCAAGTAATACCCATATCTTATCAACAGTTTTTAAAGACTAATTAAAAATATTTAAAAAATCAACAAAAATATAAAGGTTCTCGCATAAGAGCCACAAGTCCTTTCTTATTTACCTTATTAATAACTTGAACAGAATTTTTGCACTTTTCATAATTGTCATGTATAAAAATAGTTTTATTGACATTGGTCCCAGATAGACGTGATCGTTTTGCTGTGATTGTTAGGCCAGCTACCGATAATACACGTTCACTGGGTGTGCTTGTCGCTGGAACACACAAAATACCTTTGGCTAAAGTAGATAAATAAGGGAAAGACGATTGCCGGTCTTTCCAGTATTTAAGTATATCTATGTCATTCGTAGAATAATCTCGAGGGTCGCACCCAGCAAAGTATTTCCAACACTCTGTTTCGATGAAATCACTGCTTCGGTCATCAGCAGTAAAGCTACCAGTGCTAGCTCCATATTTTAAGGAGAGTTGGAAGAGTCGAGAAGACGAAGCATTCGGCCTGAACAGTGTTCGTTACCGTTGTTGTGGGGGATGGAGTATACAAATGTTCTTTTTTAACCACGCGACGGGTGTAGCTAGCAAGGAATGATACTCGATCCATTCCGTGTAGTGTTAAATACTTGTCTACTTCGTCAATAGCTTGAAATCTGCAGTCTAATAACGTTGCAGCCACTAATAAATCATTCGTCGGTAAGCACTGGTCTAACTTCGCTTTCATGTTTTTTTTCATTTTAAATATTTCAATAGGCTTGTCATCGTCCAGAGAGTTCATGATTTCGGCTAGTTCCATTTTATAAACAAGTGCTACATTAATCTTGCAAGATTTCTGCGCACTCATAATCGTAACACTCTCTCTGAACTTAGCTAAAAATGCAATGAGATATTTCATCAAACGCCGTTCACTTTCGGTAATCTTTAAATCTTCTTTATGCGACTTTTCAAGGAGCTGGTTAATGGGCGCTTGATTGTACTTGTTATACAAACTTTCAAGCATTATCAATGTGCTGTGCCGTCTTGTCGGAGAAGCATTTTTTATGGTCACTACACATTTTGGTAATTGACTCAACGCTTCCCTGGGTTCATCATATTCAGTTAGAATGCTATTTTCGATTTCTTCCAAATCAAATCCTATGTTTTCATCATTGTCAATTACTTCACCAACACCTTCTACACTATTCAAAATTTTTCTTTGTTCTTGGTCAGCTAACGCCGCTAATTCTGGCAGTTTAAACCTCGATGCTTGGACAATACTCTTACACTTGATTACAAGGTTGTTTATATTAGGTGTACTCCTAATACCATCCACGACAACGAGATTATGAAGTCCGTGCCCCAAACACAAGTGATTGTCACTCGTCATTTGCTCTGACAATAAAGATGCTGCTTTCTTAACATTAGATCCCGCATCCGATACAAGGAACATGTGTTTGTCTTGCAGCTCATACTTTTGTAGCGTCATATATACAAACAAAAGTACATATTTTTTCAGCTGTTTTTGGGCCTTCAATTAGTTCCGTTACAAGAGTAACATTTTCGAGATCGAATAATTCGTTTATGAAATGTAACGTCATAGTAATATAATTGTTCCTTTTATAGCAATCGCTCCCTAAATCTGTCGTGATTGCAGCATGCCCAGTTATTGATGTTGCTAATGACTTTTTTATATGTGCCAACATACATTCGTAAACGTCGTCTACAGCATTTCGAGAAATCGTGGTTCTTGTCGGAAGATCTTCTGCAGTGACAATAATGTTGTACTTCTTCAAGAAATCAATAAGTGCATCATCGCTTACCGAATCAAAAGGCAGCAGAGAATGACAAAGCCATAGTGCTAAATCTCTGGCCAGCATCCACTTTGAAGGTTTTGTTAAGCCTGACCTGCTGCTGGTGCTAGGACGATTGGGATTAGGACTGAAGAAACTCTTTCCTCTTTTAAATGCCTTATGAGGTTCCCTGTGCTTACTTTTGTGCTGTACGACTTCACCGTCACGCTGAAAATAAAATAGGTTAAGTATGTAACTATGTATTAAGTAAGTCAAAGTACCACTAGGCCACGGAGGCTGTTAATACGGCGATTACGGCGTTAACACAGAGTATCATAATAATGAAACCGTTAAAATACTTTCACTAGAAATAATCAAGTAAGTAAAAAAATCAACTAAGTAAGTACAAACTTTTACTACATCTACAAAAATCCAGTACAACTACAAATCTAATAGTATACCTAAATTACCTATTACTTAAAGAACGTTGTTAGTTTTCTTACCTCCCAAACAATTCTTCTTCATTATCTTTTTTAGCTTTTTCTAAACAAACCTGACAAAAAACTTGATTGGGTGCTACCATTCGTTTCTTTCCATCGGACTCAATCACTAATGAACCAAACTTTTTCCAACGAAAACTGCTTTTTGATGAAGAATATAACACGCTTAAAGAAGTAAACTTTATCTTGGTTTTGTTTATCACATATTTGTCATTTTCCAACGCCGACATCTTACTGGACTTAAGATAACACGCATAACGACCTACCAAAATGTGATTATGACAACAATGAGCGCGCGTGCCGCGTGTGGCGCGAACGACTCTGCACCCCGCGCGCCCCGCGTTACCTAGCAACCAACTGACCGAGCGTCTCACGCCATTCGCGCCATTCACGCCGATTACGCCGACGCGCGCGACGGTCAGCTGCGTCGAGGCCTGACCGGCGGCGGCGGTCATCAGCGCGGCGCGGCGCACATATCTACTATGTATTATATTTTCGGCTTAGTTCACCCATTATACAGCACACTATTTAATCAAGGAACCAAGGTAGCCACACTAAGCTCACTTTTAGAACAAATGTAATAATTAATTTGTAATTACTTCTATTTCTTCTGTGTCGCACCTCCACTGTTGGGGTTTCGGTTGTGGTCAGAGCAGTATTTTTTGCATTGCCACTGTCCTCTAAAATTAACAAAGAATAAAGGTGAAGTAAAGTTATGTACAATAATACATTAAATCATTAAGGTAAATAAATATACCTATTTGTGGTTTTTCATCAAGCACTTGAATGGTCTTAATCTCATCCTGAGGGATGAGTTGAGCCTCATCACCTGAAATGCAATTACCTACAATTAGTACAGTCAGATATGATAGAAAATATGATAGAAAAGTACATTCAGATAAATTAAGTATGAAATTGAGAGCAACTTGCACATTTCATTTGATCTTGTGGTTTTGAAATGTTTTTGACAACCCACCTATCAATTCTATGTACTCTAATGATGCAATATTCCCGGTCTCCAACTCACGTTGCAACTCCTGTAAAGAAAAAAAATACTAGTATTATAATATTATAGGTACTTGTGGATACACTGAATCCATTAAAATTAAAACTTACATCTTCTTCTGGCATTGAGTCAGGGCACTTGGTTCCCATCGTGTAGTGTACACCAACAATTGACACCACTCCTTCTTCTACTATAGTTAAATCAGGTGCTGTGGAAGCTCGGTTACCTGTTTTCACTTTTTCTTTCTTTAATTTCGCAGCTTTTATGCATGCTCTACTTTTTAGATCACGCCAAACCTGTAATTCACAGAAGTTCATGAAAATATAGGTACTAGGTACAGGGTGTCCAGTGGCAGATATCAATGTTTAAAAAACTGTAAAAAAAAACTACACTTCTGATATAAAGCAAATTTATTTTAAATTTATAACAACAAATGCGGATTTCATTTTTTAAAAACCACGTTCTCCAAATGGCGGCCATCGAGTCTGACACACTCTTCCAGTCTAGCACGCATGTTTTCATAAACGCGTTTACAGAGCGACTGGGGAATCCTGCTGACTTCGGCTCGAATATTTTCTTTAAGTTGTGTCACAGTGCTCGGATTGGTTTTGTAAACAACAGATTTTAGGTATCCCCGTAAGAAAAAGTCACATGGGCTTAAATCGGGTGATCTAGGTGGCCACGGAATGGTACCGTTTCGGGATATGTTTTTTCAGGAAATAACTGCTGCACTGCATTCATGGACACATTAGCAGTATGAGCTGTGGCTCCGTCCTGCTGGAACCATGTGTTTCGGTTGAAGGATGGACTATTCTGTAGTTCTAATCTAAAAAAGTCACTTAACATCTAGGTATATCTCTCCGAATTCACAGTTACAGTTTGGCCACGTTGATTTTCAAAGAAATAGGGCCCTATGATTGCAGATTCTGCATCTGGCACATCAGACTGTTACTTTAGGCTTATGTAAAGGCTCTTGATGCATTTGTCTTGGGTTGTGAAGATCCCAGTAACGGAAATTCTGCTTATTCACATATCCTCCGATGTGAAATTGAGCTTCGTCACTAAAGAATATGTTTCCCATCCGAGTAGCAGTACGAAATCTCAATAACATCACCTCTGCGTAAGTTTTTCTTAATGCAAAGTCAGAATCGTGTAAATCTTGTACGATTTGAATTTTATATGGATGGAACTTGAGTGTTTTTCGCATGATTACCTGTAAAGTTGATTTCGTAATTCCCAATATCGATGAACGTGCACGCAGTGATAAACGGGGATTTTCAACGACAGAAACCATAACACGATCGACATTTTCATCCGTGGCTACCGATGGTGTAGGTCCTGGCCTGGGTCTATTCAATGTTGATCCTGTAGCTCTGAACCATCATTCAGTCATGGGTAGCAAACCCATGACTGAATGAGGTTGATCGATGGTCCATCACGTAATCGACGAATACCGTAACGATTATTAAATCGACGGCGTGCTACAGACAGCGAAAATCCACTCGAATTGTACGCCTCTATGGCAAAAGTGCGATGCGCTCCACTCCACTGCTCCATGGCAACTAAAACATCCGCACCGCTTGCGCTTCTAACGACGCCCCCCGCGCCCCTCTATCGTATTGCGTTCAGAACCTATGTTCGCTCAAACTTTGAAATCTGCCACTGGACACCCTGTACATTATACATGTACACATGCAATGGAACTTTGAAAAACAAGTTGTGGTACTTATCACATTTTACCATTTGCCACTGATCTGGGGTTTTTACGGCGCCGTTTAAGACGATTTAAATCAGCAGCAACTTTCGTCCAAGCATCATTGAAATTGTCTTTGCCTTGATGGCTGGTAAAACGCCTCGTGGCCAAGAAAGGCTGCGCCTCTAACGCCGCCACCAACGCTGCAATTTGATTGCCCGATGCACGAGCAGTCCGTGTACGTCTAAAACATTCATTCAAATGTAAAAATATCCCTTCAACAACCAAAACCAACTAGCTAGAAGGTAAGTAACAAAATTATATTCGACACGGGGTGTTGTACTTACTTCGATGGCGGCGGAGTGTCTGTTTGAGACTGTGATCGCGAGACCGGACGGGGAGGTGAGTCTCCCATCATATCCATCGGTAGGTAACGAAATTACAAAATTACAAGAGATGAAGAGAAGCGATGTTTCTGTAAGTTTTCTTCTTTTATTCGATGGCTCTGTAAGTTTTGTTTTGTAACGAGTTCGTACCATTGACTTGACTGACACTGACATATGAAACAACTTTGATTACATACTAGTGTTGCAATGAATTAGACTCTCTAGTCCTTATTACTAAACAGCAATTATTACAAATTATTGTAACAAATTATCTTCTGCCTCCACCATCAAGCAATCAAATAAGAGACGGAATTATAAAAAACAAAAACATGATATGTTAATGTAATTTCAACTTCATATAATAATTATTGTTCTCAATTCGTCGTCATCCAATTTCCCTAAATATCGGGTAGATATTATTGGTAATGGGTAATGAGCTTCATTAAACCAGACTATGAATACGGATCTTCGTTGTCTTTGCGACACCTCAAGTTACGATTTTGCACGGTTTCATAGCACAAGAGACTTGCGTTTAGCGAAAACATTGGTACAGCAAGCGAATATTTTCGTTAATATTTATCGATCGGAACTTTGCGATCGGTTCGCTATGTATGTCGAGATTGCACCTCCAGGAGGCACAAAAAACTGGTTTACTAGAAATAATTATATGATAACCTCACTACCATAGTTTTGATATATAAGTAAAAAGGGGTTAGAAATCATATTCAAAGCTTCAATTACCTGATAATTCACTTAAAGATATAAAAAAGGGAGTTACGAGTTTTACTTGATCTGTCGTCCGGAGATGCGTGGTCTTCATGGAGATAAGAGTTCTACAAGTTAAATATTTTCAAAAAGTTTTTGTTGTTTGGACTACATAATCAAAGTAATTATAATGACGACACTATTAATGCATCTTATATTTAAACATAAATGTATTTAAAAAAAAAACTAAAATCTCACAGAAAGCATCTTAATTATATCAGACTTTGTCTTAGATTATCTTATAGTGGCACTTTTTAAGACTAAATAAAATAATTCCGGACTAGTCACACAGCATCACTTAACCCCAAACTAAGCAAAGCTTGTACTATGGGTGTTAGGTGACTGATATACTACATAGATACATTTTTTTTTGTAAATACATACATATGATACATAGAAAACACCCAGACCCGAAACCAGAAATTGTAATTCGTACAAAATCTGGTCCTCCGGCGGGAATCGAACCCGCAACCTCCTGCGCCTCAGGCGGACGTTCGCCCACCTAGGTCACCACGACATAGGTCGTCAAAACATTAAACTAAACATTATATTCTAGATATCCATTTGAATATTTTATTTTACTTTTATACGGGAGCTGATATTTTTTGGCGTTCCTATATCGATTAAAAAAAACATTATTTGACGGCACGGATGTTCGGGTGGTTAGTGCTTGATACTGAGCGTGTGTCAAACATTGAGTGATGAACATTAAGAATAATGTATTCTTTTTCCGGCAACTAGTTTCGCTATTGAATCTTTCCACAATATTGCTATCGACATCTTCAATTAAACTATGTGCTTTATCAGCTAACTAGCGACCCGCCCCGGCTTCGCACGGGTGCAATGTATTCGATGTCTTTCCCTATCTCGGCTGCGGGGAACCTCACGCTCTACTGAATATAGATCTATATTAAATGAACAATGTATTCAAGGTATTTAATTTGTTAAGGATTAATGCTGTATTGGTTAAAATCGCTTCGAAAATTAGCCATTATTTGTCGTAAAAAGCAAATGACAAAAAAAAGTTATTGTGGGTTATCCATAAGAGATATACATATACCATCATGGACTTTTCTGTAGACCTTTTCAATGTGTAAAATACTTAGTACCTTATTTTGATAAAACTCGTAGGGTTCAGGCTGCGTTTGCAATGTAAGCGGAAAAAATGAAATTATTTACGACATCACATTAGAAACCTCAAAAATAACAGTACTTCTCCACTATTTCATGGATGTTATTATACATATGAACCTTCCTCTTGAACCACTCTATCTATTAAAAAAAAACCGCATCAAAATCCGTTGCGTACTTTCAAAGATTTAAGCATACAAAGGGACATAGGGACAGAGAAAGCGACTTTGTTTTATACTATGTAGTGATTGTGCAACTACTGTTTGTATTTTCTGCCAAAGAAAACTGAAGAAAAATGGGTTGGTGGCTTCTGGATGCATATTATATATACATAATAGCCGATTACACTTTTCATGATGATTGAAAGCATGGCAAATAGATGCATTTATATCTTTGTACAAACCATCCTCATTTCTGCTTTCTTTGTGAAGCTTTATGGCCTCGCGGGTAGACTGGGTACGGTTGTGCCAATTGAAATGGCCACGTATAAGTAGACTTACATTAATTTTTTGGTAAATAACAGTAAACAAAGTAACATTTGTATGACTTATTTATAACTAATAAAGCTCTATAGCATCTTTTACTATTAACAGTCTTCATATTAAATCAGCCCATAGTTAACTTAAATCTCTTTTGGAGAAAGACCAAAATATATTTCCGCGCAACGTTGGTTATACTTTGATAACTGCTGTTCTTGCTCATCGTTAAATACTCTAATATGGCTGACATACCCCATTCTGACACTAACTTCATTCTGGTTTTCGCCGCCGGCGGCTGCATCACATTTACGAATGTATCTAAACAAAGACATCCGGTTAACTTTATATATTTCTGCAGCTGACCGTATAGACGTCCCGCCTTTCACGGCTTGATAAGCGTCTTTATATTGTTGCAGGTTACACTGACCTCTTTCAGTCTTCCTTACCCGTTGTCGGGGCATCTAAAAGAAGAAAAAAAATCGTTTACTTATGTCACAACTGTGCCTAGAAATTATGGCACAACCGTACCCATAGCATTCATTCGCAAAAAAATAATTACCATTAATAATTCAGATAACCTACGTTCAAAGTAATCTCTGCTATTTAACATTTTACGAGAAAATACACTTATCACTCTATCAGTACACATAAAACAACAATCATACAAAGAAATCGAACAAAAAAACTTACTTTTCATCGAAAAATATTAATGTGGTACTCTGCAAGCCACTACGTCGCGCGCCGGCTGACGCAACACTGAGACACGGTCGGTCGGACAGGCACGCCGCGCCTCTCACCCCTTGCACCCGCCCCCGTATTCCGTGTAGTTTCGCTAATATGGCGACTGTCACAAACATACCCGGCACAAATATTTCCTTGAGCGTAGTCTTTTTTCTTGTGTAAGGTTTTTTCTATCCGCCACTTTATAATGTGTATCAGTACAGTAGTAAGTTGTTGTAACTTGTTGCAATAATTTCTTAATAAGTGGTTCCGACAATTAATTTTTGCAACTGTAATACCTGGATATGGCCGGGCGTCTAATATTTTCGCTCTCACCAACTGCAAGAAAACGTGCGTAAACCAAACCATGCATATCAATAGACTGCTTGAACCCTTCAGTTATAATCGTTGAATCCATAGCAGTAGAAGCTCCATCGTAGTTCTTATAGCATTCGTGTTCTTTGGGAGTCTCTTTTTTCTTTGATTGAAGCTCTGGCGCAAATACAATAATATATTGTTTTTGACACTCATGTACAGAACTTGGCCGAAACGTCTACCAATAATGGCCGCAGCTCCTGATAACGCTGCGTAATTTGTTCTGTACGAACGTTTACTCCAGCACCCATCTACGATCACATCTACCATTGCTGTTCCGTTCCGTCCTATTACTGTTTCTTTTTCTCTTTCACCAGCTAATTTCATTTCGTCCCAAGCAGTGCCCTCCCGTTCACGAAGAGACTGCCTCAAGTTGACATTGACCTTAGTAAGATTTGTTCCATTATCATTCATTATTGTATGTGGCCATCCGCGGCGAGCGGCCATTCTTCTGAGTGCGTTTTTCGGGAAAGGCTGGTATTTTAAGGTCTTCGCAAGAATAATACTGGGTGTCTTTTCATGAAGTTTTACACCCATTCAATACCCGCCAATTTGTTATTTATAAATTTTTCGGGACACTTTCTTAAAGTTTGTTTGATACTATTATCTAAATTTTTTGGAATAATATTCTCTATATATTTTTTTACTCTGTAAAATATTTCGGTTTTATGCTGTCGTTAACAATACACAAAACAGCTCGTTAGGCATCTTCTTCGTTCACGTCATTTTCTTTTTTCTTTTTATAATTTCTTACCATTGTGACTATAAAGACAACAAAAGAGAGAAATATTAGCTTATATTTTCTTAAAACAGCCCCAACTCCAACTTTCAAATATTATATATGGGGCACATTTGAATGTCTTATTTAGAAGTGCCCCAAGGGTATTGCTTAAATCTGCCCCAATACCAACCTACAAGAATAAAAAATTTGATACGAAAAACTAGCTGATGTTCAATCATCTTTATATTCGTTAATATTTAGTCTATAATATTTCCAACACTATCCGAATGAAACGCTTCAGGAACAGGAACTACACGTGCATGACCCAATGCGATCATCATCTCCTGACGCAAGCGCTCTCGGGGTGACCATCCGATACAGCGAACATTTGGTTGTGGTGCTGGAAGTTGTTCTTCAGCATCTCCATCTGGTTGATCGATTTCAAGTTGCCAGTTTTCGCCTGGATCTTCGGCGACTGGGACGACGGTACGAGCCATATCCTCGACTATTCGTTGAGCCAAAACTCCGGGGCAAACGTAGGTAGCATAATCGACAGCATTAGCGGCGATCGGACCGAAAAACCCTGGTACATTTTCACCGGGGGCTAAGTCCGGTTTATCGAAAATGAAATCACATTCCGTGGAACCCGGAATGGTTGTATTGCCAAAAGCCAGCGAGATATTGCTCGGCAAGTTTAGTCATCGCATAATTCCCCACTTCGAGTTGCCCGACATAGCCGGCTTCATCTGGGGTGATGACTGCGCCACATTGGCGACGGACGTCTAACATGCGTCCATAATATGAATGCATAGACTGCGAAACATTCTTAGCATAGACATGAGATCTAGCCGTAACAGATTTGTAATCTTCCTCAACTTGAGCAAAACCGTAATGCCCAGGATGAATCTCAATGGCGACTGGCGCCATGCGCATCTCTGTACCCAACTCATTCATGAAACTTTCCAAGTACAAAGGATCGTTCGTGAGTGGTGACGATGTCTTCGATAGATGCTTGGGTTGCGGTATGCCTGAGGGCGGTGCCTCCGCAACAGGAGCTGCCGGTTCTTGAGCTGCTGACTGCTGCTGACGCGGAAAACCTCCCCGCCTACCTCCTCTACCTCGACGCTGCGCTTCCAGTTCGGGACGAGGATTCACATTGTAACCTCCACGGCCCCACTGCGCTCCGCCGCGACCGGCGTAGGGGTTAGGCGCATAGTTGTATCCGTTGTTACTCGTATATTGATCATAATTATTATTAGGGCCGATTTTTCAATCGTCAGATAAACAGTCAGATAGCCTTTATTCGTCGAATAGCAATATTCATGGTTTTTCAATGGTCAGATAGAAGTTAACTATCGAATAAGGTCCCTATCAGAGGAATAAAGTTACCTGCTACTTGAAGGACCAGATAAGGTTCTATCTCGCCGATAAGTTTGACGTTTAGGTTATGTTGTATAGTTTCGTTCGTTTTATTTTTGTTTGGTAAAACCGTAAAACGACAAAGGTTCTTCGCGTGATTTGTTATAAATGGATGTGTTTGAAGCAATTGACGACTTAGCAATCGAGGAAGAACAAGAAATACTTAATTATCTACATCCTTCTGAGAGAAAACCCCGAACTTTACGAGAGAGGCCTGATAATTTAAACACATGGGATGACACTGAATTTTGGAGAAGATTTCGGTTGAAAAAAGAAACCATAGCCTACTTACTTTCATTGATTGAAGATAAAATTAAACACAAAACAGAAAGGTACGTAGTTTTTTCACATTTCATTAGGTAAACATCCAGAACTTTCCAATTAGTAGGTGTACCTTTCAATTAATTTATTGGTATGTTTCAGGAATAGTTGCGTGCCACCATTGCAACAACTACTACTTACGCTACGATTCTATGCAACTGGGACTTTTTATATAACAATTGGAGATTTTGGAGGACTGCATAATTCCACACTATGTAAAATTGTAAAAAGGGTGACTGAAGCTATTGCTTCAATGCGACAAAATTTTGTATCAATGCCTAAAAGTCGTGTTGAAGTCTTGGCCACACAAGAGTGCTTTTATAAAATAGGACGATTCCCAAGAGTCATTGCAGCTTTGGATTGTACTCACATCAAAATAACTTCACCAGGTTTGTAGTCACCTATTTAGTAACGTCCTGCTGCTTTGAGTTTTATCAATTTTGTAATAAGAAATTAATTTTTTTCAGGTGGGGATACTGCAGAAAATTTCAGGAACCGTAAAGGATACTTTTCTTTAAATGTTCAAGCGATGTGTAATGCAAATTTACAATTTCTTGACATTGTTGCACGATGGCCAGGTTCGACTCATGACAGTCTAATATTTTCCAATTCCGCTACCAAATATCTATGTGATAATGGTACTTTGAGTAATGGGATTGTACTTGGTGATAGTGGATACTTTTTAAATAATTATTTATTGACACCACTCAGCAATCCCCAAACAGAAGCTGAACAACTGTACAATGAATCTCATATTAGGACTAGAAATGTCATTGAAAGATGCTTCGGTGTCTGGAAACGAAGATTCCCAGTGCTTAGTATTGAGGTGTTATCCCGGAGATGCAGGTTCGAATCCTGTGCGCGCGAAGGTTGCGGATGTGTCTTAATCTTTTTCTGCATAAAATTAAAAAATACATTAATATATTTGAACACTGGCATTGACTAAACTACGTACTGTACGAGTATGCTGGTTGGGTAGTCCCGCTTTTGGCTTAAAAGTTATTTCCACTGTCCATAGAAATAGCAGAGGCGCACAGCTTCTACAGCAGGAATAACTTCAGGGGAATGTAATAGTAATAATAGAAGCTACAAAACGTATGCATTGCTGGGACTTAGTAGTGTATGAATTTGTATTACAAACAGTCATACATACCAGTGGGTTCTTCCACCATCTCATCTTCAATAGTATGTAATATTTTAATAGGTAAGATATCTGGACACTTTACTGGTTGAACATCTGGAAAAATCATTAGTTAAATCCTGGTAAAAATAAAAGAAAGAAAAGTTAAAAGTATACATAATGTAGTACATCCACAACCTACTTGCAATATTATCACTGTCATTACGTGCATCTAGTCCAGATATATTAGAACATATTGCCAGCACTTTATCTTCAACATCATTGATATCGGGGGCAGTAGAAGGTCCGCCACCTGTTCTGTACAACTCCTGTCTATGGACAGTCATCTTTTTCTTTGTTAATTTTTTTATGCCTTCGTACTTTAATTTTAATGTTTTAGCCGTGCGAACTGCAGTTTCACTAGATGCAGCATTAAATGTTGTTGCTATTTTGGTCCAAGCATCATCTTTGTCTTTGTTGGTCACGGCATCGGTTTTTTTGTTTTCGATTACTGACCGATATTTGGTAACCAATTCGGTGAGTAAACGTACTTCCGAACTACTGAAATTTGTTGCACGTTCGCGTTTCTTGGATAATTCCATATTCTGATTTATTTTTAATTCGCAAAAGAACACAAATCAAATATTGTTAAAATGAGAAATAGCACGGTTTGAATTAACTGACGGAACTGTCAAATACTGTTTTATTCTTCACTAACACGTTAAATACAGTATCTGTGTATCTCGCTTGCACACAGATGGTGTGAAGTTGGTTTGGAAAAACCACTGATAGTAATTCTTTAGTTAATAGACGATTGAAAAATTTAAAATACTTATTCGCCCGATAAATAGACAGATAATTTTATACGCTAAATAGCTATTCGACGACTTAACTGAGGATTGAAAAATTGGCCCTTATTGTAATAGTTAGCCATTGTTGAAAATATATATTTTGCCTCTCCGAGGTCTTACGTTTAAGATTTTACGATAGCGAAATTAGCTTTACATTAGTAAAAGGGGGGTATCACTGAAAAAGTAAGTATATTTTATTTCCAACACTATAAAATATACTTACTTTTTCAGTGATTTGCTTAGAACCAGAAAAATGTTTGTTTATTTTCGTCTCCGCACAGTAACCGGCTTTTTCTTTTTGGCAAATGACACTGACATTGACGTTATTTAGGAACTGACAGGTGTGAAGTTCGGTGTTGCCATTACTAAAAAAGGGAAAGAAGTAGGAAAAGATAAAGTATGCGTTCGTAGATCGAATAATTCAAAACTGCCTCCTTACCAAACACGGCCTTCGTTATAGCTATCTTTACCTATTATTTCTTTAGCTAAGCCGTTAGAAAATAAATGAGTTATGCTTTCTTGATAACGTAATGAGTATTCGTTATCACATAACATTTTCTTCTGAACCGATTTTAGACGTCTAAAAGCATTAGAGTAGGAGTCAGGCAGAATGATTATCCGATTTCCACGGTAAACCAACGTACCATTGTCCCTCGCGAAGCTCAGCATTTTCTTGCTAACGCTGCGCAATCTAGCGTTAACGTCTGCAGGGTCATCTTTCGGAGTCGGGGGAGGTAAAGAAGCGTCTGTTGCGTTTTCATCAGTGCAAACCGCCGGTGCCATGTGGCTTTCTCATTTTGCGCGGCGTGAGCGGTGAGCGAAACATTTTACTCACGAAAATGCTTCGGTGCTGAGCGATCCGGTTCGAAGTGACCACTTTTGTTGAGGGTGGAGGTCGCTGGAACACGAAGGTATTGAGTAAATGAAAGGTTCTCATGTTAAAATGCAACAATCTCGAAATTTTGTGGAATATGGCGGCGGCCGAGCCGGTGGACGTCGACGACTGACAGCCCGGTTCATGAAAGTGAAGTGAGGCGCGTTCGGGGTTGCCCGCAAAATTGTGCTTCGCCGCTATATTCAGGCGGTTTGAAATGCGTTTGCATAATTTTGTAAAAATTACTTAATTAATTTCTTTTAACAATTGTATAGAGGTTTCTCTCTCTTTATCATGTTCATGCTCTCTATTATATAATATATATTTATTATATATATATATATATGTGGGATGGTATTGTGAATGAACACGCAGATCTCGTAGTACTCAGGTTTTATTTAATAATTTCACAAGAGAAAGCAACATGTCTCACACACAGCCATTGCTGCCATAGACTCCCCAAATATCCCTCCACCTATAGACAAAACTTGAATCTCACTTTCATCCCATCATTCAATCATTCAGGCACAGATCATCTTATCATACAGCTACACATACTTACAGTAAACCATTCCCACTATTAACAGTACCTATCAACGAAGCATTGGAACAAGCCCATTTGAAATACTTACCGGCGTAAAATTGAAACAGAAAGAAGAATAGAAATATTAAATTTTATACAGGAAGAACAAAGAGAAAATTTTATGATACACAGAGAGATATTAAGAGAAAGAGCAAAAATACAATTACTAGCAGTACAAGAAGAAAACCGACAGAATTACAATAAAAAAAGGAAAGAGAGCACAAAATACAAGCTTGGCGACTTAGTAGCAATAAAAAGAACGCAATTTGGTAAATGCTCAAAATTGGCCGCAATATGGACGAAATTGTTGCAACGAAAACATTTCAAGCCTTTGTCCAGATTCGGGCACGATGATGATGAATGGTTCATTTCTCCACGTTATAGCAGCGCAGATTACGTGAATGTGGCCGTGGTTCAAGCCTCGTCTTCCTGTTTTGTTCTTCGTTTTGTCTTTTCTTAACATTTTTCTTGAATGTCTCGTACATTTTCAGCCTGTCCTTTAGTTCTGAATAAGACGAAGCGCCGTACAGCATAACTTTGTTACTTTCTTGGTCGACAATACCATCAATAATATATTGTATGGCGACGTAGTCGGCTAGCTTGCCTTTCTTACCAAGTTCCTTCATTTCTAGCATGTAGTCGAGACATTCTTCATCTTTACGTTTTTTCCTCAAGCTCATCTGCTCATGTATATCTTTGGTGTTTGTCGTATCAGGGAATTCTTTCAGTATAGCAGTCTTCAGCTCATCAAATGTCTTGAATGGCTTTTCAGTCCGAAGCCACATGGCAGCCCGTGCCGTCAAGGATCGTCGTGCAATAAGTAACTTTTGTTGAGGAGTCAATCCGAATATTTCGGCGTTGTCTTCCACGTCCTGCGCCCATTTTGTTGCAGTGTGCGTCTTTTCTTGTCCAGAAAACTTCGGTATGGCGTCGTCTAGAAGAAGCAGATTTAGGTTTTGCTGTGGTGGGTCAGTCATATTTTCTGAGTCGTCGTCTGGTATATCTTCGTAATCGTCGTGGTCGCTGTCGTCTGCACTTTCGTAGCTTGCACTAACTCGTCTTCCTAGCGCAAACCACGCTCTTCTCGTCTTCAGTGATTTTGAGGTTATCTTCTTTTCCGACCCACACTTCACCGTCTTTTTTCCGTCTTCTCTTCCTCGCATGTTCTATTCCACTGCGCCCATCCCGGACGAGCCCCCAAATTGTGGGATGGTATTGTGAATGAACACGCAGATCTTCGTAGTACTCAGGTTTTATTTAATAATTTCACAAGAGAAAGCAACATGTCTCACACACAGCCATTGCTGCCATAGACTCCCCAAATATCCCTCCACCTATAGACAAAACTTAAATCTCACTTTCATTCCATCATTCAATCATCCAGGCACAGATCATCTTATCATACAGCTACAAATACTTACAGAAAACCATTCCCACATCTATATATTAGGTCCTTACATATGAAATTGGCGTTTTTCGTACTGGCCACTTTAATCACAAATTTCTCCTCTTTGGTAAGGAATTCCAAATTCAAATTTGTACAGCTATAGACTCATGTATTTGTGCTTCGATGATCGTCATTCATTTGTTTTTTTTCTTCTGTTTTTTTCTGTTTGCGTCACTCATTTTACAAAATGGAAAACTTAAAATATCGCATTATTTACGAGTACGAGTTCCGCCGTGGCACTAGTGCTGCGGAAACAACTCGAAGGGTGAATGATGTGTATGGCGGTCGTGTTGCAAAAGAAAACACAGTTCGTTTTTGGTTCCAACGTTTTCGTTCTGGAAATTTCGACTTGCAGAACAAGCCCCGTGGACGGCCTGAGACTCAAGTTGATAATGAAGAGTTGAAGGCTATTGTGGAAGCGGATCCATCGCAAACCACGTCCGAGTTAGCTGCAGGCTGCGGTGTTAGTGATAAAACTGTTTTAATTCACTTGAAGCAAATTGGGAAGATTAAAAAGCTTGAAAGGTGGGTACCTCACGAATTGACTGAAGCAAACCGGCAAACGCGCGTCGACTGCTGCGTTACATTACTAAACCGGCACAATAATGAAGGTATTTTAAACCGAATCATTACCTGTGATGAAAAATGGGTTCTTTACGATAATCGGAAGCGCTCAGCGCAATGGTTGGATCCTGGCCAGCCAGCCAAATCCTGCCCCAAGCGAAAATTAACCCCAAAAAAGTTACTTGTAAGCGTTTGGTGGACTAGTGCCGGTATTGTTCATTACAGTTTTCTCAAATCTGGCCAGACTATTACGGCTGATGTCTATTGTCAGCAATTGCAAACCATGATGGAAAAGCTAGCGGCTAAACAACCTAGGCTGGTCAATCGCTCCACGCCACTGCTGCTTCACGACAACGCTAGACCACACACTGCGCAACAGACGGCTACTAAATTAGAAGAGCTTCAATTGGAAAGTCTAAGACATCCTCCGTACTCCCCGGACCTTGCTCCAACAGATTACCATTTTTTTCGAAATTTGGATAACTTCTTGCAAGGGAAAAAATTCAACTCCGATGGGGCAGTCCAAATCGCCTTCAAAGATTTTATTGATTCCCGTCCGACTGGTTTTTTTAGTAAAGGGATCAATGAACTACCTATAAGATGGCAAAAGTGCATAGAAAATAATGGTTCATACTTTGATTAATTAAATATATTATATTAAAAAATATTCGACTTTTTGTTCCTCCCATACAAAACGCCAATTTCATATGTAAGGACCTAATATATGTATTAATATTATGAAAAAACCGTAAGAACTGTGAATTTACTCACATTCAAATACCAAGGAAATATTATCGTGTTTGTTTGTTCAACTCAGCCTGGAGTAAACATGAAATCATATCTTCTTTATCTCGTCGTTTTCGACGGATCTGAATTCTCTATTATTTTTTAACATTTGAGTCCTTTGACTATAATTTTATCATCGTTGATATCCTCGATAAGACAAACGTAATGTATACGTCTTCCCTTCCCTTAATCGTTCGAAATTTAGCCAAAATAAAATCACCCACGTTGAGATCTTCTTTTAGGCACCCTGTTTTAAGTATATTTTCTTCTTGTTCTCGAGAAACTAATGGGAATGTTTCCGGCAACTCTTCATAAAAACATTGTTCGAAAACAATTAGCTTTTCAGATAAACTCCCTGCCTTCTGAAAATTAAGGCAAGTACTTAAGTGCAGCGTGAGTCACGCTAATATGAGCCGTATCTCTATGGGACGAGAGTCATTACGCCGTAACACAGTTAAATCTAGCGCGGGTAGTATAGATTTTAATCTTGATAGGTACCGTCATATTTGCTTCTCCTAAATTAAATTTGTACATTCAATTACAATTACATTACATACTCAATTTAAATTTAGTAAACTGTATTGTAAGACAAAGACGAGTGCCTATTGTTAGTGGCTGGGTTAGTTAAGCTTACTATACGGAGGTTAATTAAGTTAAGTTACTAAATGTTAAATAAGTAAGTTATAAAATTTATTCTTATTCTTACTAAGCTATTCTTAATAACATAGAATATAATCGATTGTTACTACGTGTTTATTGTATTTTTAATGTAACTGAACTTTGTTATGTAAAAGTATAACATTAATATCCTACAATGCTTCCTGCCTTCTGCTTCAGTCTTTCATTTATTCTTTTGCTTTATTTTAGATATCTTTACTCCGTTGGAAGTAGATGGTTAAGGCTCTTAATCATTTTCTTCGCCATTCAAAGAGCTGAGTAATTCGTACAGATGTTCGGGAAATCCAATGACAAATGAAGAAAATCGATTTGTCTTAATACACCTTTTTTCCACAGAGTAGTCCTTACAGATCTTTATTTTATTTAAGTACTTGATTACATTTTGTTCTGTGGTGTCTGGAGTTAACGACCAAGCTTGAATGTATTTAATTTTCCCTACGGTTTGTAGTTCGTCGTCTGAGGTTCCAGTTCCGTTAATAACTTTCCATTTCTGGGAACGCTTATGAGTCACTTTTTTCCAGTTTCCGCCTTCGTTAGCATCGTCTACATTTGAGTTCCGTATTTCCTCTACGTCGTCAGTTGCGATATTATTCTCAGTCAGTTTAGTGGCCACACCGGGTCGTGTTGTTCGCTTCTTTTGAGCAGGGCGAGGTGCTTCGGACTGAGGCGATGACGCGCGTTTGTGGGCTCGTTGACGCTCAGGAATTTGCACCTTATTTGCAGCAGCATTGAGACGCGCTTGTCTCACAGGTCTTTGGATAGCCGTGTTGACAGTAGCTGATTCTATGTCAGGTTTTAGAATTTTGCTACCCTCGACAGCAGATCGTAGTTAAATAACATCACTTTGCGAGATCACTTTGCTTTCTGGGTCACTGATGTTAATAATTAGTTCGGACACAAGTTTTTGTAGATCGCGTACAGCACTTTCTACGGCTTTCTGTGCCATTTTCTAATTTTATTTCCGAAAAAAACGCGGGACCGCAGTTGTGTTAGTTGCAGTAAACTACCCACTAGCACTTAAAAGTAACGAGAATTAGCGTACCCGTATGAATTCGTTACTTTAACAATGAGTACTCGTTACTATCGTATTGTTACTTTCGTATACAACGTATTGCGTACTCGTATATTGTAATCCCTTTAGATATAATGCTTCTCTACATGCCTCAGATATACCCATATATATTCTGATTCTGTGCTGGAGAGGGCTACATAATTCTGTTTTCTACATTCCCATGATATTACACCACCAGATAACAAAAAAACACATACCAATATAGGATCTCCTATCTACTGAATTAGAGGCCCAATCAGCATCTACATAGCCTGCTATTTCTGAATTACCTTCTTTACAATATTTTATTCCATAACATTTAGTTTGTTTTAGATGTTTAACACTCTCTTTGCATATTCCCAATGCTCCTTTGTGTAGCAATTATTAAATTGATTTCAAAAACTTATCGAGTAACTCATATCTGGCCTAGTTAAGACTGACAGATACATCAAACTACCAATTAATTTTTGATACGGCACATTACTATTTACACCAACTTGACCTTTATTTATATTTAGTTTGACCTCCATCGGAGTATTAACGGTCTTAAAGTCACTCAAATTAAATTTGCTCAAAAGTTGATCAATATAGGTTTCCTGACTCAAAGTTACATATCCTTTATCTTTATTAAAAACTACATTCATTCCAAGACATTGTTTAACTTCACCTCAGTCCTAAATGCTAAAATTATGTGATAAAATCTGTTTTCAATTCTTAGTTTCAATTTAATAAGTAGAAAATATAAAGAAATCATCAACATAGACTGTGACAATGGTTTTACATTTGTTAATATCCTTTTTATACATACATGGCTCTATTTCTGACCTTTTGTAACCATTACTGATCAAACAATTATCAACCTTTTATTCCAAGTACTATAGGCCTGTTGAAGTCCATAAATGGCCTTTTTAAGTTTCAGTACTTTACAAACTGAACTACTACTATTATTATTATAACAATTTCATCTTCATATAAATGGTTTCCTCTAAATCGCCTTTCAAGAATGCAGTCTTTACATCTAAATGGCTTACATATAAGCCTAACTTTACAGACAATGCAAATAACAGTAATAGTAGTAGTTGTATGTCTCACTACAGGTGAAAATGTACGACTTTTGGTCTTGACTTTGTCTTTGATCACAGAGCTACCAACATTCCGGTTCTTCTTATAACTCGCAAACACGCCACTGGAATTGAAAGCGCTACTGTCGCCGCCGTTTCCGATTTCTTCCATGTCCAACAACTTAGTTTTAATGGCGTCTGCTGTCAATGGTATGCCGCAATGTTCGATCACCATTATCATAGGGGAAGCCAGTCACGGACGCCATCTATTAAGAGAAGAAGAAGAAGATCATAGGGGAATATTTTTCTGTTAATCCGGCTAATAAAAGCGATGCGACCCACTCATCATTTATGTTAAACCCTGTGCCACTCAATTTTTGGCTTGTTTCAATGATTTGTGTCACGTACGAAGTCATTGATACGCTATTTTCGAGTCGTACGGAAATCAAACTCCTCAGTAAACTGATTCTTCTCGTCTTCACGACTCAGGAAGTCGTCAAATAGGTTCTTAAATTTCTTCCACAGCTCATGAGTCGTTTGTACACTTTTTATGTGCACGTACAGCGACGAATCAATTGTCAGAATCTGCTTGGCTCTGGTTTTCGCGTCACCTGCTGCTCCTATTTCTGCTGGTACAGTTTCCGATTTGATGCAATCAGATATTCCTTCCAGAACTAAGAAATTCTCAGCCGCGAAAGCCCCCTCACTGTAATTCTCCCGTCTTTTCAATTTAGGCACACTGACAAGGTAGTTCGACGTCATTTTCACAGCCAGCGTTAATTAGAGATTATTTCAATCTGCAAGTTCTATTTCCACTAGGAATGTCCAAGAAATTGCGAGAAAACTAAAACAAACTGGGTACATAACCTACATAACTTTGTGAATAATATGCAATTTTAGTAGGCTTCCCTGTACCTACGTTATTTGGCTGACCGAAAGCCTCATACTCGTGTATGAGGTCGGTATAGGCAACTTTGTGAATAATAGGCAATTTTAGTAGGCTTCCCTGTACCTACGTTATTTAGCTGACCGATAGCCTCGTGTATGAGGTCGGTATATGCTGCTTTCGATTCAGGATTTTTACTGAAACGAGTTTCTAAAATTAGGAGAAGTTTTTTGGATATATTATAGGTTTGTTAGTTTACTATCAAAATCTAACATTTTAGGATAATGCTCATTTCACAATAGATTACTAATTAACTGACGCTTATTATCATACCGTTCACACAGAATCTTCCAAGCCTCGCCATAATTATAATCGGAGATCTCAAGGTTAGAAATAACTCGACCGGCCTCGCCCTGTAGGTACGAGCTCAAATAATGGAACTTATGCACATTCCTAATTTTTTCATTTTCATGGACCAAAGAAGTGAAAGTTTCTTTAAATTCTAACCATTTGTGACAAGAACCATCGAAGCAAGGTATACGAATTTCTGGTAGACGAAAACCTAGAGGATTCCTATTATTTTGTTCATGATGACAACATGAAATAGTAGACGAATTAGCCTGCGGAGCCGCAAGTGAGCCAACATTTTTGTCCAAAATACCTTTAGAAATTGAAATGCAATGGTAGAAATCTTGTTCGATTCTATCTCTTATTGCTAATTCAGTATCTAACTGATCCGTATTTAAAATCTCAATTTGAGACCGCAACTTGTCAAAGTCAATGAATAACGCTTCAAATTTTGGCAACTTTATCGCAAGCTTTGTAGTTTTTAATTGTGTAATAATTTCTAATGATTCTAAAATATCTAAACTATTTTTAAACTTTGTAACGCGTCCTTTAATTGAACTACGTTTAGCAGAAAGGTAACTCAAACTATCCTCTTTACTCATTTTGATTTAAAACTTGCGTTAAATGCACCAAATACTTGTAAGAAATTAAACTTTAAAAGTAATTAAAGGCATACGATATATACCTCCTTTGTTGTCCCAGCTGCTAAAGCGCAATCAGCTTGTGTCAGCAAAATGCAGACCAGCCTAGCGCAGCGCAGGCAGTCAGCCGGGGCCCGGCTAGCAGCATGCACATGCGGGGGCAGCGGAGCAAGCAAGCCGTAGGATGTGATGTTGAGAAAGAGTGAATATTGCTGGAATAGAGTGAGAAAGAAAAGCGTGAGAAATTGTGTAGGTGGATAGGTTAGTGAATGATTCGGGGTAGAAAAGTGTGAATAATTAATTTAGAATTGTTGGCGCAGGTTCGTGAAATAATGTAGACGACACAGATATTTTGAACTATAAAGATCTATATTGCGTATAGCGATTAAATTACAAATAATTCCCGACAATGCTTGTGTACGTGGTGTCGTTCGGCTTGTGGATTGGGGAGTGGCGGCGCGACCTCCCGCGGCCGCCGCTGGCGCTGCGTACGTCTGTGTGTGTATGCGCGCGTTCACGCACACATGGAAGGCGCGTTAACAAGCTGCCCCCCTTGGGTCAGGAGCCTGACCCAACGTTGCTGGTAGTGGGCAGAGCCGGTTGTAGGCCCGGCACAAGGTCCCCGTAGTGGTGAGGACGTCAGCGACGCGATTGACGCCGTCGCTGCCTGGGTAGACGGCCGTGACCCGGCCGAGTAGCCATCGGTTTGGTGGTAGGCGATCATCCTTCACGATGACCATCTCGCCCAGCTGTGGATGAGCCCCCTGCCTCTGCCATTTGCTGCGGGACTGGAGCTCTGAAATATATTCCTTTGAATATCTTTTCCAAAAATGCATCTTGAGCTGTTGCACTCTCATATACCGCGAGAGTGACGCCATCTGTTGAGGTTCTTCCACCTGGGTTGCAGGTAGCATTGTGATCGTTCGTCCATTTAAAAAATGTGCTGGACATAAAGGAGTCAGCTCTGAAGGATCAGAAGAGAGAGGAGTGAGGGGTCTAGAATGCAAAATTCCCTTATATTTACCAATACAGAATTCATTAGCTCATAATCCAAGTTTGCCATAGATAGAATGCGTTTTAAGTGATGTTTCACCGACTTGACCGAACCTTCTGCTAGGCCATTAAAGTTAGGACTATATGCTGGGGCAAATTTGAACTTTATTCCGTTATCAGTTGAGTAAGATATTATATCGTTACTGTTTTCCTTTAAAAATCTTGCTTATTCATTACATGACCCTACATATTGAGTGCCATTGCCTGAAAATAAAATTGCCGGCTTACCTCTGCGGGCAATAAAACGATTTAAAGCGGATATGAAACCTTGAAGCAAATATAGTTGTTTACTGAACATTTCGTTCTGTACCTTTTTACACAACAATATCAAAGCTTGGTTCATTTCATTCAGCTACGACGAGATGGAAAACATGTGTAAAATTGTTAAATAACTAGATCTTTGTTTGTATTGTTAACTAATTACTTTTGTATTTATTTATTTTTAAGTAACTTCATTCCATAATTTATATATACACTTTTTAACTTTTATTACCATTATATACACATAGATAAATCTTATAAGCTTTGTAAAATAAACATTGTTAATTCCTAGAATTTAATAACATTGTAAGGAAGGAGCTGACTCCTGACACACAGGTAACCCTAGTTTAGGAGTCAGAACCCCATTATATTTTGTACATGGAATTTAACCAATAAAGAAAGTTTATTTATTTAATTTTATTTATTTATTTCTGAGGTTGTTAATGGACCAGAGTGTTTATTTGTATTTAGACAATTATGTTTAAATCTACATACATGTAGGCTACTACGCGCTGTAATTTACAAAAATTTGAAACTTTGTAATGAAATCATCGTGTTCTATATCAGATTTAGATTTACTACACACGGTTTCAATGTTAGAGAACCCGTTGTAGTCAAAAAAATTGTTTAGTTTTTGATCTAGCTCTGTATTAGAGAAATGACAGTGGACTGTATTTTGTTTGTTATTGTTTGTGTTCTGAAACTTGACGACAAGCCACCCAAGTTTTGTTTCAACTAGTGATGGCGAATGTTTGCCTAATAATATTTTATTGCCGACAAGTACATCCCAAAATAAATCTGCTCCCAGCAGCATCTGCACCTCTGAAGGCACGGAGAATGACGGATCCGCGAGGTGGATGTGAGGGGGGATTACGAATGTATTGCATTTAATTGGATTGCTTGGGATCATCTGGGTGATCTTAGGTAAAATGAAGCAGTTAACGTTAGTTGCGTAATTGCTATCGTATAGTGATGAAATTGTGACGTCATACGCTTTCGTGGCTTGCGAGGAGTGATCATTCAACAAATTCACTGAAGTGGATGTGGAATAACTGGGTATCCCTAATAGCTTTTGTAAAGCTTCTGAAATGAAGGAAATTGTGGATCCGTTATCTAAAAGAATACGAACTTTGTGTGTTTGACCACGAGCATCCTGAATATTAATTATAGCTGTGGATAACATTGCTTGGTTATGATGAGTTGAACAAAGTGTAATATTGTTCTGTACAGGTTTAGATAGGTCCTGTACACTCACCGGGTCAACAAGGTCAGTAGGTGACTTGCTCGTGGATGGTTCTAGTACGGAAGTGTTCATATGTAACAATGTGTTGTGTCGTTTGGTACACAACCTACATGAACTGAGCCGACAGCGCTGTTCGTCGTGCCCTACCCGGAGGCAGTTAGTGCAAAGGTTAAGTTGTTTAACTTTATCAATTCGAGATTCTATAGGCATAGATTTAAACTTAGTACATTGATATATAGTGTGACTATTTTTGCATATAGGGCATTTAAATTGTTTTTGTTTGCTATGATGATAAATGATCTTTGAAAACTGTTAACTTTGCTTTGAAGCTTGAGCGTGTTTTCTTTAACGCTTTAAGATACATTTTGTGAAAAGCAAAAAAAAATTGTATTTGAATTAAAAAATAGTAGGTCTGAAGATATAAAAATAATTGAAGCTTGCTAGTTTAAATTTACAAGTAATAAGGAACAAAGCTCAAACTGCCCTACAGCTGTAATAAAGAAAGAGTTAAGCACACGCAAAAAAGATAAAGAAATATTTTTACAGAAGTTAAACGATTGAAAATATACTTAATTTTGTGCGAAGCATGACTAAGCAGGCAGAAGAATGGTCAAGCCAACGTGCAACAAACACCACGCCCGAACTACCGTCACATGAAATAACGGGCCGGTCACGTAGGCAAGCGGCCGGCGTCAGCGGTCAGTGACCCCACGCCGTTTCTGGAATGTTTGAAATTAAAAATTAGTTTTATGTGCTAATAATGTTCTGTACCGATAAACAGAAAGGCAACACAGTATTCTAGACCTCTGAAATTAAGAAATAAGCTACTTGAAAATTTATAGAATTGAAAATAATACGAAATTAAATCTTATAGGGAAATTACATAGGTACAAAATGATTGTGACGGTGAAAACGGGGTTCCGATAATATGGAAATATGTAGATATAAAGTATCTCTAAGAAATTTATGAAAGGGAATGAAATGACACAGCACTTTGCACATTTATGAAGGTCACTACTAAGGTGAAATATTTGGAACGAACTTACACAAAGACACTGCAAACCCTTTCCTGGTATATTGTGGCTCAGATGATGATTGTAGGTATGGTCTTAGACTTCCAACATTTATAGCTCCATGTGGTATCCAGCCGTCCGTTATTTGACCGCGCCCATGAGTCCTTTGTCTCCTTTAGATTGTGGATCCTCTGGCCGCATCCGGCTCGAACTTGTTGGCGCAGGTTCGTGAAATAATGTAGACGACACAGAATATTTTGAACTATAAAGATCTATATTGCGTATAGCGATTAAATTACAAATAATTCCCGACAATGCTTGTGTACGTGGTGTCGTTCGGCTTGTGGATTGGGGAGTGGCGGCGCGACCTCCCGCGGCCGCCGCTGGCGCTGCGTACGTCTGTGTGTGTGTATGCGCGCGTTCACGCACACATGGAAGGCGCGTTAACAAGAATTGTGAAACAAAGGTTATATTAAGTATGGCTCGGTTAGCAGGTCAGCTTTTGTTTGATTTTTAATACCTTTAGTAGGCTTGTAGGAAACAAATACTTAGTTATTTACTAAAATTGGTGCTATATTCAAGGTAGGCATGTGTTTGCAGTGAGAAATAGCTCAGCAATAGTGCTTGGTGCGCATAGGCTATAGCTATGAGCAATGCGCAACTCAAAACAATTAAATTGGGACTGAAAGAAACAAACTAATTCCCAAATAGAAGTTAGGTTAGGAATTATAGGAAATTAGGATAAGAAAATGGAACGGGCTCACAGTTTTACAGGCAGATTAGGCTTATTAGCTGTCCTGGATTTGTAGATAGGCAGGCCAGTGCTCAATCCTGGTAGGCACGCAGCACGCGGTTTCGCCGGGCGGCGCTGCAGCTGCGTATTTCCTGTTCGACTGCGATTTTGACGATGTCCAGTAGGCAGGCAGGGACTTCCGGGAACAATGCAGTAGGCGCTCGGTGTCGGAGTAGCCCCGGCGCCGGCGACTCTCAAGGCAGGTCCGGGGTGACACGTTGCAATTGACCTTGTGTCCTCTGTTAGGTCCTTTGTCTGGACAAATTTGGTATCTTCGTGTCCAAGTATTTTCTTTGGATAGGACTGCAAGAGTCCTGTCACGGTCGCCAATTTTGTGCAGGAAGGGCACAAATAATTATAGACTTTGTACTTTTGGAAATATATTGGTAATAAAATGTAGTGTACAAAGTAGGTTAGGTGGAAGTAGTTTTTTGAGTAGTACTGTCCGACTGACGATCTGTCACCCAGACATGTCAACATGACAGCCATCTGACATTTATCTATCTACTGTTTCGGGGCTGTCGATTTGTAGCATGAGAGTGGCGCGAACACACATGGTTATGAATTACATAGGATATGGGAGGTGGCGCTACTTATTGTCGATATGAAACAGATACAAAATAACATAAATTAGCTAAAGAATATTTCGTCTCTTTTTTACGTTTGTATTTTGGCATCTACAAAATAAATAAGAAAATATTCAAAAAACTAGAACACTTTCACATAGATCAATTTTTTTTTTTTTTGGCAAAGCTGTGTAGTAGGAAGTTTGGATAGTACCCCCCTTACGATAAAATATAATAATAGATCAATAATATCGACAAAGTAATTTTCCCTATTACATCACTGACTTTTTCATACTTCATACATAAACAGTCAGATAAATGTAACTAACCTCAAAATTCAAAATCAGTTGCAATAACAAGACTTTTGATTTTTAGGCTGGTAAATGTAACTGCACCCATAACTCAGATTAGATATAGGTATCGTAGAAAAAAACAATATTTTTCCTTACACTCTATTACGCCAATGATTTTACTCCTTCCACTCTCCTCCTTAGATCCAGTCACTAATATTACAGCCCCTTTAAAATATTTTGATTAGGTATGTAGCTATATCCTATATATGATTTATTTCAAAAAGAACTTAAACTTACCGTATAATTCGATATGGAGTCTTGCGGAATGTTGCACCTGACCTATTATCAGAGTGGCTGTGCCAGACTGGTACTGAAGGTGTTCACTAATGTCTCTCAGATGTTCACATTGATTGATCCACTAAGGCATAGTCTATGGTTTGCGGTGAGAGATGAAGTTTTGTTATCGATCGAGCCATTACTCTATATTGCTTTGTTGAATGTTTGCTAGTTATTTTCACCGGTACGAACATGGATTTATCAGCACTGACTTTGTGCTCCGGCGATTCCCTCTATGTTAAAAAGGTTATCTTGGGCCTGTAGCTCCTATGGCGCGCGCTATATGGTCCTCCACTGAGGTAACTGTTGAACCCTCATCTAGTAAAGCAAAGGTGTCCATACCCCCAATCTATCCGAACTGGGATTACCTTCAGGAATGCCTTATGAAATTTACTAGATCTGATCGTTGTGACACCCTCAGGTGTTGCTTTTACCCCTCTCTCCTCTGCAGGCCTCTCAGGTTCCGTTGTTCTCCGTGCAGAAGTGGGTGATGAGAGCCCTTGCCTCTGTTCCGCATGGCCTGTAGGGGCTGTAGGTGCATAGGCGACTAAAGGTCAGTTTGTGCAAACACCTAAAACATAGAATTAAACATTTTCTATGGCTTTGATGAGACCAGCTTGTGAAGGTTGCCTATGGTCTTCTTGAGCTGAGGTCAAGGAACTTATACCCAACCTGGAATGTGCACAGGCTGCGGATGCGCGAGCCGAGCGAGATAGTTTTGTGAGAGCCCTCTGTCCCTTTCATTAGGGTGTCCAAACAGTAGGTAGATATTTTGGACATAAAAATATGAACTAATCACTTAATTTCATTAAATAATTATGATAAAGGGAGGTGTTACTCGTAAAATAAAAGTAATCACATGTTACGATTTATAAACATAATATTTTGTAAATATTTTCATTGGCACATTACTGAATAAAACAGTTTTATGCAATTTCTGTCGTAAATTAGTTTTCTGACCTCGAATTTTCAATGTTTGGGTTTTACCGTGGCTCATCAAACGGGCGGTAAGATAATAAGACGCGATGCCTTTAATAAGTTGCATTTCGTGTGAATCTTCACATTGAAATGATTGAATTGGATGTGGCGGAACAAAAAAATCTCACAAAATACTATAAAAATTTTGCAAAACCAATAATATTAATTTATTTTTATTAAAGTGCTTTAATGATTCTGAGCTATGAAATTTGAATATTTGTTCCGTGTACAGAATGATTTGGAAAACAAATTTAGAAACATGTTTTAATTTTCCTCTGTCTACGAATGACGTAAAGGATGAAACTTTGCACACATCAATAGAGTGTAAATAGTCATGATCATCATGTTTCGTAATAAACAAGGCAGCAAGACAATGTTTGCAACTTAACTTTTCGGATATATTTAATGCACAACATCCAGCCATGTAAAAATTAATAATTTAAAATAATACGTAGTGACACACAAATCAGTGATTAGCACATAAAGTTTAATATAGATTACCTACTATTTATATGTTTGAACAAAATATGATTAAGGTGGAGTCTTGTAATTGCAACTAAAAATATTGGAGTTTTTACATCATAGCTTGATAATTCTATATTTAAATGCGCAATATATTTTTTTAAAGATTAGTTTTATCGTAAATTTTATGTTCTTTTCTGTCACTGTCATAAATAAAGCAAAGCTGTAAAGAATAACAAACTATTTCATAAATTGCTGACATAAACAGGAATAGTTACAATTACACGTCTTGGCGGGTAATTGCAACTAAGTGTTTGTTTTACGTTTTTTTATATGGATGCTTATACTGTTAAATTTCAAAAGCATGCATTGAATGATAGTTTATAGGATTTAAATAGCTATGCCACTATAAATATGTCCAATTTTGCACAAAAACACTTGTTAACCGTGAGGTGGGTAATTGCAACTAATAACCTACAAATAGTGATGGGAATCTTATCGTAATTTTGTCGATTAGCATGGTATCAAAATAATAATACAGGGATATAGTTTTAACGTTTATATTGAGCGTAATAACAACACAAAATCGTTTATATAAATATTAACAAAACATTGTTAACCACTCATATAAAATACACTCACTGCTTAGGTGTAATCAGAATAAAAGTAATGCTTTACTAATTAAAAAGGCAGGTTTACTCTTATCATTAAGTACTTAAAAAGCTTGACTTTATTACAATCACAGTAAGTATTTTTATAGTAACATAACTTTACTTAGAAAATCTCAATCTTATTTTATCACAGTATGTTATTGTATAGTTCTATAACAGCGTTTATTATTTTAATCTTTGGAAAAATCTTAACCTTATTTAAATCTTTGAAAAGTAAGTACAAACAGTAAGTAACTTTTTATATTATAGAAACAGCCTTTTTTATTATTATCTTTAAAAAAAATCCTAATGTCACCTACTATTTTAAATCATAATAAGTATCTAGTCTTTTTATAATAAAACAGCTGTGTTGACTGTCTGTCAACTTCCAGTTGTAAAAATTACTGTGAATTTACACACATTCAAATACCTCTACTTTGCAAGGAAATATTACTGTGTCTGTTTGTTTGTTTAACTCAGCCTTGGGTAAACAAGAAATCACATCTTCTTTATCTATTATGGAAATGTCGTTTTCGACGAATCTAAATTCTCTATTATTTTTTTTAGATTTGAGACCTTTGACTACAATTTTATCATCTTTAATTTCCTTGATAAGACAAACGTATTTATACGTCCTCTTACCCTTAATTGTGCGAAATTTAGACAAAATAAAATCACCCACGTTGAGATCTTCTGTTAGGTATCTTGTTTTAAATCTATTTTCTTCTTGTTGTCGAGAACTCGTTGTTGGCAACTCTTCAATTGTCTTTTCAGATAAACACTCTGCCTTCTGAAAATTAAGGTTAGTACTCAGCTATTTTGATAACATAGATATAATTGATTATTACTCGGGTACCTACATAGTTATTGTATTTTTAATGTAACTGAACTTTGCTATTTAATAGTATAACATTAATTATATCAATATCCTACAATACTTACTTCCTTCTGCTTCAGTCTTTCATTTATTCTTTTGCTTTTTATTTTAGATATCTTTTGTTGTCCGTTTGAAGTAGATGGTAAAGACTCTAAATTATTTTCTTCTTCATTCAAAATACTTTGAGGGAAAATAATAAGATCTTCGTCTTCTAATGAATTTATTGAAGCATAGTTTATTTTTGTCTTCCCTGCCTTCTGAAATCAAGGTATTATTAAATACATAAGATAAATTATTGTACTTAAGTACCTGCTATTTCGTTGTATAATGTAAGTATTACTTTGTTACGTCTATCACTTTTACTTATAGTCATATATTACATCACTTACTTCCTTCTGTCTCAGATTTTTTTTCTGTCTTTCATTTACTCTTTTGCGCATTGTTTTATATATATTTTCTTCTTGTCCTCTGAAATGTAAATGCCCCTTCAAATCTTTGTTAATGCTTTCTTTTAAAATAGATGACTCTTTACATAAATTCTCTTCCTTCTGAAAATCAAAGTACACACTTAGAACAGAAATAATTATTAAATACTGATTTGTATAGGTAAGCATTTCATAATTTAATTTGAACATTCTCATTTTTATTACTTTAATAACAAGGACATCTTAAATTACTAACTTCCTTCTGTCTGAATATTTTTTTCTGTTTTTCATATACTCTCTCACTTTTTATTTTAGGTATATTTTCTTTTTGTTCATTAGAAGTAGATAGTAAAGGCTCCTGAAAATCATTGTCTTCTTCATTCATAATACTTTGAAAGAAAACATCAATGTTTTCGTCTTCTGATGAATTCATTGAAGTATATGAACAATCACTCTCACTGTCTGATTCTAATTTCTTTTTTCTTTTGTTTTTGTTTGCTTTCATCTTATTTTTCCGTGGTTTTTTGTTCTTAGTATTACTTGCTCTTTTCAGTTTCCTTAGCTGTTTCTTTTCATCTGCTTTTTCCTTTTCTTCTTTTTCTTTTTTTAGACGATCAAGAACATCTCTGTGAGTGAGTATTTCAGCCCCATGACTTACCCGTTTTTTTACGCTTTTAGGTATGTCATTTCGTGATATAGTTTTTAACAATAATTCTTCGAATGAAACTCGTTCTTTTTCCTTGTTTTTATTATCTGTAGGATTTATTACTTTTATGTCCAATATTATTAAGCCAGAGTTACTGTTGGTATTCTTATGACACGGAAGTTTAAAAGTTTTAGGATCTTTAACACAGTATTGAGACGAAATCTGAGTACCTTCTCGGAAGGGACGAACCATCTTTTCTGAAGTGTTTGTTGTAGCCCATGCATCATTTTCTATTTCAGTCGGTATATTTTTCTCCTTCATGTCCTGTGTCATGCTTGTGATAGCCGGATTATTTTCTTCTGGCAGTAGTACCTCACAGTTAATAATTTTAAGGCATACACTTATAAGTGTTGGAACTTTATTTTCTCTCGGTCCCTCAACTTTTTGGGTGTAACTGCAAGACGGTTTACTTTGTTCTCGGAGATGTTCTTCCCATCTTGACCATGTCAGATTGGCAAATTTTTCTTTTGGAATTGCATTTCTGTTTACAGGGTAAATACCTGCCTTCATGAACCCGTTTTGGATGATGACTGGGTTTAAATTATCCCATATCATGGTAATGATTCTTGCAAATTCATGCTTTGGGAGCTTCGCGCCCACATGGAGTCTTTGCCATTTCACGAGTTCCGTATCCCATCTATCTTTCATAGGTTTCATTGTACTACAGTCTAATGGCTGCAGTATATGGGATGAGTGAGCCGGCAGTTTAAGAACAGTTATTTGATGAGCTACTAGAAGCTCTATGACACTCAAGTCTACATGTGTCGAATGACCATCATAGACCAATAAGATTGGTCGTTCCGCCCCTATAGCTGGCAAGAAAACACTTTTGATGTACTGTTCAAAGATTGTGGTCTCCATCCACCCCTTGCGACTTATAGCGTACGCTGTATTAACGTTTTCATTTTTAAAGAGCCATTCACTCCATAGGTGTTTCCCCTGGAATATAAGCAAAGGGGGAATTTTTTTCCCGGCTGCATTAGCAGCTAGGAGCACAGTAGTATTATTCCTCCCAGGGGAGGCAGTCGTTCTAGTAGAGGGGAACCCCATCAGACCCACAACTTTAGTTTTGGTAGGATCACTACAAAAGCTCGTTTCGTCCAAATTATATAAACATTGTGGTTTATCAGTCAGTCCCAACTCTTGCGTTGCTTGTTCTAACAATTCGAAGTAATTATAAACCGTGAAAGGATTACAGGCTTTTTTCCGAGCTACTTCCACTGACTGTGGCATTTTCAAACTTAATTTATGTCGTCTTTTAAATCCTCTGAACCATTCCTTCCCAGGATAGTCATCTTTAAATCGTGTTATAATTCCGTTCCTTTTAATATAATTTGACACCAAAAGTTTTACTTCCTTAGAGGTTAATGGATACCCACATTTTTCCATCACATGGAGATTGGATGCAACTTTAGTTTCCCATTCTTTAGATAATTCAGGAGGTCTACCAGGCGTTGGTTGTTTGGCACCGCGTGTTCCATATAGACGGTGAATAATAGTTGACCTCGGTATTTCATAAAGTATGGAGGCTTCGTAGCTATTCATCTTTTTTTCTCTTACTTTTTCGACTGCTTCTATTAGCTTATCTGAAGAATATTTCGACTGTTTTTTACTTTTGTATTTTGACATCTACAAAATAAAATAAGAAAATACTTAAAAACTAGAAAACATTACACAAAGATCAAATAACATTTTTTGGCAAAGCTGTTTAGTAGGAAGTTTGGATACGATAAAATATTATTTATCGACAAAGTAATTTTTCCTGTCACATCACTGACTTTTTCATAGTTCATACATAAACAGTCAGATAAATGTAACTAACCTCAAAATTCAAAATCAGTTGCATTATCAAGACTTTTGATTTTTAGGCTGGTAAATGTAACTGCACCCATAACTTAGATTAGATATATCGTAGAACGAAACAAGTACAAAAAAGGAAACTTACCGTGATTGATAATCACTCTCTTTGTGAAAAAACCTCCGAAAAATCAGAAAAATCAGGAATTTTCACCAAATGCCGCTCCGCGTGTTCTCGACGTCACTAATAAAAAAATGGCGGTTTGACAAGTAACCTGTCATTCATGCAGTTCTTTACTTATCAGCGCCATCTATATTTTGTTATTGAGAATTTGTCTATAAGAATCATATCACATCTGTCGTAGTTCAAAACAGTGATCGTAGAGGGAGTTGCTTAGTTCAGTTGCAATTACAAGACTTCACCTTACGGAATTAATCCTAAAAATCTACTTCAAGAATTTAAAAATACTTACTTGAAGAAAGATTTACCGCATCCCGCATAGGATTCGCTTTTACAGCTCCAAGCTGTAAAAGCGAATCCTATGCGAATATATCGCACATTTTTTAACCATATTTATTATGTACGAATAAATAAATATTGCCGAATTACGTAGGATAAATATCACCACAAATAATAACAAATCAAAATGGCTGATGGGATGCCAGTTCAATTTACATAGATCCTACTAATAACCTATTCTTTTTCAAACAACACCTTAATATCGTGTCTAAATTTTTGCAATATAAAGAAAATCTCATTAAAGACGATAATTAAAAAATATATGGATCATTAGGATAATCAGAAAGATGGTAATATATTTTTTAACAAGACATGACAAATTTGTTTTTTTTTTTACCATTCCTACTACGTTTTAAAAACAACCCTTCTGGCAACGCTTAAGAAAGGGACAGAGGGCTCTCGAAGCGCTATCTCTCTCGGACCGGATTTCTCTCTGACTAAATGTTATTTGAAAATAGAACTTAACTTCATATACATACGGTTTTTTTTTAACGAGGAAAAAATGTCGGTGCACATTCCAGGTTGGGTATAAGTTCCTTGGCTGAGGTAGCTCCATGTGTCTTCTTCGTTTGCAGGTTGCTGTCGTTAACCTCCGTCTGAGCATATTGAGCACAAAGTTCGGCCTCTCTGGATAGGAAATTAGCAAGTTTTATAAGGTCCGGTTCATCTTAACTTCTCTTGCATGGCTGCATAATCATACCACCTGTATCTCATCGTTGGTGTCATCTTATCGATAGTGGTCCGGACTGTTTCAGGGTTGTACAGGTAATGGGCTTTGCTGACAGACTTCGCCACAGCTACTATATTATTAACTTTGCTTGAAAAGTTTATTGTGTCCCTAAGGATATCTTGTGAGTTTGGGTAAATCCTTCATTTTGTTAATCTCTGCCATTACTAATGAGTTTACTCGGCCAAACCTTTCTTCAAGGTGCTTTACTATCTCCTCCGGGTCTATCATTTCTCCATAGAATAGTGCTTCAGCTGCCTCCTTAGCCTGGTCACGTAAGCTTCTTCAGTCCATACAGGTTTTCCGTTGCAGAGAAATATTTATTTGTGTCCCTGTACGAGGCTTTAAAAGCTTGCTACTCACTGCTGTTACCATTGGTGCTCAGTGTACCATTCCTGAGCCGTGATGCGTAGGCGCGAACATAGGCATTATCTATCTAAAATTCCTACATATTTTTGTTTGTAATTATACCGCTCGTTCTAACCTAGCTTATTATACTTACGAAAATAAAAGTCTGTGAGGAAGATAAATAAAACATTTTACATACAATGACAAAATTTTATAAAAAAAAATATGCTATTCCCCTGCATTTTCCACGAAGTGGAAAAGCTTAAAACACAATTTAGCACACAGTGGAACATTGCACACTGTGCAACAAATTTTTGTTTTTTTTTAACTTTTTTAGTACAAAACCTGCACCTCCTGGGCTCAATTTCTTCGGGCATATGTACGCCAGCGCTGAGTTGACGAATTTCTGGTGGCACACCAAAGCATCCATCTTTTTTATTTTTATATATTGTTGGTCTGTTTTTTTTCTTGGTCGTATAGTTGTCTACTAATCCTCGAGCTAACTTCAACCGAAAAATGCGGTGCGCATGGTTCGTCACTGTATGTGTCGTGTTGTATGTGATATAAGCGTTGATGATGGCGGAATCAAACATAGAAATGAACAGCCTCATCCAGTATTTTCGAGATTTTCTATCTATTGGGTATGATGACCGCAAGTGATCGCAATGGTCTACACCGCCCATTGTGAGATTGTAAGAAGCAATAGCCTTCGGACATAGAATGTCTTGCCGAGTGCCGTCTTTTCGGGTCCTTTTCACGAAAACCCTGTCAAGTGGTTTATGAGCGCTTGAGAGAACACACACATGTCTTGTATCGTGTCATTTGATGGCAGTGATTGGTTCCGAAGTAATTGCTGCAAACTGGTTCTTTCTTATTGAGTCTTAAGCTCTTAGGCTGACTTTTTCACTATGCTTGGGAGGTATTATCTATCACTTCGAACGGTACCTAGTGGCATAAATCCTCCATTAGATAGAAGCTTGTAAAAAAGATGTCAAATGCCAGAAGTGTATTGCGGGGTACTTCTGTACAGAGAGCCATCACGACATTGTATCCTAAATCTTCGTTTTCAACACTAACCTTTTCCGGTAAGTATATACTCGTATTTGAAATTGGTACGTGTTTCCTGTCTTTACATTTTAGTATTAATTAATTAGTGTAAGTGGTTATTGTTAACCGTTCTAATTAATTAAATAAATAAATAAAAATAAATAAATAAATAAATAGTTCTTAGACCATCATTGCCATAGAATCGTTATTGATTGAACCTGACGGAACCTTGGCGTGTTTCCTCGCGATCGAGGCATTTAAGTAAGCCCGACGAGCAATAAGGGATCTAAGAGACTTGTCCTCAGTAGCTTTCGACACCTTCAAACCTTTCTGTCATTTTGAAAGGAATAAATTACACAATAAGGTTAGTTATTGGACTAATTCCGAACGTCCAGTCTAATCTCATTATTACAATGTGAAATATCTTGTCTGAAATAGTATAAAGTTCGTAGAACTTTCGAAATTATTTTCACTTTTGCTGATTTACGTCTTCAACCTTCAAGAGAAGAGATGAACAAAGAAACGAATGAATGGAATTGATTAATGATTGTTTCGATGAAACACAAAAAAGTCGCATTTGAACGATGCCCCTTCCACCGCCATGGATCGTAAATGGCCCACAAGCCGGCTCGCGCAGATGGATTGGCTGCTACGTTTTTCCATGTGGTTAATAGTTATTCTGCTATAACTGATAAGACAAATCAAGCTAATTATAAACTATTAAAATAGGTTCAGTCGTTCTCCAGTCATAAGTGCTGTAAATTACACGACTTCGTATTAAATATAACGATTTCGACATTTCGATTTGTAATTTATTCATGACATTTGTAATCATTGTTAATGATAATTATGATAAATTGACATTATTTATATTACGTGTACTTAGTTATAAATAAGACATTATTTTAATTGGTTATATGAATTGTTAATGTATTCCAGATTTTGACATTAGTTATTATTATATTTTGCAAAAGTTGTGGCATTGGGCAACCACGTTAAAACCCATATTATGACTTATAATGTATTTTATCAATAAATGACTATTATGACTATTAATATTATGTCATTTCGTCGACTATATCTGGATATTCCGTTATGTCCCTGATAACATGACCTTTTCTATAATTCACCCAACATGTCTAGAACAAAATAGTTAATGCATTTTTTTAAGAATAAGATGCCATAGTTATGTATGTAAGGGAAACTATGATAATAAAACACATTATTCATTGGTAATTGTATTTCATTAAATTCCTAACTATGATTAAATAACAAAAAACTGACAACGATCAAAATTTTAATGGTTGGTTACATTAACGGTCGAATATTCGTGTCGCGTTGGCGCGCTGAAGTCATCGTGAACGGGTATACGCGATGTTCTGGTCTACAACGACAAAGAATTTTGTCTCGTTATCGCTACAAGGTTCTGAAGTGACGTCATTGTAGCCCACCGGTTTCGCCGAATACTTCGCGTTGCAACGATGTACCCCGCCACACAGATCGCGCTGGCACGAATATTCGCCGTATGCCGCTAATGCAACCGCACCAGTAGAGATAATCAACAATATTCACTATTAGAACTTTGGAGTTATGTCAAGTCAACTATTTGTCGACATAGCCTCATTTTATAACAAGTTTTTAAAATATCCCCGAAGTTGCAATAGGTTGTAATTATAGTGTAATTAGGTGCTTTAATTAGATTAAATCTAAAATGACTAGGAGTAATAAAACTCTATGCTATTATGTACTGTGGTATTAAGTACTTAACATTTTACGACGATATTCTATCCACCGCACATAAGGGACATTGCTCTGTAACCTCTAACCCCCGTATTCATATAAATATTTCACTTTACATATGAGTCTTAAAGATATTCATAGCTAGGCTTATTGTGTGTTTAGATTATACAGTTATATAAGCCAGAAATTAAGTTTTTTGGAGTTTACTCCTTAAGAAACGATTTGAGTAATAAGGCCCGGTACGGAAATTTTATGAGGAGTAAAATCAAAAAGTGTAACACAAAAAGTTGAGGCGTTACGTAGAAAGAGACATACTTATATATCTGTAGGATTGAACGTGTAAAAGAATGAGATGGAATACATTACACAGCGTATCTCATTCTCGGGGTCTCCTCTTTGCGCGATACTTCGTAGTTGAGACTACGAAGTATCGCGCAAAGAGGTATTGCTGTATTTTATTTATATTATTTTGTAATATACTTTATGTAATACGCTTTATTGAAGTAATATAAATAATCCGAATAATTACAGATATATGTTTGTTTCTCTTATCATTTTAGCAGATGCGTTCATTTACCCTTTTTTTCTATTCGATATATATCATAATTATAGTTCGTAAGTAGTAAACTCCAATCGTGCGTCGTAGCTGACACACACACACTTTTTTTTATGAATACGGGGGTTACTGTTGAACCAGTCTAGGTTTAACAGTGACACGTTCGCCAGCGCGTTGATAAGCGCGGTTCGTTAAACAATAGTGGAGGGAACGTTTAACAACGATCCAAAAGGAGAGTTCGTTGATACTTACTAACTGCGCTGACGAACTCTTTACCACATTAACATCCGAAACCATTTCCTATAAATAGAAGTTAAAATAATAATAATAGTAGTTTAAATAATAATGTAGTAAATAAAGTATTGTTTTTTCCATTTGTGCGAAGTAATTAGTTCTATAGTTATTTGTGTGTCAATTTAGAATATACAGTCGTGGTCAACTAATTAGGGACACTCTTTGGTTAAACCGAATTGTGAATTTATTTTTTATTTTCCAACGAGTCTAAAGCATATTCCATATCTCTTACATGTAAGTATAATTAGTAATTTATGTGCCCGATTATACAAACAATAACAACTTCTTAAACATTAAACCTCTTTACAGTATAGCTGATAGATTATCGTAGTGCTATTTGTTCAAATAATGCTGGCTGGCCATTTAATTAGGGACACTGAGATATTGCGTTCTATTTCCAAAATTTGAATCTCAATACTTTTTTACTTCTTCTCTTATTGTTTCGTGGTAGTTTTGGCGGCAATCCCGATATTTATTTTAAGTTTTGAAAAATATTTTGAAGAAAAATGGGTAAAAATAAAAGTTGCGATCCAACACTACGAAAAATTATCATGAAGTTTGTTGTCGAGCATGGTTGGCCATACCGAAGGATAGCAGAACATTTAAATTGTTCAAAAACTATGGTATACAATGCAGTGCAACATGTCAGACGCAATAACACAGATTTAAATGTGCCCAGAACAAAAAGATCGAGAAAAACAACTCCGCAAGAAGATAGAATGATAACCAGGTTAGCTAAGAAAGATCCGTTTCTAGGCTCTATTTTAATTAAACACGAAGTGTTTGGGACAGACGAAAGAGCTGGTGTCTCAGCGAGAACCGTTCGACGACGTCTGGTAGAAGCAGGGTTGTTCGGAAGAGTGGCTCGCAAAGTACCGTTGTTGAAGAAAGAACATAGAAATGCTCGTTTGGCGTTTGCACGTAAATATGGACATTGGACCTACGCCCAATGGCAACATGTATTATTCTCTGATGAGACCAAGGTTAATTTGATTTCTTCAGATGGAAGGCAATACGTACGGCGTCCAGTAAAAGCGGAAATGAATCCAAGATTCACAAAAAAGCAGGTGAAACATGGCGGTGGAAACATTAAAATGTGGGGTTCATTTTCTGGACGTGGAGTGGGACCTGTGAGGAAAGTTCAGGGTAACTTAGACCAACATCAATACAAGGCAATATTAGAGGAAACGATGCTTCCCTATGCTGAGGAGCATCTCCCTATTATATGGACGTTTCAGCATGATAACGACCCGAAACATACCGCCCGTTCAGTCAAATCGTTTCTTACCAGTCAGTCGGTATCGGTGCTAGATTGGCCAGCAAATAGCCCGGACCTTAACCCAATCGAGCACCTTTGGTACGAAATCAAGAAAAAAGTAGCCACTTATCGTACCACAACTTTAGATGAACTTAATGAAGCTTTTTGTGAGGCATGGGCAAACATTCCTGTCGAAACATGCCAGAAACTGATAATGTCTATGCCACATCGGTGTCAAGCGGTAATTACTAACAAAGGTTTTGCTACTGGGTACTGATTTTACACGTAATAAAATGGAGCTGTTAAAGATATTATAATACTGCAGATTATTAGTTTTGTTTAACTCTATTTTTCATTATAGTTTACTGTCCTTAATTAAATGTCCAGCTACAGAATTATACCTTAAAATTGAATACATGGTCAACCTTTGATATTAAATACTTTTTTCTATTTATTTATTCTTTTATTTACAGCCATTTAAAGCATAATAATCGGACCAAATTATGCAAATAATAGTTACTGAGAAATCAATAGGGTTTTATATTTGTATGTACATAACCGGTTATTGTTCTTCACTATCTTGCATGTCCCTAATTAGTTGACCACGACTATATATAAGTTTACAGAAAAAACTATTTAGATGTATTATTTGTGTGTATTGTGCGAATTATAAAAAAAATAGATAATTAACTTTACACATACGCCCAGACACTGCAATGTATTCATAGTTTTAAAATATCAACGTATACAACCATTTTTTAATAGAAGCACATTTCAGCAGAGGGCGTTATTCATAAGAAATAATAACATAAGCGCGAATTGTCCTATCTCCGAATGCGGTAATCAATACATTTCCAATGCTTTTTAGATTCGGAGTTAATGCACACTATTGGGCGCCTACACACAGTCGCGCGTGAAACAACTATCATGCGCGATAGAACGCTCGTGAAACAAAGACGCGTGTTGTGCTCCGTATTATATTCTCGCGCGTAATCTTGCGTTCCAAATAACGCGCGAAACAAAGTGTTTAAAGGCGCCCAATAAAATAAATAAAAATAAATAAATATATCAATGGACAATCGACACAACAACATCTAGCACCGTGGTAAGCTCTAAGCTTGTGTTACGGGTACTAGACATATTTAATATAATAGACATACATATATAAATATTTTTATTGTTATACATATAAAACACCAAGACCAAGGAGGAAGTGCTTGCAGAACACACAAACACTTTAACCCTCGGCGGGAATCGAACCCGCTACCTCTAGCGCCGCAAGCAGACCCTCGCCCACCGCGCCACCGAGGCAGTCAACACTGAGAAGGCAATGTGAGACCACCCAGCTCTGTGGTGTGACAGACGTGTCTTAAAAAGTTGTAAAATAATAATGTTTCATTATTATTAAGCGACTCATTTCTCCGAATAAAATTCCTAGTCAAATAAAAAAAAAAGTGTTTATTTTAAAATAATAAACGTTTTTTTTTGTTAAACCAGCTGTGTACTCAGTTTTGACGATAAATTAAATCTATTCTATTCTGTCTTGCTCAGTCGCACAATTACATTTTAATTTTTTTTTTTAAGATACCTCTTGTCGGACTACAAAACTGACCCTTTCGCAACAATTTTGTATCATTGTTCAACATAAGATTCTGTAATTAAACATATTTTTACTTAATAAATACAATCTAATTTTTATTTGATTTTTCATATATTTTTACCTGGCGGACTTCAATGGTTAATAGAGTGCTTATTTATTACAAGTAGTATTTAAGTACAATGATTACAATATCTTGTAATATTGGTGGAGATAGTAAAATGCACATATTGAGTATGCATTGTAAGTACCTTTACCTATGTATGAGAGATTCGTTAGCTATTCAGATTGGTGCATTAAATTGGGAGATTCCTATTATATAGGATGGAAAACATCGAAAGGCTCTAGAAACTAAATTAAATTTTACTGAAAATAAACAAAATAGCATGCACTAGTACTTTAAATTAATTAGTTTTTAACCGATTTCAAAAAAGGAGGAGATTTCTCATTCCGACCGTTTTTATAATTATTCTAGTAACGAAATGGCACAGGGCCTTCTCCAAGCAGAAATCTTTATGGGCTTTCTCACAACTAGTTATAAAAAAAAACACTTCTATTTTATAACCAGTTACAAAGTGTTTTTATCGACTAGTTGTTCAAATACAAGAAAGGATTAAAATCCACTCAACTTTTCTCAACAAATTCCAGTTATAATATGAAATGTCTTATATATTAAATGTTAAATGAAATAATTAGCACCACAAATTGTAAATAAATTATTCAAACCCCATTATTCGTTATATTATTATTCGTTTATCTCCACTTTTATAAGTTACTAGCGGTCCGTCCCCGCTTCGCACCAAGTTGACCGTATTGTGAATCTAAAGCATTTTCGAACCCACAAAAAATTTCACCGAAATCGGTCCAGCCGTTTAGGAGGAGTTCAATGGCTTACACATGTACAGAAGATTCAAATATATAAAGATTGGTGGAAGATGTGATAGCATGACTTTTCCTTTCGGCCGATTTAATTTGGCAAACGATGCACCAAACAGCCTGTATATTTTATTATTTATCTTGCATGTAAGGAGTCCGTACTAAAAATATTAGGAATAAGGGTTTGAATAACTTAGTTATATACTTAGCGTATTTAAATAACAAGCTTAATAAATATCTCACTGGTTGGTAACTAAACGTGTTAGAGATCGGATTCCGCAACATAAAATAAATTAGGACCGTTCCAGAACTTTGCCGACGTAATCTTAATTTCACAATTATTATAATATTTTCTTAATTAAGTTTGTAATGGCAATTGTATAGGCATTTCCCAACCTGGCATCTTTGGGTCGTTTATGTTTTAAAAGTAATGCTTTCTAATTATTGCAGTACTTGTTCATGAGGAGTATTCATATTTGACAGTCAAATTTCGAGTTCAGGATACATAACAACAATAAGTAACAATATTATTAATGTATTTCAAATTTTGACATTTAAGAATATTTGTGACATTAGTTATTATATTTTGTATAAGTTGTGGCATTGGAGATTCACGTTAAAAGCCATTATAATTGTTATTTATATTATCTATTGATAATAGTAGTCATAATAGTAATTTATTAATAAAATAATTTATTTATTTGTTAATCCAGACATAATATGGAACGCGACGGGAATCGAACCCGTATCCTACACTTGCGCCCACAATGATCTTAGATGATGTCATCACAATTATATTATGTTTTAATTTTTGACAGATTCATCGCGCATTATTCAAAATAATTTGAATGGTTTTAAAAAGAGAGAACCGGAATTTTATGATGTCAAGTTGGGAGTATATCTGCAAAGTTCTGAACCAGGTTACACAATATAAAAAAGTAATATTAAAACTAACTAACTGCCATACTCAAAGAAGGAAAAGAACCACCAAACAATATATTTTCTACAGACCAACAATACACATTTTTGAAGTGAAAACTTCTCCAGGCTTCATCCTACACATATTTTTTGCAGGCTGTTTCTTTTTTGTCAGTGAGGCTGATCCTTCGCGCACTGAGGCAACATGATCGATATAAAAATCCAGTCACCTGGTCGTTTCTGATGTGTGTAGTATATTTTTATTGGTATAAATGATTAAGTATTTTAATATGTGATAAACAAAATATTAGGTTCCAAGCAAAAAAAAATATGCATCCATAAAATTAAAAATATTATAAATTATTCAATTCATTATTTTTTATTCATCCATATGCACCAGCCAATAGTAACTGTCCCCCTTTATATTCAAAATTGAATAATACAGAAAGAGTCATAAGAAATTATAATAACCAAGCAACATAATATGTTGAATAAATCAATAAAAACATCTCGGAGTATGGCAGTGAGATTTCGCATCGATAAATGAGGTTCCAAAAAGAGTTGGAAAAAATTTAGAACCGTCATTTTTATTTGGCATCATCTTAAACGGCGCTCTTCATTTCTTGCTTCACGCAGGATTTGAATGCATCCCAACCTTCGTTCTTCGCGTAAGACTGAAAATTAATTATAAACAGTTAACTAACTGGGCATATTCGTCAGACGTACGTCTCGAAACACCCAATTCAATTCATTTATTCAATCACAAAAAATAAAAAAAGCCGTGTTGGCTAAGTGGGAGGACACTGGACTATAATTCCGAAGGTCGTAGGTTCAAACCCCGCCACGCACCTCTGGATTTTTCTTCTTGAGAAATTTATATGCGCTTTAAACACGTGCTTTAACGGTGAAGGCAAACATCGTGAGGAAACCGGCATGTTCTGAGAACTTTAAAGAGTGTGAAGGGCATGTGACATTCACCAACCCGCACTTAGCCAGCGTGGTAAATTAAGGCCTAATCTCTTTCGTCAAGAGAGAAGTCCCTGTGTCCCAGCAGTGGGAAGCATTAATAGGGTGATGATGATGATGATTCAATCAAAATTTTACAATGGTATATGAAATATTTTATTATTTATTTATAACGCAACTAACAGGGAACAAGAGCAAGAGCAGAAACTCATTATAAGGACCCCCCCATAACCACGACCACTCTGTAAATAGTGACCGACCAAGAAGAATATGAAATATATACCCCAATTTGTAAGTATCGTTGTGTGTTTTGGGACGAGCGATGCAAGTGACAGCTTGGCGGAATGTCAAACTCTAACATTTTCTATGTAACTGTACTACCCAGTTACCTCGTTCAAATGTCTCTTCATAGATGGCGTTATTATAAACGTGCGTAGTCTAGATCGCGCTGACGAAAGCACACCACCATTCAATATACCTACTGGGGCGCCGTTTCAAGACAAAACTGTTTACTAGTGGTTAGTGGTGTAAAAGTAACGATAAAAAGCGTACACGTATTCGGTACTACACCATTTAGTACTCGTTACTTTCGCGGTACGTTACTCGTTACTTTTGATACCGCATTATGTTCCTGTAATTTTCTACCAAATTATTTATAGGTTATTCTAAATTAAGTTTGATTTCAAACTGTTTGTAAAATTTTCACGGAACTAAATATAAATAATTCTATTAATTATTTAGGTTTTTAAATATAAACACGGTAATCACTAAGTTTATTTTAATATTTAACAAATATGATGTGCCAATGTATAATTTGATACCGCATCAACGGTACTTGCATAATATATTGAAGCCGTGTTGGTACCGATAATACGAAGAATGCGAGTAACGAAATACATTCGTGAGTAACGATTCGTTACTCGGTACTGGATGGAGTATACGTTACTCAGAACTGAATACATACGGTTTGCGTTTACACTCGCAGCTCTCTATATCACTTCAATGTAGACTCATGTATAATATAATATGTCTATTCTGTTAACTTTTTAGTAGTACTATAGTTTTTATTTATATTGTATGTCCGAAATGGATCATCATCATCATCCGCAGCCTGACTTCACCCACAGCTGGGTGTAGGCCTCCTCTTGCTCTCGCCACTCATTACGGTCCTGTGCCAATAGCATCCAGGTGCGTCCTGCTACTTTAGCGACATTTGTATCCGAAATGGATACAATTGTTAAACCTTATGTTACATTTTAAGACCAAATGTAAATGCACACAATTTTTACAATAAAATATTCTCATTCTTATTCTCAACTAGCGGCCCGCCCCGGCGTCGCACGGGTTAAAAAAAGTTCTCGGCAATTTTTCTTTATTTGCTCACCGTTTAGACCTACCCTGGACTACGACGAACATTTTAAAACCAAAATCAGCTCAATCGGCCCATCTGTTCTCGAGTTTTAATCAGAATATCGAACAACAATTCATTTTTATTTATATAGAAGATAATACGTACTTTGAACCCGCGATGCAGTCGGTCCTTCATGATGGCTATGAACTCCTTGTAGCTGAGCAGGCCGTCGCCGTCCGCGTCGAAGATGGCGAACACCGTGGACACGAGGTGCTCCGTCTGCGCCACCCCCGTGCAGATCAGCACCGCGCGGTGGAACTCGTCTGCAACCGACACGATCTATAGGTACCTTGCGGCGCAACAGGTGGCGTGCTCAAGTGGTTGTATGTTCTGCAAGCACTTCTCTGGGTCTGGGTGTTTAATATGTATGATAAAAAATATCTATTCATGTATGTCTAAATTAAGTATGTTTATCAGATGTCTAGTACCCGTAACACAAGCTTAGAGCTTACCACGGGGCTCAATGTTGTTGTGTGGATTGTCCGATTTATATTGAAGTGAAACTTCTCTAGAATCGTTGTGATTTCAAACCGGATGCAACGGAAAAAACGACTGGTAAGCCAATCTTTAACGCTAACAACGTTAAGCAACTTTGCGCGACGCCAGTACTTGGATGGGTGACCGCCCGAACAAAATCGTTTTGCACAGTAGTTTTTTTTGTTTTTTTTTATCCATCTCACTCTTTTGTCGATTTACTGAAGTTCCACTTCTATTGTGTGTGAATCGCACACACACCTTTTTTTATTTACTATTGCTGGACAATCCACACAACAACCTCCAGCCTCGTGGCGAGCTCCAAGCCTCTGTTCCGGGTACTAGACATAATCTGGTATACTTAATATAATAGTCATACATATATAGATATATACTACTACTTGACTGCCTCAATAGTGCGGTGGGCGAGGGTCCGCTTGCGGCGCAAGAGGTAGCGGGTTCGATTCCCGTGGGTGATAGTGTTTATATGTTCTGCAAGCACTTTCTCCTTGGTCTGCGTGTTTTATACTTATGTATAAATAAATATTTCCTGACAATCCACCCAACAACATCTAGTCCCGTGATCGCTTCCTCGATATTGTTGTGTGGATTGTATATTTATTTATAAATAAAATAAATAAATATTTCCGGACTACTCACACAGCATCACCTAACCCCAAACTAAGCAGAGCTGCTATTATGGGTGTTAGGTGACTGATATACTACATAGATACATTATTTTTTTTTGAAATACATACATATGCTAGATAGTAAACACCCAGACCCGAAACCAGAAATTCTACATCGTACAAAATGTGGTCCCCCGGCGGGAATCGAACCCGCAACCTCCTTCGCCTCAGGCGGACCTTCGCCCACCGAAATGAAATGAAATGAAATCGTTTATTTGCGAGAATACATAACTAATAATACATGTCAGATCTTAAATAATAGTTTATGTCACTGTATTCAGCCTGCAAGCAGGCGTGCAAACATTTTGTCAAAATTATATTAAAGATGTCATAATAAAAAATTACATACATTTATCATCCTAATTCAAATACTCATTCACATTATAGAAACATTTGTCAAGCAACCAACTACATAATCTGTTCTTAAAAATAAATCCATTCAATTGTTTTAATGATTCGGGTAATTTATTATAAACTTTTTTTTTCCCGGCGATTATTCGATTTTTTCTCATCTTTTAAACCTTCTCTAGACCTCCACGAACATTTATTAGATAAATCCGTTCAGCCGTTCTCGAGTTTTAATCAGACTAACGAACAACAATACATTTTTATTTATATAGATAGATATATATAGACGTTCGTAGATTTACCATAGCAGCGCCATCTATTGATTACTTACTCAACCCAGTCAAAAGGTATCGACATCTGTTAGAATCATTTGGAGTTAACAGATAATTGTGACTGTCAAATAATAACAGACAAATAATTAGCAATAAATAAAAATTGCGACTATAATTTGAGATTTAAACTGTTCTATCTCTCAAGTTGGATCGAACTGCACATGGTGTGCGAATTTTATTATAATCGGTTAAGTGGTTTAGGAGTCCATTGAGGACAAACATTGTGACACGAGATTTATATATATTATTAAGATTACCCGAATTATTACCGAGCCACAGAGGTCGAATTATTTATTATTCATATCTTTATATATATAATTCTTCTGTGAGTGTGTATGTCACTGAACTTCTCTCAAATGACTGGACCGATTTTGATGAATTTTTTTTGTGTGTGTTCAAATAAATAAACTAAACCATTCCCAGATCCCCGGGAATGGTTTAGTTTATTTATTTATTTTATTTATTTATTAAAAAAATTAAAAACCCGTGCGAAGCCGGGGCGGGCCACTAGTATGTAATATAAGTAAGTACCTTTAGATATAGGGTGGTCCGCGAGGGTGTACATCCTCATGGCGATGGTGAAGTAAGTACCTTTAGATATAGGGTGGTCCGCGAGGGTGTACATCCTCATGGCGATGGTGAAGTCCTCCAGGTTGTTGAGGAACTGGCAGAAGGTCTTGAACTCGTGGAAGGAGACGCCGCGCTCGTCGCGCACGCGGTCCAGCAGCCGGTCCAGGTACATGTCGTACTCGTCCGTGTCCAGGTACGTGTAGCGCAGCAGGATCTTCGCGAAGTCCACCTCGGAGATGGTCTCCTGACCTGGAATCCGTTGATTGAGCTGTAGCAAATATATATATAAAAAACTAGCTGACCCCAGCAAACGTTGTTTTGCAAAAATTTTTTTTTTTTTTTTAATCAAAAATAGATGTTGGCCGATTCTCATAGATACCGGATAAGCACAAACAATTTCATCAATATCGGTCAAGCCGTTCCGGAGGAGTTCGATTACGCACCCCGTAACAGAAGAATTTTATATATTAGATAATAAAAATCCGTTTTGGCTAAGTGGAAGGACACTCGACTTTCAATCCGAAGGTCGTGGGTTCAAACCCCGCCACGCACCTCTGGATTTTTCTTCTTGAGAAATTTATGTGCGCTTTAAACGGATATACGTAGAAGAACGCGGGTCACCGACATAGCCAAGCGAATTAGCTCGCTAAAGTGGAAATGGGCGTTGGGGCCGGAAAGTTCTTGACCACGAATCGGCAAACGCAGTGTGGGACGTCCACCAACTAGTTGGACGGACAACCTGGTGAAGGTAGCGGGCTCGTGGAGGTTACAAGTTGCTACCGACCGAAGTCACTGGAAGTCTTTGAGGGATGCCTATGTCCAGCAGTGGACGTCCTACGGCTGAAATGGTGATGAATGATGAAAAAAAAATATTCCGTACTGAGTAACGGGTACTCCATCCAGTGCCGAGTAACGAATCGTTACTCAAGAATACATTTCGTTACTCGCATTCTTCGTACTATCGGTACCAACATTGTTTAAGTATGATGAATACATATTGATGCGGTATCGAATAATACATTATGGATTGTGATGTTATTGTTAAACATTAAAATTAATACTTAAGTGATTTTAAAATACTATATCTATTACAAACTAAATTAAGAAAATTGCAAAAAAATATATATTAAAATACTGATACATAAAAAAAAACATTACGCAGTTGATTATGTAATCGCTAGGTAATAATGTTTTTACAAAATTACATATGATGCGAAACCGCATACAGAACAGACATACAGTATCTGTAAGAGTACGCAATACGATTTAATTCGTTACTTGAACTAAGCTGAATACATGGTCATATTTCTAGTCCGAATAAAATCCGACCGTGTAGCAGCGACGTCTAACTTTATATATATAATTCTTCTGTGAGTGTGTATGTCACTGAACTTCTCTCAAACGACTGGACCGATTTTGATGAAATTTTTTGTGTGTGTTAAAGGGGTTCTGGGAATGGTTTAGATTCACAATTTTGGAAAAAAAAATGAATAAAAACCCGTGCGAAGCCGGGGCGGGCCACTAGTATTATATATAACTATACATATTCCCATATATATATCATACATAATTTAAATATACTACATATAAAATATCTAGAATATTGAAAATATTAAGTTGACATACATTTCGGATTTCTTTAATAATATGCGCATCTTTTCATGAGAAGCCCGTAAATGTCATGTAAGTTCTCACGGTACAGTTAGAGTTGGCAAGGAGACATCATTAAACCTTTAGAAAACTCGTGAAATTCCAGCTCCAACACCTCGGTTTGCAAGTTCTCCATGAACTGTCCGAATCCTTCGAACTTTAGGTCGTCCTTTCCTTTCTTGCCGAAGAAATGTACCTGGAACAACATTTATTTAAGATTATATCTAAATTCATCAAATCTAATATTTATTTAACTTTTGGTCACTTAGTTACGTCTAATAATATTATTTACACACAATTGACACAAACATACGAGTAACAAAAACAATAATAAATAAAATACAATAAAATGTATTAATTTCAAGCAAACTACTCATACATGAAAAATTTAATCCTTAAGAACTAAAAAGCATTGCTGGGAAGGTGTCCATCCTCCCAGCTATCATTACTAGAACGGAAAGCTGGCACGCAACCTGCGCACCAGGGATAATAATCATTAAAAATTAATTAAATTAAACACATCAAAAATAAAAATCATTCATTAATAAATATAGCAGCTGTACACGGGCTTCGTCAACTAACATAATAATAACAGCAGCTGTAAAGAGCTATATAACTTTTGAAACTATCATGGTTAACAATACTATTTAGATTTATAACGAAATATCGGGAAACTCGAAAGACAATCAATCATGGTAAATATCCCGTTATAAATCTAAATGTAAAGAGCTAGTTTTTGCAGTGAAAACGTAAACACACGGGACAATGGCAGGAAGGTGATATGAATTATCATCATCATCACCCTATTAACGTTCGGACTTCTCTCCTGACGAGAGAGATTAGGCCTTAATTCACCACGCTGGCCAAGTGCGGGTTGGTGAATGTCACATTTCCTTCAAACTCTTTTAAAGTTCTCAGAACATGCCGGTTTCCTCACGATGTTTGCCTTCACCGTTAAAGCACGTGTTTAAAGCGCACATAATTTTCTCAAGAAGAAAAATCCAGAGGTGCGTGGCGGGGTTTGAACCCACGACCTTCGGAATATGAATTATAATAAATGTATTACTATAACTAGTATGAGATGGACGTATGGGCCGGTGACTTGCCTGCAGAAAGGTGTCCACGCTGTGCCTCCTCTGAAGGCCCTGCTCGTCATTGACGTACGTGTCCTGAGGCTTCACAGCATCACCCTGTTCCGCGATACCACGTTTGCCTCTCCACGCGTAACTGAAGATTTTCTCCATCTGAAATCATACGCCAACATCGTGTTTAAGAATTATCGGTGGTGATACTTATATAAACACATAATGGTAACAAAAAGTTAGTGTATTATAGATCGCCCTCGAAAATTGATTAAGCTTTATTTTTACTCGAAAGATCGATAATAAATCACAATTGAAGAACAAATTATGATGTCAGTTTAACATGATATTGGATGATTAAGAATTATACATAATGTTTAAATAATCCATTTACCCATAATGTAATAAATAAATTAAATAGATACGATTACAAATTGCCCTTTAAAACTGATATGATAATGCTCAAAATTTTAGCACGCTCGATGAACAAAGCGTAATAGTTTAGCATAAATGTTTGTTTCACGAATCAAAAGTGTAATTAATTAGATGCAGAATGCCTTAAGTATTTAATAACAAATATTAAACATGAAAAATGAAGTTACAATGAAATAACAAGCTAAATTTTATTTTGTGAGACTAGCACCACACTTAAAACACACAGTTCATAATGTCGCCACAAAACGAAGAACACGGAAAACATACTGACTTCAGAAAAGGAATCAACGTCAATTAAAGCTAAAAAAAAGTTTAAAACAAATACATTTATTACATATCCACATAGTGCATTGTAAAACATGATAAAATTTAAGTTTTCACAATACTAGCCTAACTTTAGATAAGTTTATGCAACACGACACAATCCAAAAAACTTTAAAATAAAACACAAACATTTGACGTAAAACACATTAGCTAAGCTCAAACTTTTGAACTTACAAACGACGGCTTTGCGATCTTTTCCGTTTGGTCTGGAGGCGTTCGGTTCTTCAGAGCGCTGGTTTGCACTAAGGTAAGCAGCTAGAAGCCAGGCAAATATACATATAGCACATATCATTAATTTTATTTACACTAACAACATAATATAGAGGATAAAATATAATATAATACATAAAACAAAATTTGTAAGTTGTAAGACAAGGTCAGGTTATGAAATAAATAAAAGCTAGTTTTTACTAATTTTAGTTAGTTTTTCGGTTAGATACAGAGCAAATACAATAATAAATAGAAATTAAAACGAGAATAATATACAAAAACATTAATGTAGATTCATCGATGCTGTCATAATCTTAAGTTGGCGTCAAATTGAACGAAGACGACGCCAATCTATTAAAGTTACACAGATTAGAAACAGGAGTATGCTAAGACTTGACACGAAGTCTTAGCATACCGAGTCGAAACGAAGCAGTTATTAACAGGGTTAGTGTCCGTAACTCACTGCTTCTTCGCTCTTCTTGTCCAAATCTTTGCGATCCTTAAACGTCCCACCGAGAAGTCGTTGAATCTAAAGATTATTTAAAAAACAAACAGGAAAATAAGGGATAATAAATATAAATTCATGATATTATAACCTTGTCGCATCAAGGGTTGCAAAAATAATCAGTGCACAAACATAAATAATATTGGTTCCTTCTCGTATAAGGGTATTTTGGAAGTTTAGGTGTACGTGTAATACTAAATCTACTGTGTGGTTTGATTATTATTTAAGGTGCACGCACGCCGTTTCAAAATGCACTATACTACAGTGTGAATTATATATCTCTTAGAATAGTGCTATGCAGAATGTGCAAGTAAGGCAAATTGTCCACGTTATGAGCATGCTTTCGTCAAGTAACGATTGCGAGACGAATGCCGGCAGATTGCGTACAATCAAGACTGAGTCCACGGCGTCGCAACATCACGTCAGCCACTTACAATTTCTTTGGACTTTGTTGATGCTTTGATTGTTGTAAAAAACAACTTGAATTAGGCCACGACCGACTATTTGTAGGACTTACAATCGGGCCGACTTTTCCACCGATTCTTATGACCGATTTTGTGACAGACTCAACGCCTACGACCGACATTTTGTCGGTGGCTATCGAGCAGTGTTGCCAGATGACAAATATGAATGCGCGCGAATGGCGGTAGCGATTTATGATAAACTTGAGAAGGGTTTTATTATGATAGATAGATAAGCCTTTTCTTGACCAAATACCAAACGCTTCACGCACTGGCCCAGCCCGGAAATAGGTTAAAATATTTTCATTGATCAGACGCGACTATAACTTTTTTACTTATACCAAAATCAGTGATCAGCGTCGTTAAGACGTTTACACATACTATTTTGTGTAAACGTCTAAGACTAACTAAGACTTTTGCAGCGTGATTGAAGACCTGCATCAAGCAAACTACGCCGACATTTGTAGGTTGCATGCCGTGGACAATTAACCTAAGGATTAGCCTTAATATAAAAAAAACAATTACCTTTTCCACCGCGAAGATAAATCTAAAAGTTAAGATTTATCACAAGTTCGTTTACGAGTATGTACTAAAATGTATAAAATCGACAGCGTTTTTCGATCGTTTGCTAATTGCCCGCTAACATACTCGTCAGCTATCCACCACCAATCAGTTATATTAATATTACCACTGTATTCAAGCCAAAAAAATAAATGTAAATATCTTAAGAAATACCGTAACACCATCTAATAAAAAAACAGTTACCGATATGCCATACTTACGACTAGAAACTCGTTTTTGTCGACTCTTTGGTTGCCGTCGGTATCAAACATGTTGAACGCGATGCGGAAACCAGACGCTGGCTCTGGAAGAAGGAGATTATTTATTTTTTACAAATTTCAAGAGCAATTGAATTTATACCGCGGGCAGAATGTTGCCCAACAACACCTCTGTGGAAGCTGAAGGATCCAGCCAAGGAACATCTCCAGAACATGGATAGCGTCGTATTATTAGGGCAGTGAGAGTTTATTGGCATATCAAAACACTAAATACAACAAAAAAAATCATCATGCACAAATAAATGAATACAACTGATTCACAAAAAAAAACATTTGGCAACAGTGGCTTAGCTTTTAAGGACATTAAAGTTAAATAATTTTATAAAATTTGTAAAAACAGTAAGTATAGTATAAGTATTTGGATAAGTGCAAAGATAGGTGGTAAAAAAACTTAAATAAAATATATTGCTAAATTGCCTAAAAACACAAACAGTTACAACTTACAATTTATTTTTGAAACATGGCGTAGAAAAACTATTCAGGGTTTATAAAAAAACGGAACGGATCGAAATCCCCTCTCTGCCATCGTTAACAGTTTAGGGCCCTTGACCACCTAGCTACGCCACTGTTTTAGGGCTTAACATCTACGCTCCCCAATGATATTTATTTACAACATTTTGGGAAAACAAACAGCAAGTATTTATTATAAAGTAACTTATATAAATGCTTGCAACTGTAACCGTCAGTTGCAAACACAGAGACAGCCAAAGAGTTTCCACTTACAGAAAATGTATAAAAATTATTACTAAACCTATCGAGACAAAATAGTACTTCTATATAATAATGAATTAGTATAGTTGGAAAACCTGCATGATTGCCTTAAGCTTAGGTTAAAGCTAAATCAGTTCTGACAACATGTTTTGACTATTGGGCTAGTGGGCTAAGGCCCAAGAGGTGGGTTCGATGCCCGCCGAGGAGTCGTGTTTGTATGTTCTGCAAGAACTTTCTCCTTGATCTGGGTGTTTATTGTAAACCCCACATCTGGGGCAGAATAATTATGGAATATAAATACTACTTACTCGTTAAAATTGAGAGAAGAAATAGGTATTCCGTGTACGAGATTATTCCTGAAACAAAAAAGGAATTTATTATATTTAAATGTAGACTTAATCACCCACATGCATTCAGTTTTTTTTAATGTGTAAATGCAATTTATTATTTTGCTAAAAACAATGACATGGTTAGTAAGTTCAAATTTTGACAAATGTCCTTATATTTTCAGACAATGCCGCTATACAGCCTCTTGATTAGATGTTTGTGTTGTATAATTACTCTAATACTGTTATTTTTTATTGAATAAAATTGAGACCTTCCCATACTGTCCGAAACTTTTGTTACAACCTGTATATGGCAATAACTGGCAAGAGGCACGTAGCTTTTCAGCAGACTCAATTGACAACTGTTAATACGAACTTGAAATGTTTTCAACTATGATATAATGACTTGGTATAATGTTACCTCTATCCCTCATGTTCCTAAACAGTTGCGGTGAACCTTTCTTCAAAGCGGGCGTGTAATCTCGTAGGTTTTCAATCTCTTTGGTGGTCAGCACTCGTCGCTTTAATCTGGCTGAAAAATATATAATATTTTTTACAATATCACATAGTAGCACACTTAATAAATCTAAAATTAAAAATTTAAGAACACTCCCGATTCCAATGCCTCAGTTTCCTTAAAAGTAGGTATGCCACCATAATATTTTGTAATGTGCACGCGATGCGCTTTCATTTGATACCCCACTCGAGTATATTTATTCGGTTTTCCTTATATACTCTCACCCCCATAACTTTTAAACGACACAACCGATTTTTATAAAACATGTCTAAGAACACTCGAGCGAGATTCACCTTACATACAAAAAAAAAACTAAATGAAAATCGCTCCAGACAGACAGACACACAGACAGATACGTCAAACTTATAACACCCCTCTTTTTTGGTCGGAGGTTAATAAACTTGAAAGTAACCTCTTCATTTGCTATAGGGATGATGACTTCATACTAAAAATAGTTTTGTCAGTCTGTTAGCCAAAAATACTGGACACCCCTATTTTTCGTTGTATCAATTTAATAGGAAAGTGCCAAGATATAGTGCATCCAAGTTCCAGAATGATGGCTTTTGACGTATAAATTTAGTAGAAATCGCACGAAATCCCTTCAATGCACTGTAACTTCTGATTTTTCAAAAGCAAAGAAATTGGTGTATATTTTTCTTCAATTATTATTTATTAGTTATTATTTTAATCATCTGCCCTATTATAATTTAATTTTATTGTTTCACGGCTATGCCAAGGCTAGGTTATGTCCGAAACCATGTTATTTCATAAACAAGCACAGGTAGGAAAAAATGGCGTTCAACTGAGTAACATCTTTTTCACTTTATAATTTTATTTAACTCGACACTAGCAAATTGTCGCTTCAAGCGCAAAGTCCAATTACAAAAAAAAACTGAACTGAAAAAAATAAGTATCTATGTAGTATATCAGTCACCTAGGGTTAGGTAATGCTGTGTGAATAGTAAAAAAAAAATCTGATAAACATTAAAGCAAATTGATATAAGCAGTCAAAAATGAATTAATTTTAAGGTCAAAAGTGTCATGAATGCAATAAACGATTTTGAATTTGTAGCCATGCGTTATATTACTGAATATATGACTACAAATCTAATAAATTGACCCATATTTATTTAAAGACAGTGTCATTTTTTTTTAATTATTATGTTATTACATTTAAATTTCCTATGATTTGTAATCATTTTTTAAAAATTATTTTAAAAAACTTGACCTAATTCGTAACACGCCCTGTTATAATCTTGGTGAAATAAATAAATTGAAATTGAATTTGAATCATCACAATATTGCATGACTTGGGCGTCAAAATATCTCATTAAATAAATTTAACGCTGCCTGTACCCACAGACAAACAAAGTATAAGCTAGTAAAGATTTGTCTGCCAATAAAACTGTTACTCCAATCGCTGCAGCTTCAGTTTAACCGTGATCATGGCGCATGTAACTGTGCCGAAATATGGGGAAACTCGAAAGACAATCAATCATGGTAAATAATAGTAAAGATCAACTCACGTCTCGGCTCCTGCTCCACCACGGACTCCAGGAAGTCCTGCGGGGTCATGTACAGCTGGCCGCCGTACTCCACGCTGCTGAACTTGATGAAGCGGCGCTCGCGTGACGTCAGCTTCACCGACTTGGCGAGCTCGTCCGGCTGTCGACAAATTGAGATAAATTAATAATGGCTTTGCTAATTACTAAGCTAATTAGAACATACCGATGGAGCTGTCTTGAACCTGGTTTGAATTGGTGTCTGTGTTACAGAGATATTGTTCCGAAAACTCTCTTATAATAATCTTATAGATCTCATTTTCTACGTCACGACTGAAACCGTGCACATATTTTTTTATAAATATTGAAATAATGATTTTCGTTGAAAGGCCATTTGAGTCTGAACTAGCGCTTATTCTCAATCAGACAGAGTTTACAATAAAAAATACTGTTTTAATGGAACAGACTTGATGACTACTTAAAATATATATTCTGATAACACGTCCAAAAATACTGGACACCTAATTTAAGCTTTATTTATTTTAAAAGTGCCATGATATAGCGCATCATAGTTCTGAAGAGGCTCCTTGCGTAACAATTTAGTGCAAATCGAACAAAAGTGTTACGACACGCGAAACTCAATGCACTGTTGTAGTAGTAGATAAATACATTACATTAATACAGCCAATTCTGAACGCTATATAATGTGAGGACAGTATAGGAGTTTTCGTTTGCAAGAAAAAATAAAATTGTTGTTTTAAGTAATACTAATGTAGGAAAAATATTATTCTTTAGTCATTTACCCTAATAAACAGAGATATTGTTTCCATGTTAGTAACCGAATCATTTTTGTAACCGAATCGGTTTTCAACAGTTTGGACATTCACGAACTAATCCGGGCTCGAAGTTTGTCAAATCATCGAATTGAATTAACCATACAAATTGCTTTAAGCAATAAGACCGCCTATTACGCATGCTAGGTTTAATTTAATTTTTTAAATTGTTGTATTTTTGTATAATGGTGTGTGTAATAAAGGATTTTACTACTACTACTACTATACAATTTAATTAATATGTCCGCTTAAAAATGATAATATAACTATGGTATATAAATGAAGCAATATAATCTAACATCTGTAAGATTCCTTCACGAACGTAAAGGCGTTAAAATAAATGCGCGAAGTGTCGAAACTCAGTCAAGCTGTTTACACTCCAAATCGACTAACAGAGTGATAATCACCACACAAGTCTGGTTTAGGAGCCGGCGCACAGCTGATGCTGCTAGAATGAAATAGGGTAAGGAATTCTTACTTTCTATAAATAAACACAAACAAGCCACCCGGAACTGTTTCGATTTCGGTTAAAATAATATTTTCGAGCGCTGTGTAAGTATTTTGCACTGGAAAAGGTTATTTCTAACATCCGATAGCAATTATTAGGTATTTTTACGCTAAATTAAGGCTACGACAATGATGTAAAATCTTAAAAAAACAATTCACTATAGTTGAGCTTGATTGTCAAGAGGGACGACAGAAGTGAATCTTTTTAATCAAGAGAATTCATCGTCATTATGAATCACCACCATCTGGTCCGTGGTCTGTTCTAGAATATAATTTGTATAAATTTTATCCATATTCACTACTGATTTACAAAGTTATAAAAACCATATAGGAATATAACTACATTAAAAATAGCAAATAAAATATCCATAGATCGATATCTACAACCAGCGACAATGTCAACAAAAGAGATCTGTCAAAAAAAAAAGAACAGAGAAGCAGCCGACGTGCATATTTCACGTGTTCAAATGCCCAATGTCTTTAGTTAATTTAGGGGTTACCCCACCCGGTTGGATTTATAACTCCTTTTAGGGGTGGCACTCGCTTAATTTATTACTATATTTGATCCTGCGGCTATTAGTCGATTTTATTACAACACTGATTTATTTATATTCGTGAGATAAAAGATCCTAAGTTAAGTACCTTTATTTTGTGGAATCATCGTAGTTTTTTCATTCCGTCTAGTCTTTTGACATTACGTTTTGTTTTGTTTTCTAAAAAACGTATGTTCCTACTTAGAGGTGTAAAGGTAAGGCTACACACGTTATGGCACATACACCTGACAGGTTTACCAGTACGTGTGTAACTACCTTAATGTTTCCGTGTTCAGTTACTAGTTTTAGTTTTCATAATTAGCTAACGTTTGTGACCAAGGAAATACTATGCGCTACGTATGATATTACATAAATTACTTCTCGGAGGTAAAATAAAAGCTGCAATTTAAGAAAGCCATTGAAATAGCCAGTATAAATAAACGGTTGATTATTCCAATTATATCCTATCCCTATAATAATAAGATAAAGATGGACTCTTTGATTTGTTTCCATCCACTTTCTAAATAAGTAAACGTTACACCTCATGCCAAAGGTGTTATTAAACCACAAACTTCAGCTTTTAAAACAATAATTCAATTAAAACTGGTAGCTATTACGATGCTTAATAGTGTAATTTGAGTTTCAAATGGATTTTTTAGAAATTCCGTGTTTTGTTGGATTTAAAATCATAACTTATTTTATGATAAATGTGGTAAGTTTTCTTTTAAGAAAAATTATTAAGTGGTATCGGCCATAAAAATTAGGTGTGACTCGGAATTTGTTTTGTTTTATAGTCTGACTACAAAATTTCAGGTCTGTCAATTTGATAAGTAACTAGCAAGCCCCAAGCAAACGTTGTTTTGCAAAATGAAAAATAGATGACCGATTCTCAGACCTACTGGATATGCTCACCAAATTTCATAAGAAGCGGTCAAGCCGTTTCGGAGGAGTACGGGAACGAACATTGTGACACGAGAATTTTATATATAAGAAGATTGGCCTAAGAAGGCTCTAAAAGGCGTTATAATAGCTATAGTAAGATATAAAAAAAAAGTAAAAAGTATACGCAAGTGATTAAATACTACAACGCAGGCACGACATGTTCATGGAAATCTTGTTTTTAAAACTCTTAAAAAGCTACGACAGTCTCATAAACATTTGATAAAGACTAGTTATAAGAAAAGCCAACATTATTTTACGAAGCATTAGCTGTCCACCCGTGGCTTTTTTCGCGGTGTGGTGTATATTTTGTTATTTACTTAAAAAACAGTCTTATTCGTGCCATAAAATCGGGCTTTCCGGGTTATTCTGATGTTTCATCAAAATCCATTTAATAGCAACAAACACATTAACATCGTCAAAACTTTCACGGTTATAATAAAAAAGTAAAAAAATCTTATTTGACATAAATTGATGTACAATATCCAAACTAAGGTCCCATAGGCTCCCGAACTAGTTAAAGTGTTTTTAAGTATAATATTAGTAGGATAGGATAAACGACAAAGGTATGAGTGTCCTAGCAGTAAGCTATGTATTCAAAGTCGGCACCGGTAGCCACTTATCACAGGATTGCATCCACTCAGCAGGATCAAAGAGCAAGTAATACAAGTATGAGTTATCATCTGGTTATCTTTAAACTAGAAATTACCGTGATTTATGTCGGATAGCGCAAATTATAACACTGACACTTTCTATCCTGTCTAGGTATTAGGTGGGTGGGATGGTTAGTAAACCTAGTTTAAGGAGCTCAAAGATGATAAAAGATGTTTATTTTTATAATTGAAGATACTTAACTGAAAGATTCGTCTAGTGTGACTGTGCTGTGCCTAAAATGATCATCATAATTTCAGCCTTAGAACGTATGCTAGGTACTATAAATAAATAATTCCGGACAATCCACACAACATTTAGCCGCGTGGTAAGCTCTAAAGCTGGTGTTACAGGTACTTGACATCTGATATATTTATTATATTAACATACATATATGTAATACATTTTTATTATACATATTAAACACCCAGACCAAGGAGAGAGTGATTGCACTGAACAATTGACCCCTCGGCGGGAATCTAACCCGCTACCTCTTGCGCCGCAAGTGGACCGTCGCCCACCGCGCCACTGAGGCAGACTACTAAAATTGACCATGATGTTTTTAAATCTTAATCAATTATAATTGTCTATGATAATAGATAACGCTATAATCATGTTACGTGTGTATATTTTGGAACTCCATCTAGGCTAAGAAGTGACATATTTTTTAATATTTTAATAATGTTTTGAATACTATTCATTAATAAATCAATTATCATCAAACCACAGTGTGTGTGGTTACTTCTAATTGAAATGATTGGATGGAACTTGCAACTACAAACAATAAATACTTCTGGTTGGGAAATTAAATAGCAGTTTTATAGCACAAGTATGGTTAAATGTACCTCTATTCCCCTATAAGTATAAGAAAAATATTGCTTTTAGTCATAGTTAACAAATACGTACTTTCTCAAGGATATTGATAACTAACAAGCTCTCTGTGTTGAAAAATAATCAAAATTACCTATAATAGAAAAATATGCAATGAACTATGTAAATATTACATCGAAGAGATTATGTAACATTGGTAACTTAATGCGAAATGAGGATTTTTATTTAATATTTATTAAAATCCTTTGAAATTGATTTTGCGTATAAAGTGCAGAAAAATAAACAATTTCATAGAGCCATATAATTAAATGAGTTTGAATATGGTTAAAATAAAATAATATAGAGTAGAAATATTATATAATGTAAGCCAAACATCACGAAAAGGTCGCTGACCCAGCATTGTGTTAATTAACTAGAATTTCTGACAAATATGTTGTAGGTGTTGGTGGAATGCAAACAAACTCTACGGCATTTCTAATTATTTCCTAGGAATGTTGTAAAGTCATCAAGCACGGATTAAGTATAGTAAAAAAGTTACTTGTTCTGAGCAAAATATCATCAACTATACCGCTGACATTAGTGTTTCAAAGAAAGACACAATTAAATTAATAATCGGTACAGCATAGGGCAACAGTTTGCCTCATGAAGTCATGACTTAATACTAAACTACCTACATTACAATGGCGTACATAATATGTATATATACTAGCTGATCCCAGCAAATGTTGTTTTGCAAAATGAAAAATAGATAGTAGCCGATTCTCAGACCTACTGAATACGCCTTACTGAATGCGCATATAAAATTTGGTAAGAATCGGTAAAGCCGTTTCGGAGGAGTACTGTAACAAACATTGTGACATGGAAATTTTATATACATACTAGCGGCCCGCCCCGGCGTCGCACGGGTATAAAATTATCCCGGAAATTATTCGAATTTTTCTCGCCGTAAAAACCATTCTATCTCTCAAGTTGGATCGAACTGCACATGGTGTGCGAATTTTATTATAATCGGGTAAGTGGTTTAGGAGTCCATTGAGTATAAACATTGTGACACGAGATTTATATATATTAAGATATAGTACGTTCCTAAAAACTCGTGCCAGCTCTCTGATAATATTTGCCAAAATGTGCATGCTAAGTATTATACAAGACAAGGCCTCTTTACAACCGTTGCTAAATGGCAAAGCGGCTGTTCAGCTGCACTATCAAATAATTCTTTTAATTAGTTTTAAATAATAATGTATAAATCTATTAATTTACTGACGTAACTAAGTGTTATTGCGAAAGTTAAATAAATCCCACAAACCACAACAAACAGTCTCCCACAAACCTATATAAAATTTTACCCTATTCCTTCTTGTATCCATGCCATTAAGGTTTGTGTGAGGAAATAAACGAATTTAATTATTATTAAATGAATTGAATTTAATATACGTGAGATGATAAATAGCGCATGAAATTCTGTTACCCTGTTACGCTGCCCTTCCAACTCACTTCAGCGATCCTGATCCGACCTGTTCCGATTCAGAAAAAAATCTAGCTTATCACATCTCGGCGTTGCTTTGCCCGTGTTTATAGATTCTGCCGCGGTTAAAGTAACCTATAGCTTTCCTCGATAAATGGGCTATCTGACACTGTAATATTTTTGCGGGTTTACTAACCTACATTACATTCGGTGGTCTCTACAACGCGCATTGTGTCAAAGAAGGTTGAAAACTGATTGCATTTGAAATCGGATTTGTATCCTAAGATTAGCGCGTTCAAGCAAACAAACAAACTCTTTAGCTTTATAATATAAGTATATATTTGTTCTGAGGATTGCGGAAAGCTGTAATAAAGAACTTTGTGTAAGAAAAAAAAACAAGAATAAAAAACAAAGGTACATAATACCATAACTTCAATTCCAAGCTACAGCGCTGATTTGCAATGCAGTTTTATAAATCCGGACCTCATTCAACCCATTAAAATATTCTTATTATCACCGGAATGCAGACAATTTCATCTACAGTAGCATTCATACGAACGGGCAAGCGTTTAACGATATATTGTAACGTCTCGGTTTCGTAAGTTTGTGTGACACCCGCTTAATTCTTTTGACACCCCGCTGGGAGACTAAAGGTAGCGCTTCGCAAATAGGAAAGAAGCTTGATTGTAACTGAGGGACCATTGAATAATATTACCGTTTGTCTTGAGGTCTTGGATGTGGAAGATGTTCCGAGACAAGGGAAATATTAACAAAAAATCAACAGGTGTAGCATATAAGTAAAAATATAGCAAAAATATATGAGTTTACAAACATAATCAACCCGCACATGGCCGAAGGTGCGTGGCCGTGGTGAATTATGGCCTAATATCTCTCACCAAGAGAAAAGTACCTGTGTCCCAGCAGTGTGAACGTTAATAGGCATATTAACAAAATATATGCGGCATTAAGAGTATTTTTTGAAGTTGGTTGAAATCCATTTGGACTGACGAAAATATAAACTGCAACTCATTATTGATCAAAATCAATACCTAAAATAAAAAAAATATGATATATTTATTTTCATGGAATCCAAGAAATTCTCTGGCTAAGTCAGATGAAGTTAACACATTAAAATAGATAAAAAGTAGGTATAAAATTAACTCAAAATTAGCTGAAATCTAATCAAATAAATAGAAATATAATTGTCCAGAAAATACGTTTCACTTTTTTAACACTATGACGAGAAGCGTATAGAAAAAATAGCTGTTTCATTACATTAATTTTGTTTTTACATTACTTTGTTTCGCAAATTGTTTGACATTTCGCTGGCAGTTGTCAGTTCACTTGAGAGCTCTAAATTGTAACCATTGACTGACTAACTCGGAGATAGTGAAACAATTAGGTAAGTTATTTATTAAGTTATTGATTTCACAACATTACATTTTTCTCACTAAATAGTTAAGCTTATAAATAATTCTAGCAAATATTTTTCAACGTTTCTTTATGCTAAACAATATAAAAGTTATGCAACTCAGTAGGCGATCGCCACAAACATGTCATAGACAATGCTAGTTGCATACGACTAATATGGCCATAGGGCAGTATATCACAATCTCCCATTAAGCACGGACGGGCTCCGCTTAATACGAAACAAATATTTGTACAATGGGAGAGTGATTAAAACTGTCGCATATAGATTTATTGGTAGAGCACCGAGCGGCCAGGGACGTTTCCAGGTATATATCTGTTGAGATGCGCGATCGATCACTGATCAGGTGATCAGTCAGCTTTTGGAATAATTAACAACACTCCCCATGTTTCAGTTTGATATTTATTATTAGTTAGTGAAGATAGGCATTTGTATTTGCGAGCTAAAAGTGAGACAGGCAACGAGCAGCAAAATACTAAAATAATCACGTATGCACAATGTCAATGAATTACGTACATGCTACGTAAAATCATAATAAAGAGGTTCGCGGAGTAAACAAACCAATGTTCACCTGTCAACGATATCCACGGCGCTATTACCTTTTTTCGTTGCCACATAATCTGCATCGTCACTGAGGCAGTCTTATTATATTTAAAATTTTAAGGAGACGCAATTAATCTCATGGCATCATTTGAATAACGCTATCAAAATCGTATGGTCTAGATAGATGGCTAGAAAATTATTTATTACACACACCGATACATATAAATACAAAATTATTAAGAGTAAAATTAAACATAGCACGCGTAATGGAATTGGCTAGAACACAATTATAGCTGGAGAGCTAGTGAACCCTGGGAGTAACGGTCACCCTGTAAGTATACTGACGATTTATGGCATGCTGAGAGCAATAGCCATGACCTGGCAGGCGTCAGCCCTGCACCTCATCAGCCCTTTTATTTTTTGAACAGTTAAGTAAATGGGGTTTCAAAACTTGTTTCTGTAAGTTTGAAAATTTAATAGAATAAAGTCTATTTATTGTACATCTTAAAAAAAAAATTGACAGGCGATTACAATAAGCAGAAGTATATGACAGGTCAATTAGAAAACGCACAGTTGATGAGTTAAAATAAACTTTATCCTGTATACTTGAAATTTTTGTTATTAAATAGACTTCTCAGAGTAAGTATGTACAATGCCAGGCGGTTTTGAACAGCATAAGACATTGACAGGCGAGGGGACAGCTGCTAAGGGCGTGCAAAAAAGAAATGTTACATAAACGCATCCTCCGTTCCTGAGTCCGCCCCCTTACCACGCGGGCTGATTCCCACAAATCTATCACGGGACAACGTCACCTCGAGTCCAGTCGGGAGCGGCGCCAACTAATATTTACGGCTGTTCGCTTAATATGTCGGTATAAGTACTATAACGCTAAATTATATGCTCAATGGTAAAACAATTCGGAGCAAAGACAAAATATTTGTTGCAACACGATTCATATGAATGAGTGTGCGAATGAACTAGTAACTACATGTAATGGATTTATCCGCGGATTTACATATTTCTCAGTAGTTCTCAAATAGAGGCTAGGGATCGGCAAGCTGCAGGAAAAAGGTGGATGCCTCTTATCGAAATAACTGGAACTCTATGAGGGCTTACACATATTTACCCGATGTAAATGTAGCCTTGAAATTTTTTTAGAATATGTTCTAAAGAATATGTTCAACAAATTTAAGCCCGCTCTGTTCCCCCGTTTATATGGGTAATATTGCTAGATAATTTATTACACATAGAAAAACCCAAAGTCGGCATGGCAAGATACAAAATCATCTGCGTGATCCTTACCCAAAATGTAAGAAAGCACAAAGTGCATCTTATACATAGATGTCGATGTAGTAGCATAGACAGATGATAGCTAGCTAGCATGATAGATAGATAGATGGATCACCAGCACGCATGGCACTAACAAATGTCGAGCATTTCCAGTACTAATCGCGATATGTACTCCTCATCGGCTCCATTAGGCGGCGCCTTGCAATCTCGCTGATACAGATTCACCATTTATCATCCTTAGCCCGGAGAGAGATCTGCCGATATGATTTAGGATCGCGAATGGAGAAAATGAGGTGTGTAAATCACGCGTGAAAGCCTCCGCGGCGAGACTTTTATAAAGCTGTTAGAATAAGTGCATTGCTTTTGCTGAACAATACAGGTATAAAATAAAACCATACGTATTCATTAATACTAATGTATACCTGCTGCGTTTTATTTATTAAAATGATATACCTATTTATTTGTTTGAATGTATATAGGTTTTCAGATTCTGTTGGGATTGGTCAATATCATCTCGTATTTGTCATGCCAGTGATCTATCTATATTCGATCACTTAACTTGGGTAGTTATAATAAATGAAAATATTAATCATGGTATAATGTAGGTGATATGTACTTGAAGTCATTTATTGAATATTATGGATTGATAAAAAGTGAGCAGACTTACTTTCTGCTCGCCATACACTCAAAACATTTGGACAATCTATACTAATATTATAAAGCTGAAGAGTTTGTTTGTTTGTTTGTTTGAACGCGCTAATCTCCGAAACTACTAGTTCGAATTGAATAATTCTTTTTGTGTTGGATAGTCCAGTTATCGAGGAAGGCTATAGGCTATATAACATCACGCTACGACCAATAGGAGCAAAGATATAGTGGTAAATGTGTAAAAAACGGGAGAATTTTTTTCATCTTTGAAGCCTTCCGTTGCCTGCGCCGTGAAAACGGTTCGAGATACACAAAAATATGTAAAAAAAAAAATAGCAGATCATTAAATGATCTAAAAAACAGTCCGCGATAGTATATGTCTATCTTTTAAGATTAACTCACAAAAACCGTTTTTATGGTACCTAATTTGGTCGAAATAATTTGTTTAAGTTGTATCAACATAATAATATTAATCTTTATTAAAATAAATATGTTGTTGGTTAAGAGTACTTCATCCATTATAACGCGGGTAGCACCGCGGGGCACAGCTAGTAGGTATATATTTCATAAACTAGGTTTACGGCGAGTTTAAAAACGGAACCTGTTTTTTTCTATAAATAATTAAATTATTTTAATCACTATCTTAACAATACTCTTTATTGAAAACTTCAAAATAAACACAACAAGTCAGAGAAAAGCTTACAAATGTACAGTGAATCAATGGGCTGCCTTATCATTAAGAACGAACTCTTCCAGGCAGCCTTGGGATAGACATGGATAGAAGAGAACAAATCAGAAATTTTTCTTACAGTTCAATTTGATAATTGAGTACTTATAACCTAAATTGATACTTTTCAAATAAGATATAACGAATAACAATCATTTCGATTAGTATCAATTTGACTGGACATCCCAGCCACCTATGGAGCTATGCAATACAGTAAACTCAAATATCTTCAAATGTCTACTACTATACTAGCTACTAAAATTCCTTGTTAACCCTAGAACTTTCCACCACAAGCCACTCTGGAATGGCCAAGATTAAGTAAAAACTATATAAAAGCAGTAAATGCAAGCGTTACGACCGTACTGCACTCACTTTATTGCAATGCATATAGTTATTGCGTCATGCGCATATAAATATGAATGAAGTAGTAAAATGTTAGAATGCATAACAATGAATATCTGTACTAACATACTGGCTGAATCGACGATGAAAAACACGTTATTATACAAAAGTAGTGATAACATTTGTGTTAGAATGGTTAACGTCAACTTTGGAAGATTTAAACTCTATCGCATACAGGCGTATTTGTATATTTTGATTTTCTATTGTATGCGTTTTTTATTTTCTTGTTTTGTTGGTGCGTTGACTTGATTCTGTAATATTGTTCCTACATTTCCGTGCATAATAAGTAGTTATTTGCTCATTTTTTTCGAAACAACCTACACAAATAATTACTATTTATAACAAAACTGGGCGTTTAGAACGACAATATCATCAAAGAATCCAAACATTTCGACCAAAATAAGTCACATTAATTATTATTTAAGTTAATTAAGCAGTAAAAATTGTAATATTCAAGACACCGCAAAGGACTAACTCTTAACTTCAATTAGCTTTCACAAAAGAACTTTCCACAGTTTCCATCTAGACAAGATCATATCATTATGGTACCTATTATCAAATTACAATCAGATAGTACAGTTTAATTAATAATCTATAAATGGTCTCATAACAGAACGTTCGTTGGCGAGGCTAATCGGCGGATCGCGGCTTCTAATTTCCCTTTGGCATACATCGAGGCGCCATGAATGAGCACCTGTTTAACTGGCTAGGCAGAGATACGGGTCTAGTTAAATCTAGGGTCTAGTCAATAGCGCTTATACACGAATATGTGATCAAGTGTAGACCACAGAAATAAATAAATAAAATACAACTATTTCGATTTATAACGGGATATTTACCATGATTGATTGTCTCTCGAGTTTCCCATCGCTGCAGATTCAGTGCAACCGTGATCATGGCGCATGTAACTGTGCCGAAATATATATGTATACATAGTATAAATAAATAGTATAGATTACCATGATAGTTTCAAAAGTTATAAATAATACTACTAGTAATGTTATGAGGCGCTGATATCTTAGAAAATGTATGTCGCCACCACAGAAATCAAAAAGGAGTCTTATTATTTAGATTTATGTGGTGCACATGAAATTAAAGCTATCCTTTATAAAGCATAGAAGTTTTCTTGAAGAATTTTCTTTTAAAAAGGTTCTAGATTGTATGTGCTGTAGGAACTTGGCTGTTTAAAATGCGATAGATAAGGTAAGGTAAGTAAAATAAATAGGCAAGATAAGGTTCCAAAATGCGTTACCAATTAATTTCTCAATTTCACGCTTGATGTTAACTAGGCATTAGTACTCACCAGCAAGGCATCCCTAGATCTAGGCCCATTGAAAGCACCGGCTATCACAATCTATCACTGCTGCATGTTGAACACGGCCAGCGAGCCGGCCTGCTCGTTACGCGAGCCAAGCTACCACTGCATTCTAGGAGCTTGGACAAGTAGTAAACCCGATTAAAATATTACATTAATAACCGACTTCAAAATGGAGAAGGTACTATGTTCGATTGTTTATATTTTTAACCCCCGACCAAAAAAGAGGGGTGTTATAAGTTTGACGTGTCTGTCTGTCTGAGACATCATAGGTCCCGAACGGATGGAGCTATTTCAATTTAGATTTTTGTATGAAAGGCGAGTCTGGCGCGAGTGTTCTGAGACATGTTTCATGAAAATCGGTTGTGCCGTTTAAAAGTTATGGGGGTTAGAGTGGGGAAGGAAAACCGAAAATCTGCAAATATACTCGAGTGGGGTATCAAACGAAAGCGCAACGCGTGCACATTTCAAAATATCGTGGTGTTTTACTGTGAGGAAATTAAAGCATTGGAATCGGGGGTTTTTCTTAAATTTTAAATTAAGATTTATTTCATGTATGTTCATCGTTTTTTCTGACAATAGAGGCTCCGAATTTCAAAATATGTTTTATAAGAAAGACATAAGGATGAACAATTCTTTCAGAGGTGGTCCCATCAGCACCAAGTCAGGATATGATGTTGGTATTTTAGGAAAACCTGATATTTCAGAGGCGTATACAATGTTTTTCAAATATTATTATTATTATAATGTTAAATTATTAAGAACTGACACGGGTTAATCCTTTATTTATCTAAATATATTAGTCGATACCAATTAAAATTTCATAACAAACAAATTTTAAGTCAAAAGACAGTGTCCAGCTAAAAAACGCACTGTTTCTGTAAAAAAATTAACACGATAAATTTTGGCACTAAACGTCATTACTATTTTAATTATAAACCAAAATTTAATAATCTCTACCATAGTGCTGTGTCAGACAATCAGAGAAAAAATAAAAAAAAACTACATTTTTACATAACTGTCTAACACCCTTAAGATACGATTCAGGCAGATAATATAGCCAGTTCAGTTCTTATTATTGGCATCGCGCTTGCCATATGCTACGACTTGATAATATAATCACTACGTTTATTTTCAGGCATCACTTACAAGACGAGCTGAAGCTCAGTTGAGCTTCAAGTTTAGCGTGACATTGATTGTGAGTGACATTGACAAAGCTTACATATATAGACGAAATGCGGTCTCCCTTGAGAACAGACAGAAATACACTGAGATGTAAAAGAATTCACATAATTTGACAGTGTACCCTTTATTTAGGGGCTTGAGGATAATTTATCTAAATGGGGTAAAGAAGGAATTCTTTTGGTGTAAAGAGAGTATGGCTTTCAGCGGTTGTTTAAGTAACAATAAAAGTTTTATTCAATGTTGAAATAATTTCATATGAATAACTAGCTGAGCCGGTGAACTTCCTTTCACCTAGTTCGTTAGAGGTTGATTGTAAAGGGGTGAAAATATAAGGTTGTATGTATTTTTGTATGATGTATCATAAAAAAAATAAATTAAAGGGGTGGACCACCCTTGGCGAATATGCATGCTTCGGATGACGAAAATCGGTCAAGCCGTTTCGGAGGAGTTAGATTACAAACACGGTGACACAAGATTTTTTTATATTAGATTTCCCAGCAATTATTCGATTTTTTCTCGCCGTAAAAACCATGCCTGAACCCCAACGAACATTTAAAAAAATAAATTGGGCAAATTAGTCCAGGCGTTGTTGAGTTATGCGCTTAGCAACACATTTTGCGGTTCATTTTTATACATATAAGATAAGAAGATATCATATGTCTATTATCCCGTAACACAAGCTTAATAATGTTGTTGTGCGGACTGTCCGGAAATGTTATATATTTATTAATTTATTTATTGATGGAAACTGTAGGTTATATCGATAGACTTCTAGTTAATACAGACTAGAATTTGTCTAAGAACATTACGAGAGTCTGATAAACTCGATGCCGGCCGTGCGGTAATCGATATTACATTCTATAAGAGTAGCACCATCTTGTAAAAGCTCTGCCGGGTATACCGGTGCTGTTTTTGAACCCCCGACAAAAAGAGGGGTGTTATAAGTTTGACTCTGAGTGTCTGTCTGTCGCCTCATAGCTCTCGAACCTATGAAGCGATTTCAATTTAGTTTTGTTTTATATGAAAGGTGAGTTTCGCGCGTGTGTTTTTAGACTTGTTTGATAAAAATCTTGACCCGTTTAAAAGTGTTATTTTTTTTAATTTTAAAATAAGATTCTTATTACTGCTGATGATGATGATGAACGCCACACAGGTAGCAAGTACATATAAAAGTAAACATGTATTTTATCACAGGCCTCGTCCTACTCCGTCACAACCGAACATTGTTTTATAACGATCTAGCTAAAAACATTATTTGCGTGTAACTACAACAGAAGGTGCTAAATGCTGGCAATTGAAGAATATATGTAGGTACGAGTATAGATAACTAGGTTTTGAGTAATTCTCGGTTAAAGTACAAGTTTCATAACTAACACTTAGGGCCTGTATCACCATCTCATTAGTCATTAGTCAATGGTTAATATATATAGTTATCAAGTCAACTAACAACTGTCAGTGAATGAAATAAGTTTATGTTAATTTATAGAAAAACCCCTAAAGGGTTTAGTATTTAAATAACCTCGAAAAATTAAGCTTTATCAACCATTGACAAGACTAAGGGACTGTTTCACAATCTCCGAGTAAAATAACACAATGGATAAAATATAGAGCTATTTCGCTGCCGTATGTAAAAAAGCGAGAAAGCTCTTGACATGTATTATTGACATAACTAACAATTGGTTAGTTTACTCGGATTTTGAGAAATAAGCCCTCTGTACACAGGAGTTAAACTTGGCAGTTCATTTTAGATATGTCAGGCATTCTTGCATTTGACTAATTCTCAACAGAGCTTTGAGATTAGTCATGTTGTTTTCATTTTCCACGTCAAGGCACGTTTAATACTGACTTATTTATGTTAACACTTCAACGATTTATTAATCACACTTTTATCAAAGTTTAACGATCTTATGATAAAATTACTGAATTAACCGTTAATTAATCTAAAGGTTCTTTGTAGTCTGCGCCATTAATTTAAGACGATTTTGTAAAGGGGTTTCCCGCCTTATATATAGAAATTAGAATGAATACGACGGTTTTCTTCTTCGTGGAATTCAGTAAAAAATTTTTTATGAGCACTCGTGTGTAATCAAAAGATAAATGTTACTTAGAGGTATATAGGTGGGGTGAATTTTCATTAATTTATTAATAATTATTGCTGGAGAACGGTTTCATTATTTATATACTAACATTAACCTATTAATGAAAAAATCGGGGCTTCGGAATTGGTCCAATTTAAATTTGACCAAGATCAGACTAGAAGTTCCTAAGTTAACTTCCTATAGACCAAAAACACTATTTTATTCATTCTTATTTTTCTTTTCCAAATTTTAGCTTAGTATGGTTTAACAAAAGTATCCCAATTAATGAAGAAATTTCGGCTTATAAAATGTAATAAACCGCCACGAGCGTTTGTAGAGCATGAGCTACCCACAAATATGGCTATGTAATTTATAACTAGGTATAGTCTTAGAACAAGATAACATTTTTCTTATGGTGTCTTTTACTTATGTTTTTAATTAAATAAGCCGACGAACTCTTTTTTTCAGCTTTATAAAATAAGTATATAATATAAATAATTAGGTGTTTAATTAAGTACCTCTTCATGCAAATCTTCGTCAACTCAATCTGAAGTGAAGCCCATGAAGCAATTTATTTACCTGAAACAAAAATAATTCATATTAATAAACATTTTAAGACAATTTTGAAAACGGGTTTTACCCAAGTAAAATGTGACGATATTATATTTATCCTGAAAGCGAAATTTCAAGACAAGCTTAGAGCTTTATCACGGGGCTAGATAACGCGGGGCGGGGCTGCGTGCCTTGCTCAGCAAACAATTTTCAAGTATTTTTTATATTTTATTGACTAAATGCTTATTGCGAATTTTAGTATCTTCCGTGAATTCAGAAGCTCCACTAAACTAAACATGACTCCGAGTAAGAGGATGACCATCAAAGATCGAATCGTCACTTAAGATTTTGTATTTTATTTTTGACGTTTCTAAGACTTGTAAAATCAAGCGATGAAAATACATGATTTTGTAACTTAAACATATAGCCCTTTTACCCGAGAAGCGGTTCCGATCAACGGTACAGAAGAAATATAGTTAGTGTTCTTATTTACATACGTTTATAGATATTAATTTAAAAATCACTTATATTTTATCACTATACATTAACCCTGTAATATTTATTAACAGTTGTAGATTGGAAATATATAGGCTTTCTTATATTATTATTATCTTTACCAAGGTGCGCGGTGATCAATCCAAGACTTAATTTCAAATAAAAAATCTCCCACCAGCTCCCAACTTCATTTTTATTTATGACACGATTACATCAGATACACAGAGGCTATTACAGTTGCATCATTAGATGAATGATCGATAAATCATGTAAGTCGCTTGCGCATCGCTGTTCGGCAAAGCATCGACTCCACGGAACTAACTCAATCAACATTCCTCTTACGGCGCCTTAAGCTACGTGCCATATTGCGAGCAGCGAGGTAGGTACAAATGATGTGATATGAATGCACTGAATCAATGAGTAGACGAGTGTTTTAGGACGTTCTTTGTAAGCACTAGGCATAAAGAACATACATACGCAAGTACATAAAGTTAAGGAGATAAAACTAGGCAGACAGAGTTTTCTTGAATTTGTTTCAAAACAAATGAAAGCAAGAGTTTTATTCCGAATGGACTGTGTACATACCAAGCCAAATTATCATTGAGTAGGTCAATAACGAAAAACGTTTGTATGAAAAATTTACTCGAAACTCGATCGAAATACAAGAAGCACAACGGATACTTTATAACTATCTTAATTAACCTTATAAAAGTTCGCTGCGGTCGGTGTTACGTTGCTAAATGTTTTTCTTTAAGCCTATTACAAAGTATCTGAAACAACATAACCAATTCAATACCTTATTCTTTCCAAACATTATCCACTCACAATAATAAATGTTTATTTTTTCATTAGCCTTTATCCAAAGACCACACAGCGAAAGTCACAAGGACTCTGTCCTTTCAGGCGTAATGTGCGCGCGTCTGGTCGGAGGATATGCCGTACCGTTTACCAGGTTATTCAATTACCTTACTGATCTCGTGGATTAATTAATTTATTCACGGTGCTAAGCCGACGGCACCTGTTCGGACCGCGGTTCATAATTAGCCCGACTTTCGCCAGCCCCGGTGTCGGCTGCGCGCTATGATAAAGTATACCGCTGGAATGTGGATAGAGAAATTATCAATTCATGGTTATTTACTTTTCATTTGATTGCTGTATGGTTGGTTATATTGGTTGTAGAATTCAGGGTGGGTTTTAGAGAACAAAACTTTGCCAGCGTGGTGAATTAAGGCCTAATTTCTCTCGTTAAGAGAGAAGTGCCTGTGTCCTAGCAGAGGGAACGTAATTAGGGGTGCTAATGCTATAAGTCAGTAGATACGCTTAGCACAGACCAGGTGGACGGCACAAACTCAGGGAGGTCTATGCCCAGCAGTGGACTAACACAGATGTGAAAGATATTGAGGTTTGATATTATTTTTTATTTGTGTGTGTGCGTGTGTGTTTGTGTAGATGTGTGCGTGTGTTGTTTGTGTAGATGTGTGTGTGTATGTGTGTGTGTGTGAGCGTTTGTGTTTATAATTTGTTATGTTTACTATTATACAACATGTACAGTGTTTTGACTATTATATCGTGGATTATTGCTGTTATCACATTTTATTAATTCTGCTGTCACTTTTTGCTTCACTTGCAGCGTTATGTAACTAAATGTATTTTTTATTATAGTTTTTGGCTGTCAGTTTTCCTTAAATAAATAAATTATATAAACGTTGAAAACTCATCAAGGGCAGTGAGGTGCATGGAAGAATATAGATAATACTGGCAAAGTTTCCTGGAGGAAAGCCATTACTTCGTAAGCCGAAAGCCTGTTGTAGACATAACGTGCCATAAGTCGCGGAATCAAAAGGAAACCCACAATCCGAATTCTGTTGAAGATGAGCGACAAGACAGTATAAATCACATCTTCCTACATACGTCACCGCCAAGTAGCTTCCTTATCTTTATACTCCGAGATGAAGGACAGAATTGACGGTACAGCGAGCATCAAAGTTTCACTTGTATTATCTTTTAAACAGAAGTTAATAGACATCTATTCAAATAAATTGTTGGAGTGTTTGTTTATAACCCTTACTTAATATTATAAATGCCAAAGTAACTCTGTGAACATTGTCTAAGCGATTATTTATGATGTAAGTGCCAATTAAAAATTAATTAATTAATTAATTAAGACCCATTTGTGTACTTCAATCTAAGTTTAATTTAATAATGTTATCTGTCTTATTTTTAATTTTGTACACAAATAAATATTTTTCTTTCTTTCTTTCTTTCTTTCAATTATTGTTATATGTCTAGTATCCGTAACACAAGCTTAAGGCTTACTAAGGGGCTAGATTTTGCTTTGTGAATTAAAATTTAAATAAATAAATATTGCACAACTGCGTATTTTCGAGTTTGAATCAATCTCTTTCGCTTCCGTAATAAACCCAGGTAATGAGTACTGCTCTATCGGTATTACCCTCTGAGTTATTAAATAAATTCGAAAAATTACTTCGGTATCTGCACGGTTTCGTATAGTAGTTCTAAACAGATAAAAAATGAAAGAATTTCATTTATTTCACTTTTGGGACATTAAAGAACACTTAGTTACGTCAATAAATTATTATATAAAAACTAATTAATATAATCAATTAATAGTGCAGCTGAAAATCGCTTTGTCAAAGCATCTATAAGCAGCTGTAAAGAGGCCTAGTTGTCAAATTACTCTATTTATGTCATGAATACTTTTAAGCATTGACAATTAAACAAATAAAGAGCATCGAACATCGTTGGCATACCTACTCGACTTTGGCATACTTACTCAGAAACCGTATCACTTAGGAGATTTGATCATGGAACACTTTTTGTTTGTAATCATTTACTCTGTCGATTGACATGAATCACATTTAATTCAAAATGGCGGACTAGTAGGTTTGCCATATTCATATTCATATTCATTTATTTTGCCAGGCTCCATACAAAAATATTCGAACCCTTTTGATAAGTATGAGGTAGACTCATACTACACTTAAGGGTTCCGTATACAGTTTAACAACATTTCGCAATAAAAAAATGCTTTTGTCATGAAGAAAAAAAATTTTTTTGAGTATAATTGATGCAGTCTGTCCTATCACTCATGTACTGGCCTTGCGGAATCTCGTTTAACCGTATAAAAATCACGTTTGTTGTATGGGAACCTCCTCATATTATTTATTTATTATGTGTTGTTACAAATACCTAATCCCTCAAAATATCAACTCTATATCTATCACAGTTATTGAGATACAGCCTGGTGACAGACAGACAGACGACGAAGTCTCAGTTATAAAATACCTTTTGCATACCGTATTTGCATACCGAGTAAATATTCCTATTTAACATTATTTTCAATAATTTATTCTAATTAGTATCAATGGGCCTTTGTCTATTATTAACTTATCTTATTTTTATTATTGTAGTTTGGTATTAAATATACTTTATTTTTTCTGTATTTGTGTTATTGTGTCGTAATAAACGTATTTCTTTCTTTCTTTTCTTTTTTTTTGGGTGCGGAACTCCAAATAGTCTTCTTAAGTTCTAGTGAGACAGGCCGTCAAAAGTAGCGTAAGCTCGGCCTCTGCGCGCGCGCTGTACATAACTCTCAGTGGCCGTGTTCTTGTCCGGAAGTACCGCGGCGTGCATCGCCTCGTGTTATTCCTTTAATTTGGAAACACCGACGGCTACGAGATATTCTAAGTGGAATGCTGTGTGGTCGTGGATTAATAAAATGGGCATGTCTGCTCATTGGTATATGATGTGATTTTTTTTATAATAAAAATAATATTATTCATTTATTCAGACAACAGGGATCCGTAATACATACAAAATCAAAAAACACATAAAAATGAAATTCACAATATCATAAAACAAAAATTAAATAACCATTCACATAAAAAAATACAATTAACATAACAAGACAAATTAAATATATATTTTTTTAAATAATCTTTTAAAAAAAAAAATGTCACAGCATTCATGCTGTGCTGGTTACCAACTTGTGAGTAATTTGGAGCGATGATGCCGAACCGTAGCACACACCTGGGCAAGAATTAGCTCTGTCCAGATGAACTAGGAAACCCCCAAAGAAAATCCTTCGGTTCTTAACAACTGCAAGGAGCAGTGGCGACCTATAACGCTGCTATTTTGAGGGAGAACCGAGGCAAAGTGGCGATCACAATAAGCCTTTTAGGCCGCAGAGATACAATAGCCACAAACAAAAAAAAAAAAAAATATGAGTAGGTAATTGTTTTATCTGTCCACTTTCATGATTATGCATAATTATGCACTCCATGTTTAACCTCTTAAATACGCAAATAATCTTTTATTATTTAGATCACAAAACAACTTACAAATAAATTAATAAATTACATTATAATAAGGGAGTCGGGGGAAGTGCATTAGCGAAATTCGACAATATTGTCATATCACTGTTTATGATGATGATGATGTTAATAAATATAGTGATGATGCACAATGATGATCTTATCTATATATAAAATTTCCATATCACAATATTAGTTACCGTACTCCTCCGAAACGGCTTAACCGATTAATATGAAATTTATATGCATTTTCTGTAAGTCTGAGAATCGACTACTATCTATTTTTCATTTTGCAAAACAACGTTTGCTGGGGTAAGCTAGTAAATATGTATATTTGAATGACCCATGTGTTTGATTTAAATAAATTACCTAGTAAACATTTTTAAATCATAAATTATTAAATTTCCTGTCTGGTGATTCTATTAGACGTGTCATGTCACAGCATCCACGAAGATAAGCTACAAGGCGTTCAAGGAGATGCTGCTAACTCCGTACATTTACTACCCCGTGGGCGGTGCAGGTCGAGATTGAGTTGCGAATATCTTGTTAGCTGAAAACGAGGATATTTTCTATGAGTTATGTGAAATGTCACGGATATCTTTAACACAAAGCTTCCCTACGCTTTTTAACCCCGACCAAAAAGAGGGGTGTTTTAAGTTTGACGTGTTTGTCTGTCTGTCTGGGACATCATAGCTCCCCAACGGATGTAGCGATTTCAATTTTAATTCTTTTTTATATACAGGTGAGTTTGGGTGTTCTTAGACATGTGAGAGTGGGGAACGAAAATCTACAAATATACTCGAGTGAGGTATAATAATTATGAAAGCGCATCGCGAGCACATTACAAAATATTATGGTGTTTTACTTTTAAGGAAATTAAGGCATAGGAATCGGGGGTTTTTCTTAAGTTTTAAATAAAGCTTTGTGTATAAGATGATTGAGATCGTCACAAAACCAATCTTATCGTCGCAAAACAAAATAGTGCCTTCATCATCACCCTATTAACGTTCCCACTGCTGGGACACAGGGACTACTCTCTTGGCGAATGAGATTATGCCTTAATTCACCAAGCTGGCCAAGTGCGGGTTGGAAAATTGTGCCTTAGTAATAAAGAAATTTAATTTCTATACGTGTCTTAAAAAATGCGAATTCTAAAATCAATCAAACATTTATTAGAAACCAAAGAAAGTATTACATAATTAGCGCAGTCTTTAGAATAAGCTACGAAATATAATAATTGTTAATTCCTCTGTGTAGTGGTTCTATTAGACGTGTCATGTCACAGCATCCACGCAGATAAGCTACAAGGCGTACAAGGAGATGCTGTTGCGTCCGGAAATTCACGCGTGGGCGGCGCAGGTGCCAAGATTGAGCCGCGAATAACTTGTTAACACGGACTGAAGACGAAAATGTATTCCGGGAGTTATGCGAAATTACACGGTTAACTTGCTTGTATTATAAAATGATGTTGCTTCCGTTGTCTGTCGATCTGCCCTGCTCTTCAGGTGTTTTAAGATATTCCTCGGATTTGCCTCGGTGGCGCGGTGGGCTGTCCGCTTGCGGCGCAAGAGGTAGCGGGATCGATTCCAGTCAAGAGGGAAGTGTTTGTATGTTCTGCACGCACTTCCTCCTCGGTCCGGGTGTTTAATATGTATAATAAAAATAAATAAAAACATTAATTAATAAATATTTCCAGACAATTCACACAACAACATCTAGCCCCGTGGTAAGCTCTGATCTTGTGTTAAGGGTACTAGATATCTGATATACTTAATATAATAGGCATATAATACATTATATAGATATCTACATAAGTATACCTAAATATTAAATATATCGGATGTCTAGTACTCGTAACACAAGCTTAGAGCCTACCACGGGGCTAGATGTTGTTGTGAGGATCCGGAAATATTTATTTATTTAAATTAAAAACAGGGTACGTAGGGCGGCCTTATCGCTAAGAGCGATTTATAACTGGCAATCAAGGGTTGGACAGGAAACAAAAGGATCGAAAAGACAGTTCTCAATAGTAAGTAAGTTTATAGTAGCTTTAAAATGCCAAAACAAAACATAACTTTAACTACACTAGGAGGTACTACTACTTGACAGGTAGCTAACACTGAAATCCAGAGTATTAAGTAAATATCTCTTGAAGAATAAGTATTTAAGTATATTATTATACAGACTCAAATAAACTATACAAAGGCGAACAGGATTTGCAAATCACTTCGTTGAACTGACTAAGCGAGGATGTTGATTTACTCCCGTATACAATTTCATTAGAAGACGTCTTGTCCGTTTGTTTCACCGGTCTCGTTAAGTTATTCGCGTAGGAATGTTTAATAGACATGATTCCGTGGGATGTTAGGTTTTATTAGGTATAGAAATTTCACAATTTATTCAGTTTAAATTGTAATATGTGTAGATGTCGGCGATAGTAACTACCGTTTTATACTGATTAAGATGGAAATCCCATAATATCCCATAGTCTTATTATATGTATAAAAATGAATCGCAAAATGTGTTGGTAATCGCATAACTCAAGAACTCCTGGACCAATTTGGCCAATTTTTTTAAAATGTTCTTAGAAGTCTAAGGGTGGTTTTTACGGCGAGAAAAAATCGATTGTTATTTATATTACCCGTGCGAAGCCGGGGCGGGCCGCTAGTTTAAGGATAAAAATAAACTTAAGGGTTTTTATCAGTACCTACCATTTTTTTTTCATAACAGATATCTGGTATACTTAATATAATAAAAAAATCAAAACGTACATACATCTAATTCATCATCAAATAAACTTATAAGTGTACATTTAGTTATTTTGATATATCTTAAAACAAGACTGGTTAAATTTGAAAATCTATACGCGTTGTACGCAAACCACAATTACAGTAGCAGATAGATTCTCTCTCGTCAAGAGAGAAGTCCCTGTGTCCCAGCAGTGGGAACGTTAATAGGGTGATGATGATGATGAGTAGCAGATAAGAATGTTACGATAATTATAAGGTACTGGGCTGAAATTATATTAGGTCCTTACATATGAAATTGGCGTTTTTCGTACTGGCCACTTTAATCACAAATTTCTCCTCTTTGGTAAGGAATTCCAAATTCAAATTTGTACAGCTATAGACTCATGTATTTGTGCTTCGATGATCGTCATTCATTTGTTTTTTTTCTTCTGTTTTTTTCTGTTTGCGTCACTCATTTTACAAAATGGAAAACTTAAAATATCGCATTATTTACGAGTACGAGTTCCGCCGTGGCACTAGTGCTGCGGAAACAACTCGAAGGGTGAATGATGTGTATGGCGGTCGTGTTGCAAAAGAAAACACATTTCGTTTTTGGTTCCAACGTTTTCGTTCTGGAAATTTCGACTTGCAGAACAAGCCCCGTGGACGGCCTGAGACTCAAGTTGATAATGAAGAGTTGAAGGCTATTGTGGAAGCGGATCCATCGCAAACCACGTCCGAGTTAGCTGCAGGCTGCGGTGTTAGTGATAAAACTGTTTTAATTCACTTGAAGCAAATTGGGAAGATTAAAAAGCTTGAAAGGTGGGTACCTCACGAATTGACTGAAGCAAACCGGCAAACGCGCGTCGACTGCTGCGTTACATTACTAAACCGGCACAATAATGAAGGTATTTTAAACCGAATCATTACCTGTGATGAAAAATGGGTTCTTTACGATAATCGGAAGCGCTCAGCGCAATGGTTGGATCCTGGCCAGCCAGCCAAATCCTGCCCCAAGCGAAAATTAACCCCAAAAAAGTTACTTGTAAGCGTTTGGTGGACTAGTGCCGGTATTGTTCATTACAGTTTTCTCAAATCTGGCCAGACTATTACGGCTGATGTCTATTGTCAGCAATTGCAAACCATGATGGAAAAGCTAGCGGCTAAACAACCTAGGCTGGTCAATCGCTCCACGCCACTGCTGCTTCACGACAACGCTAGACCACACACTGCGCAACAGACGGCTACTAAATTAGAAGAGCTTCAATTGGAAAGTCTAAGACATCCTCCGTACTCCCCGGACCTTGCTCCAACAGATTACCATTTTTTTCGAAATTTGGATAACTTCTTGCAAGGGAAAAAATTCAACTCCGATGGGGCAGTCCAAATCGCCTTCAAAGATTTTATTGATTCCCGTCCGACTGGTTTTTTTAGTAAAGGGATCAATGAACTACCTATAAGATGGCAAAAGTGCATAGAAAATAATGGTTCATACTTTGATTAATTAAATATATTATATTAAAAAATATTCGACTTTTTGTTCCTCCCATACAAAACGCCAATTTCATATGTAAGGACCTAATATTTGTAAGTATATAACTTTTTATTTCAGTATTTATTGTACCATAAAAATCATGACGAAGTTGACTTATATGGATTATTTATTACCATACATACACCCTTAGGCCAAGGCCAAGGGTATATGAATGAGTTTAATTTTTAGGGTTCCGTAGACAAATGACAAAAACCGGTGTGTGTGTCCCTTTTACTTCTAAAATATGAGAATAATAATTCTGAAAAAAATATATAATATGATGCAGATTACCATGAAAACTACACTACCAATAAAAATTAGTTTGAACGAGATCTAGTAAGTAGTTTTTTTTAATACGTTTAAACAGAAATATAGATTTTCACCTATCAAGTTAAGCTGTCTTCATTTAGATTTTTGAAATTTATGAGTTTATAAAAAGTATACTCGCACGAGTTTATACAATACATCCTGGCAACTAATCGAGGCGTCTGCCATTTAAATTTACAAGCAACCCGCATATCGAAGCAAGAGGTTATCATAGCGCCCTCTTTAGCATTAGGAAATGGTGCCTCATCGCAGTGCTCTTACCCGGTAAGCAGATAACCTGTTGAAGTTGAATAAGTAGTGAATTTATTACTACCTAGAGGAGGTAGGGAATTTTTAAGACTAATCGTAAAGTCACGGTAATACTGTACTTAGATCATTCTTGTGACAGATTTTTATAGCAGAGTTGGTGTATTTATAAAATGATTGACGTAGTAAAAACCGTCCTATCCTTAGACCAAAAAAAAAACATCAAATACATTACATTCGATCATTGTTCGCTTAGATATTTTGAACAGATACTAATGAAGTTTAAAGGTTTATATGTACAATACATAGTACCCATAGTACAAGCTATGCTTAGTTTGGAGAGAAACAAACAAACTCTTTAGCCTTATGATAATAGTATAGATTTTCACAGAGCGGGTCGCCAGTAGGTAGTCTTCTATTCATACCAACATTTAAGGATATAAGATGCAAATATCTTGATAATGAATTACCACACAAAACAACAAATCAATAGATGATTAATTAATAAAGTCTACAAAAACGAAAGCTGCATTCGAAAAGTCGATAAGACAGTGCCCACACAGCACTACAATCACGAGCACAATGAATCATCCTGAACTAGAGTACGGCGGCAAAAAGTACGAAATTACACGGCCGGTCGCGCCATTACAGCGATTCTTTCGATTTATCGATAAAGCAGTTAATTGACCATGTATTGTTTATCGGCGAAACGTCTCAATTGCCTCTTTATCCGGAAACAACAATTAAATGACAGGTACGGCAGGTACGAGTAATTACAAAATTCGGTTTAATTATTGTCTTGGGTGCGTAATTAGAAAACATTGGTGAAAACGGGTACAAGATTTTTTTATATGATTTAGACGGGGTGACATCGGAGACGTGACAAACCAGAGCGCTATTATTATTTTTTAATGCATAATGTGTATAAAATGTATACGGAACCCTGGGTGTACAGTCCATCTCATACTTATCAAATGTATTAAAATTATATAATTATTGATGACCAATACCAAGTATTCTTTCAACACAATTCATCCTAAATACGGGATTCACACCATGCACCAGAATAACTATAAACGTTTTTACTTCAATACAAGATATTTCTTCATCGGGAGTAGTATTACCAATGCTAGTAAGTGTCCACATTAAAAGTAGTACCCGGACCCCAAACAATACTTATATTCCATACCTATTCCCAGACATTCGTTTTAATGCTGGGAATTGCCCCAAAAACGTAACGCAACATAAAACATGTTCGTCTAGAATTATTGCCTACAATGTACTCGGAGATGACACCGGGACCTCTTGAACAGCATTGACACCGGCGCAGGATTATCATAAGAAACAATATTAGTGAAAGTAATCTGATCTCAAACAAGGAAAGAATGGAGAAGAGGTATTATATTGAGTTAAATTTAATTTTATGGGAGAAATGAGTGATTTTTCGACAGGACAGATGGGCTACGTAATTTATCAAAATCACTTAATTTCAGATTATAGAATTGACTAGTAGGCACATATTTTCACTAGCTTACGCGTTTTAAATTACAGATGTTGCAATCGAAAATTACAGTCCTCGTGGTAATTATCAGTCTATCTATTATTAAAAGAAAGAGCTATAATATTAATGTACTATTTATTAATACATACAATTAATGTTTATCTGTTTCTTAGCGAATAATTTCAATCGGAAGGTTTGCCGTTGCAGTTTTTAAGCAAGGAGTCAATGAATTAATAGAGGGAGGGATACTATCACAAAATTAAGAGGACTTCAGACCACAGATTTGAAATAAAGGGATAAGAGAAGGGAAAGATGAAGCTTTGTCGTCTGAAAATACGATCTAATCTCTTAATTTCCTGAGATAGTTTACAAGGATTCACTGTGCTTTGATTTAACCCTATTGTATCTGTATAAAAAATTACATGCTTGACTCAGTGGCGCGGTGGGCGGAGGTCCGCTTGCGGTGCAAGAGGTATCGGGTTCGATTCCCACCAAGGGGTCCAGTGTTTGTATGTTCTGCGAGCACTTTCCCCTTGGTCTGAGTGTTTTATATCTATAATAAAAATATATCTATGTACATAATGTATGCCTATCATAAGGTTATTATGTATATCAACTGATGTCTAGTACCCGAAACACAAGCTCGGAGTGCTTCAGTGGCGCGGTGGGCGAGAGTCCGTTTGCGGCGCAAGAGGTAGCGGGTTCGATTCCCGCCTAGGGCGAAAGTGTTTGTATGTTCTGCAAGCACTTTCTCCTTGGTCTTGGTGTTTAATATGTATAATAAAAATAAACTATTATATGTATGCCTATTATATTAAGTATATCAGATATCTAGTACCCGTAACACAAGCTCAGAGCTTACCACGGGGCTAGATGTTGTTGTGCGATATGTCTGTAAATATTTATTTATTATGCCTAAATTTAAAAACTCTCCACCGGTCTTTGTTCCAATCAGATCCCGTAGCGTGGAAAACGATTCGATTAGCCCCGAGCCTACGTCTGCATGACGCATGGGACCACAGCGCGCATGTCGCCGGCACCATCAATATTTATACTACATTATTATTGGGACTTCATTATCTGAACTGAGGAGTGTTATAATCGGTTGACAACACTATTTCACGCTGTGAAAGTGATTTTTTAATGAGATATTTATTGAGATTATGTTCGCCTGGGGCAGCTATTGAGTAACTCATTCGAGCATCATTTTTTGGAGTTCAATACGCTTAGGGACTAGCTTATATACCTATACTAGGAGTTTATTAAACGTATACTCGTAAGTCGTAACACGTTATAGGGCAAAGTTTTGGTTTTCTTGATAAATTATGGTTTAAATGCGAAATTTGATGTCTACATTATTATTGTATTCCTTTTTTATTTAGCTGTAATCTGATACTTTGTAATTTTTTATCTGTTCTGTGCTTTTTTTTATTGAATATTCTTTTCTGTTTTTTTCCTGTGTTTATTGTAGGTAGGTACTTATAACTGTGTCTGTTTGTGTGTACCGAATAAATATTTTCTAATATATTATATCAAAAATGTCTATAAAAGCCCTCCGGATCAAACACGAGCCAAGATAATGTAAACCCACATTGCATTACGGTACTAACGCTTACTGCTAGTATTACTTTAAGCCAACCACTGAAATACAACTTAATTTTCCCACAACATTTGCTCGTATATTCCCGACAAGTACACAATTTTAACGGTTCCGCGTCATATTATTTCATACTGACCCCGGCGAGGTAGCGTTGAGCCCACGTGAACATGGCTCTGTGGATATCTCCTTCAGTGAGATGGTTTAATTCGATACTGCATTTCTGAATAAATCTCCGGTGTGCGTTTTGTACCGGAAATAAGGATTGGCTGTGTATTTCCCACATCACGGTTTCAATTTCAATTCTTACAAAGTTGCGTAGGCCCTACAACTTCATTGTAGATAGACCTCTGTCTAACTTTAAATAAAGGAACGGCTGAAACAAAAATACTTCCATCGATAGATTAAACACAAAGTAAATGAATAAATAATCATAAGTATCTATTTACGTTTCTACTGCTGATACACTGAGTCTTGTTTCTAGTTGAGAGACATTAGATTAGGAGACACTTAAAATGAAGAGAAAGAATTATACGAATAATTTGAACCCAAGTCAGTATGGGTCGCTAGTTTAAATATAAAACGCAACATAATATCACTTTAATAAAAAGTAGTTTTAAAATTAAAACTGAATGATAAAATATTCAGGAAATTTAACAGACAGACCTTTGAATAAATAAGTAGCAATGCCAATCATCCTAGTTTTTTTCGACGACAAAAGACGTTAAACTCATATAAAACCGATATCGTAATAGCTACTCAAGCAAAAAGATAATTAAGGCAATTCGCAGTCGTTCTAAATCATCACGCAATGACGTCTGGGGCCAAGTGGGCGGTGGGCTTAAGACCACACAAACTGAGCATTTTAATACGAGGTAGGAAACTAAACTGCACATTTACGGTCTTGCAACTTCCATGTTCCTTAAAACAAAACTAATAACCATGAAATTAACTGTGTATAAGATACTTCAAACTCCGTGTCAGAAACACAAAGTTTTAAAAAAAATGATGCAGCTAACGGTCACTTTTTCAAGTTTTAGCCGAGCGGAAACTTTTTTAGCCCTATAAAATAACCCTTTTTGGGACCCACTTAACAATTTGGTTTGTGAATTTGGTGCTATAGCGGCAACAGAAATATGTACATCATCCGTGAATATTTCAACTATCTATCACGGTTTTTCAGAACTAAAAAACAGGCAGATAACGAATTCTTACGGAAGATTTTTCCAAGCTCAGAATAAAGTTAACAAATCGATGAACTATAAGACGGCTGATTTAAGTTGTCTGACAGCTTACTGCAATGTTTGACGGGTAAGTGGCAATTCTATTCCGTCATCTTACCCTTTATTAGATTGTAAATTTTATTTGAATTTTGGAAAGATCATCCTTTAATTATAAGGCAAGGGCTCTCGAAATTAAATAGGTATTTCCGTCAATTACTTTCATCAAGTTTCAAGATTGAGTTGTAGCTACGAGGAAGTTTTCAGTGTTATTATTGCGTATGTAAACAGGCAGCACACAATCCAATGTGCAATTCGTCCGGTATTGTAATTTCAACACTGACGCTAAGTAAAACCAACGAGCTAATTTCATTCAGTTTAAAGCTATCTATAGTTTTAAGTCTAGAAACGGGTAACATACCATGATTGAATATTTTTGAGTTTTCAGTATTTCGACGCTGTTGCAAGCGCGATGATCACGGCATAAACTTGGTGTATTCACGAGTAGGCCGAAAATGATTGAAAAATAAAACGGTCGTCTTTTTGAGTCTTTTACTGCGAGTTTGATATTCCCCTAAAGTAAATAAAAATATAGTTCATTGTTCTAATTGAAGAACTTACAGTGCATTGGAAACAAACAAATATTTAATCGAACAAACAAAAAACAATTGTACTACATAACCTAACAATTTGTTTTTGATTGTGTGATGATATATTAATATTTCAATTCTTAGAATCTATGCTAGTAGTATAGCAACACATTGAATAGTAAATATTTAATGATACGGGACCACCAACCCAATGAAAATTTGGCACAACATAAATCTCAATACATTAAGCATTGCCACACACTATGTTAGTGATCGGAAAGTCCATAATCATTATGCTCCATTATCATAGCTGTCATAATAATATCAATCGAACAAATCTTGTTTTTTTATTATTTGGTTGTAGCCCCAAATGATCTCAAAAACTGCCACTGATGTACCAATTTTTTTTTTTTTTTTACCGCGCAAAAATCCTTATTCCCACGAAAATGCCATAGAACATGGATATCGCCGCAATCTGAAAATCTTAAGCGAGACGCTGATAAGCGTCAAGCTAGCTAAAACTATTGGATCACGTTCTTTTTTATAATAAAATAGTTTGCTTCATTCGTAAAAAACACGTGCTTTAACGGTGAATGCAAAACATCGTGAGGAAACCGGGATGTTCTGAAAACTTTAACGATTTTGAAGGACTTGCGATATTTATCAACCCGCATTCGCGCAAAAATGTAATAAAGGCCTAATCTCTCTCGTAAAGAGAGAAGTCCCTGTGTCCCAGCAGTGAGATAGTTAATTACGCTTCGTATTCATTGCCTAGGTGCTCAGCATCAGCACCTAGGCAATGAAAACGAGAATGTCTGAGAAGCTCAAGGCTGAAAAATAAGTGTAGGTCTATTAAGTTTCTAGCTATTAGACTAGTGCTGTTGAAGGCTAGATAATGATGATGTAGCTTGTAACGTGTAGATTAATATAGATAGCTTCAGTTGATCATTATTTTCTATCAAAGCAGCCAAAAACGACTGAAGCGCTTATGTGATCTTAAATAAATGTTTAAATAATTTTATTGGCAGTTAAAAATGTTCCAGTCTAAATCTAACGATGTTTATGCTTAGCCGGCACACTCAAACAAGTTATTATTGGTCTGTTAAAGCAAATAGCGCTCACGAATACTAAATAATTAGAAAGCTCAAGATGGAATCTTTCGTTCGTTTAATTTAGAGCAGTAGTAAAAATGGGGTTAAGACATCGTTACGGGTCCAATATTTATGTGTAAAGTATCTCTAATCTGAGTTATCTGTTAATCTGCGAGCCAAGCCTGTTAACATAATAGAGTCGATCGTAAAATACTCAGTTAAGCATTTGCGGTCTTCTCGAAACTCTTTAAAACACCATTTATGCCTCAAACTGAGAATAGTATGCTAGACCTGTGTCGATGGATCATTCCAACTTTGGTCAGTAAAGCCAACCTGAGTGTCTTCAAGACAAGAGTGAATAGGAACCTTCTAGATCTATGTGATCCATCTTCGTCCACATCGACACTTACCATCATGTGAGATTGTGGACAAACATAGATCAATCAGACATAAAAAAAAATTTTAGATGCAGTACTTGTTAACCAAAATAAAAAGTCAAGAAATCATCATCATCAGTCTCTTGCCCTTATCCCACATTATGTGGGGTCAGCCAACATGTTTTTTCCTTCCATTTTCCTCTGTCACTCGTCATCTCAACACTCACTCCTTTCTTACACATTATCATCCTTCACACAGTCCATCTATCTTTTCTTTGGCCTACCTCTTCCCATATATCCATCGACAGACATATCTAACACTCTTTTCGTCACATGACATTCATCCCTTCTCATAATATGTCCATACCATGCCAAACGATTTCCTCTCAACTTTTATAAAAAGTAAAGAAATATCAATAAAATATTCCAAGACGCCAATCATAACTAATCAACTGAGGTTCCCCATCATAATGAAATGCAAATCAGCCGCGAGCTTCTTAAAATTATCTGCCTATTACCTTTTTGCTTGGCGCGCTTAAGATGTTCAGTAAATAGATGAGAGAGCTTTAACATCCAATCACACCAACGGAAATATGAAACAGGCTTATAAATTTGCCATATTAATAGAGCCGTGTTGGCTCAGCGGAAGGACACTCCACTTATATTCCGATGGTCGTGGGCTCAAACCCCGCCGCGGCACATCTGGATTTTTTTCTTGATAAATGTATGTGCCCTTTAAACACGTGCTTTAACGGTGAAGACAAAACATCGTGAGGAAAACGGCATGTTCTGAATTCTTTGAAGAGTTTGAAGGACATGTGACATTCACCAACCCGCCCTTGGCCAGCGTGGCCCAATCTCTCTCGTCAAGAGAGAAGTCCCTGTGTCCCAGCAGTGGGAACGTTAATAGGGGATGTTTATGAGCATTAGTAGATAGCAGGAGATGAAGCAAGTCTATTAATGTGCTATGCCTAGTACTGGTTGATTTTGAAGCTTAGTTAGGTATAAAATTCGATAAAATAGAGAGTTGAAATTGTGATGTATTTCGGCGGATTTTTTATTAGATATGAGTAGTATGTAGTCTTTCTCAAACTCATCGAATTTATTATTAGTTGGAACATAACTGAACGCACATATTTTCACAAACAATCACTTTGTAAGAGTTATCTTGAATGGATTGCTAGGAAAGGGACCTATCCAAACCTAGAAATGCAGTCGTACAGACAGTTTTCAATTGATAATATTACAACGGTAGAATGAGGATAGATAAAATAAATAAATAAAAAATAATATTTCAGGACTACTCACACAGCATCACCAAGACCCAAACTAAACTAATGGGTGATTAATTTACTACATAGATACATTTTTTTTGTAAATACATACATATGATCCAAAACCAGAAATTGTAGTTCGTACAAAATCTGTTCTCGCGGCGGGAATCGAACCCGCAACCTCCTGCGCCTCAGGCGGACCCACGCCCACCGAGCCACAGAGGTCGTCAAACATAAGATAAGATCCTTGACATAGCGGAATAAGGTTTTTTTTTTAATGTGAATGAGATACGCTCCATAACTATGAGCTCATAGACTATAATCTCCGAAGTAAAATCGATTGAACATACTATTTTAATGAAGTTATCAAATCAAACATCGGTATTCATAATCACAGACGCGCTAACAGAGTTAAACAAACATCGCATAATAAAATGGACCAAAACACCATAATTATATGGCCTAGCCGTCAGTAATTTCTGTAGAAGCTCATTTAGTTAATGGCTGAATTAACATAATATTCTGTTCAACCAAACTATAATTTATGTTTTGATACCTGTTGGCTTGTTATAGAATTAGTTGATATTGCGTTCCCAAATGTAGAACCTTCGTCGAAATTAGTGGAATAGGGCTTGGCAGATAATTAGATCCGACTGAAAAATAGAGAGAGATAATTGGTTTGTTCTTGTATACTTACTGCCTGTTTCTTTCTGTTGATCTTATATCTGTATCAATACAATTTATCCTTATGTTGTACGCAAAAAGCGGTAAAATGAAATAATAAACAATGTAGACTCCTTGTACGGAGTTGTACCCGTCTCGCTAACAACGGGAAGTGGCCCAAATCCGTTACCTTCTCGTCAGAAAATCACAAAGTCTACGTCTAAACCCATAAATTTCACGAAGTCGACGGACAGATTTCAAACAGCCTACCTTCTAACTTGGACTATTGTAATTTTGCTGAAATTTTGGATTTGATTCGTCAGTTTGTATGTTCGTGATAAACTTCATGTAGGGTATTTATTTTATATGCCTTCGTATGGTATTTAATAGAATATAATGTATACGTGGTTTGCGGGTGTTACCTTGCTGTAACACTAACTAACTAGCACAGACAGATGTGCCTAGATAATTGAGAATGCCGAATGAGAACAGAATGAAAAAATCAATAATTTATTAAAACCTTAAAATATCTTACATAATTAACGGAGGAGTTTAGGAGAAGTTTGTTAACATTTTTATTTGCAAATGCTCTTTTTTTATTTAAATATTTTACAAAAGAGCTTGCAACTGTTGCAAGGCTGACGTGAATCTGTGATCTCGTTTGCAAGCCATAATGTCATAAAAGACAGCTGTATTAATTCACGCTCATGCAATTTTAATGATTCATGGTAATCCGAGTCGGGCTACAGCGGATTTACACTGTAATTTTATAATTTGTCCGTGTCTTGATGCCTCGGAACTGACTTATTACTGTAAGATATATGCGTTTGTGAGTCGTGATCCTTGGGCTGACATTATTATTTATTCATTAGGACATAAACTATTATCCGATGATAAATGCATGATGTTATATTTTGAAGGAGTCTCTGTTGTGCAAGTGATAAGCGCAGGTTTTAATAGCAAGAATATATTTAGCATTTGTGGGATTTCTACGTGTGTTTTTTTTGTGGTTTGTTAAGGGAATCTCATAAATTACGTTACTTTAAAAAACTCAACCAGCATTAGAGCTCTTAAATACTTGCCAAGAATGGCAGATCTTATTTATTAAATAAATCCTAATTTAAAATTAAAAAAAAATCACCGATTACAATGCCCTAATTTCCTTAAAATTAAAACACCATACAATTTTGTAATATGCACGCGATGCGCTTTCATTTGATACCCCAGTCGAGTATCTTTGCAGATTTTCGGTGTTCTTTCCCCACTCTCACCCCAATAACTTTTAAATGGCACAACCGATTTTCATGAAACATGTCTAAGAACACTCGCGCCAAGCTCACCTTTCATACAAAAAAACTAAATTGATATCGCTCCATCCGTTCGCGAGCTATGATGTCCCAGACAGACACACAGACACGTAAAACTTATAACACGCCTCTTTTTTGTTCGGGGGTTAAATATACATTTGAAAAAACCTAAAACCATTTTCTATCTTTCTTGGTTTACCGACTATAACAACTTAACACCTTTAAGTACGTACTTACAAGTCAGACATTTTATTGAACTTTCTCCTTAGCCTTAACCTTGTGGAAAGACAAAGCCAAACTTCTAAAATTGTTGGCAATTGAAAGATTAAACAATTGAGCAAGGCGGTAACACAAGAAGGTCTCACAATTTACAAATGATGGATGTCCATGTCATTCTTCAATCATACAATATCCATTGACTGCGCACTTTGAGATTTAACGGTCAAATATTTTTTGTTAATCTGGCTATTTCACGATTGGTTTTATTCCCATTTTGTATAATCTTTATGGTAGTAAATAAACAAAGAAGTACATATGATTATTTAAATGAAAAAATATAATAGTATATTAGTTAACTTTAATACAAGCTCTAATTTGTTTGAGTTAAGATTTAAATAAGTCCTGAAATAATAATGGTTAGCACATTACGACTTGCCTGTATTAATGGGTCATTCATAATCACATATTTAGAAGTCTTTAATATAAATATAAAAATTACTCTTGAGATAGCAGAGGATATTCTCGTGATTACTAACATTGTTAAACATGGTGACAATATAAAAAAATAGGTATTCTGTTTCGTCCGTAAGTGTTAACCCTCTGAATCGTTACACGTGACCTCCGAGTGGTGCTAAGAACAGTCTCTGGTGGTAGGCTTCGGCCGCGGCTTGTCACCACCCTCCTGGCTGGGCCAGTGCGTGAAGCGATTTTTTCTTGTTTCGTAATGTAGTCCGGAGAAGCCATCTACCTTCTAGGTCTTCATGCCTCACCTTAGACCACATCGTTACTTTACATCAGGTGAGATTGTGGTCAAATGAAGGCTTATCCAGCATAAAAAAAAAGTGAGCCTACCAAAGTGTTTTGATGTTTAAATTTAATACATTTTGCTCGAAAGCGTTACGACACGCGATACTTAAATGCGCTATATCGTCTTGATTTTTCGTTTGCAAGAAAAAATAAAAAATAGGTGTACAATCTTTGTAAATATTAAAATGACCAGTGCCACCCAGTTCCTAATCCGAGAATTTAAAAATGCCACATACAAATTAACAATTCATACGAAGCCATGAAATTCCAATACGAAGAAACGAATGAAATTCAATGAATTCACTGCTCATAAAATCCATGAATAACTGTCATGCATATCGTTGTAGAAAGGTTAAACGGACAATTTCCAGTTTCATTGATATAAGACGAAAGTACTTACCGAGAAAAGAAAGTTCAATTATGATTTCCAAATACATATGTATTGATAGCAAAATTAATATTACTTGCACAATTTAAGTTGCTACAATATAAAAAGTCAAAGTCAAAATGTTTATTTCCTTAGAAGCCTATGCTTACATGGACAGGTCAACTTAAAGCTAATTTAAATAAAAACTAGAATAATCAAGGAAATAACATTGTCTTGACAGTTCGCTTCAATTTTTTTCACTAAGTTGAGAAGCGAATAGAACAACTCAGCTTCCATTTCTTATGTTGTTATTATAACAATATTGGTGTAAAAATATATATTTCCGGACAATCCACAACATCTAGCCCCGTGGTAAGCTCTAAGCTTGTGTTACAGGTACTAGACATCTAATATACATACAAAGATATTTTTTATTATATACATAGAAGACACCCAGACCAAGGAGAAAATGCTTGCAGAACATAAACACTTGACACCTGTACGGGAATCGAACCCACTACCTCTTACGCCTACTTTATTGTGTTAAAAATCATTTAATAATCCATCATCAAGTCACCCCATTAGGCTAGTAATTAATTATAACTTTACAACAGATTGCAAATAATAATGCCATGTTTGAATCTAAACCATTCCCGAGCAGTTTGTTGTTTTTGAAGTAATCCGATCTGGTAAACATAAATTTTTTAAACTTTTCTCAGACTATCTAACTTATAATCGAAATCGTATAATAATCCAAAGGTTGCCCGTAAGATATCGCTTTTAGCGATAAGGTCGCTGATTGTAAACTAAAAATGTGGCTATTGAACGTTATTTTTTAAATTAGTCTGTAAATATTGGTGTGCAATAAAGGAATTATCTGTCTATCTTAATATACATAAATCTCGTGTCACAATGTTTGTCCTCAATGGACTCCTAAACCACTTAACCGATAATAATAAAATTCGCACACCATGTGCAGTTCGACCCAACTTGAGAGATAGGATAGTTTAAATCTCAAATTATAGTCGCAATTTTAATTTATTTCTAATTATTTGTCTGTTATTATCTACAGGTTAACAAAAGTGTAAAATAAATGTCTTTTTATAGGTTGTCTATGATTTTTTATTCAGACGTGGTGGTAATATACTCTTTGAGCTATTGTCTATGTCTCGAAAGTTCAATATTCATTTTATAGGTTGTCTATGATTTTTCTTGATAAGCTATTCATACTTGGTGGTTTTATACTCTTTGAGCTATTGTCTATGTCTCGAAAGTTCAATATTCAACATAGTTTTCAATCATTTTTTTCTGACATGAGTTTGAAGTACTTAATTATTATTTTTTAATTTTTTTTTTTTTGTTAAAAGCGTCCGTGAATGAATTGTTGTTCATTAGTCTAAAACTCGAGAACGGCTGGGACGATTGAGCTAATTTTGGTTTTAAAATGTTTGTCGTAGTCCAGGGTAGGTCTAAACGGTGAGCAAATAAGAAAAATTGCCGGGAACTTTTTTTACCCGTGCGACGCCGGGGCGGGCCGCTAGTCAAAATATAAATAACTAGCGACCCGCCCCGGCTTCGCACGGGTATAAAATATATAGCCTATGTGATTAAAATCGATCCAGTAGTTTTGAGAAAACCGCGGCCTTAGACGCGCTATTTAAAGGCACGCTCTTGCCGCACCGCGCGGCCGGCCGGTGCCGCCGCAAACGCTACGTCCCGCAATTTTTAAATCTGTAATATCTTTGAAAATATTCACTTAAATCATACGGTGTAAAGGGCCATATAGATCTATATTAAATGAACAATGTATTCAAGGTATTTTATTGGTTAAGGATTAATGCTGTATTGGTTAAAATCGCTTCGAAAATTAGCCATTATTTGTCGTTAAAAGTAAATGACAAAAAAAGTTATTGTGGGTTATCCATAAGAGATAGACATATACCATCACGGACTTTTCTGTAGACCTTTTCAATGTGTACAATACTTTATACATTATTTTGATAAAACTCGCAGGGTTCAGCCTGCGTTTGCAAAGTAAGCGGAAAAAATGAAATTATTTCGGCATCACATTAGAAACCTCAAAATAACAGTACTTCTCCACTATTTCATGGATGTTATTATACATATAAACCTTCCTCTTGAATCACTCTATCTATTAAAAAAACCGCATCAAAATCCGTTGCGTAGTTTCAAAGATTTAAGCATACAAAGGGACATAGGGACAGAGAAAGCGACTTTGTTTTATACTATGTAGTGATAATGACCCTTTCGCCTTTCAGCTAATCAGAACTCAACTGCCAAAATGAATTAGTAAATAGGCGTTTGCATTCCTCAAGCGACGGTGCCGCTAATAAAAACTTTAAAAGGAGTTTAAAGTTAAACCAATGTCTAAGTTATTTATGAGATTCCTTAGTTCACAATAGCTCTTTAGAAGATTTCTCCAAATGCATAAACAAAGATAGACATTTCTGTAATGAGTTTAAATGATCAATATTTTATGCTTTTGAAGCGAAGATAAGAAACATTTTGCTGATTAAAAGAAAAGCAAATCAATAACCCAATAGAAATTTAGGGTATGTATGCTTATCTATCTTATATCATGTAGAACGATACGAATATTCCAAATTTATTATTATAAAAAAAACCCGATACCAAATCTTTTGTTGCCTAAAAATTTTGTTTATTTGTAGATATTCGGATTTTGTTCCCCACTTTCATCACTCATAACTTTTGGACGAGACAACCGATTTACATGAAAGCTTAAAATAAAAACACACGCGCAAATCTCAACTTACATACAAAAAAAAATTTATTGAAATCGTTTCATCCGTTCGGGAGCTTTGATGCCACAGACTGACAGACACATGAAACTTTAAAAACACCCCTCTTTTTATGTCGGTGGTTAAAAAGAAAGCTTGAAAACAATTACCTACTTCGTAGAAGTGTGAAGAAAATATCTTACAATACGTCTATTTGGCTACAAAATGCACACCCACGGAGCCGGGCCGCGGGCTAAGGGTCATTTAATTTGTCTTGCATAATTCATAACGCGAGCATAAATGAAAAAGTTGACATTTACTACCGAAAAGCCCGAATGGAGCATAAAAACCGCCGAACCAACAACAGCTTGTATTGTTGTCCATCGGTCACAAATCAAGTCTTAAAAAGACGTGGCGTTAATTTGGCAGTTTCAGGGTTGCCAGTCATGCGTGGACTGCGTTATTTATGCCTTTGAATAAACGATTTAAACTGTATCACTTTAAAAGTAGATATCAGATAAATAATAGCTATAAAGGCAAGTATAAAGGTAATTTATATTTATTGCATAATTAATTACTTTCAAAACATCTTTTTTTTATGCTTGATAAGCCTTTATTTGACTACATACAATCTCACCTGATGGGGCATGAAGACCTAGAAGGTAGACGGCCTCTCCGGACCACATTACGAAACACGAAAAAAATCGGTTCGCACTGGCCCAGCCCGGAGGGTGGTGACAAGCCGAGATGAAAACATTAGCCCATTTTGTTGTTGCTATAACATGGCAAAGTAAAATTATTCTTATAAATATTAATATTAAATTATTGCTGTGTGATTAGTCCGGAAATATTATAGTCCGGAAGTAATATTATTATTGGAGGTCTAATTAATTTGTTTACTGCTCATCAGAAGGATTAATGAAAACTGACTACAAGAGACAGTTTATACATACATTTGTATCATGTGATTCCCCCACGACGACTTCAGGAAAACTACACCATCTTATAACTTCCAGCAATTGACGTTCTACGGTGCAAATTTGATAATACTAAAAAATATAAATTTATTTTGTTCTTTTTAAATTGATTATTTATTAATATTGATATTGTTATCAGAAAAAAATATTCTTAACTTTTGAATGTGTTGGACCCTAGTCTGTAAGTTCAATTGTGTGTTTAATAAATAAATAACTTTTGCTTGGCCTCAACGTATAGTACGTTGTAGGTACGCCTAGAAAATAACAACTAACATAAACCTCAATTTTAAATTTAAGAAAAACCCCTTATTCCAATGCCTTAATTACCTTAAAAGTAAAATACCATAATATTTTGTAATGTACACGCGATGCGCTTTCATTTAATACTCGAGTATATTTGCAGATTTTCGGTTTTTCTTCACCACTGGGAGTGAGCCCCATATCTTTTAAACGGCACAACCGATTTTCATGAAACATGTCTGAGAACACTCGCACCAAACTCACCTTTCATACATAATAAACTAAATTGAAATCTAATCGCTCTATCCGTTTGTGAGCTTTGATGTCCCAGACAGACAGACAGACACGTCAAACTTATAACACTCCTTTTTTTGGTCTGGGGTTAAAAACGGTATTATAATCTCAATCAAGGAGACAAGATGCAAGTCTATAATAAAATTAACGGTTGGCAGCCCTACGCTATTCAAAATAAAGTCGCTCAGACATTTCTGTCGGATTCCATTTCTGGAGAACGATAATGTATTTTCATGTTTATGGATATGTTAAGTAACAATTGTTTCAAACGCAACTCACCGATATGTGTTGCCATATTAGTTGGAAGATTATAATATAAACCTAAGGAAATAGATTTATAGGCCGCGTGGTACGAATTCTATGAGGTAATTTTATGTCACCGCATTGCCGACTTTGATAAATAAATAAGATTTATGTTTCACACTCTGGTTTCAAACTGTTGTTATGTTTTGGTTATTTTGAATTTTCAGCTATGGCTAAGATAACATTTAAACGAGTGACGTTCACTCGTTTAAATATTGACATAGGTCCGAAGTTTCGTTTATATAAAATTTAAATGTAAGTAAAACTATAGAAATAAATATAGGTATTCATTTCACAAATCTCATTTAAATTTTATACCCAAATTGACGTGGACAAACCTTCTCACAAGATTCTACAATATCGTACGAACACAAATATATTCATGTAATGTAGCGAGAAATTCCGCAAAATCGAAACGCAGAAGTCAAGCGAAGAAAAAGTATGAATTCAATAAGCCGGCGCACCGATAAAAAGGTAAACCCTGACAGCACAAATATAGTTCTGCTTGCACTAGTAATGAAGAGATCCCCATAAAGAATGACCACACGCCTCAATGGGTACAAAAAAAGTCCAGTTTGACAGAACAATTATAGCAGGACATGTACCAGTTGCGAGCCAATGCAGAGTCATCGTGGAATCGTCTGAGCAAGTGGGGTCTAGTGATGGACGGCTTCGTGACTAAGGAGGCGCGCGCGCATGTACTCTAAGATTTAATGTGGGGTCGGAGAGCAGTGGGTATCTGGGTCTTGTCGATGTCGACCTGTTGGAACTAGGCGTTAGGAGTTATGACGATACTTTGTCAGTAACTAATGTGTAGGTGTGGAGGAAATGTAGCATAGATGTCTGAATATAACTTGACAAGATGAAATCTTCATGAGTAGAAAAAGGGCATACATATAGTCAAGCGGATTTGATAAAGAAGAATTTAAAAATTACTAGTGGTGCCCCGCGGTGTTACCCGCTTTATAAGGTATTTTCCCGCGGTAAATTAGCCTATGTCATTTATCAGGCTCTAGAGACTGTACCAAATTCCATTTAAATCGGTTTAGTAGTTTTTGCGTGAAAGAGAAACAGACAGACTTACTTAACGCATTATAGTATGGATGTGTAAAATTGTTATATTCTTCGTGATTAAACTGACTGCCAAATGTAAGAACTTTGCGTAAGATACACAATTAAAAAAATTACCCTTAGCAAATTTTTAGGGCTACTAGGAGGTTTGGAATTAATTGTTGCATAACACCGCCGTGACCGATGATACCTAATACGGACACGATGATATTTTTCTATTATAAGATTTATATTTATATGTATGTTAGTCTGTAAGGTATATGTTCATATGGGCCTGAGATGCCGTTGTTATAACTACCCGGAAATATTGGAATCATCAAAATATACCACTAATATATTATGTCCGATTGAGATGTAACGTATATGGAAAGAGGTTTCCATAGTATGTACAGGCTTTGCCTAGTTTGGGAACCATTGTCTGTTGTAACCTATGTATTAGGTTTTTTGGAAATAAAATTATTATCATTATTTGGAAATAAATTATTATTATCAAAAACGAGTAACCCAACACGCGGCCGTGAAGTCAATCAAATAATAAAATAACAAAGACATGTCCTTGGCATAATCGGGCGGGAATAATAGGCCCTAGAGCGGTTTCGCTAAATATTTCGTCTGGGCACGGCCGATGCCAATTTAAGTCAACTTTTGATTGATTGATGAAGCACTAGAAACTAGAATCAAGGTGAATGTTATGGGATTGAATGGTGGGAAGTTTTTCATATTTTAATGAAGCTATAAAATGCTGCTTGTTCGTAAATTATTTGTTGAGATTTGTTATCAGAAATTTAAGACGGGGTATGGCGGGTGGCGAAGATGAAAGATCGTTTTTAGCTAATTCACAGTAAACTATAATGAAGGGTTTATTAATGTGCTTACGTGAGTTCCGTAAGTATTTAAATAATGTATGCTGTAAACATATATAATAGATACCAATATAGCATATATAAGCCGCTATACTATAAACTACTTTTTTCTTTCAAAATTATACAAACCACAAGGTTATGTTAGGCTGTCGGTGTGGTTGTGTAACATCGGTAGGTTTTTTAACGGGTAAGTACTAAATCTTTTGTGCCATGCTTCCATGAAACGTGATGCTATTCCGCTCTGAAAACCATCAATAGCACTGAACTTTAAAATTTTAATTGTAAAAAAATTCTTCCAATATTGATTTTTTTTTAATAACCACGATACTCTTGTACCTATTTGTTGAATTTTACTCGCTGATATTTTTTCATAAATAAAGTGAACTGTTTGTTTGTAACGCTTATAAAGATGAAGAGAGCTTTATCGTTAAATTGATTCGGTATCTCTTAAATTATGAAATAGAATTATGTATTAACAATATTCATCCAGTTAAGACGTACAATAAGTACCTACCACTATTTATTAGTAATTATTTACTACTAGTTATAGGTAATAGTCATAATAGTATTTTTTAAATTTTATGCAGAAATAATTAGACACATCCGTAACCTTCGCGCACAGGATTCGAACCTGCATCTCCGAGATAGTTTAACCTGCAAAGTGGGGTTTATCACACATTAAAAAATCATTCTAATAGTAATTTATCGATAAAATAGATAATAAGTCACAATATGGTTTTTAACGTGATTCTCCAATGCCACAACTTATCTATATAAATAAAAATGAATTGTTGTTCGTTAGTCTGATTAAAACTCGAGAACGGCTGAACTGATTTATCTTATCATAGTCTTGAAATGTTCGTGGAGGTCTAGGGAAGGTTTAAAAGGCGAGAAATAATCAAATAATTACCGGGAAAAATTTTTGAATAAAAACCCGTGCGAAGCCGGGGCGGGCCACTAGTTCAAAATATAATAACTAATGACATATTTATTCTGAAATGTCAAAATCTGAAATACATTAACAATTCATATGAAGAATTGAAATAATGTCTACTTTATAACTACTTACACGAAAATATAAAAGATGTCAATTTATCATAATTATCATTACCAACGGTTACGAATGTCAAAAACGAATTAAAATTTTATGCTATGGTACTGTAACTAGTTGAATACAACGTTATATCTCGACTGCTACTTTAATCAAGACCATCTACGAATCCCATCTGCATGCAGTAAGTCATTTATAAAGAAATTTGTCCCGACATTCTTAAGGCCAGACCATCGTTAGATAATACGAAACAATAAATCCCGAGGAATTCGTCGCCCTCCATACCATACAATTGACCCTGCGAGTAAATTACAACAGTCACACATCGTTCAAAGTGATAATATAATAAGTACGATACGAAATAACATTGTAAGGACTGTATCGCCTAAAGATATACTATTAAATTTTTTTAACATTCGAAATTAAGTAAAAAAAAATGTTTTCTAGTCTTATTTTTTTTGTTAACAATGATTTTTGTATATTTAACTTGTTTTTTGCTATATTATTACATTTTAATAACACCTAACGTCTCTTAACCTATATATGATCGCGGGCTTTCTCATAAAAATGAAATAATACTAGTTTTCTGTAATATACAGGGCCTGTCGGTACCTCCTAGTCTAAGCAAAAAATAAGGTACTAAGTAATTTGATTAATTTGTTTTAAAAACATGTACTTACTTATTTATAAATACAAAACGTAATTTTTGTAAGGACGTACCAACGTAATATATAACGGACTTCCAAAAATATAAATATTGTTGATATTTCTATACGAAAACTGCGGCTCAAAAGCTTTCATTCATATAAAATGTTAGTTTGGTGAATTACCTATTGATAAGAGCAGTAGTTAACTTCAATAATCCATATTTTTTACACGAAACCCCAGTTAGTTTTTGTTAAAAAAAAAAGTATTTTAAAAACATTGATTTTGTTTAGTAACCTAAGTACTGTTTTATAAGTTCATATTATTAACATCTAAAACAGTACTTTGTGAATCTATAATATAAAAATAAATAACGCCAGGACCAATTTGGCCAATTTTTTTTAAATGTTCATTGAAGTCCAAGGAGATTTTTTACAGCGAGAAAATATCGAAAAATTGCCGGAATAACAATATTGAATAAATACCCGTGCGAAGCAGGAGCGGGCCGCTAGTATTAAATAAATATAATATCAGTTCTTAAATAAAATCATAAGTCCGCATTGTACCAATAACAAAATCTTAAACTACGCGACGAAAGCGAAGCTATAATACATAAGCTATAATATTATTTCTGGACGCTGTCCTACCCGACTGTTATTCTGTGATTTATGCCCAACTATTCTATCGATCTTATCTGCTAATACATCATTTGTGGTATCCTTTCATTGTCAATATTCCACTTTTATTTCGTTCATTGTACGGTTTGGGGAGATAAGACAAGGAGTTGGACACTTTTTGTTAGACGGTTTAAAACTCGTTAGACTTGGCTATTCGTTCTAAGCCCCGATTTCACCATTGGCTATAAACGCGATCAGGTCAGGCTTACTTAACCGCCAAACTGAGATCAAATTGTCATTTTTTAATCGTTTAACTATGTTCAATAAAAATCGATTTGAAACATAAAATCGTGAAATTGGCGCAAAACTCTTCTAGAATGCGATTTCAACTGACAGGTAGATGCTAAATGTTATGACAAGGTATTGTGAAAAAGTGAGCTGTTTCGTGTATTTTAATTTATAAGTGAAAACAATTACAAACTAGTCCAGTTTGTTTGTTGATGTCTTACTACTTTGAATAACTAATAACAGTTAGAATATACACATACCTAGTTAAAAGGTAAAATATGTCAGAGTAAAGTTAAATAAAACTACGATAATACGGACTGGGGTCAACGAGAAATCTATATAAATAAAAATGAATTGTTGTTCGTTAGTCTGATTAAAACTCGAGAACGGCTGGGCCGATTGAGCTGATTTTGGTTTTAAAACATTTGTCGTAGTCCAGGGTAGGTCTAAACGGTGAGCAAATAAGGAAAAACATTTTTTACCCGTGCGACGCCGGGGCGGGCCGCTACTTATAAATAAAATTTTAGAGACTAGACGCTGTCCGCCCGCAGTTATTCTCGTGTTTTATGAATTTTCCCATAATATAACTTAAAGATGAATTATTGCCTGTGTCATTCCAGACTATAAGTTTTCTAGTGAGTTCTACTTTTTCAGCGTATAGCAATAACAAACAGAAAAAAATGCTTTTATATCAGTGAATTACCTAGTAGTAGGTAAATACATCATTCACACTTTGACATAGTAACGTAATTAACCAAGTACCATCAAAGCTTAAATTTAAGTTGATTTCACGATAAGCATAACTTGTAATATTTCAAAACAGGTAGTAGGTAATCTACGATTATTAAGCTCTAACTGAAAGCAATTGAACTTAGAAGGGTTTATGCACCCGTAACTTACGACACAAAACTAAGTCTAATATAAATCTGAGATCGACGCGACCGGCTGATATCATAGTATGAGAGCTGGCTGTAGGATAAGTGTACTCATAGTGGTTATGCTACAAACCACATCATCATCATCATTATCATCACCCTTTGAATGTTCCCACTGCTGGGACAAAGGGACTTCTCTCTTGACGAGAGAGATTAGGCCTTAATTCACCACGCTGGCTAAGTGCGGGTTGGTGAACGTCACATGTCATTCACACTCTTTTAAAGTTCTCAGAACATGCCGGTTTCCTCACGATGTTTGCCTTCACCGTTAAAGCACGTGTTTAAGGCGCACATAAATTGCTCAAGAAGAAAAATCCAGAGGTGCGTGGCGGGGTTTGAACCCACGACCTTCGGAATGAAAGTCGAGTGTCCTCCCACTGAGCCAACACGGCTTTTACAAACCATATAATAACTTATAATTAGGAAAATTTACACAAATTTACACTCGGGTCTGAAAAGATAAAATTACGATGAAATTATATAACCCGACTGCCTAATCGCCTCGAAGCAGTCAGAAGAGCTCGTGCAGACAATACAAAGTACTAAAATGAAGAAAGTGATAAACAAAAACATAATTTTCACAATCATATTACTTATGTAGTATGTACGTTTTTCTTTTATTTAGAGTTTATATCATCCAATAAATGGCAATAATTATATTAATAAGGACTGAAAAATCACGTCTGCCATTGCGCACTTGGCCGCGCAAAGTGTTGTGTTGTGAGCGGATCCTTTAGCTGGATCTTAGTCATCTGTGAAGGTGGAGGTTGGTGGGGGTGTATAGATGGTCGATTTATCGCGGCAAGCCTATGTAATAAATCTCAATCAAGATCACTGATATGATGTGTAGTCGGCGCCTATAGATGCTGGGTAGGGCCGGGGCACACTGAGAACTGTCATTATTAAGAAAAGCTTTTTATTTCAAAATAGTTTCTAGTTTGTAAATATTTGTTGAATAAAATATAAGACGAACGGACGTAAATTAAAACTAAGGCAAAATATTTTTTGGTACTCTTGAATAAAAAAGTTTTTTTATTCCTAAACCACTAAGCATGTTGGTTTAAAAATTAAATAAACCGCATTGAAATGAGTGCTCTCTAGTACTGACTTTATGGAATAAACAACCGTTATAAGTTTAAAATTGCATTTGGCCTTTACTATGAAAACAGCTATTATGTCCGCGTCCAATTTGATTCAAATCGGCCTTTGCCCGAAATTTTCCCGCGAGACGTGGCATTTTGCCGCGGTGAAAGTAGCCTATGTGATATTTTGATTTGTAAGCCATATTAATTTAAAGTTTCATCAAAATCCATCAGTAGCTTTGCGTGAAAGTGTAACAAACACAAACTTTCGCGTTTGTAATATTAAAAGGGTGATTCAAATCTCGTGTCGGCTAATCACTCTCGGTGTATCGAAGCCCAAACGGTGATACATAGATGTTACGTAATAAGATTTGCGGTGGTAATGAAGCGATTGTCTTATTTTAGACGCCTTTCATTGTCATGGCCGTTTAGACCATCTTTATGGTACGATGGTCCAAGCCGTGGCTTGGTGACGTGACGTAAGGTGGGTAGGCTTGCTTTTGATCACTTGTAATGGGAGTTTATGATCACAATAGAATACCTATGGGAGTTGCGGAGTGGAAGCAATTCAAACACCAAGAACAAGGATTCTCCCGTAATAATAGGGTAATATTATGTAAATAAATAAATAAATTTTGTCCATTTTGAGCACTTACAATATTATGATAGTTTAGACAGCTTATATCAATATGGTTTTATGTTATACAGATTATTTTCACTCTTATATAATTATTTTCCTACTGTGCGATTTGCAAGCTATACAGAGTACATGTGTCCGATACTCAGCAGTTTACGCTATGACGTGCATTACAATCGTCCTTTCGGGCAGTCGCATACTACTGTCTAACAAACAACACGTCACGGTCGGTGTACTGTCGCGACCATACTCTACTTGTACGAATAAACCGTGAAAGCTTACAAACTACTCTTTTAACACAACTTTCTACTATAAGATTGTAGGGAGTGCTCCCTCCCTACGCGCCCTACACCAACTGCGTATTGTGTGTGAGTAATTAATTTATATTAATTAGATGCTGACAGTACATGAAATTTCGGTGAGTCACATAAAACGACAAAATTAAGTGGCCAAAACAATAAATTAAAGAATGCTAGGAAGAAACAAATACTATTAGGTATGATGTCGATGAGATAACGCTAAATGCACAAATACCGGCCTAACGATTCCAAATTATGGTAAGCCTTTCAACTCTGCCACTTCGTCTATTTTCAGTTCAAAATCATAAATTAATTTACAATCCTCAAGGGATATGAAACCCTAAGGTTAAAAGATAAGCTTGCAAGTTGAATGGGAGGATGCGAGGGGTAGAAGGCGCATGTGATTGACGAAACAAGATGTTTATCAGTAAACAATGCGTGTGGCTTGACCTATCGATGCAAGAACAGATTTAACGAAAGGAGTACCAGCGACTCATGAATACAAATAATAATATAAATAAAATGAATAGGAAGGTGTCGGGGATTGAGATAACGGTGATTTTAATGGGTCGATGTAGATAATGATTAGGGTCATTCCACGACGAACGCTACCGAGAGTGAAAACGTATAAATGTTCGTTTTGCTTTAAATTATTTAGACTAAAGAAAACGATTCCAAATTTCAATTTTAATGCTCCTTAAAGTTTATTCTATGTAATATTACTACGTGTGAATACGTGGAAAATGACAAAATAAAGAAAAGGAGGTGTCTGTGTCGAGTTATAAGTAAGTCAGTTTATTTGTATCTGTAATGGCCATAACGAAAATAACAAATTTTGTATATAAAAGGAAATATTTGAATTATTAAATAATTTGTGATATAAAAGCACGGTAATAGTGGTGATGCTTTGTTAAATTGAAAAATAAAACAGTAGCGTCCGATAAGTATTTGGGCATTATGTACAGCAATTCCCATTTGTCATGGATCGTCGTAATAATACTCTTTGCTCTGTTCACTTAACATTGAAAAATAAATCTCAAAAGCCTATAACGTCAAAGTCTAAACGTTTATCCTATCTATCTTATATCGTCTATCCTTAGAAACACAGGGTATACCTACATGGACATGGACAGGTCAACATAAAATTAAAAAACTAAATTTATAGAAAAATAATTACATTCGTCTTGACAGTTCGCTTCAAATTTTTCCCTGTTCTGGGTGTATAATATGTATAATAAAAAATATCTATGTATGTATGTATATTATATTAAGAATATCAGATGTCTAGTACCCGAAACCAAGCTAAGAGCTTACCACGGGGCTAGATATTGTTGTATGGATTGTCCGGAAATATTTATTTATATCAATTTTTTTGTAAAAGCTTAGACTAACAGGTTAAAATAGAGGTGTGTACTTCTACTTTATTATTATACTTTGAAAACAAACGCGAGTTGCGCTGTTCATTTATAAAAAATGGTTTTACTCACGTAAACTGTTACGATATTATTTAAATCCTCCGACGTTTCTATTTCCCTCGAAAAGGAATTTTCATCAGGGAAAACAGGGAGGGATTAGGGATCCGCTTTCAAAATGTATATAATTTTATAGTACCGACCATGAATCTAGAGCTTTACAGTGAAGCCAACATTTAATTTACAACCAATTACGTATAAGCTCTCAAACCTAGTTCAAGAAAAGGCTGCTAATGAAAAAGTAACGATCGAAAGCTGTAGTACTAACCGTTTTACAGTTAACATATTTTCATCACCTGCCTATAAGCCTTGATTTAAAATCATAAAGTTGCATCTCAAACTAGATCTTTATCACCAGCATCCTTGTGTGAAACGAATTATGTAGTTACATGTATGCAGCTGATTGAAAAATACCAAACGGGGGATTGAGTTAAACTGTTTGTTTGTCATTGACAGCTAAGAGGGTTGGACTGGATTTATGAATGTGTTGCTATTTCCGATAAGGGTGCGGGGGTTTTATTTTTGTATGGACGAGTGGGTGCAAATCTACCGTGCGGGTGAAGATGTCAAATAGGCCAATTATTTACCTTCCTACTTCATGTGACGATGGAGATATTAGACACTATTAGACGTTTTGTTGTTTCAAATGGTTTAAGGATTAGTCAATTGTCTTATCTGAGATTATACACTACTTACATGGTTGTTCGAAAAAGTCAGTACTTATTTAAATAAGCTAACAATGGACTTGGCGCTTATGTAGCTATCATACAGTTTAAGTAAATGGCGTATCAAATTTAGAGAGAACTACAATCTGATTTTAATACACAACCAGCAATCACTTAGCTGAAAATAGTAGCACCGATATTCCGATATAAACAGCAGTCTCCAAAGCGAACATCAAAGCCAAAAATTGAATTATCAATAACGCGTGAACTCGTCTGGAGTCTGGACAATCAATCTCAACAGTCGGAAGCCAAACACTCAAAGACAGACGTCAGGGGACAATCAATTACAGTGGGCTGGCTGCCTAATCGAGCGAGAGGCGAATTTGTAGCGACAATGCCTTTGATAGGGGTCTGCTGCTGCTAAGGGATGCGAGGGTAGAATGTTGCGGGAAATGCAGTAATCTCTGATGTAATCGGAATAATATGATGCTGATTCAGGTCGAAACAATGCGATTATCGTTGGATAGGGATGAAGGGATGATAACAAAACGAGGGCTTAGATATTAGACACCAAACTATCAATTGATACCGTAAGCAAGAATAAGGTATGAAAGTTTAGATTCAACGACAAAAAGGCTTTTTTTATTTTCTTCTATCAATAGGTCCCTTATGGATTTACATAAAGCGTAGATCATCCCCAATTTATTATAGTTATCATTACCAATAAGGTAAAAAAACTCAAAGAAACCACCACAATTGCCACAAAAGGAGACAACAAATTATGTCATTATAATTGCCAAAGACAACATAAACTACATCGGGTGTTACAAAAAAGAGAATGACCAGAGTTATGAAACTAGATCAATGGGCGTCGTAGGTGGTCCCTTCTCAGAATCACCCTTTACCAAACGGCCATACAAAACCGTCCATAGGGGTGACAATTCAGGGTTGAATGGCATCCACTGATTTACTTTTAATCGTGATCTTGATATGATCTCCGGCTTGGTCCAGTGTTGTGTTACTGCTATTTGTAGTTTTTAAGACTATTAAATCTGTATTCTCACGGGCAGCGATCGAGTTACCGGATTATAGGCGTCTCTATTGTCTCAGCTGATTATTATCGTAACTGTTTCCTCTCTAGTTGTTAGGATTGAGTGCGAATAAACTTGTTGATCGGAGAATCGGGGCGCTGATCGATCGAGATCAAATCCGGGCTTTATTACTGCTCGTTATAGAGATAAGAAGTAAATGCTTAATGTAGACTTGTGTAAAGGTCATCAAAATAAAATACTTTTGTAAGGATAGTGAAACTTTACCTTCTAGCCCTGTCTTGCCAAATACTGCTACTTAGTATGCTCATTTTAGTTCAAACGATTTTAGGATCTGTCTAACGAACGCAAATTCCAAAGACCGAGGAAGACCAAACGAGTGTTACATGCATTTAAGCTAAAACTTTGTTAGTTGCCAACTATGCATAACGGGCTAGTACTACATTTTTTAAAAGGAAATCACCGGAGATGTAACAACTTTCATCACGTTTAATTCTTGGTATGATGACGGTGGTATTATTTTCAGTTTGTAACAATAAGTAAGTACCTGGGTAATATATTTGAGTGTTTTGAATTAATAAATATCCAGAATCAAATAACTAAATAACCCTGACCCTCGCTTCATTACAATGAGATCACTGATCTACAAAATAGATACAAATAGACACGGCAATTGATCATAAATAACCAAAATGCTTTGAGTTAAACTAATGGAAATTTATGGCTTCATGGTTGGAAGATCAACAACTTGAAATTATGAAATGAGCAGCTTTCTTCCATCACATATTAAAGCAAATTCTGCAATAGGCAGATGTCACTACCTATTAAAGTTTGAAATTATAACTAGCTGGAAATATTAGACTAGCTGACGCGTTCCGGCTTTGCTCGTATGCGATAACCGTCCTTTTTAATCATTCTACCTATTGCAGAACACCGCATAAAGATCTGTTCAGTAGTTTTTGAGTTTATCCTGAACATAAACATGGCATGACGAGAAAGACGCGGTGGGGGACTTTTATTTATTAATGTACCTATATTATAGATATATACTTAAATTTTAAATTCAGTGTTAAGTGTTGGAGTTTCTACTCCCAACTCTAAAATGACTGAAAAACTTAGCTCAAAATTGTTCACTAATCTGCTTACAAAAATAGAGCCAACAAATGCTTTTACAATTTTAAGTTAAAAAATGAAAATAGTTTTTGTGCATTTCTATTGGAATGAAAGTACATTGTATGCTATGTAGCTAACTCTAAAATAAGTACAATAAAACTTTTCTACGAGAAACAGTACACCGCTTTCGGCCGCGCATAAAGAATGCCAAACAAAAAAATCACTAAAATTATTGGTGACTAACAAAGTTATTGGTTTCACCTGTACACGCTTTAGTCTACATTCTTGTTTTGAGCAGTAGTCTCTTGGTATGTCCCTTTTTTTATGTAGGGTTTCTGTTTACAAAGAATCATATTATAAATAAATATTTAAAGGGGCTCCCATACAACAAACGTGATGTTTACCAGGTCAAACAACGTTGCGCGAGGCCAGTACTTGGATAGATGACAAAATCCAACTGCATCTTTTTGCACTTTTAAAATATTTTTTTTACCTAATTTTTATTTTTTAGCCATATGTATGATATGAACTAAACACGGAACCCTAGGTGTAATACGAGTCCATTTTCATACTATCAAATTTATTCCGCGATACTAAGAGAAAAAAATGTTAATTCTCATTTATGTGTTCATCTTGATGGATAGATTAATCTCTAGTTTTCTTAAGTAATTTGTGTATTTGTGTTTGTATAGTCAATGTGTTGTATGTACCTACTATCAATTTTTTTTTTTTTGTTTTCTTGTATGACTTTGTAGCAAATAAACGTTGTCTATGTCTATGTCTATGATTAGAAAGGAAATGTATTTCGAGTAAGTAGTCAAACTAGCGATATATTTACACCAATCTTCCCTAGACTTTTTGCATAGAGTAAGTTTTTTATAATGGAGACAAATCGATCAGAACCCGCGTCATTTCCCGGACACGCTCCGCTCGCTCCCCGCTGGACGTTATCGGAAATGCGTTTTGTACTTGATCGAACGATTGCCTGCGTTTAGGGTACCCTGTAGCTTTTTCTAAGCTTTTACTTAATTCCACCTGTCCCGATGTTTTAATCTGCGCTCAAATCTTGTAAATAAAATTTGAAACACTTCGCGTGTTCAGATTGAGATGTTATTTTGCAAACACATATTTGAACAGTTACAATAATTAGATAATAAAAGATATATATTTTTCATTCAGTATTAGGGTAAGTGTACCAGTAATACACCTAAAAAGCGACAATTTGATAGTAATTTTGACGTAGTGACTCTATTTATACAAAAATCTTTACAAAAAAGATTTAACAGACTACGGTCTTTCAGCTAAATCCTATTTTAATAGCCGTTAGTAAATTTTTTTGTGATTAATGTGGCATGTCGCAATGTGCCTAAGTTTGACCACATTACACCAGCAATATACCAGACATTGTACCAATAGTGAACCAGTACATAAAACTATTATTTTAATTGGATTTTATTGAATAATTAATACCTAGAAGTTTTGTGCTTAACACTGTTAAGTTAATGTATGTTTCAATCAATTTCGTTAATGCTACAAGGCTGGAAATGTTGTATATTTGTGATATAATAACACCAAAAAAATTTCAAAATCATATCTCGTACAAAATGTTATCATAATTATAATTTTCAATTATTTATTTAAAAATCAGCTTTCTATAGCTTTTAAAAAATCGTTCACCAAAAAAAAATTTAGTACTTATGTGTCTGTCAGAATATGATTACGTATATTTATACAGACACATAATACCTACATACATTTTTGTGGGAGAAAAAGGGAACAATCTTTAACGATTCGTGTCTCTCGAACCAGTTCGCGGATATGATATCAATACGGCTTAATCTGATATCTGAAACATTTTCTATGAATAGGCTCTCTGCTCAGTATTCTACAATAGAACGACAAAACGATAATATCTACTTACTAATCCAATTCTCGCAGGACAAGCAAAACATTGCATAAATAATCCAACACAGGAAACAGTCAAATAATTCATATCATTGTAACTCATGTATAATTCAAATGTAGTGATCCTGCGGTGGTTTGGCCTAGATATCCTACTTGCTGAGCCTATAAATATGCTATTTCAATTTATTAAAACCTAACTTAGTTTAACAATGGCATGAGTCAAGCAGCCTTCGCAGGTTCACGGTCAAATAAGTACGGTGGATTAAACAATGTTCTGATTCATTCAGGATTAACTAGTCTACTGTGTTTAGGAACAAGAATAAAGGTCGCTTATTGGTAGACTTTCTCAGTGGCGCGGTGGCCGAAGGTCTGCTTACGGCGCAAGAGGTAGCCGGTTCGTTTCCCGCCGAAGGATCCAGCGTTCATTTGTTTTGCAAGCACTTTCGCCTTGGTCTGGGTGTTTAATATTTATCGTTGTGTGGATTGTCCGGACCGGTTATTTCCTGAGATAAGTGCGTTTAAACAAACAAACTCTACAGCTTTATAATATAAGTATAAATTTTTTTATTCATATAAAGAGGAGCGAGGTTCTTAGCGACTTGATTCCTCTAGGAGTCATGTAAATTTTGCAGAGACAAACAACCGACTTCAAACGTATCAATTACTTATAAAAGACCAATCCAATATATCCACGAACACGCAAATTAAAAAACATATTGGTACATAAATGGTAGAATTGTGAAATCGCCCTTTTTTTCGGTTGTGGGCATTGCTTAGGTTACCTAGGACGATAATTATGTCAGCGGTAACCACCTGTAATGATATTATATCAGCTTTATTGCAAGTGCTGGCTCTCGCACATTTTGGCACTGGTCAATAAGTAAACTTAGACTTGACTCAGGTTAAGGGGTGCTTAAAGTGGAAGATTAGGTTTTAAGTTTGGAAACTGAACACAACAGGACATAACTATGTAGATCATTATTTCAAGTCTTCTTCGTCATTAGATACAGCTGTAACTTTGGCAAATATTTGCATTAAAGAACAATAAGGACGCCAAAATTTCATTACCGAAATTGCTTTTGGCAACTATACGCATCATGTGCCCATTTCAGCGTACGCCATTATTCATGATGCCCATTGATGTAGTTGAACTATCATAGGCATCAATTATATCAGTGGATGAATAAGCAAAGTTATGAGTCGCCACAATGACGCCAAAATATACCGCGGTATGCTTGTGGTTAGGTTAGGACTCACACGTTGCGAGTAGACAACATCAACATTCGTTTTTTTATGCTAGATAAGCCTTCATTTGACTACAATCTCACCTGATGTAAAGTGACGATGTGGTCTTAAGATGGGGCAAGAAGACCTAGAAGGTAGATGGCTTCTCCGGACCACATTACGAAACACGAAAAAATCGTTTCACGCACTGGCCCAGCCCGGAGGGTGGTGACAAGCCACGGCCGAAGCTTACCACCAGAAACAGTTCTTAGCACCACCCGGAGGTCACGTGTAAAGATTCAGAGGGATAAACCCTCTTAATCCTTACACGTGACCTTACGGATGTGAACAGAAAAAACCTCCATGGTTCATCGCTGCTGGACATACAAAAGTTTCTCTACAGTTATTAATTCTATCTACCTTTATATTATACTAGCTGACCCCAGCAAACGTTGTTTTGCAAAATGAAAAATAGATAGTAACCGATTCTCAGACCTACTGAATACGTATACAAAATTTGGTAAACATAGGTAAATAAGTTTCGAAGGAATACGGTAATTAACATTGTGACATGGAAATTCTATATAGGTATTGGAAGACTAGCTTGGCACGCCACGGCGTTGCCCGTGTTTTTTATTTCTAAACGTATTTTCCGGTAAAAGTGGCCTATAGCCTTCCTCAATAAAGGGGCTATCTAACAATGAAAGAATATTTGAAATCGGAGCGTTCAAACAAACAGCTTCATAACATTAGTATAGCTGCAGTCTTAATCAAATCGACCGCCCATTTCGTTGGTACACTTTCCATCCTATCCTATATGTACATAATATGTATTCGCATGATTAGGTATCTATTTGATAACTTTCAAAACCACCCGTACCTAAACCGAGTATTTATGTAATGCCATGGAAACCTCAATATCAACATTTTAATAAGTGAAATCGCGAAAACTCCCTCGAAATTATGGTCATCTACCAACTTAATTAACAGACTAACAGGAAGTGACAGAGGTTTAAGGCGTCAGGTCAAACGCAATCAAGAATAACTGAACTGGCTCTTCCTTCCGTAGAAATGATCTGTAAACTTTTAATAAGATTTATCTTCATTTATTTTCGCACACTCTAGTACTTAGAATATTAAATTCTAAAAAACCCCGTTTTCAATGCCTTAATTTCCTTAAAAGTAAAACACCATAATAATGTGTAATGTGCACACGATGCTTTTTCATTAGATACCCCACTTGAGTATATTTGCAGATTTTCGGTTTTCCTTCCCCACTCTCACCCCCATAACTTTTGAACGGCTCAACCGATTTTCATGAAACATGTCTATGATCACACGGGCCAAACTCACCTTTTATACAAAAAACTAAATTGAAATCGCTCCATTCGATCGGGAGCTATGATGCCACAGACAGACAGACAGACACGTCAAACTTATAACACCCCTCTTTTTTGGTCGGGGGTTAATAACATAATGAAGCCTTATTACTACGCTACTAATACAATGCGTGAGAATGTCACATGACTGAGTTGCAACTGATGCAGCATAAACATATGACCTATACCGTACAGGGCATAAGTCTAACAGGCTCTCGGGTCACCCCAAATTGTGTGCCTAAAAAGTTCACGTAAAGCACAACTAATGGAACATCGAAGCGCGTTGACAATAATTTAAAGCCAAGACCTTACTACTAATAACACAATGCGTCAGGTCGTCAATGTTGTCACATGACTGGGTTGCAACTGATGCAGCTACGATATTGAAGTCACGTCCTCATACCATCATCAGCCAAGTCACACCGGCTGTGGTCTAATTCTAATCAGTTGCCTTCTTTCGTTTCAACAATTGGCAGATGGGAATGCCCCGTGACTTAGACCATAAAGGATGAATTTTATTGTCGCGTGGACCTTCTCGGAACGTCTATACGTGATGAGAAATAATGTAGACTTCATTGATGAACCTTGCTGAATTGACGTCATCCAATTCTTTCATTGCAAAGATGGTTTTGAAGTTATGGTGTTGTGTTCGTAGGTATGGTTTGTTTTTTTGTACAATTATGAGTCAGTGTATGTAGGTGGTCAATTGCTGTAAATAGTCTTCGCTAATATTTATAAATCATTATTCACAACAAAACAACCACTGTAACAACTAATATTAACATATTTATCGCTATTTAATCATATTGCCTGTCTGCCAATACTCACCGTGCTTGCCTGAGTTGGTGGACGCACTAATTGGTTTTGTTTTTCAAGTAAACAATGCTGTGTATTTTCAGGTGAATTTCACTGAATACAATTAAGTTTTGGATAAGGTTGACTATTTGTAGTTATTAACATGTGACAGTTGTGAATTAGCGCTCCTGCACACGATGCCGCACCGCCGCCGCGCCGCCGCGCCTTCAAAGCTTAATTTTACCGGTCCACTATTATACGGCAGTTACTAAAACATTGCTAGTTACAAAGAAAGTTACAACTTACTTGATAATATCAGAAATATCTTAGTAAAGAGTCGGGGCGCGGTGGTAGCATCGTATGCAGGAGCGCTTATAGGTACCATCAACATAGTTTATTAAGTTGCAATAAGCGGTCAATATGCCATGTAGAACAGATGGTTCGGGAAAGAAAATTTACCGTTTACAGGCCCAGAAACTACAAATGCAGTGTTACTAATAACTAGAAATATTTGAGGGGGCTCTGTCCAGCAGTGGATGTTTAGGGCTGAAATGATGATGATGATATAAAGTCAGATGGCAATATGCTGTTTTTTAACTAATATGCACTACCAAGTGATCTTTTATAAAGTGAATACAAGATGCTATGACATTGCTAAATTTGAGAAGTGATGTCATAATATGCCTTTGTAACCTTCAGTAGGAATGTTTCTGACATAATATTTTATTAAACACAGTAATTTATTTACATCACCATATTTTCCTAAGCTATGCAGGCTCACATCTCTGCATAGGTATTTATATGGTAAAATGAAATGATAAAATTATTATTAAATATATGAAATACTTATATTATTATATAATTGAAATTTAATATATTAATTGAAATAGTTTTTTGTTTGTATAATTATTTTTTCAGATAAAAAGTGAAGTTTCTAGCAGCATTTTTAAGAATATCATCATATTATTATTTAAGTATGTATAATTTAGGTGGGTCTAGCTAGTAAAATATAAAATCAATTAGACAGTAAAAATGTGAACATATCGGTCTTACCACAAAAAACATAAACACAACTAAGACACTGTTTGACAGTTGTTTAAAAAATTATCAATGCTTCACTTTTGCTAAGCATTCATAGTACTACCAAAAATTTTATTGAATTATGTAATTAATGCATTGAGATAACACTTATAACTGCTAGTTATTGGAAACATTTTAAGATCATGTAGGATAGTTTTGCTTCTTTTTTTGAATTTCAAATCCATAATTTAAAAAAAGAATCAAAAGCTTTGTAAAATCTTTTTAATTGTTGGCAATATAACAATTATACCGGCCAACTAGGTACACCATAAGACATCCTACTATAATGAATGCATCATATAGATTTAGTTAAATTAATCATAATCATCTTATTTATTTACATTACCCCTGCTGAGACAGAGACTTCTCTCTTGACGAGAGAAATTAGGCCTTATTTCACCATGCTGGACAAGTGCGGGTTGGTGAATGTCACATGACCTTGTTTAACTCCTAATCATCAGTAATTTTGATGTTGTAATAAACATCCTTCGTAATAACGATTATCATTTCGAACTAATTATATAATTTACAATATGTGTAGACAAAACAGAGCTAAATATGTATATTAGACAAAATTCATTTTTCACTATGAGGTGTGCACACCTGTTATGAGAGTCACACTAATAGTGAATGATTAAATTCGCTATCAATATTTTTTATCAACAGAACACTTATCTATATTTGCACGCGCAAAACAAAACGTCAAACCCAGGTCTATTTATAAACAATCAAGAATCGCTGCGTAAACGCGGATCATGACTAAAGCACGTATTCTTCCTCAACGGAGGCGAATTATAGAGTCCATATTCGTCAAGTACATTCAGTTTTTCAGCTGAAACAAGGAAATAACTTATAAAATAACTCACCTTTGTTTTTAGTGCGAAAACTGTGTTTCTTCTCCCATAGTCGGTTGCCACATAAAATGCGAGACCGCCACCGAACACACAAGCACATGTTGCAAACACTGTATTTAATTGTTTTCCTAAATTTGCATTACTAAAATTTCTAGATGATATAGGTAAAAACTGCACTTTTTTAAATAATTTGATAGAAGATCTACTTAGCGCAGCCATGTTGAAATTGACACCGGCAAGAACTGACAGGTAAGAAAGAGACGAAGCAATTACTTCTTGTAAGCTTGAGGCTTAGTGGAAAAGAGATAGCTATTCTAATGTCAAAGGCGCATGTGCAAAGTCAGAAAAAATATTGGAACACGTTCAAAAACATCAATCAAGAGCAAAATGGGCAAGATTAATGAATTAATAAAATATGTAATGTGAATATCTACCCACAGGTTCGAGTACAGCCTTTGGTTCTCACCAAAGTACCTACCTTAGATTCTAGTGTTGTTACCAGTCGATGATATGAAGCTAAAACTGGTTTTCAAGTATTTTTCGAGCATACAACAGCTTTATTTAAGGTCCCGTAACCAAACTATATAGGAACTATATAGAAAATTATAGGAATAACCCTGGACCCCCATTACTGAGACTTTAGTTGACCGTCCGTCTGTCACCAGATTGTATAATAAGAAACGAAGGTTTCGGGCCTGGTGGTCCATGTATCATGTGTATTTAATTACAAATCAAAAAAATGTATCCATGTATTTTATCAGTCACTTATAATACAAGCTTATAATACGAGTAACTAATACAAGCTCTGCTTAGTTTTGGGGTTAGATGATGGTGTGTGGTGTGTGATTAGTCAGGAAATTGTTGTGATAATGTTAACTTTATCTCATAAACAACTTTTTTTTTTTATGATCGATAAGCCTTCATTTGACCACAATCTCACCTGATGTAAAGTGACGATGTGGTCTAAGATGGGACATGAAGACCTAGAAGGTGGCTTCTCCGGGCCACATTACGAAACACGAAAAAATCGCTTCACGCACTGGCCCAGCCCGGAGGGTGGTGACAAGCCGCGGCCGAAGCCTACCACCAGAGACTGTTCTCAAAGAGTATTGGATTTATAGAAACCAGTGTTAAAAATTATTTTATTGCATTATAAAGTAAAATTTAATATTTATAGGTGCTCTCATAGAATAAACGTATTTTTTATAAAGTTAAGCAGCGTTGCGCGAGGCCGTAGTTGCATGGTCGAACACTCTGACTAAATGCACCATTTGCACTATTAAAAAAAAAATGTTTAACTCACGTTTGTGTTTTTTATTGCAAAATGTGTATGAACTGTACTCGGAACCCTAGATATTGTATGAGTCTTTCTCATTTCATATTCATACATTTCATATATTTTTTTTATTAAAAAACAGAAATTATAGTTCAAAATCTGGTTCCCCGGCAGAAATCGAACCTGCAAACTCTTGCGTTTAAGACGGACCTTTGCCCACTCCACTATGATCGTCGTCAAATTTATTTTGCTTTGTGCGCCATAAATTGTATTGTTTTTATCAATGAAATGCTCCTATAAATTAACGAATAAAATTGAAAAGTCAGTAGAAATGTTTGTTTTTTTTTCGTTATTATATTATTAGTTCAGCAATTAATTGGCTTAAGAGAACTATTCTTGTGCTTAGGATTAAAACAAGTGCGTAAGATTTAAATGTAAATGGAGGTAAGTACCTACTTTCTAAATACTCGTACTGAAGAGTTATTTATTAATTACTATTAGTAACGAGTAGGTAGGTACCGTACGTTACAATATATGTAGTTAGGTGTAAGTCAGTGTACTTTAAGAAATATTGTACCTAACTACTACTAGCTTAATAGCAATTCGCGCCAAGATTAGATTGGATAAGCTACAAGTGCTGCATTGAGGAAGAAATTAATAAATTAAACAATAGGTAATTAGGCTTTATTTCAGGCTACAGCCTTTAAGCAACCGACAGACAGTACCCACCCAAAGTAGGTAACTATACCCTACCGCCATATATTTAAATCCACTAAACCGAGTGAACCGATCTCGAGACAAAATGCGTCAAATACTGCACTCGCCAACCCGTCTTCCATGGAAGTAGGTAGAAAATACCTTGGTATTAAGCCCACCTTTTGTACAACTCTTTATTTTCTTGTACAATAAAGTATTCTTAGTACCTATACTTACATACCTTTATTTGATGGCAAAAAAGTAGGTACATACCTATTCTTAAAAAATAAATTTTATGAATTTTTTTTTTAACCCCCGACCAAAAAAGAGGTGATTATAAGTTTTGACGTGTCTGTCTTTCTGTCTGTTAGGTACATCATAGCTCCCGAACGGATGCAGCGGTTTCAATTTACTTTTAGCATCGATCGATCCAGCCAGACAACCCAAACAAATCCCTGATTTAGTAATTTACCTACTACAAACATTAATCAATCGCACCGTTGGGCATGCACCAACTAGTTAGTAGATGTAAAGACGACTTGGTAAAGACCGCGTTTGGCGGTGGATGCGGGCTGTCTCCAACCGAAATAACTGGTAATCTTCGAGGGCGGCTTATGTCCAGTCCAGCAGTTGACGAATTACAGCCAGAAATGATGATGAAATAAAAACCTCGAGTAGTAAGTTCCTAATAAAAAAAATGCATACCTACCTACTTACATGGTTTTCTGAGAGTTATTATTTTTTGTTGGTTTATAGCATGCACCCATGTGCCACCCCATGTTAGGGTAAGGCAATACAAACACAATACATTTTCTATAAACAATCTAAACTAAACATTGGTATGTAATTTAAGAATAGTTAAGTAATAAGTACCTTAAAATGAATAATAAATCTTTCTTAATCCAAATTCTTACCCTTAGTTCGCTCGCTTTCTGCTAAACTTCTCATTCCACCATTCATTAAGATCGTGATTATTTAATAATGACGGGATCCATATCGCAAAAGGACCGCCCATCTTTATGGCCACGAAGTATGCACTATGCATAATAAATTGTTCAATTATGAGATGTTGGCCAGTGACTTCATTTGTAGGTACTTAAATAAATATCATGTTTGTATCAGGATGCATTCTTGGCATAGCATTGGTAACGAGTAGGAAGGATATTCTTCTTAAATCAAATCTTTGAACAAAATTATTTAAATTTTTGTTTTTAGCAAACCGTTAAGTGTAGAAAATGGGTAAACATTTTTAGATGCAAGGCTGGAGCATTTTTCTAAAGATGTAGAAAGTCTATCATTTGTTAGCGGGCATAGAGTACCAGTGATAAATAAATAACTAAATATTTTTGGACAACCCACAGAACATCTAGCCCCATAGTAAGCTCTAAGCTTGTGTTACAGGTACTAGACATCTGATATACATAATTTATTGGACAAACTTATATACCTAGTTATTTTTTATTATACATATAAAACCCCAGACAAAGGAGAAAAGTGCGCGCAGATCATACAAACACTTGGTCCCTTGTCAGGAATCGAACCCGCTACCGTTGCGCCGCATGCAGACATTTGCCCACTGCACCACCGAGGTAGTTAGGATTTAAAAGTAGAAAATAAAACAAAAATTTTAAGCAATTGACTGTTTTAACTATTTTAAATTTTATTCTTTTAATGTATTCCAATATTATAAAGAGGTCAAGTTTGAGGTTGTAGGGGTTTTCACAATCAATTCAACCAATTTAAAAATAAACTTATACTAACTAATAAATTATTATGAACCATAAACTGACTGCCCACTTTTAATATCATGATGTGTTTCATTATCTATGATATATGACTATTATAATACCTTCGGGTATGGAAGAAAAAGATAGAAATTACACACTGTAATTTTTTAATGTAACATTATTCATAACCAATCACAAGCAGATCACCAAACTCAAGTTTCTGAAATTGAATTGTGTGTACATTTCTTAAATTTTAATTTCATAATTTGTTAACTTTTATATTCTGAAGTTTGTCCTACAAAGTCCTACAATACAAATATCAGACATCCCAACTTATTTACAATTTTATAATGTCCTTAACTCGTTAATCCCCAAGCGGTAACCGGTTACCGCTTACCTGACCTTATTACCTGAGGTGAGGGTCAAGGAGTTAAATTACTTCTATGATTCCAACTGTTGTTCAGTTACTTTTATTACATGACTATCATCATTATCTATTGGTATTTGTTCATACACAATTTGTGTATTACTAACATTTTCAGGCTCTGGGTCTGACACTGTTAACATAAGAACTCTTTTCACAGCATCAGCACCATCATACATCCCATAGTCTCCTTGCCACAGTAAGGTTGTGATCAATTGTTGTAAATTACCCACAGTCCGAGGATTCTTCAGCTTCCGTAACTTATTTGCAACATACTCGCCAAACACGGAATACTCATCTTTATTCTTCTGTTGTTCATCATACACAATTCTCTCTTTTGGTGGTGCAACATAGAAACTAGTTGGAGACTGGATTTCCCGTTTTATTTTGGCATATTTCATTTTTCTTCTCTTGGGCTTGGGCTCATAGGTTATTTGGTATTGATCTTCCAGCCATTCCTCGCCTGAGTTATCATCACCATGCATCTGCCGAACCAGATTCATTGTTGTGGCATCATCTTGTTCCGAGTCACTGTTTTGCTCCAGAACATCAACCTAAAACAAAAATTTGTCTTTAGATATGTCAGCGAACTCATGGTCTGTTTATACTTTTCTGTACAAGCATTAAATAGGATTTAGTACATTTACAAATCTTAGGGTCATTTTAGAGGCACCTGGAGGAGGTCAGTCGTTGGGTACTATCTATTGTGAATATATAGGAATTCCATTTAAATTATAAACATTAGTTAAATGTAAACAAAGGATCTAAGTTTCGATTGAGTACTGTGCTCACATAAAATCGATTTAGAGGTTAAATATCGAACCATGTTCCAAAAGTTAATAAAGATTTGAATTTGAACCTCAATCAATAGAGTAAAGAAGCTCAATGAAAACTACTCGTACCTATCTAACTTTATCGAAACAAAATCGATTTCTTATCACATTTCAAAACACTGTTATCAAACATGCAAGCAAGGGTTTATAAAGCAGATTTTGGTAAATTTACTATAAGTACCCTTTGGATTTCAATTTTAGGCATTTTTCCAGTCGTATCTTCATTAACTGCTATGGAATAACCTACGTTTTTATTGGTTGGATTCCATGCGTCTTCTTTCTTCATCCGCGAGCCATACTTCCTTTTTCGAGGAGATTTCGGTTCGTGCTCCGCTGATTCCACAGCTTCTTGTAAAATAGTTTCGTCTAGAGTTCCGTTTTCAGAAAACTCCCACTGAACCGGATGTTTGTTCATCAAATGCGCACGTAAATTGGTGGTATTTCCAAAGTATTTGTACTGAACATCACACAGTTTGCACAGCACTGCAACGCACCGATTGTCTTCTTGTATTCTGTCGAAGAATCTCCAAACGGCAGATTTTACTTTCTTCATGGTTTGTTATTGTTTACGATTGATTTTGTCGAAATTATTCCCGCGATTAACAATCAGAATCGAATCAAATCGAAGTAGAAATTCAAGCGATGCGAACGAGTTGAAGACACCAAAATGGCGATCGATCAAAATCCGACGCAGCCAACACCGTTCTCGATTCGATTTTATTCGATTGACGTCACTCGTCTGTCAAAATTCAAAGAATAGAATTTTGAACCTTATTTTTAAATGCCATAAAAACTCAAATGTTATAGATGGCTTTGAAACTCGTAGGGATTTCTCTTTCTAACATGTTACGTTGCCGTATAACCTAGCTCATTCTTGAACTAGGTTGGTATTGCCAGCTAACTAGTTACGTTTCGACAAACGCAGATTTCGTAAGTAAAATAGGTAATGTATAGTGATATATAAATTTAAGGATTTTTAGATCATAGTATTTTAGGTACATAAAAAATCACGAATATTGTGTACGTATTAGTTCAGTTTCTTGTAATTGGACTTTGCGCTTAGCGACAATTTGCCAGTGTCGAGTTAAATAAAATTATAAAGTGAAAAAGATGTTGCTCAGTTGAATGAACGTGATTTTGCGTCTCGACAACACCGAAAAGATGTTTGTCTAGCATAGACGAACAATCTTTACCTTAGCTCAGATAATAAAGCTCTTGTCAAAATATTAATAAACATAGAGGTTTTGTGCAGTCTAAGAACTTTCTTCATTTTAAATATTTTATAAAGTGAATAAGACCATAGGTACACCAATCTAAATTCGTTATCATTTTTAAAAAACAGTTTAAAATCTGTTATTTTTGTAATTTCGAGAGCGCGTCAAAAATCTTATAGTAATATCAAAATTAAAATTACGAACGCATCCGCAAGCCGCAGCTTGATTATGTTTAGTGATTAACCTTCTTGTATGCGAGTAGACAAGTATAAGTATAAGTAGTAGTATATATGAGTAGTAAGTAGCCGCGCGTAATATAAAATACCAATGGCATACTTCAGGTATTGAAAAACAAAATTTTTTATAGGTATATTTATATAGACTGCGCCTATGTAGGTATTTTCCTTTGTCCCACTATACAGAACGAACGCATGGACCCAATATATACGATTGACACGTCAATCCATTCTTCTTAGTACGGCGGCTAAAGACATGAGGTAAGTGAAAATTAAAAATGGCAACTACTGGAAGCTATTTTGCAAAAATAGAAAAATGACAGTCAACAAACTATGTCATGTGGGGTATCGTTGAATAGGTAGGAATTAAAAATAAAAAAAATTAATGGTAATTTTCTTTTTGTTTTAGATCTTTGTCCATTCAAAGTTGCCTATCAACCATTCTCACTCAGAACGCTTAGAGCCAGTAAAAAATCCCAAAAACGTAAAGTCTCAAGTCAGCTATGTCGGGTTATATTTTTCTTAATTTCAGCTTGTCTAGTTATCCATTTCAGAAATTAATTTTTGGGATTTCTGGTAAGGTGTCTTAATATAAATCAAACAAAGTTTTTTTTTACATAATCTTTTATATTTTGTCAGTAGGTACAAGAGGCTGTAAAGTTATTGTCTAAAAGTTCGTTATAATGTCTTGTTTGGTAGGTTTAATATTAGACTTTTTCGATTTTCGATATATACAAATTTAAATGTTCAACTTGCATTATAATAAATGCTAAGTATAGAAATTGTTTCCCATCAATAAAACAGTTATAAATAGGCTCAAAAGTTCTAATCATTCGATCAAGTTTATCTTTAGTATGCTAATTTTAAATGCACTACATTTAGTCAATTTTATTATTAAAATTATTATCATGATATCGAAATTATTAATACTGTTGACTCATCGTTACATTCATAATCTTACTAAGGTACTTATGTTTATTTTATTTGATAAAAGGAAGGTGGTTTGATTAATACAAATCCGTCGATTTTAGCTTTTTCGTTCTGAGCAGATCGAGCCAACGATGAACAAATGTTGAAATTTAGCATGATATTCTTTAGAAATTTAAATGAAATGAATATTCCATTCATCCTAACAAAATCGCAGTGTTGTCTAAATGATGTATTCCTTTAGTATCTCATTCATCGTTCATCATTCGCTCGTGTAGTGACGGATTTTATTACATTTGTCATTCATTCACTTTGACGTCACGTCTGTTTGCACTAGCCACCTTTCCTTCTTTTTATTTTAAAGTTGAACTTGACAGTGTCGGGTAGTACCTACTTATTTACAGTACTTATTGATTCGGTAGGCTGACCCGAAGGGTATTATGGCACATGGACATTATCTTTATTTAACCAGGTTTCATTTAAACAAACTCAAAAGCTTGAAAAATTTGACTGTGAAATTACAAAGGCATTATATCCAAAGACGGATGAAAAATACAATGCTTAGTCCTCACATTTCTTTAATTTAGAAGTAAATTAAATTTGATATTGTTTATAACTAGAATGTTATTATATGTTTGCTTGTAAATAACTGCTTATGAGTTTGTCTAAGCGCACATTTATCTTTTCGAACAGAGCATTTCTTAATTGTATTCAATTTCCAAATCTAAGCCACTTCCATAGAAATTCTATCTCATAAAAAAATAACTACTTTACGCTATTTAATACGCCAGGATTACTGTATCAGGAAGTATATTACAACGCTAATACTGCTACAAAACTTACTATAAACTGGTATGATTTACAATGAATGAAGATTTCACGAATAATTTATTTGACTGTAACAAAAACGGCAAATAATCTCGTTTTTTTATTCGATACCTGGTTAGTAAATGCGCGGGAAAGGTTACTTGCCGTTTTCGGTAAACTTTATTGAGTAACTTATCATAATATAAATAACATCCATATAACATAATATACGTAGGTACATTCATAAAGCTTGCTGCAAATATTTACAATAGTAAATATTTCTTGAAATTGTACAATAGCGAACCTCAACTTACAATTAATTGAAAAAATTTAGAATGTATGTTACATGGAAGAGGTTTGTTCAGCGCTGCTGCTACAACATAACGAATACATCTTGAGGTGACAGAACACATCAGGTTGGTATAGTGTCATAATAGCACATAAAGTCAGCTAAGGTTCGCCGACTAAAATTCAAGAACTTCGCTACGCTCGATATAAATATTGCGAGGGACATCAAGAGAATGTAAAAAAATCCATTCAATCACAATATTTGCAAATGCACTCACACACTCTATACAAATCTCCATATTACTCCACACAGCACAATATTGTTACCGAATAGACTTAAAAATAAAATACACATACATTGGCTCACTAAAAGTACAAGCGTATGAAATCCTACATAACTACGTTCGGTTGGAACTAAAGGGGACGAGAGAACATTAATTATAAAAACATCAACTAAAACGTTAACAAAATACGACTTTCTCTATGGAAAATAAATAAATTTACAAATTAGATACACGTTTTAGATCTACTAACTAATAGTCACTGCGTCTCGTTTATTGTATCACTACTTAAGAATCGAGATGAGCGATCCTGTTAAGCTTATTATACATTTTATTGTCTGTTTTTTAATTTTGATTCGTTTCTAATTATGAATCTTCTAATTTTAGAAGGAAATGGTAATGACAGGGTCGCTCGCCCACGCTCCGGTAATTAAAACTTACTATTAATTTATTGAAGCAAGCCGTCCGCCGCACTACTTTACCCTATCATAGCCTAGGCCGAAACCAACATTAACTTATTCAGTCCAATTATCAGTCAATTTCTTAAGAAATTACACCTCCACGCATACCATCTAAGTACATACGCGTTTCGGAATGACCATGTCTATTTTTGATTCAAGATTTAATATAAGATGGTAAGTACTGTAAGTTAATAAGTTGCATCAGAAATAAAAAATAAATGATGGTTTATGGTAATGACTATTGAGCTTTTGAATTACATAACATCACATCCTGTTTAAATATAAAAATGAAGAACATAATAAAGAGGCGATAAGGCAAATTCCGAAACGATAAGTATTTAGGCTAAATTTTTAATGGACAGGAATCATTGCCATTCTCTAACACAGTTCCACCTTACCCAAAGATAATCTCGATTTTGACTTCACAATAAATATTGAATATCAACTATATCTACCAACTACGATTACATTTAGTAAAACAGTAGAAATAATTAACGATTGGAATCATGCCGATAAACCTACGTTAAAGCGAACTAGGAATAATTAATAAATTGAGATAGATAAATTTCAGTAGCTTTGGTTGACGTAATATCATTCATTTCAAACGCTGACACTCGATGAGTATTTTCTTTCATACTTACTACAAGGAAAGAGTGAAGAAAAGCCGTTCACTAAATCCAATTTCGGCCAAAACGGCTTGCTCTTAAATGATCAATAGGTCTAAAGTTTTAAAACAGGTAAGGTGATGTACTTGTACAGACTAGATTATATCCATTTTAAAATAATACACATAGTAAACAGTGATGCAATGCAAGCCAGCTTTGGTGAACTGAGAGTGAAAAAGTGACCGAGACTGCGAGAGAGCTTAGCTTGAACGAACCGCAAGTTAGAACATCACTAAATAGGAATGATACAGAGATTCTTGCACGTGTAAGTGTGGAACGGTGCTAGTGTGCGAGCGCGACGGCTGCCCCGACCGCGACTAGCGTCCGACTCACGCGCGTCCGACCGCCTCCTGCGCGGTCGCCGACCGAAAAAACTCAACGTCAGTGGTCGTCGACATAGTCGACATCGTCGACTCGTCCCACGCCACGTCCGTCGTCGTAGTCGTTCCCTTGCCTTTCTTCTTCGATTTCGGATGTCGTTTTTTTTTCGGACTGGTGGGTTTTTTGACTTTTTTTTTTGCCCTAGTGTTCATTTTCTGCACTCGTGACATGCAGTTTCTGTGCTTGGGCGGTGGTCGTTTTATTTTGCCGCGATGCCGTCGCGGCGGGCAGGAGTGAGACACGCGGGTCCCGGCGGGCGCCGGCTGTGTCATGGTGAGCGCGTAGCCCGACAGGTTTCCTAAATGCTTCCGACTGATGGGGATTTGCGTCCGACGCGCCTTGCCGTTGTTGGCCAGCGCTAGGAAAGTTTTCTTCCCGTTGCGTACCCTTGAGTATGTATTGTAATTATTTTCTTCTAGGTGCTCCTCGAACACGCAATCGTCCGAGAGATCCTTCTGAAACAATGGAGAAAATGGTGATAAGTTTCGGTGACACACAAACAAGCATTCCAAACTTAAAGGACCGCTGTCTAGATAAATTAGGTACGCTTTAGTGTACGCCAAACAAGTGCCGTGTAGACACAGTTTATCGCGTCAAGGAATCCGTTACAGTACAGTTCAGAAACTCCTATTATTTGCTGAACAAACATCGTTTAAGGAAAGTTGCTTTACAATGCCAATATTTAAACGGAGACCTTCCTTTTAGGATAATACTGCCCCTAGTCAGGTCGGAGCAGTTATGGTTAACAATCAGGTGCGCAAAACTGGCAAACTGTCTGTACAAATTGGTTCATTCATAAATATTTATAAGTGATTCGCTGCAGGGTGTTCTAATGGTTGTTAGATTGTCCGAGACCTGGCTTATTGGAGCATTAGATTCAATCTGCGATGGTTTGTGACCTGCTGTGGGTGAAATTACATGATTTATGAAATTGCCAATCTGTTCAGAAGTCGTTTAGACTTTATTGCGTCAGATCGTATAACTGTGACAAAATATTTATTGTAATTCTCATTTACTTGGCCGTACATTTATCAGTCAAAAACATTAAATAAAATAGATCTATTGATTATATCGATCGATAATTACGATCAAGACCTTTTGGAGAAGCACTTTTTTATAGTGTTACATTGACGCTTAATCGTCATACATAAACTTAAAACTATCAGATCGCGGTCTGATTTACGAAATATTGTGTTCTTTAGTCAACAGCATAAGTCTACGAAAATATCGATTACACAGTTTGATCAATGCTTAGTTTAGCGCAGCCGCTAAGAGAGGTCGCTATTAGCCTTGAGCGAATTCGCTTTTCCATAAGAGAAGTTGTTTATGATACCATAAATATCTGAACGTCCGTTATAGAGGTAATTAATAATGACATATTTAAATGATTATATTTCTTGATAGATTGTATCTATATATTTAAGTTTGAGTTTTTCAATTATTAATTGCTGATCAACTACTGCTACCGGAATTTGAAGAGTCAAAAGTCAAGTGAAAGTAAGAAGGTCAGTATTAATTATATAAGGTAATTCACTGCTCTTAGGGTCATAATAAAATGAAGCCATTTACACATTTAAACCACCTTCAATTAATAAACTTCTAATAACTTATACGTTATAGCCGAGTACGATAATTACGAGATAAATGAAACCGTTCGTTATTAGTGATCAAATACCAAGAAATCGTTAATTAAACTTTCATGAAAAATAGACCCTTTAATCTTCTATGATAAAGTTGTTAACACCGTCAAAATCGACTTTAGTTTTTATGTCCAGGCCGATAAGGTATATTTTTTTCGAAAATTAAGGTTTACGTGGGTGCTTGCTTATCTTATCAAACGATTTCCACAACAGGACTCGTCAAAATCGAAAACCCTGGCTTTGGTAATAGGGATTGATACTTTATATCGATTTATCGATACTAAGCTTATCGACTCATTTGAATATCGATAGTACACTATTAGTCACTGGATTACTAAACGGTCCTATCTTCTAAATTACTCATTTACGTTGATAATGCTTCTTAAATTGTGAAGTTTTGTAACTTATCTGAGATAGCGTTTTAAATGTTGTTTTGCATGGTCAGCTTATCTGAGTGTTACACAATGTTTGGCGGTAGTGGTTCTGGTTCTCACTACCCATTACTTACTTTGTTATTACTGTTTGAATTCCGTATTTAATTTAGATATCGTTATTCGTGAAGATGGTATTAAAATTATACTAGATACAAGTTAGTAATTATTTATTTACAGTTCATTGAGTTGGACTATTTTTGTAACTTAAGTTCTTAATTTTGAGCACATAGTTGATATCTTATTATTTAGCTATCAATATCCTAATAAGAAAAAAGTGTCTCTGACATACAGACGGACAGACAGACATGACGAATCTATAAGGGTTCCGTTTATGCCATTTGGCTACGGAATCCTAAAAACAACAAAAAGGTTAAGTCGTAGTACGAGATCGTTAAAAAGATTTATATATCTGGAACATCATGTACGCGCATAATTATGCAAGTCGGAAATACTTTAATCCATAATTTCTTTAAACACACACGCACATCCAAACAAGACTGGCAAGTTAATTCCAATCCGACATTTCTTACAACACATAAATATTGATTCTTCCAATATTAGCATACATTTTCTAATCGATAAATCGTGCCCACCTTTGGGTCAAACATCTGAGGATTGTGGATTTATCGATGTCGATGATCGGTAATAGATTTACGGACAGCCCTAGTGGCACTGGGCAGGACTAAGGGTTATCACGTACGATCTTTATGGCATAAAAAGTAAAAAATGTCGGCCACGATGTCAACCTACGAGTTTACGGGCTTGTGAAGGTTCAATATGACGAAATTAAATTTTACTGGCATTATTGACACGTTTGGACTTCATAGTGTACCTATTGTCACAACAAGGGACCTCTGTGACTCGGTGGGCGAAAGTCCGCCTGAGGCGCAGGATGTTGCGGGTTCGATTCCCGCCGAGGGACCAGATTTTGTACGATCTTCAATTTCTGGTTTCTGGTCTGGGAGTTTTCTATGTATCATGAGTATGTATTTACAAAAAAAAATTATCTATGTAGTATATCAATCACCTACGACCCCATAGTACAAGCTCTGCTTAGTTTAGGGTTAGTTGATGCTGTGTGAGTAGTCCGAAAATGTTTATTAATTTATTTAATTAAAATTGTTTTAACAGGCATTCCAACCTACATTATTACTTCACAACAAATAAGCTATATAGTCTATACTATACTATGGCTGTCTGTCTGATTAGCACCTCAAGTAATTCATGAATGTTAATTTAGAAAGCATTGGATTCTAATTTACTTGCGTACGAAGCTATTTTGCACGCAATAAATAAGTCAATTACAGAAGTCTAGTTAGGCAGGATTTATATCTCTGTACAATTTAGCCGAATAGGGTATAAAGTCACGTTTATTATTTAAGAGCTAAGTTTGTTAGACAGGATACAACTTAAATAACACAAGTAGATTTTCAACAAAAACAACCGACCGCGCTGTATCCTGCGTTCAACGAAAGCCCATTTCAAGCGTTTCAAAATATAATAGTACAGTTTCAAAAGATTCAAAATATAATGGTACATAGAACAAGTTTCTATGTATCATTCATTTTAGTTTGTAGACCATAGAATTCTACCAAAATATTTTAACAATTCAAAAACCAAAATAGAATCCTTAAACGGCCTCGTTAGATAAATAATTTGATACCTGATGCTAATAAAAGTTCTCTTTCAAACACCGCCCATTATCGGAATCCAGTCACGCGTCGTGTCAAAGTTGGCGACTAATTTATGCGCGCGCGCAGGCGGCACTCTGCGCCAAAACTAACGATGTGTTTTTAGACTAATCTTTTGATTTGCATTTTTTAGGACCGCACACAAAAAATCACTTGTTTTCCTGTTGAGTTTCTAATCTATACTAATACTATAAAGAGGTAAAGGTTTTTGTCTAAGACCTTTGTCTAAGATCGCTGTAGTAATGAAACAAAAATACACGTGTTCCATTACTAAAAAAAAAAGGTGTGTGTGCGATTCACATACGATAGAAGTTAAACTTCAGCAAATCGACAAAAGAATGAAATGAATAAAAAAAACAAAAAAAAATACTGTGCAAAAAGATTTTGTTCGGGCGGTCACCCATCTAAGTACTGGCGTCGCGCAAAGTTGCTTAACCTTGTTAGCTTTTAAGATTGGCTTACCCGACAGGTAAGCCAATATTATTTTTCACTTGCGTTGCCTCCGGTTTCAAATCACAACGATTCTAAAGAAGTTTCACTTCAAAAATTCATTACGGATGGAGCGATTTAATTTTTTTTGTATGCAAACATTTTTTTTTATGAAAGGTGTGTATTGAGCGATTATTGCTAGACATGTTTCAGAATGAAAAGGAGAAGAAAATCGATTGACTTGATTTTAAATTTAGATTATATTTCCATAAGTATCTATCCTCACATATTCGATAATGGCTACTTAAAGTAGGTGTTAAGAAGATAAACGACACACCCTTAAAGAATGAACTTAACCGAGATGCTTATTAAAGGAGAAATCTCAATATCTACTGTACCGATTTAAACGAAATTAGGTACAAACATTTTCTAATCCCCGAGAAAGGAAATAGGCAATTTTTACCGCAAGAAAATTGGTGAATTCTAGGGAAAAATGGATTAAAACGCGGGCAACACCGCGAGCAATGCTAGTATCCAATATGTAATTAATATGTTTGACTAGGAAGTATTTATGTTCTTATGATCTTATCTTACACAACTTAATATTTAAGCTTTAGGACATTAAGTTCAATGGTAATTATAGTTTGTAGACTGCAAAACACATATTTTGAATTGGATTATAGTGAGTGTGAAGGTATTAAGTCTAAAAATATGTTAATGTACCTACGAAATAATGTCAGAATGTTTTTTTGCACTCAAAGTACCTAGCTTACACAAACATATTTTTACCTTAAACTAGTGGCCAGGCCCGGCTTCGCACAGGTTATTCAAATAAAAATTTTCGCCGTAAAACATCCTTAGACCTCGATGATTAAAAATAAGATTTTCCCAAATTGGTCCAGGCGTTGTTGAGCTTTGTGCTTTCTAACACATTAAGAAATTTTAATATTATGGAAGTGTTTAACTTTATAACATATTCACGAATAGCGTTTATTAAAAAAAACTTAGAAGCCATATTAGAAATCTGTCTCTTATTAGTTCTGCCTTTATGTTTTCGATTGGAGATCGCAGACCGGTAAGCTTGCCAAGACGATGGATATTTGATTTAGGTGAAGTCACAAAAGTTTCTCATAATGATAGATAGATAGAAAATTATCTATTACACACATCAAATAAAGAAACACTACAATATGAAAATTAAAACCAAATCTAGAATGCGTAGTAGCAAGAGCTCGAAGCAATTTTTTGCCGCCCGACAACCGTTGATGGAGAGAAAATAAAAAAAAAGCTATGGGGTGGTTATAACATATATATACCATATAGCTAATGCTCAACCAGAAACTAGCCTATACTTACAAATAGCTATATAAATACTTACATATTAACGGACTAATCACACAGCATCACCTAACCCCAATATAAGCAGAGCTTGTATTATGGGTTTCAGGTGATTGATATACATTCATAGATATTATTTTTTGTTTAAATTCATACATAATCTGGTATCTATTTAATTTGTATAATTTTATTAACTGTTATTTATAATGTTTGTATGCTCCTGTAGCAGAATTAATTGTACTTTAAACTAGTCTTACTACCTGACTCCATGTAACTGTAATTAATTCACAAACAATAAATGATTATTACTGATTATTACTGATTATCCCGGCGGGAATCGAACCCGCAACCTCTTGCGCTTCAGGCGGACATTACAAGCAACAAGAGATGAAAGATGATACATCCGTTGTCAATTTTACTTAATACCTAGAATGGTACCTTACACCCTGGTATCAAACCGTCATAAAACAAAAAACAAATGAAGCTACTTATCTATGACTTCCTCTAATAGTATTTTACTTTCGCACCCTTTCTAACCCTCTAAAATTGAAACCCTCATAAAATCAAAATCACATTTCATTAATTTGTTTAATGGTAAAATATCACTTTAAAAGTCGTAAAAGAACAAAAGCTTTCCCTTGTAAATGCGTTTCTTTGTACAAGGTGCAGCATAACACCATTTTTGAGACAATAGGGTGGAAAAGGATAGAGTGATAAAAGTTTTACGATCCGATATGGTGTCGCCAGCTCACGCTTTATGTATATATATTACTATTAAGTATTAGGTTGCTGTTTGATTGGGACAGTGGAAACTCTAGAATAGCTATTAGTTTTTTTTATTGGTAGAGATAGAACCGATTCTGAATTAAGTAAGTTTTTCCGCATAACGCAGTCAAACTCGAATTTAAACATCGATTTAAAAAAAAATCTCACAATTACAAATGTCTAAGGGTTAAGCTAATGTTTCCATTAATTAAAAAAGCATCCAAATTAAATAAGAATACAAAATATTAATATTTAGATTTTGTTAACGCTTCACAATACTTTGAATTTATATATTATGTGATATCTATTAATCTATACTAATACCAGCTGAACCCAGCAAAAGTTGTTTTGCAAAATGAAAAATAGATAGTAGCCGATTCTCAGACCTACTGAATACGCATATGAAATTTGGTAAAATACAGTACAATGTGACATATTATAAATTTAACTAACCAAACGAACCATCTCCATAGTTCTCCAATCGACTCACGCGCAGCCAAGAAACTGATACCGAAAAGCCGAAGATTGTTAATCATCATTAAATTTATATCGATTCATAATCTCCGCATCTAGTTCAGAATGCCCGAAAATTCCCATGTTAATAAAATCGTAACTTAAGTTATTTAAGGCGGTACATTACTTTTGATGGATAAAAAAAAAGGACTAGTTCACATAAGTTACACAAAGTGAAATTAAATATTTACATGTAAGTTGGAGAGATTTTTGAAGTAGTTTTGAGCAAGAAATAGATGGATGGATGGAGTACCTGCGTTTAAACGTCTCTGCCCTTACTGGTTTTTCTTTTATCTATACTAATATTATAAAGCTAAAGAGTTTGTTTGTTTGTTTGTTTGAACGCGCTAATCTCCGAAACTACTGGTTCGAATTGAATAATTCTTTTTGTGTTGGATAGTCCAGTTATCGAGGAAGGCTATAGGCTATATAACATCACGCTACGACCAATAGGAGCAAAGATATAGTGGTAAATGTGTAAAAAACGGGAGAAAGTGTTCATCTTTGAAGCCTTCCGTTGCGTGCGCCGTGAAAACGGTTCAATATACACAAAAAATATGTATTAAAGAATAATAGCTCTTTTAATGATCTAAATAACAGTCCGCGATAGTATATGTCTATCTTTTAAGATTAACTCACAAAAACCGTTTTTATGGTACCTAATTTGGTCGAAATAATTTGTTTAAGTTGTATCAACATAAGAATATGTTGTTGGTTAAGAGTACTTCATCCATTATAACGCGGGTAGCACCGCAGGGCACAGCTAGTGATAGATAAGCCTTGACCACAATCTCACCTTATGTGGTCTAAGATGGATCATGAAGACCTAGAAGATGGCTTCTCCGGACCACATTACGAAACACGAAAAAATCGCTTCACGCACTGGCCCAGCCCGGCGGGTGGTGACAAGCCGCGGCCGAAGCCTACCACCAGAGACTGCTCTTAGCACCACCTGGAGGTCACGTGTAAGGATTCAGAGGGTTATCACTTACGGACGTGAACAGAAAAAACCTCCAAACCTCCTGGTGGTATCAAACCAACAATACTGCCCGCCTCAGTGGCGTGGTGGGTTGGTGTTCGATTCCCGGCCAGGAAAAGTGTGTGTGTGTGTGTTCTGCAAGCATTTTCTCCTTGGTCTGGGTGTTTGATATGTATAATAAAAATATCTATATAAGTGTGTCTATAACAATAAGTATATCAGCTGACTATTACTCGTAACACAAGCTTAGAGCTTTCCACGGGGCTAGATGTTGTGGTGTGGATTGTCCAGCATTATTAATTTATTACAAGGGGATAAATTTAGTTACAAGATGCGGATATGAGTAGGGCTGTTAGTGGCTAATAAATAAGAATCTACTAAATATTTTTCTAAACAGTGATACCCGTATTATTAGTAAATAAAAATGAGTTGTCTGTCCCTCTCTCCATATCCATTCACTCATCAAAACGTCGATAAAACCTACCCCATAAATTATAACCACCCCAAAAAGTTTCGAATTCCACAGTACAAAAATAAAAACCATAAATAAAAGACCATATTAAAACATAAAATAGGGTAAACAATCGTAAATAAATATTACATCGAAAACACACAATGAAATCGTTAATTCAAATATAAAATATGCCTATTTTGTGGGGACTTTACACTTTTTTCACGACCCATTGAGTTTTTTGTGGTGGCAACACGGCGGCGGCGCCTGTGGTGCGGCGAAACCCTTTAGTCCGAATCCGAATTTAAATTAAAAAAAGACACATTCGAATTATTCCAATGAGGCTGAGGATTTTTTTTTTCGTCTATGACTGGTGTCTTTGTGGCCAGTATTATTAATCCTTTTTTTTGTCTATTACTGGTGTCTTTATGACCAGTATTATTATACTATTTTTCTTTTTTTTTTGTTTATTACTGGTGTCTTTCTGGCCAGTATTATTAATCCTTTTCCTGTTATATCCTAACCGCTTTATTTTGTATACTGTCCATTTTGATAGGATAGCTTCACTTAATGGAGTGATATATTGAGAAAATCCCGCGTTTTAATGCGCAATTTGCTTCATTTAACGAGTTTAGTCGTTTATAGTACTTAAGTCTAATAATATAATTTACTGCCTATATTATTTTATTAGGAATAATAACAAACCCCTTACAGTAACAAATTAAATGTCATAATTTAAAGGGTTTATTATGGTAAGTTTAGTATTGTACAAATTAAACCCAATTTCAGTATGACATAATATAATGAACGGTATGTCGGTCGCTGAATGTGTTACAAGGAAATAAATCTTTGAGTAGGCATGTGTATTTAGGCTTATATTCCAAATTAAACATATAGATTATTGAAATTAAAATGCGAACTAGTGTTTCAGTTCTTATAAAATTTTAATGGAATCAATTAAGTTTTTAGGGGTCTATTACTGAGACTTTCTCGTCTGTCTGTCAGGCTGTATCAAGAATCGTGATAGTAAGAGAGTTGACATTTTGATGGATGATGATATTTCTGTTGTCGCTATAACAAAAAATTTAAAAACACATAATAAATAAAATTATGAGGGGCTCCCATACAACAAACGTGATTTTTATAAACTTAAGCGATGACGTTGCACGAGTCCTGTATTTTTATGGGTGACCGCTGTAACAGATATTTTTGCAATTTTTTTTTTAATATTTAATGTAGAATGTATAAACACACTACACGTAACCTTAGGCACAGAATATATAATAGTACCTTAGGTGTAGTATGAATCCATCTCATACCTATTCAATTTATTTTTGATTAGCGTATGATACCGTTTAGACAAGTAAACCAAGTGCATTTTTTTTATTTCCGGACAATCCACACAACAACATCTAGAACCGTGGTAAACTCTAAAGCTTGTGATACGGGTACTAGTCACCTAATATACTCAATATAAAAGACATATTTTGATATTTTTAATATACATTTACAGACCAATGAGAAAGTGATTGCAGAACATACAAAAACTTGACCTTCGGCGGGAATTGAACCCGCTACTTCTTGCTTGAGAGACAATCAACAAATATTGGTGATAAGATATATTACGTAAGTGTTATATATGGAGAAATTTATTGTAGTTTCTCCTTATATCCAATGGCACCCGTTCGGACCACTGGGACTGCATAGCTACGAAGATTCCAGATATCCAAATACATTGACCCTTTTGATCTTTCCTATATTCCCTAAGTAAAGTATGTAACTATGTTAGGAACGTCGGCCGAACAAACTTGGTACTTCTAAATGCTTTCAAACGAATCGGTTTTGAGCATAGTACCTATTACTTTTGATTATATTTGGTATACATTATAGTATTTCGAATATATTTTTGGAGAACATTGAGAAAAATGGTAGTAGGTAATTTTATAATAAGTACGAATGATATCCATAGGTAGCTAATTTAAAATATTTATCAACATTTGTTAAATATTTTAAAATGCTCTGAATATCTTATTAAAATATTCGTAGATATTTATATATTGATTTGCCAAATTAAAAAAAAACCTGACATTTTTTTATTTTTAAAGTACAAAAGTAAGTAATATCTTGTATTCATTGTAATTTCTTATCTTGTCTAGTATTCTTTTATCCTTAATTTTATTATTGTTCCTCAATAAAATACAAGATCTCAAATAATGTTAACTTATACAAAGTCGTTCCATACAATCCCCGGGCGTGAAGGTGATATCTCAAAGCGAAATTACAAAACGGTACTGCACACATTTTGATGGAGTTTTGAATGGGAACTTTATCAAACTGGCTACACCGTTATGATTATGGTTGTCCTTTCGCGATATTAAGTTTGATGGTCACTTTAGACTAACACTTAGATGGCATAACAAGATGTCTATTTTGTCGCGATTGTGCCTACGTAAGTTATGATGATGTATTAGAATATATAGCTCTATAACTTATGTAGGAAATGAGACTCTTTAACGGATCTGGTAAAGTAATATTGGAGTGTGGAATATTGGAAGTTGAATTTTAAAATTCATTTGACATGTCGTTAAATAGCCATTAGGACCGATAAGAAACTGAATGAGACCAAATCCAAAATTGTTGTGGAAACAGGCCGCAAATCTTTCATTCGAACAAACTGGCAATCTGTGCTCGCATATGTCTAATCTAAGACTTAAAACTACAAATTACGGAATTAACTATATTGCCAACCAGTAACAATTCTAACTACATAAATGAATAAATATAATTTACGACAATTATAAAAAAAAACAAATAAAATATCCTTACTAAAGAGGTATAGTGGATCTTAGCGCATTACTAAATCAAAACAAACGAGTTTGAAAAATGGAACGCATTTCGAAAATAGAACACTGCGGCACTTGACCAATCTTGGCGACAATGCACTTTGCACCCATCTAGATAAGCCTGACCTGTTACTCCTTACAAAGTTTTATTATAGGAGGTCCTTACAAAACTGGTCTTTAGCTAGAGCTGTGAAATAGAATGAAAATTCAAATTAGTAGGTGTCAAACCTCCCTGGTGATCCCATTAGGGAGGGGAGAATCGATAAGAGCGAGTGAGATCATTAATCAGAAGTCGATTCATTAAGTAGTGCGGTGCAGTACTATTTGTCATAGAGTGTGTGGTCAGATAGAGGAGTTGCGCTTGATGTTTTTATCCCGTTTTTTAATGGAGTGATCGAGTTCATGTCGATGATGAATTTCGAGGGATAGTGAGGTGAAGCGTTGAAGTGACTAATGAGCTGTGTTCTGATAGGATAATGTAGATGTAGAGAAGTTCAAAGAAAAAAGAAAAAAAAGAGTTATATCTGTTTACTCTTTCCGTTATATTTAGAAATAATACTCGTAAAAGTGAATTGAATACAAACAAAGTAGATAACAATAAACTTCAACTTATAAACCAAAAATGATCAAAAATACAATCTATGACATCTCTAATCCTAAAAAAAATACAACCACATATAAAAAATCCATGTTCACATCATTGTTCAACTTCTGTCATAGTTAATCGATTTTCAAATTGACAATGTGCCTATTTTAAAAGAAGTTGTTATTTAAATAATTTTCATGAATTAAGTTCAGAAAATAAAATAAATATACTTCCAAACCAAGTGTTCAGCTGGTTAGGCGAGTAAAGCACACATCAGAATACTTAATTTAGTTGATCGCGCCAAGATCTTTTTTTTTGAACTGGCAACAATGTAAGCTAATTTAGCTTTGGGACATAAATATTGTTCGAATCTCGAAACACGTTTTGTCAATTGTTAAAATGATATAACAACGGGTTTTGATTTCGGTTCGGTATTTTTCGACGTGGTTGTGTGGCTTATATGTTTTATTGTAAGAAAATGGTCGGTTTGTGTCGAGAATATTTTAATTTTTAATTGACATCGCCAATGACCTGTAATCTAATTTAATGTGATCAGAAGAAATTATTAACTATTCACTCGCCATAAATAGTAATATCTTAATATATATAAATCTCGTGTCACAATGTTTGTCCTCAATGGACTCCTAAACCACTTAACCGATTATTATAAAATTCGCACACTATGTGCAGTTCGATCCAACTTGAGAGATAGGATGGTTTTTACGGCGAGAAAAATTCGAATAATTTCCGGGAAAATTTTATACCCGTGCGACGCCGGGGCGGGCCGCTAGTAATATATATAATCATACCACTAACACCAAACTAAGCAGTTCTTGTAGGTACAAATCTACGAAGAAAACAAATGAATATCTTTGAATTTGAGAATGTTACTGTCAATCATAATATTCATCTCTTCTCTGTCGCACGCCTTCTTATGCTTATGCTTTTTAATGTTCTGTAGACAAATGGCAAAATACGGAAACCTTATAGATTCGTCATGTCTGTATGTCTGTCCGTATGTCACAGTCACTTTTCTGCGATACTATAAGAACTATACTGTTGAAACTTCTAACTAGATGTTTTCTGAGAACCGCATTAGGATATTTGAAAACTAAGTACGATATTATTAAGAAACAAAACACAATGACAACAAAACAAAAAAACGAATGTTAGTATAAATGTTTTTTAAATTGTAATTGTTATGTAATATAACGTTATGGTAAATAAATAAATTGAAATTGAAACAATAAGACTTATAATTTATAATCTTATAACACTTCGAAATAAAACTAATACATTTAAAGTAGGAGTAAAGTGTCCTTCAGTTATTTTTTATTTGCAATTTTATGTATTTGAATACGTAATCATTTCATCGCCACTAATATAAAATGCTTTGGTAAACTGAATATTTTTAGTAGGACAATGGAACCTTCTTAATAATAAACAAACAATAACAATAATATGTAATAAATAGTCCAAAGTTATCTGTTTCATTAAGCATTCAACTGTAAAGTAAATACCTGAACTAAATCTGCAAAATATAGTTCATTCTATAATGATAACACACAGTGCTGAGAGACCATCCGGCCTTCAGTCAAAATAACTAGTTGGATGTTGATGGAATTATAAACGAAACTGCTTATTCCCTTAGCTGGTTCGTGTATGTCGTCGACACATGGGAGCGCCATTGGGTTAATAGAGATGTGTCTCATCTTCTGATGATTTTTCAGGTCAAGAAACTTGGGTTCTCTATGGGTACAACTTTATGAGAATTTAATGCTGGATTTCGTGCAAAAATCATCGAAGCCTTGCTCGGGAGAGCAATAGTATTTATTTATATAAATATGTACCAATTTTTTCTCACATCTTATAAATAATTTTCCGTATTATGATCGTAAAGTTGCTACTTATTATAAGGCTTAATAAATGTTAGTAGCGTGACTGTGGAATCGATAAAACTTGAAACAAATTAAAAAAAATATATGTATTCTACTTTCAAACTGTTGCTCTCTTTCTTATTCTGATGTTTCTGAATTTCTAAACTTTTCGAATTTTATTTATACTGTAGCCTTGAAAGCGAAAATAAAGATGGGTATTGTTAATTGTACAAAATCTCGTTTGGAATCGTACCGGTAGTATACTACTAAGGTCATTAGAAAAAGTTCATCTGTTGTTCCTAGAGGGAACCTCTGCAGTCTAGCTTTTTAATTTTGCTTATTAAGATGGTCTGTACCATCTCCTACATAAGCTAAATAAATCCAATGTGAAAAACCATCCCAACACGCACATTTGTAGTACGGAACGGCAACAAACGATCGAACTTTCTCCAAATCGATTCATCATAGTTCCACAGATCAATATCGAATCGATATACCTTTCACAACACTATTATTTATTACGAATCAATAGATCCATAATAGATGAATGGCGCTTAATAGTTGAAATTACAAAACTTTCCGTCGTTACATTAGCTTTTATGTTTAACTAAATAGAGTTGAAATTACCTCTAGTTATAGTATTTAAGGCTTAAGGGGTATTGTTAATTGAAATGTTTGACGCATGGTCTAGTTTTAAGTAGTGGGTGGCACTGATTGTCTGTGGTGGGTGTAACTCCGGCATTATGCGAATTTACTACAATTTCTCGTAGGTATTCTGCGGTACCTTGTCTATTACAGACCGGAATAGGTTTGTTTGAACAGCTTGTTTAGAAATCAAAGGAATTTTACGATAGTACAACTGCCAATGAAACACACGAGTGGTAAGTTTCGTTGAAAGAATTCAGGCATTATTTTATCAATTGTAAGTAAAATTAATATTATATTTGATGATTGGTGCATTGCATATCCATTGACTAATCAAAATTATATTGATAACCAATGATTGCGCTTTAAGGTCAGGTAAGCGGTAACCGGTTACCGCTTGGGGATTAACGACGGAGTTAACGGTGATGGCAAAACATCGTGAGGAAACCGGCAGGTTCTGATAACGTTAAAAGAGTTTGAAGGACATGTGTTATTCACCAACCCGCACTTGGCCAGCGTGGTGAATTTAGGCCTAATCCCTCTCTCGTCAAGAAAGAAGTCCCTGTGTCCCAGCAGCGGGAACGTTAATAGGGTTATGATGATGACCAATGAATGTATCTTTCGTTGAAGCAAAATGTCCCATAAATATCAGTATATTTATTAAGTAATTACATTACAGAATTAAAATCAGAAGGATAGAATGTGACACAAAATATACCATAATTCACACGCCTATCGGTTCGCCAAGATACAAAATCATTTATTTCCATTGTTTGCTTCAACAAAACTTAGACAAGTCAAAATAAAAAAAAAAATCATGGGTGCTTAAAGATAAATAGGAAATAAATTTATCGTATCTGGTCGCTTTGCTTTTTTTACACTAGAGCAAAGAAGCGATTAGAAACTCTAGCTCATTTTTGTATTGAAACTTTACAATCATTATTTGTTAGTCTTGTTTTTGATTTTGTGTTGGAGCAGATTCCGTCCCTAGCAGTTTTGTCCTCAAAGTAATCCGATATTTTATAATAAGCTTTTTTAAAAGGACTTCAACGAGGAACTAAACCGTGATATTCGGTCCGGACCGATGTGTGGCTCTATCAATGATTGAAAGTGCAACTTACATGTGCGTACTGGAAGCCGCAAGCGTCCATGCAGAGGTACAGGCAGGTGGCGACCCCCTGGATCGTCAGGAGGCCAACCTTGTACGTCGCACGCTGAAGTATCGCTGCAACAATACAAAATGGACGTAAGAAAGTCATTTCACCAATTATATAAATAAACAGTAGGATAACTAATATGTAGTTGAATTAAAAATTCTATGTTCCTATCTTTTTTTTTATCCTATGCCTTTTTTTGACTACAATCTCACCTGATGTAAAGTGACGATGTGGTCTAAGATGGGGCATGAAGACCTATTTGCTCTTTCTTTGAAGATTCCCAGGTTGTTATCTAAAGGAAAGACAGATGCAGACAACTTCATCTCCACATATTTAATTGGATTCGATTCCGTAGAGAAACCTTAAGCATAGCCTGATTTAGACTCTAAGCCTATTCATAAGACCTATAGAGGTATGTACTACGTTTCGCATCCATATGTCAGTAGCTGGATGTTCACTGCTGGTCATAAGACGACCAATTCCACCGATCGGAGGATAATTTCATCCACCGTGTTCAACTTTGATCAAGCCATGTTGTTGGGGGTCGACTCTGCGCTTATGCGTGGCCACCATTCGAGAACCTTGTTTATAATTAATGCTTGTTAGTGCTAAACATGCCTATTATTTGCACACATACCAAAATATAGTCTGATGTAGTTGATTAAGTTAAGTGTATATTATGTGTGCTGTTGGCTTACCTTGACTTATAAATACAATTAAATTGAGCGTATTCTAGGGTTCCATACTCGAATGGTAAAACGGTACCCTCGGTGTATGAGTCCATCTTATTGTCATCAGCTTTAATAGGAGTCAGAACCCCCTTGTATGATATACATGGAATTTTACCAATAAAGAAACCTATACTGTCTACATTTCTTTATATAAAAAAATGCAGAAATATTCGTTATTGGATTTAAGTATCTTTACTTGTGCTTAAAATCACATTTCACATCAATTTCAGTTTTAATTTCATCGTATTTATTTTATTTTTCTTTATTCGGAGCAACAAACAATTATACTCTAGACTAGTTAAATAATCTTAAACTAACATCCTTATACTCTAAGCATAACCAGCACCGTTGCCCGCAGATTACTATATGCGAATATCGGCGTAGCTATTGTAAGTAATACAAAAATCGTATGTGTCGATACAAGTCCATGATTATAATGATGAACAGAAAACAGGAACGGAAAGGGCGTGAATAATCGCCCGAAAGGATATGAAGCAATTACCCGTAATAAAATAACCTACGTTAGTTTACTCGCAAATTAATAGAGAAAGTATGTGTGACTTTAATTTATTAGAATCCATTAAATTTCCCTTGTAACTAATGAGTGAGCCTGATGGGATTTGATCAAAGCGTGCGATCACTATTTATTGATTTAACTTTTTACATGTGATCGATTCAAATTGAGTCTCGGAGCTGATGGTATGATTACTTGCGATTACTTTTAAGTGGTGTTGCTATATTATACTTAAATATAACCGTATTATGTTGCAACTGCAATTTAACCTACCGTGCCGAAATGTGGACGAATTTGGGCACCAGCTTGTAATCTCCCAGTTTGTTTTCCTTTGGCTAATATTAAATAATTCGCTAGAACACACAATAAGCGTATTTTTTTTATGGAAGATAGATCTATGTATGTCCGCGATCTCACCTGGTTAGTGTCGATGTGGACGGAGATGGATCACATTATATCTATATATATATATATATATATATATATATATATATGGGTCTGGGTGTTTTCTATGTATCATATGTATGTATTTACAAAAAAAAATGTATCTATGTAGTATATCAGTCACCTAACACCCATAGTACAAGCTCTGCTTAGTTTGGGGCTAAGAGATGCTGTGTGAGTAGTCCGGAAATATTATTATTATATATAGAAGGTACCTATTCACTCTTGTCTTGAAGACGCTCAGGTACTTAGGAAATACAGCAGCAGGGAGCGAATTCCAGGCCTTTGCCGTGAGAATTATAAAAGTAGAATCGTTTAGTGCGAGCGGACGGAATATCCACTCAATAAGGATGGTAATGTGATTCGCCGTACGTCTGCGTTCTTATGGCTTATTTTGCAACTGATATGAGACAAACAAGGGTGACAAGCTATTATTAAAGTGTAAAAAAAACAAATTTGGAACTTATTTTGGTTTATTAAAAAGTCCTATGATAAATAAATAAATATTTCCTGACAATCCACACAACAACATCTAGCCTCGTGGTAAGCTCTTAGCTTGATACTACTACACATCTGATTTACTTAATATAATAGACATACATTTATAGATATTTTTAGTATACATATTAAACACCCAGACCAAGGAGAAAGTGCTTGCAGGATATACAAACACTTGACCCCACGGCGGGAATTATACCCGCTACTTAAAGCCTTAAATTGTGCGATATTATCTACACGATTACAACGAAATAAGATTTACATAGTAGCTCCCTACAAAACTTTAGAGATATCCTCATTTAACAACTGTATGACCACAGACTGTCAAATTGTACGGAGATTTCCACAGATGGAAGGATATTCAAATTATAATCGGTTAATAAAAATGACTAGCGTTGTAACTTCTTTAACTAAGAATAAGTCAATAAAGCGAATCTATTAGTTCTTAAATAACAAAGCCCTGTTTATGCTCAGATCCTCCCCCTCCCTGATATAATCCTAATGAGCCTTAATGACAATAATCCCACAATCCAATCGATTCAGAGCAAACCACCCACAACAGCTAGTCAATTCTCAACACCCATATCTCCGTCGCAATCTACCAATGGCCTTATACAGGATGTTTTATAAACATTTGCATCTAAATGGATGCATTACCGTAAGCCAATTCAGTTATTCAGTGCTCACGTAAATACTTGCAATTATGTTGTATAAATGGTGCTAAGATGCTTAAACGGTTGCATGTATGATGTAGGTGATTTTATTAAGATATTATGGCGTGGGTTTTTAGATTATTTTGTTTTTGATCTAGTAGACTGTAAGTTGAGCCCGTTTGAAGGACACGATAAGTGCTAATCAGAAATATGTAATGGTGAGTAAAATAAATTGCATTTTATTCTAGAAATTGCAAAAAGAAGCAATAAGTTTTCACAAAGTTTTTTTTTATTTTGAAAATATTGTTGTTTACATTGACGTGGGTTAATTCTTGGATACCAAAAAACGCATTGAAAATCGTAACATCCCTTACATTTGGCTCATATATTCAATTAGTAAGTATCATTAAGGATACAAATGATTCTGAGAAGAGAACACGAGAGATATCTTAATTAAGTGATCTTTATTAAGATTGGCACTCATCGTGAATATATTAGTTAAGGTGTTCTATTAAAGACCACCTGTCTATTTATAAATGAAGTGCAAAAATTTCGCCAGTATATCATGATAGTATATCACCATTTGAATTAGGTCGATGTTTGCTACTTGGTTATAAGCCGCTAATCATAAGAACAACAAAATTACTTTACGTTCCAATAATTAAATAGTTTAATGCTTATTACATAGTTATTATTTCAATTATAACCGATACCGCGAAAGCTAAAATTATCTTACGTTAACTTCTTCGAAACGAATTAAGCTCAACATTGCTACTTATTACAATGTAAATGATAGACCTTAGATGGACATACCGATATTTATTTCGTAGACAATTACAACTCATAGTAAAAATGTCTTATTGTACAAAATAATATCTTTAATAATGATAATAATTACACAATAATATAATCAAACAAACCGTTACCACGAGTTGCCACTTACGACTGTTGTAGATTACAAAAGAGTTGTAATCCCATTTGACAGATTTTTCACAACTTACAATACAGTAAATGATTTGCCACAGACATGTTACACAATTTCTTCCCCAACTAAATATCACAAGGTTAAATTACTTTTTCGCTTTTAGCGATAAGGCCGCCAATGCTCCCCTTTTTTTGTTTATTGTTTTGCGTGTTTGTGATCTTTTGTGTACAATAAAAACGTAATAGTATTGTATTTTACAATCATATAAGTGTGTTGTAGATGTAAGCTCAAAATGTAAGTGAATTCATAAAATAGGCATGGAGACTAACCTTCTTATGCAAAATGGATAGTAAACCTATTCTATTTAGAATGAATTTTGTGTTTGTCTAACAAACACAAACGTCAATGTGATCAACAAGGACAAACGAATGCTAGCGGCATGTTAGGTTTAGTTAAATAACTATTTCGCATAAGGGGGTAAGTCTACCAACCTTTAAAGAAACCTATTCGCCACCCATAAATAGGGTATTAATACCTGAATAAATCTTAATTTAAAATTTAAGAAAAACCCGCGATTTCAATACCTTAATTTTCTTAAAAGTTAAACACCATCATATTTTGTAATGTGCACGCGATGCGCTTTCATAGATTTTCGGTTTTCCTTCCCCACTCTTACCCCCATAACTTTTCCCAGACAAACAGTCAGACAGAGAGACACAGACAGACAGACACGTAAAACTTGTAACACCCCTCTTTTTTGGTCGGAGGTTAAAAATAGGATTCTCCTAGTTCAGGCACAATAAAACATCATGGTTCTAATTTAATTTTAAGGATTTTTGTCTACATTCGCTTTAAATGACAGTAAAATTCTGCATAAATATTACTGAATTACTATTACTAGTAGAATATTATTAATCAAAAACATGCGCACGATTCACAAAAGGGCCGTTAGCGGACACAAATTGTGCATGTCGCCGCGAGCAAGACCATTGGCTATACAAGCGGAGCCTGCGCAGCGACATTGTAATCTGCTGAGCAGCCTGCATTACCTAGTTAGTTTTCATTTACTTGAAGTCTATGAAACTAAAGATAATGCATTCAGATTTTCACTCCGTGTTTTATAGATTTTCTAGAAGATATTTGTAATATTTTCCTGTTTAAAATTAAACATCTGTTTGTATAGATATATGCTTCTAATACGAATGTATCCTATTTTCTTTTTTACCCCCGACCAAAAAAGAGGGGTGTTATAAGTTTGACGTGTCTGTCTGTGTGCCTGGGACATCATAGCTCCCGAACGGATGGAGCGAATTCAATTTAGTTTTTTTTTGTATGAAAGGTGAGTTTGACGCTAGTGTTCTTGGACATATTTCATGAAAATCGGTTGTGCCGTTTAAAAGTTATGGGGGTGAGAGTGGGGAAGGAAACCGAAAGTCTGCAAATATACTCGAGTGGGGTATCAAATGAAAGCGCATCGCGTGCACATTATTAAATATTATGGTATTTTAATTTTAAGGAAATTAAGGCATTGTAATCGGGGTTTTTTCTTTAAATTAAAATAAAGATTTTATGGTCTGTTAAAATGTTTGTTTTCTGAAAAAAAATAAAAGATTTTTTTGTCCAAATGGTTGTTATCGAGATTATTACTCCCTAAAACTACAACTTAAAATAAACTTCTTACCTTTTTTTGAATTCGGTGATAGAATTCTTTCCTTATTTTTACTTGGCGGTTAGTAGATCTTCTAGTAGACATAAACCTACAAATTCTATACCAAACACACAACTAAATTCTAAGAAATGTATTAATCTGAATCTATTCAAAACAGATGCGCAAGAATCTCATTAACACCATCAGTTCTGTGACAATTTGGTTATAAAACTTTTACGACCATGCTTCGGCCAATTTCCATCAAATCCTGCTAAGCTAACTAAATTCGTATGGATATTGCAACACATTTCATTCTATACGTAGTTTTACGCGCCCAAACTGCCACCTTTATTGAATTCCGGTAAATTTATTGCTAATAATATCGCGTTACATTAAATTAAAAATAATGAGATAGAATGGTTTTATGATTATTGAATAGGTTTTCGTTTTGTTTGAAGTTTCCGGGCGTTGATATTTAAAGTATGATTTAATATTTTATTTCTTTGATTTGAATACTAAAATTACGACAAACGGCGAAAAACATTATAGTTTTATTATGTCCTTATTTCTAATGTAGGGATGTTACCCTATCGATAAATGCAATATCGATAACTAGCACTAATGTATGATAAAAAGTTGTGAATGAAGCCGCTTGTGCAATTTGCAGCGCCTGCTCTGATCGTAATAGAGGGCTATTGACAGCTAGTGTTGGGCGATCATGTAATTGAGAGTATCGATATCATAATTTATGAGTACAATTTGTATAGGCTATAAATAAAACGTCTATATTTCAGGTTGATTGAAGCAGTATGTAATTTAATAAAAGTTGCATCAGGAATGTTTAAGCAATTAAATACCTAAATAATGTTAAAATAACGTTTTATATTTATAAATTTACGATTCTAAATTATTTATTTTATGCATTGTATAGTTATTTTATATTTAAAGTATTATAAGATAATATCTTATTAATTTTCACGTGAACAAAACTTGAACTTTTCGTCGTAATATTATTCTTAACATAATTTCTGAAAATTATGCCTTCACTTTACCTAAAGTTACCGTAAAGGCAGTTTAATAAGTTTAATATAAATGTTTATTATCAAAACACAAGCTTAGAGCTTACCACGGGGCTAGATGTTGTTGTGTGGATAGTCCTGAACTACTGATTATTATTTATCTATTTCTCGTCTTCATTTATCGACAGATGATCATCACTAAAGTGCCTTAAGGTGTAAATTATGAAATTGATGTCTTCTCGATCCACGTCGCGCTCACTCCAACATAATAACATATTTTGCAATAAGTGAATGGAACTACTGTTTAGCTCTTATTTTATTGAATATTTCACAAAAATATATGTGAATATACTCGTGTTATTAAGGTATTTTCGCCTAAAATAATAAATAAATGGCCTTCGTGGATAATTGTGCTATAAAACGCTGGACAAAAAAATACTAAATATTAGATTAACTGATTTTTAGATTACCAAGTTTAAGCTGATAAGTTCTTCATTTCGTACCCAAATAATAAGTTGGGTTGCGTAAACAAAAAATAATATATATATTTTTTAATTTGACAGGATTAGCCAGTAGTGGTAAATGGCCTTGCCTATCAAGCTTGCCAAATTTATGCCCGACCTTCTTTAACTATATCAAGACTTATCAGACATACAGATAACTTTATATTTATAATTAATATTAGTTTCGAATATTTGGGGGACGAAATAACACTACATTTTACTACAAAGTACAGATTTGGTTTTAGTCTGTTTCGTTTCCTATTTCTGCAGATGACATTTAAATATGGTATTTGTGGCGTACGCGCATCTCTAACTAAATAGGTAATAGTTCTCAGTCACGCACTGACCACACAAGCGGTCGGACGTGCGAGTAAAAACAGATAACTATTATTTACGTAATTGACACCTGACAAGATAATATTCAATGGCTGGTAATGATACAAATTTTCTTGAAAGTGTTAAAACTAAACAAAATAACTTAACGGACTTTTGTTCTGCAATCTGTAAAAGTAATTTCTTCACGTATTGATTTTGTAAAAATTAAGTTTGTATGACATCTGATGTAAACATTATTGTATTTTTTACTAAAGGTAATAACAATTAAAAACTTGTTATCCTTCACAATGCCATAGAAGTTACAACCAAATAGATTGAGAAACTGCATATATCCCCAAGCGATAAAACTTTTATTAAGATATCAAATTATTATCAAGTCAGCATCAACAATCTTCTTTGTACATTAAAATTCTTAACGGCAGTGTTTATCAGTAGTCACCTCTTCACCTTGGTTCCTTTTATCTTTATCTCGTCTCTGTGTTTATCTTAATGATATCTTAACACTGTTACAATTTAATTTTTAATCCTGCCTAGTCTATAATTTATACTTGTGATTCAATGTTTCGATTTGCGGTCTTTTAATTATTTTATTAGCTCTTCACGGCTTTGCTCGTGTTTAATGGATTTTCCCTTCCCTAGGGAATGACGTACATATTTTGATTTTAGTCTATATCCTACCTCAATTAATAGGCTATTTAACAGTGAAAGAGTTATTCAAACAAACAAACATAATCTTCAGCACAATTTAGATTTATAACGGGATATTTACCATGCATGATTATCTTTAAATAGTATTGATAACCATGATGGTTACACAAGTTATATACTCTTCAACTTTATAATATTTAATATTAGTAAAGATTACTGATTGAATTCTGATGAATTTCTAGTCGAAAAAATATGTCCGCCTGAATAAATTAGAAACACTAGCCTAAAGCTATCAAAGCTTTTCGTTAAAACAAAGTGCAGAAAAGACAAATTACATAATTATTTTTGTATAGTTTATGTGCTCAGTTTGTTAGGAGCGGATGATAAAATATATAAAAATAAGACGTCAAATAACAAGATAACGAGAATATATCGTATGCATAGGTTGTGAGTTTTCTTACCGCCGATCTTCACGAACATTTGAGAGGATTTAGTAAATAATTCTCTTAAAACAAGTATAAATTTAGTCCATTTAAAGCGCCAGAAGTAGAGAAAAATTTGTCAAACCAGTGTATTAAAAAGTTCTACTCTTCTTCAGGTAGGCTTTGAGTTATAGAAATAAGCAATTTTTTTACTTAACAAAATAACAAGAATATAATCGAAGCTTAAGATTAGATATTGAAAAACACTGATGATAAATTAAAACACGGAACCCTCAGTACCTACATTAACCAATTACGCAAACATTAACTAGACTTATGTCACCACATCTCGTAAAATACGAAGCATCAAAAGTTAAAGTAATGAAATTATAAGATAAAATCCAAAACACTGCTGAGGCATAAATTATAATTACGGAGAAAGTAGTGGCTGTCAGAATAGGGTCGACTGAGACCACCGATTAGATTATAGTTAAATATTTGGGCAGGTTGGGACTCCTTGTCATGAGGGACAGATAAAAAGGCTATGACAAATCTGGGAACGCTGCTATTATAAATTATGACAAGCTATCATGAGCATTTATAATAGCTACTATGTTGGAAATCCGGTGGAGGCGGTTTGTTAACTTGATTTGAACTTTCATTTAGCAATGTAACTGTTGTATTGTATATGTATAATTGCCATATACCTTTTTTATTATGCATGTATTACAAAAAAATGTATCTATGTTGTATGTATATCAGTCACCTAGCACCCATAGTACAAGCTCTGCTTAGATGGGGGTTAGGGAATGTTGTGTGATTAGTCCGGAAATTTTCATTTATTTATTATAGAAGTAAATCCAATCCCCCCTAGAATTCGCCTTTGTTTTATACGAAATAAAGTAGGTATTCGTTCCGGACTAGGCATTACGGTAGAGTATCCATTATTATGATTTAAGTATCAAATTCTTCGATATTAACAATGTCAACACCAATATTGCTCATATGGAGTTCATTTTACGTACAATTCTTTTTTTTTAATAATTTACCAACATAAATATGTTTCTGAAGTTCACCCAACATCATTGCCACATGTTCCTGGTTCCATCATTATGTAAACACTAGCACACCATCAAGTACTAGTTTTACATTCAAAGGGAGGCTATAAATTTTACGATACCATTCAAACCACGTCGTGAAGCACTAAATATAAATTGATTTAGGGTTATTGTGTGTGAAGTATGTTTTGTTGCCCTCTGAATTTTTACATGTTTATTTAGTATTTTAGGGTTAAGTCTTAGAAGCGGCAGTGGGCTGGCCATATAGCTTGTGGATCTGGTGGTCGTTGGGGCCCAAATATTCTCGCATGGAGATCACCTGGTGAAGGGAGCGGGCTAGCGGTGTTTACAGGTTGCTACCGAGAGAAGTTACTGGAAGTTTTTGAGGGTGGCTTATGATCAGCTGTGGATTACCTACAGCTGATACGATGTTTAAGTATTTAGGTTACGTATTACGTTTCATCATCATCGTCAATTGCATCATTTATTAAAGATAAGAATGGTGTGGCACTTCCTTCATGTCATTTTGTGATTTATTCAGATTGCGGTCACGGCTCAACTGGCGCTCCTACAAATCACTATGTCATCATCATTCCATTGGCATAATGGAATACATATTGGCCTTTACTACCTTGAATGTTCCTGGTTGAGATTCATCAACACCCTATTAACGTTCCCACTGCTGGGACACAGGGACTTCTCTCTTGACGAGGTAAAGCCTAAATTCACCACGCTGTCCAAGTGCGGGTTGCTGAATGTCAAATGTCTTTTAAACTCTTCAAAGTTCTCTGAACATGCCGGTTTCCTTACGATGTTTGCCTTCACCATTAAAGCACGTGTTTAATGCGCACAGTAAATTAAGTTGAGATTATTTTTCGAAACGTGGTGCTTCACTATTGACCATAGTAATAGGCTCAGATGGACAGACGATGGCAAAGTCAAAGTCAAAATGTCCAGCAGTGGACGTCTTACGGCTGAAATGATGGTGATATATTTAATTACCCCTTTTCAAATTAATTTCAGGCATATGATTATCATTGCCTTGAGCTCTGACCATAATTATTTCATATAAATAAACATTAAATATTTACGGATAAATATTTCCGGACTACTCACACAGCATCACCTAACCCCAAACTAAGCAGAGCTTGTACTATGGGTGTTAGGAGACTGCTAAATTACAAAGATACATTTTTTTTTGTAAATACATACATATGATACATAGAAAACACCCAAACCCGAAACCAGAAATTGTAGATCGTACAAAATCTGGTACCCCGGCGGGAATCGAACCCGCAACCTCCTGCGCCTCAGGCGGTCGTTTGCCCACCGAACCACAGAGGTCGTCAAATATAAGTTACTAAGGTACTATTTTTTCTTAGAATCTTTCCATTGATCGTGAAAACGAGAATGGGATGTGATGTGACCGAGACATAAATTACGTATTTCATCATCATCATTAACCTATTTCGGTAATTGGAACTGCCCACCGCTGGATAAATATATTCTGTTTATAAAATCTGTTACACTAAGAACTGATAAATGACGCATTTAAGGTTAAGAGAAAACTGTAGGTGTAATCAGCACATACTCACTCCAATGTTCCAGATTTCATTTTTTGTCATGTACATAACAAATTCCTCAGAAGCATGACAATTTTATAGCTCCAAGAAATGTTATTTAGTAAGACAATGATAGCATCTGTATATTTTTAACAACCGACCAAAAAACAGGGGTGTTATAAATTTGACGTGTCTGTCTGTCTGTCTGTGTGTCTGTCTGTGTGTCTGTCTGTGAGAGTGGGGAAGGAAAACAGATAATCTGCAAATATACTAGTGTGGGGTATCAAATGAAAGCGCATCGCGTCCAAATTACATGTTGTTTTACATTTAAGGAAATAAAGGCATTTAAATCGAATCGCATTGATTGGAATGGTGAGTTTTTCTTAAATTTTAAATTTAGATTTATTTGTCATGTACACAACAAATTCCACAGAAGCATGACAATTTTATAGCTCCAAGAAATGTTATTCAGTAAGACAATGATAACATCTGTATATTTTCTCTAGTGACGACGTAATATCGTGGAACTGTCGCTGGTTACAACTATAGGGTGAGGTCGACGCTCGGCCTTGTTCGGAGATTTTCGCGCTCGCTGACGTCACGCGGCCAACGTGCCCACGCGCACGTAGAACACAAGTTAGTGACGTCCACGCAAGTATCGATAAAATAGAATGTCATTTATATTTCAGCTTTCACTTTAACTCTAGCGGTTTAATTGTCTTGATATTTTTTTATTTTTTATTATTTATAAGCCTTCATTTGACCACAATCTCACCTGATGTAAAGTGATGATGTGGTCTAAGATGGAGCATGAAGGCCTAGAAGATGGCTTCTCCGGACCACATTACGAAACACGAAAAAATCGCTTCACGCACTGGCCCAGCCCGGAGGGTGGTGACAAGCCGCGGCCGAAGCCTACCACCAGAGAAAAAATAATATAAAGAAAATGAAAAAAAAAACCGCGTTGGCTTAGTGGGAGGACACTCGACTTTCATTCCGAAGGTCGTGGGTTCAAACCCCGCCACGCACCTCTAGATTTTTCTTCTTGAGAAATTTATGTGCGCTTTAAACACGTGCTTTAACGGTGAAGGCAAACATAAGGAAACCGGCATTATCTGAGAACTTAAAAGAGTTTGAAGGACATGTGACATTCACCAACCCGCACTTGGCCAGCGTGGTGAATTAAGGCCTAATCTCTCTCGCCAAGAGAGAAGTCCTTGTGTCCCAGCAGTGGGAACGTTAATAGGGTGATGATGATGAAAGAAAATTCATTTATTTATTGGTAATGATTAGTTCTTCATATTTTCCGCTGATAAATATCGTAGTTTCATTCGTAGCTTATCATAAAATCTACATAAAACAAAATACTCTCACTAAAACAGGTATGCGTTATCAAAACGGAAAAATTCAACGTGTCGTAATAGCTAATTAGTTTAGAGTTCATTGCACTAATTACAAAGATTTATTGAAGGGAGACAGATAAATCTGGTGGATCGATAAGAATAGATCATTAACAGATCTATTTTGGATCGATGGTGACGAAATGATCTTTGCCAGATGAGTCATGGTGATTACTAATTAGGTGGAATGTTTTTTTGGGTGATTAATGAGGTGACTAGTCGCAAATTCCTATCGGCTGGTTTGATCCTGACAGGCTTAATTTGTAAAGCAACTAATTACAATAAAAAACTTGAGCTTGTACACCTGTTTAGTTTGATTGAGATGTAGGTGTAAGTTATTGTCGGAGAATATGTAACTTGATACATTAGCGGAATTTTAATAGGATACTTAATATAGAAGACGAATTTTTTTGACGTTTTGAATTTAAATTTAGGCTATTTTTTCTCAATCTCTTATCCTGATTAAGCTTAAGGTTCCTATACATTCTGTAAAGTTTTATTTACGAGCTCAAGTTAATTTATTATCCAGTTAAAAACAAATAAGGTACACAGCCAGTAGCAATTGATCAAAACAGTAATGCAGACAAACTGCATTCATTCAATATCAATAAATTCCCGACTATATTCATCACACAATTACCGCATCGATAGCTAGCACCCGTCAAACTAATATAAATAGGACCTTTTAAATCAAACGCAGCTATTATTATATTATTCAATGCAAATTCTCACTGGGCGCCATTCATTGCTTATTTGTACTTATGTATGTGTTTGTTTATGAGTATGTTAAATGTTTCTCTTTAACTGCTTATGCGCGGTTTATTCTGGTTTCTGGTTTCGCAATTCATTTTGTATATAGAGTAACTTAATTGTAACTATTTCAAGGAAATTTGGATAAATTTGAGATTAATGTATCATATTTTCTATTTATTCTATGTATTTGTTAAAATAATTTTAATTTAGTTAAGGTTTTTGTAAAGTTTTTTCTTAATTTGTGTGGTGTACAATAAAGTATTTTCTATTTTATTCTATTCTATTATTAATTTTGGAGGTTTTACTATTCACTTCCTTAAGTAAGTCCGTAAGTGGATACCCTCTGAATCTTTACACGTGACCTCCAAGAAGCTAAGAACAGTCTCTGATGGTGATAGGCTTCGGCCGCGGCTTGTCACCACCCTCCGGGCTGGGCCAGTGCGTGAAACGATTTTTCGTGTTTCGTCATGTGGTCCGGAGAACCTTCTAGGCCTTCATAAGCCCCATCTTAGACCACATCTTCACTTTACATCAGGTGAGATTGTGGTCAAGTAAAAGCTTATCTAGCATAAAAAAAAATACATTAATCAAAACTACTTCACTGCATATTGACTATAGTACTTTTTTATAGATCTTTCGTGAAGAAGGTCGCACTGCTGAATGACCATAGACAATATTAACCTTGGCTATAGCAATGTGCTTATTCAGCCTTTAGTTTAATAAAAAACAAGACTCTTATTCACTAAATGAGGATTATTGAAGAATAATTGCTTCTTTTTAGACTACAGAATAGTCTGTTGTAATAAATCCTTCTACCTTATCATTCGCAACCTTGATCCTAAAATCCATATTTACATAGACTCTATGAAGACAGCACCGCCCACCAGACCTTCCTAAAGGTTTATCTGGTGAATTATTTCATCTGTCCATGTTTGAACAGATGATATCATTGTGTGATACAGTGGCTGACGACAATAGGCCCCTATAAGTCAATGATAATAGAATATTAATGTTAGATTACACAAATACCAGGGTTTATCTACTCAATACGTTTTCATGGGATAATAGTTTTTAAGCGACTAAATTTCTCATCTCACTGGCTTCCTATTGATTATTTAGAAGAACCATTCTACCTTAAGGTAAAGAATTCGAGATACCCAATACATTTAAAACTGAAAATTTATCTCTTGCAGTTTAATAATATTTATAATTAAACCCGATATAAAAATATAAATATGAAAACAAAAAAACTTCTGCAAAATATTAGGCGTTACTTTGCTATTCATACATTTTCTGGATTTTTTTTAATGAAATGAGTATGTATAATAGAGAAGAATAAATTGTGTTCAAGCCAGAATACGGACTTGTTTCATTCTCAAAGCAAAATGATTTGCGATGTCGAATAAATACTACTGATACGAAATACATATGAAAATATTTATTTAAAATGAAAGACATAGTGAAGCTAATGCAGTGTTATTGAAATAAAATTAATACTATAACATGCATGTTGACCAGGTAATTATAATATAAATAAATAAATATTCCCGGAAAATCCACACAACAACGTATGGTTCGTTGAGATTTTTTTATTTTGACCTTACAGAGTGTAGGGTTGTATCTATGTAGCAATAGAAGTTTCGAGTTATAAAAACGATCGTTCACAGGTGATTATTCTTATGCACAATGAAAGTTTGTCAAATAGCTTTGATCCGATTGATACCTACATATAAAACCTCCAAATTGTTTTGGGTCATTCTTCCAACTAGTTGTTGATTTACACTTAACTATATCTGTGATTTTCTTGTACTACATAAAGTATGTAAAATCCTGTTACATCTATTAGTACTAGTAAAATTAGATAACAACAAAATAAAACTACTTTAAATCCATTTAAGTTTTGTCCTTTGATCTAATTGTAAATTTGTTTCCTTTTAAAAGTCGTAAAACTAATGGAAATCCGAATTCTATACGTAAGTCCTAACTTTTCTTTCTTTTATTGGAATCACTTAATTATTTGGTAGAAGTCAAGTTTATTTGTGAATTTACAAATAAGAAACTTGGTCAACGTTTTTTAATAAATTAGACATGTTTGATAAAACTGTTACAAGTCGAAATAAACCGATATTACCTAACTTATTGAGAGTTATAACGCGTTTCAATACAATTATAATATTTAATGGCAAAATTAAGTTAATTTAAGAATCTATGAATTATAGTTATAAAATATTAAACGTTATATATTCTTAAATTAAACTACCTAATGTTGTTACATACTGTCAGTATTATCGATAAAATTGCCAAATTTTCATCGGTATGTCCCATCACTATTGATAAAGTTTATTAATTAAAAATTATAAGTTATCGTGTCTCAGAGGTCAAGGCGACATTTTTGGGACATTTCCGCAATAAATAGAACAATGAACTTCATTCATTACTGATAACGTGTACTGTGAAATGAGTGGGTCAAGGTGTGATAAGTACATAGTTTGTCATGATTTGTACAACTTAATACCACGAGTAAGTGATCAAAATCAACGTTACAAAACATCTTCTAGTATGACGTGCCAGATGTAACAAGTTATACCAATGTGCCCATTTAAATTAAACTATGGACCCTTTTTCATCAGTTTCATTTGCTATTCCTGAGTGTCTTGTCTAACTCTTTAAATTAGGAAGAGCGAGGAGCTATGTTTAAGTCTTAAGTTAATATAATAAAATATTTCGTTTTCCTATCCAAGTAGCACAGCCCTCAATATAAAGTAGGTGTATTAATTATATTTCTCTTATTTAAATAATTTCCACAAAGAAAACAATTTATAATCAAAACAAAATAAAAACAGAATAAATCGACTGTCTCATTCATAACAGTCAAAAAAACAAAACTACATAACAATCAAAAACACCGGTGAAAATTAATTACCCATATGAAATGAAAGGAAAATTCAATTTATCTGTCAAAGTGAAGGGCGCTTCGCACTCCAATTATCACGAAGTTGACAGATCTGACAGAGCGTCAACCTGACTAATCTGACGCGGGCCCCACAGAGGGCGCGGCTGTGACAACTTGACATCCCCTCACTAATTTGTGATTGTTTTAACGATAGTCTTTTATTTAATGCTGAGGATCATTGTCAAATTAGGGGATTAGGTGGGAAATGCGTTTTGGCGAAGTGACCAGAGGGTGTTTTTCTACGTAGTAGGTACGCTGTGCTTCGCAGTTTTTTTGCTGTGCAAGTTGGAGCGGTTGATGTTGAAGCTTTGCGCGTATTTGACAGGTTTTGCACCCTAAATCCTCGAATGGACAGAGGAAGACGCAAAATGGCGTTCAACTGAGTAACATTTTTTTCACTTTATAATTTAAATTCAACTCGACACTAGCAAATTGTCGTTTCAAGCGCAAAGTCCAATTACAAGAAACTGAACTGACTGGACTCAGCTATACTATGTTTAGTTTATTTATTTATATTTTAGACTAGCGGCCCTTCTTCATCTTCTTCGCATGGGTAATTAAAAAAAAAACCCGGCAATTATTCGATTTTTTCTCGCCTTTAAAACCTTCCCTAGACCTTCACAAGCATTTCAAGACTAAGATAAGATAAATCCGTTCAGCCGTTCTCGAGTTTTAATCAGACTAACGAACAACAATTCATTTTTATTTATATAAATTTTAGGAAAATTTACAGCTAGATTTAGATACAATAATAATACAATACAAAATAAATACATGTAAAATTACATGCATACTGAAGGCCAAAGTTAAGATACATCTATACGTACATGTAAAGATAAGAATTTTTTTTACATCTAGATAGGGTAGCCTGATAGAAAGAGTTTAGATTTAAATAAAATATATTTTAAGAATTTTTTTTGAACGCTTTCTAACCGTGACTAGTAAATATCATACCGCGGATTCCAAACTTCGGACGCGTGTTCTAGATGGCTACGGACGTATGAGCAGGACAAGATTTTTATAGTTTATATGCTACAAAATTCAGAAGACATTCTAATAACAACACCGAGAGACCGAGACGCTTTCTTGAGAATGATATTAATCATCATCATCATCATCCTGCCCTTCTCCCACACTATGTGGGGTCGGCACAACATGTGTTTTTCTTCCATTTCCCTCTATCACCCGTCATCTCAGCACTCACTCCTTTCTTACACATATCTTCTTTCACACAGTCCATCCATCTTTTCTTCGGTCTCCCTCTTCCCACATATCCATCCACTTTCATATCTAACGCTCTTCTTGTAACATGACTTTCGTTCCTTCTCATAACATGCCCAAACCACGCTAACCTATTACCTCTCAACTTATCCGTAACTGGTGCCACTTTCAAATTTAAATTTCAAATTTGAGAATGATATTAATGTGATCATAAAATAATAGCTTCTGGTCAAACATAACGCCCAAATCCATTATTATAAGTACCCTAGAAATTTGTATATTATGCAATTTGTACAAAACTAAAAAGATAAATTGGATGAACTCACTTCTCGCGCCGCTAATAAATAAAATTACATATTACCATAAACATTATAACCTTCTATAATCGCATTATTTATAACCATATAAAAAGACTTAAAAAAAACAATCTCTAGATCATAAAAATCCGTTTTTTGCCGATTGCAAAATGTCTGCAGTGCATTAAAAGCGAAAATCCGAATTTAATCCTGACAGCTTTGAGATCCAGCGTGATTTATTTTTATTGAATCACCTTAAGTGATATTGAAATATTGACGCAATAAAAATATCAGTATGCATTGATCGTTTAATATTATTTGACGTTTGTTGGTATTGGGTTTTGATTGAGATTAAAATGAGCGTGAATCTTTAGTGGAGAAACGCAGCGTAGGACGTCTTCCAACTAGATGGATGTTTATCTTAATTATAAGAATATATTAATTAACCGAAGGAGTGCCTAATTATATCACTGAACAAATATAGCCATTTTCTCTTCTTAAGACCATCATTTTCTCAATATTTTCATAAAGCTTATTAAGAACATTTAGTTTAGAATTTTAGGCATAATTTATTATCTGCGCGTAGTTTCCAAATCCATAGCAAATAAACTTTGAGTTAGTTTCAGAATGCAATCTACTTTTAAAATACATTTTTTTATTAGTTTAAAGCAGTTGTAACAAAGACACCGAAACATGTTTCGCTTTGTCTTTTTTTAACATTGATTGCAATCATTTAATAATGATTGATTGGTTGCAATCGATTATTGATCAATAAAGACATAAATCAATTAATAGCTCTCAATTGATTGATCCGAACATTTATTGCGTGTTTTATTTGCATTTGAAAACTTTGTGTTTCGTTGTCAAAATTAACATTGGCTAGATCTGATCATACTTCATTTATTTTAAACCCTTGACCACAAAAGAGGGGTGTTATAAGTTTGACGTGTCTGTCTGTCTGGGACATCGTAGCTCCCGAACGGATGAAGCGATTACAATTTAGCTTTTGTAAGAAAGGTGTGTTTAGAGACAAGTTACATGAGATCGGTTGTGCCGTTTCAAAGTTATGAGGGTAAAATATAATAATGTAATGTAGACTTGGCCGATTTCGGCCTCAGCGACTGCGATAATTGGCTAATGGTTTTCATAAAACAACTTTTACTGTGGATGTAGCTGTCGTATCCAAAAAAATATTTATAAATATGGGTAAAATATACTCGAGTGGCGTATCAAATGAAAGCGCATCGAGTGCACATTCATAATATCATGGTGTTTTACTTTTAAGGAAACACAGGCATTTGTATGGGCTTTTCTTAAATTTAAATTTAGATTATTTACTTTACATATACCTACAAAGTCAAAGCTATTCTTTTAAATATTATATTTGTATTCTACAAGAAACAAAATCATTTATTACTGTAGCTTTTTAAACTAAAGCAAAGAAGCGACTAGAATTCTAGCTTATTTTTTTTTGGATATTGTACAGTAATTTATTTGTTTGTCTTTTTGAACTTGTTGATGGAGCAGATTCAATCCCAAGCATTTTTGATGCAAAAATCCCTTCTATTTTAAAGTTATACTAAAAAAGAATTCCTAGTGTAGCTAGAAACTAAACTAATCATTCATAATGTATTTGTAAAAAAAGAAAAAAAAACTCTACTAAACAAAAAAGGGAAGATTATAATCATAAGAGTATTTTACCAAGTCTCTATCTAGTCCATTTGACGGTAAATTAAAATGATTAATATAAAATTCAGTTAAAATAGAGTTTATTTCAAAATATAACTATTCTAAACTTCCTTGTAACTTCATCTATCATAGTCAAAAACTCAAAAAGCTATTTCAATTAACCGCTAGTCTTTCGTTACATATTCCCACTAAATATCCCAGACCTTTTGAAACATAACACTTAACTTTACAACATCAAAATGACCCGGCTAACTACCGCCGCACTGGGGCAGTATCATATTTAAAATAAATAAATACGATAAGTGTGAGATTAGGACACATACACCGAGGGTTCCGTGAAATTCAAATATTTAAACTCCATAAGTCCAAAAAAGCCATAAAAGCCGTGTGGGCTAAGTGGGAGGACACTCGACTTTCATTCCGAAGGTCGTGGGTTCAAACCCCGCCACGCACCTCAAGATTTTTCTAATTGAGAAATTTATGTGCGCTTTAAACACGTGCTTTGACGGTGAAGGCAAACATCGTGAGGAAACCGGCATGTTCTGAGAACTTTAAAGAGTTTGAATGACATGTGACATTCACCAACCCGCACTTGGCCAGCGTGGTGAATTAAGGCCTAATCTCTCTCGCAAAGAGAGAAGTCCCTGTGTCCCAGCAGTGGGAACGTTATTAGGGTGATGATGATGAAACTCCATAAGTAATAAAAAGAAACAATAATAAAAATAACTTTGCAATAAGTTCTAAGGCACAGCGGTCTCCAATCCATATACTGACCGCTCGCAACGTTTTTTAAACTTATTGATAAAATAACGTTCGTTGAATGGGAGCCTCATGATATATTTATTTATTATGTGTTGTTAGTATTTGTTGTAATCGCGGGAACAAAATTATATGATCTCTCAAAATTTCACAGTTCTTGAGATTCAGCCTGGTGAAGAACAAACCGACAGACAATGAAGTCTAAGTAATACCTAAGCTCCCGTTTCAACGTTTGGGTACGGAACCCTTAAAACACATTTAATCGACACTATCTTGTATCTTCTTCTAAGCTTCTTCATAAATACTTGTAACTCGGGCTACATCTTAATAAATTTAGATTTCTGTCTAAAGATATAAGTACCTGACGTCAAAAGTAGTTGAGCAACTTGTGCGTCCTATGTTATGTTAATTTTGACACTGAAAATTGCGTGGTGCTTCTGGTTTTCCTGCTTGGCCAGTGTTTGTAGTATGATAATGATACGGCAAAAGTATAGATAGATAGATAATCAAGTAATTCATGATTCAAGTATGTAATCTCATCATCATCATCATTTAAGTTGTGAGACGACGTCTGTTTTTGTTTATTCGTGTCCAATAGGGTGACTGAGGTTGGAAGGTAGGAGGTCCAGTAGATGACTTAAAAAATAATAAATCCGTCATTAAGATTATAAAAAAATCACATGTTTTTTTTTCTTTTTTCTTCCGTTGACGTTCCACTAGGCCATAACATGCTACCCTCATTCTTTCTCCTCGTTTCTATTCATGTTTCGTTCCTGCTAAGAAACCCTATATCTCTCAGATATCAACATAATACAATAATAGTACTTAATCTCCCAAGTTTTGTAATTAAAACAATAGAGGTGTTCTCTAAATAAAAATTTACTACGTAACATTTTTTTATTGGCACATTAAAAACCGAAATAAACAATAATTTAGATAATATAACCGCTAAGTATTATACTTATCTATAATTAAGAGAAAAAGTATGAGATAATTGCCGAATTATTTGCCAATATCATTTAACCTAAGACTAAAGTAGTCTCTAGATAGATAAAAACTAAATAAAATAAAATAAGCAGACGTATACTAAATTGACTGTGAATTAAATGACGAATTTATGCAATGACATTCTGTAATAATACTTGATTCATAAATTAGTTCTCACGCATGTTGTTCACTTCTTTTTGTATCGTGTTCACGTGTTCATAATATTTCGGTTATTTATGAGCGGGCTTGCCGCCGACATATCAGATGTTTAAAGGATATTATTTTTACTGTGAAGTTGTCACCCTTTTTATGACGGCTACGTTTCGTTGTCTTTTATGTTGTGTTGTATTGATTGTGTGAATTTATATTGAGTTCATTTATTTTTAGATTCTACCTACACTTGGTTCCAAAAATAACGTATAAATAAACCTGAATATCTCCCTTATATTAATTATATTGTAATCGCATTACATTCTCAAATATCCTTAATCTACCCGCGATGCTTTTCGCGTAAATTGTTATACACGAGACAGAACAGAGAAAAAAAAACTTTATGATGAGACAGATATCAAGAGTTATTATGTTAAACATATATGCTGCGTTTCAGTCAAAATCCTGATAAAACTATTATTTCATACTAAGTTTCGTGATATAAGAAGGATTACCCATTTTAAGAAATCAAAAAAATATACAATATATTAAAATCAAATCCGTTTAAATTCTCGAAAGAATTTAAAGGACTGCCAAATAGACCTTAAAGTTATAATTAATATGATTTAAATTGAAATCAATTTATTAAAATAACTCAATCGTTTCCTTGCATCCTGCACCGACTCTTGCGCAAACAAACAGTGATGTCCAAACAAAAATATCGATAAATCTGTCGATGCCTCTGTGGTGTATCGAAAACGATTAATTTCGCCATGCTGTCATCGTATCAAAATTAATTTTTCGTTGTGAAGTATTTTACCGACTTTAAAAATATATATATATATAAATACGAGATGTGTATTTAGTGCCATGTGCTCTACGTTATGTGACGCGTATCGTTCAGAAAGTTTACTATCTACTGGCTACACTACAATGAACTGGCCTGCACAAAGCCCGTCTCAATTTCTATAGAGCAAGCATGGGACATGTTACAACGATAAGCTTTAAGAGATAATTTATACAATTTGACATAAATTTGAAGATGAAACAACAAATTTATGAACATTTGCAATTAACTTGTCCTTGACCTCAAACCTTTTAAATTTTAACTAAGTATGCTTTTGGAAGACGAAATGAAGATTATTAAAATATTCAGGTTCTTTATCAATTAAAAGAAATTTTTGTTTACAAACATTGAGAAATGCTTAAATTTTTAATAAGTTATTTAAATAACCTATCATTCTTCCATTTACATATATTTCTAAATATTTTATGAAGGATAAAAACTTTAAACCCAAAATCTTTTTTGATAAGAGTAAGATTAATTTTCATTTAGTTTATCGATAAATAATCCAATCAAATCGAAGCTCCACCCTAGCTGTTATTATTATAATGTTATGAAACTAAATTTACTTGGAATCCAATGTTATTGTAAATGCTACGCTCCACATTTAGTACCTCGCTTATTCTCAAATTAATGTTCTAATTTTCCATAATCATAACTTATGACCATTATTTCAGGACTCTTTAGGACATAGGCGACCTTTATAGATTTCCAGTTGTTCGGTATTTTTTTGATACCCATACCATAGACTAATGAACTCATTAGTCTATGCCCATACTAATAAAAATGTTAGTATTTAAATATCATCGGTTTATCAGAACCCCTTTATAAATTGACGAATTACAAATTTCACTATAGTGGACTTTTTAAAGCACGGTACTTTACAGAAAGCGAAAATGTTCTTGGAACTTCAATAACTGTGAAAAATAATTGTTGTTTGTAGTTTCTTAAAGGGCCGAAGATCAATAAAGTTAATTGCATCAGCATTCAATTTTGATTGTCGCATGTTAATTTCCCACTTTCTCTGCTCAGAACTAAATCCAGAATCACCAATACAATGCAACAAATTTAGCTCCATAGCTTAAACATCTCAATACCATTTTCAGGATCCCAGAAATCTTTACAAACACATAAAGTAGTTTACATCATCTTAGCTCGCATAAAGCAGTCTCACTTAACTTAGAGATAGCTTAGCAGATTGACTCATAACTCACTAATACGACGTATGAATAGGGCTGACCGTGTGTAGATTGTAGCTTTACTTAAGCATTTTGCAATTACTCTTGTTTTGTGTTATAAGAGTCTAGTACCATTTTGGGCAACTAACTGCTTGAAGTGGCTAAAACGTCAAAAGTCGCTGCGCAACATCCATGTTTAAAAATGTATGCGAACTGACCAGCCAACTTACTTCATTAATTTCTTTCGTTTGTTTTTTTTTTAAGTTTTTACTCATTAGGAGGTTGTAGCATTTCATCTTACCGTTTGATTCGCTTCTGACCAGCTCAGGGCCTCACAACATAATACCTCTATATATAAGACTAGCAGCCCGGCCCGGCGTCGCACGGGTAAAAAAAGGTCCCGGTAATTTTTAAAGTTTTTTGTTTAAATTAAGTTATGTCAAAGACAATTTTATTCACAATAAAGTAATCTTAACCAACAACATATTTATTTGAATAAAGTTTAATATTATTATGTTGATACAACTTAAACAAATTATTTCGACCAAATTAGGTACCATGAAAACGGTTTTTGTAAGTTTATCTTAAAAGATAGACATATACTATCGCGGACTGTTTTTTAGATCATCAAAAGAGCTATTATTCTTTAATACATATTTTTTGTGTATCTTGAACCGTTTTCACGGCGCACGCAACGGAAGGCTTCAAAGATGAAATAATTTCTCCCGTTTTTTACACTTTTACCACTATATCTTTGCTCCTATTGGTCGTAGCGTGATGTTATATAGCCTATAACTGGACTATCCAACACAAAAATAATTATTCAATTCGTACCAGTAGTTTCGGAGATTAGCGCGTTCAAACAAACAAACAAACAAACTCTTCAGCTTTATAATACTAAGCATAGATTCCAAGAGCTTCATTTTACGACAAAACTGTGGTGTTATGAATCTTTTTATCGGGGTTTTTTCCCTGACTAATCACACAGTATCATCTAGACCCCAAACTTAACAGAGCTTGTACTATGTGTTTGAGTTGACTGATATACATAAATACTCTTTTATTCTTAAACATGCATTTGATAAATAGAATAGTTTGCCTCTGAAGTTTCTGATAAGTATAAGTATAAGAGTATTCAGTATTTTTTTTTGTTTTACGTGGGTGTGTTATGTATGTATGGCTAATTTAAGTATTACGCTGACCATCGGCGTGTATGGATATATGGACATTCTATCGCTGACCATAGCCAGCGCTGAACTGTAAAAATGTAAGTCCATACAGAGTGCATTAAGATTGCCGGCCGAGCTCTCAGCGCCGAAGGTCAGTAAAATCAGCCTATTATTGATAATTATACATAACATTTTGGGTGTAGGAAAATATGTGAAGGCATTGAAATAAATATATTTTTTTATCAGTAACTGAAGCAACCCTGAAAGCTTAATTCTTAGTAACGCCGAAGTCCCGGAAGTATACCTAAGTTAGTTCTTGAGCCGGGGGCGATAGTAATACAAATAGTCTTTTCTTCTATTACTATTTGCAAGCGAATTTATTCAAAACGTAGGCGGGCTTAAAGTAATGTGGCGGTGTTGGGATCTTCCGCGTTTATGTACGAAGACTGATTCTTGTAATCTTTAGTCAAAAGTCAAGCATTTCCTTAGAAGCACTATAAGTGATTAGGCATGGATAAAATAATTAAAAGTCAGTCGAAGAGAAATCCTTCTACGAATATATTTATAGTTTCCCTTTAAAAACAATGCAGATAAAAAGCGTAGAATAGATACAAACAAACCAATACAGAACATAAAAGAGATACATTCATAAACATACAATTTTAATTATTCCTGAACACTCACGATGTGCCAAGAAAAGCGAAACATCAGTAAAATGATCCAATTCTATCATCTCATAAGTTACACACTAACCCTTCGCGCGTCTGTTAGCCAATAAGTTACTAACCAGCCGGTAGCGAGTCGAAAGGTTAAAATTATCTTGACTACGAGTGTTCGCCTACTTGACTGATCAACACCTCGCAGTGTTATGTGTCTTGGTACTTTAGACAATATTGAAGGTGAAGATGGTATTATCATAATTTTTGTAGTGGGATATTCTTATTACTTATTTGACTGCTTCAGTTGCGTGGTGGCCGAGAGTCCGATTGCGGTGCTAGAGGTAGCGGGGTTGATTACCGCCTAGGGTGAAAGTGTTTTTTTTTTAATTTACTTTATTTTAAAACAGTTTTAATAAACTTATTACTAACACTCAATAAAAATACCTATGAACCATTTACATGTTCAAATCTAAGAATATTTATCGGCAATACGGGAATGGATGTATGAAGTTTTGAAAAAGATGGCATCATGGAAAGGCCAGCATCCCGGCAACAGATGATCATCATTTTAATAAGTCGGCATCACGGGAATGGATGTTTGGTGTTTTGAAAATATGGCATAGTAACGAAGGTCGGCATTGTCGGCACAGTAACTTGATATAAAGCAAAGTGTTACAACAGTTTTAATTATTTCGATCAAGTGCCAAGACAGGTAAGCCACCGTATTTAGCCACGTGCCACTAATATAAACCAAGGCGCCGACGAAATTAAATAAAGATGAATTAATTACGAACGTTAAGCACATTATTAAGAGTTGTACGTTAAGCACATTATGCAGAGTCCAATTACGCTTGCCTGGATATCTACCCTCTTTGATGTTCTTGGTTACATTCGTCCCGAGAAGTTGAAATTATCAAGATATAATATTCAATTATCATAAGCATAGCTTTTTACGTTCCAACTGCTGTGGGACACGGGGACTTCTCACTTGACGAGTGAGATTAGGCCTTAATTCACCGCCCTGGCCAAGTGCGGAGGTGATTGTCACATGTCCTTCAAATTCTTTAAAGTTCTCAAAAGACGCCGCTTTCCGCACGATGTTTGCCCTCGTTAAAGCACATGTTGAAATTATAAAATAATAAAAATAAAAATAAAAAATAAAAAGTGTTAAAAAGTATTAAATTTATTAATTAATACATTTTGTTGCACAGTGAGTATGTTTTGTGGTTTCAATATGTGTTCTTTACCACCATTTTATATTTTTTGATATAAATTACTTCTAGGCTTCCGATGATCATGATCATCAGGAAGAAAAAAAAAATAAAAAAAATTAGAAGTAAATAGAATATTAGTTAAAAGAGTATTATCTATATAAATAAAAATGAATTGTTGTTCGTTAGTCTGATTAAAACTCGAGAACGGCTGAACGGATTTATCTTATCATAGTCTTGAAATGTTCGTGGAGGTCTAGGAAAGGTATAAAAGGCGAGAAAAAAATCGAATAATTGCCGGGAAAAAAATTTGAATAAAAACCCGTGCGAAGCCGGGGCGGGCCACTAGTTTTCTATAAAAATCTATATAAATGAATTGTTGTTCGTTAGTCTGATTAAAACTCGAGAACGGCTGGGCCGATTGAGCTGATTTTGGTTTTAAAATGTTTGTCGTAGTCCAGGGTAAAACGGTCTAAACGGTGAGCAAATAAGGAAAAATTGCTGGGAACTTTTTTTACCCATGCGACGCCGGGCGGGGGCGGGCCGCTAGTAAAAAATAAAACTGGTCTATTCACACATCATCTCTCCCCAAGCAACGTATGTAAGATGACTGATATATATACTACACAATTTAAAACACACACATATAAAATATATGTATGTTCCTGTATTGTGGTGTTGTAATAAAGATAGTTTGTATTTTATTGTATAGAAAAACTGGACGTCGGTCGGATGGAACTTTGGAAACAAGTCACTAAGTTTGTTGAATGAACAGGTTGACTCGTATCTAAGGCCATCATGTCATCTTATCAGCAATCTCTCTTATCAGATGATTCCTCAATTAAATTGTAAACAGAGCCACGAGCTAATTAGTGTATAATTACAATATTGTTTGAACTGTAATATCGACTCCTACGCGGCCTAGAAACACCAGCTTCCTTATTGAAAATAAACAACGGTTCTCACTCCCAACTCGATTGTGACGATCCAATAAAAACAAACGACCACACACACCCTACATTTATTACATAGACTAGAAACTATATTTTATTGAGAGTAAATAATATAATTTATTTATAATACGTATAATTTAACGCATGTCGCGTAAAACTGGGAATATTTAATATATAATAATTATGAAGTTGTAAAATTCGCAGTGGGAGATTGTTATTGAATCAATAAATAGTTTTACTTCAAGAGAATGTTTAATTTTATGATCGTTAGTTTTACCTGCGAAATGGTTATAAAATTTTCATAATGGAGATATTTTAATTATTGAGTGTCATTCAAATAATTGTTGTGATACTTAGAGGTAGTGATTGTTATTGAAACTATTAATATAGGCACTATAAAATAACTGTTTATACCTCTAGTTATGTTGTCATAGAAAACTACAATCTTAGATGGTAGCATTTTATACGTACTTTCTCCCACTAAGCCACAAAGGTCGTATGCCATCTATAAATCTAACAAAGCCAGAATGCTCAATCAAGATTGATTAGCGATAGAAATATGCGCATTATTACAAATATGGAGACAGCTTCCTAAAATAAACAGAAGTTAATTTGACATGCGAAAGTGCTCCCATTTTATGACAATTTACTGAGCGCACGCTTAGAATATCAATTTAGTATTCTGTTGTCAGTTCTAGAATGCATTAGGAGCTTTCATGAGTTTGCAAGTAACTATTTTAATTGAAGCAGAGGGTTGACAAGCAGGCAATAATATTATGTTCATTTCACAGAAGAAAATATATTGTATGCCTGATAATCATGCAATCAACAGCTTTTTATTTAGGTATTTATTTTTCTCATTGTATTTAATTATTTAGTGAAACACAAATTATCGAAGAGGCCTTAAGGTACCGTCATACAGTTTTCTAACAAGTACGGAAACAATGGAATCAAAAATATTTTGTAATTATGTATGGTCAAATAAATGAATTTGGAATTTTATTAATAAATCAAGTAAGCAAGCCGTGGCGTGTGTAGTTATTTTAAAACACATTAAGAATAAAAAAATGTTAATTATTTTCTTGAGTACTACTCAAATACACAGTGCATCTTAGTATAGAACCCCATCAGCATCAAAGTAAACTTCGCATTCTCCCACCGCCTATACCACGTCACATTTTGCATATCTTAACAAATTGCTCGCACTATCAAGTCAATAACTCAGCCCACGGTGCGTTTAGTTTAAATAACAGCTAGTTAACGTCACCTAAACCCCCAATAAATCGAGATACGATCGAGAAAGCTTGTTAGGGGCGCCGTTATGCAAATGTTATAGGAAGTACTCTAAACTGAAACTTAACTCAGTTTAATAGCGCAATGAGTGCTCATCAAGTGATGGCGAAGCCAGATTGTACAATTCATTGCCTTAAACGAATGAGGTTAGATCGAGGTAGGGGATACACATGGAGTGAATAAAATGGAATTAAAAGTAGTAAATAAATTGTACGGTGATAAATTTAATTGGTTTAATGTTTAATTTATATTTACTGTGAGAAAGTCATTTTTATATAATGTATGTTGACAGGGTTTTCCAGTTTTCTATGTTGTAACGAAATTTACGAGGATTAGCAGCTAAAATTTGTACAAAATGTATTCATGTTACTAATATTCCTTGTAAAAGCTTATTTAATATATATTTTTTTAAAGAAAATAGTATGATATTTTACATTTCTCATTTATTTACAAATTTTAGTTAAATTTTAAGAAATTGCACCTACAACTGCTTTTGTCTCAGGCGGAGCTTCGCCTACGGAGCCACAGATGTCGTCAATTTATCTTGTCCTTTATTAAATTGAAATACAATAATATTGATGTATTTATAAGTTTGTTCAAACCTTTTAATTAAGACCTTCTACCTCCCGCTGTTTCAGTACCTTACTGCCCACAGTATGAAGCCAAGACCCTATATTGACATTTTATTTTAAAACACCCTTTGGTGCTTTTTAATAAATTTATCCTCAGTAACGATTATTGAGTTTGCCTATGCATTTAAATTGGTTTAATTATTTTAATGTGGTTATTGGTTTCCGATGGTCATTCTTAAATATTTTCTGATTTAATTTAAATATATTCGTAATTGAGATAATGTGGCGGCAATAGTGTTTTGTAATGTCACATCTTCTGATGGAAGTTAAAATGTAATCCATAGTATCAATCCATAGTATACATATAGAGTCAAAAACTTTTATTTCCTTAGAAGCACGGGGCATACATAGGCAGTTCAAATTAAAGTTAATTAAACTAAAATTATAATTCGTCTATGTAAATTAACAAAGAAAAATATAAAAAGTAGGAAAGTTAAAATTACAACATATAACATACGTCCTTTGCGACATATTGCAAAACCCATTGAACCTACCACAATATGCTTAAACTAAGTAAAATGATATTATAGCCATAATGATAAATTATTGTTTTCTTTTGTTAATATATCCTGCATTTGTATAGGTACGTGTTGGGTACAATAAAAGCCTTTGCGCTGAAATCCATATTTTAAGTATTTAGAAATGCAATAACATATCCCATTTTACTCTCAAAACTAACGCAATCTACAATTTTTATTTTGAAAACGGGTTTTTTTTTCACGTGTAATTGCAACGAAATTATGACATTCCAACGTTTCCATTTCCCTCTAGAAGGAATCGTCTTCAGGAAAGCGGAAGAGCCTCTTCAACCTAAAAAGAAACGTTTTTAAGAAAACATGTCCCATAGTGATTTTACGATACTGAAAACGCTTCGTCTTACTGATTTTAAAACAAAGTGTAATCACAAAGCGCGATTTCAATGTTAATTAAAAAACAAATGCTCACGTCCCTATCTCCATCTAAATGTCTACATTAAAACGATAGTTTGTTCTGTTTGTTCATATTGTGTGAAAACTTGGGAATGCACGGAATGTATGAGATTATTGCCGTTACTATTAACCGTTGTTAATAATCTTTGTAATATCAGATAACTGTTCAGGAAATTGTGGAACGTAGGGATTCAAAACACAAATAAATCCTACAAATATACAATTAATTTGTATATGTTGGTGAGAGGTTTCCTGGTGCAGTTTGGCATAACTCGTGTCTTATAATATTTAAGTTTTATTAAAAGTTCCTGATAAACGTTAGCGTGAAGTTAGCCCGATACTCTGCCTTGTGTCAAACTCAAGATATTTTTTAAAAGTATGATTTGAAATCATACTCAGAACAATGTTTTTAAATTGTTGAAACCCTGTACGATTTCTTTAAATTGGACAATGTTCAATTTATTGTAGGTGACATAATTATAGAGAATATGCACATGACTTTTAAATGGTCTGTTTCTTTATTTTCGTATTTTTTACTGTATGAAAAAAATACCATCATGAAATTACGATAAACTTTAAAAATAATAAAACAAAATAAATATTTCCGGACAATCCACATAACAATATGTTTTCCCTTGGTAAGTACTAAGCGAATACTATTATTTTTTGTGTTACAGGTACTATTTTTTTTTATTTAGCGTAGTTATTTATATTTTGAATGTGTTACATATATTTTTGGTAATGTAATAACTAGAAGAAACGTTCAAAGCAATAAAAAATGTGCATATTCCCTAATCATGAGAATACTTGTAGAAAAGAGAGAGCAGTCAGTGTATTATAAAGTTCTTTATATTTTTAGAACCGTTTATTAGTTTGGACGTAGACATACAAACATGTTGATGCGGGATTGTAAACACGCGTCGCTATCAATCTTCGACTAACTGCAGATTCTTTGAGGAATTACAATGTTATACCGAGACGTATCCATTCGCAAATATGGGGAGGAAACCGGCATGTTCTCCACTAAGAAACATCAGGACCACACCACACCAGCCACCAACTACCAGGATACTGCAGGTGTTGGCTCGCCGAAGCCCAGACGCAAAAATATGCATTTGTAGAATCTTGCCAGGGAGAAGTTGGGTGCGGAATCAGTACTAAATATTTGGTTCCATATAATAATAATAAGCCTTTTATTTCCAATAATCTTATATTACATTAGGTTGATTGTCAATTCTAAATATTATGTCTAAATTAAATTAATTTGTCGTGTCCATCCAGCCATTATAGCCAGGATCCATATAGGTATTTTTACTTAAACTAGTTTTCTATCACGGTTATCTTTCAACATCAGGCATTTTGAACGCTTATCTCAACATCAAAGCGTTGATTGAGTCGTAAAAAAACGAGTTGCAATCAAGGATGTTTTATCGGAAGAGAGGCTGGGTGCCACTGGTGGTGCCAATCTTGCAATTAAGGTTCGAATCCCCGACACACTTCATTTCCCTAAGTGTATGCACATTCTTAAATGTGAAAGATTTATGTCCTCTTGATAATGTTTTTTTTTCTGCGATCTGTAGACGGCCAAATCGTTTGATTTATCTAGGAAATATTTTGAAACTTTAAATAAAATTGATGTTTATGAAAAGATTTATCCCTCGGCTTCGCCCTTGTGATTATACAAGGGAAGAAACTATATATGCAATGTCGTAGCTTTTCTTATATCCCACGAGAACAGTACGATTTTTAGGAATTCGAGGTGGTGTACGCCCTATTCCACACTCTCATATGTAACAATTTAGCAAAAAGATGATATTTAACAATATGATAATAATAAAAGTAGTTGCAATCCATTAATTAAAACCGTTTAGCAAATCAATTATAAGCTGACAGCGCGGAAGTAAGCCCAACACTTAAATACTTTGCGTTGATCGATCACTGCAATTATTATTGTTATGGACTTTATAATTTGTATGCATGAGGTTTGTATGATACTGGCGCCAGTATTTATTTCGCTATTTGCACTTAATTAATTGTGGTTTATGTGTTAAAGGTATAAATAACATAGTTAGTTTTTCCTTTTTTGTATAGTATACCACTAATATGATGTTTATAATGACCTTAGTTATACCTAATTGATTGAGCTAGACTAAAGCACAAGGAATTAAAAATAAATTTGATTTTATTTATATTTGATAGTATAAGATATCTAAATCTAGGGTTCCTTGTACAATATACCTATACATATTTTGCAATAAAAAAATAGAAAATAAGAATACAATATTTTTTTAAAGTGCCAAAAAATGCAGTCAATGCAGTCACTGTACTTGGATAGGTACTGACCGGCTTCAAGGTTGCTTAGCTTTATAAAAATCACGTTTTTTTGTATTGGATCCCCGTTATATATTAATTTGTTATGGGTTTTTAGTAATTGTTGTTAAAGCGGCAACAGAAATAGCCTCAAAATTTCAACTCTATCTATCACTGTTCTTGAGAACCAGCCCAGCGACAGAATTGATGTACAGAGAGACGACGATGTCTCAGTATGGGTCCCGTTTCACTCTTTGGGTAAGGAACCCTAAAATGAGCTGGCTCTCAAACATTTATCAGATTCAGATTTCTTAATTTCTAAGCTATATGCATTTTGAGGGCTGGTTTTGGAGGTTTTGTCTGTTCACGTCCGTAAGTGGTAGCCCTCTGAATCCTTACACGTGACCTCCGGGTGGTGCTAAGAACAGTCTCTGAAGTCTCGTGAAGCGATTTTTTCGTGTTTCGTAATGTGGCCCGGAGAAGCCATCTTCTAGGCCTTCATGCTCCATCTTAGACATTGACATCATGACATCGTCACTTTACATCAGGTGAGATTGTGGACAAATGAAGGCTTATCAATAATAATAAAAAAAAAACATGGCGCGTTGTCCTGCTGAAATTCAGCACCAGCCATGTTTGTATCGCCAAAAAGTGACGTAAATTACGGCAGCAACGCAGATTCTAGTACATTTATGTACTTTGAAGAGTTCAGTACAAATGCATAATGCTTAGGGTGCTCAATAGGTACTTTTGTCCAAGGCTGTAGTAGTCTAATGAAACTCTGCTAGCAGTAAATATAAATCTTAGTTAAATAATGAACTAATGATTCCTTCATGTTTTTACAATACAACCCTACTTTTCAGGTTGAAACTTATATTTCTAAAGTGAAGAAAACATTAAGATGAAATTACTTAGTGTAAACTAAATTTAATATTTAAGGAAAACCCCCGATTCCAATGCCTTAATTTTCTTTAAATAAAAACACCATAATATTTTGTAATGTGGACGCGATGCGCTTTCATTTGATACCCCACACGAGTATATATGCAGATTTTCTTTTTTCTTTCCCCACTTTCACCCCCATAACTTTTAAACGGCACAACCGATTTTCATGAAACATGTCTAAGAACACTCACGCCAAACTCACCTTTCATACAAAACAAACTAAATTGAAATCGCTGCATCCGTGCGGAAGCCATGATGTCCCAGACAGACAGACACCCAGACTGACGGACACGTCAAACTTATAACACCCCTCTTTTTTGGTCGGTGGTTAAAATGCTATTGACCATAATAAGAATGGGAAGTTTGTGAATAGCAAAAAACGCGACGCGGAAATAAAGCGATTGGTAAAATATGCGCCGTACTCCATAATATGTAGTTGATAGAAACATTAAACAGTTGCAAAAGCTGCTAATACCGTTAATATTAACCATCGGTATTTAAACAAACGCATGTAAATAGGCCATAAGCTACTGCCGTAAATAATAAGTAGGTTTACATATTATAATAATAATAACACGTAATTACATCTATTTTAGATGCTGTTGCAATTCCTGTGAGTTGATTTAAAGAGCACACAATGACTGCCTCATTGGCTCGGTGGGCAAAGAGCCGCTTACGGTGCAAGAGATAGGGTTCGATTCCTGCTTGGTGTTGTAAGGTCTGCAAGCACTTTCTTGGTCAGGGTGTTTAATATGTATATCAAAATATATCTATACATGTATGTCTATTATTTTAAGTATATCAGATGTCTAGCACCCGTAACAGAAGCTTAGGATTTACCATGGGGCAAGATGTTGTTGTGTGGTGTATTTTTTAATTTGTTTTTAACCTCCGACCAAAAAAGAGGGGTGTTATAAGTTTGACGTGTCTGTCTGTGTGTCTGTCTGTTACATCATAGCTCCCGAACGATTGGATGGAGCGATTTAAATTTTTTTTGTATGAAAGGTGAGTCTGGCGCGAGTGTTCTTAGACATGTTTCATGAAAATCGGTTATGCCGTTTTAAAGCTATGGGGGTGAGAGTGGGACAGGAAAACCGAAAATCTGCAAATATACTAGTGTGCGTAAAATTGCGACTATAATTTGAGATTTAAACTATCCTACCTATCTCTCAAGTTGGATCGAACTGCACATGGTGTGCGAATTTTATTATAATCGGTAAAGTGGTTTAGGAGTCCATTTAGGACAAACATTGTGACACGAGATATATATATATATATGAAGATGTTGTTTTACATTTAAGAAAATTAAGGCATTGGAATCGGGGGTTTTTCCTTAATTTTAAATTTAGATTTTTGTTATATATTATATGACCAATATGGTTCCATGCCAAAGAAAAAGAAACCCATAGCCCGACAAAATCGCGTTTGTGTAAAAATCAAGGACCGTAATAGGTTCTTTCTGTGTTACTCGTAGAAAGCCCACTTAACGAGAAAGTACTTACTTGATAATAATGAATACAATTACAATTTAATTTAAAATGATTATTCTTAATCTACAATAACATTTCTAACAGTCACATGTATTAAATACAATCAGTATATTATTGAAAGTTCCCCCTTCGTCAGGTTCTACGGCGCCCGTATTCGTAAGAAACCCTTTCTTACGAATACGGGCACATTCTATTCGTATCGGCTGATTTTAGATGATAGTTCATTTTTTCAGTTTTTTATTTTTTTTTATAATCGATAAGCTTTCATTTGACCACAATCGCACCTGATGTAAAGTGATGCTGTGGTCTAAGATGGAGCATCAAGACCTAGAAGGTCCCTCCGCTTCTCCGGACCACATTACGAAACACGAAAAAATCGCTACACGCACTGGCCCAGCCCGGAGGGTGGTGACAAGCCGCGGCCGAAGCCTACCACCAGAGACTGTTCTTAGCACCACCCGGAGGTCACGTGTAAGGATTCAGAGGGTTACCACTTACGGACGTGAACAGACATAACCTCCAAACTCAGTTTCACTAAGGTCACAGATACTGTCTCCGGCATACCCCACAAGCGTATAACGACGTATTAACGAATTCGTTACGCAACAGAACGATTCCCAACGAATTTCACACGTCCATAAAAATTATAAAGCTGTTGCCATCTGATTGACGTACCAACACATTAATATATCAAATTAAGGTTTTACGATACGATAATAAAGATCTTTAGTTTTTACTGCCCCCTAATGATAGCTTATTAGGTTAGGTTATTAGAAATATATTAGTTTAGGGGCGTGGTAAAGGATACATGAGTTATATCAATCACAGATGAAATAATACATTTTGGATTCATTATTGTTGCTAAGTTATAAGATGATTTATGTTTTAATGTGTTTTTGGCGAAGCTAAGCTAAGCGAAATAGCGAGTAGTGATGGGATGAGAAAAAAAAAGCCGGCATTCTTTGACAAAACTTTTAAAAAACATTAATTTATAATCCGTATAATATGATTCTGTATCTATTTTTCACGTGGATTTAAAAAATTAAGTAAGTATAATATACTGTGTTTTTGTTAATTAACTGGGGTAAGCCAGTTAACAACTAGATACTAATAAGCAAAACTTACGAAACAATTATCGAAAATTTGGCTACTACAAATACGTAAAGTTTGAAACTAAGGCTTCTGCCAAGTCTACGCGTTTTCAACGCGAACGACATGCGACGTGGGAGCGTCTTCTACGCGGGACATTTTTGCCTGAAAACAGCCAAAGTGTGCAAAGAGCCATATAAATGTATGGGTAGCGTTCGCCTTGGTCGCTCAAGTTTAGCCGAAGCTTAAACTATTATGATTAATTGTGCTTCTAATGCGAGAATTCATGTTATTATAATTATCATAACGAGAATAATTTATGTCTATTTCACAGTTACCAATTAATGTGATACATTAAGTCTAGTCACGGCAATCCAAGACCCAATACATTGTGTTTGCAAACCTTGTTTGATTGTTAAGTATAGATAGATAATATCTTTATTGCACACCAATGCTTACAGACTAGCTCAAAAATAACAATCAATAGCCACATTTGTTGTACAATCTGCGGCCTTATCGCTTAAAGCTATCTCTTCTAGGCAACCTTTGGACACAGCAAATACACAGCAAATAGAGTGCAATATGGTTATATCCGTATGTTTTACTGTTTTTAACGTTTTTACTATTTGTTATTAACCAAAAATAAATATACAAAGTATTTTAACATCACTATTCTTCTCGGGCCCATTTTGATGAGCGTTTCATATGAGGTTTGGTTCACAAACTTACTAGGTTATCACGTCCCATTATTATTTAGGCCAAACGATGCGTTTTGGAAATTCACTTTTTAATGATTAAGTTTCACTATGAAATTTAATTTCACAATAAGCCCGTGCTTTAACGGTTAATGTACACATCGTGAGGAAACCGGCATGTTCTGAGAACTTTTCAGAGTTTAAAAGACATGTGATATTCACCAACCCGGATTTCGCCAGCGTGGTGAATTAAGGCCTAGTCTCTCTCGACAGGTAACCTTAAAACGATGTTGATGATGAATTTTATTTAAAATGTAACATAATACTGTACAAGAGTTTTCTGAAACATTATGATTATAAAAAAAAACAGTATATCTAAAAGTCTCGTGCATATTCCCTAATATCGCGTTTAAGTTAAATTTTTTGTCAGTTACCTACATTTACAAGAAAGAAGAAGATTGTGAAGAAGCTCTGAGGTGGGCAAAAAGCACTGAAGAGCCGCTAATCACGCCCCCGGCTCTGAATCGGCTCGGGCGTGAGCGCCGTGACGACTCAATCTGAGGATTAGACATAGTCGATTTTATACAGCAGCGCAATAGGCATGACTACATAAAAGATAGGTATTCTGTTTGGTTTACTTAGGTTCTCCATTCGTCTTTTTTTTTATTTGTATGTATGTCATAATAACATCAGATAAATCTATAAAATGTTAATTCTTATAGGGAACATTACTATAATAAGTATTATGTAAGTATTTGGTTCATTTTATGATATGTATATAATTAAAAGTGTTTTATGTTTATTTATAGTTTTCATGTATGTATCATATAGTTAGAATCCTGTAATATTGTATTTAATCTGTATTTAATTTTTTAATACTCGTATCTCCATTTTATTTTGCTACTCCCGTCTTATACGTGCTTTTTGATTTGTGTCCATCCCAAGGTTGCCTGGAAGAGATCGCTATCAGCGATAAGGCCGCCCATTGATTCACATTTTCTGTACATTTTTATCTTTTTGTGTGTGTTATTATTTTGTGTTCAATAAAGAGTATTGTATTACATTCAACAAAGAAAAAAAATTATAAAAGGAAAAGTATCCGTTAGATACATGACAACACCGGACTCGCACTAGAATGAATGAATATTAAGACATTAAATTTACAACCTTCATGTATTACGTTCCAGTCTTACGTGGAAGCTCATTAAACAAATGAATTCATTATACTTTAAAATTTTATTTGACAGCGATGAAATCTAAAAAAATTAGCAAGATATCCTTCGAGATAAATTGAATAATTCAATAAGGAATGCAGCCATTGTAACTATATCTCGCACAACCCCTGCATTCATTTGCAATACAAAATAATTACTAGAATTGCAGAATTGCTATATAACTTTATGATATTGATACTGTTGTAACTTTATACCTTATTCTGTTTAATAATATTATAAGATTCAATTTATTGAAAGTGTAAAACGTTAATAATTGAAGACACGATAAAGAATAAAACGAAACTTTATATTTATAAAGTACTTGATCTTTGTGAAACCTATACTGTATAAAAGTTTTAATTATGACAAAAACCGAATTTTGTCAATAGTCTCTGTTCCTAAGCTATAGTCTGTCAGTCTGTTGAAAACCCACCTCGTAGACCATACACATAGAAAGCCCGCGGCTTCACTCGCTATTTTTCCTTTCTGTATCTTGCTCTGTGTCCCCATATACCAATCGAGAAGAACACTCAAAACCAGCACCTGTGGTATTCCAATATTAGCCGGAAGTCTCGTTTGGACAGGCCGGCGAGCAATCGCTAGGGCTAAGTTGATAAACCCACAAATCCACTTTTCGCTATATTATCTTAAAATATCTAGTTAAGTAAATTTTATTTGTAAATTAATAAGTTTTTTCTTACTGTATAATTTACTATGTCCTTCTTGTTTTTGCCGATCGCAGAAGTTAATGTCTAGATTAGTTTGGATTATTTTATTGATGTCGGTTATAAAATGATTTCTCAGGTTTCTAGAAACACAATGTTTGCCTGCGGGTTTTCTTGTTACCTTATGAGTAAATACGTCGGACAAAATATAAATATTACCTACTCAAACTCAAAATTATTCATGTAAGTGTGGTTTGGTGGTATATAAGTAGGTACTCTTCTCTCTACAAATCTTTATGGAAATAGTTATGGGGGCTGTTTCTTAGATTTATATATTTCTAGAAACTGTATTCTTATCGTTCCTATTAGGTGAGCAAACAGGCTATTTCTTGGTTTCTGATGATTGCATACTTCTTGCATTTTTCTTATCTTACATCTGTTTGCGGCCAAATATGGTTTCTGCCAAACCTTCTGGTACGCGTCAGCAACGCGGGAAGTGACTGCAACGCGAGAGCGTCTGTAACGCGGGGGTGTTTTTTTCCTGAAAACTTTTTAATTTGTGGTTACGTGGGTGTGCTAAGAGCCATATTAAAGCATAGGTCGCCGCACGGCAGACACTCCCGCTTCGCAGTCGCTCGGCCGAGGCCTGACGATATATCTGGTCTTGGGTATACCATAGGGGGAGAACCAACCTAGTGAAGCATGCTCCTATGACGCGCAGCATTCGCACGCTAAATGTTAACAGAGACCGTAGATCGAATAGAAAGCTATGATGTATATATTGTGTTATGTAAAATATTAGTGCGATTGATTTAATGAATTGTGAATTTTTAATTTTTTAATGTGTTTTAGATTTTTTGAAGTGAAACTTCTATAGAATCGTAGTGATTTCAAACCGGATGCAAAAAGATGAAACGGAAATGATGTAAGAGACACAAATACAATGCTTTATTTAAATTTCTTTGCGCGATACTTCGTAGTTGAGACTACGAAGTATCGCGCAAAGAGGTATTGCTGTATTTTATTTATATTATTTTGTAACATACTTTATGTAATACGCTTTATTGAAGTAATATAAATAATCCGAATAATTACAGATATATGTTTGTTTCTCTTAACATTTTAGCAGATGCGTTCATTTACCCTTTTTTTCTATTCGATATATATCATAATTATAGTTCATAAGTAGTAGACTCCAATAGTGCGTCGTAGCTGACACACACACACTTTTTTTTTATTCTTCTTATTATTCTTTCGTCGATTTACTGAAGTTTCACTTCTATCGTGTGTGAATCGCACACACACCTTTTTTTTGTTCATTTTATTTTTATATACTTAGTTTACTTTTATCTAATTTAATTTCACTAATTAATTTCTTCTGTATATGAATAATCTTTTCAATTGAATTAAATTAATAATGTTATATTATAATGTAAATTGAGTTACTCTATTGCATTGGGAAACATCCTGTAACGATAGAGTAACAATTGTTGTTGAATAAATTAATAAATATCTACAACCCTTATAAAGGCAACTTTCCGCACATATAAACAAAGTTAATTGCAACCTGAATATTAGTTAACTATTAGGACACTCGACTTTCAATCCGAAGGTCGTGGGTTCAAACCCCGCCACGCACCTCTGGATTTTTCTTCTTGAGAAATTTATGTGCGCTTTAAACACGTGCTTTAACGGTGAAGGCAAACATCGTGAGGAAACCGTCATGTTCTGAGAACTTTAAAAGAGCTTGAAGGACATGTGACATTCACCAACCCGCACTTGGCCAGCGTGGTGAATTAAGGCCTAATCTCTCTCGTCAAGGGAGAAGTCCCTGTGTCCCAGCAGTGGGAACGTTAATAGGGTGCTGATGATGATGATGATTATCACACTTAATAAATACATAACACTTCGCTGGCATTAAGGACAGAAATGAAAGCAGGTTAATATTATTCAACAATTTTATATATTTTAGACCGTAAACAATCATAAAAAATAGCTAAAACTTTTATCTTTCATCTTTTCTGTCTTAACACAACATAAGCTTAAGAAGAATTTTGAGTGTTTCAATTTAATCCATACTTATATTATAAACTAGTGGCCCGCCCCGGCTTCGCACGGGATTTTATTCAATTTTTTTCCCCGGCAATTATTCGATTTTTTCTCGCCTTTTAAACCTTCCTTAGACCTCCACAAACATTTCAAGACTATGATAAGATAAATCCGTTCAGCCGTTCTCGAGTTTTAATCAGACTAACGAACAACAATTCATTTTTATTTATATAGATGAGAAAAAAAATCCTTCTTCTCCTCTTCTACACTCACACACATACAGATACTCTAGTCAGGCTTAAGAGAATCTAAAAGGCTTCTTTTTATTGTGGGAAAATGTAATTTCGCGGGAAAATATATCATTACGCGGGAAAACCGCGAGGCACTAATCTATACTAATCTATACTAATATATAAAGCTGAAGAGTTTGTTTGTTTGTTTGTTTGTTTGAACGCGCTAATCTCCGAAACTACTGGTTCGAATTGAATGATTATTTTTGTGTTGGATAGTCCAGTTATCGAGGAAGGCTATAGGCTATATAACATCACGCTACGACCAATAGGAGCAAAGATATAGTGGTAAATGTGTAAAAAACGGGAGAAATTGTTCTTCTTTGAAGCCTTCCGTTGCGTGCGACGTGAAAACGGTTCAAGATACACAAAAAATATGTATTAAAGAATAATAGCTCTTTTAATGATCTAAAAAACAGTCCGCGATAGTATATATCTATCTTTTAAGATTAACTCACAAAAACCGTTTTTATGGTACCTAATTTGGTCGAAATAATTTGTTTAAGCTGTATCAACATAATAATATTAATCTTTATTCAAATAAATATGTTGTTGGTTAAGAGTACTTCATCCATTATAACGCGAGTAGCACCGCAGGGCACAGCTAGTATAAATATAAAATTAAATACTATTTTAAATTTTGTAATAAAAATATGAACCAATAATTCTACGAAATACGTTTTGTTTCCTCAGTCCTTATTTATCTAAGTATCCAAAGATTTATATTGTAAATATCTTAGAATCAATATACATTTATTTATAACCTGCTTAGGCATATTCTGACAGTGCATGCTCACGTAATATATGTGATTTTCGCTACTTTAGTGCACACTAATGTCCTATTTTACATTTTATTCATGGACTTCAAACAGAGGTAAAATATGATTCTCGTATGCGCCTGCGCATGTGGTGGGTGATTTTGTATGCAGGCATAACCAATCGCCTAATTTTACTGTATTGTGCCTGCTTGTTTATTTTCATATTGCATTTTTGCATATGTGAAATACGGTTGAGGATTTATGGAGAAGTATTACTGGACTATGCGTGAAACGATTTTTTTCTTCGTAATGTGATTGCGGTCAAATAAAGGCTTATTTATCTTATAAAAATTATATATAAAAAAATAAACTATTAATTACTTTGGTAAACCTACACCTAACCGACACTTAAGACTAAAATTAAAGTGGTGAGTAACTAGTTGCCTTTACCCCGTTATCTTGTTAATCGCAATATTGAAAAAACAAGATTCCTTATTGGACCTGCGTAAATACCGCATAATATCGGATATGAACAAGAAAATTAGCCAATTTGCCTGCAATTACTAATCGCTCGAGGTGTGAAATGGCCGACGTGAAGACTGCCCGTATATAGCCGATATGGCTAAACTGGTTCATAGCTCGCAGGATATAAGGCTTGTTAGAGTAACTTTACAAGTAATTTTTGGTAAATAGTTAAAAAAAAAAAAAAATAGTTAGTTAGTCATTTTATTTTTTTACGAATATAAACCATAAAAATTATATGTAAAACAAAGTTCCAGAATGGAGACCACGGATCGGCAAGCGCAGCGTAGGACGTCCAGCTGCTAGATGGACACACTACTTGGTGAAGGCTGCGGGCTCACGGTGGATGCAGGCCGCTGCCATCCGAAATTACTGGAAATCTTTGAGGGAGCCAGGGAGCCACGCCCAGCAGTGTTCGTCCTACGCTGAAATGATGTGAGTATGTGTATGCTAAATACCGCATTGCAGACGAGAAAACTATTTAAAAAGTACACAAGTTAAGGGCAGCTGACTGTATCTTTCTCACTCGGGCACGCTCGCCGGTCCCCAATTTGCTCTCAAGCCTTTCACCTCAGTCCGTGACGCATTAGCCTCACTCATCATTCTCCTGCCCTTATCCCACATTATGTGGGATCGGCGCAACATGTTTTTTCCTTCCATTTTTCTCTATCACTCGTCATCTCAACACTAACTCCTTTCTTACACATGTCATCCTTTACACAGTCCATCCATCTTTTCTTTGGTAGCCTATAAAAAACTGTACGCGGTTCGCCAATAGTTTTCAGTACAATTATTATGGATGGTTAATCTCTTATCTTATTACGGGTACTAGATATCTGATATCATGACTCTCACAATTATTCTGTCATTGATCTCTAAAAAAATAATATCATAGAAAACCTATTTAATAATTTGAATATAACAAATTTTAGTAGTTTTAATTTGACAATGCCATTATACAGCAGCATCAATATTTTTTTTATTTTATGATGGTTTTTTGTATTATATTGGATTTAATTTTATTATACATAGTTTTAGTTAACAATGGCACAATTGCGCAGCTCAAAGATTGTGTTTTATTTCATATTGAACGTCTTGTCTGTGTCCTTTGCTATCTTTTCTGTGTAAATTAAACACTATGATGAATAAATAAACTATGAAACAAAAACCTTATGTCAATAAAATATAATATTAAGGAAGACAAATCAGGTTATGCAAATAAATAGGTAGTTTTGAACGTAATTCAGTAAAGGAACTAAGTTACGACGACCGCAACATGCGGTGGTATAGAATCGTACACGGATCAGGATTGTAATGTTATGAGAATGGAGAGGTATGGAGACGACATTTCTTTTTAATAACATATTAAGCTTCTAATATAGTATGATAAAAAAAGGCGAGCGTAATGCTAAAGCATTATATGCACCAGCTAAAATTGCATCGAATTACAGGCAACATGCTTATATTGTTTATGCTTATTAACAATGTTAAAGTATATTAGGGGTGCTTTGCTTATCCACAATAGCACTATATACACAAAATAAAGTGATAACTTTAACTTTAACTTTTTTTTTTAACTTTGTAAGCTGATTAAGCCAAAATATAGAAAAAGAAGCCAGATAGATTAGCGGCGTAACGCCGGCGCCGCAAAGTTTAGCCCTCCTCTTATTTCGTTGAAATAATCACTTCAGAATCAATATTTAAAACAAACTTTGATTTCTAATCTTTAATTAACTTAAAAGTAAAACATCCTATTATTATGTAATGTGCACGTGATGCGCTTTCATTTGATACCGATATAATTGCACACATTTCTTATTCTTCCCCCTCAACTATTAAACGGATCAACAAATTTTCATCAAAAATGTCTAAGAACACTCGCGAGTAAGTCACCTTTAATAAAAAAACACTACATCGAAATCGCTTCATCCCCACCACAGACAGACAACCAAAAACCGACAGCATAAACCAAAAACAGACTGACCAAAAACGTAAGGTTTATCACCTTACGTTTTTGGTCGGGGTTTAAAAATATCAGAAATACACGACTCCATAGTTTTTCTCCGCTAAGCTGGACAATTAGGTGACACAATTGCGATGTGGTCTGCGCGGGCGCCGGCTAATTATCGTAATAAGTACCAGACGTAATTACAAGACGAGGTGTCGATACGATACGATTTCGATTAAAAATGCTGCACTGTGGAATGTCACGGAATTATAACCCTAGTTATAACAAGTACCTAGGACCTAGGCTCGTTAGGTTATATGTACTTGATAACTAACATCTGGGAATTGAGCTAGATTAAATTAAATATAGTTAGTTTTAGTGGCTACAAACGCCAGTTGCAAAAGTTTGTTGGGATTACTTAACTATTTAATAAAAACAACCAACAGAATCTACACTTGTGATAAACTAAGTATTAATTACTTAAAATTGAATATGTACCTATTTTATACCGCTTTAAACGGTTTTACTAACTGTTGTTATATAAAATATCCAAAATATAAGCCATAAAATTGTAATAATGTTATGATTATGGTTCTCACAGAACAAGCAATGTTATTGTACGCCCAGTTTGGGCAAACTGCTGTTTCTCAACTCTACTTTAAGACCTTTGTACACAGTTCTAACAATAAATATTTTCTCATTCTTATTCTCACTAAGCTAAAACATGTGTATTAAAATTTCTGCCCTTTTCGGGCGACTTAAACGTCCCTATTTTTATGATCGTGTCAGTAACGAAGTATTTGGTTCAAAAACTTACAGGAAGTTTGAAAAAATTAATTTATTACCATGGAAACCTTTTGGGGTCAAATTAACACAACAGCTAAGCTTTCCAAGGCGCGGTATATTTATTTCCGCGGGCAAATCCATGATAAAGGCTCTCGCCCACCGCGGCGCACGGAGAGTATAATGCGCTTGTATAGCTTTGTTTTATAAGAAAACTAGCTTCTCACACCACGGTTAGCTCATGTTTTATGCTATTTTCGTGGTAACAACGAGTGAATAAAGATGAAATATTTCAGTGTTAGATAGCATTTATGGAGGAAGAATATATGGATTTATCGGGGGTAAAAAGTACAAACATAAATCCATAGCCTTCCTCGATAAATGCTATCTAACACTGAAATATTTTTTCAAACTGGCCCAGCTACCTGACCCGTTACTATTTAAAAAGGAGCGTTAACTTGTCTCTATCAATCATTTGAACAAACGACAATCAGGCAATAATGTATCCGTTTAAAAGTCTGTTTGTTTTTGGCAAAGGGCCATCTCATTTTCGGTGCAAACTCTTTACACTACACGATACGACTAAATAATTTCTTCTATTTTAATAGATCAACTTAGATCGTCTCCTGCTGGACGTAATGCGATGTGGGCATTACGTCCAGCAGGAGACATAAACATTTTGGGGTTTGCCAATACGCGCCATTGATGAGCGAGCTGTATTTGGTGTTCCAAATACTTCTTGCGACTTCTCTATAACTTTATTATCATGGTTTCTATAAAAAAATTCTAATTCATGACTTTTATTTCCATAAAATCCTAAGGATCCTCTAAGGAGGCTACGTCAGTAGAAATACCTATTTTTTTTTATTATTTTGAGTCCCCTGTGTCCCATTGCTGGGGAAAGGGTTCAAAATTTCATTTCGCCAAATATTTAATTAATATAAAAAAAAAATGTGAATTACTTATATCACGGCTACATATTGTACGGCGACTTAAGCTACTCGTAATATATCACTGATAAACACAGCTTAAAAAAACCGAAAAAGCAAAAAACCCTTAAATCGTTTTATCGTTTTTTTAACAGGTTTCTTAACATTCAAGAAGCATTAAATGTTACAACTACGAGGTCATCGGACGCGAAATCTCGGCTTAGTTTTAACAAAACAAGCCAATGCTTAGGAAAAATTGGAGCAGAAACCAACAAAAAACCTTTACCTAATTTTTTATGATTATCGAAGAAATTCAGAGATAATTTTATCATCAATTACTTTAAAAATGTTGGGACAAAAAATTGATCACCACAAATTTATATCGCATTAAATATTGCTAAATATAATGCAAATTTTAACGACCAATAACCTAATACACTTTGTAATAACTAACGTAATGAGATATCGTGTGCATTTTGAAAGCTTGCAATGAAATCGTGTCGTATGCTATAAAATCAAAGCAAAGTGTTCTGAAGAGATTGAATAGAATTGATACGCGTTCATTGGAAAATTGCCGAAGATTCAAATTTAAAATCATTTTTCATTTATTCACACTTGTGTGGTCTATTCTGGACGCGGTGACATATTGTCACTGTTATTTTAAACGTTCTACGCATTGTTAGATGTTTTTGCTGAACTGTGAAAGTTATTTTGCACATTAAAATTAAATGGGAAAATCAGTCATGTTCTCAATTATTTTTACAATAACTTTTCTCGCAAATATGCTCATGTTTTCCGTTTAATGATTAACGTTTTTTGTTTAATAGATATTTCAACTAAAATAAAAGGTGTATGAATAATATTAAGTAATTTTGCGAGGAACAAAAGAAAATTCTCGCGGTAACTTTAAATAGTTTTTATAATGCGTCCATATTTTTGTTAGAATTAGGTAAAACTATATTCGTCGTATGTAAAAAACACCTATAAGCTAAAATAAGAATTATAAGAATTTGTTAAAATGCAACTGACATGATTGTGTGTGTGTTCGTCGTCTATGTTATTTTTTGTGTTACGGGTACTAGACATCTAATGTACATACTTTATATAAAAGGCTTTTATATATGTAGTTATACATATTATTTTATTATACGTCATAAACACCCAAAGCAAGGAGAAAGTGCTCCGGGCCACCGCGCCACTGAGGCAGTCATACGAAAAGTCAAGTAAAGTAAAAAAATATATGTGATTTACAAAGTTTTCTTAATTAATTCGTGAGTTATATATTCGTGTTGGCTAAGGAGCCGTGTTGGCTTAGTGGGAGAACACTCAACTTTCATTCCGAAGGTCGGGGGTTCAAACCAAACCGCGCACTTCTTAATTATCCTTGTTGAGACATTTATGTGCGCTTTAAAACACGTATTTAACGGTGAAGGCAAAACATCGTCAGGAAGCCCGATGTTCTGAGTTCCTGAAGAGTTTGAAGAGCTTGTGACATTCACCAACCCGCACTTGGCCAGTGCGGTGAATTAAGGCCTAATCCTCTCGTCAAGAGAGAAGCCCCTGTGTCCAGCAGTGGGAACGTAAAAAGGGTTGTTTCTGATTCTTTATTAATGACTGGAAATGCCAAGTGTTTTGCTCATTAGTTACATATATGTTTTAATAATTAGTACATATATTTTCTTAGTTGTTGAAGTTATTGGCAAAGAAAACAGGATACTAGATATTAATGTCCGAAAGAAACGTTATTTTTTAAATAATGACGACCGATATAGATTTCATTGCACTTTCCACATGTCGTTGAGGATATTTTTAAAATACTTTACGAGCGATTTCCAGACGTGGATGAGCTAATTTTACTAGTCCATGAACGTAAAGCTAGGCATCTTGGCATGCTGATTATTTCACGGCAAAAATAACCAAAAGCAACATTATACATTTTGAAAAGGGCTGTTAGTATATATATTATATTTTCACAGCTTACTCGAGTAAAACCCGTTCTTATAATCTAAAGTTGCAATTAAGCAATTTTTGTTCCCATAAAAGTAAAAAGTCATACTATTTTGTAATGTGCACTTTCATTTGTGACCCCACTCCAGTATTATTGCAGATTTTCAGTTTTCCTTCCCCACTTTTACGTGTAAGTATATGAGGGAGGCCTATATTCGGCTATGGACTTCCTATTGCTGAAATGATGAAATATATTTTTTAAGGCAAATAAATATAACCATAAGCTTCATGGTGTGTTGATTAGTACAGTAATCATTCAAGTTTTTCACAGCCAGCAGACTGTTTCAGAATAATTCTCGGCATATTGCATAATATATTTATTTTTACATTACTTTTACCTACCTAACTTTAAAATTTTGTTTAATTAAACGATTTCACAATAATACTACACTTACGAAGAAAGACGATTTGGAAACAGCATACGAACTTACCTGGAAACAAAAAAAATAATAATTTAGCAATTTCTTTTGAAGTGTCCGAAGAGTAAAAATGTTTTGGTTTTCCAACACATCTTTATATAGTGTTAAATATAAATACCCTTTGATATAAAATCTTAATAATGTTCTGTTAATCAGTTTTTAATTAATTTACAGACTAACCAAAATAATACCTTGTCATTAGCCTTAAATAGCTTAATCATATGATAAATTAGTAGAATACACCATTGATATCATCAAACAAAACCATTTACACAGAAAACATCCTCTCAAATCTTAAATTGATACTCATCTACTTAAAGTTATTTATAGTATCTATCAGTGGGGTGCATGAACTAAACTATTATAAAAAAGTTGGCAACCCACCAATTTAAACACAAGGTTTTCTTGAAAATAGCGCTGAAGTTTTATCATGTAACATACCTCCAAGCGGATTTATACAGCATGTTGTGACCTAGACCGAGATTTTCATTGAACTTTATAGTCTATGATTCATCATCATCATCTCAGCCATGGGACATAGGCCTCCCTTAAAGATCTCCAGTAATGGCTGCTGGCTTCACCAGGTCGTCCATCCATCTAGTTGGTGGAAGTCCTACGCTGCACTTGCCGATTACTCTCATTATGTTATTTGTTGTATTTTGGTGAACGATAGGAATTTGTTGATGTTTATTTATTTACTTAAAATACTTCATTTGAACAAACACTTTGTATTAAAAGGTAAGCTCTAGGTAAGTATTATTATTATTTATTTATTTTTCTAGCTCATGTGGTCCCACTGCTGGGCAAAGGCCATTATTTATTTTACATGCTTATAATTATAAATTATAAATAAAAACAATATAGATAAATAACATAATAAGAAAGAAAATTGTATGAACGATGAATTGGAAAAATACCGAAAGCACCGAACAAAATTTAACTTAATATAAAATGTAGATGTGTCGAAAGCTAATTGATACTGTCGCTTCAAATAGTGTTCCCTTGTGGAGTGTTTAAAGTCAATTATTTCTCGCGAACGGGTGAACCGATTTTGATTCTGTTCCTTTTGTTTGAAGTAACAGAACAGTCGAAAGTATTCTCAGTTACGTCTCATAAAAACTAGTGAACTATGTATTTGTATTTCATAGACGATATTTCAGACGGAAGTCACCATCCTACGAACATATATAAATATCAATATTGGCAGTTCTCATCTTCAAACGTAACAGGTCAAATACCTGCATTTCACTGAAACAGTCTGAAGTATTATGCATCCCACTCGCTCTTATGGTTTCTACTAGTCTGTCTCTTTCTACGGCCTTGTGTAGCAGATGGATTGGTAAAATACGGAGTGTTGATGGAAATCTTATGTTTACGGATTTTCACATGTTATACATTTTGGGAATGTTAAATATACTAAAGGTTTTGAAATTAAATTGAGGTATACGATATAGAGGTTATAAGCGTTTTACACTTTTAAGAATCCACATATAATATACATTAATATTATAGGTGTGTGTCTGTTTGTTTGTCCGTGTATCTGTAAACTACTGAAACGATTTTAATAGAACTTGGTAAACAGATTCTCTTTGTTCTTTACATAGGCTACTGGTTACCCGGAAATTTTCATTTTGAGGGATAATCCCGTATAACAGGTAAGTAGTATAAAATGTAAAATGCATAAAAAGTCATTGTTTGTATTTTGTCAAATTTATAACCATTATATCTACATATACATACATATACATTGAAGTCCTCTAACGTGTATGTCAGTATTTTCGCAAAAGAACGAATGCTAAACAAAACTTCATTTTATTTTTACATACTTATAGATAGAATGACTAATGAGGATGGTTTTATATTAGTCTGTGATAGTTTCAGGTAGTATCTAAGGGTTAGACTGAATTTGACGGGTTTTTCAACGGCTATAGCTGATGTATAAGGAGTAAATTAGGCTTTTACCGTCGGCACATGTCAAACTTTCGCGGTAAAATCTATAAAATATACTGAGAACCGCTTAAACTTAAATTACTAAATATAATTAATCACCGATAGAGAGTGTTCCTTAGGTTTCCTTTAAAATATATCCCATAAATCATTCACATTACTTCACGTACTAACAACTAAATATTTGAGTTAGAGTAGAGCCTCGCACATGTAACCAAATAAAAAGAACCTTGAAATGTATTCGCAAACATCCAGCCACATAACAATCTCATTTTGCAGCATTCCAAAATCGTAAACGAGATTATTCATTTGATAACGATAAGGCAGGTTCAACGACCTCTTATCAACTGCACCTGAGGAAAATTATGTCAAAATGCTTTTGGAGAAAGTCTGATAACGTTTCTTTTGTATCTGCTACCGAATAGGGCGGTGACACACTGGTTACTTCTATATTTTGATAAGATACAAAATAATTTATTTCCATGCATCGATTTTACAAATCTTAGAAACGTCAAAAATAATATACCTACAAAAAACAAACAAATTAATTACTACGAACATAGGTAAGTCCATAATGATGAGAATATCAATCAATCGTATCTATGTAGCGTCGTTCGCTTTTTTTACAATAGAGTAAAGAAGCGATTAGAAACTCTAGCTCAAACACTTGTTCTGAAACTTTACAATACTTTATTTTGTTACAATACTTGATTGTTAGTCTTTTTTGATTTGGTTGGAGCAGATTCCGTCAGATACAGTTTTGTAGACAAGGTAATCTGATATTTTATAATAAGCTTTTGACTAAGATAAAAAAAGATTGGAGTTAATGCAAACTTATTTCGAGTACTTATAAATATGTACTTAAGTAGGTACACCTGTACTCGACATCTTTTATCTAATATCTTTTGGCCGCGTCTTCGCCAAGCTTCCAAGAAGACGCTGGCCATCAAATTATTAATAAATCTAAATTTAAAATTTAAGAAAAACCCCCGGTTCATATGCCGTAATTTCCTTTTTTTTAAAACAACATAATATTATGTAATGTGGACGCGATGCGTTTTCATTTGATACCCCACACTAGTATATTTGCAGATTTTCGGTTTTGCTTCCCCACTCTCACCCCCATAACTTTTAAACGGCCCAACCGATTTTCATGAAACATGTCTAAGAACACTCGCGCAAAACTCACCTTTCATACAAAAAAAACTAAATTGAAATCGCTCCATCCGTTCGGGAGCTATGGTGACACAGACAGACAGACAGACAGACAGACAGACAGACAGACAGACAGACAGACAGACAGACAGACAGACACGTCAAACTTATAACACCCCTCTTTTTTGGTCGGGGGTTAAAAAATATATATTATTAATCGTTAAATATGTTACATTTCCTACGCCTTGGTGTGTCCCTCCCCTGGCGCCTGCATGACGCAACACTCAGGTGACACTTGACATGACAGGGTAAGCCTGTTGTGACAGCTCTGACATTCTTCCGCTACTTTGCACTTGACATTTAAACTTTAATGTGGCTTATTTTATTATTCGGTCATGCTTAAATTAGGCTCCTCGTAATTTTTTTTTCTCCTGGATAAGCCTTCTTTTGACCACAATCTCACCTGATGTAAAGTGACGATGTGGTCTAAGATGGGGCATGAAGACCAAGAAGGTAGATGGCTACTCCGGACCACATAACGAAACACGAAAAATACGCTTCACTCACTGGCCCAGCCCGGAGGGTGGTGACAAGCCGCGGCCGAAGCCTACCACCAGAGACTGTTCTTAGCACCACCCGGAGGTCACGTGTAAGGATTCAGAAGGTTACCACTTACGGACGTGAACCCTAATAACCTTTAGCGATAGTTTTTAATGTAAGAACCAGCCAGTTTCTACGAGTATATTATCGTACTAGGTACAATGATATTTATAGGGAATAATTATATTTTTTAAGGTTCATGTTTCTTGGTTAATAAGGAATTGTTAGATGTTCTGTCGTATTTAAACTAAAACAAAATTCTTTCGTCATCTCAGCTGTGGGGGTCTACGACTGGACATAAGTTTCTTGAGTTTTCTGTTATTCCGGATAAAAGTGGCATAAATCCATCGTAAGAACGAGGTCAAATGCGGCGAACTACCGTAAATCAATAAAAAAAAACAACATATGATTTGAACAAAAAAATATGACTTTAATAATATCTCCATATTATACACCAGGACAAAACAATACAGAAAGGAACTTAAAGCTAAATACAAAATATGTAATGGGCGGCCTTATTGCTTAAAGCAAATTTCTTCCAGACAAGATTTTGTTTAATTGAGTGCAGTAATAACAAATGAATTGTCAACGTGTGTCCCTTTCTTATATATAAATTTTCCATGTCACAATACCGTACTCCTCCGAAACGGCTTTACCGATTATTATGAAATTTTTTATGCGTATTCAGTAGGTCTGAGAATCGGCTACTATCTATTTACACCAACAGAATATATAACAAACACGTAAAAATAATCCATACATACGTATGTATGTATATGTATCTTAGTATTATTATACTAAGATACATATACTAATGAAAGGTGAGCAAGCAAGTGCTTTACATTCTTAAAAGTCATGAATCTTTTCATAAGACTGTTCTTGCAATATTATTAGCTTAGTGACTTTTTTATTAGACTAACCACAATCTGTACTCTCAATCTAATAGCAGTTACAAGTTCTAAGCAATGCGAGCGGGGTCGGTTGCGTGCGCATCGCTCATCTTCGCCGGATTGAATTACATTATCAACTTAGGGCGCGGTTATGGTCAAACGATAAGCTTTGTTCTTTTAAAACAGAGCTGTTTTAAGGTAGGCAAATATAAATAAATAAATATTTCCGGACAATCCACACAACAACATCTCATCAGCCCCGTGGTAAGCTCTTAGCTTGTTTTACGGGTACTAGACGTCTGATATACTTAATATAATAAACATACATACATAGATATTTTTTATTATACATATTAAACACCCAGACCAAGGAGAAAGTGCTTGCAGAACATACAAACACTTGACCCCTCGGCGGGAATCGAACCCGCTACCTCTTGCGCCGCAAGCGGACTCTCGCCCACCGCGCCACTGAGGCAGTCAAATAAGGCTCATTAGCATTCTGTTCGTTTAAAGGGTTCCGTAGCCAAAGGGTAAACGGGACCAAGATACAAGACACAAATAGAATAGAATATAATAGAATAAATACAAAATCATTAATTTCCTTTGTTTGGTTTTACAAAACTCAGATACGACTCTATTACTGAGATTTCCTTGGTTGGGTCCTTGGTTGGTTGGTGAACTTTCTTGGTTTTTGAGACCTGATAAGGCGCTGATGAGAATTCACATGTAGAAACCGAGTGTGTAAGTATAACGTACTATTCTGTGGGTCTGGGTGTTTTCCATGTATCATATGTATATATTTACAAAAAAAAATATGTATCTACTAGCGGCACGCCCCGGCTTTGCACGGGTAATTATTCAAAGTTTTTTCAAAATTATTCGAATTTTTCTCGCCGTAAAAACCATCCTTAAACTCCAACGAATATTAAAAAAAAAAAATTGGCTTAATTGGTATAGGCGTTGTTGAGTTATGCGCTTAGCAACACATTTTGCGATTAATTTTTAACCCCCGACAAAAAAAGAGGGGTGTCATTGTTTGACGTGTCTATCAGTCTGGGACATCATAGCTCCCGAACGGATGAAGCGATTTCAACTTAGTTTTTTTTGTTTAAAAGGTGAGTCTGGCGTGAGTGCTCTTAGACATGTTTCATGAAAATCGGTTGTGCCGTTTAAAAATTGTGGGGGTTAGAGTGGAGAAGGAAAACCGAAAATCTGAAAAATCTCGAGTGGGGTATCAAATAAAAGCGCATTGCATGAACATTACACATTATTATGGTGTTTTACTTTTAGGGAAATTGAAGGATTCGAATAAATATAAGAAAAACCCCCGTTCTTATATTTTAAATTTAGATTTATTATTTATAAGAAGATTAAGGTAAGAGAAAACATACTATTGATTGCAATGCTCAAATTGGTGTAACCTACAACAAACATAAACTTGGTTCGGGTCAATTGGTGTAACGTTAGTTTTTTGAAGAAAGTTGGTTTTATATTGGTGTATGTGTGGTTATAATTTTTCGTTCAAGCTAAGAATTAGTGTAAGAGCAATGCTGGTTTGCCAAGATACATACAACAACTTAACCTTCTTCGGTCATAGGAATACAACAATTCGACTTAGGTATGTAAATGGATCACATACCTACTCAGTTACAACATAATTTCGACGGAAGTCTGCAAAATTCACAGTTAAAATGTGTAGCGTTACTGTATTTTTTTAAAGCTAGAATTCTATTATTATGCTATACGAAAGAGCAGAAAAAAACTAAAAAAAACTGTATACTCAACTTATTTTACGTGTTTTGGTGGTTAACCCAATTGAACCTGCAACCTGCAACCGACGATATGTACAATATCTATGCTACATGCTAGGGTTTAGTTCCAAAAATAACTTTTTGAATGGGATTAGTTACCTGTTTACGAATTATTAACTACTAACTTAGCGACAAAATATTATCAAGCGACAATTTTTTTATTTCCGCACACGACCATTCAGTAGGGAGCCGACGACGCGACGCGGCAGATTATTTCGTGATCTTAACCCCGCTTATTGTCACAAAACTATAATACTTAGAGATATAATGTTCGGACGTTTTTTGTAGATAATGATAAGTTCTACAAAGTTGTAATACATCACTTTGTTATATATTCAATAGTTTTCGCAGCATTCGCGATTAAAGAAAGATTTTAGGTTTATTTTTTCATAAAAATCGGTTATTGTCACAAAACTATAATAGTTAGAGATATGATGAAACAACGTTTTTTGTAGATAATGATAAGTTCTACAAAGTTGTAATACATCACTTTGTTATATATTCAATAGTTTTCGCAGCATTCGCGATTAAAGAAAGATTTTGGGTTCTTTTTTTTTCACCATGGGTTACATTATCGGAGTTTGGTAAGGAATCATATTATTTATGAAAACTAAATATAGCCTATGTCACTCAGGGATAGTGTAGCTTTCGAATGGTGAAAGAATTTTTTAAATCGGTGCAGTAGTTTCAGAGCCTATTCGAGACAAACAAACAAACAAACAAACAAAAAATCAAACCTTTCCTCTTTATAATATTATTAGTATTAGTATAGATGTAGTATATCAGTCACCTAACACCCATAGTACAAGCTCTGCTTAGTTTGGGGTTAGGTGATGCTGTGTGAGTAGTCCGGAAATATTATATTATTATTCGTACCTAAGTTGTATAAATAAATGAATTACTTCTTATTCTGTCTGTCTGTCTGTATCTCATCAAACTGTGATAGCTAGAGAGTTGACATTTCGAGGCTATGTGTTGCCGCTATTACAACAAATACTAAAAACACATAATAAATAAATATCTAAGGGGGCTTTCATAAAATGAACGTGAGTTCTACCGTTTTACATAAGGTCAATGGTCCAAAAAACATTCTATTTTTGCATTTTTCTCGTAAACGGCGAGTTTTAGTTACGTAATCAATCAAGTGTGGCGATAAGCCACAAACAACTTGGGTTTTAGCTGCGGAAAAGTTTTTAATCATAATAAATAGACTGAATTGATATATAAGCTACTAAATATTAAATAAATTTGAAATAGGTCTAGTAATTCCTGAGATTAACACATTTAAACAAACAAACAAATTTATCAGGTTGATAGTTGTATAAGTAGATTTAACTCTGTCGTTTCTCGACCCAGTTACCCAGGAGACAATAAGGTTATCAGATATTATTCAAAATCCCAGTTCATTCAGAACTACGTATCTTCCACATGTCGTAAATCAAAGATAACCATATTAAACATTAAACTTATTACCAGATACAGGCACTAAATTATTCTAGATATTCTAAATAGTATAGGTTTAGAGAAAGTGAGAGTTTAATTTCGGTTTTATATATATCGGCTAAGACTTGTGACCTGGAACGCAAAGGTCAATATTTAAATTATAGCCCTACAGGATTTCCGTACTGGGTGTTTAATATTGTATAATATGAATTATAAAAATATCTATGTACATGTCTATGTATATTATATTAAGTATATCAGATGTCTTGTACCCGTAACACAAGCTTACCTCGGGCTAATTGTTGTGTGGATTGTAGTGCGTTCGCAGATTAGTAAAAAATCCTGTTTGACTTAGAAAATAAACAAAAGCGGTTTTCGCAAAAAAAAAAACCTTTGAGATAGATCTCTTAGGAAATCTTACGGCCTGTTTCTCTGACCAGAATATACAGAGAGATACAGAGCTATTTCTCTCAGTCACATGATTGTGTGTCGCTTGGGTCTATAAAGTACTATACAGATTTTAATGCAGTTTTTAGTTATAGACATACTCAATATGAATGTCAATATAATTTGCATCCTCGCAAAGCGACCCTAGTCGCTATCGCTGGTAAGTTATGAATATACCAACAATTCACTTATGCTAATCAACTATGTGTCATTACAATAAATTAAGTAACGTTTCATATATATCAATTTTAAGTAAATTATGGGGGTAATATGACATTTCTATTGACATTTTTAAGTTAGATTCTGTTTTTTTAAGTATTATCTTTGACTTATATTATTTTTTAATTTAAAAAACAATTGGTTTTGATTATTTTAAATTATTATCTTTTTAACATTTGCATACCCGCTTGCGGTTTAAATACATTATACTACTTGTACTATTTAATATGATTAATATCATGATATGTACTTTAATAGAAATAGTATTTGGCAAACAAATGATTGATTTGATTTGAAGAATTTTACAAAGTCTTCTTAAGCCGCGGCCGCTCCTGACCACATACATGCCCTTTCGTAACCCTAGCCCAGACAGCCGCCTCACTTCACACTTTCACGATATCCCAGCACGCAATGAACAAACTAGAAATAGTACTTAGAAAATACTAATAAAGACTTCAAACATTTACCCTAGTATTCATAAAAATATATAATTTTTTTTAACAGAATTATACTCGAAGTTAAAACGTTTATTTCCTTAGAAGCACAGGGCATACATGGACGGACATGTCAACATACATTTTTTTGATTAGCCTTTAGTGTGTGTGTTAATAACATTGTCTGGTCAGTTCGCTTTAATTTTTTTTACTGAGTTGAGAAGCGAATGAAGTAACACAGGAGGAGGTAAATATAACGCTTGATAAAAACGTTAATTAAAAACCTAAATTAATACTAGATCTATTTAATAACAATTCCTTTAAAACTTTTCACCCTTGTTTAATATCTATAATAGTCGCAAAATAAGGCATGAAAAGGATTATTGTTTGTTTTAGCCAATTCAGTTTTAAGAAATATAAGTTTTTATGAATAAGAGCGTACACTCGGTTCCAAAACTAACAGGTCAGTCAAAAAACTATATATCTCCGGAACTATTAAAGTTAGATCAATGAAATAATAGACAGAATAAAGATTTTTCAGTTGAGTTTCTAATAAGATATTATTTTAACTGTTTATTAAGGGGGTTTGCGGAGGAATGGGAAGGTATTTTTGCGAATACCTAGGAAACGGGAACATACTATGGCTCTTTGCACATCTACGTACTAACACCTACCTACGACCAAAAAGCGAATGTTTCAGTCAAAAATGCCATACCAATTTACAAAATATTATAACAAATAAATAAATAGACACATAAAATTGTGTCACAAAGGGCTGCTTTATCACGAAAAGTGATCTCTACCAGACAGCTTTAATCAATATAATGTTATTAGTAGATAGCCGTATTGAGGTCCGGTAAAATTAGGCTTTTAACGTTGAGGTGGCGGCGCGGCGGCGCGTGTGTACGGTGGAGCGGTGGCGTGGTGGCCAATAATATTAATGAAAATAATTAGGCCAATAGTAACACTTACTAATACATTGTTTTTTTTAAATAATAGGTTATATACATTTTTCAACTCTGCCTTTCTATCCTTCACTTTGCCTCAACCGCTCCACCGTTTTAAATTATAGGAATACTTTAAGTCCTATAAAAGACATAGGCTTATTTTACCGCGGGAACATACAAAAACAGCTAATTTCATTGAACGGAAACGCTCTCTTCCTGTAATTTGCGTTTGAGAGCTAAGAACACCTTTATATGTAACTTTTTTGGACGGGGGTAGTTAAACAATACACAACCTAAAATTTAACTCTTGTTTTTAAATAATTAAAAAAAATAGTAAAAGTTTACTTATAATATTTATTTTGGTTCTATATGAATCACTGACATTGTCCACCTGCCCACTAGTGTTTTCTCCTGTATCAACATAACACTCACTTCAAAAACTCTTTCTGACCGTTGCACCATGTCTACATCATCACTGAAGATGGATACTGCCTCTCTACAGTCAACAGTCCAGCAGCTTATGGGTGAGCTAATGCAACGCATGGACACCTTTGAGACTGAGCTTCACCAGAACACAAACCCGTCACCATCACTGACATCACTTGCGGCTGAGTTCCACACTTTTAGACATTTCACTGTTTCTACATTCCGTGCACTTCAGGACCAGATCCAGTTAGCATCTCAGTCCATCGACCGGTTGGAGATGCATACACGGCGCAAGATTTTGCTTGTACATGGTGTTCTTGAAGAACGACAGGAAGACACCTCTGCAACCTTGTCCAAACTTATAACTTCTAAATTGAAGCTGGATAGCTTCTCTACAAGTGAAATCTGTCGGTGTCATAGAATGGGTCGCGCTACATCTGTTAGGCCTCGACCAATCCTGATCAAGTTCAGAGATGTGGCTATGCGGGATAAAATATGGTTCTCGAAGTCGCAGCTCAAGGACACAGGCATCACGCTATCTGAATTTCTCACCAAGACCCGACATGAGGTTTTTATGAAGGCTAGAGAACATTTTGGGATGAGCAAATGCTGGACGCGTGAGGGCAATGTGTTTGTAGCCGGCGAAGGCTCTGTTCGCCATCGTGTTAACTGGATGGGCGATTTACACAAGCTCATGGAGATTCAGCAAATGGAGACAGCTACTGCAAAGGCCTCGCCCATGGTAGGTTCAGCTCAGCGAGCGGCGACAAAATCGACGGCTGCGGCGCTGGATATTGCGGCGGCGACAACAATCAAATCCCGGCGAGCGGCGATATCCAAAAAGTAAATTATCTAGGTATTTCCTAAGCTTCTCTCCCATCGCTATTGATATGTTTTAGTCTAGATATTATCTAGGTTTCAAGCTATTTTAGAAGTCAGTTATACTATTTTTTCGCACACCGTCTATTCTATTGTAAACAAAATTAATTGTGGTCTTCTTCTTTTTTTTTTAAGTTTACAGTTTTTTTTCTATTTGACAATGACACATTTGACTTTAGTTTACATGCAGCACTGGCATTTAATCTGGTATGGCCATCTCTTGGCCATATTTAGCTTCAAATATAATCTAGTATAATCATTGTAATAATTATTTATCTTGTGTTATTAATTTTGCTAGTAATACTTGTATAGAATGTTATGTCGTAGCCGTATCTTGTACTTTCTTGGATTTTTTTTTGTTTGTGTTTAATATTTGTAATTCTTAAAAGGCACTACCGGCAGATGGATCTAAAAATTTTGGAGTTTTATTGGTATTTGATTATTATATTATATACTTATATATTATTATAATTAAAACCTTTTGCCATATTTATTTAACTTATTAGTATTTTATTACCCTGTAAATAAAATTATTGTGATAAATTATTTTGATAAATGGTTGACTATAATGAAGATGACAATGAGTCTTTTGTATCTTTCTCTTCTGCTTCGCATTTCTCTGATGATAGCTTCAGTAGCATTCCCTCCCTTTTTGAATCTTTACAATCCCATTTCACTACTTGTCTTAAAAACTTCAACATAGTTCATATCAACGCTCAGAGTATTCCTGCTCATTACCCGGATATGCTTGCATCACTTGACTTAAAGACTATTCACGCTATTCTTGTATCTGAGTCCTTCCTCAAACCCTCCCTTCCGTCTACTTTATATTCTCTTCCCGGGTTCACTCTCCTAAGAAATGACCGAGTTCACTGTGGTGGCGGTGGCGTTGCTATTTACCTTCGTTCACATATTCCTTACACAGTAGTTAGCGCGTCACCGTCACCACCTCCTTCAGATGCGGGAGAGCACCTCTTTCTCGAAGTATCCTTATCACATACCAAAATTTTACTTGGTGTTTATTACTGTCCCTCTCTCCGCATTAATTTCTTTTCCTCCTTTGATAAGCTCCTTGAAGAAACAGTCCCTTCTTATAATCACACTATAATTATGGGTGATTTCAATACTTGCCTCCTCAAGCAAGATTCTCGTACTCGATGCATGGAATCAGTCGTGACGTCTAATAATCTTACTTTACTTCCTCTTAGCTCCACTCATCACTTCCCCAACTGTACACCTTCTTTGCTTGACCTTATACTTGTTTCCTCAATTAATAATGTGTTTAAACATGGTCAGTGCGCAGCGGATGCTTTTTCGTACCATGACTTAATCTTTCTATCTTACAAAGTCCGCCCACCCAAAGCCAAGCCAAAGATTATTATGCAACGCAATTTTAGCGGAATAGATTTAGAGAAGCTTCGTGAGGACGCCCGGGTGATAGATTGGTCTGAAGTTTCAGGTGCTGTGTGTGTTGATGATAAAATCTGTGCATTCAATTCTGCCATCATAGCTCTGTATGATAAACATGCTCCTATGAGAAGCATTAAATTGAAACATGTACCAGCGCCTTGGCTTACGGACCATATTAGGTTAGCTATGCATCGCAAGAATGTGGCTAAGTTCAGAGCTAAGTGTCGCCCTACTCAGGCTAATGTTGACAAGTATGTTGAACAACGTAATAGGTGTAACAAATTGTGTAGGGATGCACAACGTCGTTTTATCCATAAATCCGTTGATAATGCTGACTCTTCGAAGACCTGGAAGTTTTTGCGTACCTTAGGTATTGGCAAGTCTCGTAGCGATGAACTTTCTAACAACATAAATGTAGATGCCCTTAACCAATTCTTTTCCACGTCATCCCAAATAAATGGTGTGTTGAAATCTCGTACTCTGCACCATCTATCTCTTTCTTCATCTCCTGTGGCTTCATCTTTTCTTTTCAGTCAGTTTACCGACTGTGACGTCAGGAGAAGTGTTATGTCAATTTCTTCAAATGCAGTTGGCGAAGACAACATCAGTCGTAATATGTTGCTCCCTATTCTCGACGATGTCATCTATATCCTTGTCCACATCCTTAACTTCTCGGTATCTAGCAGCACTTTTCCTAGTGCTTGGAAAAATGCTCAAATAATCCCTCTTCCTAAAAAACCCAAACCTTCTATTCTGTCTGATTTCCGCCCAATTTCAATCCTCCCTTTCCTCTCCAAGGTATTGGAGCGTCTAGTACATGATCAGCTGAACCTTTTTCTTTCCTCTCATTCACTCTTGAACCCTTATCAGTCCGGCTTTCGTAAAGGACATAGTACCGTTACTGCGCTTACAAAAATTACAGATGACATTCGTCGTGGTATGGATGGTGGACTCGTTACTATGCTATGTCTTCTCGACTTCAGTAACGCATTCAATACTGTCGACTTTGACATTCTCCTTGGCGTTATTCACTCTCTGAATGTATCACGCTCGGTATCTGAATGGTTCCATAGTTACCTGAGCGGTCGCCGGCAACGCATCCGCTTTAATGAGAGTTTCTCATCATGGTGCGACGTTACTGCTGGGGTACCGCAGGGTGGCGTTCTCTCTCCACTTCTCTTTGCAATCTTCATTAACTCAATTTCTCTTCATCTTTCCTGTTCCTATCACCTTTATGCGGACGATCTACAGATTTACACGCAGGCACCGGTACATGAGCTGGAATCTGCTATTACTAGGATAAACGTAGACCTTAAGCACATAATAGAGTGGAGTAATTCATATGGTTTGACTGTGAATCCCAAGAAAACGCAGATTATCATACTTGGTAGCTCTAGGATGATTTCTCGGGTAGACAAGGCTACGTTACCACCAGTTACTTTTAACGGGGTTCCGATACCGTTTAGCAAACAGGTTCGGAATCTTGGTTTAATTTTGGACGAAGAAATGTCTTGGAGACCGCAAATGTCTGAACTTAGTAGAAAGATGTTTGCATCTGCTGCATCCTTGAGACGTTTACGCAATTTCCTTCCGACGTCCACGAAAATCACGCTTGCACAGTCACTCTTGCTCCCGATCCTTGACTATGCAGATGTGTGCTATCCGGATCTCACTGAAAACCAGCTTAACAAACTTGAGCGGCTCCAAAACTTCTGCATTAGGTTTATTTTTGGCCTACGCAAATTCGACCATGTTTCAGAGTATCGCAGTAAGCTCAAGTGGTTGCCCGTTCGCCTTCGCAGGAATACTCACACCCTAAGTCTTCTATTCAACGTATTATACTATCAACCCTCTCCACAATATCTCAAACTTCAATTTCAGTTTCTTTCTGACTCTCATGTTCTATCTCTTCGGTCATCTAATACTCTTCTCCTTAAAATTCCTTCTCACACAACTACATTCTTTGAAAATTCGTTTACTATCCATGCCATTAAACTTTGGAATGCTCTTCCATTAGAAATGCGTCAAGCTAAATCTCTTCCTGTTTTTAAAAATAAGATTTTTGCTCATTATTTGTCTTCCATAACACACTAATTTTCCTTATTCTACTTTACATATATATCTCGCTTTATTTATTTATTTTACTTAAATGTTTTTTTATTATTTCGTATAATATTTAGGTTTATTAGGTATATGAGTACTTTATGTATTTTTTTTTTTAATATATTTATTATATTGGTTTTACGCCACTGTCTTTTCGTCCCTTTTATTTCCTGTCCATCCCAAGGTTGCCTGGAAGAGATCGCTCATAGCGATAAGGCCGCCCTTTGTACCCTGTTTTTAATAAGTTAAGGTTTTTGTAAATTTTATTATTAATTTGTGTGGTGTACAATAAAGCGTTTTCTATTCTATTCTATTCTATTCTAAATTTAAACAGCCCATAAATTTGTTCATCTTGAATGGCTGCTAAAACACAATGAAATATTACTCGAACTATTGCAATTATCCAATCCTACCAAGTATAGACTATATCGCTACAGCTGAACTACATTGCTGGTTTTCTTAGGAATAGAAGCGTAGTTTTTGTGATGGTAACGCAATGGGTTATGTTTCAGGAAGTGTTTAGAGTTAGTGTAGTGTATAGTAATTTGTTATTGGTAATTAAAATAGCGTGGAGCAGAGTTGGTGGCTAGTTTGTATATTTATTTATAGGGAAGACAATTTTTCAAATCAAACTACATTTGGTTCATAACACAATAAATCTACACAACTTCGTCTTGTTAAATCAATACATTATTTCCCTGCCTTTTTATACGCCATTATAGTTTGTACATCCATAGTAACTAGAAAAAAAATAGAAATAAGAAAACCCAGATTTTGTCAATGTGCTAAGAAAAATAATGCATTTAGAGCGGTCATCCATTCAAGTACCGTTGTATGGGAAGTGCCTCTTACTTGCGACATTTTTGGCTTAGATAACATCGAAAATGGTTCATCTGTTCTAAAGATGATGCTCTAAGATGCTTAAAGCTATACATATTACACACAGAGAAATAACTAAGTCAGGTTTAACTTTGCCTAGAAAAGATCGCTATCAGCGATAAGGCGTCTGATTCACTTCTATTGATTCACAGTTTTTATCTTTTTTATGTTGTGTTCAATATAGAGTGTTGCATTGTATTGTATCTATAGACATTGTAAGCTCTGTAATTACGATAACTTCCAGTTGTCAAAATAAGTACCTAACCTGAACATGCGCAAACGCAACCAGACCCGCTAGAAAACGGAGAGATTTAATTTAAAGTTGTTCTAATAAATCTGTTGTCAGGCCTAGTTTAGTCCGCCATTAGCATTGCGGCGTTTAAATAGAAATTTACAATTAGGGGACATTTTGTTTTATGACTTCTTAATTAGAGAGACGTGTATGATTTCCATTTAGGGGTGGGCTTTACTTCCACTTTAGAATTGAGTGTCGCAGATAAAATAATGTTATTTCAAATTTGACATGTGATATTTACTAATTGAGCCTATATAAAACGAATGCAAACAGGTCAAAATGGCGTTCAACTGTAAAACATCTTTTTCACTTTATATTTTTATTTAACTCGACACTGGCAAATTGTCGCTTCAAGTAAGTCCAATTACAAGAAACTGAACTGAGCCGATAGCATTCCTTGAGGGTTGAGTGAGATATACAACAGTGAAATTAATTTAACATAGAATAGGAACAGTACGTTGCTAGCTGGTAACCCCTTCTCCATACAAACCACCATTGCATGTGGTCTAATAGTGAGGGACGCATACCTCATAAACCTTTAATTTATTTATTGTATAGATAAATCTAATTGGATTTTTAAACCTACACGTTAAGAATTCACATCAATTAAACCTGTTATCGCCACAAAATGTGCCACTGCAGAAAATATTACGAACATACTTGGTCCGAAGCTGTCATCCTCACGTCCCATCGCGTGAAGCCTAACGACCAACAATCACTATAATTCTGAAGAAACATCCAAACCACACACATAACGAACCTTTCCCGCAACCCGATGACTTAACAACAATAAAACAACGAATAACAAACACACAGTAACGGCAAACGCGAAACCGGCAATTTTCCCTCTCAAAATTTTGATAACTTCATTCCATCACTAATGATATGTTCCAACCAAATTAGGCCCACCAATGGCGTTCGAGCTCTCCACTTTTGAATTGCGAACGCCGACGTCAGAAGTAAACAGACCTTCGCGTCAAGCAGACGTGTGGTTACGAGCAATTTGGGCGGTAATTTGGCAATGTTGAATTTTTTAATAATCGCTGAGAGCGCTGAACCTGCTTTTGAAAGCACTAAATGAATATTTTAGTAGGCTCATGAATAAAGGTAGCAAGGGTAGTGAAAATGAAATGGCTTTCGCTTTTCGTTTGGTTTTCATAAGCTTTAGGTCCGGGGTGTTTGGATAATGTTATCTCTGTTTGGGCAAGTCTGTTTTATGTAGGGTCCCTGGGTAGTTAGAGCCCTGAATACGGGGGCGATGACCTGCCTTTTCAGATAGGCTGGAATTTAAAGCCTGGGCCCAACTTTGTTATTTCAGTGCTTCAGGACCGTAGTAAAATTGTATCATTTAATTGGAATCAGGATGTGGGTCATAAATCTGGCGTACTTTGTTCTCTTATCGCAACCGGCTATTTAAATCTCAATTGTATAATGAGTAATGACTTTTTTAAAACAATATCGTCTAATATTATTATTCAATAGTAGTAGTGAGTTATAAATAAATATTTCTGGGCAATCCAGTATAATATTAGGTCCTTACATATGAAATTGGCGTTTTGTATGGGAGGAACAAAAAGTCGAATATTTTTTAATATAATATATTTAATTAATCAAAGTATGAACCATTATTTTCTATGCACTTTTGCCATCTTATAGGTAGTTCATTGATCCCTTTACTAAAAAAACCAGTCGGACGGGAATCAATAAAATCTTTGAAGGCGATTTGGACTGCCCCATCGGAGTTGAATTTTTTCCCTTGCAAGAAGTTATCCAAATTTCGAAAAAAATGGTAATCTGTTGGAGCAAGGTCCGGGGAGTACGGAGGATGTCTTAGACTTTCCAATTGAAGCTCTTCTAATTTAGTAGCCGTCTGTTGCGCAGTGTGTGGTCTAGCGTTGTCGTGAAGCAGCAGTGGCGTGGAGCGATTGACCAGCCTAGGTTGTTTAGCCGCTAGCTTTTCCATCATGGTTTGCAATTGCTGACAATAGACATCAGCCGTAATAGTCTGGCCAGATTTGAGAAAACTGTAATGAACAATACCGGCACTAGTCCACCAAACGCTTACAAGTAACTTTTTTGGGGTTAATTTTCGCTTGGGGCAGGATTTGGCTGGCTGGCCAGGATCCAACCATTGCGCTGAGCGCTTCCGATTATCGTAAAGAACCCATTTTTCATCACAGGTAATGATTCGGTTTAAAATACCTTCATTATTGTGCCGGTTTAGTAATGTAACGCAGCAGTCGACGCGCGTTTGCCGGTTTGCTTCAGTCAATTCGTGAGGTACCCACCTTTCAAGCTTTTTAATCTTCCCAATTTGCTTCAAGTGAATTAAAACAGTTTTACCACTAACACCGCAGCCTGCAGCTAACTCGGACGTGGTTTGCGATGGATCCGCTTCCACAATAGCCTTCAACTCTTCATTATCAACTTGAGTTTTAGGCCGTCCACGGGGCTTGTTCTGCAAGTCGAAATTTCCAGAACGAAAACGTTGGAACCAAAAACGAACTGTGTTTTCTTTTGCAACACGACCGCCATACACATCATTCACCCTTCGAGTTGTTTCCGCAGCACTAGTGCCACGGCGGAACTCGTACTCGTAAATAATGCGATATTTTAAGTTTTCCATTTTGTAAAATGAGTGACGCAAACAGAAAAAAGCAGAAGAAAAAAAACAAATGAATGACGATCATCGAAGCACAAATACATGAGTCTATAGCTGTACAAATTTGAATTTGGAATTCCTTACCAAAGAGGAGAAATTTGTGATTAAAGTGGCCAGTACGAAAAACGCCAATTTCATATGTAAGGACCTAATATTATGGCCCAAGGTTTAAAGCTTGCGTTATAGGACTAGTTAATAAAATCTACCAACTAACAAACAATCGCAAAAAATTTCAAAAAATAATTTGCTTATGTTTCAACGGAGCGCCTTTCATATCTCATCATCATCATAAGCACCCTCTTTACGTTCCCAATGCTGGACTTAACTCTCGACGAGATGAGGCCGTAAATCACCACTCTGGCCAACTGCGGGTTGGTGAATGTCACATGCCCTTTAAATTCTTCAAAGGTCTCAGAACAAGACGGTTTTTCACGATAAAAAGTGAAAAGAGTGCGTGGCGAGGTTTGAACCCACGACCTTCGGAATGAAAGTCGAGTGTTCTCTCACTCAGCCAACACCGTTTTTATATCTAATAATGTAACAAAATTGACAAATGATAAATGCCCTTAGAGATATATCTAAATATTTTTATTAACATGTCGTTTTCTGTCAAAATAAATCGAAATCCTCAACTGTGCCATCAAAAAGAGCTTTTAATATCTTAATATTGTATTGAAGTGATTCATCATCTTTGACAATTGACCAACCCACGTCAAAACGAAGACACCCTTTATGTGAAGTAACTACTGGGTGGTATCTGGTATTATACAGGTTTAGAACCCATAACAATATAATTCACCCTAAATACTTCTAATGTACTAATAAATATAAATATTTTCATTTATTGTGATTTAAAAGCGTATTAATGTGGAGACGACTGTTTTAGTGTGGATATGGCCGTAGATTAATTATGTAGCTGATTCAAATTAATTGCGATATTTCTGAAACAACGTTCTGAAACAAAACACTGCTAGGCGAGATGTCAGTGCAGATCTCAGTTCCCCCACTTACCTTCTAGGTCTTCATGCTCCATCTTAGACCAGATCGTCACTTTACATCAGGTGAGATTGTAGTCAAATGAAGGCTTATCGACAATAAAAAAAATAAAAATAAACTTCGATTTTACTTCGAAACTAAATAGAATTAGCGTTCTGAAATCTTTATTTCGCCAACTTTTTATGCTATTAAAAAACTCATTTTTACTGTCATAACTTCACAGAAAACATATAACGTTCGTCACAACAGCATTTCAATATAAATATGAGATGGAATCATATTACGCTTAGGGGATCCGTAGAGTTTATAGACATTTTGCAATAAAAAAATTATAAGTCGCCTACCTGTATAAAATCACCTTTTGAGTATTTGTTGTAATAGAGTCCAGATGCTACTAGAGACTAGAGATGTATTTCATCACTTCTCAAAACTTCAACTCTCTATCTATCACGGTTCCAAATATAACCTGGTGACAGACGGACTGTCAGACAAAAGACGACGAAGTCAGTAATAGGGTCATGTTTTACTCTTTGGGTACGGAACTCTAAAAAACAGTAAAATATAAATATTAACTTTTTTAAACATCATTATTGAAATAATTTTTTTTTATTATTATTGTTAAGCCTTCATTTGACCGCAATCTCACCTGATGTAAAGTGACGATGTGGCCTAAGATGGAGCATGAAGGCCTAGAATGGCTTCTCCGGACCACATTACGAAACACGAAAAAATCGCTTCACGCACTGGCCCAGCCCGGAGGGTGATGACAAGCCGCGGCCGAAGCCTCCCACCGGAGACTGTTCTTAGCACCACCCGGAGGTCACGTGTAAGGATTCAGAGGGTTACCACTTACGGACGTGAACAGACAAAACCTCCAAAAAAATAAATTACTATCGTAAGTTTCGGAGATTATTTTGGTTTTTATTAAACATGTACATATGTATTTGGTTCTAATTACATTGTTAATCGCATCGAGAAAGTTAAAGTTGTTGATAAATCATTGTCCCAGTTTATTCCCAGCAATTTATATTCCACATTCAGGAAATACTACTGTTTGATTAAAAAGCTCAGCTCTGTGTCATGTTAGTTGCTTTATCGATAAATTGAATTGATTGAATATAAAATCTAGAATCTGGTCGATCGACTCGACGTAAGATCTTGTTAGAGCTGTTAGAAACTTATCCGCACTTAATCAGAGTTTGTTCTGCCCCTGTTAAAGTCTAGTTTTAATGGATACATAGAAATCAGCTGTTATGTGTATATTTAATGATAAAATGGCTATTTTGGCACTTAATTGATGAACGTTATAATAGGTATAATGAAAAAAATGATGTAAACTTGAAGCCTGAAGCGAAATGCCGATATTTTGGTTCTTAATGACACTAGGAATTATTTTAAGCGCATTACATAACTTAAAATAATGTGGGATGTGGAAAACATAATATTATGTATTTTATGAATGCTGACTACATAAAATATAGTTATTCTGGTTAAACAGTCAAAATAGGTTTCCACTGGAAACTTTCCAGTATTATATGTACTCGTATGTCCAATAATACTGGAAACCTATTTTTTTTTTCAATTTACTAACACTATTATTTACACTATAGTATAGTGTATACATATTTCTTTTACTACTGAAAAAAACATTTGGATGGTAATTTATAAAACATCAATTAGGTACCAATAAAAGACGTTTTGAGCTTGCTTCACTGCTAGATATCGCTGACGTTTACATATGTTATTTTTATTTATGTCTCTCAACCTTACCATCATCCACAATATTAATACGAACATTATACAAACATAAATGGCAAAGACTATCCGATGGGCGTATCTACACAACTCCCCCATTCCCATTAACATAATAAATTAAAATCAGTTTAGGCCGGTTACGGCCGGTTTATACTAGTTCTAACCGGCACCGTTAGGGCGGAGACACACAAATAACTGCTAATCGATATTGGGATCGTGGCACACCGGGTTGGGGTGTCCCAGGAATGAGGAATTTGTATTAATTAGTTGTTTTCTAATGCCGGATTCTGTACTCTGTACTTAAACAAGCAGTTAAGGATAATTATAAATTAGTTATTGAGGCATTAGCGACGAGATTTTTATGAAAGCGAAAAAAATCGGTGTTTATATGTTTTTGAGTCATGAGCATGAGTATTCCTCACAAAAACAATGGAGGATGATTTGTCTACTACTACTAGCTGACTCCAGAAAACGTTGTTTGGCAAAATGCAAAATAGATAGTAGCCGATTCTCAGACCTACTGAATACGCATTGGTATAAATCGGTAAAGTCATTTCGGAGTTTAGCTAACATTGTGACTATTATTATTGATATTTTATATATTAGATATTAGCATGTTCGCTAATGATACATAATATTATGTCCTAACATGTATTGGTATTTTGGTAATTTATTCGTCGTAGGTAACATACTGTACACTTGACTTTCTTTTAATCTCTCTAACAACAACAAAACAACAACAATAGTCTCTGGTGGTAGGCTTCGGCCGCGGCTTGTCACCACCCTCCGGGCTGGGCCAGAGCGTGAAGCGATTTTTTCGTGTTTCGTAATGTGGCCCGGAGAAGCCATCTACCTTCTAGGTCTTCATGCTCCATCTTAGACCACATCGTCACTGTACATCAGGTGAGATTGTGGTCAAATGAAGGCTTATCTAACATAGAAAAAATAATTATAATAATAATCTATATAATTAAATAATTTAAAATAAGCACTCTGCAAGTCACAGACAAGCCGTTAGTTAATTGTAATAGTATGAAATAATGTTTTAGGTAAAAGTATTCATTTATTTATTAAGATAATAGATATTTAAGAGTAAAAATACCTCTATGCTACGTCCCATTTAACAACTGCCTTTTTTATTAGGAGCTATGATGATCTGCTGCACCGAAATCATAATTATTTCCTCTATAACTATTAACTAAAGTAAAGTTTCTTTTTTTAATATGGCGATTGCTCAGTACTTCTTTATGCCGAATATTCCGAAAAAGTCTAAAACCAAACTAGGCCAGAATTGGTAAAGTTATCTTTCACGGATAAACCAACAGTGAACTAAACAAACACCCTGTAACTCAAACAAACTGAGCAAGTTTATTGTTCTGCGCGTGCGCATACTGCAGAGAGGTTCGTTCTATACCGCTCCGATTTACATTTAGCATGCTTAGCATTTAGCATGTTGTTGCGATTTATAGACATTTGATATTGACAGAATGATTTAATCTTTTGATGAAAGATTTAGAAGTATTAAATTGATTTTCCTACGTAAAGAACTATTTACTTTTATATTATCTGTAACCGGTACTCAAGATATATGTAAAAATATCCAAATCGATGAATTGTTCGCGTAGTTAAAAGTTATAAACAGATAAAGAGACAGTTACAATCCTAACCTGAAAACTTTGTTATAAATAAATAATCTTGAATCTTCAGTGCATTAAAATCAATTTCAGACGTGATCTATTTGCTTTAGGAATTAAATATATAGTATCTACTTATATAGAGGTAACAAAATAAATTATAGCTACTTATATCCGTGGCCTAGCCCGTATTTAAATACCACGCAAATTTATATTTTAATGGGATAAAATATAGTTTGTGTTTATAAGCATTAGCATAATTACTCATATATATATTCCTTTACCTTAAATTCACCACGCTGGCCAATTGCAGGTTGCTAACTGTCCTATTCCCTACTTTCACTATGAGTATACCAATAAAAAGTCCACAAATAAAAAGCAAGATTTCAAGAAGTTTCTACAAAAATAAGCTGTACCTACTCAATTTCGCATTTCTAATATTATTTGCTACATAGTAAAACGTGACATAACTTGACATGGAGCGCTCAGGAACGAGCCAGAGGACTGAAGCAGGTGATTTAACTCATGTCATCAGCAGACAATAATAATTACTATTCCACGATACAATATTTCAAACAAATCATATTAGTCTAACAGAAAACTTAAGAGAATTTCGTATATATGAATTTGTTTTACGTTTCATAGGTATTGCGAAAGGAGGTACGTACTTTATGTAAGTTAGAATTATTTAGGCATAACAAAGCAAAAAGCTTAGTAAAACTTTTTTCTATTTTAATCTCTTTCATTTTGTTACTTTCTAAGTGAACGATGTAAGTGATGTTACGCATTCTAGTAGCACTTTAACTAAAATATTATTCTGAAAATGGATCGATTCGAACTAATGCACGGTATACTACTAAACCTGCTTGTTTGATTCAGCTTTCAGTCATCGCAAATGAGTTGGAATATGAATAACAAAAGACTTTGTTATTTCAGGCTCCGATTCTTAACTGAAGATAAAATTATTCGTATTTGACGACAAGTTTCTTGAAAGGGCAATGATTTATCATATCAATGACTTATAATTTATCAAGATCAGTTTAGCCGTTGAGAAGAAACAAAAGGAAATATAAATAGATATACACTTGTATGCAATCACTTAACCCTACTTCTTAATAATCGGCAAATAATATACCTAAAGTATTCTAAATCAAAAAACGACACAAATTTATAGAGGTCTAATCTTATATAAAGTTATGGCTCTTAATAAATCTTTTAAAAACACATAATCTTAAATGTTGTTTTTGTTTTAAAATCAATTAGCACAGGTCATAAAATGCTTCTGCATAAGATAAGTAAATTTAAGATAACGAAATTTGCATTCAATTAATTTAATGTACTAAAATATATTTTTATACTATACTAAAAAATTTAATAGGGATAATATGGACCAGTTAGTATTTTCCTAATTTAAATCATATTTTAATGAAATACCATGTAATTATTAAGTTTATTATTATTTTCAAATCAACATTATAAACATTGAAATTCTCATTTAAGCATAAGTACCCCTATTTACTATCCCACTGCTAGGTCGCAGGGAATTCTCCCTTGATTGAGATTAGTCATTAATTCACCACGATGGCCATGTGCGGGTTGGTGAATGTCACATGTCTTGTTTGTTGTTTGTCTTGTTGTTTCAAACTCGCCTGAGTTCTGAGTTCTGTGGACATTGCCGGTTTCCTCACGTTGTTTTTCCTTAAGCGTTAAAGCACGTGTTTATTTTAAAGCGCACATATATATTCCAAGAAGAAAAATACAGAGGCACGCGGGGTTGTAACCGCGGACTACCATCGGATAGAAAGTAAAGTGTTCACTTAGCCAATACGGCTTCTTTAAAACTAAAACGACATAAAATAAACAATCAAACCGTTATCTTTGAAAAAAGGCATTGCTTTTTACCACGGGGAAAATACGGTTTTTCGTTTTTTGTTGAAAGTGGGTTAAAAGGTCTTGCAAACCCCACTTTATTTAGGTTTTTATGACTTCTGGGATTTCTGGGATTTCTATGTCCGATAAGTTTGTTTGCTGTTTGGATATGGTGGCTGGGAAGGTGTTAAGTCTATTTGGGGAACTTTATGAGTGTGTGAATAAATAAAGAAGTGTGGGTTAAGAGTATTATTGCGCTAGAAGCGAAGGTATGTGCATAATATTCTGTTTGGGCGAAAGCTTCTAGATAATCATCATAGTGAGTATAAAACTCATTGCATAAAATAAGAAAATCAAATGTTTAGTATGGAAATTTTACTACGAGAAAAAAATATCATTTGAAAATGACAAATTTTGAGAGTCACAAATAATACGAATAGAAAAAAAAGCGACGCGGAAATAATATAGCTATTGGCAAAATAAATGCGCCGTACGCTGTCTAATATTATTAAAGAATCAATTACCTATTATTTAGGTATAGTATGAAGTTCTAACATTTAAAAAATATGTCAATATGTGCATTTTGTAAAAATATCAAAATAATTATGTAATTATAATAACCAGTAGGTTCCGTAAAACAAGCCATGCGCTTTCCATGGGTTATATAAATATGAATTGTCGAACAATGTTAAATATTATCTTACACTTTTAGTATTTATTAGTCATATACAATATTTGATAACAATGATCAAAAATTATCAGACAAATAAAAACGTATTCAAATCGGCCCTTAGAAGATTATAAAAAAATATCACACGAAAATAAATAATGTTAAATACGATCAAAGGATGTAAAAAAGCAATCAATTAACTATTAAAACAATATCTACAACCTAAAAACGGACCGACAACGGCGGCTGGACTGTTTTTGATAAAGTTTATTACGTGTTTATCTGACGTTGGGGGTAATCAAAACTTTTTACATAAAATTTTTACTACTGCCTAAACTTTCGCTGAGATTCGCTTCGGTAATCTCGCGACGTAAGGCTTGCCCTACACAGGACGCTATTAACAACATCCGAGTCTGTTAAACAAAAAAACAAACAAACATTTCCGGACAATCCACACGACAACATCTAGCCCCGTGTTAAGCTCTAAGCACCGGGTTACGGGTACTAGACATCTGATATACATACTATAATAGACATATTTATAGATATTTTTATTATACATATTAATCACCAAGAACAAAGTGCTTGAAGAACATACAAACACTGGACCCGCGGTGGGAATCGAACCCGCTACCTATTGCACCGCAAGCGGACCTTCGTCCACCGCGCCACTGGGGCAGTAAATTAATAGGTATGTTATACGAATGTGTTGAACGAAAATGTTCTTAAAATGCGTCAACATTGTGCATTGTACAACATGATGATTATGTTGTATAAAAGTATCAAGTGCAGCGCGTCGAAATCTTTTCTATCCTTATTAAGTTATGATTATTTCAAATAATATTCAACACCTATTTTACAATAACTTATAACAAAAAATATTTATAAGATTTTTAAAACAATTACGGCATTTTAGTTGTCTTTTTTTTTCATTTCATAAATACACTTATTTTCTTATAATCTTAAAGTAGGTTTACATAAACATTACTTGCGGATTATATAAAAAAAATCAACGATTCCAAAATTATATCAATTAAAAAGTTATACTAGAAAACAAGTGAAAAATATTGTTTTGAGTTAAACGCAACGCAAGTCAAAAGTCAATAAGCCGCCCCATGAATGGTCAGCTTTATCGGAACACTAAACATTTTACGATGACCAAAGTAAAGAACCAGAGCACGGACTCTATCAAATTCCCATCACTATTTAGTGATAAGTGTTCCCATCCCTATTACTAGTGTTGCCAGGACGGGCCGTAAAGTTTAGGAGCGGAAAAAATTATCAGCCTTAGATTATATTGACAATCTCCTGTTTAATATGAGTATTTTATGTTTCTGGAAGTGTTTGTGGGCGTTACTATTATGTAACCTATTTGCTAACTACTAAGTAGTATTTGTATATGAACACGTACATAATTCTTACGACATATGTATAAGATAAGATAAGATAAGAATTCATTTATTCCATAAAGATACATAACGTACACTTGGAAAAGTCATGGATACATAGCAAATACTTATAAATTACAGAAAAAAACAGAAACAATTAGGTACTTAAGAAGTATGAAAGTTATCAGCAAGTGCTTCGTCAAGATTGTAGTATGATTTGTCCAATAATAATTTTCTCACAATGATTTTAAAAATAGAATCCTCTGCATTTTGCAGGTCAAACGGTAACTTATTAAATAATTTAATACCTAAACACACAAAACTATTTCCAATTTTTTTCAGTCTATGAGATGGTAGGCACAAATTGTTTTTATTTCTCGTATTATATTTATGAATGTCACAATTTAATTCAAATTTATTAATATTCAATTTAACATACATTAGATTTTGAAAAATATATTCCCCCATTAATGTCATTATTTCAAGCTCCTTAAACTTTTGTCTACATGATTCCAGATTTTTTATTTGCAAAATAGACCGAATCGCTCTCTTTTGCAAAATAAAAATTCTATTCACATGAGCAGATTTTCCCCAAGCGATAATTCCATAAGACATTGTGTCATATGTGTATTGTAGTGTAAATAAAAGAAAAACTTTAATCATTAATTTTATTTTTGACGACCTCTGTGGCTCGGTGGGCCCAGGTCCGCCTGAGGCGCAAGAGGTTGCGGGTTCGATTCCCGCCGGGGGACCAGATTTTGTAAGATCTACAATTTCTGGTTTCGGGTCTGGGTGTTTTCTATGTATCCTAAGTATACAAGTAGTGTATTTACAAAAAAAATGTATCTATGTAGTATATCAGTCACTTAACACCCATAGTACAAGCTCTGCTTAGTTTGGGGTTAAGCGATGCTGTGTGAGTAGTCCGGAAATATTTTTTTTTATTTTTTATTTATATATATTTCTAGTCTAGGTATTATTATAGTAAAATTAAGATACCACTTTTCGAAAAAACTCAATTATTAAAGTAGTAGTAGTAGAAGCAATTATTAAAGTATAAATTATTACTCACAGCTAGTTTATAATCATTGTTGAAATAAGGAGATAATTTCTAATAATAGTCATTACGTTATTTTAATCTTATTACACATAACCTTTGAATTTTATATATTTTATGAATAAATTATACAATGTTTTATTTTCTAGTTATAGTAGTATAATTTGGCGCAGAATTTAATTATGATGATAATTATTTTTCAATGAGCGGTCTTGCAATATAACCCAGACTGCATATAGGGCAGGAGTGTTTTTCAGTGAAAACGGCCAAAATAATTAATACATATTTAAACGAATATTTTGGATTTTTTTTATGTTGGCTACCAAAGTTCTTAAATCAATACTAAGCTTGTGTTTCAGACATCTACTACTAGACATCTGATATACTTTATATAATAGACATACACGCATCCATAAATATAAATTTGATACGTTTTAAACACCCAGACCAAGGAGAAAGTGCTTCCAGAACATACAAACACTTGACCCCTGGGGAATCGAACCCGAACCCGCGCCACTGAGGCACTCAAGAATCCATCAGTCAAATATTTAGCAAAACCAAAGTATTATTTTTTAAACCTAAAAAAACTGTAAAATAGCTAGCCATAAATATTGTGACAATGTAAACAAGAAATAGTAGCTCAATGTCAAAACGACTCTCTAAATAATGCAGAGTGAATTATTCGTTCATTCAAGCATTCATCAATCACTAAATTAAGAGAACGGAATAAGCCATGATTTATTCCACGGAACCGACGAAATAGAGGTGTTTATTACGCTATAAATGAAGATGTATTACTAATGTCAAGTTCATTTGCTTTTAATTCGGTGCTGGTGACGGATATTCATTTTATAAGGAACATAGTAGAGGGAATTACAGATAGGATAAAATATAATATATTTATTTGGTTACAGAAAACACAAGCAATAATACAAAGAGCAAAAAATCAATAAATGAATATGCAACACAAACTTTAACAACAACACAAATTATAGCAGATGTCTATAGTATAGTTTTACGGGGGTCTGCAGTTGTTTTTTTCAACAACGACGTGGTCTGACGTAATTGTTTATACGTTTAAAAAAAACTCATTTTTTATAGAGACATGTTTTGAACTGAGAAAAGTAGTTAATTATCGAAACTCACTTAATTATTGCTAATACACTATAATATTATAGTATTTTACCACATTCATATATAATTTCACGATAACAGTTTATTTAAATAACGGTTCGTTACATTTTAGAAAAAATCTACGAATCCTGCTTGTAAAGTTGAAATTTGTATCTACTTATGAACTTTAATGTTCTCATTTCATTCAATAAGAATAAAATTAACTAAACCGTATTTGGAAGTTACAAGAAATTGGTTGAATTCTCGTTTTCCATACAAATGTACATTCATTCGGTGAGGTGGAAACATTATTGGAATGCCACTGGCTTCTGGAAGATAGTTTTAGTAGATTAGGTGAAAATAGCATTTGTTGGTAATAATTAAACGATTTTATTGAGGGAGGTCACGAGATCATTACTTTGAGTGATATTGTTTTAGAATTATGTTGGAATTAATGAAAGTGACGTGAAACTGTTTAATAAGGTCTACTAATAAATTTAAATTTAGGGTTCTGTTTTGAAGGTGTGTTTTTTTTTCAAAATGTTTTCATTTGAAATTTCAACATAATGCCGACGAAAATTACTTTAAGAAATACTGCTTTACCTGGTGAATTCTATAAAAAGACGCGCAATGTGCTATAAATGCTAGTTTAATTTTTTTTTGTTATATCAGACAATATTTAACAAACAAAAATTGTATTTTTGAAACTGTCGCGGTTATCACCACCCTTTAGATTTATTATAGGATATTTAAAATTATTTTTATTAGGTTAACCGTGATCATGGGGTATGTAATGGTTCCGAATTATAAAGAAAATCAAAACACAATAAATCATGGTAAATACTCTGTTAGATATCTAAATATTAAAATAGTTTAAATAAATGAATATAACTTGTTCTTTATCACATCTTCTGAGTGTCCCAGATTCAAAAAATATCCATTTTATCACTGTATAAGTTTAACTAGAAAATTACTTGAGATATTTATTTAACAAAACAGACAAAGTCAAATGCAGCAGCCACACTACTAAGTGATTAGTTGTTCTGTCTGCACGCACGCCCTTTCTTAAAATAGTCAGACGTATAAATCAAATCCACGGAACAGAAGGGTACAAAATTATCCTAATATATTTGTTTAATCCTTAAGTGGACGATCGGGCTTATAACTGCCTTTTAATGAACTATGAATAACGATTGAATGATCATCGACTTTGATAAAACTTATCGATATATTAATGGTTGGACACCCTCTAAATAAATGATATAATTTCTTTTCATGGGGTATATGGGAATGCTTAATACTTTTTGGTAGAAGGGCAAACAAGAATACAAATATATTAAAAAGTGATCACTAAGGTTTTTTATGGTTAGTATAAGTTATTATTAATTAAAATAAATTGTGTAATGAAAATATTTAATTCCTTAATGCACATTCTTCTTGTTTTTTAGTGAGGATCGGATATTTGTATCTCTTATTTTAAGCATTTCATTAAGAGTATTATAAAAACTGCAATAATCTTAAATGGTGATAAGATAAAACTCTGTGTGAGTCCGCGAAACGATAAAAATATATTAAGAACAGCAAAACTCAAAAAGATTCCGCAAAATTGTGCACTTATAATGCCTACCTCCTAATAAAACCAACACTTTATTATAAAGTAACGATCAATTATTAAAAATTCAAATGAAATCAAATACAAATTTGTCGAGATTGTGTGTCCCATCTCTAAAATTTACTGTCGATTAATCGTTCATCGACTCTCGTCTTTACGAAATGAATGTTATGGTCTATTTTGGGTTGGCGGCGCCGCGGGGTATTGCATATGGCTTCAATGTGATATCACCTTGATCGAGTTTTGACGGAGTTTGCTTATGCAATAAGTACATTGAACTTTTACGCGGAGTTACAATTTTATCGATAAGTTTGTATCGATATTTTTACTTTTTCTGTCATAAAAGTAATAGTCACCATTAACAGGCGTCTGTGATATAATAAATAGTCATTTATTAATAAATTATTCAAAGATGTCAATAATCATCAGGTCATCATGGTATTTTTTTCAGTGTCAACTATAAATAATAAGAAATATATCTGGTTTAATATGTACCTATACTAAAAATATCTATATATGCATTATATTATAGTAAGTATGGGTATATCGGATTTCTAGTACCCGAAACACAAGCTTAAAGTTTACCACTAAATGTTGTTGTGTGAATTGTCGGGAAATATTTATTTATTTATGGTCATAATATATCTTAATATATAAATCTCGTGTCACAATGTTTGTCCTCAATGGACTCCTAAACCACTTAACAGATTATAATAAAATTCGCACAACATGTGCAGTTCGATCCAACTTGAGAGATAGGATGGTTTTTACGGCGAGAAAAATTCGAATAATTTCCGGGAAAATTTTATACCCGTGCGACGCCGGGGCGGGCCGCTAGTAATATAATATTTCCGGACTACTCACACAGCATCACCTAACCCCAAACTAAGCAGAGCTTGTACTATGGGTGTTAGGTGACTGATATACTACATATATACATTTTTTGTAAATACATACATTTATGATACATAGAAAACACCCAGACCCGAAACCAGAAATTGTTAGTACAAAATTTGATCCCCCGGCGGGAAGCGAACCCGCAATCTCCTGCGCCTCAGGCGGACGTTTGCCCACCGAGCCACAGAGGTCGTCGAATATATCTTCCTTATATTGTTTGTATTAAATAATAATTTCGAAATGGCTGCAGGTTCACTGTAATAACTAAAATTCGACGTCCTACGGCTGATATGACGATGAAAATCCAGGATATATCTATACTAATATATAAAGCTGAAGAGTTTGTTTGTTTGTTTTTTTGTTTGTTTGTTTGTTTGTTTGAACGCGCTAATCTCCGAAACTACTGGTTCGAATTGAATAATTCTTTTTGTGTTGGATAGTCCAGTTATCGAGGAAGGCTATAGGCTATATAACATCACGCTACGACCAACAGGAGCAAAGATATAGTGGTAAATGTGTAAAAAACGGGAGAAATTGTTCATCTTTGAAGCCTTCCGTTGCGTGCGCCGTGAAAACGGTTCAAGATACACAAAAAATATGTATTAAAGAATAATAGCTCTTTTAATGATCTAAAAAACAGTCCGCGATAGTATATGTCTATCTTTTAAGATTAACTCACAAAAACCGTTTTTATGGTACCCAATTTGGTCGAAATAATTTGTTTAAGTTGTATCAACATAATAATATTAATCTTTATTCAAATAGGTAAATATGTTGTTGGTTAAGAGTACTTCATCCATTATAACGCGGGTAGCACCGCAGGACACAGCTAGTACAGATATATATTATTATGTTTATTTTAATGTACGTAATTTAACGTACATAAAAGTACTTGTAAAGGAAATTAAGATCGTGTGCTCCTGAGGCAGTCGATATAAACTAGATGAAGAACTAGAGTCATTATTGGATAAAATAACTTTGCATCATAAGCTTGGCTACTTATTATATACTTAGTTATAATAATTATTGCGATGGCGTACTAAACGAAAGTTATTAAATATTGAAGAATTTGCTTTATTAAGTAAATTCTAAAACTTAAATGAAGTTAGATATTACTTTCAGTTGAATAACTTTTTACTCATTATAACGAAGGTTTAGAAATTTCAGTTATTAACTGTTTTTTTTTTAACTAGTTATGGTCGTTTCTTTAGTTATTGAAAATTAATTACAATATAACAAATTAATATTAACATTTTGCAGTCAATTTCTAGATATAATAGAGTAAAAATTAATTGCTATTATTATTTATATTAAGATAATTAAATGTAAATTTGTTACTAACCTTAGTCTTTACTAATAAACTATGGGCTTGTTTGCTGTCTGAAATAAAAAACTTTCTTTTTATTAAATAGTTATCGATTGAGTAGACAATTATCGACAAAGTGCAGTACTAGTTCATATTGAAGCCACAACGCTAACTCGCAAATATTTACGTTTGCGACTTACCTGCGTTTCGCGGTAGACGTGTTCTAGAATTGTACTATATTGTATTTGTATTTTATTTTTACGCATGCTAGGTTTAATTTTACTATTAATTATTTTGTATTTTTCGTTTATTGGTGTGTGTAATAAATAATTTTCTATATATCTATCTATTTCAAACTAATTTAGCTATGTAGGTGTTCTATTCCACTCAATATTCCTGATCGTCACCTTTAGTGGAGATAGTAGAACATTCTGTCGTCCGTAGATTAATGGAAGGTTTGCGGCTATAAACAAAAAAAATCCACAGAAAGAAAGTGATATCTTTGAATATGTATGCTTTGTACACCTGTTTGTACCTAAAAAGCGTTTCTATTATTGGTTCTGAATCAAATAAATTTGTTTTTCACCCTGATTTTAAGGAACATAGCGAAATTAACTGATAACCCTCACTTTGATCTAATTAGGAACTTATAACCATTTTTAGTTACCAAGTTATTCACTGAGGTGGCATAGGCCTCATTCATAATAAAGGGGTTTGCAAATACTCGCCTCTTGGCAGGCTGGCAAGTGTTGAGGTCCAAAAAGGCTCTGCTACCAATTCTCTGGTTAGTTTCTCTTGGTATCCACGGGAGAAGACGGGGGCAAGATTTTTACGCCGGCGCTCGCGGCGATATCTTGTGATATTCGAGAGTAATTTAAATTTTTTGAAATGAATTATAACCTTGCTAAATCGTGAAGCGATAATACAAAGCGTGTTCCGGTAGGTTTTGTGTTTCACACGATTATATCAGCACAGAATTGGAGCAATAAATCACGAATGCTGGATTAAAAGCGGGCGCTACAAAGAGTCAAAGGGGTTCAATGTTCTGGGCGTGGTTTGTACGGCCTGAGATGTTGTGGAGGGTGATATCTATCGAAGCAGTGTTGCTACAGGTAAATTGTAAATTAAGCTTAATTTTAAGTTGTAAGTGTAAGAGGTAGCGGGTTCGATTCCCGCCGAGGGTGAAAGTGTTTGTATGTTCTGCAAGCACGATCTCCTTGGTCTGGGTGTTTAATATGTATAATAAAAAATATCTATATATATATACCTACATATATAGATATTTTTTATATGTATGACTATTATATTAAGTATATCAGATATCTAGTACCCGTAACACAAGCTTAGAGCTTACCACGGGGCTAGATGTTGTTGTGTGAAATGTCTGGAAATGTTTATTTATTAATTTTATGTAATTTATTTAGTTGTGGTGTTGCCACCCGCGGGCCCTGGGTCTGAAAACCAGCGCTCTGTCATAGTTCTCCTACGGGCTCTATGACAGATGCTTTATGTTGAGCCAGGGACCCCTTTATTACAAAATACTCAATAAAACATTTTTTTTTGTAACATGTAAAATGCCGTAGAATCAATATCTACACATACATAGGTATATAAAGTGGTAAGGGTTTTTAATGTATGAGTGATTTTGTCTGAGTGAAAAAACTATTGTAAAAATACAATGTGTTTTTAATTTTCACGTAGGTTTAATGTAGATTTAATTATTAGTTTTAGATTTTGTTTTTTATACTTAACTAAAATTGTGTAGTATAATGTAACTCAACGAATACCTAATTTACTTTGACTGAGTAAGGGATACAATACAATACAATACTCTTTATTGAAACACATTAATATAATACAACAGACCAATGCTTAAAAACTAAAATACATCTAAATAATAGTGTAACAACGGGCGGCCAAATCACTAAAAGTGATCTCTTCCAGGCAACCTTTGGATGAAGGGGATTGAAGAGCTAATTATAATTAGCACAGGAAGTAAGTCCGTAACCAATAGATAAATTATTAAAAAAAAAAAAAAAAAAAACTACTGGATTTCGATAAAACTTCGCAATAATATAGCTTTCATATCAGAATAACACATAGGCTACTTTTAACCGCGGTAAAATAACATTTTCTCGAGAAAATCAATTATTGCGAGCAAAGCCCGATTTGGGTAAAATTTGGCACGGATATACATATCTCATCATCATCATCATCATTTCAGCCGTAGGACGTCCACTGCTGAACATAGGCCTCCCTCAAGGACTTCCAGTAATTTCGGTCGGTAGCAGTTTGTAACCACCGCGAGCCCGCTACCTTCACCAAGTCGTCCGTCCATCTAGTTGGTGGACGTCCTACTCTGCGTTTGCCGATTCGTGGTCTCCATTCAAGAACTTTCCGGCCCCAACGGCCATCTGTTCTACGCGCTACATGGCCTGCCCATTGCCACTTTAACGAGCTAATTCGCTATACATATGTATGTAGCTGTAATCTTTGTATAGGACAAGTGGGAGAATCTATTACTAAGCGAGCAGAAAACTATACTATAATCATTTTCCTTATAATTAATATTATTATCATCATCATCATCATCATCACCCTGTTAACGTTCCCACTGCTGGGACACAGGGACTTCTCTCTTGACGAGAGAGATTAGGCCTTATTTCACCACGCTGGCCCAGTGCGGGTTGGTGAATGTCACAAATGTCCTTCAAACTCTTTTAAAGTTCTCAGAACATGCCGGTTGCCTCACGATGTTTGCCTTCACCGTTAAAGCAAGTGTTTAAAGCGCACATAAATTTCTCAAGAAGAAAAATCCAGAGGTGCGTGGCGGGGTTTGAACCCACGACCTTCGGAATTAAAGTCGAGTGTCCTCCCACTTAGCCAACACGGCTTTATTATTATATATACGTTTTAAACGTAGTGCTAAAATGTTCAGCCGGAGCAATAGATTTTGTATCATCTACAATTTCTGGTTTCGGGTCTGGGTGTTTTGTATGTATCATAAGTACCTATGTATTTACAAAACATGTACCTATGTAGTATATCAGTCACCTAACACCCATAGTACAAGCTCCGCTTAGTTTGGGGTTAGGTGATGCTGTGTGATTAGTCCGGAATTATTTATTTATTTTATTTATGTATAATTGCTCTTTAATGCTCTCGCGGGTAATTCATCTTCACTGATTCTTAATAGCTTATTTAGATTTGGTTTGCGAGCAAAAATTAAAAAGAAAAATAAAATACCCGAGATAAACAGATTCATGTAAGTTTTTATAATGAAAAAGCCGCATTGCACGTTCCTTAGGTACTGATGGACTCACAGCTTTATAAGTTAAAGTTAAATAAGACATCTCGTGCTATCTACGCGATCTGCATCGCTTTGATCTTTATTTTGAACCACTTACATAATTCACAGTACTAACTGATCTTTCGTAAATCATATATCTTAATTCATAATTCATTTATTTGTAAGAATTTTGGGTACATAATTGCCAGGTCTTAAAGCTATAGATAATAGGCCTACAAAATTCTACCATAACAAGGTGTACAAACATTTAACATATAAATCCTATGAATTTTAATAGAAAACAAACACAACCGAATTCTGATTAATTATAAAATGTCAAAACAAGAAAGTCAATTAATTTTTTTTAATGTTATAATCACACTAATATTATAAATGCGAAAGTTTGTGAGTGTGTGTGCGTTAGTTACTTCGGCACGTCTAAACGATTAAATAAAATTTCTAATGGAATTAGCTACTTTTACAGCTATAAACGGGCCATTTTGCGGGAAAATACATTATAACGCTGGTAAAACCGAAGGCGCTGCTAGTATAATATATCTACATATTAATTATGAAAGTCCCGCCGATTTTAAAGAGCTTTTTGTTTGTTTCAACGGATCTAAGGAACTTATCGTACGGTTTAAAAAAATCCTTTACTGTTAAATAGCCTGTTTGAAAGCTATAGGGTAGTTTTCCCGGGAATATACGTTGTTCCCGCTGGAAAATACATAGAACAGCATCACTGTGGGGTGTAAAGCTTGTACCAAATATTGGTATCAAACATATGACTCCTGTTCAATAGCCATCTCGTTGCGAAACCACACGCAGTCTAATGATCACTAACTTCTTACATTGTAATTACCCATCATTACAACGGAGGTTGTAATTACAATTTACTAATTACAACACAACCGTAACTGTAATTATCATCAATTTAAATTAAACTATCGCAATATTTTAACTAAGAGACTGAACATTATAAAAAGATTCTGCAATTATGAATGATGAGATACTTAAATGAAAATTATTTACAGCTACATAATTATAATTAACATGTCTATACTTGTTGGTATGTTGGTATACTTACATGTCAGATGCCGTAGAATCATTATCAACACATACATCCTACTACTATTATAAAGGCGAAAGTTTGTAAGTATGGATGTATGGATGTTTGTTACTCTTTCACGTAAAAACTACTGAATGGATTTGAATGAAACTTTACCACAATATAGCTTATACATCAGAATAACATATAGGCTACTTTTTACCGCGGTAAAATATCAGTTTTCGCGGGAAAATCAATTATTGCGAGTGAAGCCCGATTTAGATTAAATTTGGCACGAACATAGCTGCTTTCCCAGTAAATTACAAAGCTGCTTTTTACCGCAACAAAATCCCTTATTACGCGGTTAAAGCAAGTAATAATATAAACTTAAGATGAATCCTATACTATTATAAATGTGAATGTTAGTTTGTTTGTGACGCTTTCACGCGAAAACTACTCAACCGATCATCATGAAACTTTGTACACATATTCTTGGAGGTATTAGAAGTAACATAGGATACTTTTTATCCCGGGAAAATATGTAATTCCGCGGGACAATACATTTAAACGCGGGTAACACCGCGGGGCACTACTAGTAGGTATATAAAGTGGAAGGGGTTCGAAATTTATGAGTGATTTTGTTTGAGTGAATAAACTATTGTAAAAATACAATGTGTTTAAAAATTGGTATATAAAGCATATATGTATATGTATATGAATATAAATTGGATGAATGGCAAGCACCAGGTGAACATAGTTTGATCTACGATTATTCGATTTGGAACATTATTTATTAACATAATGATATAATGATAGGTTTTAAAAGTTATTCAGGATCGATGAAATATAAGTAAAAGAAAACAGAAAGATAAAGACCACATTGTCACTTTGTGGATGTCGGAAAAATATCTGTACCTATTATTTATTATTTTTGATTCTCATTGGTTACCTTGAGAGGTATTAATTATTGTAAAACCTATTTCAGTTAGTATTATAAATAATCACTAATTAAGCAGTGGTTAATAAAAAAAATGTTTAAATATACCCTATATTTAAACATTTTTTTTTTATTTTATTATTGTTAAGCCTTCATTTGACCACAATCTCACCTGATGCAAAGTGACGATGTGGTCTAAGAAGGAGCATGAAGGCATAGAAGATGGCTTCTCGGGACCACATTACGAAACACGAAAAAATCGCTTCACGTACTGGCCCAGCCCGGAGGGTGGTGACAAGCCGCGGCCGAAGCCTACCACCAGAGACTGTTCTTAGCACCACCCGGAGGTCACGTGTAAGGATTCAGAGGGTTACCACTTACGGACGTGAACAGACAAAACCTTAAATTTTTACTTAAACCAGGTGTTAATTACATAATAAATTACTGATACGAGGCTAAACATGACCTAGAGATTAGATTAGGCTTCAAAAATATATTAAGCACCAACACACCAAACTAATCAAGAAAAACACCAATAATAGCTAATTATTATAGGTGTTTTTCGAAGCGAAGACCTCCAAATCGAAATGTTGCAGAACAAAATATGTTCACTATTAAGATTTACAAAGGGATATTTACCATGATTGATTGTCATTCGAGTTTTCCGATATTCCGGCACAGTTACATGCGCCATGATCGTACCAAAATATGTTATAAGTATGTAGTGCGTGCCATTCACACCCATTCTGGAGGAGGTTTTGTCTGTTCACGTCCGTAAGTGGTAACCCTCTGAATCCTTACACGTGACCTCCGGGTGGTGCTAAGAACAGTCTCTGGTGGTAGGCTTCGGCCGCGGCTTGTCACCACCCTCCGGGCTGGGCCAGTGCGTGAAGCGATTTTTTCGTGTTTCGTAATGTGGCCCGGAGAAGCCACCTTCTAGGTCTTCATGTCCCATCTTAGACCACATCGTCACTTTTCATCAGGTGAGATTGTGGTCAAATGAAGGCTTATAGAACATAAAAAAAAAAAAAAAAATCTGTTTTATATAGCAATTTTGAAACACCTTGTATATAGGTATTGTGTTGGTACAGAGATGGGTAAAGAGTCTTCCTCTGATGTATACAAAGTTGTCTATAAGTCCTGTCATGTCATCAGCCCTGTGGTCCCATTCAACGCAAACCGCTTTAAAATAGTATAAACGTGGATAAGGAAAACATGGTGCAAGTCATATACTTTCAGAGTAATTAAGTAAGTAAGTAATGTAGTCTTGGCCGTTTTCGGCCTCAGCGACTGCGATAATTGGCTAATGGCTTTCATATCATAATTTTTACTGTGGATGTAGCAGTCGTATCCTTTCATGTGCTCTCTGGTGGCCAGAATACCCAACCTTGTTAGTGAAGGTACGGGAGCATGTTGGGCATGTTAAAACCCCATTTACAAAGGAATAGGATATGGGCACTGATGGTCTGGTCTTGAGTTCATCTCGTCTCTTATCAATTTGTGTATTTTTGTTTGTATATTTAATGTGTTTTGTATGTACCTACTATCAATTTTAATTATTTGTGTTTTCTTGTATGACTTTGTAGCAAATAAACGTTGTTTATGTCTTTGTCTCATCAAGCTCTTGAAGACGTATATTTTCAAAATGTTCTACATTTTGATGTACCTATGAGACGACGACACTCTGGTCTAAGAGCTGCCCTGGACTCCCACTTTCAGAGTATTTTATATTCCAAAAGTTTATCGATTTAAATCCACCGGGAGATATCGGTTTTCTTATTTTCATGATTTGCTTTTTAATTTAATTTAAATCCAATTTATTTTAATGATCTTAATTATTCTTTTATAATTCTTTGACATTGTTAATGCCGTCGGTCGTTGCGACGCAAGCTGTTCCGAACACTTAGTTGTTCTTGTTTTGTTGAGAATGTTATTCTAGATTCGGGTTCAAATAGGGTAGATGACTAAAAATAAGTTATAAGTCCTTCATTCCGATTATTTAAAAAAATATCAAGTAGAAAGAAAGAATATTATGAATCTACATTGCTTATGAATTAAACAGTTCAGCCGAATTGTTTACGCAATATTTAAAATATTTTATTTCTTAGTGATTCTTCAAACAACACATTGCACTTATAAATTAGCAATGACTCGTCGTCAGGGTATTGCATGCGCATAATTTTTTAAAGACAGTTAACTAACAATATTTTTTTCTATTAAATTAAAAGAATGGCTTATTGCTCAATTATTCTACTCGGTCAATTAATATTTGAATTACAAGGCTGACCAAAAAATATGTCAAAGTTACATTACTTTAATTGACATTATTTAATTAAATATCTGTATATGTATAGTATGTTTTATTTTCGCGAAGGAGACCTTCTTTTAACCAAACGTAAGCTTGACACTCGGACCAGACTTGATAGTAACAATATATTTAGCAGAGGACTTACTTAAAGCAGCGGGGACAACTGCACGCTACATGCTAGATCAACACTGCGCTTCTCCATTGTCATGATAGATAGATAGATAGAAAATTATTTGTAACACTCACCAATAAACAAAAATCATCATCATCACCCTATTAACGTTCCCACTGCTGGGACACAAGGACTTCTCTCTTGACGAGAGAGATTAGGCTTAACTCACCACGGTGGCCAAGTGCGGGTTGGTAAACAAAAAAAGAATATTATTGAAAAAAAATCCGAGCATGCGTAATGGGCGGTCTTATTATTGCTTAAAGCAATTTCTTTCAGACAGCCTTTTTATGGAAATAATTTAATTTAGGAAGATTGTAGACGGCATGATGCGACGAATATTCGTCCGCTGATGTGTGCGATGATTCGTGTCGTGTTGGCGCGCTAAGGTCATCGTCAACTTACAATTACAAACAACTTACAAACTTACGTACAAAATACGCGATGTTCTTGTCTAGACTATCTTGTCTGTCTGAAGACTCTGAAGTTACGCAATAGGCATAATGTTTCAAATGTAATGGTGTACTTTGACGTTGTTTGATTTTATTTATATTGAATAGACAAAAGTCAAAGTCAAAACGTTTATTTCCTTGGAAGCACATTGCCTACATGGACAGGTCAACTTAAAATGAATAAAACTAAATTGTTAAAACATAAAATATCAAGGTTATAACATTGTCTTGACAGTTTGCATCAATGTTTTATACTGAGTTGAGAAGCGAATAGAACAACACAGCTTTATCAGTTATTACAATTTTGTAGTTATTACAATTTTAAAGTTATTAAATTAATTTAAGGGTAACTATTATGAGTTTAACATATACAATAAAAAAAATGCTTGTCATATAAGGTAGCTATAATAACATGAGCATCAGTCCTGGTCAACCAGAAATATGTTGAAAAATGTTTATTTCATTCACTCTGACATGCGTTATTTATATGTTATTTTGGATGTTTCTTGTAGGTACTTAATAATGTTTTAGGTAAAATGTTACTTGTATCTGTATGATATTAAAATTAATGATTTCAGGTCATCCGCGCGTTTGTCTATCTTTATGTATGTTCCCGATAATCTTTAAAGTTACTGAACTTATTTTCATGAATTATTTTATTAATTCATATAATTAATCACTAATAGGATGGTTTATTTGTAAAAATTGCATTCGCGCAAAGTCGGGGCAGGTCATCAGTAAAAATAAAAATAGTTATTATAACTATACCAGATTTTGTACGACCTACAATTTCTGGTTTCGGGTCTGGGTGTTTGATATGTATCATAAGTAAGTATTTACAAAAAGAAATGTATCTATGTAGGAAGTATATCAATCACCAAGCACTCATAGTACAAGCTCTGCTTAGTTTGGGGTTACGTAATGCTGTGTGATTGTCCGGAATTATTTATTTATATATATAACTAGCGGCCCGCCCCGGCGTCGCACGGGTATAAAATTTTCCCGGAAATTATTCGAATTTTTCTCGCCGTAAAAACCATCCTATCTCTCAAGTTGAATCGAACTGCACAGTGCGAATTTTATAATAATCGGTTAAGTGGTTTAGGAGTCCATTGAGGACAAATATTATGACACGAGATTTATATATATTAAGACTAGAAGACTTATATTATAATAATAAAGAAAATCGTACTGTGATATTGTATAAGTCAATCGACAGACGACCTTGCCCGACTTCAACAAAAGCAGGAGCGGCGCAAACGTTTCGTTTCCACGGTTCTCTGAATTGATTAATTCGATATTGAATTCTCTCACACTGTCACAGTATCTCGTATTGTGATATCGGATGACAATGGACACTCGCACACAACACTATCGCTGCATATAAGCGGTCTTTGGCTGCTCCGATTCTGGCATAAAAACGGAATACACAAAGGTACATTCAAGTAGAAAAGGGTTTTATTTTCTGTACCCAATTGTCACCCAATGCAGGGACTAATGTACCAAACGTGTTACAGACGTTGTGGCTATGCAGTAACAACTGTGTTACCATCGCTTCTGAATATAACATTTGTATAACATATATAACATTGTCGATGGTTGGATGTCTGTCTATATTAACCGTTGACTTGACGTCTTATGGCTAAGTCATACGTCTATCTCTCTAGTTAGTGATACTCCTACGTTCTACGTACAATATGATCTACCCATTCTGACTTAATCCGTTTGACTATCAGTAACCGAAGTTGTTTTCCGTCGTGATATCTGTTATTGCTAACAATTGTCTATAAGCGATGATTGATGTTATCGATGACTGGAGGTAATTAAATACATTTTATGACTGTGAATTTTATGAGTTCTGGCCTTAGAGAAACCCTATGCGTATATTCTTTTTTATTTTTTTATTCTTAATTTTTAAAGGGAATTTTTTCGCATTGCGAATATGCCAGCCCCGTATTACATTAAAAAAACTTACAACTACCTTATTCAAGAATTTCAAACACCCGTCTGTATAAAACCTTAGCGGCCTCACACAAAGGGATGGATAATAAACTATTTACTAAACCTAATTCAGCTACGCCTTCTTACGCCTATGCCTTCTTGTAACGAAAATGAGCGCAACGAGCTTTTAGCAACGATGAAACTGTTTTTGTGAGCCAAACCGAAGCGATTAACAATAATTAGGTAATAATTACAAGACACGACTTAAAATCATGTAAGTACCTTATTACGCGACTTAAAATCATATAAGTAACTTATATGATTTTGAGTCGTAATAACTTACAGCTCTTGCAAGATTATTAGTTCGTTCAATGTATGGCTGCTACAGTTTTATTAAGTACTGACCTCTCACTTGAAATCTAACCTTGACATTTTGTATGCAACTGTACTTTACCTTGGCACTTTTCTTAGAGAGTGTATTGTTCCAATCTTAACAATAAAAAACAACATAAAAAAATATTTAAGCGCCAAAAAAAAACAAAAAATATCTAATTATTTTTTGAAGTCGGTTAAACTGATGACCAAATACACTTAACAAACAAAAAATATCGCAAGTTTTTAACGTCGGTTGAAAATTAAGTAGTCATCAAAATACTAGACTACTTACTTCACAGGTGTCAAACAGATAAAAGATAAAAAATAATGTCAAGTCATAGCATATTTTTGCCCAAGAACGTCCACTATTGAAAATAGGTTGTGGTCTCAGAGACCACAACCCACTGCTGCTAGTCAAATGAGGGTTGGAAAGAGATGCATCGGGGCTGTGAGGTAGCTTAGATCTATCTCAATGATGTTTAGTGCCTTCAAGACAAGAGTGAATAGGAACCTTCTAGATCTATGTGATCCATCTTCGTCCACATCGACACTTATCATCAGGTGAGATTGTAGACAAACATAGAACATAGATCATAAAAAAAATTGTTAGACAGGCAAGACAAATAGCATAATATATGTATTTATTTTAATGATGAGGCCAAATAAGTTTGTCTTGTTAATATTATACTTACTAGATAAACGGATAAGTAGGTAAATATCCGAAATAACAGGAAAACAATAAGGAAAAAGTCCAGCAGCAATTAAAAAAAATATTTAAGTGTCAGAAATCGCACCATTTCTACTTGTTTCAAATATGTCATTATGACAAGTACAGGCGACCACACAAGTGATAATATATTTCGTGCGAATGTGACATTTATCGCATGCGATATCCCGGAAGATACAATGGGAAGCGTATTCTTGTAATGCAGTTTCATAATCGTTATAATAAAGTGTCGACTAGTGTACTGATAAATTTGAACCACCTACATTTTACTAGGGATGGGACGACCGGTTTTGATTAATATTTCAACATTATCTTTTATATTTTGCTATCAAGGCGTCAAGTGGTTGTACGTTGTGCAATCAGTTTTTTCTTGATGATGTCTAATATATTAAGTATATCAGATGTCTAGTACCCGGAAATGTTGTGTGAAATTTGAATTATAAAATATTTATTGTGTTATTTTATTGAATAGTATATATTTAGTTCGTATTTTCTTAAAGAATAATGTCCCTATGTCTGTTGTTTATGAAGGACCAAGAGGACTGACTTTGCCTCTTTTTTTAATGTATAGAATATTTAATAAGTTTGTTAGTTGTATAAAACAGATGACAAGCATCCGTAAAATTGATATAATTGAAATTGAAATAGCTCTCGATAAATAGTCTCTAATTAACTTTACAGTCAAGAAGACAAAATGTATATTGTAACTAAGAATTGATCGGTCTCGATCGCGCAAATCTTATTTGAAAATTGCGCGGTCAATTAATGAAACTTTTCAGCTGAATTATTATAACATAATATCTGTAATTGTTTTAAGTTTATATCTCCTGCCGCGTCCCTCCCGCGTCCTCCTGCCCTTACGTCAAAAACTACTGAACGGATAAATGGATTTTGGCAATAGTTTAGTGATTCAAGAGGAAGGTTGTACAGCCAAAATTAACAATTGTTTTGTGTTTGAATGACACTCTAAAATATTTAAAAGCGCTTTAAGGCGAAGCGATCGCGAATGAAGCTTAAAAAAGCTTCGTTCACGATCGCTCCGTGTGCTTACGTTACAAGGTTGATTTTGAATCTCGCTTAAACCCATATATGCCCAGAAAGATTTAAGTCTCCGATTTTCGTAATTTTTGCATATGTGATTCCTAATGGAATATAATTAGACCCATATTTTTTTTTTTTAGTTTTTTTTTCTGGAAATGCCTTTTTTTTGAAGGGTCGCTATCGACCCCGCGGGCAAATAACGGTTCGACAACAGTAAAAAATGTATGGGTAAATTAAACGCAATATGATATTTTTAGACGACATAATATTATGTTTTTACTTATGGTAAGTAATTAGGAACAAAAAAACAAATAAAATCAACAGTATAGCTTAGGCATCAGGCCATCATCAAATAAAAAACCATGTAACATCAGGTTAGGCATGGAATTTTGCAAAGCATTTGTCATGAAGATTAACAGAACATGTACCGCACGTTTTAACTGTTTTATTCTTGCAAACAGCACACCGTTTTCTGTTCTGGGTAACCATAATCATATGATTAGCTGCGTGTCTCCTCACGGCTAAAGGTACGTTCGTCATAAATTTCACAGGGTGCCCAGGTCGAGTTTTGTCAGTCCCATACTTCAATAGCAAAGTTCTTGCAATCGACCTTCGAAACTCCAGGGTATCGATGTTGGCTCCCATTGATCTAGCCAGTCCATGATTTGTGTCGCATGGATTTGGAGACTAGAACATTGTGAGTGTCCTCGTTTAGCTCCCAAAACATTCGTCGTCTCGGCAGGGGGCGTAACCACTAAGAATAAGTATCCCTATGAAGCAGTAAATTTCATCAGAAGATAGAGTGAACCCCGTGTTCGAATCTTTGCTTACAGCATACATATAATGTCTCACGATGTATTTTACTAACTCCTGATCGAAAAATAGTTCAAAAAAGTCAATGGGCTCACTTGCTTCTGATAATGTATGTACTGCTCGTGGTAGAGGAACTGTCCACTCCTCAGCTAACTGACGTAAATCCCGCTTGATCCATTTTCTTGGTAGTTGAGATCCGGCACTTCGTGGTTGCGTCGATGTGGATAATATGACAGGACCAGTAGGTACTTCTAGAGTTGCTGGTTGGATTCGTGAAAGTCTAGTTGATGACTGACCTGCTGGGGGTAGAGCAGTTGAAACAGAATCAGGGACCTCGCACTCTTGAATATCTTGGGTGTGTTGGAAGATTTACTCGGCTGGGGCAAGTAGCTGATGTCGGTTCAACCTTTCAACATCTCCACAGTTTTCATCTCCCGAGTCACCATCTGATATCTCTCCATCACAAGGCGGGTCTAAATATACTTCAATGTTTTGAAGACCTTCATCGTCACCCATACTCTCCAGGACATCTACTATTTCATTAGTAGACAGTATTCGACGTGACCTGAGAAAAAAGGGAAAATTCTGTATCATATCTGCCCAGAGGGTCGGTAGTGAACCCATCAAAGTATTCGTTATATTATCTTGGTGAAAAACATATTTTATACAAAACTTATTACTTGTGTACATATATTACATATTTACTTTACTAATAATTCAAAAATACATACTAAATTCCTTGTAAATAAATAATTACTTACATTTTTGTCGGAGCCGGTGCATAAATTTCGCGATAAAAATCAAGTCACAACTTGCACTGCAAATAATCAACAGAAATTGAGCTGTGTCGACATGTGAACTGCATCGGGTGATTAGCTATTTCATCATAGAATACATAGAAGGCGTTAAACACTATTTATTATTAATAATTTTTATTTAAGTGGCATCCAAGCGGGAGGAGAAAGTTTGGGTCGTTTTCGTGCTTTTGGGCATATATGGGTTAACGCGCGTTGTGTTAAAATAACGCCGTGCGCCCCTACTTACTGACCGGTTAATCCTAAGAAAGCCGGACTCCCCCCACTCTCAACCTTATTATTTCAGCAATAAAGTGTCAGATAAGTTGAGAAACATCATCGACATCTGCGGACCGATGGCTAATATCATTGCCGTTTATGGTGCAACGGTACACGGCTGGAAATCTCTGATCCCAATCAATATAGAAGTAATGTTTTCTTTTATAGTAATATTTTCTTATTATCATTTTATTGTTCTTGTTGAGACTGATATTAAGATAAGAAAGTATGTTAAGAAGAAATTGTATCCTATGGGGGTGACATCGTCACAGTGTGACAAACCCCTTTTGTAATTAATAAATCATGAGTATTTTTTTTTTATTTTCTTAATATTACAAATAATTCATTTCTTTAGCTACCATGACTCATGACTCGCTACAACGCTAAGGTTACAATAATTATGAGAAGCAGTCTTCGTAAGTTAGCGAATAGCTCGGGGTGCGCATGTATTTCATAAGGAAGTTCCTTATATATTTAAATACTTTTCTTTACATAGTATAACGTAAAGCCTTATCCAATTTCCACCAATCATGCGATCAATGCAAAGTCGGTCAGGGTAAGGGTAGATAAACTAAAAAAAAATATTTCTAGTTACGTTTGAAACCAGGAGCTAAAATGAGTATTTTTATTGATCAATAAGACGTCAAAACTCATGCAGAGCTTTTAATAGCAGTGTTAGATATGACACTACATAATCCTATTTTACACTTTATAAACAGAAACACGGAGAACCGTTATTATTAAGACTGTTGTTAAACAGTGTCCATATAAGAATACCCCCCGAGGTTTTTAATACCTATCTATGGCACGACCGATGAATTCAGCCGTGTATGCGACATTTGATAAAGCTGACTAGAGACGCGCTGTTACAATAATATTGAGATCGTCCTTAATATGTTAGTTATAAGTTCTAACAAAACATCTATATTTATTGTTATATCGTTAGTTTCCGTGTTTAGATGCATTAACGGTTTCCCATTGTTTCTACAGTTATAAACCTTTGGAATAACTTTTGTTGTTCGAATCTTTGTCTGTAATCCTACCTAGCTAAATAATTAAGCCCAAAGAGCGTAAAATGTTTTGATATTAGTCATTTATTGGTAAAAATATTATACATCACAATTACAGAGGTTTTTTTAATACTACCGCGCCCATGTCACAACAAATAAACTATTTACGTTCCCACTGCTGGGAAAAGGACACGCTGGCCAAGTGCGGGTTGGTGAATGTCACATATTCTTCAAACTCCACAAATTCTCAGAACATGCCAGATAAATCAATAAAAATATAAATATCAGGACAAGATTACTATAGTTTTACCAATGTCAAATCAATTACTATTAAATACAATACAAACGATACGGCAATGAAAACATATATAATTTATAATTTAATATGTTAGCTACATATTATGATTTGTAGGAGAGTAATCTATTAACTGAATAGGCTTCGCGCTCACTGAACTCAAGTCTGTCTCAAAACAAATTAGTCTCAACACAGACTTGTCGCTGACAGTGTACGCGGCTTTTTCTGTTCTGTATGTCTGTTTTCTGGTAGTCAGACCCAAAACAGTTTCGTCTTGGGACAGCGCGAAGCCTAAAGTCAAAGTCAAAGTATTTAATTTAGTTGTTTATTTCCTTAGACGAACAGAGCATACATGGACATGTCAACTTAAAGCTAATTAAAAGATTAATGCTTGATTATGGTAAATAAACTGAATTATAACACGATCTATTGTCCTCAAAATACACGACACAATTCTATTTCTTAGCTCATAAAAAAGTTTACTAAAAATTATGCAAATAAATGATTCTTATCTTATCTTTATGAATGTGTTGCAGATTTTTCTAACTTCCAATTCCCAAAATAATGATAAAAATAATGCAGTTTCTCTACTCTCTAACTGTGTAGAATTCCACTTTTACCCCGTTTGCGCAATTTCCTTAAAAGGAACACAAAAAGACAAAACAGCGACGTATTTTAGACACCCGTGTAGAAAATAGAACAGTCCGAGTAAAACAGATTTGTACACAACATTGTTTTAGAACAAGTTCATCTCGTACTAAATATTCCATCGAATTCCATGCGTCTAGCCGACAACTTACTTGAGTACTGTCGACGTAAAAAGATACATCAAATATATTATTTTATTTATATCAATAGCAAAGTAATCCGATATTTCACTGAAGATATCCCGGACATTAGAATTATTTATTATCCCTGTGTAAGAATTAAATGGCCCTGAAACAGCTAAAGGAACAAACGGTGTTCATTCTTCACCGGGCGAAGACTAAATTACATCACAGCTCCTAAAAGCTGTTATAGTCCTACAGCAGCGTTTCAATAGCTTCTTGTGCGAAGGTACTACACCTAAGGCATGGAATAAAAACAAGGTGATCTAGTCCTTTAACAAAGGTTAGATAATACCTCACTAAACATAATCGTTTTTGGCCATGTTTAGAATGACAGCAGAACATAAGAAAGACACAAAACAACATCAATTTAATTAGAATTTAGATTTAAAATTTAACAGATTACTAAAACAAAGTACTTATGAGAACAACATGCGTAATAAGTTGTATGTCTATTATATTAAGTATATCAGATGTGTAGTACCCCTAACACAAGCTTTAGTGCTTACCACGGAGTTATTTGTTGTTGTGTTGATTGTCCATAAATATTTATAATTATTATAAATTATATAGGTAATACTTAACGAATAGTATTAAGTGAAGACTAAATTATGATTAGGTATAAACCACCCTGACAGTACCTCAAAATAAGGTACTACAATGCGTTTGTTTCCGCGTCGGCCCACTTGCGCGCGCGCTGAACACGTTTCTAAATATCAAATTGTAGGAATTACTGTGTTTAAACAATAATACTTGACTTTGTGTCGTGTTCCGCAAAACGTGCTAATGTTTTATCGACGTTGGAGATAGTCTTGTATTTTTACGTAGGTATTTAGTTATTCCGGCGAGGGGAGGTGGATATCGAGCGACTTGTGGTGCAGGGGAAGGTTGAGGGCACCAGGCCACGAGGAAGATCCCCTGTGAGATGGACCGACCAGATAAAAGCGGCGATAAATGGCTCATCATCACTGCATGAATGCACCAGGAAGGCGGCCATCACAGAAAAGCGTCTGCCCAAATCGCAAAGACAAAGACAATTCAGCTATTTCCGTGATCATGGCTATCACAGCATCATAATATCGGCAAACTCAAAAACCGTAAATCATAGTATGTTACCCGTTTTAAGTCATAATAATTAAGGCTTGGTTCACTTATCCCCGCATAATTGAATCATAGCACATAAAAAGTAGTACAGTTCTTATTGAAGTTAATTTTGACAGTAATTGCCATACAGTATAATTTCTTGCAGTTAAATTACTGACAATTTGGACAGACGGCTGCCATGAAATAATTTAGAAATAAACAGGCGTAATATGAAAGTTGAACTCGATAAATGGATTTTAGCAATTATTTGCTATATTACGAGAGTTTTTCAAAGCTCTAACGACTATTTGATAATTTAGATGGATCGATTATAGGGTAAATGCGGTATAGAATTATAGATAAGCAGCGAAATAATTAATATATTTGCAGCTATTTGTGAGGTATTTTAAATTACACCTGAAAATGAAAAATTTGGCAGCAAGCTTTAGTCTCGTTCTCACTCAAAATCGCAGAGTTTTAGTTTTTACCGAAATATCTACTTAGGACCTGTTTCTGAAAATAGCCAATGGTTAAAATATATATAAAGCAATCTCTGCTAGACAGACGAATATTGCTTGATGTAAATTTATCAATTTAATTTTACATGGCGAAGTGAGGAGTGTTCAGATTCAATTAAACGTTTACTTAATTTCAAATGTACAGCAAGTGATTGATTGTACGGTAGCTAACAACTGTCAACTGTCAGCGGGAAGCTGCGCCTACGCATACGACGTGATCTGCGACTGACAAGACAAGGCCCTGTTAACATACCTTGACCTTATTGGTGATCCTACTTTCTTTCATATTGTTTTATTGATTTGAAAGTATGATTTGATATTTGGAAGTAGGCAACTATAAGGTAAAATTGTTGGTTTAATTTTTTTACACAATTTTCGTTTTTTTATTGCTGCTATGATTATGTGTGTTGTTGTCTTACGAAATATTTATCTTCATTAAAAAAACTACTTATTTACTTAGGAAATGACTGATTTTAAATGATTATTTGTTACGGGGAAGTGGGTAACCCTACGGTTACCCTTTTTTGTAAGTTTTTATTTTTAACAAAGTTTTGTTTGTTTTATTGCTGCTATGATCATGTATGTTATTGTCTTACGAAATATTTATCTTCTTTAAAAGGTTATTTATTTACTTATAAAATGGTTTATTCAGATTAATTACTATTATAGATAGATATAAAAATATATACTCTTTCTTACCGAGTCTTAAATATTATATGAGAAAGATATATTTTGTAGTTTATAACTTTGATAAGTACTTACTTATGTAGACAAAGATACTTAAAATGTGCCTGTGAGCCGTTTGCAGTCCAAAAGGTCTTATACCTCGTAAAAAACATTGAAATGGCTAAAATTATTGCTTTTTGAGATTTCCTTACCAGCAGTATATCAAAGTATTGTTGTAGAACTTACCTGCAAAAAAGAAAAAAATAATTAATATAAAAAATTAAAAAATATATAATTTGACAATAAATTATTCAGTTTTAATTGTAAAGAGTACCTAATTAATGGGTCTCAATCTTATTTCCCACAAATTCAATTAGTTCAATCTTTTATATTTTTTGCCGACTGCCGAAAGGAGTGGTAATTTGTTTATCAGTCTATGTGTTGGATGTTCTTTTTAATCACTATACAGACCAACGTCTGGGCCGATTTTTGTCAACATACTATATCAAGTGGTATCAAGGGGTATCATTGAATAGATATAAATTTTTTTTTTTGTTTTTTTCGACATTGTTGATCCAATTGACGGTTTATGCTCTATAACGATTTAAAGTAGCGTTACAGCCATTCTCGCATACATAGGTTTATATACTGAAAAAAAAAATGTTAAGTTGCATGCGGGCTAATTATTTTCTTAATCTAAGCTAGTATCATCATCATCATCACCCTCTATTAACGTTCCCACTGCTGGGACACAGGGACTTCTCTCTTGGCGAGAGAGATTAGGCCTTAATACACCACGCTGGCCAAGTGCGTGTTGGTGAATGTCACATGTCCGTCAAACTCTTTAAAGTTGTCAGAACATGCAGGTTTCCTCACGATGCACGATGTTTAAACATCAACAAGGTATACATAATAAGTATAACTTTGCAAAAGCAATCAATTATGTTCTAGTCTATTATAAATTTATAAGTTTACTAGCTGACCCAGAAAACGTTGTTTTGCTAAATGACAAAATAGATAGTACCCCACCAGACCAGTCCCACTGAATACGCATATAAAATTTGGCAAAAATCGGTACAGCCGTTTCGGCGGAGTACGGGTAACTAACTTTGTGACATGGAAATTTTATATATAAGAAAACTGTATAAACTAGCTGTACTATTTATACCTACGACAATACATGAAAATACTATTCTATTAACAAAGGGCAAATTTCCATAAACGATTGAACTTAGGAAACCACAATTATATGTACTTTCTCTCAGTTTCAAATATATCTCTCACGAACAGTAATTTAAACCTTTAGGAATAAATTAATTACCTTTGTTAATGACCCTGCTTCTAAAGGACTGAAAACTGTCGAATGTAGAATAATTAAAGGTTTAGGGTAGATTAAGTTATGTTACGGTATTTCATGGTAATTATTAAAAAATTGGGTTAATTTTTGACTGTTTATTAAGAGCTTTTCTATACGGCTTCATACCCATAATCCCCGATTTTATGTTTCAGTTAAAAATTGCACAAACAAGCTTCTTAGTTTTTGATTACAGAAAATTTATAGCGCTAGAAACTGGTTAATACGACGTCAAAAGCCTATTATATTTTTGTTATGTCCAAAGATAAGTTTTACGGTAATAATTGAGCTCCAATTTTAATGACAATTAAAGAACAGGCTTTTAACAAACTTAGCCGTAGACAACGCGGACTATTTGACCTGATATAATCAATTATATTACATAAAGTTCAAAAGTAAACCAAAAACATAACTAGCTACAACTAGCGGCAACGGATTCGCACGGGTGGTTATTCGGATTTATTTCCCCGGTAATTTTTCGAATTTTCTCGCCTTTTAAACCTTCACTAGACCTCCACGAACATTTCAAGACTAAGATAAGATAAACGAACAGCAATTCATTTTTATATATATAGATTACAAAAAGACCACCGAGGAGATCCGCGATCACAAATACCATAACGGCGAGCGCGTCTCCGATGACAGACAGACGACAGACCGATAAGTGTTGGGTTACACTCGTTACCCGAGTTGTTCTGATCAGCTGGGATCTAAGGTTAATCGGAGAGTTGTGATCAAAATCTGTTTCGATTGTATTATTATTTTGCCGAATATCGAATGGAGTCGGTCATCAATTCGTTACGTTTTCGTTTGAATGATCATTTGTCTTTAATGGAATTGGTAATCTATTTGATACTTTTCTTTTCGTATTTTATATTTGCTACGAACTTATTGTACCATTTTCTTTTTCATTGAACTCTATTAATATAATCATTCAATTTTGTTTTTCTTTATTATTTGTATTAAAAATTTTGTTTGTATAAGTTACTTTTACTGGTTGTTGACATAATTTGTATGTCAATATAGGAAAAGCCACTGGCTCCTGAAATACAGTTTTTAACTAGTTCAGGAGCCTATGGGACCGTAGTTTTTGATACTGTACCTCATTTTATGTCAAATAAAGAGTATATTACTTTACTTTACTCTTATCTCCTGGCGTTTTTCGTATTTTATGGATTTTCCCGCGAAATAATTATTGCGATTTTAATAATTCTTTCTAACAGTGAAAGAATAGCCTTTTACCAGCAGTATCTGAAATTAGCGCGTTCAAACAAACAAACAAACTTTCATGTTTTATTATTAGTAGATTTATTTTGATGGTTTTTTATTTCATAACTGATACTTACATGTATGTAAAAGTAAAAGCTAATTTTCTTTGAAAAAATCACTCTTGTGTGTTTCTGACATCACTATGTGTATGAAAACACACAAAACATTTAATTTTTCTGCATTTTTTTTTTAAATTTTCTTCGGTTTATGTTCACCCAACTACGGTATAAAGATGATGATCTAGAGTATAGTATAGTACAGTAGATTATGTACAGAAAGTTTCCAGATCTACTAGATTCTAGACTCCTTCTCAGAATCTACTTCCTTTCAAAGAAAGTCATCCACAACAACTTAAGTCTAATATAACTGCAGTTACACGCAACGGCCCGTTATTATATCCCTTACATTCTCTATCTACTAAGTGTATACTAGGGTAAAGCCGAGATAGAAGGGCCGCACTACAGCAAAAGTATTTTAGATATTTTATCTTGGAGGTTTTGTCTGTTCACGTCCGTAAGTGGTAACCCTCTGAATCCTTACACGTGACCTCCGGGTGGTGCTAAGAACAGTCTCTGGTGGAAGCCTTCGGCCGCGGCTTGTCACCACCCTCCGGGCTGGGCCAGTGCGTGAAGCGATTTTTTCGTGTTTCGTAATGTGGCCCGGAGAAGCCATCTTCTAGGCCTTCATGCTCCATCTTAGACCACATCGTCACTTTACATCAGGTGAGATTGTGGTCAAATGAAGGCTTCACAATTAATAAAAAAAAAAAAAAAAAAAAAAAAAGATAGATAGATAAATAAATGAATATATATCCGGACAATCCGGTTTATTAATTCGTTATCAGCACTAGACAAAATGTGCTTAAATAAATGAATAAAATAAATCAAATATTTTGCGGCCAATTTCAAACAATATCCGGACAATCCACAAAACAACATCTAGCCTCGTGGTAAGCTCTATGCTTGTGTTACGGGTACTAGACATCAGATTATACTTAATATAATATACACACATACATAGATATTTTTTTATTAAACATATTAAACATCCAGACCAAGGAGAAAGTGCTTGCAGACCATACAAACACTTGACGCGTCGCGCTTATCGCTAAAAACGATCACTAAAGTTTTTAAAGTGTTATGTTTTCTTAAAATATGACGTTTATACAGTTAATATAGGAGTTTATTTTACAGAGAGTTGACGTTTGGTTGGTTAGTTAATTAGATATCAGTACTAGAACAAATGAGCTTAAGTGTTGTAGCGTGCGTTGGTTTTTGCATATATTTTGGGTGGCCACAAATTAAGTTAGTGACGCGAAATTACGATAGTTAATTGAAACCACTCTAACTGATATGTAATTAAACCAGTTAAAGGTAGATATCTTATTTTTTACTAGTATAACATTTTTGGGCATAATTATTAGTATTATAAATTGGATCATCTATCTCGGTTTTACCTTATCTTTAGGAGAGCACAGGTACTTTTACAAGCATAAAATAGGCGTTTATGATATTGAATGTTTACAGAGCAAATATCTAAGATGCGTAGGTCGGAATTATCGCCGCATACAATGTTACTACAAGTTATAGTTTTTAGTACCTGATGTAGGTACCTATAAGGGCTTATTTCACGAACTCCGAGTAACTAAGCAATGGTTAGTTATGTCAAGAGTAGTCTGGCTTTGTCACATGTGACTTCGCGGAATAGCTGTATTATGTTAATCATTGTCTAACTTAACTCGGAGATCGAGGATTAGGCCCTAAGTGTAGTTACAATATGAATTAAAGAGAATTAATTAATTAATTAAGAGAGTGTTGAGATGACGGGTGATAGAGGGAAATGGTAGAAAAGCACATGTTGTGCCGACCCCACATAGTGTGGGACAAGGGCTGGATGATGATGATTAATTCAATAAGAGAGTGAAAAGATGAAAAATTCCGGATGTAGGGTCTTGTGACTGCGAAATTTAATACAAAATGAAAATTTAATACGATTTGTACTTCAATGCATTGTAACGTCTTGATTTTACGTTTAGAAAAATACTGATGCAATTTTAAAAATATGTAATCTCAATAACGGACTTATAACTGGACTATGTATTGACTTCTTATTGTTTGCTGTTTGTATTTTATTTGTGGTGTACAATAAATAGTTATCTTTCTATCTATCTATAACAACGTTAATGTTTTTTATTATCTACTCAAATATTGGTGTTTCAAGTATTGGGTTGTATTGGAAATTGTATCAAGGATTGTATTGGAGATTTCCAACCGTGTACACTTTACACCAGTTCCTCTGAGCCATCGTAAAAACAAATGGTTAGTATCGTATTACATTTCATTATATTAACAATATAAACGCAGCTTCTTGTTAGAAAGTAGTAATAAGATATTTTAAATTAGTTTTATTGAACAATGGAAGTAAAAAGTTTAAGGTTCAACTCATAAAGTCTACATAAAAAGCTAGTACATATTGACCATTTATTTTATTTAACCAATTGTAGTACAGTGGCTTATGAATTTTCCCACAAGTAAAAAGTACCAAAAATTTGCCTAAGAGTCTGTTTCACAAACTCCGAGTAAAATAGCCAATGTTTTAAAGATAGATCTGTCAAGGCAACTGAGACTGACTGACAGAACTTCTACATTATATATTATATTATAATATAACCATCACTCGGAGTTGGTGAAACAACCCCTCATTTATTTAAAATAAATAAATTATAAACGAATAAATAGCTAAAAGGCTAGTGTAAGTATATTTGTACATTATAATCATTATTTTTAAGGGAATCGATTATTATCATAATGCCAACGTATACCGATTGACTGATAATAAAGCACCACGTTTCAGATCTGAAAGTCATCACTGGCTACATTAATAGAATCGAATTGAATTTTCGTTAAATCTTTCAAATGCCATATTTAACCAGAGATCTAAAATAATCCTAACACATTAAAAGCTAAAATAAAAAAATATTATTTTTGGTCAATCCACACAACAACATCTAGCCCCGTGGTAAGCTCGAAGCTTGTATTACGGGTACTAGACATCTGATATACTTTATATAATACCTACATGTAAATATTTATACTAAACATATGAAGAGAAGGAGAAAGTGCTTTGCAGAACATACAAAAACTTGGCCCCTCGCCGGGAATCGAACCCGCAATTTCAAATAATTTATGAATACGGGTACATTTGGTATTACATTAAAAATAACGCTCCTTTTACATTCGGCCTTATGAAGACGTGCATATCACAAAGAATATTATATTTAACAAAAAGTCAAATATTTAAGTTAAATTATTAAAAAAACGGTAACTATACATGATAAAAATTGTGAGATTATTTGAAAGAAATATGATTAATAGAATAAGTTAAAATAATGTATATATTAAATTATAATTCAATTTTGCATAATTTTTTGTAACAAGATACTTTATTATATATTATGTTTGTACCAAAGCTACGTTTTTTGTAAGAATGATAATAAAATTATACGTTATTCTTATTTTTAAATATAAATTAATTTGTTTTTTTAATGGCTTTGATTAGAATCACGGAGCACAGAATAGTTTCAATTCAGCGCACTATCAGCTAGAGATAACCTTATCAGTGCGAATGTTATCAGCCGTTGAGAATCGACATGGGTGGTCGGGCAAGCGAACGTGGCTCTTAAGTTTTCTAGGTAAAGTTAAACTTCCGTTGAAATCTATTTGGGAAGTGTGATAGTTTTGTGTTCAGGGCCATCACCTTGATTTATAGGAGACTTGTGGCTTGCATTATCATCATCATCACCCTATTAACGTTCCCACTGCTGGGACACAGGGACTTTTCTCTAGGCGAGAGAGATTAAGCCTTAATTCACCACGCTGGCCAAGTGCGGGTTGGTGAATGTCACATGTCCTTCAAACTATTTAAAGTTCTCAGAACATGCCGGTTTCCTCACGATATTTGCCGTTAAAGCACGTGTTTAAAGTGCACATAAATGTCTCAAGAAGAAAAATGCAGAGGTGCGTGGTTTGAACCCACAACCTTCGGAATTAAACCTTTAAACAAACTAAACATCTATTTTTGTACCATTCTTTTGGCAAATGCCAATACATTTCATTTCCTCACAAGACAACTCTCTACCCCTACGCCGAAATATTTAGTAGCGGGGTGCCGAATTTCGCTCTCTGCCGACGTTTTCAGTATTCTATACAAGTGTTAGCAGAGTGCCGACTTTTGAAAATGTCTATACAAGCCTACGCCCACATCACCAATACTCAATGCCTAGCAATAACTATGACATTGATGATATATAAGTATCTGGAGGTCCAATACCCTCATTATAATGATGATATTCCCTATATAGCCTTTCTATTCATCACTTAAGCGGCATAAAGGCATATTTTAGCGGTATTTAAGCTATAACTCAAACACGGCATCAATAGCTTAACACTATTCGTTTTATACAGACTAAGCATTGTTCCTTCCGACAAAAGGGAAGTGAAGGCGAAGGTAAGACTAAGTAGCGCCACTATTTTAAGAAAACATAAACACCCCCATTAACGTTCCCACCGCTGGGACATAGAGAGTTCTCTCTTGACGAGAGATTAGGCCTTTATTCAACACGCTGACCATGTCGGGTTGGTAAATATTACGCGTCTTCAGACACTTTCAAGTCCTCAGAATATGCCGGTTTCCTCACATGTAAAATACATTATTTAACTATTATGTTATTTTATATTGACTTCTTGTTGACTTATTGAAATTAAATTAATTTTATCGGCGTGTGTGTTAAAAAACGGGTTAAAACCCGTCCCATGATAAGGAGAGCTAGATCTGATGACGGCATCACAGAGAAATGTGAGGAGGAAAATATTAGGCGCAAAGGTAGCACCTACCTTGTTATTTAAAAGCTAGTGTCTATAAATTGGTTTATTGGTTCCATTTTAATGTCATAATGATTGGATTTAAAGTCTTCAATAATATCGGCAACGGTAGGCAAATTTTAATTTTTAATATGTGATAAACCTCACTTTGCATTTGAACTATTTTTAATTTTTAAGTCTAGTGTTTTAAAACATGTGATTTCAATTTATTGACTTATAGTATTTCATTTCATACCAATGTTTTTTAGTAAAATATGTAAAACTAATTTATAGAGTACTTAAAGAATTAAAACTGCTAGTGGCGCCAGGTAACCACACAGGGCACCTCACAGAAGAAATAGAAAACTTTTAATTTACGGCACAAGGTTAGTCACGGGCAATTTCCACATTATTGTTCTCGTAATTGCATTTATTTGAGTATCCAGTTTTAATTCTTGTAGCCACCCATCATGATATTATTCAATTATTTTACAGTATTCATTTTAGCCGATGTTATATTTTATAATAATACTAGCTGAAACCAGCAAACGTTTTTTTGTCATGTAAAAAAATAGATAGTTGCAGATTCTCTTCCTACTGAATATGCATATAGAATTTCATAATTATCGGCAATTTATTTTTCTTTGTTATCGGTTAAGCCGCTTCGAAGGAGTACGGTAACTAATTATTGTGACATGGAAATTTTATATATTAGATATGTTTTTCGTAAATTATACTATTTTTACCAGACTTAGAGCCTTGTGAAACATGCCTTATTTCACAAAAATTAATTTAGTATTATTAGAATAAATTCTCATTGAAAAAGTTAGAGATCTATAAAATATTTTTTTGAAATATTTCAGTAAACTACAGATAAACCTTCGCATTAAACATTACTCTCATTACCTGCAATTCAATACTAGGGATATAATCAAATAACTTTAAATAAATCCTTCATTTTCATATGATAAATCCACTTTAACTCCACTGATGATGATATAATAATGACGCAGACCACCGGGTCATTTCATTACAGGAGCGATTGCCTGACGTCTCGATTAATTTCCACTCCTTTTTGCTGTCATGGGTAAATTACTACTCGGCAGATCGCCAAAGCGATAGAACTATGGTTTGTTTATTTAATTGTTCGGACATCTTTTGTGGCATCTATGACAAGGCGTCTGTGCAGCTGTTATTATAAAAATACTCGTATAAAGAGAGCGGACACTTCACACAATCGTCACATTATTATATATATAATAATAGTGTAATAAAAATATAACGAATATAAATATAAGAAATATATCGAGCCCCCAATCCCGAACTTTGATGCTTTAATCTTTGCACTCTCTTATCTCACTGTCATTGATAAAACAAAATTTAGATGCTTAGTATTTTTGGACGGGACGGACTTAACAGAATTTATGTAGTAATTATGCCTATATCTATAGGTAGGTTTTGGAGGTTTTGTCTGTTCACGTCCGTAAGTGGTAACCCTCTGAATCCTTACACGTGACCTCCGGGTGGTGCTAAGAACAGTCTCTGGTGGTAGGCTTCGGCCGCGGCTTGTCACCACCCTCCGGGCTGGGCCAGTGCGTGAAGCGATGTTTTCGTGTTTTGTAATGTGGTCCGGAGAAGCCATCTACCTTCTAGGTCTTCATGGTCCATCTTAGACCACATATGGTCACTTAACATCAGGTGAGATTGTGGTCAAATGAAGACTTATCTATCATAAAAAAAAACTAATTTCTTTTGTTGAACGCGCTTATCTCAGGATCTTCTGGTCCGATTTAAAAAAAATATTTCAGTGTAAGCATAATTAACGCAGACGGTATACGCTACTTTACCGCGGGAAAACACGAGGTTCCTGCGGGAAAATATAAAAACATGGACAACTCCGAGACGAGTAAAGCTAGTTATACATATACATAATCTTAATATATATAAATCTCGTGTCACAATGTTTGTCCTCAATGGACTCCTAAACCACTTAACCGATTATTATAAAATTCGCACACCATGTGCAGTTCGATCCAACTTGAGAGATAGGATGGTTTTTACGGCGAGATAAATTCGAATAATTTCCGGGAAAATGTTATACCCGTGCGACGCCGGGGCGGGCCGCTAGTCTTATATATAAGATTCTCGTGTCACAATGTTCGTTCCCGTACTCCTCCGAAACGGCTTGAACGATTCTCATAAAATTTTGTGAGCATATTTAGTAGGTCTGAGAAACGACAAACATCTGTTTTGCAAAACAACGTTTGCTGGGGTCAGCTAGTACATATATAAACCTGTTATCTATTGCTGAATACAGCATGAAAATCCGTATAGTATTTTTATTTGGCGATCAAACGAAAGACGTACTACGGCCATTTTATTTATATGAGTGAAACCTTATAGTTTTATAACAAAAACTATTGACTCAACTTTCTACAAGGTACCTACAACAGAACAAGTACAAGGTGAAACGGACGCGGGTAGAATTATCAACTCTGCGGTAACTAATTATGTCGAAACATGTACGGAACCATGTTCGGGCACAGATTAAGCTTTACTAGTTCGGTCTAGAACTTGATTCAATAGACCGTAGGCGCAGAGAACGCACATGGCACATGGCGTGAACGCACATGGCGAATTTTGCTTAGAAAATATCTACTTAGAGTAATAAATATTTCCGGACAACACATAGCCCCGTGGTAAGCTCTAAGCTTGTGTAACGGGTACTAGACATCTGATATATTGATATAATAGACATATACAGATAGATATTTTTTATTATACTGAATACCCAGGCCAAGGAGGAAGTAATTAATTTATTTCTTTAAGGTTTATTAGTTAATGAGTGGGTTCACGAAAAGGTAAATGTCAGTTAATTGGGGTTATCACTATAAGACGTTATATCCAATCCACAATATCGGACTGATAAATTCAAAAGTAAATATTGTAAGACAATTCACACACCCCAAGGTCTACTTTATGCATGTCTTATGGCTCCCAGACATCTCAGATGCTAAGGGCCTTCTTCACCATGTTCCAGTAGTAGCTAGTCTGCTAATAATAGCTCTAGTCTTATTGGAACGCAGAGCCATCAGACTCATAGGCGACGTCATGCCTGACCTTATATCTAAACTTCAACCCTTAGCCCATCGGAGAAAATTTGCTAGACTGTCGGTCTTCTACAGATTGTACTTCGGAGAGTGTGCCAATGCGCTGCATGACCTGATCCCACCATCTCCATTCTATCTTCGGTCGCTCAGACGCACGGCTGCCATATGCCGACTGCGAATACTTGCATATTTTGGGCACACAGTGCGAAGAGACGATGAGAGTCTGGAGAAATTGATTATCGTAACACCGATGGGAAACGATCTCGAGGACGTTCACCAACTCGATGGACAGATCAAAGAGGTTCCAAGAAGGTTCCATCGTCCTTCAAATTTTACGACACTGTCAGAGATGCGATGCTCCCGATGTAACTCCGATGCTGACCACAATCCTCAGACATGAGGGACCGACTACAGAGAGAGAGAGAGCGCACCGCTAAGGAGTGAAATTCTCTCCCGAAGTCTGTTTTTTCCGATTCCATACATCCCGACCACTTTTAAGACCAGAGTTAATAGGCTTTTTTTGGGCACACTTGTTCCACCGTTGACCTCGTCTCTGCCTTCTGGCTAGACTGTAGTCAAAAGTAAGCCCATAAAATTTAAATCTCCGGAACTCTGATGTTCTATATCTTGTAACTTTCTTTTTAATTAATAAAGCAAAAAATCTGTGGCCAGTACTTCTAAACGGGCTACAGACGGACTTAACAGATAACCTTTTGGTATTTAAATTGCGTCGTCGAGCAGCGAGGAGGGGCCGCCGTCGCCCCCGCCGCCGCGACCACCTGTGCGACGAGGGCGGCCACCACTGTCAGCTTGCTTGGGGCCAGCAGGGCGTTCTGTCCCGCTACCGGTCCCCGCAGCTAACGGAAAAGTGCGGCGCATGAAGTGGACTCTACAAATCAACAAGAACGTTATGCGCGCATACTATAGGGCTACAGAGGGAGGAACTAATCTGACGGCGTATCGTGTTCGGATGCTTCCTTTGTTTCAGGCGCTTGAACCAGCAGCTGTGAACGTTAGTGCACAAAGACTATCCGATCAGGTACGTGTCATACAACGCTCAAAGGTGTTGGATGACAATGTACTTGATCAACTCCGTAACGAAGCTCTCGATGCTCTTGTTGTCGATCCTCCACAGTGTAATCAAGCTGAAATAGCAACTAGAATTGTTGCTGACAATTTACCACCTCTCCACCCGGTAACCCAGCTTGATTTGCTTGAATTGTAGGTACTATTCTTTTGTTATACGGAAAACAACTAATCATTATATGAAGGTACCGTCTAGGTCATCATGCCCCATCTTAGACCACATAGTCGCTTTACATCAGGTGAGATTGTGGTCAAATGAAGGCTTATCATAAGGCATAAAAAAAGAAGGTATTAAAAATACATAAACTAAAATCAACATACCATAACGTTAACATGTTCTTTAAAACCACCTATTATAAAAATATTTAAAACACCGCAAAATAATGAATAATCAACGTCTTAATTAGTTAGTTAAAGTTGATTTATTATTCAAATAATTAATGAGGGAACTATCAATAGTTCGGTATTTATGTGTTAATGTTCGTTCCGATAACATAATGAGTGTTTTTAGATGCATGCTTGATTATGAATAATAATTAATCAAACATTTTGGTGTTTCACAACTTAAAACGAGATAATAATGATCACTATGAGCTGTTAACTGGATATTTTCTGCAACGCATTCTATTCACCTGAAGCGCAGAAAGTTGCTAGTTGTTATTGAAGGGTTCGATTTTGGCCGGGGAACAGATTTTGTACGATCAACGATTTCTGGTTTCGGAGAAATTAATGATAAAAAGAAAAAGCGATTACAAATAGTTTTACTGAAATAACCAAGATTTTATGAGCTTATTGTAAATTTCAAGTCTATATGTATATAGGTATGGGGTAGTAGTAGATATTCTACAGCTAAAAAAAACAGGAAAATGAATATAAATAGCGTAAATTCTAAAAGGTGTTTCAAAATTGATACTATTCGTTTTATAATAATAATTAAAAAAAAACTTATTCGTTACAAATTCGTAAATCAAACTTTGTGACTGTGTTCATAAAAAATTTGGCGTGTCTTCCAAACAAATTGCTATCTTAGCCGACATTTAAATTTGATGCGATTTAAATAATTTACTAGTGAATTTACATGATACAGAAAATTAGCGATTTGTATTCTATTGAATATTGTTCTTGATTGAGTTATGCTGTCATTTTCAATAAAATTGATGATATTGGTGTAGATAAACGGGTTTTGGACCTCCTAGGAAGAATTCTAATTTAAAAATTGCATTTCCTATAGCCATTTTAAAAGAACTGCTGCATATTGACAGGTGCTGTAAATGGAACAGGTCAGGTGGGATTCGTGCAGGTGTGATTTGGCTGGGTGCAGTAACTGGACTTCTTCGAAAATTTATTAAAATCACGCTCAAGAAACTCTACGACTTTTCATACAAAATATAGCGTATAGACTTTTTTATCATACTAGACTGACCCCAGAAAACGTTGTTTTGGAAAATGAAATAAATAAATAATAAATATTGCCGGACAATCCACACAACAACATCTAGCACCGTCAGCTATGAAGCTTGTGTTACGGATACTAGACATCTGATATACTTAATATAATAGACATACATAGATAGATATTTTTTATTATACATACTAAACACCCAGACCAAGGAGAAAATGCTTGAAGAACATACAAACCCTCTACCTCTTGCACCGCAATAAAAAATAGATGTCGGCCGATTCTCAGACCTATTGAATACGCATATAAAATTTGGTAAAAATCGGTAAAGCCGTTTCGGAGGAGTACGGTAACTAACATTGTGACATGGAAATTTTATATATTAGATGTATATAGGTATTTATTTTAATTTCTAATTACTAGACACTGCGCTGCGAGCGAAGAGACAGTACGCCCATCGTTAAGGTTATTTTTTTTAGTTTTTAATAAATTACTTTTAAACAATAAAACAAAAACATTAACACCTTATTTTAGGATGTTTATTTGGAAATGCTTTCTAGATAATACTGATTTTAAGTAAAGGAGCCGATATACTATTTCACCATTTCTGTAGTACTAAATAATTTTAGTTTCTCGATATTTTCAACTAGTTATATCATAGCGATACATCAGAAAATTAAAAAACCGTATATTTATGATATGTTCCTTATTTTAAGTGTTAGTAATCATAAGTATTTGCACGAAAATGACGCCCACACATCCCCAAATCATAAAAAATCTTATGTAACCGTAAGCGCCTGCAGTCATCAAGTTTTTAAGACCTCCAAATTGAGACGTAAAAATTTAAGTCCCAATTCAGATTCTATGGGATTTCGGGAAATATATCCCACGCAGAGGGGACAAAAGATTCCCTATTTACAACATGATAAATCTTTGTCCTTTTGTGATGGATATTCTTAATGAGATATCTCGTAAACCTTTAACTATTGGGATTAAAAGTGACCCCCTAGTTAACGAGGCTGTGATATATTACAGCTTTAACTAGTATTTTTTGGGAAGCTGCTACTATTTTTTGATGGTTGTCCACAATCTCACCAAAGTCAAAGTCAAAATATTTATTTAATTAGGAACATAGGACATACATGGACAGGTCAACTTAAAATCAATGAAACAAAATTGTTTAGGCAAAAATAATCAACAAAATAACGTTCGGAAATCTTGGCAGTTCGCTTCAATGTTTTATACTGAGTTGAGAAGCGAATAGAACAACACAGCTTTATCAGTCTTTACAATTTTTTAGTTTTCTTTCAAGATTGTTTGACAATACCTGATGGTAAGTGTCGATGTGGACGAAGATGGATCACGTAGATCTAGAATCATTTACCTTTACCTTATTCTAGAAAACCTAGGGTTGTAAAGACCGCGGACACCTAAAATTGGAAGGCCCTGTTTCTACGGCGAGATAAAGTTCGAATGCAATTTTACGGGTTTTTGGCCTAATAAAAACAATTTTTTTTAGTTCAAACGTTGCGTTCATACGAACTTACTCTTTACCTTTATAATATAAGTAGGTATGTATAGATTAAATAATTTACGTTCATGGAAATTTAAATTTGTATCTATGTAGATATGAGAGATAATAGCTTAAGCTGTTAACAATGACTAATACAAACAAATTATATGATTTCACAATTTGATAATGATTAAAAATTAGGACACTTAATTAAATTTATTGCTACAATCTATTAAATAGCCTGATAAAAAAGACGATACATTAATAATAACATTATTTATATTCAAAAAACAAAATAATTTGGAAAAAAAAATCTGGTAAATTATTTTGCATAAAAGGCATGCTACACGATCCATTCCGACCAAAAACTGACAGCTCAAAATGGAGTTATCGCGTCTGTGGTCGGTTCCGACCGTCTAGAATGCCATCGGATTCAACCACCGACAAAGCCCGTCAGATACCTAGTAAATTTCGGGCGATTTCACACGATCCGTTTTCAATTCCCGCCAACCGATTGTCTATGGTCACCTGACCAAAGACAATTGTTGGTCGACAACGCCAATTGTCTATGTTTGCTTCTTGATTCCCTCTCAGATTCTCCAACCATACCATCAAATATCCAACAATCGATATTTATTTAGATTTAAAACACCCGCGTTTAACGACCAAAGATGGGGAAGATATGGCCCGATAGTGGGCCAGATAGCCACATAATGTCAGTTGTAGCATACCTCAAATGTTTGACAATTTGTTCGGGCTTCTTTCAAGTTTGACAGTTATAGGTCGACCGGTATGCCCGTAAAGTGACAGTTTTACGTTTCGTGTTGTTCCGAAAGCTAGAAACATTGTTTGGTTTAACAAGCTTTTAGGGAAGACGGCTTATATTATTTCTTTACAGGTAAAAAGTATTATTCATATTTTATGCAAGTAAGGAGCCATATTAAGTATAATTAAGAAATATATATATATTTAATCAATTCCGGTTCCATGACTTAAGTTATAAAATATGACATAAATATTTAATTCCTTAGTAACGGTTAAAATGCAAAATTCTTATATGTATAAATAAATTATAGCCACATAACCGAAACAGCACGGACCTAATTCTATTATCGGGCGACTAATACGATCACTATATCTACGACCGTGTACACGGCGATACAAAGGTTGCAAAATATTCAAATTAATAAAGAAAAATTACAAAAGACAATAATTGCAATTACTTAATTCGTACCAATATTCGAGTGATCAAAGTACACTGTGATAATAACTAACTGTGTTGTGTGGTAACTAGGAAATATAGAATATTATTAAAAACTAGTGGCCCGCCCCGGCTTCGCACGGGTTTTTATTCAATTTTTTTTCCCGGCAATTATTCGATTTTTTCTCGCCTTTTAAACCTTCCTTAGACCTCCAAGAACATTTCAAGACTATGATAAGATAAATCCGTTCAGCCGTTCTCGTTTTTTAATCAGACTGACGAATAACAATTCATTTTCATTTATATAGAAGAAAGATATAAGAAATTCATTATAATCAGTATTTCAAGTATAAATCTAAATCTTAATTGTTGAACTGCCTACACAGCTGGCTATGGATTGTCAGCACCACGTCACAGACAAGCGCTCACAGTTAGCGGTACGTTAAGAAACTATTATTATACAACCCAAACCCTCGAGTTTTCGTCAGCGCGATCTAGAGCTAGCCCTTTTTTCTACAGCGACATCTAGTTATAAAAAACTGAATTATTGCCGATGAACATAATGTTTTTTTTATCACTTTTTATCACTATCACAGCATTGATAAAACTTATATGGTAGTTAACTTATAACAACAATGTGTTTGCTACTTATTGTGAATCTATTGATGCGATCGATAGTAAATAAAAACATAACATAGGCACCCCTTTTTACGTCCCACTGCTGGGACTCTCTTGACGAGGGCCAAGTGCGGGTTGGTGAATGTCACATGTCCTTCAAACTCTTTAAAGTTCTCAGATCATGCCGGTTTCCTCACGATTTTTGCCTTCACCGTTAAAGTACGTATTGTATTAAGCGTACAAAAAATGTATAAAATCTAAAGGTGCACGGCGGGGTTTGAACCCGCAACCTTGAATGAAAGCCGAGTGTGCTCTCACTTAGCCAACACGGCTTATCAACACAGATTATAAAGTGTTCGCTCCTCAGTCTGATACTATTGATGGTATGACATTAAAGAATAATACACATAAATATAATTTGACAATGTTTTGACATAACATTAATTGTAAGTTTAATTCCTTCTCAAATTAATATTACCTAACCCACTTGCAAACGAGAATATTCATATTCAATGAATAATATAACAATTTGTTACGACTCGTTTTAAGGATATTATCTGCATAAATACAAATGCAATTAAGGCCGACACATTAAACACATATAACATGCAGACACATTTATCAATTCCTGATGACCATCATCATCATCACCCTATTAACGTTCCCACTGCTGGGACACAGGGACTTCTCTCTTGGCGAGAGAGATTAGGCCTTAAATCACCACGCTGGCCAATGGTGGTGGTGAATGTCACATGTCCTTCAAACTCTTTAAAGTCCTCAGAACATGCCGGTTTCCTCATGTTTGCCTTCACCGTTAAAGCACGTGTTTTAAAACGCACATACATTTTATCAATTCAATTCCTACGATAATTATGTGAATGGGAGTTATAATCATAACATTATGATTGTGCGGAGAAACACCGTGTGGAAAACTGTAGTTAGTAATGTGATGAGGTATATTAGGTCGGCTAAATCGCAAACACCGCCTAACAATAGTGTGTTTGATTCCCATCGGGGGACTAAATCCTAAACGTACTTTAATTTCTGGGAAAGAGTCTATAAGTTAAGTATATAACACTGGCGGCCCGCCCCGGCTTCACTCGGGTAAAAAAAATATTTTATAAGAATTTTATTATAAGCAATTATTCAAATTTTTCGCGCTGTAAAAACCATCCTTGAACACCAACAAACATTAAAAAAAAATGGCCAAATTGGTCCAGGCGATGTTGAGTTATGCGCTTAGCAACACATTTTGCGATTTATTTTTATATAAGATAAAAATAAATAACTGTAATAATGTACTCTTAACCAACAACATATTTATTTGAATAAAGATTAATATTATTATGTTGATACAACTTAAACAAATTATTTCGACCAAATTAGGTACCATAAAAACGGTTTTTGTGAGTTAATCTTAAAAGATAGACATATACTATCGCGGACTGTTTAAGCGCTATTATTCTTTAATACATATTTTTTGTGTATCTTGAACCGTTTAAACGGCGCACGCAACGGAAGGCTTCAAAGATGAAATAATTTCTCCCGTTTTTTACACATTTACCACTATATCTTTGCTCCTATTGGTCGTAGCGTAATGTTATTATAGCCTATAGCCTTCCTCGATAGCTGGACTATCCAACACAAAAAGAATTATTCAATTCGAACCAGTAGTTTCGGAGATTAGCGCGTTCAAACAAACAAACTCTTCAGCTTTATAATATTAGTATAGATAAGTAGTGTGTGTTTATATAAAATATATAGGTATCTTGCGCGGCTAATCTCATCAAGAGCAAAAAACATATATAATAATGTCGATGTGTTTAAAAGCATATTGTGTGTTCTCACAACTCTAAAAGTATCTGTGGCGAGTATATCAAAAAGCAGTATGTAGGAAGAATATATTAGTTAACTTGAGTATCTGTTTAATTATATGGTTTAGATTTAAAACGTAACGAAATTATATTTAATTTCATAAGTAAGCGCTTGTTTGGTTGACGCCTATATTATGCTCGGTTACTCATTGTTTTAAGAGAACATCTCAATTATTTTAGGGTTGTCTGTTGTTTTTGGTACTAAACTGACAGCTCGTAGAAAAATTTAAGTCAGCTGACAATTTAATTCGACCAATTAGTAATTATCCAAGGGATATTGACTGTTTTGTGCCAGATTTTTTCACTTATGCATAAATTAAATTGTTACTAAAAATTTAACTTCAGTTATAAAATTGTATTCAACTGCAAAATGTATCTTAGGCAGACCATTTCTCTTGTCACGAAGAAAAAAATACTCATCTTTTCGCGTTTATTTTGTGCTAAATAAGCGGGGTCCAACAATATTTATTTACTTACTAGCGGCCCGCCCCGGCTTCGCACGGGTAATTATTCGAAATTGTTCTCCCGGCAATTATTCGATTTTTTCTTGTCGTAAAAACTATTCTTAGATTTCTAAAAACATTAAAAATAAGGAATAGGCCAAATTCGACCAGGAGTTGTTGAATTATGCGCTTACCAACACCTTTAAGCTACATAATTTAAACTACAGTCTAACATTTAAATTTATTATTACCTATAAATATGAACTCCAAAATTATAATAACTACATAATTGTAATAACTGATAAAGCTGTGTTGTTTTATTCGCTTCGCAACTCAGTATAAAACATTGAAGCGAATTGGCAAGACAATGTTATTTCCTTGATATTTTTTGTTTAAACAATTTAGTTTAATTAATTGACATATCAACTTAAACAATTAAGTTGATCTGTCCATGTAGGCTATGTGCTTCTAAGGAAATAAACGTTTTGACTTTGACTTTTGCGATTTATTTCTATAATATAGATAGATTGTGTGCCAAAATATTGAAAATTAGATATGTGTGGTGACGGCTACTGGACTGTGGACTGTGTGAAGGATGACTTGTGTAAGAAAGGAGTGAGTGTTGAGATGACGAGTAGTAAAAGAAAAAATATTTTAATTTCCGGTAAATCCACACAACATCTAGCCCCGTGGTAAGCTCTAAGCTTGTGTTACGGGTAGAAGACATCTGACTTTATTTAATAGACATGTATGTATAGATATTATAAAAACATGATGTGCCGATCATCCTCCGTTATGTGGAATAAGGGCAAAATAATGATCAAAGTCTACATTAAAGTTATTCTAGTTTCTCCGAGTATAATTCATTACTTATCTGTGTCTGTGTCTATTATATTAAGTATATCAGATGTCTAGTACCCGTAACACAAGCTTAGAGCTTACCACGGTGCTAGATGTTGTTGTGTGGATTTTCCGGAGTTATTTATTTATTAACATGCTGCCAACCCTAGCTACAAAATATGACAAATTATTACCCAACAAGATATGCACATACATGTAGTTGCAGATGAACCAAACAATACAACGATCATTGCTTACAATGACACTGAACGCAGGTGAAAGTTTACTAGTGATGGGACATTGAAGAAGATATTGATTCTTCAAGTCATTTTAAAAATAGAAATTCAAAAATACGTATTTGGATAAATATATCTTTAACCGTATAAGATTTCCCGCGGTATGTAGCCTTCGTCCGTAAATCTAACACTATGAAAACGGACAAGTTGTTCCTAGAGCGTTGAAATAAACAAAAAAGACTCTTCAGCATAATTATATTAGTATAGATAAAAAAATCAAATGATTAACATATTTTGAGGGAATTATTATACTTACTTTATGTTTATGTTCAGGCATTGAATAATCATTTTGATTGAATTTAGGTGTGTTGACTTATCCTTGTAATATAATATTAGGTCCTTACATATGAAATTGGCGTTTTGTATGGGAGGAACAAAAAGTCGAATATTTTTTAATATAATATATTTAATTAATCAAAGTATGAACCATTATTTTCTATGCACTTTTGCCATCTTATAGGTAGTTCATTGATCCCTTTACTAAAAAAACCAGTCGGACGGGAATCAATAAAATCTTTGAAGGCGATTTGGACTGCCCCATCGGAGTTGAATTTTTTCCCTTGCAAGAAGTTATCCAAATTTCGAAAAAAATGGTAATCTGTTGGAGCAAGGTCCGGGGAGTACGGAGGATGTCTTAGACTTTCCAATTGAAGCTCTTCTAATTTAGTAGCCGTCTGTTGCGCAGTGTGTGGTCTAGCGTTGTCGTGAAGCAGCAGTGGCGTGGAGCGATTGACCAGCCTAGGTTGTTTAGCCGCTAGCTTTTCCATCATGGTTTGCAATTGCTGACAATAGACATCAGCCGTAATAGTCTGGCCAGATTTGAGAAAACTGTAATGAACAATACCGGCACTAGTCCACCAAACGCTTACAAGTAACTTTTTTGGGGTTAATTTTCGCTTGGGGCAGGATTTGGCTGGCTGGCCAGGATCCAACCATTGCGCTGAGCGCTTCCGATTATCGTAAAGAACCCATTTTTCATCACAGGTAATGATTCGGTTTAAAATACCTTCATTATTGTGCCGGTTTAGTAATGTAACGCAGCAGTCGACGCGCGTTTGCCGGTTTGCTTCAGTCAATTCGTGAGGTACCCACCTTTCAAGCTTTTTAATCTTCCCAATTTGCTTCAAGTGAATTAAAACAGTTTTATCACTAACACCGCAGCCTGCAGCTAACTCGGACGTGGTTTGCGATGGATCCGCTTCCACAATAGCCTTCAACTCTTCATTATCAACTTGAGTCTCAGGCCGTCCACGGGGCTTGTTCTGCAAGTCGAAATTTCCAGAACGAAAACGTTGGAACCAAAAACGAACTGTGTTTTCTTTTGCAACACGACCGCCATACACATCATTCACCCTTCGAGTTGTTTCCGCAGCACTAGTGCCACGGCGGAACTCGTACTCGTAAATAATGCGATATTTTAAGTTTTCCATTTTGTAAAATGAGTGACGCAAACAGAAAAAAACAGAAGAAAAAAAACAAATGAATGACGATCATCGAAGCACAAATACATGAGTCTATAGCTGTACAAATTTGAATTTGGAATTCCTTACCAAAGAGGAGAAATTTGTGATTAAAGTGGCCAGTACGAAAAACGCCAATTTCATATGTAAGGACCTAATATTTTTGTTTTCAATGGAAAGAAATGACTTGACTTGGACTTTGATTTAGGAAGCATATTGTGCTCGTATTTACTAACTAGACGAGGACTAGCTGACCCTGAAAGGCTGCTTTAATGCAAAAACATCCCTTTTAATCACCTATTGGAGTAAACCATATAAAGAGCCGATCAGTCATTTTTGCGTTTTAATTATTATACTAGTCGGTTTATCACGGTGATTTCCTTCGACAAAAGTTAGGCTTTGGTAGTTATAAATTAACATCGATAAATTTTAAAACAAACTACAGAAAGCACATCACTACAAACGTACAGAAGCATATTTCTAATATCAATTGCGGCGATAAACATCGAATTTGGGATTACCATTGAATGCCAATGAAAATGCCGACGGAATTGGAACAAATTGTACAATGAGTTACGGGCGCATTCTAATTAGCATAAATTACTTAAAATTCTGAGAATTGGAACCTGTATTTTCTTTCATTTTAGTGGTACTGTTTTAGGTTTAGGGAAACAATGTTTGTAGAGTTTCTCTTTGGCTTTTTTGTGTTGTTTTATATTTATGTAATACTAGCTAACCCGTTCCGGCTTTGCTCGGATACGGAAACCTTTTTTTTTTAATCTATCTACCTATTGCAGAAATCCGTTAAGTAGTTTTTGAGTTAATCCCGAACATGAAGACAGACAAGCATTAATGTACGTATTTTGTTTAACAACATGTTTTTATAATTAAATTACATATATTTAAAATACATACATTGTATTTTAATACATATTCAATTGTGATCTCTCCAGTAATATACATCTACAGTGATATTTTTTCATTATTTAATATCGAATGTCATAAACCAACATGAGAGCGTCCCACCTACAGAGATGATAACGTTATCAAAAGGATTTGCATACTGCTTGCTTATTTTCATAAAAAAAATAATTCAGAAATTCAGAAAACTTAAGAATCAAGTTTCTAAACGTCACTAAACACCATAAGTAGATCTAGATTCAAACTGACAGTGAGCCAGCCTCACACAGACTCACACAGACGTAATATCCTGAACGAGTTTGCAATATTTATTTGCGCGCTACAAATCTATATACAACGGGATCCGTCACGGCTAACGAACGGACAGACGGTAGCGGTAGGCGTTACGTGTAAGGGGTTAAGCGCATTGGAGGAAATGGCCTGTCCGTTGAAGCTTGGAATGGTTAATAAAGTCAGTAAAGACCAATTTATTTATTAGTAATATCACTCTATTTATAGACAATTAGGTTGTAAACTGAATCAGAACTAACACTCTTAAACGAGTATAACGCCAAATACAAATACTCGGAAAACATTTATTCTTACATAAAATATTACGACATATGTGGCTCGGTGGGAAAGGTCTGCTTGAGGCGCAGGAGGTTACGGGTTCGATTTCTGCAGGGGACTAGATTTTGTAGATCTACAATTTCTGGTTTTGAGTCTGGGTGGTCTATATATCATATTATGATTGCTTATTCGCTTCAACATATGAAAGTATTTAAAAAAATATGTACTTGTATCTTTGTAATATATATCAGTCACCTAACACTCATAGTAGCCCAGAAATATTTATTTATTACGTAATTAAAAATATTTCTCATCTCATAAAAGAATGCATAGGCTATGCGATTTTATGAGCACCCCGCTCAAAAACATCTTTGATATAACTAAAAACTATTCATTCATTAATAAGAAAAATGTATATAACCACAGCAAAATATATAAATGTATTCTTTCTGCTGTATTAGGTATTATACAACAAGGGTAAATGACTTAATAAGTTATTTGGAGCTGTCTACACTTGAAAGTCTAGAAAAACAAAACTAGGTCCAGTATATTCTCGTCCTAAGTCGTATGATGCCACTATCTAGACTTTGATCTCTTTGTCGGCTTTGAACCTAGGGATTAAGAGTATTAGAAATGTTAAGCACTAGTGAAGGTATCCAGTTATATTCAAGTTGGATATTAATAATGTACATTTATATTAACAAGTCTGAATTTCAGATGTACCTATATTAGTATTTTGCAACGTCTAATAAAGTTAGTTTTTTTTTATTTAGTTTTTAGGGTTTCGTACACAATATGTAAAACAGGGCACTATAACTGACTTCGTTTTCTGGCTGTATCTAAAGAATCGCGTTAGATCATCATCACCATCATCATCGTCACCCTATTAACGTTCTCACTGCTGGGACACAGGGACTTCTCTCTTGGCGAGAGAGATTAGGCCTTATATCACCACGCTGGCCAAGTGCGGGTTGGTGAATGTCGCATGTCCTTCTAACACTTTAAAGTTCTCAGAACATGCCGGTTTCCTCACGATGTTTGCCTTCACCGTTAAAGCACGTGTTTAAAGCGCACATAAATGTCTCAAGAAGAAAAAAACAGAGGTGCGTGGCGGGGTTTGAACCCACGACCTTCGACATGACCGCGTTAGATAGAGAGTTAAAATTTGGAAGGCTAATGTATGTATTTTAACAACAAATACGAAAAACACATAATAAATATATATATAAGGTGGCTCCCATACAATAAAAGTGATTTACGTAATATTAAGGCGCGTTGCCATATTGGAAAACTGTATACGGAACTCTAGCTGTAGAAGTTTATCTTATACTTATATTTCTACAAAATACAACAGGCATTTTGAAAAATGAATTAATGATAACAACTTGACCACTCTGGACCAATCTCATATAACTTAAATGGGAACGTTGGCTATTATATAAAAAAATCTTCTAGAATCTATCATCATCATTATCAGCCCGTAATAGTTCACTGCTGGACATAGGCCTCCTATAATAAGCGCGATTTCGCCCTATCTTCTTGTGTAGGACAAGAACCTATCATGGTGTAAAAATTCTGACTTAACCTATATAAAAATTTTAATAACTTTTAAACAATAACAAATAACAATATATGGTTATCTCAATCTCTTTCTCTATCTCTCTTCCACTCTCTCTGTCTCTATCTATCTCTTCAGCCATAGACTAATTTATTTCTGCTTGATCCAACAAAATTCCTATACATTTTCTCCATTTTCCCGTAATAAAGTTAAATACACAAGTATCTTGTTTGTGTTGTGACAGACAGACAGGCAGAGCAGAATGCTAAGGACATGTTTGTCTATATTTATACAATTTGCACGCTCCAGGCTGTGCGGTGAACAGACAGACGGCTAGATTATGATTTATGTGTGGAATTTAAATAAAACATGCCTATTGGGTCCTTTGTAAGGTAAGTTGCGTAACTAAGTAACAGTACGAAACTAGAATAGCGCTAAAAAACTGCAATTTCTGGCTAATATGAAACTGAAGTGACTTAAAGACACAATAAAACTATTTATGCGACTATTATAGCGGTTAACAAAGCTGAAACGCTTTTACTAAACTGTTATTAAACAGCTAAAACTTTAGCTTTAAGTTTATGAAAAACTTTTTTTATCTAACATTCTTTTAACCTCCTATAAGACTGATATATAAAGTTTTTTTTAATAGCGTGGCCTACCCCGGTATTTATTATACCTATTCAATGATACATGGCATAGTTTGTTGAATATTTTTTTTATTTGTATAAAATGGCGGCCAGCAGTCGCCATGTTGAATTTTAACGTCATGTCTTTAGTGACACTCGCCGTTCTACTCGTAAGAGGAATCGATTGACGTGTGAATCATAGAAATCGGCCTTGACGTTGGGCCTGTATGGGACAAAGGAATATACAATACATACTTACATACATATATACATACTAGCGGCCCGCCCCGGCGTCGCACGGGTAAAAAACGTTCCCGGAATTTTTTCCTTATTTGCTCACCGTTTAGACCTACCCTGGACTACGACAAACATTTTGAAAAATCATAGACAACCTATAAAATGAATATTGAACTTTCGAGACATAGACAATAGCTCAAAGAGTATATTACCACCATGTATAAATAACTTATCAAGAAAAATCATAGACAACCTATAAAAAGACATTTATTTTACACTTTTGTTAACCTGTCGATAATAAAAGACAAATAATTAGCAATAAATTAAAATCGTGACTATAATTTGAGATTTAAACTATCCTATCTCTCAACTTGGATCGAACTGCACATGGTGTGCGAATATTATTATAATCGGTTAAGTGGTTTAGGAGTCCATTGAGGACAAACATTGTGACACGAGATTTATATATATTAAGATATACATTATGTAGACTGTTAAACACATTATCACTCCTTTGCGATGCGCAGTCGGGTAAAATTATATAGGTAGTCTACAGCACCCAGCCGAATAGCACCGAAACGAATAGCATCTGACCTAGTCTACTTACAGCACCTGTACAAAATTATAATGTGTCACAATACTATATGGTTCAAATGTACATTGGCGAAGTTTTAAATATGGCTAGTTGTCACTAATTAAAAAAAACTTCAAAAAATGAAAACAGATACTCAACAAAAACCACTTAACTTCGCGATTAAGTCAGCGACTTACATTAATGATTTCTTCGAAATGGATAGCGAGGAAAGCCGGCGGCTGAACCGACATTCACGAAATTCATCGAAGTCGAAACACTGCCGAATTCGCTTTAGCTCAATTAGCAAGGTCGACTTCAAAGGGATAAAACATGTTGTCAACTGCCCTAACCATGGAAACTCGAAATTAACTCGAACCCAAATTTTATTAATTTAAATATTTTATTATAGGTAGTAAAATTTGTATAAATATAGAACTTAATTTGAAATAATACAGCCAAATACGGTGTGAATTGACACATTTTTTATTATTTTTGTTTGCGTGAAGCAATATCCAATTAGACAGTAAATTTGAAAATAAATAAAATATAAATAAAAAAGTTCTATGTAGATTTAACACAAAAACGTTTAATAAATAATTATAAACCCATTTTATGCCTTAATTGATTGATCTGTTAATTTATATTTTCTTAAAAAAGAAGAAGTAGTTCCTATTTTAACCGACTTCATAAAAAAAGGACGTTTCTCAATTCGACCGCAATTTTTTTTTTATGTATTAATTACATACATAATTATCATATCGAATAATAGCATTATATTTAAAACCCCAATTATTAATGCCTCAGTAAACCCATAGCTTTCCAAAAGAAAAATCTAAATTTAATTTAATTAATATCTTAATAATCATGTACCTATTTTTATATATCCGTCTATAAACCGCGAAACAGTTATTAAAACACATATCCAGCAGTTAATTTAATAGTTAATAGTCTCTTCTAGGCTTTAAAGGAAGCTATAAGCTTTTAAAGAAAGTTTTCACAGCCTTATGGGCGTAGGTGCCACAAGGCACAGGTCGCGGATTCGGTTCCCGCTGTGAGACGAGTTTTTCAAGTAGCTGTTTGGTTTGGAAAACGTGGGAAATAACATTATCTGATTTAGATTCAAGTTTTCCGGGTTCTAGAGTTCTTGATACTAAAATATATACACACATAATTTATTATCTTGGTGCCTCATTATAAACTTATGTACTATTTTTTATTCTTTGTCGTGCATGTTGGATTTTTAATGATTTTTCTTACTCATTAAGGAACACGTAATGTTTAAGAATAAAATGTATTTTAATAACTGCCTGCCTCAGTGGCGCGGTGGTCGAGCGGCGCAAGAGGTAGTGTTCTATTCCCGCCGAGGGTGAAAGTGTTTGTATGTTCTGCAAGCACTTTCTCCTTGGTCTGGGTGTTTACAATGTATAAATAAAATAAAAAGAACTATAAATAGTGTGTGTATTATATTAAGTATATCAGATGTCTAGTAATAGTACCCATAACACAAGCTTAGAGCTTACCACGGGGCTAGATGTTGTGTAGATTGTCCGAAAATGTTTATTTAATTAAGCTAAGTTTGTAAATAAGCACAAAAGAGTACGGAACCATGTCTGTAGGTTAGTAAATTAAAAAAATATATGTTTTTTAACAATTTATTAAAAACTTTTCAATACATTTCTTCCATCCATTCCATCCATTTTGGAGGTTTTGTCTGTTCACGTCCGTAAGTGATAACCCTCTGAATCCTTACACGTGACCTCCGTGTGCTAAGAACAGTCTCTGGTGGTTAGGCTTCGGCCGAGGCTTGTCACCACCCTCCGGGCTGGGCCAGTGCGTGAAGCAATTTTTTCGTGTTTCGTAATGTGGTCCGGAGAAGCCATCTTTTAGGTCTTCATGCTCCATCTTAGACCACATCGTCACTTTACATCAGGTGAGATTGTGGTGAAATGAAAGATTAACTATCATAAAAAAAACCATTCAAGTTACATCAAGCACATAAGCAGAACCCGGCTGACAGCTTCTCGAATCAAGATCGTAACCGCTCCGTCACTTACCCTGTTTAGCATAGACATGCTAACTACTCTATCAACAGGCTCATTGCTCGTTTTTTTACTATTTCAAACGTTTCAATTTGTCTTTCACACTTAGCGGCAGAGTTTGTATTAGTTTTTTAAAACGCCGGCCGCTTTTTGAAATATTTTAATAAATCTAAATTTAAAATTAAGAAAACCCCCGATTCCAATGCCTTAATTTCCTTAAAAGTTAAACAACACAATATTTTGTAATGTGCACGCGATGCGCTTTGATTCGATACCCCAATCGAGAATACCTTTTTGCAGATTTTCGGTTTCCTTACCCCTATAACTTTTAAACGGCATAACCGATTTTCATGAAACATGTCTAGGAACACTCACGCTAAACTCACTTTTCATACAAAAAAAACTAAATTGAAATCGCTCCATACGATCCGGGGCTATGATGTCCTAGACAGACAGACAGACACACAGACAGAGCCACGTCAAACTTATAACACCCCTCTTTTTTGGTCGGTGGTTATAACCCACAAAATTAACCATTAAAACTGGTTATGTTGATTTTAAACAAAAGATACGTTATAAATTTGTTGTACTAACTATAAAATCATGATCTATTATTTATGAGATAATAGTTAAATATGTCTTTACTTAATTATACAGAACTCCAAAATTCTAAAAACTGATAAAGCTGTGTTGTTTTATTCTCTTCTCAGTATAACACATTGAAGCGAACTGTCAAGACAATGTTATTTCATTTTTTGAAACTTAAAAAGCATTTTGGCAAAAATTTTGAAATTTATATTTACAAATGTATACGTAAATTTATGATAATAATATTATCAGTATAATACTGATAATGACAAATTATGTCACTTAAGTTTTATGAGTTTTCTCCAATAATATAATATCAATTATATGACTCAATTTCCAATATCGAAGATCCATAGTAGGGGAAAAGATTTCGTGCAACAATTTGGCGGTACGTCATTTCGATGCGTGAGTGACGACGTACCTACTGTTTCTTATTCTTTGAGCGGACCAGTTTACGCGTGTCGGTGCCTGTGCTAATACGGGTCAAAGATAAACAGGTAGATGGGACACTTTGATTCATCACGAAAGGGTTGCTGCGTTTATTTTATACGTATTTAAGTGGGAAAGTAGGTGTTTTTGTTTTCATGTTCGAACCTTGCAATATATATATAAATAATAATATAAACAATGGTCGAAGTTCGGCTTAAAGTTATTTAATCAAAAATTGTTGGTATACAAAAGTTTCGGTATGGGAAAGTCTGAAAATAAAACATAGGATAATATTTGTTCTTAGGGACCATATCATAGATTTTAGCAAAATAAAAAACGTATCTCACATTAAAAAAAAACTTTTACTAAGTTTGGAACCAAGCCCGGCCTTTTTTTGATAATAAAAGAACACAAATTTTCAGATATAATTTGAGTACTTAGGTCTTAAGCACAAAATTTAACTACGAAACATGATGTCTAAGTTTCACCTTGTATAACTTCTATCTTCTTGGTAATAACTTGGAAAAGATACAAAATCATTTATTTCTATTCTTTGATTTTACAAATCTTAGAAACGTCATAAATAAAATACCAAAAACATATCATAAAAAAATAAATTTCTGATACATTCGCGTAATTTCTTTAAAAAGGGCGAATACATGAAGTATCTTGTATTATTAATATAGAGTCACATGGGTACCGTGTTCACAGCGGGTAAGGTAATTAACATCTCATGGCCAAAATAATGTCGATAAATTAAACAAACCTAACGGTTGAGTACCTTGGTAACCTACAAACGCTTTATAATTGACCGACTTCAAATTAGCAATCGGTTACAGTCAGTCAAAGTTGACTGGTATTGAATATTATGTATCTATGGTCCAAAACAAGTGGCCAATTACACAGAGCCATCAATCTTGTAACGATTTAATTGAAATTTGTTGAACCAAATAGTGATATCAGTTACAAGAATATGTGAGTTAACTACTATTTGAAGTAACGGTCTGTTTTATCATGAAAGGGCTTAAGTTGAAATAAATAAATACAATACATATATATTTCCGGACAATTCACACAACAACATCTAGCCCCGCGATAAGCTCTATGCTTGTGTTACGGGTATTAGACATTTGATATACTTAATATAATTGACATACATATATATACTTATTTTTTATTATACATATTATACCCCCAGACCAAGCAGAAAGTGATTGCAGAACATACAGACACTTGACCCCTCAACGAAATCGGAATCGAACCCGCTACCTCTTGCGCCGCAAGCGGACCATCGCCCACCTCGCCGCTGAGGCAGTTATACCGCGAGAAAATGTCATTCTGCGAGAAAATCCATTTTAACGCTGGTAACACCGCGAGTCGTGGTACTAGTTTTTTTATACAAGTCAAAACACATCAGAACTTGTACCTAACTCTCATGCCAAACTAAAATTCACACAGCAATGATGCATATAGATCAAAATGACAGTCCCACACATAAATCTCCATTCGTAATACAATTATCGACCGTTCAACCCGACTACAAAGTAATTTGATAAATAACCACAAACTAAATATCACAATGCACTAGCAACCGAATTACGCGTATCTGATATATTTGGTTAAAAAGCCGTGTTGGCTTAGTGGGAGCACGTTCGACTTTCATTCCGAAGGTCGTGGGAGCAAACCCCGCCACGCACCTCTGGACTTTTCATCTTGAAAAATAGGAACACACCAAGAACTGGTCTGGGTGACCTAGGACAAAGTCGAATCGAACCCGCTACCTCTTGCGCCGAAAGCGAATCTTTGCCTACCGCCTCACAGAGGCAGTTTATCGTAATCTCTCTCTTTAAAATTCACAATAAATAAAAAGTCACAATAACACCAGAAATCACAGAAGTCGGAAGCGCACAGAACCGCCAATAACTAACACTTTTACGCCTACAATATTACTTACAATAATTCCTGCCACGCGAGCTTTTCCCATTCTTCGACTGCAATATGATGTTGTAAATCAATTTGTACCGCGTGTATAGAAAACGCAATGGATATGGGCCTTAGACGATTAAAGGATCTTTAGTGATACAAGTATTAAACCGTCATATTTCAGTCACTTTACAAATAGTATATAGATTTATAACGGGATATTTACCATGATTGATTGTCGAGTCGACTCGAGTTTCCCGATATTTCGGCACAGTTACATGCAAAATGATCACAGTTGAACTTTACAAATGCATAGAAATTAGTTGGAAGTGATTGGAATTACATTTTCAATTGCATGATTATAATATTAGTAAAATTCATCAGTCGGTCAGTACTTAGATGGACTGCATCTTCTTTCACATTAAAACATTTTTTTTATTGCTATATCGAGTCCCAGGTGGATTTTGAACTCATCTAATTCATGCATATATTTTTTAATAAAAAAAACCGGCAGTGGACAAAGGCCTTCCAAACTCCCTCCAACAATCCCTGCCCAGAGCTGTTTGCCAGTAGGAGGCCTTGCCCAGCTGGGGGACAGCATAGGCTAAAAAAAACTGTAATATGTCTGTTGAATCTAGAACGTTTTGTCGAACAGTGGATAACGAAATAATTTGTCAACCGTACAAAAGTGACAACTCAAAACCTTGGCACCCGAATGCAAATAAATTACATGCAAACAAGATGCTACAATATTTACGAGTGCGACCATTATTTTGGTTTTAGTAAAAAATGCATCGCCCTGATTTATTAGGCACGTTAATTTATTATCTCGCCAGATGTGGATACTGGGTAAGCTGCTCAGTGAAATATGCAGTTGAAATGCAACTAATTATTATCCTTACAAATACATTGCAATACAAAAACACTTTAATGTACATTCAAACAGAACAATCGTTACAAAAATCACATATGAGGAAGAAGTACAAAGGACGGTCTTATCGCTTAAGAGCGATGTCTTCCAGGCAACCTTACCTTACGAATTTCTAGTATTAACTAGAAATTCGAAAGTGTCACCTTTTCACTCTTAATTTACTGAAGCTATCTTCTTGAATTTACTTATCTTAATATATTTAAATCTCGTGTCACAATGTTTGTCCTCAATGGACTCCTAAACCACTTAACCGATTATAATAAAATTCGCACACCATGTGCAGTTAGATCCAACTTGAGAGATAGGATGGTTTTTACGGCGAGAAAAATTCGAATAATTTCCGGAAAAATTTTATACCCGTGCGACGCCGGGGCGGGCCGCTAGTATATGTATATAGTTGGGAGTATGAAAGAGGACATAGGCCTTTTTTTTCATACCGAAAATACTATTTCTGTAGGTTTTACGCTAAAAGATGCAAATATTTCTATGTTTCCACGCGGGTAAAACCTTGGGTGAAAGCTAGTCTCTTATTGTTCTCTCGTCATTGTAGTCTAGACTAAACAATCAAAAGACAATTATTTAATTATAAATACTTTTGTAAATGGAAGCAGTGAAATAAATTTATCTTTTTATGTATGTAATTTATTTCAACAGTCCTATCTGTTTTATGAACTTGTGTTTGATTAAATCGACCACTTTTCTGGTTCCAATGTCAAAGCCAAATTATAATAAATCTCAAACATGAGTGTTTAATGAGTTCGAAATTAATTTTATGTTTTATGTAATTTAATATGTGAATACATTCTTGATGTAGTTCGTTGTGACTGCTTCAGTGGTCGCGTTTACTGTTATCTATATAAATAAAAATGAATTGTTGTTCGTTAGTCTGATTAAAACTCGAGAACGGCTGGGACGATTGAGCTGATTTTGGTTTTAAAATGTTTGTCGTAGTCTAGGGTAGGTCTAAACGGTGAGCAAATAAGGAAAAATTGCCGGGAACTTTTTTTAAACGTGCGACGCCGGGGCGTGCCGCTAGTTTTAAATAATGCTAGCTATTATACCCGGCGTCAGTTCAATCCATTTTTATTTTTAAAAAAAAATTATTATCATCATTATTTCAGTCATAGGAAGCCCACTGCTTGTTTTTTTAGCACAAATGACTAATTCATTGACTCGATTCATAGCGTAATTTTAGCTCAAAAACGTTTATTTGACAATTAAATATAAAAGAAGATTTTTTAAATTGAATTTATTTTTTATTTATTTTAATAAATAATCAATAAATTAATATTTTCGGGCAATCCACACAACAACATCGAGCACCGTGGTATACTTAATATAATATAACTTAATATTATATGATATAATTAATATAATAGACGTGCATACATAGATATTTTTACTATACATATTAAATACTCAGACCAAAGAGAAAGTGTATGCAGACACAGAATAAAAACACTTGACCCCTCGGCGGGAATCGAACCCGCCACCACTAGCGCTGCACTCGGACCGTAGCCCACCACGCCACTGAGGCAGTCAACTTATGGGTCTACAAAATTCATTAATTATAACTAATTACCTAAATAATCTCAAAACAGCGAATAATGAAGGTTGAGAAAGTAAAACACAACAGGTGTTATTACTGAACTAAATAGGACGCAATTCATCTCCCTGTCACCACTTCGTTTGCGCTTGCATTATGTTTGTATGTGTGGAATGTATGTATGTGTGTATGTAATTTGTACGCTTGGCTCCGGTTTTGATTCGGTGGGTTTTCGTGAATACTTTTTTTCGGATTATTGTAAATGATGATGTTTATATAATATTATGAGGTTTTAGAAAAATGTGTTTAAATGTAGACTTTTCACGCAACAACTAAGTGATGGATTTTGATTAAACTAGACAATATTGTGAAATTTCATCTGTATTATATCAGAATATAACATAGGCTACTGATCACGGTACCTACCAATACCACATTTCGTGGCGGAATAAATGATTGCCAGCAAAGCCCGATAAATAAATAAATAAATATTTCCGGACAATCTACACAACAACATCTAGCCTCACTTTTACTAAATTTATGTATTATGAATATTGGATTATCTGAATCAATAAGCTATATTTTCATTCATAAAACCAATTTATAAAAAGTATGAAGAATATTACACCTAATATACCTTTCAAGTTTGCTTACAGTTTTGATTAAAACTTCCATTTACGGAACTATTATTTTCGAAAAATTACAGATCGATCCCAGAACTGGTTTCTTAGTTTATTTTTAACAAGCTTTTTCGTTCCGGTCTTTGCCTTTTCACAGCAGATTTTGCCGCCTGAGCTTTGAATATAACCGCGGTAGAAAGCAGTTTTTTTAAATTAACGCTTTTCACACGGTCTAAAATATCAGGTTCCACTATTTTTGGTGACAAATCGAGTTAAAGAGTATTTTCCGAGTGGACCGGTCATGGTAACGGTTCATAAGTTAACAAGCGGTGACGTTAAACGATGAACACACGGTGAAAATTTTGGCTCAACTAATCTTTTCTGCTCATTACAACATTTAAGTACCTATAAAAATATAATTTCGCATCGTTATTGAGACCTTAATCTTACCAGAGTTTGTCGTCTCAATTAGTGTTTTATAAATTATTTAATTAATTATTATGAAATTTACAAAAGTCAATCAAACGAAACTTAACTGCTCGCCTGACTGAAGACAGAGGTATAGAATAGAATAAAATAAAATGAAATAAATTTATTTGAGATACAATACATATGAATAGAAGTAGAATTAATTAGTAAAGTCACATAAAATGTCCCAAAAAAGCTTCCAGCTCAGCATTTGTTGACTTGTATGTAACAAGACAACGCTGATCTTCCGTTGGAAGCCCTTTGAGTCACAGCATGCCATTAAATAAACAAAATAATTTAGAAATTGTAACTAATGAAATATTAGATCAAATATTTTTTTTTAATTCTAAATAAAGATTTTATAGATTTTTGTGACAAAGCACAAGTTCTATTATTATTACTATTTTACCTTACATAGTATGTTTATATTTTGATGTCAGTTGTCACCCAGAGATAAGTCTCATACGATACGATGAACCAAGATTAATATAAAGTGATAGTACTAAATAAAGCCCATATTTATTTTATAAATTCGCGAGCTAAACCGCAAAATTCATACGTTAGAAAAGACATCTCGTTAGGGAAAAAGCACATGTAAGCAAAAATTAACTAATAATATAAAATTAACTTTTTTTAAATACACGATGTATCCCAAAAAAAAAACTTTCTGTACTAGCGAACCCCACTACTACTCAACGTACTACTAATACTAATCTAAGCTATTAGTTATTTATTATAAGACCGGGTTGAAGCTCCAACCATGTCAACTATTTAAGTTGCTATCAATAACTGATAAGCCAGCTTAAACATAAGTTAGTGAAGCGCTCGGCAAATTACTTGAAACGCAGCGATGTCGTAAGAGATTATGGATTACCGTTCTAAAGATGAGACTAAACAAACTCGTATTGTTGTCAGAAATAGTTTTACTGGTCCGGTGAATAGCTTTAACTAGCCAGTTACTGAATTTTAGATGCACTGTTGATAAAAAAAAAATATAATAGTTTTAGAAGTTTGTGAGTTTGTAAGTTTTAGTATATATAATCTATTAACAAATCACATCACTTTTTTTTTAATTACATATTTGCTATTAACAAGTGACTACTTCAGTTGCCAAGGAAGAGTGTTTGTATGTTATGCAAGCACTTTCTTCAAAATCTACTAATACCTTCCTTATACATTCAAATTGATAAATTCATTTACATTTTCAAACTGACACAAACAACACTGCTCGTTTTGAATAAAACATACTATTTTGGATGGATGAATATCGTCAATATTTATAAAACACCCCCATAAAAAAAAACAATTTAATTAAATATAGGAGACATTTGAGCATTAAACATCTTTCAATACTTATAACTTTCAGTAAAATGGCACTTCAATGAATTTAGAAAATATGCGTACTTTATAGTTTTATCTTCATACAAAAATTATATTCTATAAAATTCTGACATTCGCACAGGACACGCACTTGGCCCTATAAATCCGTCCTCAGCCCAGATGGCATCGATACAGTATCAGAAATCTGGTGTGGGAAGAACAATACGCAACGCACATACTTTTATGTTATTTGTATTATGTTATGCGTCTAGACGAAATAAATAGATACAGCTGAACTAACAGTATGATGAATATTCAAAATGACAAAAGCGGTAACTACCTGAACTCTGTTGAACTGATCCAGTATAATTTAAATTATTATTTAAATAATAGTCATAGTTCATTCTTATACATAATACAAGCTGACCCCAGCAAACGTTGTTTTGCAAAATGAAAAATCGATGTTGGCCGATTCTCAGACCTACACAATATGCTCACAAAATTTCAATTTTCAAATTTTATATACATATAAGATATAAAATTAAAGTCGGGAAAAAAAATGTGCACAGTTGCTAGTGAAAAGTGACAGATATCCAAGCTTTTTATGCGTCTTATAATATTATAATGCAATCAAAAGAGGTTTGTTGATTTATTAATGTCAAGTGTTCAAGCGCACACTGACACTGCGCAAATTATTATGATTATGTCAAGACTGATGGTGATGACATTCTCGGGAAAACAAGCAGTTATTGAACCACGGACCAAGCCACTGTAATAAAAAGTAATACTATCACTGCTTGGAAGGTATCTTTAAGTTTACTTTAAAAATAAATAAAGTTTATTTTCCAAAAAAAATTACAATAGTTTAAATAATAATAATTGACAGATAATGGCACAAATCTTATATATAAAATTCTCGTGTCACAATGTTCGTTCCCGTACTCCCCCAAAACGGCTAGACCGATTCTCATGAAAATTTGTGAGCATATTGAGTAGGTCTGAGAATCGGCCAAAATCTATTTTTCATTTTGCAAAACAACGTTAGCTTGGGTCAGCTAGGAATAATATAAAATTAATTAGTAAACTGAACAAGATACCGTGAAAGTTTAGAAAGAAAATGGTATTTTATGTCCCACAATATATTATATTGGAGGTTTTGTCTGTTCATGTCCGTAAGTGGTAACCCTCTGAATCCTTACACGTGACCTCCGTGTGGTGCTAAGAACAGTCTCTGGTGGTAGGCTTCGGCCGCGGCTTGTCACCACCCTCCGGGCTGGGCCAGTGCGTGAAGCGATTTATACGTGTTTCGTAATGTGGTCCGGAGAAGCCATCTACCTTCTACGTCTTCGTGCCCCATCTTTGACCACATCGTCACTTTACATCAGGTGAGATTGTGGTCAAATGAGGACTTATTATGATTTAAAACGGGCAACATACCATGATTTGTTAAATGATTATAAGTTAAATGAGGACTTAACTAACATGAAAAAAAAATCTCCTTGAATGAGTCTGAACGTCCTTGAACTAGACTTTTTCACGTGCCGCCTAGAGCAGACAGTGAGCGGACGGCCCATGTGTTAGTAATATTACAAATAATTGTAAACCTTCCCAGACAAACGTATTTTTCCGCATCCACATCAATTAAATTACCTAACATGTGCACAAGTCTAAGGAACCACTTAAAAATTAATGGTTCAAGGTAATTTATTAAAACATTGTAATATGTGACAATAATTAGCCTAATTAAGTTATGTTTCAATGTATTATTGGCAGGAATTTGTAATAATAATTAAAAAAAAATATTTATTATAAAAAATTACAAATGGTAGGTACATCTTATCGCTAGTACGATGTCTTACAGACGAGCTATACTACACTAAAACTAAACTAGGCTAGGTTTAATAGCACCAAGTATACCAGTCATGTTTCGCATACAGTCAAGGCTACGGATCCTACTGAACTAATCAGTGACTGTATCTCAGAGGATCCGTATCTCGACAGCAGCTCAACTCCCCGATACTGGTGCATTTATGGGCGCTTCTCCCCGAAATACTTCTGTTATACATATTTATTCATATATATTAATTATTGAGAACATATGAAAGGTAGAAGCCGTTCTTTAAGAAATTTAAATGTCACCACATGGAAATCACCATCATAAGAGAAAGATTAAATAATTCACCTTAAAAATCTGTTGTAAAAAAACAACAAAAAAATAAGTCGAATTTCTCTCGTTTTTTACATTGTAAGTAAGTACTTGCTTATATTGTAATAAAAACATGATCAAAGCACATACAGTCATAACTTTTAATATTAAACTAAGATATAAAGTTTTTTTACAGGCGTTGCGTAAGAGTTCCTTGATGATAAGGCTTTTGCAATCACGTAACATAACTTTATAAATTCTCTGTTTAACAACCTGCAATCACAACTTCATTGAGTTATTGTTGCATTCAATCCAAGGAAATGTTTATTAAAAAATATAAAGTAACATATTTATATACAAGCCTAGAAAAAAGGCCGTGTTGCATAAGTGGTAGCACTCTCGATTTTCATTTAGAAGGTCCGAACCCAGCCACGCAACCCTGAATTTTTCTTCTCATAGCTCCTAGCCTTATCCATCTGATATTCACTTTCAAGACTATGTCATTTCCTTGAGAATGATTATTTTAAAATTTTAGTGTAAATTATTTTAAGATGACCCGTCCATTTCTGGCCTGTGCTTCTAAAGAAATAAACGTTTACCATACAACCGTAAAAATACAACAATACACTATTAGAGATAGAATTTGATCGGGTCGACCTACACAGCCGTATGAATGTGTATTATGTAGCAATATAATTTTTTTGAGGAGGAATTATAATTAATGTAGAACAAAACATTAAAACTTATAATGATAATGTTAAATGAAGCTATATCACTTATTTGCCATTTTAAACTGGTTTTATCAATTTGTATTCCAGCATATTACTACGAATTTATAATTTGCAATCAAATGTGTTGTTAAGTTAAAAGCTATTTAGCTATTAAGGTCGTTAAGAGGCTAAAATAATTAGTTTCTTAATATATCTTCTTGAAATGTCATAACTTAAGTCACATACGTTCAGTAAAAATCTGCCTTCAGCGAGTCTCTATTTGTTTTTTTTTACATTAAAAGTATATAAGTTAATCTTTTAAATAACGCCAAATTGGATAAACTCGGTAAAATAACATAAAATGGCAAAAAATAATGTTTTCCAAAAAAAATAATAATTTTAAGGTACCTTTATGATATTTTATTTTATCATTCTATATATATTCACATTGAACCAAAAATATTGCGTTCCAAAAATAATTTCGGAGTATTCACAGAGAACTTTTATGAAACTATTTTATATAATCAAAATGGCGTTCAACTGAGTAACATCTTTTTCAATTTATAATTTTATTTTATTTGACACTTGCAAACTGACGCCACAAGCGCAGAGACCAATTAAAAGAAATTCAATTTAATTGAAGCTCTTTTCATTTGTGATCATTCAAACGTGTAAAAATGTTTCCTTTTAAACCACAAAGATATTAATATTTTTTTACAATTAAAAAAAAATTAAACCTTCTCGATAGCGATACAATCAAACTAGAATAAAGTAGTTAAAAACCTGGAAACATCTAAACTATCATAAAAAAACATATTTTTCCACATTAAAATAGACAGTCTACAAAATCTTTAACAGAGCGCAAAAATTCACTACCAATAAAATCCCCATAAAATCTCTATTGCCTAGGCGCCTGATTCAATCACTCTAAATACTATTGACACTCACATGTCGGCCGGGCTTTCATACAAACCATACAACTCATACAAACTGTCCTAATTGTCGCGAGCGGTGTTATTAATTCGACGGACATGCGCGTGGGCACGTCATGGCAAACACTGAGATGTATAGACAGAAAGTGTATGATTACAAATACAAAATACTAACGGCCCGCCCCGGCGTCGCACGGGTATAAAATTTTCCCGGAAATTATTCGATTTTTTTTCGCCGTAAACGATCCTATCTCGATAGAATTTTATTATAATCGGTTAAGTGGTTGAGGAGTCCATTGAGGACAAACATTGTGACACGAGATTTATATCTCTGGACTCCTAAACCACTTAACCGATTATAATAAAATTCGCACACCATGTGCAGTTCGATCCAAATTGAGAGATAGGATAGTTTAAATCTTAAATTATAGTCGCAATTTTAATTTATTGCTAATTATTTGTTTGTTATTATCTACAGGTTAACAAAAGTCTAAAATAAATGTCTTTTTATAGGTTGTCTATGATTTTTCTTGATAAGCTATTCATACGTGGTGGTTATAATACTCTTTGAGCTATTGTCTATGTCTCGATAGTTCAATATTCAACATAGTTTTCAATCATTTTTTTCTGACATGATTTTGAAGTACTTAATTATTATTTTTTTATTTTTTTTATTTTTAAATTTTTGTTAAAAGCGTCCGTGATTATCTATATTCTATGTGTATAAATAAAAATGAATTGTTGTTCGTTAGTCTGATTAAAACTCTAGAACAGCTGGGACGATTGAGCTGATTTTGGTTTTAAAATGTTTGTCGTAGTCCAGGGTAGGTCTAAACGGTGAGCAAATAAGAAAAAAACTCTAAGCTTGTGTTATGGGTTTTAAACACCTGATATACTTATTATAGTACATCTGTATTTAATTTATTTAAATTGCTACTTCCGTCTTATTCGTGCTTTATGAATTGTGTCCATCCCAAGGTAGCCTGGAAGAGATCGCTATCAGCGATAAGGCCGCCCATTGATTCACAATTTTTGTACATTTTTATCTTATTTTTGTGTTTTATTATGTTGTGTTCCATTAAGAGTATTGTATTGTATTGTAAACATAGATAATATAGTTTTTTTATAATAATTGAACATCCAAATTGAGGAGAATGTATGAAATAATATTTCATGCGATTCAGATGAATTGGAAATCGGTATAATATTGATTGGTGCTCAAACGGTGCTCAATGCATGCCCAAAAAATAGGTGCTCAACAGATTCAAAACTTTCATTACGTCATCCGTGTCCGAGTTGATGATAATATGAGTATTCAGAGTCTGGTGATGATGAACTACATGAGTCATGAATGAAAATCGGAAAATTTACAGATCGTTCGGTAATTAAATGGAAACAAAACAATTAAACTAAAAATTTGGTTATTTTACTGTTATAAACAAAGATAACTAGAAACTCTATTTTTCCATGGGCAATAAACTCATAAAAATAACATTCTTATATATTGACGTATAACCGTTAGGTAGTAAAAAATATAAAGAAAATGTTCTTGAAATAGCAGATTATTTTTAATTCGCATAATAAAACTACTCATAACTTTCAGCTCACCAATTTTAGAGCAACCGCCAATTTTTCTCATGAAAATTAGACATAAATAATTTTTTTCACCTGTTTCAACGCAAAAGCAAGTCATAATTTAAAATAATGTCTTTTCTAGGAAATAGCCAACATTTTTTTCTATTCTCTGATGATATAAATAATATAAATATATATATTCGTTTTCCTAATATATAACCCTGCATCCATTGCCATTCGTCCATTTAGACGGACTTTCCATGAACAAAAATCAAATTCATTTTAAATTGTGTATGTTATAAATTTATAATATAACAGCTGACTTATTTGAGTAGGTATCTATTCTGTAATAATAATGATATTGCCCGGTATTGTAACTGTTGGGTAACCATTTAAAATTGTAGGTATATTATGATATTAAAGAAAATAATTCAAGTTTTGTTACAAAAATCTGACCTGATCTGATCTTAAGAGCACATTGTCAACCCACTCCTTTTTAACACGTCTCATGTATGTCGAGGTACGCTGTAAGAAAACTCTTTTAGGGTTAAGCTCACCTTTTTGTACATTTTGGCTTAGTTATAAACTTTTTTATGTGTATTTTTGTGCAATATATGTGCAATAAAAAATTATGAATTTATGAAAAATTATCCAATATTTATGTAACATAACATAGCATTCAACTCTTAAAACAGTCCCTCCTACACTCAAATCCAAACTTTTATTATGTGTATAACTTTAAAAGCTTAAATTAAATATATTTATTGTTACTACCTATAAAATCCACAATATCAAAACCACAAACTTTGAAGAACAAACGCTTTAATAGCACAGCGATAACTGTTTAGAGCAGTGTCCCTATCGGAGAAGAATCTTACTTAACAGTTCAATAAAATGGTTATTATACTTTTATGATATAATCTGGACCACCTCGGTAATGCTCAGGGCTATTCTAATGTCTATATTGAGTCGGTTTACTTCGGCGAAGCGTCCAATGGAGCGTCTGGTATTGATGATGAGTCATATAAAAATAGTATTCTGTTTAGACCTTCTGTTGTCCAAAAGTACTGGACACATATTTTTCGCTTGATATGTGGCAAATAAAAAGCCGTGTTGGCTAAGTGGGAGGACACTCGACTTTCATTCCGAAGGTCGTCAAACCCCGCCACGCACCTCTGGATTTTTCTTCTTGAGAAATGTATGTGCGCTCTTAACACGTGCTTTAACGGTGAAGGTTAAACATCGTGAGGAAACCGGCATGTTCTGAGAACTTTATAAAAGTTTAAAGGGCATGTGACATTCACCAACCCGCAGTTGGCCAGCGTTGTGAATTAAGGCCTAATCTCTCTCGCCAAGAGAGAAGTCCCTGTGTCCCAGCAGTGGGAACGTTAATAGGGTGATGATGATGATGTGGCAAAAAAAGAGCATCAAACTTCCGTGGAGACCTGTGATTCAAACATTTAGTACAGTACAAGTCGCACAAAAGCGTAGCATTACACGCGAAACTTCGATGCACTGCAATTTCGTTTTTATTAAAGGTGAATTACGCGACTGTTCTTAGGAACGTTTGATGAAAATCGGATGAGCCGTTTTAATGTGGTAGGGGTGAAAGTAGGGAAGAATAACCGAATTTGTGCAAAAATACTCGAGTGGGATGTTCAATGAAAGCGCATCACGCATCAACAAAATCATTACCTATGATTTTCTACAATTAAGGGAATTAAGGTTATAAAATGGGGATTTTTTTTACATTGGTTTTGCGCGGGTTTAGTGATATTTTGCAGCCTTCAAAATCTAACCCGGAAAGAACATAAATTTAGACTCCTGCTTCAGCTGGCGTCGTACCTAACTTCACAATTGACCATATATGTAATTACTACATACATTACGAACAGTAAGCGCTATTATCGAGCTATTTGATTTCAGACGTTAATCATCATGTCTCTTTTTGTTGTAGAAAATGACAGCCTACATTTATTTTGACTGTCAGAAATGGAGCAGAGCTTAGTTATTCACATTGCGGTTAGTTTAAAGGCCAATTGGCCACTTGGGGGGCATACGAAGTACTTAAAGCCTAAAAAAACTTATTTTCTGCACGCAATTTTTTTTCTGTAATGTCTCGGAATTTTATTTCGGCTTCAAATGTAAGAAGCTTCATAATTCATCGCATTTTCATGATTGTTAGTTGTAAAACATTTTACCAGATTGTGATATTTTTGTGGACATGAATGCTGATTCTTGTACGTTGGCGCCAAGAAAAAAATTGACTAGTAGTTCTCGGGTTGTCATAAAAAATACCTGCAACTCGAAATGTTGTAGAACAAAATATGTTTGTTTGGTTTGTGCCAATCTCACCTCTTCCGCTTTATATAACAACTAGCGGCCCGCCCCGGCGTCGCACGGGTATAAAATTTTTCCGGAAATTATTCGAATTATCTTATCTCTCAAGTTAGATCGAACTGATTATGGTGTGCGAATTTTATTATAATCGGTTAAGTAGTTTAGGAGTCCATTGAGGACAAACATTGTGACACGAGATTTATATATATTAAGATTTTGAAACACTATACATTTATTGTATTAACATAATATTACCATGGACATACATTGTGCCGCAATTATCATAAGAATCCAAAACTTTCGCTAACTATATTTGATAAGTGTTATTTTTTTATTAATCCTATCTTATCCTTTCTGTACAAATTTAAATTTGTGTCACCAGTTTGCGGCTAAAGACAAAGATACTTTTCAGTCTGATGTGTTTTAACAATTAGAACTTAGAAGTAAAGCAGTGCTCCAGTTTTATGGCCAACTGTTGCTATCGGCCCAGTAATGGGTACGTGTATAGTCGTTTTATATGTTGGATTTTTTATTTGTATTTTCTGGTTTAATAATGTCCCATTTTATTGTTTTCGAGAAGTACATTGAGACATCTTAATCCCCACCCACTGGTGACAGGATTTCTTATTGTCACTAAAGTTAACTGAAGACTTTTATGTTTAAAGTTGTTATTGCGATATTTTATTGATATGAGAGTCTCCTTGGTTGGTACTGACCTATTTGACGAAACGATCCAATGACCAATCAAAATGAAATCAATCAATAAAATAACAAAACAGATCGTATAGTATTTTTGAGTGTTGTAATTTCGGGCCAATGAAATACTTGTAGTTTATTGACTCGTAGTGGAAATCTTCGAATAAAATCACTCACAATAAGTATTCGTTTGATCGTCAGCCAGATCATAAGACTCTGATTCAGGAGATTTAGAAGGTTAGTTTTAATTCATCCCCGACACAAGTATAGGCTCTTGAACTAGTTTAGTGCAGGTACAGTTTAAGTTACCTAAACTGAGATATCTTAAACAATAGTTATATATATATATATATGTTATAGTATAATACTCTTATAGAGTATTATAGTAGCAAATTGTATTAAAAAACTGAAGTTCAAAGGGGCTGTCGGGTTCACTAATATTGGGGCTACTCAGGGCAGCCAATATTCTATGTAGGACGCGGAACACACTCGTGATGTGTTATGGTTATGCCCTAGTAAAAATACACCTTAATACCTAGGTATACTATATCACCGCGGGAGATCACCTATGCGCTGGACTGATCAAATAAAATCCGCAGTAGGAGTCCCAGTGACAGACTGCACCAAACAGGCTGCAAACAGAGAAAGATGGCGGGCGATCGTTAAGAAAGCTGTGTCCGTCTCTAACACCAAATGATGCCTCACTATGACCACGACAGCTCTGTCAAGAGTGAAACGACAGAGAAGAGAGATACTATATCAGGATAGGTACTCACTGTAAACGCTGGTGTCGTCGTAAGTGCCGTTGACGGTGCCATCCGGCGTCAGCTGGAGATAGCGGTTCTTGAGGAACATCTGTATCGTCCGCGAAGTGCCGGTGATGTGGCTCAGGTTGGCGGAGCGCTGGGCCCGCGGCTCCGGCGCGGGGGCGGCGGCGCACGAGGCCAGGGCCAGGGCCGCCAGGAAAAGCCGCAGCGGGCGCGAGCGCGAGCGCATGGCGCGCCGCGCCCATGGCAGCCCCCCCTCCGCCGTCACACAACACCCCCCACCATACCCCCCCAGGAAAACCCCACCCCGAACACTGCTAGAAACCAAACTTTGGCGCCCGACGCGGTACTGGCGCCCAACGCGGTCTTGGCACCCGACGTGTTACTACTCAGCTGTCATTGCGTCATGACATGTCGCACCGCAGGATATCCGTTTCGTCTCAATCTGGAACAATTGGTTTTGCGTTAGTAATATTGTAACTGATACGCGATTAACATGCTTTACTCAATGCAGTTTTGTTGATGAAATATGACTGCGCTTTGTGGTTCGCTTTGACTTATGTTTCAACCTACCGCCGTTTACTCGAGCAATCGGCGAATTCAGGCAAACGAGTTTCATATTGAACTTTAAATAAGGAAACGAGGGACGTTAGATAATAATTACAAAAAGAAATTTGCACACAAAATAATGTGAACCGCCATCTCGGAGTTATAATGACAGTAATTCTATTTCCACTCGCATGAAATGGCTTTGATAACAGTCAACGTCACGCTTCGAATATTTTATAGAACACATTTCATAGACAGAATTATTCATGGAAGTTTACTATTCAAGTGTCCAGGCTCAGCCATCAAATTATACGGAATCCAAAGCTCAGTTTTCTTAACTGTTGATGACATTATTGATAAAAATGAAAGCAGAACGTAAATCGTTAAAAGAAATCTTTCCGACCGGTACTTTATGTTTTACAGTAAGACAACAATCTTTCTGGCAAAACCAATAACGGTCATCTTTTCAGTTGTTTTATAATTTTAAGCATTGAATATAAGAATTATTTTATGTACCTAAAGTTTACTTGCAATATTAAATCTTTACTGTGAACAAATTTAGTAAATGTTTGAAAATAAAGTTTTTATTTAGTCAATAGCCGAGTAAGTATGTTGGTATCAATTTCATGTGACTTTTTTTTTTATTTATTTATTTAATTTGCACGGCTTAGCCTATTACACAAATTAATAACAATTAAAAATTAATTACAACAAATTATTTTTAAAAATTAAATTAATTAAAACAAGACACAAACAATTTTCTAACATTAAATCACAAATTATAAAATTTTCCTATCATACATAAAGTTTAATGCAAGCATTCAGAGTACTCCAAGCAAGCAGTTCGGAGTACGTGGCAGTCTGCTGCGAACACATCGCAGTCTGGGCGCAGGCCAGGAGTGCGTGGAGAGCGGAGGGAGGTCGCGGGATGGGGGACCTGGAACGAGCCAAAGTACGGCACGCCGGGACAGCGAATAGTCTATGTTTCCTAGATCGGCAGTAATTGTTCGGTACATAAAGGCGACACAAACTACTATGCAACTCCGAACAATCTATTAAGCCTCGCAAGATCTTCATGTTATGAACAAAATTAAGAAATATTATCACTAAAGTCATTATTTTATGCTATAGTACTAGAGTTCTATAAGTCCGATTTTTTTAATTTTCCGATTTTTTAATAAAACGACAAATGAATAAGAAAAATGTATTGACAATTGGTTCCAAAATAACGTGTCGGTCTAAAGTCAGTGCCATAATCAGAATGCTGCTAGAAGCACTCGCGGAGGCAATACAAGGAACTAAAAGGAAGAAAGTTGTGAAAAACACGAACATAAAAAATATTTAAATTTCAGAATTTGACTACTAATGCTTTAGTTGTTTTTAATTTTGAGATTAGGCCCATGCGTTTTATTTTCACTTATATTTTTTATTATATTGTCAAATGTCTTCGGTTCATATCGACAGCATACGTTGGTAGTTCTATTGGAACCGATTGTATTTTAACGTAAATAAAGACTCACAAAATAGCTGAGGAACACAGCTACTTTTAATTTCATTCAAGTACTCGTGCCACGACAATGTCAAATATCTCGATCAATCGCACACCCACTCAACTCGTTTTACTTTCATGCTAAATACGATGTCGACTTTTTGCATTTTACCGTATTTCGGAGAAACAGAGTACATTAAAAACGGTTAAGCGTGAGATGTACTCATACACCGAGGGTTCCGTATGAAAGCACAGGTATTTACAATCCCACTGCTGGGACACAGGGACTTCTCTCTTGACAAGAGAGATCCGCGTAAATCGGCTCATACATTTCTTGTTGTTAAAAGAAACATCAATAAAAAAAAGTGTGTGTGTGTCAGCTACGACGCACGATTGGAGTTTTTTTCCTTACGAACGATAAATATGATATATATCGAATAGAAAAAAAGGTTAAATGAACGCATCTGCTAAAATGATAAGAGAAACAAACATATATCTGTAATTATTCTGATTATTTATATTACTTCAATAAAGCGTATTACATAAAGTATGTTACAAAATAATATAAATAAAATACAGTGAGACTACGAAGTATCGCGAAAGAGGAGACCCCGAGATTGAGATACGGTGTGTAATGTATTCCATCTCATTCTTTTACACGTTCAATCCTACAGATATATATGTTTGTCTCTTTCTACGTAACGCCTCAACTTTTCATGTTACACTTGATTTTACTCCTCATAAAATTTCCGTACCGGGCCTTATAACTCAAATCGTTTCTTAAGGAGTAAAATCCAAAAAATACAAAAAAATTCAGTCAGCCGTCACGTAAAATTTCAACTATCTACCTATAAAAGAGAGAGATATGTTGATGAGATACTGATGACAGATAACGAAGTCTAAATAATTATTAAGACAGACAACGAAGTCTAAATAATATTATCACGTTGTACCCTTTGAGTACACTGTGATTCTTATCGGATAATGGTGTACCTATAAGACCTACCTCCTACCTACCTACCCTAGCTCCCGGTGTATGTATATGGGCCTTTGCCTGAAATAAATGGTTTATTATTATTATTTAAACATGATTTTTATCAATACTACGAGTTATTTTTAACCCCCGACCTAAAAAGAGGGGAGTTATAAGTTTGTCTGTCTGTCTGGGACATCATAGCTCTCGAACGGATGGAGTGATTTCAATTTAGTTTTTTTTGTATGAAAGGTGAGTTTGGCGCGGGTCTTCTTAGATATGTTTCATGAAAATCGGTTGAGCCGTTTAAAAGTTATGGGGGTGAGAGTGGGGAAGGGAAACCGCAAATCTGCAAATATACTTGAGTGGGGGATCAAATGAAAGCGCATCGCGTGTACGTTACTAAATAGTATGGTGTTTTACTTTTAAAGAAATTTAAGGAAATTAAGGCATTAGAATCGAGGGTTTTTCTTAAATTTCATATTTAGATTTATTTATTATTACTTTAGATTACCCCCATAACGTCACTAACAATCTTGCTAACTTTACCTCTATGTAGGTTTAGTTCAAAATCCAAAGCGAATTTTGAAAGCATACCGAATGAAACAATCTAGTTAAACAAACAGGAAGCACTGACCGCCATTCACACCTTTTGTCATCGAGCTGTGAATTTTACGATTCACGCCTTATTTCACAATCGATTAAGATTTTATTAACTTCATTCTTAAAAATTCACTATTTTCTTGTCGAGTTTTCCTTAAAGTCCTGAATAACCAGTCTCTTGTATTATATAAGCATGTACGTGTTACGGGTACTAGACATCTGATATACTTAATATAATAGAAATACACATATAGAAAATTTATAATATACATATTAAACACCCAGACCAAGGAGAAAGTACTTGCAGAACATACAAACACTTGACCCTTGGGAATTGAACCCGGTACCTCTTGCACCGCAAGCTCTTTATTAAAATGAAGAGTTGTAAGTTTAAAAATAGAAAGTATATACATAAAACAAAGCAATGGTCAATGATGAGACTAGTTTGCTTATTCAGCAGTTTATTCTACAAATAACAAAACACTCTAAACTGAATTTTAAAAGCAATAAGAAACATAAACTGAACTGAACTGAAGAGCACCCACGATATTAGCCTTCATAGTTATCCCAATTTTATCCTTAAATCTGTAAAACTGGATACAAATAAATTATCTAAAATGACCAGTTATTAAAACTCAAATTGATTCATCTAACTCGCTTAGACATATACCGACTTATGTCGGTATTAGGTCGTCTTATCGCTTACATATTGTTAACATTTCAAAACATATTTTAATCTACACTTTGGCATAAATAAACAATAATTTATTGAATTAAATGGGTGAATGACATAGATAGTGCTTTTATCTTATTCTTTATTACATAAAACTCTGTCTACCAGTTTCAAGGCCTTGAATTTATTCTATTTGGCATATTTTGATGATTTACATAAATATTTGATGATATGAATACAAATTTAGTGTAGAGATGTCAGTTATAGAAATTTAACTGTCAATCATTTCAATTTCAACATTACCAATAAAATCTAAATCTGTAGTTTTGTATTTTATTTGTACCTAATACATTTATTAATACTCGTATCTCCATAATATGGATCACTTTGCTACTCCCGTCTAAGTCGTGCTTTATGATCTATGTCCATCCTAAGGTTGCCTGGAAGAGAGCTCTATGAGCAATAAGGCCGCCCATTGATTCACAAATTGTTTAAATTTTTCTCTTTTATTGTAATGTTGAGTTCAACAAAGAGTTGTTATATTGTATAGTAAAAAAAAACATTTGGATGGATGAACGCTAGGACTGCGGGCTTCATAATTGCACTTTTAAAAGAAACTACTAAATTTTGTATCATTTGTTACTTATTGCAAAAAGAGAGAGAACTAGAAAGAGAACTGTATAGTATAAGTCCATCTCATACTAAATTTTATACTAAATACACCTGAGTAGAATCTTAGAAAGTAAAACCTTACGGCTATTGAGAATTCTTCTCCAGCCAGACTTACTGAAATACCGCTACTCCGATATAACACGGATATCGTGAATTTATGTGCGAGTTCTATCTTAAAAGCGAGCTTCTAACACCTCGGAGAAATTAATAGTACTACTTAGTAGTTCGCTTACTTTCTTCATAAAAGCTTTTGGGTTGGTGCTGATTTACGAATTATACAGCTTCTAGCATATTTATACTATTATAAATGTGAATGTAAGTTTGTTTGTTACGCTTTCACGCGAAAACTACTCAACCGATCATCATGAAACTTTGTACACATATTTTTGGAGGTATTAAAAGTAACATAGGATACTTTTTATCCCGGGAAAATATGTAATTCCGCGGGACAATACATTTAAACGCGGGTAACACCGCAGGTCTCAGCTAGTTGTTAATAGTTATGTTTTTGGAAAGCAAAAGTTGCTTAACCTGCAGACTTGCACAGTGCCGATCGACACCCCCTGAGGTATATATTTATGTAGGTATTATATATTATTAGCATTATTTTTTTCGTGCTTATGTCAATAACATCAGGAATGTAACATACCGGTTATAAATCGTGCAGATCCGAACCGAACACAATCACACGGCAACAGAGGAATTTTGAGCGATGGTGTATTTCCATAGAAGGTATAATTTGGAAAAACTAAGGTGGAAGCTTAAGCAATTTCAAGAACATTAAAAGATGCTGTGTTTCACACCACGTCCATTCCAAATTCTAAAGCGATGTTGAGTTTCAAGCCATTCTTAATCACACACGCCTGAAATGATATCAAGATCCCAAGATCAACACTCAACACAAGACCGTATATTTGGTCACGAGATTCTAAAGGCCTCACAACACAAATATTCATAGATTCCGCGAGATTAAACGTCATCAAACGTCGTCAAACCATCACAAGTCACATAAGGGAGAAGATAATACCAATTACCAAAACAATGCATCCCACGTGCAAAAACGAGAACCAACTTTTCAGTATATAAACGTGTCGTTGAACCCGTGACGTAACGGAACGTCACAAAAATATTCTCCAATGATTGCGAAGGAAAAGCAATTAGGTAACCTAGAGTCCAGATACGCGGTTTGGCAAAGTCGGCTACCTTTGAAGTATGAATACTTCCTATGTTCTTTTTCTGTGGAAACTTTAGGTGTGTGAACTTCTCCATCTCACAGTTTTGATTGTGAGCCACTAGGAGACACGTATTGTAGACATGTAGTCGATGGTAGTTTTTTCGAGTCGGTAAGACGTAAAACATCGATTTGAATCACACTATTGCTAAAAACCTAATGAATGTCCCCCAAGTAGTAGGTTTCAGTATTATCGCAAACGTCCAGAAAGACGGACGCCGCAGAAAAATTTAATTACTTTATTTTTTTTAATTTTAAAAACCCGCCCAACCGGTATTTTTGAACCCAATCCGCCTACCAAGCGTATCGACAATGGCAAACCCCATTCTCCTTCTACCTACACCTAAAATTTATTATTGTGATAATCAAATGTATTGTATTAATCTCTTAAATCTCCAGTAAATCTCTTAATCAAAATTCGCAAATTACATCACAGCCAAAGAAAAACTGTAACTAAGTCAATTAAAGAAAACTAAAACAAATATCTAATATTAAATTTAGCCACAGAAAATAGTTGATACATCTGACATCGTAATCTGCCATTCTAAAAATCACAGCAAGTAGAATCCGAAATAAACTAAACAGACCGAACGCTTGTCAGTAATGACGTTTACGAGTCACTTTACGATTGGACTCGCGGCGCTACTTCGCTGAAATGTTTTGACGCAAATCATGTAGAGATGTCCGCTGACATGACAGTACTAAACTCTTTGCTTGTGGAGAAAGAGGTTTGACACTTAAAGATATTGGTGAAATAAGTCACGAACGTCATGTGACAACATCGTGACAACGAATTGTCACGCTATGTGCGGCATCTATACTAATATTATAAAGCTGAAGAGTTTGTTTGTTTGTTTGTTTGAACGCGCTAATCTCCGAAACTACTGGTTCGAATTGAATAATTGTTTTTGTGTTGGATAGTCCAGTTATCGAGGAAGGCTATAGGCTATATAACATCACGCTACGACCAATAGGAGCAAAGATATAGTGGTAAATGTGTAAAAAACGGGAGAAATCGTTCATCTTTGAAGCCTTCCGTTGCGTGCGCCGTGAAAACGGTTCAAGAAACACAAAAAATATGTATTAAAGAAAAATAGCTCTTTTAATGATCTAAAAAACAGTCCGCGAAAGTATATGTCTATCTTTTAAGATTAACTCACAAAAACCGTTTTTATGGTACCTAATTTGGTCGAAATAATTTGTTTAAGTTGTAGCAACATAATAATAATAATCTTTATTCAAATAAATATGTTGTTGGTTAAGAGTACTTCATCCATTATAACGCGGGTAGCACCGCAGGGCACAGCTAGTTATTTATAATAAACTACCAAACTAAATAAAAGATTTACCATATAATTTATTTATGAAAAAGTTAAAGTTATGGTTAACAGATAATGCCTTCTACAGTGTCAAAGACTATTTAGAGTTTAAATCTTGACTATGTATATTAATTGACATTTATAATTTTGATGGAATGAACCATGATTACTTAGCTGTAATTGACATTTAATTTAATCTTGACTTATTATATTTTAATGTACAAAATTTTTGCATGCCAATGTTTTAGGCGAAGTATGTGAAACGAATTGAAATGTAATATCTTATATGTACAAAGTCAAAGTCAAAGTCAAAACGTTTATTTCCGTACCATACTTCATGCAATAAATGATTATTATTATTAACGCCATGGACCCTAAGAGTTATCATGAAACACTTTCTGATGATGATGATGATGATGAACTTTCTGAGATTTGTAGAGCAAACAATTAAAATATATAATTTTGTACCTTGTATCACTAACGTCTAGTCGCTAGCTCAGTCCGTCAGCGACACACCATAGAGTCGCTTTAGCTGTGTTTGAGCTGCAAACAAGTGTGTTAACACCTATATTTATACAAGTATATTTTTTTTAATGTAAAATTTATAATAGTTACCTATAAATAAGAAGTCTACATGTTATTTTCTGATCATTTTGGAATAAACAATTTAGTATTATTAATATTAAGTTGACCTGTCCATTTATGCCCTGTGCTTCTAAGGAAATAAAAGTTTTAACTTTGACTTTGAACTTATGAAAGTCGATTGAATCGCCGACGAGGTACAAAATGACTCTTATGAAAAATAAGTATTTTGTGGCACAGCTAGTTCGATAGAATTTAAGTACTTGTCTGTTATAAGGACTGATTTTCCAATTTTAAAATGGAATTTATTATAAACAAACATACTCCAAACAAATTTAATCTGAAACAAACTAAACCTACCGAAAGTTTTTTGCATAAGGTATTGAAGTAATTGTCTGATTTATATTTATCAACTTTTAAACCAGAACAGTGTACAGTTTTGCTGCCATGAAGTGTCAATATTAGCAGAGAAATAAAAATTGCCCCTCATTTATTATTAAAAATACAACGTGCTATTATTTTTATTTAAAACAATTTTGTCGATGAGCTAAAATGGTAATTAGGCCCTTTGCCAGTGAACTATCTCTGAGGGCTTCTTACTCAACCCTGAAAGACGCAATTCTACCCACTCAATAGAGCACTGACCGAAAATAAATACATACACCTTTTTTTAAATGGATAAAATATATAAAAAACATGTTCGAGTATTTTTCTAGCCTTAATTGCTCATATTCATAGTTGGTTTTATTTTATTCAATTAAATAAATAAATATTGCTGGGTATATCTAGTTCTCTGGTTAGCCCTAAGCACAGTAATATTATCTATATAGTACTCTAACTTCATACAAACGGTTGAAAAGCGAGCTATATCCACGCGATCGAAGGTTACACGAGGGATACAGACAGTCGCGACTGTGCCGCAGTGACGAACCAGCCGAGTGTTGCTGAAATGTTATCATGACAAACAAACTACACTGTGCTGTTTTTGCTTGCAAGATATCAATTTGAATAAAATAAAAATGGATCACCGACATGTTAGTTAATTCTGTCAATCCAAATACATTTTTATTGTACACTAGTATGGTATAGAAACCATTTTAATTTCATTTGATTTTCTTTACTTAAGTATTGTATCATTACATAAATTAAAAATATTTCCAATCAAAAAACTGGATAGAAACTTAAAGTAGGCATATTATTAAAATGATATACTTAGGTGGCCAGCCCTATCCCAAGTTCAGATACCGAGTGGCCAAAGGCATTTTATTTAAGAACTCGGCCGACTTGGAATACTGTTAAAGATAATATAACCGAGCTAGTAGTACTACGTACGTCAGTTACGTAGGTCAGCGTACGACATCATTATCACCCTATTAATGGTCCCACTGCTGGGGCACATAGACTTCTCTCTTGACGAGAGAGATTAGGCCTTAACTTACCACGCTGGCCAAGTGCGGGTTGGTGAATATCCCATGTCCTTCACACTAACGATGTTTGCCTTTACAGTTAAAGCACGTGCTTAAAGCGCACATAAATTTCTCAAGAAGAAAAATCCAGAGATGCGTGGCGGGGTTTGAACCCACGACCTCCGGAATGTTAGTCGAGTGTCCTCCTACTTAGCCAACACGGCTTCGTGTAGGTGCTTCGGCAGTGTACGTACTACAGCTAAAATGATGATGTCGATGATTATACACTTAGGGCCTGTTTCACCATCTCCGAGTAATATTAGACAATGGTTAAAAGACTATCAAGGCAACTCACAACTGTCAGTGACTGACTGACCGAGATGCTCATATATTTACTGAGCGTTATTGAATCTAAGCAGAACAATCAATAACTTTATTTAAGTGCACTCTTTGGCAGCAGTTATATCAAGATTCTCAATCAGGCGTTGAATAAACGAATGAATGGAAGCACGATTCATTCACTCTTATAGAAATACGAGTAGTTGTGTGTACAAAGTATTTTTTACCTTAATAATGATATAACTTTTTAAACAAAAGATACCATAAATATAAGATAAAAGTCCACACCATCTGTCAATATAATGAAAATCTCAATAACTACCTATTTAACGAACTTTCATGTGCTTTTTAGCAATATATAGATTCATTCAAGAATATATTTCGTTATTTGTAACGTTATTACGTAATTTTGAATATATGCAAATGTCTTTCTTAAAATACATAAGTAGATAAATATGTTCATCTGCTAACGACCTTGACCTCAAATTTCCATTCATCTTAATCTCTCTTTATATTTTTACTTTCAGGTTTTGTCTTTGATAATAAATGAAAAGCTACGACTAGTATTACTTACCAAGGTTCAACAGTTAGTATATTTTCTCAGTAAGAAGTGGCAGTGACATACGGACGCATAGTTATACAGTTATGACGGTTTTTTACCCTAAAATAAATAAAATTAATTTTATTTCGAATTCTGATGCCGATATTAAAGTTTTGTGTCACAATTTCTTGACTCAATATACACAATTATTCTCACAATTACACCTTCCACGTTGACCATTTTAACTGGCCTAAGATACAGCAGTTTTTTTTGTTTATAGCGTAAAGATAAAATAACACGCCACACCCATTGTGATACATTTATATTATGTAATTTAATAAATTGAAATACCCAAGGATAAATCCATACTTACAAAATGGGTATATAGCTTTCGGATCTCTTCAACATAGAGACCACATTCAATTATTCAAAACTATCGATAGAAATAAGATTAAGGTAACCCATATTCCAGCAACTAGTTGCGACTAACAAATGACACAACAGATAAACTTGTCAAATGCCTCACCGTTAAAAAAGCCGTCTCCATACTCGTCAAATTGTTCCCATCACTCATTAGATTTTCAAAAACGGGTTAGCACAAAAATAAAATGTCGTTAGGCCAAAAACCAGAAGCGGTAGTGACAATGCATAACTCCGGTCTGCTCGGGACGGATTTAGACGCGATATTTCGCGCTCGCACACCGAGTACTGGGGATGGGGTTTATCGGTGGTATATCGATACATTTTCCGTCACTATATCAACGGAATATTCATAATCATAAAAACATGAATCATTATATTTCTTAAATATTTTAAAATATTCGTGTGTCAGTGCTAATCTGTTCTACAATTTTCGTTTACGACTAATTAATGTTTAAACTGTTAAAAAACCGTCCTAACTATAAAATAATGCATTATTAAGAAAATTTTTATTTGGTTTAGCTGCCTATATGTGTATGTAAAATCCGTGGTTCAGTTGTTTTTTGGTGATTTAAGGAAATGGAAGAAAAGCACATGTTGTGACGACCCCACCATAGTGTGGAACAGGGGCAGGATGATGATGATTATGATGTTTTTTATATATCCAATAGTGTATTTAATATATGTATGTATATTAAAGTCAAGTTTAGTAAAGTGACACGTTCGCAGTGGACTAGTGGAGGATTAATTTAAACATCCTTTGAGTGTAAGCGGGATATTATGTAGTAGTAACGCACTAGGTTAAAATTAATATAAGATAATATAATATTTTTGTTCACAAGTCTTTTATACCCATAATCTTCGATGGAATTCCAAAATGTAAACCTGTTTCAAATAAAATAAAATAAATCGATAAATATCGAACAAGTTATCGACACATTCCCATCCCTAGCAGCGGAACTATTCTAGAGTCTAGATCACGCACTCGCCCTCTCTATATCAACTCATCGCTTCATTGAGAAATTACAATCAAATTGACATCTGTTCGCGACTTCCAATAAAATTATTCTTCTTATTCCATAGTATTTTTAGGTTAATATTACCGATTAACAACTTCTATATATTTGAGAATAATCTATACTAATATTATAAAGCTGAACATTTTGTTTGTATTAACGCGCTAATCTCAGGAGCTACTTATCCGATTTTGATAATTCTTTTACTGTTAGATAGCATGTTTATCGAGGCTATGGACTATTTTTTACCGCGGGAAAATCACTAAAAAGGGCAAAGCGTGGAAAGCAAGATAAAATAGTCATGCTTAGTTGATCTTTATTTAGAACGAGAAGACTTAAGAGACAAATCTTTTGACATGAATTATTCATAACATAAGATCTCTGAGGTTATTTTTATTACCGAAAACTCTTAATTACTTAGATACGTTTTTGTCCGAATACAAAAAGGTCTTGAATTCCACGCGTAAATTCTATGACTATGCCTTGAGGACTTTTTCAGTGTAATTTTGATAAATTGTTTTAGAATTTAAAAACAGTGCTTTCCCGGTCCCTTCTATGTGATAACAATCGTACAGAATTTTTGAGTTACTTTTATTTTTAATGCTGTATAATCCTTCATTCGACCACAATCTCACCTGATGTAAAGTGACGATGTGGTCTAAGATGGGGAATGAAGACCTAGAAGGTTGTTATCGTCAATATTCCTTTTTTTTAGACTTGCAGTTGTTTTTCTTCAATTTACTTGTTTTTTTATTCATATTAATAACATTTAGCAATAAACAAAATTAATCAACGTAATTTAAGGCCGAGTTAATAAATATCTACGATGACAATGACCGTTTATTAGTTAGAATTAAAACGCCTGAGGAATTCTAGACAAATCTAGATATTTATGTAGCTAGACCAATTGAAGAATACTTCTAGAAATTTTTGAGACGAATTCATGACACAACATTAATTAATTGATAAGGCACAAGACGTCTAACTAGACTGGGCCAAAAGTTGACAAACTTTTTTTTTTTTTTTTTTTTTTTTTATTATTGATAAGCCTTCATTTGACCACAATCTCACCTGATGTAAAGTGACGATGTGGTCTAAGATGGAGCATGAAGGCCTAGAAGATGGCTTCTCCGGGCCACATTACGAAACACGAAAAAATCGCTTCACGCACTGGCCCAGCCCGGAGGGTGGTGACAAGCCGCGGCCGAAGCCTACCACCAGAGACTGTTCTTAGCACCACCCGGAGGTCACGTGTAAGGATTCAGAGGGTTACCACTTACGGACGTGAACAGACAAAACCTCCAAAAACTTAAAATAACTTATAAGCTTGTGGTCAAAAAGTTCTCTCATACACACTAATTTTCAACAATTCCTTTTTTTATGCTTGATAAACCTTCATTTGAGCACAATCTCACCTAATGTAAAGTGACGATGTGGTCTAAGATGGGACATGATGATGTCTTCTCCGGACCACATTACGAAACACGAAAAAATCGCTTCACGCACTGGCCCAGCCCGAAGGGTGGTGACAAGCCGCGGCCGGAGCCTACCACCAGAGACTGTTCTTAGCACCACCCGGAGGTCATGTGTAAGGATTCAGAGGGTTACCACTTACGGACGTGAACAGACAAAACCTCCAAAACGACGTTACGACACAAAACTTCAAGTATACCAACTACTTATTTATTAAAGATAACTCGTGAACCACTGGAAAACACTATTATAATAGGATATCACAAAATCGTATATGTCTTACAGAAAAATAAAACATTATAATATAAATAAACATAACATGAAAGTGAGATTAATAAATTATCATAAAACTGTTGTGAAATTGAGGTCAATAGTATGTAATTCATAAAAATGCTTTAATTTTTATAACCCCACACGAGTCTTTATGCCACAGAAAAGTTTGAAAACCAGTGTTCTGTATACAGTTTCAAAATGTCTATTAGTAGGTATCTTAAACTACACTAATTGTATTTTATCGGTTCTATTGAATCGCTCACGAGTTTAACGACAGTCACCAATTGCTACTACGTCAATGCTCATTGTCTTAGAACAAATGAATTTCACTATCAAATGATCATCATCATCTTACAAAACATACGGACATCGGCTATTGACAGCCATATAGCCAGTCACGGACGCCATCAAATAAAAGAAGGAGAAGAAATCGCTCTATATTTTAACCGTGTTACAGGCCCTTAATCTGCCTGACAAGAAGTAGCGAAATCGTCTGAAGATTATGACAAAGTAACACAGAAAAAAGCGGAGTTTCACACTTTTTATCCGCCTCAAAGGCTAATGAAGGCGCGGCTTCCTCTAAGAGTGAATGAACCTTGATTGCAAAGCCTACAGACAAAAAAATGTTCTGTTTCACTCACGATTTGTAAAAAAGAATGAGTTGTCATGTACCTAGATGCTAATAAAACAGTTGCCTTTGTTTCTTGCGTCCGTGATATTACTACAAGCCTTTAAGAATAAGAATAAGAATAAGAATAATTTATTTGCATAAAACATGAGTGTATACATGGTATTAAGTTTAAAAAATAGTGTTCTACATGTTTTGCCAATCCTGGCGTGCAAATTTGATCCTTTGCCAAAAGTTTATTGTTTTTAAATCACAAACACATTTGTATAAAATAAAAAAATTATACTGTAGATCCTTGAGGGAGCGCTATGTCCAGCAGTGTATGTCTTACGGCTAAATTGATGATGATGATGAATCAAAAATATGATTTTACTGATACGCTTGGACGACCAACTTCCGCATTCATTCGAACGAATGAATGAAAATGAATGAACGAATGTATGAATGAACGTGTACAGTAATTTTCCTATGACAAATAAATTAAAACGAACTATGAAATATTCGAATTCGAGCAGTTTTAGATCGGCGGTCCCACAGATACAAATACTGTTATGTTGCTAAAAAAATACTCAAAACATTCGTATTGCCTTACACGATAATATAATCTAACCTTTTGTTGATGTAGTACGCCTATTATCTATTAAAAAGCTTTAACTTTATCATTATTTATTTCAATTTTGTCATGTGGCCCGGAGAAGCCATCTACCTTCTAGGTCTTCATGCCCTATCTTAGACTACATCGTCTCTTTACATCAGATGAGATTGTGGTCAAATGAAGGCTTAGCTAACATAAGCAATTTTTTTACTGCCTGTTGCGTCCTACTTCAGGGCAAAGGCCTCCCTACTTTCTTTCTAGACTTCCTTAACTGATGTTAAATCAATCCAGTCCTTGAGGTGGGCATCAAGCTCATGTCTCCATGATCGCTTTGGTCTACCGCGAGGTCGTTTACTGTCCTGTGGAATCCATATAGTTACAAGATACAAAATCATTTACTTCCATTGTTTGCTTTTACAAAACTTAGACACGTCAGAAATAAAAAACATAAAGATAATCATAGGTGCTTAAAGATAAATAGGAAATAAATTTATAGTATCTGGTCGCTTCGCTTTTTTTACACTAGAGCAAAGAAGCGATTAGAAACTCTAGCTCATTTTTGAATTGAAACTTAAGTTGTGGATTTAGCCCACGACTATTTATATATTTATAATAATCAATTATATTTCTGAGTACATAATATTTAAATATACAATTGTTATATGTATATAAATCGGTTGTCTCATCTTCAGTTTTGTTAAATTCGCCTGCAGCTGAATTTTAATCAATTAATTTAAATATATAAACGATTAAAGTATTATTTAATGGACTGGAAGATTTATTACTTTCCGATAATATTAATTGGGCAAATGAATATATTGGATTTAGTACGCTAATGGTCATTTTAGTGTTTAAATAACATAGACAAGGGTTCCGTATTATTCAACACTTCATACATTTTCAATAACAAATTAACAGTTCCAATTTCCAGTTAATTTTTTTGATGACCTTTAAATTTTTTTTTTTTTTTATAGAAACATTGTGTCTGGCAGACAGACGGACAGCGGAGTCTTACTAACGGGATCCGGTTTTAGCTTATGTCTACGGAACCCTAAAAAACACACTATGTATTGATAGATTTTTTGAACACTTAATTTATGTTAAAGTCTATAAGTCGGTCTGCCTGAGGCATACAACGCTGCGGGTTTGATTCCCGCTGGGACACCAAATTTGTATGATATTCAACTTCAGGTCTAAATGTTTGTTATGTACCTTAACGAATTTACGAAATTTTAATGCTTATGTATATATAATTGGTATTTTATTGTGATTTTATTGATATTTTATTGTGACTTTATACTTTATTTTCATGTGTAACGGTTTTTTTACTGCCTCAGTGGCGCAAAGGACCGCCTTCGGCGCAAGAGGTAGCGGATTCAATTTCCGCCGAGGGCTCAAATGTTTGTATGTTCTGCAAGCACTTCCTCCTTGGCCTGGGTGTTAAATATGTATCATAAAAAATATCTATACCTTTATGTATGTACTCGTATGTCTATTAGGCGTATCAGATGTGTAGTACCCGTAACACAAGCTAATATGTAATAACCCCCTTATGCGAAATAATTATCGTAACGCCTGGAATAGATCGCTTTTTAGCGATAAGGCCGCCCATTGTACATTTGTTTTCCTACGTGTTGTTGTATTTTATTTCCCTGTGTGTACAATGAAGTGTTTTTTTTTAACTATGCATCCAATGTTTCATTATCAATTTGTACGAATTAAGCCATCAACCGATGCATCTTCGACGCCCACAAAAACGCAATTATGATGTACTCGCCTCACAATGACACGTTGTGCCGACAGGGATTAAACAACTTTTAATTATTTTTATATATCGTTAAGATAAATACTTTCTGAGAGGCTGATTGTTGAGATGAAACTTTCCTTTCTATCTCGAGTTTCGCGTGAGAGATGAAGACGTTAATCTATCTTTAATATAATAAAGTAAAATTTAAATAAAAGTTAATAACCACATTTGCAGAACATTAGTAACCTTAAAAGTAAAAAGTCATAATATTTATATCATAATTGTATCTTGGCGTCAATCTTATAACACCCCACATTTTTGTCAGGGTCTAAAAATGAATCGCAAAATGTGTTGGTAAGCGCATAACTTAACTAACTGTTAACTGTTATAAACTAACTTAACTCCTCGACCAATTTGGCCAATATTTTTTTAATGTTTGTGGAAGTCCAACGATGGTTTATACAATGAGATAAAAATCTAATACCGTCGTCTCTCTGGGGTCGTCCCCACATGGCTGAGGATCGTGGTCATCACAGGTTGTGGACAACGGTGCTGTGGTGCACCTGGATTTAATAATCTGCCGCCAACGGTGCCTATCCATGGCGTCACGGACAACCGAGCAGAATTTAGATGAGGAAGAGGCCTTCACTTGATCGGACCATCTGGTTGGAGACCAACCACGAGCTCTTTACCCTCCATGTTTCCAACTACGATCAGCTTCTCTAGGCTTGCAACCCCCTCCTCACTAAGTGGCCGAAATATTTATTTATTTATTTATTTTCAAATACATGGAGCGCTATACAGCGCATTACAGGTATAACCTAATTCAATAGAGCCCATTAAATTACAAGTGAAAATTAATTAAAATTAGGCATAAAATTTAAATTAAAATAAACAAAACATCAAAACATTTTAATACATAATTCATACACACAAAATTATTATAAAAAATAAATAAAATAAAAACAAAACAAAACAAATTTAATAGATTAACTTATGTCAAACAAATCTACACATAACATGAAATTAATGTCAAATAAAAATCTAATAATTGCCGGGAAACCCCTGGAAGCAGCCCTTTTCAGAAGCCGGGGCGGGCTGTTAGTTAATTTCAATCAAACATCATAAGCACCTATTACGTATAGCGGTGGATACATCTATCGACCGAAGTTACTGGAAGTCTTTGAGGACTATGTCCAGCAGTGGACGTTTACGGCTGATATGACTATGATGGTATGACCAATGGACAGTGCGTAGACTTTATTTCATGAGACAGTGGGTGTGAGTGAATTGGTGGTGGTAATGTGCTTTCGATTCATTATGTCACTGTATTCGACAGTTGGCAATCAGCCGGGGTATTTCGGGGACTGTAAACATCAACCACACGTCGGGTCACGCGACCTGAACTATGATTCATTGGTGACGGAAAACACTGAAAGACTATGTGAGCAAAATACTAGACGAGAAACATAAGTTGCGTTTTTTTTCTCAAATGCATAATGGAATAAGAATAGCAAAATGTCTACAACATTTTATGTAACGAAATCAAGAAGTTATAATTATTTATGTTATGTCAAGTATCGTATAAATAATAAGTCAAGTAATTTAAAGTCCCATTATCTATTAAAAAATCAATATCCTTTAAAAAATATAATTAATAAATATAAGACGAATTAAGACTTTAGACTATTAAAGATTAAATTATTAAACTAAGACGATTGAAGTGTTGTAATTTATATTATCAATAAATGACTATTATGACTATTATTTAAGATTAAATTTGATAACTCTATAAACTCGTCATAGATGTAAAATCTCTGATTAATTAGCCACCGTAGTTCGCATTGCAAGGATTTGCAATTCGCTCCCTGCTGCTGTATTTCCTGAGACCTACAACCGGAGTATATTTAAGTCAACAGTGAATAGGTACCTTCTAGACTAGATCTTTGTGATCCATCCTCGTCCACATCGACACATACCATCAGGTGAGATTGTGGACAAACAAAGATCTATCATCCATAATTAAAAGAAAATAGTTTCAATCAAGCCTTGAAAGCAGAATCACTTGTGGCCTTAACTTCCTCAACTCCTCAAGGAACCTCAAGGAGGGCTCGAGTGTTTGTATGATCTACAAAAACTTTCTCCTTGGTCTTGGTGTTTAATATGTCTTATAAAAAATATCTTTGTATGTATGTCTATTATATTAAGTATATCAGATGTCTAGTACCCGTAACACAAGCTAAGAGCTTACCACGGGGCTAGATGTTGTTTTGTGGATTGTCCGTAAATATTTATTTATTTACTATTTAACTTCCGAATCTGGGAGTTTATTACATATGTGTTAACAAAGTCGAAAATAAAAAGACTTGCAGATGACTTCCTAACTCTGATGGTGACGAATGAATACCTAAATTTGCTAGCACTGGTCTCCCCGTTGTAGGTCGTCGTCTTAAATAACAATTGAATAATGATCTGCGCTTGTCATGCGCTTGCTCACGGAAAGGAGCGAGCCTGAACTTCCTCTGGGTAAACTGTATTTTTCCTACGAATAAAATAAGGTATTGAGTACTTGGTATGATATATGAATAAATAGCTTACCTGAGGCTCCGCCTGTGTGTATTTCGAGAATAAATAAGAAATTGTTCGTTTTTTTTGGGATTAAAGGTTCCTTGTCCTCCTCCATATACGGCCAACTACATATATGTCTACAAAAGGTATTCTTTTATATATTATTATTTATTGTTTAGTCTGCTTGATAGCCCGTTGAAAATACTGGACACCTATTTTCCACTTTATCAATCTAATAAGAAAGTGCTAAGATATATAGTATCATAGTTCAGGTTTTTTTATGCTTGTTTTACCTACAAATTTAGTAACTACACTCAGAACTTCAATGCGCTGTATTATCTAGATTTTTCATTTACAATTAAACCTTTTTTTTTAATAATCTAAATAATGGACTATATATTCTTATTAATAATCTACCCTATTCCAAGAAGGTGTTGATATGTAATTATTAAAATAATGTACCGTAGAATAGATCAGCATCTAACATAAATCCATAACCATCCTTCCTTTAATTAGAGGACTACTTATCAAATCATTTCTTTTTATCAAAGTCCATAATCATGGAATCCACATACACTAATAAATATGTCAAACGAGACACATTGTCCCATCATTAGTCTTGTCCTGGTGTCTGTCCTCGTCTAATTCAATGTAGGTTTCTGAATACCGTTGGAATTGATAGGAAATCTACTAGAAATCTTACCACATAATATACTTCTATATATATGTACGTCATAGTGGTTAGCCAACAAGGCTTCTAGAACAGGGTTAGAATATCATTCGTCAGTTCTTTACATTATTTCAAAATATTATTATTCGTATTTTTTTAAAGACAATCATCAATCTTGGCAAAATTGATAAAGCAAAAAATAGGTCGACCTTATTATCAACAAATAATCATTCAAATCGGTTCATAAACACGCATGAAAATGGTAGAAATACGGTCCAATTGAGGAACCTGTTCTTACTAAGTGGGTTCTAACTAAGGCATTTCCTAAAAAGTAATAACTGGTAACATGATAAATCTTTACTGTGCGTTTGGAGAAGAAAAAATATGCGACGCGTTGACATCTTTTATATGAGTATTATAAGACGAACACTTAACTATATAGGGTACACATATCCTCCAGAAAATATACCTATATAGTCAGGTTTGAATGTTCAATACATAAGGCCCTCTTTTGCGTTCCCACAGCTGGGACAAAGGGGCTGCTCTCTTGACGAGAGAGATAAGTCCTTAATTCACTGCACTGGTCAAGTGCATGTTAATAATTGTCACGTGTTCTTTAAACTCGTCAATATTCTGAGCATGCCGGTTTCCCCACGATGTTTGTTTTCACCGAGAAAAATGTGCTTAGCGGGGAATTATACCTACTAGAACCCTTAGCCAACACGACCTTTTAAAAAAAAATTCAATGCTTTGAAATTAATTTAATTGTATAAAGATGGAGTGTTTAGGTAATGCTCGTATTACCTACGAATCGTACCAATAGCTACGTTTAAGACCATTATTATTGGTAAGAATAAGAAGTCGTAACTATTTCCAATGGCGGTTAAATATTGAAACCAAGTTATCTTTTGCAATTAATGCTCGACTTTCGCTTTATATCTTACGGCCCGTTAAGATTGCTATTACTGCGTTCGCATTCATAAAAACTGCTATTTCTGGTTAATATAACCGAATTGGCACATAGTAAGCCTATTTATGCCTTATTTTGCGACTATTTTTGTATAATGAGATAAAAAAGGATGAAAAGCTTTGATTGAACTGTTACAAAACAAATTTAGCTCTAATTTAGGTTAATGAATACAGTTTTTTATCAAACTTTCCATTCACCTCGTATATGTCTGATAATAAAATGAATTATTATTATGAATACGGGAGAATGACTTAATCTTAATTAAATAGCTGCAAATAGCTCTATAAATATAGAGCCATAGAGCCATGGGCAGTCGTAAATAAAACTATAGCCTCTCGCAGTCAAAGCTAGCGAAAAGTTTCACGGTTCAACTACGATTGCTTCACAAATCGTACCGACACTATTTAGAACCATTTATAAATATCCGCTAGCCGTGACTTGCGCCTCATCTGTGTCAGCTATAGTTACTCCGATGATGCCTATACTATTTCAGATGTGACAGCGTCAGAAATGATAGAACAATAGGGTAGATTACCTAAAAATAATAATTAGTCCGTCGTTTGTATGTAGAGGTATACTAAAGTTATATTTAGTATATCAGATGTCTAGTACCCGTAACACAAGCTTAGAGCTTACCACGGGGCTGTTGTTGTGTGGGTTGTCCGGAAATATTTATTGAAATAACTTTAAAATATTGTAACAATATTTTTTCCTTTTTTCTCGCAAACGAAAACTCAAGACGATGTAGTATTGAAGTATCGCGTACATTAATGCTTCCGAGCAAAATGTAAGTAATGTATACGTTACAAGCCCCTACTACGGAACTATGATGCTCTTAAGGCACTTTTAAAATTAAAAAACAAAAAAAAATTAGTAAATTATTTAATTTAACACCTTGATTCCATGGAATTGGAATAGAGTAGCTCAAGAAAGGAAAGAATGGAAAGGTTGGAGGAGGCCTTTGCTTATTGGCAAACAGATCTGCAGAAGCTAGGGAAATCAAAAATATTGGTATAATAACCATTTTAAAAAATATGTTTCCGTAGTTTATATTAAAACAAAAAGAAATTAGTTTATTTAAATTTATGTATTGTTCTGAATAAAAAAGGAAGGAAGAAAGGCTATTATTATTATTATATAACACCTTGATAAAGCAAAAATAGGTGTCCACCATTTTTGGGAAGGGCTAAAAGACGGATTAAACAGAATACCTATTTTTTATGAAGACATCATGCCTATTGTCATACCGTAGACAGATATAGAGCCTCCGTATATAGAGATTTCTAGTTATTTCAGTTTACGTTTAATTAAAGTATCAACGTCGCTTCGCCAAAAAGGTAAGAAGCCTGAAATAAGAAGATTTAAGTGTGTCCTGTATCTGTATCCTTCACTCTTTAAGGCGAAATATAATGTTCCATCGGGTGAACCCGAGAAAGCAGCAATTACAATGAATACAATGAATTTTCGGCACGGTTTTTTCACCGCTATAAAATTAGCCTATGTCCTAAACCAATGTATAAAGCACCCCTATTAATACCATGCAAGAAGAAGAAACACGATTATTGTCAGACAATTTATAATAACAACAAAAGAGATGATAGCTGGGTCGTTCCATTCGTTTCTCAAGTATAAAACATTACAGCGAACTTTCAAAACAATGTTACTTCCTCGATCATTTTTAGTTTTTACTTAAATTAATTTTAAGTTAACCTGTCCATGCTCTGTGTTTCTAAGGAAATAAACGTTTTCACTTTGAATTTGATAAACTCTGGCCTGATACTTCATGGTCACGCTTGGTGCTTCAAACTAGTCTGAATTTGATACTGTAGGCCCGCTTAAAGCTATTTACGTGTAATGTCCATCATAATGTTATGATTGAGTGATTAAGATTGTTTGATTAGGCCTGGGTTTATGATGAAACTAGAACCGTTATGGTTGCATCATTCTACTTCTTTATTATCATGGCTAACTGTCTATGGCTTCACTGAAGTTTTGAAAAGATGTATGCTGTTATTAGATAGATAGAAAATACTTTATTACCCACAAAACAAAGAAACAACACAATAAGAAATTAAAACGAACCTAGAATGCGTAATGTACTGTGATTACTGTTTCTCATTTACACAGCTGAAACGATTTGACTTCAACTCGGATGCTACGGAAATTAATTATAAGGCGTAAACAAGAGTAGCAAAATAATGTACTACACACATTTTATTTATGATGTTTTAACATAAACATTATTTTCTATAAATCTAAATTTTAAATTTAAGAAAAACCCCCAAACAGACAGACACACAGACAGTCATGTCAACCTTATGACTATCCTTTTTGGTCAGGTGTTAAAAAATCCGAGCACTCGAGCATAATAACTGACTCGAAATAATCAACGAATTTAAGTGCAGTAGTCAGCAATAGATAAAGATAACGATGGGCGACTTATGCGTAATATGATTCATTAGAAAGGTTTATTATGTTCAATTTTAAGTTAAAAAGAATATTAATAATTTTGAGAAAAATTCTGAAAAGCCGTGATTACCGCGACTTGGTCAGCGTGGTGAGATAAGGCCTATTCTCTCATAAAGCGTCCCTGTGACCCAGCTGTGGGAACGTAAATAATATAATAGCGCGTTATGCTTGTGTGTGTTGTAGTGAATTTATATTATCGTGTTTATATGATTAGATAAATTATTTCATTTAGGTATAACAAATCTAAAATGAACCTTGTAATACAGTGTATATATTCCCACTGTTTATAATCAATAACTATTTATAAAATGTACTCATTTCTTAAAATTATGTAAAAAAACTTTCATAAGCGCTCCAGGACACTATGCGTACACACTGCACACATGCGCCGCCGCCGCGCCGCCACCGCGCCGCCACCGCGCTGCAAAACCTAATTTTACTGGTCCATTGACATTTCTAGTTACGAGGATCATTACAAGTTACATTGCTAGTTAGGAATAACTTAGTAATGCGGTTTTTGCACGGGTGGTGGTGATAAATTAATATTCATACTTAATAAAAATATATAATATACTAGCGGACCGCCCCGGCATCGCACGGGTTTTTTTTTTTTAATCTTAACTATTCCTAGATCCCCTTGAACACACACAAAAAATTTCATCAAAATCGGTCCAGTCGTTTGAGAGAAGTTCAGTGACATACACACTCACAGAAGAATTATATATATAAAGATTTAGACCATCGAAGAAGTGCTTTGAGAGTATACAAAAGCTGATCTCTCTCGGGAATAAAACATCAAATCTTTCGCCACATGAGGCAGATACTTATTTATACTTATTATTTTACTTCTTTTAACTTTTTTAAACTTAAAATATTTGGCGTAAGTAATTCGTATAGTATAAGTTTTCACACATGAGGTCTTTTCATTCTAAATAATCTTAGATTCATGTCAAAACACGAAACCAATGGAAAAAATAACAGCATCTCCATGTCTTACTGGTTTTATTCCGTTCTACATAAACACGTGCATCGGAAAATTTACCAAATTCGACTCTTAACTTTATTGCCATCATTCTTAATGCAGCTTTCATCAAAAAACTATTTATATATTTAAGTATGTGAAGTAAAATCGACTGATTAAAGGTATGAATCTGTTTTAGCGACCAGCTTTGAGATAAGCATTCTACAAGTTTTTGGGTGACTAAAATGCCGCTCGCTTGTTTGTCTGTCGGTGGCTTACGCACTAATTGGAGGCGACACAAAACGACTCACATAATATGTCATTACGCCTTTAACTAAATTCCTTAGTCTTTTAATCTGTTAGTTTTATTACAATGAGATTTATAGATTTTCAAGTCGGATTAATTCTACATTAAACATACCTTACACATTCCATCCGCACATAACAGTTGTAACACAATAAAAGTAAAAATACAGTTTTATGTCAACCTTGAGACAGTTATTGTGTGTTAATTCAGTAATGTTAAAATAAAATACCTAAGAAGTGACATCACTACTTCGTTTGACTTGGAGAAGGGTTAAAAATTCGGGAATGCATAATATTCTGACCCACAATGGCGCAACACAGAGGTTTAGACATTATATTAAACAAATAAACCCAAAAGGGGATGGAAAATGAATGACGTTGACATAACCGTCTTTCTTTTACTGCCTCAGGGTCGCTGTGAGCTTGCGGCGGTATATAGGTAGTGGCTTTGTTTCCCGCCAAAGAGTTTAATATGTATAATAAAGAAATCTATATATGTACATATGTCTATTATATTAAGTATATCAGATGTCTAGTACCCGTAACACAAGCTTAGATCTTTCAAGTTCCACGGGGCTAGATGTTGTTGTGTGGATGGACCGGATATATTTTATTTAATTTCTAAAATCTTAAATAATTAATGTTAAATAAGCAACAAATGAATACACTGACATAAATATATCAATCAATGTCTTCAAAAACATGTCAAGTTTACAATATATTCAGAAGAGAGTAGGTTAGGTGCGTACCAATATTTCTCTCTGTTATCAGTCCTGGCAAATAGACTGTGACCCTTTCACCGATACCCTCCACACTAGCATTTACCTGCTGCTCCACCCAGAGTTCCGAGAAAGATAAAACGGAAACTTGCAAAACTGAATTCGTGGAAGCCTTGGTTTTTAAATTTGATTTTGATATCAGGTGAGAAGACAGGCGTTTTGACATATACATATACCATTGTTATTGGAGGAGTAGGCGCCACCGCGCATTGATTCTTATCATAAAGATTCTATGACTATAGGGTAGCTGAGCTGACCAAAGAAAAATAATTAGTTACTTATTTAGAAAAAAAGATCGCAATCTTTTACTTGCAAAAGAAAAATCTATATTTAAAAAAAAAATTAAGTGCAAAACGATGCAGCTACCGGGTAAAAATCACGTTTTTTTATACGGAAGCCACCTTGTATGTTTATTCTTTATGTGTTTTTAGTATTTGTTGTTATAGCGAACCCTAAACCTTAAAAAAAATACCATAACGGACACCCAAAGTTCCTTTACACAGTTTTACTAGTCATGCAATTACTATAAACAACAAGATCGTAATACAAGAAGCTATTAGACCATTTATGACTCCCTTGAACTAGGAAGTGATTGGGACTATTTTAGTCAGATCCAAGCGTTGCTTTTCACGGCTACTAACCAAACGTGGCTGTAAAATTTAACTGTGCACTATTTTTTGGATTTGAATGATAGACAGGTGTTTAGCAAAATTTACTCGAAATATTAAAAATATATTATTTTTTCAAACAGGATGCCGTTAACCATTAACTTAAGTAAGTAGGTACGTCTTAATATTTTTAAGATTATTAGCAATAAGTCGTATCTTAATTCATTTAAAAAGGAATAAATATATACCATTAGTTTATCGAATAACAGCAACGAACGGACAGTTAATATAAACAAATTGTTCTTTTTTATTTAATTTCATCTTCAACTAAAAAGTACCTGCATACAAAGTTTCGCAATTCGTTTATATTTGTATAATCATCATGAATTCCAAAAAAATTCAAATGACATATCAATGAAACTAATAAATGACTTTGACATTTACTATACCTACGATATCCTAGCGCCATCTGTTGTGTAAACTTGTAAGTTAACACATAATAAGTTGATTATCTTGCAGTGTTATTTCGCAACACTTAAAAATATCTAGGTTAGTACCACAACAAGTTATAATTAAGAAAAAATACTATAACAATAAAGACTTAAAGTTTTTGTAATTTTTAGTCTATGACCCTATTAAGTTAGAATGGTCAGCTTAATCGAAAAATGTTAAGATAAAACTAAAGTTATTTTTAAATACGTATTCAACGCTTCCCACACGACATAGTGTGTTGACTTTGATTTTATATTTTTACAAAAGGGCGCCTAGTTCTTGAATTTTCACTAATGTCTTAGAGGTATCGATCGACGTGTGTATCATTGAAAAAGGCCCAGGCGTTTGGTTACAGTGTGACATAGGAACATACATTCATACGTAGGTAGGTACATATTTACGTATTCTGCTAAACACATTACCACTCCTTTGAGTTGCGCAGTCGGGTAAAAAATGTATGATCTGGTTTGTTATAATAAATATAACCAATAAATAATTCATAGTGTATGTAACCATTTTAATTCAAAAAGCGGCATTTTACGCACGTTCCTAAGATTTAGGCTAATTGACTTCGTATTATTGATTTTGAGCATGTTTGTTTTATTAACGAATCGAGTTTCTCACGTCAGTGTCATCGCGGGCCCATCAATCTTGAAGATAACCAACGGGTTTCTGGCGAGTTACGTGTTACCTCTTGCATCTTACTTCAGGGAAGTGAGGTTGGACAAATTAAATACTTCGAAGTAAACTGAAGGTATTTCAGTAGTTCTTAATTCTGGTGTTTGTGTGTGATGTCTTAGCCAATAGGGGTCTTTATACGAAACATCGCAGATGGCCCCATTCCCAGCACATTAGAGTACAATAAACTTCTTCTTTTTTTAGGGATTATGACCTTAGTAACTGGCTATTCCACCGTCAACAGAAAATGTATCCCTCTTATTCTTGTTATTATTGCGACATGTTTCATGAACTCTTTGAAAGACTCGTAAGAACTATGCATTATTGTCCCCTATTTCGGCCATAGTGACTGCTTACGTCACTAGACAAACATTTTATACATAAAGACTTATTTATCAGCTAGCAACTCGCTCCGACGTCGCACGTGTGCATATAACCTTCCTCTAGATTCTAGAGACTCCTCAATATTGCTGCAAACCGCATTATAATCCACTGAGAAGTTTAAAAGATCTAAGCAAAAACAGAAGAGTAACATGATTGTTGAGGTTAGTATAGAAAGCGTGTTTTGGGCAGTGCCCTTATAGTTCCAAAGAATATTAAAGGAAAAATACAATTGGCCCTATAGGATTGAAGCGTCTAATAGACTCTGAGATCCTGCCCATTTGATATACTGGCAGGACTCTGTAAATCTTCAAAAGTCCTACTTCGGTACATCAAGGAGTTGGGCTGGTTAAGGCCTAGTTTTGCACGGGGTTAGTGAACAATACACACCAGAACGAGACGTCTGTGCAGTTCTCAGTCCCACCAACCAAGAATTACAATTAGAAGATTCAATAAACGAATTTACTAGGATAGCAATGTATATAAAATATGCTATCATAGGAATAAATAGATCAGTTTAGATAAGCACACTATTGTATTAGGTAAAGCCTGTTAAATAGTTGTAAGTTTAAGAAATAAATAAATTTGCGCATAGTTTTAAAATGTCAAAGTCCACATCCAGTCGATTTCACGAATTGACACGACTATTACAATATTTCAAGATGATATTGGGTTGCGAGATAGGCCTACATTTATCTACATCCTTATCAAAAGACAGGTAGATTAAACTTATCATACTTATCATTCATACGCAATTTTATGTCATCAACTCATCATACTAATATTATTATAACCTCTGATCCCAAGGAGCAATAATATAATTAATATAACAAACTGCTTTATTTGGCCTTTTTTTATAACAAAAATATCTTTGAAATGTAATTATCTATCTGGAATTTTTCCAGAAATATTTATTTATTTATTTTGCAGAGATTTAATTCTTGTTCTTAAATCTAAATCTTAGTGATGTGAAATACGCAAAAAATGGCAATTATTGCGACCCAACTATGTTATCAATATGGTGTCGCGTCTCGGTTCGGAAGCAAAGTGACCAACAACATAGGTCGACGGAAGTCATAAATCATAGGAAGACTTAGTTAAGCCCCAGTGTAATCCATGGAGAGCACCTATGCCCACCAGTGGACATTTTACGTCCTTGCTAATTAATTATAAGTCAAAGTCAAAAACGTTTCATTCCTTAGAAGCACAGGGTATACATGGACATGTCAACTCTAAATTAATAAAACTAATTTTTTTAACCAAAAATTATCAAGGCATTTACTCGAAATTTGAAAAACAATGATCTTGACGCTTTTATCCATCACGCAAACCTATCCTTTAAAGCTGTAATATAATGATCATTATATAGATACTCGCCATATTAATATCATAAAAATATCTTGGTCACGACGCTCCTAGATATAATTTCGAGACTATCTAAATATAATGTAGAGCATACTGACAGATAAGGTGTTACTAGACTGCACGTCAAGTTGCAATTAAGTTTACTTGCCCTCTAATCAGCGAGCGCTTGTCCTCAACTAGGCTAGTTAAGTTTGAAAAATGGCCGCGCTACCGAGGTGTGTTGATTGCCTCGATTATTGTAATGCACCGTCGATTATATAGCAATTTCAACGATAGCTATCTGAAATGCGTAATTTGTTATGTTATTAATCATTACATAGATAGACTTAGAGATACATCATGAACTAGTTCAATCTAGGATGTTCGTTGTAACTTTGTAAGATTTTTATTAATATATCATGTTATGTTATTTAATAAAAAATAACGCATAAAAACTTCAAACAGTCGTAAGGACTCTAGGTACAGCGAGTAGAGATCATTTTGTGTTAATTATGACTTGAGCAGTTTCTGTGCTAAGGGTCCGACCAGACAAACTCCCAGATAATCAATCACACTTCTAACTTCCGCCGCGTTTTGGTTCAGATAATAAAACAGGGCAAAAGATAATGAGAGATAAGCTTATCGGTTGTTGTATACTTTATCATAATCAAATCAGTGCAAGATTACGTCCATGGTATGCATTTTCTAAGCTGAATATACAGTTCTTTAGGGGAAAGAGTTAGAGATTGTTTGTTGAGTTAAGATACACAGTAAGTACTCATTTTTAGTGGCATCTATGTACATTTATTGCATTTATAAAAATATATATTATTTTGGAATCAATTATTGTCCTTCTATACATTATATGAACTCACTTTTAACAAAATACAAAATCGTTCATTGTTTGATCTTACAAATTTAAAAACTTAAACACAAACAAATTAAACAACCTATTTATCTATCTTTATATATAAAAATCTTCTGTACAGTATGCGTCTCTAACTGGTAGCCCTCTTGCAGTAGTAGTTTCTATGCAAAAGGGGTTACTAGTTAGCGACTGTACGTGTGTTAGATATTGAACTCCTCCTAAACGGCTGGACCGATTTTGATTAGGTGCGAAGCGGGGGCGGACCGCTAGTGCAATATAAATATATTGAGTCTCGTCGTTTTGATTTTTTTACCGCAATTCTAGTCTAAAAAGTAAAAATTTTAGAGGTTAGGTCAATTAAAATCATAATATATTATTTTTTCGGAGATTCTATTTCAACATAGTTTTTGAGCACAACAGCTCAAATTATGTTGTGTCTTGACTTTTAAGTTTATAGCCATGTTAAACAAAAACATTTAGATTTCTAAAAAAATTACGCCAAGTCATTTTTTTTAAACCGAGCGCAAATACAGTTGAACGTCTGGAAACAATAGTGTGTATGCTAATAAGTTAACATAAATTATATCCTTCATTCATAATTTGATCGATATAAGGTAACAGTATCAAATGAACTATTGTAAACCAAAAGGTATAAAGAGTTTTATTTACTCAACTTTTTAAATAATTACTAGTACGTAGTTTTAAATAATTACCTACATTTATTGTTTAACTTTGATGAGTTTGAATGACATGTGACATTCACAAACCTGCCCTTGGTCAGCAATTAATTAATTAATATCTCACATCAAGAGAGAAGTCCCTGTGTCCCAGCAGTGGGAACATAGATAGGGGTGCTTATGATTGTTTAACTAGATTTTCATGCTACGACGTTGCCTATGTCACTTCTCAAGTTTTCAAACTTCCATTGTTTAGTGGATCCAGAGATTAACCCTTACAATCGCACAAATATTCCCACAAACTCTACTTCCTTATAATATTAATATAGATCATTAATAGTTTTAAATATGGAACAATTGTTTTTTACCGAAAACTTTTTTGAAAATGAGGTTAATCACTTTAATTTAAATCTTTTAGATGTTTTGTAGCAACTCTTTGCAAAACGGAATTGCGCCGTGACCTTTGAATTGGTGATATTAAACTTATGATTAGTGGTCTATGTCCAAGTTTCGTTATTAAATCAACCCGTTTTAATTCTCCATGCAAGATTTATAAGAAATTTGCTTATTGTAAATTTTCCTGTTCGTTTAGACATGACGAACTTCATTGGTGAAGCATCTGTTACGTAGTTATTTATTATTCTATGTTTATACTAAGAGTTTTGCTTTCATTTGATATGAATATCTACACTTTTTTCTCATCTCGTATGATCTTTGAAATAAATAATAATAATAGTAATAAATTCGCGTTGTACTGAAAACGTTTAATTTTATTAAACGTTTTTCAGTACAACGCGTGTAAATGCTCAAGAAACAAGATGATTCTGACAATATTTTCAAGTACGGCTCGTATTATTTTATTGTTCTATTTAAAGTTATAAAACTTCTATAAATAATATAAAATAAGTCGCTTCCGCTATCTGTTCTTTATATTTTAATCGACTCAACGGATTTTAATTTAGTTTTCGGCATAACATAGAGTGACCCAAGATTAAGTAATTAGATACAGAAAGAAACAGTCTATGAGAATTTTATTTCATTAACCTAGTCGAATAAATTTAACAATTTATAAGAATATTATAGAGCATCCCGTCTTCGATTTTTCTGAGATTGTAAGTTGTTTATGTAAACTTGTACCTAAACTTAGGCTTAGCCGTAGATAAAGTTTTCATTAGTTTTTGTCTCAATCTTATTTTAACCGAATACCGGAACCAATTCACAATTTCACACATCCGCCATTAACGTTGGACTAATTCAAGATCGTTAAAACCCTATCTATTTCTTTCACGAAAAGTGCGCTAGCTACTTATAGTAAAAGATATATACATATAAAACACGATTGTTTTACGATTTTTACGACTTGAGTAGTTTTGCTGGTTATCAATCGATCTCATTTTAGACAACTCGTTTGAGAACGTTATCATAGACTGTAAACTTGATTTATATAAAAACCCATAAATTTAAAGACTCAACACGTTTGTACGCGTGTTGAGTAATTCGCATCTTGTGTTGTGTTGCTAGTAAAAAGGCTTAGAACAATAAATAGAGGCCCGTTGATTTTGTTATTATTGAAATAATATTAATTCTATCATATTATTCTATTTCTTCCCATTACAAAACCATATCGAGCTATTTCGTCCGAAATCTCTAAAAATTCTCGTGTCACAATGTTCGTTCCCGTACTCCTCCGAAACGGCTTGACCGATTCTCATGAAATTTTGTGAGCATATTTAATAGGTCTGAGAATCGGCTAGTATCTATTTTCATTTTGCAAAACAACGTTTGCTGGGGTCAGCTAGTGTTATTATAGAGGTCTTATTAGGTCTTCGTAGGTACCTATTGGGTAGTTCAAGACGGCAATTTCAGTTACGGGTCCTTCCTCGTATTTATAATTGATTTCAAAACAATGTTTTAAAATACTTTTTACTAACAATGACTCAACTAATGCAATGACTCAACATAGCAAAAAAAAAATTTCATAATTCGATTCGCAACGTTCAAAAATTCTACCCACTGCCAATTTAAGAAAAAAAATATTCAAACTGGTCAGCGCATTAGCCGAGCGTTTAGGTATCCAATAAAAACGGTTTTACTATCACTCACCTGCTCTTTGGACTGAGGTCACGTCACACAACCGCTAATCAGTTAAAATACCGACGTTTTAGTCACACAAACTTTTCGCACACAATCGTCACACTTTCGTTGCACAGTTCACACAAATGGTTTTTCAAAACCGCGTTAGTTTCACAACGCCGTGTCACTTTCGTACTGTCACTGTATCGTGTTCACTTGTGGTTATCGTAACTCTAACTGGTCACTGGTATTGGTTTAAATCGACATCACACAGGGAAGGTAATGGATACTAGTAGCATTTCCCACTGTTTCTCTGAGAACTGAAAATCTTACACGTTACCGACGCGACACTGTTCACTTGACCTTTTTTTCGCACCAAAGAAACCGTACAAAAACTTTTTTTATGCAACGTAAATCTGATCGCAATCGAAAAGTTGTAGGATCGCAAATATTTACTCATATAATTGGTTCGCCGCGTGTGGATCGAATGCAAATTGCAAACGCAAACTTACACACCACCGTGCCAAAAAAAATCTTGTCAAGCAATTACCGGGTAACTGTCGTCGGAGAAAAAAAGTTTTCACCGTCGGAAACTTTGGCCGTGAGCGTTTCGTAACAGGCGAGCTCGAGTCATTACACTGAAATCGTCCCGAACCACGTCCCACTCCGCGTGTAAAGAAACCCCGATAGTGAAAATGATAAAGCAATTTCCCGACTTTTCCCCGCTCGGCCTTCACTGCATTGTTATGCAATTGCAACTGCAGCTGCCAAATAGATTTTGAACGCGCGAAAAGAAAAACCGGAAAAATCCTAACCTCAAAAGTGAAAGTGTGTAAGTGAGTTTTTCGTAGTTTTGTGTTTGTGCGGTTAGTTTGGCGGGTTAGTACCGGGTGAGTGTCGTTTCGTGCGCGGCTGTGAGTTTTGGAGCGGCATAACGCGGCCGGCCCGTGGGAAGTCTCGCGCGCTACTGAGCTGAGCCGGCGGCGACGCGAGGACCGCTCGCTCGCTATCTCGACCCGATGGTCGCGATACAGTTCACCTCTTCAAAAGCTCGCCCAAATTCGAATTTGTTTAGTTATGTTTTGTTATGGGAGCTATGCTCGGGGTTTCTCTACGTGATCGAATCAGAAATGAGGAGATACGTAGAAGAACGCGGGTCACCGACATAGCCAAGCGAATTAGCTCGTTAAAGTGGCAATGGGCAGGCCATGTAGCGCGTAGAGCAGATGGCCGTTGGGGCCGGAAAGTTCTTGAATGGAGACCACGAATCGGCAAACGCAGAGTAGGACGTCCACCAACTAGATGGACGGACGACCTGGTGAAGGTAGCGGGCTCGCGGTGGTTACAAGCTGCTACCGACCGAAATCACTGTAAGTCTTTGAGGGAGGCCTATGTTTAGCAGTGGACGTCCTACGGCTGAAATGATGATGATGATGGTTTGTTCTGGATAATTATGATCAAATAACCAATTATATAACTCATAGTAAAATGGTCGGTCAAGAAAATATTACCAATTTTTTTCTGATAAACATTTTTATATATTTTTAAATTTTATGCAGAAAAAATTAAGACACATCCGTAAATAGTTTAACCTACAAAGGGAGTTTTATCACTTATTAAAAAAACATTAAAAAATTTATATACCTAATACTATATATTTATAATATACATGTTTATTTGATATAAAAGAATTTATCCCATTGCAGGGTTAACTCAGGACTTATATTTTCATATTTTATTCCTTACGTAGAAGTTATTTTATTGTGTTTTTTTTGTAATTGGTCTGATTATGTCGTTTAGTACGAGTTAGTTCTTTAATCACAGCAGCTAGCACGTACTTTCTTAAAGATATTACTGAGAATGAGAATTAAAAAAACTTGAATTTAATACATTGACAACTGATATACCGAACTATTATTTAAAGTAAGTTCGTTATAGTAAAGTGATCTAGATAAAACACCGTTAAAAAAAAGGTGTGTGTGCGATTCACACACGATAGAAGTGAAACTTCAGTAAATCGACAAAAGAATGAAATGAATAAAAAAAATACTGTGCAAAAAGATTTTGTTCGGGCGGTCACCCATCCAAGTACTGGCGTCGCGCAAAGTTGCTTAACCTTGTTAGCGCTTAAGATTGGCTTACCTGCATCCGGTTTGAAATCACAACGATTTTAAAGAAGTTTCACTTAAATATAAAAACAAAAAAAAACAATAATTACTTTATCTGCTAAGTATGTATAATAAACAAGGGTATACTTTCATTTATCTGATTTTGTTTTAAGACACCATTTTATTAAATTTGTGTTACTACCTGCAAACCTCAAATAGGTTTCAAACAAGCTGTTGGCGTACAAATATCTATTCTAAAAGCATTAATACATTAATTAAAACACATAATTAGGAAACCACGTTAAAAAATATTGTGGACTTTTTTATATTATCAATAAATTACTATTATTATTAGGACTATTATGCTATTCATAACTTTATGTGTAGGTAAGGCTTGAAACTTGGTCCTCGGATACTGTCCGAACTAACTAGTTCGAAATTCATTCGCGCTTATTCACATATTAGTCATTAATGCACACAATTTACGCACGAATTTCGTCTAACGATTTTAAACTCAAAGCACGAACGCAAATCGCTCGCACATCCCTTGACTCACGACTCGCGATTTTTCTAGTGCTTGTCATACATACATAGATACTTGTTATTACGTCAAAAAAAGGTTAAGGAAAAAGTGCAGGTTTTTTTATTCACGTCCGTAAGTGTTAACCCTCTGAATCCTTACACGTGGCCTCCGGGTGGTGCTAAGAACAGTCTCTGGTGGAGGCTTCGGCTGCGGCTTGTCACCACCCTCCGGGCTGGGCCAGTGCGTGAAACGATCTTTTCGTGTTTCGTTATGTGGTCCCGAGAAGCCTTCTTGGTCTTCATATTCCATCTTAGACCACATCGTCACTTTACATCAGGTGAGATTGTGGACAAATGAAGGCTTACCTAGCATAAAAAAACCGGCGACAACGGCACCCGCCAATCTGTTTCTGGTGTCTTTACACCCACACTCTATCCGCGTTCTTTGGAATGCAGGATTGCGCGCGAGATAGTTTGCACGCTCAATCGCACGCGATTACCTTTGTAAAGTTTTAAGGCTTTCCCGTTCTTTCAGATGAATACTCGTGTTTGTTTTGGAGGTTGTCCAGTTTATACTATTTTACGGAAGAACGCAGGTGCTGTTTTCACGCGCGAAAGAGTGTGTGGCTTTACCAAGCGCGCTCTATCACGCATGATTGCTGTTTCACGCGCTATATAGTGTACCTACGTGTAAAGGGGGCTATTGAGGCAGATTCCTTGTCTATCAAATTACTAGCTTTTATCAGAAGTACTGGAGCTTAGAATAAGTCTAGATCAGTAATTCTAGCTGCTTATTGTCAACCTTCTTTTAGGTTTACTAACTTTATCGTCCAATTAGCATGTTTTTTATTTTTTTTAATAAGGTATTTTCTTTAGTTCGTCTGTAGGCCCGTCCAAAAATACTGGACTATTTTTTGGCTTAATCAATTCAATTTCCTATACTTGGACTCTGCGCTTGAAGCGTCTGGTTTAATCAATTTAAATAAGAAAGTGCAAAGACATAGAGTATCAATGTTCCGGAGTGGGCGCTTGTGATTGCGAAATCTTGTACTAATCGCACGAATTGTTGTACTAATCGCACGAATTGTTGTACTAATCGCACGAAAGTGTTACGTCACGCGAAACTTCAATTCACTGTTACGTCTTGATTTTCGTTTGTGTCCAAAAAATATTTTTTTTAATAATCTTAATAACGAACTAATTATTTGATTTGTAACCACTGACAAAAAAGAGGGGTGTTATAAGTTTGACGTGTCTGTCTATCTGTCTGTGTGTCTGTCTGTCTGTCTGCCTGGGACATCATAGCTCTCGAACGGTTTGTATGAAAGGTGAGTTCGGCGCGGGTGTTCTTAGAGATGTTTAATAAAATCGATTGTGCCGTTTAAAAGTTATAACTGATTATATTATGTGAGAGTGGGGAAGGAAAACCGAAAATCTGCAAATATACTCGAGTGGGGTATCAAATGTAATCGCATCGCGTGCACATTACAAAATATTATTTAAACAATTTATATTTGTGAAGAAAACTTCTAATATTACTATGAAAATTTTGCTAAGAGAAGACTTTATTTTGACTTTAGAAAACTATTTAAACTGCCTAGAATCGAACCCGCAAAATTAAAAAAATATTGCACCTTATTTTACTAAGACAATCAAAAGACACAATCGTTACAATATTTTCTATAAATAACATAAATATTATATAAAAAGACTCTAAATTTTAGGAAAATAATTATTTACGTACTAGGTACCTACAATTAGAAGTAAAAGGACTTTGCTGTGTTAATAACAACTTTTCATTGTCAACTGAACTTTTCAACTGTGTTAATACCTAGTGAGGTGAAATACCTAGTAAAAGTGAGGTTAATCATAAAAAAAATGTTAAAGATTTTACATAGGTATTTATTTATACTTTGTGCACAAAAAACAATGCACAGAGGAGGACTTAATGCTAGAAGCATTCTCTACCAGTCATCCTGGGCGTGCAAGAAAATAAATTAGGCACTATCAATATAAAACCTATTTAAATATATAAGTATTTAAATGATTAAGTATAACGTAGATAGACTCGTGGAAAGAGAACCTCAGGCTATCCATTCAAGGTTGGTTGATCGCTCTTCAGCGATAAGACCGTCGGTCGCTTGTCACATTGCAGGTACAGTAGCTTCAAATTGATAGATTTTGTTTTATTTTGACTGCTTCCGTGGTGCGCCGGGCGAGAGTCCGCTTGCGGCGCAAGGAGTAGCGGGTTCGATTCCCGCCGAGGGTGAAAGTGTTTATATGTTTTGTAAGCAATTTCTCCTTGCTCTGGGTGCTTAATATTTATAATAAAAAATGTCTATAATGTATGCCTATTATATTAAGTATTATCAGATATCTAGTACCCGTAACACAAGCTTAGAGCTTACCACGGGGCAAGATGTTGTTGTGTGAATTGTCTGGTAATATTTATTTATATTTATTAGGATCATGAGATATGGATATGGATTTATGGCTTAAATAAATAAAATAAATGAGATATGATGAATAATTGTATCTATCATTCTTCTGTTAAAAACAGTAGATTCATATTTTTCACGACTTCAGTGGCGCAGTGAAGATATAATTAACTAAGCGAAGGTATTATGCATGTAGACAAACAAATTGATGTTTTCAAACAAATTGTATATTTCTCACCAGTATTTAGCACGGTATTTCCTTGGTATTTAGGGTTCCCTACCCAAAAGATAAAACGGGACCCTAGCTATTACTGAGACATTGTCGTCTGTCTGTCATCCATCAGGCTGTTTCTTAAGAAACGTGAAATTTTTTGTAGAAAATGTTATTTTGGGTATGATGTATTTCTGTTGCTGCTGTAACAATCTATATAAATAAAAATGAATTGTTGTTCGTTAGTCTGATTAAAACTCGAGAACGGCTGAACGGATTTATCTTATCATAGTCTTAAAATGTTCGTGGAGGTCTAGGGAAGGTTTTAAACCTTCCCTAGACCTCCACGAAGGCGAGAAAAAATCTAATAATTACCGGGAAAAAAAATTGAATAAAAACCCGTGCGAAGCCGGGGCGGGTCACTAGTAATAAATAAATATATAATGTATATGGGCTCCCATACAACAAACGTGATTTTTTAAAAACGTTTCGCGATGCCAGTATTTTTATGGATATTCTCTAACTGTATCCTTTTGCTCTATAAAATTGTTAATTTTTTAATTGCAAAATGTGTAGAAACTGTACACTGAGCTCTAGATGTAGTATGAGTCTATGAAATATGATTATGTCTTTAAAAGGTTGTATCTGTGCCTCAGATATAGATCTGAGTAATTGACGAAAATGGAAGAAATTACATAAATTCTGCCATCATGAAGGCAGAATTTATGTAACAAGTAGGACAAGAACTAGAAAATAAGTAAGATAATCATTATCACCGTTAACGTTCCCACTGCTGGGACACAGGGACTTCTCTCTGGCGAGAGAGATTAGGCCTAAATCACCACGCTGGCCTAGTACGGCTTTGTGAATGTCACATGTCATTCAAACTCAATAATCAATACTCAATTCATTCACTCTTTAAAGTAATAAAGTTAAAATACGTATTTAAAAGCGCACATACAATTTTTAAGAAGAACAATCCAGAGGTTCGTGGTGGGGTTTGAACACACCTTCAGAATGATAGTCGAGTGTGCTCCCACTAAGCCAACACGGTTAAAAATACGGTAAAAAATAGTTCCGGGCAATAAACACAACATTATCTAGCCCCGTGGTAAGCTCGAAGCTTGTGTTACGGGTACTAGGCATCTGATATACTTAATATACCTAATAGACATTACAAATATATTCATGGCTGTGTTATTTTTTATTTTTAAATGTGCAATATACTCTAACATAAGTGTATGTAGTGTCAGTCAGACTCGCGCCGTCAATAAGGTACCACTGAAAATCAGCGCTGTCGCTACTCCCTGAGCAACTTCAGCACATGCTGAGTGGCAACCAGCATGTGCTGAACTGAGTGTTTTATTATTTTTAACTAAAATTATGTATGTTTTATTCTATTATATAAACATTTTTACTACACATATTAAACACCCAGACAAAGGAGTAAGTGCTTGCAGAACATACAAACACTTGACCCCTCGGCGGGAGTCAAACCCGCTACCTTCTGCGCCGCAAGCGGGCCTGTGCCCACCGCGCGCTAAAACAGTCAAACAACTGAGACTTGAACCAGATACATGAATTCAATTGAATCCCCCATTCCAGTGAACAGGCATCCTAACTTTTCAAGAAATTTGTTGAAAGAGTAACAATTTGTGTGATCGCCCCGCTACTAAACATTTGATCCGGCATTGACCCGCGGGAAATTACAAGGGTTTGTTACGTGTGTTTTCACCTTAAAGAGAATCCATGCACAATTCAAGTGCACTTCAAGGATCAAAGGCCCTGAGGCAAAAGAAAGCATCAGGAGCCCCTTAGCTATTACTTTCAAAGTCAAAGTCAAAACATTTATTTCTTTAGAAGCACAGAGCATATATGGACAGGTCAACATAAAATTAATAAAACTAAATTGTTTAAACAAAAATTGTCAAGTAAAACCTCCGGGTGGTGCTATGGACAGTCTCTGGTTCGGCCGCGGCTTGTCACCACCCTCCGGGCTGGGCCAGTGCGTGAAACGATTTTTTTCGTATTTCGTAATGTGCCCGGAGAAGCCATCTATCTTCTGGGTCTTCATGCACCATCTTAGACCACATCGTAACTTTACATAAGGTGGGATTGTGGTCAAATAAAGGCTTATCTAGCATGAAAAATGTATATAAAAGAAACAATTCACGCTAAATAAATATAATTGAAGTTGCAATCTGTTTTGCCAAAGAGAGCTAAGTTTTGCTTAACGCCCACATTTTCGAAAATATATCAAATTTCTTGTCTGGAAGGGGTTTTGAATTTTTTTAATAGGCATAATAGTAGGTACGCACTTTAAAAAAAAACATGATTTTGCGGCCAGTGATGAAGCCCATGTCAATAGACAGAGTAATAATAATTAATTACTAAATTAATAAGCCAAATCTCTAACGTATACGGATTCTTAGATATTTGGTTCCAAAAAATCAGCTGCAGTCCATTTTCAAAATCCCTTATTTCACGGCCAGTGATGAAACTCATGTAAATCGACTGAATAAATTTTCTTAAACAAAAAGTGCAAAGGAATCAAATTTCTAAAGCGGGTTTGAAATATACTTGAGTTTATTTTTTTTAACTTTTTTATATATCTAAGGAACCGTAACTTACATTAGAAATTCGTTTGTAAGTATTTACTCTATCAATTTAACATGTGTTTCATCATTGCATTGGCGCAAATAACGTTTTTTTAACAAAATGGCGGACGAGTAGGTTTCGTAAAATGTTGTTACTAATTTTTAAACTAACGGATATCCGTTGAAAAGGTTCTAGACAGTTCGACAACGGACAAAACAGTTTTTAATCCTGTCGTTTCAATCCCGATCTATCAAATCTGGATAATTCACTCAACAACATCCCCGTGACATGATCACCCATGCTGTTTAATTTTTGGCAGAGTTTAAACAAACCGTGAAGCTCGACGGGACGGGTCGAGATGCTCGGAGAATGAGATGCTGCGGGACTCACTCTTTCAGCGGGAATCGAACCCGCTAAGGCAAGTGGATTTCCTCTACTGCGCCACTGAGGCAGTCCAAAGCAGAAAAAACTCAGTCATTGTCAACTACAGATTATTCCATTAGCCATTATTCCACTTGACAGGCTAAGTCTTGCTATAAAAATATCAATTTATTGACAGATGTTGTAAATAGACTAGGTCAGGTGCGATTCGGCTGGGAGCTGTAACTGGACTACCTCAATTTAATAATAGGACGTCCGATGAAGAACACACAGTGATATGGACACTAGAAGTGCCTAGCGGTGTTACCCGCTTCATACTGGATTTTTCCGCGGTAAAAACACGGCCTATGTCCTTTCTCAGATAATCTGTGTACCAAATTTCATATAAATCAAACACAAAAAAAAAAAAACATACTTTTGCATTTATAATATTAGTATCCATTAGGATCCAATCATAATCATCAGACAAAGCCAGTCGGGACCGCTGCTCTTTCGACGCGGAAGTTCTTTTTTTTTTTTTTTTTATTAATACAAGTAAAGACATATAGAACACAATTTTAAAATAATTGGAATTAAAATGATATGATACGGTTGACACCAACCAAATTTCGATTGGACAACTGATTTATATACCAACCTGACCACATACCAGATGGTCGTTGGTCGGTCTAGATCGTGTATACCGTGTACACGATCTAGACTAAAGTCTTAATAAATATTTTTCTAAGTATCAAACTATCTAAGTGCTTCATATCACCAACAAAATTTAATGTTTACATTGTACTAACGTAACCTATATACGTTAGTACATATAATATAATTATACAGTTTAATGTTTTATATTGTGTATTAATATTGTATATAAATAACATAACGATACGATACTACACGAGTACGTAATAAACAATGTATTTTGTTTATAATAGAAGTACTACTAATGCCATCTCTATTTATTTGATTATACTAACAGAGTCGATAATCGAATGATCAGTTAAATCGAGTGAAAGCTAATCGAAATCTACATCTCTGCTTGCTTAAAGTTCCATTACTACGATTTTGCTTGCATTTGATTCATGTTCATTCATTCATTCAGTAGTGTTGCTGGTAGAGAATAAGTTATGCTACATCTAATAAGTATTTTGGCTTGGTATTATGTAATAATATCTATAGTTTCATCATTCGATTTATTTTATGTAATGTCATAAGATGTTGGTGTCATCGAGTAAATAAAGTGACAATCAGAAAAATTTAACATGTGGAGCATTTCCAATCTTACTTTTATATTATATTACGTTATTGTTACTAAATCTACCTAGCCAATCATATGTTCTTATCATTATACCCTTCTTAGAACATCTAGAGTATTTAACGTAGGAGCATAACCGGCATAATAATGTTCTAAAAATGTTAAGTTTATAATTGGAAAATAAATCATACATAGTTGCTTCATTATAAATCAAATTAAATCAAATGAAATCAATCATTTATTTGCCAAAAAATAAAAATAAAATACATAATTTAAATACATTTTCAATTCAAGTACATGTCACGATATAATTTATATTGTATTTAACCCGCAAGCGGGTATGCAAATGTTAAAAAATAATAATAATTAAAATAATCAAAAATCAATTGTTACTTAAAAATTAAATGAGAAATGAAATTAAAAATAAATTAATCAAAATATAAGTCATCGATATCAGAATACAAATTAAAATCAATACAAATGTCAATTACCTACTTAAATTAATAAATTCCTTAACACTATAAAAACATTTGTCACTACCTAAGCCAATTATTGAATTTAATTTTAAATAGATTACCCCTAAGTGCCTTTATAGATTCCGGCAACTTATTATAAATAACAATACACATATTTAACATATTTTTTTTATAAATAGATTTATTACATTGTGGATCATATAACAGATTATCAAATTTGTCTCTTTTCTGTCGGGTGATTACATCTTTTCTAAGGGTAAAGTATTTTAAATTAGATTATAAAGACATTATTCTGGTCTGCATGCATACTAGGGTACAATATATATTTAGGGTCCTTATTTTCTACTTACCAGTCTTAATTTAAAGACAATTTTGTCAATTCCCTTTGTCTTTAATTTCTGCTAACATACATATCGTTGTATAAATTATACGGGTCGTGTTCGACACCATGTAGTTTGTGCCATTTTTGTAGAAAATCACATGACAACAGTTTTTATATAGCTACCAGCAATTTTAGTCACAACAATATTGATAATTCTGAATAATTTGTAATAAAACTGAAGCACTGACAAATACCTGATAAATTCTGGCATGATATAAGAAAGAGACGCAAAAACGAATGTGAGATAAAATATATGCCGTCATAAAAAGCGTTTTAAAATTTTGCTGTTCAAAAAGCTTGTGTTGCTTATGCCTAGTTGCGTGAGACTGGCCATTAGTAGTGAGCGTTGAATCGACGAACCGTTTTTTTAAACTGTTTTTCTACAGACAACGTGTCGACTGTTTTCTTATTACGGCAAAAGTAGTTTTTTCTACGAACAGGTTTTTTCATTCAACGTCAACGATAAACGCAACGCAAACGAACGAAACACAAAGACAGATTCAACTACATACACGACCGACAACGACACGAAGACCACCCGAAAATTAACGAACAAGCCGCGAGCGAAGCGCGAGGTAAAACGCGGTATACGAGCGAGTGAGATGTCCGTCGGACAGTTCTTTGAGAGCGTAAGAGATGTATGTATGTTTGTTGATTCCGGGTCTAAGCTTAGCGCTTGAGCCAAACTGACCGAAAAAACAGGTTAATTGGGCACAGGTTTGTTAGTTATCGTGTCAAATAATTAGTTTGTCTAATTGACGTGACACGTGAGGTCAACGCCTTTTTGTTTGGCACGAAAGTATTACTTCTGTTATAGTGAAAGTTCTTTTTGTTGTCTAGATTCTTAATTCTATTCAACTGCTCACTCAAACATACTAAATTAAATAAACCACGATGATTAAAAACAACGATAGATGAATTACTTACGTTCAGTTATCTTTTCAATGTAACTACGAACTTAATTTAACGCATAGTTCCTTAAGACAGTTAACGAAAATCAGTCGACGGACAACCAGACTGGTTGTCCGTCGACTGATTTTCGTTTCGTTTTTTTCAACTGGTTGAACCAGTTGAAAAAACTGTCGCGACATTCAACCGGTTCATTCGTTGAACTACGAACGAACCAGTTAAACGTCGACCGTTTTTTCAACCGGTTGACCGATTATAAAAAACGGTTTCGTTTCGTTTACGCAAAAATAGTCAACGACCCACCAGTACTGGCCATGCATGACTGCAGATGGCTGTCGCGATTTAACATGTTTGTTCATAATTTTGCTGGCAATACTAATCATTCATTCACGTCATTCAATTTATTTTAGACTTTTTTACCGATGCTTACATTCAATCTAACATGGCGGCCATGGCGCTCGTTCTCGTTTGTTCGTTCGTTCGTTACCTTGAGCTTGTGCTTGTGTCAGTTTCCTGTGTTACAATTTGAGATTTCTATCCGTACTTTAACTGTAAGTATTAAAAGTTTGGCAACCACGTCCACAGCACATGTGCTTTGATGTATTATGTTATGTTTAGAAATGGTCTAAGAGGTACTAGTTCAGTTTTTACCAAAAAAAAGTTGCATTGCTGTGATTCTACGTTTAGACTGTTGAACATGAAGGTTAGTTGCGTGTGATTATTTAAAAACACATCACTTCAGTTTTGCAAGATTGTTTGGTCTTTACCTGGACTGGACTAATATGGTCATAGTATGTTGAGTAAAACGTAGTGAATAGATACTCTCTGTGTTGAGCGTGGTGGGTGACGTGTAAACGCGTCAAAATGGCGTTCAAATGAGTAACTTTTAACATGACACTGCCTAACTGGCTCTTCAAGCGCAGAGTCCACCTGTAAGAAAGCGAAATCATTTTTAAATGATTTCGTGCACTAAATTGCAATGACGATTGCGTGCTATGCTGACAACGCTTGCAAGTTTGTATAATTACGCTACCCGTGGACATTGGCAGAATCTCGAGTATCAAACAAAGAGCTTTGTGGAAGTGGAGTGGAACTGAACTCTGGCTATTGCAAGTATCACATTATCTATAAACCTCTACATGTTTTTCAGATCGGCACACATGATGGCGTGTTCCATTGCGATGAAGTCTTGGCTTGCCTCATGCTCAAACGGCTGCCTCAGTTCAAAGATGCAACCATCATCAGGACTCGTGACATGTCTAAACTCAATGAGTGTGACATAGGTAATTAAAAACTTTGCTTTCAATATTTACTTAGTTTTTAAATTTTATGTAGAAAAAGATTCTCATTGAGACGCATCCCTAACCTTCGCAAGCAGGATTCGAAAATTTTCCTCCGGGAAAGCGCCCTGACGTGCTAGCCTATTACACAATAGCGCCAATCACTTGATAGGTCCAAATCCCCCTGCATTTTGTAACATCGGATGAAGCCCTGACTAACGACATTGTGTTGAAAATCCCAGATCTAACACAAGCGGTTAAGCAATTATAAAAAAAAATCACATTAAGATTTACTTAGTTTGTTGTGGTTGGCAGGGCAATAATACATTTTAACACAAACATCTTGTGAACTTAGCAGTGTGTCTCTCAATATTGCAGAGTAAAAATAATAAAAATATATCAGGAATATCCAAACAACAACATCTAGCCCCTTGGTAAGCTCTAGGCTCGTGTTTCGAGTACTAGACATCTGATTAACTATGTAATAGACATAATATAGTTAATCAATCTACATTACCTCATTCTTAAGAAACACTATTAGATTCTAGTTAAAAAATGTCTTTCTAAAATAGAAAGACTAAACAAAACAAAAAAGATCAACACTTGTTCAACCTGACCAAATTTAATTGATAGACTCAAGCATTACTTTGCGGAAATCTATTCTAAATACCTTTAAGTAACCAAATATTTGTACTAATTCTGCACCCACTTCTCCCTCACTTAGTATTTGGGTCCATATAGATTTTCTGCCAAATTTATTAATTTAATCTAAGTAATAGTGCTGCTAATCCATAAATTGTCACAAGCCCAGTATTGGTTGAAGTCAGGCTGTTATTAATAAATCTAAATTTAAAATTTAAGAAAAAACCCTTTTTCCAGTGCTTTAATTTCCTTAAAAGTAAAACACCATAATATTAGTAATGTGCACGAGCTGTGCTTTAATTTGATACCTCACTTGAGTATATTTGCAGATTTTCGGTTTCCCCACTCTCACTCCCATAACTTTTAAACGATTTAAATAAAACATGTCTAAGAACACCCGCGCCAAACTCGCCTTTCATTAAAACAAAACTAAATTAAAATCGCTCCATCCATTTGGGAGCTATGATGTCCCAGACACAAAGACAGACATTGCAAACTTATAACACCCCTTTTTTTTGGTTGGGGGTTAATAAATAAATAAATATTTCCAGACTGCTCACACAGCATCACCAAACTCCAAACTAAGCAGAACTTATACTATGGGTGTTAGGTGACCGATGTACTACATAGATACATATTTTTTTAAATGCTAAATATTATGCATAGAAAACACCCAGACCGGAAACCATACATGTATATGTGTACATTATAGCGATAAGCATACATAACTAAATTAATTATCTTCAGTTGTGGATGTTGGTGCTGCATTTGACCATGAGAAGCAGAGATACGACCATCATCAGCGGGAGTTCACTGAAACTTTAAGTTCACTTAAACCAGAGATTGGTGATAAATACAAAATCAAGTAAGTATTAAAATACACTCTAACCTCTGTATTCATAAAAATAATGCAGTTTTTCTATCAGACCTATAGGAGGATAATAGAATGATTGTGTTGACATAAAATAAGATCTATTGTACCTACATTTAAGCAAATAAATTATTTCTATTTTTATTGATAAAAACTTTAGTTGTAGACATAAATAAGTACGAAATCTGTTTATTAACAGTTCAATATAAGCTCTTCACCCTTGTTTGTTATATATCTCTATAATAGTCGCAAAATGAGACCATAAATAGCATTTATTTTTTGAATACTGGCTCAATAGTATAGTACTGTTTTAAACAAACCTTGTAAACAGTTTGATTACATTGTTTGCGGCAGGAAATGACTACACCACAATGTCACTATTGGTAAAATAAAGAGAGATAAGGAAGGCGTCCGACACTTGCCTACGCCCTATAGGTACCTACGCGATAATTGCTTACAGCGCGCCTAAATGCGCCTTCATGTGCCTTTTTATACACTACCTGCTACTTGGAATGAGGGGTTAACTTCAAATAAGGTTCAATTTACCCAAACTTAGCCCTAAGCCCCACATAAAACCGTAAGTTTATATATCTTACAAATGCTTATGTACCAGACCTCATTTAAATTGATAAAACATTACTATCATTAGTTCTGGGGACTTCTAGATAAAAATAAAATTTTAACCAATGCTTTAAAAATCGTTGTGTTTAAAGATAATAAATTGAAAATCTTTACCACCAACATCCATTAAGTATTTTAGAAAAAGTAAAACATATTTTTATTTGGCTAACACTTAACCGTCTATATTTTCAGATTAAGTTCTGCCGGCTTAGTGTATGCTTATTATGGAGAAGAAGTTATACAAACTGTAGCACCTAAAGAGGTGCCACTCAATAGTAAGGACCTCAAGTTGATCTTCAAAAAGGTAAAAACATGTTCCAAGTTTGAAAGAAAAAATTATGAATGAAGTAACATAGGTTACTAGCGAAATGCGTCTCAAACTCACGTCTTCCATGTCATGATTCCGTTGTTGACATGATAATAACTGCTTTGTGTAGAACTTGTTCACTAATTTACAAATATTTACTGTGACTTACACATACCATAACATTTCCCCTTCATTTCAACACAGTCCCTTTCATTTCAACACAGAAATACTTGGCACTTATGAAAAGAATAACAATAAATATTAATAAAATAAAAACAACAAGGCCTCTCTTTTATATTTTTTTTTGTTGAAAAGTTTAGCTGAAAAATATTAATAACTGTTATAAGTGCACCTTCCCATTGAAAACATTTTCTTGATTATAGGTATATGAAAACTTTATCGAAGAAATAGATGCCATCGACAACGGGGTACCAATGACCACTGAAGAACCAAAGTACAAAATCAGAACTCATCTCAGCTCAAGGATAGGCCGCTTGAATCCTGAGTGGAACTCGAAACAGCAGTTTAATATCAATGAGGTAAGTATTTTATTTATGTATAACTTAATATAAATTGACATTTTTAGTGAATGAGGAAACTCTACTACTTGTATATCACGGCTTGATTGCCTCGATTTTAAGGTACGGTTTAATTTTTTGGGGTAGTTCTACTGACGTTGTAAAGGTATTTAAGTCACAAAAAAGATGTATTCGAAGCATGTTCCGTATTAAAATGACTGATTCTTGCAAACCACTTTTTAAAAAGTATAACATTTTGACGCTACCATCTATGTATATTCTTGAAACAGTTATGTTTGTTAGGAACAACCCTGACCTGTTTTGTCAGGTTTCTGATACTGTTCCCCGAAACAGACGAGACCAACTTAAGGTTTGTGGTCTCACCTGCAAAAAAAAATTGATGCGCAAAAGTTTGTTAAGAATGTCGTCTATTTTATATAATAAAATTCCGCAGACAATAAGAAAGTTGACAACCGGAATGTTTCAGAGAAGGCTGAGAGCAATTTTACTAGATAAATGTTATTATCTACTCACAAGTCTATTGACTAAATTTGACATTAGGTACAATTTTAATTATATGTGTGATGAAAAATGATTTATTGATTAATTTAATTTAAATAATTTTATGATAAGATGACATATTATGTAACAAATGAAATTGCATGCTCAATGGGGGTCCATCTGACAAAACCTACTTAGCAAAATGACTAGCTAGCAATACATCAACACTTCATCTTCTCTTCATAGCATTTGAACGACATCGCTAAATTGACTTGGTAGCAAAAAGACTATTTTTTCAAAACAGGTACAGTCATTTACAAAAAGTTGAAATCCTAATCATGTCGTGTTTACTAAATACTGAAATTTTAAGACTTGTTAGAATGAGCAGTGGTTATGGTTTAAATATCATATTCATATATATAATGTTGCATCCTCGGTTTCGGTTCGGTTTCTGAAAAGTACTAGGGTTACAGAAGTTTCAAAAAGGTAATTATTAGCTTTCCTTTATGTACGCTAAACTAAATATAATTTCAAGTAAGTATATAGACATTAACTATTACCTCTTAGAAAATCATGTTGCTAACTAGTACTTTTTGAACAAAAAATACGAAATCGGCTACAACGGTGTTAATACTTCATGGTTTCAAACTTCGTAGTTTGAAAACAAGACTGGTCAATTATAAATTAAGAAGGAAGCTGTCATGTTGAAGTATGCTTGAAAGATAACATCGAATATTGTTTCATTGTTATTGATTAATTTGGTTGTAATAGAAGCGTAAGCAGTGAAAGCCAAGAAAATGCCGGATAACCTTAAATTTATTACAAATCAAAAAGGAAAACAAGCACTTCTTCATAACAGCCATAGATATAATTTTGCTAAAAACAATAAAAATGGAAGCTTGTGGAGGTGCGTAAATAAAGGTGAATGTTCCGCTTCAGTGACTTTAAATGACACTAAAGATAAGATAGTACGAAAAAGTTCTCACTGTTGTGCACCTCATCCAGACGACAATAAGAGAGCGTTGATGATGGATTTGTGCCGTCAAGAAGTTTGTAGTAAAATGGAACCGGTTAAGAAAATATTTGAAAGACATGTTCTCATACAGTCGTCAATAAAAGGGTCCGAAAATTTAATAATGCCATCTTACTCGGAAGTGAAAGATAACCTATATAGAGCCCGGAAGAAAACTTTGAACGTGAAAAGAACGGAATTCAAGAAAATACAAGAAGTAGTCCTACCCAAAATTATGGCGTCTGATTTTTTGGTAACAGATGATGGCGGAGATGACAAAATATTGTTGTTTTGCTCCAAGATAGCCAAAAAAACTTTGAAAGTATTACGTAATCAATATTTCTTCGCCGACGGAACATATAAAAGGTGTCCGAAACCTTTTTTTCGATACATGTGGATTTGAATAGTTCTAGTGAGTACACTAATATATTGCCCGTTATATACGCCTTGCTCCCCTAACAAGACGGAAGTCACGTACATAAGGCTTTTTACACTCATACGAGATGTACTCAATATTGATATTCGCAATTTCAAATGCGACTATGAAGCAGGTCTTATGAACGCCTTTCAAGCAGTGTTTCCAAGGGCAGTTGTTACGGGCTGTTTTTACCACTACAATCGAGCAGTTTGGAAAAAGGGCCGCGAACTTAAGGTTAAAAATGAAATTATTAGACATACAGCAAATGTGCCTCTATTGCCAATTAAATATATAGACGCTGGCTGGAGAGCAATAATGAATCGAGCTCCAAAAACCGCACGTAATGACAAGTTCATTAAATACTTCAAACGGCAATGGGAAAAATCATTTTCACTCATTTGTTGTGCTACTGAAAGGCATAGAACGAACAATGGCATGGAGAGCTGGCACAGACGCCTTAACGTCCGGATCCCACATACGGCCACGTTGCTTTTATTTTTGTATATCCTGCGAAAAGAAGCACGCTTGAAAGATATTGCTATCAAGCAGCACTATTTTAACAAATCACGACGGTTGCGTCGCCACATACAATTTGATTAAATGCTCAAAAATGAAATTACATCACTGAAACATGGACACATCAATGAGATGCAGTTCTTAGAAAACATTTTTGAAATTAAAAAGCAAATTCTTCATCAGAACCATTAGAAACATATTTTTTTAAATTTTAGTAAGCCGATTAAATTTTTTTTTTCTTTTTGTTGGTTATTAAACATATTTTTTCTAAATAAAATGTTTTTGTTACTAACAGTACTTTTGAAAAAGTAGTCTTTTTGCTTCCAAGTCAATTTAGCGATGTCGTTCAAATGCTATGAAGAGAAGATGAAGTGTTGATGTATTGCTAGCTAGTCATTTTGCTAAGTAGGTTTTGTCAGATGGACCCCTCAATGGGTAATTTACATTGATACTAATTTATATATCTAAGATCTTTTATGTACATGTAAATGCAATAAATAATTACTTTACTTTAACGCTAGCTTTCACGCCACGGCTTGGCCCGTGTTTCATGGATTTTCCCGCGGTTGAAAGTAGCCTATAAATAGGCTATCTAACAGTGAAATAATTATGCAAATCAGACCAGTAGTTCCTTAAATTAGCGCGTTCAAACAAACTCAATAGCTTTATAATATTAGTATAGATTATACAGCTATTAAAGCCAGGAATTGAGCCGCCAAAGTCATGGTTTATAGGGTTCAGTACCCGAAAGCCATGGTTTTAAGGGTAGTTTATAATATGAGTAGGATACTGATATCCTGACAGCTGAATGTCTTGTACCACTTACCATGTTCTCCAGCAATTATTATTTTTAAAACTGTCTTTCTCTTTCAGATATTTGAGAAAGCAATGGCTCTAGCCAGCGAGGAATTCCTCTATACTGTCAACTATTTTATATCTGTTTGGCTACCCGCTCGGGACTATGTGAAGTCCTCACTCAATGATAGATATAGGATACACAAGTCTGGTCAAATCATTGAGTTCACGGAACGGTTTCCCTGGAAAGAGCATTTGTTTGACTTAGAATCTGAGATGGGATTGAGCGGTAACATTAAATATGTGCTGTTCAATGATAAACCAGACTCTTGGAGAGTTCAGGCAGTACCAGAGAGCCCTACAAGCTTCATTACGAGGTAAATTTCTTCCTATTACAAAGAAAGAAAATACATTTTAATTTATACACATAAAATAAGAAAAATAACATATAAACAATGGATAGTGTCCTAAAAAGGCCCTCAGCTCAGCAGTGCTATTTTGCACATGACAAAACAATGCTGATCTTCTGTTACAAGCCTTTGGAGTTACAGCCACTTAATTAACATAAACAAATAAAGAACACGTGAAAACTAGCTAAGTAATTGATTTTATCAACAACAAATAAAAGTAATAATAACAATTGACATCAAAATATGGGTAACAAATAAAAATTAATCCATATTTAATAGATATAATTAATGCATTTTCATTACTATGTTCATGCTAAGCAGAACATATTTATTTCTGTATTAATATGCCCTGACGAAGAAATCGGAGAGACTGATATGTGTATGCATGAAACTATGTATGTATGTACTGATATGTATGGGCTAGAAATACCGATTATACTGGCCATCTCATCCTTCTCTCACATGTCCATTGGAAATTGTGGGCTCTTAAGTTTACAGCAAGTTTTGTTGCCATGGCACATTATGCGATAACTTGTTTGGCCAACAATTTATCCGTCAGAGCAATCTAATTATAACATATTTATCTCTGGCTATGGAGGGCTACTGTAAAATTACCAAGTTAAAACAAATCACAAAGCTTAAAATTTTGCACTCTTATCTTATCAATATTTGATGTCAAAAATAATAAATTTATTTTTCTTATTACAAGTTGTGTAATTTAAGTATGAGACAATAGTTCTTCGTAATACATTATACTATGTTGCAGAGAAAAAATTACACACAAATTTTATTTAAACCACCATTTAAACCACAGACCAGTGAATTCGTTGTTTAATTCTCCAATATTTCAGGAAACCATTGCATAAGGACTGGTGGGGGGTACGCGATGAACTGCTGGGTGAAGTAGCCGGAATCGAAGGCTGTGTGTTTTGCCACAGCACTGGCTTCATCGGAGGCAATGTGACGCGAGACGGAGCATTGCGTATGGCCGTGGCTAGCTTAGAAGCGTAATATCAAACATTTTAGACGACATTTACCATAATATGAGCAGCGCAGATTGTTGTGTATGACCAATATAAGTTATTTACCTGCTGGCTTTTTACCGGTAAAATGGTATTTTCTGGCAGGAAATTTTGCATTCTGTCTCGGACTTAACAATTAACAATTTAAGATCTAAAGGATGTAAATAAAAATCATGTGATAATTGTTTCATTATTTGCATATTTATCTAACCTTATATGACTTTATTTTTATGAAGGCGTGTTTATTATTATTTTAATATAACTGATCTGTGTTCGTCAATATAATGTGGTGATGTTAAATATATTATATATAAAAAAAAAATACTATATATGAATATTTACACAACTATGTTAACCCCAAACTCAGCTGTGCTTATATTATGGGTGTTTGGAGAGTGTTAAACGATAATTGTAAAATATTTTTCTTACCATAATGTACATAGAATCCAGACTAACTAAGAACTGATAATTAATATGGTATGTTTTTTTTTGTTTAAACCCTATTATCTGGGGGACATTTGTACAAAGAGTTATATAAGGTTGTACATTCTTGTTGAGAAGTTTATTGACCGAGAGTTTTTGCAATTAAGGAATCCCCTTAAGGACGAGACAATCTCAGAATGGTGAAAATTGCATTTATTGTTACATCCACATGATATATCTGTTGTTATTCAGAAAACTTCCTGCGTCGACGTCGTATCAATCGTAATCAAATCGTAATCAATCGTATTGTTTGTTAATTAGCAGAGTTTGCTGGCTTCCCTGATGTTTTAATTTCAATGCCGAGTACGTGGTTCTCCTTCCGCTTGTGTTTATCAAGCGTCTCCAGATTAAGATCTGGACCCGAAGGTAATCTGCTACCTGCTACTAAATTTTATAAACGTACTACTATTTTTTGCTCTAACAATGTAATAAGAAAGTGCCAAGATATAGAGCATCAAAGTTCCGAAATGTGGGATTGTGTCGAATTTCCATTTAGTACATTTTGAAAGCATTACGTCACATGAAATGTCATTGCACTGTATCGTCTTGACTTTTCGTCTATTTTTTATTATTGCAAGGAATGATTATATCACGGCTGTATCGGTTCGGCGGCTGGTGTCTAGCCAAGGCTCCTCTTTTGCCCTGCGTAAATGTGGGTCGTCTCTAAAATACCAACTATATTTTTGTCAAAAAAGACTTACAATAATTTTCATATGATCGCTATAAATTTTATATCGTCGCTATACAGCGAAAACCAGTTAAATGGTCAAAAGTGCAAACGGAGATATCGCAATTACAAAGTTTATGGGGTTGAAAATAACCTTTGCAGTATTATATTGTTAATATTGCTTCATAGCATCAATACATAGATTAATGTTCTGTTTAAACATGTCTATTAATGTTTAAAAACATTATTGGTTTGTAATGAAATTTTCAATATTTGTCATAAGGTCATCCATTTAATTGGTTTTCCCTGTAAACTGATAAATGTCTGTATATATCAAAGTAAGAGGATTACAGCAAATCCCGAGAAATTACTTTTTTCTTTTAGTTAATTAATACTAACCATGATAAAAAAATACCAATACAACTGTCCCTTGTGAAGTTACAAGTGAAAATGTGTCAAGATAATTGGTTTTCCCTGCAGAAAATTTAAGAACCTACAAAGTTAAGCAAGTAATTTTTTAAAGTTTCAGTACGTTTATTTGTTATCAAAATTATAACTCGAAATAATGAGTTAAGTACAAATTAGCTTGATTAGTTCAAATAACGATACAATCGCGCTTCAAATGCAATTAGTAGATGCAATGTAAATAAAGGGAAAACGGACTTATTATTGAGTGACTGACCGAATGACTGACATGCCAAATCAAAGCCAATTTAATTTAAGCGTAAACAATATTTATCTATTATTAACTTATTAATGAAAGAAATACAAGTGTAACTTCTTAAAAAAATTTAATTGAGAAAATCAACCAAAATTAATGAGAAAATATTTTAAATAATTACAACAAAGATATTATAACTAAAACTCTTCGTCATTACGTTAAATTTCGTCGGAACTGGTTGGTTCATCATCAAATATAGTGGCATCAGGTACCCTGTCTTTATTTGCAATGTTAGTTTTTAAATTTTCAAACCATCTATGAAATTCTTCAGGTATAACACCTTTGCGGCAAAGCTCCAATCTGGATTAAAGCTTGAATGTGTTATGTCATGTTTACCAGCACTACTGCTTACAGGATCTAAAACTTATAAAAATAATGTAAGGAGAAAATAAAGAAAATTATAGTTTAATATAACTTATGTTTTCCTGCGGCAATGTGATGTTTTCTCGATGTTAAAAGTAGTTTATGTATTTTTATTGGTATTGTTATTAGTGATAGGTTCTCAGCCCATCACCTTAATTACAATATTCTGCTGCTGTCGTTTTCCCTCTACTGACTTCTAGAGTAGACCCGGGAGAGAAGCAGCTGGAACAGTGACTTTTTTATTGCTCCCAGTCCAGCAGGGTAAAAACAAACAGACTTACTTTTATATTTATAAGTAGGTACCTAGGTATTAAAATAAAAAACTGTGTGTGTGTCAGCTACGACGCACGATTGGAGTTTACTGCTTACGAACTATAATTATGATATATATCGAATAGAAAATGGGTAAATGAACGCATCTGCTAAAATGATAAGAGAAACAAACATATATCTGTAATTATTCGGAAATTTTTATATTACTCCAATAAAGCGTATTACATAAAGTATGATACAAAATAATATAAATAAAATACAGCAATACCTCTTTGCGCGATACTTCGTAGTCTCAACTACGAAGTATCGCGCAAAGAGGAGACTGTGTAATGTACTTATTCCATCTCATTCTTTTACACGTTCAATCCTACAGATATATGTTTGTCTCTTTCTACGTAACGCCTCAACTTTTCGTGTTACACTTTTGATTTTACTCCTCATAAAATTACCGTACCGGGCCTTATAACTCAAATCGTTTCTTAACTCGTATCATCCCAACCCCTTTAAAGCAAGTCGGATTTTTATAAAAATCGGACCAGAGTATATTTATAGGTGTACAATGGTACCTACATGACTAAAAAAAAAATTAGGAACTTAGATTTTTAGATTTGTAACCGCTCCAAAAATGGAACACTAGGATTATACATACATGTAAGATACAATCAGTGGCTATGGATTTTGTTATGAAATAAAACTATTTTTTAAAAGTTTTTTATTTTATTCAACTAAAAACTGAAAGTAATTAATTTCTGTAAATAAATGTGTAACATAATGTGACTTATGTGTGAAACATAATACAACACTTTCTATGTAAGGCAACATTACATTTTATACACTTCATAGTAGTATTTTTATGACAAAAGCCACATCGTGTCTGCTTGTCTTGTTTGTCAACTAGATGTCCTTTCCCATCCAATCTAATAGCATCAGGCACACGTTTTATGACTGCCAATGAAGATCTGGGAATTGACCTGCTAGAGGTAATGGTGCCTGAATCTTTCATTAGAAAGTATGTGGAAACAATATCCCTCGTAAACGACAAAAGATCATATGGCGTACCGTTTATTTTATTTGCGGCTGGCGACATTTTGTATAGTTGAAAAGCGTTATTCACTGCAACATTTAGTGGAAACATGAGCAATTGCCAGTACCATCTCTTGAGACGAATCCCGATTCGATAGCAACCAACATTTTGATCGAGCCGGTCCACGCCCCCCATAAATTTGTTGTAATTTACGAAGCAACGAGGTTGGTCAACATCCTTTTTTTGTTTATCACAAAAACGTTTGACTTTGCTAATGGGTTCCGAGCCGCATTGAGTGGATGCTACCGTTACAATGTTATTGTCGTTATACCTTACGAGAGTGATATTAGATAAAATATCGGTACATTGGTTATGAGATCCTCTACTTGTTTTTTTCATTTCTTTTGGATCCTTGAGAGGAGCCTTCTCAGTTCGGTTAGCTCGAATAGTTCCCGTGCCATCATGACCCATTCTTTGCAACTCGTCGAGAAGTGGCAAAGATGTAAAAAAATTGTCGAAATAAAAACTGTAGTTACTCTGGGGTAGTTTTGATATCAGATCTAGAACAACTGAGGCACCAACACCTAACTCAGGATGGGTATTACCGGTACTAGCTCCCTGATATAGCTCACCATAAATCAAGTAACCAAGTCGGGTGCAAATTGACCAATTTTTATAGCCAAATCTGATTGGCTTGCCATGAATATGTTGTTTAGTCCCATGTTTCCCATAATAGGGTATCATAGATTCGTCGATGCTCAAATTTTTATCTCCAGGATAATACTTTACCCATCTTTCATTGAGAAGTCTCCACAATGGACGAACTTTTGCGAATTTATCATTAGGATCAAGATTATTATTGTCTGCAACATGGAAATAACGCAACAAATCTTCAAAACGATTTCTTGGCATAAGAGCTGCTACTGTTGGAAAACTACAGTCGACTTTTTGTTCCCAATACATTCGGTACCTTGATACGCTGTTATACCCAGACAATAACAAAATAGCAATAAAATGTTTCATCTCTGTCGTGGTAACCCGAAATGTATGTTTACCTTTCTGGATAGCATTTTTTTCAGTTTCTGAGCGCAGTAATTCAAACACCTCTTCATCAAAAAATAGTTCGAAAAAATGAGTGGGCATTTCAAGGTTTTCTAAGAAATCTGGTTCAATATGCTCCTTCTCAGCTTTTTCTGGAATATCAACAAACCTCCACTTTCGTGTTACTTCAACACGTCTTCGTTTTGGCGGTGGCTGCGACCCATTAGTTCCTGACGTAAGCTGCGGTTGCTGCGACCCTGACGACGAGGAGGTAGGCTGTGGAGGCTGCGACACTGACGACGTGGAAGGTACTGGGATATCTTCTGGTTCATGTCCAATGAGATCATTTACTATCCTCGACTCAGCTTGAGACGATCTAGTGGCTCGGAACTCTGCTTCCGCAAGTAGCTGACGTCTTGACAAGTTATTTATACTTGCGAACTCCTCGTCACCACTGTCTTCATCGCTATTTTCCCAGTTTTGAGGAGGAGTGATGAAAATGTCGGCTGCAAATACATCGTCGTCTTCCTCCAACTGCGAGATTATCTGATTCAAATTCAATCTGCAATAAAATAATATCATAATTATGAGCTTATAATGACGTACGAAACCTAATGTTATAAAACTAACATGTGCGTTTGTTCCTATTGCTCAAATAATGGAACGGTATACAAAATTCACACCAACCAGCAAACTACTAAATTATTTTCTATAATTGTATAATGATATCATATAACAAAAATATAACGTGAATATAAACAATAAATTGTTAATAGTTTCATGTAAAATATCATAATTACTTACGTTTTTCTTTTCGCCATAATTTTCACCAAAAACTTCCTTAACAAATAACTTTTAGTGTAGCAAAAACCCGCGCAAAGTGAAATGACATTTATCAAACTGATAGATAGAAATGTCAGTTATACCAACATTAAAACATAAATCTATGATTGCGTTCATAAACTCGAATAAAATTAAAAAAAACAACCGCTCCGAAATTGGAACACTAGGATGATATGGGTTAAGGAGTAAACTCCAAAAAGTAACTATAAAATATGGACAGATACAAACCACCAGGTGCAGTTTCATTGCTACCGTCTTTTAATAAAAAGTCTTCATAAGCTTGAGACAAAAGATAGACCTCACCGCTGTCAGCAAAACTTTCTGAAAAAATTATAATGGGTAATAACCGACAGGTACGATTATCAGTTACAAATAAGCGTCGAGTTTGGTTCTAAATTTGCCACACCAATTATAAATGTCACAGACATGAACTACATTAAAAATTGGTAACTAAAGTAAAAATTATCAGACATAACCTCACTTTCGCGGCTTTTTTCAATAAAATCACTATAATAATGACTCACCCTTTTCTTGTATTTCTTTTCCACGATCGAAATCAAGTTCCTTCACACAGTTTGAACTCATTTTAATAATCACTTTAACTACAAACTTCAAAATTTACTGAAATTAACTTTTTCTGCGAGACGCGAGCGCACTTGTAATTGTCTGTTAGGGCGTTCAAAAAAACTCATACAACGCGTCCAAAATGCATGCGTACGATTTTGATTTCCCATCCACCACGTTCCCATATTTCTCCATACATAAATAACCACGGTCTCCTGAATATGTCTTCGCGTCGTACTCTACATCTTGCCTCACTTCTTTTTGGTGAAATAAATAAACGAACCCCATTGCACCTGTATGAAAATCTTGAATTTTCGAGACATAAAGTGCGCTTGCCATCGCTACTTATTTATCCACTTATTTATCCAAGACATAAATCGACTGCATTTGATGGTAGTTTTCGCTATGCTGCCACGAAATGCTGGAACAATATCCCACCACCAATCCGCAATCATTGCTCATTATATTCTTTTATATTAAACCTAAAAAAGTGTCTTTTGAATAATCAATGTGCGGGATTTATTATTTAACTCGATCTTGGTCTTCTGTTATAAATAAAAAATATCATTTAAACATGGTATAATATTGTAAAATGATATTCGTATGTCTCTTTGTTATCTTATAATAATTATTAAGTATTTTGTTCTTTATAGTATATTAGACGATATAAATGTAAACGATACAATAGATTTTAAGTAACCCATTATATTTTATCTATTATTATAAATTGATTGATTTATTGCCTCGCTTTAGGGCCACCTTGCGCTGTACGGTACCACTGAAAACCAGCGCTGTAGCCAGCTCACCTAGCTGCTACAGCATATAATCGTTTTTCGCTGTAGTGATTAAGTTGCATCTGTGAATCAATATCGTCAGAGAAAACAATTATCTGGACATACAATATTTTCTTAGACGATTATATTGTGTTGTTTAATATGGAATTCGTCAAGTAAAACAAATTTAACTGGTTTAATCGTTTTTCACTGTAGTGATTACGTTGCATCCGTGAATCAATATTGTCGGAGAAACACAATTACTCTGTTTTAATAGCTTTTACTTGACTATTTTCATCTAATAATGGAGATTTAAATCTTATAAATTGGTTGTTACTGAGGAAAAAATAAAGCATTTCATGAGCTCTCTTATAAGGAAAACAAATTTTATCAGGTTAACTGACAATCATTGGCGCCAAATATGTCGGCAAATAAGTTAAATCTGTTTAATGCTTTGCACTTGAAAACAAACCTTGGTAATGCTTGAAATAATTGGTTATCACATTAGTAAAACCAAAACTATAAGACTTAGCGTTTAATGGGTTTTCGCAGACGAAAGAGCAGAAAATTTTAAGTACTTTGGCATTCTTAAGTCATTTTCGTAAAAATTTCGATTTAACTGGTTTTCGCTGTATAGCGACGATATATATTATGTATATTGGGATTTGTAATTTCCCTTCCGATTGTCCGATTCCGATTGTCCGGCAGCATTGCCTCTTTTATCACGGCTTCGCCATGACGCAACGCCGCCGGACCATTTGTACCATGAGGCAGTACCATTAATGGTACAATTGGCACCGATTTGTCCCAAGTGTACCATGATAAATGAAACTAGTATGGCGCCCGGGTTCACTCGTATTTTGGATGTTTTTTCTCTTGTTTTATTTAATTTTTAATTCTCTTAATGTTGAATTTGTGAAATCTAAGAGTCTCAAATGTTAAACTTAATGTATACAGTATCGTCGTAAGTCTTAATGTTAAACTTAATCTATACAGTATCGGATTTCAGAATTTTGTAACATTGACAGTAACTGTCAATTTTGACATTTTGACAGATGTCAAAATTGACAGTTACTGTCAACATTTACTGTGAATCTGACATTTACGGTACATTGCGGAGCTGACATTTAATGTCACATCATCACATTGACTACTACTATTGCTAGATTTCTGGTTGTAGGCTCAAATGAAAGGTAGGAACAATACCTGCATTTTCAATGACAGCTGTCAAAATTAAAACTGCCGTATATCAGTTGACTAGACCCGATTAATAAAAATAAGAATTCATAGTAAAACATATTTTAATTACATACTTAAATAAAAACAAACATTTCTTTCGTCAAACATAAAAAAACACTTCATTAAAAAGATAATTTTATGTTTTTACTCACTTTTACTTTCAAATTCTAACAGTTACACATTTTTTCTAGGAAAAGTGGAACATTTATTTCTCCAAGGACTAATTGCATTTGAACTAGCTGAATATATTCATTTTTTTGTTTCACGCATGATTTTCGTTTTTCTAAGGGCTCGGTTATTGCACGAAAGTCAGAGTCGTCTTTAATTACTTTTAAAAATCCAGACATTGTTGTAGGTCGTATTTTGAAGCTTCTATTGTACTGACCGTTCCAGCCCTCGCAAGTATTTGTGGTGCGATGTCTTTGACCAAAGTTACACCAAATATTTTTTTTTGGCATCCAGTACGACTTCACATAACTCATAAACTTTTTTAAATTTTGGTTAACCCCTATTCCACTTGCCACTTCATCTTGTATATACTTCCACCCTTCATCAATATTTGACGGTGGTAGTAGTGGCAGGATATTGCAAAGCCTCACAATCTTTTTCGAGTACCAATCTGTCAACCCTAATTGCTTTGCTCTTCTCCGCAACTTTTCTCGAAAGTGATAATAGCAACCGTGATGGTTAATCTTTGGAAAGACACCGTTGATGGCAGCTATAGCCGCTTGTTCAAAGTCTGTTATAAATTTATTGGGCGTCCATTCCGGGATTTGTTTTTTTATAATTTCGAACATGATACTATAGGTATTTTTCTTTTTATTAGTCAGTAGTACATATACAACTGGTACAACTTTATTGCAAGTAGAACTGCTCCCTATGTCACAAAAAATTACGTAAAGTTGTAAAAATGGTTTTGGACATTTTTTAAATGTGCCATCGCACAAGAAAACTTTTCCTGTTTTCATAATATTCCTTCCATTTTCTGAACAAAAAATTAGTATGCGATGTTGGTCGTCTATGAAGTCTGCGAGTAAAAAATCTTCATAATCAGGAGGTATCAGCACTTCTTCTGCGTTATTGAAAGCCATTTTGTCAGTTCTTGCCTTTTTACGTCGTCTTCTGTACATTACAGATTTCACATTTAAGTAAGGCGGTATGTTGCTAACTAAGTGTAAGCCCTTATCTTTTAAAGTGAGCACTGTATTTTTATACACAGTAGGTATGGTCTCTTCCACAGGAGCATTCTTGAAAGTATCAGTAATTATTTTGTTAACTTCCGCTCTACTGATATCCGGGATGCAGGTTTCCGAATGCTCTTTAGATCTTAACATACTGTTTTTAGCCTAGAACAAACGTGAAAAAAATATTAAATCTTCCGAAAATAGTCAAATAGTCAAATTCGGGAATTGTTTTCCCGCGGTAGAAAACGTAATAAGTATGTAAAAATATAAAATCAGTTAGTTAATCAGGTTAGTTTTGACAGTTGCTGCTGTCATCGAAAATGTATATAATATTGGGATCTTGTCGGTCTTATCGCTTGGCAGCGATCTCTTCCAGGCAACCTCGAAATCGATATAGCAAATAATCTAGTAACATACGCAATAGAAATTTCAAACGATCTAACTAGGTAGGTATAACTGCTAAAAGTCCGGTCGATTTAGGTACTGACAGAAAATATAGAATATAAATTTTTATTCCGCAGCATTTAATGACACGTTTCAAAATATCATTTAGAAAATAAACAGTTTTTAACACTACAACATGCAAATAATCAACAATCGTAAAAACAAATTATAAATCAACGAAAAATATTATTATCAACAACTAAACGTTACGCAACATCGATGAAACAACGATCCTAAAATAATTCACAAAAGTTCAAATTAACATTTACAAATAAAACAGTTTCTAACATTAACTATGGTTTAAATTAAAATAAAACATGCAAATACATTAATCAACATTTGTACTATTAATAAATAAATAATTATATAAAATAAGATGACAGTTATAAATCAACACAAAATATCAGACAAAGATTGTAGCTACAGATTGGTATTAATTGTTTTTTTATCATGTTTTTTTGCAAAAAGAAGTTATATTGGAGATTTTCATCAAAAAATCACCAAGAGTAATGCTATTGTTTCTATAGGCTTCTGTGTAAAGTTGTATCTGGCTGTCGGTGTGAATACTTGATTTTTTTCTATGATTGATATTTTGTTTGTTGAGTATGAAGCTGTAACAATAAATATATTAAACAATTGCGGTAATTTAACTTTTTTTACTTTTACTATTGATTTTAAATATGTAACTTACTTGGCTTGCTTTATGTCATAGTGGCAAATGTCTTCAGCAATTGTTTGCAAAAATAATATCAAAGTAGGGTTTCTGCCAATGGATTTGTTGAATCTACCGTTCCAAGCTTCAGCTAAGTTTGTCGTTCTATGGCGCTCATTATGGCAAAACCAAATGAAGTTTGGATATTCCATCCACTGTGTAACGAAATAATCGTTGAACTGCGTCACTGCTTCTTCGTGAAAACTAAAAAAAATCATGTGTTAGATCTGGCTGTCTACGTCCTTATATTATTCTACAATATTGGACAACCTGTGTTAATTAGATGAGCAAAACATACCTATTTTCTATTATGAAAAGCCATCCATCTTCAATATCTGGTTTCGGCAGATACGCCAGACTCATGCACAGCTTGATATGTTTTGCGGTCTCTTCATGATCCATAAGATGTAAATATGTCGCTTTTTTAATGACATTCTTTTGAAAATGTATATTACATCCATTTACTTCAAACACCATGAAAAACCACCGTAGCTGCGTTGATAGCTCCCATTTCGAAATCAAATGTACACTTTGATGGACACCATTCAGGTAAAGCATCTTTAATCAGTTCGAACATTTTTTTATACGTTTCGCCTTCTTTGTTTTTCAACAGTATATAAAACAAAGGTGCCACATTCGTTGCTGTTTCGGTACTGCCCATGTCTCCATGTATGATGTAAACTTGTGTAAATGGTACTGGGCAACCGTCGAATGTTCCATCGCCAAAAATGTGCGTTACGTCTTTTATATGCTGCTTTATTTCCGTTGAAGTCAGAATAATTATTCTGTTTCCGTCTTTGCTGCAATAATCGGCCAATACATATTTGTGAAATTCCTCGGGTATAATGACATCAGCCGGATTGTTGAATTGCGTTTTTGGGACTTTAAGTGACTTGTTTCTATGTCTATAAAACATTGATTTTACTGATTTGTAGTCGGGTATGTTTCCTGTCAGATGATAGCCCTTATCTTTTAAGTTTTTCATGTGTTTCTCAAAAGTTTTCTGTACCGACGTGAAATTCGTAGCTATTTCCTGTTTGCACTCGCTCATGGCTAGGGACACTTCATTGTTTGAAAAACTTGGCACGCACTTATTACTGTGTTTATTTTCTTTTATAATTGTTTGATTTTCAGATTCCAAAGTTACACTTCCACTGCATTTAAGATCACTTCTTTTATTTACACATTGCCAGACAACAGTTCTTTTATTTTGTCTTAAAAAATGGTAATTGTGTCCGCTATGTAACAGGGTCTTTCCACCACGTCTACTATCAATTATTGTATAATTTTTAACCGGATCACGGGAAGAACTTGCTTCCGACATGATTGCAGACGTACTAACGAACTAACCTAATTACGCTTATCAGTAAAATAAAACGAGAGACTAACTGGACGCCCACCTCAAGGGATGGATTAATTTAACGTCAAAGTTCACAGTAAAAAAATCGAAAAAAAAAAGTAAGATGTTTATTGAAAAAATGTTTATTACATATTAAAATACACTGTTTGGGAATTTATTTTTAAAAAATGACATCGTCCAAATGTAAACCGTTGCGTTCAGGCATTCGTTTATTCGAGCACTAAAATTTGCTATGACGGCTCTGCAGGTATTCTCCGAGATGGCTGCGATTTCGTGACGGATATTTTCTTTTAATTGTGCCAGGGAAGTCGGTTTGTTGGCGTAAACTTTGGATTTGAGATAACCCCACAGGAAAAAGTCCATAGGTGTCAAATCGGGACTGCGTGGAGGCCAACTTATGTCACCTCTCCTGGAGATCAATTTGCCAGGAAAAATTTCACGAACTCTTGGCAGAGACGTGTGTGAAGTGGCTCCGTCCTGCTGGAACCATGTTCTTTGGTTATAACAAGGAAAGTGCTGCAGCTCAGGCACGAAGAAAACGTCTAACATCTCCACATAACGCTCTGAATTCACTGTAACTGTGCGTCCCCTTCCATCTTCAAAAAAGTAAGGGCCGATAATTCCTCGCGCCGACATTGCGGCCCATACGGTGACTTTAGGCGAATGTAGGGGTGGGTATCTGATGTTTTTGTTTTGGATTGGTTGCACTCCAGTAGCGGCAATTTTGCTTGTTAACATATCCAGTAAGATGAAAACGCTCAATCATCTGGTTTACGTAGTCAAGCCTCTGACCAGCATCCTGAGGCTTTAATTCTTGCACCAACTGAATTTTGTACGGGTGCAGTTTTAAATCTTTATGCAAAATGCGGCATAATGACGATCTGTGCACGTTTAACACGTTCTCTGCCATGTAGGTCACCGGTGACCGAACCCTGTCCTGTATCATACCGCCGCGTAGGGCACCGGTGACCTCAGAGCAGACCTGTTTTAGAAACTAATTTGTGAGCCGTAGGACACGTTTATCGTACATTTCTCTATAGGAAGTGACCGGCGCGGTGCTGTAAAGCAATCCTTCAACGTGGTTTTTACCTATTCACGAATTTGTGAAAAATATGATCAAAAATTCAAAGGAGTGAAAATAAAAGAAGAATGCAATGACTTTGTTTATTTATTATCAAAAATTAAATTAAATTAAGTATTCAGTTTTACGTTTTTAAGTTATTTTTTAGCTTAACATGTTCTCTGCAGTTGTTACAAAAAACTTATGCATAGCGATGAGTTTTATTGAAACACATTAGACATAAATATGGCTTACTAGGACATTCATGGCAATATGTTATAACTTTCTTTGCTTTATTCTTGGCAGCTCTTGAACCGAAAGTTTTTGCACAATCCTTATAGCATTCCACACAGTATCGTCTCATCTTTCTGACTGGTCCCTCTTTTTTTAGCAATTCATGCCTCAATCTTTTTGGCCTCTCAACTCTACCAACATCAGTTTCATCTTTCTCTGAATCAACAAGGTACTCTACAAGTTGTCGTCTGAATTGCACTATACTTGATTTTGCATTCTTGTTTTCTGTATACATAACCCATGAATTGACTAAGGCAGTATTCAAAATAAGTTCGATAGCCAGCTTTTTGTACCATTTGATTGTTTTTCGGAGTGGCGATGAATAAGAGGTCATCTGGTCACTCATATCAACGGCGCCTTTTGCCTTATTGTAGGCTAAAATCATTTTCGGTTTTCGGACTGTTCGGCCTTTTTTTAAAACCGTTGCCATCCCCTTCGAATGTTTTGTAGAAAGCATCAACACATCACGCTTGTCTTTCCATTTGAGCACACATATTCCACGCTCATTTTCCATTGCTATGGATTCCCCTGGTTTTAATTTGGCGTCCACCACGTTCTTCGGCAATCCTCTTCTATTTTTTCTCAGAGTCCCAACCAAGTGTGTGTCTTTATCGAGTAGTTCATTGGCTAGATCAATGCTTGTGTACCAGTTGTCTGTTGCAAGTGTGTGACCCAAGTTGAGTATGTGGTCACAAAGAGACATTACTACCTTTGTAGGTGTTGTGTTGATAGTTTCGTGATTTTTGCCGGCATATAACTCCAGTTTGCAGGTGTAGCCAGGTATGGTGCAGAGTTTAAAAAGTTTCATGCCATACTTGTGTCTTTTACTTTTATTATATTGTCTGAAAATAATGCGGCCTCTATAAGGAATCTGACTTTCGTCAACACATACCTCTTCTTTAGGGCTATAGTGTTTTGCAAAAGTTTTGTTGAGAGCATCTATGATGGGTCGTATTTTGAAAATTCTATCAGATTTGTCGGCTGCCTCGTTATCAGTAAAGTGCAGCATCCTCAATATCAATTCAAATCTGTTTCGGCTCATGATGGAGGGAGCAAAATTTTGCCCAAAAACCCTGTCCTTACTCCAATAAAGGTTTATTTGAGGTAGTTTCACTAGGCCCATATAAAGTATAAGCCCAAAAAACTGCTTTATCTCCTTCTTTGAAGTTGGCTTCCAATCTTTACAGCGAGATTGAGGTTTGGAACTAGTATGGTGTTGCTCAGCATACAAATTAGTTTCAGTTGCAATTTTTTCAAAAACATCATCCGGAACCATTAGTTTGAAATAATCTCCTTCTGCAGCATGTTTCAGTTCTCTAGCGTACGGTTGCTTCATACCTGAAAATAATAAAAACATACTTATATCACTACATATTATAAATCAAAGTCCTCCACCGCGCCGCTGTCTGTCTGTCTGTTCGCGATAAACTCAAAAACCACTTATTTTTATATAGAGTACAATAGGATACGCGGATTCACGCGCATTTCACACGCATGTTATTTCAGCGTCGGATCTTTAAGTGTGCAAAATTTCAGCCCGATAAATTCAGTAGTTTTGGCGTTTACTTTGCCAAACATCTTCAAAACGGCACAATTCACAAACTTTCGCCTTTATAATATTAGCAGGAGAACCAAGAAATTCAAAGATTTAAAATTTATGTATTACTCACCAGTTGGCTCCGTAAATGCTATGACAGACGGTTGATATCCTCGTGGTTGTGACCATTTTTGATACGTGGTTGAAGTCTGCTCTATAATGGCTACATTTTTTGCGACAAAATTGGTGACCGAATCCGTTTCACTTTCAGAGTCACTTGCAATGACACGATGACGACGTTTTCGCCATGTTGTTGGATAGGTAATCTCATTTTCAGCATCTGAATTTGATTGAGGCTGATTTTCATTCAAAGTATTCCTTGTCTCACTCAAAAAACTAGCTTCAAGTAGTTCAATGTTCTGTAAATCTTGAAGTGAAATATTCAAGTCTTCCATGTCAACATCTAAATTGAGCAAATCCATGGTTCATATCATCATTACAAAACCGCACTAACACAAAACGAGAAAATACCGCACCGACACAACCGCTCCGTGAAAACGCTGGCAGGCGACTGAGGTGTGCGGGTGTCCGGAGTTGTGGCCTACGCGGCGCTGTGGTAACGCAAATCTATTTTACTGTATTACAGCGCCGCGTAGGTCACATGTGACCACACGGGGTTTTTTTGAAATATCTCAGGAACCCTGCACCCCATCGAACCCTAACTGATATCATAGTTTAAGTTTTGACCTAATGCATCAATTTCGACCACAAAGTTTTTTTGTATTTTTCTTTGTTTGTACTACTGGCAGAGAACGTGTTAAGGCCACAGCACGCTTCTGAATTGAAAGGTTCGGATCGTCCCGAATAGACTGGGCGACACTGTCTACGTTTTCGTTTCGACCGTTCTCGAAGAACTTGGACGCCCGGATTTTGGTTTTTCCAGTGTTGAACCGGTCTCTTCAAACTTCTCGACCCATTTTGCAATGAGTCGAGTGGTTGGCGCATCATTCAAGTGACGAATATGTCGAATGCTGCAGAATTTTCTACGCGCTACAGTCGCCGAATTACCGTTTTTATAAAACTGGCGTACGCACAACGCACGGTCCGCTCCCGAGAAACGCTCCATAGCGACTAAATTCCCAAGAGCCAGGCTACCGACTGACACTCCCCCCATCGCCCCTCAGAATAGTTGCGTTCACGCAATAACCAAAACAAATGTGAACTTTCTTTTGAGACACCCTGTAGCTCTTCAGTTCTTCCTCGTTCATCTTCTCGTAGCACTTCAGGTCTAATTCCTCCGTAACAAATTTTTTTGTTATTATTTCCTTTTTTTAAATTCTTATTCTATATTATATAAATATACATTTTTAACTAACATTGAAATGAAAGCAAATGAACTAACAATAGTAAATAATTATAATGTATACAGGCATGATGATGGGTTTAAATAAAAAATTTCGTATAATTTCATTTGACACATGTAACAAAAATAACAATGACGAAAGGTCATGTTACGAGTGACAAAATCCTCGTACATCATGCATAAAGAGTAGTTAAAATATTTATGAGAGCCTTTAAACACAAACAATACACTCCGGAAATAGGCCGCCAAAATTTCACTCGAATCCGCACCGAAATGACTGCATCGTTACGAGTCAAAAATTTAAAATCATAAAAAAACATATCCATGATTTTTGATATCACTTGTTCGTCGTAAGAGCCAAATCACACGGGCGGCGCGGCTGCGGCGCCGCTGCGGTTTTGCCGCGCTGGCGACCACACGGGTAGAGCGGCGTCACAACGTTCTACGGAGCCGCGGCGGCGCCGCACCGGCGGCAAAATGCAGGGTTGCCCATCGCTACTTACGACAGTCTGTAATAACAATGGATCGGGAAAGACGTGTGCTGCTGCTCTTATTACTTCGCCACCGAAGAAATCGACGTAGAATCATACGAAAACACTGGATCAGTCCATTTATAGCCTTGAGGAATATTGACGGACTTTTTTTCTTTATAGAATATCAAGAGTTGGTTTTAGACGAAAAGAGGTTTTACAATTTTTTTCGAATATCGAGGAAGGCTTTCGGAATAAGTGGAACTTTCCTTTGTGCTACGGAGCGTTAGACGGAAAACATATAAAAATTACTGGCTCCTATGAATATGGAAGTACGAACTTTAATTATAAAAAAGAAAACAGCATAGTATTGATGGCTCTTGTTGACCATGATTACTGTTTTACGTATACAGGGGTACTTGTTAGTAGACCCGATCCTTTCAGGACGTGATAGCAGGGTTCAGTAGAAACCAATTTGACTCTGAGGTACCCTGGTCTGAAGTTAAGCCCCTTCGAGATATTTGAATTTTTAATATTTTTAGTGAAAGTGTCACCTTGAAGTCGAAGATTTATGATATTTTTTAAAAAACGTCTTTTTTTGTAGGTTTAACTCACTAAATAAGAATAACCTTTGAAAGTCTAAGAAATATGGTAAACGCTAGAGCGGTAGGCCCTTTAAATCTGAATTTAATGTAAAAATTTGGCAAAGTATTTATTTAATCGACGTTTTCTCAAAAACATGTACCTACATTATTTTGTGCAGATTATTTAAAAAACATCTACATGTTTTTAGCTATCCAAAAAGGTGCAATAGTTGGGGCACCAGTGTACGATCTTTTTAAAAATTCGATAACAAAGGACTCAGGTAGTAAAATTCAAAGTTACAATATTTTGAGGACAGAGTAAAAAATACACATATTAGGTTCAAATCATGTAATCTTTAATTTTTTAACTCATGCTCTACGTGGCCACCTCTGTTCCTAACACAGGCCCGCATTCTGTTGCGTAAACCGGTTTTCACGACTTTGCTCGTCAACTGACCCCTTATCACGTTCGCCGCATCAATAATTCTTTGTCGGAGAATTTCCACAGTAGATACAGGGTGGCCGTCTTGGTACACGATGGTTTTCATGTGACCCCAAACATATATATTATACATATCGTATACAGGGTTTCCCAGAAATGGTGGATAATCCTGCACGTGCGTGTGCGGGGGGGGGAGGTGGGGCCCCAAATCCCCAAAAAAAAAATCTATTCCCTACAGTCCGCGGTCTACGAATTTTTTTGTAAAATTTAGAAATTTCCCAGTTTTCCTCACATTTGTGGGCATCACGTCCGCTACATGAGGCCTAGTTCGGATTTTTTTCTTTTAACGTATTCCCTAATAATGGTATTCCTAAATTACCTTTAAAAAAACGCAACTACTTAGGATAGTAGTTAACTAGTAGTCCCTAAACATAATTTTTATTTCTGAAATTTATTTTACTGCTAAGTTTGAGCACCTGTGGTATAAAAAAAATGTATTGGAGTTTTATAGCCAACCACATAAAAAAATTACCAACATCATAAGGATTCTAAAAAAGTAGCATAAGTATCTACTTTAATGGTAAAATTACTGAGCTATAGCTACTAATGTGTAAAAGTAGGCGTTTCATTACAAAATTGCAAAAGAAAAAAATAAAACAAGTAATTACCAAAAAAGTATTTATTATAAAAATAATCATAGTAAATGTTCAAATTGGGCTCCTGTTGCCCTTATGCAAGCTCTACACCTTTTTATAAAAGATCTTTGTAATTTGTAATTATAATTTTTTGATGATATAATTCTGGCTGCTTCGGCGACGCGAAGTCGAAGTTCTTCTAATGAGTTTATGGGTTTTTTGTAAACCTGCTCCTTCAAACAGCCCCAATAAAAAAAATCCAGAGGATTTAGGTCTGGGGACCGTGGTGGCCACAATATTGGCCCCAATCGGCCGATCCATCTGTTGGGATAGGCATAATTTAGATAATTCCTTACTTGCACTGCATAATGTGCCGGACAACCGTCGTTCTGGAGCCACATTCCTTGCCGGATGGCTAGTGGCTCATCTTCTAATAATATTTGCAACTGGTTTCGAAGAAATTCTAAATAATTGTTGCCATTTAGGTTGCCCGGCAATTCATAAGGGCCTATAATTTTTCCATTTAATATGCCCGTCCAGTAATTTATTTTAAATTGATACTGGGATTTATCTTCTCTCATCAAATGTGGATTTGTCAATTGCCAACTGTGCAAGTTATGAAGGTTAAGATACCCATCCCTTTTACATGTAGTCTCATCGCTCCATAAAATTTTTCTGAAAAAATCTTGATCTTCTTGAATTCTTGTTAACATTTCACTGCAGAAAACAATCCGTGCTTGGTAGTCTCGTGGTAGCAATGTTTGTACACGTGTCACGTGATAAGGATGCAGTTTAAATTTTTTCACAATACGATGTGCTGTAGATTTTGATATTCCCGTACGGCGTTCGATATCTGGCATCGAAATACTGGGATCTTCATCCACCATGTCAAGGACGATTTCTTCAGTTACAGGATTGTGGGGTCGTCCTCTGCTCCTAGGGCCACCAACGCCAGTACCAGGTATTCTGCCCTCTGAGTAAGCTTGGTGCACTCTTGTAAATACGCGATAGTCGGGGTGACGCGCGTTCGGGTATCTCTCCCGATAAAGTGTTGCGGCAGCACTTGCGTTGCCACTACATTCTCCGTAAATGTAATGCATATTGGAATACTCTTGGGGTGTATAAATTTCACGTGACATCACACAGTCCTGTTGATATACAAAACAAATGTCCAATAGAATGCCGAGTCGTCGCAGTTATCACCAAACAAACAAAATCCAATCAAAATGCACAAATCGAGTCCAGTAGAATGCCAAATGTAGAATTTTGTCACCGAGAATCAGAAAAACAAGAGCACATGCGATGTCGAGAACGTCGAAATACGCACTAAAATTAAAATAGTTTTAACTACGGAGACAAAACAATAACCAAACACGAATTCTACCATACAAAGGAGATTTGTTGACCCTTTCACTCGCAATTTTCCCAAGCACAGTTTGTCTCGCTCACACAGCTTAGAATTCAACTGAATGTGCCGAGCAGGTAGTAAAGTCTAATTTTAGGGTCGACAGCTCTACTTAACTGATAAAAACTAAAAAAAAATATCTGCAAATAATTTTGCAATTTTGTAATGAAACGCCTACTTTTACACATTAGTAGCTATAGCTCAGTAATTTTACCATTAAAGTAGATACTTATGCTACTGTTTTAGAATCCTTATGATGTTGGTAATTTTTTTATGTGGTTGGCTATAAAACTCCAATACATTTTTTTTATACCACAGGTGCTCAAACTTAGCAGTAAAATAAATTTCAGAAATAAAAATTATGTTTAGGGACTACTAGTTAACTACTATCCTAAGTAGTTGCGTTTTTTTAAAGGTAATTTAGGAATACCATTATTAGGGAATACGTTAAAAGAAAAAAATCCGAACTAGGCCTCATGTAGCGGACGTGATGCCCACAAATGTGAGGAAAACTGGGAAATTTCTAAATTTTACAAAAAAATTCGTAGACCGCGGACTGTAGGGAATAGATTTTTTTTTTGGGGATTTGGGGCCCCACCTCCCCCCCCCGCACACGCACGTGCAGGATTATCCACCATTTCTGGGAAACCCTGTATACTACAAACTTTACAGTTTCGTCTTCAGATAACTTCTTCACCATTGTTACATCCTTTTTCTACGAAAAAAAAGTCCGCAAAAACAAGCAACACGGGTGTACTTCGTCAGCACTGGAATGGCACTGGATTGGCCGTCTACATTATTCCAGTTGCACTGGATTGATCGCACTGTATTCAAAAGTAGACCGCGAATCCAGTTACTGGACTGGAATGCTTACTGGATTCAGTTCATTCCAGTGCCGGTTTACATTTTTCCAGTAAGCAATCCAGTGCTGGACTGGATTAATGTAAACCGGGCATTAAGATGTTCCGAGCTGAGAACATCTTGTAAGATTTGACGACCATGGCCGGTATAAAGATACTGGCGTAAACAAGACAAGCAGTCAACTGATTTATTCGCGTAGGTTCCTTTTCGAATAGTTCTTCCCAATTTAGAATTAATTCCCCACTGATTATTGAAACTATAGTAGATGAGGTGCCAGTGTAATCGTCTTGTTCCGTGATGGACAGCGATGAGTTTATAAGGTCCTTCATAAAGTTTTTTAATTGTACCTTTTGTGACTGTTGCATACGAACCGACTGTGCATACTCCTTGTCCCACTTCTCCACTGTCATCTCCAATTCTCTCTCCACTTCCTCCTCCGAAAGAGTATCTTCGCACTCTGTCATCTCCATCTGATTCTGCATCCGCTTTTGTCTTTAGACTCGATAGTCCCATCTGGTCCAGGACATAATTCTGGATGGCATTCTTCCTGAATTTGTCCCAGTTCTCCATCGGCGGGGATGTCTCCTCTCGTCTCTGCTTCTGTGGTGGTGTTGGTGGTGGTGATGGTGACGGGGTCATCAACATTTGACTGTCCAGTTCCCTCTTTTTTTGTGCATTTTGTTTTGCACGCTTCATCTTTAAAGTGTACCACGGGGTAGGTATAATAAGGTTTAATTAACTCACTGTTGTTCTTGCTGGTTATGATGTGGTAGAGCGCTTCTGGTTGTCCATATCCGACTGTGCCTAGCTCTTCGCAGCCTCGGCTTTTATACTTAAAAGCCGAGGCTGCGAAGAAGTCCACCGAAGAAGTCCTTGTCTAGGCTCTTGTAGCTCTTCAGTTCTTCCTCGTTCATCTTCTCGTAGCACTTCAGATCTATTTCCTCCGTAACAAATTTTTTTGTTATTATTTCCTGTTTTTTAAATTCTTACTCTATATTATATAAATATAAATTTTTAACTAACATTGAAATGAAAGCAAATGAACTATCAATAGTAAATAATTATAATGTATACAGACATGATGATGTCTGGTCACGCGACGGAAGGACCTTCTCAAATTTTGTGTGAATACTTGATTCGAGGTCCAACTCTGATCAGACTTGCACTTGACAAGGTGAATTTGCTCCCCTCTTGTTTATACATAAAAGCATACTCAACAGGGTCTAATACAGCTATGGATAATTGAGTTTGTAGTAGAATTCGTCTAGTCTTACATTGCTCCTTAACAATAGTCTCATACAGGTAAATCATTTCTCGTCGCATGTGATTCTCTAAATGCGTAAATTTTGCATTGACATACAGAAAGATATCCATATTCTTAGCTGTTAGAGAGTCATGGTGAAAATAATAGAGCCCACTTCACTTATTCGCGTAAACCATCGACTTCAAAAAACCCCAAAGAAAAAAATCTAATGGTGTTAAATCGCACGATCTAGGCGGCCAATTCTGATCTCCAAAACGCGAAATAACACGACCGGGAAATGACTGATGCAGCAATTGAATTGTTTCTCTGGCTGTATGACATGTGGCGCCGTCTTGTTGGAACCACATGCCCTCCACATTCATTTCTTCAATTCTAGGCAAGAAAAAACTGGTTATCATTTCACGATACCGAACACCATTGACTGTTTGTGCTTGACCTGCCTCATTTTCATAAAAAGAAGGTCCAATGATTCCTCCAGCCCAAAAACCACACCACACAGTGACACGTTGAGGATGCATTTGCTTCTCGTGAATCACTCGAGGATTTTCCTCACCTCAAATGCGACAATTCTGCCTATTGACGAAGCCATCAAGATGAAAATGGGCCTCGTCACTGAAGATGATTTTATCGGCAAAATCAGCATTTTCATGTTGTCTCTCCAATACCCAATTAACGAACTCCCTTCGCTGTCCATGGTCAGCTGGCTTCAGTTCCTGAGTCAATTGAATTTTGTATGCATGAAGATGCAAATCTTTCGTCAAAATTCGCTGCATAGTGGATTTGGAGACACCAATTTGCTGAGCTCGGTGTCGAATTGAGATGGATGGAGTTTGAGCGATGTCATCACGTACAGCTGCGACATTTTCGGTCGAACGACCTGGTCGATGGCGCGTTGTTGTCTTTACATCACTAACAGACCCAGTTTCGGCAAATTTATCCATTAATCTCTTTACAGTTGACTCTTTTGGAGCATTATTGTGACCCCAAATTGATCGCAATTTGCGAACTGTAGCCGCAAAACTTTCACCATTTTGGTAAAACAATTTCACAATGAGAATGCGTTGTTCATTCGTGTAGCGCTCCATTTTTACTAACCTCGTACCTTCTTTTTTTTTTTTTTTTTTTTTTTTTACGATGGGAAAATGCTGTTACGCATTGCCACCAGCCTGAGGAGGACTGGAGGGGGATGTTGGGCTCTCCACGGAGCTACTAACTTTGTTAGTAACTAGTGGCATACCAACTAAAAACCCATCGACCTTCCCTCTTTCACCTTAGTGCTAGAGCGTCGTCAAACCACTCGTCACCAGACGATTCGCTTGACGGCGCTCCAGCGCTTGACAGAGTTGCGGGTTCCCGGTCGGATTCGACCGCTACCCTGTCAGTGATCATCCGTCTTGGACGGATCCTTCTTACTTCCCCTTGTGAGGTCGAGGCATATCCCTGAGTTGGAAGGGCGTCCGTTGGAGACCTGTGCAATGCTGAGGCGGTACTCCTCATACCGTCTCTCAGCTGGTCTCCATTGAGAAGAAGAAGGCGATGGAATTGCCGTTGTCTTCTTCCTGTTCTCCGCCGGCGGAGCGGTTCAGCTTGGGGATTTCCCTCTCTGATCCGCTCTGCAGCCTCTTTTTGTGAGATAATCTCTTCACTGAAGGAAACCATGGCGTCCCAAGCCCTCTCACTACCAAGCATGGCTTTCACCACCCCTGGTAGTGACAGATCCTGGCCGACTATACTTGTCAGGGCCTGACGTTGTGACGACCAGGCACTACACTCCTCCAGTGTATGCTGTGCTGTGTCCTCTGGGTTGTCACAATGATGACAGGCTGGAGTGACCTCTCTTTTCGCTACGTGGTTCAGATATCTCCCAAAACATCCGTGTCCAGTCAGTACCTGGACTAATCTGAATGTTAGTGCTCCATGTTCGCGTTGCATCCACTCAACTAAAACGGGACATATAGCATCAATAGTTCGGCGTCCATAGCGTGACAAGTCTAGTTCGTCTACCCAGTTCTGGACAGCTGTTTCCCTTGCCTGTTCTCGCGCGTGTTCAACTTCCTGGAGGGCCAGTCGATGCCCTTGTGCTTTTTTCTCTTCTTTATGGTCGAACAACTTTGCAAGCACCTTCCCTTCTAAATCCCAGGGTAAAGATCCCGCAAGCGTACAAGCAGCACCGTGTGATATAGTACGGTATCCACGTATTATTCTTATTGCCATTAATCTCTGCGGCTTTCGCAGAAGAGCCCTGTTTTTGGCATTAAGAGCGTCTGCCCACACTGGCGCTCCATACAAGGCCATAGAGCGGATAACACCGTTATAAAGACGGCGACAGGCTGCTTTGGGTCCACCTACGTTAGGTAATAGGCGAGCGAGTGATCCAGCCGCACTTTGTACCTTAGCAGTTAGCCGCTGGAAATGCTCAGTAAATTGCCAACCTCTGTCCAGCGTGAGACCCAAATACTTCATACTGGTCGAAAGCATGATCCGCACTCCGTTAATTATAATGTAGGCACCAGCTGGTGGCCTACCGCCTCTCCCATAAAATAGCAGGGCTTCTGTTTTTTCAAGAGCAACCTTAAGACCCAGGAGTTCGATGCGGCTAACGAGAAGGGTTGAACCAACAGAAGCCAAGTGCGCGACTTCCTCGTAACTCCGTCCCCGGGCGACGAACAAAGTGTCATCTGCATAACATACAACGTGAGTCCGAGGAAACAGGGAACCGCGAAGGACCCAGTCATAGCCGATGTTCCACAGCAAAGGTCCCATAACTGAACCTTGTGGAACACCGGTTGTCATACGTCTGGCACAGACTTGACCATCTTTGTCATGGTACAAAACATCTCGCTCACGTAGATAATGCTCTACAAAACGTCGGAGATAGAGTGGAACTGCGTGGTAACGCAGGGCCTCGTCAATGCATGCATATGGGAGGCTGTTGAAGGCATTGGAAATATCAAGGGATACCGCCAAAGCCCGCTCTCCCTGTTGAACAGCCTCTTGTGTGATATTCTTGAGCCGCAGCAGAGCATGAATTGTAGAGCGCTCAGTTCTAAAACCATATTGTTCCTCGGATAAATTAGGACCGTGATCGCTTAAGTGGCTAATTATACGCGAGGAAACTATTCGCTCCAGAAGTTTGCCGATCTCGTCAAGCAATATTATTGGCCGGTAACCAGAAGGAGAATCTGCAGGACGTCCTTCTTTCCGGAGCAGACAAAGTCGGCCATCCTTCCAAATTTTTGGGAATCGTCCTTCATTAAGGCAGATGGTGAAAAGCTCTATAGTTTGAGTTCCTAAATGTTTGAGTGCACGTGCTAAGACGCGCCCCGGCACACCGTCTGGTCCAGGTGCAGTTTTCTTTGCTCGTAATTTGAAAACTGCACAGCCAAACTCTCCTTCTGTAATCGATGGAACTTCTGTATCAACTTGTTCCATGGGTTCTGCTGATGTCATACAAGGAGGTTCGTGCGGGGAACACTCAGGAAAAAGGCCCGTTACAACACGAGCGAGTAGTTGAGGCTCAAACGCTTCAGTGGCGGGCGCCCGGTTGCATAGTTTCTTCCTAACGGTGCGGTATGGACGCCCCCACGGGTCTCTGTCCAAGTCCTCTAGAAATTCTTGCCACGACTCTTTCTTCGCATTGAATATGGCAATTTTCAGCGACTTCCTAGCCAGGCGATAATTGTCATACAGCTGGAACAACTCATCCTCAGTGTGTTGTCTTCGACGGCATCTCAAGTATGCTCGGCGCGAAACGTTGCAGGCGGATCGAAGAAAAGCGACGTGGTCCGACCACCAATAAACCTGCTTTCTATCAGCCAGTTTTCGCACACGAGGCATAGCCGCGTCACACACCACTGTCAGAGCTTTGCGGAGATGTTCCGCTAACAAATCTACACCCTGTAGTGACGAAGGGACAGGACACCAACTCTGTACTATAGCTGCTTCTTCGGCCTGTTCTTTGTTGTACTTTTTTAAGGACCATCGTGGGAATGTACTAAAGCGTTCAGCCGAAAAAGCAGCTCCTTCTAGGCCTGGTGAAGGATTTACTTCAAACCTAATATACCGATGGTCAGATAATGTCTCCATGTTTTCAAGTACCCGCCAATTTAAGACGCGTGCTGCTATGGCAGAGGTGGCAAAAGTAACATCGACTATTGACTCTCCCTGCCACCTGACACATGTACTAATACTACCTTGATTTAGAACAACAAGGCCAGTAGCTGTCGCCCAGTTTGCTACTGATGCTCCTCGGTTGTTGGTGGAGGGACATCCCCAAGCTGTTGATTTGGCATTCAAATCTCCCAACACAATGACTTGTGATGGAGACATTCGGCCAACTACACCGTTTAGCACTCGTAGGTAATTTTCCAAATCAGACAGACTTTTGTTCGGGGAGAAGTATGTTCCAACAAGAGTCAGTTCACCCCAGGCCGCAGCGACGTATCCTGGCCCTCTTTCTCGTATTGTAAGAGGGTGGGATGTTGAGGGCGTGTAAATAGCAACAAGACCATCAGTATCACCAACCCAATTAGGACTCTCTGGAACTGTGTAGGGTTCGGCAGCTACAGCAACGCTGATCGACCACTCCGCTATTGCTTGTACGAAAAGATTTTGCGCTGCTGCGCAATGATTTAGGTTCGTCTGAAGAATATTGTAATAATGGGAGCTAGACATATTAGTCTAACATTACAGCTTCCTCCGCAACCTCTGCGGCGGGGTTAAATCGAGGTGTTATAGATTTACCCTTCACCGCGGGAGGATTGCATTGCGTACTTCCCATTTTGTGGCTTGCCGGAAGATGCATGTCGCTGCATATGGCACAAAAAGGTTCGATTACCCGGCAGGCCGTGGCAATGTGGCCTTCTTTCCCGCACCAGAAGCATAAAGCACCACGATCTTTATCTGAGGGACAGAGTTGCCGAGTATGACCAATACCCATGCACCGATAACATCGCATGGGTCGTGATTTTAGTGCAGTCACTCCAGCAGAGCTCCACCCAACCAGTAGCCGACCTTTCTCAACCACAGCCTTTGCTGCCATAGCTGGGCATCGCACATGCACTGTGCCGGTGGCCCTGAAACCGGTTCGTATATCCCCGACTTTAATGCTTTCGGCCGAGCAACCGGTTTCAGATGCAATCGCTGCAGCAATATCCTCCTTATTTATGGAATCGTCCAGGCCATTGATTCGCAAATTTACGCAGTTAACGGGTCGAACAATGCGGACGACATCACCGAGAGTTAAATTCAGTTTCTCAGCTAATAGGTCCGCCTTAATACTACTACCAATTCCTGGAAGCTCCAATATTCTGGCCCCAGTAGCGGTAGCTCTGGACCTAATACTATCTATACCCAACTCCGCTAAGTCTATAGAAGCTTTTGCTTTACTCAAGACCTCAGAGTAGGTAATACCCCTCTCCGTGGCATCTTGTGTTAGATTAATAACCACTGCCGATGAACGTGGCAAAGTAATCTTATTAGTCTTCATGTTGTAAGTCGAGGCAGCTTTCTTTTGTTGCGTATCGACTGTAAGAGAAACGGCCGTATTATTCGTCTTCTTCTTAGGACCTTTCTTAGTGATAGTCGTCCATCCCCCCAAGTCGACAACAGGTGTCATATCCTGATTTAAACAAGGTTCATTGACTGATTTACCTAGGGGTTTTCCAGCCACCGCCTTCGACTTAGTTATCACTGGCCCGATAGCTGGAGAGTTGCCTGATTGTGGCGCTATGGAAGATTTATTCCTTCTGTCCATGGCTAGTGGAGGGCGGAGTGTCTTTTCTGGTAGCAGACGATCTTCTAGGCCGGCTATACGAGCGTTAACCATTTCTCCAACAGAAACGGTGACGCGTCGTATTATTTCCTCAACGTTCACCGCCGATGAAGAATGAGGCGTCGGAGAAGGAGTTGCGGTGTTGGCACGCAAATTACGTTCCTCGTAATCTTTTCTCAGAGCTTTAAAGTCAGACTGCAGATTAGCCAGCTCTCGACTGAGCCGTTCGTTATCAGCCTTGAGGCGCCTCGTCTCTTCATCAATCGTTCGCGTTTTGAGGCTCTCGATGATGTCTCGCATCGTGACAAGGGATTGGTTAATAATACCTTTCACCTTGCCATTCATGTTCTTTGACTTACGCGACTGCTCCTGGATTACTTCGACTTCATCCGCGGCACGTTTCCACAAGTCTTCCGCATTAAATTCACCCCCACATAGGCGAGAGTAAGCTTTTTTGCTCAACTTTTTAACTGGAGTTTCATCGTCTTGGCTAAGACGATAGGTCTCCGCTCCAAAATTCTCTAAGCTCTTATGGATGCTTTCGCTACTAATTTGAGAACTTAGCACCGGTTTTCGCCCACCGCGACCTCGTCGAATACTCGGTATCTTCCGCCGATCGGTCTTTCTAAGAGTCTCACTCTCTGACCCACTACGAAGTCTTTTGCGCCCTGGTATAGAAATAGAGCACTGACTCATGTCAGAATCCGACAGTAGCATATCCAACTGATTTCGACTTGAACCGCTCATTCCGACTTTTGAACTACTATCTCCCACATCTCTGACGTCGGAGCTTGCGCTCCCTTGGCAATTGTTGTCCCCCCCAGAATACGATTGGGGACTGCGCGCCGAAGCACGAGAGGATTCCCCAACGTCGGTGACGTTGGTACCTCCCTGGGTAGTTTTTTCACAATTGTCGTTTTCCATGTTTGTTTGTTTCCCTTTTTTTTTGAGGTTAGGTCCTCGTATTGGCGCCCTAGCGGCCGGGTTCCCCCCGACCATACTCCGTGTGTGAACGTCGGTGAAGAGCGCACGCATCCAGAGACACTACGCCCAGCCCGCGGATTCACACACGCAATACTCCCCTCGGCGGGCGCCAAAACCATATATTGGGATTTGGTTCCGCTTATGCTATACATAGTCTCAATCTCACCTGACAGAGTTTGAAATTCTTTCCTCTGCAGAGCATCATTCACTGCGCTCTCCGCTTTCTTATTCAGAGAGACGCGCGAAGCTGCTACAAGCCCGATTAAACCCTCCCCTTAAGTGTTCTGTCCACGCTGACCTGCCAATACCTTTCGTGAAAGCCATTGGCAGGCCAGGACCCCCTATCCGCAACCCGGGGACGCGCCACGTTGGAGTTCACCTCTCCACCCACTGAGACAACTCAGCAGGTCCGTGGCGGCGTTGTGTGATTAAGTGAGCAGCCATTTAACCGTGGCTGGGTCTCCTCTAACCTCTAGACTCACAAATAAGGACTGCGGATTTACTCTTACGATACCCAAAGCACCCTTACTCTAAACAGAACGAGTTCGTGAAGGCCCTGACATCAGGAATCCAACGAGAAGTCGTCTGTTTAATGAAGTTACTTTAACGTCTATTACTGCCGGACGGGTTTAACGTTTTCCTTCGTTCACACTACTGAGCTAACTCAGTTTCAGATGTCCATCTTGAATCTGGCCGTAAAGCCAATAGGCATAACGCTGAGCGTCAGCTGGCCGCTGATTTGGGCAGATGAAGTTTAGTGTTGCTAATTTCATGCTATGAGAGCCAGGATGTACTTTAGCTATCTCAAGCGCAGCATCTAAATTCTTGGTGACGAAGATTATCATGCCTTGATGGTTGACTTCGTCGATGATAATGTCATCAGTCTTTCTTCTTTTATAGACCACATACTTGATGTCAAATGCAGTCTGATCTTCATCATCAGCGTTTTGTCGGCGGATAGATGTATACGTCGATACGCGGCGTCGCGTAACATTAGATGGGGCCGTTGTCTTACTGAATGGTGTTTGGAGGTCTTCAGCAGCTGTTTGATTGCTGGACTTTTCTTCATAACCACTGAAACATTCCCCAGATGACTGGGGTTCATCAACTAAACCAGTTGGAATAATCAGAGTGGGTGAAGGATAACATACATCTCCATGTTCCACGGTCATTGCGGCATTAGCGTGGACTTGAACGTCACCACAGATTGGAGTAGAATTTTGACACTCCATTGCAAAATTTTCGGGATGGATAGAAAGATCCATCATCGTAGTGACAACGTTAGCACTCTCTCTACACGGCGTTCCATTTTGAGGATTTGATATTATAGTGTCATCATGACGGTAGCCTGTCATATCTCGATCTAGTATTAGCCCATCGTCGAGAATCTTTTCATATACGTCGTCTTCGAATCTACATGGTATTAATAAATCAAAATTGAAATGTAAGGAAGCGACACATTTTGTTGTACAATAATATAAATCGGAAACCGTTATATTATACTTTGATCTAACGAGTGAATCCAATTGAGTTCGCTTTTCAAGCGGCGTCTCTTCAAAGAGATCGCAAACTGCATTAGGATCATCTTGACACTTTAAGAACGCAGAGAGAACATCTGATATTGGCATATTAGCCGGAAGGATTTAAGGAAAAGTTTGGATTTCCCGGGACTGGAATCAGCACCCCTGAAAAATCGCAACCTCGTACCTTCTACTAGCAAACAATAACAATTGTTCAAATGTCAAACAATGACACTTCGAATGTTGCCAGATTTAAAAATTGCGTTATTCTTGGGACACCCTTTATAAACGTCATCTTTGCCAGCTCCGGACTTGAAAGTTTTTTTAATTTTGTTTAAATGGGTTCTATAATAACCCATTAGGCTTTCCTTCTTCTTTTTTATTTCTTCAACAGTTGTTTGAAAAGGTATATTTATATATTTCCATTATTCGGCGCCAAGCTTCACTTTGCGTTCCACGGTTCTTGAAACTTTTGAGTTTCGGATCCCACAAACATGGTTCTGTTTGCAGAATCTCAAGAAAAGTAATTACTTTCTCGTTACTCCACTCCATCGCCATAGTACGTATAGACAAAAGCGTGCGATTTTGAGGCAAATCCGTCGTAAAAAAACAAATACGTCCGAACCCGTTGCGCTCTCGGCGCACACTGACAATACGTAGTGTGGCCGCTTCATCGCATCAATTCTCGCGTTAATCTCTTTGATGTACCGCCTCCTGAGCTATCGCCTAACGCCAAACGGCATTGTTAATGCCATTGTCAAATTATCCCGTTAAGTTGTGGCTACACCTACAGTTAACGTCCATTATCGCGATATTTAATGGCATTTCTCGTTAGTGTGGCCCGAGCATTAGAGAGTCATGGTGAAAATAATAGAGCCCACTTCTAACTTCTTGGATTAACAGTTGGACCCCTTTATGCAAACAGGGACCAAGCCACAGCAGGTTCATTTTGAGAAAACGAGACTTTAGTAAAAAGAGTGTGCAAAATGTATACGTAGTATATCTATGAATAAAAACTTAATAGGCTTGTGTGGGACATTAAATCCTATCTAGAAATATCAGATTCATCGATATTTATTATATTTTAGTATTCATAAATGTAAAAAAAACGGTTGGTTCTCTCTTGCAAAAAACCAAATTTGTGGCTTGGTTCCTTTATGCACGATTATGCGAAAGGACTTAAGCTTTTATGATATTTTAGTAAAAATAATAAGTTAAATTTAGTTTTGTAACTTTTTATTACTACAAAATATGTGAATCCCAAAAAAAATACAAAATAAGCAAAAATATTCTAACTAAAAATCGGTAGTCATATTATCATCAATCTCAAAATCAATATTTCCAGTGAAACCATCGATGTCATCCTCTATAGCGTCACTGCTTTGTAGTTTCCTGTAAAAACCTTGTATATCTTTAGGTATAAGGTGCATCAGACTTTTTAAATCTGATAGCTTTGCCTCGGAAATTGGCTTGCCAGTTGGCCAAAGTAACTCCATGTCACTTTTCGTCAAATTTCAGTTCGGTAATGTTGTCGCACTTCTCACGTTTTTCTTCAAATTGACTTCTGTGAATGGTTCGTCCAGGTTTTGTCTCATGAAAATTGAGTAAGTGTTTTCTTTTTTCAACATTATTTCTTTCGTATCCAGCCAAGATACCTTAGACCCATCTTCAGCCTTCTTCCTATTAGTGATCTTTTTTTCTAAATTGCGTGAAGACAAAAAATCTTCTTTGTTGAGTCTGTGTACAATCATTGGTTTATTTTTGTTACATTTTTCATGATTTCTATGTAATCTTCAGGGGTATACAATCTTTGCTGGTGTTTAAGAGCGCACTCTATCTTACCAAAATCTGTGTCATTTGGTAGAAAGCTGTGTCAAGACTCTAAAAATCGATGACTGGTTTGTTTTAGAGTAGGGTGGTCATTCAATAATGTTTTAAGCATGAGAGTTAGTTTGATATTTCTGTTTTGACCACCGCAGGAGTCACTCCAGAGAATTAAATGCTCAACACCATCTTTCAAACATTCCGCGATCTGTTTGATCAAACAAGAGCCGACTTCCTGTGAACCTCTGCCAGCCTCTCCTTCCACCCAAACATTGCAATGTGCTTGGTCATCAGAACCTGTATGGATACCCAGGTTGTAAACCCAGAGTTGTCTTTAAAGTGGGTGATAGACGTACGAACTTGAAGTACGCGGATTTTAAGATCGCCAACTTACTCGGCTCGACGTTAGTGACACACGTGAAACTTACTCACTCTGTATTGCGATGTCTTCGACAGAAGAAGTTTTGTGTTATTTAGGAATTATATCTTATTACATTTCAAAAACTAAAAACAATAGACGAAGGCGAAAAGTGTGGGTTAAGAACTGGCTTACAAAAAGAGAGCGTTTATCACATGTGAATTTAGTAAGAGAGTTACGTGAAGAGAAGGAAGATTTTCAGAATTATTTCAGAATGCCTGAGCCTGTGTATGAAGAACTTTTGTGTTTAGTTACACCAATTATAGCTAAACAGGATACTTGCATGTAAGGATGAGTCGTCGACTTCTTTTCAGTCGACGAAACGAGACCAGTTTATCGTTCACGATAAACTGTTTATAAAACAGTCTAATTTTCGACTGGTTTATTTATGCCTTTATTCGTTTAGGACATGAACGATCGTTGAACGTCGATTCACTGATTGGTTGGTAAACGACGACTAGAATAAACTGTTTATATTATATAAGACATATCTGTGTAGTGTGTAGGTATCTGTGTGAGTGCCTGTGGCGTGACAAAAGGTCCGATTTTGATGCGGTTTTTTTCTTATGATTGTTGATTTAGTTCGAATAAAATGAACTTCCCTTCATACTTTTTCCAGGCTTAGGACTGGCAGGCTTCATAATAAAGTTATTTTAAATAAGAAATTTTGTAGTAGGTACAAAATAATAATGTAAGCAAACAAAATTCAAAAACCTGCTTTCCTACTAACAATAATACATTGTCATGCATTGCAATAGAGTTTATTTTTACACAACACCCTGACGCCGCACCCGCGTACCGCTATTATAACTCTCTAGAAGTTGAGAGCATGGCGAAAGAGAGATAGCCATATTAGCGTAACGTGCAAGTGTGAAGAGAACGGAATGCTTGATAGACAGTGGCAGCTAGCAGGCTAGAGAAACAGTTTCGTTCGGCAACGCTCGACCAATGGACTGGACGATGCAAATGTAGTACGAGTAAACTAGTTTATCGGTGGACTGTAAACCGGTTTATCAGTCGACGGCAAATAAACAGTCTAAATAAACTGTTCATTCATTCAACGACTATCCCTATGCATGAGAGAAGCTATTTCACCGCATGAACGTTTAAGTGCAACATCGATTTTTGATAACTGGTGGAACATATAAAGATGTAATGTATTCGTCAGCGATATCAAGACAGTCATTGGGGTACATAATTCCTGAGACATGTGACGCAATCTAGCACTGAAAACATGTTTGAAGGTATGTATCATTTATTAAATACTTTATAAATAAAATAACTCAGTACAAATAATCAGACTTTATTTTGCAATGGCACATTAACATTAATGCTTAACAAATAAATTTACTCTTGAACATATACATATAAAGTATGTGGCTATTGATTGTTATTTTTAAGTTAGTCTGTAAGCATTTGGTGTGCAATAAAGATATTATCTATCTATCTATCTATCTATATACAAATGTAACGTACTATTTTATTTATTTTTAGTTATTATTATTAAAGTTTAAATATTCAACCAGGGTGTCCGGGATACTAATAATTTGCGAGTCTTGTGTCAAGTTAAATGCTTGTGTTTCTTGCAGCTGGGCTGGAACAGCTGGCATGTGTATCAATGGTCTTTGGGGTACCTGGACTGGAACTGGATTATGTATACTTGTATTAAATGTTAATTTTTCAAACCGTCCCAAAAAAATAACTTCATTGATGAGCTTTTCAGCTATGCCTTGTTGAATAGCAGTCATGTTGCGGAGTTTAATTGCGACATTTTTTCCTATAGCATCATATTCGTCATCTGGGTTTTGTAATCTTTTACCTATTAACGATATTGTGTCTTCAATGACGGCATTGCCGTGTCGCTTACGACGTGCAGATGAAGCAACAGATGTTGCAGGTGTCGCAGGTGATGACACGTTATAAATGGTACTCTGTAAATAAAAATGATATCATTTATACTGAATTATGGGTTTTTTTGTTACAGTCCCCGAGTTCAGAAGAAGAATGGCTAGGAATTGCTGAAGAGTTTGAGCGTTCATGGCAATTTCCAAATTGTTTAGGAGCCGTCGATGGGAAACATGTAGCTATAGTCCCTCCTGCCGGAGCCGGCTCACATTTTTTTAATTATAAAGGGTATCACAGTATTGTACTTATGGGAATTGCAAATGCAAATTATGAATTTATTTATGTAGATATTGGATCAAATGGACGTATTTCTGATGGAGGTGTATTACAAAAAACTACATTCTTTCAAAGATTGAATTCCAAGCGTTTAAATCTTCCTAGCCCCAGAAAACCAAGCGGACATTCAGAAGAATTGCCTTATGTATTTATTGGCGACGAGGCTTTTGCTTTGAGGACAGATTTTATGAAACCGTAACAGGCTAACTCAAGTATGAGGATATACAATTATAGAGTAAGCAGGGCTAGAAGAATTATAGAAAATGTTTTTGGAATTCTGACGACAAGATTCCACATTTTTCGATCGCCTATAAATACCAGTGTGCACAATATTAACAAAATTGTTTTTGGCATGTTGTGTATTTCACAATTTTTTAAGGAAAAAAGTAAGACAAACTTACAGTCCACATCAGCACTTTGATAGTGAAAATCACGAAAATGGAACTATTGAATTTATTAAATATAACGCCAAGGGTCGCCATTGACACAAATGTAGCGATATTCGTTCATTCGTTTTATGCCGATCACAAGTAAAGTGTAAGCTTTGTTGTAAGTTAATATTAATAACAAGAGGAACTGTTTCTTTTATACCTACACAAGGCTGAGACCACAAAATGGAGAATTACAGTGACTACAACAAACACATGGTCGTAACCCCACCCAAAATGCAAAAATTATCAGAGAAAAGTATGAAACTTACTTTAATACTAGTGGTGCAGTGTCATGGCAACAAAGAATGATATAATAATAGTATTTTTACCTGGGTATCATTTTCACTGTGTTCAGCATCAAATGTATTTGCTGTCTCCTGTTCGCTGCTGTCTATATTGTCAGTTGATTGTTCACCTGTAATTAAATAAAAACCCTCTAAATTTACTTTTGGTTTTAATGTTCAACATCACAATGTCATTATTGTAATGAAAAAAAGTGCTATAATAGGTACTCTATTTTAGGTAGGTACCTACCTAATTTAGGCACAGGCATAACAAAGAATACGCACGTATAATATTAGTAGTGTATAGAGAAATTCTTTAATAAATAATTAAACTTACGTTGGCCTTGATCTTTGAGAAATTCAAGCTGGCTGACTGTAATACCATAATTTTGGCATGTATACCTGGTCAGTTCCTGAACCTGTCCTCTTGCTCCAATCAAAATGTTTAATTTTTTTAATATATTAGGTCCTTACATATGAAATTGGCGTTTTGTATGGGAGGAACAAAAAGTCGAATATTTTTTAATATAATATATTTAATTAATCAAAGTATGAACCATTATTTTCTATGCACTTTTGCCATCTTATAGGTAGTTCATTGATCCCTTTACTAAAAAAACCAGTCGGACGGGAATCAATAAAATCTTTGAAGGCGATTTGGACTGCCCCATCGGAGTTGAATTTTTTCCCTTGCAAGAAGTTATCCAAATTTCGAAAAAAATGGTAATCTGTTGGAGCAAGGTCCGGGGAGTACGGAGGATGTCTTAGACTTTCCAATTGAAGCTCTTCTAATTTAGTAGCCGTCTGTTGCGCAGTGTGTGGTCTAGCGTTGTCGTGAAGCAGCAGTGGCGTGGAGCGATTGACCAGCCTAGGTTGTTTAGCCGCTAGCTTTTCCATCATGGTTTGCAATTGCTGACAATAGACATCAGCCGTAATAGTCTGGCCAGATTTGAGAAAACTGTAATGAACAATACCGGCACTAGTCCACCAAACGCTTACAAGTAACTTTTTTGGGGTTAATTTTCGCTTGGGGCAGGATTTGGCTGGCTGGCCAGGATACAACCATTGCGCTGAGCGCTTCCGATTATCGTAAAGAACCCATTTTTCATCACAGGTAATGATTCGGTTTAAAATACCTTCATTATTGTGCCGGTTTAGTAATGTAACGCAGCAGTCGACGCGCGTTTGCCGGTTTGCTTCAGTCAATTCGTGAGGTACCCACCTTTCAAGCTTTTTAATCTTCCCAATTTGCTTCAAGTGAATTAAAACAGTTTTATCACTAACACCGCAGCCTGCAGCTAACTCGGACGTGGTTTGCGATGGATCCGCTTCCACAATAGCCTTCAACTCTTCATTATCAACTTGAGTCTCAGGCCGTCCACGGGGCTTGTTCTGCAAGTCGAAATTTCCAGAACGAAAACGTTGGAACCAAAAACGAACTGTGTTTTCTTTTGCAACACGACCGCCATACACATCATTCACCCTTCGAGTTGTTTCCGCAGCACTAGTGCCACGGCGGAACTCGTACTCGTAAATAATGCGATATTTTAAGTTTTCCATTTTGTAAAATGAGTGACGCAAACAGAAAAAAACAGAAGAAAAAAAACAAATGAATGACGATCATCGAAGCACAAATACATGAGTCTATAGCTGTACAAATTTGAATTTGGAATTCCTTACCAAAGAGGAGAAATTTGTGATTAAAGTGGCCAGTACGAAAAACGCCAATTTCATATGTAAGGACCTAATAAATAATTTATTTAATAATAATAATCTCTTTTATCATTATATTTATTTCCAACATTATAATATTAATTTCTATAATAATTTCATATAAACACTATTACAATATCATTTTATGTTGTGTAAAATATAATAAATAATTATACATATAAATAGTAGGGTATAATAGTGATTCCTGTAATATTCGTTTTATTTAGCCTATCGTATACGGCTGATGCAATTTGGTTAACAGTTTTTCCGTATTCTTTTGCTGTCCAGGTGTAGGTATGCGAAGGTTTTGTCCTTATTCAGTAGGATCCTTGTACAATAGTAAAATTATATAGGTAAAACTGGCGACTTTAGTAAGCACTTTGGTCTGGAATTCGAGGTAGTTAGTAAGCTGTTTTTCTGGCAATCAAAGGAGAAGGTTATCATTCCTTTTTGTTGCTCCTGCAGCATTTTGAAGAACGTCTTGGCTCTTAATATATGCACTGTACCATCGTGGAATTCGACATCAAGTGTATTGGATAAATGGCTGAATGTTCGTGCTTATATCTTGTTTGGGTCCAACAAATAGTGCCTTTCCTGCCTTCAATAAATGCTTCCATGACTGTCCTTCCTTGATTTATTCCCTCTCTTACTCATTGACATTTTGTTTTATTATTATTTTCACAAAATCTGTTTAAGTAATGGGTTATCTGTTCTTGGTATTTTTCCATATAAAATGTGTTCCTCTACCGTGTGCGGCGATTGAACTGTCTGTATATGAAAATGAAATATTTCTGTTAATTTTCAATATTTATTTTTACACTTTTGCCATGTGAAAATAGAAAGTCCAAAGTTTTATTATCACTTATTCCGAAGGAATAAGACCGCCTTTAGCCTTTACTACAAGCTGAAGTCTCTTTCTGAAAGAAACGCAGGCTGCTCGAATGACATCTTCACTCAAACAATTCCATTCTCGCGTAAGAGTAACTTGAAGCGCTTCCAGCGAAGTGTGTTTTGTAGCACAGGCCCTGGCCTGTAAAACACCCCAAATACAAAAGTCCAGCGGATTCAAGTCGGGCGATGACGACGGCCACATATCTCGGTCGATAAGCACTGGAACGTTTAACGTTTTTTCAATCATCAACCGATTTTTATCACTCTCATTCGCCACTTTTATTTTTTCAGTCAGCTGCAAACATGTTTAACATAATTACATCAACACGTGGTGAGCCAAATCCCAAATTGAAACAAGTATTAAATATTTTACGGAAATATAAGGGTTTTACTTTGAGATGCTCAGCTGCCTGGTTATTGTAGCTTTTAGCCATTTTATTTATACTCAATTCTGACGGTAAATACATACGTTTGGAATTACCTCTGCAATACCAATAGTGAGCTTCAGAGCATTAAATTTTTTATAAATAAAATTAAACTTTGCTTTTTATTTTCATATTTATGTGACTTGTGGTCACCACCACGGCTTTCTTTTGGGAATTTACCTTTCAAATAATTCAAATTGAGCGAGTGTAACGTGGTAAAATGCGTACGGAGTACACACTGGGATGCGGTCTGTCTGGTCGACGACCATAAAGTTCATAGACTTTCTTGAATATCCATTGAGTGTATAGGCCCACTGCCCGGGTTGTAACAGGGACAACGGCTGCCGATTTTTGGATACTAAAATCAACTGCTTTCTCAGCGGTTAGTGCATCACCATATCCGAAAAACAAAGCCTTTTGTGCCAAAGCAAAGCCAAAACAAAAATTTTTATCAGCGATGTCTTTTTCAGCTTGTATTGTTTTCAGATGAATAATTCTTTAATAATTCTGATAATAATTCTTTACCACATTTTCAATCCGATACCTTTTTATGTGCAATACTTTTAAAAAGGCTTTTTGGCAAACGAATATCATCTTTTTTTGAGATCTACAATAAATCCTGTACATCCTTTGCATATCTCTAGGTTTGTAATGCTTAGCATTCGACCTAGGACGACGGTGTTTTGTTTGTACAGCTACTACATGTTTTAAGATGAACATATCTTCTAAAAGCTAAAAGAAAAAACACTGAAGAGGGTGAAAGAGAGACAAAACGCACAAAACTCTGGTACGAAATTGGTGAGGAAACTAGACTACCCAATGGACATACCGGACGGTATGTAAAAGCAGACACGGTACCGGGACAGCGCAGAATACAAGGCAAAATGACAAACGAAGAAAAATTGAATATTGCATCAACAAACAGACAAAAAAGAATATATGAACAAAATAGATTAGCAGAGCAAGGTTGAATATACTGGAAAAAATACACCAATGGGAATACCTGGTAACGGATATTATGACGAAACAGAAGCTCAAAAAGCAGCTATATTGGGAGTAGGACAAACAATACAACAAACAGTAACAAAAATACAAGAAGAAGCTGAAGAGGTAAAAAAAAGGAGTGGAAACAGTGTTAAAAATACAAAAAGAAATAAAAGAAACTGAAGAAGCTCTAAACACACCAACAGCACCTGCAACAGCACCAACAGCACCTGCAACAGCACCAACAGCACCTGCAACAGCACCAACAGCACCAGCAAAACAGCAATCGCCAGAAAAATCGCAAGAACCACGTATTATAGAATTTCATTATTCATATATGGGATACCACGATAAAATAATATTTTATCACGAGGATAAATATAAGCAAGAGGTCAGAAAATCAATAAAAATTAATTATAAGATACCTAGTTATTAGGGTGTCCCTTATATACGTGAAAAAAAATTTTTTTCTGATATCGAAATGCATACCCCGTAATTCTTTTTAAACTACCCAGATCTACTTAAATACAAAATTTTATCTCCCTATGTCAACATTAACCCGTGCCGACAAGGCCGTAAAGATTTTGAAAATAGCTGCCTTTGACCCTTTTCGATATTCAACTAAACAAAATGAAATATTTTTATTTTATAAAAACAATAATAAAAATTTAGTAATAAAATAGGTATTTATTTATTAAAAGAACATAAAATTACAGATTAGCAAGGATATTTTCTTTTAAGGGTCTCTTTGTTACAGTCTGGATAAAGATTTCTGTGCTCTTGTACACAGCGTAGTAAAAATTGTTTCTGTTCTTCCTTTGCAGTAATTAAAATCTTGCATAAGTTTTACAGCTCTTTCAGCTGTATCATTCACTGCCCTTAAAGAAGAAAGCCCTTTTTGCCTGTAAATAGGCAACATCTTCTTCCCACGTAGATACAAGTTTCTCCAAGAAGTTATCATCAATTTTTAAACGAGAAAATAATTTTCTGCTCTTGATAGACACAAAATCACTCAATGATTTTCCTGTAACAATAGACAAGACAGTATTATTATCAGTTTATTAAAACAATTTAAGACATAGTAAAGTAAGCTTAGCGTTAGATCCTTTTACATGTTTTTTTTTTAAATTAATGTGTAATAGCTAACTTTAACATAAAATTAAGTATTCCCACTTACCATGCAAATAATCAGACATATCTTCCATCGATGGAATGTATCTCTTCCCAGAATCATACAAACTCTCTCTTTGTAAGTTCTCTACGATACTTCTCTTGGTTGCTTCATCAACTTCATCATCAAAGAGTGACAAAACAGTTATTTCTTCTGACAAGTACCAAAGATGTTGAATAAACTTTTTCAAAGCTGCTTGGGAGACCTCTTTGTTAATAGTTGCATATTCCTTAAGCCTTTTTAAAAAGGACAAATCTTGATTTGGTGCCTTCAACGCCAGACTACATCCCAGCCATGATTTCACATATTATACAACTGCAATGAATAAACAAATGTCTTGGAGTGCTCGTTTATCTTTGGCGCTAATTTTGAATTGAGATTGCAGCAAACATATTTTCAAACAGTAAATAGCTCTTGCCATCCACCTTGCTTGATGCATTGCTCCAGGAGGTCTTATTTTAATTTTTTTTCACTATCGCCTCCTAACAAAATAATTGACAGTTCAATCAGTTCTCGATAATCGTCACGTACAATAGATTTTTGCAGTTCATTATAAAAAGTCAACAGTTCTTTAATTATTGTATTACAAGAATGTTGTGTGACGATGTGGCTGTGTGTTTCAATAGCAGCAGAATTAACAGTATTCCAGCTGTCTCTAAACTTTTTAAACATCGGGATATCAGGGCTATTTGTTATTTGGTGGATTTTTGTTTCAAATACACATTTAAAACCAGTTCGTAAACGTGATGGCGGCAAGCAAAGAGTAATAATTCCCTGTCTAGCTTTTGTTCCAAAAGTACACAAGCTCCTTTCAATCGCCCTGTATTAGATGCAATTGTATCTCAGCACATTATTTGTACTTCGCTTTTACTAACACTCAATTTAACTTCACGAATGTTAAAAAAGAGGACTGCAAGAACTTGACGGTTAGACGGTAACTTTGCCCTAGTTATTTGATAGTTCAAGTCACCTACAAAGAAAATACTTTTTTTATTGCTTCTTAATTCCACTGCCATTTTTTAACGTAAAACAATATGTGTTCATCACGAGATCAACTAATAACAAATGACAAATACAGCGAGTACGCGCCTATTTCCGCGTAACTTGTATGAACATGATTCGATGCAAGTCGGCACGGGTTTCCGTTCTCCAAATAAGGTAAAAATTAATTCCCGAGTGTTTTAGGTACTAATGAACAAAACTAAGACCTATGCGTTAAAAAATATAAACTTTGAAAAATAAGGGACACCCTACTAGTTATATGAAAATTAAAGAAGAATATAATATAAGAACGCCTAGGCAGTTGTGGAATGTAATATATAAATATAAATTTTTAACTGACAATGAAATGAAAACAACTGAACAAACAATAATAAATTATTATAATGTATACAGGCATGATGATGGGTTTAAATAAAAGAATTTTTACAAAATTGTGTATAATTTTGCATCACAAATATAACAAAAATAACACTCTTAATTTCACGTTACGATTAACAAAATCATTGTAACACATACGCAACGAATAGTTAAAATATTTATCGGCGCACTTTGAACACAGATGATAAACTCCGGTAATAGGCCGCCAGAATGTCACTCTAATCATCACAGAAGAAACTGCACAACCCAAATGAGTCAAAAAGTCAAAATCGCTGATAAACTCGTCCATGATATTTGATACAAGTAGATTGTCGAAAGGATCAATATCGATCGAAGCCATGTTAACGAATGATGCAAACCACACCACACCGTACCTTTAAATAGCAATGCAAGTTTTGAAATTTAAATGCAATAAATCTTGACCATAATGTCGATGCAAATGTCAGCCTATGCAATTATTTTGTAAATGTACACGGTAAATGGTCTTCCTTCGATTAGGTGTCTAAAATGTTTTATAGCCATGTAAATTGCCAATAATTCTCGGTCATATGTGCTATATTTTATCTGAGTATCACTTAGTTTTTTTGTAAAAAATCCAAGTGGTTTCCATGATTCATTTTCCCATTGTTGTAGTACGGCACCTGCACATGTATCTGAACAATCTGTCATAAGTGCGATTTTCGAATCAGCTGATGGGAAGGCCAAGGTCAGGGCGTTGATAACACACATTGCTCGAATGCAGCGTTAGCATCTTCGGTCCATGGTATTAAACTTTTATCTTTCTTTTTTGCATTGTGGAGAAATATATTTAATTTTGAGTGTATTTCAGCTGCATTAGGTAAATGACTTCTATAAAAATTAATAATTCCCAAAAATCTTCGTAAATCATCCACGGTTTTTGGTTTTGGAAATTCAGAAATGAGTTTAATCTGTTCCTCTCGTGGTCTTATGCCTTCTTTTGAAACGTGAAATCCGAGAAAACTTAATTCGGATTTTCCGAAATCACATTTTGCCATATTTATAGTTATACCATATTTGTCGAGTTGCCTGATTGGCGTTTAGCTCTCTTGACGGCCTCCATCCTAATAGATTGACGGTTGGTAAGATTCGTGGCTTCGGGGGATCTTCCGGATCATAGAATTCGTCATTTCCTCCTTCTATGGCCACGTCGCGTTCGCCCTCCTCCTGAATCTCACGAGCTCTTTGTCCGTGTCCTCGTTGTCCTCGAATTCTCTCCGTAAGGTCCGGTAACACATGACCTTGGCTGCAATAGCAGCTCTTAAAGGCATATTAGTGCGTGAACACGCCACTCCATTTGTTTCGATTGCCAGTTGGAATCTTGACAGTCTAAACTCGGTTGGCTTCCACACTATCTGCTGGACCATGCTGCCTGTAGTTGTTTGGGAGATCTTTACCAATTTGTAGCGTTTACACTCGCGCAATCGACGTCCCACGAACTCAAAGAGTTCTCGTCGAATAGCGTATCTTTGTGACACTAATCCGTCATTGGGGTGGAGATGATTAATGGTTTGGGATATCTCTGCTGCCAAACGGATTATTGGAAAGATGGCATAGATGTCTTAAAACAGCCTTAAAATGCAGAGGCAATACAGAAAATTGGGTAACAGAATTACATTCAGTGTTAAGGTCTCAGCACACATATGGGATCGGAAAGGGATCGTAACCGTAACGCCTTTCGCCTCGCTGTCAATCAGGCGTCAACCTACCGTATGCACGTAACGAAAGCGTATCAGCAGCGCCTGTAAGTCAACTCGGCTACGGCTAGGCGACACCGCGCTTACGCCTCGCCGCCCCCTGGCTGACCTGGTTGGCACCAGATCAGTTTGAATCCAAACGTTAAGTGTAGCGCACGGTTATGTCTTGGTTTACAATACGTGAGTTGGCATATCATAGCACTTGATGAAGAGTCAGTTCCAATAACTGTCATTACAGGATGTTTCCCAATGCAACAGAGAACTCAATTTACATTATAAATTTATAATACATATACATATTATTATTAATTTCATTAAATTTTTAAGATTACTCACGTACATAAGAAATAAATTAATGAAATTTAATAAAAGTAACCAAAGTAGGTACCTATATAAAAATAAAATAAAATAAAAAAATCAATAACACATTAAAACATTCAAAATTCACATTTAAATCAATCACCCTAATATTTTACATAACACAATATATACATCATAGCTTTTGCGACTTCGTTTTGGCAAGAATAAAAAAGATCTACGGTCTCTGTTAGCACATTTAGCGTGCGAATGCTGCGCGTCAGAGGAGCATGCTTCATAAGGTTGGTTCTCCCCCGCGGTACAACAAACAGAGAAGGCTTTCTCCGCCGCCTACCATACTCATCTGGTACATTGAACCTCAACACCTCTAGGATATCTTGGTTGAAGATCAATCCCCTCAGTATCTTCACCAGGTACATAGCAAGCGCCGCTTCTCTTCTCACTTCTAGCTTGTTGTAACCCACCATCCCTAGTACGAATAAGGTTGGGTACGTGAGGGGGTAAAACGGATACACACCATAGAGCTTTTTGTAAAGACACCTGGTGAATTTGTTTTGTATTTTTTCAACCATCATTTTGTATTTTGCCTCATGCGGAGCCCATACTTGACCGTTGAACTCTAAGTGACTCCTCACCAATGCGTCGTACAGAGCTCTTACAGCATTCATATTAATGAATGCATCAGTTTGTCGAAGAACGAAACCCAGAGTTCTAAAAGCTTTCTTACAGATACTGATTATGTGCTCCCTGAAGTTAAGCTCATTGTCCATTAGCACCCCTAGGTCACGTACCGACTGCACTCTTTTTAGTTGTGAACCACTCAGCAAATACTTATAATGGAGTGGAGTTTTAGCTTTACCGAACGACACCGTTAGACATTTATTTATGTTGAACTGGAGCTTATTTTGGATGCTCCATTCCATTACTCGATTTATATCTTGCTGAAGTCGCTCACAATCCTTTTGGCTTTCAATAGCTAAAAGAAGTTTTAGGTCGTCCGCAAACAGCAAGCATTTGGCGTGCTGGACAACTTCTGGTAGGTCGTTTATTAAAATTAAAAACTCCAAAGGCCCCAAATTACTGCCCTGGCTCACCCCCGTTCTAGTGTAGTAAGGCTCTGATTTGTATCCCGCGTAATCAACATACTGTTGCCGATCCTTCATGTAGCTACAGAAGAATCGAAGCAATTTTGTGGTGCAACCGACACTCGCCAATTTCTCCAGCAGAATGTCATTATCGACCAGATCGAATGCTTTTTTGAAATCGAAATAGGCGGCATCAACTTGCACCCCTGCGTCGACATGCGGGAGTATATAACTCAGTGCACTGAGTAAGTTACTAGAAGTGCTGCGCATCGGGCGAAAACCGTGCTGGGCGTCCGTTAATCGAGCTGATATTTGTCCTTGCACACACCGTTGAATGGCCGATTCAAACACCTTCGCTGCTGTTGATAGAATGGCAACCGGCCTGAATTCCGTTACTTCCGATCCAGAACTGGTTTTTGGTATCGGAATCACCCGTGTTACTTTCCACCGATTTGGAAAGCAAGACTCATCTAAGCAACGGTTAAAGATGTGCAAAAGCGGTTGCGCCAGCACCATACGACAGTCTCTTATTATATAGGCTGGGAACCCATCATGTTGTTGGGAACGGGAGAAGAATATTCAGAGCCATTTTGCCAAGCATTGGATATTCATTACGAATTCTGCACCAAAAATCGTTGAGAGGCGTCGTTTTGAACAGTGACTCCATACTTGTGTCTGATGACATTTCTAAAAGAGATTCATATATCTCGTTTGACATACTTTCGGGCTTTTGCAGGTTGGGTAAAAAAGGATTATGAATCCATGAATTCAGTTTTATTTTTGTATTCTGTTCTTCGGGAAAATACTTTTCAAAAGATGCGCGCATCGAAGTGAGATATTGGACCAATCCTTCAAACATATCATCTTGAAACATTTCTGAGTCGTTATCGCTAACAAACTCATTGAGTGACGTAAAGCTTTCTATTTCTCTCTTAACAACGCAAACAATCCAAAAATCTAATTTTCTTTTGAAGGCAGTTATTTTGTTATAGGCCTGGAACACTGTTGTCTGTTTACCTTGCAATGATAAATTCAATTCGTTTAGTTTTTGAAAGATATCTGCCATAAAAGACAATCGGAACAACCAAGTTTTATCATACAAACGGTCGTTCAAATTAAAAGAAGTATTATCTGAAAGAAAAATTTGTAACTCCGCTCTAAGTTCAAATAGCCTTGTTAAAGTTTTACCCCGAGACAGCCATCGCACTTCTGTATGGAGCAGCAGTGTTTTATGTTTGCTGCCATAATCTTCACACAACAATGAGAACAATCGGGATTGTAGTGGTCGTGATTTGATAAAATTAATTATTTTTACCGCTTCATCCATAACTAATTTTAGATTTGACGGCATTTGCTTCATCGCAAGTGCTTGTCTATGCAGAATACAATGGTTGGAACTACAATTAGGCGCTTTATTTTTTATGCGTGACACTGCTCCTGCTGTTTTACCTGTCATCGCCTTGGCCCCATCTGTACAAATGTCAATGCAATCGTTCCAACTGAGATTATTTTCTTCAAAAAATATGTTTATTTTATTAAAAATTTCTTCCCCGGTAGTGTTTGTGGGCAGCGGTGAACACATAAGCATGTCTTCTTCAAAAGAACTTTCATATGGATATCTCACGATAACCAGCAAGATAGCCAGACCAGCGACATCAGTTGACTCATCTATTTGCAAGGCGAATCGTGTTTTTTGTAGACGTGTAACTAGTTCTTGTTTGACGTAGCTTGCCAGATCATGGATTCGCCGTGAAACAGTATCGTTTGATAGCGGCACAGTAGAAAGATGCTTTGCAGATTTTTCATCGAGCATACATTTTGTTATGTCTAACACACATGGCTTTATTAAATTTTCAGCGATAGTGTGCGCTTCACCTGCTTGTGCAATGCGATAGCTAACTAAATATGATGCCTCCGTGGCCTTTTCATTGATAGTTTGTGTTACATGCATCATATTTTTTTGACTTTCCAATAACTGTTCTTTTCTGCGAACAAAAAATTCTTTATTCTTGTCTTTAGACTCGGGGTGTACAGTTTCTAAATGTCGGCGCAATTTGGCAGGTGCCATGGAACTATTAGGAAGCAGTTTACTACATAGTATGCAGAGAGGTGAGCCGTTGGAATCAACAAATCCGAAACTGATATATGATTCATCATACTTCCTTTTTTTCGTCTTTGAAACCGTGGAGCTTGACGTCGTTGCATCATCGTCTGGATCGGTAATTGCTGCATTCTCCGCGTGTACTGCTTTTGAACATTCAGCGTCATTAGAAGATGTTGCAACACGTTTAACACCTTTAAGCCAACGTTCCATTGAGTCCACACCTGTAACACTCGATTCGTTGAAAAAAACTGTATCCAATCATGTTTACACTGATTTTTTTTTTTTTTTTTTTATTTGTTTAATGTGGCTATTGTGTCACTGCGGCCTGAAAGGCCTATTGTGATCGCCACTTGTCATAGGTTCTCCTCAAAGTCGTAGCGTTACAGTTCGCCACTTATCCTTGCGGCTGTTAGGAACCGAAGGATTTTCTTTGGGGGGAGGTTTTGTAGTTCATCTGGACATAGCAGATGCTTGCCCAGGTGTGTGCTACGTTTCTGCATCAGCGCTCCACATTCTCCTAGCAGATGGAGTGGCGTTTCATCTGCCTCCTCGCAGAATCTGCAGGTTTCTGTTTCGCATAGTCCTAACCTGTACATGTGCTTGTTAAGGCGGCAGTGTCCGGTTAGGACTCTTGTTAAGATGCGCAGGTTGTTTTTGCTTAGCACTATGACTTGGTTTGTGGACCGTTTGTCAAAGGCTTTCATAGTTGATTTTGAGTGGCCCATGCCAGGAGATTCGCTCCAGATCTTTATGGATTCCTCGTAGCATAAGTCAAGCAGTGTTTTTTGGGCCAGGCTTTTCGGTACGCCGCAGAACGGCTCGGGTCCTAGTTGAAAGCCCATTGAACCCGAACGCGCGAGTTCGTCGGCACATTCGTTGCCAGCTATACCTGCGTGTCCCGGTACCCATCTTAAGATAACCCTGTTGTTTGAGCCTAGGGCGTTCAGACGCTGGAAGCAATCTTCGACTAATCGGGATGTAATTTTCTTTGAATCCAGGGCTAGAAGCGCCGCTTGGCTGTCAGAGTTAATAATTATTGTTTGGTTGGAGTAGCGCTTTTGTAGATTGATATTGGCGCATTCTAGAATGGCGAATACTTCCGCTTGGAATACGGAGGCGAATTTTCCTAGGTGTATGCTGGAGTCATGCCTAGGACGCTCTCCGTAGATTCCGCAGCCTACATCCAGCCCCATCTTGGAACCATCTGTGTACCAGATAAGGTTGCCGACCTTGCAGAGGTCCTGGCAATTCTGCCAGTCCTCTCTGGTAAGCAGTTCCACAGAAAAGTGTTTTTCAAACACGTATTTTGGTAACATGACGTCAGTCGTCATGCTCAGGATTGGGTTTTCCAAAGTAGAGTCTTTGAGTGATCTCAGTTTCTGGGAAAGCCAGTTTGTCTTGCCCAATGAGCCGGCCCTATACATGCTGGACTTTGCCTCTTTTTGAAGAAACAAGTGAAGAGGAGGCAGACCCAGCATTGCGTTTAGCGCCAACCCAGGGCAGGTGGACATTGCTCCCGTTGCCATAAGGCAAGCAGTCCTCTGGAGGCTGTTTAGTTTATTTATTGCGGTTTGCTGGCGGGCTTTGTCATACCATGCCATGGAGGCATATGTGACTATAGGTCTCACAATGGCAGTGTATAGCCACAGGGCAGTCCGGGGGTTTACACCCCAGTTGTTGCCCATTAGTTTCCCGCTAGCACCAAGTGCCATCTTAGCTTCAGGGATTCAGAGACATTCTTAGCTTCTAAGCTAGGGAACTAAAACTACCCGCCAGCAGAGCCCCGCATGCCCACGGGTGGGCTGATTACTGCACCGATTCACCCTTTTTTCGGAGAGCCGCCGTTAGCAACTGATCATCCCATCAGCTACGCATCCATTGGCACGGTACGGATGACACCTTGGATTGGGGTTTAATTTCGGGTTTGCTCCCTCTACGCACAGCAAACACGGCGTAGCGTGCCAGTAAAACTATCCAACATCTGCTTGACGCTCGATGGTGGACCCGCCGGGATCTGGCACCCCTCCACGGCAGTATTCGTCTGGTGTTTTCAGTTACGTCTATTTCATAGGGAACTAGACCAATAACAGGGGACAACCACGAGAAGGATAACACACCAGGCTTGCCTTAGGGATCGACGACTGTTGCGCTACTCTCCCCTAAGACCATTTGCACCTTACAATTCTAAGAAGAGAAAAGTAAGGTAGGACTGTCTCTATCCTATGCAAGCAACTAAAAAGCAAGCAAGCTAGGCAAAGCAACTATTAAAGCATAGAAACAGCCCCCCCCCATGAAACACGGCGAACTTGCGGTGTCGAGGGTCTGGACTCACTTGCATGGCTGCTACAACGCGACAGCAGTGGCGGGCTTTCTCCTCCATCTTCGCAATTTTGCGCTGCAGTCTCAAACGGCGCCAACGTACCACTCTCACCTTCAAACTTGTGGGTGAGCACAAACGTATGGTGTCGAACAATGCCTGAAAGCTCGTCGTTATCCATGTGAAAATCCGCGAAAGAAATGATAGCACACGGGAACGTGTCCTTCGCTGGGCATTTGGACCCGACGTTGTGACAACAAAAATGTTTACACTGATTCTCCATGATCTGTACTAAATTTTCCAAATCACCCTCGTTGTTGGGAACCATGATAACTGTAATGAAAATATAAATATGTTGATGTTGAAGTTGTTGATTGGACTTCTTAGTTCTTCACAAAGTTAATGATCCATGTTAAACCTTTTTGTCCAACATTAATAACTGAGATGTCATTTTGATGCTCATCAAACATATCCTCCGATATATCATCAAACCTAGAAGGTATTGATAAACTATATCCTTCTTTAAACACGCACTGAGATTAATCAAGAAATATTAATAAAACTTTAAACAAAATGAAAACGATTGTTTTTTTAATTATTTGAAACAAAAGAATAATGTCACCACACACATGTGTAATTAAATTAATATAGCTTGTATTTGATTTTTCATGATAAATGGTCTATAAACCATACCGAAAATGCCTTTACTTCAACCCAACTACAGTGTTAAGTCCTAGTTTTATTTCTAAATTCCGTGTGTCTGTAACAATTCATTTCAGTAATTGGATAGTTTTTTAAAATGATTTCTAACTTTGGACATGATAAATTTTCCAAATGATACAATTTCAATAACAACTCCATCAAATATTTTCTTTCAACTGTCGCCCCTTTGTACATCCAAATGTACTCGTTATTAGGGTCGAGGGAACGCATCATTGTTGAAAGATTTTGCATACTTGAATCATTATTTATATTCTCAAACATATTGTTATTTATTATTTTATGAATATTACGTGTACAGAAAATGACGCTTTTATCATTATAATGATTTATGAGAAGCCATTCTGGCAACTTACAATGCAGTAGATGGCATTTATTGGCTTCCGAGAGGAGGAAACCATCAATATCAATGATATATCCAAATTTTTCAACTTAAAATTCCATTAAAAAAAAATAGTTGAATAAAATTGAAATGAAATATAAAAAGTTAAAAAATCGCAATAGGCCAGAAAGTTATAAAATATGATATTTTTTAACAATTAATTAAAGTTTTTAATTTTATGTGATACCTAAACAATGAAATATAAAAAAGTTAACAAGCAATAAATCGCAAAAGGTTAAAAAATTACACCTTCGCTGAGGCAGAGCAAAACCACATTCAGCACTATATTACCTATTGGATCTGTGAACAGACTCGATGCGAAGTAGTGCGCTGGTGTATCATACAGGGGCTCCAACCTGTAATGTTTTGTATTGAAACACTTGTTGATATTTACTTAGGTTTTATTTGTGATGTTTTCTCACAGTACATAATTAATATTATTAATTAACGGAGCAACGGTGTGCTCTCTCCCTGGCTAGTGATCACAAGAGGAGGAGGCCCTTCAACGTCAGCTGTCAACGGGTTGCTCGTTGACAGCTGCGTTCCATTACACATTATGCTACATCTTCCCCTTTTAAACAAAGAATTAGAAAGCTATGTTTATATAAACAAATTAGGATACTTAATTAACTTACTAAGTTTTTATAATTACATTAAATGATCTTAAATTAAAATGCAATGCTTTTAATCGCTTTTCCTTCCCCTTCCAACAGGGAAAAAAATAACTCACAATAGCTATACTTAATTAAGTTAACACTAGCAATCAATATAACAAACAAATCAATTAGAAGCTGTACATTCAACCAGTCAAGGAGCTGCTGGCTGGCCCGGTGAACACCAAGTCATGCTGATCTTATGTGATATGATGTTCTTGTATATCTAACATTGTTCTTATCAACTAAATTATAAGATCTCATTCCATTATCACTTATAATTTTGCCTTGTAACCATACATTCTTATTTACATCTTTTTTGAACCAGATGGGTTGACTGACTACAAAGTGTTTCTTACTTCTAGTTGTCTTATTATAATTTTTTATATTACTATCTCTAATTTTATTTAGTTGTTGTTCCACATGAACATTAAGTTTTGGTTGTAAATATTGTGAAGGAACTAACAATTTAGTCTTCAAATTTCTATTCATCAACAGTTCACTAGGCGTTAAATTAGTACCAGCTATGGGTGCTGCCCTATAATTTAACAAAGCTAATCTATAGTCAGTTTTATCTTCAGAGCATTTATAAAGCATTCGTTTTGCAATCTGAACACCTCTTTCAGCCATACCATTGGATTGTGGATACCTAGGGCTTGTGTATGTGAATTTAAATCCCCAATCATAAGCAAAATCTTTACATTCTTTTGAATCAAAAGGAACATGATCAGACACTATTTCTGCTGGTATGCCAAAGTATGAAAAAATACTAATTAACACATCAATTATGGATTTAGAGCTTTTACTAGTTATCAGTTTAATATCTAGCCATTTAGAATAATAATCATACACTACCAGGTAATTCTTTGCTTTAAAATCCATAATGTCAATAGCTAATTTACAAAAGGGTAAGCGAGGTATGTTGTGGGGCATTAATGGCTCTTTATTATTATTATTATGATGTGTTTGACATGGATAACATCGCTTAACATATTCTTCTATATGTGAGTCTATATGCGGCCAATAATATAAATTTCTTGCCAACTGTTTCATTTTTGCCATGCCAATGTGACCTTCATGCAAGGTCTTAATAAATGATTGTCTCAACTTTTTAGGAACAATTAATCTATTATTAAAAAATACCAATTTTTCATCAACATTCAATTCATTTCTTAATTTGTGATAACTGTGTAAACCATCAGGAATATTTTTATTATTATTAGGCCAACCATCTTTAATGAAATTTCTTAATATTTCTAATTCCTGATCATTGGAACTTTCATCTGTTAATTTTATTTTCTGTTCTTCCGTGCATTCAAAATGTTGTCTTTAGACTCGGGGTGTACAGTTTCTAAATGTCGGCGCAATTTGGCAGGTGCCATGGAACTATTAGGAAGCAGTTTACTACATAGTATGCAGAGAGGTGAGCCGTTGGAATCAACAAATCCGAAACTGATATATGATTCATCATACTTCCTTTTTTTCGTCTTTGAAACCGTGGAGCTTGACGTCGTTGCATCATCGTCTGGATCGGTAATTGCTGCATTCTCCGCGTGTACTGCTTTTGAACATTCAGCGTCATTAGAAGATGTTGCAACACGTTTAACACCTTTAAGCCAACGTTCCATTGAGTCCACACCTGTAACACTCGATTCGTTGAAAAAAACTGTATCCAATCATGTTTACACTGATTTTTTTTTTTTTTTTTTTATTTGTTTAATGTGGCTATTGTGTCACTGCGGCCTGAAAGGCCTATTGTGATCGCCACTTGTCATAGGTTCTCCTCAAAGTCGTAGCGTTACAGTTCGCCACTTATCCTTGCGGCTGTTAGGAACCGAAGGATTTTCTTTGGGGGGAGGTTTTGTAGTTCATCTGGACATAGCAGATGCTTGCCCAGGTGTGTGCTACGTTTCTGCATCAGCGCTCCACATTCTCCTAGCAGATGGAGTGGCGTTTCATCTGCCTCCTCGCAGAATCTGCAGGTTTCTGTTTCGCATAGTCCTAACCTGTACATGTGCTTGTTAAGGCGGCAGTGTCCGGTTAGGACTCTTGTTAAGATGCGCAGGTTGTTTTTGCTTAGCACTATGACTTGGTTTGTGGACCGTTTGTCAAAGGCTTTCATAGTTGATTTTGAGTGGCCCATGCCAGGAGATTCGCTCCAGATCTTTATGGATTCCTCGTAGCATAAGTCAAGCAGTGTTTTTTGGGCCAGGCTTTTCGGTACGCCGCAGAACGGCTCGGGTCCTAGTTGAAAGCCCATTGAACCCGAACGCGCGAGTTCGTCGGCACATTCGTTGCCAGCTATACCTGCGTGTCCCGGTACCCATCTTAAGATAACCCTGTTGTTTGAGCCTAGGGCGTTCAGACGCTGGAAGCAATCTTCGACTAATCGGGATGTAATTTTCTTTGAATCCAGGGCTAGAAGCGCCGCTTGGCTGTCAGAGTTAATAATTATTGTTTGGTTGGAGTAGCGCTTTTGTAGATTGATATTGGCGCATTCTAGAATGGCGAATACTTCCGCTTGGAATACGGAGGCGAATTTTCCTAGGTGTATGCTGGAGTCATGCCTAGGACGCTCTCCGTAGATTCCGCAGCCTACATCCAGCCCCATCTTGGAACCATCTGTGTACCAGATAAGGTTGCCGACCTTGCAGAGGTCCTGGCAATTCTGCCAGTCCTCTCTGGTAAGCAGTTCCACAGAAAAGTGTTTTTCAAACACGTATTTTGGTAACATGACGTCAGTCGTCATGCTCAGGATTGGGTTTTCCAAAGTAGAGTCTTTGAGTGATCTCAGTTTCTGGGAAAGCCAGTTTGTCTTGCCCAATGAGCCGGCCCTATACATGCTGGATTTTGCCTCTTTTTGAAGAAACAAGTGAAGAGGAGGCAGACCCAGCATTGCGTTTAGCGCCAACCCAGGGCAGGTGGACATTGCTCCCGTTGCCATAAGGCAAGCAGTCCTCTGGAGGCTGTTTAGTTTATTTATTGCGGTTTGCTGGCGGGCTTTGTCATACCATGCCATGGAGGCATATGTGACTATAGGTCTCACAATGGCAGTGTATAGCCACAGGGCAGTCCGGGGGTTTACACCCCAGTTGTTGCCCATTAGTTTCCCGCTAGCACCAAGTGCCATCTTAGCTTCAGGGATTCAGAGACATTCTTAGCTTCTAAGCTAGGGAACTAAAACTACCCGCCAGCAGAGCCCCGCATGCCCACGGGTGGGCTGATTACTGCACCGATTCACCCTTTTTTCGGAGAGCCGCCGTTAGCAACTGATCATCCCATCAGCTACGCATCCATTGGCACGGTACGGATGACACCTTGGATTGGGGTTTAATTTCGGGTTTGCTCCCTCTACGCACAGCAAACACGGCGTAGCGTGCCAGTAAAACTATCCAACATCTGCTTGACGCTCGATGGTGGACCCGCCGGGATCTGGCACCCCTCCACGGCAGTATTCGTCTGGTGTTTTCAGTTACGTCTATTTCATAGGGAACTAGACCAATAACAGGGGACAACCACGAGAAGGATAACACACCAGGCTTGCCTTAGGGATCGACGACTGTTGCGCTACTCTCCCCTAAGACCATTTGCACCTTACAATTCTAAGAAGAGAAAAGTAAGGTAGGACTGTCTCTATCCTATGCAAGCAACTAAAAAGCAAGCAAGCTAGGCAAAGCAACTATTAAAGCATAGAAACAGCCCCCCCCCATGAAACACGGCGAACTTGCGGTGTCGAGGGTCTGGACTCACTTGCATGGCTGCTACAACGCGACAGCAGTGGCGGGCTTTCTCCTCCATCTTCGCAATTTTGCGCTGCAGTCTCAAACGGCGCCAACGTACCACTCTCACCTTCAAACTTGTGGGTGAGCACAAACGTATGGTGTCGAACAATGCCTGAAAGCTCGTCGTTATCCATGTGAAAATCCGCGAAAGAAATGATAGCACACGGGAACGTGTCCTTCGCTGGGCATTTGGACCCGACGTTGTGACAACAAAAATGTTTACACTGATTCTCCATGATCTGTACTAAATTTTCCAAATCACCCTCGTTGTTGGGAACCATGATAACTGTAATGAAAATATAAATATGTTGATGTTGAAGTTGTTGATTGGACTTCTTAGTTCTTCACAAAGTTAATGATCCATGTTAAACCTTTTTGTCCAACATTAATAACTGAGATGTCATTTTGATGCTCATCAAACATATCCTCCGATATATCATCAAACCTAGAAGGTATTGATAATACTGGTGGGTCGTTGACTATTTTTGCGTAAACGAAACGAAACCGTTTTTTATAATCGGTCAACCGGTTGAAAAAACGGTCGACGTTTAACTGGTTCGTTCGTAGTTCAACGAATGAACCGGTTGAATGTCGCGACAGTTTTTTCAACTGGTTCAACCAGTTGAAAAAAACGAAACGAAAATCAGTCGACGGACAACCAGTCTGGTTGTCCGTCGACTGATTTTCGTTCACTGTCTTAAGGAACTATGCGTTAAATTAAGTTCGTAGTTACATTGAAAAGATAACTGAACGTAAGTAATTCATCTATCGTTGTTTTTAATCATCGTGGTTTATTTAATTTAGTATGTTTGAGTGAGCAGTTGAATAGAATTAAGAATCTAGACAACAAAAAGAACTTTCACTATAACAGAAGTAATACTTTCGTGCCAAACAAAAAGGCGTTGACCTCACGTGTCACGTCAATTAGACAAACTAATTATTTGACACGAAAACTAACAAACCTGTGCCCAATTAACCTGTTTTTTCGGTCAGTTTGGCTCAAGCGCTAAGCTTAGACCCGGAATGAACAAACATACATACATCTCTTACGCTCTCAAACAACTGAGCGACGGACATCTCACTCGCTCGCATACCGCGTTTTACCTCGCGCTTCGCTCGCGGCTTGTTCGTTAATTTTCGGGTGGTCTTCGTGTCGTTGTCGGTCGTGTATGTAGTTGAATCTGTCTTTGTGTTTCGTTCGTTTGCGTTGCGTTTATCGTCGACGTTGAATGAAAAAACCTGTTCGTAGAAAAAACTACTTTTGCCGTAATAAGAAAACAGTCGACACGTTGTCTGTAGAAAAACAGTTTAAAAAAACGGTTCGTCGATTCAACGCTCACTACTAATTGATAAACTATATCCTTCTTTAAACACGCACTGAGATTAATCAAGAAATATTAATAAAACTTTAAACAAAATGAAAACGATTGTTTTTTTAATTATTTGAAACAAAAGAATAATGTCACCACACACATGTGTAATTAAATTAATATAGCTTGTATTTGATTTTTCATGATAAATGGTCTATAAACCATACCGAAAATGCCTTTACTTCAACCCAACTACAGTGTTAAGTCCTAGTTTTATTTCTAAATTCCGTGTGTCTGTAACAATTCATTTCAGTAATTGGATAGTTTTTTAAAATGATTTCTAACTTTGGACATGATAAATTTTCCAAATGATACAATTTCAATAACAACTCCATCAAATATTTTCTTTCAACTGTCCCCCCTTTGTACATCCAAATGTACTCGTTATTAGGGTCGAGGGAACGCATCATTGTTGAAAGATTTTGCATACTTGAATCATTATTTATATTCTCAAACATATTGTTATTTATTATTTTATGAATATTACGTGTACAGAAAATGACGCTTTTATCATTATAATGATTTATGAGAAGCCATTCTGGCAACTTACAATGCAGTAGATGGCATTTATTGGCTTCCGAGAGGAGGAAACCATCAATATCAATGATATATCCAAATTTTTCAACTTAAAATTCCATTAAAAAAAAAATAGTTGAATAAAATTGAAATGAAATATAAAAAGTTAAAAAATCGCAATAGGCCAGAAAGTTATAAAATATGATATTTTTTAACAATTAATTAAAGTTTTTAATTTTATGTGATACCTAAACAATGAAATATAAAAAAGTTAACAAGCAATAAATCGCAAAAGGTTAAAAAATTACACCTTCGCTGAGGCAGAGCAAAACCACATTCAGCACTATATTACCTATTGGATCTGTGAACAGACTCGATGCGAAGTAGTGCGCTGGTGTATCATACAGGGGCTCCAACCTGTAATGTTTTGTATTGAAACACTTGTTGATATTTACTTAGGTTTTATTTGTGATGTTTTCTCACAGTACATAATTAATATTATTAATTAACGGAGCAACGGTGTGCTCTCTCCCTGGCTAGTGATCACAAGAGGAGGAGGCCCTTCAACGTCAGCTGTCAACGGGTTGCTCGTTGACAGCTGCGTTCCATTACACATTATGCTACATCTTCCCCTTTTAAACAAAGAATTAGAAAGCTATGTTTATATAAACAAATTAGGATACTTAATTAACTTACTAAGTTTTTATAATTACATTAAATGATCTTAAATTAAAATGCAATGCTTTTAATCGCTTTTCCTTCCCCTTCCAACAGGGAAAAAAATAACTCACAATAGCTATACTTAATTAAGTTAACACTAGCAATCAATATAACAAACAAATCAATTAGAAGCTGTACATTCAACCAGTCAAGGAGCTGCTGGCTGGCCCGGTGAACACCAAGTCATGCTGATCTTATGTGATATGATGTTCTTGTATATCTAACATTGTTCTTATCAACTAAATTATAAGATCTCATTCCATTATCACTTATAATTTTGCCTTGTAACCATACATTCTTATTTACATCTTTTTTGAACCAGATGGGTTGACTGACTACAAAGTGTTTCTTACTTCTAGTTGTCTTATTATAATTTTTTATATTACTATCTCTAATTTTATTTAGTTGTTGTTCCACATGAACATTAAGTTTTGGTTGTAAATATTGTGAAGGAACTAACAATTTAGTCTTCAAATTTCTATTCATCAACAGTTCACTAGGCGTTAAATTAGTACCAGCTATGGGTGCTGCCCTATAATTTAACAAAGCTAATCTATAGTCAGTTTTATCTTCAGAGCATTTATAAAGCATTCGTTTTGCAATCTGAACACCTCTTTCAGCCATACCATTGGATTGTGGATACCTAGGGCTTGTGTATGTGAATTTAAATCCCCAATCATAAGCAAAATCTTTACATTCTTTTGAATCAAAAGGAACATGATCAGACACTATTTCTGCTGGTATGCCAAAGTATGAAAAAATACTAATTAACACATCAATTATGGATTTAGAGCTTTTACTAGTTATCAGTTTAATATCTAGCCATTTAGAATAATAATCATACACTACCAGGTAATTCTTTGCTTTAAAATCCATAATGTCAATAGCTAATTTACAAAAGGGTAAGCGAGGTATGTTGTGGGGCATTAATGGCTCTTTATTATTATTATTATGATGTGTTTGACATGGATAACATCGCTTAACATATTCTTCTATATGTGAGTCTATATGCGGCCAATAATATAAATTTCTTGCCAACTGTTTCATTTTTGCCATGCCAATGTGACCTTCATGCAAGGTCTTAATAAATGATTGTCTCAACTTTTTAGGAACAATTAATCTATTATTAAAAAATACCAATTTTTCATCAACATTCAATTCATTTCTTAATTTGTGATAACTGTGTAAACCATCAGGAATATTTTTATTATTATTAGGCCAACCATCTTTAATGAAATTTCTTAATATTTCTAATTCCTGATCATTGGAACTTTCATCTGTTAATTTTATTTTCTGTTCTTCCGTGCATTCAAAATGTTGTCTTTAGACTCGGGGTGTACAGTTTCTAAATGTCGGCGCAATTTGGCAGGTGCCATGGAACTATTAGGAAGCAGTTTACTACATAGTATGCAGAGAGGTGAGCCGTTGGAATCAACAAATCCGAAACTGATATATGATTCATCATACTTCCTTTTTTTCGTCTTTGAAACCGTGGAGCTTGACGTCGTTGCATCATCGTCTGGATCGGTAATTGCTGCATTCTCCGCGTGTACTGCTTTTGAACATTCAGCGTCATTAGAAGATGTTGCAACACGTTTAACACCTTTAAGCCAACGTTCCATTGAGTCCACACCTGTAACACTCGATTCGTTGAAAAAAACTGTATCCAATCATGTTTACACTGATTTTTTTTTTTTTTTTTTTATTTGTTTAATGTGGCTATTGTGTCACTGCGGCCTGAAAGGCCTATTGTGATCGCCACTTGTCATAGGTTCTCCTCAAAGTCGTAGCGTTACAGTTCGCCACTTATCCTTGCGGCTGTTAGGAACCGAAGGATTTTCTTTGGGGGGAGGTTTTGTAGTTCATCTGGACATAGCAGATGCTTGCCCAGGTGTGTGCTACGTTTCTGCATCAGCGCTCCACATTCTCCTAGCAGATGGAGTGGCGTTTCATCTGCCTCCTCGCAGAATCTGCAGGTTTCTGTTTCGCATAGTCCTAACCTGTACATGTGCTTGTTAAGGCGGCAGTGTCCGGTTAGGACTCTTGTTAAGATGCGCAGGTTGTTTTTGCTTAGCACTATGACTTGGTTTGTGGACCGTTTGTCAAAGGCTTTCATAGTTGATTTTGAGTGGCCCATGCCAGGAGATTCGCTCCAGATCTTTATGGATTCCTCGTAGCATAAGTCAAGCAGTGTTTTTTGGGCCAGGCTTTTCGGTACGCCGCAGAACGGCTCGGGTCCTAGTTGAAAGCCCATTGAACCCGAACGCGCGAGTTCGTCGGCACATTCGTTGCCAGCTATACCTGCGTGTCCCGGTACCCATCTTAAGATAACCCTGTTGTTTGAGCCTAGGGCGTTCAGACGCTGGAAGCAATCTTCGACTAATCGGGATGTAATTTTCTTTGAATCCAGGGCTAGAAGCGCCGCTTGGCTGTCAGAGTTAATAATTATTGTTTGGTTGGAGTAGCGCTTTTGTAGATTGATATTGGCGCATTCTAGAATGGCGAATACTTCCGCTTGGAATACGGAGGCGAATTTTCCTAGGTGTATGCTGGAGTCATGCCTAGGACGCTCTCCGTAGATTCCGCAGCCTACATCCAGCCCCATCTTGGAACCATCTGTGTACCAGATAAGGTTGCCGACCTTGCAGAGGTCCTGGCAATTCTGCCAGTCCTCTCTGGTAAGCAGTTCCACAGAAAAGTGTTTTTCAAACACGTATTTTGGTAACATGACGTCAGTCGTCATGCTCAGGATTGGGTTTTCCAAAGTAGAGTCTTTGAGTGATCTCAGTTTCTGGGAAAGCCAGTTTGTCTTGCCCAATGAGCCGGCCCTATACATGCTGGATTTTGCCTCTTTTTGAAGAAACAAGTGAAGAGGAGGCAGACCCAGCATTGCGTTTAGCGCCAACCCAGGGCAGGTGGACATTGCTCCCGTTGCCATAAGGCAAGCAGTCCTCTGGAGGCTGTTTAGTTTATTTATTGCGGTTTGCTGGCGGGCTTTGTCATACCATGCCATGGAGGCATATGTGACTATAGGTCTCACAATGGCAGTGTATAGCCACAGGGCAGTCCGGGGGTTTACACCCCAGTTGTTGCCCATTAGTTTCCCGCTAGCACCAAGTGCCATCTTAGCTTCAGGGATTCAGAGACATTCTTAGCTTCTAAGCTAGGGAACTAAAACTACCCGCCAGCAGAGCCCCGCATGCCCACGGGTGGGCTGATTACTGCACCGATTCACCCTTTTTTCGGAGAGCCGCCGTTAGCAACTGATCATCCCATCAGCTACGCATCCATTGGCACGGTACGGATGACACCTTGGATTGGGGTTTAATTTCGGGTTTGCTCCCTCTACGCACAGCAAACACGGCGTAGCGTGCCAGTAAAACTATCCAACATCTGCTTGACGCTCGATGGTGGACCCGCCGGGATCTGGCACCCCTCCACGGCAGTATTCGTCTGGTGTTTTCAGTTACGTCTATTTCATAGGGAACTAGACCAATAACAGGGGACAACCACGAGAAGGATAACACACCAGGCTTGCCTTAGGGATCGACGACTGTTGCGCTACTCTCCCCTAAGACCATTTGCACCTTACAATTCTAAGAAGAGAAAAGTAAGGTAGGACTGTCTCTATCCTATGCAAGCAACTAAAAAGCAAGCAAGCTAGGCAAAGCAACTATTAAAGCATAGAAACAGCCCCCCCCCATGAAACACGGCGAACTTGCGGTGTCGAGGGTCTGGACTCACTTGCATGGCTGCTACAACGCGACAGCAGTGGCGGGCTTTCTCCTCCATCTTCGCAATTTTGCGCTGCAGTCTCAAACGGCGCCAACGTACCACTCTCACCTTCAAACTTGTGGGTGAGCACAAACGTATGGTGTCGAACAATGCCTGAAAGCTCGTCGTTATCCATGTGAAAATCCGCGAAAGAAATGATAGCACACGGGAACGTGTCCTTCGCTGGGCATTTGGACCCGACGTTGTGACAACAAAAATGTTTACACTGATTCTCCATGATCTGTACTAAATTTTCCAAATCACCCTCGTTGTTGGGAACCATGATAACTGTAATGAAAATATAAATATGTTGATGTTGAAGTTGTTGATTGGACTTCTTAGTTCTTCACAAAGTTAATGATCCATGTTAAACCTTTTTGTCCAACATTAATAACTGAGATGTCATTTTGATGCTCATCAAACATATCCTCCGATATATCATCAAACCTAGAAGGTATTGATAATACTGGTGGGTCGTTGACTATTTTTGCGTAAACGAAACGAAACCGTTTTTTATAATCGGTCAACCGGTTGAAAAAACGGTCGACGTTTAACTGGTTCGTTCGTAGTTCAACGAATGAACCGGTTGAATGTCGCGACAGTTTTTTCAACTGGTTCAACCAGTTGAAAAAAACGAAACGAAAATCAGTCGACGGACAACCAGTCTGGTTGTCCGTCGACTGATTTTCGTTCACTGTCTTAAGGAACTATGCGTTAAATTAAGTTCGTAGTTACATTGAAAAGATAACTGAACGTAAGTAATTCATCTATCGTTGTTTTTAATCATCGTGGTTTATTTAATTTAGTATGTTTGAGTGAGCAGTTGAATAGAATTAAGAATCTAGACAACAAAAAGAACTTTCACTATAACAGAAGTAATACTTTCGTGCCAAACAAAAAGGCGTTGACCTCACGTGTCACGTCAATTAGACAAACTAATTATTTGACACGAAAACTAACAAACCTGTGCCCAATTAACCTGTTTTTTCGGTCAGTTTGGCTCAAGCGCTAAGCTTAGACCCGGAATGAACAAACATACATACATCTCTTACGCTCTCAAACAACTGAGCGACGGACATCTCACTCGCTCGCATACCGCGTTTTACCTCGCGCTTCGCTCGCGGCTTGTTCGTTAATTTTCGGGTGGTCTTCGTGTCGTTGTCGGTCGTGTATGTAGTTGAATCTGTCTTTGTGTTTCGTTCGTTTGCGTTGCGTTTATCGTCGACGTTGAATGAAAAAACCTGTTCGTAGAAAAAACTACTTTTGCCGTAATAAGAAAACAGTCGACACGTTGTCTGTAGAAAAACAGTTTAAAAAAACGGTTCGTCGATTCAACGCTCACTACTAATTGATAAACTATATCCTTCTTTAAACACGCACTGAGATTAATCAAGAAATATTAATAAAACTTTAAACAAAATGAAAACGATTGTTTTTTTAATTATTTGAAACAAAAGAATAATGTCACCACACACATGTGTAATTAAATTAATATAGCTTGTATTTGATTTTTCATGATAAATGGTCTATAAACCATACCGAAAATGCCTTTACTTCAACCCAACTACAGTGTTAAGTCCTAGTTTTATTTCTAAATTCCGTGTGTCTGTAACAATTCATTTCAGTAATTGGATAGTTTTTTAAAATGATTTCTAACTTTGGACATGATAAATTTTCCAAATGATACAATTTCAATAACAACTCCATCAAATATTTTCTTTCAACTGTCCCCCCTTTGTACATCCAAATGTACTCGTTATTAGGGTCGAGGGAACGCATCATTGTTGAAAGATTTTGCATACTTGAATCATTATTTATATTCTCAAACATATTGTTATTTATTATTTTATGAATATTACGTGTACAGAAAATGACGCTTTTATCATTATAATGATTTATGAGAAGCCATTCTGGCAACTTACAATGCAGTAGATGGCATTTATTGGCTTCCGAGAGGAGGAAACCATCAATATCAATGATATATCCAAATTTTTCAACTTAAAATTCCATTAAAAAAAAAATAGTTGAATAAAATTGAAATGAAATATAAAAAGTTAAAAAATCGCAATAGGCCAGAAAGTTATAAAATATGATATTTTTTAACAATTAATTAAAGTTTTTAATTTTATGTGATACCTAAACAATGAAATATAAAAAAGTTAACAAGCAATAAATCGCAAAAGGTTAAAAAATTACACCTTCGCTGAGGCAGAGCAAAACCACATTCAGCACTATATTACCTATTGGATCTGTGAACAGACTCGATGCGAAGTAGTGCGCTGGTGTATCATACAGGGGCTCCAACCTGTAATGTTTTGTATTGAAACACTTGTTGATATTTACTTAGGTTTTATTTGTGATGTTTTCTCACAGTACATAATTAATATTATTAATTAACGGAGCAACGGTGTGCTCTCTCCCTGGCTAGTGATCACAAGAGGAGGAGGCCCTTCAACGTCAGCTGTCAACGGGTTGCTCGTTGACAGCTGCGTTCCATTACACATTATGCTACATCTTCCCCTTTTAAACAAAGAATTAGAAAGCTATGTTTATATAAACAAATTAGGATACTTAATTAACTTACTAAGTTTTTATAATTACATTAAATGATCTTAAATTAAAATGCAATGCTTTTAATCGCTTTTCCTTCCCCTTCCAACAGGGAAAAAAATAACTCACAATAGCTATACTTAATTAAGTTAACACTAGCAATCAATATAACAAACAAATCAATTAGAAGCTGTACATTCAACCAGTCAAGGAGCTGCTGGCTGGCCCGGTGAACACCAAGTCATGCTGATCTTATGTGATATGATGTTCTTGTATATCTAACATTGTTCTTATCAACTAAATTATAAGATCTCATTCCATTATCACTTATAATTTTGCCTTGTAACCATACATTCTTATTTACATCTTTTTTGAACCAGATGGGTTGACTGACTACAAAGTGTTTCTTACTTCTAGTTGTCTTATTATAATTTTTTATATTACTATCTCTAATTTTATTTAGTTGTTGTTCCACATGAACATTAAGTTTTGGTTGTAAATATTGTGAAGGAACTAACAATTTAGTCTTCAAATTTCTATTCATCAACAGTTCACTAGGCGTTAAATTAGTACCAGCTATGGGTGCTGCCCTATAATTTAACAAAGCTAATCTATAGTCAGTTTTATCTTCAGAGCATTTATAAAGCATTCGTTTTGCAATCTGAACACCTCTTTCAGCCATACCATTGGATTGTGGATACCTAGGGCTTGTGTATGTGAATTTAAATCCCCAATCATAAGCAAAATCTTTACATTCTTTTGAATCAAAAGGAACATGATCAGACACTATTTCTGCTGGTATGCCAAAGTATGAAAAAATACTAATTAACACATCAATTATGGATTTAGAGCTTTTACTAGTTATCAGTTTAATATCTAGCCATTTAGAATAATAATCATACACTACCAGGTAATTCTTTGCTTTAAAATCCATAATGTCAATAGCTAATTTACAAAAGGGTAAGCGAGGTATGTTGTGGGGCATTAATGGCTCTTTATTATTATTATTATGATGTGTTTGACATGGATAACATCGCTTAACATATTCTTCTATATGTGAGTCTATATGCGGCCAATAATATAAATTTCTTGCCAACTGTTTCATTTTTGCCATGCCAATGTGACCTTCATGCAAGGTCTTAATAAATGATTGTCTCAACTTTTTAGGAACAATTAATCTATTATTAAAAAATACCAATTTTTCATCAACATTCAATTCATTTCTTAATTTGTGATAACTGTGTAAACCATCAGGAATATTTTTATTATTATTAGGCCAACCATCTTTAATGAAATTTCTTAATATTTCTAATTCCTGATCATTGGAACTTTCATCTGTTAATTTTATTTTCTGTTCTTCCGTGCATTCAAAATGTTTAGAAATACCTATACAATGTATGACCTCGTACATGTAGGACTCATCAGTATCCTGGCAGTCTTGGTAAGAGCGTGACAGAAGGTCTGCAATATACATGAATTTTCCTTGCAAGTATTTAAATTCAATATCATACCTTAACAATTTAAGTTTTAATCTTTGTAACCTGGGTGATGGAACTTCATGAAGGTGCTTTTTTAAGAGACTTTCCAACGGTTTGTGATCATTTAATACTGTTACTTTACGACCATATATATAATAGTGGAATTTACGTGTTGACCAAATGACACTTAATAATTCTTTTTCAATTTGTGAAAAATTACGCTCCGCTGATGTTAAACTACGAGATGCAAAACAGACCGGCTTCCCATTCTGAAGAAGACAACAGCCCAGCCCGTCTTTAGAAGCATCACACTGGATGGTTATGGGCAGTTTTTCATCAAAATTTTGTAATATGGGAGCTTGACTTATTTTAATTTTAATATTAGTATACACCTTTTCATGAACTTCCGTCCAGATCCAATCTACATTTTTCTTTAGTAACAACTGTAGGGGTGATGCAATATTAGCTAAATGTGGTATAAATTTCCTTAAATAATTGACCATACCTAGAAAAATTTGAAGTTCTTTCTTATTATTAGGACTTTTCATATTAATAATAGCACTAACTCTGTCTGGATCTATTTGCATACCGTTTTCTGAGAAAATATGACCAAAATACTTTACTTGTTTTAATTTATATTGGAATTTATTTTTGTTGAAGCGAACATTATGCTCTTTAGCTCTATTAAATACTTTTTCTAATATTGCATCATGGTCCTGTTCAGTTTCTCCACATATTAATAAATCGTCACAGTAGACAATGACACCGGGAATGTCCCCGAAAGCCCTCTCACTGTATTTCTGAAAGATTTCCGGTGCCACTGAGATCCCAAATGGGAGCCTTAAAAATTTATGGCAGCCAAACGGGCTATTAAATGTGCACAAATTACTAGATTTTTCATCAAGCTTAATATTATAAAATCCATCTGACAAATCCAATACAGAAAAATACTTTCGGTTACTTATTCTAGGCAAAATCTCATCTAAAGTTGGGATTAGATGATGTTCTCTAATTAATACCTGATTGAGATCCTTTGGGTCCAGACAGATTCTTAAGGAACCGTCTTTCTTTTCAATTATTACAAGATTACTGACAAAACTATCAGGGTGCTCTACCTTAGCAATGACTTTATGTCGCACCAGAGCCGCCAGCTTGTCCGCCAGGCGCGTCTTGAGCGCGTTCGGCACCCGCCTCGGTGGTCTAACCACAGGCTCCACTCCTGGTCGAATGCGCAGCTTCAGCGGAGTTTTAAACTCGCCTACACCCTGAAACAGTTCATTGTTTTTATTAATTAAACAGTCTTTACTGTCCAATAAGGATGAATTAGTAATTAATATATCTTTAGTATTAGTATTATTACTTATCAAAACATTCTTTGTTGTTTCTTTACTATTAGCATTTACATTATCAGTTTTAATAGTATTAATATTAGAGTTCTTTAATAAATTTAATTGAATTAATGAGGACAGCCCTAAAATTGGCTTGACCTTTTCTCTCACAATTATGAACTCTATTTTAAAACTTTTAACATTTTTAATATTGGGAAAAATATTTAGTGATACTTTTCCTAAAGGAAGTAATTTCCCACCTCCGAAGACTTCAATTAATGTTTTTGTCTCAGAAATTTTAATATTATTATCATCATTGACAATTTTGTTAAGATCGCTTAAGCTGATCACATTAATTTGAGCCCCTGTGTCACATTTGAAATGTACTTTTTTGTTTTCCACTCTAAGGGACTCTGTCCACTCATTGTTACCTAGATTGATTGAGTAAACTAGTCATAACTCATGAACATTATTATCACTATTAACACTGTCATTATTATTAATATTATCCACCCTTTTCTTATTAAAAGTGCAACCTACACTATAGTGATTCAATCTCTTACAATTAGAACATGTTTTGCCATATGCGGGACACTGCCTTGGCCCATGCTCGGAGTTACATTTTTTACAATGGTAAAATGATCTGTTAAAATACTTATTCGACTTTGCTGAACTGCGGGCTCTATTTTGATTATTCATAGTATTAAAATACTTAGCTTTATTATTAGTGGTATGGTGCTGTTGTACATTTCTCGCCTGCACTGCATGCACCTCCGGGGAACCGCTGAGGGTCTTCATAAATCCTTTGGACAGCTCAGCCGCCCTGCAGATCTCGATGGTCTTGTCCAATGAGAGATCTTTAACTTCCAGCAACTTTTGCTGTATTCGCTGTTCCCGAACCCCCATTATAATTTTGTCCCGCAGCATCCTGTCCTTGAAATCACCAAAGTTGCAGTTTTCTGCCAATCTTCTTATTGAAGAGTAAAAATAATCAAAGGTTTCCCCTTCTTCTTGATGTCTTTGGTTAAATTTGAAGGTGTTGATTACTTCGTTTTGCTTCGGCATGAAGTAATTATCAAAAATAATTATTATGTCTTCCAATTTTTCTTTTTCTTCCGTCTTGAGGACATTATAATAGAGCTCCTCAGCTTGCTCTCCAATGCAATTTATTAAAATTGCCGCTTTTCTTCCTTCTGCCAATCTTTCCAAGCCCGCCGCCATTATATAGGTGCGAAATGACCGCTTGAATCTCTGCCATTGCTGCCAGCAGTTCTCCAGATCTTCTAAATTCAGTGCTTGAGGCCTTCTGTATTCAACGGCCGTCATTTTATCACACAGTTCCTCTTTGTTCATATTTAATATTAGTATTTATTTGTAATATGTAGTTCTTCGACCATGTGCCTTATTTCACTTGAGGTTACCTTGTGTGATCCGACTTAATCTTGGAAACTTCGGTTCTTTTTCGGCTGCGCCATGTAATGTTTTGTATTGAAACACTTGTTGATATTTACTTAGGTTTTATTTGTGATGTTTTCTCACAGTACATAATTAATATTATTAATTAACGGAGCAACGGTGTGCTCTCTCCCTGGCTAGTGATCACAAGAGGAGGAGGCCCTTCAACGTCAGCTGTCAACGGGTTGCTCGTTGACAGCTGCGTTCCATTACACATTATGCTACACAACCACTCACCAAAATTAATATATATATCTCCGTAGGTGTCTGAATGATAATTGGATATAGAGTCCCAGACTTCGAGCGCTGTGTAAATTTCTGTGTCGTGGAAACCAGTGTCACCATAAATTTTCGCAAGCATCCAATGTACTTCACCAATTAGTCGAGTTGATGAAATTGATTGAGTCCACACCTGTAACACTCGATTCGTTGAAAAAAACTGTATCCAATCATGTTTACACTGATTCTCCATGATCTGTACTAAATTTTCCAAATCACCCTCGTTGTTGGGAACCATGATAACTGTAATGAAAATATAAATATGTTGATGTTGAAGTTGTTGATTGGACTTCTTAGTTCTTCACAAAGTTAATGATCCATGTTAAAGGTGTCTGCCCACTATCCCGTAGCATACCATGAGCGTGCTAGGAACGTTTCCGGCACGGAAAGCAGTCCTATACGCTCTATTTTGCCCACTGAAGCGGGCCGACAGCGTTCTGAACCCGTTTTGAACCCGTTTACAACCCGTATGTAATCTGTATGATGCCCGTATGTAACACGGCAGGAATCCTTTCAATACGCTCGTAAAGCATCGGTTCATTCTCGTACAAATATCAGTGTTGCGTAGACGCGTGTGGTGAAATATTGAAATAGTTATGGCTATAAGGAAACTAACGATTGAACAACTAGCAATGATTGCTATCATTTTGGATGAAGAGGAAGAGGAATGCCCAAAAAACACTCGACGCTACTGGATTCACGATTCTATAAAAAGACGCAAAACGGAAGGAGAATATTGGACACTATTCAGGCACTTAGTTAATGACGAAGAAAAGTTTTTTCAGTACTTCCGAATGAGTACATTCCAATTTAACGATTTGCTGAAAAAAATTTAAAATGACATTGTTAAACAAAACACAAACTTTAGAGAATGCCTGCTACCTAAAGAAAAACTTGCTGTGTGTTTACGGTAAGTAAAAAACAATTTGTTTATTATTAATATTTAATCAACTTTTGATCTAGTATTCATGGTAAAGCTTTATGCTTGATTATTATTATGCCACTCGTTAGTGTTCCAAAGCTCAGGAGACGGAGGCATAGGTGTAGCACTCGCTTGTACACTCGAAGAAGTCGACGCTGGAGATGAAGCATAGGCATACTGTGGTGTAGCTGTAGCAAAGTTAGGTGGTGCGAGCTGTTGTAACTCCATTTCGGAAACTAAACTGAATATTTTGTTTTTTGCGATGGCTTGTAAGTAAGGAGAAAACTTCTTTACTGTATCTGATATATGCAAAAAAAATCGGTCTAATTCATCATCTTGTCGTGGAGATTTATTTTGCGCTTCTAACAATTTCGACATCAATACAGCGGATGCTGTTTGTGGTGGTTGAATTTTACCTCTCTTTATTGTCTTGGCCTTTTTTGCTTGACTGAGTAGTGGTTGTGAGGATTTGTTGCTGGCAGTATTGTCATCTTCGTTCTGAATTTCGGTGGCTGTAATATTTTCTGTAGCAGGAACATCAACAGTATTATCGATCTCATTGTTGAAGTGATGGTTCTGAATTTCAGTGCCTGTATCGCTATTCGGCTGTGACTCTTCATCGTCACTTGCCAGCTCAACGGATTCTAAAGATTTTCTCTCGACAAAGAACGAAGCAACAAAAGCCATTTCATCTTCATACTTCCATTTTTTAATGTTTTTTGCTGCTTGTCCACTTTTGCCTTTTTTCTTATTTAATGCTCGTCTGTATGCATCCCTTAGCCCTTGCCATCTTTGTTTGCAAGCTGCAGCTGTAAATAATAATTACACAATTAATATTGATATTTTGTTTGCAGGTACTTAGCAACAGGCGATTCATTTACAACCATTGCTTTTAGTTATCGTTTGGGAATCAGTACTGTGAGACGTGCTGTGCTAGAAGTTTGTGATGCTGTAATAAAAAATGTACTGCGAGAAAGTATGCCGACGCCTGGAATCGAACAATGGGAAAAAAATATAGAAGAATTTTGGAATAAATGGAATTTTCCTAATTGTGTAGCTGCTATAGATGGAAAGCATGTTATTATTTTAGCACCACCAAACAGTGGTTCTTTGTATTTTAATTATAAAAAAACATTTTCTATTGTACTTATGGCTTTAGTTGACGCTAATTATAACTTCATAGCTGTTAACGTTGGAGCTTTCGGTAAAGACAGTGATGGGGGTATTTTGTCAAAATCAAAAATGGGCAGAGCTATATTCGAAAATAAATTTAATATCCCCAGTAATAGATGTTTGCCGGGGACTAATGTCAGTGCACCGTGTGTAATATTAGGAGATGAAGCTTTCCCCTTAAAAAACAATCTTCTAAGACCTTATCCCTCACAACAGTCCATAAACGATAGCAAGAAACGCCATTTTAATTATCGCCTTTGCCGTGCACGTCGTGTTGTAGAAAATGCTTTTGGAATTTTAAGTCAAAAATTTCGTATTTATAATAGACGTATGCATTTAAAACCAGAATATGCCGAAAAAATTGTACTAACTACTTGCATATTGCATAATTTCATAAGACGCGGCGAAACTGTATCGATACACGATGGTGTAGTTGTGTATCCTTTACGGAAACTAATACTCCAGTACAGTTTAACAACCTAAGACACCAAGGAGGTAATGCAGTTTCTACTGCTTTTGAAGTACGCAATAAATTTGCCGATTTTTTCCAAACGACTCAAGGGCAATTAGATTGGATATCTACTTTGTAATTAAATTAATTACCTACTTAAATAAACGATAATTGAATACTTAATAATTGACATACCTGGTTGTTTTAGTTGCTCCGAAATATCCTTCCAAGCCTTTTCTTTTTTTACACTATCCATATACTTCGGATGTTGTAAATTATATATAAACTCATATTTACGTACACATTCTATTAGTTTTTCGTCCTCCATTATTACACATCTATACGCCTTCACGCCTCGCGTTGAACTAATGAACGGACTGGCAACGGAGCAACGCTGCTACAACGCATTTAAAACGGGTTTGTAACGGTCATACTCCCCGCTCAGTCACCGTTTAGCCGCCTGCGCGCAGCGGTCTGGCAACGTCGCATGCCATGCACGTAGCGTATCCGCACCGGCAAAATATTCCCTCCGACAAATAGTTGACGGCCCGTGCATGGTACGCTACGGTGTCGGCCGGTGACGGAACGGTCTAGTGGGCATAGTCTCATACTTCTCAATACAAAGAATAGTTTTTTGTCCGAAACGGTCCTAGTACGGTCATGGTATGCTACGGGATAGTGGGCAGACACCTTAAACCTTTTTGTCCAACATTAATAACTGAGATGTCATTTTGATGCCCATCAAACATATCCTCCGATATATCATCAAACCTAGAAGGTATTGATAAACTATATCCTTCTTTAAACACGCACTGTGATTAATCAAGAAATATTAATAAAACTTTAAACAAAATGAAAACGATTGTTTTTTTAATTATTTGAAACAAAAGAATAATGTCACCACACACATGTGTAATTAAATTAATATAGCTTGTATTTGATTTTTCATGATAAATGGTCTATAAACCATACCTAAAATGCCTTTACTTCAACCCAACTACAGTGTTAGGTCCTAGTTTTATTTCTAAATTCCGTGTGTCTGTAACAATTCATTTCAGTAATTGGATAGTTTTTTAAAATGATTTCTAACTTTGGACATGATAAATTTTCCAAATGATACAATTTCAATAACAACTCCATCAAATATTTTCTTTCAACTGTCCCCCCTTTGTACATCCAAATGTACTCGTTATTAGGGTCGAGAGAACGCATCATTGTTGAAAGATTTTTTATATTTGAATCATTATTTATATTCTCAAACATATTGTTATTTATTATTTTATGAATATTACGTTTACAGAAAAGGACGCTTTTATCATTATAATGATTTATGAGAAGCCATTCTGGCAACTTACAATGCAGTAGATGGCATTTATTAGAATATATGTCGTAAATAGCAACTTCCTTAAAATATATTTGGCTTCCGAGAGGAGGAAACCATCAATATCAATGATATATCCGAATTTTTCAACTTAAAATTACATTAAAAAAAAAAAAAAGTTGAATAAAATTGAAATGAAATATAAAAAGTTAAAAAATCGCAATAGGCCAGAAAGTTATAAAATATGATATTTTTTAACAATTAATTAAAGTTTTTAATTTTATGTGATACCTAAACAATGAAATATAAAAAAGATAACAAGCAATAAATCGCAAAAGGTTAAAAAATTACACCTTCGCTGAGGCAGAGCAAAACCACATTCAGCACTATATTACCTATTGGATCTGTGAACAGACTCGATGCGAAGTAGTGCGCTGGTGTATCATGCAGGGGCTCCAACCACTCACCAAAATTAATATATATATCTCCGTAGGTGTCTGAATGATAATTGGATATAGAGTCCCAGACTTCGAGCGCTGTGTAAATTTCTGTGTCGTGGAAACCAGTGTCACCATAAATTTTCGCAAGCATCCAATGTACTTCACCAATTAGTCGAGTTGATGAAATTGATTGAGTCCACACCTGTAACACTCGATTCGTTGAAAAAAACTGTATCCAATCATGTTTACACTGATTCTCCATGATCTGTACTAAATTTTCCAAATCACCCTCGTTGTTGGGAACCATGATAACTGTAATGAAAATATAAATATGTTGATGTTGAAGTTGTTGATTGGACTTCTTAGTTCTTCACAAAGTTAATGATCCATGTTAAACCTTTTTGTCCAACATTAATAACTGAGATGTCATTTTGATGCTCATCAAACATATCCTCCGATATATCATCAAACTTAGAAGGTATTGATAAACTATATCCTTCTTTAAACACGCTCTGTGATTAATCAAGAAATATTAATAAAACTTTAAACAAAATGAAAACGATTGTTTTTTTAATTATTTGAAACAAAAGAATAATGTCACCACACACATGTGTAATTAAATTAATATAGCTTGTATTTGATTTTTCATGATAAATGGTCTATAAACCATACCGAAAATGCCTTTACTTCAACCCAACTACAGTGTTAGGTCCTAGTTTTATTTCTAAATTCCGTGTGTCTGTAACAATTCATTTCAGTAATTGGATAGTTTTTTAAAATGATTTCTAACTTTGGACATGATCAATTTTCCAAATGATACAATTTCAATAACAACTCCATCAAATATTTTCTTTCAACTGTCCCCCCTTTGTACATCCAAATGTACTCGTTATTAGGGTCGAGGGAACGCATCATTGTTGAAAGATTTTGCATACTTGAATCATTATTTATATTCTCAAACATATTGTTATTTATTATTTTATGAATATTACGTTTACAGAAAATGACGCTTTTATCATTATAATGATTTATGAGAAGCCATTCTGGCAACTTACAATGCAGTAGATGGCATTTATTAGAATATATGTCGTAAATAGCAACTTCCTTAAAATATATTTGGCTTCCGAGAGGAGGAAACCATCAATATCAATGATATATCCGAATTTTTCAACTTAAAATTCCATTAAAAAAAAAAAAAGTTGAATAAAATTGAAATGAAATATAAAAAGTTAAAAAATCGCAATAGGCCAGAAAGTTATAAAATATGATATTTTTTAACAATTAATTAAAGTTTTTAATTTTATGTGATACCTAAACAATGAAATATAAAAAAGATAACAAGCAATAAATCGCAAAAGGTTAAAAAATTACACCTTCGCTGAGGCAGAGCAAAACCACATTCAGCACTATATTACCTATTGGATCTGTGAACAGACTCGATGCGAAGTAGTGCGCTGGTGTATCATGCAGGGGCTCCAACCACTCACCAAAATTAATATATATATCTCCGTAGGTGTCTGAATGATAATTGGATATAGAGTCCCAGACTTCGAGCGCTGTGTAAATTTCTGTGTCGTGGAAACCAGTGTCACCATAAATTTTCGCAAGCATCCAATGTACTTCACCAATTAGTCAATGAAATATGTCAATTAGTAGATGAAATTGATTGAGTCCACACCTTTAACACTCGATTCGTTGAAAAAAACTGTATCCAATCATGTTTACACTGATTCTCCATGATCTGTACTAAATTTTCCAAATCACCCTCGTTGTTGGGAACCATGATAACTGTAATGAAAATATAAATATGTTGATGTTGAAGTTGTTGATTGGACTTCTTAGTTCTTCACAAAGTTAATGATCCATGTTAAACCTTTTTGTCCAACATTAATAACTGAGATGTCATTTTGATGCTCATCAAACATATCCTCCGATATATCATCAAACCTAGAAGGTATTGATAAACTATATCCTTCTTTAAACACACTCTGTGATTAATCAAGAAATATTAATAAAACTTTAAACAAAATGAAAACGATTGTTTTTTTAATTATTTGAAACAAAAGAATAATGTCACCACACACATGTGTAATTAAATTAATATAGCTTGTATTTGATTTTTCATGATAAATGGTCTATAAACCATACCGAAAATGCCTTTACTTCAACCCAACTACAGTGTTAGGTCCTAGTTTCTAAATTCCGTGTGTCTGTAACAATTCATTTCAGTAATTGGATAGTTTTTTAAAATGATTTCTAACTTTGGACATGATCAATTTTCCAAATGATACAATTTCAATAACAACTCCATCAAATATTTTCTTTCAACTGTCCCCCCTTTGTACATCCAAATGTACTCGTTATTAGGGTCGAGGGAACGCATCATTGTTGAAAGATTTTGCATACTTGAATCATTATTTATATTCTCAAACATATTGTTATTTATTATTTTATGAATATTACGTTTACAGAAAATGACGCTTTTATCATTATAATGATTTATGAGAAGCCATTCTGGCAACTTACAATGCAGTAGATGGCATTTATTAGAATATATGTCGTAAATAGCAACTTCCTTAAAATATATTTGGCTTCCGAGAGGAGGAAACCATCAATATCAATGATATATCCGAATTTTTCAACTTAAAATTCCATTAAAAAAAAAAAAAAAGTTGAATAAAATTGAACTGAGATATAAAAAGTTAAAAAATCGCAATAGGCCAGAAAGTTATAAAATATGATATTTTTTAACAATTAATTAAAGTTTTTAATTTTATGTGATACCTAAACAATGAAATATAAAAAAGTTAACAAGCAATAAATCGCAAAAGGTTAAAAAATTACACCTTCGCTGAGGCAGAGCAAAACCACATTCAGCACTATATTACCTATTGGATCTGTGAACAGACTCGATGCGAAGTAGTGCGCTGGTGTATCATGCAGGGGCTCCAACCACTCACCAAAATTAATATATATATCTCCGTAGGTGTCTGAATGATAATTGGATATAGAGTCCCAGACTTCGAGCGCTGTGTAAATTTCTGTGTCGTGGAAACCAGTGTCACCATAAATTTTCGCAAGCATCCAATGTACTTCACCAATTAGTCGAGTTGATGAAATTGATTGAGTCCACACCTGTAACACTCGATTCGTTGAAAAAAACTGTATCCAATCATGTTTACACTGATTCTCCATGATCTGTACTAAATTTTCCAAATCACCCTCGTTGTTGGGAACCATGATAACTGTAATGAAAATATAAATATGTTGATGTTGAAGTTGTTGATTGGACTTCTTAGTTCTTCACAAAGTTAATGATCCATGTTAAACCGTTTTGTCCAACATTAATAACTGAGATGTCATTTTGATGCCCATCAAACATATCCTCCGATATATCATCAAACCTAGAAGGTATTGATAAACTATATCCTTCTTTAAACACGCACTGTGATTAATCAAGAAATCGTCCACTTGCAACGACAGTGTGACATCTCAAATACCCTAATTTTACAGAAAACAACTTTTAAACTTTTAAATGGGCATAACTTTTAAATTTTTGTCCAGATTGTTTTATTCTGTATGAATGGATTATAGTATAACTAATAATAAAATGAAATATTTAAAAAGAAAAACACATCTGGAAGTAAATTAGTTTAATAATATAGTTTGAAAAAAAATGGAAAATTTGTCACCTTATTCTAGAAAAAAAGGAAGTTTACAAGGTAGTTAGTTTAGTTGTCACGTTGAAGATGATGTAAAAATTAACATTTCACTAAGTTATATGAAAATAAAACAATATTCTTGAAACTTTTTTTATTTTTTGGAATTATTATAATAATTCAACATAGTGGTAACTATTTCAATCGTACACTTTGTTACGTTAAATTACACTTTGACTTAGTATTTAATTAGGCACTAATGTAAACTTTTACGTAAGATTATCTAGTATTAGTAGAAGGTACTAATGCTCACATTTCTTATAAAAAATCTTTAAAAAATTCGTATCAAATTAAAAACACCCGTAAAAATGTAACACTGCAAAAAACAACTTCGTAAGCTATTAGAAGATCAAATAACGTAAGACCTATCTAGTTCTAATTGCGTTAGGAACTTTATAACATAACTAAATCACAGTTAGGTACTTAAATTATCAATACACAATAACAAACATAGGAACATTAGTGAGATTCATCAGTCATATAAAATCAGTCTCATAACTGTTAAATTATTAAAATTTGGCTTAGCCTTGTAATGTATCAAATTGAAAATAACTACAAACTTTCAAAAAAAGCTCTGTAAAAGCCAGGAATATGGTTACCATTTAGTAGTGAAAGAAGATCCGCTTTTTTCTTTTCGGCCAACCCCGGTTTTCTATTGAAAGCGTTCTTAAGTTAGATTTCATTAACAGGCTTCTTTTTTATTACGACAGCTCTCTTCATTACATCCGCGTAAGACGTACGATAGTAGATCGCATGGGGATCATCTTTAAGCTCTCGAATCCCTTTAATTTCAGAAGTTTTAATGACGTTTTGATCTTCATCCGTGTGAATTACAAAATTCATTTGATTAAGAACAGCTTTCCAATCATAAATGTCTCTGTTACATAATTCGTGAACGAATTATGTAACAGAGACATGTATTGGCTTTGACTTTTTTCTTGCAGCTTTGATCGCCCCTATAAATCCTTCTGGGGTAAAAATAGGTCCGCTTCTCAACTGCCTTTTTACCTGACGTTCGATTTGAGAGTGGGCTGAGTCTCCCTCATTCTGCGTATGCCCCTTAATGAGAAATTTGTGTGTAATGGAGTTTATGTTTGGAAGGTTCTGCACAGCATAGAGATACATAGCCATCATGAACTTATTCTTCTGCTGGCCAGCACAGTTGTCTGAGTAAAAAACAACGTCCATTGAATTTTGCCCTTCAGAAATCTTTTTTAGGTATTGGAAAACGCAGGTGGCATTCTCATTCACACCCCTATGGGCCTGTGCTTCATCCCACACGTAACTTTCAACAGAGTTTGTTTTGAGATCATAAATTGTCAGATTCAAAACGTTAAGTTTAGATTTATAATAGAAAACGGACGTGTCTCCTTTCGGGCACTGAAACACAGCTTGAAGATCGAAAACTGCCGCAAAAATGTCCTTGTCTTGTTTATCTTTCTCTTTCTCAATCCGTGACATCCGTTTTTCTTCTTGGTGGGATAGAAATTGTTCCTTTTTATTTTCCTTTTCTTCATCTGTTCTAAGTTTATAAGCTTCGCAAAGTTCGCATGCATCTTTTTTGGGAATAAAAAAAGATAAGTTAAATTCCTGAGTAAAGATGCGATAAAACATGATGTAATTTGCGTAGTTTATGTTTTGGGCCTTGCAATGTTCAACGTAGTCTCGGTGTATGTCGGAAATAGTTTTACTACCATCAATGTAATGCCTCTTGGAATTGGCTCGGATATAATGCGACTCTATTTTTGGTATGGTTTCGATAAAAGCTTTTTCTCCAGTTTTTATTGTGTCGTCAACATGGGCATGATTTTTGTGGCATCCACAATTGTCTTTGATCAAAGAAATGTTTGTATTTTTATTTTTCTTTTTTTGTGCGGTTTCTATAGGTCTATTATTGATGGCCAAAGTGTTTTTAAAAAAGGTTTTACAAACTCTGATCTTAACACCAGACACTGTAAAAAAATATGCATTGTTGTTATCGCGCTTTGGGGCTATTGTTCCGTCTGACATATCGTTGGGGTGGTTTCACCTCTTCCATGGACTGAATTATAAATGACCACTGTCTTTCAATTTCACCCAAATCCCAGTACTCTTTCAAAAGTTGCTGTCGTTGAATTTCCGTTATATTTGCGTGGCATTTAAATTTACAGGTCTCTTTACAGGGGGGTTTAAGGCTGCGTTCTGGAATTTCTTTTGAGTGTTTGCTGATTTATAGGGTTTCCCACTATTTCTCAATTTCTTTGCTACATTTTTCATCTGTTTTCTTGTCTTGGCCTTTTTTACCTTTTTTAGTAGGAGTTTCGACGACAGTGGGAGCATTTTCACATTCTATTACGGCGCCGACGCTAAGTTCAATTGGAGGCGATTGATTTTCGATAATCATAGCTCGGATTTGCATTAGAAGTTAAAATTACTCCTTCTTGGATTGTCGTTTGGTGACTAGTCGTAGCTGTCGGAACATCATCATCTACATCATTGAGTAAAAATACAGGTTGGCGTTTTTCTTGAAGCACATAGTCGGGGTCTTTTACGGAGTCATCGCTGTCCTCGAAAAAAGATGAAGAACTTGAAGAGCTACTTGAAGAAGATGAGCTCGTCGATACACTGCGATGGCGATGTGTTTGTGTCGTTGATTGATGAGTAACTATTTTATCATTGTTAACATTCTTTAAATTCGGGTTATTACGAGCAACTTCAAGTATCTTATTGGAAGAAGATGAACTCGTCGATACACAGCTATGGAGATGAAATTGTGTCGTTTGTTGGTCATTAATTGTTTTATCGTCGTTAACAGTTTTTGAATCTGGTTCGTTACAGGCAGTTTGGTTGCTACTGGGCAAATCCTCGTCCATATTTTTTCGTGCTAATCTCAATATTAGTTGAGACCTCGTTGCCATCTGTAAAGATAATTGGTGTTTTTTATTGCTGTTTAGTGTATATAACGTGACAAGTGGACATACCATTAAATTTTATTAAGATGTATTCTGCAACAACAGAATATCAAAAAATGACCCACAACATTTTTCCTGTATAAGAAACACAAGCATCATCTACAACGTTACAATTCAAGATGACGCAGTGATACTGTGAACTTTTTACGAGAAAAACGTGATATCAAAAACATATCTCTCTTACTTCGCTTTATGTTTAACAAGAACAGTGTGATAAGTATGACAAGCCACGTTGTCGAATAAAAAAAATTATTAAAAGAACCTCACCTTTATCACCCAAACCGTGATATCCTTGTGATGTCACGTTTTTCACGAAAACCGAGAGCACTTCACTTCTCAACACCCAGGTGACAACTGAAATGTCACTGTATCGAAGCCAACGCTATGACCGAACGAGACAGCGCTACACTGTGATATTTTGTCTCATTCTTTCATTTCTTTGTTGTTTATGCAGATAAAAATATCCCGTTTTTAGAGATAATAGAACGCGAGATCGCGATTCAGAATAATAGTAAAACGAAAAATCGGATAATTTGAGATGTCACAGTGTCGTCGCAAGTGGACGAAATATTAATAAAACTTTAAACAAAATGAAAACGATTGTTTTTTTAATTATTTGAAACAAAAGAATAATGTCACCACACACATGTGTAATTAAATTAATATAGCTTGTATTTGATTTTTCATGATAAATGGTCTATAAACCATACCGAAAATGCCTTTACTTCAACCCAACTACAGTGTTAAGTCCTAGTTTTATTTCTAAATTCCGTGTGTCTGTAACAATTCATTTCAGTAATTGGATAGTTTTTTAAAATGATTTCTAACTTTGGACATGATCAATTTTCCAAATGATACAATTTCAATAACAACTCCATCAAATATTTTCTTTCAACTGTCCCCCCTTTGTACATCCAAATGTACTCGTTATTAGGGTCGAGGGAACGCATCATTGTTGAAAGATTTTGCATACTTGAATCATTATTTATATTCTCAAACATATTGTTATTTATTATTTTATGAATATTACATTTACAGAAAATGACGCTTTTATCATTATAATGATTTATGAGAAGCCATTCTGGCAACTTACAATGCAGTAGATGGCATTTATTAGAATATATGTCGTAAATAGCAACTTCCTTAAAATATATTTGGCTTCCGAGAGGAGGAAACCATCAATATCAATGATATATCCAAATTTTTCAACTTAAAATTCCATTAAAAAAAAATAGTTGAATAAAATTGAAATGAAATATAAAAAGTTAAAAAATCGCAATAGGCCAGAAAGTTATAAAATATGATATTTTTTAACAATTAATTAAAGTTTTTAATTTTATGTGATACCTAAACAATGAAATATAAAAAAGTTAACAAGCAATAAATCGCAAAAGGTTAAAAAATTACACCTTCGCTGAGGCAGAGCAAAACCACATTCAGCACTATATTACCTATTGGATCTGTGAACAGACTCGATGCGAAGTAGTGCGCTGGTGTATCATGCAGGGGCTCCAACCACTCACCAAAATTAATATATATATCTCCGTAGGTGTCTGAATGATAATTGGATATAGAGTCCCAGACTTCGAGCGCTGTGTAAATTTCTGTGTCGTGGAAACCAGTGTCACCATAAATTTTCGCAAGCATCCAATGTACTTCACCAATTAAGGATCGAGCACATTATGTCGGGCCGCAGCGGGGCGGAGCGGGCCGCAGCGCAGTGCAAAATGCTTACCTAGCACATAATGACGGGCCGGGTCGCAGTACATTGACGGATTTTGAGAACAGTGTACTGTCAGAATTGGTGTGCAACTGTACGTTATAGGAGTAATTGTGTTCTGTGGATATGGATAGCTCTGACGAAGAACTTTCTTTTTTTTGCTTGTTGTTAGAAGAAGAAAAAAATGAACAGCATAAACAAGTTCGTCAAAAAAGAAAACGTAAAATATGGATACATCCAATTTGTTCGAAGAGAAAGGTATTCGGCGAATACCATCATCTTTTTCCCGATCTTTTAGCAGACAATGACAAATTTTGGGGATATTTTCGTATGACTCCTGATCGCTATTTTCAATTACTTGAAGTAATAAAGGAGGATCTGCATAAAAAAACAACAACCTTTCGTGAGCCTATAGGACCAGAAGAACGGCTTGTAGTGTGTTTGAGGTAAGTGTTATTATATCATACCTAGTGCTTTTGATGTTTCCCTCGGGAATCTCTTAAGCAATCGAGATTAAAGGTAGCCTTTGTTTTTTTCCATGTCAAGGGCTACATTCATGCCAAATTCCATCTAAATCCGTTCAGCCGTTTTCGCGTGATTGAGTAACAAATAGGGTTGGAGTTAGTATCGTGCGGCACCAATACGGGGGTAAGCGGGGTGGTAGGGGAAGGGCGGGGGGGAGAGGGGTAGAGTATCCTCCGAAAGTTTGGCGGTGAGGAAACTCTTAGTTCGGGAGAAATATATATTTTTTTATTACACCAACCTACAAAAGCCTGCCAGAATCGAATTTTAGGCTTATATACTTGATAATACAAAAAGAATTAGGTGCGAGGAGCGAAGCGACGAGCGTATTAGGTCGACATGAACCACCGCGCTCGAGCCGAGCGAGCGAAGCGAGCGTGCCGCGGCAGCGGCCGGCGAAGTGCCAGAAACGAATTATGAGCGTATATACTTTGTCACTTCTCATCCTACAAAAATCACTAAAAACACGAATTTGGGGTTAAGATAGTCATATCAGCAGGCTTTTGTAGGTTGGTGTAATAAAAAAATATATATTTCTCCCGAACTAAGAGTTTCCTCACTGCCAAACTTTCAGAGAATACTCTACCCCCCCCCCCCCCTACCATCCCGGTTACCCCCAAATTCGTGCCGCACGATACTCAATTTTACCCAACAAATATTCAAACATAGAAACATCCACACTTTCACATTTATAATATTAGTAGGATTATCTGACACACATGGTCCTGCACTTATGACTAAATATTAATATTTGAACTGTAAGTATATTTATATATCTATAGCGTATAAGAAAGTAAAACCACTATCATTATTAATATTATTATATTCAATATAACAAGTATCACAAAATCACAGAACAAAAACCTTTAATCAACATCTTCTATTTCTCTTCTTTGGCCTCTTATTTGCCCATCTCAAAATACCATTCATTGGTTATCTTTTTTTTGTTGAATAGAGTTTAAAAAAGCGTTTAATGCGTTTTCATCTAGACTAATCACTTCCTCTGTGTAAATATTATTTGGATTCACAACGTTTGTTGAATTTGGTGTTGTTATTTCGTTTAGAGGTTGCTCGTTTGAATTAATAAGGATTAGGGGCGGAGCGCTCTCTTGAGATACGTTTAAAACATATTGTTGTTTAGACTTGTCCAAAACCTTCTCCTCTGCATCGGTAACTATTTTAAAAACTTCACGTTTCACACGAATTTGTACATCTTCCGGAAAATTTGAAACAGTTTCCCCCAAGTTCTTGAAAAAGTCAACTATTTTGTCCGATTTATTCTTTTTAGCACTGTATTTTTTTTCTAAATACTCTTGTAATAGCGAGTGTGTTGGTGAAAGCTGTGGTGGAGTATCTAAACTTTTGGAATTTCTTTTGTAAGGACGAGGTGAAATGCTTTGTGAAGTACCAGCACTTGAACCAGGACTATCACGGCTACGAGAATCATCCTCATCACCTGAGTCTTGGGAAGTATTATTTGGTGGAAAATTAGAAAAAGTTTCATCCTCGTTTCTAATATAGGGGTTAAGGAAAGACAATAAATCTTCATATTTTGGTTTCTTCATATTTGTGGCAGCTTGTCCACTTTTGGTTTTCCTTAACGTTTTAGCGCGTCTGTAATTATCTCTTATTCGTCTCCATCTATCTCTGCAAGTTTTAGCTGTGGAAGAAAATATATAAGTATTAGTAAAGTTTAAACATAAAGCATAATAAATAGGCTGATGATGATGATATATATATGTATTTGTGTATTTATATCAGTTGTCTGACACAAACTTTGCTTAGTTAGTTTGGGGTCGGATAGCTGTATGTGAGATGTCCCACATTTATTTATTTCTTGTTTCAGATATTTGGCGACAGGAAATTCAATGAAGTCATTAGCCACTACTTTTCGACTTGGTGAATCAACTGTCAGACAAATTATTTACGAGGCATGTACAGCCATATTTAAGAAACTATCACCTAATGTCATGCCCGTGCCAACAGAAGTAGACTGGAAACGTAAAGAACAGCGTTTTAGAAGGCAATGGAATTTTCCAAATTGCATTGGGGCACTGGATGGAAAGCATGTTATTATTGAAGCACCTCCGAACAGTGGTTCCCTTTATTTTTCATACAAAAAAACGTTTACTATAGTTTTATTAGCCTTAGTCGATGCGGACTACCGTTTTACAGTCATCGATGTTGGTGCCTTGGGTAAAAATTCTGATAGCCAAATACTCAATAACTCTAATTTTGGCAAAGCTTTAAGCGATGGTCAATTAAATTTGCCTGCTGATCGTTTAATACCGGGTACAGACTTAAAGTTACCACATGTCATTGTTGGAGACGAAGCTTTCCCTTTAACCAGACATTTGATGAGACCATATCCAGCAAATCAGTCGACAAATGACGAAGACAAAAAAGCTTTTAATTATAGGCTGAGTAGAGCTAGGCGTGTGAGCGAAAATGCTTTTGGTCTATTAGTGAAAAAGTTTAGAGTATACGAAAGACGTTTTTCGTTATTGCCGAAACATGTTAATGTTATTATATTAGCCACTTGTTGTTTGCACAATTTACTGCGAAACGACATTTGCTACTGGTCCGAAGAGGAAGCTCAGAGAAATGTGATAACAGAAGCTATAACAGATTTGCCATATATTGGAGGCCATGCAGCATTAGACGCAATGTGTGTCCGTGACCAATTTAAAAGATACTTCGTATCTCTAACTGGTACCGTTGGCTGGCAATCGAGGGTTATAAGAAGAGGTTTGCGAAGAAACTAATCTGTTGAGATTTCAAATAAATCACCTCAGGGTGATTTATTTGAAATCTGTCTAAATAGGTACGTCGTAAGTAATCACATTTTTCTTATTTTGTAACCTAAGAAATAAATACTTGTCAGTGATACTTACCAGATTCTTTCATTATGTCCCCTATTTCCTTCCAAATATTATCTCTTCTTTGTTGATCATCGTAATGAGGATCTTGCAAATCATAAAGTTCTTTGTATCCTTGAACTAAATTAATCAAAAGTTCTTCATCCATTTTTGTAAATACTACACCACAGGTAGGTACACGCAAATCACAAAAAAAACGCAAATAAATCAATATGAACACGTGCGCGCGTGCACACCAATCCGCTTGCTATAGCACACTGTTGACGGGGTGCAGCGGGGCGGGGCGGGTCGCATTGCACGGACGCAAATCCGCCTCGCAATAATGCGAGCCGCTGCGGCCCGACACAGTGTGCGATAATTCATACATATTGTATTAAAGCAATTCAAGCGGATTTTTGCGATCCGCCCCGACACGCTGCGGCCCGGCATAATGTGCTCGATCCTTTAGTCGAGTTGATGAAATTGATTGAGTTGAGTCTACACCTGTAACACTCGATTCGTTGAAAAAAACTGTATCCAATCATGTTTACACTGATTCTCCATGATCTGTACTAAATTTTCCAAATCACCCTCGTTGTTGGGAACCATGATAACTGTAATGAAAATAAAAATATGTTGATGTTGAAGTTGTTGAGATTGGACTTCTTAGTTCTTCACAAAGTTAATGATCCACGTTAAAACTTTTTGTCTGAAACTGAGAGTTTTGAGTGTTTTTAACGATGCATCATATGAGTTACATTATAAGAACAAAAATTGCTGTTCTTTATGAACAAAGAGTCAGTAAGGAAGAAATTGCACGACAACTTGGCATTACAGTAAGTGTAATTTTTTAATTTAGATATTTTTTTTGTTCTAACAGTTCAGTGACGAAACATTTATTAAGTTTGTATAATGTTTTTCTAGGTGAGAACAGTAAGGCTATGGGTGGACAGATATCTGTCTACTGGTGATGTGAAAGCTAATAAACCCGGCTGCATCTCAACGGCTTATACCTCACAACGCCACCAAGATATTGTGAATCATCATGCAATGGCACCATTTGCATCAACTCGCATCACTGCTCAGCAATATGGCATATCTCTGTCAACTGTGAGGCGACACTTGCATGCTGGTAATATACACAATTATCGGCCAGCAAGAAAAATTAAACTCTCAGAAGATCACCGGAGGGCAAGAATTAGTTTTGCATATGAATACCTTAACTTTGATTGGGAGAACAATATAGTTATTTCAGTGACGAAAAGACATTCAGATCTGACACAGACGGTCGGAAAATACCCTGGAGAAAACTAAATGAGCGATACTTGCCACAAAACATTCAGCCTGTAAAGGCAACTGGTAGAATAACTTTAGGTAAGCTATTTTATTAGTAGCATTTTAACTTTTTCATAATAGTTTGACTTTTAGATCTTGTGGTGTAGTAGGTTAGAGATGCCCCCTTCCAGTGCTGTAAGAAATCGTTATAACTTATGCCGAGGGCTGATTTTTCATCCTCATCAATGCTCAACACGGCCACTTCCCTCATCTTATCTGGAGTGCTCATATCCAATAGATTCCTCCATTGCATCTTTGCATTCTCTCCAATTACCCACTCATGGATAAAAGCGTGAGCTCCATGGGAATAGGCCTGAAATTTTCTCAAATTGACGGACCGTCTATGTAGCACATGGTCAAGACCAACAATCTCATTGATGGTTTCCTCGTCATAGCGAGTAGTCGCACCGTGGTCCTCTAGCTTCTTCCACAAAGCAGTGAATACAGTCTGCACTGTAACCTCTGCTGGTGGTGACTCACTCAGGATCGCTCTCAACTGCTTCCGAGCATCAGCCATCTCAGCTTGTGTTCCAGTGACTTCATGACTTGGCTTGGCTAGATCTTTATTGCATAATACTGACCCAATTGCATCCGTCTGAAGGACAAATACATTTTCCTTTGAAAAATCAGGATATTGTAGGATTGGCGGGCTAGCAAGTTTTTCTTTTAATGTTTCAAAACAACTTTGACATTCTTTTGTCCAATTAAAATTTTGATTTTTACGACAAAGTCAGTTCAAAGGAATAGATATTTCGGAAAATTTAGGAATGAATTTTCTATAATAATTGCCAAATGCGACGAATCGTCTGACTTCGTCAGCGTTTTTAGGTACTGGGTAATTTTTTAATGGATCCGGAAGTACGCCTTTATCTGAAACTACGTGACCTAAATAGAGTAGCTGTGTCTTCATAAATTCACACTTAGCTGGGTTTAATTTAAGATTCATTTTTCTTAAGCGTTCAAAAACGTCCATAAGATTTTTGTTATGGATATCTACTGTTCTGCCAAATACGATTAGATCGTCACAGTAAACAAAACATTTCTCAAATGTAAGTCCTGATAAGGCAATAGACATAGCTCTAGAAAATGCACTTGGTGAAATTTTTAGTCCCATGGGAAGACGTTTCATGCGAAATTGACCTTCACTAGTCGAAAAACTTGTGATATCTCTACTCTCTGGTTTTAAGTTAACTTGATAAAAACCTTGATGAAGATCCAAATGACTAAAACAAATACTTCCTGAAAGTGAATCTAATATTTCGGAAATATTCGGCAATGGAAATTTGTCGTCTTGGATGCAATAGTTAACTTTACGATAATCTATTACTAAACGCCATTTCTTTTCTCCGTTTGATTTCTTTGGTACTAGTAGTAAGTATAGGACTGTTCCATTCACTTCTGGATGGTTCTATTATATCGTCTTCTAACATTTGCCTAACTTGTTTATTAATTTCTGGTTTTAATGATTGAGGCAAACGATAGGGTTTCACATAGACTGGCATCGTATTTGATTTAACCGTTATTGACTGGTCTACAACATCCGCTGTTCCTAATTTGTCTCCTTGAAGAAAAAATATATCCGAATATTTTGAACAAATTATTTGCAATTCTTTCCTGTCGCTTGTATTTACATGAGATAATTTTAGTTCTGATAACAAGTTTTTTACACGAACAAGTCCCTTTTCTGATTGATTAAATGACCAAATATTATAATTTTCTAAATAGTCTAAATCGTCATTTTGTATTATATTTGATTTTAAAATTTCAATGTCATTATCACTGGTATTTAAAATTTTAACTGGAATTTTACCTCTTTTCGGTTGAACATAAAAAAAAAAAATTTTCATTTATTTGTTTTTTGTGTAAAACGCAATCTTTGTATATATTTTTATTCATATCTAAATAATGAATTGACTCACTTCGACCTGGGATAAGTAAATAATTATCTGAACTTAAGTGTTGTTGCCGTTTTTGTATTTTAATACGGAACCGTTTGTTATTTACCCGTAAGGTAAGTACGTTGCTAGGTAAATCAATGTTAGCATTATAAGTTCTCAGAAAGTCTAACCCGAGTATACCGTCGGCTTGACAAGGAATAGTATCAAATAGCGATGGGCAACTCGGTTAAAAACGCAACTCGGTTAACTCGGTTTGAAAAAATAGACAAATCGGTTTGCAAACCGATTCAAACCGATTTGCATCCAAATCGAATAACAGCTTACAATACAAATAGCAGATGGCACCGAAATCATATTGATCGATGTAGGTAATTTAGATACAATCAACAATGGTTTGGTAGTTTTTTTATTCGTATTAAAAATTAAAAAAAACAGTTTTTCATGAATATGTCACAATTCAACATGTACTAAAATTGTACTAAACACAATAGGTACTAAAATTGACATGCAATCAAAATATCAACTACTTATCTAATTTTCTCTTTCTCATGCTGTTTAGAAAAAGAATTTGGTCCAGTTTTTTTGGTTTTAGTCTATTTCGTCTATCATTGCAAACTAATCCTGCTTTAGAGAATAATCTCTCTGATGGAACTGAGGTGGCGGGAATGCACAAATATTTCTGCGCTAGTTTGTAGAGTTCTGGGAAAAGAGTTTTCTTTTCTTCCCACCACAATAACGGGTCCTCTTGTCTTTTGAGGTAAGCTAAATCCATATATTGCTTAATTGACGTAACTGCGGAGCTCAGTGGAGTCTGTCTGCTAACAATTTCATTTATTTTTGAATCTAATGCATTCCATATTTCATCAGTGTCTAGCAAAGTCTCTCTTTCTTCATGTGTTTCTTCCACATGATGCATACCTGAGGAATAGAGACGTTCCTGCAGTTCTTCTGTTACCCACTTCTGGGCATTTTCGGCATTGGCATCGACACCAAACGCTTTTTTCTTAAATCGTGGGTCAAGGAATGTTGCCTTTGCTGCTGTCCTATTTTCTTCGAAAACATTGAGCCGTTTGGCCACGACATATATAAGAGAATTTCGGAGTTTTATCCCTGGTAGTGTTCTCATTGTTTTTGACTGTATTGCTTGCTGCAACCCTCGCACTATTGGTACGACAGACGATATTGTGGGATACGACTCGGCAGATAGTATCGCCGTTACTTTCTCTACAGGGCCAAGTACCTCAATGCAGTCGTCCAATAATGCCCATTCATCGCACCTTAAATTTTCTAGGGGTGCGTCTAACAGTGGCAACGTTGCAGATAATGCGACCTTTACTTTCTTTAGCCGTTCCATCATATAGTATGATGAATTCCATCTGGTTGCCACATCTTTCTTTAATTTTAAGGTTTCCTGATTCAATGAGCTTTGCATATCTCTTAGTTTATTGCTCGACTTGATGCTGTGTTTAAAGTGGCTTACGATACTGCGACATTTACTAAGTAAAGTCACTAGTTCGGTGTTTACTTCGATTTCAGTACTGTCTATGTTTTCCTTTTCCAGGCAATCTTTGACGGCGAGATTCAACGTATGGGCGACACAAAAATGATTTCGTTTTTGAAGATAGTCTTTCACAGCTTTTTTCATTACTGTCGCGTTATCCGTTACAATTGATACGACCTTATCAAATATTAACCATTGGTCCAAAATTGTTTTTATCGCTTCGGCGGTATTTTGTGCATTATGAGATGATGTCAATTCACAAGTGGCAATGACATGTGACTCTAATTTACCATCTTTGATATAATGAGCCGTAATGCTCAAAAAAGACTGGTTGCTATCGGAAGACCAACCATCTGATGTAATCGCGAGGTTATCGATGTCTCGGAGTTGTTGTTTTAAGGCTGCAGAATGAGTATTATATCTGTCCTCTAGCAATTTGACCACTGTTTTACGGCTAGGCATTTTATAATCAGGGTTAAGTTTCTTCGCGAAGTTCAGAAACCCCTCGTTTTCTACAATCTGTAGAGGCTGGAAGTCTACAACTATCATGTCAAGCAGAGCATCATCAATAGTTTTTTGATTCACCTTCGAGGGTGCCACCAGCCGCATCTGTCGGGGACGCTTAGAAACAGGCTCACATGCTTCTGTTTCACTGCTGTTGTGTGTATGTTCTGCACGGAACGGAGGAACGGATGAAGATGTAGGAGTTTGCGTTATTGGATTCGCAGATCTTGGATTATTACTATTATTACCCCCTGAATCCTCTGTAAGCGCTTGGGGGTGTTTCTTTTTTAAATGCTGCATCATTGTACTCGTATTTCCCAGGTACTTATAAGTAAGAGAACACAAGTTGCACTTCATACTACCGCTGTCCGGTTGGGAAAGTGATCCCAAACTACAGATTTTTTCCTATTCCCAGGCATAGTGAGACAGGTAGGTAGACATACGTAAATTACTAAGAAACACTGCGATTTTGTCGAAACTAGTTAGAAAACTTCTTTCACACAGCAGGTAAGTAACTCGATTCAATCATTAGTAAGTAGGTACCTATTTTGTTTTGCCAATTGCAACTCAGCTCGTTCAGTCAGAGCGCGCGAAAAACAATAGGCAACTTGTTGATTGATACCTCACTCACACTCACCGCTAGCGCGAGTTACGTCGCGTCGTGCGTCTCTGTCTAGCGGCTAGTTAGTTCGACTCGATTCGACCCGAAACACGACACGATGCGGCGGCGGCAAGCGGTTCAAACTTCAAACCTATTTGTCAAACCCCTGAATCGGTTTGACTCGTTTGATCGTCAAATCGGTTTGAATCGAGTTGATAAACCGAGTTGACACATCGCTAGTATCAAATAGATAAAACTTGTGGCAAATTTGATCTCCCGTTTCTAATTTCAACGACGTGTGTGTGAAATTGTATGCATGGACTTTTCCACCGATTCCTTTTATGCATGTTTTGTCGCTGTATATGTTTGAGTATCTAGTTACCGATTTACTGTTAATTAATGAAATAGAAGCGTCTGTATCGATTAAAAATACAAGTTTTTGATTTCAGCTGTATAAATAGATATAATCAAGACTTTCGCATGTTAAAATATAATCAGTAGCCTCGAAAAAACTCTGCCAAATTTTCCTCTTTCTCTTCCTTTTCTTCGTTAGTCTCCGAAGCAACATTAACGTTTTCCTGTTTCGCACCTCTTGCATAACCTCTGTCATAACCTCTATAATAATATCCTCTATTCGATGGTCTGAAGTAACCTCGGGGCTGGAAATATCTGCCTCTATAAGAAACTCGCTGAGCTTCTTCTTTCAAACAACTGTCATACATCTCTATACCTTCAATTATTTTTTCTATAGTCTCTTCTTTACCGTCCATAATTCGAATCAAGGTACAAGCCGTTTTTAAATTAAATTTATCCATTTTGCAATATAAAGTTTTTTTTTTTCAATTTCGTCGGACGAACTTTCTGAAGTAGTTTTAACCTCTTTATAACCCAAGATATTACTATAAATTTTCTCAATTTCACTTATTATAGATGGTTCAATTTTTAATTCCTTTCTGCCTAAACGTCCATGTTCGATTAATAAAGAAAACTCATTATATAAATTTTCAGCCTTCAGAAACTTTTGCTGTCCTATTTAGTCTCATCGTCTCTTCGATCCTAATTTCCTAATGTTAACACATAAATTTAACAAATTATCATAGATTTCAACTAGCCTTTCCATTCAAATTTTAAAGAGATAAATTAGAAACTAAGGTACTTAGGTAATAAGGTACGCTGTACGCTGAATCATTCTGCTCGTGTCTGGTCCGTAAAAGCTGCTTGGCTGGAGTTATTGGGCTGCTTGGCTCATCCTCTGGAAACTGGTTTGGGCCGGGCTATACCCTGGACTCCACTGCTAACTGAGCCGGGATATCCCTGGACTCCTCCAACATAAACTCGTACATTTTTCTTTCTTCTTTCTTCAATATTTTAATATATATTTATTTTCCAATCTTCATAATATTTTATTTCTCTTTAATTGTTTCTTCTTTCTTCTATTTTTTTTTTCTTCTTAATTTTCATGTTGTTGTCGGCAGGATACGCGTGCAGGCTCTTTGATATATCACCTGGTCACGCGACGAAAAAGTTTCTCAAATTTGCGTTAACGACACATTTTTATTTATTTGTTTTTTCAATTGTCCAATTGCACTATTTTGGTTTTATTTTGTTTGTTTTTTTTTTTTTTTTTTTTCACGGTCGCGTTCCCATCCTGGCAGGATCGCCATGTAGGGATGTTGGTTGTAATGAGGGCTTAAGCCCTACATAATAGAAACGTCCATATCTGTTGATGACCATTTATTCACTGTCGGAACAGAGCTCTATAACTATGTCTTAATCTAGGTATACTAACGTACGTGTCCTTAGTGCTAACACATCATATTATTACTACACCACAATCTAACTACACAATTACGCTTCTGTAGTAAATTTAATGTTTTTTAGGTTATTGGGGATGGATGTCGTCAATGGGACCAGGCGAATTGGTGGAAGTTGCTGGTCGCATGAATGGAGAGCAACATCTAAATCTTGCAAGACATAATGTTGCCGTCTGTCCGTGTCGCCTATCCAGATGGACAAATTTACTTTGTCCACGATAACTGTGCCGTCCATCGCTCAAGAATTGTAAAGGAGTGGTTATCATCACAACCTGACATAACTGTCATTGCATGGGCATCTAAAAGTCCGGATTTGAATCCAATAGAAAATATGTGGGGTCAAATGGTTCTCAATTGGGACACTAGTGATGTAAGGTCCAAGTCTAACTTACAAGACGAAGTTTTGAGGACCTGGGAAATAATGCATGGTAGTGAGGCAAGCTGGAATATGGTCACTCATATGAAAAGTAGATTGCTGCAAATTATTTTAAACGAAGGTCATCCGATACGTTATTAGAGATTTGTTTTTACACAAAAAAGAAACGTGAACATGATATTTTGTATTTGTTTAAAAATATTATGAACATTTGGCCCCACATTCCCCTAGAAAATGTTAGTTTACTACCGAGAGATCGAAATTGTTACTAGTTAACATGTCTGTTCTTTCGATGTAAACAAATTAAGTATATCTTAATAAATTGTCACTATCTAACCTTTAAAACCTTTTACTGTTTACAAAAATTTTTTGTTATTAAAACTATTATTTCGTTAATTAATCTCACTTTTACTTAATTTATTGACTTTGTTGTAGGCGTTTATAAAATAAAAATATGTTTTTTTTTTAAATGTGTGTCTTTTTAATAATTTGCCATTAGGAACAATATATTACTTAATCAAAAATCTTGCAACGGGAATAGATAACATTTGATAAAAAAAAAACAAAAAGAAACATCGCTCACGAGATTTGAACTCCGTCACTTCATATTATAACTATGATAGATATATTAATTTGCTTGTTACTGCCACGGAGCCAAGCAGTTACTTAAAGACCCATTCGAAATTTTGAGTGAGGTTACAAATGAAAATGAAATAAAATTAGCATTTATATAAAAATAAGCTTTTTAACGATAAAAAACATAAAATTTTTGTTGGAAACAACAACAAAAAAAAAAAAAAAAATAAAATGGAAAATTTCAAATAACATGTAGTTTTAGGCCTCTTTTCCATTACACGGTTGTTCAAACGTACGGTGTGTAAGCCGTACGGTTGAAAAAACGTGCTAGCTTGTACATGATACGGCAAAATCACCGCGCGAGACATTGATAAGTACTGGCTAGTAGCGCTTTTTACTCGGGCTGTGTAGGACGTGCTGCGTCATGAATTTTCTTACGAAAAAAAAGATTATAGTTGCTTATTACATTTCATACGAAACGTTTTTATATTATATTTTTCGTCAAAGATAAATAATTAAGGCTGATTAGTGTGTAGTAGGTATTTAATTAAAATTATTGTATCTGGGAACTTAATACCGATGCCAAACTATTTACTAAATTAGTAGGTACAACACTTCCTTTTTGTAACTATCAATAAATACAATTACAATTTAGTTGTTTTACTTAAACAAGCGTTATGTATAATTTTTCTGCTGGAGATATACCTCTAAAACTTTTTGGATTAATTCCAGACTCTAAATCACTCTTGATAGTTTCTAGAATATAGTCAAAAGTTTCTACACTCATTCTGGTGTAGTCGTAGAATTTATCGGGATTTTGTCTCTCTGTTCTTCATAATTTCGATAAAACTCGCCATTTATTTTCCTTGCCCTATAGTAGGGATCCACTTCTTCTTTTGCCCACAATAAATCGAGCATTAGGAATACATTTGAATCAAAAAGATGTTGTCGCCGATTTTCAGACATTTCGTTTGCGAATGTCGACAACACAACCACGAACGCAACACTACACCGCTACAGTGCCGCGCGATCTGCCCGCTGGTTTCGAGAACAGGTATGCGTTGCCCGCCCCTCTCCCGCGCCGCCGCCGCCGCCGCCCCGCTGCCCGCAAAATTCGAGACCGAGGCCTAAGTGTGCGGCCACACTGAATGAGCGGTGGCTGGAGCCTAGGCGGGCGCGGCAAGCGGGGGCGCGCGGTGACCACAATGACGCGCGAGCTCTTGTAGCGGTTCGACGTATATCAGGTGTCGCAAACTATGGACCAAGATTTGCTATTTTTACTAGATAGTCCTATCCTGAGATGGGAGGTGTTGAACACTAGAGATGGTGTGCACGAAATAAATAAAAACAGAGGAATAACTGGTGAATTTTTTAGCTTATATGAAGAGTTGAGATTATACCCTAACAAATTCTTTGAGTACACTCGAATGCCCGTGTCAACATTTGACTACATACTGAGTAAGATATCAGCTAAAATTACCAAAGAAGATACTAACTTTCGCAAAAGTATTAGACCTGAGGAGAAATTGTTCATAACTCTGAGGTAAGAATAAAACAAGATTTCACTAAAAGTTTTGTATTTTTAATTAGAATAGTAGTAATCAAACAAGTAGGTAAGTAAAAAGTTGTACATAATAATCAAATTAATAATTAGGGTAGTTGCCAAGAATATCCTCCATAATTTTCCTCATATCTCGGTTGAGAAAACTGCATCCTTTCTGCTTCGTCTATTAGGATTTGGGTAATTTTATTTCGAATGCGTAACTTTTGTAATTCACTAAATTTTTTCATTTGTGGCAGGAGACTCATAAAGAAATGATAATCATCACATTGCTCCGACTGGTCACTATTTGACGCCATTTTCTGTTCAATTAGTAAAATTTATTTTCTTTCACATTCTATAAGTTCTTCTCTATAATCGGATCCCGTTTTGTTGCGTTTTGACGCATTTGTGCGACTGCTACTGGTTGATGTACCTGGGCTCGTCACGTCAGCGATGTTTGTTTACTTTTTTTATTTCAGGGGTTTGTCAACAGGAACTGGATTTAGAGCACTGGCTTACAGTTTTCGTATGGGGAAAAGCACCATTATGTTGAACATCCCTACAATCCTGATTATTTAGTTTTTTGACACATCAAGTTTAACCCCCGTCTGGCTAAAAATAGGACAGTTGGAAACCCGGTAGCCAACCTTACCACACTTAAAGCATACTTCATGCCGCTCCGCTTTGCATTCACGAAGTAAATGGTCATTTTTCCTACATCTAGGGCAGTATTTAGGTTTCGATCTAGTATCTGGTGACATTACAGCTAATACACCTATTTGTTTATTATTTTGAGTACCCTCGTAGGCAAATTCCGGGGCAATAGTTTGCGCCGACGGTCTTGGTGGTTCTTGAAATTTAGAGAAGCGCGCCTGAATATTTTCGAAATTCCGACAAATATCCTTAAGAGAGGCGACGGTTTTTATATCAGGGACAGCTAACAAGGCAACTGCATAACTTGGGCGGATATTGTGCAAGATTATATCGATCTTCTCATTTTCTGAAAGCTCTTTACTAAGGCGGGAAAACATTCCATGCATTATGGATAAGTAAACAGCAATACTCTCCGATGCACCCTGAGTACGCGCTCTTATCTCCTCCATAAACCTATAATCATAGTCGCTATCACTAAAATCCTGCCTAAGTAGTTCACATAGTTCGTACCAGTTCGCAACCTTATCGCTATTATAGCGATACCAATGTAAAGCATCATCAGTAAAAATTTCAAATGCAAGAGAAAATATTTTTTCATACGAAACACCACGGGATAAAGCAAATTCTTCCACCTTCTGTATAAAATGTCTTACACACGTTTTCCCCGAGAACTTAAGTTTCCCTACATCGGCCGTTAAGTTTCGCTCACAAGTGACCGTGACTGTAGGAACAACCGACTCGGAGACGGTAGACGTCATGGCTGAAGACGGCCCAGCTTTTGTCTGAAGGACATGTGGACGTATTGCAGTTAATTCTTTAAATAAGGATTCGAAATCTGATAGGCATTTTTGATAACCACCTACTATTGATTCTGTACTACTCAATCTATTAGTTCTGTGGTAAATGTGGTGTAGTAAGGTCTCAGTTCTTGCAAACAAATTTTTATCGAATTTATTTCCACTAGTTGAAGATGATACGGTTGAGTTCATTCTGCTGGTTTTAAAGCTTGTATAAGGCTACGCACCCTATCTGCACACTACCTGCACGCTTCCTGCGCCTGCCTGCACACTACCGCACTGTTCCAGTAGAGTTGCTGAACAATCCGGCTGCATTCCTCCATTCATCGGGCCAGCCACCGCACCAGCCACGCTGCTTACCGGGACTGCCTCCCTCTCTAGCCTAAGGCGAGTGGCATACTTAATGAACCTTGAGTAGTACGGATACAACAACTTTGTACTCACGACCCTGAGTTTTAATTAAATATATTGTAACAATACCTATAATTGAACCCGCAACCTTCTGTGCCTCAGGCGGACGTTCGCCCACCGAACCACAGAGGTCGTCAAGTCGTCGTTCAATTAATTCTTGTATATTTTATATAACTCGTCAATTTCATAAACTGGTGTTGTTTTATTTTTTTTCAGCAAAACATAAAGCATAGGTTTTCGTAAGGTCGGATCAAAATTAATATTATTCTCTTCGAGCCATAATTTGATTTCGGCAATCGTGCTGGATATTGTGAGAGCCTTATTTTCACAATCGTTGTCCATTACAATAATAGAAGGGTTTGGGATGAGCTTTTCGGTTACCCACTTATTAAAGTTTGTTCTATTCATTTCAGAATGATAGTCTTACTGTTTGTTATTTCCACTAAAAATAAGTAGAGATTTCGGTACAAATCCTTTTTCACTTCCTGCATTGACGAGAATACATCTTTTCCCTTTTGAGATAATATCTTGAATAACTCCTTCGGTTTCAATACATTGCCAACATTTTTTTTAATTTGTACGATGGGTGAATATGACTTTCATCTAGATATATAATATTTTTTTGCAACTCTTCAGGTAAGTTACGGTTTTTCATAATTATTTTTAAATATTTTTCCCTTTTATTACAAATATTACTACTTTCCAGCAAAGCTTTTTTTTCTGTTTGATTTGCATTTTTTGTATTAAAAACCATTGGATTTTAAAATATTGTGTGAATGTGCCCGACTTCCATTGAAACCAAGGTCACAGGATATCACTTCACGAGTGCCGCTGCGGATTGTTTTATTAATTTTTCAAATGTTTATAATAAGTGATTAATTTCTATAGATTCTGTAAAATAAAATTCTGACTCGACTTACCTAGGAACTTCATGCAGATTGATATTTGGGACGTCCCACTGTTACGACACACACAACAACTTCCAAACACAATGTTTATAGTAATTTGATAGGTTTTTCTGGGAATTGATCAGTTTTATGCGTTATGTTATATATTTTGTTGTTTTTTTATTCATAACCGGCACTGACACCATTCCAAGTGAAGTTTTCATCGTCGAACCACCGCGCGACGCAGGTGGCGCTAGTTGTCGCAAGATTGCTTGGCTTTTGACTTTGACATGAGGTGTGGCTTAGTAGTGCATAGGTGTACGGTCGTGTCGTGAGTTCGAGTCGAGTCAGTATAAAAACCCAACAATAAGTATTTGGATAAAACTACAGGATGTCTCAAAAGGGTCCAACTAAAGCATTTGAAAAAAAAATACTTTTAACTTATTTTTGTATGCATTTATTGATATGAATTAAAAGATAAGGTACTAAAGTTTACTATTTAAACACGACATTATTTAAATGACGGCCATTACGTTGACGGCACTCCTCAAACCGTTTGCGTACATTTTCAAAAACTTTTTGAAGAAGCGGTCGAGGTATACTCCTGATCTTTTCTTCAATATTGTGGCTGCCTCGGGAGGAAGGTAAGTGGCTTCTCGCCGCGTGAGGTAAAATAATAGATGGAATAGAATAGAAGTTAAGCTCATTCGGCGTTTATTATATTAAAAGTAGATACGTAAGCAAGGCAAGTAAAATACAAGAGCTAGTGCGCGCAAGTGGTTCGAAGGGAGGCAGCCGATGCAATGTACTCGGTGGATGGCGTGACCGCGCTGCGCTGGCCTATTGTTCTCCTCGGCCTCGCTGCGGTTATCGGGAATAAGGTTGCAACTGCTAATTATGGTGAATCTGTAATAATAATTTGGTGGGAGTATTTTTGATATATTAATATTTAATATTTATATTTAATAGCTCCCACAGGACCCCCTAAGGCGGCCTCTAAACGGTCAATTATATTGCACAATATTGCGAATTGTGCAATTTAATTGACCGTTTAGGGTTAATATTGAAGGTCGTTTGGATCAAAGTGCCTTTCAATCTTATTGTACAATAAAAGTATTGTACAATGTTATTGTAGGTCTAGAGGCCGCCTTACGAATAATACGGAGTATTGAAGCGAACCGGAGGTTTTACTACCCGGTCCGATCTTGTGGTACGTAAAGGATTCGTATCTGGGCTTGACATTGGAACTTCTGTTTGCGGCGCTGTATCAGCTGACGGGCTTGAATTTAATGTGTTTTCCATGTTATCTTGGCTAATGTAAGCGGGTTTGACTCGGTTAATAGAAACTTTCACAACTTTTTCTCCCATTTGAATATCTATGGTCTTTGCGTTTCTAGAAATTACTTTATAAGGTCCTGTATAGGGAGGTTCTAGTGTTCCACGTAGTATATCTTGCCTTAAAAATACATGTGATGTACTGTCTAGGTCCTTGTGCACGAAAACTTTGTGCTGTCCGTGATGAGCTGCTGGGCTGGGACGTTACTGAGCTATATTCTGGCGCAAGTGAGCAATAAAATCAGGATACTCAATCTGAGTAGAACTTGGTGTAAAAAATTCGCCAGGAACGCGTAGCTGCTCTCCGTATACCAGCTCTGCCGAGGAACATTGTAGGTCTTCCTTCCAGGCGGTCCGGAGTCCAAGTAGGACTATGGGTAAAGAAGAAATCCAGTCCTTACCGCCATGTGTCATGATAGCCGCCTTCATAGTGCGATGCATGCGCTCGATCATGCCGTTGCACGAAGGGTGATAAGCTGTTGTTCTCGCGAGTTTGATGCCGCACAGCTTGGCTAAGCTGAGTGCTGAGTCTAAGTTCCACAAACGTTTTCGAATGACTTTACTATCTCGTTAATCGAGCTAACGAAATTCGAATCGAAAAGCAATGGCATGCAAGTTGGAGTTCCTATCGACAAAAACTATACGAAAGCGTTCACTCACCGTGAGCATAGTTAAATATTTTTGTTAGGGTGGTAGCATGACGTCATCAAATCATTAACCGGCCAAATTCAGAATGATATTTTTACTAGTATTTTGTCAAGAAGCAGCTGTCTATCAAAAATGTTATGATTATACTGTGTTTTGTTTACGTTTGAAATGAAAACTTTCGTTCGAGTAGGAAGAAGTGGCCGGCCGGTAAATTAAAATTAATAATAAATTGAAACTATGAGTTAAACAGTCTAAAAATGAAGACAAGTTCATGGAGCAGTGAGTGTTTGATAATTTATTTGATGTTTAGATCTATTTATGTGAAGTTGTTTCATCGACGAAGAAAAAACTAAGTTTATTGTTGTTTCTAGGCATGGAGACCTCAGACATTGGGATGAACCTGGGCCATCAACATCATATGTTGCCCCAGTCCTAAGCCCCAGTCAAAGAATTACTGTAACAACCCCAGTTCACAATATTGTCACAATATTGGATTTGTTTTTGAGATTTATTTCACAACATTGGAAGCACTGGAAGGTAAGACTTAACTTTTTTAAGGATAACATAATTATAATGTTAATAAGATTATAATAACATTAATGTATTTTTACAGATGCCCATGCACTCTCCTATAAGGCTCTGTGAGAGCAATCTGATTCGGCCTGAGCCTGCTTGCTTTGGGCAAACACCACCTTGCCATGCAAGAATTCCTTGAAGAATTTTGAGGCTAGCACAAAATTTTCTACAAGCTGAAGAGTTTTGGAGAAAGTTTATAATAGAGTAACATAAGCTTGAGGAGAGAGCAAAATATGATTAGGGAGATGGAAGCGCAGAGCCAGAGATTGGCAAGCAATAGGAATAAGAGTTTAAGATAAGTTAGTTAATAGATATATCCTATAAACTTATATACTTATATTTTTGTAAATATAAGTATATAAGTTGATAAATTTAACTTGTCAATTCTGACTGTCTAATTAGGTAAAAAAATAAAGTTCATCTTATATAATTTTGTTTATTTATTCATTGTCACAATACAATATCCTTAACCTTATAATCCTAAGCACACTTCTATAAATAGCAATAGTACATTAACACAATATATAACTGAGAACTACATACATATATATATCACACACTATTTATCAGTCTTCTTACTAAAATTGGTCCGCTGGTAGCTCCAGCTCCTTCCACATAGTCATTGTAACCCGGTTCACTATTTAAGTTTCCTGGAACTAGATATGATTAATTGTAACATAAATAGGTATTTTGTTATAATATCATATGAAATATTTTACCTTAACTAGACCCACCTAAATCTTACTCGGACACCGAGTAAGATTTAGATCAATGCCAAGATTGATAACTATGTTATGCAATACTGAGTATGCTATAATAATAGAAGCATATTTGAGTGGCTTGAAGTGGATGGAGTGAACTCCATCCTTGTCTAAGCACTACCATCTGTTTTTCAGCATTTGAAAATGTATTTTCTATTATTACTCTAGCCCTCATTTGCTTGTTATTATAATTGGCCTCTGGTGTACCAGTATTTGCATCTAAAATTGGAGTCATTAGCCTGGGCGCTGAGGGTATCCAGAGTCTCCTAAAAATAAATAATTATGTAAAAGATAGAATAGTGAAAGGGATCAAAACATAATGCATTTTAATAAATCAAGTACCTAAAGATACTTTACCTATATAGAAGCCAGACCATTTCTCTATTTTGGTGCAGAGATTGAATTTATGTATTCAAGTCACTGTTTTCCCATACAAAGAATCATGCTTTGCACCTCCAAACTTAGGGTTAACATTTAAAATGTAGTATTGATCATCACATAGGTAACTGAAAAAAATATCATTGCATTGTTTTGCTACTCAAATTGGCTTTTGTATGAACCAGAAGCAAAAAAGAAGAGAGCCGTGAACACCTGCGAAGAACAAATTAATTAGGTGTCGAAACTATAGCTAGGTACTTTTTAATATTTTAATTAATAAATAACAAAAAGTACATAATATAAGTTCCAACAAAACGAGTTGAGAGGACCTTAAATTCGTCAATTGTTTTAATTCTCTGCACAAAAACTTAAAAGCTTGTAAGACGATATCCAAGCGAAAAAGAAACGTCCGGCCATAATTTATTTGTAAATATTAATGATTTTACTGAATAACTTTGCACTCTCACCTCTACTCACTGAGAAATTCTAAGTGAATGCTAGACGAATACTTTTTCGAGCGCGTTTACTATTCGAATGTCAAAAATGGTAACACGAACTCGGGAAAATTTTCAAACAACCAATCAAATGCGTTAACGTTCTCACTTTCGAACGTGAGCGTAAACGAGTCGACGATCGACGGTCGATAGTGAATCTCAAACTAGCAAATTATGTTTCTCAAGTTTGCCACAAGAGGCGCTGTTTCGATCCCATACAAATTATAGTTAACGTTCTCACGATCGAGAAAGTTAACTACAATTTGTAAACTCAGACTCAGCACTCTGTAGAACAGTCGCGATTCAAATTGCCTGCCTTGGTCCGTGACGACCTTCTTGGGGCACCCGTAGCGGGAGATCCAGTTCAACAGGAACGCTCGGGCTACTGTCTCAGCTGTAATGTCAGAAAGAGGAATTATTTCTGGCCACCTGGTATACCTGTCCACCGCAGTCAGGCAATATTTGAAACCTGAGGAAACGGGAAGCGGACCAACTAGATCCATGTGGACTTCGGAAAATCTTGCATCAGGTAGACCGTAATTTCCGACGGGTGCTATTGTATGTCTCGTTACCTTTGATTTTTGACATGGAACGCACTCTCTGACCCACATACGAATATCTTTCTTGAGTCCAGGCCAAATAAAACGTTCACTTACTAATCTCATGGATGTTTTGGCTCCTGGATGGCTCAGGCTGTGTAGCGTCTCAAAGATCTGTTTTCGGTGGGCAGCTGCTACAAAAGGACGAGGTTTTTGCATAGAAACGTCGCAGTAAATAGGTACGTTCGATAGTGTTACCTTCTCAAGCTGCAGTGAAGAATTACCCTTCAGAAGATACTGTAGCTCCGGGTCGTCTTTCTGTGAAAAAGCGATGTCTTTGACGTCTACCGGCATGCTCACAGCTTCTATCCGTGACAACGTATCTGCAACGACGTTTTCTTGTCCGGAGATGTGCTCCACGTCTGTTGTGAACTGTGAAATGAAATATAATTGATTGATTTGACGAGGGGAACCTTTCTGGTCTTGTCGTTGAAATGCAAATATAAGTGGTTTATGGTCCGTAAATATTGTGAAGTGACGACCTTCTACCATATGTCTGAAGTGCTTCACTGCCCCGTACACGGCAAGAAGCTCCCGGTCGTAAGCGCTGTATCGTTGTTGTGTGGGACTCATCTTCTTCGAGAAAAATGCTAAGGGTTGCCAAGTATTTTTGACTCGCTGTTGAAGCACGGCTCCTAGGGAAACATTTGATGCATCGGTGACTAGTGCCAGTTTCGCTCCTGGAACTGGGTGGACTAGCATGACTGCATCTGAGAGGCTTTCCTTACAAAGCTTGAAAATATCTAGGAACTTAGGAGTCCAGGAGACGGGTTTAGAACCTTTCATATCGTTTCCTACCAGGAGATCATTCAGTGGCGCCTGTAACTCAGCTGCGTTCTTCAGGAAGCGTCGATAGAAATTCAGCATTCCTAAGAACCTTCTAAGGCCTTTAACTGTCGGAGGTGCAGGAAAGTTTTGTATAGCCTTTACTTTGTCCTCTAGTGGTTTCAAACCATCTCCTGTGACAGAATAACCAATGAATGTTACCTGAGCTTGACCGAAGGTGCATTTCTGTACATTTATGACCACGCCGTTCTCGTTCAGGCGGGCAAACAGGATTCGGAGATGCTCTTCGTGTTCCACCTTGTTCCGGGAAGCAATGAGTATGTCATCTATGTATGGAAAGCAGAAGTCTAAACCCCTTACGATTCCATCGATGAACCTTTGAAAGGTTTGTGCTGCGTTCCTTAATCCATAGGACATGAAAGGGCTTTCATATAAACCGAACGGCGTGGATACGGCTGTCTTCGCCACGTCGTCAGGGTTGACTGGAATCTGCTGATACGCCTTTACCAAGTCAACGACTGAGAAGATAGTGCATCCGTTCAGCAATTGAGATACGTCTTGAATGTGCCGGACTGGGTATCTGTCTGGAATGGTACGCGCGTTTAGTGCGCGATAATCACCGCACGGCCTCCAGGTCTGGTCCTTCTTGGGCACGAGGTGAAGTGCGGATGCCCATGGACTACTAGAACAGCGAATAGTCCCTTCCTTGAGCATGGCCTCGAATTCTGCCTTTGCAATCTTCAGGTGGTCAGGCGCGAGTCTACGAGGGCGACAGAATACGGGTGGTCCAGGAGTAGTGTTAATAAAATGGACCGTTGAGTGTTGTACCTGTCGGTGAGTGCCGGATGGTCGGGTTATCTCGGGGAACAGCTTCAGTAGCTCGTGGTACTCCGACGAACCAGCGAGGGCCTTGACACTGGGTATGTCGTTTGTAGTGGGTGTTGTTGCAGAAACTGAGAGGTTCGTGACACCATCGACCAGTCGGCTATTGCGGCAATCAACCATAAGGTTATAAAATGATAGAAAATCATACCCAATGATTGGTTTCGACACGTCCGCAACAATGAACTTCCAGCTGAAATCTCTACGTAGTCCAAGGTTCAGTTGCAGCGGTAAGTAGCCATACGTTGATATGGTGGTGCTGTTCGCTGCTGAAAGGTCATAGTTGACCCTGGCACGGCGCTCGCGGAGGTAGCTGCGAGGGTAGACGCATAAATCGGAACCAGTGTCTACAAGAAAATGTTTCTTAGAATAGAGATCTGTTATAAATAGACGGCTGGAAATACTGCAGCAGTGGCTCTCCGTCGTTAGCGACTGGCTTTGAAGTTTTCCGCTTGCTTGTTGGATGTGTAGTTGCAGGGTCGCAATGTATAGCGTCGTCCCTATATTTAGCATGGTACCAGCATATGGGACTACCATTCTCACTTTTGAAGGGATGAGACCTAGGCCGGCTACGGGAACGGGACCTGCTAAATCTCCTATTATTATTGCCGTTCCCCCGTCTTCTGTAGCCGCCTCTGTTGTTATTATTGTAGCCGCCATCCATTCTGTTCGACAACTCGCCTAATTTCTGAGTAAGAGTAGCTATTTCTTTGCGCATTACCTCAAAACAGTCCAGCGATGCCGCTGATGTACTGGCTACCTGGGCTACCGGGTTCCCCGGGACGATCTCCATTACCCGGTCAGCCAGTGATGCCACCGCCTCCATGGATGTATCGGCCTGCGAAGCCACTATCGTCTGCAGGTTGGTTGGCAGCCGGCTCGTCCAGATTGTACGCAGGAAGTCCTCTGGAACTCCTGGACCGGCTAGGCTCTGCAGGTGCCGCAGGAAGGCTGACGGCTTCCGGTCGCCCAGCTCCTCGTGCACCAGGAGCTGGCGCACCTTCTTTTCCTGTGAAGCTGACAAACGCTTAATTAGCTCGGCTTTTAATTTTCCATATTTATCTGTGGCGGGCGGGTTTGCTATAATATCCTCTAACTCTGCAATAACCTGGGCATCGAGGTTACCAACAACTGTGTAATATTTAGTAGCATCAGAGGTGATTCTAGCTAACTCAAACTGTGCTTCTATCTGAGCGAACCATACTGCTGGTTTCTCGCTCCAAAATGGTGGTACTTTTACTCGTATCGCGCTTACATTTTTCCCCAGCATTTCCATAAGGGCATCTGTTAAATCAGGCGATACTTTGGGTACCGAAGCGCTAGGCTGAGTGTCTTCCGACATAACAAAAAAATAATAAATTCAACACTTGCGTGAAATCCAACTCGACCGTATGTGTGTGAAGCGTAAACTGCGAATTCCTTTCCGAACTTTTGATCAGCAATCCAAATCTTCCGATACGCCAATGTTCTGGTGGAATGTGCTCGTCCGGTGCTTCAGGCAAACTTCTTGCGTCTTCAAAGTCGTAGGGTCACCAATTTGTGGCTGCCTCGGGAGAAGGTAAGTGGCTTCTCGCCGCGTGAGGTAAAATAATAAATGGAATAGAATAGAAGTTAAGCTCATTCGGCGTTTATTATATTAAAAGTAGATACGTAAGCAAGGCAAGTAAAATACAAGAGCTAGTGCGCGCAAGTGGTTCGAAGGGAGGCAGCCGATGCAATGTACTCGGTGGATGGCGTGATCGCGCTGCGCTGGCCGCTGAAGCCACGCCCCTTCGTCCGGTATATTTGTCACTGGCCTATTGTTCTCCTCGGCCTCGCTGCGGTCATCGGGAATAAGGTTGCAACTGCTAATTATGGTGAATCTGTAATAATAATTTGGTGGGAGTATTTTTGATATATTAATATTTAATATTTATATTTAATAGCTCCCACAAATATTGTTTTTTAAATCTGTAGAATTTCACGGATTGTTCTCGTAGACAACGCTCTTAAGATAACCCCACAAGAAAAATCTGTTGGGGTCAAGTCAGGGCTCCGAGGTGGCCATTCAATATCACCTCTTCGTGAAATTTCCGTTTTAAACTCCTATATAATTTATATATTGTGAGACTTTTCTGATCTATAGTTTATGTCCGTCTTAGGTTTTTCAAATAAATACATTACATCTTGAAATATTAAACGTAGCCCTATATTGTTAATTCGGCCTGTGGGCCTGTGGTAATGTTGCTTTAGATTTAATATCTATTTATTAACGGTGGTAGAACATTTTACGTCTTTTGTAACCGGACGGATTTAGAGTTTACTCTCTTAGCTAGTTCGTCAAGTCGCCAGTACGGTGGCAATCACTCCGCTGTAGTTGATCACGAAACGATGGTTGTTTGCCTCAGACATTCGTCGTAGATACAGCGGGTAGCAGGCCTGTAGTGAAGATGATGATTCACCGAGTAAGCCGATTACGCCAGTACATACAGCTGTAGGATCCAGAGGCGCCGTGGACCAGAATTCTGTGATGTTGCCAAGAGGAAAGCACTCTTTAGCATATTCCTCGTCAGATCCAGTCTGTGGTGGACACCTCTATGTCATAACATCACCTCAATGTCATGTGGTGTCATCGTGTAGTCACGAGAATGGACAATTTTACCCTTATTTTCAAGTCCTTGTATCAGCCGCAAGACAATGGATGGAGTTGAAGCAGCTAGAGAATCGTCATTGTGCTGCGGTAGGGTCTTCTTTAGTGCGTGAACCTCAGACCGCCATAAGTAGCCGGTTTGAGATTCACAGATTTCGTAGGTTTTTATACCTTTTTTTGCACTCTTATTTGGGATAAGTTGGCTCATTTCCAGCCAGCCTTTCCACATCAAAAGACTCATCTAGTTCATTATTCTGAGCCGGAGTATATAATTGCTGGAATTTCATATTTTAATGCGACACTATAGGCTGTATTTTAAATAATCACGCCTCGGAGGTTCCCATTTCTAGTGCACACATGTCGTTGTTATCATTAAAATGCAAGCACTTATTAATCATAATAAATCGAACGATTTACATGTTTGCATTAAAACCAGGAGTATAAAAAGACCAGTACTCCTCTACCCGCGTCTGTACCACAACCCCTATCGCCAGGACTGTGCCATAATAGGCGTACAATTAGTCCGTTATCGTATCATGCCACCTGACGATGCGGCTAGATAGGAGACGGTTGCTTTTGAACATCTGGTCTGGTCTGCCACCTGCTGCGCATATTTATTTGTCTCCGAGACTATGTGCTCCATGATTTGTCGATCCCACATGCCAATAAATATGTCGTACGGGTCGTCATGTGGAGTTGCCGGACCAACATTTATTTGGGATAACGTTTCCCGTCTCACTTACAACTAGGATACTTTTTATCTATTTGTAGGGATGGTTTGGGTAGGGTTGGCTAGGCTAGAATAGGGTAGGTTGTAGGAGATAATATATCTCGCTATTTATATACCCCGGCTTGGGGGTGGACGTTACTCCACGTTAGTCCAGATGACTGACTTGATGGCCTCTCCTTGACTGGCGGTGCCTCTCGTTATGGAGGCCATACACGTTAGGGTTTGCATGCTGGTTTTAGCCTGGCATGCATAACCGACAGGCATAACCGAGTTTCATAGAACACATACACGTTTGGGTTTGCATGCACAGTTTTGCCATTAACTCTCAGTTGAGCTACGTGACGGTGTGTGTACGACGCCTAGGTACTGTGTACGGTATATACCAACCAAACTACAATGGACGACGACGAATTTGTCTCTGTCGTGATATTCTTTGCACTTTACGCGCCAAAGACATGGTTCCGATTTATAAATTTCTATGAATTCGTCTAATTTGGCATTGCGCTTGCGACTCGCCATTTCCGAAGCGACGCGATCAAATTTGTGCACGCGCGACTTTCCGCCGTCACAGTCAATTTAATACTGAGAACTGTGGCAGGCATGCTCGCCGGACGCCACACACGCTCGGTTATGCTCGCGCGCAAACATAACCGAGCGGCATAAAGTATCAATTTTGATATTTGCTCGGTTGCATGTACATGCACCGATAACTGTACAGTTTTATCACATACACGCTAGGGTTTACCTATTGGTTGTGCATGCAAGGCTAAAACCAGCATGCAAACCCTAACGTGTATGGCCTCCATTAGACACTCTATGCCTATGCCGTCATAAATCTTGAACAACGTGAATGCTGAATCATGAAAATAATAGTTATAAATAAAACATAATTGACAGGTAAAGATAAAGAAAGATTTATTCATGAAACATCTGTCTTAAAAAACTACTATAAAGGAAGGGGTGGTAATTTGGAACCCTACTTTGTTTCTTAAGTATTTTAGAAAAACTATTTAACTAATCATTTCGAAAAAATATTTTATATACTAAAAAACTTATTAACTTTTATATTAGGAACGAATTAACGAAATAAAACCACTCATTAAGGGAAATAATTTGCTTTATTGAAAATTTGAAAAAAATGTGTTCGGAGCTCTGGTGCTGGTATTATGGAACCCGGGTTCCAAATTACAAGTATGGAATAAATTTATTTACAAAAATCACAAATATAATATTCTGCGTCGCATCCTGAGCATTCAATATGTGCCCACAACCCACATGATTGGCACTGAATCCAAGTTTCACCACGTCGATCATTGGAGTAATTTTCAGAGCAAAAAATGCAACAAGCGTCATCTTCGTTTGTGGGCTGGGCATGTGCAGTAGCATTTTCTGACACTACAGTGTCACCTGAAGAAACTGATGATTGAGAATCCGATGATGTAGATTCCTGTCTGCTCGGAGGAGTTCTAGAAGAGTTTGCTGTTCTCTGCCTACCACTACGTCCACGAGCTCTTCCCCGGCCTCTTCCTCTCTGCGCTATAGACTTGATTGACTCCTCGAGTTGCTGTTTATAGGGAGATCCGGTCAATAAAGTAGCAGCAGATGACTTGCGGCCTCTGTTAGATTTTTTATTCTTTGGTGTCGGTACCGGTAAGATATCTTCAGGGAAAACAACAGGGTTGCTGATCACTTGCTGGGAAGCTCGATTTGCCTGTCCACTAGTGCCTGGTCGAGGTTGTGCCTGTGGCATTTGAACAGCAACAGGTGTACTGGTAGACGGTAGATGAGGGTCATCATCAGTAGCTTGAGGAGTGGTCCCACTTGAGCTTGCTATGTAGTCGGCTTTAGTAAATACGTTTCTGTTCATCGGGTAAATACCAGTTACTCTGAACCCATTCACAGCAATAGCTCCAGTTTGGCATCTGAGATAAGCACGTCCCAGCAATTCAGCTATTTCGTATGGAGTCAACATCCGGTTAGAATTGAGTAACCACTGTCTAATTTCTTCGCTGTAATAAGTTTTCAAGGGACCCATAAAAGAACGGTCAAGAGGTTGCATCTTGTGTGTTGAATGTGGAGGTAAACTAATAATTGTGACATTATTAGCTCTAGCTGCCATCAAAATATCTATGTACAGTGCGCGTCAGATTTAAGTACCCCCCCTATCTCTATGTAAGTGGGTTCGAATCCTGCCGTCAATCGTTGAGATTGGAAGATTAAAACTACATGTTATTTGAAATTTTCCATTCTATTTTGTTTTTTTTTTTGTTGTTGTTTCCAACAAAAATTTTATGTTTTTTATCGTTAAAATGCTTATTTTTATATAAATGCTAATTTTATTTCATTTTCATTTGTAACCTCACTCAAAATTTCGAATAGGTCTTTAAGTAACTGCTTGGCTCCGTGGCAGTAACAAGCAAATTAATATATCTATCATAGTTATAATATGAAGTGACGGAGTTCAAATCTCGTGAGCGGTGTTTTTATTTTGTTTTTTTTTTTTTTATCAAATGTTATCTATTCCCGTTGCAAGATTTTTGATGATTTCCTAATGGCAAGTTATTGAAAAAAAAACACATATTAAAAAAAAACATATTTTTATTTTATAAACGCCTACAACAAAAGTCAATAAATTAAGTATAAGTGAGATTAATTAACGAAATAATAGTTTTAATAATAAATAATTTTTGTAAACAGTAAAAGGTTTTAAAGGTTAATAGTTACAATTTATTCAGATATACTTAATTTGTTTACATCGAAAGAACAGACATGTTAACTAGTAACAATTTCGATCTCTCGGTAGTAAACTAACATTTTCTAGGGGAATGTGGGGCCAAATGTTCATAATATTTTTATACAAATACAAAATATCATGTTCACGTTTCTTTTTTGTGCAAAAACAAATCTCTAATAACGTATCGGATGACCTTCGTTTAAAATAATTTGCAGCAATCTACTTTTCATATGAGTGACCATATTCCAGCTTGCCTCACTACCACGCATTATTTCCCAGGTCCTCAAAACTTCGTCTTGTAAGTTAGACTTGGACCTTATATCACTAGTGTCCCAATTGAGAACCATTTGACCCCACATATTTTCTATTGGATTCAAATCCGGACTTTTAGATGGCCATGCAATGACAGTTATGTCAGGTTGTGATGATAACCACTCCTTTACAATTCTTGAGCGATGGACGGCACAGTTATCGTGGACAAAGTAAATTTGTCCATCTGGATAGGCGACACGGACAGACGGCAACATTATGTCTTGCAACATTTAGATGTTGCTCTCCATTCATGCGACCAGCAACTTCCACCAATTCGCCTGGTCCCATTGACGACATCCATCCCCAATAACCTAAAAAAAAACATTAAATTTACTACAGAAGCGTAATTGTGTAGTTAGATCTAAAAGTCAAACTATTATGAAAAAGTTAAAATGCTACTAATAAAATAGCTTACCTAAAGTTATTCTACCACTTGCCTTTACAGGCTGAATGTTTTGTGGCAAGTATCGCTCATTTAGTTTTCTCCAGGGTATTTTCCGACCGTCTGTGTCAGATCTGAATGTCTTTTCGTCACTGAAATAACTATATTGTTCTCCCAATCAAAGTTAAGGTATTCATATGCAAAACTAATTTTTGCCCTCCGGTGATCTTCTGAGAGTTTAATTTTTCTTGCTGGCCGATAATTGTGTATATTACCAGCATGCAAGTGTCGCCTCACAGTTGACAGAGATATGCCATATTGCTGAGCAGTGATGCGAGTTGATGCAAATGGTGCCATTGCATGATGATTCACAATATCTTGGTGCCGTTGTGAGGTATAAGCCGTTGAGATGCAGCCGGGTTTATTAGCTTTCACATCACCAGTAGACAGATATCTGTCCACCCATAGCCTTACTGTTCTCACCTAGAAAAACATTATACAAACTTAATAAATGTTTCGTCACTGAACTGTTCGAACAAAAAAATATCTAAATTAAAAAATTACACTTACTGTAATGCCAAGTTGTCGTGCAATTTCTTCCTTACTGACTCTATGTTCATAAAGAACAGCAATTTTTGTTCTTATAATGTTACTCATATGATGCATCGTTGAAAACACTCAAAACTCTCAGAGATACGCACAAAGCAAACCACACAATATAAGACGAGTGACAATTAAACTTTGTCCGCTACAAACGATATCAAATCAAACCCTACCCTCATCTATAACATAAATAAAATAATGGTAAAACTTTGCTTTAAGACTAGGGACTAATTAGACCTATAGACAAAATTCGACGCACCGTCTATCAGCTAAATAGCTCCTTTTTTTAAAACAGACTTTTTTTGGATAGTTTTAGACTTGTTAGTGCACTTGGGTTGCCTTTACGATTTTTTCGTAGTGTCCCACAAGAGTGTGTCCGCAAACCAAGTAACTTTTGCGACAGCTCCACGGAATTGTGAAAGTTGTCCTTGAAAACATGGAGACCGTTGAGCATATACGGCTCCAATAATTTCAGCACGATATGAGTATTCTTTCCTGTCGAATCATCTCTACCACGGTACATAATCATATCAAGGACATAACCGCTCGTAGGTGTGAGGACGTAGAATTTGATACTATACTTCGCTTTCTCCGACTTTATGTATTGTCGAAAGTATATTCATCCCCGGAATAGAATAAGGGATTCGTCTATCGATAATTCTTTCGAAGGACCTTAGATAAAAGAATGAAAGTTATTATATTGAGCTTTGATTAAATCAAGAACTTTGTGTTCACCCTTTGCTTGATCATCCGCTACACACAGACATGTTATGCCTCATTTACATTCAGCCCCTATCGCTGCTCCTCGCGCTGCCGGCAATAATTCCCTTAACACTGCTGTGGCGGGATCGAGGGATATGTGTTTTTACATACTGCCCTTCCTCTCACTTTGCTTTCAAGTTCCGGCAATGGCAGACGTTGAAATTTTTGCAGCGTCCGCGCTGTCTCTTTTAGCGATACATAATTATGTGCGTCAGTTAAAAATAAATCAAATGAAAAAAAAGAAAAGACGTCGTAGAAGACGGTGGATGATATCTATTCATCGTAATAGAACTTTGTAAGTACCTACCAACCTGCTTTAGATAATATTTTATAATGCAGAAGAATTCTACGAGGCATTATATTTGTCTTTTTTTTTCAGAGACGTAATGAAAAACTTTTTCAATGAGATGAATAGTGAAGAATCTGGGGAATTTACTAACTTTTGCAGAATGTCTCGTACAGAGATCTCGTAGAATGCAAGCGTCGTGGCACGTAGAAATCATTGCGACGTCGCGTTTGTCTCGCCACTTCATCACTGTTATATTGTCTTTCTGACGAGCAATTACTTCACCTCTTTTAGGGCCCATTTTCTTCGATCTGATTGCCCATGGAAGCCATCTATTCTATTTACCCGTAGAGTGCCGCATAAGTCTGTCTTACGCTGCTGTAAATATTTTGCGAGACCTACAGTGTTGTAATAGTTGTCGCATACAATTATCCGTCCAGCATCTAGAAGTCCATCACATAATTGAACTACGACACTTCCCGGCTTATCCAAACCCGATATCTGTGGGTCGCGCCCTATGTAAATATCATAGTTCCAGACAAAACCCTCTTCTGTGCAGAGTTTATAGATTTTCAAGCCGTATTTGTGAGCTTTTGATGGGTTGTATTGCCGAAAAGATATCCTCCCTCTAAACGGCATCATTGACTCATCAATGACGATACATTCATCAGGTGTTAGTAAGCTCTTCCAGTTGTTGATAACAAGGTCCAAGAGTGGTTTTATTTTGTACAAACGTTCATTTGGATCCCTCGGAGCTTCATTATCAACAAAGTGCCAGCAACGTAATATTGACGAGAAGCGATTATACGACATGTTTACGTTGTGAAATATTGGATGATAGTAAATCGTGTCTAGTTTCCAATATGATTCATATGTCGGAAACTTTACAATACCCATCAACATGTACAAAGCAATAAATTTCAACATTTCTTCGCGTGTAATGTCTGTCCACCGATTCATACGGCTATGAACTGACATGTTGGTGTTCTGTTTCAGTTGAGTCGCGTACAAATTTGTTTGAGTGACCATAAGATCTAACACTTCATCGGTCAATATACGACGATAAATGGATACAACAGATAGTTCGCCTTGGATATGAAGTGTTGGGCTGCTGTTATATGTATGACGTGACAGTGGTAGGATTTCCTGACTCCAGCCATTTTCTCTATCTATATTGTTTATTTCTTGCGGACTCAGTCGCATAACCTCACCAGCAGTCGGCCTTCTGGCTCGGGCTTGCAACGATATCCTGCTAGTTTCTGGCCGGGGTGGATTTGTGACGATATCGGATGAATCATCAACTGGTGAGTCTCTACCATAGTCACCATAGAAAGCTTCAGTTACAATGTTGGAACTGAAAATCTCACCTGGATCAAAATCGGGATCATCGACGTCGTCATCAGCAAAAATGCTCGGTTCTTGATCCGAAATATCAGCATCTGGCTCTTCTTCTACATCGCTATTGCTGCCGTTCGAATCCGTATCATCATTACTCAATTCAAAGTCACTTTCTTTCAGTAAACGTCGCAATTCCTCAGTTGATAATCGGCGTGGCATTTTCAACAAAAAACACTATAATCTCAATAAAAATCGTGAAACAATTTCGTGAACACATGAATGAACTATGAAACAATTATATTTGACATGAACAGAATTCAAATTATGACAATGACATAAAACAATCGCCACCGAGAGTTCTTTATAAATAGATAATCTATGGAATAATAAGTTCAAAGTTCGTAATATATGTGGAATAAGATGTAAAAAAAACATAAATAATAATAATAAAGTATACACAATATATAAATATTTATGAAAACCTGAAAAATGTGAAATAACTTCCCTGTACCACATGTGTATCATGAACGTGCAGACGCAAAAATGTGTCTCTACGCTCATGAACCATATGTGTTTCAGGGAGAAAAACCTATTGGACTTGCCGGTCAATTTTGTATTTCTCTAATGGGACAGGGAACGTGTTAACACAGTTTTAAAAAACGAAATAAAGGTAAGAAAAATATTATGTTTTAAGTAAGAATAATATTTATTAAGTTCAATTAAGCAGAGAAAGCTATATATAGGTATATGCTAAGCTAATAATAATAATAAATAAATAATAAATGTTTTATTGACACTAATTTATTACTATAGAGATTAAAAAAGACATTCATGAATCATTGTATGCGTTTGTAATTATATTGCTAATTTTAGCAGGCATGATAACTTCTTCTGATAAAATATGTATTTGGTTTCCAAGATCTTCTTGTACTCTTATATTTTCTTCTGGGATACGTATATAAATCGGAGGCTCAGATGTAACAGTAGTATTTTGGTTAGGGACGTATTGCGGAGATGGATTAGGGGCGTATTGCCGAGATGGAGTTGGGGTATTGATATGGCACTGAATAGAATGTAGAGGCACTTGATGGTCGCTCATCAGGATAAGGGTTATCCAGAAGAAGACCGTCAATTTTGTACATGATACTGTCCCGCATTCTTTCTGGATATTTCCTTAACTTTTTCGCTAACAATGAATCATATTAATCACACTCGTCTGCCTCTACTTACCTTGTACCTCTACCTTGTTTGTGTAGTATCATTTTGTGTTACTTCATTCTTTGAAATATTATCCTGAAACAAGAAATACTAATTGATTTTTTTTATATTATTTGCAGTTACCACAATCACCGGAGGAATGGTTAGCTATTGAAGAGGGATTTAGAAGAAAATTCCCACGATGTGTTGGAGCACTCGACGGTAAACATATCGTAATAAAATGCCCATCACATAGCGGATCGAAGTATTATAACTACAAAAGTGCATATAGTATTGTACTCATGGCTTTAGTAGATAGTAATTATAATTTTGTTTTTGCCGATATCGGTGGGCAAGGACGTATAAGCGATGGAGGAATTTTTCAACATAGCTTTCTTTGGCAAAAAATAGAAAATGACACTATTAACTTGCCACCAGATTCTCCACTACCGGAAAGAGAAATAAATGTTCCATATGTGTTTGTCGGTGATGGAGCTTTTGCTTTACCTGGTAGCCTTTTCCTGGTTGTCACGATATTGGCACTGTAGAGCGCATATTTAATTATAAACTTTCTAGCACTCGTGTAATCGTTGAAAATGCTTTTTTTGTGTTATCGTCTGTATTTAGACTTTTTAAGAAACCAATAGAATAGTAGAAACGGTACCACATATTGTTATGACATGTATTTTGTTACACAATTTTTAAGAAAAAGCAAATCTTCTCAGAATATTTACACACCTCCAGGAACTTTAGATTCCATCAGAAATGGGCAATATGTTGAAGGCAGTTGGAGACAAAACGTTACAGATATTTTAACATCAGCTATAAGGTCACTACCACTCATTGGTAGACATGCTCCAAGAAACATTACAGAAATCCGATCAGAATTTGGAAATTATTTTCATAACATCATCAGTTAAAAAACTACACTGTAGGTGTACAGCAAATAGACCGCATTTTCTGGTGGCTCGGTTTATTAGCTATCATGCAAAAATTAAATAACTGGTTGTATCATAAATACTAAAAATGCTTAAATTTGAATTTGTAATGGTTTCTGTATATATATATTTATGTATACAAAAATAAATAGTTATATAACATAATAAATACTTATTAGAAAATATATGTTTTTATAAACTAGTGCAATCCTACATACACTATACTCCATCGGTTTAGGTAGTTAACTAAAGGTAAACAATCTTAGTAGAACTTTTCATACAAATACACATGAAAAAAATTAACTACTGCTTAAAATAATGGTTCAACTGATTATGTAGTTGTTATATTTACATTAAATAAATAAATAAAAAAACTAAATATTTATTTAGAAAATCACTTAAAGCTAAAGTTGACAAAAATCCTTAAAATTTAATTAGAGCTATGCTGTATTTATTGTGCCTGCACTAGGAGAATCCTGTTTTTCAGGCATTAATTTTTAGCTGCATTTTATTTTTAATTTTATTTATTGTGCCAGAACTAGGAGAATCCTGTTTTTCAGGCATTAATTTTTAGCTGCATTTTATTTCTAAACTGAGTTTTTAAATAAAAAGTCATACCTACCAAGATTGTTTACCTTTTGTTAACTTTCTAAACTGATCGAGTATAGTGACATAATATAAAATAAAGTGTTTTAAATCATCCTTCCGTATTTACTGTATCATCTTCAGTAAAAGTGGGCCCCAAAAACCTTTCCATGGTATCAAATGCAAACCATATTGGTTTGAATATATCCTCTACACCTGCACCCGAACTCATCCAATTATTTTACTTTTTCAAAAGGGGCCTGAATGTAGCCATTAGGGATTTTTTTTCGATTTGAGTTCTTCGATCGGAATGACCAAGGCGTCACTCAATCGCTTCCAGGCATCGTGGACCTTGTGTTTTTGTTTATGATTGTTGTCGTTTACATCCCAAATAACACGTTCAGTTTCTTATAATTCTAAAAACTTAATTACAATGTCGTTGCTCCAATCGTACGGCATTTTTATGTAGGTAGTTGCAACTGAATTCAAGTTATGTACTTTGTGTTTGCAACGCACAGCAGATACACGTTTAACCACTCCGGGCGCCCGGCGTCAACGGAGCGCTTGAGCAGAATGTAAACACGCCCTACCGCTCGCGCTGCCGGTCCTTTGAAGTCCGCACTAAAAACCGCTCTTTTGGGGAGCGCTGGGCAGCGCGAGTGGCATTAAGCAGTGGCAAGAGAAGTATACGTTTACATACTCGTCCTGCCCACTTCCCTGCTCACTACAGCTGAATGTAAACGAGGCATTATGATTTGATCGAGCCTTCTACCAGATGTTGTATATTGAAAAAAAACGGATGATAGTATAGCGGATCATTAGAAAAAAAATTTCGTCTGACGGGGAATTTCGATTGCCCTTGAGGAAGGCATAAACCTAAAATAAATAACATTTCCTGCCTATCCACAGGTCGAAATTTGTAATGACGACTGTTCCTAGTGCGTGTCCCATCTTGACTAGTTAGATTTTCGAGATTTTCCTCGTAGCGCTCCAAGATGATGCGCACCAAAGTACTTCCACATAGCGCACCAGCTCTGGTGCGCATCATTCAGTACGTATAAATGTTTAGTTTTTATTCCTCGCTGCGCACCAACGACAATGTAGGGTCTAGTGATGGGGTTGTTTTCATCTAATTAGTAACCTATAGTGGAAATGTATAATTGGCTTTCAGCTGACATGTACCCTGCATGAATATTTCTGATAGTAAATTATGTTTTGTGTAAACCTATCTGTAAATTTGCTTAAAATTCTAAAATAAAAAAATATAATTAGGATTTAGGTAATTAACCCTATACTTGGCAGGCAATAAAAATCTTGATATGTAATTTTTTTTAACTAAGTACGTTCCTAGGGTTCTATAGAAACTGTTTCAGGTAATTAAAAAAATCCTTTTGTTTTAATTATTTAATTATGAGTAGTATCCAAATGGATACACTGCCAGGTTTACCTGCAACTTAGTTTTTAAAATCATGTATACAGAAGGATACACTGCCAAGTCTTATACATTAATAGAGATCACATATTTGGTAAAAATTATTACTAAAACTAATGAAATTACACTTGGAATTCTACCTAATATTACAACCATTTCTTCAAGTTTTTATCCGTGGGTAACTTATTCTCCGCTCCTCGCAATCAGTTTTGTCTAAAGGTTCCCACTGAAAATATGCCATAGACCTCCCTGCAAACGGTGCAAAAGCTCAATCGATGTGAAGAAATTATTGAAACAGATAATTTTGCATGCTGGTTGGTGAATGGAGTGTGCCAAAGCCAAAACCACTTTTGCTCCCAATCCCATGCTGTTTTCTTGCTCAGAGAATGTATTGAAACGGAACGTGTCTTCTCCGCCATACACGAGGAAATCATATACGATACCGGATACTCCAGCGCGAACAAATATTTTGAAACCCCATTGGATTCGTGGTGATGGTACAGGCGATGATCTAGCCAACGGCAACGGGAAGATTGATTTAGATGCGGCGGAGACAGTTGAAGAAGATAGTGAAGTTGACGCTAGAACAACCCCTAACTCTTCATCATCATCTGAATCCAAAATGTTAACATTTATCAGCGATGATGGCAATGATGGTGGCGGAGAACTGCTATCCGATGCGTTTGTTCGAAACGCGCGATCATCACAGAATAACCATTTCTGGGTCATCTTCCTTTAATTTATCGTAAAAGCACTTAGCTCTCAATTTATGTACCCTATATTGAGTACGCAATCTTTGTTTTTCCATTTCATTTTGCTCAGATTTCAGCTTTTCAGCAAACATCTAGGCGTGGAGAGCCGAATCCTATGTTGAAGGAGGTATTAAATACCTTCCTGAAAAAACTTTTTGTAACGGCGTAGCCTGGCACCACCTGGTCTTCATACATTCTGTACATTTCGGCTATACTCAAACTTGGATCGAGATAGATTCTGCGTTTTATAGTTCCCCGGCAATAATGGCTGTCTAGAGGTTTGAAGTTCATCACGAATTTTTGTACTGCTTCTCTTTTGGAACGGAAAGCATGATATTTCCGGTTTCCACCACGGTTTTCGGACGGGCCTTGACCCGTGGCTAAGTATCTACTCATTACACCTTTTATACGGCCCTGTTTGATTTTCAAAATAGCACAAAAAGCGGCAAGGCAAACAAAAACTTTTTCTTTCTTCTTATGCTTCGTTACAATGTACTGTTTCGAGTAAGCGCGTTCGCTTCGAGTATTAGTTTATGGGCGTTTTCTTTTAACGGGGTTCAAAAGAACATGTCGCAAAATGAAATTATCTTGGTCAAGCTTGTTTGGTTTGCTGTAGAAACTTGTGAAAGTAAAACACGTCGTTTGATGTTAATGTCTGACATTTAAATGCTTTTTTTTTGTTATGTTGACATTGCGGCTTTACCGGTAATGTATGCGCAGAGTACCTGAAAATAATACCTTACATACTTTAGCTGCCACAACATTATTGAGGGTACCTACTTGAAGGTAGTAGTTGATTTTTTAAAGAAAATACAAACATAAATACGTTGGTACCTACTATGACTAAGTCAAGATAAACAAGAGAGGAAAATACAATAAACAGAATAATATACTATGGGCCCCCAACTAGCTCAGAGTAAATGTCAACATGGTTTTCTGTTTATAATAATTTTATTAACATTGTTATTCTACTACAATAATCACGTGGAAACTGGCTTAAAACTAGTATGGCCTACATAAGTAAAACGACAACAAAATAAAAAAAAAATGTCAAAACACATTTGCTGAGTACATGCATTCTGGGAATGCATGCCGTATTCCCAGAAATGTATTCCTTGGTCCAGCCCTGTCTATGTAAACAATGATTAAATTCTGACCGAATGCCTTTCACGTTCAAAGTGTAATATTGCAGTCATACTCACAGGTTTTGCGTTATTTCTTTCTTTTTTTGATTCGCCCTTAAATTTCCTTTCTTCTTTGCTAAATCTGGTTGTACTACAACTATGATTATAACTTTTGAAACTATCATGGTTATCAATATTATTTAGATTTATAACGGGATATTTACCATGATTGATTGTCTTTCGAGTTTCCCGATATTTCGGCACAGTTACATGCGCCATGATCACGGTTAAACTCCCGTTAACCGTACAGTTTAACCGTGATCATGGCGCATGTAACTGTGCCGAAATATCGGGAAACTCGAAAGACAATCATGGTAAATATCCCGTTATAAATCTAAATAATACAACTATTATTTCCTCCATAATTAATTAATTATTCACAAACACATTAGCAAACGCCATGAGCTAAAACAGGACTGGCAGCCATGACACGCTCGTAAGCGTTCGTGATTGGGTGAATTGGATCTTGGCGAGTTTGTTATTTGACAGTGCGACTTGGGCGATTTTGAAAAAAGAGGGAAGGTTTGGAACCCTTTTTCTATGAGAAATACTGGACTTAGGTTTGATTGATCAAAACAGACATATTTATTTCTGTATTCAGATTCTGACAAATGATACGAAACGTCAAAAGTGGACTTAGGCCCGTTTGATATTTATCAACAGATATAGTAGTTTTTAGATTTATGATTTCACAATCAGATTTTTATTAGGTATTTATATTACTTTTATACTACATATAATTTATCTACTTACACCTACTTATATTGCTAAAATCACAAATGTTTCATTTTGAGTTCTTGTTTTATTATTACACTCTTATTTAAGTAACTTTGTTTACGAAATCGCGTTAAAAATGTTTTTAATCCTTACAATAAATATTTTTATTAAGTTTTTAACAATCAGTCTTATATTAGTAATCAAATGAAAATGATTATCCAATTATAAAATTTTACCGTATTGTTTGTTTTCTACAGGTGGTTAAAGTAATAAATAATATTATGTAGATACCTGTAAAATACAAACATAACTTTTGAAACGACCTGTAAATATCGTTCAATGGAACATACAAACATTCAGAACATCAGTCTCACGTTGCATATATCCATTAGTCTAGTTGTACTTAAATTTAAATAATCACATCAGTTCCATTGTTAATGATAGTTTACTTTTTATAGTATTGATTAGTATAAAAACAAAAAAACTACGTTTTTTTTAATGAAAACTAGATAATGTTGTAGTAGGTAACATTTTAAACTTCCGGTCTTATTAAAATCGGAGTTTCTCTAGGCAATGCCCGAGAGATATTTGGCCATTTTTGTATTCTTGTAATATTGCATTAATTAATTCATTCCTCTTTTTGGCTTTTTTTTGGTTTTGAGATGTTGGCATTTTTATGCGAATAGCAGAAAAGTTATTGCAGTTCTTTTCAAAATATCCCAAAAGCTTGACTAAATTGATAAGTTTATTCTTGTTCATAAATTTGCCCAGTTCTGAGTAATGAGATTCCACATGATTATTAATCTTATGGATTTCGCCATAGGTAGAAAATTTATCTGACCATAGCTCTTGATTAATCCACTGGTTAACCATATAATCGTTTAACTTCGTTACGATATCGTCTTGCGGACATTCACCCATAATGTAAAGCCATGCATCTTCTAAGTCTTCTACTGGTAGATGCGGCAGCACGGCACCCAGTGCTACATGTTTTCTAAACACGCTGTCTTTATTAAGTTCCAATGCTTTTGGTTTTCTTTTAAGTGCCTGCCTATAATGAAAATAACAACCTTTTACTGTTACATCAGGAAAAACTGAAATTATCCCACAGACCGCGGCTTCTTCAAAATCGCTTGTAAAAATATCTACTTGGAGGTCAGGTATCGTGGTTTTGAGTAATTGAAATAATTTTTTTTATGTTGACTTTTTCTTATTAACAAGCACAGCATAAGCAAGCGGCTTAGCAATACCATCAATTTCCCCGTGTATTCTGTAGATTTGACGGAAAGGCTTTGGCGAGCACTTAAACAGTACAAATGTCCGGTTCTACCTAGTTCACCTCTACTTTTTTCCGTAGCGTACAGAAGTATTCTACTCGTGCCGCCCGCGCCTTTAAAACCAGCTAGCAGGAAATCTTGATATTTTTAGGGATCTTTAAAGTTAATATTTTAGATTTAAAGACTATTTACACACAACAATTATGTTATTAAACCTTGTGGTGTAGACAGTTATATCATCATATCGATACCGGAAATTTCACTTGTCGTAAAGGACAAAACACGGAGAGCCAAAAAACGAAAAAAAATAAAGTTTTTGGCTTATAACAAACAAAGTAATATATTAATGGTGTCAAAGGGTACCCTAATTATTTTTTCGTGTTCTATTCATTTAAATAAACAAAATAAACCTAACTTTATAAATAAAAAAAATGAGTGTCCTTTACGACCCATATAAATAGACCTGAATGTCCTTTGCGACCACGAAAAATTGGTTGTGATAAAATCAGATGTGTATTAAAGGACTAATCTTCTTTATCAATGGGTAGTACTTATCAATTAAATCAAAGATTATGGGGGTAAAAGGAACAAAGAAACTAAATATCTAGTTAAAATATATGTACCAACCTACAATAGGGGTTTCTTGAGGTAGCAAAACTGGATGAAATACAACATATTTTCTATTTATTAATGAAATTTTTCAATACAAAAGAACTATAATATCAGACAATTGACATTCTTATCACTATCACTATTAATTATTGTATTGTCTATCACTTTTAATTATTGTTTTCTAATCTTAAAGACTTAATCAATCATGTCGTTTAGTAAATACACTCCTTCCAAAACTGATGTGTATGACTTTAAGTTTTAATGAATGTAGCTATCGTCTTCTTCGTCAGTTTCAGGAAGACTGTCTTTAACAGTTTCTAAAGCCGGTAGATCTAAATACTCCTTATGGAAACGCTTTGGTATAGTACCATTCATACATAAACGCTTTAAATCATTGTATTTAGCGACTGGTATACAGTTAGGTTTGTCATAAAGTGATGGTAAACCAGAAATATCTTGTACTGAGTCGGCACATGTTAGATCTTGGTTTTGTCTTTTTGTTTTTTTTCCTTTGCCTTTTCCTTTTGATCCTCTTCCTTAAAATTCATCATACAATATCACTACCTACTTGAGCATCTTCGGTTTCGTTCATTGAATATTTTACTTCCATACTTTTAACGTTTTTTTTCTTAAACGTTAACAATGCGCATTGCTTTCAGCTGTATTTGCTTTTGAGAAGTATTCGTAAAATTTTCAGCCACCAAACTGTACCAATCGATAAAATCAGAGTATTCCAAAACATTGATTTTGTATGGTTCAGGACGTTTTCTTGCAGATTCCATGTAAGTTGGCCATTGACTCGGTCTCCAAACGATAATTCGCCTAACCTCGCGTTCAATGACCGCATTTAATTTTAGCGTTCTGTAAAAAGTGGTGTAGAGCTGTGAGAACTATCTTGTTTTTGTTCTGCCCTGGGCAAGAGTCACAATAAAGTAGAACGTTTTTAACAGGACGTTTATCAATTTCTAGTAGGAATTTATAAATACAGGTTGCTATTTCATTGCCACCCCTTTTTCCATCGCTCTCTCCCCATACATAACAATGTCCTATTTTGGTTTGGCTTTCATAGAATGTACAGTTATAAACTGCGTATTTCCTTGAGTAATATAACAACATACTCTCTCCGTGAGGAGTATTAAGCACTTTTTGCAGGTCGAAGCTAACAGTGAGGGTATCGTTGGAAGTTAATTTCTGATGAACTTTAAATCTCTTGTAGCTAGCGTTTTTTTCTTCAAGATGAACAGACATGTCCTTGATTTCTTTTTCTGATAATAATTCTGCTGTATTTTCAGCTTTTGTACAGATTACACATTTGTCTTTTTTCGGCGTATGGAATCGGATATTGTAATCCTCATTAAATATTTTTATAAAAACTTTTTCACTCAGGTATAATTTAGACTGGACAATATGTATCCTAAATATGCCACTTCCTGAACCAGAAATACACATTTTGACTTCTTTAAACGTAAACCGCTGCTGAGTAATCTTTGGAAAACTTTGAAAAAATAAAACACTTATTAGTTTAATTGTTTGAATCATGGGGTAAGTTGACCAACTATGCTCAACTAAACTCAGAATTTCAAAATGAAAGTGAGGTTATAAAAAAACTGAGAACTATACTCAGAACCCCTCTGCATATCAAAAGTACGATAATTATATGTATGGAAGATTAACACTTACTTGATTAAAAACAAATAACATTTGACTAATTCAGACGAAAACTTGTGATTTTACTTTTTGGTCTTATTATAAACAAAACGCCCGTGCGCCTCACTCACTTGTCCAGCGACCACAAGCGATCGCGCGATGTTTACTCCTCCCGCGCCTCCCTCTTTCCGCCATATATGATGCATATACGGACGGTGAATATTTTAAGAGATATTTGGATTGCCCAACTTACCCCTATGCTCAACAAGCCCCGCTCTACCCTACTAATAAGCTTGAGTAAAATTAACACGATAAACAATATTAAACTGAAAATTGTATGTATAGTTACCTCGGGGAATGCTGGTACTCAGGCTCCAGTTTGCCGTTCACTAAATCCGTCTCCCATTATAGACAGCACTTTAAACTCTCATGCTGACAGTTGGGGTGCTGTTGGTGGTCCACCTCCAGTCGCAGAAGCCGACCTCCAAGATTCAGCAGCAGCCTTAATGGTTAAATGTTTTCTATCAAACCAAACCTGGCCAAAATATAAATGTATTAGATATATGTATAGAGGTAGTTATGTCACTTTATAATAATTTATTTCACGAACTTACTTTTTGCCAATGCTGAACCGTCTTATTGCAACCACCCATGGAGTTAAGGATGTTGCAAATTTTTTCCCACAACCTTTTAGCTTGGACTTTCCCTTCGATACTCCTCAATCTCCCGCGAGCTAAATCTCTATGCTCGTCCAAGAAATTGAGTAGTGTATTTATTGATTTGTTCCGGTAAGGTTTAAACAAAGTAGTTTTTTCGGTAAAAATACAATTAAAACGCATAATTACATTTTTCTTCTCGCTCTCGCATATTTGAAAGTTTTGTTCTGTCTCTGGTGTGTGGATAAAAATAAAAACAACTAATAAATAAAGAATTCGGAACAACTTACTGGTGATATTCAGAAGCACGAATAAGCAAGTAAATGAAATACACCAACTGATCATATTGGGTGAGCTCACTTTTTCAATAATCACCAATGTAAATTCCACTTTAAACCGTTAAAGAAATATCAAAACACTTCTAAATAGAGATAGCACTACAGAATCTCACAGTTTACGCTAAAAATCGGTCAAAACCACAGACAGAAGAAGAATATACTCCAGCTGACGTTTTGTTTACACAATTTCTAAAGGATTGAATACGGCACAAATGGGTCAATGACCTATTTACTGACAAATCATCGTGACATTGACAGTCCTACTCGAAAAAGCCGCGATCAAACTAATCGTGCAAAATACTGCCATCTATTGACGAATAATGGAAGTCAACTAAAACTCAGTGATTGACTGATCACTAATTTCGTACCAAAAAGTAACTTAACCGGTAGTCGAGTGCGTTACACTCTTACCTGTTGTGCTTGAGGCACGAGTTCGAATCTCCGATTAGAGCCTTGAAAAATCACAGGAAGCTCTTTTTGCACTAAATTCAGAGTGTAAATGTATTAAAATGACCACTAACGCCAACGTAACATTAAGAAGACAGAGACGCAGATCATTTTTGGATTTATCAGAAATAAATGCTGAAATTTCACAATTTAATTCGACAATTGCTGACGGAAGTTTATTAGAAACTTCAGTAAAAAGTGTACCTGAAGAATCTACGCTGAACATCGACCTAAAACAACAGATTCTTGAATTGCAAAATGAGTTAACAATCGCACATGAGGAAATTGCGAATCTTAGCTCCCAGTGCACAGTATTAAATAGAGAACTTGAAGAGAAATGTAGACAAAATGAATTACTAAAAAAAATTACAACGCAGCAAGTTTCACTCTCGCCGCGTATGTCACCCCGGCCGGGTTCAAGTGGTTCATTAATGAAAAAAATTAATACTATAAGAACAAAAACTCCACGTCTTTCTCCAATTCATCTGAACCACGAAACTGAAATAAGGGAAACGCCTGCAATAAAAAACCATTCGGTTCAGCGATCAAATCTAATGCAACTACAATTATCATCCAGCCCGAGACTAAAAACTCAAACTGCTAGCACTTCACATCTGTATAGTTTCGTCGCAGGAAAAGCAGAGGGCAGCAGCGCCATTTCAAAGGCGAAGATCCATATCATCGGCGATCAGCAGGCTCGGAACCTGACAACTAAGCTAAGCATGGATCGGAAAAATAAGTGGAATGATATGTACGACATATTTGGTACGGTTAAACCTTCGGCGACAAGTAGTGAATTACTATCTAACTTTAACATTAGTAAAATAAATAAAAATGATATTTTGGTTTTGTTTTTAGGAGCAAATGAAAAAAATCCATTTTCTCTGTTTGCTAACTTATGTAATTTTTTATACTCGCTTAAGGGGCAACTTGTTTTCATTGTTAATGTACAGTTTAATCGCTACTTAAATAAAAACAAATTAAATAACGAGTTGAGGTTACTTGTACGTAATTATAGTAACTGCAGGTTTATTCAGATGGATGATGGCTATGATAGTGAGGTACCTTACATTAGAAAATCAAAATTATTTTTACAAAATTTAAGTTTAAAAATAAACATTGAAATTGACAGTATAAATTACAACAAGCAATTTCTTGACAAAGGCAGATCACTGTGTACATTACGGTCGCATAAAAAGGGTAAACTTGGGAAAAATGTCCCTAAAGTAGGTACTATACCATACTATTTTCGTACGGCGGCTAAAAACCAAGGTATAAATCCTCCGGGAAATATGGTTAAGGGTCAATCAAATAGTGATACTTTACCTTTTTTTCAAAATGTACCGAGGGCAGCTACTCTTCGATGACAATTTTGCACCAAAATATTGCCGGTGCAATATCTAAAGCAGAGAACTTACAAGTGTCACTATCCGAACTGCGACAAAACGGTACTTCTGTTAATATATTATGTTTAACGGAGACGTTTATATTAAAAGACCACGAGCAATTACTTAAGATAGCTGGATTCAGAATGGCTGCCTCATTCTCGCGTTCCGACTCGAAGCGCGGGGGTGCGTGTATTATGTTAGAGAACGGGTTGCAGTTTAGGGTTCTTCAATCTGTAAACGATGTAGCTTGTAAATTTTGCTTTGAAAGTACTGGAGTTGAGTTACTAAGTTATAACATAGCTTTGATATGCATCTATCGTACCCCAAATAGTAGCATTTCAATATTTTTTGACAAACTCAATAGCTTACTACATATATTATCCCGAAAATACAAAAAAGTAATTCTTTGTGGTGACTGGAACATTGATGTACTAAAACATAATAAACATACTAGTGAATTAAGAAGTATTTTTGACAATTTCAACTTAGAATTGCACATCAAATCTCCAACCCGAAATTTAGCTTGCTTGGACCTTTTTGTGAGTAACATTAAAAATGTTACTGGTAAGGTACACTGTTTAGCTCTATCAGATCATGAAATGGGGCAAACAATAGAGATTCCAATGAAGGTCAACATCACAAAATCAGAGTGGACAGAATGTAGAAGGGATTGCAGCCCCGAAAACGAGCAAAAATTCTGTAACTACTTAGCGTCTCTATCATTTTCAGATGTATATGAAAGTAATACTACAAATACGGCTTTTAATAATTTTCATGAACTGTTGACTCTATTCTTTGACTTGTGTTTTCCAATTTACTTAACCAAGAAAAGATTTAGAGGTAAAGGCTGCAGTTGGCTTACAAAAGGTTTAAAGAGATCTAGCATTAAAAAAAGATGTCTCTATATTAGGTTAAAATTGACGAAATCTGACAAAAGAATGGCTAAATATTATAAGCAATATAGTAAAATACTTAAAAATTGTACACATAAATCGCAGCAAATACAAAATTTGAAATATATTAAAAAGAACAGTAACAAGTGTAGAGCAGTATGGAAAATTATAAATGAAAATATTAATGACGTGAATGAAACTAATGACATAAAAGAAATAATTGACATTAAAAATATAATTTATAAGGAACCTCAGGACATATGTGAAAAATTTAATCAACATTTTATTGAAATGACAAAAATTCCAAATCCCAAATTTCAGCTGCAAAATTCTAATAACAACATTAATTCAAACTGTTCCTCAATATTCTTACATCCTACTAATCCGGATGAAGTATTAAAGGTCATTAAGAAATTAAAAAATACAAATTCAGTGGGAATAGATGGTTTAAGTACGAGAGTAATTAAACTATGTGCCAGCTCTATTTCTAGACCACTGAGCCATATAGTAAATATGTCCTTTGAGGAAGGCGTGTTTCCGTCTAATCTAAAAATATCAATTGTGAAACCACTCTTCAAAAAAGGCGAAAAAAATGACATAAATAATTATAGACCAGTGACATTAATACCTATCCTATCAAAAATATTTGAAAAATTAATTTTATCAAGACTTCAGTCATTTACTACAGCTAATGAAATACTAAAGCCTGAACAATTTGGTTTTAGAAAGAACAGCACCACAACACTTGCCTGCTTCAATTTAATCAAGCTTGTTACGGAGGCTTTGAATGACAAAGTCCCTGTAGTGGCGCTGCTCTTAGACATGTCAAAGGCGTTTGATTTTGTTGACCATAAAACGCTTCTTTTTAAATTAGGTAAATATGGTATAAGGGGGAAAGCAAATGAGTGGCTAGAAAGTTACCTAGAGAATAGACAGCAGTGCGTTGAAATATCAAAAATCGTAAATAATAAGAAAACAGTTTTTAGATCTGAACTAAATACAAACAACTTTGGGGTTCCACAAGGGAGCGTACTTGGCCCGTTTCTCTTCCTTATCTACATAAATGACCTTCCTGACATTATAAAGCATAAAACAATATTATTTGCAGATGACACAACGATTATTATTAGAGGACATAATAAATTGACGTTCGAAAGAGAAATAACTGACGCTCTTACTAAGACAATTGAATGGCTGAATCAAAATAATCTTAACATTAACCTGAGTAAAACTAATATAATTCAATTTGGGACATACAAAAATTTAAATGCAAATATTAACATTAATTATGACAAAGCACTTATAGCGGAAGAACAGAATGTAAAATTCTTAGGTATTTTAATTGACAAACACTTAAACTGGAAATCACATATTGATCAAATTTGCATTAAAATAGATAAATTCGTGTATGCAATTAGGAATCTTAGACTGCGCGTATCTATGGAGGCTGCTCTCACAGCGTACCATGGCTACGTCTCATCGATATTGGCCTACGGTCTCATAATGTGGGGAAACTCTGTAGACTTCAACAGAGCTTTTAGAGCTCAAAAAAAGTCCATCCGCGCTATATGTGGATACTGGAGCACAGACAGCTGTAAGCCATTGTTTAGGAGTTTTAGGATCCTACCACTACCGTGCATGTATATCAGAGATGTATGTGTCTTTGTCAAGCAATATCCTCAGTATTTTAAGCGGCATGCAGATGTTCTGACTAGACATACTCGGCACAAAAATAGGTTATACGTCCCACCATGTCGGCTTAAGCTAGTTAAACGTAATTCTTTCTATCATGCCATTACTATCTACAATAAACTACCTGACGCTTTAAAAGATAATTTAAATTTAAATCAATTTAAGATTAAATTAAGAGACTGGCTTTTAGAAAATTGTTTTTATGACATGCATGAATATATGAATTTCAAAACCTGACATATAACCTAATTACCAATTATGATTAAATTTTCAATTTATTAATGTGTATTCGTTATTCTTATTATTAAATTAGTTTTTTTAATGTATATTTTAGCGTTATATTATAGATAATAACTTGTAATTATTAGAGATTTGCACACCTGTTTAGGTAGAGTGTTAATGGACATTTAATTTAGATTTAAGACCTATTGTACAAACATTCTCGCAAATAAATGAATTATGAATTAATTATTACATACTTACAAAGTTTAAGAATCTAAAACAAACAAGCTGTTGAGAAGCGAAATGCAGACTGTAACTTGAAACTTTCCTATGGAATGTGTATGCGTTTGCCATGAAAAAAAACACATGATAACACGTTAGAAACATAATTTACGAGGGCAGTTTGATAAGTCCGTGACTTTTCAATAAAAAAAGTATTATTTGGCTTTTAACAAATGAACGTAGTTCTGTTGTTAATCTATAGATGGCGTTGCGTATGTCATCTTTGACACGAGAACGTTTTAATGGTATCCGGTGGTAATGCTTTAACACATTTGTAGGCGGGCAGGGTCTCGGGCTCGGGCGGCTGCGTGCGCAGGCAGTAGAATTATTTTATTTTTCAACGTAATCTCCCTTCTGCCCGATACACTTGGCCAAACGATACTCTAACTTCTTTAACCCTAAAATATTTTTTCTCAAACTCTGAAAAATAGGCGTCTGTTTCAGGTATGACTTCCTTATTGGATGAAAATCGTTTTCCCCCGAGCCATTTTTTCATGTTTGGGAACTGGAAGAAGTTGCATGGCGCCAAATCTGGAGAATATGGTGGGTGTGGTAGCATTTCGTAGCGCAATTCCACCAGTGTGGCCGTCGCAACTGCCGACGAATGTGCCGGTGCATTGTCGTGGTGAAAGAGGACTTTTTTTTTCGCTAAGTGAGGCCGTTTTTTTATCAGTTCTCCATGGAATGTATCTAGTAAGGCAGCATAATATGCTCCTGTTATCGTTGATCCCTTTTGTAGATAGTCAATCAAAATAACACCTTGCGAGTCCCAGAAAACAGTGGCCATGACTTTACCCGCCGACGGAACTGTTTTCGCCATCTTTGGAGCCTTTTCACCAGGAGATATCCACTGTTTTGATTGTTCTTTTGTCTCAGGAGTATAATAAGGTATCCACGTTTTGTCAACAGTTACAAATCGGCGGAAACACTCGTTAGTATTACGCTTAAACATGTCTAAAGACCGTTGAGAGATTGTCACACGATTGCGTTTTTGGTCGACTGTGAGCAAATGCGGCACTCATCTTGCAGATAGTTTTTTCATGCCCAAATGTTCGTGTAAAATATTAAAAACACGTTCGTCAGAGATGTTTACCGTCTTAGCTATCTCGCGAATTTTCATTCGGCGGTCTTCCTACGATATCATTGATTTTATTGACTATCTCGTCAGTAGTGACCTCAACAGGGCGTCCTGAGCGCTCAGCATCCGTGGTGCTCGTTCGACCACAACGAAACTTAGTGAACCACTTTTGAACGATACCATGGGATGGAGCAGACTCTATTTTGAAAGCTTCTTCTTTTATGTGCTCATTGAAATTGATTGAACCTGTTTTAGCAGATTTGGTTATTGTGTCTGCAAATAATTCTCCTATCCTACCTAACTGATTAGGTTTTGAGGTTTGGAGATGTTTAACCCTCTGCAGCTGAGGTGAAAATAAATAAAGTTAACATTCTACTGATGAGGTGTCTAACAGGCGTCGTAAATTTCCATTACATAAAAGTTTATTGAATAAAATGATGAAATGAAAATGTTTTTTATTCAGTAATAATAGGTACATAGTGTTTTTAATCATAGTGATGAACAACCTTTTAAGTGTTAAAGAACACTTGTGCTAGGCATTCATGCTCTTCCCAGATTGTCTTAATTAAGTTTTATATATAGGGATTAACAGTTAAAAAACATTTTATCTTAACAAAATTAAAAGGGTAGTTACAAAAAAAATTTGGATAAGCAAACGCATTGTTTGATATAGCAGTGACTGTGGTCCAAGTTACAAAAACAAAGCGTTTCTTGATTTTCCAAAAAATGCGTACTTAACTGATAGTGTGTATATGTGTGTCAAGGTGTGTGTAAAGTGTGTGTAAAGTGAGAGTTATTTATAAATACCTTTTCATATTATTTTTTTTCGTTTTATAAACTTATAGAATCATTCAACATCTATTGAAATTAGACAATTTATGAGATATATCTTTTAACAATTTATTATAATATCTTTATTGAGATCAAATTCTTACTTAGGTATTTGGTAAATGACCTTTCAATTTATTAAAAAAAGAGACGTTTATCAAATATTGTCTTAAACTTAGGCAAAAAATGTTATTAAAAACAATCATCTAAAACTAGGAAAAATATCAACGAAATCGTATGATACGTTTAGGCACGTAACAGTCTCAAAGTTAACCCTTATTTTAGCTAAAAATTTGCAGTCTTCGCAAATTTGAGCGGCGCACTGTAGGCATTTCGCTTTCTTATAAGCGCAGCAGCTAAATCTGTTCTGCCGGGGCATACGTTACACAACTTTTAATGGCCCAGCTGGGGGAGGAGTTTAGGAGGGGGAGCCGGTTCTGTTGGTCGCGATACGTGTATTACGTGGGAGTTTTACTGGTTCTTGCGATTTCTTTTTTTGACCATAAAAACCCGTGCTTGGCAATATCATTTTAAACTGCTGCACTGACGTACAGAACCAATACACTGTATCTTTAAAAATTAAGTTTTGAGCAATTAATAAATAAAGTTTTTAACGGTTTTTTTTACTTAAAAGGGTGTTATTAAATAAATAGCACACAAAACTTTTTTATTTATTCTGTGGGGTGGCTAGCCATAAATTTTTTAAGTGATAAAAATGTAGATAAGCTAACTTATTGCCAAAAACTTGTTTTGCCGGAACTATCTTAAAAAATAAATATCACTATATTATGGCAATACACTCTATCTTAATTTAATCTCTATTTTAATATATAGTGTATTGGCGTTACAGAAACTGAAGGCGACGCTAGATATGTATGTACTATATGATTAATGAGGTTTGTACTGGAAAAAAAAGCCAAAATATTCTAAAGTAAGATTTATTGTATTTTTAAAGTATAACAATAAAAGGACATTAAACTAAAAATTTTAAGAAAAAGAAATGAATGCAACAAAACAAAGTAAAGTCAAATCGATTGCTCAGCGATTGACTGCTAAATAAGTTTTATAATTAATATTAATCATATATAGCGTCAATAACTTGGCAAAGATCTGGAGCGTCATCAACTACTCGGAAGATTTTCAAAAAATGGCTTCCTTTTGCTGGCAAGGACTGGCACAAAGTCATCAAGTATGTTTTTTTCTAGCGTTGATACCTTTCGGCAATTTCTCGAGGGACGTTATCTAAGAGACCATTATGCCCTCTGTCAATCCTTTTTTGCAGGAGTGTCAATTTTTTTTTTAATTGTATCCTGGTAATCTGTCCGGTAAAAATGATTTAGCAAACAATGTAAGTTTGTTACGCTGAAACTCTATCACTTTTAGATTGTTCATATTGTAGCCCTTCGGATAGGATACTTTTGAATCGTCGCAAATCAAAATCATATCAGTGTGGCTTAATACATCAACTTCAATGTTTTTACGAGACTGTTTAATTTTTTTGCCCGGGCACATGCCCGGGTATTACCCATCTTAGTGAACGCTCTGAAGAAATCACGCTGCAAGCGTTGGAAGTTAGCTTGAGTGTAGTAATCATACCACGCGTTAGTGAAGTTGCCAGCAACGTAATCGACCTGGCCGGCGTATACTGGAAATTGGACCCCGTTTAGCTGGATGTATTGCTGGATTGCAGGTGTCCGTGTGAGCCGTACAGTCAATCAGTACCAAGACGGGACGCAAAGGTCATCGAACCGACACCGAATTCGAGAAGAGCTGCCAATCCGCACTTAGGTTGTAGTAGTTGACCGTACCAGCTGTGTATGCGGTCGACAGGTGGCAAACAATGTAAGCGAGAGCCCACGAGTCGTTCAGGGCTGCCTGACGTATGGGGATGAACGTCCAATCCTGATCCATCTGGTGATAGAGGAAGTTGGGTCAGGTTCAAGCTTATTGATGCCCATCTGTATGGCTATGTACAGAGGCACAACCGCCATCGGCACGCGCTGCGCGTTGTCCAGGTTGACGATGTGAGGAGCAAGGTGCGCGTAAAAGTCTATAGGTGGAGCTAGGCTTCTCTAGTAGCTTGGACGTTTCACGCATTCTTTCTTGATCACCAAAAACAGTACAGTGACATTACAAAAATAAAAATACCAGGTAGACAATAGGCGATCTTATGGCTAAAAAGCTATCTCAAAGAATTTCTCAGAAATTAATTAATAAATATAAACAGATTAATAAATTCTATATTAATTTAATTCTTAATAAATTACAGAGCGTCATATTTTTTAACCTTAGTGTTGTTCATTACTATTCTTGTATTCCTTTTTCGGGCAGCTTTTTTTAAATTTTCACTTTTAAGTCTGAACAGTTCTGGTCTCCTTGGGCTACTAGCTATCACCGAATTGAAGATTGATTATTATTAATTATTATTATTATTGGTTGCTTTGCTAAATACCACTGGATTGCCTTCAACCAAATTCAACAGCTGCATCACTTCTTTGGTCATTGGCATGCTTTTAGGCTGCAATTACACTGGATTACACAATTACAATTAAACTTAAATTTTTTAATGCAATTTTATTTATAATTGACTAACTTATTATAGTAATTTAATTTCATGACATTTGCATTCACTTTCATATATATTTAACATCATTATAATTGTATATTCTGAATAATCTGATATTATAGATAATAAGTGACAAGAAATGTAATGTTTGTATGCTCAATGTAGCAGAATCTGTGTAGCTTTAAGTAGTCTTAACATCTGACATGTATCACCAGATTTTACGAACAATAAACAATTTATGATTTATTTATGTAGTATGTGGTGTAGTAAGTGGTTAGTTTAAAATAACCTTCCTTGAATAACACGCAATTTATATGTAACAAACTTCGACTTTACGAAGAACGACGAAGTCTTTTACGATTATAAACGAACGTAACCGAGTGAAACAGGCAATCACTTAAGTACTTAAAACAGAGCGTGACAGCATAATCTATCCGCGCGGGCTATCTTTCATTCGTCCCGATGAAGACAACTGAGCTAAAAGAGTTAGTGAACTAGTTGAATTGTAAGTGAACTAGAGAGAGAAGGAAGGAGCACAACTGAATTAGTTCTTTTAAGGATTCATTCGGGAACTACACATGTCTAATTTTCTTGAGTGGCCCTCTCTATAATTTCGGAAATCTTTGTTCCTAGTTTCTGAGGCTTCTTCAGATATAAATCCTTTTGGAACAATGGCTAAATTTTCTACTAAGGCTGGTCCGTGTTCAAGTTATTTGTGAAGACTGGATGGCATACCATGGGTACAATTCCACGTAAAGCTTAGCAGTATCATTGAAACTTTGCAATTTTAATTTTCTCTCCGGAAGAGACACATTGTAAAATGACACAATTTTTTATTAATATGTTTTCATCTAAACCTGTTAATTCTGCAGACTTGTCAGGATTTTCAAAAACACGTCTGGGAGAGTTTTCGTTATTGGTTGTACCTCTACCTTGTTTAACAACATCTAGTAACAGCCCAGTTTCTTTCCTAATAGCCTCTTGGATCCTTATTTTCCAGTTTTCCTTTCATTTACTTGTGTGTTAGCTTCATCTCCTTTCGCTTGCCATTTTTTTATTTCTAGCTTATATGAAATATGTAGCATACATTCCATAGACCGAATCCATGCATGAAGTGAACTCAAACCTTATTTATACATCTCCTCTTCCACGGGTCTGCTCCACACATTCTCAAGATCGGTCACTTCAGATGGACGTGCTTTGCATAAATCACACACAGCTGCTGATGTATCCGATATATAGGAATTAATTTTTTCGTCTATCATCGTCTATAATAACTTATGTATAACACTTAAATTTTCAGTAGTGGTAGCATTTAGCTGAGCAATTTCAGATTCCATGTCAGCCATCTCGCTCTTCACATTAAATTCAGTTTCCTTCATCATAATCGGTCGACAAAGTGATGTTGAAGATGGTCGCTCGTTTTCCCAAATTATCTCTCCATTTTCCGTTATGAGCCTTAGAGGCACTAAGCTTGCCATAAATGTAGTGGACATGTCCATTTCACTTGTGCTTTTTCTTTGATGATAAGGGCTCTGGTTGGAAGATCCATCGAATCCCCACTTGCTCTCTAAAACGAGGTTCGGCTTATCAAGAATAGGTACTATACTATACTATACTGTGATATACAGGGTGTCTGGTGGCGGATTTACGTTTTCAAAGTTAATTAAAAAAATATATATTTGAAATAAAGTTTTAATAAAAATAGTAAACAAGAGAACAGAAATGCGGATTTCATTTTTTAAAGAGTATTTCATCCAAATATCTTCCGTCGAGTTGCACACACTGTTCAAAACGGAGCATTGTGTTCTGCGCTACACGCTGCTGCAAACTTGCTTCGATTGAGCTGACTTCTCGACAAATATTCTCTTTTAAATCCACCAGAGTTCGGGGATTGTCATTATAAACTCTCTCTTTGAGGTAACCCCAAAGAAAAAAATCCATAGGGGTTAAGTCGGGTGACCTCGGTGGCCACGGGATGTCCCCAAAGCGACTAATCAATTTTTGGGGAAAAAAATCCCGAAGCAAGGTCATCGAAGCCCTGGCTGTGTGTGCAGTCGCACCATCCTGTTGAAACCACGTATGTGATGAGTACGATGGATGAGCTCGAAGGTTTGGCAATAAAAAATCCGTTATCATGCGTCGATAATTCTCACCGTTGACATTAGTCGCCTGGCCTCGAGCATTTTAAAAAAAAAATGGTCCAATAATCCCATTGTTCCCATCCCAATCCCAAATTGTCGAAAAGGCTCAGTTCTGCTGCTTTAGCAGTCAAAAAAATTAAAGTTTTAACTAATATTGCAACATCTAGACTGGTCTACTTTAGTTACTTCCATAGCATTATGTCATACGGTATTTTGCTGTGGGGGAGTGCTGGAGTAGGACGCATAAATACCATATTTGTACTGCAGAAAAGGGCGGTTCGTGCTATCTATAATATGGGTCCCCGAGATTCGCTACGTGATAAATTCAAAGAAATAAACATATTGACCGTCATTTGTCAATATATTTATGAAGCCATTATGTATACGCATAAAAATATTAATTTGTTTGTAAATACAAGAAATAAATATAAACTCGCTTTGCCCACCACTAGGCTGCATAAGGTTAATGTATCATTCAAAGGGCAATGTATACGCTTCTACAACAATATTCCCAAAGAATTGCAACAGTTGTCAATTACTAAATTTAAAAAATTGTAAAAAACAATCTTTGTAAAAAAGCTTATTATAATATATTGGATTACCTTGAGGACAAAACTGCTTGGGACGGAATCTGCTCCAACACAAAATGAAAAACCAGACTAACAAACAAATAATGATTGTAAAGTTTCAATACAAAAACGAGCTAGAGTTTCTAATCGCTTCTTTGCTCTAGTGCAAAAAAAGCGAAGCGACCAGATACCATAAATTTATTTCCTACTTATCTTTAAGCACCTATGATTATTATTTTTTTGTTTTTTTGTAATTTATTTTGACGTGTCTAAGTTTTGTAAAACCAAACTATGGAAATAAATGATTTTGTATCTTGTATCATTTGTGGATAACGCACACCACACGGTTACCCTGGGGCAATGCAATGGTTTTTGATGTTTCAGTCGAGGGTTGCAGGTTCTTGGAGACCAGTAACGGCAATTTTGTTTGTTGACGTGGCCGTTTAAATGAAAATGAGCCTCGTCACTCCAAAAAATCGGATTAACAGTGCGAAAACGCTCCAACATCGTTTCACAATAATTTTTGCGTAAAACAAAGTCACTTTCTTTCAATTCTTGAACGATTTGAATTTTAAAAGGATGGAACTTTAGATCCTTTTTTAAAATTTCATGAATAATCGCTCTAGGAAGTCCCAGTGAGGCCGCTCTTTTCCGTATTGAAAGTCGTGGATTTTCACGTAAGCTGCTTTCAACCAGTTCCATGTTTTCGGGAGTCCTTGAAGAGCGACTGGGCCCTGGCCGTGGGGTGTTCATAGCCGAAGCAGTTGCTTGGAATCTCCGCACCCAGGAACGAATTAGATTTTCACTCGGTCCATCACTTATCCGTCGAATACCGAAGCGTGAACAAAATTTTCGACGAGCAGTTACGTAGGAATCATTACTTTTAAAAAATGCCTCGATGGCGAACGCACGATGTTCACTCGACCACTGCGACATCGTGACTGAGAATCTGCACGGTCAGTGTTTCCAACGGCACCAAACTCCCCCCGCACCGTTTATTACTTTTCGAAATAATCGTATTTAAAAACATAAATCTGCCACTAGACACCCTATAGTTTTCATAAGTCGTTTTGTAGTCAAATCTAATAAGCCTTGTATTTTGATTTTGGCAGAGGTTTCAGTAATTATCACATCTTCTTTAGGTGGATAACAAAGTGATTTGTCTTTGGCTTGGCTATCATGTAGTAGCTAGGGTATTGAGACTCCTTACTTTGGTATTAAAATCTCTTAGTAATTTGTAGCGCCATTTGGACAAATTTATTAAGACGTATAGTGACAGTACCTTTAATGGAGATATTTCCTGAATAGAGGAGATGTTTCCATCTATGAAAGATTTGATAAAGTTGTATAAACAATGAAATAAACTTTGTATGTTAACAATAAAATACATATTTTAAACTGCACATTTTTTACATAATTCAAATACACTGAAAAATTAATAAAATCTGGATTTCCTAACAAAATAGGTAGGTAGTTATTCCCTGACATAAAACAAAATTTACTTTAGCACAATATGCTAAAACCACTGGTGGAATAACGCCTGTCTATACAACGTACACGGGCCCACTATCTACCCTTTACGCGGTGTATACCTATTACGCAGTACAACAGCGTTATGCCTAAGTCATATCACAATTTAGGCATAACGAGATTTAGGTTAGGTATAATGAGACTTAAGCATAGCCAGAGTGTGACATACCCCGACATAGGTCTGAAGCAAGGAAGGCATTAAGCTATTTGACTGTTATGTTGTTAATTGGAATAAATATGGTGGTAAATGAAACATTACAGTACCCAGTAATGCATAGATTTATTAGATATTAAAGTAAACTCAAAAGTATCCTGAAATGAACTTAAAACTTAAAATAAACGTAACTTAACGTTAAAATGTCCCATTTATAATCTAGATTTGCATACACAAGCTCATGACTTTCAGTCTCTGTAAATTGTTAGTAATTCCTTTTTTATTTTAGAAAGGTTTTTAATAAATATAGTCCGGTAATTACGTTATTTTGTAATTTTTCCAACTCTTTTTTGTATTTAGCGTTGAAAATTACATCTACCCTTCTTCTTGCATTACCTTCAAATAGGGTTTGTTTCAACTTCAGGCATTGCCACTGTGCCTCTTTTTTTAATTTAAATAAAAAGTGAATAAATGTACGTTTCCCTTTCATCCGTGCATTCAATCGTCTATGCCAGCCTTCCAAACTGTTGTTAGTGCGATGGATTTCGCTGGCACAACTTATCATGTCGTGCAATTTTCCAAGCCATTGTTTATCTATATAGTCATTGAATTTTTCAGCGGTTTCTGTCATTCTCATACCCCAGTAGCCTAATTTCATGCCAAACCTCTGAAATATGCAGCGTTGGAAGCAACGGAAGATTTGCACAAATTTCTGTCTTTTTAGAGCCGGCACGCGTAGCTAAAACACCAATTTTTTTGGCCCTTCTTCCATACGGCTTTAGAGTAATGGTAAATAGCATCCACTTATTACAATTTCTGGGAAAACAGCTTGCAGTGCCTGAATTTGTGCAATTTCATAATCGCATTTAAACCGTCTAAAGTTTATCTCCAAATGTGTCTTGATCAGTTGGAAAAGACGAATATAAGTTTGCTGCGATTTATCCGGCAGCAAGCAGAATATTATTGGCACTATATTCACAGTGTCGTTGTTGCCAGTATTTATATTCAAATGGATTGAATACAACTGGTAGAATCCTGATATCACACATTTAAAAGTACCGTCGCCATAGAATTCGGCATCAGTACCTTCGAATGATTTTAAGGTTCTCTGAGCTGTTTTAGTTGAGAATATCAAAATCTTACCATTGACTTCACCGTCATCACACACGAGAAAATTTTCAGCTATTATATTTGGAACTGTGTTTACAGTGCCCGTCTTGATTTCTAAAAACGCCTTTCTTGCTCGGTATAGCGAATCCTTTTTTGTTTTATATAAAGATAGGCATTGACTTCTTCATCTGTCAAGGAATTTGACTTGGCTTCCTCGTTCGACCTGGAATTTCTCTCGCTTAGCACGACTTTTTCCAATATTTTCGGTATCGGTCCAAAGTTCTGACATACATCTTTTTTAGCTTTATCGATAATTACAGCAATTTTATTTGTAGCTTTATTAGGAGAACAGGAATGCTCTTTAATGGCATCAACTACATTGTCCTTACTAAGCTATAAAGATGCACTGCATTTCTTCCTATTCGAGCAACGCCATAAGGTCGAACCGTCGTTATTGCATTTGTTTTTAGTGTACGCATAACCATCTCTTAGTAAGTTTAGTCCGCCTTTTTTATTTTTCACATATTGAATTCTACAATTCATATTGAGATAAAAATTAATCACAACTACATCACAACAAAAGTATTATGAAAATGAATATTTTTGACATTTTGAAGTATTATTGACATTGGAAGTAAACCACTCGCATCATAAGTGGCTAGATAGTACGAAAAAGTTTGTATACCTACGTAAACATATTTTAGGCATAACGCGATGTAGGCTATGTAAGACCTAGGCTTATAGCGAAGTTGTCCTTAAGCTAAGCAGTCCTATAGCAACTCAGGCAAACAGATAGTGAGGCCGAAAGAGAACTGTAAATGACGTTTAGGCTAACATAACGCTAGTTGTACTGCGTAATAGGTAGGTGCGTAATAGGTCATCCGCGTCAAGCTATCTACATAGCTTAGACGTATCTACCACATGACACTGTAATAAAAAAAAAATACCAGTTTTTAAAATTTTTAAGGTTATGTAAAAAATGAAATCAAATAAAATGACACTTACTTAAACACTTTTGTTTTTGTTGTTTTGTGTTAATACAGTAAAACATATCTTCAAATGATTTAATTGTTCTTCAATTGATGATACATTTGCACCAGATTGTGCAATAATAACTCGTTCTTTAACTTCTTTATTTTGATATCATATGGTCTAAGAACCAAATGTGAATAATATCAATTTACTTTATACAAATATTTTTTTCTGCAAACACAGAATCATTGCCTTAATGTCAATGCTCTTATGACCGAATAATGTACTTACACTGCAAATGAGTATGTCTCTGCTATCTGAAATATGTACCTAATAATATTAAACACCTAAGATGTTTACTTACATAGAATTATTATCAAATAACTTTCTTTGATTTAAAGTCAAAATCTGACTGGCAGCTTAACACTACGGCCGCTACGAGTAGTTCGAGACGTTACCTTATCGCCAGAATTGTCAGTACTCGTGCACTTAGCTGTGTCACTCTCGCGTTCTGTATTCTGAGACAGGTCACGAGTTCGATTCTCGCTACCAGATGTTCCAATAATGGCTTAAGGTAATGCCTGATTATCAGAATCATTTTCTGCTAAAATATAAGCTGGTTTTACACGATCAATCGAAACGTTCGAAATTCCGTTTTTAATTTGCACTTTAAATATTTAATCTGTCCTATCTAATCTATATTACTCATCATATATAAAGCTGAAGAGTTTGTTTGTTTGTTTGTTTGTTTGTTTGTTTGAACGCGCTAATCTCCGAAACTACTGGTCCGAATTGAATAATTCTTTTTGTGTTGGATAGTCCAGTTATCGAGGAAGGCTATAGGCTATATAACATCACGCTATGACCAATAGGAGCAAAGATATAGTGGTAAATGTGTAAAAAACGGGAGAAATTGTTTATCTTTGAAGCCTTCCGTTGCGTGCGCCGTGAAAACGGTTCAAAAATATGTATTAAAGAATAATAGCTCTTTTAATGATCTAAAAAACAGTCCGCGATAGTATGTCTATCTTTTAAGATTAACTCACAAAAACCGTTTTTATGGTACCTAATTTGGTCGAAATAATTTGTTTAAGTTTTATCAACATAATAATATTAATCTTTATTCAAATAAATATGTTGTTGGTTAAGAGTACTTCATCCATTATAACGCGGGTAGCACCGCAGGACACAGCTAGTACTTTATAAGGAGTTAAGAACCATCATAAGGTGGTTGCAAAGATGTTCGCACCGCATCATTACTTATAAAAATATATTGATATTCTTTTAAATCTTTATGCACAAATATTTTCCTATGTAATTTATTTTCTCTATTCACTGGTTTATAATTACCGATAATTTCATTATAAGGTGGTTGCAAAGATTTTCGCACCGCATCATTTCTTATAAAAATATATTGACATTCTTTTAAATCTTTATGCACAAATATTTTTTTATGTAATTTATTTTCTCTATTCACCGGTTTATAACTATCGATAATTTTTCTTATTTTATTTACATAACCTTCAGAATCTATTTGAACATCCTTTGCTTTTTTATCATAAATTTCACCTGGCAATCTAATAGAAGTTCCGTAAGTCACCTCAGCTGCACTAACGCCTGTATCTACACGAGTCGCTGCTCGTAAACCTAACATCACGGTTGCTAATTATGATAACTAATTAACCCATGAGTTATTATTGAGGCGCGCCATAAGGGCTGATTTCATCGAGCGATGCCAACGCTCTACGGCACCGTTACTTTGTGGATGGTATGGAGTAGTTCTGATTCTATTTATACCCAATAGTGACATTAATTCTCTGAACAAAAATGAAATGAATAAAAAATGAATAAAATGCATTTTTTTTCACATACTTTAATTTATCATAGTAGGTGTTCAAAGTGACCACCGTCTTTTTCAATACAATATTCAACACGTCTAGGTAACGATCTTACTATTGCATTTTGTATCTTCATGTGGTGAATCTGCGTTAAAGTTGACTCTATGGCTACTTTTAGTTCTTCAACGGTGTTATAGCTATTTTTGTACACTTCATCTTTAATGTAACCCCACAAAAAATAATCTAGAGGCGTTAAATCGGGCGACCTCGCCGGCCATTTGATCGGGCCGTTCGTACCAATCCACTTTCGCGGAAAGTTTTCATTTAATAAGTCTTTTGCTATACGACTATTGTGAGCCGGTGCTCCATCCTGTTGAAAATAAAGTTGTTCTCTTATTTCTACTGCCATTTCTCCTACGGCCTCTAAAGATCTTCTAAGATTGCAAGGTACTTGAATCTGTCCAAATATCCATCATAAATTTTAAACATGAGTACCTTATTGTGAAGTAGGCCGACCCAGCAGTTAAATGAGAATCTAACTTGACGGCGTCCTTCGTGCACTCGTAAGGGATTTTCTCGACTCCAATAGTGATGATTCTTACGATTGTACATTCCGTTATTGGAAAATTGAGTTTCATCAGAAAATATTACGTAGTTTAAAAAATGTCTGTCTAGGCCCATTCTCTCTTTTATCCAATTGCAAAATTCAAGTCGTCTGATATCATCTCCTGCATGTAAGGCCTGCACCCAATGTCCATTCTTGTAGCACTTGTATTTGTGTTTCTTTAGAGTTCTTTGAATCTGTGTTCGTGAAATTTCAGGAATATCACGACTTGCATTACGGGTGGAGGCATCTGGTGTTGCTTCAAAATAGGTTAAAATGTTCATTTCCATGTTTTCATCACATTTTCTTGGTTTTACTTTAATTGGCTTTTTAAAACTTCCGTAAGTCTTCAAATTGTGCACAATTTTGATGAATATCTTACGGGTAGGTAAAATACGTGTCGGATATTTGATATGGTACCAATGTAGTGCACGGGAGCAATTTTTATCGTTTTTAAAGTAAGCTTCCAATAAATCAAAGTGCTCAGAATTTTTAAAACGCATTTTCCCAACCACACAGCGAACGACACAAAAATACCGAAGCATTGATTTTAATTTTCAGTTCCCGCCTAAACATTTGACACTCAAGTTTTTTCTTTTTTTTTTGTATCGCTATTCGGCCAGTCACACCGACACGTTCCATTTTCAACTGAGCTTTAACACGTCTCTGTATCTACAACATCTACATACTTACTTTAAGTGGGCTTTTCCATTGATTGTTAGTGTTTGATTAATAGAAGTAACGGCCGTTACCAATATTCAATCTATCTCTTGTTTTGCCTTACTGACGATAGAAACATCTATCTATCTTTAATTTGGCCGTCCCAATAAACATACTAGCGGTAGGCAATCCTATCTCTGGCTGCTATCTACCGATGAGAGGGCGGATAGCTATCTACAGATAGCAGCTTGTATGAAAATGACAGTTCATGCGTCCCAATAATAACAAAGTATCTATCTGTCAGTAACATTGGTAACACCTAGTAACCTAAAGCACGATCCTACGATTTCTGAGGATAGGGGAAGATATCAAGTGAAATTATTGTGAATATTTCTGTAAAATACATTGATTACCTACGAATATTTGTTAAAAAATGTCTGACTCAAGTACGAGTTCAAGTGATTTGGCGCTTCTGGAACAATTAAGTGATTGGGAGTCCGAAACCGAGGAAAATGATGAGCCCCGATTATATCAAGAACGCATAAATTATTTATATAAATATAATGACTATGAGTTCCAATACAGACTTAGATTAAATAAAACTGCAGTAAATGATTTACTCGAAGAAATATACCCATTTCTAAAAGTTACCTCAAAAAAGTAAGTATACTTAATTTTGCTTGTAAGTACATCATTATCTACATAATGTAGGTAATCATTACTTAAAAAAATATATTTTGATATTGTGTACAAGAATTATTGTGTTAGAGTTATTGTAGATGTGCCATAGAATACTAAAAATGGTTGTTCAACTTAGTTTTTTTATTTCAGAAACCATGGAATTTCGCCTCTACATCAATTGCTATTGACATTGCGTTTTTATGCACTTGGTACAGGGTTGTTGGCAGTAAGTGACTACATAGGAGTTTCAAAATCAACTGCCTCACGTATAGTGAGAGATGTATCTCAGGCCATTGCTGGATTGTATCCGAGGTATATATATGTGCATAACAATACGACAGAAGACTTTTATAATATTGCAAGATTTCCTCGTGTGTTAGGTGCAGTTAATGGCAACATATTCTGATGCAATCACCAAATTCTAATATTGGAGAAGAATTCAGAAATAGAAAATAAGTTTTTTCCATGAATGTGCAAGGTGTCTGTGATGCAAATTTGTACTTCATGAATGTTGTGGCCCGATGGCCTGGATCTACTCATGATGCTACCATTTTCAATAATACCGAGTTACGAGCTCAGTGTGAAACTGGCGTTTATGGCAATCGATGGTTAATTGGTGATAGTGCATACCCTTGCAAATCCTACCTGTTAACACCATTACTCAATCCAGAATCTGAGAATGAAATGAACTACAACAGAGCCCACATAAAGACTAGAAATACTATAGAAAGATGTTTTGGAGTCTGGAAAAGGCGATTTCCAGTTCTTTCTCTAAAAATAAGGCTTTGTTTGGCAACTACCCAGGCTGTAGTCATCGCAACATCAGTGTTGCACAATATTTGCAGAAAAATTAGTTTGGAGGAGATGGAGCCCGAAATAAGAATTCCAAGACAAAATACGATTATAACATATGCAAATATCCCAGGAAATCATGCCATAAATCAGATCCAGGAACGTCAATCAACGTAATTGACAATTATTTTATGTAAATAGTTAATCTAATCATTTTCCATCACTATTGTACCCAAAGAAATAAAAGTGTACACAACTATTTTTATATTCGTTTAATTAATCTTATAGACCTACTAGCTGACCCCAGCAAACGATGTATTGTAATTTTTTTTTTTTTAAATGAAATATACATGTTGGCCGATTCTCAGAATATGCTCACAAAATTTCATGAGAATCGGTCAAGCCGTTTCGGAGGAGTTAGATTACGCACCCCGTGACACGAGAATTTTATATATGACGGCGTGACGTCCTGGTTCTTCATTGTAGTGCGTTTGTAGTAGCATAGACTGAAATGAAACTTAAAATGTCCGATGGCGTGAGCGGGCGCTCACGCCACTCGATCGCGCGACGTTTACCTGCGGCCAGTACCGGTCGGTGTCAGCCGACCGGTCTAACAACCAATCGGGTTCCCGCAGGTGGAGGGGTTGTTTACGAGGTGCACTGCTATTTAAAGTACGGTTCCAGTAGTCCGGGGGTCATTCTTTCTTTGGCTTCTGCTCTGTGCAAACGCTCTCGGAATTACTAGTTGACTTTATCTATTAACTTTGTTAAACTGAGCCCCAGATTATTGGTGTGATTGATATTGTTCGTTTAATCCCGTAATGAATTACTATTCAATGATATAATCTGTTTAAATCACTATGTCAAACCTTTCACCTACATATATAAGAAGACACATTTTGTACTAACATAATAACTTATTTTAATTATTAACATAAATTTAATAATTATAGACAAATGTCTATTTGTTTGTATCATTGTCTGTCTGACTGTCCCATGGATTAGGGCACAACTTTTTTTCCAACTCTAGGACTTCCAACTCTAATTTCTTTTTCTTAAGAGCAGCTAGTACTTCTTCTTGTTCTTTTTTTTATGTGTAATAGTCTGCAATTGCCCGATTTCTTGCTATGATGGAAGTCTTCACATCATCAGCAAGAGATTGACGCTTCAATTTTACTAAAAAAAAGTAACACATTTACATTAACAGTTTGTGAAGGTTATTTTATCCCTTCCTATAGAGTTCTATGTTAAACCTTACATCCTTACAAACATACTACTCAATATGCCCACAAAATTTCATGAGAATCGGTCAAGCCGTTTCGGAGGAGTTCGATTACGTGTGTTTCACATAAGTTCACTTCGATTTAAATGTGCCTTAAGAAGTTTTCACTTGAAAAACATTGTTTACTAGTATTGTTTACCTTTGCTATTTGCTGCAGAAAAAAAGAATTCATTACGTTATAATTGAGTGCCTACTAAATATCGAATGAACAGTCATTTAAAATTCGTAGAATAAAACTGAGGTACTTACTGCAGACATTTTCGTTTTTAATAATTCAAGAAAACAAAGAAATAAATCTTAGGTAATTATCACACATAGTAAACAACAAACCAAACAAATTCAAACCAGATTCAATCAAACAAGGATGATGACAGTTTAGAACGTTCCGTTTCATCATTTTCCTTAACATAAATTCATGATTTCAAATATTCATTTCAACGAAATTTTAACTTAAAAATCATTATTACTAATTCAAAAATGTGTATATATTTTATTATACACTTAACAAATATATTTCAATTTATTTCGAAACCAAATCCCATTTTTACTTAATTGTGACTTCAGTGAGAGAGTTACTGCCAGTGCGTATTTTGGAACGCATGAGAGGGCTCGGATAAGCGGCTTATCTACTGTCAACAAGAGATAGCAAGAACCTATCTGCACTATTGGGACGGCCTCAAAAGATAGATAGATAGTTACTCATGGTCGAGGATAGCTATCTATCCATAATCAAAGATTGAATATTGGGAACGGCCGTAAGCAGTTGCAATAATAGATAATAATATTACTGTAGATAACAAAACTTCCTTAAACGTTTAATGCAATGCCAATGCCACATGATACATAACACGGTGTATGTAACAAGTAGAGAGGTACAAACAACCATAGAGACAATTTTACATGCCTGAACTTGCTGAATATTGTAACGGTGGTCACTTTGAACACCTACTATGATAAATTAAAGTATGTGACAAAAATGCATTTTATTCATTTTAGACATTATGTTTCTAAGGGCCAATTTTTCAATCCTCAGTTAAGTCGTCGAATAGCTATTTAGCGTATAAAATTATCTGTCTATTTATCGGGCGAATAAGTATTTTCAATTTTTCAATCGTCTATTAACTAAAGAATAACTATCAGTGGTTTTTCCAAACCAACTTCACACCATCTGTGTGCAAGCGAGATACACAGATACTGTATTTAACGTGTTAGTGAAGAATAGCAACAAAACAGTATTTGACAGTTCCGTCAGTTAATTCAAACCGTGCTATTTCTCATTTTAACAGTATTTGATTTGTGTTCTTTTGCGAATTAAAAATAAATCAGAATATGGAATTATCCAAGAAACGCGAACGTGCAACAAATTTCAGTAGTTCGGAAGTACGTTTACTCACCGATTTGGTTACCAAATATCGGTCAGTAATCGAAAACAAAAAAACCGATGCCGTGACCAACAAAGACAAAGATGATGCTTGGACCAAAATAGCAACAACATTTAATGCTGCATCTAGTGAAACTGCAGTTCGCACGGCTAAAACATTAAAATTAAAGTACGAAGGCATAAAAAAATTAACAAAGAAAAAGATGACTGTCCATAGACAGGAGTTGTACAGAACAGGTGGCGGACCTTCTACTGCCCCCGATATCAATGATGTTGAAGATAAAGTGCTGGCAATATGTTCCAATATATCTGGACTAGATGCACGTAATGACAGTGATAATATTGCAAGTAGGTTGTGGATGTACTACATTATGTATACTTTTAACTTTTCTTTCTTTTATTTTTACCAGGATTTAACTAATGATTTTTCCAGATGTTCAACCAGTAAAGTGTCCAGATATCTTACCTATTAAAATATTACATACTATTGAAGATGAGATGGTGGAAGAACCCACTGGTATGTATGACTGTTTGTAATACAAATTCATACACTACTAAGTCCCAGCAATGCATACGTTTTGTAGCTTCTATTATTACTATTACATTCCCCTGAAGTTATTCCTGCTGTAGAAGCTGTGCGCCTCTGCTATTTCTATGGACAGTGGAAATAACTTTTAAGCCAAAAGCGGGACTACCCAACCAGCATACTCGTACAGTTCGTAGTTTAGTCAATGCCAGTGTTCAAGTATATTAATGTATTTTTTAATTTTATGCAGTAAAAGATTAAGACACATCCGCAACCTTCGCGCGCACAGGATTCGAACCTGCATCTCCGGGATAGCGGATTGCAATTTCTGCTCTGGAAGTAGAATAGTCCTTGGATTTTCTACGAGATATCGTTACTCGGGGCTTCACTCGATAATACAAAGGGCAAAAAAATAAATTCGGCCTATCACGTAATGGCGCGTTGGTGTTATCCCAGAGATGCAGGTTCGAATCCTGTGCGTGCGAAGGTTGCGGATGTATCTTAATCTTTTTCTGCATAAAATTTAAAAATAGTTTCACCTGCAAAGTTGAGGTTTATCACTTATTAAAAATCATTGAAATATTAAGGTATATTGTTTATTTATGTTTCAGATTTCAATGTTAATCAAGAAGCCTCTCAGTTGGATGAAACATTTAATTTCAAGTATAATAATAATGAAGATGAAAGAAAAGGTATATATATTGTTTTAGGTCAGGTCAGGTTAGGTAGGTCAAGAATTTGAAGCTTTTACTGCCTTTAGGGCATCAAAACCATGACTTTAGTTAGACATATTACATTATATTATATTATGTACAGTTTGTTTATAATTATTAATTATACATGTTTGTCTGTTTGCTATTATTTTATACCAAGAATTTAACAATGTGATTTGAATCAGTTATTTTTCGCAGATTCACATAAAAAATGGAGCACATGGAACCCAAAATCCTTAAAGTCCAAAGTGTCACAGGTTCTAAAACCAAACAAAGCCAGTGTGACAGCAAAGTTGGATCAGTTAAGGGCAGCACGGTTAGAGTTGGTACAGCTTCAAATGGAAATAGCTAAAAAAGAGCATTCCTTTGTAGAGGAAGAACATAATATAAAAATGTTAAATCTTCGCAATGATGAAACTAGGAAGGAGCAAATACATCAACTGATGCTCAGCACAATGGAACAAAGCTTATCAAAAAAAAGTTAATGGGCCTTTCTTATTTTATGATAATGAAGATATAGAGCATTCTGTCTAAATAAAAATTCATTTGTAAAATTCATTAGTGTTTTATTTTACAAAATTAGCTTCCGAGTGATTCATAATATTCTAGCAGCGTATCCCTTGTGGTGCTTCTTCGTACCTCACTGTATTCAGCAAGTACCCCTGGTAATACTGGCTGGGGTGGTATCTGAACCTCAGGGTCTATCGGTGGATCACCTTCATTTCTCCTATGTGCTAAATTGTGTAATATAGCAGTGGCCACAATAATATCTTGGGCAAGAGGTATCTTACACCTCAATCCAATACTAAGCACTGGGAATCTTCGTTTCCAGACACCGAAGCATCTTTCAATGACATTTCTAGTCCTAATATGAGATTCATTGTACAGTTGTTCAGCTTCTGTTTGGGGATTGCTGAGTGGTGTCAATAAATAATTATTTAAAAAGTATCCACTATCACCAAGTACAATCCCATTACTCAAAGTACCATTATCACATAGATATTTGGTAGCGGAATTGGAAAATATTAGACTGTCATGAGTTGAACCTGGCCATCGTGCAACAATGTCAAGAAATTGTAAATTTGCATTACACATCGCTTGAACATTTAAAGAAAAGTATCCTTTACGGTTCCTGAAATTTTCTGCAGTATCCCCACCTGAAAAAATTTAATTTCTTATTACAAAATTGATAAAACTCAAAGCTGCAATGACTCTTGGGTATCGTCCTATTTTATAAAAGCACTCTTGTGTGGCCAAGACTTCAACACGACTTTTAGGCATTGATACAAAATTTTGTCGCATTGAAGCAATAGCTTCAGTCACCCTTTTTACAATTTTACATAGTGTGGAATTATGCAGTCCTCCAAAATCTCCAATTGTTATATAAAAAGTCCCAGTTGCATAGAATCGTAGCGTAAGTAGTAGTTGTTGCAATGGTGGCACGCAACTATTCCTGAAACATACCAATAAATTAATTGAAAGGTACACCTACTAATTGGAAAGTTCTGGATGTTTACCTAATGAAATGTGAAAAAACTACGTACCTTTCTGTTTTGTGTTTAATTTTATCTTCAATCAATGAAAGTAAGTAGGCTATGGTTTCTTTTTTCAACCGAAATCTTCTCCAAAATTCAGTGTCATCCCATGTGTTTAAATTATCAGGCCTCTCTCGTAAAGTTCGGGGTTTTCTCTCAGAAGGATGTAGATAATTAAGTATTTCTTGTTCTTCCTCGATTGCTAAGTCGTCAATTGCTTCAAACACATCCATTTATAACAAATCACGCGAAGAACCTTTGTCGTTTTACGGTTTTACCAAACAAAAATAAAACGAACGAAACTATACAACATAACCTAAACGTCAAACTTATCGGCGAGATAGAACCTTATCTGGTCCTTCAAGTAGCAGGTAACTTTATTCCTCTGATAGGGACCTTATTCGATAGTTAACTTCTATCTGACCATTGAAAAACCATGAATATTGCTATTCGACGAATAAAGGCTATCTGACTGTTTATCTGACGATTGAAAAATCGGCCCTTAGAGATATTTACTGCTGACCTACACAAACGATATCTGAATAGAAATAGTGTAAGTTTATTTTTTCAAAACAACCGGGTTCGATTCCCCAGTTGGGTACACTTTTTTTTAATTGTATGAATGCAGTTTTTCTTTTTATCGGAATCGGTGACATGGTTCCTAAGAACAAATCTTCGTATGTCTTACAGTTTCAGACTTTCCCATACTGACCGATTTGAATGGGCCACCCTGTATATGCAAAAATGAAGTCCAATCCTTGTAAAATATTATTGTCCATAAACCTATAGTTACATATTAGTTACCTATAAATAAGAACTCCAATAAGTTTTATTGGGGTTTTGACTAATTTTTGATCAGTTTGGATACTCGTTTGTTTTATGAGACATATCGCCGAACCGGAATCGACTAGGAGAGATAGAGGTATATTGGAAACTTGTGACTCAAGAAGTGCATGTGGTAAGTATCTTTTGGATGTGTCTAGATTAATTTCGTGTAGACATCGGAAATGTCACTAAGTGAATTTAAACCATTGTCTGATGGTTCATTGATCTGTAAACAGGTCTTGGAATAATTACGAAGGTCTTCGTTTTGGGGCTGACTACCCTGTCGCGTGACCTTTATTTTTGAATTAATATTTGAGCCTTCGATTAGGGGCTGGTTACCCTGTTGTGTAACTCGGATTCTAGATTTAACAATTGAGCCTCCGATTTGGGGCTGGTTACCCTGTTGTGTGACTCGGATTTTAGATTTAGCATTTGAGCCTCCGATTTGGGGCTGGTTACCCTGCTGTATGACCCGGATCTCAGGCTTATCGATGGTGCCAACACCTACTGGATGTCCCGAACGGCACCGTCTCGAGACATTTGTTCGTTTAAATCCTCAGGATACGTTTCATCATCAACAGGATTTTCATCCAGTTCAGATGATTCACGAATAGTATGAACGCGTCGTGAGTTGTTAAAAGTCGATGATGATGATTGGCCCCTAGACGCAAAACGACTGTTACTGTATTCGCGATGTTTCCATTCTTTAATATCATGTCCGGTCGTTTTACAGTATCGGCAGAATAGTTCGTTATAAGGCTTCATTTGACTGCCGCTAGAGGGCCCTGGTCGAGGATTATAGCTGGAGCTAGAGGATGCAGGTGTCGATTTTTGTTTAGTACCTAGATGTTTAGGATCCTGTACAGTGCGTTTGTACAGGCTTTGCTGGATTCTTTCTTCGGAAATTGCCATACTAATGGCTTCATTTAAATTCTTAGGAGACTTGCATCTTACAATATTTGAAATTCTAGGGTGAAGCCCCATGAGGAAATGATGAAGAGCCAAATCTTGCATTCCTTAACTTTAGTGTTTGAAAGGCTCACTTCAGTGAGCAATTGTGATAGGAAAGTTTCAATTTTTAAAGAATATTGACTGACATTTTCTTGCGCAGACTGTAGTATATATTTTTTTTTATAATTACACAGCGCCTCTGCCAATTCGGATCGATAATCACCCAGACTAAGTGTCTTGACTCCTCGTTGTATATTGGCTTTTTTGTACAGAACCCAGGAATTTATTACAGCCATATCAATCATGTGGTAAAACAAGCGTATGTACCACTTTCGACGTTTTATTCTTATCCTATATTGTCCCGCTCGCAAAATGCCCGGACCTAAGAAATGTCCGGACCTAAGAAACCGGAACATAAAAAAAAAACACAGAATTAATGTTATGCTAATTTATTAAAATAAGTATTTAGAGAGCCAGAAGGGCTATGGCATTAATTTAGTCTAGCTTACAACTGCCGGAGGGGCTTAGAAGTGGGTTCGTTAAAGTTCCTACAGACGGCGGATTCTAGTGGTTATGAAAGTCTTCTCCTTGTTTTTCCTCTTCCTCAGTACTGTCCTTTTAGTGCGCCGCGAGTGTAGCAGCAACCCGACGGCAAAGGCAGTGCTGGATGTCCAAGTAAAAGGGAGGCAGCTCGTGAGAAGTCCGGCCGGAGACGAAGACTGCCCTAGGGTGGACTTTGAACCCTAACAGGGGTTTGATATCACTCACACGAAGTTAAGATAAAATTGTTAAATGTTAAAATTATGCAGTGATGGCGGCGAACGAAGCGCCTCTCAGTGAGTAAAAATGGCGTCGTGGCTGTGCTCGTTTGCCTCCTGCGCAGTGTAATGACTCGACAAGCTCGCGAAACCATCAACAACCGCTCGGAGCGCTGTGAAGTTAGGCGCGTGTTGCCGAACTTATCTATGGCCGACAAACTCTCGATCGATCCATCGAGTCGTAAACAACAAATAATACAAATTATCATCATCAGGCATCCAAAGTCTGCTGATACATTAATAACTTCAGACGATTCTTACATTTTTTGAGAATTGTGCGCCTGGGAATGCCAAACTGTTTCTCTGCATCATAAGACGATAACTTATAGATTTCACTAAATCTACACCTATGTTCAACATTTCAACAGAATAATCTGCGTAACGCCTTGCTCCTAATTTTCTCCTGCTTTTCTTATTCGAGTCCATAGTTTGTCCTGCAAAATAAGTAAATAGAATATATTTAACTAGCGATCCCGATTAGTCTTGTCCTGCTAAATTGCAACGCCACTTACCCACTCATTATATTACAGTGGCGACAACGGATAGATTTTATAATCCTAATACGGATCGTGTCGTGTTCTAACATAGGTTATTAAAAAGGTATGAAGAGTTATCGTAATGTCGTACCTAGTCGTATCGTAATATTATATGTAAAGATCTGTAATTGGCTTTCTGATACCTAAGTTTACTTCTAATCCATGTTATAACAGCTGTTGATTTTCCTAAGAATAAATAAATGAAGTATTTAGATTATCATGATTAATTAAATGTTTTAAGTGACAACCCTATACGCAGGCAATGTTGGAAATAATTTTTAATAAACATGTTACAACTTTGCCTGTTCTAATTTACACTCATTTCCGCGAAATAATAGTTTAAATTGCATCGATAAACCAAAAAGAGCATACTAAATTTGCTAAAATAACCTTTACATATAGAAAATAATACATAAAATACTTACAATTGAAATTTGTATGCGAGACGGAAAAAACTAGCCGCTTTCCACACATTTCAAATCGCTACTGACATTTGACTATTTCTTTTTTTACTATAAATTGAAATTTTTTGTTGCCATATGCATCCTGGAAATTCCCGGGGTGAAAACATAGAGAATATAAAATGTTGTTAAGCCTATTACACATTTGATGGTTTTAGGCAAAGTAGAATAGGGGGAAGGCAATGTTGCAGCGTTTGACGGTACCTTCTAAATCCTTTTTTAAGGGGCCACTCAATCTAAAAATACCTTTTGAAAAGCAGTTGTAGGAGATAACAATGATGGGTCTGCTGTCTTGGAAAGTCCGTTTTGAGAGAAACCATGATCCAGATAACTTAAATGCTGGTTGCATCAATACAGAACATGTTACTGGAGTCCCAGTCTTTTGGATAATCCGAGATCTAGGAGCCATCATTAAAACAGCCTTCTGTCTGATTTTCTAGACGAGACAAACAGACTTGCACTTGACAAGGTGAATTTGCTCCCCTCTTGTTTATACATAAAAGCATACTTAACAGCATACAACATACAGCTATGGATAATTGAGTTTGTAGTAGAATTCGTCTAGTCTTACATTGCTCCTTAACAATAGTCTCATACAGGTAAATCCTTCCTCGTCGCATGTGATTCTCTAAATGCGTAAATTTTGCATTGACATATAGAAAGATATCCATATTCTTAGCTGTTAGAGAGTCATGGTGAAAATAATAGAGCCCACTTCTAACTTCTTGGATTAACAGTTTAGGATGATCGGTCATTGTTACAGATATTCCACAAATTACTTTATTACCTTCGTCAATGAATCGTTACGAATATCGTTATTATGGCTAATTATTGTAATAATTAAAAATACTTATCTAATATTCTAACGGTTTTTATATAAGGGCTTAAATTTGAATGTTATTGTAGCAGCAATCTGGGGGCACGGTAGTGCCCCCACCAAGTCGAGCAAAAAAGCGGCACGGCCGTACCATCCTTTTCTCGAAGCAATTCAGGCCATTTTCGACCCCCTGTAACTTCGTTGTGGATAAAACTAGAAGACTGAAATTTTCAGTAACCATGCAGGATTGTAAAGGCACGGTATATTTCAAATTTCATTCAATTTGAACCAGTATTTTAAGAATTATAATGGGTCAAATTTCGTAATTTTGTCACTCACTCACTGACTGACTGACTGACTGACTGGACTGGACGATTACTTGCTTTATTGTTTGACCCTTGCTACGTTTATGGACTCCGATACCGCTATACTCGATTGACCATTGCATACAACTCACACTGGACTTTGAATCTGCCTTCGTTATAATTGTCGTATCAAAAATGCGTGTATTATATCTGTTTAAACACGTCAGCTACAAAATCCGTGTTTCGTTTCCCTTGGAAAGATGAAAAACGTTGGCATGTATGGCTAGAAAACTGTGGTAAGTTGAACTTTATTATATTAATCTCTACACACTTCTATTACAGAGCTGATGAGTTTATTTCTCATAAAAATTTCTGAAAATAGAACCCCTAGATTCGTCATGTCTGTCTGTCCGTGTATGTCAAATCTACATTTTATCAGAAACTGTAAGAACTTGTTGAAACTTGGTAATGACATTTATTCAGTAAACCGCAAAAAAAAAATCTCAAAAGCTGAAAAAAAAACAATATTTATTGGGGTTCCCCATACTACCCAATCAATAAATTTTATCTTTAAAAAAATCTTTTATTACTCCCAAATTAATAGTTTGTATGAGAGACACTTCCAAAGTGGTAAAATGTGTGTCCCCTCTGTAACTTCTGAAATAAGAGAATTATGAATCTGGAAAAATTATATGATGTGCATTACCTTGCAATCTTCCAACGAATATTGGGTAGAAATTAGTTATTTTTTAAATCTCAAATGTAGTGTAGTAATATAAACTACTGAATAACAAAAAAAAAACAGAGACTGTCTCATACTTTTCAAGTTTTTTTTAAAATGCTTAAAATTATTGCATTTGATATTTTAAGATTTCAAGTAGTTGTTTTTGCACACATTGAGATATATTTTGAAAATAAAATATCAATATATCAATATTAATCTATCCCTATTAATCTTTTTGATAAACTAATGTTAATTATAAGAAACTTAACTTTTATTTCACAAAATTACTGAACTGTTTTATTCCCATCTTTAGCACCTAGCTAGTTCAGGTTGGGATCTTATTAAGAGGTCCTCATTATACTTAAGCAAGTTTAATAAGGTATTATTATTATAATGTTTTATTTAATATGTTTATTTTTTAGGGAACATGACAATCAGTCACTTACCCAGGGACCATTTTAAAAATAAGTTTATATGCTCTGATCATTTTGAAGAAAAATACATACGAGAAGGTGGAGAATCAAAGAGAAAATCACTGAGAAAAATGTGAAGGGAGGTATGGTTTCAGGTTGTAATTGAAACGACTACATCTGACTGCTGTTGATTTATTACTAATTGAATATATCTTATCTAGCTTAGGACATAGTTACATACTACACCTCACCTCAGGGGTGAATAGAAAAAAAAATGTTTATATATTAACACATTTTTTTTTATACAACTAAAGGTTTAGTTCTATTTTTATGGATAACATAATCTTTATTATTTTTACTTATTTTAACATTAACTCCTAAATCTTCGATGACAACAAATGGGCCTTCCCACAGAGTGTCTAATTTATTTGCTATTTCATTCCTAATTAATAAAAATTGTCCTTTAACATACGTTACATTGTTTATATTTTTATCATATGTATTTTTACGATTACATTTGCTTAAAATTAAATTTTTACGTGCATCTTGATGTGCTACTTGTAACCTATATTTTAAACTTAATGGATAGTCTTCATGGTTATACAAAGGTTCAATATAACTACTTATTCTACAAGGTATTATACTAGGTTTACCAAAAACTAATTCAAAAGGTGTGTATTTAGTCTCTGTATGAACTGTATTATTGAAATTATAACACCAGAATGGTAACCAATGACTCCATGTATCTTTTTGACCGTCGCACATTATTCGTAAAAATGCTCCTAGATTTTTATGTGAATTTTCTAATGCACCTATTGTTTGATGATGGTACGAAGTCGATGTTCGTTTTTCTATTTCTAGTAATTTACATACCTGCTCCATCACTGCCGATACGAACTCTGTTCCACGATCTGTAATTATGACCTTAGGTATACCAAATCTTAAAATAAAATTATTAACTAAAGCTTTAGCTATACTTACTGTTTCCTTATTATTTAATGGATACGCTTCTACAAACTTACTTAAACCACATTGTAGTGTTAAAATATAACGTTTATCTTCAATATCTCTATCTAAAGGACCAACGATATCCATATAGATATTCTCGAAAGCATACGAAGGTGTTGTCGTTATCTCCATAGGCGTCTTGACATATTTACAATGCTTCATTTTTTGGCATTTAATGCATTTGCTCACAAACTTTATTACGTCTTTGTCTAAGCCTGGCCAGTAAAATCTTCTTTTTATGTTATTTATCATTCTTCGTACACCTGCATGACCTGCAGTAGGTAGCAAATGAAAATCGTGTAAAATATAATTCTTTTCGTCTTCTTTCTCTATTCTTTTCACGTCTTTTAATACATAAATTCTTGGACCTGTCCAATCTTTTCTTCCTTTTATTTCTTTTAATAAGTCTTCTATAAAACTTTCATATTTCTTAATTTTTACTATGCATAGTTCATTTATTTTTATTTCTTTGCAAAATTCTCCTAACTTAGTCACAAATTCGTCTCGCGTAAATTGTGCTCTAAAACTAAGATCAATATACAAAACTTTTCTACTCTTACTATAAATTAAACTTTCTTTTTCCTTATCTATTCCATTTCCTCTTCTTAATTTATTTAATTCATCTTTTTCAATAAAAGTCAATTCCACAGAATCACTAGGCTTTTTTAGAATGTCTACAACTTGTGGTTGAACAGCCACTTGTCGTTTTCTTTGCTAAAAATAGCTTGATTCGTATCTCGATTCATTTTCCTTGTCTGTGCTCTTGTCATTACCGAAATGATTTCCTCATTCATCTGTTTTAATACATCTGATGTTAAATTAATCCTAGAAAGTGCATCTGCGACACTATTCTCTTTTCCTTTCACATATATTATTTTAAAATTATACTCTTCTAGTGCTAGTCGAAATTTTAGAAGTCTACTAGATGGGTCTTTCATCGAAAATAAATAAATTAAGGGTCTGTGATCCGTCATTATGGTGAATGTTTTTCCATAAACGTAAGGTCTAAAATATTTAACAGCCCACACAATAGCTACTAGTTCTTTTTGAATAGTTGGATAGTTCAATTCTCCTTTATTAAGTGGTCTACTAGCATATGCAACTGGTTTCATATTTTTATTGCACAAAACTGCACCAATAGCGGTACCTGATGCATCCGTTTGTATTACAAACTCATTATTTTCAGAAAAATCTGGAAAATCTAAAACAGGTGGAGTGCTCATCATCTGTATTTCTTGGTGTCGGATAGTTACGAAATACTTCTACTTTAGCTGGATCTGGTAGTACTCCGTTATTTGATACTATATGACCTAAATATAAAATTTCTTTTTTCAAAAAGTTACCTTTTTTTTGGGATTTAATTTCAAATTTACTTTTCTTAATCGGACTAGTACATCATTTAAGTTTTTATTATGTATTTCTAAATTTCTGCCAAAAACTACTAAGTCATCTAGATAAATAAAACATTTATCAAAAGTTAATCCTGACATCGCTACTGACATGACTCTAGAAAAAGCACTCGGGCTTGTCTTCAATCCCATTGGTAGTCTCTTCATTTGGAACTGTCCCGTATTTGTAGAAAAAGCTGTGTACTCTCTACTTTGTTTATCTAAACGAACCTGATAATATCCTTGATTAAGATCTAAATGTGTAAAATAGACTGAACCTGACAATGAGTCTAAAATTTCCGTGATGTTAGGTAATGGAAATTTATCATCTACTATACAATCATTTAGTTTCCTATAGTCAACTACTAATCGCCATTTCTTGTTATTATTTTCGCTTTTCTTTGGTACTAATAATACTGGACTCGACCATTCACATTTCGCTTCTTCAATTATATCACTTTTTAACATTTTCTTTACCTGTTCGTTTACTTCATTTCTCAAAGCATGTGGCAATCTATACTGTTTAACATAAACTGGACTAACATTTGGTTTTAAAGTTATTGACTGTTCATAAATATCTGTTGTTGACAACTTGTCACCTGGTAAAAAGAAAACATCCGAATATTTAGCACATATTGCTTGAATGGATTTCCGTTCTTCCATGTTAAGATGATCTAATTTTAATGTTCGAAGTAAAGTATTCGCTCTATCTAAACCATTCGAAGTTTGTTCAAAATTACATAAATCATAATCTTTTAATAAAAATAATTCTGGTTGAAACATTGGTAATGTAACGTCATGTTCACTTGTATTCAAAATTTTTACAGGTAATCTATTGTTTCGTACCTTGCCTATACTTCCTGCTAGAAAAATATTTTCCGTTAATTGCTGGTTTTGAACAATGCAATCATCTTTCAAATCAGTATTTAAAATTAAATAATGAATAGATTCACTTCGTGCTGGAATGTGTAACACTTCGTCCGAGTAATTGATAGTGTCAGATAATTTCAAAGAATATTCCATTCCATATTTAGAAAGTGTAATGATGTTTGTCTTGAAATTGATATTAGATGCATAGCGACACAAAAAATCTAATCCTAATATTCCATCTGCCTTTAAAGGTATGTTATCGAAAATATGAAGCTTGATATTAAATTCGACTCGATGTTTATCTTCTAGATGCAACAAACTAAGATGAATAAAACCGGGTGATGTTATTTGACCTGCTATGCCATTTACAGATGTCTCTTCTCTTATTATGGCACTGTTACTAGGTAATGAGTTGCTTTTTATTACAGATAATGTTGCTCCTGTATCCAATAGCCAAAAGTACTTTCTGTTACCTATGTAAAAAGATAGAAATTTCGCTTTACCGTAAAAAGCTAAGATGTTATGCTTAAAATCGAAAAAACTGCATGTTATTTCCTTCAGACTTTTGTTCCGTATTTACCGAATCATTATTTATCGGTAGCTTCGTACATAACACACGATGGTTGTTACCTCTACCACGCGTTTCATAACTCGATCGGTTCTCATTCGGACCTTGGTAACCTTGTGTATGCTGATTATTGTAGCGATAAAATGAACCTCTATTATAACCACGATTATGATACTGTGCTCGGGGTAGGCCGCGAGAATTGAGATAATTAGTCCTATTGTTATGGTAACTCCCTCGGCTGAAATTATTACCTCTGTAGTTCGAGTTCACGTTCGAGTTCGAGTTCCCACGGTAACTTCTCGATACATTCCTGAAATTATTATTATAATTTGACTTACCTCTTCCTCTCGAAAAATGCATGATGTTTTCGTCACCTTTTGGAGTACATTCTGCTGACAACTCCTCATCTTTAGCTCCTTGGATGGCATCCTTCAAGTTCTCGTAGTTACGCGCCGCTATAATCGTGCTAAGCCTGTTGTCGCGTAAACCTCCTGAAAATCTGTTAATGGCCAACTTCTCGTTTAATGGTTGCAGAACGGCATAGTTATCAGAATTACCATCTGCTTGCGAAATTGTGAGATTAGTAAATAACTTCTCGATCTCTGTCGCGTACTGGTCGATTGTTCGCCAGCCTTGCTTTGCTGTTAGTAATCGAGATTGTATAGCTGCAAATGACTGTTTAGGCAATAATTTGTTCCGCAAATCTGTGATAAGATCGCATACGCTTGAATATTCCCTAGATACTCGCAATTTTGCATTCTCTGACAATCTACTTTTCAATACGAATTTTATTAGTAACTGTTTTCCTGCCTCAGATAGCATTTCTGAATACATTTCCACGGAGTCAATGATACTTTTGATGTTACCTCCATTATTGTTCATTACAGGGATTAAGCAACACGCCGTTTTTAGATCGAACTCCATGATTGGTTCTGAATTTGAACTAGTTTTACTCGTCTTACAATAGCTTTTTTCAGAACAAAGTTCTATTATTTTTATATAACACTCATTAATTTCATCTTTCCTCTCACGCAATAATGTTACATAATTTATATCTAAATGTTTTTTCTTAGGTACTAAATGTTTCTAGTAGTATTTTACTTTTCTCATAAAGATTTTCTGTTTCTCCTAACTTATTTGTTATTACATTGCCTTGAAATCTAGATTTACCTTTTTTAATTAAATATTTCTTTATTTCAATTAATTCATAAAGGCAATTTAATAATTCTTCCATTTAGTTTTATAAACAATATTAATAAGTTTTTCAAATTACATACCATTCTCGAGTTAGAGATATCGAATCTCATTACGGTAGTAGGGCACTTCGATGTTTACGAAACTCTCGGCACTCTCCGTATAAGGGCATGAACACTACACTATTCTTAGAGTACTTATCCTTACTGTTCGTAAAACACTGATTTCAATTTATTGTTATTATTGTATAATGTTTGTATAAATGCACTTTTCTTTATATACGAGTAATTTATTTTTTAAAACACAATAGTTATTTCCGCAAAAAAATAATAATAACACTAACACTTTTACGTTACCGCACTTTAACACTTTTTTTTTTCTACTTATGCTGTCGTATCGCCGCCGGCCGCATCTCCCTGGACTTCTGTCTCCCGGCGCTTGAACAAACTGTTACTCCTTCTCAAGCTGTGCTCGATAATCTCCCGCTGGATCCACCGTTGTTGACTTTTTTTGTACAGTCGAAACGCCGCGTAGAGCAAAAACAAAACCATGATTACGCAGATGATCCCAATCCTATAGCTGGTACAGGTCGCGTGACTTTTCAACTGCTCTAAGTCTAAACTATTTCCACCGCCGCTCGCGTTTTGGGCTATTATAACTTCTTCTCTCGAATATGATTTTCCCATTTTTATAATTTTAAACACAACAACTTAATATTTGAAACCGCGATGATCTCTCGTATTCGCGTGACGCACCGATCGCGCTCCAAATATGGCAAAGGTCGCCATGAAGGGAGGTATGGTTTCAGGTTGTAATTGAAACGACTACATCTGACTGCTGTTGATTTATTACTAATTGAATATATCTTATCTAGCTTAGGACATAGTTACATACTACACCTCAAATGTCTGTACCAAAGCATTTTAAACATAAATTATCACCATCTGCCTCACCAGGTATGTATTCCTTACTAGTTGATTACATTATTGGCCTATTTCACTATCTCCGATCTAAATTAATTTACAAAGAAATCTTGGTTGGTCAGTAAAATAGTATAGAGTTTTTATAGTTTATGAGATATTCAAACTTTTTTAGTTTTTTTAACCGACTTGGGTTTCAAAATTCGTATTTAAAGAACAAAAATCATACTAGAGTTGTGATTTTTGGCACAAACATAGCTGAATAGTGGCTAGTACTTACTTTATAATATTGGGCTTTAATAAAAGTATCATAAGACAAAAACTTTAAAACTTGTTATTTTTGAGAATGTTGTTGAAACTTAAAGACCAAATTACAAAAAAAAAAACTGTAGAGTAATCTGGGTAATTACTTACAAAACTGTGTTTAATAAGAAGCAGGGGTTCTGTAGATAATCTTTAATGTTCGCAAGTTATAAATAAAATAGCCTTTTTATTCCATAACTGATAAAGGGTTTACATGTTAACCTGTGTTTTGGTAAAAACATATTTAGTTTGTTTCAAGTTAAATTCGTTTGATAAGTCAATTTAAATATTCAATTGAAAAAGAAAAATTTTCATTTTTGTCAAAATATCAGTTTTTGTGAACCAAGTTGGAGATACAAAAAACTAAAAAAGATGAATATCTCCAAAACTATAAAAAAACGGGGTTCATACATTAAATCGATAGGTATTAAGGTCACTATGTCCCAGCTTTCAAATTATTATTATTGACTTAAATTATTTGTTTAATTTTATTTGTTACTTTGAGAGGTATCAATTAAATTCTTATTTAGTTTTTATAATAAAAACATATAAAACTGGTTAGGTTTTATAACATCCTCCAGGGTTAAAAAAACACAACTGTTAAGAGGCTAAATATTATTAGATTAGGCCTCAAAATCTAAATTTTGTATAACAAAATTTTATGATTGCCTGGTACGCCTTTTATACTGATTTTAAATTAAAGGTGTACCAAAATATTATACTTTGCTGTTTGTGAAATTTTTTTTATCGCTTTTAGGTTCTTCACCTGCTTTAAAAGTACTTACACCAAAAAAAGTCTACCAAAATAAAACAAAACTAAACAATCCGGAGACAGAGATGAGTCAGGGCGAACAAGAATATGAAAGTGCAGAACCAATAACATCATATCCCACACCGAAGAGAAGAAAATTATTAAGGTGAAGTCTTGTAATTGCAACTGTCTAGTAATTGCAACTGATTTTTTTCACAAAGAGAGTGATTACCAATCACGGTAAGTTTCCTTTTTTGTACTTGTTTCGTTCTACGATATATCTAATCTAAGTTATGGGTGCAGTTACATTTACCAGCCTAAAAATCAAAAGTCTTGATAATGCAACTGATTTTGAATTTTGAGGTTAGTTACATTTATCTGACTGTTTATGTATGAACTATGAAAAAGTCAGTGATGTGACAGGAAAAATTACTTTGTCGATAAATAGAGGAAGGGGTGGTAATTTGGAACCCGCTGTTAATTTGGAACCCCTTAATATCTCAGAAACAGACAGCGACATCTGTTAAAAAACTATGCAATTACGTTGAACTGGTATCATAGAATGTATTCACTGCCACTAGCGCCAGTTTTGCATCGAGTTTGAACCTGTCATTCAAAGTTGAAATTTTATGTCACCGGCAAATGTTTTTTCTTTTATTCGTTTATATTGTCAAAAGTTTTTATTTTAGTCTAAAACTAATACAGTGGGTGTTAAGGGAAGTACTTTACGCATAAGTTCAAATTGTCACAGGTAAGTTTTAAGGTTTGTTTTAACGAGTTTTAGTTTTCTTAATTATTTGATAACATAGTAAGGTTTTGAATTTGGAACCCCATAGGTGCGGGTAATATGGAACCGGGTTCCAAATTACCCGCAGTGCATTAACATCACTTTTTTCCTGATTCCAGTCATGCCTCGAACTCAATTGTCACCAAAGCCGAAGTCGAAAAGAAAAACTTGGGCCAGGAACAATATGATTGAAGCTGTAAAAGCAGTAAGAGAAAAGAAAATGGGTTTGAAAAAAGCGGTCAAGCTTTATAATGTTCCAAAAACTACTCTGCAAAGGTTTGTGCACAGTGACCAGCCTCCCGATGAGGTTGTAAATACTACTATAGGAAGAAGACCTGTCCTGCCATCTCACCTTGAAGAAAGCCTTGTGTCATACCTTCTCGTTATGGAAAGTAAATTCTATGGCTTGACCCGTCAGGATGTTCGTAAAATGGCCTATCAGTTGGCTGTGAAAAATAATGTCGAACATTCGTTTAGAAATAACATAGCCGGTCGAGCTTGGCTTGATCATTTCTTATTACGCCACAAAGATAAGCTTTCTATTCGATCACCAACAGGAACTTCCAATGCTCGGGCTCAAGGTTTCAATAAAGAAGCAGTGGATAAGTTCTTTGACATCCTTGAAGAAGCATTCCAAAAACATAATTATCCACCAGAGAGAATCTTTAATGTCGACGAAACCGGGCTATCTATCGTGCAGAGTAAAATGGTTAAAGTAATTGGTCTGCGAGGGAAAAGACAAGTAGGTAGCATTACTGCGGCTGAACGTGGATCATTGGTGACAGTGGTATCAGCGATGAGCGCAAGTGGCATATTTATTCCACCGCTGCTGATATTCCCACGCAAAAACATGACGCAAACGTTGATGAAAGGAGCTCCGCCAGGTTCTATCGGAAGATGCCATCCATCAGGATGGATTCAGGCCAATCTGTTTACGGACTGGTTCCATCATTTTATTGAAAAGACCCACCCAACAGAAGCATCACCTGTTCTGTTAATTCTTGATGGGCAATAATGCCCATCAAGAATTAACAGAATGTGAATAATCACACACACGCAATTTGGATATTTTGATGGCAGCTAGAGCTAATAATGTCACAATTATTAGTTTACCTCCACATTCAACACACAAGATGCAACCTCTTGACCGTTCTTTTATGGGTCCCTTGAAAACTTATTACAGCGAAGAAATTAGACAGTGGTTACTCAATTCTAACCGGATGTTGACTCCATACGAAATAGCTGAATTGCTGGGACGTGCTTATCTCAGATGCCAAACTGGAGCTATTGCTGTGAATGGGTTCAGAGTAACTGGTATTTACCCGATGAACAGAAACGTATTTACTAAAGCCGACTACATAGCAAGCTCAAGTGGGACCACTCCTCAAGCTACTGATGATGACCCTCATCTACCGTCTACCAGTACACCTGTTGCTGTTCAAATGCCACAGGCACAACCTCGACCAGGCACTAGTGGACAGGCAAATCGAGCTTCCCAGCAAGTGATCAGCAACCCTGTTGTTTTCCCTGAAGATATCTTACCGGTACCGACACCAAAGAATAAAAAATCTAACAGAGGCCGCAAGTCATCTGCTGCTACTTTATTGACCGGATCTCCCTATAAACAGCAACTCGAGGAGTCAATCAAGTCTATAGCGCAGAGAGGAAGAGGCCGGGGAAGAGCTCGTGGACGTAGTGGTAGGCAGAGAACAGCAAACTCTTCTAGAACTCCTCCGAGCAGACAGGAATCTACATCATCGGATTCTCAATCATCAGTTTCTTCAGGTGACACTGTAGTGTCAGAAAATGCTACTGCACATGCCCAGCCCACAAACGAAGATGACGCTTGTTGCATTTTTTGCTCTGAAAATTACTCCAATGATCGACGTGGTGAAACTTGGATTCAGTGCCAATCATGTGGGTTGTGGGCACATATTGAATGCTCAGGATGCGACGCAGAATATTATATTTGTGATTTTTGTAAATAAATTTATTCCATACTTGTAATTTGGAACCCGGGTTCCATAATACCAGCACCAGAGCTCCGAACACATTTTTTTCAATTTTTCAATAAAGCAAATTATTTCCCTTAATGAGTGGTTTTATTTCGTTAATTCGTTCCTAATATAAAAGTTAATAAGTTTTTTAGTATATAAAATATTTTTTCGAAATGATTAGTTAAATAGTTTTTCTAAAATACTTAAGAAACAAAGTAGGGTTCCAAATTACCACCCCTTCCTCTAATATTTTATCGTATCCAAACTTCCTACTAAACAGCTTTGCCAAAAAATGTTATTTGATCTTTGTGTAATGTTTTCTAGTTTTTTAAGTATTTTCTTATTTTATTTTGTAGATGCCAAAATACAAAAGTAAAAAACAGTCGAAATATTCTTCAGATAAGCTAATAGAAGCAGTCGAAAAAGTAAGAGAAAAAAAGATGAATAGCTACGAAGCCTCCATACTTTATGAAATACCGAGGTCAACTATTATTCACCGTCTATATGGAACACGCGGTGCCAAACAACCAACGCCTGGTAGACCTCCTGAATAAACAATGTTTTGTAAATATTTATATAAACGATTTTGTGTTGTTATTACGCTCAATATAAACGTTAAAACTATATCCCTGTATTATTATTTTGATACCATGCTAATCGACAAAATTACGATAAGATTCCCATCACTATTTGTAGGTTATTAGTTGCAATTACCCACCTCACGGTTAACAAGTGTTTTTGTGCAAAATTGGACATATTTATAGTGGCATAGCTATTTAAATCCTATAAACTATCATTCAATGCATGCTTTTGAAATTTAACAGTATAAGCATCCATATAAAAAAACGTAAAACAAACACTTAGTTGCAATTACCCGCCAGGACGTGTAATTGTAACTATTCCTGTTTATGTCAGCAATTTATGAAATAGTTTGTTATTCTTTACAGCTTTGCTTTATTTATGACAGTGACAGAAAAGAACATAAAATTTACGATAAAACTAATCTTTAAAAAAATATATTGCGCATTTAAATATAGAATTATCAAGCTATGATGTAAAAACTCCAATATTTTTAGTGCAATTACAAGACTCCACCTTAATAGATTCTCCAAAATGCCAAAAACTGAAAAATCTTTTGTCTGTAACTAATAAAAAATTGCGATCAGAAACGACAAAAAATAAATTATTAAGAAAAAAAGTAATACAAGGCAAAAATGAATTAAATCTCACAAACTTTACATTTAAAAGTAAAGCAAGCAAAGTTATCACGATTATGCAGCTAAGAAAGTTAAAAAAGCAATTTAACAACACCGAAAAAAAATTGGTTGCCTGTAAAGTCGGTATACGGGCGAAAGTTTTACGTGACAACGACTTTGAGTGGTAAAATAATTTTAATGTGCAGGCGCCTAAGCGAAATAGAAGCGCAAGACATGAACCGGTGTGTATGCCTATCTCTCTCACTCTCTCTCTATCGCTCTTAGGCGGGCTAACTGTGCTCGAGTGGAAGGGACGCGTGCCTTTCACTTTTTATGTCTGTCTCTCTCGCTCTTAGGCGGGCTAACCATGCCCGAGTGGAAGGGACGCGTGCCTCTCACTCGCTCTCATTGTGAGCGCATAACGTGAGCGGAGCGTAACGCAGTTTCTTGAAGTGTCACCCGGCAAACCAATTTATAAGACGTTATCACGTCAAAAAGTTTTGTTTATCGCTTTATTATAAATCACCTGCTGCATATAACTTTATGATAAATTCAGGTATGATATTACCATCTGTTGCAACCAGGGTTGGATTTCGTACTATAATTATAGTATTTGTACTACAATATCATGACGTGTACTATATACTATCGCAAAGGTAGGATTGTACGCAAAAATACTATAATTTCTTAATAATAGTTATACCTGTACCTACATTTTATGTACCCACATTTTATTTTATTACCACTCGAAGAAATTTTTTAACGTATAGCAACATTATGTATGGGTATTCCCCTTATAATGTTCTTCTGCGTGATTCTGCACTTCATTCATTCATTGGGCCGGTCACTCTGACAGAAAGAGATGAATATTCGTAGTTTGTGTATAAGTGGGACAAAGATAGAGAGATACTTTGAGCCTTTGCTTTGAGCAAACTTTGAGCGACTTTTGCGCAAGCATATCAAAGTGAAAAGTTGAGCTGTTCATCTGACTGTGAAACATTTAGCCACCCAGTCCATCGATGCCCTACTACTTACTTGTGATGCCGTAAAAGAGAGTAAATCAAAAAATTGCACAGATTTTGCACCGTCTGACGACATGTTACGTCGCATCGTTGCCAAGGACGATGTACCCAATATTGAAGAATTGGCTAACATTGAGGTTATTTTACCTTCATAGTAATGTTAATTATGCCTTTTGTCGATTTATTTAATAATAATCTAACGTCCAAATATGTTTTTTATTTAAATGTACACCTAAAAAAAGGCTTCTGTAATTTTTGGCAAGGTACTATCTTTTTTAGCAAAATACTATATTTTTGACGTCCATAGACAATATTTTTTTGAGAGCCGGATTCCAACCCTGGTTTCAACCATTCAGCTTTGGCTTCGGGATACGAATTGCCTGCCAGGTTTCAATAAAGATGTATTTGAAAATATAAAAACTAAATTTGCTGTAAAATCAACCAAAGAAAGATCGTGTGTTGTTTGTTTCGATGATTCATGCATTTTGGCCATACTTGTGACAGAATGACATTAAAACTCGTCTTGTTAATTGTTCTTTCAGGGTGCAGACTGACGTATTTAATTAGCTCTTGGTCCCAGTGATGTTCGAAAGAACGGTAAACCGACTTATCCATAGGTTCTTGGGTGGTATTGGAGGGGAGACTTGTTTTATCGACGAAGAAAAAACTTAGTTTATTGTTGTTTCTAGGCATGGATACCTCAGACATTGGGATGAACCTGGGCCATCAACATCATATGTTGCCCCAGTCCTAAGCCCCAGTCAAAGAATTACTGTAACAACCCCAGTACACAATACTGTGGAAGCACTAGAAGGTAAGACTTAACTTTTATAAGGATAACATAATTATAATGTTATTAATTTTATAATAACATCAACTCTTAAGAACCTTCTGATAATAAAGAACAGAAAAAAAAAAAAAAGGTGTGTGTGCGATTCACACACGATAGAAGTGAAACTTCAGTAAATCGACGAAAGAATAAGAAGAATAAAAAAAAGTGTGTGTGTGTCAGCTACGACGCACGATTGAAGTCTACTACTTACGAACTTAATTATGATATAATATCGAATAGAAAAAAAGGGTAAATGAACGCATCTGCTAAAATGATAAGAGAAACAAACATATATCTGTAATTATTCGCATTATTTATATTACTTCAATAAAGCGTATATTACATAAAGTATGTTACAAAATAATATAAATAAAATACCAATACCTCTTTGCGCGATACTTCGTAGTCTCAACTAAGAAGCATCGCGCAAAGAAATTTAAATAAAGCATTGTATTTGTGTCTCTTCCCATTTCCGTTTCATCTTTTTGCATCCGGTTTGAAATCACTACGATTCTATAGAAGTTTCACTTCAAAAAGAATTAGCGAAATTGGTCCAGCCGTTCAGGCGTGGTGCCGCGACCAAGGGAAATAGGGATTCATTTTTATATTATAATGGAGTACATTTAATAATAAAATAAACTTGAATACTTAAATTTTATTTGGGATGGTCCAAGTACATTTTACAGGAGTGTTGCTGGGTTGATTTGCTTGTTGCAAGTGATTACTTTGATCTACCAGACTTGGTCTCTAACGTAGGGTTTGGTTTCAGATGTCAAACTGGAACTATTCACCCGTGTTCCCAACATATCCGTTAACACCTCCGATAACTCCCACCAGAAAGGAAGATCTTTCTGATTACATCAGAAGAAGCCCAGGGAAACTCGAAGTTTCCATTCAGAACAACCAGCAAAATAAGCCAATCACTACAATGTTTAAAAAAGTTTTAAGAGGTACAAAATTAATTAGAATACAAGTTTTTGATGCCAATCAATTTGATAACGTTGAAGAATCAATATTCAACTGCTCTGCAGAGATTTGTGCCCAACATGTTGTCGAAAACGTATCTAGCGGTGATATTTATGCTCGTATCGTATCAAAGATATAATTCAACTTATATGTAGGTACTTAATGGAACACTACACTCATTGTAAGAGCTATTTTGTTTATGTAGAATTTCACTTACCATAAGATTAGACTAGACTTTTAGAATACTATTAAAAAATATATAATAAGTGATAGTATTTCTTAAAATGTAATAAGTACGAGGGGCGGCTGATAAGTTCGCGGCCTTAGGTATTTAACAATAACTTATCAATTTGGTTCGTATACATATTAAGTTTTAGAACAAGGAACAACACCATGTCACCGGAAAATGGAAATTATCGTAATTTGGAGCATCACGCTGTGATTAAATTTCTTGTTAAAAAAGGAAATACGCCCAAACAAATTTTTGAAGAGATGTCGTCAGTCCTTCTGGATTCTGCACCGTATTTGATGGTAAAAAAAATGGGCCCGGCTATTTCAACAAGGCAGAGAGACAAGTGAAGACGACCTTCGCTCGGGTCGCCCTGTGACGGTCTTGACCGATGAAAATTACAAAAATGTGGAATGCTAGCTGATCGAAGAATTAAATTGTGGGCAGGCAGCAGAAGAGCTACATATTAGCAAAGAACTAGTTGGTAAAATTTTGCATAATCATTTGCACATTAAAAAAATTACTGCGCGTTGGGTACCGCGAACGCTGACAACGCTTGAAAAGCAGCGACGATTGGAGAGTTGTAAAGATTTTTTGGAGTTGTGTCAGCCTGATCTGGATGAAATTGTTAATCGCATTGTGACCGTTGATGAAACATGGATTCGTCAGTACGATCCCGAGTCCAAACAAGAGTCGATGCAATGGATAAAAAAGGGAGAAAGACCACCAAAATTCAGAGTGAAAAAGTCGGCATCGAAGCTATTGGCTACCATTTTCTGGGACAGCGAGGGAATTTTACTTATTGATTATTTGCCTAAGGGAACTACTATGAACGGGCAGTATTACGCTAATTTACTGGGTCAAGCACGTGATGCAGTCGTGCAGAAAATACGTGTCAAGTTGGCGCGCGGAGTGCTTTTTCTGCAAGACAACACGCCCGTTCACACCGCTCGGGTTGCGAGGGATGCCTTAAAATCTACGAGCTTTACACAAATTGATCACCCACCCTACAGTCCGGACTTGGCTCTTAGTGACTTTTTCCTTTTTTAAAATAAAAAAAAGGAGCTACGAGGACGAATAGTTTTGGACGACAGCGAGATGATTGCGGCCGTAGACAGCCATTTTGAAGAGAAAACCAAAGAATATTTTTTTGATGGTATAAAAGCATTATATTCACGATCTGAGAAACGTATTTCACTTGAGGGAGATTACATTGAAAAATATAAAATGAACAACTGTGTATTACTTTCATTTAGTATCTAAGGCCGCGGACTTATCAGCCGCCCCTCGTATGTTTGAATAAGTGGTATATTCATAATAAAATTATATCCTTACTGAATCAGTTGTTTTATTATTATACATAAATACCTATCTGGTGTAGGTTATAAAGTAAAGAATAAACAATAAGTAAAGCTATAATTTATCTGAATATAATAAAACCTAGGTTAAATTAAAAACAATTCACAAACATTTCAGTGGTGGTCCTTTCAAACAAAAATGTTAAACTAACTTATAATATAAGATATTTGATAAATTGCTAGCTTAGGGACTCTTGCTCTCAGATGCATGAAGTAATCACTCAATCATAAAAGTAAAGCAATCGGAGTGGTTTGAATAGATGACGTTTTATAAAAGGTTAGGTATCTGATTAGTTGAATATAATAGATCGATTCAAGTTACAGTATGGTGAAGCTGCCTATGTTTGAAATGAGGCAGCTTAACCATACTTACACTACTGTGGTATTTTTATTTTATTTTTGTTCTGTAACTATTAAATTGGCTTATTGAGGTGTACTTTTTGCATGTTGTATTTAACTTCATAATTTATTCTACAATCTCTTCCAAAAAGTATGGGTATACTTCTATAAATAAAAATAAAATAAAAAAGCCTTTATTGTTGTACTTAATTAAACAATCATATTATCTATGCCTAAGTTAAACTTTTTAATATTATATTTATTTTTAAATGTTTCTATTATGTAACATCGGCAAACGGTGGTTCTGTTACAACTTGTCTTCCGACAAAGGCCTCCTCTAAAGATCGCCATTCTGTCCTGTTCTTTGCTGTGCGAGTCCACGTGGGGCCCGCTATTTTCCTTATGTCATCCTCCCATCTCTTCGGCTGTCTACCTTTATTTCTTTTGCTGACTAAAACAGAAATACCTGAAATTCTTAAAGACGAAACCATAAAAGCAAATAAGACAATAGTTAAGAAGTGATAAACAGCTGGCTCAACAAACGTACCCTGAAGTATGTTTGCGCAACATTTGATTCTAAAAAAATCCTAATTGCGCCTCATGGAGATGTAGGTTTGTTTTACTATAAGAAAAAGTTATCACTTTGTAATGGTGTTCTTAGAAGTAGTACTATTCTATTATAATAAACAGTCTCACTCAAGTATCCAAGCGTTTCACTGGTCATCCCAAAACCCGTCCTTACATGGAGACCTTACCAAGTATTGTGTTGTAGCGCATTCCTAAGCCGCGAGTTAAATTAATTCCTGTAGAACAAAGCATAAATAATTTCGAGTGTTAAACTAAATCGGCTTCATCCGTGAAAATGGGTAAAACATATTCTATAGAAGAAACAATAATCGCGCAAACAGCAGCTGGTGACGGCAAGAATACAGCATCCTCGGAAACCAGTTACTCGTGTTTATAAGATGCACATCAGATGGATAGAGAGAGACACATGAATCGCCTTTCCTATCGGCCGGCGTAGAGACACCTCAGCGTACTTCAAGAATGCTCGTGGTCCCCGGGACGAGCCTGTTTAAGGAATGAATCTGCGGTCCGCTGTACTTCCAGTACAGCGTAATATTAAAAGTTCGTAAAGTGCGGTGTGTCCTTAACGTACGTGATACGTACGTAGGAACGTGTGATTAGCTAATATTTAGAAAGTGCAAAATATTACGAAGTCGATTGAGTGATAAAATTATTTAACTGTTTCTTTTATTATATTTGTCATAATGTCGTCGCTCGTGATGTTTGTGTTCTAAGTTCTCGTCAGAAAATCAGCGCACCTCCGTGCTCTAAGTTTGGGGTTGCATTATGCCTTTTGGCACATCTCACAAAATTGTTTTTCATTATAAGCTAATGAGATGCGTCGACTTTTGCCATTCAGAATATTTTATTATGGCCGAAATTTTTAGAAAAATTTTTGATGATTAAATAAAATTCGAAAATATTAATAAAAAAGATCAGAGTAGATTTAAAGGTACTATTGCTATAGATAAATTGAAAGAAGCTGAAGTTTCATATAACAAAGCTTTATTGTTTATTGTCAAAGATATCAAAGGACGAAAAAGGTAAGTAAAAGGGCTTAAATAGACTATAAATTCAAGGCCAGCAAAATAGTTTGTCGTCGCTCTTCGCCTGCGAGCTCCGACCTACTGACTTTGACGTTTGACCAGGTCGGACCTATCCGGGCTGGGCCAGTGCGTGAAGCGATTTTTTCGTGTTTCGTAAGCCGGAGAAACCATCTTCTAGGCCTTCATGCTTCAACTTAGACCACATCTTTACTTTACATCAGGTGTATCCCGAAAATTCCGGGATCCCGCGGGATTGATTTTTCTAATCCCGCGGGATCCCGAATTTGCAATGTCGAGTCGGGATTGCATTCCCTCCTTGTAACAATTGGTGGCAGCGGTGGGATCCGAAAATCCGTGTCCTTGTGAATAAGTGTTTTACCGTATATCGTAAATAATCATTATCATCGTCGTTGCAGTCTGTCTACGGAACAAATCGCCTCTGCAGTCTCTTCCAAACCGATCTTAAATTCCTTAAGAACCCTGCAACTCCTGGAAGACCTTGAACTACTGTTATCCGTGGTCCACCTGCAAGGATCTAAGGGCCACTTACCTTCAAGATCCTACATCACCAACTCCTACCTGCACGAATCCTGAAAACTACTACGTGATCATCAGCATCATAAGCGGCTACCGCCCCTGGAAGAAGAACTTGAAACTACTTACGTGGTCATAATTTCGCGTTTCGGGCGCTGTATGCGTTAACCGTGTCTCAAATGATGAAGATGAGTTAGGTAAACAATATTGAGACAATAGAAAATAGTAGGTAACTTATTCCATATTTTTTTATTGTAAACAGTGTTTATTTTATGCATAGAATTATTATTTTTTGGTAAAATATGTTTATACCTTTGGAATCTAAATCTTAGCATGGTGCTGTAACTGCATTTGCCATCTCAGCATAGTGATGAATTATCAGCAGGATCAAAAGCATGCTGATAATTAGGTTCATCATCTTTCCTTTTTTCAGTTCCACCTACCATGAAACCAAAGGCAGTAAAAAACAAATAAAAAAAAAATACACAAACCAGAATCTACTACAAGCCTTGGATGCAGTTAAAAAGGGTATGTCCAAAAAAACTGGCCACGAAAACTTATAGTGTACCTAGAGGACCTATCCAGTCGCGATTAAGAAAGCCGTGCAAGAATCTACCAGGCCCTGATACAAATTGTCGAACGAAGAAGAAGCAGTTTAAGTACAGTGGGTTGTAGATTGCTGTCGGAAATGATTCCCAAAAAAAGTCTGATTTACAATTGAGTGCAGCAACATTTTTAAAGAAAACAACAAGAGATACGAATTTTAAAGATGACATACCTGGTAAAAAATGGTATTTATGCGCCGTCATCCAGAACTTAGCGACCGCACTGCCGAAGCTGTAGCATCAGCAGTGCTAACGTATCAGAAAAAGACATCAAAGGGTGGTTCCACATAATTGAGCTTTACCTTAAGGAAAACAACTACTTTGACATCTTACGGGACCCGTCTCGTGTTTTTAATAGCCAATACAGACTCACGCCGAGAACACCCGAGAAGCGTGAATGTGATCGCTTTCTTGCCGTCTCTTTCTCGCGCTCGCCTGTTCCCCGATCGGTGTCGTTATTTTCAAAGGGTTTCTCGGGCGAGAAACTAGAACGGTATCACATTCTTGTTCGGTCTCAGTTCTACCGCGGTTGTCGTGTTGACAAGTTGGGAGTTTTTGCTACGTCAGTGAAGTATAATTCAGTGCTACAAAATGTGGAATAACGAATTACAATTAAAGTTCATTTAGCATTTCCATTCAGAGCCTATTTTATGGGATGCAAAACTTAGATACTACAAAAACAAAAGCCTGAATCATCATGACGCATGGAATCGGCTTGGGGAGCTAATGGTAATACTAGTACCAGAACTGAAAAAGAAGAAGGAATCTCTTTAGAGGAGGTGGAATTATATCTGATCCCATTTGTTCTAAATTCGGAGTAGCTCAGGGATCGTCATTTTCGAATATTTTGTTTTCAATCTTGTTAAACGACTTGCCGGTCGCTGTGGCGGAGGTATTTTTGTACGCCGACGACGTTGCTGCCATAGTGAATGCACAATCCTTACATCAGACAACCTGTAGTTGAATTTTTTTTCTCTTTGTGTTAAATTTTGTCCTCCATACGGCTTCATCAAGTAAGGCTTCAAAGGAAAGGCAGCATCTCCAACTATTACATGATGTCAAGTAAGGCTTCAGAGGAAAGGCAGTATCTCCAACTATTACATGATGTTCTGGAAGCAAGCCATTTTCCAAAGCATCGCTTAAGTTGCAGTTTCGGAAAACTCCTCCATCGGATAAAGCAGGGTAACAGTGGTTAACGGGGAGCAGAGGTTAATTGTAAACAACTCTGTCTGTGTTTAACACACACACACACGCGAAATTGACAGAAGAGTGCCGCGCGATATACGGTTCGGTCAATCCAGTCCGCTCGCAGCTGTGACAGGAGGTGGTCACGTCATTGCGGTCTGAGCAAAAAGTGAGTACCTCAGTAAATATTTACGAGTTTTTGAAATATGTTTTTAGACTGTATTTGCTTGTTATTTAGAATTAAATACTGATAAATAGGAATCGGCAACTATCGTATATTGTATGTACCTTATTTGTTCTGATAAATATGTGCTAGAATTCCATATTTTTCTATCTATATAAATTAACGGCCGATGGGGAAGGGTGATTAATTTTGCATAGGGTAACAGTGGATCAGTGGTTCACTCTACCCCAAGTCATTATTTTCTGGGGTACAGTGGAATATTACAAAATCTCGAATGGTTTATTAATTTTATTTTTTATTTTTTTAGGTACAATGCCACGAAATAACGTTCGGAAAACGTCAATAGGGCTAGTTTCAGCAGAGCTTATGAAACAAGCCCTCAAGCTGATTGAGGAAGACAAATTGTCTGTTCGAGCGGCATCCAAACGAAAAAATATTCCATACACTACATTGTACCGATATTATCAAAAATCCATTCGAGCTGCAGGACAAATTATACGATTGACTCCTAATTACAAGGTAAATCAAATATTTACTATGGATCAAGAAATGACACTTGTCGATTATATTATCAAATGCTGCCAAATGTTTTATGGCTTGACTCCAATAGAAGTACGTAGCTTAGCTTACGAAATGGCTTAAAAAATGGAAACAAAGTACCAGAAAAATGGCACAGGCACAAAATGGCGGGCATTGAATGGCTGTATGGATTCCGTAAGAGGCATGGTAATCTAAGTCTTCGAATGCCAGAAGGTTGTAGTCTGAGCAGGGCGACATCGTTTAACCGACATAACGTAAAACTATTTTATGACAACCTCGCTGAGGTCATGAGCCGAAACCCTCGATTTGGAGATGGAACACGTGTATTTAACTTAGATGAAACTAATACCATGACAGTTCAAGCCTGAGGAAGAATCCTTGCACCATGTGGACAGAAACAAGTGAGTAAAGTAACCAGTGCTGAAAAAGGAACTTTAGTATCGACGTGCTACATTGTTTGTGCTACTGGGTATGCTTTACCTCCAGTCATGGTTTTTCCGAGGGTGTATTTCAAGAACCACACGACTAAAGACGCCCCAGCTGGAACTTTGGGGCTAGCTACGCAAACTGGTTGGATGAACACCGATCTTTTCTTGCCTACCATGCAGCATTTCATTGATCTAACCCAGAGTAGCAAGGACAACCCCTCTTTGCTAATCATGGATAATTACGAAGCGCATATTAGCCTAAAGGCTCTCAATCTGGCAAAAGATAATGGTGTTACCATCCTTACAGTCCCACCACATTCAACAGGAAAACTGCAGCCGTTAGACGTTGCAATTTTCGGCCTGTTCAAAAAAGCCTACAATAGAGCTGTGGACAGCTGGATGATGCGAAACCCTGGTCATACGTTTTCAATTTATGATGTAGCAGGATGTGTCAAGGAAGCGCATATGGCAGCGATGACACCTTCCAACATTTGCAGTGGATTTGCAGCTACGGGAATATTCCCCTTCAACCGCGACGTATTCACCGACGTTGACTTTGCTCCTTCAGAAGTAACAAATCGACCTCTTACTGAAGAAAACCCTCGGCAAACACCTCCGACAAGATCTCCTACTCGATCTCCAACACCATCAATCATCCAGGAATCCAATTTGTTGGAAGATGCTTAGCCATTGCAGGGTGACATGCACCAAGAACATGAACATGAAAACACACGTTTGCTTGTAACGCCACCAATAGTTTCTGAACAGCAGCACACTCCACCGTTATTGAAATCAACATCCGCAACAATGCGAGAAGAACAAGATCTTGATGGTCCTTCCGGAAAACAAACCATCCTCCCGCATTCATCCACTACAATTGTGAGTCCGTTTGAATTTCGTGGGTTGCCAAAGGCTGGTCCTCGCAAGAACAATAAAGCACCTAGGCGAAAAGGTAAATCAATGATTGCCACAGACACCCCTAACAAAGATGAAATAGAAAAGCGGGACATGGAAAAAACTGAAAAGAAACGTAAGATCGCGAAGAAAATTAAAAAAAAGGTTATGCAAAGCGATGATTCTAACGACGATGAAGCAGACAAAATAAGCATTTACTCCGAAGAAGAAGGATGTTTTGACGATAAGGATGAAGATGTTGAAAGCGACCAAAATATTGAGCCCAAAAACTTCGTGAGTCTTTCGAAAGCTCCAGCGGAAGGTTCGTTTGTGTTAGTGGAGTTCCAAGCACAACACAATAAAAAGGTTTTCTACGTTGGTAAAGTTCTCAATGAAAACGCTGGAAAAGATGTGGAAATAACATTCCTGAGAAAAAGTCAAAAGACTGAGAACACATTTCGTCTACCGAATGTGCCTGATATAGCTACAGTAGCTTTGTATGACATAAAACTTGTCTTGCCTACTCCGTCCTATTCGGGCCAGACCAAACGCCAACAAGGTATACACACTTTTGAAAAGAGTTTTGCTCATATCGATATTAGATAAAATGAAGGAAGATATTTTCATTGATCAGGTTCACTAAAGGTAGCGGTTGGCGGCCACGATCGCGACAGGTGACAGAGACAGGAGACCCGAGACAGGCCGTTCGCGCCATTGATTACCGTCAATCGACGTCATATCATCACATCACATCATACGAGCCGTACATACATGCGCGAGCCGCCTGTCTCGGTCTCCTGTCGCGGTCGCGGCCGTCAACCACTACCTTAACCTCAACTTATTTTGATTCTTCAAACGGTATTTAACTGAGTCCAGAAGTTTCCTAGTTATTATTTTTGTTATGTTTTTTAAGTTGATTTTTATAATTGTTACAAACACAAACGACGCATTTAAAAAGTCGATAAAAGAGATCTTAGATAAATAATGCCTACAAATATCTACCAACGACAACCTTACAAATTTTCAAGACTGTTTGTATTTAGTGTGTAGAATTAATTAATAACGATGAGACTGATATTATTGCCTAAATTTGTGATTTAAGAATAATATTACTCATAGAAAAGTGCATTTCATGTTTGTTATGTACTTAGTAGATATATAATAAGGCAACTCAAACCTATTTCATAATAAAAAAATACATTTAATTTGTCATGTTTTCACTGTACCCCATATATTAACCCTACCCCAGCCTATGATCCAAGTTACCCCGGGCCTGTGGAACAGTGAATCATTTTCCATTTAAAAAAAAAGCCCATAAATCCTTAAATAAAATAGTTAGAGTTAAAATTACTTAGGAAAATTATTAGCCATATAATGTAGCTGTAGGATAAAACAATAAACAACCGGCTAGGTAAGATACAACCAGAGATATGAGGCCTACAAACATTTGTGATCCACTGTTACCCTGCTTCCCCTATTCTACCATTGCACCCAATATCGATTATATGTAAAACAATAGTTGTGATCTACCAAAGCCATTAATACAAGGCTATTCTGTTGCTTGTAATTATAGAAATAGCTTCCTGCTTCAAATGGAGCTTTAATGACGAGTGTTTGCCATCAATCGCGCCACAACACATCGGAAAGAAAAAACATATACTTGTATTAGTTACATAACTTGTATTACTGCCGAGAATAATTCACTGACTTTACTTTACTCTATTATTTTTATTTCAGAATATCATCGGGAATAAAGAAACAGACTTGGAGGAGAATCAAGATGTTCGTAATGCTGAACTTGTTACTGATGATAGGCCAGTTTCTGATTCACGCCCTTCAAGAAAAATAACTATGAAAGGTTTGAATTCACTTCTAGACAAAGCAAGAGTGGTGGTAAGCAAGCTGAACACAGAGTCAACGATCGAAAAAGAAGGCACAAACGAATTCGAATTGTTTGGCAAAAGTGTTGGCGTCCAACTAAATTCCATGCGTTTAGAAAATGCCTTGCGGGCGCAAAGCGTAATACAAAGCTGTCTTACAAAAGTGCGATTGCAGTAATTATCAACCTCCTATCGCAATTTTGTCGTGCCTACACCATCTCCGAGTTACGAACCTACACCATCTCCGAGTTACGAACCTGCACCATCTCCGAGTTATATGCCTATACCATCTCCAAATTATCCAAAACCATCAACGCGACTTATAAAATTTAGATTGCTATTAGAAGAGTACGATTACGATATTCAATACATAAAAGGTACGGATAACAAAGTTGCAGACGCTTTAAGTAGAGTTCTGACGAATTAAAATCATTAAATGAAAAAGTTGTGAGTATGGTTATGACAAGAGCACAACAAGCGAGAATAAATTCGCAGTGTAATAATGAATTATCGAATGACCATAGTTCTCTTAATATACCTGACAAACCAAGGTTAGGCCAACCAAGGCTAGCAGAGATATTAAGAAAACCTAATGATACTGTAGAATTAAAATTTTGCAAAGGAAAAGACTTAAATAAGAAAAATAAAGACTATAAAAATAAATGTTTTGCCTATATAAAAAAAGAATACCTTAAGATTACTGAGAAATGTCTAGCGTTTTGTGCAGAAGCAAAGACTGCAAGTCTTCACCACCATCCCCAAATCCATCCCCAGGATCCAACACCGTAGCCCCACTTGGACAATCCCATCCCTCTAGGAATCAATCGCTCCCCCTTCACCCCGCCGGTATTCTCCTTTACCCAAAAATGTCTGTTCCCCCACCGTTGTGCAATCTCTTCCTGGTGTGTCTCTGTTTTTCTTTCACGCTATGTAACCCGATCCTGTATAATGCTGGGATTCTTTCCAACTCATCAATCCCATCCGAATCTCCAATATCTGATATGATCCAATTTCGAGAGAACGGATCCTTGATTTTTCACCCATTTCCTGTGGCACCAGACTGTACAGGGATCCTCGACAAGCCGACAACCCAATTCCCTGCTACCGTTACGATTTGGAAAATTGACCTCGAATCTAAGGTTGAATGGGGGCTACTCCTATGGCAGGAAAAGATACTCACCAGGTGTACTTGGGAGTTCTTCGGAACATACAAAGGATCTGAGGTCAACAGATATTTTACCCCGTTGACCAATGTCCCATCTCTCTCTGAGGTAGAAAACAATACTGGTTACACCCTGAGAACGAGGTTCAGGAACTCGATGTCATTCCTTATAATCAGAGATATTTTTGGAGAGTTGGATGGAGAGGAGACTATACAATGAGGTACATAGAACATGTTAGGATTGCTCGGCATCCTGATGGGGGGGCATCAAGAATCCTGAAGGCTCTTGGAAACACATTCAGAATGGGATATATATCAAAACAACTTAAAGACTTTATACACAACGATTAAAGAATCCTCCACCACATGTCCCTTGAAGGTTTTCGAGATAAGAGCAGGGGTAACTGCCAAAACAGGAGAGGATAATCTTATGGTTTCTATTCCCACCTTGAACCTCCAATTCTCGGTTTCTGATCTCTCTGATACGATTCACTGTCGGAACAGAGCTCTATAACTATGTCTTAATCTAGGTATACTAACGTACGTGTCCTTAGTGACACATCATATTATTACTACACCACAGTGGCACAAACAACAAATGAGTATACGTCTTGTCAAGAAGCTCCTACAGATAGGGGACAATCATTTATGTCTGATTATGTTGTAAGTCCACGCTCTCAGTTTGTGACATATACTCCTACAACGCTTGATCAAAGTGACCAACAAACTGCGGCTCAACAAAATAATGATATCTTCTTATCACAGGCTGTGGCAAATATTCCTATAGACTAGATCAATTTTTCACTCTTTCACTTTCATTTGTTTTAAATTACCCTGTTTCATAGCATTAAAGTGATTTAATATAAAACACGATGTTTTATTTTGCTTACCTGTAAATAATAGCTTGGAGTTTTATTTTGGCCGGTATTGCACTCCTCATGTGAGTATCACTTTTTTCGATAGCAGGCCTGGCCTCACTTTCTCTAGTAACCAATTGAAGGATTCTTCCGACATTCTCATCGAATCGCTATATTCTTTAAGATCTTCAATAGCCAGTTCTTTTAACAACAAAGTACTTCCTCCAAGCATGGATCTGCGACTTATCCATGGACGCTCCCATAATCGTTTCGGTTTATTTATTTCGAATTAAATGTCGTCTTCTATTTGATCCATAACTACAGTTAGTATTTTGCGTAGAATAGCGCATATTTGGCGACGTCGTTGCGTGTTCATCGTGGCGTCGAACTGATACTCTACTGGAAGAAATGTAAACGTTCACTCGCAGCGCGCTAAACCACTAAAGAACTTGCTTTTCTAGTTGTACTAAAATACTCTGCTAAACACTAAGATAATGTAAATCGGCCTTTATAGAACCACCTGCACAGTGGAAAATACAATTTTTGAAAATGCAAGCGCGTCTTTATAAAAGTGTTCAAAACGAGTGGGTAACGTTCTTGTCAATGGCGAACGGTTTTACAAAACCAGGCTCGGAGGTTTTGAAATTATCTGTAAGCCGAAGAAAACCATAAGCATGATGCGAAATTGTGTCAAGGTAAAAACATTAAAATTGCGAGATGTCAGTTCCCAACTGTCTCATGTCTCAACATTATGGTGTAGATTGGAATACTCAAAATGTGAGTGACTTGAGATTTTATTCTCAAATTCTCAGAGAACAAAACCTTATTGATGAAGATGATGCTGGCGAGAATAATAACGTAAACAATGAGGCCGAAGAGGTACTCTGCGAACAACAGGAGGAATCGCCACTTTTAATAATATATTTATTTGTTATTTGTCAGACACAAGATCCATTAAATTCTTAACCATCACAAATCACATAAAAATACACAGACACATAAAAAACAATGTTTTGGTGTTGACTTATGGCTGTCAACCCAAGTTGGTTTGCTAGGCCTTTTTGTAATAAAAGATGCTTTGAGAGCCAGTGTCAAGTAATGCACGAACAGAATTTAACTCACCTTGTTGGTTTAGCAAGTTTACTTTTACTGTTGGAAGCAAAATATTATTCGATAACAAAGTCACTGCATCCTCAGTAGGGCTTACAAATTTTACATTTCAAAATTAGCTTACACTTTCCTATGTGCTTCTTGAGACGAACTATACATAGCTCATGGTTCCTTACAAATTATTGTCGGACTTCTAATGCTGCCTCTTTGAACTCTGGACAGCTGTAAAGAGGGTGTTCATTTTTATTACATTTTTTACACAATTTTTTATCATTAAAGGCAACATTAGTCACCTTTGATGTTGTAGGTTTATAGAACCTGCCATGGCGCGTTTTTCAAGGAAATGCAATCTTTCTATGTTCCTATCTAATTGATAAGCTCTATTTGTTATTGGATCTAATTTTCTGGTTAGAATGGAAATTAGGATCATGTCCCACGTTTCTACGGGCTGCTCCAGATTTTTCAATGCGTGCAATTGTTGCCGCACATGTGACACAAGAGACCTTATAGAGGCTGCAGTGCCTTTTTGCATTGTTGGATAATCTAGTAGCAAGTTAATATGATTTCCTTTTAACCGTGCTTTGTTATCAAAACGTTTCTCTAATAACTGTAGTGCTTCCCTATACGACTTATTTACAAATGGCAAATTGACAATGACTGCTAGAGCATCATCTGTTACATACTTTCTTAAATAAAAAAAAATCCATCATAAGGGGTCAAATCAATGGTTCGCAGCTTGCATGTAGACACGTGGTGACACTCCGATACAGTATTCTTTCTTATTTGTTTGTATCTCTCGCACGCAAGTGTGGGTTTGAAGGCCCAGTCTACCCTAAGGGGGGGGATGAATTGTAACTTTGGGCAACTTGAAAATGGAAAATCAAACAACACATACCGTTGGGGCCAGTGTAGCAGAAAGATTACTGACTAATAAGAGAACTAAAACTCTGAAACAACGTGTTGACAACACCAATGCTGTTGGTGCTGAAAAAATATATCGAACAAAAGCATATACCTATGTAGAAACCTACTACTACTATGGTGTCAGAGGAGGACGACAATGGGGAATTGGACGTTATAACCAACACCCCGCTCCAGAATTGGAGGCTCCTCGGCGCGGAAGAGGAGGAGGTTGTGGCCGTGGCAGGCCCCAACCACCCTCGCAGGAGACACCAGCTGCTCCGGCGCCCGTGGCTGAAGTAAAGGAGCTACCACCGCTCCCACAGCCACAGCACTTATCGAAGACGCCTTCAGTCCAGTCCAATGATCCTTTGAGACAGGAGGCTTTCTTTGGCGATCCCGGGACTGAGATGCGGAAAGCACCAATAACTAACGAAGTGCATCCGACTCATTGTGGTTTCGCCGCCTTGGCGGCGGAAGACTATAAGTCGTTAACCGCCAGATCCCACATTTTTGCTAAAGCTGTATGGCATTCCATGCACGCATACTATATGGGTATGCATTTGCATAAACGAATGTTAGATATCCATGCGAAGGAAGGATATTTGATTACGCATGAAGAGCGTGATTTTATCGAACAACTCGAAACGCAACCATATAAAATAACAAAGGCTTTCGAGAATTATTTCCTTGGTTTTAGTAACACAGCTATCCCTTCAGGAAGTGATTGCCATTTCGTTTACGATCACCCCGAATTGCATAACGGGGAAAATATTAACGGGTATTTCGGACCCATGGTCGATAATGCAGTTGATTACGCCACATACGTGTGCCCTGGCGTTTTAGCTCAACTTATCGTTGAGGATGTTGCTGCAACCCAAGCGCCTAATAACGCGCCTCTAGCGCCTGAATGGCAGTTAGAGTTAGACCTGCAACCGCCCGAGGGAGAGGAAGAAGAAGTTGTCGCTGCCGTTCAACCCAATGTGAACTGCATCGGCTGGGCTCCTCGTCAACGTCTTCGTGCTGAGATGATGGCAGCTATAGCTGACGCTGGAATCACACCGAACGACTTTCCTTCTGAGAATCGAGCTTTGCCTCTTAACATCCAGCTCGAACTTGTTGGCGCAGGTTCGTGAAATAATGTAGACGACACAGATATTTTAAACTATAAAAATCTATATTGCGTATAGCGATTAAATTACAAAAAAATTCCCGACAATGCTTGGTACGTGCTGTCTGTTGTCTTGTGGATTGGAGAGTGGCTGCGCGCCGGCGCGCGCGCGCGCGGAGCTGCTTGCGTCTGAGTGTGTATGCGCGCGTTCACGCACACATGGAAGGCGCGTTAACATGTGCTTTTAGTCAAAGTCTGTTAATCACCTCTGCAAACATATAAGGGTGTAAAGCACACTTTTTTAAATTATGTGCTTTACGTCCATTATCATAAAGACCTTGCTTAAATTTTTAGGACATAAATATCATTTAAAGTAGGTATTGTGTTTTATATACCCTATTTATGTGTTAATGTCAATCCAATCGCCACCTTACAACATTAACAGAACATTATTATAATAGTTTTATATTATAATTTTGTTCTTTACAACTTAGGTACCAATGCATTGAAGTCGCTCCTCTATCCATCACAACTTTGATTTCAACTTTATTACAACTTCCAATAGATCTAAAATTCCTTGACAAACCGTACGGCAGTGAATGTCGGTATAGTAGCATTAAAAGTGTCGAATATTTGGCGCTGAAGTGCAAGCTCTGCTGTACCGATCCGCCACAACGTTCTTCATTGAATCGAAAAGTTAAAATGTGCTTTACGTCCATTATAAAACTATAATACTTTATGAATTGCGTTTACAATTTTTTTTTTTTTTTTTTTATGCTCGATAAGCCTTCATTTTACCACAATCTCACCTGATGTAAAGAGACGATGTGGTCTAAGATAGGACATGAAGACCTAGAAGGTAGATGGCTTCTCCGGACCACATTACGAAACACGAAAAAATCGCTTCACGCACTGGCCCAGCCCGGAGGGTGGTGACAAGCCGCGGCCGAAGCCTACCAACAGAGACTTCTTAGCACCACCCGGAGGTCACGTGTAAGGATTCAGAGGGTTACCACTTACGGACGTGAACAGACAAAACCTCCAGAACAGACAGAATTTTGAAGATGTTGATGCAAAGTACCTAATCCGAACGCTTTTCAAACAACAAAACACTGTACGGTTTAGTGTGGTTTGGTGAATTGTTTTGTTACGAAAAGCAATAATTATTGAGTGATTTTGTGTTATTATTAGTGCAGTGTAGTATGATATCCAAATTGCTGATAAAGATAAATATTGCCCTTTGGGCAAGCGTCGGAGACAAATAATATCACTAGCTAAAAGACGTAACGAGATTTTCAGGTAAGAATTTTTCAAAATGTTCTCTGAGCTAGTAGGTATTTTCTTTTAGATAAGTGCCTCAATAAAAATGTCATAATATTGAAAATATACCGAGGTACCCGCTAATGTTATTGTCTATACATTACATTTCTTATCATGTTTCTATTTCAACCTTACTACATACTTACTTAACTACTATAATTTTTTTCTTGTTTTCCTACATTAAATTAAACCGAGTGTAAATAGGTTCTTTCGTGTGACAATTTAATGCAAACGTGTAAAAATATATATTTCTTATGTAAAATCAAGATAATTCAAGACGCAATTAACAAAAATACCTACTAGGTACTACTTAGATACGTTTGTAATATTATTATAAGTAAGCAGGACCGTTTATAATTTCTGCTTGTTCTTTTGCAGGTTAGATTCGCCAGTGAAAAGAAATTCTGATGTCGATAAAGATGAAATAGAGAACACAGATTCCGAACCCGATATAGTTTATAAGAAACCATGTATTACCATAAACGCAAGTACTAGCGAAGAATAGTTTATGCTCTTTTAGATTTTCCTTAACCCGGCGAGGATGTGGTAGGGTCTATATGACCCTGCTCATTTTGTTTTGTCTACAGTTTTTTGTTCTGAGTGCTGAGTCTGAGTTTACAAATTGTAGTTAACTTTCTCGATCGTGAGAACGTTAACTATAAATTGTATGGGATCGAAACAGCGCCTCTTGTGGCAAACTTGAGAAACATAATTTGCTAGTTTGAGATTCACTATCGACCGTCGATCGTCGACTCGTTTACGCTCACGTTCGAAAGTGAGAACGTTAACGCATTTGATTGGTTGTTTGAAAATTTTCCCGAGTTCGTGTTACCATTTTTGACATTCGAATAGTAAACGCGCTCGAAAAAGTATTCGTCTAGCATTCACTTAGAATTTCTCAGTGAGTAGAGGTGAGAGTGCAAAGTTATTCAGTAAAATCATTAATATTTACAAATAAATTATGGCCGGACGTTTCTTTTTCGCTTGGATATCGTCTTACAAAGACAGCTTTTAAGTTTTTGTGCAGAGAATTAAAACAATTGACGAATTTAAGGTCCTCTCAACTCGTTTTGTTGGAACTTATATTATGTAGGTACTTTTTGTTATTTATTAATTAAAATATTAAAAAGTACCTAGCTATAGTTTCGACACCTAATCAATTTGTTCTTCGCAGGTGTTCACGGCTCTCTTCTTTTTTGCTTCTGGTTCATACAAAAGCCAATTTGAGTAGCAAAACAATGCAATGAATTTTTTTTCAGTTAGGTATGTGATGATCAATACTACATTTTAAATGTTAACCCTAAGTTAAGTTAAGTTTGGAGGTGCAAAGCATGATTCTTTGTATGGGAAAACAGTGACTTGAATACATAAATTCAATCTCTGCACCAAAATAGAAAAATGGTCTGGCTTCTATATAGGTAAAGTATCTTTAGGTACTTGATTTATTAAAATGCATTATGTTTTGATCCCTTTCACTATTCTATCTTTTACATAATTATTGATTTTTTAGGAGACTCTGGATACCCTCAGCGCCCAGGCTAATGACTCCAATTTTAGATGCAAATACTGGTACACCAGAGGCCAATTAAAATAACAAGCAAATGAGGGCTAGAGTAATAATAGAAAATACATTTTCAAATGCTGAAAAACAGATGGTAGTGCTTAGACAAGGATGGAGTTCACTCCATCCACTTCAAGCCACTCAAATATGCTTTTATTATTATAGCATACTCAGTATTGCATAACATAGTTATCAATCTTGGCATTGATCTAAATCTTACTCGGTGTCCGAGTAAGATTAAGGTGGGTCTAGTTAAGGTAAAATATTTCATATGATATTATAACAAAATACCTATTTATGTTACAATTAATCATATCTAGTTCCAGGAAACTTAAATAGTGAACCGGGTAAGACTATGTGGAAGGAGCTGGAGCTACCAGCGGACCAATTTTAGTAAGAAGACTGATAAATAGTGTGTGATATATATATGTATGTAGTTCTCAGTTATATATTGTGTTAATGTACTATTGCTATTTATAGAAGTGTGCTTAGGACTATAAGGTTAAGGATATTGTATTGTGACAATGAATAAATAAACAAAATTATATAAGATGAACTTTATTTTTTTACCTAATTAGACAGTCAGAATTGACAAGTTAAATTTATAAACTAATATACTTATAAACTACTCAAAACAACTTAGGGCCCACTTGATTTTTTTCGGAACTTCGACCGTAATATTTTTATTGCCTGCTGATTTGTAAATTGAAGTGTGTAGACTCCAAGTGCATATGTTTACACATGGTCACACGTTTGGAATGTCACGTTTAGGGTGGTTCCTAAGTGGGTAGACGGAAAAAACTAAAAAATGGCTCAAATCAGCGTTTACGAACTTTTCTAATCACTTGTGTTCTGCATCTCATAACAAACACAAGTTGATATTGTACCGTTGTTTATCATTTGCTTCGGTGTTATTGCTTTGTTTAAAATAACAATGCCCGGATTTAGACGTCATATGGACCCGGAAACAGGTTCCAGAGCTGTTTTGCTTCAAGCGGGCAATTCACAGAGATCGGTAGCTTCACGCCTCGGTGTGTCTAGGCATGCGATCCGAAATGTTTGGGAACGTTATCAGGAGACAGGTAGTGTTGCCAGGAGACGAGGTGGTGGTAGAAATCGGGCCACCACTTCCCAGGAAGATCGGTACGTTCGACTTACTGCACGTCGAGAGCGCACTGTGACCGCGCGTACCTTACAAAATCGCTTACGTGATGCTACTGGTACCCGTGTAAGCGATCAAACCATACGGAACAGACTTCATGAAGACCAACAAAGATCCAGAATGCGCGCTGTGCGATTAAAATTAACCAGGGCACATCGTGCAGCGCGTTTAAGGTTTGCACGTGAACATCTCGAATGGACCATGGACAATTGGAGAACAGTGCTCTTTACCGATGAGTCTAAAGTTAAATTTTTCAGTGATGACAGACGGGTACGTGTCTGGAGAAAACCAGGGGAACGTTTTGAGGATCCTTGTATTCGAGAAACTGACCGTTTTGGTGGACCCAGTATTATGGTGTGGGGTGGAATCAGTCTACTGGGTAAAACTGAGCTGGTATTCTTGGATGAGGGCAACGTAAACGCCGCCAGCTACGTCCAACAGGTCATCCAACCTCATGTCATCCCATATTCACAGCGAGTTGGTCAGAATTTCATCTTGATGCAAGATAATGCACGTCCTCACACTGCCCGTCTGACTCAAAGTGCTCTTTCGGACGCGAATATCAATGTTTTGCCTTGGCCTGCAATGAGTCCCGACCTAAACCCGATTGAACATTTATGGGATCAACTCAAACGAAGCCTTAAAGAAACTTATACCGCTATCCACAGTCGACAGGAATTGGTGAATGCATTAAAACATTGTTGGGAACAGATTCCTGATGAAAACGTGGCTCACCTGATAGAGAGCGTCCCTAACCGGCTCAGGGAATGTGTAAGGAGCAGAGGAGGTCCTACACGTTACTAAACACTAGAATTAATCAACATCCGGCACCTTATCATCACATTAAATTGAAGTGCGTGTCGGGAAAATGATGGTTTAAAGTTTAGTGAATGTGAGTGAATTTTTGAAAATTGTGATTTGCACATTTTTTTGTGGTAACCGTAATAACTTGGACACATTTAGTTTTTATAGAACATGTAAATCATTTTTTTAAGTAAAAAATAACATAAGTTGTACGCATTTTTAATTAGTTAATTTTTATTACCAAAAATGCAGGTGGGCCCTAAGTTGTTTTGAGTAGTTTATTTACAAAAATATAAACTAATCATTACAGAGTCTATTAACTAACTTATCTTAAACTCTTATTCCTATTGCTTGCCAATCTCTGGCTCTGCGCTTCCATCTCCCTAATCATATTTTGCTCTCTCCTCAAGCTTATGTTACTCATTATAAACTTTCTCCAAAACTCTTCAGCTTGTAGAAAATTTTGTGCTAGCCTCAAAATTCTTCAAGGAGTTCTTGCATGGCAAGGTGGTGTTTGCCCAAAGCAAGCAGGCTCAGGCCGAATCAGATTGCTCTCACAGAGCCTTATAGGAGAGAGTGCATGGGCATCTGTAAAAATACATTAATGTTATTATAATCTTATTAACATTATAATTATGTTATCCTTAGAAAAGTTAAGTCTTACCTTCCAGTGCTTCCAATATTGTGAAATAAATCTCAAAAACAAATCCAATATTGTGACAATATTGTGAACTGGGGTTGTTACAGTAATTCTTTGACTGGGGCTTAGGACTGGGGCAACATATGATGTTGATGGCCCAGGTTCATCCCAATGTCTGAGGTCTCCATGCCTAGAAACAACAATAAACTTAGTTTTTTCTTCGTCGATGAAACAACTTCACATAAATAGATCTAAACATCAAATAAATTATCAAACACTCACTGCTCCATGAACTTGAAGTACTCATTCGATTCTTGGCTACTCAAGTTTCAACACGTAAACGCTCTTCCCTTTGATATGTCTCAGTTAATATCAAATTTGGATATATATATGCTGCTAAAATCAAGTGGAAATATCAAAAACAGTGATATATTGTGCAATACGTTGTTAAATCAAATAAATGTTGAAGTTTCTGCTGAAGATCTTAGAATTTGAAAACAATTCACAAGAACATACGTGTCAAATTTACATAAGAGATGGTTGCAAGCAAATAGATGTCAATCTAATTTTTTCACCAAGAACATGGAATGGTTACATTTGGATATCTCGTGGCCATCTTTAAAAATCATTGATTTGAAGTCAATATTTGCGCAAGAGAATATGGATGTCCCCGAAGAGTTAGATACTTCGTTAGACACTTCTTTGGAAACTATGGAAGCCAGTGCATCCAGTTCGCATTCAAATGCTGCTACAAATACTCCAGTGCAGAGAAAGCCATTTGAAGATTTATCTAACAAGCAGAAAAGAAGGCGCCTTTCATCACTTCGAAACCACTCGGAAGAAGAATGGCTGTCTGGTTTAGTAAATAGATTGAAAGACAATGAAAATATTCTTTTGGCTGAGGTCATTGACTGTCTTTATAAGGATAATGAAAAGACTAAAAATATTCACAGTTTCATGTTTCAAAATCAATCCATTTCGCAAAGATGTATACCGCAAGATGAAGCACTGGCACTTGTTTCTGCTCATAAACTAACCAAATGGCAATATTTAACTTTAAGAAAATCGTTGTCAGTAGATAAAATAGTACCTTTACCGTACCGTGTTATCAAAAAGTAATCGAAGCTAAAAAATCGTGCTATCCAGAAGATATTTCGATTTCAGACACAGGTGTCCGGATTAAGCTTCAATCGATACTGGATTTGACAGTGATGAAAATATTTAAAGTGATTGGTCATCATCACTTTGATTCCGGTTCCATTAAATTAATAAGCAAGTGGGGCTGTGATGGGTCTTCATCGCACAGCACTTATAAACAAGAAGTCAACACGGAATTTTCAGATTCGTCAGTATTTATGACAAGCTTTGTGCCTTTGCGCCTTGTGTGCGATGATCTGGTAATTTGGCAAAATCCACGTCCATCATCAACGAATTACTGTAGGCCCATTATGTTTGAATTTGTCAAGGAAACAAAAGAATATATTCAACAAAACACAGCAGATATGGTTGAAGAAATAGCTAACCTCGCACCAACTAAAATATGTAAGTCATAGTTATTATTTTTTATCATGAAAACTTATATTATTTTACATGTACCTTCATTATTATAATTATTCTCAATTCCTTGCAGATGACATGGAAGTCTCTCATGATCTACACATGACGATGATCGATGGAAAAGTTAGCACAGCTTTGTCAGAGACCTCTTCCCATGCGAATTGCAATATTTGCCGTGCAAAACCAACAGAGATGAACAATTTAAGCTTGGTTTTGAACAAAACAGTTTCTGAAAATATGTACAAATATGGTTTATCTTCGTTGCATATGTGGTTGAGGTCTATGGAATGTTTACTGCACATATCATACAACATGGACTTCAAAAAATGGTGAAAACAAATTACTACAAAAGACCAAAAAAGAATTAACTCAGCAAGAATTTTTTCAGCGCACTGGATTATTAGTAGACATTGTCAAACAAGGCTTTGGCACCACTAATGATGACAACACAGCTCGAAGATTTTTCAGGGACTATGAGAAATCTGCAGAAATAACTGGAGTCGATATGAATTTAATAAAACGATTTGCAGTTATCCTACAGTCCATATCGTGTGGTAAAAATATAAATATACCGAATTTTAAAAAATACTGCATAGAGACAGCGGAATTATATGTACAATTGTATCCATGGTATTATATGCCATCAAGTATACATAAACTATTAATACATGGAGCAGAAATATGTCAGCATTTCAGTTTCATACTTGTGGGAATGCTATCGGAAGAAGCATCGGAAGCTCGCAATAAGGACTTCAGAAACATCAGGGAAAGACATTCCCGCAAAATAGGGCGGAAAGAGACAAATACCGATATCATCCATCAGTTCCTCATCAGTTCCGATCCTTATATAACTACCATTAGGCCAAAATCCATCGCAAGGAACAAAATGGAAAATTTTCCTGATGTTGATGATCTCATAATAGACGATGAGCCAATTCTACAAGAAGAATCTGAAGAGCCTGAGCATGAAGTATATATAAATGTAGAAAGTAGCTTCGCTGACCCATTAGAATAATGTTCACAGACATATTTATGATTTCTATGTAAATATATTAGGTCCTTACATATGAAATTGGCGTTTTTCGTACTGGCCACTTTAATCACAAATTTCTCCTCTTTGGTAAGGAATTCCAAATTCAAATTTGTACAGCTATAGACTCATGTATTTGTGCTTCGATGATCGTCATTCATTTGTTTTTTTTCTTCTGTTTTTTTCTGTTTGCGTCACTCATTTTACAAAATGGAAAACTTAAAATATCGCATTATTTACGAGTACGAGTTCCGCCGTGGCACTAGTGCTGCGGAAACAACTCGAAGGGTGAATGATGTGTATGGCGGTCGTGTTGCAAAAGAAAACACAGTTCGTTTTTGGTTCCAACGTTTTCGTTCTGGAAATTTCGACTTGCAGAACAAGCCCCGTGGACGGCCTGAGACTCAAGTTGATAATGAAGAGTTGAAGGCTATTGTGGAAGCGGATCCATCGCAAACCACGTCCGAGTTAGCTGCAGGCTGCGGTGTTAGTGATAAAACTGTTTTAATTCACTTGAAGCAAATTGGGAAGATTAAAAAGCTTGAAAGGTGGGTACCTCACGAATTGACTGAAGCAAACCGGCAAACGCGCGTCGACTGCTGCGTTACATTACTAAACCGGCACAATAATGAAGGTATTTTAAACCGAATCATTAGGTACCTGTGATGAAAAATGGGTTCTTTACGATAATCGGAAGCGCTCAGCGCAATGGTTGGATCCTGGCCAGCCAGCCAAATCCTGCCCCAAGCGAAAATTAACCCCAAAAAAGTTACTTGTAAGCGTTTGGTGGACTAGTGCCGGTATTGTTCATTACAGTTTTCTCAAATCTGGCCAGACTATTACGGCTGATGTCTATTGTCAGCAATTGCAAACCATGATGGAAAAGCTAGCGGCTAAACAACCTAGGCTGGTCAATCGCTCCACGCCACTGCTGCTTCACGACAACGCTAGACCACACACTGCGCAACAGACGGCTACTAAATTAGAAGAGCTTCAATTGGAAAGTCTAAGACATCCTCCGTACTCCCCGGACCTTGCTCCAACAGATTACCATTTTTTTCGAAATTTGGATAACTTCTTGCAAGGGAAAAAATTCAACTCCGATGGGGCAATCCAAATCGCCTTCAAAGATTTTATTGATTCCCGTCCGACTGGTTTTTTTAGTAAAGGGATCAATGAACTACCTATAAGATGGCAAAAGTGCATAGAAAATAATGGTTCATACTTTGATTAATTAAATATATTATATTAAAAAATATTCGACTTTTTGTTCCTCCCATACAAAACGCCAATTTCATATGTAAGGACCTAATATTATATATGTAGAAACACTATTACTAAGGTTCAGGTATACAGGTAAAAAAATCCTGAACGAATGAATTAGAGATTTAGCTAAAACAATACCCAGGTATAAATTCAGATGACAAGTATTTACAGGTACCTGAGCTATTGTGTTATTATTATTCCGTTTCTTATCGATGAAATTAAGTAATATTATTAAAATATCACTATTTACGTAGCAATCAAGCATCTCTATACAATTTAAACACGTAATTTTTTTTTTTTTTTTTTGGACCCCTGTAGTCTTTAAACGGGCAGAGATAGGAAGTAGATGTATTGGAAGATAAAGTAAGGTATTATGCCTTCTATAAACCCTACAAGGTTTGGTTTTAACATCTCTACCCGTTTACGAAATAAATAAAAAAAAAACATTTTTCTCCATACAAAAAAAAACCTAACATTTTTTTTCTTGAAAACGGGCATGTATATCAAAAAAATGTATTCTATAAAAAAGGTTTAGAATAACCCAAAGACCTTAATTTAAAAAAATCAGATCTAAATTCGGACTTCGACCTCTATGTCCATGATTTCATGAATGAACCAGTGTGCGCCTGCTATGATCGGCAGAAATGTTGGATTTATTGGTCTGTGTGAAAAGGATGAAGATTTTCCTGAATTTAATTCCTACCACTGTGTGTTGTATGTGTACAATCAGATGTATAATCAGGAAAACTTGATTGCCAAAAAACTTAACCTTGACCATGTTATGAGCGTTGTAGTACGAATTGTGAATTTCATTCGTGGACGAGCGTTGAACCATCGTCTTTTCAAAGATTTGCTTGATGAATCTGTTTATGCGTCATGAACAACGTACTCAAGCATCATTTTCACAATATGTGTCATCACCATCTCCTTCGCCACCTTACAACAGGATGCAAAAACATTTTTCACAAACTAGAGGGTATTCGGAACCAACTACATCACATGATTTGACAGTTTTTGAGTTTTCCGATATTTCGACGCTGTTGCAAGCGCCATGATCACGGAAACAACTGAATTGTCAATGTCTTTGCGATTTGGGCAGACGGTTATTCAAAAACGAACCGGTCTACCCTCTTTCTGAGTCTTTTATTGCCAGGTTGACACTCACTCGTGCTACTAGAGATAAACCATTCTAAAAATGCACGCCCCTCCACCGCCGTTACACTTACATGCAAAACAGGTGAAAGACACAATACACATAAGTTGGTCTATGTCATTGGTTGTTCAGTCACCGGCTGGACACGGAGCACGCGTCGTTTACGCCGCAAAAGTACGGTTGGCATGTTAACAAAAAGCATCTTCGCAGTCAAGTAAGTATTTTTTAGTTTTAAGTTATTAACTTAACTTTTTAAATTTTAAAATTTTATTTTACAGAGCAAAGAAATTATTGCTAAGGTTTATCACCGAATGAAATATGAAGCAGAAAATGAAACTGATGCCAGATGGCGAACTGCTCAAGCTGTTGGTTATAGTGAACGTACTATATCAAACATTTAAAAGAAGAAAAACAACAGGCAAGTTTAGCCGATACATCATCCCTGATGTATCCACAGATACCTATCCACAGATATGCCACAGAATTTTTTTAAATCGCCCTCAAAAAGAAAACGGGCTTGTCCAAAATCAGGGTTGGACGATTTTGACGTATCAGTACTACGCAGAACAATAATGGCATTCCATACAGAATTGAATGAAATGCCTACATTACAAAAACTCAAAGAAGTTTAATCAGAAAAAATTGGTTTCGACGGCTGTATAGAAACGTTGCGTAAACTTTTGCGAGATACTGGCTATGAATGGTCCAGAACAGACGACAATCGGAAACTACTTGTCGAAAAGCATGATATACAAATGTTGCTCAAGTATTTAAAACAACTGAAGAAATATCGTGATGAAGGTCGATACATCGTGTATACTGACGAAAGTTATGTTCACACAACACACATACACAATAAATGCTGGAAAACCGTGAAAGGATACTCATCAGCAGTGATCGGAATTAGGTGAGCTAATTTACCTAAAGTTTAAAGATCAGAGTCAAAAAAAATGGAGACTTCCTTACCATTAACATTTTTTTCCGGGAAATCTTTCCCGGAAATTGGGAATTTGTTCCAAGTTTTAGGATATCAGTTAAGTACATTTAATATTAATGTTATTCATACAGAAAACTAACTGAATCAATTTTCCTTTTTAACAAACTTCAATAAGATTTATTTTGTTATTAACTCAGGTAAAAAACTGGATTCGCCTATGTTTTCGTTTCCCAGAATAGCCAAATCATGCTGTCCCTTTAAGAGCGTGCACTACCTCAGCAGAAAATCAAATTTCGCCTCAGCTCGTTACGCCGCCGCGCCGCGGCGCCCCGTAGTGTCATTTGCACCATTGACCAGTACTATTGATGGTGCAAATGATACTATGATGTACCGTTTGCACCATTGCTCCATTGCTACCATTATTGATGGTGCAAATGATACTATGATGTACCGTTTGCACCATTGCTCCATTGCTACCATTATTGATGGGGCAAACATATTCAATGGTGCAAATGGCACTTATATTTATTATTAATAACAGAGTCAAGTTTTCAACTACTTAAGAGAGTTAAAAGCACTTGAACAATATAAGTATATTAATATATATTCTCCTTTCTTGAAGTGTTAGAAACTATTTGAAAATTCATTCTAATGACTGACATTCATTGCGTTTGTTTCTTGTGTCGTTCATATGATTTGATTGTCATAAAAAGCAGAAAAATGTGCGAATCCGATTTAATTTTTCTGAAACAGAGCCGGGGCCGACTTTTATTACACAATGGGTATCAATACCATTTTCACACAAAGTATAAAAATTTAAACAGAGTATGGAGGTGCCGCTATTACAAGAAAACAAAATGTAAGGGGACGATTACTATATCACAGGTATGTGTAACTGTCTTTTTGCCTGCAGTGCCACTAGCTGATGCTATTTATTTTTCCATTTATTTAGCTGTATATTGTGTATAAGTATATATAGTATAAATATTATTAAAGTTCGTATCTTATGTTTTGTTTCTTTTTTAGGATGAATCAAAGGTGGTTAAAAAAATTAAGCATTCTGATAACTGCAAGCCAGATGAAAATAAAAACACGGTTTGTGAAATAATAGGGTCCTTCATAGAAAAGGCTACTACTTCAGAAGAAACAGTTCCAGCCGTTTATAAAAAGACTGTAGCCTCAATCAAAAATAAAGGACTTAACATTGTTCAAAAAATACCATCTTATGAAAAATTCAAATCTGTGGCATACAGAAGAATAAGAAAAATTAATTCTGTTAAAAAAATGGCATATAAAGATGTTACAGAACTTGAAATTCCTCTTGACCATAAGGATTTTTGTTTAGCTGATTATAGTCATGAAGACGAAATAATTTTAGTCTTTGCATCGGAAGAAGCAAGAGAACTGCTGAAAATTGGTAAAATCTTTTTTTGCGACGGCACTTTCAAGAAATGTCCGAAGCCATTTACTCAGCTCTACGTATTTTTCTGTGACTTAGGAAGCACTGATGACAAAAACTTTGTTGTCCCTGTTGTATATGTGCTTTTGACCAATAAAAAAAAAGAAACATATATTCTCATGATGAATCTCATCAAATCTCAAATCCCAGAATGGGGTCCTTCGAAAATTATATCTGATTTTGAACAATCTTTCATTAGTGCAGTCAAAGTAGTGAATAATACTTGGTAATTGACTTAACAATCGGTCTTCGCCGAATTCAACTGTAATTTCCTGTTCTGTTCTGTTCGGTTCCTGTAAATTCATCTCAATGTTATATGTCCTCATCATATTGTGTAAAATGCAAGTTGTTAATACCACTTTATCTACAAACTTTGGATGCAATTTGATATTTTTGTTGTAAATCGCAAATTTTTGATATAAAATTCCAAAAGCGTTTTCAACAACCCTTCTAGCTCGTGATAAGCGGTAATTATATTGCCGTTCAGGATCTGATAGTCTCCGTGTATTTGAGCGAGGATATGGTCTTAATAAATATGTCTTCAATGGAAATGCCTCGTCTCCCACAAATACATGTGGCATTGCATGATTAGTTCCTGGTAATGGTTTGTCACATGGAATATTGAATGTGTTTCTTTCAAGTGCCTTTCCAAATGTAGATGATGAATAGATTCCGCCATCGCTGTTTTTTCCATAGGCTCCTACATCAACCGCTATGAATCTGTATTCAGGATCAACTATAGCTAACAAAACAATAGAAAATGTTTTTTTATAGTTAAAAAACAACGATCCACTTTTGGGAGGTGCAATTATATTTACATGTTTGCCGTCAATGGCGCCTATGCAATTCGGGAAGTTCCATTTATTTTTAAATCCTTCTTCGATTCCTTGCCATGTGGCTGTAGTTGGTTGAGGTATATGAATTGGCATTAATTTATTTATTATTGCATTGCACACATCTATTACTATCAAACGAATAGTTGATTCTCCTAAACGGAAGCTCGATGACAAATTAGTAAATGTAGATCCAGTTATGAAGTACCTGCAACAATAAATGTATATTTAATATACGTTTTATAATACGTGTATATGTTTATGTGAATGTGTGTGTACGTACTCCCTTTCACACATACATGTGTAACTACATGCGCTTGATATAGTTAACCATGATTTATTTTATTTCAGAATCTGAGTGCAAGAAAACTTGGTTAAATCTTAGAGAGTCTCACCGACGAGCTATGAAGAAGCGTAAAACTAAAAGTGGTCAGGCAGCCCCGACGACGAAAAAGTGGACCTTTGAAGATGAAATGAGTTTTTTAGTACCTCATTACAAAGAAAGAAATACGATCTCTTCGGTTGATGATGATGACGGTTCAGATGTTAGCAGTTTCTTGGGTAATGATGATTCACAGAACTCAATAAACATAATTCAGTCTCCAGAAAACTTACAAGCGGAAACTACTCCACTTTCGCCGCGTCCTGAGTCTTCTGCATCTTCAGTTGCATCCAAAATTTCAAAAAAAAAAAATCTTAATATTGAAAAAAATTCAGCGTCACAAACTTTAATGAAATATTTATTAAATCACAACGAAACCAAAAAAGAAGATGAGATAGATACATTTTTTAAGAGCATTGCGGCAACGGTTAAAAAATTTTTAGAATATAACCAAGCTGTTATGAAAAGTAAAATATATAACGCAGTTTCGGAAATGGAGTTAAAAGAAATCGCAGAGAAACAAAGCTATTATAGTTATCGCAACCCTTACATTCCCCAAAGAGAAGATGACATGCCTCGAGGTTATACCACTCTAAATAACATTAGCCACGAGATACAATCAACATCTGGCGCTTCAAACATTCATGATTTTAATATTTCAAACTTAGAAGAAAATGGCGCGTCAAATGCTGACGATCTTGATACTTCAAACAATCTTTAATTTATACAATGATTGTATTTTTGTTGTGGCGCTATTTTTGTTTAATTGCCATAATTTTTGGATTTAATAATGTAATAATACATTTTTCTTCATAAAAATTTAAAAAATAGTACAGGACCTATATATATAACCTGCAAAGTGAGGTTTATCACTTATTAGAAAAAATTCAAAATGTAATAATAATATTATAATCATATTTTATTGTTTTTCAATGTAATTGCCAACATACCTACTACTGCTACTAGACCACGGAGGCGTTATTTTCTGCTAAAACACTAGACAAGTGTGAGTCGCTATAGCGCTGAGGGTTCCGAACATTCTTTTTTGTATTACCAAAAGAAAGACAGTGTTTTGAGTAATGTAATGGTGCTTATGCCTACTACTAACCTAAAATAGGAACGTAATACTATTATTTATTCTGTGGTACTAGTAAATATAGTATAGTAAAATATATCTACCTACTTACTGATTTTTATGTTGAAAAAGATCAATAAGAATAACTTATTGATCTTTTTCAAATTACGTGTATTTTATTGGTTATTTCTTGAACTCCTATTTTGTTATGCAAAATGGGGTGGACTCCTATTTTATTAATATAATTATTATGTTGGAATAATGTATTTCTGTTAATTTTAATTAATAAATTATTTGTTGGTTGGCATAAAAGGTTAAAAAAATATTATGTAATATTGTTTAACATCATTTATGTTTGTATTTTAAATGTTAAATATGTATACCTAAGTTATTGTTAGGTGATTAAGATAAAATATAATTTGTAATTAATGTTGTCTCAATTAATAGCAACAATTTTTTTTAGAATAACACATCAAGGTGTTGTTGTAAAAAAATCTGTAGGTAGGTAGGTACTTCGCAGCACTCGGCTAAAAGTACATTAAATAAAACTAAAATAAAAATGCACCAAAGAATTTTATTTATTTTTATTGACACTCTGTTATGTCTCTAATTGGCATATTTTAGACCACGGTAGAAGCCTTGAAAAATAATAAGAAGTGAAAAAAAATAATAGTAGGATGAAACCCATTAGAAAAGGAGGGGAATATTATAAAAATGAAAGGAAAAATAATTTACGGGCGATCTGAGGTCGGGAAGGGGATGGGGGTGAGTTTTTAAGGGTAAAAAATGTTTTTTTCTCGATGTCCGGCAAAACTAAAAGTCGTATCGAAAAAAGTCAAATGGCAAAGTTGTAGGTAATAAAAAGATCTAATACTTTTGTATCTACACTTTTTTCACATAACCTCAAAATTTATGTGAAAAATCCAAAAAATAAAGTTTTTGGTTTTTTATTTTTATCTTTTACATAAAATATTTTTTTTTAACGAAATTTGGTGAAAACTTACCTTTTTATGTCCCAAACGGAAAACGGATGCATGTTCAAATGCATAGAGTTGAATGAGAGAATAAAGAAAACACGCGACGAAGAAACGAAAAAAGAGCTTATGATAGAGTCAAGAGTGCACAAGCTCCGAGCCAAAGCGTTTTTCAAACTGCTGCAGGAAAAAGCTGATGGATTAGTAACATTCTCGTTTGATTGCCAAAAGAATAATCCGCTGCCACGAGTACCGGATCAGAGTGCATATTATACACGCCACCTGTACAATTTTACAATCGTAAAAGGATCTTCGAAAGATCGACTAAACAACCAGACATCTTTTGCGCATATTTGGACTGAAAATGAGTTTCCGAAAACATTTAATCAGATGGCCTCTGTTGTGTATGATCGTTTACAAAAACCTGTGCGTCTGGTTGCCGACGGTTGTGGTGGACAGAACAAAAACAGCATATTGCTATGTATGGTTTCACGATAGCTCCTTGACAATATTAAAGTACCAAGCATGATGATAATGATTAATAACAGATAAAATTCGTATCTCAGGAGCATCGTTACGTTATCGTCTTCGCCGCGGCTGGTGGCGCCGCTGGCGGAGTTCCCCGCGCCGTTCTGCGCGATGGTGACTTTCTCCTCTTGTTTACTTACGGTCTTTCCCATGTTATATTTATTATTATGTAACGAGTTCACGATGCGAAGCGAACAACGGGTTTGATGGTACGTCCGTATCTCGATACTTTGAGTTGATTGGTTATATCATCTGTTGCCATATTTGGCATGTCTCTGCATTCCTTTTGACTCACGGCGTAAGCGGGCTTCAAACGATCAATACTAACTATTTTCTCCGACTCGTTTTGCAGAATTTTAAAATATTTATCTGTTTTCTCTTTAACCTTAAACGGGCCTGTGTATGGTTGCGTTAAGGGTTTTGAAACTTTATCACATCGTACAAATACAATACTGCAATCTTTGAGTTCGGGGTGAATAAATATTTTTTTCTTGGTGATTTTCTTTCTTGGGGACTGATGCTAACTTTAATATCTTTTTACGTAACTCATGTGTAAAGCTTTCGTTGTCTCTAATTTCTCGCTTTTCCAGCTTAAAGAAATCTCCCGGCAGTCTAATAGCTTCTCCGTACACCATTTCTGCAGCACTGATTTGAGTGTCATTCCTAAGGCATGCTCGTAATCCTAGTAACACTGAATGTAATTCTGTTACCCAATTTTCTGTATTGCCTCTGCATTTTAAGGCTGTTTTAAGACATCTATGCCATCTTTCCAATAATCCGTTTGGCAGCAGAGATATCCCAAACCATTAATCATCTCCACCCCAATGACGGATTAGTGTCACAAAGATACGCTATTCGACGAGAACTCTTTGAGTTCGTGGGACGTCGATTGCGCGAGTGTAAACGCTACAAATTGGTAAAGATCTCCCAAACAACTACAGGCAGCATGGTCCAGCAGATAGTGTGGAAGCCAACCGAGTTTAGACTGTCAAGATTCCAACTGGCAATCGAAACAAATGGAGTGGCGTGTTCACGCACTAATATGCCTTTAAGAGCTGCTATTGCAGCCAAGGTCATGTGTTACCGGACCTTACGGAGAGAATTCGAGGACAACGAGGACACGGACAAAGAGCTCGTGAGATTCAGGAGGAGGGCGAACGCGACGTGGCCATAGAAGGAGGAAATGACGAATTCTATGATCCGGAAGATCCCCCGAAGCCACGAATCTTACCAACCGTCAATCTATTAGGATGGAGGCCGTCAAGAGAGCTAAATGCCAATCAGGCAACTCGACAAATATGGTATAACTATAAATATGGCAAAATGTGATTTCGGAAAATCCGAATTTAGTTTTCTCGGATTTCACGTTTCAAAAGAAGGCATAAGACCACGAGAGGAACAGATTAAACTCATTTCTGAATTTCCAAAACCAAAAACCGTGGATGATTTACGAAGATTTTTGGGAATGATTAATTTTTATAGAAGTCATTTACCTAATGCAGCTGAAATACACTCAAAATTAAATATATTTCTCCACAATGCAAAAAAGAAAGATAAAAGTTTAATACCATGGACCGAAGATGCTAACGCTGCATTCGAGCAATGTGTGTTATCAACGCCCTGACCTTGGCCTTCCCATCAGCTGATTCAAAAATCGCACTTATGACAGATTGTTCAGATACATGTGCAGGTGCCGTACTACAACAATGGGAAAATGAATCATGGAAACCACTTGGATTTTTTTCAAAAAAACTAAGTGATACTCAGATAAAATATAGCACATATGACCGAGAATTATTGGCAATTTACATGGCTATAAAACATTTTAGACACCTAATCGAAGGAAGACCATTTACCGTGTACATTTAGGTACAAAATAATTGCATAGGCTGACATTTGCATCGACATTATGGTCAAGATTTATTGTATTTAAATTTCAAAACTTGCATTGCTATTTAAAGGTACGGTGTGGTGTGGTTTGCATCATTCGTTAACATGGCTTCGATCGATATTGATCCTTTCGACAATCTACTTGTATCAAATATCATGGACGAGTTTATCAGCGATTTTGACTTTTTGACTCATTCGGGTTGTGCAGTTTCTTCTGTGATGATTAGAGTGACATTCTGGCGGCCTATTACCGGAGTTTATCATCTGTGTTCAAAGTGCGCCGATAAATATTTTAACTATTCGTTGCGTATGTGTTACAATGATTTTGTTAATCGTAACGTGAAATTAAGAGAGTGTTATTTTTGTTATATTTGTGATGCAAAATTATACACAATTTTGTAAAAATTCTTTTATTTAAACCCATCATCATGCGTCGCCGGACCATTTGTACCATGAGGCAGTACCATCAATGGTACAATTGGTACTAATTTGTCCCAATTGTACCATTGATGGTACAACTGGCACCAAACTGTACCGACTTGTACCATCATCTCAAGTAGGAACTTTAGATAAGAACAAACCTCTTTTGTAATGTCTGATGCTGTCCACTTTACGATAAAAAACTATTATGCGTCTTTGAAAATGTCAGATTTAATTTAGTCTGATGCATGACTGAAAGTAAATACATTTTGGAAAAAATGAGTGGTGAAATTTCTATAATAACTCGTGGTAGAGGTGAAGTTTTATTACTTAACGGATTTGAATATTATCATCATGTCACGTACCGCGACAACAGTAGTTTATGGAGATGTGCTAATTACAAAAAAACTAAATGTGGTGGCACAGTCAAAATTGATCAGATAAGTTTCCCTATATTTTTGGTCTATATTTTCTGTCAGTACCTAAATCGACCGGACTTTTAGCAGTTATACCTACCTAGTTAGATCGTTTGAAATTTCTATTGCGTATGTTACTAGATTATTTGCTATATCGATTTCGAGGTTGCCTGATCGCTGCCAAGCGATAAGACCGACAAGATCCCAATATTATATACATTTTCGATGACAGCAGCAACTGTCAAAACTAACCTGATTAACTAACTGATTTTATATTTTTACATACTTATTACGTTTTCTACCGCGGGAAAACAATTCCCGAATTTGACTATTTTCGGAAGATTTAATATTTTTTTCACGTTTGTTCTAGGCTAAAAACAGTATGTTAAGATCTAAAGAGCATTCGGAAACCTGCATCCCGGATATCAGTAGAGCGGAAGTTAACAAAATAATTACTGATACTTTCAAGAATGCTCCTGTGGAAGAGACCATACCTACTGTGTATAAAAATACAGTGCTCACTTTAAAAGATAAGGGCTTACACTTAGTTAGCAACATACCGCCTTACTTAAATGTTAAATCTGTAATGTACAGAAGACGACGTAAAAAGGCAAGAACTGACAAAATGGCTTTCAATAACGCAGAAGAAGTGCTGATACCTCCTGATTATGAAGATTTTTTACTCGCAGACTTCATAGACGACCAACATCGCATACTAATTTTTTGTTCAGAAAATGGAAGGAATATTATGAAAACAGGAAAAGTTTTCTTGTGCGATGGCACATTTAAAAAATGTCCAAAACCATTTTTACAACTTTACGTAATTTTTTGTGACATAGGGAGCAGTTCTACTTGCAATAAAGTTGTACCAGTTGTATATGTACTACTGACTAATAAAAAGAAAAATACCTATAGTATCATGTTCGAAATTATAAAAAAACAAATCCCGGAATGGACGCCCAATAAATTTATAACAGACTTTGAACAAGCGGCTATAGCTGCCATCAACGGTGTCTTTCCAAAGATTATATAGCTGCCATCAACGGTGTCTTTCCAAAGATTAACCATCACGGTTGCTATTATCACTTTCGAGAAAAGTTGCGGAGAAGAGCAAAGCAATTAGGGTTGACAGATTGGTACTCGAAAAAGATTGTGAGGCTTTGCAATATCCTGCCACTACTACCACCGTCAAATATTGATGAAGGGTGGAAGTATATACAAGATGAAGAGGCAAGTGGAATAGGGGTCAACCAAAATTTAAAAAAGTTTATGAGTTATGTGAAGTCGTACTGGATGCCAAAAAAAAATATTTGGTGTAACTTTGGTCAAAGACATCGCACCACAAATACTTGCGAGGGCTGGAACGGTCAGTACAATAGAAGCTTCAAAATACGACCTACAACAATGTCTGGATTTTTAAAAGTAATTAAAGACGACTCTGACTTTCGTGCAATAACCGAGCCCTTAGAAAAACGAAAATCATGCGTGAAACAAAAAAATGAATATATTCAGCTAGTTCAAATGCAATTAGTCCTTGGAGAAATAAATGTTCCACTTTTCCTAGAAAAAATGTGTAACTGTTAGAATTTGAAAGTAAAAGTGAGTAAAAACATTAAATTATCTTTTTAATGAAGTGTTTTTTTTATGTTTGACGAAAGAAATGTTTGTTTTTATTTAAGTATGTAATTAAAATATGTTTTACTATGAATTCTTATTTTTATTAATCCGGTCTAGTCAACTGATATACGGCAGTTTTAATTTTGACAGCTGTCATTGAAAATGCAGGTATTGTTCCTACCTTTCATTTGAGCCTACAACCAGAAATCTAGCAATAGTAGTAGTCAATGTGATGATGTGACATTAAATGTCAGCTCCGCAATGTACCGTAAATGTCAGATTCACAGTAAATGTTGACAGTAACTGTCAATTTTGACATCTGTCAAAATGTCAAAATTGACAGTTACTGTCAATGTTACAAAATTCTGAAAAAACCAATGATTATAATCCGGTTTGTTATTGTACCGATACTGTATAGATTAAGTTTAACATTAAGACTTACGACGATACTGTATACATTAAGTTTAACATTTGAGACTCTTAGATTTCACAAATTCAACATTAAGAGAATTAAAAATTAAATAAAACAAGAGAAAAAACATCCAAAATACGAGTGAACCCGGGCGCCATACTAGTTTCATTTATCATGGTACACTTGGGACAAATCGGTGCCAATTGTACCATTAATGGTACTGCCTCATGGTACAAATGGTCCGGCGGCCATCATGCCTGTATACATTATAATAATTTATTATTGTTTGTTCAGTTGTTTTCATTTCATTGTCAGTTAAAAATTTATATTTATATATTACATTCCACAACTGCCTAGGCGTTCTTATATTATATTCTTCTTTAATTTTCATATAACTAGGTATCTTATAATTAATTTTTATTGATTTTCTGACATCTTGCTTATATTTATCCTCGTGATAAAATATTATTTTATCGTGGTATCCCATATATGAATAATGAAATTCTATAATACGTGGTTCTTGCGATTTTTCTGGCGATTGCTGTTTTGCTGGTGCTGTTGGTGCTGTTGCAGGTGCTGTTGGTGCTGTTGCAGGTGCTGTTGGTGCTGTTGGTGCTGTTGCAGGTGCTGTTGGTGTGTTTAGAGCTTCTTCAGTTTCATTCATTTCTTTTTGTATTTTTAACACTGTTTCCACTCCTTTTTTTACTTCTTCAGCTTCTTCTTGTATTTTTGTTACTGTTTGTTGTATTGTTTGTCCTACTCCCAATATAGCCTTTGGATGGAAAAATAACTTTAATAAGATAATTAGTAGGCAGGGGAGTACAATATTAAATAAAATATATTAGATTATAATTACTCCTTATGACAAATATAAATATATGCGTACAAATAAAATAAAATACATACACTACATAAATATATAATAATAAATATATATATATTAATTTTAAAGGATTCATTCTAATTAGCACTTATTAGTAGAACAGATAAAATTCTTTGACACACGTTTTAAAAACTGACAAGGAACGTATCTTTCTCAATCTTTCAGGCAAAGAATGATAGATTGGTTCTCGATATTGCTTTACCCAATTTCACACAAAGAACTGAAGACTACCATAACATTATGTATAAATAAATATTTTTGTATTTTGTAACACTGTTTTAAGTGTATTTATGTGTTGTGTAGGGTCATGGTTGATTTTCATTATATAGAGCTGCTGTACTGGATTTCGCCTTGGCGTTAGTTCATGATGGCGGAAACAACGAAAGGCACTACCGCTTCAAAGGATGATATTGATTCGAATACGTCAGCCGAACACCCCAATGAACCGGAGAAGTCGGCGGCAACCAAAGTCACAGTAGCGCAGATCTTTGACATATTGGGATCACTGGGTGCGATTTTCGCCCAGTCCACCAATGTATGCATAACAGACAAAACTTATCAAGTGGATACGGGCCGAAGGCTTGGGTCCCACATATCGCAGACAAAGTAGAATCAAGATTCAGAATCATATGCGTCGGGGCTGATAGACAGCCATACGTTGTAAGAAATCCTCTGCATCACATGACAATCAGTAAGATTGATGACATTTATACAGAGACCTTCGCATCCGTTGAGATGCTTCTTAATAAGTTCATGGTATTCCTGCGTGAGCCTAGCTCTTTCAGGATGTTAGAGGATCTCAGGGTTGAACCTGAATTTCTTGGATTTCCATTTACTTAAATTTTAATAAAAAAGAAGACATATTGATGTTTTTTAACATGGACGTTGTGTGGTGCCATTGTGGTATGGCGTATTACGACCACCAAGAGCCCGACGAGTGCGATTATTGCCATGCAAATAGTTGTTCTGAGAGATTTGGGAAGAAACATCTCGCAAATATCGGAAGACTTAAACATGTCGGTAAGTAAGGTATATCCCAATATTTATATCCAGCTAATTAAAAAATTTGCTTTTTCAATAGATATAACTGTATACCTATCTATACCAATTAAGGTTTGTCTAGTGTCTGCAACAGTGAGTCAATACATAAGTGAAATCGGTCAAATCAATACAAAGGTATTTAATATTATTTTTATTTTCTTTTTTACAGAGAGCAACAGTTCGACGCTGGATAAAAAGTTTTGATGAGGAAGGCACCACTAGGGGTATGCCCCGAGCAGCACGAACTCTCATAATATACAGTGTGGAAATTAAACTCAGGCCCTGGGGGGAAACTACTTAAAATCCTTAAGCTAGCTCATTTTACTTAAAGGAGACATTCCTTTATTTTTAAAAAGAAACAAATCTGCATTAAAATATTTTTTTAAACTCGCTTGCTTCGCCCGGGACTCGAACCAACTAAAATTTAAAAAATAAACACTCCTTATTTTATTATTATACTAATCGGTAGTATTAATATTCAGGATAAAGTTTCTCTAAAAAATATTTGGTTACTGTTCACTTTTAACAAGTAAAAGACACGTAACAGTTCTGTTATCTCTCCAACACTCAAAGACTTCGTATGAAGTACACGCTTGCTTATTTATCGTTAAGTACCTTGTTGAAATCTTCGATAAGAAAATTGTTCAATGGTGGTAATACCTCTATGCACATTTCCTTCTTACATGATCCGAGGCGTTCAGTGGAGAAGTTTAAAAATGGAACGTTTGACTTTGTTTGCGAGGCGGGACAATAATTTTAAAATTCGAACGATTTTTATCAACAGATTTTATTTAAGTAGTGTTGCTTCCCTTACGTAATTAAATTATCTCATAATGGCGTATCAAGAACAATTCGATTTATTAGAAGCTTACTTTGTTTGCAACAAGAGCTACGATTTAGCTCTGCAGTGGTATCGCGAGAAGTATCCAGACAGAGAACTACCATCTAGAAAGGTTTTGTCTCGAATTGTGAATAATTTACTGACCGTTGGAAGTTTTAAAAAGAAGACTGGACGCCCACAGCAACAAAATTTGGACTATAGCGATGTTGAGTTAAACATTTTAACCTACTTCGAGTGTTACCCGAAAGCTTCAAGCAGGGAAGCTGCTCAAGAGATAGGCATCAACCATACTAGTATACTTAAAGTTCTGAAAAAATACAAATACAAATGTTATCGTGATGGGCGATTGGTGCAGAAACTACATCCCGGAGATAGTGAAAGGAGATTACAGTTTTGTGAAAATATTCGAACAGAAATAGCCCTCAACCCAAATTTCTTGGACTGTATTGTATGGTCTGACGAAACAAATTTTAGTAATAATGGAATGTATAACAGACATAACAATCATTATTGGTCTCGTCAAAATCCATTCCGTGTCCGTGAAACGAACAATCAGGTCAGATTTTCGTTTAATGTTTGGTGTGGAATCAAAAGTAACATGGTTGTTTTGTTGCACATTTACGAAGGACATCTGAATGCAGCAAAATACATTGAAATATTAGAGCTTTTAAAAAATCAATTAAACCTTCTGCCAGAAGAGGAACGAAATAATATCATTTTTCAACAAGATGGTGCACCTGCCCACAACAGCAGAATTGCCAGGGCATACCTTAATGAAAATTTCAATGCCTGGATAGGTACAAACGGTACGATTAGATGGCCTGCAAGAAGTCCAGACCTGACGCCCATGGACTTCTTTTTATGGGGTCATGTAAAAAATGTTGTTTATGAAACTTGCTATGAAACCGTTCAAGAGCTAAGGATTGCGGTAGAAAATGTTATCAGGGGCATACACCACAACACTTTGCTGAAGGCTACAAGAAATGAATTTCAACGGCGACTAATGTTGTGTAGCCGGAACGACGGGGCTCATTTCGAACAATTTATCAGTTAAATAATTTAAGTGTTACAAAATTGATAGTAAAATAAAGTTGATGTTAGATTTAACGATTATTTTTATTTTTAAGACCAAATGTTTGTTACAGAAACTTTATCCTGAATATTAATACTACCGATTAGTATAATAAAATAAAGAGTGTTTATTTTTTTAAATTTTAGTTGGTTCGAGTCCCGGGCGAAGCAAGCGAGTTTAAAAAAATATTTTAATGCAGATTTGTTTCTTTTTAAAAATAAAGGAATGTCTCCTTTAAGTAAAATGAGCTAGCTTAAGGATTTTAAGTAGTTTCCCTCCAGGGCCTGAGTTTAATTTCCACACTGTATAAACAGAGTGGTAAAACGATACGAGGATCATCCGTTCACACCAACGAGATCGTTTGCAGAAGGATTTAACTGTACGGCACAAACTGTGCGAAATGCTTTAAGAAGAAAAGGCCTAAATAATAGGAAACCGGCCGTCAAAATATATTTAAAGGACAGTCAAAAAGCGGCTCGCGTCCGGTTCGCTAGAGATGTCAGGGACTACGACTTTTCACACGCCATATTTTCCGACGAAAAAAGCTTAAGATCAAGCCAACATGGGCGTAGGCACTTACGGCGTTTGAAAAATACAAGAAACGAACCGCAGAATGTTCTCCATAATACAGAGTCCCTCTTCCCTTTTTTTAAGTACTTATTCAAAACTGAGTGAAGTTTGACAATGGGATGGTAAGTCACTAATTATGTAATATAATAGTAATATTGTAATTAAATAATATCAACTGAATTTGTAATTATGTCCCATAACATTTTATTTATGGCCAAAGCTGTCGCGGCTTGAGAATCAACCCCTCCTCTTTTATAGCTTAAACAGCTGCATGGGGCGCACCAGCGCGGCCAGTCGGCAGCACGGCTCAGGCCAGCCTGAATTTGAGCCAGAGGGCGAGAGGTGCCCAACCTCCTGTTCAGCGTGGTCCAGCTCAGGCCAGCCTGAGCTTGAGCGAGAGGGCGAGCGGTCGAGCACCTTTAGTTAGTGCACGACCAGCCTGCCAGCACTAATGGAGGCATAGGGATGGATCCCCAGGATGGATTCGGCGGAATATATTCGTCCGAGGGACTTTTATCCACCCTCTCCTGACGAGTCATTTCAGCAGTAAAGCAGTAAGTATAACTTTATTACTAATTGAAAATAGAGTAATTATTATTTTGCTACAAACTATAACATTGGGATTATGAATGACTTATTATGACGGTCGCAAGAGGCGACTAAGGGATTAGAATTTGCACCATTCCAACTCTTCCCGCGGGTGCCGTAAGAGATATACTTACACTTATTACTACACCAGGAGCAGTCATTTGTAATATCTATTGTCGAGGGGCGAGTGTAACGATTACGTAAAAATTAAATCAATTTTCAACGAGACAATGTCAGACAGTGCAGAACAAGTGATCCTAGAGGGGCCTACTTCGCCCCAGTACGCAACTGGGGCGAATAACAATGCGGTTATCAGTCCGAGGGATTTAGTGGAGGCTGTTTTTTTTTATGTCGGTGACCACGACATAAACCTCGAAATCATCATCATCTTAAAGAAAGCTTTTAGTTACAGGCAAATCTAAGTAACCAAGATGCTAAAAAAACAATCACTCACAGACGACAACATAATGAATAGAATGAGAAGTCATGAAAAAATAAATGCTCGGTGACACTGGGGGGAGACGCTATTGACGATATGATTAATAGTGTGACAGTATGATTGATAGTAGAGTCTGGCTAACGAAAGTAGATACTGGATTTTTTTTGCAAACTTTTTATATGACAACACTAAAGTGTTCCTACCATCGGATATTTACCCTACAAATTGGGGTATTTTAAGCAGAAAGTACTTAGGAACAATTAATTCCAAAAAGACATTCTAGTACCAGATATAAAGACAGTAGCAGAGCTCCAAAGAAAAAGAAAATGTACACTGAAAATATAAACATTACTCAATATCTGACGACAACCGCATCGACAAGAGAAAACACCTTACTACCACAGATAGCAACTACCGCCGCCTTTTCCACACACGACAAATCTAAACCGAAATAAATGAACCAGAAGCATCCCAACACGGCTGGTCACCGCGGGAGCGCTAGACCACAACCCTGCAGCTCAAAAAACAACAGAAAAAAAAAAAAAAAAAAAAAAAAAAAACATGGTTTATTGGCATTACAATGCAAGATCACTCTCAACAGAAGAGCGAATTATTACTTTTAAATACGCAATAAATTTGAAATGAGAAAATGTTTAAATAAACACAACTGGACAAAAAATGCTAAAGACCGCGAACACTGGAAGGATCTGGAGGAGGCCTATACCCGTGAGGGGTCCTAACTACTGACGAAAATAACAACACTATTCAATCATATTAAGTTTCAATCATACTCGTATTATATTTCAAATTTCAATTTTAATGCATGCCAATAATTCATTTGATTATTTAACTTGACATATCAAACTAATTTAACTTGAAACCAACTAAAAATGTATCTATTATAAAACACAGACTGACATGTAAAACTCTTTATAAGTTATGGAATAAATGGCTTTTTATTTATTTATTTATGAGACTTACGATAATTTTTATTTTATTCTTTTTACAGATGTAAGTGTTATTACATTGAAGAGAATTAAAAAAGAAGGCGCGGCTAACGAAGGGGTCTGGAGGACTCCAGGTAAAAAACGACCTCACCCTTCAAAAGTGTCGAACTTAGATAGTTTCGATATGGATGTTATTCGTCATAAAGTAAACGAATTTTACATTGTGAGGAAACAAGTACCAACATTAAGATCTTTGTTGGTAGAGTTAAAAGAAATTAAAATTTGGTGGATGTCGTGAAACTCTCCGTCGCATATTATTAGCCAACGGTTATGAATTTAAGAAAAACAAAAATGAACGTTCATTATTAATTGAACGGTATGATATAGCTGCATGGAGACATCGCTTTTTGCGTACCATTGCATCGAAACGTGCAGAAGGCAAGCCAATAATCTACTTAGATGAAACTTATGTCCACAAAACCTATAAGCCTAAAAAATGTTGGCAAGGTCCATCAACAAGTGGAATAATTGAAAATATATCGTCAGGAAAACGATATATTATTGTGCATGCAGGATCAGAGAAAGGCCCTGTTCCAAACTCATTGTTAGTATTTAGCACCAAATCGAAAATAGCCGACTACCACCATGACATGAATTCCACAAACTTCAACAAATGGCTTTAAGAAAAGCTTATGCCCAATTTGAATGAACCAAGTGTAATTGTAATGGACAATGCATCATACCGTTCTGTCATAATAAATAAAGCACCCACATCTCAAAATCGAAAGTTAGAGATACAGAATTGGCTTACATTGAATGGTATTTCATTTGAAACATACCATTCAAAAGCAGAGTTGCTCTGCTTAGTAAAACAGAACACACCAGAACCTATTTATGAAGCTGATGAACTTTTAAGCCAAAACGGACATGAAGTGCTAAGACTTCCTCCATATCATTGTGACCTAAATGCTATAGAACTCATATGGAGTCTAGCAAAAAGAAATGTGGGAAGCAAAAATGTAAGCCGAACTCCAAAAGAGTTCGAGGATCTCATAAAACAATCTTTTGAGTGTATTACAGCAGATGATTGGAAAAAAATGACAGACCATGTCATTCATGTGGAAGACAAGTACAAAAGAAGAGACCATATAACTGAAAATAATTTAGAAAGCTTCATCATCAATTTAGGAGACAGCAGTGACTCCAGTGATTCTGTCGATTCACTCCATGTTGAATTTTTAGATTCAGATTTTGATAATAGTGATTAAAAATAACAGTATAAAAATATATGGTGTTGTTTTCTTTGATACACATACTCACATAGGTTTACAAATATTTAAACTCATGATAATATTGGTACTCATGATAGTGTTTGATAGCCTGTTTGTTCCTTTAATACGCCACAATATCCGTATCCTACGTATCCGTGTGATGTTTGGTATGGAGTTGATAAAGAGTTAACAAGTTAGATAAGCTACTTTTAATCTCATAATGCGGATAAAAATTGCAAGTATCCACAAGTAAAATAAAAATAAATGTGAAAGTATCAAAGTGAGTTGTTCCAACTTTCCTTTTTACAAAAGGGTTGCCATGCTGATATTTTTTTAAATTTGCCGCGCTTTTTCAGTATCAACTTTCATTAGCCAGACTCTAGACTTATATTCCGGGGTCTGGGACGATAATCTCCGGGCAAGGGCCTTAAACTGTCAAACGACCACCGCATGTTTCTGGTGTCCCATGAAGTTTTCGAAGTTTGTATCGCAATATTCGCAATATTTCGACAACAGGTCCACGGGTGCGCGAGAGTGTCGCGTACGTCGCGATGTCGCAGTCAAAGCGTTCTTACGCTCAAATTTAATTGTTTTGAAATATTAAATTTATGGTAAAAAAAAGTCGATTTCGTGTGAGTTTCTACAATAGAAGATCGTATACAACCAGGTATGTACTTAATATTTTATTTAGTTTTGTTATGTAAAGACAGCATTTCTAAGTAAAAATGTATATGGTTTGTTTTAGAATAGACTTTACAGTACCTATTCTAAAGTGCGTAAAACAGCCACTCCAAAACACACCTCTATTTTTGGCAAAAAACCTCGGGGTATGTTTTTTAATGATAATTGGTTTATTTTGTTTCCAGGCTCTTATGGAATAAGAGTATTAACTAGAAACGATTTCCTTACTATTATGGAACGCTCCCAATACGTCAACTTTCAACGAAAAGTTGGAATTTATGGAGTTGGAACTTCTCCATCAATACTCTGAAGATGACCAAACATTGCCGATGCAAAACATAAGTTGTCGATTATTCGTCACCAATTCAAGCAGAAATGCTTGAAATGAAATAAGCTGCCCGCAATATCAATGTTAGATTCCTAGAATAGAAACCAATAAAGAATGGCTCAAGGGCACCATACTGCTACCAAAAGCAGGTACCTATTTACGTCAGACGTTAACTCTTTTTTTTGTTCCGTATTTACATGGAAATCAGTGATAAACGGTTTATCTTTTGTTATAGGATTAAGTTCAGGTAGACCTCAGAAGTCGGACTTACGTGAAACGAGTAAAAGGCGAAAAACTGAATAGCTTCGAACTTAGATGAGCTGGCATACGCAACACAAATGAAATTGCGAAAGACTGGCAAAGTAGAAACATCAAAAATCGTAAAGGTACCAGAAGCCCCCGAAAAATACGCAGTAGCAATGAAAGAAAAAACCGCTCAACAAATTGGCACACCTTCGTTCCCTGTTTATGTTTGTTGAAGCGGGGCTTACTCAGGCCTCATACAATGTGGTTCGAGACACGAATCCAGGCTTTTACCTCTGCTATTCAATTGAAAGAAGTTGAAGAAAGAGTGTTAAGTCGGACTTTGAGCTTGCCCAAATAAAAGCCGTTAGAAATGCATTTGAACTTGTAAAAGCGAGTGGTTGTTACTACCATTACTCGAAGGCTATATGGAAAAAATGGCGAGATATTGGCTTTGCGGATACTAGGAATGGTAGAATCATTACAAATTTGATTTCTAAATTACCGCTCCTACCAGCAGCATATATACCGGAAGCTTGGATGTCTATCGTCGAAATTGGATCAGAAGAAAATGGTTTTGATAATTTAAAGTACTACGTCGATAAGCAATGGATGTTGAAAATTACTCCACAGATTCTGTCTTGCAGTCATCAAAAAAACAGAACGAACAACGCTCTGGAAGGGTGGCACCATCGTTTGAACGTTAGGATGCCGCCCAAACCAACATTATTTTTGTTTATTCAAAATCTGATGAAGGAAGCAAAATACCAAAGTCGAAAACTGTATGCGAAAAATGTCAATCAGTTATTGAGAAAAAGGAGGAAGTGTGATGTTGATTTTGATAGGACATACAAAAAGTATTTGAAGATACTGTTACGAAATGAGGTAACTCCAATAAACTTTTTAAGGAAAATTAAGAAAAGCCACTAAGTTTAATTTGTTGTATTCTTTAAGAAAATACTGATTAGTTTGAAGCAAATAAAATATTTTTGTTTAATCTACTCTGTTTTTTGTTGTTGTTTCAAACATAATTTAATATTAAAATACTTTTCCGAATTCATTACTCTCGAGTGTAGTTTGCCGGACACAAGGAATAAGGGACCGTTTGAGAAGTGGACCGATTGGTACGCGGACCTTTTGAGAAATGGACCTATTGAGAAGTGGATGGTTTAAGAAGCGGCCCGATTGCAAAGTTGACTAAATACGAAATAGACCGATTGCTCATCTCCTACAGAAAATTTTAGTGGACGGTTTGCTAAGTTGGCCATAAGCGAACAAATGGACGGAATTATCTTCAAAAACTAAAATCCGCATGTTTATACTTAAATTTTGTAAGCAATGAATAATTACTTTTTACATACAATGTTATTCTTAAACTTTCTATTCCGAAATCTGCCACGGGACACCCTGTACAAAGGACACCGGTGGATTGCCCTCACAAAAACAATTGTCCCTGGCAAGTCACAATGACGTGAATACCAGCAAGCGTTTCCTCGAAGAATTTGAAAAATCTTAAGTAACTCAGATCGACCAGTATTTAATTTACCGATTAAAAGACATTCTTGACACCATAAACGCTGCGGAATAAAAATGTATATCGAAAGGTTCGTTCCGTTCATTTCAAAGAAACTGCCGAATTATACGTTTTTTTGTACAATTTTCACCCAATGACGCAGACATTGCATAAGGTTTGAGGTTGCGTCATGGCGAAGCCGTGATAAAAGGGCAATTCTGCAGATCGGACAATCGGAAGGGAAATTACAAATCCCATATATATATATATATATATATATATATATATATATATAAACTCTGTAGCGATCATATGAAAATTATTTTAGTCTTTTTTGACAAAAATATAGTTGGTATTTTAGAGACAACCCACATTTACGCAGGGCAAAAGAGGAGCCTTGGCTAGACACCAGCCGCCGAACCGATACAGCCGTGATATAGGTATTCCTTGCAATAACAAATAGAAGAAAAATCAAGACGATATTGTGCATTGACATTTCATGTGACGTAATAGTTTCAAAATGTACTAAATGGATACGTCACAAGGTACTTGGATGCTATATATCTTGTCTCTTTCTAATTACATTGATAAAGCAAAAAATAGTAGTCCTTATATAAAATTTAGTAGCAGGTAGCAGATTACTTGCGGGTCCATTTCTTAGCCTGAAGACGCTTGTTTAACACAAGGGGAAGGAGAATCACGTACTCGGCATTCAATGCAAATTCAATAAAAATAGCCCTTTTTTTTCCCATACAAATGATTTGTAACTAAAACGTAGTCAATTTGAGCTTTATTGCTATGGTATAAAGTTCATATTAAATTACAAGCACTCACTGTTGTCTAAGCAATGTAGGTGTGTTCCTAACGTCAAAGATCATATCTATCAAAAGTATATAAAATTTTTATGTCACAATGTTAGTTACCGTACTCCTCCGAAACTGCTTTACCGATTTTTACCAAATTTTATATGCGTATACAGTAGGTCTGGAGAATCAGCTACTATCAATTTTTCATTTTGCAAAACAACGTTTGCTGGGGTCAGCTAGTAATAAATATATTTTTTTATATAAAACTAAAACAGCACCACATTAAATTGACGAACACAGAAATAATAAACACGCCTTCATAAAAACCAAGTCATATTTACAGACAAACTAAAAAGCGTTCAGGATAGATAAATATGCAAATAATAAATGGTTTCACATGTTTTTTATTTACATCCATTAGATCTTAAATTGTACATACAGTCCGAAGACAGAATGCAAAATTTCCTGCCAGAAAATACCATTTTACCGGTAAAAGCCAGCAGGTAAATAACTTATATTGGTCATACACAACAATCTGCGCTGCTCATATTATGGTAAATGTCGTCTAAAATGTTTGATATTACGCTTCTAAGCTAGCCACGGCCATACGCAATGCTCCGTCTCGCGTCACATTGCCTGCGATGAAGCCCGTGCTGTGGCAAAACACACAGCCTTCGATTCCGGCTACTTCACCCAGCAGCTCATCGCGCACCACCTTATGCAATGGTTTCCTGAAATATTGGAGAATTAAACAACGAATTCACTGGTCTGTGCTTTAAATGGTGGTTTAAATAAATAAATGGTGGTTGGTTAAATGGTGGTTTAAAAAAATAAAATTGCTGTGTAATTTTTCTCTGCAACATAGTATAATGGACGAAGAACTATCGTCTCATACATGCATTACAAAACATGTAATAACAAAAATAAATTCATTATTTTTGACATCAAATATTGACAAGAGTCCAAAATTTCAAGCTTTGTGATTTATTTTACAGTAGCCCTCCATAGCCAGAGATATGTAATAATTAGATTGCTCTGACGGATAAATTGTTGGCCAAACAAGTTATCGCATATCGTGCCCACAATTTCCAATGAACATATGAGAGAAGGATGAGATGGCCTGTATAATTGGTATTTCTAGGCCAAACGTAACATGTACCTACATACATGTCATATCAGTCTCTCCGATTTCTTCGTCAGGGCATATTAATACAAAAATATATATCTGCTTAGCATGAACAAAGTAATGAAAATACATAAATTATATTAAATATGGATTAGTTTTGATTGGTTACCCATATTTTGATGTCGATTATTATTATTACTTTTATTTGTTGTTGATAAAATCTATTACTTAGCTAGTTTTATTCGTTTGTTTTTAAATTATAAGTGGCTGTAACTCGAAAGGCTTGTAACAGAAGATCAGCATTGTTTTGTCATGTGCAAAATAGCACTGCTGAGCTGAGGGCCTTTTTAGGACACTATCCGTTGTTCAATACAATACAATACAAAAACGCTTTATTGTACACAACACAGGAACATAAACACGTAAAACAAAATAAATAAAAAACAAGTGGTACAATGGTGGGCCTTATCGCTAAAAAGCGATCTCTTCCAGGCAACCTTAGGATATTTTCATGTGTATAAATTAAAATGTATTTTCTTTCTTTGTAATAGGAAGAAATTTACCTCGTAATGAAGCTTGTAGGGCTCTCTGGTACTGCCTGAATTCTCCAAGAGTCTGGTTTATCGTTGAACAGCACATATTTAATGTCATCGCTCAATCCCATCTCGGATTCTAAGTCAAACAAATGCTCTTTCCAGGGGGTCCGTGAACTCAATGATTTGTGTATCCTATGTCTATCATTGAGTGAGAATTTCACACAGTCTCGAGCGGGTAGCCAAACAGATATAAAATAGTTGACAGTGTAGAGGAATTCCTCGCTGGCTAGAGCCATTGCTTTCTCAAATATCTGAAAGAGAAAGACAGTTTTAAAAATAATAGCTGCTGGAGAACATGGTAAGTGGTACAAGACATTCAGCTGTCAGGATATCAGTATCCTACTCATATTATAAACTACCCTTAAAACCATGGCTTTTGGGTACTGAACCCTATAAACCATGACTTTGGCGGCTTAATTCCTGGCTTAAATAGATGTATAATCTATACTAATATTATAATTTTTATTTAGTGTTAGTAATTTTAAACTGTTTGTTTACCGATTAAAATAAAATAAAAATAAATAAAATAAAGGTATTGAGTTTGTTTCAACGCGCTAATTTCAGAAACTACTGGTCCAAATTGCATAATTATTTCACTGTTAGATAGCCTATTTATAGGCTACTTTCTACCGCTGGAAAATCCGTGAAACACGGGCCAAGCCGTGGCGTGAAAGCTAGCATTATACATAAATAAAATACTTACCTCATTAATATCAAACTGCTGTTTCGAGTTCCACTCAGGATTCAAGCGGCCTATCCTTGAGCTGAGATGAGTTCTGATTTTGTACTTTGGTTCTTCAGTGGTCATTGGTACCCCGTTGTCGATGGCATCTACTTTTCATATACCTTTAATCAACATAATGTCATTCATTAAAGTGCTATTACTATTATAATAGGGAATACGCCGTGTTGGCTAAGTGGGAGGACACTCGACTTTCATTCCGAAGGTCGTGGGTTCAAACCCCGCCACGCACCTCTGGATTTTTCTTCTTGATAAATTTATGTGCGCTTTAAACACGTGCTTTAGCGGTGAAGGCAAACATCGTGAGGAAACCGGCATGTTCTGAAAACATTTAAAAAATGTTTGAAGGGCATGTTATATTTACCAACCCGCACTCGGCCAGCGTGGTGAATTAAGGCCTAATTTCTCTCGTAAAGAGAGAAGTCCCTGAGTCCAGTATTAAGTCTAGTATTAAGTATTATATAAATATCTTATTTTTTTTAAATTGTATTTAACTGTATTTTACTGTTTATGTGTGTGTTGTGTCAATAACTGTTTTCTCTCTCTCTCTCTCTCTCTCTCTAATAGGTTGATAATGATGATGATGACTACAAATATAAAAGTATTTCTTAAGCTTTTCTTTCAGTTTTTATTTTAATAAATACTTATTTTTTTACAAAAACGTATGTGTTTTAATCTACATTTTTAAACCAAAGTGCCAGCGGTCCCACTGGCACTTTGGTAAACTATATGGTGTGTGTAAATCACAGTAAATCTTTGTAAATTAGTGAACAGCTTCTACACAAAGCAGTTATTTCATGTCAATAAATTGAAGAAAAACCCCCGATTCCAATGCCTTAATTTCCTTTAATGTAAAACAACATAATAGTATGTAATGTGGACGCGATGCGCTTTCATTTGATCTGTTTTCCTTCCCCACTCTCACCCCCATAACTTTTAAATGTCTCAACCGATTTTTATGAAACATGTCTAAGAACACCCGGGCCAAACTCACCTTTCATACAAAAAAACTAAATTGAAATCGCTCCATCCGTTCGGGAGCTATGATGGAACAGACAGACACACAGACAGACACGTCAAACTTACAACACCCCTCTTTTTTGGTCGGGGGTTAAAAAGGGAATCTTATGGCGTCAAAGTGAAAACGGTCTTTAGAAGCACATGGCATACATGGACAGGTCAACTTAGAGCTAATTTAAATAAAACCTAAGAATAATCAAGGAAATCATAGATAGATACTCTAAAGAAATAACATTGTTGTGACAGTTTGCATAACTTTTTAACACTGAGTTGAGAAGCGAATAGAACAACCCGGCTGTCATCTCTTTTGTTGTTATTGTACAAAGCAGTTAGTTGGTTATGTCCAATTATCCACTATACATAAATATCATTCAACATGTTTTTTTTTACATTCATCATCACCCTATTAACGTTCCCACTGCTGGGACACAGGGACTTCTCTTGACGAGAGAGATTAGGCCTTAATTCACCATGCTGGCCAAGTGCAGGTTGGTGAATGTCACATGTCCTTCAAACTCTTTTATAGTTCTCAGAACATGCCGGTTTCCTCACGATGTTTGCCATCACCGTTAAAGCACGTGTTAGTGCACATAAATTTCAAAACGTCATAAAATATTTCATAAATATTTTTTTTTTTACATTTAATTCATATAAATGCAAACAAAAATAAAAATATTGCATCCCTATTCTTTCCATGGTAAAATTAAAACATAGTAGAAGTTAGCAAGTCCCTGCTTATATAAAGACGTGGGTTTTAGTACGTCACTACATCTTAATTTTTCTACACAAAAAATATTTTGTAACTCAGAACTTGTTCTTACCTTTTTGAAGATCAACTTGAGGTCCTCACTATTGAGTGGCACCTCCTTAGGTGCTACAGTTTGTATAACTTCTTCTCCATAATAAGCATACACTAAGCCGGCAGAACTTAATCTGAAAATAAAAGGCAGTTAATTGTTAGCCAAATAAAAATATGTTTTACTTTTTCTATTAAATACTTAATGGAATGTGGTGGTAAAAAGATTTTCAAGCTATTTATTTTTCTCTAAATACAGAAGTTCCAATTTATTGAATAGCTAAATATTTTGTGGAACAATAGTTTTTTAAGCCGTGTTGGCTAAGTGGAAACACACTTGACTTGTATTATTAAGGAAGAAGCCGGTGTGATGTATGCTGCTACATCTATACGATGTATCTCAACTTAGATATATATAATGCTTATATAATTTTTAACGTGTAACTACTAGACAGAGTAAATCGAGATTTAGAAGAGCTAACACCTTTTCATTTAAGCGCCTCAGCGCGCCGGCCACCGATCCTTATACCGGAACATCAAATCCCGTGTTTAAAATGTGCATCGCTTAGCAAATGGGTTAATAACTATTGAAATGTACCTGCTATGTTGCAGTTTTACAGTTTCCTAATATTGATGTGGTACAACTTTGTTTGATACTTGCCAAAATGCAAAAATGCATTTTGCAAATATTATAGAGATAAACAAGGGTGAAAAGCTTATATTGAACTGTTATTAAACTGGTGATTAAACTGGTGATTAAACTGGTGTCATTAAACTGGTTATTAATGGTGTTTTGAATTAATTACTAGTTCTCTTCACATGACATGTCAAAAATGAAATTAATTTATGAAATTTATTTGTATTTTAGCATAATTTGACAATGCCCCTGTACAGCAGCTCCATTTATTAATTATTATGACATTCTTTTTCTTCTTTTTTTTTTGTATCTATTACTTTATTTTATGTTTGTCAATGCTACTTTTTTTTGGATTTTATAATATGACATTTATGTAATTGATGTTTTGTCTGTGACTTGCAGAGTGCTTATTATTATAATTATTAAGATAATATAATATTTAGTTAAATAGAGTGAATAAAGTCAAGTGTACCTACGACGAATAAAATACCAATAAAACAGATTTAGTACTAATTTATGTTTAAGACCAAAGTTTATATGAACTATTCTATTAACCTCTGATATGATGAAAAACTGCAATATTTTTATGAATATGAAGGGTTAGAGTGTATCTTAATACTTACTTGATTTTGTATTTATGACCAATCTCAGGTTTAAGTGAACTTTAAGTTTCAGTGAACTCCCGCTGATGATGGTTGTACCCTTGCTTCTCATGGTCAAATGCAGCACCAACATCCACAACTGAAGATAATTAATTTAGTTATGTATACTTATCACTATAATGTACATTATGTATATGTATGGTTTCGGGTCGGGGTGATTTCTAAGTATCATATGTATGTATTTACAAAAAATAATGTGTCTATGTATATTGGTCACATAACACCCATAGCTCTGCTTATTTTAGGGTTTGGTGATGCTGTGTGAGTTGTTCGGAAATATTTTTACCAGCCTGACTTCAACCAATACTGGGCATATGACAATTTATGGATTAGCAGCACTATCAGTTAGACCAAATTAATAAATTTGATCAGAAATACCTATATGGACCCATATACTAAGTGGTGGGCGCAGAATTAGTACAAAATATTTGGTTCCCTATAGATATTTAGAATGTATTTCCGGAAGTGAATGCTTGAATCTATCAAATAAATTTGGTCAGGTTGAATGAGTGTTGATATCTTTTTTGATTTGTTTTAATCCTACTATTTTAGAAATACTTTATTTAACTAGAATCTAATAATGATGAATCTTTTATTTCCGACACAGTTCCATAAATTAAATAAGTGTGATCATAAAATAACTTATATATAGAAAACTAACAACATAAACATAGACAGATACTGTCCTGTGCAGACTTTAGAATTTTAGAAAGATTTTATTTAAACTAGAATCCAATATATTATTTTGCTTGCATCTTTTTCTGCATAAAATTTAAAAACTAAGTACCTAAATATTGAAAGCAAAGTTTTTAAATACTTACCAATGTCACACTCATTGAGTTTTGACAAGTCACGAGTCCTGACGATGGTTGCATTGCATCTTTGAACTGAGGCAGCCGTTTGAGCATGAGGCAAGCCAAGACTTCATCGCAATGGAACACGCCATCATGTGTGCCGATCTGAAAAACATGTAGAGGTTTTTATAATCTGATATTGCACTATCCAGAGTTCAGTTCCACTTCAAAGCTCTTTGTTTGATTCTCGAGAGTGCCAATGTCCACGTTAACGTTGATGCACGCAATCGTCATTGCAATAAATGATTTCGCTATTCATCAATTTCATCAGGTGAATGGAAAATTATAACTAACCTCTATTCTATTTCATAAAATGGACACTGCGGTTGAAGAGTCAAGTTTGCCAGTATCTATAGAAAATAATAAAGTGAAAAAGATTTAACTCAGTTGAGCGCCATTTTGGTGCGTACCTATTTAGCCACTAACCACGCTCAACATCAACAAACTATGACCATTTCAGTCCAGCTAAAGACCAAACCGTCAAACCGTCTTGCAAAACTGAAGTGATGTGTTTCTAAAATAATCACACGAAACTAACCTTCATGTTCAACCGAATAAACAGTTTTAGCGTAGAATCACAGCAACGCAACTTTTTTTGGGTAAAAACTGAACTTTAGAACACCATTCAAAAACATAACACATCAAAGCACATGTGCTGTGGACGCGGTTGCCAAACAAAATAGAATAAGATTAGTTAGAGATTAGAATAGTTTACAGTTAACTCCGCCAGCCGATCAATAAAATCAAAATAAAAACAGATGCTGGCTGTACACACGCGTCGAGACACCCCGAGACAGGCCGAACGCGCGTGTGTACAGGGCGCTCTCGTCTCGTCTCGCTGTCTCGTTCTCGTCTCGGTCGGTCTCGGTGGCTTGTCGGTTTTTTGCGCCCGAGTCAAAGGGTCTCGTTGGCTCTCGCGAGGTAAACGAGAGCGAGCATGTACACACTCGTTCATTTACTTGCTCGCTGATAGTATTTAATTGTTTTTTAATTTAATTTTAATTTAATTTAATTATATTATTTTTTTTCTTATTTCTTCATGGTTTACGAATTTTATTTTTATAGTAAATGTTAAAAAAATTATAATAGCTCATGGCACAAACACAAATAGCAGCAGCAATTTCTACGTCCATTGTCGCGTGAGTCTTCAGTTCAAATGTTAGAACGCGTGTGTACAGGCATGCTCTCGACGAGACCCCTCTCGGCCGAGACATTCGCCGAGAGGCTCTCGTCGCGTGTGTACAGCCGGCAAGACATACAGATGAGACAGAGAATACAAAATCAAGACTTGAATCGTGCGTGCGTGCGTGACGTGATCAGTATTGCCAGCAAAATAATCATGAACAAACGTGTTAAATCGCGACAGCCATCTGCAGTCATGGACAGTCTCATCTCATCTCACCCAACAACAACAACTCTCTGTACTGTACTTACTCTATGTTCAAAAGTATCAACTAACATAATTGATTCGACGGAATGGTAGATTTAGTTCCAACTCAGTGGCAACTCTTTTCCTTTGAGCGAAAGAAAATAAAATGGCCGTCTGATGTTTTTTTTTATTTCTTTTGTAGATGTGAATAATTTCCGAAATAGATCGATTTTTAGATCGATTCGAATCGTGACCTGAAGAATCAGTGCACAAAAAAATCGAGGTCTAATATATCAAATTCCAAAAAATCAATCTATTTTGAAATTGCTTTGACGATGTAAGTATAAATCAATTTTATTAAAAACAATACATAATATTCTAATTAACAATTATTTTTGTTTTAATTTCAAAATATTAGATCAGGTAGAAAACAAGACTAGATACATTTCAATATTCTATTATCAATAATAATAATTGTCACTATTGTGTTTATATGTATTTAATTTTCAATAAATGATTTTGTATTTGTGTACTTAATGAGTATTATGTATTTAAGACATTATTTTCAAAGTTTATTGGTCACAAAACAAATACCTAGTAATAATTGACGTTACAATAATAATAATACAACATTTATTTCAGGCATCCAAGGCCCATATAAACAGAAAATATACCTTACACATACTTAGATAAAAATAGAAATATTATGAACTAGTGTCAGCATCGTGGATCATCTGTTACGGCGGTGTCGCCTTGCAGTTGCGACCGATGAACCGTCGAAACTTGACCCCTTGCGGCCAAAACTGCTCATTCAGGAACGTCGACAGATGAGGAGTTGGAACCCGCACCATAAATGAACCGAATCTCACATTTCTGCAAGATTTCAACCTTCCGTCGCGAACTAAAAATGCAGTCTTGGTTCGGATGTATTCCACCATGCTTAATCTCTTATCTTAAGTGAGGCGAAGTAGACATAACAAAAGCCATAACGCTAGAGTTTGAGTAACGAACCGGCAGCACTCAGAAGAGGCAGAATGACAATTTTCAAGGGTGATGTATCGATCTAATGAATCGATCCAATACTACATATTCGATTTTTCGATTAATCGATCTCAGATCATCCCTATTTTGTGGTGGTTTTGGTTCTAGGCAGTGATGCCAGATGCACTGTAATTACAGTAGATCTACTGTATTTTTTACTCACCCAAAAGCTATTTATGATGATAATGATATAACGCTATGAACCCTAAAAACGCCCCTTACAAATACACTCCCGCTTTTTTGGTCGCGAATTCTACCAAATTTGTCTATGTTATTTTTCCGGTAGGAGATTCCTGTTCTGGTAGCAATAGCAATTATTGCATCCGGAACGGAATCTCCTCGATAAGACAGGGAGTTTCCCGCCCGGTCGTCGGTATTATCCGACCAAATTGAAGTTGAGCACGTGATAATAAGAAGCTGATATTTCAAACGTGTTATTTAAATTGGTAAGGTAACTATTGCAGTCCACTAAAAAAACATTACGAGATTTACGAGTGCGGGGTCTCTTTTTTTAACGCCACGGTGCGGTGGTGCCGCCGCGGCGGCACCACCGCACAGTGGTCCACACAAACCACCGGGATAAAATGCTTAAGTTCAATTTCAAAGTTTATTTATTTGCACATAAAACATTACAGTATACACTAAGACGTTTTACGATTGTAAAAATAAATGATACAATTATAAAAAAAATTAAACTAAAGCAGATTATTTACACACAGTTAAAAACAATTTAGAGCCTATTATTAATTTACATTCGTCATAATAATATAAAAAATACCAAAATTATAAATATTAAACATAACAACAACAACAAGTTGGACTATACATATCAAAAAGTACAAAACAGACAAAAAAAAAACAAAAACAAATGAAATAAATATAATCTTCACCAAGGTCGGAGAGTACTTGGTTGTTCGCAGTACCTCAAACAATATTTTTCCAAATCGGGCCATTTGTTATGGAAAACATCGAAATTTCGAAATTGTGTTATTAGAGCGTTGAGGTGACGTTGGGCTCGGCAGACTGCAGAGTCTTGACGGGCCTTTGTGCGTGCGGTTCTAGGCGCAAACAAAGGTATACGACCTGGACGAAATCTACAAGGCCTTTGACTCGGGAATTTATAAAACAGGGAGAGGATTTGGATTAAACGAGAGTGACAGTGAATAATCGAATGTTTAGTTGGTAAGATAATAGAAATAAATAAAAATTGTACGTATTTATTATCCGTAAATTCCACTGTAAAAAGCACCCACTGCATTTTTATTTAGACAAACACTGTATTTTTGTTGTAAACACTGTATTTTCAAGGCTTTAACACTGTAATTTTGGTTTCCCTATCTGGCAACACTGGTTCTAGGGTTGGTTTTGTTTGGTTTTGGTTTATTTTGGATAGGTACCTAACTGTCGAAGACGAAGATGCCGTTTCGTTTGCAAAATAAAATTGTGTATATAAACGTGTATATATGGTAGTAAATTACTGAAATTATCCTACTTTTAGTATTCTAAGTTTTGAGACAAAGACTCCACTGCGATATTGAAGCTCTTATTTTTGCGTTATTAAACTCTATATTCTGTGAAATTGACGCTATAATTCTTATCTGTGTGACAGAGACTCCATCCATAGCGAAATTGACTCAATTTGACGCTTTTTACGGCGGGGAGACGCAAAATGGCGTTCAACTGAGTAACATCTTTTTAACTTTAAATTTTTATTTAACTCGACACTGGCAAATTGTCGCTTCCAGCGCAAAGTCCAATTACAAGAAACTGAACTGACGCTTTTTACTGTGTGGTGCTGTGATACTTTACTTTTGAGAATTATATTCGCTTTGTGCATAGGTACACAGATTTTTCGAACATGGTTGGGAAAGGCAATTAACCGTGCGCAAAATGTAGCTACACATTACAAGAAGATACTTCTGTAACATTTCATAGATTCCTTCTCCCGTCAGCTCTCCGTTAGCTTTCTCACAGCTCCTTCAAGTAAGTATATTTTGAACTGAATTTACGAATACTACAGATTTTTTGGGTTTTATCTTGTCTTGCACTGAAAAATAATGATCTATTTACATCTAAAGGTAGCTTAGTTCAGTTCAGTTTCTTGCAATTGGACTTTGTGCTTGAAGCAACAATTTACCAGTGTCTAGTGAAATAAAATTATAAAGCGAAAAAGATGTTACTCAGTTGAACACCATTTTCCTTAGAAGATATCAAGGTTGCAAGATATCACTCTAGATATCTGCACGGACATCTGAACTTGAACTTAGTGTCTCTGCAGAGACACTAAGTTCATAAGCGATCAGTGCATATCTCAGTTCCCCCACTTAAAAATTAATCATCTTCATATTATGTCACATGAATTTCATGATTTTTGGATGACTGCAATATGCAATGTAGAAGTTCCATCAACATTTTATAATATTTCAGATGTTATCAGAACTTTCTACCATGACTGTTCATGTTCCACATCCATCGCGCAACCAAATGAATACAACTCTCATATGCAAGTATATTAATTATTCTCATGCAATTTAATATCATAATGTTTGTATTATAATACCTACCAAACATATCATCATCATCATTCCCACCGAACCCAACTTCACCCACTGCTGGGTAAAGATTTTAACCCTTAATAAGGCATGGCGCTTCTGGGTGTGTTGGAAGATATGGCTGGGCAAAAATATCATGTTACATACATGTAGATAAGGATTGTATATAATGTGAATAATTATCTTGTTCCAATTTTTCAAAAAAACATGTTGTAAAATAATTACTCTTGCCCATTCCGTACATCATAGTTCTGAGTGTTATGTGGGAAATATATTTCAACAACGTTACAAGGAGTAGCAGCCTAAACATGATTGATGATATTAATAATAACAATATTGAATAAAACGACATTTGTTGCATCAAGTGTTTTATTCCGCATTGTGGAAATTATAAAAACAAGGAGCAGCACACAGAGGCACCTTACAAACCTTGCAGAAGTATTTAGTACTCTTTTCTTTTGCACGAGTACATCCTGCATCTTCTGAACTTTTTCAATTCAGGCATGTGCGAGCCAACGTCTACTTTACGAACTTCATCAGGTACTGTGTTTGCGCCTCCTTTTTTGGTCTTGAAAACTGGCGCTACGCATTTCCTAGAAGAAAAGTTGTTTATCAGGGCCCCCCTGCCCAAGCGCAAGCGAAATTCACACTTCATAGGGGGAAGTGGGGCAGATTGATACACAAAATTTCAAAGTTCTTTAAAATATGTTTAAACATTCATTAATTTTGCATTATACGTTTAGCTAAATGATTAAATATTATAATGTCATAGTTTAAAATTATTTAAGTTAACAAAGAAAATAAAAAATGGCTTTTGTTTCAATCTGCCCCACTAGCGGGGTACTTTGATACACCACGTGGGGCACTTTCATACAGGGTGAAAAATCTAGGAAATATTGTCAAATTAAAATACTTTTACATTGTTTCTACTTGTTTATTGCGAAGAGATCATAATCAGCCTTATAATAAGTGTTACTTATGTAATTATTACAACAAATCTTAACCCTTAAATGCGCGATTTTTTTTATTTCTTTTGATAAAAATATATTTATTAGTAGATAGGTTTTACTTTACGGGAAAAATAGTAAAAAAAATCTATGATTGAATTTAATGAACTTTTTTTTCAAAAATGTTAATGTTGTTTTAAAACAACATTACGCATTCATAGGAAATGTGCTAGTATGGATAAAATAAAAACATGTTTTTTCTTGAAAGTATATTTTTTTATGGGTTATTGTGGTATTTAATAAAAACATTATTTTTTTTGGTGTCACATAAAGAAACGTGACATTTTTGACACATTTTTAAGGTAAACCCTGAACATTTTGGGAACTTGCACCTTTGCTGCTTATCCATCCAAAGTGCCAAAAGTGATGTCTGGTCCAATCTCACATCTTTCGATGGAACTGCTTGAGCTGGACCTCGGAACTTCTTCAGCTCGAATTCTCCTTGTAAGGAGCCTCCATTGGGCCGACCACGTTTAGCTCCATGTGCTGGTCGACCAATTTGGCACAGTCAGCAAGTTCTAGCCTGAACTTACCTAGATTGAGGACTTTGTTGTTGCCCCTTATCGAAGAGAAGTTGAGCGTGGTTTCAAGAGGTCTTATTTTGTACAGCCTGTCATAATCCAGATGATCTCTGGGGAAGCACTTCGTGTCGTCAGCAAAATAGGTCTTATTTTTTCAATTTTTTTTTTGTGGCATTGTATTTTTTATGTGGTTAGAACCATATTTGTCATTCCAGTAAGCTCTGGTATTCGGAAACTTTATAATTGAAAAATAAACCAATATGCCAATGAATTTATTCAGTATATTTTCATTTATATTTTCAGGATTGGAGATCTGTTTCTGGGCTGTGTACAAGTTGCTTTGTTCTAAAATTGTATTTTTCAAATCTGTTGTGAAAGAAAATGAAAAAAAATCGTATGGTGTGTCACACATCATCAATGCTTCCGGTATTTGAGTTTCTCCACTAAAAATTAGCCTGTCTTCATCAGTAACAAGATTTCTCTTTCGCCAAATCACAGGTCGATTTATCGGTCGTCTAGACGTCCCTTGCGATGAAATGTTGGCAATAGGTAATGGTTGTGGGGAGCGAGATGGGGAATCAGGATGGGATTGTGGTATAGCGATGGAAGGGTCTTGAAAATCGTCATTATCGTTGAGTACAAGAGGAGGATCAGTATCCAACAAATCAGGCTGAGTATCTTCATCTTCAAGGTCTCGAAGAACATCTTGTACGGTTTGATAATACTGACCTTCATCTTCTACCTCGGAGTCTGACTCATCAAATCCATCTTCAGAGTCCATCAAGATTTTCTAAATAAGCTAAAATATCGTGTTTTTGTATACGCGGCATGCTGGAAAATAAGCGAAAAGCCCTTCACCAATTCTTGCAATTATTTACACAGCAATGCGCACTGTAGTTTTCCTACAACAAACCGATTTATGCTTATTTGTACAAAGGTATCAATTATTTTCAATATTTTATATTTCATACGTATAATTGAACAAAAAACAAGCAAAAATAAATAATTTTATAAACTTACGCAATATTACCGTAGTCCAAAATACAGTTTCAAAACATGGTTCGCGCCAAAAACTAAGTTTTTTTCAAAGTGATATTTGACATTTACATTGTGTCAAAGTAAAAAAAGCATTCTATAATGCCAGTGCAAAAAATATGTCTAAATACGTTCAGAAACAAGAATAAGTAGTTATGGTTACTTAAAAAACATAGGAAGTTCCTCATAATCTGTGGTTTTCAGTATGTCGTTTCTGAACAACACCGCGCATTTAAGGGTTAATCAAAGTCAGTCTCAAACAATCAATAAATCAAACATTCATAAATGTATTTGTTTTTTACTGTATCCCTTAATTTAAATAATATGAAAAGAAACAGTAGCTTGAGGTACGTTTTTGGTCATGACCGTTACCAAAGAATAAACTGGTTCTGAAAGAAAACTGAACTTAGGTTTGGTTTTTTTTATGTGTGTATGGGTTAGTTCATTGTCCTATTAGCAATTTAACACAAAACCTCAGTTGTGTGCGAAACATTGCCTCAGTAATTTGTATAAAATTGTCATGATCCAAAAACGCATTACTTAACTTGAAATTATCAATTCAACAACTAGTGATAGATCTACAGTTACCATACCAACCTTAACTTTTTAGTATTTGTGTTCAAAAACTATTATAAAATCTATTCAGTTATTTTAAGAAATTAGAAAAATCATAATAACTTGTTAAAGTATTCAAGGGACAGTAACGTATACCTGACCAACCAGTAATGGTCCTGACATGGTAAAGTTGAGTTTATAATGGTTTAATAAAACTATTTTTTTTTAAATAAATCTTTTTAATTTTTAAGTCCTTCGACTTTTGTTACTAAGGCACATGTTTACATGAGATCATAAAATCAACAATTGACAATTCTGCCAATAATAGGGAACATTAAGTAGATTTTTAAAATAGCTTTAGAAGCAACAATAATTTACGTTTTTGAACATAAGAAAGAACTAGGTAAGTATTAAAAAAGAACTAACTAATTGAACATAGAGCAATGCTTTTGTTTCGTTAAAAATAATGACTTTCTCATTTTTACTTTCTTTACACGTAAGTACAAATCGTAAAAGTTTACAATCATTATATTACATTAGAAATAGATAGAAGCGCATAAATCTAATAAGGTACATTGAAATGGCACCACACTTGTTTATTCTTAATATCTACTTAGATAACAACAGTCTTCTTTGAGGTCTATTCAACAACAGTCTTAGTCTCTAATAGGAACCTAATTAAGTATTGATTTTCCAATACGATAAAAGTAATTAAGTCTCAAAAAACCTTACGCAAAGTAAAGCTCAAAGCTTAATATGCAAAAAACATGTCAAAACCTTTTATAAAAAAAATTAAACAATCAACATAAAAGATACTTAGTGGAGTACCACAACAATGAAGCAGCTGGTGCTTAATATAGTCATATTATTTTATTATAAAAGTATTTATATTTATATTATCTTCATTATTTTTCATTGATAAGTTATTGTTGGAATTGTTTCGCCTAAGCCATCACTCATGCAATATTCACATTCATCCCATATATATAGTGATCGTATATAGTAGAATCACAATTATAACACCAAAATTTTTCACTTTTTAGCAGTGCCTTAATATCTTTATTGGCCATTAGTAAGCAAAAATGGTATGGTCTACACCCTTGTATAACATATTCATCACAATTGTGACACTTATTGGTAATAATAAAATGTGTTTCTTCCATGGCCACTCCAATCTATAGTAATCATACTGCAGTAGATCCTCTTTTGTTAAAATTTTGTCGATGTCCACAACGATTACCATTTTTATGGTGTTTACTGATAACAGCAATAAACTCTTGACAAAACAGAATCCTGATTACTGCCAGGAACAGTTCGTTCAATCTGTAAAAATTAAAAATAGTTTAGTTTATGAAAAATTATTAATAATAATGAATATTTTACAAGTAAGCCTAACTACCTTCATCGCTATCCCTCAAGCACTTATCACATAAATAATCAATAGCTATGGGCCCACCAACGCAGTCACGGCAGTATAATTTTTTGCAGGCCATACATTTTGCCTTTTCGTCGAGTATAGAGCAAGTACAAGCACTGCAATTTAGGAATTTGATATTCTTTGTTGATACGATTGCATTGCTCTTTGTACTTTTCTTAGGTACACGTTTGTTCTCTTTTTTGCAATTGAATTTATCAATTTTATTAGAACTTGGTCCTGGATGATACGATTTATAAGTATTATCTGGCAAAACAATTGCAGTCTTTGTCGGTACACTTTTCTGTTTCTTGTCATATTCAACACAACTTGTTGCTGGAGGGACTGCATCAGGTAAAATAGATATTGGCAATAAATTAATATCAATCATATTTAATTCAACATCCATTGCCAAATGTAGATCTTCTGATGTAATATCCAGAGTCGTGAATTTGTCTATCGGTGAAGGAGATACATCTACTTCATCCACAGGCAAATTCACTATTGATGAAGTAGATACATCTACTTCATCCATAGGCAAATTCACGATTTCCGATGTAATTTCCGGGTTATAAGGTATATTGGAAGTCAGGTAAGGTATGTTGGATCTGATACAATGAGTTTTCAAGCCGAAGCAGCTGCATAAACCTTTACGTTCTCCGCAAAAATAAGCAATATCCCTGTAGGTTAAAATACCGTTTCCTTGAGTAATTGTCTGATGAATTTGCATGGTTCCCACCAATGTCCTGATTTTATTTGGAAGCATCGAAACAATGTTATTTATTTCTTCGTCCTTGACAAGCCAGACCTTGACAGTTTTCATACATACTTTTAAAATTTCGTATGCATCGCAAGCATCTCTAATATCTTTTCCAAAGCAAACTTGTCTATCTAATACCCTTTTCACTGATCCGCCTATACCATCAGCTACTCCTTTTCCATGTCCACTTTCAAAAAATGACCAGGTCACATAGTCGAGTTCCAGCTTTTGAGTGAACAGGTCAATCAAATAAAAATTATTTTTTTGTCTGTATTGTGATGTTGGCCCATCAGAATAGAAGTGTATAGTCGTTACTTGAAAATCATCTTTAGTTATCATTTTTAGTATAGGCAGTAAATGTGCCCAAATAGCAGGCGGTTGGTGCATGTTGTTTTGAGATACAGTACAAAATGATTGTGACATCCCTTGAAGATATACCATTCCAGTATGTAGCGTTATTTGGCTTTTAGAGGCACCGAAATGCATACTTTGTATTTCTTCGCTTAGTTTTGTCTCATAATTTTCAGAGAAATCGCAAATAACTACCGCTTCGTTCTCTTTTAGATTATTTATATTATGTTGATACTTTTCTTGCTGATGTATATTATTAAAATAATGTTTCTTAAAAGGTTTAATGTCATTTTTAAAGTCTTGTAATAACTGATTAATGGTTCCGTTCTTTTCTGCTTTTACTGTCTTCTTTGTTGTCTTTTCTATAGTTACTGATCCTTCTTTTTTGGAGTATTTATGGGCAATTGTCTCCCATTGGTACCATGTGACGTTTTGATTCAATTGCACATTTTCGTCGTATATAATGGAAATGTCCTTACATTTTGTGCATTTACCATGCATGCATTCGAAAGATTTCAGATCACATGTTTGTGTTGCAAGTATTTCTTTTATATTGCTGTTTTCAAGTACAAAATTTTTTTTTAACATGTAAATTTCAGGTCAATGTTACTATGCTTAACACATACGCATGTATTTCTAGATCCCAAGTGTGGTATCAAAACATAAAAAGGTTTGTACTTATAAAAAGTGGTAAATTTATATTTCCCACCTTCGTGTTTATACTTCTCATACAGGTTCTGTAACGTGTTCAGTAAATACCTTATCTGCTGCTTGTCCTTGTTATATGTGCGACATTCTCTTTTTCCGGCTGTGCAGCGGCTCACATCGTCCCTGACGTAAAATTTAACTAATTCTTCAGATACAAAGCTTGCTTTCTTCGGTTTCGCTTTCTTGACTTTTCCTGTTAAACCTAATAATTTAGCTACGTATGATTTTACTTTGGCATTTGTAATCAATCTTTTTAGAATTGTTTTTTGACAGCGTTTTTCACATGCTTTGTAAGTTTTCTTCATTGTATATTCAATAACTTCTTCTCGAGCTTTCATTTTTTCAATTATCTTCTCTGTGTTTTGTATCTGCTTTTCTGCGTCTATTTTTAACCGATAGTTTCGTTTTTTCAATTTTTCACATATAGTTAGAAGTTTTTTTATCCTTTCTTCGTTTTTTTTAGACGCACTTCTTAGTTTAGCATACTTTGATTTTAAATATTTCAGTTGCGAAGTTTGTGCTTTGTTATTATTGTTTTGTAATTCACTAGTCTCATCTTTTTTTGCATTTTCTTCCGTTACTTCTTCCGCTTTTTGTGTTTTAGCACGATGCTTACGTTTCTGTTTTGCCCACTGATCTCTCTGACTTTTCTTTTCATTATCATCTAATTCCGAAATCTTTTTGCGCCTTCGTTTAAGTCGTTCTATATCCTTCTTACGAAACTCTTCATATTTTTGGGGATCTTTTTTTATACGTTCCCTGTATCGCTTCATTTTTTCTGCAGCTGTAAGAGCCATTCTGATCCCTAAAACATATAATCCTTTATGTCATATAGGTAGACACTTATTAGACACAGTTTAGGTTCAAACATTGAAGTTTGTATTCAAAGTAGATAAATCTATGTCATCATCATCATCATCATCCGCAGCCTGACTTCACCCACTGCTGGGTATAGGCCTCCTCTTGCTAAAAAAATAAAAAAAATAAAAAATAATAAATAATAATTCTAAATAATCTATGTAAATCAATAAAAATATAAGTAAACTAGTGAACCCGCCAGATTTCATCCTTCCCGAAGTCCTGACATCAACATCGTAAAAGAAAAGATTTCATGACGCGTTATTCGGATTAGGACGGTATTTATCTAGGTTTGTAATTACATTTCATCCCAATATACTTTTCTTAAATGTATAGTTTTTGTAAAAATATTTATAGTAGGTACGTATAAAATACAATTACAAACCTAGATAAATACTGTCTTAATCTGAATAATATTATAATATTCTGGTACCTAATGTTTTTAAATTTCGAATAATTTATGATTTACATTTGTATGAATTTATGAGAATTAAGTTGTACTCATAAATTCTCTACGCGAACGAAGTCGCGGGTACACATATATATATTTCTTAGTATGTACATAGTGATTCTTCAGTGTGCCCACGTCTTTAGGCTGTCCGGTCCGTTACTTTTCTAGTCCGGCCCATACGTTACCAGTCATTTGGTAATGGTCAGGACGTAACGGTACCACAGCTTTACACAGTTTTTTTCTCATAACCTAAAAAAATGTTGTTTGATAACTATCTAGTTTACCGAAAACCATAATATTCTCAGGATGTGAAACTATCTTTGCTATTAACACTAACATTATATAATCATTCTAGAAACGTGAAAAACTTACCGGTCAATGAGAGGCGAAAACTCCCAAAAAACACCGTTACCGATCCAAACAATCTCAATACAGAAGACAAATAAAAACTGACACTTCAAAATGGCTGCTGGTGTTAACATGGTCGATTTGGTGTTGCCATTTAAAAAAACAGTCGGCGAATGGTAGAAAATAATCAGTACAAAATTAATGTACATTAACGGTCACGGTTCATGGACATGTCCAGTAAACACATACCAAGGGACAAGACATAAACTTAAAAATGATTGAATATTTGTATTAGAGTGTATAATGAGTTTAACATGTTTAAAAACTACAACTCTAGATTACGAGACTATAATATATGGAATACGCAATAAGAAGCAAAATTACAAAGAAATCGTTTAACATAGGTCGTATTCCGGAAAAGGGACAGTACTACATGACGTAAGATGTCGCATATCTAGCTCGAATTTTATTACTTTGTTTTAAATTTATCTTAACAATTTATATATAAAAAGAAAGCTTTAGTCATTGGGAACAATTTAATAATAACTCGACACTTCTATTTCATAACAAAGCTAGTTATTTGCGACATGTATGCAGAGGACATCCTATATGTAAGATGGTAGAAATTTTGACGAAAATGCCCTCATACTTAATATTATTTGTACGAGCAATATTTATCTTTTCCTTCTTTTATTGCACGTTATATGTACTCAAATTTATTGAAAAAGTATACATAGATGAGGTTCGAGATGTGCCTTTCGTAAAATTTGGTGTAGGCAGGTGTAAAACAACATCGCTGAAATCAACACTTGCTTTGTCTTCGACACCTGGAAAGACAAAAATGTACGACCTGGCACTTTTCTTTCTCAAGTATAACACCTCATACTCAGTCAAGTTGTATTTAGAAATTACTTTGGCTACATAGTGGAGCACCGATATTTTTTTTTTCAAATTTAATAAGAAGGAAATCCTTAAAAAATTTAAGCGTAAACTTTACTCACGTTCGATCGACGCCGGTTGCGTTCGCGAAAAGTTAAAGGTTTGGCGCAAATTTTTTTTTGAAATGAAACTCACGCTCGTATCAAGCCGGTTGTAAAGGGATAAGTAATGAGCGCCCAAAGTATCGTCTGTGATATTAAAATAATACGCCTAAATTATCTTACAATTTAATTAATTTTAATGTTTCGTTAACTAAAAACGAATGTTGATCATAACAATCAAAAAACTACAAATTAATTAAAAAAAAACAATTACCTGAACATGACGTAAATTGCACAAGAACTTGATTTGAACTGTTTGTCAATCAAACAACTTGTGATTGTACGGCAAACGGACGAACGAAACTGAACGGCAGGCACACTCAACTAGCTAACTAATAGCGAAAAATACTCCTAAATTTCGCTAGATCGCTCTCAAAATTTTTTTTATTTAGGTATCGTATTCGTTACCGTTGCTCTGAGAAGGTTATTTGTTAATCACATATGAAGGGTGCAGGGGAAAAGTGATGAATGTCAATTTTACCTTAATTGGAGTAAATTAGATTCTTAGGTTCAAAGACTCATTGTACCCTTTAGGATCGAGCACATTATATCGGGCCGCAGCGGGGCGGAGCGGGCCGCAGCGCAGTGCAAAATGCTTACCTAGCACATAATGACGGGCCGGGTCGCAGTACATTGACGGATTTTGAGAACAGTGTACTGTCAGAATTGGTGTGCAACTGTACGTTATAGGAGTAATTGTGTTCTGTGGATATGGATAGCTCTGACGAAGAACTTTCTTTTTTTTGCTTGTTGTTAGAAGAAGAAAAAAATGAACAGCATAAACAAGTTCGTCAAAAAAGAAAACGTAAAATATGGATACATCCAATTTGTTCGAAGAGAAAGGTATTCGGCGAATACCATCATCTTTTTCCCGATCTTTTAGCAGACAAAGACAAATTTTGGGGATATTTTCGTATGACTCCTGATCGCTATTTTCAATTACTTGAAGTAATAAAGGAGGATCTGCATAAAAAAACAACAACCTTTCGTGAGCCTATAGGACCAGAAGAACGGCTTGTAGTGTGTTTGAGGTAAGTGTTATTATATCATACCTAGTGCTTTTGATGTTTCCCTCGGGAATCTCTTAAGCAATCGAGATTAAAGGTAGCCTTTGTTTTTTTCCATGTCAAGGGCTACATTCATGCCAAATTCCATCTAAATCCGTTCAGCCGTTTTCGCGTGATTGAGTAACAAATAGGGTTGGAGTTAGTATCGTGCGGCACCAATACGGGGGTAAGCGGGGTGGTAGGGGAAGGGCGGGGGGGAGAGGGGTAGAGTATCCTCCGAAAGTTTGGCGGTGAGGAAACTCTTAGTTCGGGAGAAATATATATTTTTTTATTACACCAACCTACAAAAGCCTGCCAGAATCGAATTTTAGGCTTATATACTTGATAATACAAAAAGAATTAGGTGCGAGGAGCGAAGCGACGAGCGTATTAGGTCGACATGAACCACCGCGCTCGAGCCGAGCGAGCGAAGCGAGCGTGCCGCGGCAGCGGCCGGCGAAGTGCCAGAAACGAATTATGAGCGTATATACTTTGTCACTTCTCATCCTACAAAAATCACTAAAAACACGAATTTGGGGTTAAGATAGTCATATCAGCAGGCTTTTGTAGGTTGGTGTAATAAAAAAATATATATTTCTCCCGAACTAAGAGTTTCCTCACTGCCAAACTTTCAGAGAATACTCTACCCCCCCCCCCCCTACCATCCCGGTTACCCCCAAATTCGTGCCGCACGATACTCAATTTTACCCAACAAATATTCAAACATAGAAACATCCACACTTTCACATTTATAATATTAGTAGGATTATCTGACACACATGGTCCTGCACTTATGACTAAATATTAATATTTGAACTGTAAGTATATTTATATATCTATAGCGTATAAGAAAGTAAAACCACTATCATTATTATTATTATTATATTCAATATAACAAGTATCACAAAATCACAGAACAAAAACCTTTAATCAACATCTTCTATTTCTCTTCTTTGGCCTCTTATTTGCCCATCTCAAAATACCATTCATTGGTTATCTTTTTTTTGTTGAATAGAGTTTAAAAAAGCGTTTAATGCGTTTTCATCTAGACTAATCACTTCCTCTGTGTAAATATTATTTGGATTCACAACGTTTGTTGAATTTGGTGTTGTTATTTCGTTTAGAGGTTGCTCGTTTGAATTAATAAGGATTAGGGGCGGAGCGCTCTCTTGAGATACGTTTAAAACATATTGTTGTTTAGACTTGTCCAAAACCTTCTCCTCTGCATCGGTAACTATTTTAAAAACTTCACGTTTCACACGAATTTGTACATCTTCCGGAAAATTTGAAACAGTTTCCCCCAAGTTCTTGAAAAAGTCAACTATTTTGTCCGATTTATTCTTTTTAGCACTGTATTTTTTTTCTAAATACTCTTGTAATAGCGAGTGTGTTGGTGAAAGCTGTGGTGGAGTATCTAAACTTTTGGAATTTCTTTTGTAAGGACGAGGTGAAATGCTTTGTGAAGTACCAGCACTTGAACCAGGACTATCACGGCTACGAGAATCATCCTCATCACCTGAGTCTTGGGAAGTATTATTTGGTGGAAAATTAGAAAAAGTTTCATCCTCGTTTCTAATATAGGGGTTAAGGAAAGACAATAAATCTTCATATTTTGGTTTCTTCATATTTGTGGCAGCTTGTCCACTTTTGGTTTTCCTTAACTTTTTAGCGCGTCTGTAATTATCTCTTATTCGTCTCCATCTATCTCTGCAAGTTTTAGCTGTGGAAGAAAATATATAAGTATTAGTAAACTTTAAACATAAAGCATAATAAATATGATGATGATATATATATGTATTTGTGTATTTATATCAGTTGTCTGACACAAACTTTGCTTAGTTAGTTTGGGGTCGGATAGCTGTATGTGAGATGTCCCACATTTATTTATTTCTTGTTTCAGATATTTGGCGACAGGAAATTCAATGAAGTCATTAGCCACTACTTTTCGACTTGGTGAATCAACTGTCAGACAAATTATTTACGAGGCATGTACAGCCATATTTAAGAAACTATCACCTAATGTCATGCCCGTGCCAACAGAAGTAGACTGGAAACGTAAAGAACAGCGTTTTAGAAGGCAATGGAATTTTCCAAATTGCATTGGGGCACTGGATGGAAAGCATGTTATTATTGAAGCACCTCCGAACAGTGGTTCCCTTTATTTTTCATACAAAAAAACGTTTACTATAGTTTTATTAGCCTTAGTCGATGCGGACTACCGTTTTACAGTCATCGATGTTGGTGCCTTGGGTAAAAATTCTGATAGCCAAATACTCAATAACTCTAATTTTGGCAAAGCTTTAAGCGATGGTCAATTAAATTTGCCTGCTGATCGTTTAATACCGGGTACAGACTTAAAGTTACCACATGTCATTGTTGGAGACGAAGCTTTCCCTTTAACCAGACATTTGATGAGACCATATCCAGCAAATCAGTCGACAAATGACGAAGACAAAAAAGCTTTTAATTATAGGCTGAGTAGAGCTAGGCGTGTGAGCGAAAATGCTTTTGGTCTATTAGTGAAAAAGTTTAGAGTATACGAAAGACGTTTTTCGTTATTGCCGAAACATGTTAATGTTATTATATTAGCCACTTGTTGTTTGCACAATTTACTGCGAAACGACATTTGCTACTGGTCCGAAGAGGAAGCTCAGAGAAATGTGATAACAGAAGCTATAACAGATTTGCCATATATTGGAGGCCATGCAGCATTAGACGCAATGTGTGTCCGTGACCAATTTAAAAGATACTTCGTATCTCTAACTGGTACCGTTGGCTGGCAATCGAGGGTTATAAGAAGAGGTTTGCGAAGAAACTAATCTGTTGAGATTTCAAATAAATCACCTCAGGGTGATTTATTTGAAATCTGTCTAAATAGGTACGTCGTAAGTAATCACATTTTTCTTATTTTGTAACCTAAGAAATAAATACTTGTCAGTGATACTTACCAGATTCTTTCATTATGTCCCCTATTTCCTTCCAAATATTATCTCTTCTTTGTTGATCATCGTAATGAGGATCTTGCAAATCATAAAGTTCTTTGTATCCTTGAACTAAATTAATCAAAAGTTCTTCATCCATTTTTGTAAATACTACACCACACGAAAATCACAAAAAAAACGCAAATAAATCAATATGAACACGTGCGCGCGTGCACACCAATCCGCTTGCTATAGCACACTGTTGACGGGGTGCAGCGGGGCGGGGCGGGTCGCATTGCACGGACGCAAATCCGCCTCGCAATAATGCGAGCCGCTGCGGCCCGACACAGTGTGCGATAATTCATACATATTGTATTAAAGCAATTCAAGCGGATTTTTGCGATCCGCCCCGACACGCTGCGGCCCGGCATAATGTGCTCGATCCTTTTTTCAACACTAACTTGAAACTAAATATAATATAAGTTTATAGGTTCATATTTATTGTAATGGTTGGAATTAAAATCAAAGTTATCAGACACTCAGTTTTATTAAAAATAAAAGTTGAAAAAAATGTGACTAAATAGTCCAATGAAATAATGATGAATGTCAATAAAAAAATGCTGAATGTCACACATGTTACATACACTATGCTTAGACTTGGCAAAGAATTCTGTTTTTGTTTAATCATCATCATCAATTACATTTTTTGTATTGGGTAGATTTAAAAAATAGTTTTTTGCCCCTTGGGAGCAGAATTTTGCCAAGTCTAAGCAGTCATTGTATTTGGCTGCAGATATTGGTAGCAATGACTGATATAATTTTTGAGGATGTGTGAATTCATTTACTTGTAGTATTGGACCGATGTATCTATTATTGGTGATAACATTGGATACCCATGCACCATTATATGAGTCTCTGTGAAATATCAGTTTGGGTTTTTCTCTGTGTACTCTTATCTCTTTGATAGAACGTGTAGGGATTGGACATTTTGGTTTAAACATGGGTTTAAAATAATCTGCCCAATTTCTAAAGAGGTCCTGTTGACACTGTTCAACGATAAATGGAGATGGCTTAGATCTAGCCACAGCTACCTGATCAGCCCATTCAGAAGGTAATTCAATATGAGCTTTTTGATTTATCAGAGCCATATTTCTGTCACATTCCATGTAAGAATGCCCTCTTACAGGGAACACAATTTTAATTTCATCTAATTTCCGCTGTATGTGCACAATGTAATATTAGGTCCTTACATATGAAATTGGCGTTTTGTATGGGAGGAACAAAAAGTCGAATATTTTTTAATATAATATATTTAATTAATCAAAGTATGAACCATTATTTTCTATGCACTTTTGCCATCTTATAGGTAGTTCATTGATCCCTTTACTAAAAAAACCAGTCGGACGGGAATCAATAAAATTTTTGAAGGCGATTTGGACTGCCCCATCGGAGTTGAATTTTTTCCCTTGCAAGAAGTTATCCAAATTTCGAAAAAAATGGTAATCTGTTGGAGCAAGGTCCGGGGAGTACGGAGGATGTCTTAGACTTTCCAATTGAAGCTCTTCTAATTTAGTAGCCGTCTGTTGCGCAGTGTGTGGTCTAGCGTTGTCGTGAAGCAGCAGTGGCGTGGAGCGATTGACCAGCCTAGGTTGTTTAGCCGCTAGCTTTTCCATCATGGTTTGCAATTGCTGACAATAGACATCAGCCGTAATAGTCTGGCCAGATTTGAGAAAACTGTAATGAACAATACCGGCACTAGTCCACCAAACGCTTACAAGTAACTTTTTTGGGGTTAATTTTCGCTTGGGGCAGGATTTGGCTGGCTGGCCAGGATCCAACCATTGCGCTGAGCGCTTCCGATTATCGTAAAGAACCCATTTTTCATCACAGGTAATGATTCGGTTTAAAATACCTTCATTATTGTGCCGGTTTAGTAATGTAACGCAGCAGTCGACGCGCGTTTGCCGGTTTGCTTCAGTCAATTCGTGAGGTACCCACCTTTCAAGCTTTTTAATCTTCCCAATTTGCTTCAAGTGAATTAAAACAGTTTTATCACTAACACCGCAGCCTGCAGCTAACTCGGACGTGGTTTGCGATGGATCCGCTTCCACAATAGCCTTCAACTCTTCATTATCAACTTGAGTCTCAGGCCGTCCACGGGGCTTGTTCTGCAAGTCGAAATTTCCAGAACGAAAACGTTGGAACCAAAAACGAACTGTGTTTTCTTTTGCAACACGACCGCCATACACATCATTCACCCTTCGAGTTGTTTCCGCAGCACTAGTGCCACGGCGGAACTCGTACTCGTAAATAATGCGATATTTTAAGTTTTCCATTTTGTAAAATGAGTGACGCAAACAGAAAAAAACAGAAGAAAAAAAACAAATGAATGACGGTCATCGAAGCACAAATACATGAGTCTATAGCTGTACAAATTTGAATTTGGAATTCCTTACCAAAGAGGAGAAATTTGTGATTAAAGTGGCCAGTACGAAAAACGCCAATTTCATATGTAAGGACCTAATATATAAATCTGATAATCACATAGTTCTTGTTTTGGCCTCCGCATGAGTCGCAAAAAATTGTAATTTTTCTTACTAGTGACGTATCTGGTAACTGAAACATTATAAAGTCATACAGCATTGATGCCACATTATCGGATCCTTTTTTTGCAATTGTTTCATCATATACATAAAATTTGGAAGACGAATTAGAAAGCATGTGTATATTAAACAAGTTTTCTTTTGTTGTATGCATCGTTTGTAGTTATATTAGGTACATTTAGATTTTTTTGAAAATCCATACAAATTGCCTCTACGCTTTCTTTGTTTCGAGCATTAAGCCTTGCATTTCTTTTCCGTGCCTAAAAAGTTTCAGCCTTCTTCAGATGTACTTGGTTATTCACATTCAATAACCTTATCTCATTTTCAATGCTTTCTTTATCTTCACTACTTTCCAAACTCTGAGTTAGAGCTCTCAAATTAACATTGTACTCGTCGCATGTGCTACAGGTGTCACACCTTGGGTACCCAAAACCAATATTGTAATGAGTATTGAATATTGAACGGTAAGACTCATATGACGCTTTATCTTCAGGGTATAGTTCTTTGAACATTTCAAAAAGTTTTTTAATATTCAATTCTTCAGATAAGTATAGTTTATTACTTTCATGTAAACTATAATGTGATTTTCGACCTTTCAGAGATTTTATGTGTTCATGAATATGTTCAAGAACAGAATCCTTTAGTCTGTGGGGCCTATTAACATGCTTACCCCTTCCATCTTTCTTAATCTTCCCCTCATTAATAAGCTGACTTTGTAAAGTCTGTATTCTTCTGCCTGTTATGCCATGGAGAGATCGAAAAGCGTTCTGGCATACCGGCACGTCCTTTGATGCACATCTGACTCTGTAACTATAGCTGGCTTGATGTGGTTCGCCTCCGTTATTTTTCTTGCGTGTTCGGCGTTGTGCTACAGAATGCACTGTAATCAAACCGCCTAGATAAAGGTTTTGGTCCTGGTGATTACCCAACTCATTGAATTGCCGAATAATGTCGTTACGCTGATCTTCCTTTATTACTTCGAAACATTTAAACCTTTTACATTCACAGCTTGGCCCAAGTTCATGTGTCGTAGCACGTAGCTTCTTATTGACGTCGGTAAGCCGCCCATGCCTTGGTCTTTTTTTGGTTTGTTTTTTATGTAAATCATTGAAGGATTCGTCGTCATTTTTAGAAACATCCATTTTTCGAAAACTGTCCCAAAATCTAACAAATAGGTACGAATTGTAATACTGCAACAAAATAATCTTGCTTCATAGAGGAAAAATCACTTGTCTTGCTTGACTGACTAGGAACTTGACAAAGTTGACACTGACAATCAAAACCCCGCCACCATACCATAAACAACCTTCATCTTTTTTTTACTGACATTCATCATTTTTCGCCGGTATTACAAAACTTTCATCGTTTTTAGCCTGTGCCCCTTTTTTCAACGGTCAATTACTCGGTGACACGTAGCGTTATTTGCATGTATTCCGATGTAAACGAAACTATTTTCCATGGACTTTCAAATGTTGCCATTAACAAAAAATCGATAAAAAAGTGACATCCATCGTTATTTCCCTGCACCCTTCATATAATAACATTTTCATCACTCATTAGCTCTCGGGTATCATTGATGTTAACTGTAAAGAAAGAAAAGTAAATAATGTATATAATTGTAATCATTGTAATTTTTTTATTGATACAACAATGTTTACAAGTATTGGATATGACAAAACGATTATACATTTACATTCAATGTAAAAGAATTGTAATTATTATTAAATATAAGCTTATAATATTTTTACTTTACTAAGTGCACGTTACAACTGCATACTAGTTAGATGAACAATGGTTAGGCACGCTTCTAAACTCCTTTCTTGCAGCTTTCATCACATTGGCTAAATGTGTCCAAAGCTCGCAATTAGCATCCGTTCTTATTTTTATAGCTGACTCAGAGTGTCGCCATCTATTTATTGGCAAAACTTTTTCGTTTTCATCTGATCTAAATACATTAATTTCTATGTAGTGTAAACCTATCTTATCAGGTAATACCTGTTACGAAAGACCGCTCGAAAGTTCATTTATAAAAACAGATTGCAATGTTGGAGCTTCGTCAGAACAAGAAGGGGCAGCCATTTCACCATCACTATCATCTCTAAAGAGATCCTGTGCCTTCACCCGAAACGAAGTGATTGGCTTGTGATATCAGGATATCAGGCTTCGTCTTCGAGGAATTATCCGGAACCGAGAACGTTTCCTCGGCGGCTCTTCACAAACTGTAGCCGATGCATGTGATATGTAAAAAAAGTTACACAAATCAGTGAAATAATTTCTAATTACATGCCCTCATCAGTGTTGCCGCTACCTAAATTTGATCCTACCTTACAAAAGTGGGAAAATTACCGTTTCTGACAGAAAAATACCGTACTTTCTAAATAAAACATTTATTTAAATATAAAACACTCTCAGAATCGGCATTTGCGTGTGGCAAAGAAAGAACTTCAAGAACAAATTTCGCCAAATCTAAAATAAACAATGGTTCTGAAGTATTTTGTCCCAAAATTCGTCTGGTGACATTGATTCTGCATGAAAAAACGTATCGTCCAAAAAAAATTTTGGCAAAAGACGCCATTCATCATCAATAGCTTGTTTTCTTTCATTTGTCTTACCTACCTAGCATGATGCAGGGAGTCTCGTCTCTAACATTATGGGCAGTAAAGAAGGTTCAGATATCATTTAAACTGAGACGTGGCGTTTTTCGGCGAAAAAATTGATATTCTTTGCAATAGTTCGTTCAAAAAATAATATATTTTCCTAATTTGGCATTATTGACAGTTGGCCCTTGGCAATTAGAGGCAATTAGAGTAGGGTGATTTTGTTCGTCCATGTCTCAAGAAGTATGAAAGATAGTTTTTTTTGGATGTGATGAAATTACCGTATTTTAGCGTACGGTAGTAACCACTAGACCGTATACCGTACATTGTGCAATTTGAAGGCCTAATTGCCGTATAAAACGGTAATTACCGTACTTATGGCAACGCTGGCCCTCATTCGCCTTAGCCATTATTCGTCATGGTAATTGAATGAAAACGGATTTAATGAATAAATAAAAATATATTATTTTGCAAATAATCAACGTTTTAATATTCATTAAGTTTTTGAACATGTTTTTGTACCTACATAATTTTTCAATGTATATAAAGTATTTTAATAGTAGGTAACAATAACCATTTAACATTACAAATACAAGGTAGTTACCTGTTATCGGTTATTCATTTACTTACCATAACAAAACATTCGCCACGCGCGCACCGCTGACTGACTGAGCTAAAGAGCGAAAATGAACGAACGAAAGTTCAGTCAGTGCCCGCTCTCGCTCACAACAAATCCGCGCTCCGCGCGCCGCGTCGGAACTAGTGAACTAAGGAGCGGTCTCTCTGCGAACTAGTTCGCGTAGTTCGTACGAAAGAGCGGTCTTCCGAACTAGGTCGTTCGCGAACTACACAAGACTATGAAAATTATCCAACCCTCTCGTCTCTAACTCAGGATCTTTGCCAAATATTCTTGCAAGACCTCGCGAAACTTCATCGTCGTAATCCAGTACGCAATCTCCCAAATTTGGTTCTTCCGAGATACTGTCGTCGCTACTTTCAATAGCGGAGAGATTATCTTCTAGAATACCGGCAATAATATTATCAGATATCTTCTTTTTCTTCGACATTCTCCTGAAATAACAAGTACCCTAATGGGTAACGGAAACTATATTACCACCAAATACTACTATCTTGATGTAACCGGGCAATGGTAAGAGTTTTACCACCGAGTTTACGAAGATTTTCCAATCAGTACAAGTTTCATTTCAAAAGTTATTCTACGAGTCATGCAAGATAAAATAATCAATTATCCTACCAAATATCACAAAACAACTTACCGGAATCTTGTTAGAACAAAATTTCAATTTATTTGAGCCAAACACCTCTAATTTTTCAAATTCTTCGATATTTTTTTTTGAATGTTGGTAGTTAGCAAACTCCCACAGTTAGCGTAGTTGCCAGTACTCATAAAAGATTTAAGGGTCTTCACACATTATAAATATTGAATATGAGAATGTGTACATAGAACAACTCATGCTCTATGGTCAACAACCTCAGGTGGTAAGCAATTGTCCTTTGCCCTATTAAGGGTTAGTGTCCATCCTTTACTTCTCCACCTGCACCACCTCATCATCCGATTGAGGGAAGAGGTCGTCTGCGAGCAGTGGCATAGATCTCGACCTGTTAATGATAAAAATTATGAGATCAACTGTTGTATGAAATTATTGGAGTAGGTACATTTAATATAAAAATACATATATAATAAAATTGAATAAAGAGACCACATGGCTTTATATTGATTTTAAGCTGGGAAGCTAGCTGTTCAGTAGCTCGTGCCTCGTTTTCAGTGCCATGTTTTGTAGCGATGGGCAATAACATGTTTTGCCAATACCATAACAGTAGCAGCTATTCAACACCAATAGCTGCTTTTCAAAGCTGCTAATTGAGTCATATAAAATCAAACATGGCAATCTCCACTGCATCGTATTGTTGGTAAAATAGAAAAATGCAATAAAATATGGTATGAAGTTATTATTAATATAATACTGTAGGACGTGAAGTCATTGAAAGTCGGTTTTCTATAACACATAATTCACTTTTATTTGTAATATACTTATTTTAAATTCGCGATACAAAATCAAGCGACGCGCATAGTCTCGCGGCTAGTGCATGACTAACTGTGTGACCGAACGATCGAGTTATCGATTGAGTGCTTTTGCCTTGAGGCTGTGTACTCTTTTTTCGATTAGAAGTGCCTGCCGCTTTGTTGGATCTGTCTCTAATTTAATTTTTTCGAGAAGTTGTAGACATGTTGAACATACATCTGTTCTGGGACTTTCAAAACCGAGCGAATAATTTCTGTTGAAAACTCGTCTAAAAAACCCACGTTTAACTTTCAAACCTTCTTCGGTCTGTTGGGCATTGTATTGTTTGAACATTTTGTTTATGCTCAGTTCAGCTGCCAGGTAATGTCTTTGAGATTTTCCGCGACAATAATGTGCTTCATCTACGTGAAATAAGTTGATAAAAGTCATGACTGCTTCCTTTTTACGCATAAATAAGTGCGACTTATGATCTCCTCCTCTTTTTTCCTTAACGGGTTCTCCTGTTTCTAAAAATTTCCTCATAACGTACTGAATTCTATGTTTAGTTAAGTCCAAAATTTGAAGAAAGGCTTTTTGACATACCCGTACACGAGTTTTCGTTGATTTACTGTAGATAGTAAATTTTGTTTGAAATAGTTTTTCGGTGTGTTTTTTATTTTTTGGTCTTTTTCTTTTAGTGGGTTCTGCATGGCAGCACTTGAGCAAGAATGCATCTTGGGTTTCCTTGTCTTTATATTTATAAAATGATTCATGAAAAGACTGCAAATCACGCAAAGTTAGTGTGTCGCACTGATAAGCGTTTTTATTGTGTTTACAATTCGGTTCCGTAATTTCCGAGGAGAGTAACTGAAACAAAATAAGATGAGAATCCGTTAACCGTAACTACAAAACATATTTGAGAATTAAATAAAATACCAAAAATAATTATATTAAACCAAACTTAAAAAACCTATGTATTATTCCAGGTCATAATAAATGTGTTCCAATTTTCTGCCAAATGTGTTCAGCTGTTACGGAGATAAAAGCCGAGAAACATACTAACACAAGTCAGGATTAAAAATAAGTATCAAAATGGTTTAATCATTGCTTACTTACCGGGTTGTTTTTTCCAAATTTTTCTTCCACTTTTCTGGCTCAGCTTTACGCTTTCTCGTGTGTTTGGTAGTACAGGGAGATGCTGTCTGCTCCATCATATGATATGCATACACTTATTTTATAAATAACTAGCTTAAAACAGTTCAAATCTTATGAAAATCACTACACAATGCACGACAAGACCGTCCTCGTCCACATACAAACAATACAAAAATGGCGTTAAAATGCCGTGCTCTGATTGGCTGCCTTGGAGATTGCCAACATTGAAACGCATAATAATGGAGATTGCCGTGTTTGTATTGGAATCATAACTTTAGCAGCACATTTGAATGGGACATTGCCGACTTTGTTGAGCTAAGGTGTTTTTATTAGAATCGTGAATCACAGATAAAAAATACTGCATTCATATTTCAATTTTGACATATTTTGGAGATTGCCAGGTTTGTTTTTATATGCCGAAATTTCAATACCAGCTTTTTCAATGTTTTTGTTCCTATATAGGTACATAAATAGTCATTACTTTTGCTATTGCAAGTGCAATTATTGAATAATCCATGTTGAATTTCACCTTATATTTGAGTTTAAGTAAAAAATTCGTCAATCATATCGGTTAAACAATCCATATGAGTAATTCTCAAATCGATTGTACGTAACGAAAATGTTGCAACGAAGATGTTGTAACGAAAATGTAAATATGTAACGAAAATGTATTTATAAAGTTACATTCACATTGTGCGTTTTATAGTCATTTTCTTAAAATATTTTTTCGATAATTAGCTTACCGAGGTAGCTATTTTGACTGTTCTTTCATACAACTTATGTCAAAATACATAAGTAGCTACCTCGGTAAGCTAATCTATCGAAAATTTATTTATAGAAAATGACTGTTAATCGAAATCTGTCTATCTATCTAAGTATTATGGAGGGCTTGACCGATTTGGTTAAATTTTGTATCCGTTATAGTGTCAGGACAATGTTTGTAAGAAAAGTAGTATAAATAGTAAACTAAGTAGTATGTATAGTAAGGTAAAGTAGGTAAGTAGTATGTATAGTAAGTAGTATAATAGTAAATAGTTGGCATAAAATAAAAACACAGTTACTGACTAATGATAGATTATTATTAAACAAAAACTCGGGTGTATAATAGGTATCCGTAATAATCAAACAGTCTTTTTTTAACAAAAATTCAATCGAAATATGTAACGTCTTCTTCGTTCATTAATTTAAATTCGTTGGGGTTTTCAAGTTGTTGAAGCTGTATTTCTTTAACAATCGAAACATAAGGAACAATGTCTTTATCCGTACGTTTCGGTACAGTAAATTTCAAGTTTTCTTTCCTGCCGATAGTTTTATAAAAAAATATTGTGTACATATTTGTTCCGAAATTGATGTGTTTTATAACACCAATGTAGTATTTTTCCAACTATTTTTTTTTATAATATCTGACTAAAACAGTTTCACCGATGCATAGTTTTTCATCAACTTTGTCTGTCACTGGTTCACCTGTATCTTTCAGCACCCCTGGGCTAATTGTGTGCAGTTGTACCTCGGTGACTCCATACTTCACTTGTAAATTATCATCTTGATCAGAATCCTCGTTCACTACATCGACTAGTTCGGAATCACTGTAAATACTATAATCGCTTTCAACTGATGTTGATGAAGATCTCGTCGACCTTCTTAAAAATTAAATTAAAATTAATTTAAGGAAAACAAAAGAAATCGCATAGAAACTGAACAAACATAGAGATAAAAATAAGAGTACCGATCAAATGGGTTGAAAACCTAAAATATTTATGAAATAAAAACGGTTTTCTTCTTTCCATCGAACTTATTTTACATAAATACGAATCCTTACTCCGTAATGTAATGTTTATAAACTTACTGTTTTATTAGGTAGGTACTCTAAAATTATTTAAATAAAGAAACAACACAGTCATGAAATCAAACTGACAAGTGTACACACACATTTATGTATATACCAATCAAATTAAATAAACATATCTTTCCATCGAACTCCTTCCTCCGTAACGTAACGAACGTAAATCAACTTCCTATTTTAATAGGTACTCTAAAATGATTTTAACAAAGTTACGAGATCAATCTTACGAATGTACACAACACACACAGCTATGGTATTACATCAATCAAATTAAATAAACATTTCTAAACAATTAACATAATAACAATGAAAAACAGTTAGGACTCTTAATAATTTCTAAAAAATAATCAACGTTTTTGAGCAGCTCTTTCTTATTGTAGAGGTATATTTTACATTTTGTAATAAGACCTCAAGAAACTTAATGCATCTAGGGAGTCCGGTTTCATCAAGTGATAAACAAAATAATTTCAATATAGTCTGGTCAATTCAGACATTCGAAGTTACATAAAGTCCCAACAAGCTGAATTTCAGTGAAATTGTTTAAAACATAATTATTATAAACAATGTCTAGAAGTTCCCCATCATTCCCATGTAAGGAAATTTTTTTATTTAAGGTCAAAGGTTACAATAATGAGTTTATCGCGATTTTCAGCAAAACGGTAAGTTTTATCATAAAAGTACCTGAGACAAAATTATAGATCATAAAATGATCTATAAAAAATGTATGCATACTTTTTTTGTTACGAGCCACCGTTTCTGAGATAAGTATAAATCTAAATTTAAAATTTTAGAAAAAAAGCCATTGCAATGTTTTATTTTCCTTAAAAGTAAAACACCATAATATTTAGTAATGTTCACGCATAACAGAGTCTAAACTTAGAGCCTTTAGTGATATATTTGCTATATAAGACATCAAACAATAGTTTTAGGTCATTCTACGGACATAATATGATATGTTAAATCACTGGCGATAGTAAGGAGTTTAAGGCTTTAGGTTTATTTTAACACTAAGGCTGATTTTAGTGTCACGCTGACAGTCAACGCTGATAGCTCAGCGCGTAGTTTCTCAGCGCTGAGGCTCAGCGTGGCTCGTTTTAGTATCGTACTGACCGCCTTACCGTACAGACGACTACCAAAATGCGGAGTGTATTAATTATTGCTGCTTTGTACTATCTATCCCAAAAAAATAAAAACCGATGACGACGAAGACTTCATGTGCATCCCTTAATTGAGCAGAGAGCCGTTGCAGGAGACTTTGTCTTGTTATATGGCGCTTTGAGGGCTGACGAATGTAAATTCTTTAATTACTTTCGAATGTCAACTAGAACTTTTGACGAATTACTGGCAAAGATACAGGATAAACTGGTCCATTGCAGCTTACGACGTGTGCCTATACCACCGATTGAACGGCTAATGGTGGCTTTAAGGTAAGAAAAAAAACATTTACTCGTTTTATTAATATGTTTAATCATAGAAAAGTATAGGTAAGAAAATAACATTAGTAATTAAACATAATGTAATTAATCATCACTACGTCTCGCTGTTTGATAACCAGAGTAACCTGCATTCGTATCATTGGTTTCGTACCCTGGATAAGCTGGAGTCTGATAATTGTATGATGATGCATACGTGTCGAGTGTAGTAGACCTTGCGTCATTGGAGTAAGAGCTATTTGAGTTATTTGATCTGTTGCAATTTCGAATAGCCGTGGCTTCGCGCAGCACTCTCGATCTAAACTCCAGTTTTTGTCCTACATCAAAACTTTTTAAAATTGGACCTAAAGAAGCGAAAAACGCCAGGTCGTTAGCGGCAAGATCTGGGGTTTGGTTACTTAATAAAGTTAATAATTTTTTTTCAAATGGAGAACTTTCTGGGTTTGTTTTCCGGGCCCTTGTTTTTCTCTTTTCCAGCCAAGGTTTTTGTGATGATGCTGAATCAACGCCACGGTCATGCTGCTCACCATGTTGAGTGTTTGAAAAAACTTGCTGCGTTAATATATCAGAATCTTGAGTATTTTCTGAAGATACCGTACTATCCCAAGTATCGTCTATATTTACTGAGGGTGAGGGAAGGGAAGAGTCATTCAGTGATTCATCAACTTCATTCTCAACTGTTGGAGCTAGAAAGCTTAATTCGTCATAATAGATGTACTTTTTGTATTTTGGTGCAGCACATCCAGAAGGCCTTTTCTTAATTGCGTTCTTTGTTCTAAAAAACGCATCCCGGGCTGTTTTACACCTTTGTTGAACCAGTTTTCCTGAAATAATAAAAACTTTTTATTTTCAGATTTCTTGCTACGGGTCGAACATATACAGATTTTCAGTATTCATTTAGGATGGGAATCGCAACAATCAGTAAGATCGTGGACGAAGTGTGTAAAGTAACATGGGAAACACTACTCGATGAATGCATACCATCAAATACACCTGATATGTGGCAAAATATTGCTAACGGTTTTCTACAAAAGACCAACTTTCCAAATTGCATCGGAGCTATTGATGGCAAGCACATCCGAATCGTAAATCCAACCGGTGGTGGATCAATATTCTACAACTATAAAAATTTTTACTCCATAGTTCTGCTAGCTATGTGCGATGCAGATTATTGTTTTACATATGTAAATATTGGAACATATGGAAAAAACTCGGACTCGACTATATTCCAAAACAGTACACTATACAGGAGCCTTGAACAAAATACTTTAAATATTCCAGGAGCGAAGCCACTGCCTGGAACAAATACTCCAGTTGAACATGTAATTGTGGGTGATGGTGCTTTTGGAATATCAAATAAAATTCTGAATTTATTTTATTTATTTATTTATTTAAGTATACTAACACGATTACGAAACCAATTACATTAGTACACAAAATAACAATATAATGATACACACAAAAATAATTAGGTAACAAGTTATAAATAAAATGAAATAGAATTAATTATTATTATTACAAAGATTTGGGACATTATGAATTAAATGATTACAAACTAAAAACAAATTAAGCAGACATCCTTCCATTCATTCATCACTCTCGCAAAACTTCAGACATACCAACATTACGCTCTTCCATTCATCAGCGAAGATATCGCAGTCTGGGTTCTGGTCGATCAGTCTGTTAAGCCCGGCGAGAGTGCGAGGCAGTGGAGAGTTTGCACGAGAGACAGTTTTACAGTAGGGCACAGAGAACAGCCTATGACTTCTACTGCGAACGTAATTATCGGGAAGGTAGAGCCGGAGCAGAAGGTTGTGCAGATCAGGAACGTCGATCATACTACGAAGCACCTTGCACATTGTTGCTATCTGATCGTACGCTCTTCTGGTCTGTAGGGAATTGTAGCCAAGACACCCTTGAAGAAATCTGGTTGGGTACATATAAGGGTAATATCCAAATTCCCGCTTGTATTGAGACCTGAGAAACGCCTTCTGTACCTTCTCTAGTAACAGCACGTATGTTACTTCGTACGGGCTCCAGACGGAGCTGCTGGACTCCAGCTTGCTCCGCACTAGAGCTCCAAACAGAAGCCGCACAACACTGTCACTGCGAAAGTCTCGGGCGTTTCTCAGAACAAAACCAAGTCTTTGAAAAGATTGTTTGGCGATGCTGATGATGTGGTCGTGAAATGTGAGCTTTCGGTCAAACGTTACTCCTAAATCCTTCATTATTGTTACCCTAGAGATCATGTTGCCATGAATCGAGTAATTAAAGGATAATGGGTTTTTCTTTCGACCGAAAGTCATCACGGAGCATTTAGAAGGATTGAAATCCATCTTGTTGGTAAGACACCATTGGCATACCGCATTCACGTCTGCTTGAAGCGCCTCACAATCTGATGGAGAGCGTATGACGGTGTAGAGTTTCAAGTCGTCGGCGTACAATAGACATTGTGCGCGCTCTACAACGTCCGGTAAGTCATTTATCATTAAAATAAAAAGCAAGGGACCCAAAATAGAACCCTGACTTACCCCTGACCGCGTGTGATAGGGCGCAGACTCATAGATTCCAAGTTTAACATACTGCTGGCGATCGCGCAGATAGTCGGCAAGAAGTTTGAGGAGATGAGGCGCGAAGCCTATGGCGCTTAATTTGGCCAGCAGTATGTCGTTATTGACCCTATCAAACGCTTTTTGGATATCGAAGTAGAGCACGTCCACCTGACAGCCAAGGTCTAAATTACTTGAAATGTACTCCACTAGAGTCAAAAGATTTGAGTTGACCGATCGCTTATCTCTAAAACCATGCTGGGCATTGCATAAAAAGGTTTTGACTTGTGCGTATATGATTCTCTTTAAGACGCTTTCAAGTATTTTAGCAGGCGAAGACAATATAGCGATCGGACGATACTCCTCAACGGCTAGTTTATTCGAGCTTTTTGGGATAGGTGTTACCCTTGACACTTTCCACTGTGCTGGATAACTACCTGTCCGTAATGCTAAATTAAAAATGTGACACAGTGGTGTCACCAAGCTTCTCCAATATGATTTTATAAAAGCTGGGGGTACGGCATCTGGCCCTATAGAGCTTTTAGCTTTTAACTTTTTAATTCCATAGAGCACATCTGCTGGCGTAAATTCAATTATATTAATATAGTTACTGTTACAGCTCTGATCACAGCGATTAATATTTTCAGCATCTAGCGCTGGAATATCATTTAAAAAAATACTACCGAAGAAACTAGCAAAAGCCTCAGCTGCTGCAACACCCGAACACGTCTGTCCTTTATAGGTAACATTGGCCTCAAATCCCCCCTTAGCTCGTAAACTAGAGATGTGACGCCAAAAGTCACGTGGGTTGAGCGTAAGGTTATTTTCTAAATTTTTTAAGTAAAAATCGTAAGCTGTAGATACCCTTAATTTCAGAGATGCTCTCAATTCCGAGAAGGACTTATAGTTCTCATCAGACTTACTTTTTTTCCAGCTGGCATGTAGCCTCCATTTTCGCCTAGTATCCCTTATAATATCGGCGGTAAACCAGACTGGATAACGTCTTGTACCACTTTTTGTACGACTCTTGTTCGTTAAGCACTTATCAAAGATTTCATAGATAGTAGCATAGAAAGCCTCTGTGGCGGATGTTATATCGACAGAGAGTAACACCTGATCCCAAGAAACGTTTGATATACAGTTATGCAGAAGCTCAGCATCACAACGTCTAAAGTTCCAGTCTCTAGCTGAATTTATATTGCTCGGCTCAATACGATCTGAACTACGGGTCGTCTCCACCAATACCTCGATATCTAGAGCAGGATGGTATGCATCCATGGGGACTATACTCTCCGTGCCAGAGACCAGTACCTTCCTCAGACCTTCGCTCTCCCTCGCCAGAACAACATCCAGAATACCACCATGAAGGTTCAGCACTGCGTTATGTTCAATAAAATTAGTAAAAGATAAAAAATAACAATAATAATTTTGAATATTTACAGAAGCACTATTTAAATTAATATCACCCATGATTATTACATATCCCTTTAAATTATTAATAAAAGTCTCAGTCTTACAAAACCACCGCATAAAGTCTTGGTCGGTAGAACTAGGTTTTAAATAGACAACACATACGTGAAAAGCGCGACCGCCCCAGTTGAAACTCGCCCACAGATCCTCGCCGACGTCCGTCTCGAGGTCCAGCCGCCGAGAGAGGGAGATGGGCGCGCGCGCGGCCAGCAGCACTCCTCCGCATGGTGTTCCTCTGTCCCGCCGCAAGATACACCAGTCGCCACATACTAATTCGGAGTCCTCTACAGAGGTGTCCAGGAATGATTCCGTCACAGCCACTAAGTTATGCTCAAGTAGGGCAAGATTGTTACGCCACATGGAAAGCTTTGTCTTTAAACCGCGGACATTCTGATAGAAAGCTCGAAAACACGTGGATTTACTGTGTGGTTTGGCCTCGAAAGGACTGCCGTGCCGTGCCCATGGTGGAGTTAGCATTAATTTCACTGTTAGCTTTCCTCAGAGAGGCTGGTTTTCTAAGGTTGATCCATGGTTTCAATCTAGCATTAACCGGCCACACGCCGACAGAGTAACACGTGTTATAATGTTCTTCAGGGATGCCTATTTTATAGGATTTGTAGCTCCCTTTCGGCGTTAACTCCTCCACAGTGCAGGCGCCCGTTGGGCACAAGTGTTTAATATACTCTTTAATTTCATCGGCGCTGGATGCCATGTTCCACAGGTGAAGATATTTGACCGGCTCGACCGCTTTGAGTGTAGTTATCGCCGGTCCCGCGGTCCCGCAGAGAGATGTTGGTCCCCTACTTTTACGCCTGCTCACCTCATTCCATTGCTGGCCACGGTTGTGATCATGAACGACTTCCTCAGCTAAATGCGGAATGCCGTCACTGACAATGGCACTCTCCTGTGTCTTTTTCTCTTCAGTAATTCGAGCTTTCGACAGATGGGATTTAGTGTGAAGTGGTGCAACGCTGCTTTGTTTCGGTAATTTAATGGGTTTTGGGTCCTTTTTACTCGGCCCCGCCTGTGCAGCCTCCGTAGATCTCGTTGAAGCAGCGTAGGTTGATTCCCGGTGCTCTTGAAATACGCTATTTTCATATTTCTCTAATTTAGCATTAAGAGTAACCACTTGCTGGGCGTAACCATCTAACTTCACTTCGTAGGTTGAGATAAGTGAGATAGCTGTGGTAAGCTGCTCTTTAATGGAAGTTATTTCGTATATAAGGCCTCTGATTTCAATAGAAAGATCGCCAGGCTTGTCGCATTTAATCGGTGAATCCATGCTGGTTGGGAGAGGTGTTATCTTTCTATAAGTTACATTTGTGCTATGATCTCGCCTTCTAGAACCTACAGGAGTAGAGCTGTTGTTTCCTCCTTTTTTGGAAGCGCAGCAGCATTCAGGACATACCCATGTGTTCTCTTCGAGAGAGGTGTCCTTCCCACCGATGCATAAAAGATGATACAGCTTGTTGCAACCTTCGATTGCACATCGGCGATAGTCTTCGTCAGGCAGTATTCCAACGTGAAGCCATATGCACGATCTAATATGACCCACAAGAAAAAAATATTTAATTATAGACTGAGCCGCAGTAGACGATACATAGAATCTACATTTGGTATAATGTCAAATAAATTCAGAGTGTTTCATACACCTATTAATGTGAGTTTTGATATTACAAAGAATATAGTTAAAGCATGCTGCGTATTGCATAACTTTATAAGAATTCGCGATGGTTATCGTATTGAAGACACACTTACAATTGAGGGTATGGTAGACTTGCCAACTGTACCTACAAACAGGTCTGGACACGCTTTGCGAGAACATTTTTCTGAGTATTTTGTGAGCCCTATTGGAAGCGTGCCCTGGCAAGATTCGTGTATATTTTAACTTGACCTGTATCCACTTCGCGATTCGCCATGACTGTACGCGCTGACGACGTCCACTCCGCTCGACACTAGAACGCTCACTAAAAGCAGAGGCGCTCGCGCGATCGTCAGCGCCGACAGCTACGCGGGGCCGACGCGCGGCTCGTACGGCCGCGTAGCTATCAGCGCTGACCACCGTGCGCGCTGATAGCTATGTGTCAATCGAAAACGCTTCCTAGAAGTTCATATATCTCGGCCATCAGCGCTGACGGTGCGCGTGCCGTCGGCGTAAGACTAAAACCAGCCTTAAGGTTCTTTTGGAGTGCCTATTAGCACTTGCTCGCACTATCTATAATATAAAAATGAATCGCAAAATGTGTTGGTAAGCGCATAACTCAACAACGCCTGGACCAATTTGGCCAAATATTTTTTTAAAATGTTCGTTGAAGTTCAAGGATGGTTTTTACGGCGAGATAAATTAGAATTATTGCTGGAAAAACCCTAAAAATAGCCCTTTTCTTTTTCCCATACAAATGATTTGTAACTAAAACGTAGTCAATTTGAGCTTTATTGCTATGGTATAAAGTGCATATTAAATTACAAGCACTCACTGTTGTCTAAGCAATGTAGGTGTGTTCCTAACGTCAAAGATCATATCTATCAAAAGTATATAAAATTTTCATGTCACAATGTTAGTTACCGTACTCCTCCGAAACTGCTTTACCGATTTTTACCAAATTTTATATGCGTATACAGTAGGTCTGGAGAATCAGCTACTATCAAATTTTCATTTTGCAAAACAACGTTTGCTGGGGTCAGCTAGTTGCTCTATAAAAGTATTATTTTGACCTTTTAGTGCTAAGCCTCGCTTACAGTGTTAAAGTGGCTATAAGAAACTCCTAAAGCTATTTAAGGGTTATCAAACTAATTCTTATAACTCTTAATAGTGCAGTGATATAACCCTTTATAAGGCAGAGGAAGTGGCTGAAGGTATGAAAATAAAAATTACAGAAATGGGTCTAGTAAGATACCTATATTTCAATTTTTTTGAAACATGGTGTCCACTATTTGGACAGAGCCTTACTATGCCTTATGAAATTCTGCAAAACATGGGACACAGCACAAAGAGGAACTTCGCACCGGGTGCATTGAATTTTTGATTTCTTGCTGTTCTCTTTGCTGCTGCAAGCTCTGCATCTTCTAAATGTTGGAAGTGGACCTGGGAGGTGGGAGCCGACATCAGTAAGCCGTAGATTGTCTGGGAGACCATACTTAGCCTTCTGCCTGCTTTCAATTCTTGGTTTTTTGTTCACAATAGATGGCAAGTTAGATACCCTCTTCTTCCTACTGGTAAAATTGCCAATCAAATTCCTTCCCAGTGTTGTACGGAACTGCAAATTGTTAATTGGGTATTGGACTCTTCTTGAATACAAGATGTGTGCATTAGTGATGGCAGCATCTATAAGAAAATAAAATATTCTCATCCACCATCTCCGACTTCTCCTAGCTACAGGATATGTGCCTCGTTTTTGGTCAAACCGGTCCACTCCCCCCATCCTCTTGGTATATTCCACAATACCTAGTGGACAAGACACCTCTTGTTTGCTTCCATCCTTTTGGGTCCTCTTGCATGTCACTTTGTTCTTAGGATGAAAGGCAGTGCTAAGAATGTTGACTAGTTTAGTATCCATCCATGTAAAAAAAGCGACATTTCTGTTTACCCGCCATTTATAATCCCCTTTCTTCATGTTTTTGGCTGACTTACCTTTCTTAGCAATCACTTTTTTTAATTTTTTGGGTAAATTGGTTCTATTGGGTCTTACTGTTGCTGTAGAATATATTTTATTTTCAAATAGTCTCTGCATCAGTTCAGTAGAAGAAAAAAAGTTATCAAAAGCAACATGAATGTGATCCATCTTTTCATCAATCAGTGCTTTGCAGAGACTATTTACTACAGCAGCTCCTAACCCAAATTCTGTTTCATTCCCCTTTTTGCCGGTATATACTTCAAATTCATATAAGTAACCACTGTCACTATCACACCTGGCCCAAATCTTGAAGCCCCTTTTTACTGGCTTATTGGGCATGTACTGTTTCAAAGTGCTACGGCCCTTGAACTTCACCATACATTCGTCTATGCTTTGGGATGTAGAGTTCTTTGCTCCCTTTTGAAAAGCAGTGTTCATGCTGTTGACTACGGGCCGAATCTTGTAGAGTTTATCATACTCTGGTTCTCCCCTTTTGGGCATTTTTGTGTTATCATTTAGGTGTAGATTTCTCAGTATCATTTTGAATCTTTTTGAAGTCATCACATCTGCAATTTCCCTTACGCAAAATAGTGGGTCTGTTGACCAATATAAATCTATATTAGGAAGAGAGTGCACACCCATCAGTACCAACATTCCGAAGAAGGCCTGCATCTCTTCAGCAGAGACATCAATCCAGTTTTTTTGTTTATTCTGTGCAGCATAAAGATTGGTCTGCTCTAAAATTAGAGAAAATACATCATCAGAGAAAAAACATCTAAAATATGCAAGAGGACTACTTCTGTTTGGGAAGGTTTTGTTTGCTTTTACTGGAATTTCATCAAATTTATCAATAGGTGCATTATGAGGGAACATCATTTTCTTCCAATCATCATCGATATCATCTTCATCTTCTTCAGATTCCGATATAGGCGACTCTGCACTATTGCTTCCTAGAACATCATTATCTGTATCACCAGCTCCTGAGTCCTGCCCTGCAGAGGGAACTTCCAATGGTTTACTCCCGGAAGGAATTGGCGAGTTCTGTGATAGCAAATTTATGGCAACCTCAGGCTGTCTTCGTGAGGCAGACGGTGAATCCAAAATAGCTCTTCCTGACTTAGTTCCACGAAAATCGCCTCATTTTCTCTTCCATCGCTTTCGAATCCATCCTCTGACTGTTCACCATCTGATAAGCCAAAAAGCTCTTCTAAAGTTTCCTCTAGTCTATCTAGAGGTATAACTCTCTGAAACAGAAAAACCTGTTGACCAAACGGGCTCTGGGCAATATATGGACGTCATAACTTTTCTTCAAATCTGTATGTTTTTTTTTTGTAAATGTTGAAATATACTCTTAACACGTTCTCTGCCATGTAGGTCACCGGTGACCGAACCCTGTCCTGTATCATACCGCCGCGTAGGGCACCGGTGACCTCAGAGCAGACCTGTTTTAGAAACTAATTTGTGAGCCGTAGGACACGTTTATCGTACATTTCTCTATAGGAAGTGACCGGCGCGGTGCTGTAAAGCAATCCTTCAACGTGGTTTTTACCTATTCACGAATTTGTGAAAAATATGATCAAAAATTCAAAGGAGTGAAAATAAAAGAAGAATGCAATGACTTTGTTTATTTATTATCAAAAATTAAATTAAATTAAGTATTCAGTTTTACGTTTTTAAGTTATTTTTTAGCTTAACATGTTCTCTGCAGTTGTTACAAAAAACTTATGCATAGCGATGAGTTTTATTGAAACACATTAGACATAAATATGGCTTACTAGGACATTCATGGCAATATGTTATAACTTTCTTTTTTTCCGAAAGTTTTTGCACAATCCTTATAGCATTCCACACAGTATCGTCTCATCTTTCTGACTGGTCCCTCTTTTTTTAGCAATTCATGCCTCAATCTTTTTGGCCTCTCAACTCTACCAACATCAGTTTCATCTTTCTCTGAATCAACAAGGTACTCTACAAGTTGTCGTCTGAATTGCACTATACTTGATTTTGCATTCTTGTTTTCTGTATACATAACCCATGAATTGACTAAGGCAGTATTCAAAATAAGTTCGATAGCCAGCTTTTTGTACCATTTGATTGTTTTTCGGAGTGGCGATGAATAAGAGGTCATCTGGTCACTCATATCAACGGCGCCTTTTGCCTTATTGTAGGCTAAAATCATTTTCGGTTTTCGGACTGTTCGGCCTTTTTTTAAAACCGTTGCCATCCCCTTCGAATGTTTTGTAGAAAGCATCAACACATCACGCTTGTCTTTCCATTTGAGCACACATATTCCACGCTCATTTTCCATTGCTATGGATTCCCCTGGTTTTAATTTGGCGTCCACCACGTTCTTCGGCAATCCTCTTCTATTTTTTCTCAGAGTCCCAACCAAGTGTGTGTCTTTATCGAGTAGTTCATTGGCTAGATCAATGCTTGTGTACCAGTTGTCTGTTGCAAGTGTGTGACCCAAGTTGAGTATGTGGTCACAAAGAGACATTACTACCTTTGTAGGTGTTGTGTTGATAGTTTCGTGATTTTTGCCGGCATATAACTCCAGTTTGCAGGTGTAGCCAGGTATGGTGCAGAGTTTAAAAAGTTTCATGCCATACTTGTGTCTTTTACTTTTATTATATTGTCTGAAAATAATGCGGCCTCTATAAGGAATCTGACTTTCGTCAACACATACCTCTTCTTTAGGGCTATAGTGTTTTGCAAAAGTTTTGTTGAGAGCATCTATGATGGGTCGTATTTTGAAAATTCTATCAGATTTGTCGGCTGCCTCGTTATCAGTAAAGTGCAGCATCCTCAATATCAATTCAAATCTGTTTCGGCTCATGATGGAGGGAGCAAAATTTTGCCCAAAAACCCTGTCCTTACTCCAATAAAGGTTTATTTGAGGTAGTTTCACTAGGCCCATATAAAGTATAAGCCCAAAAAACTGCTTTATCTCCTTCTTTGAAGTTGGCTTCCAATCTTTACAGCGAGATTGAGGTTTGGAACTAGTATGGTGTTGCTCAGCATACAAATTAGTTTCAGTTGCAATTTTTTCAAAAACATCATCCGGAACCATTAGTTTGAAATAATCTCCTTCTGCAGCATGTTTCAGTTCTCTAGCGTACGGTTGCTTCATACCTGAAAATAATAAAAACATACTTATATCACTACATATTATAAATCAAAGTCCTCCACCGCGCCGCTGTCTGTCTGTCTGTTCGCGATAAACTCAAAAACCACTTATTTTTATATAGAGTACAATAGGATACGCGGATTCACGCGCATTTCACACGCATGTTATTTCAGCGTCGGATCTTTAAGTGTGCAAAATTTCAGCCCGATAAATTCAGTAGTTTTGGCGTTTACTTTGCCAAACATCTTCAAAACGGCACAATTCACAAACTTTCGCCTTTATAATATTAGCAGGAGAACCAAGAAATTCAAAGATTTAAAATTTATGTATTACTCACCAGTTGGCTCCGTAAATGCTATGACAGACGGTTGATATCCTCGTGGTTGTGACCATTTTTGATACGTGGTTGAAGTCTGCTCTATAATGGCTACATTTTTTGCGACAAAATTGGTGACCGAATCCGTTTCACTTTCAGAGTCACTTGCAATGACACGATGACGACGTTTTCGCCATGTTGTTGGATAGGTAATCTCATTTTCAGCATCTGAATTTGATTGAGGCTGATTTTCATTCAAAGTATTCCTTGTCTCACTCAAAAAACTAGCTTCAAGTAGTTCAATGTTCTGTAAATCTTGAAGTGAAATATTCAAGTCTTCCATGTCAACATCTAAATTGAGCAAATCCATGGTTCATATCATCATTACAAAACCGCACTAACACAAAACGAGAAAATACCGCACCGACACAACCGCTCCGTGAAAACGCTGGCAGGCGACTGAGGTGTGCGGGTGTCCGGAGTTGTGGCCTACGCGGCGCTGTGGTAACGCAAATCTATTTTACTGTATTACAGCGCCGCGTAGGTCACATGTGACCTCACGGGGTTTTTTTGAAATATCTCAGGAACCCTGCACCCCATCGAACCCTAACTGATATCATAGTTTAAGTTTTGACCTAATGCATCAATTTCGACCACAAAGTTTTTTTGTATTTTTCTTTGTTTGTACTACTGGCAGAGAACGTGTTAAATGATAAGTATACAATATTTCTAATAAATTGTAATTCAAAACTTACCCTTCTACTCATTATTTTCAAAGATTTTTCTAGATTTGTTTTACCAACGATAAACCACCAAATTTTGAGAGAAAAGTAACAGCTGTTTGCAATTTGGTCGCCATATTTTTTTTTTTTAAGTTTCGTTTCGGAACCCTTCACGTTGACGTTTGTCCTTATGTCAAATTCAATTTGACGAATACTGAACGAGTAATTGAACAAAACGTGTGGTATCCATTATATGGCCAGAGCCTTAAAAAGGGATAAGGGAGGGGGTTCTCTGTTAAATCACTATATAGCTATTTTAGTTCTTGAGGTGCTATAAAAGCAGCATGAAGATCTTAAGATTCTCTCTCTTATCTCTTTAAGATTGCTTGTGTGAATATCATTAACTCTTAAAGTGATTTTAAAATGTTCTAGATACAGTTGTGGTCATATAGTTAAGAACGATTTTAAGTTACAGAAGTTTTTTATTTGAATTGTGTCATACACATAGATATGTACTTTCTGAGAAGCAACTAGTTATGTTATAAAATAGCCACATTAATAGAGCAACGTGGCTTGGGAATAAATATTAAAATCGCTATCTATTTTATTCACATGTCATTTATTTGACTGAAGTAACACATTCAAATAGTACTGGAGCTGGACAAATAATTAAGAACGATTTATTAAACTACTCGGAAACTTGTCTAAATAATTTCAAACTATAAAAAAAAATCACAATAATATTCAATTCAGCAATTCAACACAATTTTAACTGAAATTAATAGTTAATAGCATATCCACGGCTTTTAATTACTGCTTTACACCGGCGAGGTATAGACTCAATTAATTTTTGACATTTCGCAAGAGAAATAGAGTTCCATTCTTCTGAAAAAACGTCGTACAGCTCTCTTAAATTCCCGCACTGTGTATTTGACACCTCTTTCTTTACTTCGAACCACAGATTCTCTATTGGGTTTAGATCTGGGCTGTTAGCTGGCCAGTCTAAGACAGAAACTGATTGCGCTGTAAGAAATTCCTTCACGGTTCGTGCAGTGTGCTTTGGATCATTGTCATGCTGGAATGTCCAAATAACCGGTAGAACGTCTTCAGCATAAGGTAACATTGTTTCTTCCAGTATATTTTTGTATTGGAACTGATCCATGTTACCTTCGATCAACTTTACAGGTCCAACACCATGGTCCAGAAAAGCATCCCCAAATTTTCACATTTCCACCACCGTGCTTCAATGTTACTTTCGTGAGCTTAGGGTCGAATGCTGTATTCGGGGGACGTCGTACATATCGTTTTCCATCAGAACATACTCTGTTTATTTTTGTCCAGTCCAGTTTTCATACTTTCTCGCAAATGCAAGCCGGGCTTGCCTGTGGCAAAGTTTCAACATGGGTACCTTTCTTGCTATCCTACCGTGCAAGTTTTCTTCTACCAAACGTCTTCGAATAGTGCGTGCTGAGATTGCTGAAGGGTTGTTATCACCAAAATATTCGTTTCTCAGCTCATTGGATCCTTTGAAAGGATTTTGTTTTGACATACGAACGATGTTTCGGTCATCTCGAGGAGTTGTTTTTCTCTGTTTAGGTACACGTGGAACATTCGAAGTAGTTTGATACGTAGCAAAATGCTTTAACTCGTATCATCCCAACCCCTTTAAAGCAAGTCGGATTTTTATAAAAATCGGACCAGAGTATATTTATAGGTGTACAATGGTACCTACATGACTAAAAAAAAAATTAGGAACTTAGATTTTTAGATTTGTAACCGCTCCAAAAATGGAACACTAGGATTATACATACATGTAAGATACAATCAGTGGCTATGGATTTTGTTATGAAATAAAACTATTTTTTAAAAGTTTTTTATTTTATTCAACTAAAAACTGAAAGTAATTAATTTCTGTAAATAAATGTGTAACATAATGTGACTTATGTGTGAAACATAATACAACACTTTCTATGTAAGGCAACATTACATTTTATACACTTCATAGTAGTATTTTTATGACAAAAGCCACATCGTGTCTGCTTGTCTTGTTTGTCAACTAGATGTCCTTTCCCATCCAATCTAATAGCATCAGGCACACGTTTTATGACTGCCAATGAAGATCTGGGAATTGACCTGCTAGAGGTAATGGTGCCTGAATCTTTCATTAGAAAGTATGTGGAAACAATATCCCTCGTAAACGACAAAAGATCATATGGCGTACCGTTTATTTTATTTGCGGCTGGCGACATTTTGTATAGTTGAAAAGCGTTATTCACTGCAACATTTAGTGGAAACATGAGCAATTGCCAGTACCATCTCTTGAGACGAATCCCGATTCGATAGCAACCAACATTTTGATCGAGCCGGTCCACGCCCCCCATAAATTTGTTGTAATTTACGAAGCAACGAGGTTGGTCAACATCCTTTTTTTGTTTATCACAAAAACGTTTGACTTTGCTAATGGGTTCCGAGCCGCATTGAGTGGATGCTACCGTTACAATGTTATTGTCGTTATACCTTACGAGAGTGATATTAGATAAAATATCGGTACATTGGTTATGAGATCCTCTACTTGTTTTTTTCATTTCTTTTGGATCCTTGAGAGGAGCCTTCTCAGTTCGGTTAGCTCGAATAGTTCCCGTGCCATCATGACCCATTCTTTGCAACTCGTCGAGAAGTGGCAAAGATGTAAAAAAATTGTCGAAATAAAAACTGTAGTTACTCTGGGGTAGTTTTGATATCAGATCTAGAACAACTGAGGCACCAACACCTAACTCAGGATGGGTATTACCGGTACTAGCTCCCTGATATAGCTCACCATAAATCAAGTAACCAAGTCGGGTGCAAATTGACCAATTTTTATAGCCAAATCTGATTGGCTTGCCATGAATATGTTGTTTAGTCCCATGTTTCCCATAATAGGGTATCATAGATTCGTCGATGCTCAAATTTTTATCTCCAGGATAATACTTTACCCATCTTTCATTGAGAAGTCTCCACAATGGACGAACTTTTGCGAATTTATCATTAGGATCAAGATTATTATTGTCTGCAACATGGAAATAACGCAACAAATCTTCAAAACGATTTCTTGGCATAAGAGCTGCTACTGTTGGAAAACTACAGTCGACTTTTTGTTCCCAATACATTCGGTACCTTGATACGCTGTTATACCCAGACAATAACAAAATAGCAATAAAATGTTTCATCTCTGTCGTGGTAACCCGAAATGTATGTTTACCTTTCTGGATAGCATTTTTTTCAGTTTCTGAGCGCAGTAATTCAAACACCTCTTCATCAAAAAATAGTTCGAAAAAATGAGTGGGCATTTCAAGGTTTTCTAAGAAATCTGGTTCAATATGCTCCTTCTCAGCTTTTTCTGGAATATCAACAAACCTCCACTTTCGTGTTACTTCAACACGTCTTCGTTTTGGCGGTGGCTGCGACCCATTAGTTCCTGACGTAAGCTGCGGTTGCTGCGACCCTGACGACGAGGAGGTAGGCTGTGGAGGCTGCGACACTGACGACGTGGAAGGTACTGGGATATCTTCTGGTTCATGTCCAATGAGATCATTTACTATCCTCGACTCAGCTTGAGACGATCTAGTGGCTCGGAACTCTGCTTCCGCAAGTAGCTGACGTCTTGACAAGTTATTTATACTTGCGAACTCCTCGTCACCACTGTCTTCATCGCTATTTTCCCAGTTTTGAGGAGGAGTGATGAAAATGTCGGCTGCAAATACATCGTCGTCTTCCTCCAACTGCGAGATTATCTGATTCAAATTCAATCTGCAATAAAATAATATCATAATTATGAGCTTATAATGACGTACGAAACCTAATGTTATAAAACTAACATGTGCGTTTGTTCCTATTGCTCAAATAATGGAACGGTATACAAAATTCACACCAACCAGCAAACTACTAAATTATTTTCTATAATTGTATAATGATATCATATAACAAAAATATAACGTGAATATAAACAATAAATTGTTAATAGTTTCATGTAAAATATCATAATTACTTACGTTTTTCTTTTCGCCATAATTTTCACCAAAAACTTCCTTAACAAATAACTTTTAGTGTAGCAAAAACCCGCGCAAAGTGAAATGACATTTATCAAACTGATAGATAGAAATGTCAGTTATACCAACATTAAAACATAAATCTATGATTGCGTTCATAAACTCGAATAAAATTAAAAAAAACAACCGCTCCGAAATTGGAACACTAGGATGATATGGGTTAAAGCTTGGAAAACCATCGTCTTTGAACACTGCAGATGGTCGGCTATCTTTTTATATGACTAATTCTTCTGACGAAGTTTTATTATTACTTCCCTTGTAGATTTATCACAACTTTTATTTTTTCCCATTGTTTTTCATAACAAGCAATCTCTTTTAATATTTTGCAGCACTAAATGGCGCCAAAATTATACAAACAGTAACAAAACGACCGAGTGTTCTCTATTTAAATTTGAATAAAGGAATAAACTATTTACCGTTCTTATTTACGTGACCAGCCAGTAAAAAGGAATACTATCTTTATAAGTAGTGTTAAAAGTTTGTCTATTTATTTTCAGCTTATCATGTCTATCAATGAATACAGTGGTATTATGGAAAAGTTTTATGATACCGAAAACATTAGAAAATATTTATATGCAATTAGTTTTGAGTCTTAGTTTGAAAAAATCACCCCTTTATGTCAGCGTTCTTAATTATATGACCACCACTGTATATATGACCTTCTCTATCACCTTAAGCTGTTTAACAAGATTATTTGTCTCTAGAAGTAAAATAATTTCTAATACAGCTTTTATAGGTCTAAGAGCTCTAAATTATACTGCATTAGTGATAATAATAATTTTAAGTGTTAAAAATCACTTTTCATCCTAACTGATCGCATAATAATGAAGAGAGTTTCGTACACCAAAATATAAAATAAATAAAAATATTTTATATCTATTACATTTATTAGGCCTTTGCCCAGCAGTGGGACACAGGGGGCTTATAATAATAATAACAATAATTACATTACGAACTTCCGTCGTCATTGATTCTTCATTTTGATTGCAAAACTCTCTCTCTCAACTCGTTATTTTGTCTACCTCCTATATTGGACTCATAAGCTTTGTTTAGGTCTAATGATTTCAGGATATTATATTTGTTTCTTGGAACGAAGCTTGTCTCTTCTTCTGTATCGCTTTGCATTAGCTGGAAACTTCTTTATCCGCTGCTTCGTAAGTGTCAATATTATTTCGTTTTACAATGCACGGCAAGGAACTCCAATACTCTTGAGGTACGGAAGTACCGTCTTTTATAAATTTCTGTGGTTGTTTAGTAGGCCAATATAAAAAGCCATTGTGTTCCCATTGCAGGATGAAGGGACTGTTATTGGGGTGACTTTATTTTTTTTAGTTTGTGTAGGGTGCGTAGTGTGCTCCCTACAATCTTATAGTGGTAAGTTGAGTTAAAAGAGTAGTTTTTAAGTTTTCACGGTTTATTCGTACTAGTTGTGTATGGTCGCGAGAGTACGCCGTGACGTGTTGTCTCTTAGACAGTATGGTTTGCGACTGCCCGAGAGGGCGAATGTAATGCACGTCATGGCGTAAACTGCTGAGTTTCGGAAACATGTACTCTGTATGGTTTGCAAACCGTACATGCTCCCGAGGGCGAGTAAAAATAACATAGGTTAAAGTAAGTGCATAAGTAAAAAGTAAACATTAAAGAAACTTATAAATTTCACACATTAAAACTAGGTAATACATTTTATTCACTTCCACTAAAACGTTTTTTAGCAATCGGTGAAGTCGTCTTGTCCACGCGCGCGTACGTATGAGTCACGCAGGTATCGGATTCCCGCTTCCTCGGAGCTTCGCTCGTAGTAGACGTTGTTGGCGCAGTGGCTAGCTGAATCAGTTGTATAGCGGGTTCGCGGTTGGGCTCGCCGCCGACGTGTTGAGCATGCAGAGTCGTCAAGCGACGTGCTCGCACGCGCCGCCAGCACCAGAGGACGCCGGCAGAGAGTACCACGCCAGTGAGAATGTATAAAATCACGTACTGATGAATGTCATGCGTAGACATTTCTATAAGATTTCCGTCTTTAGCCATCTGTTGTATTTGTTCCCCGACGATATTTATTTCGTTTTTCAGTTCGGAACTTTCTTGTCTTTCGTTTTGTACAGGAACAGTTAGATTGAAAATTGTGTTTATTGATGGCATTTCAATCTTAAGTAGGTCGGGCTGAATCTCTAAGTCGTTTGTTTGCTTTGTTTGCGTGTATATCGTGAAGGATTCGCCCTTGATGATACAGCCATTCCCAAGGTTAATTATGCCGGCCTTGATGCCTCGCTCAGCTGTTACTTGGCGATCGCATATTATTCTTATCGTACGTAGAGAACAACAAAAGTATAAGTACGTATTTTGTTTGTTAAGCTCGATCCACATATCGTTGCATATCGTGTTTCTAGTAGAACATTGTTCTGTGACTGGGTTTGTTTCACATAAGTTATTTTCCGACTTCAGCTTGTACACAGGTCGTTGTAATTTGCACATCTGAGTATCCACATTGTATGGAATGCATGATTTCAGTTTATTGATTGACATCGGAACGTAAGCGTCTTTATGTAGATTTATGGATACATATTCGGCAATAGGTATTATTTTTGTCATCGATTCCTTTTCTAATACTGGAATAGGAATGCGGTTGAAAACTTCGTAAGAATCTCTAGTGATAGGAGGAATTCTTATTTCAAAAATGAAATATTTCAAAGTCATTTTTGCTCTTACGTGCAGTAGATGATATATTTTTAAGGTAAGATCTTTGGAAATTTGTCCAGAAATTATGTTGAGTTCTTGTATCATATGTTGAGGACGTAACAAGTGTATGTTAAATTTTCCGTAATGTATTTCAGTGATTAAGTCCAAAAGTGTTTCTTGAAGTCCTTTTAGATTCATCAACAAGTTGTTAGCAATAATCGACGTCATTGTAAATTCGTTTCTTGTCATCATATCTCGCATTTCAGTGGCAAGTGTGTTGACTCCTTTTTCTAGAGTGTTCAAGTGTTGGTTATGCATATTATATTGTTTGTTTATATTATCTTCGATTCTCTTTAGTATGTTGTTGTGCGCTTCTAAAATAGATGTTTGGTTTTTCCATAGAGAAACGAGATGTTTTTCGTTAGCCTTGAATTTTTCGATATCCTTTTTGTATTTTTCGGCAAATTGTTGGTCTAGTACTCCAAACAAACTGTTGGCAAGGTAACCAATGCCATTGATGAGTCCTCGTTTTTGACGGTGCTTGAGGTCCAACTGCATGTGACTGTAGTGCATCATTTCGGAGTAGCCATGTTGTAGTTGAAGTAGAATAATGTTGCAGTGATTATGTTGTTTTATGAAGTCACATGTTTTTTGTAGTGTTGACACGTAAGTCTGGAACGCCTTTATTCCGTCCCAGTAAGGTTGCATATCATAGTATACGATTAGCTTCCATTCATGCATGTGCATGTCGGTGACCTTGTCAAAGTAAATGCTTCGATTGTCATTTAATTTAATTAGGCTGTAGTCACACCGAATGAGTGTAAATATGGCAAATTGGCACCATAAAGTCCAAATAAAATTTCTTGCGAATTTATTGCTGGACCAAGCTTTAGTATGTTGATGAGACCTTTATTTAGTGTCATTTTCAAGTTGTGCTGCATCTTTTTTGCAGCTTCTTATTTGTAGTTTTGATAATTTAGTAATGGGTCGTTTTATCATTTTGCCCGATGTTGTTTTCGTCGAAGCGTTGAAAATGACGCGAAGCGGTGTAGTTGTCGACTGAGCGCGTTGCACAAAATGATGTGGAATATAGTGGCTCGGTGTCATGTTGTCATTGCACACTTGCATGTCGTTTAGGTTTTTATATGATGACACAAATATTTTTTATGATTCGGAAAGGTTTTCAGAGGTTCGAAACCTTTTCTCGAGTTGGAATAATTGTGCTGTGTAGCTCTTGGTATTGATTCACCGAGTTTCGTTAGTACATCAGTAGTGTAAATATGGTTAAGCTGCCTCATATCATTCAGAGGCAGCTTCACCATATTGTAACTTGAATCGATCTATTCTATTCAACTAATCAGATACCTAAATCAGAGGCAGCTTCACCATACTGTAACTTGAATCGTTCTACTCCAACTGGTCTCCTTGATTGTGCTCCATTCAAACCACTTTTGGTAACAGGTTCCTACTAAGTTCAATTTATCGTGCTACTAGTCTCTTTTAACTCTGTTCAATCCATCAGATCTATCATCTACTCAGAATCAAATAAAGAATTTATGATCGGACTATCGACATGATTGTGAATTGATAACTGATCCCTATTCAGTTCAATTCATTGTGCAACTGGTCTCTTTTAACTCTGTTCAATCCATCAGATCCATCATCTACTCAGAATCAAATAACGAATTTATGATTGGACCACCGATATAATTGTGAATTGTTTTATCGTTCTACTCCAACTGGCCTCCTTGATTGTGCTCCATTCAAACCACTTTTGGTAACAGGTTCCTACTAAGTTCAATTAACTCTATTCAATCCATCAGATCTATCATCTACTCAGAATCAAATAAAGAATTTATGATCGGACTATCGACATGATTGTGAATTGATAACTGATCCCTACTCAGTTCAATTCATTGTGCAACTGGTCTCTTTTAACTCTGTTCAATCCATCAGATCCATCATCTACTCAGAATCAAATAACGAATTTATGATTGGACCACTGATATAATTGTGAATTGTTTTATCGTTCTACTCCAACTGGCCTCCTTGATTGTGCTCCATTCAAACCACTTTTGGTAACAGGTTCCTACTAAGTTCAATTTATCGTGCAACTAGTCTCTTTTAACTCTGTTCAATCCATCAGATCTATCAAAAACTATATACTCAGAATCAAATAAATAATTTATGATCGGACTATCGACATGATTGTGAATTGATAACTGATCCCTACTCAGTTCAATTCATTATGCAACTGGTCTCTTTTAACTCTGTTCAATCCATCAGATCCATCATCTACTCAGAATCAAATAACGAATTTATGATTGTACCCCCGATATGATTGTGAACTGTTTTAAGTCTTATCTGCTTCGTGTCTGGTTTGTAAATTATCTGTTTTCATATGCAATATCGTGCTGCTTGCAATACTCGTCAAGTTGATTCACACCTTTGTCACCTCTGTTAAGTCTATTCCGTAAGTTTGTACCTGGTCCGCAATAATTATAGCCCGGAAGATAACTCAAACGGTAGATAATTTATAACACTATTAACCAATTTGGAGTGTATCCTTTATCAAAATGTGCTTTGTGCTTACTTATTCGTACTACATTACCCACAGCAAAACGGCTTTTTCTTTTAATTATTGATTTATTCAAAACATTATATTTATGCGTCACAATCTGTTTGTATCCTTATTAACCTGGGCTGGACTCATTTGAATAGTTCTATGCTGAGTATGATTGTAATCATCCACAACTTTATCTAAGGTTCCATCAGCCCATTAAAAATTACCTTTCAAACTAAACGTCTTATAAAGCTTGCCCTTTGCAGTTCGTATAACTCTTTCGACAATAGAAGTATTTTTAGTTGAATATGTTGAGAAATGGTTTATAGAATGCAATTACATCAGCTTTTTAAAACTTTAAAATCACATTTTACATTATTTTGATTAGATTCTATTAATTGTGTTAAAGGTTCTGTAACAGGTTTGAACATTTTATTGAGTTCATCGTTGTTTTGATCTTCTATATTTCTAAGTTGTTTGAGTTTATTTTTTATGATATTTGATGATGTTATTATCTGTTCTTTAATATTAAGACTCATCTTTTGTCTTTATGCTTTCACTTAATTCTTGCAAATGACGAAATTTTATTTCAGGATAAGTATATAAAAGTGTCTAGATTTTTTCTATATCTGCCGTTATTTAATTCAGAGTCTTTATTTATAGTTAAAAAACTATGTTTTTCTCGCCAAACATTATGACAAATATGCCTAAATGTATTCCATGACATATCTGAATTTACATGCTCATTGTATATTATGTTTTAAGTTTATTTCATCTTGTTTGAAGAGCAATAATAAATTCGTATTATCGTGAATCAACTGTTTCGGTACCCTTGAATATGTTTGTGAAAGATAAAAACAATCTATTTGATTGTGTCTACCCATAGTGAAATAATTACGAATGTTGCTCTGACTTTCACAAACCACATCATCAAAAATCATCAACGTATTCGGTACTACATCATTTGGATATATAACTTTGCTATTATCACTACATACCTGAAACTTAATTTCAGGAACTCTTAATAACACTTCTTTGAGAAAACAATATACACTTTGGAATGAGGTTTTTGTGTATAAATTCAAGTTAAATCTAAGACCGTTTTTATGTAACAATAAAGAAACCATTACATTAGTTTTAACACAATTAGATGGACAAAAATCAAACAACGAATGCTATTAGGTAAAAATTCACCATGTTTTGATAGCCGTGATTTTGTTTCCAAATTAATAGGGCTAATATCCAAGCTTAACGTTTGTTTCATAAGCTTCATTGTTATGAAATGATTATTATTGCTATGTTTTTACCATTTTACAGAGTAAAATATGAATATTTTATGAGTAAAATAAACAATTTAAAAGCCATTGTATTTATATTCATTTATTAAGAACAAGCAACCGCTAATTTATAAATACATTCAATACATTTTATTCACATTTTCATTTAATATAACACGAATTAGATAAAAATAAGCTAAGTGTATGCGTAGTGACCCCACGCTACTGTATCAATTTGATTTGGTAATATATAACGTTTGTCATCATTTCGATTTAAAACTAACTTATTTACTTCTTGTGAATACAAAGTATGTTTCAATGACTTAATCATATTCATCTTACATTTCAAATCTTTATCGTCAAACAAACATTCTGTGTAATGTTGTGAATTTAAAGATTTAATTACAGACTTAGATTATTATTGATACACCTTTGGCTTTTTTATGACCTCTTTAGCACTCTTAATACAGTAAAGTTTGGCTCTTACCCCCACATTTCTTCTTAATTCTGTAATTAATTCACCAGCCATCTCATCTTTGAATAAACCAGGTATTTTATTATGAATTCTCGGCATTCTGTAAACATTTTTTTCACAAAATTACTGGTATCGAACTTTTGAATATCATTCTTAATGTCTTTATACACATCATCTGTATAAACGAAATATAACAAACTATCAGTATAACAAAGTTTTGCATTGTCGCCAAATTTTTGTTTGATATAATTATAATGGAATTGATACAGATGTTGTTTTGCGTACTCTAACACAATAAATCCGACATATATTTAAAATTATTTTTTCTAGATTAAACTGAAAGGCAGCAAAGATTTTTGAAAAAATGGATACAGATTGTAAATTTGGTTTGGCAATCAGTTTTCGAGCACCGATCGATTTATTGGTCTTCCCAATGAGATACCAGCTTAACATTCACTTGCTTTCGCTTATTCTCTATAGTTTTACCAAATATTGAGTTGTTTGACAGTTTGAAATAGTCTTTTTCAAAATCTGACTTTGAGGCTTAACGCAAACTTGTATTCAAATCTATATATTTTTTAAGAAAACTTTCTTGTCTAATTGTAATGACACGATGAATCTTTTTCAATACTAGCCCTTGTTTTAAACATTCCTTTAAATGGACGTAATGAATCACATAACAATATTTATTATACAGATTTGCTATTAGTTTTTAGATTTACTGCCTGGTGGAGCGAGTCACTCAACACAAAAAGGTAATTCGCCGTGTGCATTATGTAAGTGATTATTAGGATACTCCAAATCTACTTCAAAAATATATCCAAAATCCCTGTCATCCAAAACGTTTTCAATATTTAAACAATTTATTTGTTCTGGTGATATGAATCTAAAATCAGCTATAGGTATTTTTTTCATCATAACAAAACCATATTATTTATTGCAATCAAGATATATGAGGAAACTGGATGGATTCGATTGATTAAAATTTGGTAAGTATTATTATTTGCTTGAGCATGTCTCAATGTACATTGCGCTAAACCACCTCGAACTCCTTTTTCTAACATATGATATATTTCAAGATTAGTTATTAATTCTAATCGAACGCCAGTATAAAGGAGCATCGCATCCCAAGCAGTTACATAATAAGCTGGATCTAACTTGAAGTGATGCAAACTCATTGTTCTAAAGTTCTCGAATATATCGGTCAACAATAATATATCACAATTCAAATATAAATCTGTGTATTCACCCATGTTGCTTATGTTAAATTCCTTCTAAACATTTTTTTCATGCGCATATTCGATTTCAGAAATATTTTGCTTCAATAAACTGTTATAAAACAACTCTTTAGATGGCAGGTATTTATTTTCATATTTGGAAAAACAATCCATGTAGTCATAAGGATAAATACCTTTTTTTTCTTATCAACTCAAACTGGCAAGTGGTGGTAAAAAATTTAGAAGTATGTTTAAAATCATTGTCATTCAAGCTTTTACTCAATTTATCTAGACTTGCATTCAAAAACTGAAAAGAATCAATAAATTTTACTTTTATAGAATAATTATTCTCAGTACCCATTTTAAATGACTTTGTGATTGTTATGTATTTTTCTTTAGTCTTAGGAATAACATTTATTGAACCGTCGTATTTTGTTAGCTCCATTATAAATAAATGTAAATCGTAACCAGATAGATTATGAAATACAACTGGTATAAACGGGCACACTTTGAACATGAGGTTGCAATATGAATGTGCGGCACCTCTATACTCTCCAGTCATGTGATCATGATCGCAAACCTTATCACCGAACAATAGATGTTTGCAAATATGACAATAATCACTTGAATTATATTCATTTTGCTGATTTTCGTTTAACTGTTTCATAGGAGTATTAATTTTGATCTTATCATATATATATTTCACATCTTCCATCAAATTTTTAATAAAAAATTTCAGCTGCATCTGGACCTCTATATGAAACCAATTTATTTAAAGAACTGTCAAATGAGCAGCATGTGTAATAATAAGCAAAGCAAGACGGTTTATGAATCTTAAACTTTGTAGTATTCGACTTTTGAGCAATATCTGAATAATTCACTTACAAACTTTCAAAGTCCTCATATATAATAAAAGGAATTTTATGTTGTCTGACAAAATTTTCAAACTTTAAATATGTATCAGGGTTCGGTAATACTTGTAACACCTTGGAACAATTATGTTTTTCAAATTTTCTTTGTTCATAAAAGTACTCAAACAACTTTCACACAAATAAAAAGAACCTCTATGTTGTGTTAGTTGCCTTCGCACTAGTTTCTTCAATTTTTTATCAAGCAATAGTGACCTTTATCGCTTTCAATAAATATTAAATTGAAATGATTCATTCTTTTATTAGCAGTCATAATATGGAGGACCAGTTACATATTTATTTCTCTTATCGAAACCAAACACATTAATACTTATATCTGAGTTATTATTTTCAAAGATCTTTATATCATGAAATGATGGTGGAAATTTCATTCCATTAATATTTAAAACTTTCGAATAATGTGGGTAGGAACTGCATCTGTCTGAGATAAAGCCCGGCCATAATGCTCCAAAGGAAACAACATTCATCATTATTCTTTACATTAACACAGCTTTTGGTATTTGCCACGTAAGAAGGTAGCTTTATATATGTACCTCCTCGCAATGGACAATATTTATTAATATTAATTTCTAAATGACTGAGTGATAAAAATGTCCAACCGGACTTTGTGTGCTCAAATTCAGTTAGTTTTCTTTTTAATGTTTCAACTGTTTTCTTTCGATAGGTCTCGTTGAATCCATTAATATCATACAATATTTCATATTTCGTATTAAATGATTTCAATTCCTTTTCTTTCGTTTTTGGTAACATATAAAATGCGAATAATTCAAACTGAATCTTAAGGCATTTGTGTTTTTGTAATGTAATTTCTATGATTCTATAAATATTTGTTTCATAAGCATATAAAAACTCTTCTGGTGTTATAAACATTTCATTTTCAACTTTCACACAGTAAGTAATGACTCGGTTTTTAAATGCACTTTAAATTATATAAATATTTTTAAATTCGCTTGCAACAATATTATTCATTTTATGTAATTCTGTTCTCAAATGATATTGAAACTGTTTTCTGTTTATTTGTAAATCACATTGGGCACATTTAACAACATTTTCATCACTCATTAGCTTTCGGGTATCATTGATGTTGACTGTAAAGAAAAGAAAAGTAAATAATGTTATTAATTTCTTTATTGATACATCAATGTTTACAAGTATGGGATATGACAAAACGATTATAAAGTTACATTCAATATAAAAGATAAGTAATTATTATTAAATATAAGCTTTAAATATTTTTACTTTACAAAGTGCACACTACAACTGCACACTATAGTTAGATAAATAATGGTTAGGCACGCCTCTAAACTCCTTTCTTGCAGCTTTCATCACATTGGCTAAATGTGTCCAAAGCTCGCCATTAGCATCCGTTCTTATTTTTAAAGCAGACACAGAGTGTCGCTATCTATTTATTGGCAAAACTTTTCCGACTTCATCTGTTCTAAATACTTTGATTTCTATGTAGTGTGAACCTTTCTTATCAGGTAATATCTGTTTCGAAAGACCACTTGAAAGTTTATTTATAAAACAGATTGCAGAGCTTCGTTAGAACAAGAAGGGGTAGGCATCTCACCATCACTGTCATCTCCAAAGAGATCCTGTGCCGTCACTCGAACCGGTGTGATTGGCTTGATAACAGGCTTTGTCTTCGAGGAATGAGGGGTCCGCGAACGTTGCTTCGGCGGCTCTTCACACACAGTAGCCGAGCATGTGATCTGTAAAACAAAAAAAAAGTTACTCAAACCAGTGAAATAATTTCAAATTACATGCACTCAATTAGCCTTAGCCATTATTCGTCATAGTAATTTAATGAAAACGAACGGGTCGTTTCGAAAGAGAAACAGACACAGTTATAATTTAAGCATCTGAGTATAACTCACCTTTTCGTTTCATTTGTGTCCATCCTTTTCTTCTCCACCTGCACCTCATCGTCTGATTGAGAGAAGAGGTCGTCTGCGAGCAGTGGCATCGATCTCGACCTGTTAATGATGAAAAGTATGAGATCAACTGTTTTATGAAATTATTGGAGTACATTTAATAATAAAATAAACTTTAATACTTACATTTTTTATTTGGGATGGTCCAAGTAGATTTTTCAGGAGTGTTGCTCGGTTGATTTGCTTGTTGCGAGTGATAACTTTGATCCAGACCTTTGCGGTATTTATTGCTCCAAATTTCATTGTGTGTGTTGTATACTAACAGGATGATGTCTTTGTATTATAGCTGACTGTGCTAAAAATCCATACACAGATCATGAAGCATCAGCATTGGTAATCCTTATTTGGGGTAGTACACTCACGAGCAAAGAATTGTGTTCTATTCAATGAATATCGAGTACCTATAGTATGAAAATATCATACCGATAATTTGTGACGATGACTGTATCTGAATAGATGCAAAATTTTGCAGCTAGTGCATATCTCACAATATCATACAACTACTTACGTAAAACTTCACTCGCTTAAATTAAATTAGGTAGGTAGATAATGATATATATGATTACTTAGTTTGCATTTCTCAAGTAGAGACAGAATGATCAAATTATATTTTGTTTAAATATTTAAAACCGACGCGCTATAATCGTTACCTATATAGATTTTATTACAAAAATATTATAACAGATATAGATATTAACAAGATATTTATTTTGTTTGTCCTACAACTACCAATTAAAAAAAAAAAAAAAAAAAAAAAAAAAAACAAAAGTTGTACCAATCGATAGCTATTATTTTATTAGGGTTTTATGAATTAGTTTCTTCTAAAGCTATGATTAATATCCATGGATGAAACGCAAACGAAGTCAGAGGTAAACGAAAATCATAATAATGCTTAAACAGACGAATCATATTGCACTCGCCTTCCCTGTGCATTAAGCCAACACAGCAAAAAACTGCATCATTCAGTAGATTATGATGTGCGATTTTAAACTTTAAAACAAATTTCAAAATTAACGAAAAATTATATAAATAAGAACCCCTGCAGATGTAAATCATAGTTTTATCATTTAGGAGCTCACGTACCGTGAAGTTGTAAAAAATGTCGGTAAGTAAAAATCATATTTAATTTTAAATTAGAAGTTAAAAGAGAATCTGAATTTTATTCTATTATTCAACAAGACTATCATTTCAAATGTTTTGATTGTAACTAATGTACGGTTTGTTTTCAGATGTCGAACTGGAACTATTCACCCGTGTTCCCAACATACCCGGTGACACCTCCGATAACTCCAACCAGAATGGAAAATCTTTCTGATTACATCAGAAGAAGTCCAGGGAACCTCGAAGTTTCCATTCAGAACAACCAGCAAAATAAGCCAATCACTACAATGTTTAAAAAAGTTTTAAGGGGTACAAAATTCATTAGGATACAAGTTTTTGATGCCAATCAACTTGATAACGTTGAAAAATCAATATGCAACTGCTCTGCAGAGATTTGTGTCCAACATGTTGTCGAAAACGTATCTAGCGATGATATTTATGCTCGTATAAATGATATAATTCAACTTATATGTAGGAACTTAATGGAACACTCATTGTAAGAGCTATTTTGCTTACGTTCAATTTCACTTTCTTACCTTAAGATTAGACTAAACTATTAGATACTATTAAAATAAGAGACAATATTCCTTAAAATGTAATTAAGTATGTTTGAATAAGTGAATTCATAATAAATATTATATCCTTACTAAATCAGTTGTTTTATTATTATTATAAATAAATACCTATCTGGTGTAGGTTATAAATTAAAGCATTCATCTGAATATAATAAACCTAGGTTAAATTGAAAACAATTCACAAACATTTTAGTGGTGGTCCTTTCGAACAAAATCGTTAAACTAACTTATTTTATAAAATAATTGATAAATTGCTAGCCTCTGGACTCATCATAAAATTAAAGCAATCGGAGTGGCTTGAATAGATTACGATTCATAATAAATGTTAGGTATCTGATTGCATGAAGTAATCACTCAATCATTAAAGTAAAGCGATCGGAGTGGCTTGAATAGATGACGATTCATAATAGGTGTTAGGTATCTGATTAGTTGAATTGAATAGATCGATTCAAGTTACAATATGGTGAAGCTGCCTCTGAATGATATGAGGCAGCTTAACCATATTTACACTACTTACATCAGGATTTCTATCTTCACGTCGTTTGGTTTGTATGTTGTATTGTTGAAGACAGTGTGCGTCTTGAGAAGATAATTTAGAGTCGTCTTCTATATTTTCTATCTCCCAAAATGGTTTAATCTCGTCGAGATTATTCAGGACGACGTTGCTTTGGTAGGATTTTACTTGACCACATAAAATTCATCCCAGCTGTGATTGTTGAGCCATAGGCTGTGTGTCGTCTCCTTTGATGATACCACCAAGGATTATTGTTGAGTAAACATCTGCCCCAAAAAGTATGTCCACTGGTCGGCTGATATTGTAATCAGGATCGGCTAGTGGTATTCCGTCAAGGTGTGTCCAAGTAGATGGTTTTGAAAATGATGGACTAGGTAGTTTGTTGACCAATTTCTTCATAATAAATACTTGTGTGTCGAAAGTGAAGTTTTTGTTTAGGGAAGTACAAGTAAGGTTGACAGCTCCCTTACAGTTATTTTCGGTCGTTCCTACACCGAAAATTACACCGTTACATCTTATTCGTGGTAGTTTAAGTAGCTGTGCAGTATTTTCTGATACAATAGATATTTGTGATCCTTGATCAATCAATGCTCGCAAAGTAATGTCTGTCCCATCGTGGCGTTTAACTTTGACTAGAGCCGAATATTTTATGACTGATGGGAAATTAGAATGGCAAAGAAATATGATTTAACTGAAAATAGACGTATTACTATGTTCTAAGATGTTTAAAGTATGTTTAGTTTCGTTTAAATATATGTATATATATAATAAGAAAATATATAATAAGAAATACTTACCAAGATTTTTTTTGCCTCTGTTGTCATCTCCTCTTTTCCAAAAATATCTACTAATTCTTCCCATTGTTTCCGTTTTAAATCTCTATTCTTATAAACTGCTCCTTCACAATTCCAAATAGCTTCTCGTTGTTCAATCAACAATGAATTTCTCTGTGTCGAAGTTCATGGCTGCGCAACTGAAAACACGTGCATACTTCACCGGCGGCTCGCCGCAAACTAACCGCCAGTGCGTATACACAAGATGGCGGCTAGCCGCGAAGCGGGCCGCGTCACTTCATTCAACCGCCGCGGTTAAAATTTTGTGGCGGTTTAGTGCGTACAATCATAAGCGGTTGCATATTAAACTGGAAAAGCGGCTAGCCGCGCGGTTAGCCGCCCCCGCGGTTAGCCGCTAGTGCGTAAGAGCGCTTAATGTACATATAATGTGTTAATTAGCAATTATCCTTGGATATTGTGGTGAACAGTGAAACTACAACCAAATTGAGTTGCTCTGAAATGAGTGGAGTTTATTTAATAACACAAACTAACATTTAGGTGGTTTTAACAAAACATTTCTTAAAATTAATTAATCACTAACTTACCTGAAAAGAGAAACAACATTTATAAATATATATAAAATATAAATATAAAAATTTTATTCACAAAAGAGGTTTACAAAGTAGGTACTTATAATCTATATTATCTGCTTAAGTTTGTAGTTTATTACATACTTAATACCTACTTGAGTTAAACCTTTCAGGGCAGAAATAGTGATACCTCGTTCTAACTAAGTATAATACTTGTATTTAGACACGAGGGCTCAAACCTCTTACTCTTTTAGGTTTATATATTTAGTAATACTTTTATAGGTAAAACATGTTATAAAATCTATGAACAGTATCCTCTATTTTAGGTTAATTCTTAATCTACTACAATCTAGTGAAAAACAAAACTATATACATAACAAGTAACAAAAATATATAAACTAATGAAATCTATTTATACATATATTTATTAATACCTATAGCATACATACATACATATAGCCCAACAGTTAAGATTGTACATTAAGTAAAAGCTCCACCTGAGAGTAATCTATGTTAATTAAAGTGTGACCGCAAGCTTACATTCTGCCATAGTTTTTTGTTGTAGAGACACCGTTTTACTTAATTTATTGTATAGAAAGGGACCTAAAAATGGTGAGTGATGGTGAGCAAATGAGGTTTTGCACGTTATTGTTGCAAAGATTTTGTTCTTGCGTCTCTTGCTAGTAACGTCAAAGTTGGGTGTTCTTTTGTGTTGCTCAAGAATTTGTTGCAGGACAAACATTTTCCTAACCGAAAGGATTTTCAATTCGTTATATAACTCGGTTGTTGGGTATCTATATGGTTTGGAAAATGCTACCTTTAGCACAGCCCTCTGTGCTCTCTCTAAAAGGAGTAGATGCGACTTAGCGGCACCTCCCCAAGACCGTATACAATATAAGATCAGAGATTGGCATAGCGCAAAATAGGTCGTTTTTATCTGTTGATTCGCTGCAGCATGTTTAATTTGTTTGAAAACAGCGATTAGTTTTCGGACTCTACCTGTTAGTGCTTTGATTTGACTTTCATAAGACAGATGCTGGTCGATTATAATACCCAGATACTTTGTGCTATGTACTCTTTCTATAACGGGACAATCGCAGCTCTTGTTTGGTGAGGAAAGACATATGTTAGTATGCGCAATTACATTAAAACTAGTTGGCTGACCTGGTCTGCGGTGGGAAAAAGTAACACATTTGGTTTTAGTAGCGTTGAGTGTCAGTACATTTTTGTAGAGATGTTCCGAGACCAAATCAAACCCAACCTGTGTTTGTTTTAGGAGCCCAGTCCAAGTTTTATGTCGGAAAAGAAGGACCGAATCGTCTGCAAAGGCAATAATCTTAGAATCGTTAATTCGAAGTTCACAGATCTGATTCATGTAGAGTAAAAATAGAGTCGGGCCGACGATTGATCCTTGAGGAATCCCGTAGGTTATTGGTAGTTCAGAGCTGGTATAGGCACCGATTTTGACCCTTTGAGTTCTATTTGAAAGATAGCTGCTAAATAATTTTAGCTGTTTACCCCGTACTCCCAGTCCTTCCATCTTGTTCAAAAGCAACGGTACAGAAACTGTGTCGAAGGCTTTTGCTAGGTCTAGAAAAACTCCTGTACATTTATCACCGCTATCTAAACAGTCGACAATAAAATCGTTTAATTCTGTTACCGCATCTGCCGTTGAACTTCCCTTCCGGAAACCGAAATGATTGTCGGAAATAAGTTTATAAGTTTCTAAATAGTTAACCAATCTATTATTCATTGCTCTTTCGAGGATTTTTGATAGAGCTGGCAATATCGATATTGGTCTATAATTACTTGCAATATTTTTAGCTTCCGCTTTGTGTATAGGGAGAATAATCGATTTTTTTAATGCATCTGGGAAAACTGATGTGTTAAAACTTAGGTGACATATATGAGTGAGTGGTAATATTAGAAACTCTTTATTTTGTTTTATTATTTTAGTCGATATATTGTCCCAACCTACCGAACAGTCAAGTTTTAGTGAGTTTATGAGACTTAATATTTCCGAGGGCTGAACATCTATTAATCCCATTGAATTGGCTGGGCTTTTTGTTAAATTATTTTTGTTTATTTAAAGCTATTGTTTCACCAGTTCTTTCTATATTTAAATTACAATAAGTTTCATTTGTTTAACCTAACATTATCCTCCATATTTTGCATGCGGTCTCAATCAGTCAATCTGACAGCCCGCTCCATAGGTTCAACACAAGTCCACAGATAACTATGAACCGTACAAACTAAATGAAGTGTTACACGCTTTGTTTACATACATATAACCTAAAAATGCTTGAAATTATATTATTTCTTTAATGTTTTATTTTCCCACAGTGCAAGATCAATCAAGCCAACAACATAAGAGATATTTTTCAACAATATTTTATGAGTGACAGCGGAGCCTTAAGCTGGCAATTGTCAAAAATTTAATAAAGTTAATTATTGTAGCTTAAAAATGAACTTTTATACTTACCATATTTTTTTTATTTGTCTCATCCAAATTTTCAAATCGTTATATAAAATACCGCAGATTTCTTCCCATGCTTTGAGTGTAAAGTTCTTGTACTTATACTCCTGTTATGTATGTAGGAGTAAACCTACGTTAGTGTGCGTGGCTGCGCCCTCGCACCCCAGCTTAGTAGTACAATAAAGCAGTGTGTAACCAACCAGCGGTCGTTTCACTTCTCCCGATCAAATATTGTACAGTGGCGACGAGGATGGGATTACTATGGAGGAGTGATTACTATCAGCGTGAACGGCATCATATGATGCCGTTCACGCTGATAGTAATCACGAGAATCTCCGTTTCCCATCGCGAAGAGATATTATTACCTAAAACTCACCCTAATCTAACGACGGTCTACTTGGACCGACCATTAGTTTTGTCTCGTCTTCCGCAAGGAAGAGACTCTGAAACAACTCCGGGTCGTCAACATACGTCACTTACGAATACGTCAATACGAATTTTGAATGCGGCACTGGGTTCCAGAGGTGGTTTCAACTTGTCTTTCACCATAAATGAATATGTATCAAAAACGCGGTCCTCGACAGCTGTGTCGCTTTGAATCATCCGTTTAACTCCAGGGGGCTGCTTATCCAACCATTGTTGCAGCAATACTTCGTTCGGTTCTATAACGTCAAAAGCAGTGTCTATGTCAAAATCGTCGCGCAAGCACGACCGTTCAAAATTTTTGAACAGGTACGTCGCAGCCGTAGTGGGATTCAGCTCTTCATTCCTCAAGACTGGTGCGTTAGCATTACGTTTGGACAGACACAACAGCGTCTGCACCTGCGACTGCACAACATTCTTCGGCATTAACGTCCTCAATTTCGGTTTTAAACGCGAATAACTCTTATCCTTGTAACCTACCCTCAGAGGGTCAATCACCAACTGATCATGAAGCGCTATTTGCAAATCACTAGACTCGCAAATAAGTTGATCATTCGTAACGTCATTTTCTACGGCTGTTGGAATCACCGAGTCGTACCACGTCTGCACATATCCTATATCCGTGTCACGAGGACACCTGAGTCTCAAATTAGGCAGCTCATATCGAGCCGTTACCGCCAAATTATCGTAAGCGACATTTTTGTCAAAAACCGTTTTTTATCGACACTAGTATTTCAAACCGTAACGGACCCATCCCTGTTGGTGTTACCCGCCAAAAAAAAACCGTTACAAAGTTATAGCAAGTGCTAAAATTATCGTGCATACACATTTTTTATAAAACTTAACGTAAGCGACACATGCATTTTATCGCAAGCGACTATTTCTCACAAAAACTATATTTATCTTTTTTAGGCACATGAAATCCAATATTAAAATATGTTTTGAAAATTTTACGAAATACTCTTTTTGATAACATGAATGATTCTAGATTATTTTCATTCAAATGATCTGAGAACAAATCACTAAATTTAAAAATCACATGCTGGATAAAGAAAAATGATCAGAAACTCCTTAGGCGTGAGCTTTGATTTAGAAAAAGTCCTGAATACGGCACATGTTAAGAGTGTGACCTTTTATTACTCAAGCAAATGTGCATATTACAATGAAAGTATCTATGAAAGGGGCACAAGGAATGGATATTGTTATGTGCGGGGTGAAGGCCAGGGCCAAAAAGAGGCTGTAATGAAACAGTTACAGTTCTTTTTAAGTATTCGAAATGTTAGATCAAAACCCATACTCGCATCGTCTATCTATATTCTGACAGTTGTGCTGGGCAAAATTGAAATCGTGCAATGATATCCATGTTGATTTATTTCTTGAAAACTGCGAAACCGATTACTGAAATGCATGCAACGAAATTCAACGAACAAAACTTTCAATGGTGCTGTGTATAGAGACAACAGGCATCAAGGTGTGTCCAGGTAAAAGATAAGTAAGGGTTACTTATCTTTTACCGAAAACAAAACTTTTGAAAGTTTTGTTCGTAATAGAACAATATGGGATTACTAATGCCAGATCTAACCTTATAGCTACGTTGTAAATGTTTTAAATTATGGGGACTTCATGGATTAGAAGCCCTTTTCACAAGCTTTATTGCCAGCTAAATTCAAAATAAATTTTAATAAGTTGAGAGTGGTGCATTTTCACAAAAATAATCGTGTTGTTTTATTGAAATATAGATTTTCCGAAAATTTACTATACTTATTGACTTTAAATGGACTTCGTCATTAGATCAAGAGCAAACAATGCTACTGTACAACTCACACCCTTATACGACAACGAGCTCAGTATTTCAGCAGCTAAATATGTACAAAGATCTAATGGAGCTGTGTAACAAAAATGTAATACCAAACAGATACCATGAAGAATACTTATTTAAGAGGCATAATGAAACCATACGTGACACTTTAGCTGAAACGGATGAAAATAACTCAAATAAGGAGAATTGAAGTACCTAGTTTACTTGTATAATCTGCTTGATCTCACTATCCTAAATGTTTTACATAAATAACTACATATATTTTTAATAATACATAATATTATTTTGATTAAAAACCATGGTGTTAATTGATTTGTATGTACAAGAAGAAATATCTCATTTCATTTTATAATCTTAGTAATAAGTAAAAGTTAATTAGATCTCATTATTTGTAACGATTACTATGAATAAATAATTTTTGATCAGTGGATAATTTTAAATTTTATGCAGAAAAAATTTAAGACACATTCGTAACCTTCGCGCACAGGATTAAGAAATTTAAAAATAATTTAACCTGCAAAGTGAGGTTAATTATGGTAAATTTTTAATAAGTGATACTTATTAAAAATCATTAAAATTAGTGGATACTTCATATAAAAACCCTTTAAAATGCATATTTTTTTAACAATTATAATTTCTTGGTCATATAAATTTTGATAGGTAATGTTATCGTAAACGCCCGAATTTCTATAGAATGTGACAGCAAAAATATTGTATGCGCCATAAATGGCATAAATACTTATTATTTTTGTTTTATTTTGAGTCATATATATAAATCTCCAAAAATCATTAACGTATGTAATTTTTCTTGTTATTAGCACACCTCTGCTTAAAAATATTTAAAAAAAACCTTCTCCTGTAAAATTTGGTTTTTGTCGGTTGCGCTAAAATGGCGGTAAAGGCTCGATATGCCGCGTGCGACTTCGAAAGTACCTGAGGCACATTCGGTCGATGTGAAACGCCGCCGATAACCAACATCGCCTTTGCTGCCTCCGGGGAGACATACGCACTGGCGCACGGTTTGAACTCGACCACCGAAGGAGAAGAGTAACCGGCACGTAGACTTTCACCATTCGCCAACTTCCTCTCATCGTTCCATCTTTTCAGTTCCGCCTCCGACTTGCCCGAAACGCGTTTCATCCAATTCACAACCATGTCGTCTACATCGGTATAATACACGAACGACTCCGTATGTCGGCTTACTGCGACTATCGCGTGCCCTTCCGACTCGTACAATTTCAACGCCTTGGGACTAAACCGCACGTAACGGACATTCTTGAACGTCTGGCCCTGTGCCTCGTGCACGGTCATCACCTTCGCTGATGCAGCGTAACCCTGTCGGATGAGCTCTTCTTTATCCGACTGAAATAAAGCCAAATAGACAACGCCCTCCTCTTTGATCACACCTCGTCCGGACACGCGCTCTCTACGCATTGATGTTATTTTCTCGCTTACGGAATAGAAACCCTCGTACTTCTCACTCAAGAGATACGTCACATCTACCGGACAACGATGAGTACGTATCAGCCGTAACAGCCAGAAGACAAACTGTGTTACCCAAGAAGGTCACAGCATCTCCGGACTTGCGCTGAAACTGCGTCTTCATTCTCACTCCATTTGATTTGTCTTTCAACGTCGAACGTCTGTGGGCCTCATACCACACATCTAACAATTCCTTGGGAACACCTAACTTTTCGTACAACATTATCTCGAAACGTAGTAACGTCTCGTGTTGAGACTTGTCGTATTTGGAGAAGTCGTTTTCCACGCGATTCGTCGTACGCCACAAGTCTGTTACGTCGAATTCTGCATTGATCGACTCCTCGAAATCTTCAACAGACATCCCAGTCATTATCTTGATGTTGGGTCTTAAACAAGCCAATAACCTATCCCTGCATCTCCACCACAGCTTCCAGGAAATTCACAATCGCCTGTTCCAACTTATCCAGTCCGACTAGCACCAGAACGTGTAACCAACCAGCGGTCGTTTCACTTCTCCCGATCAAATATTGTACAGTGGCGACGATCTACCCGCGAATATAAAAAAAAAATAGCATCAATAATGTCCCAATTCGGTGTGTTAAATATCTTCGACCACAATTTACAAACGTGGAAGACGTATAAAGGCCGGATAACACAGTATTTTCTGGCGAATGACATCACCGCTGCGACGGATGCTTCGGGCTGCAAACGAAAGGCGATCCTGCTGAGCGCACTCACTGAGGGTACCTACAAGCTAGCTACAGACTTGGTGCTTCCCAAAGACCTTGAAGACGTACCCTACGAAGATCTGTTACAAGTCCTAGATACGCATTTCACTCCGAAACGTGTGGGATTTGCTGACCGTCATACCTTTTACGCGGCAGTTCAACAAAGCGGCGAATCGCACTCCCAGTGGGCGGCGCGCCTACGTGGCCTAACTGAGAAATGTGCATTCTTAAACGTAGAAGAAGCGCTTCGCGATAGGTTTCTGATGGGTATGATGCCGGGACAAGAAAAAGAAAAATTGTACACAAAGGATCTATCAGAACTAAGCATGGCGGAAGTCGTCAAGATGGCCGAAAATATGAGCTGTGTTCGCGCGGCCGCCGCCGCAGCTAGTGCCAACGTGCCCTCGACCGAAACAATGGGAAATAGTCAGCTGTTTAACGTGTCAAAAAGTTATAAAAGTGCTAACGTCGGTAAAGATAGGTGTAGTGTATGTGGCTATACAAATCACAAATCATCTGAGTGCCGGTTCGCGAATTATGCCTGCAAAAAGTGTCACGCAAAAGGCCACTTGCGTAGAATGTGTTCTAAATCTAAATAGTTTTTTATGTAATCCGAGATGGAGGGCCTCCTCTTTTAGGCAGGGATTTTATTTCTTTGTTTAATCTGCACCTTGTACCAATAAACCATATAGATTCAGATTTACCTATCAGGCAGATCCAAGAACGTTATCAGGAGTTATTTTCTGATAAGTTAGGTACATTCAATAAATACAAAGTTAAGTTAAGGTTAAAAGAAAATATTAAACCGGTTTTTTGCAAAGCGCGACCGGTAGCATTTGCCTTGCGCGATAAGGTAAATAAAGAAATTGATAGATTGATTGAGTTAGGTATTCTTGAGCCCATTGAGTACTCAGAATACGCGTCACCTATAGTTCCTGTACTGAAACGAGATGGGTCCGTCAGACTGTGCGCAGATTATTCAGTTAGCATAAATAAACAGCTGTTCATAGAACAATATCCGCTACCTACTACCAGCGAATTATTCTCTAAAATCTGCGGCGGTCAGCAGTTTACTAAGCTTGACCTATCAATGGCCTACAATCAGTTCCAGTTAGATGATGAATCTAAAAATCTTACCTGTATAAATACTAGCCGCGGCTTACTAAGATTTACACGACTTGTGTTTGGTTTGGCTAGCGGGCCGTCTATCTTCCAGCGGGCTATTGAGGGAGTACTGTCCGGTATTGAGGGTGTATTATGTCTACTGGATGATATTTTGGTCACAGGAAAGGATAAAAAAGAACATACTGAGCGCCTAAATACGGTATTGCAAAGATTACAGGATGCAGGTGGTAGGATTGTACAGTGGCGACGATCTACCCGCGAATATAAAAAAAAAATAGCATCAATAATGTCCCAATTCGGTGTGTTAAATATCTTCGACCACAATTTACAAACGTGGAAGACGTATAAAGGCCGGATAACACAGTATTTTCTGGCGAATGACATCACCGCTTCGACGGATGCTTCGGGCTGCAAACGAAAGGCGATCCTGCTGAGCGCACTCACTGAGGGTACCTACAAGCTAGCTACAGACTTGGTGCTTCCCAAAGACCTTGAAGACGTACCCTACGAAGATCTGTTACAAGTCCTAGATACGCATTTCACTCCGAAACGTGTTGGATTTGCTGACCGTCATACCTTTTACGCGGCAGTTCAACAAAGCGGCGAATCGCACTCCCAGTGGGCGGCGCGCCTACGTGGCCTAACTGAGAAATATGCATTCTTAAACGTAGAAGAAGCGCTTCGCGATAGGTTTCTGATGGGTATGTTGCCGGGACAAGAAAAAGAAAAATTGTACACAAAGGATCTAGCAGAACTAAGCATGGCGGAAGTCGTCAAGATGGCCGAAAATATGAGCTGTGTTCGCGCGGCCGCCGCCGCAGCTAGTGCCAGCGTGCCCTCGACGGAAACAATGGGAAATAGTCAGCTGTTTAACGTGTCAAAAAGTTATAAAAGTGCTAACGTCGGTAAAGATAGGTGTAGTGTATGTGGCTATACAAATCACAAATCATCTGAGTGCCGGTTCGCGAATTATGCCTGCAAAAAGTGTCACGCAAAAGGCCACTTGCGTAGAATGTGTTCTAAATCTGTGAATTACGTTAAGTTGGATTGCGGTGATAAGGGTGATGATGAGTCCGGTGATGACGGTGAGTTGTATAATATCCGATCTTTAAGGGGAGAACCCATGGTAGAAGAATTATTAGTAAATAATTTGCCTTTTAGATTTGAGATTGATAGCGGTTCCGCCGTTACCGTAATTTCCGAAAACTTTTATAACGAAACATTTAGGAATGTGCCTTTATCAAAAACAAATAAACAGCTGATGACGTACAACGGCAAAAGAATTTTTTGTTTAGGGACGTTGTTTTTACCAGTCTGTTACGCTGGACAAACAAAGAAAATAGTTTTTTATGTAATCCGAGATGGAGGTCCTCCTCTTTTAGGCAGGGATTTTATTTCTTTGTTTAATCTGCACCTTGTACCAATAAACCACATAGATTCAGATTTACCTATCAGGCAGATCCAAGAACGTTATCAGGAGTTATTTTCTGATAAGTTAGGTACATTCAATAAATACAAAGTTAAGTTAAGGTTAAAAGAAAATATTAAACCGGTTTTTTGCAAAGCGCGACCGGTAGCATTTGCCTTGCGCGATAAGGTAAATAAAGAAATTGATAGATTGATTGAGTTAGGTATTCTTGAGCCCATTGAGTACTCAGAATACGCGTCACCTATAGTTCCTGTACTGAAACGAGATGGGTCCGTCAGACTGTGCGCAGATTATTCAGTTAGCATAAATAAACAGCTGTTGATAGAACAATATCCGCTACCTACTACCAGCGAATTATTCTCTAAAATCTGCGGCGGTCAGCAGTTTACTAAGCTTGACCTATCAATGGCCTACAATCAGTTCCAGTTAGATGATGAATCTAAAAATCTTACCTGTATAAATACTAGCCGCGGTTTACTAAGATTTACACGACTTGTGTTTGGTTTGGCTAGCGGGCCGTCTATCTTCCAGCGGGCTATTGAGGGAGTACTGTCCGGTATAGAGGGTGTATTATGTCTACTGGATGATATTTTGGTCACAGGAAAGGATAAAAAAGAACATACTGAGCGCCTAAATACGGTATTGCAAAGATTACAGGATGCAGGTCTAACACTCAGAAAAGACAAGTGTAGTTTTTTCCAAAAAGAGGTTAGTTATCTGGGGTATATTATTACAAATGAGGGGTTAAAAAAATCAAAAGATAAAGTTAAGGCTATGATTGGAGCCCCGACCCCGACAGACGTGACCCAGCTCCAGTCATTTTTAGGCCTCATTAATTATTACAGAAATTTTGTACCTAATGCTTCAATCGTCTTAAGTCCGTTATATGAATTATTAAAAAAGGGGTGTAAATGGAACTGGACAGACGTTCATCAGCAGGCATTTAATAAAATAAAGACTTTAATGACGTCTAACCAAGTACTTGCCCATTTTGACCCTAATGCTAAAATAATATTAACGGTCGATGCTAGTTCGAGTGGCCTAGGTGGTGTACTTTCTCAGGTGGGTCAGGACGGCATTGAGAGACCTGTTTCTTTTGTATCGCGGACGCTTAACAGCGCGGAAAAGCGTTATTCTCAAATACAAAAAGAAGCAACAGCTATAATTTATGGTGTCCGTCGTTTTCATCAATATCTGTACGGCAGATCTGTACCATTTGTTTTACGGACGGATCATAAACCGCTTTTATCAATATTCGGGCCAAACAAAGGAGTACCAGAAATGTCCGCCAATAGGCTTCAGCGCTACGCGCTATTCTTAAGTAGCTATAATTATACAATTGAGTATGTACGTAGCGCTGATAACAGCGCAGATTTCTTGTCTCGCTCTAGCCTTCAGAGCGCTGTGCACGAGTGCGCGTGCACCGAACAGTGCCAGTGCTGCGACTGCGAGGTGTCATACGACCGGGCTACCTATCTATGTTTTGTCATGGACGGTTCTATGCCGCTAACAATTGCAAAATTACGCGCTGAAACAGATACTGACACCATACTAAGTTTAGTAAAAAAATGTATTTTAAAGGGATGGCCGCCTAAGTTAACCGATGTAAGATTGAAGGCATATTATTTGTGTAGAACTCAATTATCTGTAGAGAATGGGTGTGTTATGAGGGGGCATAAGGTCGTTATACCTAGTAATTTATATAAAACTGTGCTAATGGAGCTACATCAATCTCATTTAGGAATTGTCAAGACTAAGGCCGAGGCACGTTCAAGATTTTGGTTTCCCGGCATTGACCAGGCCATAGAAACAATGATAAGTTCATGCGACGTCTGCATCCAGCTGCGGCCCGCGCCCGCGCGCGCGCCGCCCGTGCGTTGGAGCTTCCCTCTAAAGGCTTTTCACAGAATACATATAGATTTTTTAGGGCCACATAAAGGTTGTATGTATTTAGTAGTAGTCGACGCTTACACTAAGTGGCTTGAAGTATATAGTATGAATGCCGCTACGTCATCAGCTGCGGTTATTTCAAAACTGTGTGATTTTTTTTCGAGATTTGGCTTACCGGGAACCATTGTAAGTGATAACGGCGCATCTTTCTGTTCACGTGATTTTAAAATGTTTTGCGGGAGTAACGGAATCAGTCACATTACTTCGCCGGTGTACCACCCGCCCAGTAACGGCCAGGCAGAAAGTTTTGTGAAAATAGTAAAACGAGGAATAAAATCTTGTCTTTCAACCTCAGCTCAAAATTCAAGAGATAGTAATTTAAAACTTTTAAAGTACCTAATGGATTATCGAAACTCCGTTCACACTACAACAGGGTTGTCTCCCGCGGAAATGGTATTCGGTCATAAGCTGAGGTCTCGTTTAGACATTATTAACCCTAAATCATCGCCACCATCGTCACCCTCGTCACCTGCACACAACGACGTTCAAAATCCACAGTTTTCGCAGTTTAAAAAACATGTAACAAATAAATTTAAAAATTTACAAATTAATGAAATAGTTTTATATAAAAAGTTTGTGAATAAAACAAATTTCTCTTGGGGCAAAGGTATTATTTTTAAACGGTTAGGAAAAGTCGTGTATTTAATTAAAGACTTGGAAAGCTCTGAGTTATGTAAAAGACACTGCAACCAATTGATGGCATATAAAGGAGACGACCGTAACAATCTTGAAGATATTGGTGGCTGTGCTACAAAAAAGAATATCCCCTTCCGTACCTCAACATCACAATCATCGTCACTGCTGGAGCTACCAGCACTTTCTGCTCCCTTAGTCCAGGATGCTGATCCAGGGCCCAGCGCTCCGCCGCGCTCACCGCCACCGCCGCCGTCACCGCCGCCACCGCCCTCACCGCCGAGCTCGCTGCGGCCGACTGTGTTTTCCCCAACATTAACTTCGCAGTCTGATTATTCACCAGACGAAGCAGAAGCACTACCCGAACAAGGTCGGACAGGGAGAGGAAGGAGAGAAGAAATGTACGAAGCAAGTACGTCAACCTTGAGCACGAACGAAAAAGCAGTAGATGCAAATACAGATACTCGGGACACAAGTTTGCGTACACAACACGAGACTGATGAGGAATATTATGAGGCAAGAACCTCCGATGAAAGTAGCCAGAGTGATCGAAGCCCACCTCCTATAAAAAGATTGTTACGCAATAATACGCACGTGTCTTTCAAGAAATTCTTTTAAATAAATGTTTAGTTATTATTATTGTACTAGGGGAAGGAATGTTATGTATGTAGGAGTAAACCTACGTTAGTGTGCGTGGCTGCGCCCTCGCACCCCAGCTTAGGAGTACAATAAAGTGTGTGTAACCAACCAGCGGTCGTTTCACTTCTCCCGATCAAATATTGTACAGTGGGGATATAGACGGCCGCCGCCGCAGCTAGTGCCAGCGTGCCCTCGACGGAAACAATGGGAAATAGTCAGCTGTTTAACGTGTCAAAAAGTTATAAAAGTGCTAACAACGTCGGTAAAGATAGGTGTAGTGTATGTGGCTATACAAATCACAAATCATCTGAGTGCCGGTTCGCGAATTATGCCTGCAAAAAGTGTCACGCAAAAGGCCACTTGCGTAGAATGTGTTCTAAATCTGTGAATTACGTTAAGTTGGATTGCGGTGATAAGGGTGATGATGAGTCCGGTGATGACGGTGAGTTGTATAATATCCGATCTTTAAGGGGAGAACCCATGGTAGAAGAATTATTAGTAAATAATTTGCCTTTTAGATTTGAGATTGATAGCGGGTCCGCCGTTACCGTAATTTCCGAAAACTTTTATAACGAAACGTTTAGGAATGTGCCTTTATCAAAAACAAATAAACAGCTGATGACGTACAACGGCAAAAGAATTTTTTGTTTAGGGACGTTGGTTTTACCAGTCTGTTACGCTGGACAAACAAAGAAAATAGTTTTTTATGTAATCCGAGATGGAGGTCCTCCTCTTTTAGGCAGGGATTTTATTTCTTTGTTTAATCTGCACCTTGTACCAATAAACCACATAGATTCGGATTTACCTATCAGGCAGATCCAAGAACGTTATCAGGAGTTATTTTCTGATAAGTTAGGTACATTCAATAAATACAAAGTTAAGTTAAGGTTAAAAGAAAATATTAAACCGGTTTTTTGCAAAGCGCGACCGGTAGCATTTGCCTTGCGCGATAAGGTAAATAAAGAAATTGATAGATTGATTGAGTTAGGTATTCTTGAGCCCATTGAGTACTCAGAATACGCGTCACCTATAGTTCCTGTACTGAAACGAGATGGGTCCGTCAGACTGTGCGCAGATTATTCAGTTAGCATAAATAAACAGCTGTTGATAGAACAATATCCGCTACCTACTACCAGCGAATTATTCTCTAAAATCTGCGGCGGTCAGCAGTTTACTAAGCTTGACCTATCAATGGCCTACAATCAGTTCCAGTTAGATGATGAATCTAAAAATCTTACCTGTATAAATACTAGCCGCGGTTTACTAAGATTTACACGACTTGTGTTTGGTTTGGCTAGCGGGCCGTCTATCTTCCAGCGGGCTATTGAGGGAGTACTGTCCGGTATAGAGGGTGTATTATGTCTACTGGATGATATTTTGGTCACAGGAAAGGATAAAAAAGAACATACTGAGCGCCTAAATACGGTACTGCAAAGATTACAGGATGCAGGTCTAACACTCAGAAAAGACAAGTGTAGTTTTTTCCAAAAAGAGGTTAGTTATCTGGGGTATATTATTACAAATAAGGGGTTAAAAAAATCAAAAGATAAAGTTAAGGCTATGATTGGAGCCCCGACCCCGACAGACGTGACCCAGCTCCAGTCATTTTTAGGCCTCATTAATTATTACAGAAATTTTGTACCTAATGCTTCAATCGTCTTAAGTCCGTTATATGAATTATTAAAAAAGGGGTGTAAATGGAACTGGACAGACGTTCATCAGCAGGCATTTAATAAAATCAAGACTTTAATGACGTCCAACCAAGTACTTGCCCATTTTGACCCTAGTGCTAAAATAATATTAACGGTCGATGCTAGTTCGAGTGGCCTAGGTGGTGTACTTTCTCAGGTGGGTCAGGACGGCATTGAGAGACCTGTTTCTTTTGTATCGCGGACGCTTAACAGCGCGGAAAAGCGTTATTCTCAAATACAAAAAGAAGCAACAGCTATAATTTATGGTGTCCGTCGTTTTCATCAATATCTGTACGGCAGATCTGTACCATTTGTTTTACGAACGGATCATAAGCCGCTTTTATCAATATTCGGCCCAACCAAAGGAGTACCAGAAATGTCCGCCAATAGGCTTCAGCGCTACGCGCTATTCTTAAGTAGCTATAATTATACAATTGAGTATGTACGTAGCGCTGATAACAGCGCAGATTTCTTGTCTCGCTCTAGCCTTCAGAGCGCTGTGCACGAGTGCGCGTGCACCGAACAGTGCCAGTGCTGCGACTGCGAGGTGTCATACGACCGGGCTACCTATCTATGTTTTGTCATGGACGGGTCTATGCCGCTAACAATTGAAAAATTACGCGCTGAAACAGATACTGACACTATACTAAATTTAGTAAAAAAATGTATTTTAAAGGGATGGCCGCCTAAGTTAACCGATGTAAGATTGAAGGCTTATTATTTGTGTAGAACTCAATTATCTGTGGAGAATGGGTGTGTTATGAGGGGGCATAAGGTCGTTATACCTAGTAATTTGTACAAAACTGTGCTAATGGAATTACATCAATCTCATTTAGGAATTGTCAAGACTAAGGCCGAGGCGCGTTCAAGATTCTGGTTTCCCGGCATTGACCAGGCCATAGAAACAATGATAAGCTCATGCGACGTCTGCATCCAGCTGCGGCCCGCGCCCGCGCGCGCGCCGCCCGTGCGTTGGAGCTTCCCTTTAAAGGCCTTTCACAGAATACATATAGATTTTTTAGGGCCACATAAAGGTTGTATGTATTTAGTAGTAGTCGACGCTTACACTAAGTGGCTAGAAGTTTATAGTATGAATGCCGCTACGTCATCAGCTGCGGTTATTTCAAAACTGTGCGATTTTTTTTCGAGATTTGGCTTACCGGGAACAATTGTAAGTGATAACGGCTCATCTTTCTGTTCACGTGAATTTAAAATGTTTTGCGCGAGTAACGGAATCAGCCACATTACTTCGCCGGTGTACCACCCGCCCAGTAACGGCCAGGCAGAAAGTTTTGTGAAAATAGTAAAACGAGGAATAAAATCTTGTCTTTCAACCTCAGCTCAAAATTCAAGAGATAGTAATTTAAAACTCTTAAAGTATCTAATGGATTATCGAAACTCCGTTCACACTACAACAGGGTTGTCTCCCGCGGAAATGGTATTCGGTCATAAGCTGAGGTCTCGTTTAGACATGATTAACCCTAAATCATCGCCACCATCGCCACCATCGTCACCCTCGTCACCTGCACACAACGACGTTCAAAATCCACAGTTTTCGCAGTTTAAAAAACATGTAACAAATAAATTTAATAAGTTACAAATAAATGAAATAGTTTTATATAAAAAGTTTGTGAATAAAACAAATTTTACTTGGTGTAAAGGTATTATTTTGAAGCGATTAGGAAAAGTCGTGTATTTAATTAAGGACTTGGAAAGCTCTGAGTTATGTAAAAGGCACTGCAACCAATTGATGGCATATAAAGGAGACGACCGTAACAATCTTGAAGATATTGGTGGCTGTGCTACAAAAAAGATTATCCCCTTCCGTACCTCAGCATCACAATCATCGTCACTGCTGGAGCTACCAGCACTCTCTGCTCCCTCGGTCCAGGATGCTGATCCAGGACCAAGCGCTCCGCCGCGCTCACCGCCACCGCCGCCGTCACCGCCGCCACCGCCCTCACCGCCGAGCTCGCTGCGGCCGACTGTGTTTTCCCCAACATTAACTTCGCAGTCTGATTATTCACCAGACGAAGCAGAAGCACTACCCGAACAAGGTCGGACAGGGAGAGGAAGGAGAGAAGAAATGTACGAAGCAAGTACGTCAACCTCGAGCACGAACGAAAAAGCAGTAGATGCAAATACAGATACTCGGGACACAAGTTTGCATACACAACACGAGACTGATGAGGAATATTATGAGGCAAGAACCTCCGATGAAAGTAGCCAGAGTGATCGAAGCCCACCTCCTATAAAAAGATTGTTACGCAATAATACGCACGTGTCTTTCAAGAAATTCTTTTAAATAAATGTTTAGTTATTATTATTGTACTAGGGGAAGGAATGTTATGTATGTAGGAGTAAACCTACGTTAGTGTGCGTGGCTGCGCCCTCGCACCCCAGCTTAGTAGTACAATAAAGCAGTGTGTAACCAACCAGCGGTCGTTTCACTTCTCCCGATCAAATATTGTACAACTCCTCCAAGCTCTTATCCCATATAACTGGCCTATCTTGAACCAAAGTAATTAGTAGATCGACTTCAATATCAGTATCCATTTTGATGACAAACGTGCGCATGAGTACTTAAACGCGTCACTACGTAACGAATCGGTTGAGCCGTTTAAAAGTTATGGGGGTGAGAGTGGGGAAGGAAAACCGAAAATCTGCAAATATACTCGAGTGGGGTATCAAATGAAAGACCATCACGTAAACATTACTAGATATTATTGACTATATTATATGTTATTGACTATATTATTTGCAATTTGACATATTTATTAAGTAATTGAATTTGATGATTTGTTTGGTTTGACATTATTAGTACTGAAAAACCAGTGTAAACAAAATGTAATTGTGACGTATAATAATATTATCAATAAATGACTATTAATGACTATTATGGTGTTTTACTTTTAAGGAAAATAAAACATTGAAATCGGGGGATTTTCAAAAATTTTAAATTTAGATTTATACTTATTGAATCGTTATTATCTCAGAAACGGTGGCTCGTAAAAAAAGTATTCATACATTTTTTATAGATCATTTTATGATCTATAATTTTGTCTCAGGTACTTTTATGATAAAACTTACCGTTTTGCTGAAAATCGCGATAAACTCATTATTGTAACCTTTGACCATGAATAAAAAATTTTCCTTACATGGGAATGATGAGGAACTTCTAGACATTGTTTATAATAAAATAAATAAATAATAAAATATTTATTTAGAAAGTCACTTAAAGCTAAAGTTGACAAAAATCCTTAATATTTAATTAGAGCTATGCTGTATTTATTGTGCCTGAACTAGGAGAATCCTGTTTTTCAGGCATACATTATATCCTAAGTTTATTCTGTATAACAATGTTAATAACTAAATTAGTGCACATGTTGCTCTGACATAGTTGTTGGATTAGTACACTTACATATCTTAACCTAGATTACAAATACAAATTGCTGATTTACAAAAAACTACTTATTTTATAACGGATAAGAGGTTTTCAGTGTCATCGTATGACAAACTTTGTAGATAACCTTGAACTACTTTTTTGCATTTATATAAATTACACGAATGCATGTGTAATGCTCTATTTAATTTATTGTATAAAAAAGGTCCTAGAAAACTGTAAAATCTGTGAGAAAAAGCATGCCTTTTGCCTAGAAGCTTTGGACAAACACTATCATATCTTCTTTTAATAGTAATATCCGGTGGGATAGATGCGTGTTGTTTCAGAACAGTGCTCATTATGAAAAGCTGGCGAACAGATAATACTTCACATAATTTATAGAGACTGTTAGTAGGGAATCTAAACGGTCGAAAAGTAGATACTTTAAGTATTGCCCTTTGAGCCCTTTCGACTGTTAGTAACAATGTTTTACCTGCACCACCCCATGAGGTTATGCAATAACTGATAATAGATTGGCATAGAGCTAGGTAAATTTGCCTCAACAGTTTTTCGTCTGCTATATGACGAAGATTTTTAAAAACAAAGATTAACTTTCTAATACGGCTTCCAAGGGCCTGTATGTGCGGTCTAAAAGAGAGCGTATTATCTATTATAATGCCTAGATATTTCACTTTGTCAATGCTTGCTATCTCTGGACATGTGCACGGGCTATAATCTTGTACTAAACAATGATGTGCATATAATCGATAATTCGCCTCTGTAAATCTATGTTTTCGCATTGTAAACTTTATGTAACTCGTCTTATCTATATTTAAGGTGAGGAGATGTTGATGAAGCCATTTATTAACTAAATTAAAGCCATATTGAGCATGCATAAACGCTTCTTTTTCCGAATCTGCTAAGAAGAGAAGAGCTGTATCGTCAGCGTAGGAAATTATTTTGCCATGTTTTAATTTAAGATTACAAAGGTCATTAATATAAATTAAGAATAAAGTTGGACCTAAAATACTACCCTGTGGGACGCCATAATCAGTGTTTTCAAGGTCCTTACTAATGACGTCACCAATCTTAACACATTGAGTGCGGTGTTCTAAGTAACTTGAGAAAAGCTTAAGCTGGGTGCCTCTTATTCCCAATGCCTCTAACTTGTGCAAAAGTATGGGATTTGAAACGGTATCAAAAGCTTTAGCAAGATCTACAAAAATTCCAATGGTGTGTTGACCTTTATCTAGTTCTAGTTCAATATGATTTGATCAACTGATGTACTGCGTCTGATGTTGATAATTTACTTCTAAAACCGAATTGCATATCTGATAAAATTTTCTTTTTATCAAGATAGTTTACAATATTTTAGACATGGACGAGAGTAAAGATATATAATAGGCCTGTAATTTGTTATCTGGTATTTAGATCCAGATTTATAGACCGGTATTACTACTGTTTTTTTAGACAATTTGGGAAAATACCCTGAGAGAATGAATTGAATTCAAGAGAAGCACATGTTAAAAATATTTGTTAGTGGCGGAATCAAGATATGCCTGTTATATTTCAATACTTTTGTGGAAATATTGTCCCAGCCAACTGCACAGTCATCTTTTAAAGACAACATTATACTATTTAATTCAGCCTCGTCAGTATCAAGTAAGGCAAAGGATGATTCCATGGGCAAGCTATTACCCAAAAAGTTTGTGCAGTTAGTGATCTGTGTGTGATTTTGTTCTGCCAAACACTGACCTACCTCGATGAAAATCTTATTGGCTACGTTAGCGGATTCAATTTCAGTTGAGCAAGATTGAAGTAAGCAATTTGACGACTCACGCTGTTTTGCTGAATTTGAGATATTTTTAATATAATTCCAGACTTTTTTGCTGTCATTTCCCGCATTTTTAATTATGTTTTAACCCTTTATAAGGCATAAGGAACTAGAGATGATATAATAAAACTTTTTATATATTCAGAAAGGGTTCTTTATTGTTTTTAAAAAATGATATTTTTTTGAAAAAAAATAAAAAAACGTGGTGGTAAAAATGTTCCCTTTGCCTGTGCAGATTCACAACATTTTTTGTGGAATGCACTAAAGCACGGTGTAATGCAGAGTGGAACCCCACATTTTTCGCACATGATCTTTGATCGTTTATCTTTTATCTTGGTGCTGCACATTCTGCATCGTTTATACGAAGGTAATTCAGCGGGCTTGTGGTCTCCAACGTTTGTACAACGAATTTCTTCAGCTATAACATGTAAAGCCTTTTGGCGATTCTCCGACAAAACTGATTTTCTTTTGCATACGTAGTTCACAGGACAAGATCGACGTTTTCTGCTTGTAAAGCCACTGATCAGACCTCTAGCAATAGAGACCCGGAATTCCAGGTTACTCAATTTAGTCACATTCTCATTTAGGCAATATAACAAATATGCATTTGTTATGCTCGTGTCAAGGAGATAATAGAAAATACGCAGCCACCATTTTTTACTCCTCCTGCCAACAGAATAGGTGCTTTTGACTTGGTCGAAGCGATCCACACCGCCCATCCTTTTGGTGTACTCTTTTACAGCTAATGGGCATTCAATTGCCATTTACGAGCCATCTTTTTGCGTCCGCATTATTGTGGTTTTATCCACTTTTGGGTGGAATGGTCCTATCGCGCCCAGGTCGACAACCCCGAGAGCTTTCAACTCGCGCTCGCGTTGCTGCACCACTACTTTCGCTGTGGAATGATTGGGGAGAGAGACATTCAACAGGACTACTTGGTGGATCGGGCGATTGTCGTAGAATTCCTTGGCTAGGTTTGTCTAAATCCTCTAGAATTCTTTGAAGTTTCGTGGTACTGTACTGTATTTCTTCTTCATCTGACTGCAAATCATCGTCTGACTGAGTATGTTCTCAGGAAGGCCAAAAATCTTCTAATGCGTGGGTTATTTGCAAATCGTTGAGAACTTTACTCTTAACCATATTTGAAAAAATCTGCAACAAACAGGCAAAGGGAATATATTTACCACCACAACTAAGTCATGTATCTAAAATATCCCAAGACCCAGGATGAAAATATTTATCTTTTTATATAGAATAAACACTAATAAACAATATTTAGAACAACTTACCGTTTCAAAATCACAAAAATCGAAGTCTTATTAAGATTTGTTAAAAGTTCAGTTTTTCATTGTTTTACAACTGGCTGACATCGCAAATCAAAAAAGTAATATGGCGACCTGTCACTGTCTATAAGAAAAAAATGTTGCCATTTTCAATACGGAAATTGTTGCCATAGACAAAATCCGATAGCTTCTTTTATTTATTTTTTACATTGGCAATAGTATGGTGGTAAAAATATTCCACCATACTATCCTGCCTTATAAAGGGTTAAACAATTTCACTGAAATTCAGCTTGTTGGGACTTTATGTAACTTCACTCTCATTTTTTGGTCTAAATTGACCGGACTAATATTCGATTTTCCCTCCAAATGAAGAGCAATCTCTGAATTACGTTTTAAATCCATTGTTCTAAATTCGAATGTGTTGCTCTCACAACAAAATCATTTCAAATGATGATAATAATATGTCAACGACCAACATATGAAATTTTGGCGGCGTTTGATTCAGTGGTTCGAATTTTAAAACAGATAAATAGAGACGGACAGTTCATTCGCTGCACCTGGTATATTATGGATTTTCCCGTATCTATAATTTGGGCACGCGCTCTCCTTGTAATCCCCTTGTTAAGTGATGAGTTGCAGTAGCGAATGACAAAAAATGCGACTCCCAAAATTAAAATCGCAATAAAAATTCCCAAATATAAATTTATACTGGCATTGCCTTGAACAATGTTGTTATTCTGCTCTATTAAATTCGTCTGTCCGATTGAGGTGTACGTATCACTGTGACTTACGGCATCGCCTTTCGCGGGAGTACTATATCCTTTTCCCATTTTCAGACGTATGTACATGTAACTGACTGAGACTTTGTTACAAGATACTCCGCCCCAAATATAGACCGAGACCTGCAAACCGACCAGGACCAACTGGCAACGGGTCGCCATGTAATGACGCGAGAGGTGCGGAGGAATGAAACTCACGGATGATAGAATAATGTCTTTATTAAAATATAAAATACCTTTTATACTACTTATTATTATTACATGGGTGACGTAAGTAGGTAAGTACAGGTTCATATTACCATACCATTCCTAATATGGGTGGGATCGTAATACCATTCCTTATAAAGGCTGTTATTTTATGATGGTGGTGGTTGAATGAAACCAATGATGTATGACGGATAGAATTGTTTATTCAATACAGCCAAATAGTGTAGTTTATTCTAGAAAATCTATTCCTAGAAGTGTGCGGTTGTCTTTCGCTTCCGGTATAGCAGACTCAAAGACAATGTAATGAGTCGTATTATCTTTCCTATAACAATATCCACGGTTGTGGACAGTAGAACTGTTGATTTGACTGTCCCATCCGCCAAGATTATTCATTAAATATTTGGTCAAATTTTGTTTCCTTTATAATCAGCATTTTATACAATTATGAACTGGTTATACTAATTCATGCGGCAGTATCGATATAGGCGTATCCTGTCTCACCATTTACGGATATTTCAATTGTCGGTATTGTTTTATGATTTTCTACCGTGCTCTGTATTTTGCAGAATGTAACAGACTTTGTTGACGTCTCCTTAACTTTGCAGGTCTCGCAGTTGCTCCTGTATACTCCCGGTTCTCCGCAACCATAACATTGAATAGCCATAATTTTCTTATCTCATCACAGAAAGTACATCTTTTCACTGTTCTGCGTTCAGGGTAAACTGTGTCTGCAGATTCTTTAGCAAGGCTTTCCAGGTGACGTCCGTTTGTAGAAGATCTGAGAAAGTTTTAATATCTGATCTCGCAATTTCTTTCTTAAAAGAAATGTTCAACAACCCGTAGACAAAGTCGAGTAATTTTTCTTCCTTGTGTCTTTTTGTAGGTAGTTGCGCAAGTAATGCACGTTTTTCGCACACAAAGTTGTCATTTTTTTTATTTTGTTTTTTTTTTAAACTTCAATGTAAATCTCGTGCGGTGCCATTTTTTGTCCAAAGGCAGTTCTTATGGCACCTAGAGCTTGGTTCCACTTCGCGATATCACTTTTTATTCCGTTCCATCACGTAGCAGCAACGCCGGTTAGCAGTAATTTCAAACTTTCTAACGCGTCCTCGTCGCTTATGTTTTCGATCTTTTTATAAACCGAAATACTTGTGACGAACTCTTCTACCTTCTTATAATTTCTTTCTCCGTCGTATCTATTTGTACAACTTGCAAAACTATTTCTGAATCGCTAATAAAGCCGCAATCCGTAGTATGCAAATTTCGCTAGCAGGAGTTGCGTGTTGAGACAATCAAAAGCTCGCAAGAAGTCTAAAAGACAGAGAAGAGTGCAGTGACCATCATCTTGCGCTGACAGAATATTGTCAGTTACCTCCAACAAAGCCGTGGCAGTACTGTGGTTAGAGCGAAAGCCAGATTGTAACGAAGGAAGGATATATTTTGTCAACTGGATGCTCGTTACGCTCATCTATCATTAACCGACATATGTCTGTGACCCATGGCAAAGAGTTTTTATTTTAACTGTTATAGTTGTAGAAGCAGCGTGTTTGTCAAATAATGCAATAATCTTTTCATTAAAATTCACTAGCATCGCGTCAACGGTAGGCAAATCAATAGTTTGCTTCCAGTCGATAGCATAGAGATCTTTATTGAAGTGATCTAGTGTCATTTTTTTAATTGGCGAAATGTGAATCTGCGCGGAGGTAGTTTTTCCTTTTTTAATGATAAGGTAACATTTATCATTGCATGGCCATTAGATCCCGTAATATTATGTACCGCTACCTGCCGTACCGGTGCATTTGTACTGACAACGTCTATTAGTGTTTGTGTAATACATGAAAAATGTGTAGGCGCATTTACTACCTGACAAAGATTCATAATACTAAAAAAGTTCGTTAGCTTAACAGTGTTTGCATTGCGGCTGTCAATCATGTTAATATTAAAATCACCCAATAAGGTGATAAAATTAAAATTTGAGAAGCAAGTAAGGGAATCTGTTAATGCGTCTAGAAACCTGTCAATGTTCATCCATGGTGGGCGGTAGGCAGTGCCTATGGCAATTCTATAACCATTAACTCGCGTTGATAACCACATCTGCTCAATGTCATAATTCGGTCTTGTCAAATAACGTACCCTGATATCTTTTTTGATGTAGAATGCTAGACCTCCACCGCGACCGCCGCGCATGTGCAAGGGGCGCGGGGTGCAACGCAGGCGGTAGCCGGGAATGTAAGGCGCGCACGCCTCTTGACCGCTCGATATCCATGTTTCATTAATCGCTACTACATCGGCGTTGTGACTGGGTCATTGAACACTGGTCATGACGATTTAGCTACTATAAAATCAATCTGTATCAAATGACAGCGTTAAATAATCCTAATTTGATAAATTTAAGTTTAGAACACATTGTAATTATTAATGTAATGATTTTACAATAATACCACCTTAATATTTGAGCGTCACGCCGAGCCCTACATCCCTCACAATTGACGAAACTCAATTTGGTGACTTGTTTATCTCGTAAACGGGCCAAAAATTAACATACCTTTAATGAGTATCCGATTAGCTACATACCAAAAAAAGCTACGTGCGTCCCTTTCCCCCCGTTCCGCGGACTTTTGGACCTCCCCTCGTTGTTGTTGTTTCCTCTAGTAAAAACATTTTTATAATATGTTACTTTCACATAGTTCTGCCATTCGTTACCATAATGTTTGTTGAGTAGATTATTTTATTTTCGTCAGCAAATTTTGATGTTTTTACCGGAACTCCGGCTAGTATTGAAACCAGTACCGTGTCTTTAGTTAGTAGTTACTTTCCTCGTTTTATCAACGATTTATCTTGAAATAGGTCGTTTCTATATGAAAATTCTCCGCGACACGAACATTATTTGTTTTTTAAATATAATTCTTTTACATTTGCTTTTTTGAAAATGCCTAGATTGTGTACCTTCATACATCTTTGCTTCCGTTTTTCCAGTCGTAGATAGGCACTTCGGTCGCCAATCTGAGAATTGTTGAATCTGAGAATAATGGTTCTGTATTCACTTGGCATTATGATATCTTCTTTTTTCTTAATGACTCTTTCAACTAAGGCGAATACTCTGTCAGCAGGTAGGAAATAATGTCCTGTTACAGGAAACAACATTTCAATATCTTTGATGGTGGTGGTTGTTCTAAGAAGCCATTTGATAATCATGTATATAATTATGGAGTTCTTGTTCTGTCCGCCACAGTCGTCGGAAACCAGCCTTATCTTGTTGACGCCAGTTAAGTCTATTGTATTCATACAATGATACAAAGCCGAGCAGATCTCATTGGAGCCTTTAGCTGCCTCGTCCTCTGTCCAAACATACGCATGGGTGTTATGCGGCGACAAGGATGCGTCTAGATAGTGTTGCACCAGCATCATTACTCACAGGAAACCTGGATCAATGTACAAAAACTATAGTGTACTGCGATTAACTTGGAAAAAATGTTGGTAAGTTTTTAAATATTAGTATTACGCCCTTCTCACACCTCCGCTGCGAAACTTCAGTTGCGAAACCGATGTAGGAATTCCGCTGCGATAAAGTGTAGTTGTGTAGTTGCGGAACGGGCGTCGGAACCGGCTAGTCATTCATTAGTCAGCCAGCCATCGGAGCGAAATGTCGTCGTTATCAGAGTCAGAGGAGGAGGAAATATTATTGTGGATTTTAACTTTGAAAAGGCGTAAATCTCGTAGAATTTGGGTGCACGAGATTAATGAAAAAAGGAAGAAATTAGGAGAAAACCTATTATGTAAAGAACTAGAGTTTTTATACATATTTTAGAATGAGCCCAGGGAGTTTTGAAGATCTAAGTACATAATCTTTTGAAGCCACACATTACTTAACAAAATACAAGGTTAAGGGAAGCTATTTCTAGCAGAGAAAGATTAGCCTTAACTTTGAGGTAAGTAAATTATTTATTTATTAATCATTAATACAAAAAAAATATTCGGCATGTTACTAACTCTACGATAAGTGAAACATGTTGATTTGTTCATGATCATTTTGATTTGAGGTTGTTAAATCAGTAGGTATAGCCGTATTGCCCTCTTGTGGAAGAATATAATAATTAGCATTGTCAGTAACTGTTGCGTCACTGATCATGGAGTAATTTCCTGGATTAGCAGGAGAATGCGTGGTATCACTTAGAACAGAGTAGTTGAAACTACCCGTTGCAGTAGAGTTGCTGTTAGAAGTTACAGCCTCCAGATCACTTAATTCAGCCTCCATCGAAATTCGGGCGATATCAAATTTTGCTTTTATTTGTGTTCGCTTGGATAGTTTTTTGAAAGTATCAGCGTATCCCAAAAATAATAAATCTACTCCATCACATTTTACATCAACTTTATCTTCACTTCTGTTGCGATCTCTTCTATTTTGTAAGTACTGTATCATTCTATCTGTTGGATCCAGATCCGGATTACTTCTCCTATGCCTTCTATAAATTTGTTGGGCGTTTTGAGTGTCTTGCGGGCGGGTATCTTGTGCAACGTCTTGTGTAGTTACGTCTCCCGTAGATTGAGAGTTAGTAGAATTAACTTCTTCAACATTCAGAGATGCCATACTACCTTGAGTCTCATTCAATGTAATTGCTGGATCAATGAAATTCATTTGATCTGCCCAAGTCTAATTTTGAAGCTTTTTTGCAGCTTGGCCACTTGTACTTGTACTTGTGCTCTTTTAAGATAATTTGTACTTTTTGTAGGAGTCTTTTGTAGAGCTCTGAAATAGAAAAGCTAGGTGCCTTTCTACCACAAAATAGACCTGGCAACCGACAGAGAGCATCGGCGGCAGCGTTTGAGGTCAGAGATAAATTCTTTCAATATTTTACACAAACGCAGAGAACTTAACGTTATCATAATATTATCTATAATAAGTAAGTACAAATAAATAATTATACATATAATACATAATGTTATATTATAAGCAAAATAAACAAATACATTACAAATACAGTCTATTATTATTATAAAAAGACTACATACCTTCCTCATTTAATTCCCTCTGGATTTCTCTCCATGCCTGCAGTTTTTTTTATAATGTGGATGATTTAATAAATAAAGAATAGGTCTATTTCTGACCTCTTGAATTAATTTTTCTGTGAAATCGACGTCCATTTTATGAAAAAATGTAGTTTCGCTTTTAATTTTTGTCGATTTCCACAAACACGTGCGAAAACAACGCGGCACCGCAACAAAATGGCGGCCGGAGCGCGGTAGTGTGGCTGGCGTCGGAGTATTATCGACGAAACCGCACGGGGAAAGAGATAGAATATAGTTAAATCTATGCGTTAGAACAGGCAGTTCCGCTTCTCCTACATACGGATAAAACAGCGAAATTAATGCGGTTCCGCTGTTATGGTTTCGCAGCGGAGGTGAGCTACGGGCATGAAACATCAAATAATAAATAATTGTTTTCCATATTCTGATTTGCATCAAATCATGAAAAACATTAGTGATAGTTACTTCAATAAATAAATTCACTAATTTGATAACTTTGATGTGAAATAGAGGAAATGTAAAGAAATCAATCTGTATCTGTATCAAATGACCTAATGAAATATGTAAATGAACTATTTTCACTACAGGTGGGCATTATTTGAATGTTGATGGGGGTTTTATAAAAACATCTAATGTTATTTAATTTATGTTTTATTAAATCAGGGTTAACCTATTTTTGCGTAATAAACACAAAAATCAGTGGGTGTATATAGAAACCTTACACAACATTGTTTCAAAGTCAAGTGGATTGAAATGCTCTCAACCCTTCAATAACAATTCCACATCACCATGTCCATCACTATGCATTATTTGATTATTTGCCACTGTTGTTGAACGCGGATTGACCACAACACAGTTTTGTAGTAAGTTATTGTTGTTTGTCAATGACAAGTAGCGCCCGAATCAATATACCACGCATTAGAGTTAATGTCCACAGCTAATGCCGTCAATAAAGTACCATTCCACGCTTTTTCACTATTGTCATCACTAAGTTCAGTTTTATAAACTTTCGATTTTGTTCTTGTAGGACAGTTTTTAGCAGAATGATTAGGTTTATTGAATAATAACACTTTACCTTGAATTGCTTGTTTACACCTTTTGTATACATTACACCTTCTTCAGTCTTATCAGAGTCCCTACGCATATTTTCTTGTAATAATTTACTTTTTACTATTTCACTGCAGAATTTAATATTAGAATTTTCCAGATAAGTAAATAGTAGTTTGGCGGTAAACCACTTAACATCAGCACAGACAGGAAATCATCGTCCAATGGAGCATTTATATCACGTAGTTGTTGATCTAAGTCAGTGATCTTCAAGAGATACGCTTCCATGTCACTAAATTGTTCCAATTTAAATACAAACGTAAAAGTTCAAGTCTTCTACACAACCCTCTGTCTTCATACGCCGTCTTCTTATTACTCCAGGCTTCATAACCAGTCGATGCGTCCCGTACGTGAGAAAAAGACGACGGCTGCACCATTAAACATATTTTTGCAAGAGCCTTTTGTTGTTTTCGCGCATCGGTGACTGTGGGAACACCTGTCACAGACTCTTCGATGCATTCCCATATATCTTAGTGTATCAAGTACAAACGCATCAAAAATTTCCCATTTCCATAATTTGAAATTCCACTAAGTTTCATGAAATTGACTGAGATTCAAGAATTCGATGCCTAAAACGACGCCATAGCCATGTTAGACAGGATAACGAGTTGTCGACTGTTAATTTTTGCTTTAGCTCTTTTCTGCTTTCAATGGGAGTAAAGAACTTTAAACCAGCTGCTTCGTGTCACAGTTTAGATGCATTCTGTAAAAATCGCATTCGAACTCGAATTCACTCAAGTGACCGAGCTCACTTCGAACGCAAACCCACTTCACCTTGAAATGGTATTCTGTATAAGTTTAGAAGCACAAGTGATGTGAAGTGAGAATCTAAATGAGCTAGGGATTGAACCTACGCGTTACCGCTATAATCGACAAATCGATTTTACTTTTTTTAGGTTTTTATACTATAAAACGAATGAAAATTAATTCTTTTTGTAATAATATGTCAAAAAATATTAATTTTATTTATGTATTTTAAAACTTTATTATTAATAATATCGATATTTAATGCCGAAAACTAAAAAAAATGTTTTCAATTAATTATAAACAATTACAAATTAATAAAATTTAAAAATAAACCATGTGACTATGAACGCGCCACGATTTCTCACTATGGTTATGACGTCATAATGTTAAAGCTATTTCATAACAATACATTGCTTACGGCTATTACTTGTGACTTGACAATAATATTTACTGCTAATAAACAATTATTTAGTTAATTTCGATTAGCTATATGTGATAAAGGATTTATAAAGGCAAAATCTGATAATATTCCTGATGTTGATATATTTATGATAACTACTATTTTTTAAAATGACGCTCGGTTCAATTCTGCTGAAGTTCGAGGTGCCAAAGCATCAAGGAAAGTTTGTTAAAAAATAATATTGCATTTGAAAATATTTAAGTGTTTAATCTCCGTTGTATTAAAACATTTATGATACATAACACAAATTAAAATGATCTTCAGAACAAAAAAAAATGATTTTGTTCTGGGATTATCACGGTGCACTGCTTGAAACCATTTGTTTCGACGTTTTTCATCTTGAGGAACATTTAAAAACATTTTGTTTGGTGTAGATTTTGTAGTATTTGTACATAATGGTACAAAACAAGAACGATAACTTTTAAGAATTGGCATTTTCAATATTATTTAAGAAAGACAACAGAATAAAGCAGATCAAAACACTGTACTATTATCTCTGTATACTTATTCTGCATTGAGTAAAAACTAACATTATGACGTCACACGCGCTTGGGTTTATTCGGGAGCTGTCAGCGTGTCTTCGGTACTTGATACAAAAAATATATTTTATTTTGAAATAACTTTTGAAATATTGCAAAAAAAAATTACAAAAAAATGATTGCTAAAAAACTTATGTATAATCTTTCTATTAAACACAATCATTTTTTTTCCAAAACTTAATTGTTGCAGCATTTCCCTTAAGCACTCTTACTACATATTTATTACAAATACTAAGCATATGGCTAGTGAAATATAAATAAATTTCCATTATGGTCTGTCCTTCTGGAATATGCTGGACTGCTTCAGTGGCGCGGTGGGCGAGGGTCCGCTTGCGGCGCAAGAGGTAGCGGGTTCGATTCCCGCCGAGGGTGAAAGTGTTTGTATGTTCTGCAAGCACTTTCTCCTTGGTCTGGGTGTTTAATATTTATAATAAAAAATATCTATATATGTATGACTATTATATTAAGTATATCAGATATCTAGTACCCGTAACACAAGCTTATAGCTTACCACGGGGCTAGATGTTGTTGTGTGCATTGTCTAAAAAAAAAAAAAAAAAAAAAAAAAAATTTAACATTAACAAACTTTGTAATAATTGTGGACATTCATCGCCTAGTGCTGTAAAATAATGAATAATCGCAAAATATAGTAGTTTCGCCTACTATATGTTTTTTATAGAAATATAGTATTTGGTCCCTTAATATAGTAGGATACTATATTATATAGTAGGGTTGGTAACCCTAGGTGGCATTTTTTATTTACCTACTTTTTAATTGTTGTCTTTCTTCAATATTTTGTGGAAATTGTATATACTTTATTACAATACTAGGGTGACATAGGGTTTCAACTATCTCATGAATGCAACGGGTTGCCATTGGTTGAGATAAAAAAAAGTATTTATATCTCTGCCTAGTTATTCTCTGATAACTTTCGCTAGCTACACAGCAACTGAAACATTAAATAAAATATATAGGTAGTACACGGTCAAAGAACGGTTCCGGCTTACAAATAGGACCCCTCCATTTCTGTATTTTATTGGAAAATCAAAAGCTATATTATCTTATTTAGTTTCTTTTTCTTTTCTACCTTACTTACGTAACTATTTACATAATTTATATTAACTAGACTGTAAAACAAGTAAATAAAGAGTAGGTAGGTAGTCGTATAATAGGTAGGTAACCTTAGCTATCCACTTACCTTTACTTTCGTCGAAAGACGTGGTCTGCGAGAACTTGGAACTAAAGTATTTATTTCCAATAGCAAATTTTCAATCAACTCCCGGGATAATCGATATAATGCTACATAATTTTCATTCCTGTTAAATATTGTTTCTGAACTGTCCAGCTTGGCGTCCGCGAGTATTAATGTCTAGCTCGTTAGATTCTGTGAGTAAAATAATAAAAACGAATAACCGAGACATAACTCGTGTAAAAAACTAGACCAAGAACGAGACTAAAAACCAAATTCGATCGCTCCTTTGTAACTTATTATTTGACAAGTGAGTTCGAGTTTGAAGTATCGAGATGATGCGGGAATTCTTTTACAGAATACCAACAATACGTCTTTCCTAAGCGTAAATGTCAAAATCTCACTCAATTTAGTTCATTTCAGTAGCACGCTCGTCACTGAGGCGCTACAGGCGCTATCGAGTTTTACAGAATACAAAACTTTAAACTCACCGCGGATTCAGCTTAGTAAGGACCGAAATGAGTTTACAGAATGCGTCTACAGGCCGGCCACGCCACTGGTCCGCCTCGTCCGACCCATCTCTCTGAGTAAGTTACATTAAGATGATCACGCACCATTGTGCCAAAGTGAGCTGGAGCGCCATCATGAATCGCGCCAAATCAAAGAAGAAACGATCGCGATGTACTAAAAAGCACAACGCGCAGTGTGGCTTTACGTGCAACGATATGCATTGAGAAAAATGGTGGATGTGAACAATCAATAAATTAATTGTAACTATCAATTAATTTATTGATTGTAACTTAAAATGTTGTATAAATGTATCTTATCTTTATCCACCGTAAATATCCCACTGTTCCGTTTCATCTTATCTTGCCTTGTTTTATTACATAATTTGTTATATTTTAATCTTTGTACAAGGCAGAAAGTAAGTAAATCATTATCTTATTAACTTCATACAACCATTTTTGTAAACACATTACATTTTTTAAAGCACATAATATGTGTGTATGATATACACAACTGAATATATCTTTAGACATTGAATAGATGTTACCGCCTTGAACAATATTTTGTAACCATACCACTTTTTCAAATCCTGTAACGTATATAATTTTGTCTTAAAGATAATCTGCAACATATTGATTGAAGTATAAAAACGGTGTAAGCCATTTAATAAAAAAAAACATTTAATAATACTGACTGATGAAATTTGGTGGACAATTTTTAAAGTCCTTTCTAGTCACTGCCTTAAATTCTCTGATAACACGCCAAATATCACTCACTATCCACATTAATTTTATTTATAATAGTAACGATTGAATGACGCCATCTATTGACTGGTTGTACATTATCAATCTCCATCGGTTTTAAATAATTTAAACTCGATAAAATGAGATCCTGTCTTAGCCTCATTACTTTGCCTCGAATAACCGTTTGCCAATCGCCTCGTATAATACGAATACACCGGGGTAGGTTTTTTATCTTTAGGTTTTGGTACAATGGCATCATCATCGTCGCTATCACTGCCAAACAGATCACGTGCTGTTGGCTTCGCAATAGTCGGAACTGGTCTCACTTTTGGTTTTTTGATCTTCGACGGTCCTGCGACTGGTTCAGTTGTTGATGACCGCTTCTTCGAATTTTCTCTTCAAAATTATCTGCCGATTCGTCCTCGGAAGGAAACAACAGATCGGCAGTGGTAAGGTTCTGATGATGCGACGTGTAAAAACGAAAGTATGAGTTTATGTACGAATAGTTACTAAGTACCTAGTTTAGCAGCATTTTGAATGAGAAGATTAATCATAATCACATAGGTTGTTATTATTATTTATTTCTTCTTTTATTAATCAATAAAAGTCAACCGTTCTAGTAAAAACAGTCTCTTCTAGTAATCTAGTATGTCAATAGTTAAAATTAGGTACCTACGTAAAGAAAACTTACTATTCCTAGATAATGGATACCTACCGGTACCTAAGTCTTACTTATGTCGTAGCATGGCTTGAAGTAAAATTAACCATATTTACAGTCCGATTAACAGCGAATATAGTTGCAAGATATTTATTAATATGAAAACTTAAAAAAAAAAAAAATTTTGTCTTAGATAGTTCATTTATTATGATGCGGGACCATGATAGGCAGATATCGCTCGACAATACCTATCTAACATGGCCCCGCCTGCCTCCTTATAATTTTACCGAACGCGATCGCTTCCTCCAGCTCTGCCCTGCGCAGGAGAACATTCCCTTTCCAGGGAATCGGTATTTGCGTAGATGGTGGAGGACGCGTAGGTATCGCCGGTGCCGGCAAAGGCATATCTCCCTCGTGCTTTATCTTCGTTTTATTTCTGAAAGTAAAGTTTATAGAAATAAGGCATTTTGATTAAGGCAGGTCCCAACTTTTTGAAAAGGTCATCAACCTTTATCGTTCAGACTAGCATAGTACCTATGTAATGTAGATGTACACATACCTTGTTAGTGTATCTATCTCCTTCTTCCCCACCACACATAACAACATTGCTGTGACACTGGAAAATAATTATTGGGAATTTAGTATGCACAAGGAATTTTGGCACTTGATAATTAATTGACTACGATAACATACGATGAAACAGAAAAATTACTTTCCATATTATAATGTATGTATACTTGCTCTATATTGCTAAACTGTATTACTTACGTACTTACCTATTTTATTGTTTTTTTATTGATGTTGTTTATGCACTTATCTATTTTGTCATGTCCTTTTAGCCATCCCATTATTTACTAGATATAGGTACTTTACTTTGCATGTAAACACTACAAACATTATTTATATTTTCATTTAATTTCTTTTTATATGTTTAATTAACATGACCCTGAATTTAGCGGACAGCAGACAAAATAAACCTTCAGATACGGATATCTACGAGCTAACTTAAGTTTACCAAATTGGAAAATAGTTTTCGTTGAATGACCCAGGTGACAACAAACGAATTTTTTGTTTTACTCACCAAAAATATTTTAAATTAAAAATAAAGTTTTGGGAAACTCTCACTATGTCTCCAATTGTGTAATAATTCTAAAACTTCATAATTTAGTTTATTTATTTAATCTAAAAAGATGACTTCTGTCAGATTCTGCTTTAGAACATTCTGTTTTTGTTGAATTTCTTCATGTGCTTTTCTGTAGCTTCAAATGAATAGTAATCAGTTATTTCGGATTTAGTGTGTAATACTCCTTTAATAGTTGTAGTCGAATTCTATTGCGTAATTTGGTTTTCATAATATTTACAGCAGAAAATAACCTTTCCACGGCGCGGCGGCGCTGCTATGTGGTAGTTCAAGGTCTGTTCAAGGTGTTGTGACTATAAAACAATACTTACGCTACGCAATACAATAGGCGTGTGTGTGTAGCTATTATTCGTAAAAAGGGATTTCCCCGTGCATAAAAATATAAAATTAAAGGATTTGAAAAAGTGGTATGGTTAAAAAATATTGTTCAAGGCTGTAACATAATCAATTTAGATGATAGTCCTAGTTTAAAAAATATATATAATAATAATTACTCATTATTATGCCATCAAATTAAAGTTCTACTATATAATCTTACAATCATATTTATGACAGCTGATCAAAATGATAGGGTTTGATGTAGAAAATAATGAAATAAAAAAAAGATTATATTTTGTAATGTTTATTCAGAATAAACTTAAAATAGGCACCGTAAAACGGGATGGATACACATGGTTTTGAAGTTTGTTTTTATTTCTCCATTGATTTTTGATACACATGGTTTTGAAGTTTGTTTTTATTTCTCCATTGATTTTTGTATGATTGGCTATCATAATAGTGTTTTTTATTATGTCTCGAAGTTCAATTAATACTATCCTATCATTAAAATATATAGATAATGCTTTGATTTTATCGTAAAATGTAAAAATATGTTAGATTTCTATTTACCCGGAATTGGGGTCAAAAGAAGCGTCATATGGGGCGAATAGAAAAAATCGTCAGGGCTGTCACTTTCCAAAAATAAGTTGTACATAAATTAAGGATAAAGATAGAGGGTAGGTAGTGTTAAGTAAAAAAAAAATCAAAGTTAGGTACTGTTTATTAATAGAAAATTAGTCTCATTAGAACCATTATTGTTTACCTAGATACGAACATAGTTCTAATTGTAATCCACTTATGATTAAGTAAGAAAGTTTCACTTTTATAATATACAATCATGATATAGGTACCTATAGGATCAATCACAAATATAAAAAAATATTGGTTTTACTGTTTCTCTCGTTGCACCAAAAAACAGTACTATTTGGCATATTTCTTATAAACACTAAATTAACACTTTTAACTAAAATATAAACTTCTAAAGAGATCAAATACAAAATCTTATAAGAAAATTGGTTTGCTTGTCATCTATTACAACTTCATTTCCACATACTAGTAAGTCTTCAAATATTATGGGCATGGATCCTATATCCATTAAATCAAAGTTATCTGTTGCATCAAATGTTATATTAGCTGATTCTTTTTCATTAGTGTGCTGGTTTCCTACATCATTCAATGGAAGATTAGTAGTTTCATTTTTATTCCCTTCGCCGTTCTCTATTTTAGTTTTCTTTCCCTTTCCTTTGTTTTTCTTATTTTCCACTTTTTCTTTAACTTCTTTGCTATTTTCTTTTACACTGGATATGATTTTTCTTTTGTTTATGGTCTGCCTGTTTTCGTCTGTTTCTATATAGTCTTCACTATCAGTATTACCGACACTTCGTCCAGGAATTATTTCTAATTTTCTTTTTCTTTTAGGTACAGTTATGTCAATACTTCCGTATCTCATCTCCTTAAGCAGATCTAAGACTGAATTTTCCACGACATTTCTGTTTGTTTCATAATTTTCTTCTGTGGGCAATCTACTTAAAACTTGTTCTTCATCAATCGGATGAATCCCTGTTTTTCGAAAGCCAGACATTATATTATCTTTACTATTTTCATGAAGCTCTTCCATTAGTTTATTAAGTAGTTTAGGGAAACACCCTTTTGGGATTGTTGCTTGTGTTTTGCCGTCAGTCTTTTTCCATTTTAACACAATATTTCGCCATGCGATCTTCATGGGGCGAAAGAATGCCACGTCCAAGGGCTGAGTGAGATGTGTACTATTTGCTGGTAAAAACACAAAGGATATGTTTTGCGCATGGCACATTTTAATAACGTCCAGTGATATATGCGAGGAAAGATTATCGCCTATGAGGCACTTTTTTCCAGTTTTGTCTTTAAAATAATACTATCGTTTTTATCCAGTCTTCGAAAGTAGTTGCGTCAAACCATCCGGATTGTGTACGGTTATATCGTGCTCCTTTTGGCCCTTGTTCAGTCCAGGTGTCGTATAAATTTTGGGCTTTGTATACTACGTATGGTGGTAACAAAGTTCCGTCAGCGGAAGCAGCTATCATTAATGAGACTGAAGCCTTAGAGCTATTCATCACCCTTTCGGGATATTTCGTTCCGCGTTTAGTTATAATTTTCTTGCGACCGGGATCGCCCGTTAGATTGGTTTCATCATAATTTAAAATGTTGCAAGGTTCTATTCCTGCTATCGAAACTCAATATGGGGTAAACCCCCATATAATCGTAGTTTCCGTAAGCTAGGTATGTAAAATTACGGGAGCGACATATTTTCTACATGGTACGGTCCATAATATATGATATGCAGAAACCTAAATTATTACAGTCTGGGCAGAACCTGCCACCGTCCTTTCTTCTTTTATTCGTACTCCAACACCGCACTACACAAGTACATAAGTGTACATTTTGTACACTTTCTCCGCTTAAGGACTCCATTCTCATTCCGCTTTAATTCTTTAGGCATATGGGTGGGGAATAGTGGAGGTAGTGTCCTAGTTTTAGGAGGAAGCTTTCTATTATTTTTTTTATTTTTTTTTTATTTGGGTGTTTTCTATGTATTGTGTGTATGTATTTACAAAAAAAAATGTATCTATGTAGTATATCAGTCACCTAACACCCATAGTACAAGCTCTGCTTAGTTTGGGGTTAGGTGATGCTGTGTGAGTTGTCCGGAAATATTATTTATTTATATTATTATTTAAGCAGGCCAGACAAAACTTTATTTCGAAACGATTCTAATGCTAAAGTTTTGCCCGTGCCTGCTTTGTATAAAAATAATGCGTTGAGCATCATCATTTGGAACATATGGATGCCAATTTTTTTGTACCACCGAATAGATTTGTGGGCACATGGGTAGTATGATAACATTTGGTCGCGTCGGTCTACTCCTTTCATATATTTATTGTATTGTATGATCATGATCATAATAGGCTTCATAGTAGCACGACCACGCCTTATGATGCTTGGTATTAGCTCGGATGTATGTTCGGTGGAAAGAGTTAAGACGCCTCTTTTGTCTTTCCACTTCATGACGCATACGCCCTTGCCGTTTTTACGGTATACCATACCACCCCAGGCTATTTTTTTACACCACAGACGGATTTCTTTTTCTATTTGATAATAGCGTGCCTGTGCAGTACGTTTTACGCGTCAATAAAGTTTCAGCAAGGTCAACGCTATTATAAAAATTGTCCATGTACAACGAGTGACCACGGTCCAAATAATCGTCAAGCAGTTTGAGGACGACTTTTTTTACAAGGCCTTGTCCACCAACCTCTGTATCGGCTGACCCTTGTACATAATATATGTACTCGATGTACGAGACCTTTAGGATCAGCCAATACATAAAGTTTGACGCCAAACTTATGACGTTTGTTTTTAATATATTGACTGATTAAAAGTCGTCCTCTGAAAAGTACCATGGACTCTTCTATGGTGATCTCTTTTTCGGGGTAAACAATTTCTTTCATTTTTGAATTAAAATAATCCATTAGTCCTTCCACTTTGGCATACGTATTTCCGAGAGCGTTGCGGTGTTGAAAATAAAGCTTTCGTAAAATTAATAGGAATCGGTTTCGACTCATATACTGGGTCAGGTTGAATTTAACCAAATGTGATTTTGCCCAGTAATCGTTTATTTTGTTCAGTCGAACCGTTCCCATAAAAAAAGAACCCCTTCAGCATTGGTATCCTTCCACCGTTGTAAACGGATGTGAGCGCTGATGCTTCGGCTGATTACTTCACTGGCATGCTGGTTTGTCATTTTAGCCAGCATACTCAAAAAGCTGATGTTAAAATATACCTTGAATTATTGCAAAGGCGATAACTGTGCTGCATTCGGGATACGAATGCCTGGATTTCCCAACATCGGCTGAGACGTGGTTCATCGACCCAATCATTATTGGACGGAGATGGCGCTGTTACAATTTCTTCCTCTGTAAAAATAAAAAAATAATAAATGTATTTATTTCAAAAGAAAGGTTTACAGTAGTTCTTAAATAAAAGGTACATTAATTAACTATTTACATAAAATAATTACACCGTAAAACTTCCAAGGTCAGATTCGACGACTCCTCGCTCTAACTAAGTAAAAAACTTGTAATAAGATGCGAGGGCTCATACCTTCAGCCCTTACAAAAATTTGGTGTGGCCTATATTTAAGCTAGCTTACAAGGAACTTATATAAAATATTAAACTTAAATTACAATTAAAAATACATATATATATGAAAAAAAATAACCAAAAGTACATTATTTAAAATTAAAAAGTAAACAAAATATAAAAAAACGCCCATTAAAATAAGTTATGATTGAACCACCAGCAAGCTTTTAGTATCATTGTAATCCAGACTCTGCAAGTAAGAAAAGATTGTTTTTTTGCATTCTCGACTTGACATTTTATGTAGAGACATTATGTTATTTAATTTATTTTACAGGTATGGTGCCAAGAACGGTGTGTGATGATGCGCAAATGAGGTACGAAATTGTTGCATTTTAAATATTTTATTCTTTCGTCTCTTGTTTGAGACATCAATTTGTGTCTGTAATCGCATAATCGCGACTTATTGTTGAATTTTATAAAAATAGGTAAATAAAACCAGTTTTTATATGGATTCATTTACACTTTATTTGTCAAGCCATAATAAAACACACTTTTAGTTCAACTCTATAAAGGTTGGACACGGACAAAAATAAAATGTTTATTTCCTAAGAGACCTACATGCAAATTATATTGCTAAAAATTATGACAAAGATTATGGCTAAGCTTTTTTAAAGAAAGTGCTAAGGCACCGGCTTTCTTTTGTTAGCGTTAGAAGGTACCTACATAGGTAAGAGCAGATATTATTTACATAATTTGTAATGATCTAGAGGTACCTATTGTAAATTTTTAATAATCTCTTTTTAATAATTTTTAAGATAATTTTGAAGTAAGAGAAAATTCGAAGAAGCGGTCATCAACAACTGAACCAGTCGCAGGACCGTCGAAGATCAAAAAACCAAAAGTGAGACCAGTTCCGACTATTGCGAAGCCAACAGCACGTGTCTCCTAAGAGAGTCCTAAGAGGTCTCTTAGGAGACACGTGCTTTTTACATTATCTTGCGCTAGTATAAACAGTTTTGTTGGTATACCGTACAACTTCTCCAGAATGGTCGTTCTGCAATTCGACTCGCATGTTTATATTTAATTTGAGCGTTTTAACGTCTTTCCATAAAATGGATGACTTTAAACATGCGCTAAGTTCGTCGGCTGGCGTTGATCGTGGTATTACTGGTAGTGTTTGACGAATATCACCTGCCAATAATATCATTGCACCACCAAACCGGTTCTGGTTCTTTCGTAAATCTGGCAACGTGCGGCTTCCAAAGATTTTTTGTGTGTGAATATAAGAGATGCAAGCGCAGTTATCATTGGCGGATCCATGTTGAAATGAACAAAAGGCAGCGATAAACTGCGTCCCGTGTAGTTTGATGGTCTGCAACAGCTTTGTCGAGCGGTTTCCTGCGGCGGGAGAACCGCCCGTGTAGCCTTGCCCTTAAGATTCGGAAGAATTATTCAATTTCATAGGTATGAAACAGGACCGTACCGCCGAAATGATGATCGTCGGAATCGATCTGTTAGTGATGCCTTGTCCACCAACTACACATTTATAAAGAAACCAACGCAAGGATATAAACTAATTCATGTAGAAATTTACGATGCTAAAATGTTTGATACATTAGATGATACGGTTTGTAAATGTAAAGCAGAATTATGTGCTCAGCATGTTGTCAAGAGTATCTTATTTGATGATAATTTATATAACAACTAGAGACCTCATATACAAAATACAAAAATTAATTGAGCATTAATTTAGTATTAAGTAGGTATCTACATTTATAAGTAAATATTATGCTGTAGATCAAATATATTCTTAGTATCTGTTTCGTATATTATTAAACGGAATAAATTATGAATTAAAATGTGTGCAATTTATTTTCTTCTATGCCTATGCTCAACAATAGATATCGATAGGCTGATATAATAATGATGATGTTATTTTAACCCAGAATATGCATTCATTCAATTCGTTCTTGTAAAAACGAAATAGTAGGTAGGTAATTGAAGAGATGCAAACCGGAACTCCTCTCTCTCTAAAACAGAAACTTATTAAAGCAGGTAGGTACAGCCACTTTAAAGGTGAGTAGGTATCTAATATTCTCAGATTACAATGTAGTAGTTTTCGTTAAAAAAAATATTTAATCGCCTTTTTTTTAATTAACATATTATTATTTTTTTATCCGATACTTATCGATAAATTTATGTCTTGTATCCGCACATTTCGTTTGATCAAGGTTCGAAAATACACATTGCTTAAAACTGTTGATTAGTAATTAATATTTAATATTAAGGAAAAAAAAATATTTTTCACAAAACTTAACATAATTACTCAATAAAGACTTGATAATTTTTAGTTAATTTGTAAGAAGCTTACAAACTTTCGTTATATTTTTTTAATTATATTGTATTTCTGAAACTAATTAACAGTTGTACGCTTTACGACCCATCTGTGAGCCTAGCTTACTTTTCCATTTGAGCCAAGTTAAAATCAGGTAATCGGTAATTTTGATCAACTTAGAATGTTAAAAGATATTGTAAATGTGTGCAGTGAGACACTGGCCCGTGGCCTCATGCTAAGGATTTTGTATTTGCGTACACGATTTTGATGATTTTGCCCAGTAATCGTTTATTTTGTGCAGTCGAACCGTTCCCATAAAAAAAGAACCCCCAAGAAGACGAGGAGTTCTTTAGCATTGGTTTCAGCATTGGTATCCTTCCACCGTTGTAAACGGATGTGAGCGCTGATGCTTCGGCTGATTACTTCCCTGGCATGCTGGCTGATGTTAAAAAATACCTTGAATTATTGCAAAGGCGATAACTGTGCTGCATTCGGGATACGAATGCCTGGATTTCCCAACATCGGCAGAGACGTGGTTCATCGACCCAATCATTATTGGACGAAGATGGCGCTTTTACAATTTCTTCCTCTGTAAAAATAAAAAAATAATAAATGTATTTATTTCAAAAGAAAGGTTTACAGTAGTTCTTAAATAAAAGGTACATTAATTAACTATTTACATAAAATAATTACACCGTAAAACTTCCAAGGTCAGATTCGACGACTCCTCGCTCTAACTAAGTAAAAAACTTGTAATAAGATGCGAGGGCTCATACCTTCAGCCCTTACAAAAATTTGGTGTGGCCTATATTTAAGCTAGCTTACAAGGAACTTATATAAAATATTAAACTTAAATTACAATTAAAAATACATATATATATGAAAAAAAATAACCAAAAGTACATTATTTAAAATTAAAAAGTAAACAAAATATAAAAAAACGCCCATTAAAATAAGTTATGATTGAACCACCAGCAAGCTTTCAGTATCATTGTAATCCAGACTCTGCAAGTAAGAAAAGATTGTTTTTTTGCATTCTCGACTTGACATTTTATGTAGAGACATTATGTTATTTAATTTATTATACAGGTATGGTGCTAAGAACGGTGTGTGATGATGCGCAAATGAAGTACGAAATTGTTGCATTTTAAATATTTTATTCTTTCGTCTCTTGTTTGAGACATCAATTTGTGTCTGTAATCGCATAATCGCGACTGATTGTTGAATTTTATAAAAATAGGTAAATAAAACCCGTTTTTATATGGATTCATTTACACTTTATTTGTCAAGCCATAATAAAACACACTTTTAGTTCAACTCTATAAAGGTTGGACACGGACAAAAATAAAATGTTTATTTCCTAAGAGACCTACATGCAAATTATATTGCTAAAAATTATGACAAAGATTATGGCTAAGCTTTTTTAAAGAAAGTGCTAAGGCACCGGCTTTCTTTTGTTAGCGTTAGAAGGTACCTACATAGGTAAGAGCAGATATTATTTACATAATTTGTAATGATCTAGAGGTACCTATTGTAAATTTTTAATAATCTCTTTTTAATAATTTTTAAGATAATTTTGAAGTAAGAGAAAATTCGAAGAAGCGGTCATCAACAACTGAACCAGTCGCAGGACCGTCGAAGATCAAAAAACCAAAAGTGAGACCAGTTCCGACTATTGCGAAGCCAACAGCACGTGTCTCCTAAGAGAGTCCTAAGAGGTCTCTTAGGAGACACGTGCTTTTTACATTATCTTGCGCTAGTATAAACAGTTTTGTTGGTATACCGTACAACTTCTCCAGAATGGTCGTTCTGCAATTCGACTCGCATGTTTATATTTAATTTGAGCGTTTTAACGTCTTTCCATAAAATGGATGACTTTAAACATGCGCTAAGTTCGTCGGCTGGCGTTGATCGTGGTATTACTGGTAGTGTTTGACGAATATCACCTGCCAATAATATCATTGCACCACCAAACCGGTTCTGGTTCTTTCGTAAATCTGGCAACGTGCGGCTTCCAAAGATTTTTTGTGTGTGAATATAAGAGATGCAAGCGCAGTTATCATTGGCGGATCCATGTTGAAATGAACAAAAGGCAGCGATAAACTGCGTCCCGTGTAGTTTGATGGTCTGCAACAGCTTTGTCGAGCGGTTTCCTGCGGCGGGAGAACCGCCCGTGTAGCCTTGCCCTTAAGATTCGGAAGAATTATTCAATTTCATAGGTATGAAACAGGACCGTACCGCCGAAATGATGATCGTCGGAATCGATCTGTTAGTGATGCCTTGTCCACCAACTACACATTTATAAAGAAACCAACGCAAGGATATAAACTAATTCATGTAGAAATTTACGATGCTAAAATGTTTGATACATTAGATGATACGGTTTGTAAATGTAAAGCAGAATTATGTGCTCAGCATGTTGTCAAGAGTATCTTATTTGATGATAATTTATATAACAACTAGAGACCTCATATACAAAATACAAAAATTAATTGAGCATTAATTTAGTATTAAGTAGGTATCTACATTTATAAGTAAATATTATGCTGTAGATCAAATATATTCTTAGTATCTGTTTCGTATATTATTAAACGGAATAAATTATGAATTAAAATGTGTGCAATTTATTTTCTTCTATGCCTATGCTCAACAATAGATATCGATAGGCTGATATAATAATGATGATGTTATTTTAACCCAGAATATGCATTCATTCAATTCGTTCTTGTAAAAACGAAATAGTAGGTAGGTAATTGAAGAGATGCAAACCGGAACTCCTCTCTCTCTAAAACAGAAACTTATTAAAGCAGGTAGGTACAGCCACTTTAAAGGTGAGTAGGTATCTAATATTCTCAGATTACAATGTAGTAGTTTTCGTTAAAAAAAATATTTAATCGCCTTTTTTTTAATTAACATATTATTATTTTTTTATCCGATACTTATCGATAAATTTATGTCTTGTATCCGCACATTTCGTTTGATCAAGGTTCGAAAATACACATTGCTTAAAACTGTTGATTAGTAATTAATATTTAATATTAAGGAAAAAAAAATATTTTTCACAAAACTTAACATAATTACTCAATAAAGACTTGATAATTTTTAGTTAATTTGTAAGAAGCTTACAAACTTTCGTTATATTTTTTTAATTATATTGTATTTCTGAAACTAATTAACAGTTGTACGCTTTACGACCCATCTGTGAGCCTAGCTTACTTTTCCATTTGAGCCAAGTTAAAATCAGGTAATCGGTAATTTTGATCAACTTAGAATGTTAAAAGATATTGTAAATGTGTGCAGTGAGACACTGGCCCGTGGCCTCATGCTAAGGATTTTGTATTTGCGTACACGATTTTGATGATTTCGAACTAAAGAGGAGTAAACGCAGTTAGACAATTTCGAGATAAATCTTCTGAACCAAAGTTTCGAAATAGATTCTAATGAAGACAAAGTTCAACCAACAAAAAAAAATGATTCCGCTGAATAATTTTGTCAGAGAGCGATGATAGCGACACAGAAATTGCAAGGATTATTGCTGATTGTTGGTAAGAAATCTTTAATTTTAAACTAGCTATTCCTCGGCTTTAGATGCTTTATTTTATTTTCATATAACTTAGGGTAAAACAACCTATTGCTGGCACTCCACCAATTTATTGGCACGTAGCAGTTACATATCAATTACAAAACAACCCAAGCAGAGTTCGTTTAAACTCTTAATGCTGAATTTCTTGGCCGGATAAAGGCTGTTAAAGCGCTTATACAGACCTTATACCCCTGAAATGGGCACAAATTATACAGCGTTTTGCGTTATACTGTGCTATGGTGTAAGACGAAACTAATACACTCCAATTACTACATTGTAACTCAATTGTTAAGCTCAATTTTACGTTGTAAAAAGTCAGTTGAAAAAGAATTAATACGAAACTGTATATTGAGGAGCTTCGGAACAAAAACCGCTAAATCCACCTACTAAGATTATTGACAAATCAGAAAAACGTTTGTTGTCTTTGGTTTTTAGGTAAAAGAGAGTAGAATATCTTAAAATAATCTACATTAGCAACATTGTTTGGTGGCCAAATCAACAGATTCGTTTTGGTAAAAACTATGAGGAATTATAAAAAAAAACTACACAAATAAAAAATATAAAAATTAAATATGGTATGAGGAATTATAAAAAAAACTATACAAATAAAAATCAAATGTGTTTATTATTTATTATACTATTAGATGTCATTAAATCAATTTTCATGTAAAATTAAACAAAAACTTCGAATATACAAAAAAAAATACTTCTTATTTTTATTAATTATTTTTACAGGTACTCTGCAAAAATACCACCAGGTATGCCACGCTGTAATCATGATGCTGAAAATAAACAGTTTAAATGTTGTAGTACTCTGACGATGCTCGATATACAAAACTTCCACGAAAAATTTTATAGGACAAGAAATAAAAAGGACCAAGATGCATTTTTATTGAAGCACTGCAGCGTGTCTTGAGTGAAAAGACGCCGGTCCAGAGTTGGTCAGCGCCAGGTTACTCAAAAAACAAAAAAGAAGATATATTAAAAAAAAAATTGGGAATCGTTACTAAAACACCAATAATGTAACACAAAAAACCTAAAAAATTCCTTACATCGCGTGAGCAGTGAAAACTGATGATAGAACAAAGTAATGTACTACAACTTTATACCATGCTCCAATAAAAATATAATATGTTCCAACATTTATTTTCAGTACCCTTTTAAACGATGAAACGAAGAAGAGATCATATATTAGAGCTATAAAGGAAGAAGATAATATAATTCTTAATAGTAACAAGAGGTTGGTGATTGTTTAAATAATTGTGAAAGTAGTTTTGTGTTAAAATTAATTTAGACAAGTATTATTGTTTGTGTTCAAATATCTCCTAAATTGATAGACTTTTTTTTTGTAGCATGACACCGGGACGACGTAACACAGTTCACGAAATACCATCTCCACAAGCGTAAGTATAATGAATACTGATAACACAATAATAAATAATGCTGAACAATTCATACAGCGTTATCTAGCCTCAAGCTAACTAGAGACTGTGTTATGCTTATAACTGATATACTAGAAAACAAATAGAAAACATCCATAACAAAACATTTGTCCTGAGGCGGGAATCGAACCCGCAACCTCCTGCGTCGCAGGCGGACCTTTGCTGCCGCGCCACAGAGATAAATATATCAATTTTGTTAATTTTTGTCACTTTTCAGATTTGAAACTGTGACAACAGAAAATAAAGCAACTAAAACATCTATGAGATCCAAGCGTGCCAAATCGCTTTTCTTTGGATCACAAGATTTAGAAAACTTAGCTGAAATTCCTGTCGATTCATTAGATGAATGCTGTACATCTGTTGTACAACATCAGGAAAACAAATCTGTATGTAGAGATAGAGATGACTTACCTGTAATTTCAACTTCATCGGCTAGTCCGCATTATTATATACATAATATGTCTCTGCCTAGTCAGGAACCTTCAAATTGCAACTCCAATGTTAAAATAGAACCACTACATCCACTCAATGAAAACCTTTGCTTTTTAAGAAGCGGTATTAAAACAAGAGGAGGAATAAGACGAAATACAGGTATTCAAATACTTAAAACTCAAAAAGTAGACTTACACGATGGTAAAGTAACATTGACAGATTTGAAAGAAAATACTGAGGTTATTGATGATATTATGGATGAAATGAGAAATATATTTGAAAAGGAAGATAAAGAAGAAAAACCAAATGCAAAAGAAGAAGAAAATAATGAGGTTATTGACGATATTATGGATGAAATGAGAAATATATTTGAAAAGGAAGATAAAGAAGAAAAACTGAATGCAAAAGAAGAAGAAAATACTGAGGTTATTGATGATATTGTGGATGAAATGAGAAATATATTTGAAAAGGAAGATAAAGAAGAAAAACCGAATGCAAAATTACCCTCTTCAAACATATTGACTGAAGAAGACCTTATTAACATGCTGGAATTGGATGATGACGACATAGAAGTAGGAAATGATCATGAAAATCTGATACATTTTCCTGATGATGATGATTGCTTATTTTCTGACGCGAGTGAAGACGCGACGCAATTGATTGAAGATGCAACGCAAGTGAGTGAAAATAATAATACAGATTGTAACGAAACATTACAATTATCTGATGATGAATGGAAAAGTGAACGTGATCCTACTATTGTACCTTTAATTTTTGATGGACACGAAAAAAAACTCAAAATATTACCTGAAACTAATGAACCAAACGACTATTTCAAATTGATTGCGACTGATGAGTTTTTTACAATGCTAGTCACAAAGATTAACAATTACGCGTCTAAGTTATTGTCAAATATACTGGATCCCAAAAGCAGGCTGAGACTATGGAAAGATGTAACTGTTCCAGAACTTAAAATATTTTTTGGTATTTTATTTCACATGGGAACTATCAAACTAAACCGAGTCACAGACTACTGGAAAAAGCATCCACTGTTTAATTTACCAGCATTTGCAAAACACATGAGTAGAAACAGATTTTTGCTAATAATGAGATCATTAAATTTTGAAGATGACTTATCCGATAATAGGCTGTCAAAAATAAATAGTTTAATAAACTATTTTAACCAGCGAATGGGAGAAATTTATTACCCGTCTAAAAATCTGGCCATAGATGAGTCAATGGTTTTGTTTCGTGGTCGGTTGATATTCCGTCAATATCTCAAAGGCAAAAAGCATCCCTACGGTATAAAACTTTATATCCTAACCGACGAATATGGGGTAGTTATGAAGACTATTGTATATGCCGGCGCTTCGGATACTTTATTGGGAGGTGCCAATCACACTGAAAAAGTTGTTTTGAATTTACTATCTGATTATTTGAACGAAGGGTTTAGTGTTTATATGGATAACTTTTACAACTCTGTGAATCTTGCAACCAAATTATTGACTCTCAAAACATATTGTTCGGGTACTTTACGAGTCAATCGAAAAAATAATCCAAAAGAAGTTGTACAAAAAAAATAAAAAAGGTGGCGAATCGATAGCAAAATTCAACAGTAGTGGTATTTGTGTCATGAAATGGAAAGACCGGCGGGATGTATTAATGATTTCATCACAATATGGATCTGATATGACCAGCGTTACGACTCGACGCGGTGAAACCGTTTCCAAGCCTGAAGTGGTAGTTAAATACAATAAGTATATGGGTGGTATAGATCACCAGGACCAAATGCCTGCATACTATTCATGTGAACATAAAATAATACGTTGGTACAAGAAGTTAGGAGTTCACGTGTTCCAGCAAATGTTGTATAATTCGTACACGCTGCACAACATTTTCTCGACGAAGAAAAGCTTCTATGAATACAGACTTGAAGTCATAAGTAAATTATTAAATATAGATGTAGAAGAAACCATGCGGAGTTCCGTTCCTAAAAATAAAGTGCATGTTCTGCAACAATGTTCTCGTACAAATGATGGCAAGAAGAGAAAAATTTTACGACGTCGGTGTAGGCAGTGCTGGGTTTCAAAAAAAGTCAGAAAAGATACGTCATATTTCTGTGCCGTTTTTCCAGAACAATACGGGTTTTGTTTGAAAGATTGTTTTAAAGACTACCACAACTACTAATCGTTTATTTTGATTAATAAAATAGTATTTTCATGGGTTTCTTTTTTTATTTTGTCATAATGTCCCCTAATTTATTTAATAAAATATAGTTTACCTAACGTACCTACAATAAAATCGTAACTTTTGGGTCAGGTGAGTACCTAAGTTTAGAAGGTAGGATTAATTAGGTATTTAACCTAGTTGCACATTTATTACATGAGCTCATGTTGCATTATACTATCCCAACATCAACGCAAACGGTGTGTTGAATGGCACTTGCGATTAAATTTCTCTTAGCAGTGCCACCAACGCATGTGGTGCGTTTACCATTTTTAAATGGTTTTTTGTTATTTATGAGGTTTATTTAATTAAAAAACACATTAAATTACGCCTTTTCTATTGTAATCCATTGAAATATTAAGTGGCATCGAGGCGTTGTTTTTAAAATTTAAGTAGCAATGAATGGGTTAATTAAGATATTATTATTTTTTTATCCGATACTTATCGATAAATTTATGTCTTGTATCCGCACATTTCGTTTGATCAAGGTTCGAAAATACACATTCCTTAAAACTGTTGATTAGTAATTAATCTTTAATATTAAGGAAAAAAAAATATTTTTCACAAAACTTAACATAATTACTCAATAAAGACTTGATAATTTTTAGTTAATTTGTAAGAAGTTTACAAACTTTCGTTATATTTTTTAAATTATATTGTATTTCTGAAACAAGCTTACTTTTCCATTTGAGCCAAGTTAAAATCAGGTAATCGGTAATTTTGATCAACTTAGAATGTTAATCCCAATGTTCATAAAGTTAATTCGTATGATAATTCAAAATTAGCTTCTGTTGCCGTCTAGTTTTTAAGATATTGTAAATGTCTCACTGGCCCGTGGCCTCATGCTAAGGATTTTGTATTTGCGTACACGATTTTGATGATTTCGAACTAAAGAGGAGTAAACGCAGTTAGACAATTTCGAGATAAATCTTCTGAACCAAAGTTTCGAAACAGATTCTAATGAAGACAAAGTTCAACCAACAAAAAAAAATGATTCCGCTGAATAATTTTGTCAGAGAGCGATGATAGCGACACAGAAATTGCAAGGATTATTGCTGATTGTTGGTAAGAAATCTTTAATTTTAAACTAGCTATTCCTCGGCTTTAGATGCTTTATTTTATTTTCATATAACTTAGGGTAAAACAACCTATTGCTGGCACTCCACCAATTTATTGGCACGTAGCAGTTACATATCAATTACAAAACAACCCAAGCAGAGTTCGTTTAAACTCTTAATGCTGAATTTCTTGGCCGGATAAAGGCTGTTAAAGCGCTTATACAGACCTTATACCCCTGAAATGGGCACAAATTATACAGCGTTTTGCGTTATATTAGCTGTACAGTAGCTGTATGAGCATGAAATAGGCTGCATAATAGCTGTTTTGCGGCTGTGCTATGGTGTAAGACGAAACTAATACACTCCAATTACTACATTGTAACTCAATTGTTAAGCTCAATTTTTCGTGTAAAAAGTCAGTTGAAAAAGAATTAATACGAAACTGTATATTGAGGAGCTTCGGAACAAAAACCGCTAAATCCACCTACTAAGATTATTGAAATGTAAAAGAGGCTCTTGGGAAATAGTAAAACTATTATTTCTCTTGTACTTTTATATTTTTCCTCTCCAACCACGTATCCAGAGAGTTCATCCTCTCTCCGCTCCTCTATCCATCGTGTGTCGATGGTTGCCACAGAGTGCCGGATTAATCCCGTAACACTCGGCCATCCGACAATTGCGGCCGTGCCCCACGCCGCTTCTGGTTTCCTCCGTATACTGGATTCACCTGGAAAACACGGGAAAAGCAGTAGCCGCTATTCGTCACATAATCATGCACTCAGAAAGTAAGCGGCTGACATTACAAAGTAGTGATAGTAGGTGATCGGTGAATTTACATTTTGTAATTATTAGGAGACTGTCGGCACTCCACCACTAAGATCGATGCCGCCGATGGTGCGAGTGTACCTAACTATATATAAGTAGAATAAAATAATAAAATTACTAATAATACCTATCCTGTACTTCTAGAAATAAGCGTATTTAATCGAAATCGAATTCGTACTTTAAAACTTACCCTTACATTCCAGAGCAGGACGGTCCCAGAAATTCAGCAGGACTATTGGATAGGATGCAACGATGGGAAATCCTCTGAGTATAGGTCACACAGACGATTATATTATTTGGAATGCCACACAGACTGTAGATGTCAAACAGACTTTAGATGCCACACAGACTTTAGATGCCACACAGACTTTTGATGCCACACAGACTTTTGATGCCACACAGACTTTAGATGCCACACAGACTTTAGGTGTCACACAGACTTTAGGTGTCGCACAGACTTTAGGTGCCACACAGACTTTAGGTGTCACACAGACTTTAGATAACCTTCAATACCATTTAGTCCTCCGGGAATGACGTAACATATTTTTCCAAGTTGAATGTATACCTACAGAATTGTGAGAAAAAACAAATCTCCGTTTAACTCTACATCAACAAATACTTGAAGGAATCCTATGCTTTGTGGCGAAATCGTAACATGGCATTTCAAATACACATTGTATTTTGAATAAAATCGGCATTCTCTAACTGAATGAGTTGTAGGTTACTTACTTTGACGGGAAATCTATGTCGCCTAAATGGAAATTAGTAATTTCAACGTAGTTTCTCAAACAAACGTTATCTATACACACAATTATAAATGAAGATCCTAAAGACTTTATATACGCACCTCCAAACCCTTTCATCACAACGCTAGATGATGGTTGCACACAAAGTTCGAGCGCTTTCGCTTTGTCATTAGTAAGAATATTCAATTTACTACCAGTGTCAATGAAAGCTACGATTTCTTCTGCGCCAATAGTTGCAGAACGTTTGCAGGGACTCAACGAATTCTTTTATGACAGCACTATCTCACCTTTGATGTTTGAGCTTGGTGCGTATTTGCTGAAGTTATACCCCAACAGTTGGCAGCAGTATGACCAAACCGCATACAGTTGTCGCAACGTATTCGCCCCCGACAATCCTTAGCTTCATGCCCAGGGCAGCGACATAAGTAGCAGACCTTCCGTCCGAGCTCCTGGCTCCTTTGTGTAGCCGCTGTCCCTGTGTGAGTTGGGACATCTTGATAGCCCCTTTTCCACGTAGCTATCCTTCCAGTTTCCTCTTTCTGGTAGTTTTCAAACGATGACAGATAGCCATAGTATAGCTCCTCCGGTTGCTGGCATTTGTAGGCTTTAGAGTTTGCTCGTAACTCATTTGGGAGTCCTTTGATGATGCAAGAAATCGCGTCCTCACCCTGGATTCCACATTTTTTAATGGCTGAAAACTTCTCGTGGTAGTACTTGCTTATAGTTTCCGAATCTTTCTTGGTTCTTGATAGCATACTTCTAACGCTCGCTTCCACCCTTCCCAGTCAAGTGTATAGTCATCCAGGTCATCGTACCACCTTCTAGCGGAACCACGAAGACGAAGCTGCATGACGAATTGCTTTTTCGTAGCGTTCCAACCATATACGTCACCTATTTGGTCAATTTTATGTAACCAACTGGTCATGTTGCACGCATCATCTTCAGGTTGAAACTTTGGTATAATTTCAGCATCAAGGTGAGTTAATCGGCGTTGTTTTGCCTGAAGTGTTGGTACAACATAGCAACCACTAGCCGAGAATTCTTTTTCGTTCTCGTCGGATTCAGGATGATGCAGTCGTTTTCTGTAGAGTTCCGAGTTCGGTTTTTTTTCTTTCACTCCTATACCGGCAACGTATGGCCTGACATTTTCTTCAATCCCACTTCTGAAATGTAAAAGAGGCTCTTGGGAAATAGTAAAACTATTATTTCTCTTGTACTTTTATATTTTTCCTCTCCAACCACGTATCCAGAGAGTTCATCCTCTCTCCGCTCCTCTATCCATCGTGTGTCGATGGTTGCCACAGAGTGCCGGATTAATCCCGTAACACAAATCAGAAAAACGTTTGTTGTCTTTGGTTTTTAGGTAAAAGAGAGTAGAATATCTTAAAATAATCTACATTAGCAACATTGTTTGGTGGCCAAATCAACAGATTCGTTTTGGTAAAAACTATGAGGAATTATAAAAAAAAACTACACAAATAAAAAATATAAAAATTAAATATGGTATGAGGAATTATAAAAAAAACTATACAAATAAAAATCAAATGTGTTTATTATTTATTATACTATTAGATGTCATTAAATCAATTTTCATGTAAAATTAAACAAAAACTTCGAATATACAAAAAAAGTACTTCTGTGATAAGTCTTGGGTTCTATCTCTCGAGCAAGGAAACAACTAATTATATATAGTGTTTTTTTATTTAACAGTCCAACAATTTTAATGAAAACTAGAAAATCTAACAGAGTCACAGGAAATTTATCTTTAACAGTCAGCAGTTTATATAAGAGATCTATGTAGGTATAGGTAGGGTAATGGAGCAAGAGTTACAGTGATCCAATGGCGGATGCACTTTCCTCGAGCGGGGGGGGTGAGGAGGTAGGAGCGTCGAGTCGGACGAGCCACTTCCCTTGCCGGGTACGCGGGCGCACGACTGACTGCGAGATTTTTTTTTTTTTTTTTTTCGAATGGACATTTTATGCTGTTGACCGCAGATGGCCATGACAGCGTTACCGGACTGTGGCGGACGCAGAGGGCGTCTCAACCAAGGCGGCGTCCTAACCGAACCCGACGCGTTAGCATCGGTGTTCCGTTAGGGCGGCGCCCCAAAAGTTAGGTTGGGGCAACACGCACAAGGGCTCCACTTAGGAACGGACCTCGGCTTGGGCTGTTGCCAGTATATAAGAGGACTATGGATTATTGCGCCCGGGTGTAAAATTACACCTACGGGCGGAAATAGGGATTCTTCGGCCCCGCCGGCGGGTCCGGTTTTTAGTTTGTATGTTATTTTCTAAATCGGGACTGGGGGATGCTAACTCCGGGTTAGCGGCTGAGATGGGGTCTAGCGGGTCACCGAGAACGTGTCTCGGTCGACGGAGGAGACTGACTGCGAGCTACGGCTGCGAGCGGCTTATAAGGGCTTGCGGCGCGGCGGCTGGCTCGGTAGTGGGAGTAGTAGTGGGGCGCGCGGCGCTCGGGTTGAGTGCAGGCGTACGGGCGTTGTACTAGCGATGCACCATATACGCTGGTATATAGTTATGTCGTTACACTTCTTATTTTTATTAATTATTTTTACAGGTACTCTGCAAAAATACCACCAGGTATGCCACGCTGTAATCATGATGCTGAAAATAAACAGTTTAAATGTTGTAGTACTCTGACGATGCTCGATATACAAAACTTCCACGAAAAATTTTATAGGACAAGAAATAAAAAGATAAAGATAAAGATAAAGAAAAGTTTATTATGAAACATCTGCATTACAAAACTATATTAAAAATACTTAATTAAAAATAAAAACACAGATGAATCACAAAAGGGTCGTCGACTCAGCATTCGCTGCGACTGCCCTGGAGCAGGCACAGCGCTGGTTTTCAGCGACGCCCGTGTGCTGAGCACTGCACTCTAAACTAAAAAGGACCAAGATGCATTTTTATTGAAGCACTGCAGCGTGTCTTGAGTGAAAAGACGCCGGTCCAGAGTTGGTCAGCGCCAGGTAACTCAAAAAACAAAAAAGAAGATATATTTAAAAAAAAATTGGGAATCGTTACTAAAACACCAATAATGTAACACAAAAAACCTAAAAAATTCCTTAATCGCGTGAGCAGTGAAAACTGATGATAGAACAAAGTAATGTACTACAACTTTATACCATGCTCCAATAAAAATATAATATGTTCCAACATTTACTTTCAGTACCCTTTTAAACGATGAAACGAAGAAGAGATCATATATAAGAGCTAGCTATAAAGGAAGAAGATAATATAATTCTTAATAGTAACAAGAGGTTGGTAATTGTTTAAATAATTGTGAAAGTAGTTTTGTGTTAAAATTAATTTAGACAAGTATTATTGTTTGTGTTCAAATATCTCCTAAATTGATAGCCTTTTTTTTTGTAGCATGACACCGGGACGACGTAACACAGTTCACGAAATACCATCTCCACAAGCGTAAGTATAATGAATACTGATAACACAATAATAAATAATGCTGAACAATTCATACAGCGTTATCTAGCCTCAAGCTAACTAGAGACTGTGTTATGCTTATAACTGATATACTAGAAAACAAATAGAAAACATCCATAACAAAACATTTGTCCTGAGGCGGGAATCGAACCCGCAACCTCCTGCGTCGCAGGCGGACCTTTGCTGCCGCGCCACAGAGATAAATATATCAATTTTGTTAATTTTTGTCACTTTTCAGATTTGAAACTGTGACAACAGAAAATAAAGCAACTAAACCATCTATGAGATCCAAGCGTGCCAAATCGCTTTTCTTTGGATCACAAGATTTAGAAAAATTAGCTGAAATTCCTGTCGATTCATTAGATGAATGCTGTACATCTGTTGTACAACATCAGGAAAACAAATCTGTATGTAGAGATAGAGATGACTTACCTGTAATTTCAACTTCATCGGCTAGTCCGCATTATTATATACAAAATATGTCTCTGCCTAGTCAGGAACCTTCAAATTGCAACTCCAATGTTAAAATAGAACCACTACATCCACTCAATGAAAACCTTTGCTTTTTAAGAAGCGGTGTTAAAACAAGAGGAGGAATAAGACGAAATACAGGTATTCAAATACTTAAAACTCAAAAAGTAGACTTACACGATGGTAAAGTAACATTGACAGATTTGAAAGAAAATACTGAGGTTATTGATGATATTATGGATGAAATGAGAAATATATTTGAAAAGGAAGATAAAGAAGAAAAACCGAAGAGGTTATTGACGATATTATGGATGAAATGAGAAATATATTTGAAAATGAAGATAAAGAGAAAAACTGAATGCAAAAGAAGAAGAAAATACTGAGGTTATTGATGATATTGTGGATGAAATGAGAAATATATTTGAAAAGGAAGTTATATTAGTAGCTGTATGAGCATGAAATAGGCTGCATAATAGCTGTTTTGCGGCTGTGCTATGGTGTAAGACGAAACTAATACACTCCAATTACTACATTGTAACTCAATTGTTAAGCTCAATTTTACGTTGTAAAAAGTCAGTTGAAAAAGAATTAATACGAAACTGTATATTGAGGAGCTTCGGAACAAAAACCACTAAATCCACTTACTAAGATTATTGACAAATCAGAAAAACGTTTGTTGTCTTTGGTTTTTAGGTAAAAGAGAGTAGAATATCTTAAAATAATCTACATTAGCAACATTGTTTGGTGGCCAAATCAACAGATTCGTTTTGGTAAAAACTATGAGGAATTATAAAAAAAAACTACACAAATAAAAATATAAAAATTAAATATGGTATGAGGAATTATAAAAAAAACTATACAAATAAAAATCAAATGTGTTTATTATTTATTATACTATTAGATGTCATTAAATCAATTTTCATGTAAAATTATACAAAAACTTCGAATATACAAAAAAAAATTCTTCTTATTTTTATTAATTATTTTTACAGGTACTCTGCAAAAATACCACCAGGTATGCCACGCTGTAATCATGATGCTGAAAATAAACAGTTTAAATTTTGTAGTACTCTGACGATGCTCGATATACAAAACTTCCACGAAAAATTTTATAGGACAAGAAATAAAAAGGACCAAGATGCATTTTTATTGAAGCACTGCAGCGTGTCTTGAGTGACGCCGGTCCAGAGTTGGTCAGCGCCAGATAACTCAAAAAACAACAAAATTATTTGTTCGAAAGAGAAATACAGTGAAATTAACACGTTCGTTAATCCCCAAGCGGTAGCCGGTTACCGCTTACCTGACCTTATTACCTGAGGTGAGGGTCAAGGAGTTTAACACGAGTTTGCCAAAAAACTTACATAAATATGTTGGGGATTACTGAGCGCAGAATAAAAAAAATATCTCGAACATTTACCAGCACAGGATCCTTAGTTCAAGAAAAAAGGGGTGGTGATCTTACAACCTACTACTATTATAAAGGCGAAAGTTTGTAAGTATGGATGTATGGATGTTTGTTACTCTTTCACGTAAAAAATATTGAATGGATTTGAATGAAACTTTACCACAATATAGCTTATACATCAGAATAACATATAGGCTACAATTTTTGAGGTTTCTAATGTGAGGTCGTAAAAAACACATTTTTGCGCTTACATTGCAAACGCTGACTGAATCCTACAAGATAGATCAAAACAATGTACTACAGTATTGTACAACTTAAAAAGGTCTCCAAAAAAGTCCGTGATGGTAGGGGGAGGTGGGGTGCATTGATACAGGGGGCACATTGATACACTAGTCATATCTAATAATTGAGTGAATGGATTTGAGTGGCGCCATCTCTCAAACGTTCGGAAAAACATCTGAACGCATCCATTGTAACCGCACTGACCGTCTGTCAACGGGCGGCCCTGGGCATGTCGAGACGTGTTTTGAGCACTCAAAAGTAAATTCTTACGCACTATGTGAAAGTGTTTCGACGCTCTTCGATAACATCTAACGAGGATCTTTATATACCAAAGGTAAGTTAAACTATTAATTATTATGTTTTTTGGTAATTTTAGTTAAAATCTAAGATAGTTTTAATGTGCTAATTTGAATTTTGAAAAATGTCGTTTAGGGCACTTTGATGCAACAAAGTGCGGGGCAGATTGATATGTATCATTGTGCCCCGTCTCTGTATTAATGTGCCCCATTACTGTACAAAGGTACCCCTTTATTTTTTTTAAATTTTAACCTACACTAAATTAACTATTAATTTGTTGTCCTCAGAAAATGGTGCGCACGTACAAGCCAAAGACTGATAGAAGTAAAATAGATGAAGAGAATATCAAGTCCGCCATATCTGAAGTAACTTCAAGGGTATTATCTATACGAAAAGCAGCTGACAAGTATGGTATTAAGCCAGCAACTTTGCAACATCGTGTTGAAAAATTTAGAAAAGCTTATGAAGAGAACCAACCTCCATCTTCTGATTCATACAGATCAAAGTATTCTGTTGCTCAGGTATTCTCTGTCCAGGAAGAGAAAGCCTTAACAGAATATTTGTTGACATGTAGCAAGATGCATTATGGGCTATCTTTGAAGCAGCTTTTGACATTAGCTTACGAGTTTGCTGAGTTTTCTGGATGCAAATACCCAGAGTCATGGAAAAAAAAAAAATGTGCCGGGAAAGATTGGGCATCAGGGTTTAGAAACAGGAATCAAGAGCTCAGCCTAAGGAAGCCTGAAAATACAAGTGCCGCTCGAAGTTTTGCATTTAATAAGACTGCAGTGGGGGAATTTTTTGAAAATTACGAGCGTGTTATGATGCGATACAAATTTACACCTGATCGTATAATCAATTTGGATGAAACAGGTATTAACACGGTCTTACCAACGCCTAAAGTTTTGGCTGAAAAAACACAAAGACAAGTAGGACAAATTGTGTCAGCTGAACGTGGAGAGCTTGTTACGTTTTGCGGAATAGTAACAGCAACAGGCACTGCTCTTGCTCCCGTTTATGTTTTCCCTCGAGTTCATTTCAAAGAACAATTCTTAAATGGGGCTCCTGAAGGCAGTCTTGGCTTAGCAAACAGGAGTGGCTGGATGGCGTATCATATGATGGTACGTCGCAACAATTTTAATTTATTGCTTCGATGTAGGCTTCTCTTTCTTCAGTTTTTGGTGGACATGTATGTCAAAGTGGAGAGTGAGCGCTGGTTTATTGCTTTAAACCAAACAAAACTGCGAGCAGAAAACTATATACATTTACAAGACGCGGTCAGGAATGATGCGGATTTAGATCCAAACAATTTGGGTCAATTGGTATAATACTCCCATCGTCATTTGTAAATAGCCCGAGATATCTTCATGAGTACACGCAGGATGCGTTCACATACGTGCGTAACTACGGGAGGCCTGATCTGTTTATTACAATTACATGTAATCCCGCTTGGCCAGAAATTACTAAAGAGCTCATTCCAGGTCAAAATGCAACAGACAGACATGACTTAACAGCCAGGTTATTTAAAATAAAAGTACAAATATTGGTTGCTCTACTTACAAAAGGTAAAATATTTGGAGATATGAAGTGTTTCATGTACTCGATCGAGTGGCAAAAAAGAGGTCTGCCTCACGTGCACTTACTGATGTGGTTGACGGAAAAATTACGCCCCAACCAAATTGATGAAGTCATAAGTGCGGAGATACCAAATCCAGAAAGTGATCGAAAACTCTACGATACTGTAACCAAAAATATGATTCACGGTCCCTGTGGTGCACTAAATCCGTCATCACCATGCATGAAAGAAGGAAAATGCACCAAAAAGTATCCAAGGGCGCTTTTAAAATATACTTAAACTAACGACAAAGGCTATCCTTTGCACAGGCGTAGAGCACCAGGAGATGGCGGCCGTACGATAACTCTAAAAACCCGAGGTGGAACACAGGAAGTATTGGTTGACAATAGCTGGATTGTCCCATATTTATTCTCCTCTTCTGTCTAAAATGTATAACTGTCACATAAATGTAGAGTTCTGCAATACGGTACAGGCGATAAAATATATTTGTAAATATATAAACAAAGGCAGCGACCAGGCTATTTTTTACATTCGACAGCAAGGGAATGTTAATATTGACCCGAGAGATGAGGTGCAAACGTATCGAGCCGGTAGATATGTTAGTAGTAACGAAGCAGCGTGGCGGATCTTGGGTCTGCCTCTGCATGAAAGACACCCAACAGTCACTCACCTTGCGGTGCAATTTACAAAACTGTCAAATATTAAAACATCAGATTGATTATGAGGATGATATAATTCAGTTGCTTTGCTTACACCAATTAAGTTGCAGATTTAATTCTAAAGATAACAGTGATCGTTTTATAAACAAAATACATACAGTTGTTACAGAAAATAATATTAGTGAAGCGGAAAGGCTAACATGCCAACAATATAGAAGCCCAGCAAGGCACGAGCTTCAATATGCCCGAATAACAGCATCAAGAGCTTATGAGGTGTCTCGGTGTAAGACGTAAAGTAAGGTGGCTCATTAATTGCAGCATTAATGGGTGCAAAATTGCCTGACACGGTTGCTATAAAAAGAGGCCGAAACTTAGATCTTGTAAAAAAACAATTAAAAGAACAACTTTGTGAAATTTCTCAGTGTGGACTGTTTATATGTCAAGAATATACTATGTTAGCAGCATCGCCTGATGGAATTTTGAATGATGATACTGTAATAGAAATAAAGTGTCCAATGAATGAAAAAACTTCAAAAAATTATATTTCTAACAACCAAGTCACTGCTAAGTACTTTGCACAAGCACAACATCAGATGCACATAACTAAATTGAAAAAGTGTTTATTTGTTGTGGCATCATGCAATTTTGAAGAAAATGGTGAAGTGGATATTGTGCCTGTAAAATACAATACTGGATATGTTAATAACTTATTATATGAACTGCAATCTTTTTGGAAAAAAAATGTGTACTTATCCATTACTTTATTAGTACCAAATAAAAGAGTGTAATTTTTGAAAATCATGTATTTTTAATTATACTATCCTGTAGATTAATTAGTGCACAGGCAATAATAATACAATACATCATCCAATATAGTAACAATTTCTTATTAACTACAGAATGAGGTTTTACCATAAAAAAATCTCTTAAACGTCTTATAATTCGCTCAATGTGAATCCTTAAACTTGCTACCTGTTTTGTTTTAATTACATCACTTTTTGATAATTTGTAATTAGAAGAAACACTTGGAGGTCTTATTAATTTATCAGCTGTTCCAGGGCATACTTGTATCATCTGATTTTAATGCCTTGTTCGCTTTATGACAGATTCTCTTTATGGCAGATTAGCATTAGGCCAGATTCGTTTTAGGACAGATTCGCTCTAAGGCAGAAATTGTACAGTCAATGGCAGATTCGATAAAAGTTTTCTATTTTCTTTCGTTTATGAGTGAATTTGAACTAACTACAATAAATATGAAAATGACTCGTAAACATAAGGTTTCCAAGCATTAAAAACTCCTTCAGTTTATCTTTCAATTCTCCTTCCTATCTTTCTATCATGTAAATGGCCACTTTAATTTAGAGTACATTGTTATGTGACTTCTGTCACTTTTGTCATATTTGTCATCGCAACTACGATTGATTTGTTTGTGAATTGAACTGATTTCTTAGACAATAAAATAAGTTTATTAGTATTCATCAATGAAATAAGGTATTACATATTGAGAAACTTTTGAGAAAGGATTAAATAAATATAATGGATCTGCCCAGTGGCAGCGGAATTAAACTTATATCTAGCCGAAAAGGTTAGCCCGTTTTACTACATGCTGGTTTTCGGTATAATTATGTTAAAAAAAAACCAAAATGGTACTACTAATTGGAGATGTTACAATAAAACGGATTGCAATACTTCTATTACTATAAACAGTGAAAATGAAATAGTCAAGGAAGCCAAGCACTTGTGTACTCCAGATGAAATTAAAAATGTAGTAGACGGCTTAATGGACGACTAAGAAGTGTAAGAAAAAAGTGTGTACGAACCTCGAGCCCATACCAAAGATATTTGAAGATTTTATAGAGTTAGAGGGTGATAAATATGATCTACCAGAGGACTGTATACCGACATTTACAGAGAAAAAAGATTCACTGTATAGAACTAGAAAGGCTTACTTAAATTTGGATAAAACTACTTGTACAAATCTGAAAGACCTCAAGTTACCTGATCGTCTTGTGGAGAATTTTTTCTTGTTTGATGACGGAACTGTAGACATAATTTTGTTTTTTGGCACACCCTTAGCAAAAACTAAATTTAAGAAGTATACGTCCTTTTACGGCGACGGCACCTTTAAAGTTGTTCCGAGGATCTTCTATCAATTATACAGTTTACACATCAATGCTTCACAGAATGATGATACTATTAAATTTGTACCCTTGCTTTATAATACTGCTACCTAACAAAACGCAAGCAACTTAAAAGAATGTTTACTATATTACGTGATCAATTTTCAGTAAATATAGAGCAGTATAAATGCGATTATGATATAGCAGTAATTCAAGCAGTTAATGCCATTTATCCGAATGCCAAAATTACGGGTTGTTACTACCACTACTGGAAAACTCTTTCCAAATTGGCATTGTTGCCGCCAACTTTGATTCCTGAAGGCTATTCTTGATTTAAACGATTCTGAAGAATGTACGGCATTTTATAACTATATCTCCAAGCAATGGATGGGATTAATTACCCGGGAAACATTTAGTTGCTATAAAGAAATATTCAGGACTAATAACCCAGTTGAAGGGTGGAATGGCCGCCTCAAGAACAGAATCCCCTTAAAACCACCGTTGTATCGGTTCATACAGTTGCTCAAAAAAGAAGCCAAATATCAAGACAGAAATTTAAGAAGGATAGAAACTTGTTGCAAAGGTAAAAGGCGTAGTTAAAAGTTAAAGGAGAAAGATATCAAAATTGACATGATAATCACTAGTGCTCTGAAAAACGAAATTTCAGTGCTAGAATGCATAGAACGATTGTGCAGGGTGAACTGTATTAACTTAAGATACTAATATTGTTGTCTAAGTCTTATGTTAAATTTTGTTGTGTTATTAAATAACCTAAATTATTTGTTTACATTATTTGCTTCACTGTACTTCTGCCCTAGAGCGAATCTGTCCTAAGGCTAATCTGGCCTAATGCTAATCTGCCATAAAGAGAATCTGTCATAAAGCGAACAAGGCATTTTAATAATGTCTCTCATCCAGCCCCGAAGTAGTAGATAAGGAATCTAAAAAAAAACAATTAACAAATATTATTTACAACATAGTCAAGTATGTAAATGTGCATGACAAAAATACTGCACTACTCTAGAAACTAGGTTCTAAAGAAAACTTTAAAAGTAAACCTATTTTGAAATAATTGAACTAACTAATTGATAACTTTACTCACCGCTATTGCTTTTCATGGAATGGCATTTCCTCAGAAAATATTTCTTCTAATATCTTTTGCTTACAACTGATCGAGGTTGGGTTGGCACTGTTCGTTTTATTCTGTCCAGTTGACAATGAAATTTCGATGGCAAACAGTCAGGTTTCATTTTAATTTTACCAATAGAACCCATTGTACTATATTGGATGTAATTTTCCATATCATTATGTAGCTACAAAGAAAAACAAAGTGTAATGACACTTAACTTCTACCTAATGAGGTAGAAGTTAAGTTTATTCTATAAAATCTAACAAGTTAGGTTAGTCGGATCGTCTTTCTGTGAAAAAGCGAGGTCTTTGACGTCTACACGGGCATGCTCACAGCTTCTATCCGTGACAACGTATCCGCAACGACGTTTTCTTGTCCGGAGATGTGCTGATTAGGAATAACGTTGGTATTTTCTAGGTATCCCTGGAAACGTAGAATCAACGAAAGATTATGAGCAACAACCGATATAATAATAACACCCGCGGGAGAGGCGGTCAAAGCCGAGGACCTCCCCGAAATCATTACCGGGAAGAACCCCCCGATGAGCAAGAAGGCCAATAATCCAGCCAGAGGAGTGCTGGAAAAGGCAGCAACAAACCATCCAATCGCAAGCTGAATAGTAGAGACAAACAGCGAGCGGACGCATACAGAGAAAAGAAGAACGCCACTACAATGGACGCAATAGATGCTGAGTTGAACAAGATACTGCATCCTGGATTTGCAAGTTTGGCACACGCGGTTAAGGACTTAACAATTACACAACGCACAGCCCGCATCGTGCCAGTTTCAACCCAACCCATTGGATTAATTATTCGTGACAACCTGCTACGAACTGAGAGCGAACTTCAGGGCCGAGGTGTCCCATTAAACTAGGTACAACCGTCACGCGTTCTATCGAGTTGCTCTCGCCATGTGTGAGACCATAATCTATACTCAGTACAAGATGCGAACAATCCGGCCATATTCCAGCAACAGGTTTGTAGATGGATGGCTGCCCAGCGAAATGCGAGACAAGTGCTTAGGCATGAAAACTCATTTTCTTGGCATCGTAAACTACTTGAACTCAGTCGGAAATCTCAGTGTTGGCGAAGTCAAACATTATGTTGGTATCCCACATACTGTTACCCCCTTCACTATCACGTCGGGGTCACCAATTTGTGGCTGCCTCGGAAGAAGGTAAATGGCTTCTCGCCGCGTGAGGTAAAAGGAAAGATAGAATAGATGTTGATAAAATGTGAACGCAAAATGTATGAGCCAAGAAAAAAGAAGAAGCTCTCTCGCCCCTTGTAAGCTGCTATGTCACGTTACGTTGTAACTTTATTGTATTATTTAATTAAACATTTGTCTATAAAGTACTCAAATCTCATATTATTTTATCAGGTTATGGGCCGCATCATGGTTGTACAGAAAAACAATAAGAAAAGTGATAGTATTTCTCAAGTAATAGTGAAAGTAAAGTAATTATAACCTCAAAATTGCATCATACGAAAAAAGTAGGATTATTTTTCACCATAATTACACGGAAAATACATTTTAATGGCAACAAACAGTGGTTTAATGAGTAAGGAAAGTTGTCTGGACGAGATAACTATGCCACGTGGAGTTTTGCAGTAAAAGCCTATTTGCAATTGGAAGACTTGTGGGAATGTATCGATGTCAAAACCACGGCACGGCTGTGACGCAAAAAAGGATGTTAAAGCTAAGTCGAAACTTATTTTACTCATCGACCCCATCATATACGTACATGTACGAGAAGCCACTACGGCAAAAGAGGTTTGGGACAACTTAATGCGAGCTTTTGAGGACTCGGGCTTGACTCGTAAAGACGGTCTGCTAAAGGATTTAATAAATACTACACTAGAAACTAGAAGATTATGTTAATAAAATAATGACATCCGCACATCGTTTAAGGAATATAGGTTTCAAAGTGGACGATGAATGGCTGGGAACGTTAATGCAGGCTTACCAGATTTATATAAGCCCATGATCATGGCGATCGAGAGTTCCGGTGTAAAAATTTGTGCAGACTTAATAAAAACTTAATTACTACACAATTATATTAAGTCTTAGGCCGAACAAAACTTACAAATATATACGCACGCACACACTCTCATATTGATGGCTTGTTTCTACGTGCAACGTATGACGCAATCGAATGACCGCCGTGACGTCAGGAGCCATTGTTTTATACAGCATGATGTGTTATTATTTGAAGACATTGGTATTTTAACAAGTACTTGTGTTGAATGGATAAACGATTTTAATTTTTTTTTGCACACGGGATCTCTAGGGTTCCTAATATCTATAACCAATAAAACTAGCTTTATCATACGGTTTCGTCCAAGTTATTAACTTTTGTTAAACTATTTTTTGCACATGGGTTCTCTCGCGTTCCTAATATCTATAACCAATAAAACTAGCACTATCATACGGTTTCGTCCAAGTTATTAACTTTTGTTAAACTATTTTTTGAACATGGGTTCTCTCGCGTTCCTAATATCTATTACCAATAAAACTATTATATTATAGGGAATTTAAAATGTTAACACCTATAAATTAACCACATGATGCAACAAATAAATAAATAAATAAACTAGCTTTATCATACGGTTTCGTCAAAGTTATTAACTTTTGTTTAACTCTTTTTTGCACATGGGTTCTCTCGCGTTCCTAATATCTATAACCAATAAAACTAGCACTATCATACGGTTTCGTCCAAGCCATAACCTTTATTTATTTTTAGGATATCACCATGTTTGTGGTTCTGGATCTTGGCCGGATGTTGCACAAACGCGACTATCTTTCATGCTTTATGGGAGAGTGTATATGGCCGTGGGAGGAAACATATATCATACGGGCAAATATTTGTCGTGCTTGCCACATGCAAGTCAATTACTCAATTGGGCATTTCCATGTCGCCATAATAGAAGGATTCGCTGGCTTTTACGCTCTAAATTCTGGTGCAAATGTGGTTATAGTGTCTATGATCACTGAATGCTGTTCATAAATTTTAAAAAATGCGCTTAAAGACAAAATTGTTTTGTCGATTTGATTCTTTTTAAATAAACATATTTGATTGATCATTCCTGATTTTTTTTTAATTTGAATTGATAACTTAATCTAATTGAATCTTTTTTTTAAGTGGGCGTTATATAACTACCTCTCAACTGCGGTTATATCCGCGTTTTTTTTAAATAAAATGGTCGTTCGTGATGATGGATTAGGTTAACCATAGGCATAAAAGCATGGCAAACAAAATCACTTCCACATAATATTCAAGTACACATAATGTATTACACATTCTAATAGAATAATTTTTTAACATATTATAAATAATTCTTAAATAACCGTAGGTAATGGAGCCAGACATAAATAACGACGCAGAGCTTCCCAGAGCCAGTACTTCAAGTTTGGTATGTTACTATTATGATAATATTTTTATGTAACATTTTTGTTATTTAGAAAATTCTAACATAAGTAATTCTATTTCTTTTTGTAATAGCAAGAAGAGCATTTCTCCGATGACGCTGATGAAGACCATGATAACATGTCGCTTTCCGAGGTAGATATTGTAGCATAATGTGCATTGGAACGCATCTGTCAATGAGTAACCGGTTGACAGGTGACGTTGACAGTGCACACTCACTTCATCTATGGCCGGGACACGGTCACAATGTAGCTCCTGATATTAATTATATTAGGTCCTTACATATGAAATTGGCGTTTTTCGTACTGGCCACTTTAATCACAAATTTCTCCTCTTTGGTAAGGAATTCCAAATTCAAATTTGTACAGCTATAGACTCATGTATTTGTGCTTCGATGATCGTCATTCATTTGTTTTTTTTCTTCTGTTTTTTTCTGTTTGCGTCACTCATTTTACAAAATGGAAAACTTAAAATATCGCATTATTTACGAGTACGAGTTCCGCCGTGGCACTAGTGCTGCGGAAACAACTCGAAGGGTGAATGATGTGTATGGCGGTCGTGTTGCAAAAGAAAACACAGTTCGTTTTTGGTTCCAACGTTTTCGTTCTGGAAATTTCGACTTGCAGAACAAGCCCCGTGGACGGCCTGAGACTCAAGTTGATAATGAAGAGTTGAAGGCTATTGTGGAAGCGGATCCATCGCAAACCACGTCCGAGTTAGCTGCAGGCTGCGGTGTTAGTGATAAAACTGTTTTAATTCACTTGAAGCAAATTGGGAAGATTAAAAAGCTTGAAAGGTGGGTACCTCACGAATTGACTGAAGCAAACCGGCAAACGCGCGTCGACTGCTGCGTTACATTACTAAACCGGCACAATAATGAAGGTATTTTAAACCGAATCATTACCTGTGATGAAAAATGGGTTCTTTACGATAATCGGAAGCGCTCAGCGCAATGGTTGGATCCTGGCCAGCCAGCCAAATCCTGCCCCAAGCGAAAATTAACCCCAAAAAAGTTACTTGTAAGCGTTTGGTGGACTAGTGCCGGTATTGTTCATTACAGTTTTCTCAAATCTGGCCAGACTATTACGGCTGATGTCTATTGTCAGCAATTGCAAACCATGATGGAAAAGCTAGCGGCTAAACAACCTAGGCTGGTCAATCGCTCCACGCCACTGCTGCTTCACGACAACGCTAGACCACACACTGCGCAACAGACGGCTACTAAATTAGAAGAGCTTCAATTGGAAAGTCTAAGACATCCTCCGTACTCCCCGGACCTTGCTCCAACAGATTACCATTTTTTTCGAAATTTGGATAACTTCTTGCAAGGGAAAAAATTCAACTCCGATGGGGCAGTCCAAATCGCCTTCAAAGATTTTATTGATTCCCGTCCGACTGGTTTTTTTAGTAAAGGGATCAATGAACTACCTATAAGATGGCAAAAGTGCATAGAAAATAATGGTTCATACTTTGATTAATTAAATATATTATATTAAAAAATATTCGACTTTTTGTTCCTCCCATACAAAACGCCAATTTCATATGTAAGGACCTAATATATTAAGTATGTACTGTGAGAAACGATAGAAATAAAACATAAGAAGACATCAACATATTGTTTTAATTAAGAACATTACATGGCGCAGCCGAAAAGGAGTTCTTCAAAATGAAGTCGGATTCGACAAGGTAACCTCAAGTTCGAAATAAGGCACATGGCCTAATACAAGTAAATATTAAAATTAACTATGAACAAAGAAGAACATTGTGATAAAATGACGGCCGTTGAATACAGAATGCCTCAAGCACTGAACGATCTGGAGAACTGCTGGCCGCAATGGCAGCGGTTTATGCGTTCTTTTCGCACCTATATAATGACGGCGGGCTTGGAAAGATTGGCAGAAGTGAGATGTAGTAACTATGTATAATCTGTGTTATAAGTATTAATGTATCGTAATAAAGAATAGTAATCATCTAGACTTCAGTGGTTTCACTCGCCCCCGACATCCATCCTTACATGGCGACCCTGCCAGCTCCTTACACGGCCACCCGTGCCATGTTTGGAACGCGTAACACGGACAATGTGTTGTTCAAACATACAAAACCGTATTTCTTAACCAAAATGCAGCAGGTTCCAACAATGGACATTTGGAAGATATAAAAAGTCATCTATCGATGATGAGCATAGCAATGTTCGTCGTATGCGCTCTCCTGTTGATCGCTACGATATACTTCGTTTACAAACAGTATAAAAAATGCCATATGCGTTGGGCGCAACAACAGTTGGAAATGACAAATCGGGGATCGTTTCTTCAGCGTCGCCGTCGTCAGCAGCAGCTTTACCCAGACTTGAAGATCGAAGAAGATAAATAATAAAATTTGTGTTGTGATAGTATTAAAATGGTGATCGAAATCGCGCGTGATAAAAACGAATATGAGCGATATGGTGATATGTGCGGTACCTACGCGTAAATGAAAGTGTAAGTAAGACGTATAGAACTGAAACCTGATAATGTGAATGAACTTGTGCGGATCTTATGGGTGCTTATCTAAACTGGAAGATGAACAATAATAAGCGGAGTGTTTATTACGGTAAAATTTAAATAGAAAAAGAGGTATGTACTCTTTTACATATAAAACAGTTACAATCAACAGCATATCATCATCAGAGCATTGGCGCTTTGGAGAATTCACATAAACATTTAGGTAACTATTTGCGAATACAATCTGAAAATCACTCTGATGCATGGAGCACATGGCTTCCATTTTGGTGATTCTCGTATAATACATCGGTACACACTGAGACGAAATTCACTCCATTTGAGCTTGTTTTCGGCAAAAAGAGTAATTTACCATCGAATTTAAACTCAAAAAAGATAGACCCTCTTTATAATTTCGATAACTATCCCTTAGAATTGCGTTACAGAATCAAAACTTCACAGAAAGAGGCAAGAGATAATCTTATTTCAAGTAAAATCAAAAGGAAAATAAGATATGATCAGAATATTAATCCAATAACATATATGCCAAATAATTTAATTTAATAAAAAATGAGACAGGAAATAAATTTAAAAGCATTTATTCAGGTCCATATTCGGTTATCAAAGATTTTTCACCAAATGTTGAAATTATTAAGGACAATAAAAAGTAAGTAGTACACAAGAACAGGACTAAGCGATATGTAGCGCCTGATTCTACAATGTAATCATAGTTAGTAAGATATTTTATTAAGGTATTATAAACGAACATTATACAATATTTAATCAAGTCAAAATTATTCCTAAAATTATATCATTCATGTTATCATTATGTTTATAGATTTGCTTAAGAAAATGTAATTAGATTTAAATAAAATAAACTACCTATCATTTATTTTATTTTTCTCATTGCGGTGGAAATGAGATGTAGTAACTATGTATAATCTGTGTTATAAGTATTAATGTATCATAATAAAGAATAGTAATTATCTAGACTTCAGTGGTTTCACTCGCCTCCGACATCCATCCTTACAGAAGTAAGAAAAGCGGCAATTTTAATAAACTGCATCGGAGAGGAAGCTGAGGAACTCTGTTATAATGTCCTCAAGACTGAAGGAAAAGAAAAATTGGAAGACATAATAATTATTTTTGATAATTACTTCATGCCGAAGCAGAACGAAGTAGTCAACACATTTAAATTTAACCAAAGAAATCAAGAAGAAGGGGAAACTTTTGATTATTTCTACTCTTCAATAAGAAGATTGGCGGAAAACTGCAACTTTGGTGATTTCAAGGACAGGATGCTGCGGGACAAAATTATCATGGGGGTTCGGGAACAGCGAATACAGCAAAAGTTACTGGAAATCAAAGATCTCTCATTAGACAAGACCATCGAGATCTGCAGGGCGGCTGAGCTGTCCAAAGGGTTTGTGAAGACCCTCAGCGGTTCCCCGGAGGTGCATGCAGTGCAGGCGAGAAATGTACAACAGCACCATACTACTAATAATAAAGCTAAGTATTTTAATACTCTGAATAATCAAAAACATTACATGAATAATCAAAATAGAGCCCGCAGTTCAGTAAAGTCAGATAATTATTATAACAAATCATTTTACCATTGCAAAAAATGTAACTCTGAGCATGGGCCAAGGCAGTGTCCCGCTTATGGAAAAACATGCTTTAATTGTAAAAGACTGAATCACTATAGTGTAGGTTGCACTTTTAATAAGAGAAGCGTTGATAATATTAATAATAATGACAGTGTTGATAGTGGTAATAATAATGTTCGGGAGTTATTACAAGTTTACTCAATTAATTTGGATAACAGTGACTGGATGGAGTCCCTCAGAGTGGAAAATAAAAAAGTATACTTCAAATGTGACACAGGGGCTCAAATAAATGTGATCAGCTTAAGCGATTTTAAGAAAATTGTCAATGATGATAATAATATTAAAATATCTGAGACAAAAACATTAATTGAAGTCTTCGGAGGTGGGAAATTACTTCCTTTAGGAAAAGTTTCACTAAATATTTTCCCCAATATTAAAAATTATGAAAGTTTTAAAACTGAGTTCCTAATTGTGAGACAAAAGGTCAAGCCAATTTTAGCGCTGTCCTCATTAATTCAATTAAAATGATTAATGAACTCTAATATTAATACTATTAAGACAGATAATGTAAGTGCTAATATTAAAGAAACAACAAAGAATGTTTTAATAAGTAATAATAGTAATACTAAAGATATATTAATTACTAATTCATCCTTATTGGACAGTAAAGATTGTTTAATTAATAAAAACATTGAACTTTTTCAGGGTGTAGACGACCAGGAGTGGAGCCCGTGGTTAGACCACGAGGCGGTTGCCGAACGCGCTCAAGACGCGCATGGCGGACAAGCTGGCGGCTCTGGTGCAACATAAAGTTATTGCTAAGGTAGAGCGCCCTGATAGTTGTGTCAGTAATCTTAACATCACAGAACAGAAAATAATATTAATAGATGAAAGTTCCAATGATCAGGAATTAGAAATATTAAGAAATTTCATTTAAGATGGTTGGCCTAATAATAATAAAAATATTCCTGATGGTTTACACAGTTATCGCAAATTAAGAAATGAATTGACTGTTGATGGAAAATTGGTGTTTTTTAATAATAGATTAATTGTTCCTAAAAATTTGAGGCAATCATTTATTAAAACCTTACATGATGGTCACATTGGTATAGCAAAAATGAAAAAAAGTGTTTAAACATTGCATAAACTTTGAGAATATTTACGCTCTTTGAATTTTTGAGCTCATCCATAAAAGCTAGCAAGTTTTAGCCATTTTTATAAGAACGGACGCGCGGGATGCGGACGTTTCGTCATGTTTTGGTTGTATTGTTCTATGGCTAAGGTGGTTATGAGAATTTACGTAGGTACTAAGTACTACTTCTATAAATTATGTAGGTATGGTCTGTCTGACGCGATCATATAGATACTAGACATTTTAAATTGTTAACATATTAAATAAATAAATATATATTATTTATTCCATTCAAACATGCATCCATTAATTCTTACAACCATGCACTCATACATTAATCTATTCAACCATACAACCATGCATCCATGCACTCATCTGATCCATAAAAATATGCACCCATTTATCCATAAGTATACCAAGTACCATACTACGTTCCTCACCCTCAGTCAATATTTGAATAACCTATAAGTGATTGTAATAGCAGCTATCACGCCTTAGAACCACAGTATTGGCTGTAAAACGATAGCTGCTTTCGTTTTAACAGTCCATATTATAAAAACCATAAACTACTTCGCTTCCAATAACGTTTGTGATATAATAACGAGCTATTACCGATTCACTGCCGTTATTAATAATAACAAGTTATTCAAAATCACCGGTTATACGACAGTAATACAATAACGAGCAATCACTGATTCACTGCCGATTACCTGCATATATTAATAATAACGTGTTATTCAAAATCACCGGTTTTTCTTAGAACCGAAAACGCAAAAGCTGCTATTGTGCCAATAGCTGCTATTATAACCTGTTACTGTTAATAACGCTCACCGCTACAAGCAACCGAGTTGGGCGGGATCTCTTCCCATTCCCGATTAAACGATTGGGTAGAAACCACAATTGATATGTAGTGACACAGATTAGCATAAAAGTACGCGGCGCAAACGCGTTTCGTTAATTCAGCTTTTTAATAGTTATGCGGAGCCTCGCCAGTCACTCTTCAAACCTCAGCCGTGTTTAGACATATCCTAATAAGGATTAAATAAATAATATAATTGTAATAACCTGTAACGTGTTAAATGAATTGATTCAGTATAGTGCAATAACTCTTTTATTTCAACCAACCCACATACATAATCAATAAAGACTAGTTCAAATACTAAAGTGGTGACCCCGACGTGATTCGTTATTATCGTGATTTATATTGTGGGTTGTGTTTAAGTTATCCGTGTAGGAGTGACTCAACTTTAAGAACGCGGCTGAAGGAATTTATAATATAACAACATGGATAAACAAGCACATTCAGAAATTGTCGACGAAACAGTAAGTGCCATTGCTGTCTCGACTAGGATACCTGAATTTTGGCATGATAAGCCAAGGCTTTGGTTTATACAAGCCGAAGCTATTTTGAAGCCTCAAAATGCGTCCGATGAATCCAAATACAACGTGGTTATTGCAAGGCTGGGAAAGGATGCCGTTACACAGGTGACCGATATATTAATTAACCCGCCTGCCACAGGAAAATTTGAAACACTTAAAAAACGACTTTTGGACGTTTATGAAGAATCGGAAAGCCGTCAGATACAGAAACTGATTGGCGAAATGGATTTGGGAGATCAAAAGCCCTCACAACTTTTGCGCCGTATGAAGGACTTGGCAAGAGATAAGATACTGATCAAACGCTGTCACAGAATACAGAACGCGAGAGTGACGCAGCTAAGTGCACGAGTACTGACAAGTCAGGCGATAAGGTAACGTCTCGAACTACTCGTAGCGGCCGTAGTGTTAAGCTGCCAGTCAGATTTCGACTTTAAATCAAAGAAAGTTATTTGATAATAATTCTATGTAAGTAAGTAAACACCTACTATAGTAATATATTTAGGTACATTTTCAGATAGCAGAGACATACTCATTTTGCAGTGTAAGTACATTATTAGGTCATAAGAGCATTGACATTAAGGCAATGATTACAGTACCGGCGTTAGGGTAGGGCGCGGTTGGGCGACCGCCCAGGGGCGCCGGACTTTGAGGGGCGCCGTTAAGCGGCGCCCCTTTATATTCCCATCTCTGTAAGCGAAAAAAAAAAACGATGTGTTGGCAACACTAGAATGGAACGCAGTGCTCAATCCGTTCGGTCGTAGCACTACATACATACAGTTTATTTTACTGGGAATCCCCGACCACAGAGAAACACATTATCTATCTCTTTTTAACATTTTAGTTCAAAAGAGTTGGCGTTATTTTTGATGGAGCGGAACACAGCTCATTCTTATTCATTCAATCGGTGCACGCACTTAAAAACAGTTATCGCAATTACATATTTTAAAACAAACAGACGCAGTAATCTGGCGGTCCACGCTAAGTTACGAAGTGCATGTTTTTTTCTTTTTGTCGCCGACTACAGAGTGACATAGGTTTTATCCAAAAAGTTGAAATACAAATAGTGTTTAAGTAGGTATTTGCTTTATGACGGATTATTTCACTAATTAGGTAAGTACAATTTTATTTTAACTAGGTATCTTTACTTATTATACTAAAGAGGTAACATTTGTTTGTTTGTTTATGTTATGTTTGGAGTGGGGTAATCTATTTAAAGTAAATTATATATTATAAAATATCTCTGGAACTGACTATATAATGTTGATGAAATTTTAACACGGAGATAATAAATGAATGTCGAGGAGGTACGGTCAAGTGTAAAAGTGGATGAACACTGTTCATTCGTAAGCCTTTGTGTTAAAGGTGAAAAGTGTCCACCGACTTTTGCATCTGACTGTACATAGAAGTCATTTTTTCGGGAACGAGTGGATGATCGTGATTTTTTTCATACAAATCTAAGCACTATCACGTAACACAAGCTTTTAAATATAACATTTCACAATTATTCCGCTGCCATGACAATATTACCTTACCTAGATTTTTCGATCGTAGTTCACGTGTATGCTAACGCTTTCCTAAATATAAAGCGTTTTTGGTCGTCCTCACTCAATAGCGTTATATTTAATTAATTTATAGAAATGATCGGACTTACGCAGATTTAATTTGTTGCAGATTTGATTAGTACAAAATGTCTGAACACGTTGATCCTTTCAAAAGCAAACCATCTGGGTCAAAATATAGAAAACGAAAAGCAGAAAAAGAAAAGGAATTTGAAAAAACAAAAAAGTTTATGAATATAGGCAAATATATTATCACAACAAAAAATCAAGACCTTAATGTGGCATCTACATCTGAAATACAAGCGAATGCATCGGTAGTGGAGTCTCTGTCTGACAAGTCAGATCAGTTAGCTGTTGGAAGAGATTGTGGACGAAGTTTCCCGAAGTGAGGAGACAAGTTGTGTTACAATTACAGATGCTGCTCAGGATGACACTATTGGTGATGTACAACAAATACAAATTCTAGATGACGTTAGTTCTCTTGTTCCAAATATATCGGATCCAGCCACTTGGCCACTCACTCGAAATAGCAAAATTATTGATCATATAATAACTAATGGCCCAGTGCAAACTCACATTGATAATTATCCAAAGAATGATACAGGGCGACATTTCTCAAATTCTCATTTTACCAAAAAACTTGCAAACAATGAAATAATTCAGCGTCGTTGGTTAATATACTCAGTTTCTAAAAATCGAGTTTACTGTTTTTGTTGCCGGCTATTTGATAGCAGCTCAACGTCGAATTTAGTATCTGAAGGATATAACGACTGGAAACACTTATCAGAAATGTTTTACTATGTGAAAGCTAATCCTGCTTTTGTAAATTCATTTTCTAAGACCTCGGAGAGGCAATTTTAAAATGTCTAACTACTACAACAACGATGGCTATTATGCCAACCAAAACTATGCTCCAAACCCTTACTCTGGCCGCGGCGGAGCGCAGTGGGGAAGGGGTGGTTACAACACTAACCCCCAACCTAATCTGGAAGCGCCACGCAGAGGAAGAGGTGGAGGAAGGGGAGGCCCCTCTCGTCAACAGCAGCAGCAACCTCCACGCCAGGAGGCACCACCAGCTGCTCCTGCTGAGGCACCCTTACCGACTGGTGTCCCACAGCCCAAACACCTGTCGAAAACATCATCCCCCTTGACTAACGACCCTCTCTATCTTGAGAGTTTCATGAACGAGATGGGAACGGAGATGCGTATGGCACCTACTGCCAACGAGGTTCATCCCGGACATTTCGGATTCGCGCAGTTAGTCGAAGAGGACTTTAAGTCAGTCACAGCACGATCCCACATCTACGCTAAGAACGTGTCCCAGTCCATGCACTCCTATTATATCGGAATGCACGTTTATGGAAGGATGCTTGATTTACACCGCCAACATGGCGCCGCCCTTACTGTTGACGAATCAGACTTCGTCACTCAAATGGACGTCGGAAATTACGCCATGACTAAACTGACGGAACAGTATATAGCTGGGTTCGGAACCACGACTATCCCAGGGTCTACGGAATGTGACTTTATGTTTGATAAACCAGCTCTTCAAGCTGGTGAGAATATTCCAGGGTTTTTCGGCCCTATAGCCGATAATGCGGTCGATTACGCAACCTACGTCTGTCCAGGCGTTTTGGCCCAACGTGTCGTCGAAGATATCGCTCGGACTATAGCTCCTCACGGAGAAGATCCAGGTGATGAGTGGCAACTAGAAATAGACCAGCCAGGAGAAGAAGATCAACCTCCGGCTCCTCAGCCAAACCCCCGATGTATCGGGTGGGCTCCGCGCGAACGTTTGCGCCAGGAGATGATGACGGCTCTTAACCATGCTAGAGTTGGAGCTGAGGCTTTTCATTCAGACAATCCAAGCCTGCCAATCAATACCCGGCTGATGAATTACATCAACTATCAGCTTTCAGAGGTACGTGGCTTTGTCGAGGGTGTCAGCCCTAAGTCTAAAACTGGTTCTACTGCTCAGATCGCCACTGCACTTTTGAATGAGAACAACGAAGTGTCGATACGTGGCCCATTCGCTTTGGCCGGATCTATCGCATTCTTTGCGTCCGCGTTTCGGTATCGTATAGATGTTCACGCTAACCCCCAGGTCCTTGCACCTTATAATAACGCTCCACCTATTCCGAATCTTGAGCGAAACAGGTTAGCGGAGAACCCTATATTAAATGAACATTTGTATCAGACTATTTATTGTGATTCAAATGTTAGGTTAAAACGTATTGTTAAATTTAATTTCAGTGTTAAAGTTTAGATGCCTTTCAGTGTTAAAAGTTCATGAAAGTAGCACTTTTCATAAGAAGTTTTACCTCTCATGGATTGAGGCTGAACTAAGATTAAAAACGGGAAAAACAATAGATTGTCAAGAGCAACATTTGATTAGAAAGGAAACTACAAGGTGGAATAATATTTTGTCTAGATTAATGCATATTACACTGTATTTAGCTGAAAACAATATGGCGTTTAGAGGTACTTCCGACAAACTATATACGCCAAATAATGGAAAGTTCTTGGGTTTAGTACAACTACTAGCCAAATTTGATCCAGTTATGGAGGAGCACTTGCGATTAGCTGTAAAGGGTGATGTTTCTGACCACTACTGCGGAAAAGACATTCAAAATGAATTAATAGAGCTGATGGGTGAAAAAGTGAAGTCAGAAATCATATCACGTGCAAAGAAATCGAAATATTATTCTATTATAGCTGACTGTACTCCGGACATTAGTCATATAGAACAGCTTTCACTGACAATACGATTTGTTGATTTATCATCAGATGTCGATAAAATATCAGTAAAAGAGCATTTCATAGAATTTATACCTGTTAATGAGTCGACTGGTGAAAGGCTGACTGAAGTTATTATTGATATTTTAAATAAATACGGACTGGAATTGAACGATTGTAGAGGTCAGGGCTATGACAACGGAGCAAATATGAAAGGAAAAAATATTGGAGTTCAAAGGAGAATTCTGGACATAAATCCTTTAGCTGTATATGTACCGTGTGGCTGTCATAGCTACAATCTCGTACTATGCGATGCCGCTAAGTCATCTGTAAAATCTGTCACTTTGTTTGGAGTACTTCAGAGGTTGTTTACGTTGTTTTCAGCTTCTGTTCATCGATGGAAAATTCTGACCGATCACTTGGGATTGTACACTATAAAAAAACTCAGTGACACGCGTTGGGAAGCAAGAATTGGCAGTGTTAAAGCAGTCCGTTATCAAATTAGCGCCGTCCATGACGCTTTAATCACTTTGGCTATTGAAACTCAGAAAACTGATGTTCAAGTCTCTCATGAGGCTACTACTCTAGCCGAACAGCTAAAAGATTTCGGCTTCATAGTTTCATTGGTTGTCTGGTATGACATACTTTTTCAAATTAATGTCGTTAGTAAATCTCTACAATCAACAGACATGGATCTCGGTAAATGCACAGACATGTTGAAAAAATGCTGCAATTTCTTGGAAGAATATAGAAATACAGGCTTTAAAAGCGCCATTTCAACTGCGAAGGAATTGGCTGAAGAGTTAGAAATAGAACCTGTGTTTAGAGCGACAACAAGAATTCGACGTGTTAAGCGCCAAGCTGGTGAAACTGCCCAAGATGAACCTATAACTTCTCCAGAAAAAAAATTTGAGGTTGAATTTTTCAACTGTCTTTTGGACACGACGTTAACTTCACTCAACGAAAGATTTGAACAGTTATGTGAGTACTCGGAATCTTGGTCTTTTTTGTACAATTTAAAACAGATTCCAGAAAAACACGACCTTATCAAACTCTGTAGTGATCTTCAATTGAAATTAAATGTAAATTCCAAATCAGATATAGATGGATGTATGTTGTGCGATGAACTCGTAAGTCTGAAATCGTTTTTGCCTGATCAGAAAGTGGTTACTGCTGTTTTTGTTTTAAATTTTATCAAAGACCGCAACTTACAAGAACTATATCCAAATGTTTGGATAGCATTACGAATATTATTAACTATTCCCGTAACGGTTGCTAGTGGAGAGAGGAGTTTTTCTAAGCTCAAGCTGATAAAAACCTATCTGCGATCGACAATATCTCAATCTAGATTGACAAACTTGGCAACTTTGTCAATCGAAAATGAAATTGCTGAAAACATCGACTTTGATAACTTAATAAAAGAGTTCGCCGATAGAAAGGCTAGAAAAGTAAAATTTTATTAGTTTTTTTAATAAATGTTTATTTCTTTTCATAAATGGTTATTTCATTATTATCCTTCGCCTTTTTTCGTATGGGTTTGAATTGCAGTTAGGGGGCGCCGTAGAAATCTCGCCCAGGGCGCTGGTAGTACTAAAACCGGCACTGAATGATTATTTCGAAATATTCTGTGTTTGCAAAAAAATTTAACTGTAGATAGTAAATTGATATTATTCACATTTGGTTCTTAGACCTTGTTATGATCATAACTATGGGGAAAAATCAAAGTAAAGAAGTTAAAGAACAAGTTATTATTGCACAATCTGGTGCAAATGTATCAGCAATTGAAGAACAATTAAATCATTTGAAGTTATTTTTTACTGTATTAACAATAATTTTGATATTTTCGATAATATATTTCATATGTACGAGATGCTATGGAAGATTAAAGAAATGGGTGCATCGTCAAATTTATACAGTATCTCCTCAAAATTTAGAGATACAAAATTCAGTGCAGAATGTGTCGCAACAGGCACCACAGAAAGTCAAAATTATAAGTGTTTAAGTAAGTGTCATTGTATTTGATTTCATTTTTTTAACATATCTTTAAAAATTTTAAAACTGGAATTATTTTTTTATTACAGTGTCATGTGGTAGATACGTCTAAGCTATGTAGATAGTGGACCCGTGTACGTTGTATAGACAGGCGTTATTCCACCAGTGGTTTTAGCATATTGTGCTAAAGTGAATTTTGTTTTATGTCATTAAAAATATGTAAAAAAATGTGTAGTTTAAAAATGTATTTTTTTGTTAACATACAAAGTTTATTTCATTGTTTATATAACTTTATTAAAAGATTTCATTGTTAAACATGTATTTTAAAGTTAAAAAAAAAAACATGTATGTAATTTTACAAGCTGACTGTACTTTGGTCATTCGAACGAACTTTGATTGTGAAATAACTATGTACTTACCTCTGCATCAATGAATGCGAGCTCATATCACATGTTGTTTTCAAACGTAAGCATATTTGTGTAGCAGGCATGAGCCTTTGAATTTGTAATGTTTATTGTAATGTTTTAACCTTGAATGTACTATTGAAGTAAAATAAAATTTTTTTTGTAAAAAATTTTGAAAAAAGGGGAGGATTGATGTAGTGACACAGATTAGCATAAAAGTACGCGGCGCAAACGCGTTTCGTTAATTCAGCTCTTAATAGTTATGCGGAGCCTCGCCAGTCACTCTTCAAACCTCAGCCGTGTTTAGACATATCCTAATAAGGATTAAATAAATAATATAATTGTAATAACCTGTAACGTGTTAAATGAATAGATTCAGTATAGTGCAATAACTCTTTTATTTCAACCAACCCACATACATAATCACTAAAGACTAGTATAAATACTAAAGATAAGCTGTACAAGCTCTTCGGAGTGATGATTTTGATGTCATTAACTGTCAGAGGACGAGTATCTGAATACTGGAGTACCGGTGTTTTGGGCATGCCAGGTTTTCGTGGTCTGATGAGTTTAAAACGATATTGGCTCCTTATGCGTTTCCTTCATTTTGTCAACAATAATACCATCATTATTCGTGGTGGTATTCGTTAGTTGACTCATGCGATTAAGGTCTACTACTTTCCTGTGAAAGGGCGAATTACACTACTCGAACATGAACCGATCGTTGAAACATAAGAGCTCTGGAGATGAGACAAAAACCTATCGCGCCCCCCTCACCCGGAGTTTCAATCTCTGGAGATATGAGAGATAGGCGAGTGATTAAGGCAAGGAAGTCATTGCGGGGATTGAAGTCCTCTCAGTGGAACGGTTACGTAGAAATAACTGACGAGACGAAGCTCGGACACGTACTATTTGAGATAGATGGCCCCTCTGAAAGGATTGCCTTCCAAGGGAAGTTCCACAATGGGGAGAGGGAGCTTACATTGGAGGTCGTGACCCAAGACTATTTTGATGATATTGAAGTGCGGTTAACCCGAAAGCACGATGTTCCACACATAATGGCAGGAGTGCTCCAGCGCTTCTCACCGGAGGAGGTTGATAAGTGCTATAACGAATCTCTGTTAGTCAGTGGACTCGTACGAAAGATGTGCATCTCCACTCCAGTACGGGAAAGATGGCTTCCTAAGTTTGCCTGCTCTGTCCCTCACATGGATGAGACTTTGAACAATAAGACCAAATACGCTGCTGCGAGAGAATGCTTTCCTGCGTCGCGTGGAAGCGTACTGCAAGCCCGCCACCCTTGGTCAGTGGTTAGTGGGTGCTATAATGATAAGAATCCGTTCCGTCATTGTGGATGGTTTGTCGCTCAAGACTCTGCTTTTCTCGTTGTGTTGGTTGGTGAAGGCTATGGACGATGAGAGTTACCTCTGTGTTAATTCGAGTGCAGTGGTAATATTAGCCTGGATCATCTCGGGAACGTGCGATGACAGAGGTTGAACAACCTGCTGCCCAAGTAGCCAACGATTCAGAACAGCTCCATAACGATGAAGGATGGTCAAAAACTACTATACCGGAATGCTGGAAATATTTAAGTGGATGTGACCCCAAGGATATGCTCGACGGAAACATACTTCGTTATTGGAAGGAAAAGAAGAATAGTTATCCTTGGCTGTTTAACTGCGTAAGGGCGATAATGAGCGTTCCCGCCACAAGCACACCAAGCGAGCGAGTTTTTTCAGTAGGATTTACCATTACGGCTAAAAGGTCACGGTTAAATCCTACTTCAGTCGACAGAATCATATTATACATGACAACTATGACATGTGCAAGAAACAAGTACAAAAGCTAAAATAATTTGCATATTATTTGTACTTGTTAGTTATATTTTGCTTGTACTTCCTTATTTTATATTCCTTGTTCATTTGAACGAAAAGTAGTTTGAAATGATAAATAGTTTTGCCCTTCCACTAAGAAAGAGTTTTAAAAAATAATTTATTTCGCCTACCACTGAAAACGAAAACTGAACTCGCTCACTCGCTAACCTCTTATGTGACTCTTTCAAATCGCTCACTCCACTCCGCTTTGGTGGAAGCACATGTATGAAAACCATAAGTAACAACTGGTAATTTACAATAACCGGTGATTCACAATAACCGGTTATTCATGAGATTGATAACGCAATAGCTGCTATTGTGCCAATAGCTGCTATTATAACCGGTTATTGTTAATAACGCTCACCGCTACCGTTCCGCTCGCAGTGGAAAGCGGGCATTTTAGTATGTCAAATGTCTCGTTGCACCACAAAAGCGTTTCAAAATAAGCGTTTATTCAAATAATCTATATAGAGCTTGGCAAAAAAGTCTTGAATCGGAACTATTTTTTTTTGTTTATGGCAATATTCTCAAAATAATGACGTATCATGATTTTTATGTAAACAAAGATTACAAATTCTCAAAATATTAGCTTTTAGCGGTCAAACGGTGATATAACTACTCAATAGTGAAAAATAATGAATAAAACTGCTAGAAGTGGTGCCAGGGAAGTTATTTATAAGGTATACAGGCGATGTTTGATGTAAAGTGAGGCCAAAACGATTCTTTCGGATCTCAACAATGTTTATCAAAGAACCGCTGATATGACAGGTATGTAAGAGTTTGTTTTGTAATTTTTAGTTGAATCAAACGTTACTTGATGGTCCCAAAGCAGGACTGAATTGATTTCATACGGAATGTGTGGATAATTCAACAATAAACATCGGGCAGATAGGTTATGTTTACGTTTGTTCTCTAGTACTCTGGTATAGCGCGCTTATGTTAATTGATGCTTGAGCTAGTGCAAATATGTAATGAATCACAAAGTAAATTATTATCTCAAATAAAATAAGTTAGGTACCTACAAGAAGAAAATGATGCTAATTTATTTGTATGTAATAAAATAAATATGTATTTCAATCAATTCAGGTAAATCACTTAGCACTGTAAAAAGAATCGTGCTGGAAGGAAATCAAAATAGAGGGGTGTTTCGTACACCTGGAAAACATAGACAAGGTCGTCCCAAAAAAGAGTTGGATGACTTTGACTTATGTGCCATCAGACAAAAAGTTCAATATTTTTACACCGTGAGAAAACAGGTACATCAATGATTATTTTATAGGTATAAAAATTAAACTTATAAGAAATCATTTGCATAATATAAAGGTATGCAATACATAGCATTGTAAACTTACATGAAATGCGAATTCAATATTTATTTTTTCAGGTACCAACCTTATCAAATCAAAAATCGTTTATTTGGACATTAACAGTATGTTACACAATTTGATTCGAACGATGGCGTCTGCGAAAGTTTGCAAAAACTGTGTTGCAGAGCCAACGCCCACCTCCAGAATAGACAGTCCTATGTTAACATTAAATACAGATAAATTATAATAAAGGTGAAATTTAAACAAAAATAAATAAATAAATAAAAATAAAAACATCATTTAAGAGAAGTATTAAGAACTATGGTTTAAAAACATTAACCTTATAACCTAATCGAGATAATTACATTAAACTTATAATCTAATCGAGATATTAAATAATTACAGTGTATGCATGTGTGTGTGTGTGTGTGTGTGTGTGTGTGTGTGTGTGTGCGTGTGTGTGTGTATGTGTGAGGGTGTGTGTGTGTGTGGTGTGGTTTGGGTGTGTGTATATGAAACAGGTCATTTAATTATTTTATAGTGAGGAATAGATCCTCTGTTTCTCGAACCAACTAAAATTTAAAAAAATAAACACTCTTTATTTTATTATACTAATCGGTAGTATTAATATTCAGGATAAAGTTTCTGTAACAAACATTTGGTCTTAAAAATAAAAATAATCGTTAAATCTAACATCAACTTTATTTTACTATCAATTTTGTAACACTTAAATTATTTAACTGATAAATTGTTCGAAATGAGCCCCGTCGTTCCGGCTACACAACATTAGTCGCCGTTGAAATTCATTTCTTGTAGCCTTCAGCAAAGTGTTGTGGTGTATGCCCCTGATAACATTTTCTACCGCAATCCTTAGCTCTTGAACGGTTTCATAGCAAGTTTCATAAACAACATTTTTTACATGACCCCATAAAAAGAAGTCCATGGGCGTCAGGTCTGGACTTCTTGCAGGCCATCTAATCGTACCGTTTGTACCTATCCAGGCATTGAAATTTTCATTAAGGTATGCCCTGGCAATTCTGCTGTTGTGGGCAGGTGCACCATCTTGTTGAAAAATGATATTATTTCGTTCCTCTTCTGGCAGAAGGTTTAATTGATTTTTTAAAAGCATTAAGAAATAATATTTCAATGTATTTTGCTGCATTCAGATGTCCTTCGTAAATGTGCAACAAAACAACCATGTTACTTTTGATTCCACACCAAACATTAAACGAAAATCTGACCTGATTGTTCGTTTCACGGACACGGAATGGATTTTGACGAGACCAATAATGATTGTTATGTCTGTTATACATTCCATTATTACTAAAATTTGTTTCGTCAGACCATACAATACAGTCCAAGAAATTTGGGTTGAGGGCTATTTCTGTTCGAATATTTTCACAAAACTGTAATCTCCTTTCACTATCTCCGGGATGTAGTTTCTGCACCAATCGCCCATCACGATAACATTTGTATTTGTATTTTTTCAGAACTTTAAGTATACTAGTATGGTTGATGCCTATCTCTTGAGCAGCTTCCCTGCTTGAAGCTTTCGGGTAACACTCGAAGTAGGTTAAAATGTTTAACTCAACATCGCTATAGTCCAAATTTTGTTGCTGTGGGCGTCCAGTCTTCTTTTTAAAACTTCCAACGGTCAGTAAATTATTCACAATTCGAGACAAAACCTTTCTAGATGGTAGTTCTCTGTCTGGATACTTCTCGCGATACCACTGCAGAGCTAAATCGTAGCTCTTGTTGCAAACAAAGTAAGCTTCTAATAAATCGAATTGTTCTTGATACGCCATTATGAGATAATTTAATTACGTAAGGGAAGCAACACTACTTAAATAAAATCTGTTGATAAAAATCGTTCGAATTTTAAAATTATTGTCCCGCCTCGCAAACAAAGTCAAACGTTCCATTTTTAAACTTCTCCACTGAACGCCTCGGATCATGTAAGAAGGAAATGTGCATAGAGGTATTACCACCATTGAACAATTTTCTTATCGAAGATTTCAACAAGGTACTTAACGATAAATAAGCAAGCGTGTACTTCATACGAAGTCTTTGAGTGTTGGAGAGATAACAGAACTGTTACGTGTCTTTTACTTGTTAAAAGTGAACAGTAACCAAATATTTTTTAGAGAAACTTTATCCTGAATATTAATACTACCGATTAGTATAATAATAAAATAAGGAGTGTTTATTTTTTAAATTTTAGTTGGTTCGAGTCCCGGGCGAAGCAAGCGAGTTTAAAAAAATATTTTAATGCAGATTTGTTTCTTTTTAAAAATAAAGGAATGTCTCCTTTAAGTAAAATGAGCTAGCTTAAGGATTTTAAGTAGTTTCCCTCCAGGGCCTGAGTTTAATTTCCACACTGTATAGAGTCAGAGGGTAAATCTGTTGCGTAGAGTTAATTTTGTTGTATAATTTATCGCAAAGATAATAATAATGTCTAGAAACAGTAACTATTCTCCTTTGTTTTAAAGTACATACCTGATCAGAGCGTCTCTTTGTTAAAGTAAAGTTATGGTCAAAGGCAACTTCTGAATGTTTACGTAATATGATTGTTAAGTACTTACGAAACTTACTACCAGTCGTAAAAGAAGATTAAAACTTTGATGGTAGCCGAGAGCATTTGCGAAAGGTACTTGGAGCCCTGGGGTTTAAATACAAAAAATGACAGTCGGAAAGAACTGCGTTAATGGAACGACCATACATCGCTGCAAAACGGGCAAATTACCTTAAAATCATTACCCAAAATAGAATCTTACCTGAAGAACTCAGAAAAGATATAGTTTATTTTGATGAAAGCTATGTTCACCAGTCATACAAATTAAAAAAGTGCTGGCAGTCTATTGATGTGAGTGGAGTAAAGCACAATGTATCCAAGGGTAAACGTTATATAATTGTTCATGCTGGCAGCGAAAAAGGGTTTATCCCCAATGCTTTGCTGATATTTACTGGAGCAAACAAAAATGCTGATTACCATTCAGAGATGAATAAAGACAATTTTACAAAATGGGTTGAAGAGATGTTGATTCCCAACTTACCACCGGCATCAATTGTGGTAATGGATAATGCGCCGTACCATTCAGTAGTCTTGAACAAAGCGCCTACCACTGCCACCAAGGTAGCCGAAATTAAGGAATGGTTAATTCAAAATGAAGTACCATTTGATGCAACATAAAAAAGCCACAGCTGTTGATGCTTGTTAAACGTCACAAGCCAGAGCCAATATTCGAAATCGATGAGCTTTTAGGTGCACATGGGCACACTGTGGTAAGACTTCCACCTTACCACTGTGACCTCAATCCAATTGAGCTTATCTGAGGAATAGCGAAGCACAAATTTGCAGCCCAAAATGTTGGTTCGGTCGATATAAAGGTACAGTATGGCGTGTGCGATACTTTGTTTGACTTCTAATATGGAAAGAGATATTATGAAATGTTTCACCTTTATAGGAAGCAGCTGAGCGTGCATTCCAAGACATATCCGAAGACGATTGGAAGAATTCGTGCCAGCACGTAAAAAATATTGAAAAAGAATACTGTGAGAGGGAACTTACAATGTATGAGGAAATAGAGAGACTAGTGATTAACCTCGAAGACGATAGCAGCACTACTTCCGAATCCGAATCTGAATCTCAAGATTTTGGGTCCAGCTCTAGCCAATACATGGAGGGTGTAGAATATTTAGAAGAAGAGTTCTTAGTACAAAATAAAAAATAATAATATTTCTATAAGTACGTCTTTTTATAATTCCGAGAATATATTTTTGCTAATATATTGTTAAACATAGGAAAATACTGATTTACTTATTTTATTAAACTATGTGTAACAGAAATATACAGCTAAGTATCAAGACTAACTTGGTGTACTATACGGGTTGTATATGTATTATGTTATTATTGTATTGTATATACTATATGAACCTACAGTGGCGCCCCCATTATTTTCTACTCTTTTATGCCAAGCTATAACTTGTGTCAAGAGTATTGGTAGCATTTATTTTATAACCATCAACAAAATAACTGTTTTTAAAGTTTCAAAAAGATTTCATACTATATTTCTAAAATATCTTCTAATATCTAAAATGTATCGAAAAACGTGTGCACTCGAGGGTGTGAACACCTGTATATTATATTATCTGTCTTTGTTACGTTTTTTTATCATCTTAATTTCGAATGAATGACATTCTCATTTTATATATTAAATAAGCCTCGTTTACTTTCAATTCAATTTATGGTAAGTAAACAAAAAAAAAAATACACATTTTATTATGGAGGAATATCACCCTTCTTTTCAATGAATAATTGCAATAAACTAAATGAATGAATGAATGAATAAATAATTTATTTTCCCCGTTTTTTCTGACAGAACTGGAAACACCAACCGCCATTTGCTTTTCACTTGACTTTCTTGCTTTGTTGTGGTTAGTTCAAGTAATTATCTTTCTGCGCGCGACCAGCTTTTGTTACGTTGTTGTTGAGTTATTCGTTATTTGTTGAGTTATTCGTTATTTGTTGAGTTTGTTGCTGTTGAGTTTTTGTTGCGGTTGAGTTTTGGTTGTTTGTTGTTTTGTTACAATGAGCGATGAACCGGGCCCAAGCTCGTCGAAGCTCTTTGCTTCGCCCAAGAAAAAACGCCAAAATCAAACGGCTCTCACTTCTGCTGAGAAGCAAACCATTATTAATATTTTTAAACTGGTGGAAGATACTTGGCCTCAAGACCAATATCCCTACAAGCTGGACATGGTTAAAAAAACTGCCGAAACCGCTGGAATTGGCTGCAGTACGGTACGGAGAATACTTAGAGAATATGGTACAGATCATAGTGTCCAGTCACCAGTCCCTCTACCTCGAAAACTGACAAAAATAGACCAGCTCTTGGACTTCGAAATAAGTGCCATAAGAAGATAGGTACATGAATTCTTCTTCAGAAATGAAATTCCGACAATAAACAAAGTATTAAATGAGGTTAACGAAGACGAAGACCTACCAAGCTTCAAAAAGAGTACTTTCAATAAACTATTACATAAGCTAAAATTCAAGTACCTAAAAAGATCACGTAAAAGCAGTCTTATAGAAAAACATGAAACAGTGAGGTGGAGGCGCAATTATCTCCTAAGAATTGCAAAAATGAGAGAAGGGCGCAAGATCTATTATACAGATGAGACATGGATAAACGAAGGTAATTATTCAATTACACTTATTTTTATCTTTCTCGTAAATAAATACATGAAAAATTACAAAAGCAAGGTTCTGAGACAGTATGTTTTATCTTATCATATACAAGAAACATAATGCCATTTTTTCTAGCCTGCTATTGTATAATTCATTCTGGTTGACAGGATAATTCTCTGATTTATTGTAAAATGCAATGTTAAATTGTTGTTTTCTGTTTGTTCAGGACATACAAAGACGAAGGTGTGGCAGGACACAACGATAAAATCTACAAAACAGGCACACTTAGAAGGCCTTTCTACAGGACTCAAAGGACCTTCAGGAAAAGGAAAACGCCTAATTATCGTTCATATTGGTAGGTTATCTTTAAAATTTTTATGAACCCTTATATTGTACATAAGTAGGATATGATTATTGATTATGATTATACAAGCTAGCACAGATCAACACATCCAAATCCAGTTACATTATGGTCAAGTATTATGTATAGATAGAGTGATATTATTGCATCTTGTGATATCATTTTGATGTAATTTTTAAAACTATAACTTTTCTATGGCAACAGTTAATAAGGTGTTTTGTTTTTAGGAAATGAAAATGGATTTTTGAGCGGAGGAAAATTAATATTTGAAAGCAAAAGTGGTGAAGGAGATTATCACAAAGAAATGAATGCAGAAGTATTTGAAAACTGGTTTAAAAAAATAATAGATTTAGTTGAGCCAGAATCAGTTATAGTAATGGATAATGCTCCCTATCACTCTCGTCGCCTGGAACGAGTACCAAACATGCAATGGAAAAAAGCTGACATCCAAAATTGGTTAACAAGCAAGGGTATCTCGTTCCAGGACACTATGATAAAAAGGGAGCTTATTGATTTGATTAAACCAATAAAACATAATTACATGGCCTATGACACAGACAACTATGCAAAAAAAAAAAATTGAAGTCTTGCGTTTGCCCCCCTATCACTGTGAATTAAACCCAATAGAAATGATATGGGGGCAAGTCAAGGGCTAGCTATGTTGCAGGCAAAAACAAAACATTTAAAATGCATGAATTAAAGATTTTACTTAAAGAATCTATATATTTGGTAACACCTGCAGCATGGCAAAAATGCATAGACCATGTAATTGGAGAAGAAAATAAGATGAGAGGCCTGGATGGTATTACAGATAATGTGATTGATCAATTTATCATCCAGGTCTCCGGAGATACAAGTAGTAGTTCGGAGTCTGACAGTGATGATGAGTAGTAGTAGTAGTATGTTTAGATAGTCCCAGAAGAGAGACACTTGTAGTGAAAAAAATATAAGGATGTCTTACAAATAATTTCCATTTATAGTAACAGTGATGATGAGTAGATAGTCCCAGAAGAGAGACAAATGTATTGAAAAATAAAAGGATGTCTTACATTTGTAAGACATCCTTTTATTTTTTTATCACTTTTACTATAAATGGAAATTATTTAATTTCCATTTATAGTAACAGTGATGATGAGTAGATAGTCCCAGAAGAGAGACAAATGTATTGAAAAATAAAAGGATGTCTTACATTTGTAAGACATCTTTTTATTTTTTTATCACTTTTACTATAAATGGAAATTATTTGTAGTGACACAGATTAGCATTAAAGTACGCGGCGCAAACGCGTTTCGTTAATTCAGCTTTTTAATAGTTATGCGGAGCCTCGTCAGTCACTCTTCAAACCTCAGCCGTGTTTAGACATATCCTAATAAGGATTAAATAAATAATATAATTGTAATAACCTGTAACGTGTTAAATGAATAGATTCAGTATAGTGCAATAACTCTTTTATTTCAACCAACCCACATACATAATCACTAAAGACTAGTTAAAATACTAAAGTGGTGACCCCGACGTGATTCGTTATTATCGTGATTTATATTGTGGGTTGTGTTTAAGTTATCCGTGTAGGAGTGACTCAATTTTAAGAACGCGGCTGAAGGAATTTATAATAGAACAACATGGATAAACAAGCACATTCAGAAAATGCCAACGCAGCAACGCCACGCGGAATGCGCAGTAAGTGATGTCATCCAATGAAACCGCGATCCAGACAACGAAGTTCACAGTCTTCTATAGAAGCGGCATGATATTTTTAAAGCCAGTTTATATCTGAGGTGCATTCAATCCTGACGAAAATGGAGTTTGGACCTGCAGATTCACTCGAGGTTTTGCCCGGTTGGAAGAAGCGTTTTTGCCGGAGGATTTGCCCGGTTGGAGGAAACATGCTTGCCGGAGGATCAGTGCTGGAATTTAAGATATTGGCTCATTCCCACTGCTTGTGCCGAGTGACTGGAATATGTGTAACCCCGCTGGAGACCGAACTTCCGAAAATAACTACAAAATTCAAGATGTAGTGCAAAGTGATTAGAAATGATAACTAGGTTCCGTTCATTATTCTTATGTGTTGCAAATAATTCAATTATATATAGAACTTGGCGTTATCACGAACTGTAACCTGATACTAGAGCGCACTAACAGTGTAATGTAGCGATCTTGCAACTTAGCAAATTTGCACGTGTGTCTCAGTAATACGAAATTTAATATTTTTTTCAAAATTAGATTTAAAAATGTATTTTAAAGTTTAAAAAAAAAACATGTATGTAATTTTACAAGCTGACTGTACTTTGGTCATTCGAACGAACTTTGATTGTGAAATAACTATGTACTTACCTCTGCATAAAAGAATGCGAGCTCATATCGCATGTTGTTTTCAAACGTAAGCATATTTGTGTAGCAGGCATGAGCCTTTGAATTTGTAATGTTATTGTAATGTTTTAACCTTGAATGTACTACTAAAGTAAAATAAATTTTTTTTGTAAAAAATTTTGAAAAAAGGGGAGGATTGATGTAGTGACACAGATTAGCATTAAAGTACGCGGCGCAAACGCGTTTCGTTAATTCAGCTTTTTAATAGTTATGCGGAGCCTCGTCAGTCACTCTTCAAACCTCAGCCGTGTTTAGACATATCCTAATAAGGATTAAATAAATAATATAATTGTAATAACCTGTAACGTGTTAAATGAATAGATTCAGTATAGAGCAATAACTCTTTTATTTCAACCAACCCACATACATAATCACTAAAGACTAGTTCAAATACTAAATATTTAATTTCCATTTATAGTAACAGTGATGATGAGTAGATTGTCCCAGAAGAGAGACAAATGTATTGAAAAAATAAAATGAAGTCTAATGTAATGAATGATCCATACATAAATATTTCCTTTAATTTCCATTTATAGTTATTTCATCTTCCTTTAGCTTGTATTACATTCTTTAAGAATAGGTAACGATTAAAAATTGCCAGTAGGCTGATTTCACTAGGCTGTCTTGTTTAATTGTGCCACATAAATTTACATCAAATATCTAGCATAGCCCAGAGAAACACCCATCAAAGCTCAAGATAGTAGCCACTACATGGTATATCTTGATAGGTTATGCAGGTACTAATTTGTTTGTTGCAGTCAAGTTTTATAATGTTTGGTTCAATAAAATTGAATAAGGACAATAAATTACGTATAGCCGTAGGCCGCAAACGAATCCGCAGGCAAGAGCTAACCTCAATAATTTATTTATTTATTTAATCACCACGGCTTACACCAGTTACAGTAATTAATAAGACATTATACAAATTAAAACATAAACACCATAAAGGCATTGATTCAATCAAAATAATTATAATAAAATGTTTTTTACCCCTGCATCAGCTGATTGAACTGTCAGATGGTTTGTTAGTAAATATGCTCTATGGGCATTTTCGTCAAAATTTCTACCATCTTACATATAGGATGTCCTCTGCATACATGTCGCAAATAACTAGCTTTGTTATGAAATAGAAGTGTCGAGTTATTATTAAATTGTTCCCAATGACTAAAGCTTTCTTTTTATATATAAATTGTTAAGATAAATTTAAAACAAAGTAATAAAATTCGAGCTAGATATGCGACATCTTACGTCATGTAGTACTGTCCCTTTTCCGGAATACGACCTATGTTAAACGATTTCTTTGTAATTTTGCTTCTTATTGCGTATTCCATATATTATAGTCTCGTAATCTAGAGTTGTAGTTTTTAAACATGTTAAACTCATTATACACTCTAATACAAATATTCAATCATTTTTAAGTTTATGTCTTGTCCCTTGGTATGTGTTTACTGGACATGTCCATGAACCGTGACCGTTAATGTACATTAATTTTGTACTGATTATTTTCTACCATTCGCCGACTGTTTTTTTAAATGGCAACACCAAATCGACCATGTTACACGACGACGAAGAAATACAAAGTATGCATTTCGGTGCCTCTAAAAGCCAAATAACGCTACATACTGGAATGGTATATCTTCAAGGGATGTCACAATCATGTTGTACTGTATCTCAAAACAACATGCACCAACCGCCTGCTATTTGGGCACATTTACTGCCTATACTAAAAATGATAACTAAAGATGATTTTCAAGTAACGACTATACACTTCTATTCTGATGGGCCAACATCACAATACAGACAAAAAAATAATTTTTATTTGATTGACCTGTTCACTCAAATGCTGGAACTCGACTATGTGACCTGGTCATTTTTTGAAAGTGGACATGGAAAATAAGGATGAGTCGTCGACTTCTTTTCAGTCGACGAAACGAGACCAGTTTATCGTTCACGATAAACTGTTTATAAAACAGTCTAATTTTCGACCGGTTTATTGCCTTTATTCGTTTAGGACATGAACGATCGTTGAACGGTGAACGTCGATTCACTGATTGGTTGGTAAACGACGACTAGATTAAACTGTTTATATTATATAAGATATATCTGTGTGAGTGCCTGTGGCGTGACAAAAGGTCCGATTTTGATGCGGTTTTTTTCTTATGATTTAGTTTTGTTGATTTAGTTCGAATAAAATGAACTTCCCTTCATACTTTTTCCAGGCATAGGACTGGCAGGCTTCATAATAAAGTTATTTTAAATAAGAAATTTTGTAGTAGGTACAAAATAATAATGTAAGCAAACAAAATTCAAAAACCTGCTTTCCTACTAACAATAATACATTGTCATGCATTGCAATAGAGTTTATTTTTACACAACACCCTGACGCCGCGCCGCACCCGCGCACCGCTATTATAACTCTGTAGAAGTTGAGAGCATGGCGAAAGAGAGATAGCCATATTAGCGTAACGTGCAAGTGTGAAGAGAACGGAATGCTTGATAGACAGTGGCAGCTAGCTGGCTAGAGAAACAGTTTCGTTCGGCAACGCTCGACCAATGGACTGGACGATGCAAATGTATTACGAGTAAACTAGTTTATCGGTGGACTGTAAACCGGTTTATCAGTCGACGGCAAATAAACAGTCTAAATAAGCTGTTCGTTCATTCAACGACTATCCCTAATGGAAAAGGAGTAGCTGATGGTATAGGCGGATCAGTGAAAAGGGTATTAGATAGACAAGTTTGCTTTGGAAAAGATATTAGAGATGCTTGCGATGCATACGAAATTTTAAAAGTATGTATGAAAACTGTCAAGGTCTGGCTTGTCAAGGACGAAGAAATAAATAACATTGTTTCGATGCTTCCAAATAAAATCACGACATTGGTGGGAACCATGCAAATTCATCAGACAATTACTCAAGGAAACGGTATTTTGTCCTACAGGGATATTGCTTGTTTTTGCGGAGAACGTAAAGGTTTATGCAGCTGCTTCGGCTTGAAAACTCATTGTATCAGATCCAACATACCTTACCTGACTTCCAATATACCTTATAACCCGGAAATTACATCGGAAATCGTGAATTTGCCTATGGATGAAGTAGATGTATCTACTTCATCAATAGTGAATTTGCCTGTGGATGAAGTAGATGTATCTCCTTCACCGATAGACAAATTCACGACTCTGGATATTACATCAGAAGATCTACATTTGGCAATGGATGTTGAATTAAATATGATTGATATTAATTTATTGCCAATATCTATTTTACCTGATGCAGTCCCTCCAGCAACAAGTTGTGTTGAATATGACAAGAAACAGAAAAGTGTACCGACAAAGACTGCAATTGTTTTGCCAGATAATACTTATAAATCGTATCATCCAAGACCAAGTTCTAATAAAATTGATAAATTCAATTGCAAAAAAGAGAACAAACGTGTACCTAAGAAAAGTACAAAGAGCAATGCAATCGTATCAACAAAGAATATCAAATTCATAAATTGCAGTGCTTGTACTTGCTCTATACTCGACGAAAAGGCAAAATGTATGGCCTGCAAAAAATTATACTGCCGTGACTGCGTTGGTGGGCCCATAGCTATTGATTATTTATGTGATAAGTGCTTGAGGGATAGCGATGAAGGTAGTTAGGCTTACTTGTAAAATATTCATTATTATTAATAATTTTTCATAAACTAAACTATTTTTAATTTTTACAGATTGAACGAACTGTTCCTGGCAGTAATCAGGATTCTGTTTTGTCAAGAGTTTATTGCTGTTAGCAGTAAACACCATAAAAATGGTAATCGTTGTGGACATCGACAAAATTTTAAGAAAAGAGGATCTACTGCATTATGATTACTATGGATTGGAGTGGCCATGGGAAGAAACACATTTTATTATTACCAATAAGTGTCACAATTGTGATGAATATGTTATACAAGGGTGTAGACCATACCATTTTTGCTTACTAATGGCCAAGAAAGATATTAAGGCACTGCTAAAAAGTGAAAAATTTTGGTGTTATAATTGTGATTCTACTATATACGATCACTATATATGGGATGAATGTGAATATTGCATGAGTGATGGCTTAGGCGAAACAATTCCAACAATAACTTATCAATGGAAAATAATGAAGATAATATAAATATAAATACTTTTATAATAAAATAATATGACTATATTAAGCACCAGCTGCTTCATTGTTGTGGTACTCCACTAAGTATCTTTTATGTTGATTGTTTAATTTTTTTTATAAAAGTTTTTGACATGTTTTTGCATATTAAGCTTTGAGCTTTACTTTGCGTAAGGTTTTTTGAGACTTAATTACTTTTATCGTATTGGAAAATCAATACTTTAATTAAGTATTGGTTCCTATTAGAGACTAAGACTGTTGTTGAATAGATCTCAAAGAAGACTGTTGTTATCTAAGTAGATATTAAGAATAAACAAGTATTGTGCCATTTCAATGTACCTTATTAGATTTATGCGCTTCTATCTATTTCTAATATAATATAATGATTGTAAACTTTCACGATTTGTACTTACGTATAAAGAAAGTAAAAATGAGAAAGTCATTATTTTTAACGAAACAAAAGCATTGCTCTATGTTCAATTAGTTAGTTCTTTTTTAATACTTACCTAGTTCTTTCTTATGTTCAAAAACGTAAATTATTGTTGCTTCTAAAGCTATTTTAAAAATCTACTTAATGTTCCCTATTATTGGCAGAATTGTCAATTGTTGATTTTATGATCTCATGTAAACATGTGCCTTAGTAACAAAAGTCGAAGAACTTAAAAATTAAAAAGATTTATTTAAAAAAAATAGTTTTATTAAACCATTATAAACTCAACTTTACCATGTCAGGACCATTACTGGTTGGTCAGGTATACGTTACTGTCCCTTGAATACTTTAACAAGTTATTATGATTTTTCTAATTTCTTAAAATAACTGAATAGATTTTATAATAGTTTTTGAACACAAATACTAAAAAGTTAAGGTTGGTATGGTAACTGTAGATCTATCACTAGTTGTTGAATTGATAATTTCAAGTTAAGTAATGCGTTTTTGTAACAAGTAACGATCATGACAATTTTATACAAATTACTGAGGCAATGTTTCGCACACAACTGAGGTTTTGTGTTAAATTGCTAATAGGACAATGAACTAACCCATACACACATAAAAAAAACCAAACCTAAGTTCAGTTTTCTTTCAGAACCAGTTTATTCTTTGGTAACGGTCATGACCAAAAACGTACCTCAAGCTACTGTTTCTTTTCATATTATTTAAATTAAGGGATACAGTAAAAAACAAATACATTTCTAGCAAAATTTGTTATTTGTATCACTCGACTAAATCAAGATTAACCTAAAATATTCAAAACAATATCAGGCAGTAATTTTCAAAGATAGGTAGCAGTTAAAATAAAAATGCCCCTCTGCTGGTTGGACGGAGTATAGGGCCGACCGCACTCGCGATACCTACACAGCGTGAATACAAGCGAGAGGTTGTCGCTAAGTCCTGCTCTCTCGCCGAGAAAGCGTTCGGTCGAAGTCGGCCGCGCGGGCGGCGCGGGCGCGGGCGGTTAGTCAGTCAAATTGAGTCCTTCGTGGCGTGCGTGTTAATAATTATTCGTGTTTACTGAACGCGTTGTGTATTTCTTGATTTCATTTCATTGTGTATTAAATACTTAATTAGCTTAGTTAACTAGGTTCTGATTCGTATCATACATACGTCATCTCCTTGCCGTAAAATGAGTGATGAACCTGGACCATCGAAGAAAAAGAAAATATATAACTTCAATAGGGAATGGGAAGAAGTTTTTATTTACGAGTGTTAGTGAGAAAGCTATTTGCTTACTCTGCAATGCTTCTGTAGCTGTACCAAAGCGGTCGAACGTCGAACGTCATCATAAAAGTCTCCATGCGGATTTTAAAGGTAGGCTTATTTATGTGCACGTAATAAAGGTATATCATATTATATTATGTATAGTGAATTTTTATTTGGATTTCGATACATAATAATACAAATTATTATCCTTAGTTTTAAATTTGTTAGGTATGTAGGTAAATAAAATTTAAAAAGTGTAGGTAGGTCTCACTTATCTTCTTACATGTGTTTTTTATTGTTTCAGATAAATATCCGCCGCAGTCTGCATTACCAAAGAATAAAGTTCAAACTTTGCAAGCTGCTCTACGCGCTCAACAAAATACCTTTTTTACTGCTAAAAATAAATCAAAGGCTCACACAGAAGCATCCTTGAAAGTAAGTTACATTCTGGCGTCTCATAAAAACCCTACTCTGACGGAGTTATAATAAAAGCATTGCCGCGGAAAGTCCCAATTGACAAACAACTACAACGACCGTTTTCAAATTTGAAACAAAGAGTTCTTTTGTTTACACATCAATACTGGATTAAAAATCTCTGAAACCAGGCTGAGACGGCATCAAAGCACATAGTAGATTGCGAAGATTGTACCAGCAGCCCAAGGATATCGTTCACCATCCTAAACTTGTTCGACTCCACAAAGTACTCCAGGAGTACGTTACAATTTAGAGGAATCGACAGCATACGGTAGCCTACGAACACGTTTACGGACTACACAAAAACCTGGGGAGTACTGTTTTTTGATTATTACTTAGATAAGTGTAACACATCTCACACCATAAACACACATAAACATTACTCAGTTATCTATTGACTGAGTCTCGTCAATCCTCACACACGGCTATGGTTTATTTCTCTCTCAGATTGACAAAAAGGTGGAATCTCAGTTGCAGAATTTAACAATAAAGCCCCACACAACATTACACTACAAACAACACACAAAACAAATTTACACAAGTTACTATCTTATTTCTGCAGGAATCTTGAAACTAATTAGTGTGAAACTAATTACCTTCTTGTTGGAACGTCTAGGTTTATAAGATAAATCCTAGATATTTTTTAAGTCTTAGTTTTTTTGTTTTTCAATATTTTCTTGAAATTTGCTAATCAAGCACTCCGGACAAAAGAATATTATAAATATAACACTTTTGCTTAAGATTAAATCATTATAATACTTATGTTAACAATTATTATTTTACAATGAGGATTTGTTCATATGCTTTTTATAAAGTTTGATGTATTTATAAACTTTCATTATACCTTAATTTATTTTCTCCTTCTATAAGTTTACTTTTTTTTTTTTAGTTATTTCCACCATTTGGTCACGAGGTCCTTTTCAGGACCATCATACCTCTGGAGGGTGACCACGGGATAACCATTTTCTTTTTTCTTGTCACATAAACTTATTTACTTTCAAATTTCCCTTTACTGCAGCTAACCTCATATCTTCTCTTCTCCTTACTTCCACAAGCTCACATCTGTCTTGCAATTTTTTCAGAAGTTTTCATTACATCATGGCCATGACAAGAAAGGCTTGCCAAGCAGATCTCGAAAAGAAGCTCAAGGCGGTGACGGCTCAACTGAAGGCTGTGAAGGAAGATCGTGACAGGCTTCTTCAGGAAAGGGAGGACTGTGAAGCTCAATTCCTACAAAACCTGGGACAAAATACAACCCTCAAGAGCCAGCTTGCCCAGCTACATATTCAGTATGAAGAAGCCTTAGAAGAAGTGAATCGCTTAAGGGCTTCCCTCCAAAATGAAGAAATCTGTCATGATTCGTATGAACTGGTATTGCAGCTGAACCGCGACTTACAACAAGAGCTTTCTGAATATAGAATTAAGTTAGATGAGTTGGAATCGAAGACTTTGGCCCCAGTAACTAATTATGACAGTTTAGATTTACATACTCAGTTACAAAACTCTGGGCTTAACTTGTCAATTGTAGATCTGACATCACCTCATTGCCCAACTACAACGCCTGTCCTAAAAGGTAGAAATAGGGTTAAAAAATATGTAAAATTAAGTAACTTCATTAAAAAATCAGAGAGAAAGTTGAAAAAACATAAGCAAGTTATTAATACAGCTAGATTAAGTAAAGATAAATGTAACCTTCAAGAAGAACTAAATCAATGTTATAATTTGATAGGAAGAAACTCCACAGAGTTAGATTACATGGCAGAGAAGATAGTTAGTTTAGAAAGATCACTTCATGATATTACATGTAAATATAAAACGGTTCAAAAGGAAGCCGAGGCTCACTATAAAAAAATTCATAATTATGTTAATATTATAAGTAATGATAGTAGTTATGTACAAGTACAGTGCAATAGCACCCAAACAGACCCACCAATTGCCGATGAAAGCTTCAGTTTTCTAAGCAATGAGGGATCTTTACAGATGCAACCTGCACAAAAAAAAATACAGTCCCCGGTTAGGCTAAACTCCAGCTGTAAGACCCGGAAAACTGTGATATATTCAGATGGTATTGGCTCTGGAATGGGGTTGCTGTTGAATGACCTCCTAATGCAATCTGTCACAAATAATTGTTTTACTGATTGTAGTATTAGTACAATGACAAGCCTTATTAATGGTGACTCTAGTTTGGACAGTAAAACAAGCCTTATAGTTCAATTAAGTAATGTAAACATAAAACGGTCTGAAATAATTAAATTAGTTGAAATTTTGCTAAATAAGATACAGTGTGGCCTTGGCAAATTGATTCTTTGTTCTCTTCCGTACTCAAAGTCATTGAGTGAAAAGCAAAATCGACTTATATATAACATAAATTTACTTATGTATAATCTGACATGTCGTCATTGTGACGTTTTATTTTTCGAAACTAATAATTTTATTAGTAATTGCGTTATGACTAAAGATACGTTGTACCTTAGTAAAAAATGTAAATTAACTCTTGCTAAATTGTTAGCATATAATATTTTTGATCCAGTTATAGAAAGTATAACGAAGTTACCGGACGAGCCTGTACGAGTAGTTAGTAATTTTACTAATGAGGGCAAAGTTATTACAATGTCAGATAATATTAATTTAAACTGACTTCTTCGACAATGGAAAAGCAATTAGAATTACATATAGTACATCAAAATATACAAGGCTTAACCAGCAAAGTTTTAGAACTAGAATTATTTTTAAATTTTTTGAGTGTTGATATAATGTGCATAACAGAACACTGGATTCAAAATAATCAGCTGCTACCTTTTTATAGTAATTATTGTTGTGCTAGTTGTTATAAAAGGAGCACCGCTATCCGCGGTGGGTCATTAATATTTGTCAAAAACAATCTTAAATATAAAGAGCGTAAAGACATAGTTAAGTTAAGTATTGAGAGAAACATTGAACTGTCTTGTGTGGAACTGGAGCAGCATTTAATCTTATGTGTTTATCGTCCTCCGAATGTCAACCAGGATATTTTTGAATCTACTATGGAAGAAGTACTTCTTAAAATGTTCACCTGCAACAAGTCTCTGATTGTCTGTGGTGATTTCAATATAGATATCTTACAAAATCCTCTAGCTCATAGACTACTTAATTTATTCAAATGTTTTAGTATGCATAACATTTTTAATGAACCAACTAGAGTAACTGCAACTACCGCCACTTGTATAGACAATATTTTCAGTAATCAATCTCCTATCTGTAAATCAGTAATACAACATTTGAATTCAGACCATTATGGACAAAGTGTTAAGTTCCCTTATACCAATTCTAATAATAAGTTAGTGGAATTTAGTTACAGGCCTATTACAAAGGAGCGCATCTCAATTTTCCAAAGTAAAATAGCATATAATCTTGTCTCATTACCTTATATTGATGACCCTAATGATCTTTTTACTTCGCTATCCGAAATTATTGCAAGGGCACACGAGGATATATTTAAGATTAAATTTTGTAAGGTTAGAGAAAAAGTTAGTTTCACTGACTGGGCTACGCCAGGAATTTTTAAAAGCAGGAATAAACTATACGAACTCTATTCTGACAGGGAATCAATGTTACATAACGACTCTTTTCTTTCATACGTAAAAAAATATTCGAAGCTGTTTAAACAAGTATGCAATACCGCTAAATCTCTCTTTCTTAGAAACAAAATAACAAGTTCTACTAATAAACCTAAAGCTACTTGGAATATTATAAATAATGAGACTGGAAGGTCAAAGCCACAAAAGAAAGATATTATATTAAAAATAAATGACACCGTTTTAACTAAAAATAAAGAGGTAGCGAATGCCTTCGATAAGTTTTTTTGTAACGTTTCTAAGACTGTAACCCAATCATTAAACTCCTCCGCCGAAAAGGCTGTAGATTTATTAGAATTATCTGTTGATAAATGTGTACCGAGTTTCGATTTCAGTTACGTTGACACTGACGATATTGTGAAAACATACAAGTCCCTTAACATAAAAAATACCGAGGACCTTTGGAACATATCAACAAAAATTCTAGGTAACATCATTTACGACATTGCACCATATCTAGCTCATATTTTTAATAAGTGTATTGAGATGGGTATATTTCCAGATCTCATGAAACATGGTAAGCTTGTCCCTCTTTTTAAATCTGGCAGTCATAACGACCCTGCCAATTATAGGCCTATATCAGTGCTTCCTGTCATGAGTAAAATATTTGAAAAAATTATTTTAAATCAACTCACTGAACACTTTAATTTTAACAAATTATTACATAATAACCAGTTTGGCTTCACCAAAGGTAGATCCACTAATGATGCAGGTGCTGCACTACTAAAACACGTCTTAGGGGCCTGGGATAAATCACAAAATGCTATTGGTGTATTTTGTGATCTCTCGAAGGCTTTTGACTGTGTAAGTCATGTTACGTTATTAAATAAATTAAAACATTACGGTATTTGCAGTAAAGCTTTAGACCTTCTTAAGTCATATCTGGCAAATAGAATCCAAATAGTACAAGTTGGAACTGAAAGATCCACGGGCTCTAAAATAGAACTAGGCGTGCCGCAAGGATCGATTCTAGGACCTTTCTTATTTTTAGTTTATGTAAATGATCTTCCTTTTTATGCCAAGGACCTATGTGACATAGTTTTATTTGCGGATGACACCTCTCTTATTTTTAAGGTAGATAGAGATAAAGATAACTTTGACGACGTAAATAATTCTTTGTCTAGCGTACTTAATTGGTTTACTGCTAATAATTTGTTACTGAACGCGAAAAAAACGAAATGTATTAATTTTAAACTACCAACAGTCAGAGAACGTCCTATAAAAATAATATTAGATAATGAAACGCTTGATCTTGTTGACTCAACAGTGTTTCTAGGGCTACATATTGATTCAAAACTTCAATGGAAACCTCAAATTAATGCTCTTGCAAGTAGACTTAGTTCAGCAGCTTATGCAGTACGGACTATGCGATATATAACTGATGAAGCCACCGCGAGACTTGTTTATTTTAGTTACTTCCATAGTGTCATGTCATACGGTATCTTGCTTTGGGGAACGGCAGCTGATATTCAAACTATTTTTATTCTTCAGAAAAGAGCTGTGCGTTCAATCTATAAAATGAAACCACGCGATTCCTTACGTGATAAATTTAAGGAAATAAATATTATGACTGTTGCTTCACAATATATTTATGAGAACTTGTTGTACACACACAAAACCAAGCAAGATTTTCTAAAAAAGAGTGATTTTCACAATATTAATACTAGAAATAAGAATAAACTACAAATCCCTACATTTAGATTACGTAAGGTTGGGAAATCTTTTATGGGAAATTGTGTCCGTTTTTATAATAAGCTTCCGCAGTTTATAACTGACCTACCCATTCAGAAATTTAAGCTTTTAATTAAAAAATGTCTTCTGAAAAAAGCCTTTTATTCTATAGAAGACTATATCAAAGATGATAATGCTTGGACGGATGTAGCTCCGTTCCACTAGGATGGACAAAATAGCTGAATTTTGATTTTTTTTCTGTTATGTGCATGTTTGACTAGCATTTTGTTAATGTTAAATGTATAATTAATTGTAACCATGTTGTACACCAATATTGTTATTATATCAACATAAGAGATGAAAGCTGGGTTGTTCTATTCGCTTCTCAACTCAGTGTAAAAAATTGAAGCGAACTGTCAAGACTATGTTATTTCCTTGATTATTCTTAGTTTTTTATTTAAATTAGCTTTAAGTTGACCTGTCCATGTATGCTTATGCGTCAAAGGAAATAAACGTTTTGACTTTGACTTTGACTTTTGAAAGAAGCTATGTTGGGCATGGCAGAATATTTGTTTCATGAATTTAAAAACAAATACGACATAATTTCGGCAATAAAACAAGTGCCGCTATCGAGGAACACAGTAACACGACGAGTTGATGAAATAGCAAATGACGTCTTTGACCAGATGAAAAATGATTTGGCAAAATGCGAGATTTTTGCATTGCAAATGGACGAATCGACGGATATTACTGACTCACCACAGCTTCTGGTTTTCATCAGGTCTTTTCTGACTTTTCTGTTAAAGAAGCATTGCTCGCCAATTTGTCGTTGGTAACTTATACACGAGGACAAGACATTTATGACGCAATAAAAAAGATGATTACTGGACAGAACATACCAATACAGAAATTGGTAGCCATGACTACCGACGGAGCGCCTGCTATGATCGGCAGAAATGTTGGATTTATTGGTCTGTGTGAAAAGGATGAAGATTTTCCTAAATTTAATTCCTACCACTGTGTTATACATCAGGAAAACTTGATTGCCAAAAAACTTAACCTTGGCCATGTTATGAGCGTTGTAGTACGAATTGTGAATTTCATTCGTGGACGAGCGTTGAACCATCGTCTTATCAAAGATTTGCTCGATGAATTGGACAGTGAACATGGTGATTTGATATACATCGCTGAAGTAAGGTGGCTCAGTCGTGGTAAAGTGCTAACAAGATTTGTTGGTTTGATGACAGAAATCAAAATATTTTTGCGATCTAAAGATAGCTATGAAGAAAAACTCGATGATAAAGAATGGCTGGCCGACTTGGCATTTCTAACTGATGTAACTGCCAAACTAAATAAACTCAACGAAACACTACAAGGAAAAGAAAAACACATATCAGACATGATGAGCGCAATTTCAGCTTTCGTAATAAAAATCGATTTATGGAAGAGCCAGTTAGAGGAGAAACATTTTCAACATTTTCCTTCTATTACTCTCCTTTTGGACTCCGAATATCTTGCGGAGTATAACCCAGCTAAACATGTGGAGCTGTTTCACCAGTTAAAATCGGAATTCCAAAGGCGTTTTGACAATATTTTCTGTATGGAACCTATGTTTATTTTTGTCAAAAATCCATTTATCGATAGCGATCTTTCACAACTAGCTTCGTTGATGGAAACCCACTGTTTCGTTAATAAAGCGGAAGCTGAATTAGAAATTATTACACTTCGCAGTGATATCATCCTTAAAAGCTCAGACAATAAAAGCGACGAAGTTTTCAAGCTCATGGACCCAGTTAAATACAAAAACGTACGTAACTGTGCTCTCATCATTAAATCATTTTTTGGGTCAACATATCTATGTGAACGTGCTTTTTCTCAACTAAAAGTAATTAAAACCAAATACAGAAGTATGCTAACTAACGAACACGTCAAAAATTGTATGATTTTGGGTTGCACAGAAGATTACCAACCAGACTTTAAGAAGCTTTCTGAAAATGTGAATAGCCAAGTATCGCATTAGCTTTTTTCTGTTACGGTCTATTCTTTTTGAAGTGTAGTGTGCCATATTATAATAAATAAAAAATTGTGTAATTGTATAATGTAGTTTCCTTTATATCACTTATGTTTTTTTTTATGTACCCATAGTACAAGCTTCGGCTTAGTTTGGGACTAGATGGCGTTGTGTGAAATTGTCCAAAAATATTTATTTATTTATTTTATTTATTAACTCGGAGGTGCCCGCGTGGCGTATCGGGATTTTCAAAATAGCCCTTGGAGCAATACCAGTTGGGCACCACTGGTTTAGATGATTGCGTACTTGTAATAATTATAATAATTTAGGTACTAAATTAGGTAGTAAAAGGTAATGTAGGTGAAGCGTCTCATAAATTGCCTTACAGTGCGGCACTGGGCCCTCGGACCGAAACTCTGGGTTCCAAGCGGAAAATTTGGATGTTATCGCAGTTGTAAGTTATTGGGCATAAATAAGTCAAGTGTGAAAGAAATGTAACGAAAAGTTATAACTACCCAATTAACTTATTTTTTTTTATACGCATAAGTTGTGAAAAGAATAAATATAAATCTTCAAAACTACTGAACTGATCAATATGTAATTTTGCGTACATTTAAAACATATAGGCTACTTTATATAGCTACCGAAAATAAACGTGCGAAGTCGCGGGCAGCAACTAGTACTATTTATATTAATAATTTTATTGCATTGGGTATATAATTGATGATTTTGATTACAGAAACATACGAAATGCCCAGAAATTATGTGCGGAAAACCATACCCACGTCCATGCGTCATACCCACGTGAAAAGTTATTAGAGGCTGTTAGAGTAGTGAAAAGTGGGAAATTTAAGACTTTTCGAAAAAGTTTTTCTAAAAACAATAGGACCAAAACGTCCCATCCTTTTGATATACGACAGGCACGCAACACATGTTGGTATACCTTATTAAAAAGGCTAGAAAAGCTAATATTACTATTTAAAAAAAATAAAAGCTGTAAAAGATGGCTGGTGCGCGGAGGTACCGCGCACCAGCCATCTTTTACAGCTAGTAGATTTGGCAGTAAATAAATCTTTAAAAGATAAATGGGACGATGCCCTTGTTAAGTGGCAGAGGAGAACAAACAAGAAAGAAACACTTCTTGAGCACAAAAAAATTAGATAAGAAAATCGTCAACAGTAAGACATTCGTTAATAAGATAACTAATTGGCTACAAGCAAAAGAAATTTTGCTGAAAAAAGACGCGGTATAATTATATATTTATGAGAACGACTTTTAGCACGGACCACTGCCAAGAGCTCAATAAAGAAAAGAAATTAAAGGGGAGCATTGCTGATATCCGAGAATGACTTTTCTCCTCTTTGGCCAAATGGCAAAGAAATACCTCAAGCAAAACTAGACGATTTAAAGTCTATGTTTGATTTTATACCTAAAGACTGGATTAAGTCTCGAAGGGGCAATGCCAGTTGTAGTGTATGCGGTAAAGCTGGTAGCTCAAACGTCATACGTCACTGTCTCGTGTGTCACGGATTGGCGGGAAAGTAACTGTCACTGCGGATGCAACACAGCCGAGGGCGAGCACGGGGGGTGAAGTTACAAGCTAATACGTGGACATTGCCGAGCCAGTGTTTAGTGTAATTATAATTACTGGCGTGCAGAACGAGGATCTATCGTCCTCTACAAGTGGCGACGAGGAAAAAGGTAAACTATTGTAATAATCATGTGTACAAAAACGACCAACCCAGCGGTCCTAGTTACTAGATTTGTTTTTGCGGAAAATTCGTTTCAAATCTAAATACAAGGTAGAAAAATTAAAACACATGATTAGTTACAACATTTACATTAAATTCCGCTTAAAATTTAGCAATATAATAGTAAAATTGCACCAAAAACTTTGACAGAATTTCTCACCCGGCCTAGTCGTAAACTTAGTGAGATATTTATTACAATAGTGACTGAAAACAACAAATTCTCACGCTAAACTATATCTACATTCTGTAATGAATACACAACACTATAAATATTACAGTTTGTATGGAAATTAGTTATGTATTTTGATATAAAAAATGCATAGATTTCTAGGTTATTAATTTTGTGGTACTATTTACTATACCTATGGTTTACTTGAATGTTGGCTCTCAATTAGAGTGATCAATCAAAAGGAGCTAGGTATTACATGGCACTGAATCTCATTATTGCCTCAATAAATTATATTAATAAATTTCATAATTTAAAATATAGGTGCTGAATTTATGTAAATAATAAACACCAAATACATAACATAGGTGGAATACTAGAAGCATATAAATTTCTTCAACCTTATTGGCTTTTATAGAGAGTAGTCAAGTATGACTAGATAAACCGCATACCGGTATTAAGTCCTAAAGAGTTAGAGATAATAATATTGTGTTATGTAACATAAAAAAAAATGGTTATTAAATTTGCCTCTAATAGTCACCTTTTATTGCAATGATAATGTTAAAAAAGGATGCATATTAAATTGGATTGATGTTATGAATATTAATTTTCCATTATCTCCATCAAAATCAAACAGTACAAATCAACACTAACTCTGATAGGGAATGGTTGACAACCTCCATTAAATTGGAAATAGTTGGGTGGTTCAAATGAGCTCCTCTATTTAATTTGAAATGGTTGACAACCTCCATTAAATTGGAAAATGTCTGATGGTTCAAATGAGCACCTCCATTAAATTGGAAATGGCTGACAACCTTCATTAAATTGAAAACTGTCTGGTATTTCAAAGGAGTACCTCCATTAAATTTGAAATGGCTGACAACCTTCATTAAATTGAAAACTGTCTGGTATTTCAAAGGAGTACCTCCATTAAATTGGAAATGGCTGACAACCTCCATTAAATTGAAAACTGTCTGGTATTTCAAAGGAGTACCTCCATTAAATTGGAAATGGCTGACAACCTTCATTAAATTGAAAACTGTCTGGTATTTCAAATGAGCACCTCCATTAAATTGGAAATGGCTGACAACCTTCATTAAATTGAAAATTGTCTGGTATTTCAAATGAATACCTCCATTAAATTGGATCAAGTCTTCCTATAGGTCACCATAAAAATGTACATTTCAGGTTACCCCGAAGAACAATGGCTCAACACCCGTCAATGGAATACTTTGACTTGAGTGGGGACAGGAGTTCCATTGGCAGTAAATGGGAGAGATGGAAAAGATCACTGATCATTTATCTCGAGCTTACTGAAACCACGGCTGATACAACAAAGCATGCTACATTGCTGCATTATGGGGGAGCAGCCCTGCAAGATATATATTATAGTATACCCGGTGCAAATGTTAAACCCAAAGACGGAGTTGATGTTTTCGAGGATGCTATCAAAAAACTCGATGTGTACTTCCTTCCAAAAATCAACAGAGTTTATGAAAGACACATGTTCAGATTACTTAAACAGGAAGACAAAGAGAAATTCGAAAGTTTTGTAGTACGACTCCGTAGTCAAGCTGAGAAATGCAATTTTGACAAGATAAACGATCACTTAATTGATCAAATAACTGAGAAATGTACCTTAACAGAATTAAGGAAGAACATTCTTACTATAGGAGACAGGATTACTTTAGAGAAAATAATTACAGAAGCTAACACTTTGGAAGTTGTCAATGATCAATTAGGAACATATGAAGATATGAAACCAGGAAATGAAGATGTGAACTTCCTATAGCTCCATGTGTCAATGTTGCAATGGACTTGCTGGGTCCTTTACCCAACAGTGACTATCTTCTGGTTCTGATTGACTACTATAGTCGGTATAAAGGTCAATATCAGTAAAACTGTCACAAGCTCACAGATTATAAAGCTACTTAGAGATTGTTTAAGCAGACTAGGCTATACTATATCAATTACAGCTGATAACGGTAGACAGTTTGTGAGCAAAGAGTTTCTTTGTTTCTGCGAAGATTGTAACATTTTCCTTCATAATACAGTGCCATATTGGTCCCAGCCCAGCAGAATGTTGAGGATGAAAGACAAAATCGAGATATAATTAAACGTCTCAAGATCAGTCATCTGGATAAAAAAGACATGAAAGAAAGTCTGCTGGATTACTTACTCATGCACACCTCATTCAACCACAGGCAAGTCTCCGTCAGAACGTTCTTTAGAAGACAGAACACGGACAAAATTCCATCAACAGATAGACTGGAAAGAATGGATGTTGATCTAGATGTGCGTGACAGAGACAAAATTCAGAAAGAGAAAGGGAAGGAGTATGCAGATAAAAGGAGAGGAGCCGTGTAATCAAATCTAACTGAAGGTGATAAACTTTATGTTAATATTATGGATAAATCCAACAAGCTATGTCCAAACTACAACCCAATACCTCATACAGTTCAGAGTTCTAATAGAGGAGATGTTACCGTAAAGAACGATCTGACCGGACAAGTATTGAGAAGAAACATGGTTCATCTAAAAAGAGTAGAAGGACAATGGAAAGCAGTGCATGGTGAGAATCTGGAAGCTGGATACGCTGAAGGGAATAAAAATAGTGATAGTGACGAAATGGAGCAACCGTGATCTGTGATTGAGTGCCTTACTTGTTAATTACTAATTTTCCTATTGTTGTTATGCAAATGCTAGAGATGTTTTATCTAACTAATGTTATGTAGCGTCAATGTCTAACCTTGGAAGACTGATTATAGGAATAAATTGTTTTGATTTCAACCTTTGTTGTTATTCATCTAATTTAACATCAAGGGAGGGATGTAGTGTATGCGGTAAAGCTGGTAGCTCAAACGTCATACGTCACTGTCTCGTGTGTCACGGATTGGCGGGAAAGTAACTGTCACTGGGGATGCAACACAGCCGAGGGCTAGCACGGGGGGTGAAGTTACAAGCTAATACGTGGACATTGCCGAGCCAGTGTTTAGTGTAATTATAATTACTGGCGTGCAGAACGAGGATCTATCGTCCTCTACACCAGTCTTATTGATAATATAGATGGGTTCGACGGACCACCAGATTTTATAGTTGATGCCCAAGAATATGACTATGATGTAAATAACACAGAAACATTACAATGATTGAACGCATTATTTATTTTAATGTGATGATGATGATAAGAAAAAATCTAGTTTATCAATAATAGTAATCTCAATATTTCTTGTCATAAAACGTATGGTAGGTATGTATCAAAGCTAAGTAAGATTTTTATAGTTCCGGTAACGGAACGCATCTGTCAGAAAAATCAACTAAACGTCATAGAGAAATTTGTGTCTGAAGTTTATGTTAGACTTACGCATCGTAGTCTACAACTACCTGACAAAATGCGGAAAATTTGACCTTTTTAAAGGCAAAATGCCCGTAGAACGCTGGCCCAGGGCATTTTTAGAACGTCACAGTTTTTCACAAAGAGTAATACAAAATATAAAAAGGAATCGGGCTGCAAAGACAGTGAGTGGAAGAACTGAATAAATATTTCAAAAATCTAGAAACTTCCTTTAAAGATATTCCTGCCACTAATATCTAGAGTTGCCGCGAATAGTTGTTATAGCGAATAGTCGAATACCGATTAATCGCCATTCACTTTGGCGAATAGTCGAATAACTCGACATTACTATTCGACATAAATAAGGCACATTAAAATATTTCTAATTTCTTCTAAGGTTGTGAGAAAAGAAAACAAATAATTAATTTTCCATTTTTAAATGCTGGCAACCCTTTTCTTGTACATATGTTACGAACTTGAAACTCAAGTTTAAAACTTTGTGTATGATTAACAACTTGAATAAAAGTTTGAAAACGTATAATTTATATTAAACTAGCGGCACGCCCCGGCTTTGCACGGGTAATTATTCAAGATTGTTTCAAAATTATTCGAATTTTTCTCGCCGTAAAAACCATCCTTAAACTCCAACGAACATTTAAAAAAATAAATTGGCTAAATTGGTATAGGCGTTGTTGAGTTATACGCTTAGCAACACATTTTGCGATTCATTTTTAACCCCCGACAAAAAAGTGTTTTTTTGCACCACAATCTGCCTCTGTTGGATTTTACATATTAATTTAAAAGTTTTTATGTTTAATTTCATAAATACGATAGGCACAGGCACATATTTCAAATAATAATTGATACGGTGTGTGTAATTGTGTATTGTTTTAAGGAAAATAATAAAAAGTGATTATTTTTAATTCATTCGTTTTTTTGTTCGTTAGAAGTTTATTTGAGCCGACTATTCGCCGAATGCCGAATAATGCTAGTTATTATTCGGTATTCGACGAATATAAAAAAAATGGCGAGTAATGCCGAATACCGAATAATAGCGAGTATTCGCGGCAACTCTACTAATATCTTAAACTTTGACGAGACAAATTTAACCGATGATCCCGAATCTAAAAAATGTATTTTCAGGCGAGGGACTAAACACCCTAAAAGCGTAATTAACGCGAGTAAAAGCGCAGTCTCCGTTATGTTTAGTGGGTATGCATATATATGTATATTGGAGGTTTTTCGGTTCACGTCCGTAAGTGGTAACCCTCTGAATCCTTCACGTGACCTCCGGGTGGTGCTAAGAACAGTCTCGGGTGGTAGGCTGCGGCCGCGGCTTGTCACCACCCTCCGGGCTGGGCCAGTGCGTGAAAAGATTTTTTAACGTGTTTCGTAATGTGGTCCGGAGAAGCCATCTCACCTTCTAGGTCGTCATGTCCCATCTTGGCAAATTCAAATCCAAGCACATTGCATAATACATTGCGCAATGTATCAGTGGTTGAAACAGCGTTTGGTAATAGAATCATAACATATAAGATTTACAAAATAGGTAATATAGATGGGAATGAGGTATACGTCAAACACGACTTACTGTTTACGATGATTGACGGTAAAGTGTGTAACGCTATGACTGAAACTTCTTCAGCACTAAAATGCTACATTTGTGGAGCTACTCCTAAATTTATAAATGATGAGTCTAGGGAATTTGTAGTAAATAAGGAAAACCTTGGTTTTGGCATATCTCCCCTTCATGCTTGGATACGTTCCTTTGAATGTTGACTTCACATATGCTATGGCCTCGAAGTAACACAAAAAAATTGTATCTTAGTCTCTATTCGTGGTATTATATGCCGGTTACCGTGCACAAAATTATTGTACACAGTGTCGATATTGTGAAATCGGCTCTTTTACCTATCGGGCAGCTTTCTGAGAAAGCTCAGGCAGCACGCAATAAAGATTGTAGAAGATTCCGAGAGCACACTACTCGAAAAAATCACGTATTGCCACGAATAGAGATTTACTAAATATTCTACTAATAACTCTGATCCTGTAGTTAATGGTCTGAGAGAAGTTCCCAAAAAACCGACGAGTAAGTTTAAAGGAGGTATAATTAGTTCTAAAACGTCAGCAGTTTTAGAACTAATTATACCTCCTACTGTAAATATACATTCTAATGTAAGTCTTAGTAGTTTTAGTCAAAATGTTAGTAGCAGGTCAGATTTTAGTGCAGAAGATTCTTTAGAAGAAGAATTTAGTGATGTAGAATAAATAAGAGTTGCAAATATAATTGTACTATTAAATTAAGCTTTGTACCCTATTAACATTGTAATTAGTTGTAAATATATAGATTTATTTGATACTAAGTTAGTTTAAGGCTCTGCATGTTATTTATTCAAACTCATATTGATATGTATTATGTAGTAACGATGTCCCAATGTAAATCATTTTTATATTGCTATTTTTCTATCAGTCTCAATATACGAAACATAAATTATAATTTCTTGTTTTCCTTAGACCCCGTGACCCTTCCTTCTTTTATTTGGGTGTTTTGTACTAAAACCGCATTAAAAGATCATAAGAAAGTAGTATGAAGCAAAAAACCCCAATAAATAATTGTGTCCAGCTAGTTAGTTCAACACGAAACACTGCGTCTGCACAAATTTGTCTAACGGAAATAAAACTAAAAGGGATTGGTTCGATCACCCAACACCAAATGATAAACTAAAAATTTAAAATTATCAGAAAAACTAAAGAAACCTTTTGTTATCTATGCTGACTTCGAAGCGTTTCTGAATCCAATAACTAGATGTTCTAATATAAACAACGTTCAAAAACATGAGGTGTATAGTTTTGGTTATTATATCAAATGTTCGTATAATTATAGTTTATCTAAATATAAAACATACAGTGGACAGAATTGTGCACAAGTATTTATGGAACGTTTAAAAACAGATCTTAAATCAATTAGTAGAAACAATACAATAAAAAACCCTGATTCAACCGCAAATAACAATTGATAAATCAGTACTCTTTGCTATGTTTGTGAAACTGAGTTCAATGGAGATGCAGCGAATGTTTGTGATGCAAACACAGGTCACTTTAAAGCACATGGAATATGCAGATCGAAGTTTAAAATTCCTCGTCATTTTCCGGTTATTTTACACAATCTAAGTAATTATGAAGCACATTTTATTTTGCAAACGCTTAATTTTGACAATGGTGCTATTGACGTGATTCCAAAAACAAAGATAGATACATTTCATTTTCAAAACTTAAATGTAAATGAACAAATTTTAAACTTATGATTTATAGTCTAATTGAAATTCTAATCGTGTAGTTTAGATCAGTTAGCCAAAAATCTTCACCACACAAATCTTCATCACATTCTACTGAACTTACCTTTCTTTCCCTTGTTCACCCTAGTTTTTTAGTCTGACTTACATAATCTTACTTCATATTGCTATTTTCAGAAACTATCACAATGACCATGACAAGGAAGTCAATGCCAAGCTGACCTTGAGGGAAGGCTTAAACAAGTTGCGGCTCAGGTCAAGGAAGTTCTCCAAGACAGGGAGGAATGTGAAGCTGAGTTCCTTGCAAATCTTGGGCAAATGAAAACCCTAAAAATTGAACTCGCTGAATTCATTCCCATTATGAAGAGGCCCTACTTGATATCGACAGACTGAAATCCTGCTTACATTCTGTGGATAGCTGCCATCAAGAATATGCCAGAGTGCTACAAAAAAACATGGACTTACAACAAGAACTCTCCGAGTGCCGGATAAAAATTGTTAGGTTAAGCCAGTGTTTTTCAATCTTTATGAATACGCGACCTTTTTACAGGTTCGTAAATTCTGGCGACCCCCTTGGACCGCAGACAAGCAAAAAAATACGTTTATGATTTTCTTTAAGTATGTGAAGCTTGCGCTTGCGCCGGCCTAGCTTTGGCGTTGCCACACCGCATTGACGCCGCCGTTTGACCGTCGCACCCATCGATTTAAAATACCCTATTTATTTATTATATTTATGATCGAAGGCCGCACTATCCGCGCTCAATCACAGAATGTTCTTTTGTTTCTGTCACTCAACTGTCATTCTCGCAACGTCATCGAGGGGACCGGACGTGATAGTTTTGGTTTTTCTCTTCCTTTGCGCGATTACAAAATGGATAAGTTTCTCAAAAGATCGCAGCCTTCAACATCCGGTAGTGCCAGTGGTAGAGGTGAACCAAAACCGAAAAAGAATAGAAATTATGACGGCAATTACTTGAAGTACGGATTTACAGTCTTCAATAATAAGCTCAATGTGTAATTTGTTGCGAAGTTTTGTCACGTGAGAGTATGAAACCGTCATAGCTTATGCGGCATCTCACAACCAAGCATCAAAAAGAAGCTGTTAAGCCGTTGGATTTCTTTGAACGAAAGTAGAAAGCTCTTCTTAACCAGCAGCAAAATACTATGATTCAAATTTAACACATTTTTATTTATCCAATACTCGTTGAATTTGTTTATAATAATTAAATTAAGATTGTTAATTACTGACTAACGCCTAGAGAAATTATATTATAAATTTAAGATGTAAAATATGTATCTCATTGTCAGTGAACTTTTATAAGTTTTTATGAGAAAATAAAGCTTCTTTAAACCTATTCAGGTGAGTAATAAACAATGTTGTCCTAGTCTCCACATAGTGTTGTAAAGTACGAGAGTACCTAAAGCCGACGAGAATTAAACAATAAACAAAAGTACTTTAGTGTTGTGTGTTAATAAAAATAAATAATAAACCAAAAAAAAAAAAATATTATATTTATCTGTTCCTTTTCAGGTAGCCAGTGTCAATGAGTCTTCATTATTAGCTAGCTACAAAGTCGCAAATCGAGTGGCGTGTAGCAGGAAAGCCACACACAATTGCCGAAAAGGTTTTACCTTCTGATTTAAATGATGTGCTTAAGGAGGTCATCAAAAGGTAAAGCGTTGCAGACCCGGCGGTTCAGAATCGTTTGTAATGACATGGATTCGCTTCATCACAATCTGCTTTATCACACAGAGGTCAGGTAGTTATCCAAAGGAAAGGTATTGACAAGATTTCTTGAACTGAACGCTGAGTTGTTGATGTTCTTACAAGATGCTAAATCTGAATACGCTGCTAATTTTTCTGATCCTATTTGGCTCTTGAAGTTAGCATTTCTAGCAGATCTTTTTAGCCACCTTAATAACTTAAATAAGAACCTCGCAGGTCGAGAAGAAAATATTTTAACAGCTACAGATAAAGTCAAAGCATTTTATGCGAAACTTCGTTCGTCGTGGTCAACTTCTGTGCAAAACAACATATTTGAGTCTTTTCCATCTCTTCAGAAGACTGTTGAAGAGAATGCAACGCTTGTGGTAAGGGCTCATATTTCGTGCATGATAGAGAGCTTGCATAATTTGCAAGAGAAACTATTAACATACTTTCCAGACTTGCACTCTGAAGCTGACTATGGGCGTAGATGGATTCTAAACCCTTTTTTGGATATGTCCATAGAACTGGCTGATCTCACCACAAACATCAAAGAAAATCTCTTAGATTTAGCTGCCGACGGCACGCTTAAAATGGAATTTTATTCTAAAATTGATGACGTGTTTTGGATGAAAAGAATTCAAGAGTATCCAGAGCTGACCACAGATTGAAAAAAACTGGTCTAAGCCATTGACTTCAGCGATGTGTTTTGCGAGCATGGATATGCAAACGGAGCTACAATGCTCACTTAATATGCCCATAGTCGATCTTACTTCTCCTCGTCGCTTGAGCCATACACCGGTCATAAAAGCAAGCAACAAAAATTAAAAAATATGTTAAATTAAATAATTTTATCAAGAAATCAGAAAAAAAAGCTTAAAAAACAAAAGCTATTTATAAATAATACTAGGATAAGCAAAGAAAAGTGTAAATGGGACATGCAGGAAGAATTAAATTCTCTCTATTATTCAATTTGATAGGAAGAAATTCAAAAGAATTAGATTATATACCGTCAAACACCCTAATTTCGCCTGATTGTTTTAAATCGTCATAACAATGACTATAACATAGATAACGGTTCCTAAAGCTACCATTAAGTACCTAGACAATTTTCTTTTATGGCAACATTCCGCAATCGAATTGTAGCAAACTTCAGGTATGCGATGACAGTAACATTTTGAGTAAAGTCGAGCAAGGCAAGTTTTTTAAGTGTTCTGCAAAACTTCATCTGGAAACCGAAGAAAATAAGAGGTAAGATAAGACCATGAGCACCGTTATTAGTCTAAACTGAATTTTGCCGGCTTTCTAACAATATATTAATTTATAAGCTAAGTTAAGTGGTTATTAAAAAAACGCATTTGAATAATTAGAGGTAAAATTTCTGACATGTTAGTTCCAAAATTCGCCTGGGTTTATGGTTGTCACTTGGTTTCCTTACCCTACTGCAAAATTAAGGGTTATGATATTGTTGCATGTTGTGATCTAATGACTGAAAAATGATGAGCTATCGATGCTATATAATACAATATAACAAAAGGATATTTTTAATAAAAATGGTAGGTGGGAAACAGAAAATAGATAAAGAAATTATAATAATCGACTAAAAACTAATTCCATATTTTCTAAATTATTCCATATATAATATAAATGAATTGGAAGAAGATTTGGAATTGGAAGAAGATAAAATAGTCAAGGTAATGATTACAGCTGCCGAGTACGGCAGTCCATTGACTCCTTTAGACTTGCGAATTGTGGTTGGGAAATATGTTGAAGCGAATGGAAAATATGAATTATTCAATAACACGTTGCCAGGTAGAAAATGGATCACGGGATTTTTAAGCAGAAATAAAGAAAAAATAACTATTCGAGCTGCTCAAAATATTAAAAGAAATCGTGCTGAAAAGAGCCCGGAAGAAATGACAGAATATTTTAAAAATTTAGAAGTGTCTTTAGATGGTGTAGTGTAGTAAATGAAACCATTTTAAATTATGATGAAACGAACCTTACAGATAACCCTGGCTCACAAAAATGTTTTTTTTTCGGCGAGGTGTTAAATATCCAGAGAGGGTCTTAAATTATACAAAAGGCGCCATTTCGATATTGTTTGCCATATCCGCAGCCGGGGAATGCCTTCCACCTTATGTGGTCTACAAAGCGGAGCACCTATATGAACAATGGCGAATTAATTGACCACCTGGTGCTCGTTATATTAGATCTAAGTCTGGTTGGTTTGATTCTACCATATTTGAAGATTAGTTTGCGTCAATATCTTGCGTTGGGCTAAGAAGAAGACGGGAGCAAAGGTTCATCATAGGATATCTTCTATGATCTTTTTCTTAGCCCAACGCAAGATTATTGACGCAAACCAATCTTCAAATATGGTAGAATCAAACCAACCAGACCTGGCATCCCACATGAATCACAAAATAGTGGAACTATGCGAAACAAACGACATACGTTTTGTATTTTTACCTCCGAACTCAACACATATTACTCAGCCACTAGACGTATGATACTTTGGCCCGCTTAAAAAACTTTGGAGGGATATTCTTCTCAGATATATAACGACAAAACAGCGAGAGGCCACCATAAACAAGTCGCACTTCCTCGAATTACTAAAACAACTGATGATACGGCTAAATGACAAGAAATCAAATATCCACAGAGCATTCAAAAGTACTGGGATATACCCAGTAGATAGCTATCAAGTCATAAAAAGATTGCCCGATGCGAAATTACCAGTGAATTATGACATTGACCAAGCTCTCTTAGAATGTTTAAGGGAAAGCCGTGCACCGAGCCCCCTGAGAAAAGTGCGCAACAAGAAGATCAATGTGATTCCACGAAAATCAGTAACTAGAGAAGATTTTAAAGAAAATGTCAAGGAAATTAACAAACATGAAAAGAAAACAAAAGACCCGCCGTTAAAAAATCACCTTCGATTATATTTGATAAGAAAATACCCAACACTATTGACCATTTCTCTGAAAACAATAAAGAATGTAATATATCAGCGGAAAGAAAAGAAAACCGAAAAAAGGAAACTGATTATTCTACCTCTACAGGATGAAATATTACCCTCAAACAAAAAGTACCCAATTTTCCAAAAGGATACAAAAACATTGAATACCATTAAAATTGAGCTACCAACCAAAAAATAAGAATTAAATTAAACTGCTGCACGTGAGGTAAAAGTTGTAAAGAAAAATCCTGGCAAAATAACAAAACAAAAAAAAACAAAGAAACCTAAGAAAATTAAGATAGATAGTGATTCAGACTCACATAACAACGGTGAGTTGATCTGCTGTTCAGAGTCAGAAGACGAATCATGGGAAGAATATTGCACACGGCTTCAACGTGAAACAAATGATGCAAATAAAAAAAATCAAAGTTTTGAACAAATTTTGGACGATAATTTCATAGCACAAAAAGCTTTAATGGGCAGTTACGTACTGGTTAAATTTCCAACTAAAAAAACGATTACTTACTATGCGGGATTGGTCATAAATTGTTGTTCATTATCGGGATGGAAAGTCCGCTTTTTGAGGAAGGACCAAAACACTTTAGTCTGGCCACAGATCAGTGACCAAGCATATGTTCCTAATGAGGACATATGTGAAGTTCTTCCCACACCAAGTGATATACGTAGAGGAAGACTCCCATTTAAATATGATTTTAAAAATTATAAAGTTATGTGAAACATAACCTACCTATATATTAAGATTTTTAAAAGACATTATTGTTTAATTTTCATTTAAAACTTCAGTACAAAAATACTATTATATGACTTATTATAGCTAACTGTGATTTTAAGTTATAAGATTTTTGGTACTTGTAAGATTTTTTAGAACATTTAATTGTGATTTTAAAACTTACGTAGCATGAAGCTCATTTTTAATATTCTCAACCATTTATTTAATATCGTAAAATAAAAAAACTAGCATGAAGCTAATTTAGTACAGCAATGTACGACGGAGTGGACAACTTTAGCTTGTAGCTAGTATTCTCAAACATTTTTTAATATATGTGGTAGCAGCATGTGGCTATTTTATAATATTCTCAACCATTATTTTATAGGTATGGTAAAATATCATAACATTAGCTTGAAGCTAATATACAGCCACGTTCGACGGAGTGGACAACTTTAGCTGGTAGCTAGTATTCTCAAACTTTTTTTAATATATGTGGTAGAATATGGCTATTTTATAATATTCTCAACCATTTATTTTATAGGTATGGTAAAAAATCATAACATTAGATTGAAGCTAATATACAGCCATATTCGACGGAGTGACCAACTTTTCACCAATTTTCTTAACCAATTCTTTGAAGCTGTTTAATATTCCTTACCATTTTATTTTATATGGTAACAATAAGTTAAATTATCGCAGTAATATTGACGGAGCGACAAACTACAGTTTGCGGCAAGTTTTCTCAACCGTTGTAAATGATTTTTATTTTGTATGGTAACAGAAAGGACTTTAGCATGAAGCTAATAGTACAACATTGTTCCACGGAGCGAGCAACTGATCATTAATAAATTCCACTCGCGTTAATCGACTGCTGGAACAATACAATACAAAAATTCTTTATTGCAACACCACTATATAGGAACATACATAGGAGATACATATTACATTACAGTGACACAATGGGCGGCCTTATTACTAGCGATCTCTTTCAGGCAACCTTTGGATGTTTTGAATCACGTTACCGCAACTCCTCCCAAATTACTTGATATTCTAAAACGTTTTCCGGAATGCCTGGTCTTATTTTAAAAGGTAATTTTGAATAATTTGGTATGTTTAAAGCTACGATAACGTACTTAACTTATGAACATATTCTATATTTTGCATTAATGTTACAATTAACACATTAAGTGAGAGTATTTCAATTAAAAAAACATATTTAAGTGTATGTTTGTGATTTAAAATTTCATATAAACTTTTGTACCAGAGATAAATCAATGAAAAAATAAATCTTTTTAACCCCCGACCAAAAATAAGGGATGTTTGACGTGTCTGTCTGTCCGTATGGGACATCATACCTCCCGAACGGATGGAGCGTTTTCAATTTAGTTATTTTTGTATGAAAGGTGAAAGGTTTGGCGGGGGTGTTCTTAGACATGTTTCATGAACATCGGTTGTGCCGTTATGGGGGTGAGAGTCGGGAAGGAAAACCGAAAATCTGCAAATAATACTCAAGTGGGTAATCAAATGAAAGCGCATCGCGTGCACATTACAAAATATTATGGTGTTTAATTTTTAAGGAAATTAAGGTTGGAATCAGGGGTTTATCTTAAATTTTTAATTTAGATTTACCTATATTAAATAGTGATAATTTAACAGCATATTATATAAAAACAAATGGTGACATTCATTTGACAAACATTTATTGTTTTTGATATATTTGATCACCATTTGTAATACCAATACCACAGACATACATACGTTTACCTAAATATTAAATAATATTCACATTACGTTGCCGTGTTTGCTTTGGACGTTTAATCTGTCATTGTGTGTTAGGAACGATAAATATCGGAACAAGCGATACTGTCGCGCATCACTGCGACTTTATAATACAGGTAAAAGCTTGGTTTCGATACAAATCGCGATACTTGCGCAATCTAGGTAGATGTGTGTCTGCGATAAATACCCTAAAACTTAATAATAATAATAAAAACATGTATTTCCGACAACAGACACACAAAGATATACAAAAAAAAGGTGTGTGTGCGATTCACACACGATAGAAGTGAAACTTTAGTAAATCGACAAAAGAATAAGAATAAAAAAAAAAATACTATGCAAAAAGATTTTGTTCGGGCGGTCCCATCCAAGTACTGGCGTCGCGCAAAGTTGCTTAACCTTGTTAGCGTTTAAGATTGGTTTACCCGACAGGTAAGCCAATCTTATTTCCACTTCCGTTGCATCCGGTTTCAAATCACAACGATTCTAAAGAAGTTTCACTTCAATAATACAGTTACAGTATATACAGAGAATATAATGTTGCAAAAGAATGGACAGTTGCACATTGTGTGTGCTGCAGTACGTCAAATGGTCGAGGCTCAACGTGGAACATGCTCGAGGCGAGCAAACGCTGATTTTCAGCCATAACCTACATAGTAGAGACCGAGCCGAGCGAGGCGTACACCACATTAATTGTTTACATATTTGAAATGAAACTTCTATAGAATCGTAGTGATTTCAAACCGGATGCAAAAAGATGAAACGGAAATGGTAAGAGACACAAATACAATGCTTTATTTAAATTTCTTTACGCGATACTTCTTAGTTGAGACTACGAAGTATCGCGCAAAGAGGTATTGGTATTTTATTTATATTATTTTGTAACATACTTTATGTAATACGCTTTATTGAAGTAATATAAATAATCCGAATAATTACAGATATATGTTTGTTTCTCTTATCATATATAATATCATAATTATAGTTCGTAAGTAGTAGACTCCAATCGTGCGTCGTAGCTGACACACACACACTTTTTTTTTATTCTTCTTATTCTTTCGTCGAATTACTGAAGTTTCACTTCTATCGTGTGTGAATCGCACACACACCTTTTTTATATAAAATACAATTAGTGTCGAGAAGTAAGTTAGGTAATAACGTTGAGGTGGTAATATAATATCTATCTTGCAGTATCAACAAAGGGGTCAAGTACGAGTGCTTATTTTTGGCAGACGAAGTGTTTCGGTATACCTTCAATTTGTTTCTAAACTTAACTATTATAGGTATGCAATTTATTACAATTAATGTTAACTTAAAATTAAACAATTAATTTATAATAATAATCTGGAAAAGCGTTGCAGAATTTTTTATTTTATCTATCACGGCTTAAGTTTCATGTTTGTTTACTTATAACAGGTATGTTAAAAATGTACATACATAATAGTATATTCATCTATAATTAGTGCTTATATCTTATTACTTGTACATAGTAGTAGAATAGGAAGCATTGAAGTCCATTATGTACATAACTGAATTTAATTCATAATAAGTATATTTGAAATCACAATAACTCAACTTACGACTTAAAAACTTGTTTAACAAAACAAGATATCTAGCCCCGCTTTCCCCATTAGCTATAAACGGTATCAGATCAGGCTAAACTCGTTTTACCACCTAACTGAGATCTAATTCACATTCAATAGACATTTTTAAATGGTTCAATAAAACTCGATTTATAGCATACTATGGTAAAGTTGGGGCTAAATATAATGTCCAAAAAAATGCGTTTGGCCTTCTACTGTTCCAAAATTCTACTAACATTATTATTGACCCAAACTAATAATAATTCTGCTTCTTTGTAAGAAACATCTGAATCATAAATTTTCTCCGTCACAGTAGAGTAAAATAGTGGCTAAATATTCTATCCAAAAAAAATGCGTTTTGCCTTCAGTTCCAAAAATATTTCTACTTACATTATTATCCACCAAAATGTATCATACTTTAGCTTCTTTGTCGGAAACATCTGAATCAATTTTCTCCATCTCAATAGATTTGTCAGTATTCTCTGGAGATGTCTCCTTTAACTGTTCACATTCTCTGTCTGGTTCATCATCGTCATCATCATCACCGCCACATCCCTCATCGTTCTCGGGGTGGTCTTCGGAAGGCTCGAAGGAATGCCTGCTGATTTTCTCCAACCATAAGGCCATGTTCCCATCGAGTTCACCTCTCACGATGTTGGGGTAGATGTACTCGTGTTTGAATTTCTGTATGGCCTCTTCTTCTTGTTCCCACGTGAGACTGTCGTGGCTGTCCTTGAATTTGGCGTCGTACCTTTCGTAGTGAACCTTAAATAAATAAATATTTCGAATTATAATTAGGTACTGTGTGGTAAAAGCCGTGTTGGCTAAGTGGGAGGACACTCGACTTTCATTCCGAAGGTCGTGGGTTCAAACCCCGCCACGCACCTCTGGATTTTTCTTGAGAAATTTATGTGCGCTTTAAACACGTGCTTTAACGGTGAAGGCAAACATCGTGAGGAAACCGGCATGTTCTGAGAACTTCAAAAAAAGAGTTTGAAGGACATGTGACATTCACCAACCCGCACTTGGCCAGCGTGGTGAATTAAGGCCTAATCTCTCTCGTCAAGAGAGAAGTCCCTGTGTCCCAGCAGTGGGAACGTTAATAGGGTGATGATGATGACTGTGTGGTGAATTAAGGCCTAATCTCTCTCGCCTAGAGAGAGTCCCTGTGTCCCAGCAGTGGGAACGTTAATAGGGTGATGATGATGAAAGGTACTAACGGTCGTCTTCTGCAAAGATACAAAATCATGAATTTCCATTGTTTGATTTTACTAATCTTACAAACGTCAAAAATAAAATACAAAACCATAAACAAATTGAACATAAATTTATAGTATCTGGTCGCTTCGCTTTTTTACACGAGAGCAAAGAAGCGATTAGAAACTCTAGCTCATTTTTGTTATGGAACTTTATGATAATTATTTGTAATGTCTGTTATGTGTGTCTTTTTTTTTATTAGTTGTAGCAGATTCCTTCCCAAGCAGTTTGGTCGTCAAGGTAATCCAATATTTTATATTAAGTATTTTACAATATTTTTAAATTTATTGACAATTGTTGCAATTCATTGGGACTGTTGTTGTAGAAGCGTATACTTTGCCCTTTGAAAGATACATAACTTTATGCAGCCTAGTGGTGGATATAAATAAATCATCACTGTGAAATAATTGTAAGCTCAATAATGTTAAGTGGGTTAATTAAAAAGACATGGACATTTAAGTCTGTAGTAAAAGGGGATAAATAAAAAAATATACATATTGCTAATTATCCACACAAGAACGTCTAGAGTCTATATAATTATGGCGTAGAAACCGTTTTTTTGCAATGGGCATGATAACTACCTCAATAAATTAGTATTCTGTTTCCGCTTTTCTGTTTGCCACGAAATCACTTATTTTTTATAGTTTTTAAAACCAAATATCTCAGACACTGTACATTTTAGAGGTTTGAATACTTTTTCAAAATGGCGGACTAGTAGCTATGCCAGGATTCATACTAAAATGGCGGAACCTCTTTTGAAAGAACGAAGAAAATATTTTTTACTAGCACTCAGGTTATAACAATCTATGGGCATATTCACTAAAAAGTACACCCATACATAAATTTAGATTTTTTTCTACTTCTTTCAATACGTCACTGAACGGACGTCACATTTTCCAAATGAGATGAGAAAAAAACACATTCTAATCAAACAAAAGGACCTTTGTTTAAATTAACTGTTAAAAACATTCCTCAAATAACACCAAAAAACAATTACAATTAGTTCAAAACTGGGGTACAAATATGTAATGAGAAAAAAGTCTTTAAAACTGACATAAGGAATGAGCACCATCCACCGACGCCAGCGAAACACCGTCTTCACTGTAGGAATTCACCATACGCACTGATTCTAAAATGGCGGCTATGATCCTTGTGGACAGTATTGCCATTTTTAACACTTGGGCAGTCGCGCCCTGTTTTGATACGCTAGGAGTCGCTACCGTGTCCACCGGACCCAGTTTAATATTGCTGGATTTTTCTATAATTACTGAATTTAATGTTATTGTGTATTTCCTAACGGTAATTATATTATAAAATAAAATTACAAATGGTATTAAACATTTATATTTATTACTTTTATTCATAAAACAACGCAATCTAAAAACATACTAAAATTCAACTAACTTTAAGGACACATTTTAACCATTATCATATATCTTAGTAAATAACGAAAATAACATTAAGTTTCTTTATTTTTCTAATACTACTATAATGTACTTATTCCAAATCATGTTAAGAGATTCATCATTATTTGGTAAAAAAAAATAAAAAACTTCTCTAAAAATCAACCGTCTAAAAATACCTTCTTTTGTCACTTTGCAAGTCAAATATTGTTATTGCAGTTCACACACATATTGTTTTAGTGAATTTTCAATTTGCTGCACAACTTGACTTCTTGAGGAGCTAGTTTTTTCAGGTCCCTCTGCATTTTGCATTTCATCGTCGCCATCTTGTTCGGAATCTGTTTCATGGTAATTTATTTCTAAAAAGTCGAATGTTTCTGAGCATTCTTCATTATCTATTCATTCGTTCAAGCATTCTTCAATATCCCATAACCTCAAGTGCCTATTGGTGTCCATTTTTTTATAAAAAAAACAAATTTTAAGTAATTAATAAGGGTTATAAAGTTATGAAAAATCACTTACGTATATAGTCGCTACCGGGTCCAAAGAACCCATAAGCACCTTTTAAGCCCTTAGCACTCGATCGCAGCGCGTCAACTGACTGCTGCCACTGTTATTCGCTGTCTCAATCCAACGTCGGAAGGTACTAAGAGCGGCAATGTTGCAATCCTTAAGATTCAATAGTTACCATGCAAACAATGGGCGACTGGGTCTGATAGACCCTTTAGCGACTGCTTAAGTGTTAATAAACAAAACGGTTTTAGCAGAAAAAATATTTGCTTTAGGACCGTCACTGTTCTGACCTGTCCGGTCGGGACAAGTTTTGAGTTAATAGTTTTTTGCCTTATTTTTAGTATAGATACTAAAAATAAGGCTAAAACTACATCTATAAGGAAATATACCTAACAAGTGAAAATAACGGTGCATTGCTCAGCATAATACCAGCGACGGCAATTTCTGGGATCTATGTACGAAAAGTTTTTCGAAAGCGCTGGTTAACATGACGTTAGCAAAGTGACAAATTGTATATACATTTATATACAATTATAACAGATAAAAGCGGTCTAGTAGGAGTCGTATTCGCGCACCGAGGGTTCCGTAAAAACCCGTTTTTAAGAATTTAGATTTTTTTTATAGCTACAAGGGATAGTAGGCCTGTGTTTTCGCTTGGCATTTCTATATAATACCACTTCACGTCCACGAGCAAAGGGGCAATATGCCAAAGAAAATAAAATTAAAATGTATTATAAAAATGGTTTGCGCAATTTTTCCTTTATATGGTATTATAAAATATATATACATATATAACTTTTGAAACTATCACGGTTATCAATATTATTTAGATTTATAACGGGATATTTACCATGATTGATTGTCTTTCGAGTTTCCCGATATTTCGGCACAGTTACATGCGCCATGATCACGGTTAAACTGAAGCTGCAGCGATTGGAGTAACAGTTTTGAACTTAACACTCTTGTTTTAACACTCGAAAGACAATCAATCATGGTAAATATCCCGTTATAAATCTAAATATATACATATATATATTTTATGTAACATGGACGTAGGTTTGCGGCTGTCTTGCCCGTCACTATTCTATAAACCATAAACAAGAAGAATCTAACACCATTCTCAAAACGAACGCGAGTAATGCTATTTATTCTGGTGGTAGGCTTCGGCCGCGGCTTGTCACCACCCTCCGGGCTGGGCCAGTGCGTGAAGCGATTTTTTCGTGTTTCGTAATGTGGCCCGGAGAAGCCACCTTCTAGGTCTTCATGTCCCATCTTAGACCACATCGTCACTTTACATCAGGTGAGATTGTGGTCAAATGAAGGCTTATTGATCATAAAAAAAAAAAAAAAAAAAAAAAAAAAACAGGTTGTACTCAGTCAGTCAGTTTCTTGTAATTGGACTTTGCGCTTGAAGCGACAATTTGCCAGTATCGAGTTTAATAAAATTATAAAGTGAAATATTAGATGTTACTCAGTTCAACGCCATTTTGCGTCTCAGTAATACTCGGGTTTTACTCAATCTTGTTAGTTACGAAATGATAATATTCTGACGTTTGTAAAACCCCTTTTTCAAGATGAATCTTGCGTCATCTTGCGATAGGCTAGGATGCATTCATTTGTAAAAAGATTAACTCACGTAATGAACTAGAAGTTAATATAAACTTTCGACATTTCGAACTTCGGAAGAATAAGTATGACAATAAAAGTGTATGACAAATTTTGCTGCAACATGCTTTAACAAAGCGACTTTTCAGCTGCACTTTTAATTTATTATTTTATTAAGTTTTTAATTAATAATGTATATAATTATTTATTGACGTAACTAAGTTCTTTAATGTCCCAAAAGTGACATAATTGAATAGAAATATTTTTTTTAAAGTATGAGAGGGACAAGTTTTCTTACTGCATATGTGTTAATTTTACTTTGCTGTTCCATTATAATCTACTAAGTTTTATTTTTTTTTTGTTTAATTTATCTATGTAATGTGAGTTCTATTTTTATATAAAAAAATAATAATTAAGAATCTACTTCAAACTCATGTCAGAAAAAAATGATTGAAAACTATGTTGAAAAGTGAACTTTCGAGACATAGACAATAGCTCAAAGAGTATATAACCACCACGTATGATTAGCTTATCAAGAAAAATCATAGACAACCTATAAAATGAATAATGAATTTTCGAGACATAGACAATAGCTCAAAGAGTATATTACCACCACGTATAAATAGATTATTTTTATTTATTGATAAGCCTTCATTTGACCACAATCTCACCTGATGTAAAGTGACGATGTGGTCTAAGATGGAGCATGAAGGCCTAGAAGATGGCTTCTCCGGGCCACACTACGAAAAACACTGCACAACAAAAGACACTGCTTATCAAGAAAAATCAAAGACATTTATTTTACACTTTTGTTAACCTGTAGATAATAACAGACAAAGAATTAGAAAGAATTAGCAATAAATTAAAATTGCGACTATAATTTGAGATTTAAACTATCCTATCTCTCAAGTTGGATCGAACTGCACATGGTGTGCGAATTTTATTATAATCGGTCAAGTGGTTTAGGAGTCCATCGAGGACAAACATTGTGACACGAGATTTATATATATTAAGATGTTCCGTGTTGTGATGACAAATAAATGTTTTATCTATCTTTGGACTCATACTACACTTCGGGTTTCGTGTTCACTATATACACGTTTTGTATTAAAAGAAAAATGTAAAAAAAAATCTATTAAAATGTGCAAAAATATGCAGTCAGATCAAACACCAATCCAAGTAAGTACTGGTCTAGCGCAATGTTGCCTAACCTTTTAAAAAAACGTTCATTGTATGAGATCCCCCTTTAATATTTATTTATTGTATGTTTTTCGTATATTTATTGATTTTTAACGAGTGATAAACCTCACTTTGCAGGTTAAACTATTTTTAATATTTTGATTTTTATGCAAAAAAAATTAAAACACCTCTGTATCCTGTGCGCGTAAAGGTTACGAATGTGTCTTAATATTTACTACAAAAAAAAAAAGTATTTGTTATAGAGGCAACAAAATTCCTTATTACTTAAAATTCAACTCTCTAGCTAACACGGTCCTTGAGTTACAGCCTGGTGTGGTGACAGACAGAAAGACAGACGATCTTAGCAATATGAGCCGTTTTACCCTTTTGGTACCGAACCCTTAAAATAGTGCATCTCACGATAAATTTGAAAGTGAAATAGGTAGAATCTGGATCAACATACCTTATCCAACACGAGGCCGAGACCAGGAGCCGTAGGGATCATAACCTTCTCTTTGCCGAACGCCTTGTCTACAATCGACATGTCTGCCAACCCTCGGAGAACAGCTACCATCAGACCAACCATCTTCCGTATCTGGTGCAGCATGAAGCTCTGACCCTAAAGAGAATGAATTCAAATTAAAAATACATTAATTTTATCGCAACGCAACTTAGAAGTCTGAAATAATATGAGGAAGTTTATAATTGTTTAGCGTCGGAATGAGAATCTATACTTATAACTATCTGATCCCAGCAAACGTTGTTTTGCAAAATGTAAAATAGATAGTAGCCGATTCTCTGACCTACTGAATATGCATACTTGACAGGGACAGAGGATCCCTAGGGTATATGAAAGTAAGTTGCTTGATCTGATACTTAAGTCGCATTTTTTTTTCTTATACCGTTTTCTCAGCGAACATTATTACGCCACCGCGTATGTCTGTCTATATGTATGCTACCACTAATTATTTAAAAATAAAATATACATCTTCTCTACTTAAATATTCTTACCTTGACTAGTAGAACCGCAAACTCCATGTCATTTGTGACAAAAACCTTTTCTACACTAAACCCCATCATATACCTCAGCGATGAGGGATCTTGGTAGTGTCTAAAAAGGACAGAAAATATATTTTAAATTATAATTACAGTTTTGTAGATTTCTAATTGGGCAAACCTACTGTACGCTATTTAAAAATTACTGTTATTTTTTAATTTACTGCTTTTGCGGTCATAGATAACTTGTAATGTCATGGTTCTAATCATTTAGCCTGTCGACATACATGAGTTTCATCACTGGCTGCAGTTTCATGTTTTTTATAACTGTTTTTTTTTACAGATTTAAGAATCAAATATATCTTTAGGGATTTGATTCCAGATCTCTTTTGGTTTGTAATTATCGCAGAACAGAAGATAAAAGTATGTCAAAAGATTAATTTGTTTGAATGACACCTTATTTCATTTGAAAGCAAGGTATGTATGTGTGATTAAAAGATAATTTTACTCACTTTTTTTCAGTAAAATTATGATAACTCCTTGTTCCTTTGTATACTTCAAGTACTTCATTAACTTTCTGTAGCTTTTCAGCAGTTATCCTATACTGTTTTCTCTCTTCCTCCTCAACTAAACTAGGCTCGAACACGAATGTTGGAAGAGTGTAGCTATATGTCCGGGCATTGCATTTTGATTTAGAATTAAAACGGTTTGTCACTCTTTTCACTCCAAAAACTCGGATGCATTCAGGTAATCTCTTATTGATTTCATCTACGCTTACTTCTAGGGCTGAAAGTAATAAATAAAAATAAAAGTCATAATACTGAATCAGGGCTTGGTGGGGGAAGGTCCGCCTGGGGCACAAGAGTTTGCGGGTTCGATTCCCGGATGGGGCATTAGATTTTGTTTGATCTACAATTTCTGGTTTCGGGTCTGGTTGTTTTCTATGTATCATGTATTTACGAAAAAAATTATCTATGTAGTATATCAGTCACCTGTAAGTCTGGTACAAGCTCTGCTTAGCTTGGGGTTAGGTGATGCTGTGTGATTGATTAGTCTTTAGATATTTATTTATTTAACTTTTAACAGTTGAAACGTAAATAGGGGTGCTTATAATTATGATGCTCTACTTACGTAATTTAAGGGACACAATTTGTCTTGCAGCGGAGACACCTTTATCTGTTCTGGAACTTCTCTGGAACTGTGCTGATTGCTGGTTCGCAAAGTCGTCTTCGGTAATGTACTTTGCATCAAATAAAGCTTTTAATAAGTCTTCTTCAATTGTTGGTACTCCAGGATTTCTGTAATACAATTAAAGAAGTGATTAATATTAAAATTAGATCACTCATTCTCTCTTGTCTGCATAGTGCATAGTGTTCTGGTTTTGTTTGGTGTTATCATCTATCAAATTAATGAGAATTCTTGTTAATCATTCATCATCATCGCCCTATTAGCGTTCCCACTGCTGGGAAACTGGGACTTCTCTCTTGGCGAGAGATTAGGTCTTAAATCACTATACTCCAAACACTTTAAAAGTTCTCAGAACATGCTGGTTTCCTTACTATGTTTGCGTTCATCGTTTTAACACGTGTTTTACAGCGCACATACTTTTTTTAACAGAAAAATCCAGATGTGCGTGGTGGGGTTTGAACCCACGACCTTTGAAATGAAAGTCGAGTGTGCTACCACTTAGCTTACACGGGTTTTTTAACCATTAATTAAGATGAGTATGATGTTGTTTGAATAGTACAATACACAAAAAAATTTCGTATGTACACAGATTAATATGTTGTATTTCAGTCACCTAACTTCTCCTAGAGGAGAGCTCTGCTTGTTTGGGTTAGGTGATGCTGTGTGAGTCCTAAAATATTTATTTATTTAATTTTAATCTAAAACAAAAAGTTACAAAATAAAAGGGTTTATATAATTCATATAAAAAGGGTTTATATAATTCATATATATGTGTATGCAGTGTTCATGTAATCAGATATTTTAATTAAACTCAGTAACAGAGAAAAAAGCACCTGACTATTAGGAATATTTAAAAAAAAGAGCCTATATGTTATAAATGAAAGTCTACCAAATGCATATTTCATTTATTTTTTGGTTGAATGTTCTAATCACAAATAGGTACCCATTTGAAAATGATTTTATGGATGGCATATCCCATTTAGTATGAAGGAAACATTCAGCACATTGATAATACAACCCACCAACAGCTAATTTAAATTCTATGTTGGAACTAAGTACTGCACAGACGTCTCGCTATTTACGGAGTGTATTGTGCATTACCCCCGTGCCTAAATAGGCACTTACATGCAAAAGTCCTGGATCTACTAGAGTAGGATCCAATTATAAGCCAAATAAGAGAGTTTTCCTACACCTTACATGATAAATCTTAATGATTTTTAATAAGAGGTAAACCTCTCTAATTTTAAGTGGGGGAACTGAGATCTGCACTGACATCTCGTCTAGGAGTGTTTTGTGAATTATGTGATAAACCTCTCTGCTTATTTTAAACTATTTAAAATCTTTATGCAAAATTTCAAATACCTTACACATTGTTTACCTCTGCATACCATGATAATTAACTCCACTGTATCCGAGGATCATGGCCATTTTCTTCTTCTTTATCCTCTCAAATGGTTTCTTACTGTCAGACTCTCCATTCTCTTTCCGTGGGTTCGGCTCATCCCAACTTCTTTTGTGGAAACGCTTCTTGAACCTTGTCATACCTTTATTAGGTACTATATCTGGTGTTTCTTCCACTGGCTTTTCAACAGGAGCATCCATTGTTGATAAAAACCTTGGTAGGCCTGTAAAAATTGTATGTTGAAAATAGGTACAGTTTACACCGAGTTAACTCTATGACGACCTCTGTGGCTTGGTGGGCAAAGGTCCCCCTGAGGCGCAGGAGGTTGCCAGTCACCAAACACCCATATTACAAGCACTGCTTAGTTTGGGGTTAGGTGATGCTGTGTGAGTAGTACAGCAATATTAATTTATTCCTTCAAATCCATCCAAGGAAAATCCAAATAACGTGTCATAACAAAGTGAACGAATTTATTTCAATGCTCGGTGATATTACGTTCATTTTCTATTGACTATAATTACACTTTGTTACATCTGGCACGTCAGATTAGAAAATATTTTGTTGATTTTGATCGCTTACTTTTCTGTCGAGCATTCAACAGCAGAAGTAGGTTATCAAAATGAACAGACTTATTGATTTAACTTTAGATTTTGTAGGTTATAGGTCTTATTTCCAATTTCACCGAGATTATGTTTCTAGACATGTAAAATGTTGGTATGCAATGACAAAACTATACCATTTTGTGTTAATTAACCTACCTGCGCTCCCGGCATGCCTCGGCAACGTCGGAAGGCTGAGTTTCAAATAATTTGCAAATGATTTGAATAACATAAAAGACATACCTACTAAAATTAAGACTACAGTAAATCAATGGAGCTCAGCTCACGATTTCTATTTCACTTAATAATGCACAATGTAAACAAGGAAACTAATTCATTTTTTGCAATGAGTGCATGGACTGGACGCTCTACGCTACCGACACTAACGACATAACGACAGTGAGTGACCGTGACGTGACGTATGTCGTCTAGACTAAGGATGTCGATCTGAGATCGATTAATCGATTTTTAGAGCCAAAAATATCGATTTTTTTAAATCATTGTGGTGGTATTGGATCGATTCATTGGATCGATACATCACCCTTTAAAATCAACATTCGATATTTTCTGTTTCGGTATAACCCATAACATAAGTTGAAGGTGCCCGTATGACAAAAGTGCTGCCGGTATATTACTCCATATCTCGCGAGATGGCTGTGTGTTTGTGTTTAGTCTACTTCGCCTCACTTCTCTTCAATAATAAGAAAGTAACGTTTATAGTCTTTGTCTTTTTGTTTCTGTGCTGTTAAAAGTTTAGATATTAAGCAGTAGGCATAGGCAAGCTAAATTATCTACATATTTGTTTTAAGAACAATATTGAAAATAATGTCTTGTTTTATACCTGATCTGATACTTTGAGGACATAAAAATAATTGTTATTATCGAATTCCCTGATTTAACTGATTAAAAGGTTATAATATTTGTCTTGTTTCTATTAAAATTGATTAATACTTACATTGTAAAAGCAAATTAAAAAAAAGATCGATATTTTTGTAATCGATCTTTTAGACCTCGAATCTTTTGTGGATCGATTCGTCAGGTCACGAGTCGAATCGATCTTTTTCGGAAAGACTTCCAATCCCTATTACTACGTAGTAAATAATTAGAAGGGCCCAGATGCAGAAGTCCCTTAGCTTAGTCCCATAACTCAACTTTACACCAGATGACATTAAAGACGAAAAATTTAATTTAAAACAATTCTATAAGCCGTATCAAGGAAAATGAAATACTGTTGTGAAATAAAATAAATCAACTTTATTTTGAAACAAAATCTAATAAAATTAAACATTCTCTTGCATATAAAAAAATAATTTTAATTACGTGGACTTAGGGCCCAGCGTACGGACTTATGGCACTTCTTATACTTAATCTAAGGACATAGGAACTTTGTTTACTTAATATAAGGACTTAAAGGTATTCTCTGAAAAACTTTGGACTTACGCTCTTCTAAATAACAATTTGCAGTCACTCCACTTCTTCTTCAGAATCAATTTGGTTCTGATTCGGGGTATCACTTTCATCGATTGTCAGCAAATCGCTATAAAAATATTGTTCGTCTTGTGGGACAAACCGGAGTAAATGAATTAGGTATATCTTTGATCTTCGCTGGTTTCAGTTTTAGTGGTCCACTATATGCGTTTGCAGGTTGTTTTCATATTTCACCAATGGGTCCAAATCCGGATTTGCAATAAGAAACTGTCTGTGTAGTTCGGCAATGCTTAAATCGGCTGAAATGTATTTCCTGTGTTTATTATCTGACCTGCTGTAATGAGATTCTTGAGTGGGTATATCGGAAATGAAGGTATGAAAAAAACGGTAGTTTTTTTAGTGTTGCCACTTTTTTTGAAATGAAATGAAATGAAATGAAATCGTTTATTTGCGAGAATACATAATTAATAATACATGTCAGATCTTAAATAATAGTTTATGTCACTGTATTCAGCCTGCAAGCAGGCGTGCAAATATTTTGTCAAAATTATATTAAAGATGTCATAATAAAAAATTACATACATTTATCATCATAATTCAAATACTCATTCACATTTTAGAAACATTTGTCAAGCAATCAACTACATAATCTGTTCTTAAAAATAAATCCATTCAATTGTTTTAATGATTCGGGTAATTTATTATAAATTAATATACACATGTTATAAACATTCCTTTTATATAAATCCCTATTGCATTGTGGTTTGTACAGCAAATTTTTAAATTTATGCCTTTTCTGTCGTGTTATAACCTCACTCCGCTTTATAAACAAACTTGGGTGAGATTTAACGAAAAGGCATAACTCTCTTATATACATACACGCCAGGGGCAATATGTTGCATTTTTTGAAGAGAGGCTTGCAACTATCACGGAACCAAGACCTGTTAATAACCCTCAGACATCTTTTTTGTACCCTAAATACTCTTTCGACGTCCACTGAGTTCCCCCACAACAGTAGTCCGTACCCTAGAACAGAAGATACGTGACCGTGATAGGCTACGATGGCCGCTTCAAAAGAAATGGTCTGGCGTACTTTTTTAAGAGCAAAGACGAACCTACTCAGTTTACCGCACACTTGGTTGACGTGATCCTTCCAATTTAAATGCCTGTCTACCGTTATACCTAGAAATTTGTACGATGAAACCTCTTCTACTTTTTCAAGATTGTATTTAATGTCAAATTTTAATGGTATTGTGTTATAGGAATTAAATTGTATTATTTTGGTTTTATTTATATTAATTAATAATTTGTTTTGATTAGTCCAATTAATTATGTCAGATAGAGTGTCATTCAAAGTTTTTTCAGCTACATTTTTGTTTTTTACTCTGATAAGAACGGTTGTATCATCTGCAAAAAGAACGCATTTGTGGGGAGTACAATTAGGTAGATCGTTAATATATAATAAAAACAGCAAAGGCCCTAATATACTGCCCTGCGGAACTCCTTTGTTGTTTAATATGTTAGCTGACTTGAAAACCTCTTTAACAAATCTTCCCTTGGCAGTTCGAATAACTTTTGTTACTTCTGTACACTGCTGTCTATTATGTAGGTAGCTAGTCAACCAGTCAAGGGCTGGACCTCGAATGCCATAGTTGTCAAGTTTGCCTAAAAGTCTCTCGTGGTCTACAAAATCAAAAGCTTTACTGAGATCCATGAAAAGCGACAACACCGGGCTACTCTTCTCATTAATGCTCTCAGTAACAAACTTAATCAGGGAAAAGCATGCAAGAGAAGTTGAACTGCCTTTTCGAAAGCCGAATTGTGCATCATTTAAGATATTATTTTTGTTTATAAAATTGTTGAGTCTATTTAGCATAGCCTTTTCCAGTACTTTCGATAAAATAGGAACTATTGTTATAGGGCGGTAGTTACCTGGATCTGACTTTACCCCTTTTTAACCGACTTCAAAAAAAAGGAGGTTTCTCAATTCGACCGTATATTTTTTTAAACAAAGGTTTTACTATAGACATTTTAAGTTGTTTAGGAACACAATTCTTAGAAATAGGGGACTTCTAATGCATTTTAGTTAGGATAAAGGTACTTTTTACTCCCAAAACGTTTGTCTAAGGGACTTTTAAACTTATAAATATTTAAATATACTTATAAAGATTTATTTCTAAATATTTCCGGACTACTCACACAGCATCACCTAACCCCAAACTAAGCAGAGCTTGTACTGTGGGTGTTAAGGTGACTGTTATACTACATAGATCATTTTTTATTTTTTATTTGTAAATACATACATATGATACATAGAAAACACCCAGACCCGAAACCAGAGATTGTAGATCATACAAAATCTGGTCTCCCGGCGGGAATCGAACCCGCGACCTCCTGCGCATCAAGCGCACGTTCGCCCACCGAGCCACAGAGGTCGTCGAATAAGGGATTTCTTTGACACAAAATCAAGTCATAAAGTAAAATTTCGATATTTTTATTCAGATTTAGGGACGTTTTCAAAAAAACTAAACACTGGGCATAGACAATTTCAACCTGCTCTACACGCTGGTAATATCAGGTCTAAAAGTCCCTAAGTGGACTAAGGGACTTCTGCATCTGGGCCCTTCTTAAACTCTCTGCTAGCTACGTAGTGAATAAATACCTACTGACTTCTTCTTCTTGGTTATAAGGCTTGAAACGTTTCTTCTTCTGCCAGATTCGTCAGTTACTTGATAGTATCGTGTCAGTTTCAGTGTAACATAACAAAAATAAAACAATTGTTCCGTTATTTAGATCATTGTTTGTTTGTTATTTAGATCATTAAAAAAATTGTCGTTACGTTTTTTTTTTTATTGCCTACAAGGACTTAATAGAGTATCTATTAGGAGTACAGAGAGCGCGTTTCACACAAACTTTATTGTGAAGTTATGAACGTAGGCAGCTATAAATAGACAATCATAGATGAGTGTATGACAGAATGGAAAAAGCTTTTTAAATGTAAAAATAAGATCACTGCAAGGATCTTATTTTGCTTATTATCTAACACAATTTTTATGTTATTGTAATAATATATTTGGTATTAATATTTTTAGATATTTAGCAAATATTAATTATAATTATGCTGTTTACAATAAGCACTAACTGACCCTAGCAAACGTTGCTTTGCAAAATAAAAAATAGATAGTAGCCGATTCTCAGACCTACTAAATATGCATATAAAATTTCATAATAATCGGTTAAGCCGTTTCGGAGGAGTTCGGTAACTAACATTGTGACATGGAAATTTTATATAATACAGGGTTATTTGTTATTGACCAGCAACCTTCTGTGACCAGGTACCTATCATCATCAGGAACAACTTTTGTTCTACGACTTTTGAAATAACTCAATAGGTACATTATTAGAAATTGTTAAAGATTCTATTCCAGTGTGGTGACTTTTGTAGATCCATGTTGCATCACGTGACCACGATTGCGCGCGCAAGTGCTGGCGATAATAATAAGCAACGCATTTCATTTCACTAAATCCACAATCCCTTCATACTTGACCATTGACCAGGCTTAGGACTGGCTACATTAAACAGTTTAAAACAAATAAGTAGATAGGCCTATCTATGCAAATTTGGTAGTTAGGTATTAAGTTTAACGTAATCATTTATACCATTTAAAGTTTAATTAAGTAATATCAATTTGTAAAAAGATAGTTTTTATTCACTTTCCACTGTTTAATGTAGGCGTATTTAAAAAGTGGAATCAGCGTATTTACAATAACTAAATGATTAGCAATTAAAATAATATTTACAAATTAGAATTACCTCGCAGGTTCAAATCAGGTGGCGGTGAGTATCGCGCACATAGCGTTCAAAATAATCACCTTCACAACCAACACAAAGCCCACACCTAAAAATCAGCTGTTCGTTTACATTACACGATCTAATGTGATTTCACCACCACTGTACACCATTGTTTTTATGTGTCCCCATAAATAAAATCTTATTCCATATTGGCGGCAGGCCTCCGACACATTGTCATCACACCTAGCCAGCATCCTCACTATTTCCGTGTACTCGATATTGGAGTTCCGATACGCCATGGTAATTAGTAGGTACAATCCGTACGAAACATCGATAATGAGACGATCACAAGGACACATGTGCCGCGCGCGCATCCGTCTTGACGACTGACTGAGCGAGCGGCGGGCGGCTAGCTCAAAAGGGCGCGGGCGGCGCGGCGCGGCGGGCGGCTAGCTCAAAGGGCGCGGGCTTTGCGGCGCGGCGGCTGCGTTTGACCGGCAAGCTCAAAGACGCGGCTAGGTCAAAGGCGCCGCGTGCCGCCCAAAGGTGTGCAAAGATTTAAAAACGTGGAAGCGCCTAGAAGATGGCTTCTCCGGGCCACATTACGAAACACGAAAAAATCGCTTCACGCACTGGCCCAGCCCGGAGGGTGGTGACAAGCCGCGGCCGAAGCCTACCACCAGAGACTGTTCTTAGCACCACCCGGAGGTCACGTGTAAGGATTCAGAGGGTTACCACTTACGGACGTGAACAGACAAAACCTGCCTACCTCTCGCCTCTCCTTCACCCCCGCAAATCGACACGACGACGACGCCTGATTTATTTGTAACCCCCGACCAAAAAAGAGAGGTGTTATAAGTTTGACGTGTCTGTCTGTCTGTCTGGGACATCATAGCTCCCGAACGAATGGAACGATTTAAATTTAGTTTTTTTTGTAAATGAAAGGTGAGTTTGGCGCGACTGTTCTTAGACATGTTTCATGAAAATCGGTTGTGCCGTTTAAAAGTAATGGGGGTGAGAGGGGGAAGGAAAACCGAAAATCTTGTCACCACCCTCCGGGCTGGGCCAGTGCGTGAAGCGATTTTTTCGTGTTTCGTAATGTGGCCCGGAGAAGCCACCTTCTAGGTCTTCATGTCCCATCTTAGACCACATCGTCACTTTACATCAGGTGAGATTGTGGTCAAATGAAGGCTTATCGATCATAAAAAAAAAAAAAAAAAAAAAAAAAATCTGCAAATATACTTGAGTGGGGGTATCAAATGAAAGCGCATCGCGTGCGCATTACTAAATGTTATGGTGGTTTACTTCTAATTAAATTAAGGCATTGGAATCGGGGGTTTTTCTTAAATTTTAAATTTAGATTTATTCTGAGGTGAATTACACAACACAATATAACCACATATAATTATTTCTAATAATGCTATTACCAAAGAGTTTTTAAGCTTGCACTACGTGCTATTTTATGTTTGTCTCTTTCTACGTAACGCCTCAACTTTTCGTGTTACACTTGATTTTACTCCTCATAAAATTTATATGCCTGTGATAAATACATTTACCGCATTTACATTTTGTAGAAGTGTTAGATGATTAAGAAAAACTGTTTTTAGCTAGAAAATAAAAAAAAATTAAGATAGCTATTTTTTGCAATTTTTCATCTTGCTTAAATCGATGTCTACAACAGAGAGTATATAATCACTACGTTTTACGTTTTGTTTTGTTTTTTTTTTTTTTTTTGGTCTACAATGCCATGTTTCCTTAGAGTATTTATCTGTGGTAAGAATGTTCCTAACAACAGACCTGCCGTATATATATATTGTTTTTCCTAAAAATAAAACATAAAAACAAAAAAGGTTTTTGTAATGAGTTGCCTACTTAATCAATAAACATACCTACGTTTATAAAAAAAAAAAACGTTAAAGGTTGAATGTGTTTGTATGTTCTGCAAGCACTTTCTCCTTGGTCTGGGTGTTTAATATGTATAATAAACATATCTATATATGTATGCCTATTATATTAAGTATATCAGATATGTAGTACCTACCCGTAACACAAGCTCAGAGCTTACCACGGGGCTAGATGTTGTGTGAATTGTCTGGAAATATTTATTATTTATTTATGTAAGTATTTTTATTTATATGCATACTAGCTGACCCCGGCAAACGTTGTTTTGCAAAATGATAAATAGATAGTAGCCGATTCTCAGACCTACTGAATACGCAATCCAAAAACATCTAGCCCCGTGGTAAGCTCTTAGCTTGTGTTACGGGTAGGTACTACATATCTGATATACTTAATATAATAGGCATACATTCGGTAAAGCCGTTTCGGAGGAGTACGGTAACTAACATTGTGACATGGAAATTTTATATTTAAGATACATCTAACCTTATTTCATGAACAGGCCCATTAAATACTATATTAAGCAGCAGCAGTTCTAGATACTGCATTAGTTTCCGGACAGAGACCTCAAAGAGGCGCCACAGAAAACGCCAAATGACTGCCTGTCCCTAACTAGGTAGGTAGTAGTTACTTGCAATTGTTAATTCTGAGTAGGCAGGTAAACTAACTATATCTCTAGGTATCCACAAAGATAGGCACAAAGGATGCTATTAAATCAATGAATTTATATGAATTCCACGCATGCGTCAGCTTGGCGCATGCGGTTTGTACCTACCGTCGTGTTATTCAGTAGCGAACTGAATCCGATCAGCATGGGTTGACGCAGTGCTTTGAAAATGAGAGGTGGAAGTTCTGAACGACTGGTGGTGCGGGCCCATCGTCGCACCGGAGAGACGCGAGCCAAGCTGACCCGTTATATCACCGTTCTACTCGCTACGCTGCTAGGAGGCGGTGCTTCCGCGCTGCTCTTCCTAGTGCCTCTATACGCCGATCCAGCCTTGAGTGCCCTAGCAGCAGACTTTGACCCAGTTCCCGCGGAATGCGTCACCGAGCGCCGAGACGACCGCCTCGGTCTAGATAACTGCACCTGGGCCTCCTGCCGAGAAGGCTGCACCAGCGACGCGTACAAATGCATCCAGCTCCACGTCAAATATAAGCCGCACTCCGAGCCCTGGCGGCCGGCGGTGCTATTCGTCAATATCAAGGGTTGTGGATATCCACCGACGATCGATTGCGAGAACTTCACGACCAGCTACGGTTATGTTGGAGCTAGGTATCCCTGTTTTTGGTCGCGGGCTGATGAGAGCGTTGTGATCCCGCAGTGGTCGAGGGGGGAGCAGGTGGCGACTGTGACGAGGACCCTGGCATTGCCGCTGTTCCTCTCGGGCTGCGCGGGGATAGGGCTGTGCGCCTTGCACTGCGAGTGCCGGCCTCGCAGGCGCCGCCGCCCCCCGCGCCGCCCGCCGCGCCTTCCTACACTATCACCTGATGAAACATCTGTATATCGACTTGCTTAGAGCATACATAGTCATATTATTTTACGAAAGATATTTGGGATCAGCTGACATCCTGAACCAATTCTCCAATACAGGGGGTCACCTAGATACCTAAGCCAGATTGATAAATTATGCTTGATGGAAATGGCAACACACAAACATGTGATTTTAAGATTATGTACGAGATATTCTATTGTCTTGGTGGCATTTGCGAGCCGCAGTAGATGATATTTATTGTTTGAATTATAAAGTGTGTATAACAAAATCATGCAATGCAAAACTATACTTGTACAGTATTATTTATTATTTAGAACAAAATTTGATTTGGAAATAATTTCCAAATCAAATAATGATTATTGTAATAATTTAATTAATATTAATTTAATTATTGTCAGATAGGCTCTATCTGTCACGAAAATTAACAGATATAAATCAACCTTAGATTTAATAATTCAAATTAAATTTTGATTTAATGACTATGTGTTAAGTTAATGTATGAATAAGAATTACCTATACTGTTTATTTTATATAATTACATGCACAAAAGAGATTGTTAAATGTAAGTACCTGCAGAATAATTTATTTTTAAACTTAAAATGTAAATATACATTCTGAATATCGAATTACCTTTTTAATTAGACCCTACCTATCACATACTCAAAAACAATGTAGAATCATCATCATCATTACAGCCTTAATGTTCCTACATACTATGAACACCTCTTAGTAGGGGAGTCCAGCTCGCAGTTATTTGGTATCATTTATAAATATCAACACATCCACATACATATCCCACATCACATACACATCAACATACATATCCGGTAATTTCTGATAAAATTGGGTTGCAAGATAAACTACCAAAGAAAAAGTAGATAAATATTTATTTTAATGTTTTCTGGTCGTATCAAGGTTTATAATGCGTCAAGTTCGCGATACAAAATAATGTTCAGTCTAAATCTATTCGGAGCCTACGTTTTTCAGTCTTCTAGACCCTCGCATTCTTTGTCAGTCATGTAGAGAAATAGTAAAAAATACAGAAACCATAATTACGTCGAAGCAGAGTTAAAATAACTAGAAAATAGAAGAGGGCAAAGATCTGTTACAATAACAATAAGAAAAGTGAATCCCACAATCTGCTATTAAAATAGGTATCTACAAAATAAAAATGTACAATTTTATTTGGCTACAAATAGTTTCAATCTCTAAAATTTTGACTATTTCTCTACAGAATACAAAAAAAAAATGCGATTAAGTGACACATAAATTAATGGTAACTCCTTAAGCACTTAAAGTACGTACATTTTACGAGGCATTATCAACCTTCCAAAACTTAACTCATACAATAAAATCAACAAACAAAATACAATGCATTTGCAAGAAGTAGCCAGCTTAAGTAAATACTTTTAAGTTCTTCACACAAGCCATGCTGAATATAAATAATGATATATGAATATGACACGAGCACACTCATTTTTGAAGTTAAACATAATGCCAAAACCGTTAACCGGCATACATTTTTATAGCAATAAATTGAAGTATAGCAATTTGTGGGAATAAAAAAACATTCCTTCGTGGATTTACCAAAAAAATATATACATCAGCAGACTACTTTAAACAATAAGATACAAAACAATAAAATAAATATACAACATAATAAAATTTCTTAGTCACAACCCTACCTTCCATCATCAATTCTCAAACCATAGACTACACTAGCTCCTTTGTATTGAACCTTTTTGCACAAGTTCTTAAATAGCAGATACCTATTCTGACACGTTAGTTAAGAATTATGGAACTTGAAGGCATGCTAAAATAATATTCACTTTTTGAAGGAAAGAAGGTGTTATCGAAATTTGTCTTATGGTGCTAAATTAGCGGACTACGGTGAATATTCGTGTACATTGCTGCACCGCGAAGTTTTCGAGCGAAAACAATGTTTAGTCACAATTACGTTACTCTGAATCTTGTAGCGCCCAACGCGACACAAACTTCTGTCTGCTGATGTTCACAAGAACATAGCGTAGACCTGTTTATGATGAGTACCGTTAGACGTACATTACATACCAATATAGACAATTAATTTTTTATTATTTTCCAGAGTAAACAGGTCACCCACTATTTATGTTAAATACGAATTTCTTTCCAGTGTCGGTCGGTTACAAAACTGCTCTGTAATATATAATATAATATATGCAAGCAGGCTTCGACTTATACTATTTAATTCCTTGTTAATTACTTAAACATTTTATTTTATAGACACGAGAATGTTAAATGTATATAAATTGTAGGAAACCGCCATGCTTGCCTTGCAATGCTCATGAGAGTGTACATGATACAGTTTATGACAGGCGTGTCATGTTGTCAGTGGGCTTTTGGTCAAACAGCGATATTGACTACTCATTTCGGTAACTTTTAAGGAAAAATCGCTGTTTTACCTTCACCCGCTAACACTGTGACCTGGGCATTAAATTAATATATTTGCTAGTTTTAGGAGCGTTGTCTAAAGAGAATCATCCTCAGTCTATCAGAACATGCTACACAACTGTCTCAAAATAAATAGGCCAAAGTAAATCCTTTTCTAATCATACTAATATTATAAACGACAAAGTTTAGCAAAGCCCGATTTTAATCAAATTTGGCACGGACATAACTTCACAGTAAAGGATTTATGCTACTTCTTACCCGAGGGCAAATTCATCATAATTCATCCGAAAACATAAAACTAGAGGTAGTATCTACGAGATGATTCATGTTGTGTAGGAAACTCTTGATAGATTGGCAATGGCACTCAAAGTAGCTTACAAAGCGGTATAAAAACTATATGTATTTACAAACTATGCTTGGGAACAGGAAACTCCTGATTGAAAATATGGATGTGTGGAAGACCCTATGGATAGGTGGAATAGTATTCCCAATGACTTTAGGCGTCTGATGCCCTTAGCAATTATAGACTTCATCCAAAGTAGATTTCCTTTAACATTCTGTTTAATACATTAAATTGACATATTAGACAATAGATAAATTCATTCATAGGATGCCTATCTGAGGATTGAGAAATCGGCTTCCATTAGTAAACATTTACTAACATAATAGGTTATAAGTAACATTTTATGCGCTTTTTCTTTATGAGCTTTAACAAGAAGACAGAACTATGATTTTATATCATGTAGTCACAAATAAATGACACAGAATCACTTATATTTCTTCATCTTTTTCTAACAAGCAGAACTGTCATTAATTAAAGGGAGAGCAGAAACACCTGTCTCACTCAAGTGAATATTCCGATTGATAGAATAGGATCAAGTAATACAAAATGTCCGATTCGGTTGATCTTAATAAAATCGTGATACATAATAAATACTATTTAAAATTTTCTTAATAGTGAACAATAATGATAACTACGGTGTAGTTTACAATGTAGGAAGTTATGAGAAAATATTGTTATAAAAAATCAAGTGTTTGCATTGTATTCTCAACATAAAATTAATAGTGGTTAACATAAATAAATAACATACAACGAGTACTGATAACGAACTGACTGATGATTTTAATCCCACAGCTAGGATGTTTAATCTAGAATGAGATAATTTCTAGGCCAGTTTCACAAATTTTAAACAGTAGGTGGTTGTATATAATAGAATTCTTAATCTTAAGTACATAATATTATTATCAGCTTTTTCAAGTATAGCGATGTTAAACACATTAAAGATTTTATCTTTACCAATAATTAAATTATTAACACTATTAAAATATTTACAGGGTACCATAATAAATCATGGTAAACCCGGTAACAGCATTATAAATCAAAATAGTGTTGATAACCATGATAGTTTCAATTATCAAATATTATTTAGGTACAAAATAACTCTATTTAATGTGTTTTTCTCACAATTCATGTATACAATAGAACAGTGTTTATCAACCGAAGACAATAAACCTAAAATAATATTTTAGGACCCATTTTATACATTTGTTATATTTTTATTATAAATTGGCAGTGTCTATGAAATTGGCCCGTCAATTTATTCAATCTATATCTAAATACACAATCGAGAAGTTCGTAGTATTCAAACTATTTAAATGCACAGCCATATTGCCCTAAAATCTCCATTGGCTTAAGAAACGGATAAAGAAAATCAATATAAGAATCTGCTGAATATAATAAAAGCATTTTTTGCCAAACCGGAACATTGTTTGTACATATAAATAATGATTAAGTAGATAAGAATTTATAAACCAGACTGATGTTAAAATATATATACAGGTTTATGTTAGTAACATAAATATAACTGCAATTAACTTTAGAAATAATTACAGATTGCAACAATTTACGAAAAAATTATATGGATACAAGTAAGAAATAGCCTAACACAGGTTTCCATAATATTAAATATACCATTCATAAGTCAATGGAGCTAAAATTTCACTCCCTTCTCAATTGTTTAATTAAATACTAAATTATCCTAAAATACTTTACAAGTTTGCGATATTTTATGCCAAAACAGCTTTGAAAGTCTAGCATTACAATATTTATAGGATTACAAGTATTTTGTTTTATTTTGTTAAATAAGTACTATATCTTTGTCAATACTTATGGATAGGTATCACCGAATGTCGTTACATCACATAAAAGGCAGTGTTGGGTTATCCATGAATATAGACTTATATATTCGTTATTTACATTGAGCTAATGCTGTAATTTTATAATCATTAAGGCCTGTTCACCATATCCGAGTAAAATTTAAATGGTCAAAATATAGAGCTATTTCACTCAGCCACATGCATGCATAGCTCTCGACATAACTAACCTTTGCTTTGGTTTATCCTCGGGTTTGGTGAAATGAGACCATGCAAAATTTCAGCAGTTTTTATATTAATATAATGGCATACCATATTTTGGTCATGTGTAGCGGCGCTGATCATATTAAGCAAACTGTATAACAATATGGACTAATATGATACAATATCATAACCATCTAATATGTTATTTATTTAATGTTCAAAGTGCTGAAACAAAAACCAGTTTTAGCACAGATTTATGAAGTTTATATTTAAGGATATTGTCTATCAATGTTTAATAGGTAGAATATTATGGACTAAGTTATTAGTTATTACAGTTTTATTTCCGCTTAACAGCATGCCAAGTTTCGCATTTGGAGATATCTTTAGGCTGTTTCTGCCAGAGATGTGAGTGGAAGCAAAGCGAGGGATGTTTGACGACCAGAAGATCGTTATCCTTTTTAAGTTTCGCGGAATCTATAATAAATATAGAAATCTTGCGGGTTGTTTAAATTTTTTATTTTTTTATTTTAGATAAGCCTTAATTTGACCACAATCTCACCTGATGTAAAGTGACGATGTGGTCTAAGATGGGGCATGAAGACCTAGAAGGTAGATGACTTCTCCGTCCGGGCCACATTACGAAACACGAAAAAATCGCTTCACGCACTGGCCCAGCCTGGAGGGTGGTGACAAGCTGCGGCCGAAGCCTACCACCAGAGACTGTTCTTAGCACCACCCGGAGTATAATATATTGACTTGGGAGTTATAGATTGTTTAGAATGAATTAACTTATTGATGTTGAGTTCCATAAAATATGTGTAATGGTTTGTGTTACCCTAACTTTAAAGTAATATGGGATCAAGCAAGTTAATAATGGCGCATGTAACTGCCGAAATATCGGGAAACTCAAAAGACAATCAATCATGGTAAATATCCCGTTATAAATCTAAATAGCAAGTTAGTAATGTTGTTGCAAAGTTTTAAGCCCAAACTTATAGTTTCATAATAATTTACTTTATTTTGATCTGTCAATCGCTTAACAACACAATATTTTAATGGATTTTAACATGATCATTTTTATTATTTTAAAGATATGTGTCATATATACCTCTAACATCGCAAGATTTCATAAGAAATAAATAAGGGACTGGTGAAACTAAATAAAACCATAAATATTTCTGAACAATCCACAACGGGTAGTAGGTAGATATCTACTTGACAGAATATACAAAAGCTGGTTAAAACACATCCCTCGCTACTCAATCTCGCACAACTAGATATAAACTCCACATACAGATTTTTTTTACGTCTAGTAGGATACACTATAGATCTAAATACCTTAACTACAACATTTCCTGCTAGGATCAGAGAACCACCTGCGACATCTGAGGGGCGAGGCGGTACCGCTTCCGTTCTAGGTCCGCGGTGGCGTCTAGGCCTCGCTTGACGGCTTTGCTCGAGGGGCCAGCTTCCGACGCGTCGATTAGCATACGGGATTTGCAATACCTGCGATACAAATTGCATAAGTACATAACTACATAATCACCAAATTAAAATGAGGAGATGAGAGGAAAAGTTTTGTTGTGCTTAAAGTTACGAGGCTTTAGAGTAATACAAATAGACATAAAGAAACATAACTTATTTATGTTTTTTTTTTGATAAAACGTATTATATAATATGTAAACAGAACGGTAGGAGTGTGATGTATGCTTCTATACCTATACGATGTATCTTAACTTAGATAGATATTATGCTTATAATCATTTGTAACGTGGACCTAAGGGACAGAATAAATCGAGATTTAGAAGAGCTAACACCTTTTCATTTGGGCGCCTCAGCGCGCCGTCCACCGAACCTTATATGGCGACCCTGCCAGTTCGATCGGATTCGCGCTACGTTGCAAAAATGGACTTATCATTTTAATAAGTATTACAATGAATACGAACAGTGCGTATATAATATTATGATTTAAAAAGTTAAAAATGGGTAAATCATACTCAAAAGAGGAGGTCATCGTTCCCCATAATGTCACCGGCGGATCGAATAGTGCGGACATCGAACAGCATCGATTTTGGGAGTAAAAATGGGATTGAAAAATTTTGACTTTGAAGAGAAACAACAATTGGTTCCGGCTACGTCGAGAGATTGGAGGAGTCCAGGCGGAGACTACGGGTGTCAACAATGTATGATGTGATGTCCCATCGGATTCATCTACTGAGACGCGTCGTGTCGCGCTCTTCAGTGTTTTTTTTTTTAGGTCGTAATGCGTAAAGGAAGACTCAATAAGTGTTGTGAAAGTGCAGTGCGTGCGGATTTTCGGGATATATATTTCAAGTGATAAAAGAGTTATTATGAAAATAAATAATAAATGATACCTATATAAATGCAAAAAGTGCCAAATGCAGAAGCATTCAGAGCCTATGGTTGTAACCACTAACTACCATGAGCGCCATGAGCGCCTTTGATAAAATATTTTTAGATATATTCGGGCCCTTAGATAAGGATTATTTTATTAAGGTATAATATTGTAACTATTCAGTGTGAGTTTAGTAAGTATGTCGTAGCTATACCATTCCATGAAACAATAGGAGCTTCGGAAAATTTTCATAAAAATCTTAATGCTTTTTACTTTTCCGTATTGGTGTTTTGCTTACAATACAAGTGTTCATACATCAACTAAATTCACGCCTTTTGAATTGGTTTTTGGTAAAAATTGCAATCTGCCTAGTAATTTAACTACAAACATAGAACCGTTGTATAGTTCAGATAGCTACCCGTTAGAGTTAAAATTTAGACTACAAAAATGTCACGAACAAGCAAGGAAAAACTTGTTGTTATCTAAAGAAATAAGAAAATGTAATTATGATAAACAAATTAACCCAATTGTCTTCAGAGCAAATGACTATGTTTTATTAAAAAATGAAAATAATTCAAAATTACAGAATGTTTATAATGGACCATACTTAGTTGTAGAAGATATTTCACCAAATGTTCGTATACTTAAAGACAATAAAATTGAAATTGTTCATAAAAATAGAACAAAATTGTTTAAAAATTCAGAGTAAGTACATAGTTATTATTAACTTACTTTAAGTTTATTTAATCATCAATGTTTAATCAAATTTATTTGTATTTTTTATAACTTAATATTATAAATTTTATATTTACAAAAAAAAAAAAAATTGAGTACATCATTTTTTTTTCTTCTGGGAAAGGAGATGTGATGTATGCTTCTATACCTATACGATGTATCTTAACTTAGATAGATATTATGCTTATAATCATTTGTAACGTGGACCTAAGGGACAGAATAAATCGAGATTTAGAAGAGCTAACACCTTTTCATTTGGGCGCCTCAGCGCGCCGTCCACCGAACCTTATAGGAGCGACATTATCAAATGTATAAATTTCACTAGAAATCAGAGTGAATGAATCAGCCAATATTTAATCAGACAACATTATTTGTTCGGGAATACAAATTAAGATGTCCACATTAAATAAACAAATTGAGATTCATCATCATCATCACCCTATTAACGTTCCCACTGCTGGGACACAGGGACTTCTCTCTTGACGAGAGGGATTAGGCCTTTATTCACCAAGCTGGCTAAGTACTTGTTGGTGAATGTCACATGTCCCTTCAAACTATTTTAAAGTTCTCAGAACATGCCGGTTTCCTCACTATGTTTGCCTTCACCGTTAAAGCACGTGTTTAAAGCGCACATAAATTTCTCAAGAAGAAAAATCCAAAGGTGCGTGGCGGGGTTTGAACCCACGACCTTCGGAATGAAAGTCGAGTGTCCTCCCACTTAGCCAACACGGCTTTTTTTTAATTAACATTAAGAATATTATATAATATACTAGCGGCCCGCCCGGCGTCGCACGGGTATAAAATTTTCCCGGAAATTATTCGAATTTTTCTCGCCGTAAAAACCATCCTATCTCTCAAGTAGGATCGAACTGCACATGGTGTGCGAATTTTATTATAATCGGTTAAGTGGTTTAGGAGTCCATTGAGGACAAACATTGTGACCTAGATTTATATATATTGAGATTAAGCACCAACCTGTAGTCTTTATGTGTGTCCGCGCGCTGCAGGGTCATGTCCACGGAGGTCGGGAGGTGGTAGAAACTCCGCGTCGGTATGTTGCCGTCAGACAACTCGAGTCGGCAGTTGTTCACCGAGCGCTGTCTGTACGCGTCGTTTGAGCGGGAGGATGAGCTGAAACATTACGTATTAATTAGAGATGGTCAATTATTATTCATTATTTTGGATATGGAACATCCCCTGCTGAGCATAGCCTTCCTCTAATAAATGTAATTTGAAATTTAAGTACTAAGAAAAGCCCCCGATTCCAATGCCTTAATTTCCTTAAAAGTTAAACACCATAATAATATATTAATGTGCACGCGATGAGCTTTCATTTGATACCCCACTCGAGTATATTTGCAGATTTTCGGTTTTCCTTCCCCACTCTCACCCCCATAACTTTTAAACGGATCAACCGATTTTCATAAAACATGTCTAAGAACCGCTCTATCCGTTCGGGAGCTATGCTGTCCCAGACAGACAGACACGTCAAACTTATAACACCCCTCTTTTTGGTCGGGGGTTAAAAATCAAACAAATACTAAAGTTCACAACTTCAACTATCACTTCTGCAGGCTATGACAAGCGCTATTACAACCTCCATAGGTTAGTTTAGCTATAGCAAATGCTGAGTCCGTACTCCCTATTTCGAACAACTGTTTGTTTTTTTAATGAACATTAATATTTTATTTAGGTGTCTGTGTTTGTCTATGTTAAAGGTATTCCTTAGTTATATTTTTAAATGTATTTTGTATTATTTTATATATACTGTGGTCCTAAATAAATGTGTCTTATAAACTGCGCCCACACCTCCAGTTTCAGGAATAAAACTATGACTTTTTTAATATTTTGTTTTTAAATAACTCGGAAAAGTCCATTATTTCATTTATTATATTATAACGCGTGTATTAATACAAGCCAAACCTGCAACTGCTGGAAGCCGGTGACACGTGGAATCCAGGAGACGCACTGGGAGTGTTACTCGGCGAGGTCCGCGCACTGCTGTACCCCTGGTCCACGTCCAGCTCTGTCGGGGTTTCCCTCGACTTCAAGATTTGCATCATCCTGCAACAACAATAAGGTATAATTTACAGTGGCAAGTTGCAGGGCGTTAAGGCCTGTGTTGGGATGTCAGAATTTCGCTTCGTTGTTATAACCACAGAGGGATATCAACCTAGAGGGACATCGACCGCGCTTGTATAAGCAAGCGTCTTTTCGGCCTTTGGTCATCACTGTAGTGGAGAAATTTTCCACGGAAAAATAGCCAGCCAGGCGGGCCACGCGCACAGCCCGAGGTTAGTGTCACAGTACCTGTGCAGCAGGCGCGCCAGCGGGGCGACGGCGCGGCGCGCGCGAGCCAGGCGGGCCACGCGCACAGCCCGAGGTTAGTGTCACAGTACCTGTGCAGCAGGCGCGCCAGCGGGGCGACGGCGCGGTGCGGGCGCTGCGCGGCGCGCGCGAGCCAGGCGGGCCACGCGCACAGCCCGAGGTTAGTGTCACAGTACCTGTGCAGCAGGCGCGCCAGCGGGGCCACGGCGCGGTGCGGGCGCTGCGCGGCGCGCGCGAGCCAGGCGGGCCACGCGCACAGCCCGAGGTTAGTGTCACAGTACCTGTGCAGCAGGCGCGCCAGCGGGGCGACGGCGCGGTGCGGGCGCTGCGCGGCGCGCGCGAGCCAGGCGGGCCACGCGCACAGCCCGAGGTTAGTGTCACAGTACCTGTGCAGCAGGCGCGCCAGCGGGGCGACGGCGCGGTGCGGGCGCTGCGCGGCGCGCGCGAGCCAGGCGGGCCACGCGCACAGCCCGAGGTTAGTGTCACAGTACCTGTGCAGCAGGCGCGCCAGCGGGGCCACGGCGCGGTGCGGGCGCTGCGCGGCGCGCGCGAGCCAGGCGGGCCACGCGCACAGCCCGAGGTTAGTGTCACAGTACCTGTGCAGCAGGCGCGCCAGCGGGGCGACGGCGCGGTGCGGGCGCTGCGCGGCGCGCGCGAGCCAGGCGGGCCACGCGCACAGCCCGAGGTCGGCGCGCGAGGTTAGTGTCACAGTACCTGTGCAGCAGGCGCGCCAGCGGGGCGACGGCGCGGTGCGGGCGCTGCGCGGCGCGCGCGAGCCAGGCGGGCCACGCGCACAGCCCGAGGTCGGCGCGCGAGGTTAGTGTCACAGTACCTGTGCAGCAGGCGCGCCAGCGGGGCGACGGCGCGGTGCGGGCGCTGCGCGGCGCGCGCGAGCCAGGCGGGCCACGCGCACAGCCCGAGGTCGGCGCGCGAGGTTAGTGTCACAGTACCTGTGCAGCAGGCGCGCCAGCGGGGCCACGGCGCGGTGCGGGCGCTGCGCGGCGCGCGCGAGCCAGGCGGGCCACGCGCACAGCCCGAGGTCGGCGCGCGAGGTTAGTGTCACAGTACCTGTGCAGCAGGCGCGCCAGCGGGGCCACGGCGCGGTGCGGGCGCTGCGCGGCGCGCGCGAGCCAGGCGGGCCACGCGCACAGCCCGAGGTGAGTGTCACAGTACCTGTGCAGCAGGCGCGCCAGCGGGGCCACGGCGCGGTGCGGGCGCTGCGCGGCGCGCGCGAGCCAGGCGGGCCACGCGCACAGCCCGAGGTCGGCGCGCGAGGTTAGTGTCACAGTACCTGTGCAGCAGGCGCGCCAGCGGGGCCACGGCGCGGTGCGGGCGCTGCGCGGCGCGCGCGAGCCAGGCGGGCCACGCGCACAGCCCGAGGTTAGTGTCACAGTACCTGTGCAGCAGGCGCGCCAGCGGGGCCACGGCGCGGTGCGGGCGCTGCGCGGCGCGCGCGAGCCAGGCGGGCCACGCGCACAGCCCGAGGTGAGTGTCACAGTACCTGTGCAGCAGGCGCGCCAGCGGGGCCACGGCGCGGTGCGGGCGCTGCGCGGCGCGCGCGAGCCAGGCGGGCCACGCGCACAGCCCGAGGTCGGCGCGCGAGGTTAGTGTCACAGTACCTGTGCAGCAGGCGCGCCAGCGGGGCGACGGCGCGGTGCGGGCGCTGCGCGGCGCGCGCCAGCCAGGCGGGCCACGCGCACAGCCCGAGGTCGGCGCGCGAGGTTAGTGTCACAGTACCTGTGCAGCAGGCGCGCCAGCGGGGCCACGGCGCGGTGCGGGCGCTGCGCGGCGCGCGCCAGCCAGGCGGGCCACGCGCACAGCCCGAGGTCGGCGCGCGCGCACGCCACGCACGCGCACCCCACCTCCACGCTCTCCACCACCTTCAGCCTCACGTCTGCAACCAACACGTTTATGTCACTCACCACGATAATATAAATCTAAATTTAAAATTTAAAGGCTCCAGTACACAATGGCCCATGCGGGCTCACTACAGGCCATCGCCATTGTACAGGGGGTAATGGTATATGATGGCGGACAATTGCCAATTGTGGCGCGCAATCGGGGAGTTGTCAGTTTTTTAGGCACACTTCAAAGGAAGCGTGGCCTTGTGGTGTTTACACAATCGGCCGTTGTTTAGTTCGTCACCGGCTGCTGACCGGGATAGTACGATAAATGTATGTACCTTGTCGTGTTTCGATGAATTGTCAGCATCCACCATCTTTGTGACTACATACTTTTGTAATACTTGTATACAAATAATCGATCGTGGCCTACAATTGTGCATTGCAAAGCGTGGCCCAACACAGGCCATTATGTACTGGGGACATAAGAAAAACCCCCGATTCCAATATAATAGACATACATATTATGTAGGCCGACAGTTCAGGACCAATGACTGTTAGTTCTTGTTGTCTCTGCTGTCTTCTGTGCTGTGTATTTGTGCTATATATTTATTTCTTTGAATAATGTGCAGATACATACATAAAAGAACGAGTAACTGACAAAGCCGTAACGTTTTGATACGTTAAAGTTCCTTGTCTGTGAATTAAGTTCTTAAAAGTCAAAGGAGTTTGTCTGAAATGAGGATAATTATTTATTTTATACTTGTGTGTTGGTATTCATGTTAGCAAGATTTAGTAAAAGTATTAAAATATCAGATAAAGGCGAGCATACAGTTAATATTACAAGCTTTTTAGCGATAAGGCCGCCCATTGTACTACTTGTTTTTTATTTATTTTGTTTTACGTGTTTATGTTCCTGTGTTGTGTACAATTAAGCGTTTTTGTATTGTATTGTATTATAAGAATATTGTATTATAAAGAATATGTTTTCTTTAGCTTGTGTTGTACATTAAAAGCCTAACTCTTCTAATTAGAGAGAGAGAGAGGCGTGGGCGCTAAAAGTCGCTAGTTCTAACACTCACCCGATAGAGTAAGATCCAAGTATTTATTGATCAGGTCATTCGCGTCCCGTCTGAACCTCGCACGGAAGCTAGGGTGGCTAGAAGTCAGTTCCGCATCCGTGCCAACGTAATGTGCCAACAAGGACGCGAAGGCGACCGGCGTGGGCGCCAACAGTCGCCAACGTACATGTTGGCCAACCATCCACTCGAGCTGTCTGAATGTCTTCCCGCAGAGGGTGATGCCGCTGGTTTTAGCCAGGATCTTGAGGGTTGGCGCGCGGCTGAATTGGTCCTCGCTTTTTGCTGTGAGAGAAATATATGTCATTATTTGGAGGATAGTTGCAATACATGTTCTAGTTAAGCTAGTTGTTCAATCTATGAATAAAAGTTGATATAAACTTAGATATTGAGGGACACAATAATTTTATTGGTCTCATGGTTTATTAAAGTAGTTATTTAGGCAATGCTTTCAATTGTTTGGAAAACCTTTATGGCGAAATTATTTATATTCATGAGCAAATTTATTTTATTTATATATCCTTTCTAGACCAACTTAAAATCGAGTAGGCTTTGATTATTACCCACACTGCTTCTACAAGGACATTGTGCTTCTGTGTTCGTTTCTGCCTAAGTAAGCCCGCTGTAGGACAAAAGTCTTAATCACAATGAGTTTGCAAATATTGGCCAACTCTCCTAGAGATAGGTTAGGTTTCGGTGGCATACGCCCCGGCCAAAGAATTGCCTTTTTATGATGAATATCTACTGTTGTGACTAAGAGCTAAGCCGTGTTGGCTAAGTGGGGCGACACTCGACTTTCATTCCGAAAGTTCCGAAGGTCGTGGGTTCAAACCCCACCACGCACTGGATGGCATCTGGATTTTTCTATTTGAGAAATGTATGTGCGCTTTAAACACGTGCTTTAACGGTGAAGGATACATCGTGAGGAAACCGGCATGTTCCGAGAACTTCAAAGAGTTTGAAGGGCATGTGACATTCACCAAGCCGCACTTAGCCAGCGTGGTGAATAAAGGCCTAATCACCCTCGTCGAGAAGTCCCTGTATCCCAGCAGTGGGAACGTTAATAGGGTGCTGATGACTAAGGGCTCCCAACACTTAATTTATAAATTTATTTAATTCCACAATATTAACATTGTAGACTGCTTCAGTGGCGCGGTGGGCGAGGGTCCGCTTGCGGCGCAAGAGGTAGCGGGTTCGATTCCCGCCGAGGGTGAAAGTGTTTGTATGTTCTGCAAGCACGATCTCCTTGGTCTGGGTGTTTTATATGTATAATAAAAAATATCTATATATGTATGACTATTATATTAATTATATCAGATATCTAGTACCTGTAACACAAGCTTAGAGCTTACCACGGGGCTAGATGTTGTGTGAAATGTCTGGAAATATTTATTAATTTATTTATTGTATTTGGAAATGACAATAACACTTACCGGCCAGACTGAGGCACGCGAGCGCCACGTGCGTGAGGCGGTCCGCGCGCAGTCGGTGCGCGTCCATGAAGAGGTCCAGCAGGGCGACCGCGGAGTGCAGGGTGCCCATGCACAGCCCCAGCCTTCTCGTCACGTCGCGCAGCTGCTGCACCAATGTGCCGCGGAATTCCAACTGTACGATGTAAACTTTGTGAACTGAGACGTTAAAGGTAAATTGTTACGCAGTTATAAAAAAAATAATATACATGTCGGAGAATTGTTATTCCTAACGAGATCGTCATGAGCGGTAACGTGTTTAGTGGGCGTAATTAGGGTGAAATGCGAGCACAAAACGCAATAGTCACTGTTTTATAAGAATTTAATCGACAATTTGTCTATTTACATATGTTTTAAATAAAATGCACTGTAACAACCGAGCAGCGAGTTCAAGGCACCAATCTCACTTCTAAACAACGAATACACCCAACGATCCAACTCGATCCGTTGGTGTCTCACTAAGTAATGTTTCTAAAAATACTGTCAGCCACTCTTAAGTAAAGATGGCGCCTCGACCCCACTCCGACGTGCTCTGCTCTGATTGGTCGTTACGTACTTCACAGTATTTTTAACTTAATAAATTAATTTACCGTTATTACTGAATTCAAAAATGTAACAAATCAAAATAAATTGAATTATGATTTTTACAAGCAATCAAAATGTAAACAGATAATATTATTTGCTATGCATGTAAACAACAATCAACTTGACTCATAACTGCCTCCGACATACATATATTTTCGGACAATCCACACAACAACATCTAGTCACGTGGTCAAGTTCTAAGCTTGTGTTACAGGTACTATCACCTACATTCACCAGGAAATCTGTTATCCTACTACTATTATAAAGGCGAAAGTTTGTAAGTATGGATGTATGGATGTTTGTTACTCTTTCACGTAAAAACTACTGAATGGATTTGAATGAAACTTTACCACAATATAGCTTATACATCAGAATAACATATAGGCTACTTTTTACCGCGGTAAAATATCAGTTTTCGCGGGAAAATCAATTATTGCGAGTGAAGCCCGATTTAGATTAAATTTGGAACGAACATAGCTGCTTTCCCAGTAAATTACAAAGCTGCTTTTTACCGCGACAAAATCCCTTATTACGCGGTTAAAGCAAGTAATAATATAAACTTAAGATGAATCCTATACTATTATAAATGTGAATGTTAGTTTGTTTGTGACGCTTTCACGCGAAAACTACTCAACCGATCATCATGAAACTTTGTACACATATTCTTGGAGGTATTAGAAGTAACATAGGATACTTTTTATCCCGGGAAAATATGTAATTCCGCGGGACAATACATACATTTAAACGCGGGTAAAACCGCGGGGCACTACTAGTACTTAATATAATGCATGTATCGATATTTTTTCACACTGATTAATACTTGCTTGAATTTGAGCATTTAACGTGTGTTAGTGTAGGTATGTGAAAACTAAGTGAGCTAATACTACTGTACACTGTATGCGGCTGCGTATAACAGCTTTTTAGTAAGATGTCAGCGTGGTGTGTTATTATCTAACAGTGTGTTTGTGACTATTTATTATATATATTCATCTCATTCTTTTGTCGATTTACTGAAGTTTCACTTCTATCGTGTGGTAATCGCACACACACCTTTTTTATTATATGTATTAGACACCCAGACCAAAGAGAAAGTGCTTGTAGAACAAACAAACAATTAATTCGGCGGGAATCGTACCCGCTACTTTTTGCTCTGCAAGCGGATCTTGCAAGGCAGTCAAAATATCTACGCTGTGGACAGTTTCGATATCTACCGAAATGTATTCTTATGATTTTTATGTAAGCTTAAGTAGGAATGTCGTGACCGGAAAAAGTTATCATGTGGCAAGCAAAATCATAGAAACCCAACCCAATCTCATGGACCCGTGGTAATATAGTATAAATTATTTTACAATAATATTTATTGTTATGACCATTAATTATATGAGTATTAATATAAACAAATGATTTAACAGATGTTTCAAGACACCCTTTATACTCAATACAACTGTACTAACTTATTTAGATCCACAACAAAGCAAATTGACAGTTCTAACTTTACACAAAAGGCGGTTGCTTTTATGGATTCTATAACTGTGTGCGTATCATGGTATCACAAACTCTGGTTGGATGATTACTATCATAAGTCTAGAAATATGGATAAGCATAAGCACCCTCATTTATTTTCCCACTGCTGGGACACAGGGGCTTCTCGCTTGACGACAGAGATTAGGTCTTAATTAACCAAGCTAGCCAAGTGTGGTTCTATCTCTTCGTTCAAGACACTGCTTATATTTAGGCTGCAGTGTTGAAACCAATAAAGATAACAAAGAACAACCAATAAATCCAAATAAATAGTAAAAACGTTTTAATAGCCTTATAGAATCAGACTTTTTTGCTCTTTCTAGTGATGTTTACAGTTAATGTAAACTAATTTTGTACAATTATCAGGTATTATCACTGCACCCTCAATATTATGATTGCTTTGTTAGTTACCAAATCAATAACAGAAAGGATGAATACATAAGAGGTAACTACAGGATCTCAGGCTAGGCTGATAGGCATATTCATTGTTTAATATTTATGCTTCATTACCAGCAGTTGCGTCTTGCTATTTTGGGCACCACCACCAGACCAGCGCTACGATAGGACCTAGTTCTGTCATATGCTTACCATTTATGTAAAAAAGTATTACTTTGTTACATCTGAATATTTAATTGTACTTATATTGATAAATAAACATTGTTTTATATTTTTATTATCTATTATCTAATCTCAGACTTCCATTTACTTTCAAATTTGTTACTTTTGATTAAGAATATCATTTCAATACTTAGTGTAACCCAAAGCACCTTCAATGTTTCATCAGCCCATTTAAGATAATAATTTGCACCCTATAGTGCAGCAATAAGGACTATTGCATGATGCAATACAATATGGTGTAATATTGGGATAATAAATGCCATGAGAGAAATATTTAATTGTATGGAAGATACCTATGAAAGATTGTGAGGAAACCGGCAATCTGAGAACTTTGAAGAACATGTGACATATCAACCTGCACTTAGCCAGTGGTGAATTAAGGCCTCATCTCGCTCATCAAGGGTGAAGTCCCTGTCCCAGCAATGGGAACATAAATAGGGATGCTTGTGTAAGATACAAAAACATGAAAAAAATAGCAATATTTTAAAATCCAACACATCCAATTTGAATATTATCATGAAAAGCATGATAATATTCAATTTCAGTTTAAATTTGCAAATCATGAGTTTAAACTGCATAAAAAATTATGTATGTTTGTTATGTATTGATTTTATTGCCAATTCATGTCTTTATCATTATTTTATGAGAATTTTGAAGCAGCCGGCTGAATATGGACTAGCTTAGGTAGATACAAAATAAAAAGTATGTCTACTCCATAGGCTCCTATGTTACTGGATATTAACCTACAACAATACATATTACAAACAATAATAGAAACATAGGAATGTCTAGAAAGCATTAAAAATGCAACTGTCTTGAAAAAATATTTATATGCTGTGCTATCCATATTTTCTGCATTACAGTTCTCCATACCCTGAGTTTTGGTGTAAGAAATCTCTAATAGGGTTAAGCTCGCCTTTGTACATGACCAATGTTTTAACTAATATTTGTATTTGTTTCTGTGTGCAATAAAGAATTTAAGAATTAATAATTGAATTGCATATAATCAACAATCAAGCAGTTATATCCATTCAAGGGTATCTGGTAGAGATCACTCTATGTAATATATTTTGATTTCTTTTGTGTGCAATAATGATACATTATTTTATCTTACATACCAAATCACTTATGTGGTGTGTATAACTGAGTTGGTACAATATTAATTACCTGTGGTGATTGAAGGTGTATAGTTGGCTTCTCCCCATCCTGTTCCAGCAGGGTTTGCCAGATCTCATCTCGGTAATCACAGTGGTAATCATCCTCATCTAATGGTGGCTAAAAATAAATATTTCACTTAAATAATGTTATTAGTTAACCATCTTCTAGGCCTTCATGCTCCATCTTAGACCACATCTTCACTTTACATCAGGTGAGATTGTGGTCAAATGAAGGCTTATCAATAATAAAAAAAAAAGTGAAAAATTTTTTTGCTGATTATATAAAACATATAATTTTAAATTCGGACGAAGTAGGTACCATACCTATAAATCTTAACATAGGCATGAGTGAATTGATAAATAAATTTATGAAATATTTTAAGTTGTACTATTGCATGCACTGTATTTGTATAAAGTCATTAAGCTTATAAAACAGCATGACGAAACATAATGTAATATGCACCTTTTGTTGGGCACCATTTATTAGGTAATTAAAAATAATCTGGCTCAAGTAATAGTGTAAAATGTCACACATAACATGTGCACGGGTTACGGGCCATATGATACGCAATTAAATAATGCGTATTTTATTTAATATATTCATTATTTCATATATTTTAAATCAGGTAGTGCACAATAATGTCTTACAGTGGGTGCTGATCTGGTTTCAGCCATTTCGGACATCGCAGCTGCTTGTTCTGAAGTGTGGCTCCTTACACTCGACAAGTTCAACTTCGATATGTTCAAGGACTCCATTTCTTTATTGCAATGCGGTCAAGATCAAGAAAATATTTAAAAATTAACACGTCGACCGTCTTGACGCACACCACGTGGAAACGAGTGTCAATCGTGAAGCGGACTGCGCCAGTTTTGCTACAAAGCTGGAGGCTTCATCAGTCTTGTTTTTATCAAATACGCATATCTTCCATTGTTAATTCCTTGAATTTACCGCAGCACATTACAGTAACAGCAAACAGAATAGAGAACAAATCCAAAATGAAAAATCATGAACGGATACGGAATGCAATGGAAAAATGAGATTTTTGAGCGCAGCACTGACACTGACAGCAGTAATTGTACTTTTTGACAGCTAATTGATAACACTACAATTGACAATGACACAATAAACATAATGGCATATTGTGTGGCATAATTTATTTATGGCACATTTTTGAAAACGTTATGTGCAAGGCGTGTTTTAATAAAAATATGTTACTTTTACCCAATTTAAATTTGTCAAATCGGAGTTTTGCAAATTAACTGTTATAGAAATGCCCATATATGGGCATGAATCACAATTTTGCCAGTCAGTGCTGCCACCTGTGCAAAAATGTGATAAAAAAAAAACCGTACGTCATTTTTTGTGGAAGGCAAAGGCTATGGAGGGTAGCGGCTGATTGTAATTTTTACGAATATTTACAAAAGTACTGAGTTAGCTGTAGTAGCAGTAGAATTTTACTAGTAATTAGCAAGAGATCTATAAGTTAAACATGTCATACTCTAATAGTAAGTGCTGGTTTCAATTTTATTCGGAGCAGCATGCTGTTCATATAATGTCGATTTATCAGTTGTTTTCATCGTTCGTAATTAGTTTAACTGGTGTTTCTATGAATGAGACAAGTTTCTATTGTTTGCAGAATATACTTTTGCGGCTCTGCCGAGGACTGCTCGCGGAGCGCCGTTGGTATTAGGCGGTGACCCCAAAGGGAAAAACTTCCTGTATACGAATGGAAACTCCGTAATAATCAGAGATATTGAGAATCCTGCTATTGCTGATGTGTATACAGAGCATTCGTGCCAAGTGAACGTCGCTAAATACTCGCCTAGTGGCTTCTATATTGCCTCTGGAGGTAAGGTTATTGAGATTTTTGATTAAGATTGAGTTTTTATCAGTAAAAAATATTGGAATGAATCACTATTGCTTATTATGTTATGAAATGTTGTTACTAGTGTAATGACTCATGTTTATCATAAACAAGCAGACTATATTTGGTGCTTATGTGTTTTGGTGCATACACGCTAAACAGGAAACTTATATATTATGTGGTCTTTGACCATGTAGCCTAAACGCTTGAGTAACATAGTCCTACTAACTTCATTATGTTTTATTATAGGACCCAGAACCAAGTCAGGTATAAGGCCTAGAACTGATAGAAAATTGCCATTAAGGGTGAAATGCCTCATGTAATTTGCCCAAATATGTGGCCTAAGACAAATTCAAATAAAAGAGATTTAGGGATTAGATTAAAACTTTCTGTAATATTCTTATTTTTTAATTGTCTAGTAGCTGAGATTATTGTCTAGTAGCTGAGATTATTTTCATACATTTCCAACATTTAGTTCAAATATCAGGGTATTCAAAAATCTACCCTTAGTAGGTATAATATAGGAAAATTTTGAAAACTCATGGTTATCAATACTATTTAGATTTATATCGAAATATGGGGAAACTCGATAGAAAATCAATCATTAACATAAGTGTGCAGTGCATGCTCACCTATGTCTATAAAAGCTGTTATTCAAGCTTGTCAAGTAAATTTTTGGATACGGTATTAAAAATGTTTTTATGGACAAAATTTAAAATTAAAATGAATCCTATCTATGTTTGCTTATAATTTTAATGTAACTCAATGTATCTTTACATTTAATTTGAAGCTAGGGTTATTGGTTATAATATTAATTAATAATGCATATTATTCTCTTATCAATATGTATATAATTGATATGCAACATACAACATTTTTTACTACTTACCATAATTAATAAATTGAACTAATTACTTGAATTTGTGAACTTGAGGATCTTATTACATACAATTACTAAATGCATCAGGAAAGCGAGGGATAAAGAAGATTAGTTTGTGCGGGATATCTTTTTTGGTTTTTTATTAAATTTTATTTTTACAATTTTGAGAAAACTCACAGCTAGGCAAACATTATAAACAGACAAATAAGGAACATGTCTTCAACATGCCTTAACACAGAAGGCCAATTAAAAGTTTCAGTTTCACAAACATAATTGTGTAAACTGTTACAAAAAAAAGGCACATCTTAGACAATTGGTTAATTTAATAATGGTCCTGAGAATTATCATCAGCAATTTCTCATACTGTTTACCTGCAACTGTTATGGAATCATTGGACTATCTTGTTAGTGTATGCAGACAAGATTAGCATCATTATTGACATAATATAATGATATAATTTAATAATAAGAGTATGTTTCTTTATTCTAGACTAATCCTCAAATAGCCTGACAGTAGCTTGTCATGTCATGGAATCAGATGTTGTTTGATTTTGCAACTTCTGTGTGATAACCATTTAATTTTAACTGGCAAAAATGTTAAACTAAATTTATTTACCCTGCATTCAAATTTTGACTGAGCCAATTCAATTCGATTTGAATCAAACATTATATCATAATTAAAAATGTAGCTGGTAAAATAACTGTATTATAATTATTCCTACTCTGCTACATCACGGAGTTGTGCTGACTGGGGCCTGGTCAGGCAGGGGCTATCCCCCTGCGCAAAAGATGTCAGTGCAGATCTCAGTTACCCCAGTTAGATAGTATGTTTATTACAATAACGGCAAAATAAAACTAATGCAAATTTTATTCATAACTGTTAATTGATTAAATTAATATTCTCGCGGTCGTCTCTCGCGCTTTGTTTATTACAGTTTCATGGCGGTTTTCACAAAACGTGGGTCGCGTTACTCGGAAAGTATTGTGAAAGGCAAATTTATTATGATTTCGCGTTTATATCATTGGCCAACTGCCAGCTCGCCAACGCGCCGGCGGCGCCGGTTAAAAGCGTTTGTCTATGACATTTTAGTAAGTGGATGCTCCAGCTATATGTAATGCTGGAAATATTGGCAAATCTTAATATATATATAAATCTCGTATCACAATGTTTGTCCTCAATGGACTCCTAAACCACTTAACCGATTATAATAAAATTCGCACACCATGTGCAGTTCGATCCAACTTGAGAGATAGGATGGTTTTTACGGCGAGAAAAATTCAAATAATTTCCGGGAAGTGTTTATAACCGTGCGACGCCGGGGCGGGCCGCTAGTAATATATAAATTGTAGTATATTTAATGGTGAAATCGATCTATTTTGGAACAGAGATAATTTTTGCAGTGAGGCTGTTGATCAATAACATGCGAAATAAATTTTATATTCATCATCATCACCCTATTAACGTTCCCACTGCTGGGACACAGGGACTTCTCTCTTGACGAGAGAGATTAGGCCTTAATTCACCACGCTGGCCAAGTGCGGGTTGGTGAATGTCACATTTCCTTCAAACTCTTTTAAAGTTCTCAGAACATGCCGGTTTCCTCACGATGTTTGCCTTCACCGTTAAAGCACGTGTTTAAAGCGCACATAAATTTCTCAAGAAGAAAAATCCAGAGGTGCGTGGCGGGGTTTGAACCCACGACCTTCGGAATGAAAGTCGAGTGTCCTCCCACTTAGCCCCCAGGCTTTTTATATTACTGCACTAGTAATTTCAGTAATTTCGCAGAATGACATTTACCTGCGGTAAATAGCCTAGGTATGTCCTTTCTCAAGATCTACATCAGGTATGGGCAACCTTCGGCAAGTTGCGTGCCAATCTTACTAAATAAATGCAGCTGCGGGCCATAACAAGAAATACAAATAAAAAAATCATATATCTTTTTATTAGGTTTTAAACATTAAAAATATTAAACAATTTTTTTTACGTGTAACAGTTAATGTGATATTTGTGTTTGAACTTCAGAAACAAGTTTATTAATATCTGGACAAATATCACTTGTGCAGAGGCGTAACGAGTTTTCCAGATTTTCATCTGTGAGTCTCGTACGGCATTTTGACTTATTAGTCTTCATCATCGAGAAAAATTGTTCGCATTTGTATGTACTTCCAAAAACACAAACGATTCTTCTCGCGAACGCTCTCAGTTGTTTATATTTCTCTTCTTCAATGTAAGTTTTGTAAAATTCGTACAGGTCCACGTCTTCAAATTTTGATTTCAAGTTTGTGTCTTCCTGAAGTTCGATCAGTTCCATTTGCAGTTGTAATGGAGCATTGCTTACGTCACTTTTCGTCGGAGTAGCGAAAAGGTTAAAGTAGCTATCCATCTTCTTAAAGTCTGAAAATCTATTAGTAAATTGCTCCGACAACGATTTAAGTTCATCAGCATACTGAACGTACGTTACATTTTCATGGCTGCGTAATGTCGAAAAATGATAACAGCTTCCAGATCGCATTTGTGTTTCCCATAAGCTAATTTTGTTCTGGAACGCTTTTAGGTGGCTGTACAATTCATTTACGAGTTGACCTTGTTTTTGAAGTTTCAAGTTCAGGTCGTTTAAGTGGCCTGTGATGTCGACGAGAAATGCTAAATCAGATAACCATTTTGGGTCAACGAGTTCAGGAATAGGTTTTTCTTTCATTTCCATAAAATCGGCTATTTCTTTTCTGAGATCGTAGAATCTTTTTAACATTTTTCCTTTGCTTAACCACCTTACTTCGCAATAGTATGTCACATCATCGTATTCGGAAGCGATGTCATCCAAAAATGCCTTGAACTGGCGATGATTAAGCGCGCGGGATCGAATAAAATTGATCGTCTTTACTACCAGACCCATAACGTTCTGTAATCTGATGGACTTGGAGCACAAGTTTTGTTGGTGGATAATGCAATGCAAGACTATCAAATCATCTTTTTGGACATTCAATTCAGTTGATTTTTCATTCAAAATTCCGATGAACCCCTTTCGCGAACCGACCATTGAAGGCGCACCATCTGTGCACACCCCTACTAATTGGCTCCACTGCAGCCCGTAATTTTCGAAAACACTTTGGACCTCACCAAAAATATCTTCACCAGTAGTGGTCCCTTTTAGCGACTGTAAAGCAAGCAATTCCTCAGTAATATTAAATTCTTTATCAACACCACGAATAAAAATAGCCAGTTGGGCTGTATCAGACAAATCGGTGCTCTCGTCCAAAGCAATTGAAAATGCTTGAAACTCAGCCACACGATCAGTCAATTTTTTCTTAATATCACCAGCCATCATTTCTATACGCCGAACTACGGTACGTCTTGATAGGCTAACTTTTTCAAAATCTTTTTTCTTTTCGGGACATAGGACTTCTGCAACTTCTAACAAGCACTCTTTGATAAATTCTCCTTCCCCGAATGGTTTCGATGACTTGGCTATTTTTGAACTTACTATGAAACTAGCTTTCACAACATTATCAAGTTGTGTCCTTTGTTTATGAAACATTCCTTGCTGTTTGTTCAAATTAGTGATTAATTTTTGAATTTTTTCTTTTCGTAACTGCCCTGTGAGTGTGTGTTGAGTAATATGCTTGGTGGAATAATGCCGCTTGATATTGAATTCTTTCAAAACTGATATAGATTCGTTACACAGCAAACAAACAGGCTTACCGTTTTGCATGATAAAAAAGTAATCGTCAGTCCACTTTTCTTGAAATTGGCGACATTCTGTGTCTACTTTCCGTTTTTTACCACCAGATAACATCTTTTCATTTATTGCTCACGTACCTACACTAAATCCCCAAATTATTAGTCTGTGTACTAAGAAAGCGAACACTTTTGGAATTAGGAAAATAACTTAGCGTAACTAGTAAACAAGTAATAAACTGAACAAAATGACTTCAATTCAAACATCGAACGAAAACAAAAACACGAGTTGCTAATTTGTCAAATTTAATTTGATGTCTGTCGAATTGAGTAATTATGCTACACTTCTTATAACGTACTAGAATTTCGTTAAGTGTGAAAGGGATGACAAGTAATCTTGTGAGGCTACAAGCGATACTGTGATAGTGATACCATTGCATCTTTCGTTTTGTTACCTATTCATTGCATACGCACGCTACAATTTTACATACAGAAAGTGAGCTTAACAAGCAATGGTTTTCATTTATTTGAAGTGTTTGTTATTTACATGTTATTTCACTTTAGTGTTCTATAGTTATAGCGTGCTTACTCTGTTTTCGGGCAAAATTTCAAAATGTCTCGCGGGCCGGGTCAAAAGTCTAGGCGGGCCGGATCCGGCCCGCGGGCCGGTCGTTGCCCATATATGATCTACATAGAGAACCTGTGTACCTACCAAATTTCATTTAAATCGTTTCAGTAGTTAATGCGTGAAATAGGAATAGAGACGGACAGTTACTTTCGTATTTATAATGTTTTTTACTTTTTACAAAATGTTTTTTTCTCTCTAATTATATTTCATTGCTTTCTTTAAAAGTAACTTAAAAAGTGCACTCTATAAATAGTTAAGAACCTAAGCTATTGCCGAGGTAGAGAGCCCTCGCGTCTACATTACAAGTCTCGAACTTAGTTAGAGTGAGGGGTTATGTTATTATAATTATTCAGGAAAGACACAATATCCAAGATTTCAATATGAAAAAACTACTGTCTGCCATTTTGTATATTATATTTTAACCATTCGATTCTTTATTTCGCTGTTATACCAAGAAGCATTAATAAATCCATGTACGTAATTGTTATTATCCGTTTTCGCTACGGTACGGATGTCCGCTTGTGGCGCTAGAGGTAGCGGGTTCGATTCCCGCCAGGGTTTGTGTTTGTAAGTTCTGCAAGCACTTTCACCTTGGTCTGGGTGTATAATATGTATTGTAAAATATATTATCTATAATGTGTATATGGCTATTGAATCAAGTTATAAGCTGACCAAGCAATCGTTGTTTTGGCATAGACGCAAGCAACTTTTTGTGAATGCTACTGTCAGATGCCATGGATATCTAAATTAAACTTTCGAAGCTTGATTTTTCCCCAACTCCTTCAACAAGTGTCATTATAGTTCAACTAATTCTCACACATCCTTACTAAATTTTACACCAAAACCGTCTCCTGCAATTGCTCTATCTATTTCTGAAGTCTGCATGAAGATCCGTTTTGTAGTTTTTGAATAAATCCCGAACATATAGATAGAAAGACGCGGCATGCGATTTCTTATTTATAATAGGACATAAGCCTATCTCAATCACAACGAGAGGGGTTGCTTATACTCGCCATGTTTGGCAGTCCTAAAAATAAATAAGGTGTGTGTGCGATTCACACACGATAGAAGTGAAATTTTTAGTAAATCGACAAAAGAATGAGATATATAAAAAAAAAAAACAAAAAAAAATACTGTGCAAAAAGATTTTGTTCGGGCGGTCACCCATCCAAGTACTGGTGTCGCGCAAAGTTGCTTAACCTTGTTAGCGTTTTAGATTGGCTTACTTGTCGCTTTTCCGTTGCATCCGGTTTGAAATCACAACGATTATAAAGTAGTTTCACTTCAATAATTAAAGATTTAAAAAAAAAACTTGCTTTTCAAACTTATAATAAAACTTGAAAAAAAATATGTTAGGGATACAATAAATGCGTAGATGTTTAAATTCTTGCTAGTTAGCGCTGGTTTATCTGCCAGAACTGAGATGTTGGCAACATCACAACACAAGGTACAAGTGCGTAAATTACTGAGAGGTTTTCAGCCAAACTAATGAATGTGAATTAGCAAGCGTAGCGTAGGCCGCGCCCACCAATGACAAAATGGACTGAAATGAACATTATGACAAAGTAGACATAGAAATCATTTTATTTACCACAGAAACACACACAAAAATAGAACAGACTCAAAATCAACATACATACGACATACCATCGTCAAAAGATCCACTGTTCTAGTTTGAAACTATTTTGCTTTGCGTTGGTTTTGGATAACCGGTCACGCCTTCTTTTTTTGTTGTTGGTAAGTTTGACCAATAAAGAGTTCGGTCGGTCAACATCTGCTCAACATAATGTAAAGGTCCCTAGAGTTGTTGCGGGACACAATGTTGCCTACAGTGAGAGTGGTGTATCCACAGAACGAACTCCCGTATGAAATTACAAAATATGTGTATATAAAACACAGAGTGAGCAGGTGCGTGTGTGCTACAGCAGTAAAAGGGCAACGGCTCAGCTCTATGTCCACTGGTGTTATCAGTGAACGCTGATATTCTGCCGCAACCACAATAGTCACAAGCCTTTACGAGATGGTTGACTTTAGGAGCAGACCTATTCTAGACATCCAAAACACGATTCATACAACCAAATATATTAGTAACACATGATTATCAAATAAGTCACAAATTATGAAATAATTAAAACGTTCTTTGTCCAGCTGTGATCGTCCTAAGGTAGAGATGATGACGATTAATTAATTGTGTTTCTCAAAACATTTAGTTTCATTACTAGTCTAACGCATTGTGTTAATCGCTACGTAATACGACTCTTACAATACTTGACTATATGTCTACGCAGCATAAATGATGTATCCCTGTACACATAAGCATCCCTCTATTTTTATTCACCAAACTGTTGTTTTTCAAACTCTTCCAAATTCTCAGAACATGCCGATTTCCTCACGATGTAGCCTTCACTGTTATTGGCGATGCAAAGATTCTAACTAGCGCCTCTAGTGTCAAAATTTTGAAATTGTGAATCTGTAAGAACGACACTTTGACAGTTTTCGTTACAATTAACGTCAGGGAAAAACATAAATAATAATAAATACAAATCAGATATAAACAAACAAAGTGTCGTTCTTTGACAGTTTCTAAATTTCGCCGCTAGAGGCGTGCGGATAATCTTTGCTTAGCCAATAGCATGTGTTTTGAAGCGCTCATACATTTTTCAAGAAGAAAATCCAGATGTGCGTGGCGCGTGATTCGAATCCACGTCCTTCGGAGTAAAAGTCGAGTGTTGTCACTCTTAGCCAACACGCCTTCTTTTTATCTACTACATAGTGGAAGTGAAACTTAGGCGGTAGAATATGTTTTCATTCAAAATATGTCTTTTCTAGATGTATCCGGCAAGGTCCGTATCTGGGACACGGTTAACAAGGAGCACATCCTCAAGAACGAGTTCCAGCCAATCGGGGGTCCCATCAAGGACATTGCCTGGAGCGCCGACAGCCAGAGGATGGTGGTGGTTGGCGAAGGCCGAGAGAGGTGAACAATCTTCACAGGAACCTCATGACCTGATTTTCTTAGCACCCAGACAGTTCGAAGTCGGGTCGGTAGTATTAAATAAATAATTCAAAAATATTTACCATAATACCTCCAACATTCCACCGGAGAACCTTTAAGTTACCTAATAAATGTGTTATTAAATTAAATTCTCAAATTTATGAATTGTTTATGGTATATCTGTATATATTGATATATGTATAAATATTCCTTAGGTATATATATATATATTTATATATATTATATATGTATTTTTTAATACTTCATCATTTTATATGTATATATATATACCTACATATTTAAATAAGTTTTATATTTATAGTGCTTGATTTGTTTTCTTGCACGCCCAGGATGACTGGTAGAGAATGCTTCTAGCATTAAGTCCTCCTCTGTACATTGTTTTTTGTGCACAAAGTATTAATAAATAAATAAATAAATTTTATTAAAAATATCAAGTCTATAAAAAATGTATCTACACTATAGGTAAAGTTTGTGAGATCGTTAGAATGTTAGTGACGTTGTAATCTCTGAATCTACTGAACCGATTTGAATGAAATTCGGTACACACAGATTCTGTAAAGAGAAGTGTCATAGGCTACTTTTGATCAAGGGAAAACATGTAATTTAGAGGGAAAACCCATAAATATACTTAAATTAATTAAAAAGTACATTAAATTAACATTTGTTTATGTTATATTTTCATGTTAATAACATAAACTAAAAATAGTAGATAACATCATAATTATCTAATTATACCAAACGCACGGGCACCATTTGTGGTAATACAGGTTTTTGCATAAACTATTTCAGGCACCAGTCTTACCAATGCGGTGCAAAAGGCTTAGTAAATTATTGTGATCTATATTTATCACTACATAGTTTAAAATAAAGTTTCTTTCTCTGTCCCTATATCCCTTTGTATGCATAAAACTTTTAAAATACGAAACGGATTTTGATGTGGTTTTTTAATAGATTGAGTGATTTAAGATAAGGGTTTTAAAGTATAAATATAAATTAAAAATTTAGGAAAAACCCCCGATTCTAATGCTTTAATTTCCTTAAAAGTAAAACACCATAATATTTAGTAGTAAGGGCTCGCGATGCTCTTTCATTTGATACCCCACTAGAGTATATTCGCAGATTTTCTGTTTTCCTTCCCCACTCTCACCCCCATAACTTTTAAACGACTCAACCGATTTTCATGAAACATGTCTAAGAACACCCGTCGTTTTCCGCTTAGATTGCAAACACAGGCTGTACCGTACGAGATTTAACAAAATAATGTACTAAGTATTGTTCACACTGAAGAGGTCTGCATATAATAATAATAGTCATAATAGTAATTTATTGATAATATAGATTATAAGTCACAATATGGGTTTTAATGTGGTTGCCCAATGCCACAACTTTTTAAAAATATCATCATCATCATCATTTCAGCCGTAGGACGTCCACTGCTGAACATAGGCCTCCCTCAAAGACTTCCAGTGATTTCGGTCGGTAGCAGCTTGTAACCACCGCGAGCCCGCTACCTTCACCAGGTCGTCCGTCCATCTAGTTGGTGGACGTCCTACTCTGCGTTTGCCGATTCGTGGTCTCCATTCAAGAACTTTCCGGCCCCAACGGCCATCTGTTCTACGCGCTACATGGCCTGCCCATTGCCACTTTAACGAGCTAATTCGCTTGGCTATCAAAATATAATAATATAATAATAACGTGTTATTAGTTATTATTATCAAAATATAATAATAACACAATTAATTGAAATGTCAAAATCTGAAATAAGTACATTAACAAATTCATATGAACAAATTCATATAAACCATTAAAATGATGTCTATTTTATAACTTTTATATTTATATCTATAACTCCGGAATAGTATATGTAATGTTATATCTCTTTATGAATACTGTCAATGAATATTTATGAAGAAATAACAGATGCGAAATTGCGGTACTTAACTCTTACAGTTGTTCTGTAGCATTTATTAAGTATCAGCATTGCACCCGTGCGAAGCCGGGGCGGGTCGCTAGTTATACGATTTATACGAGAACCTTTGTGAAGAAAAATAAATATATTATTATTATTACTGGACTCTCACTTGACCGCATGGCCCGATGCCGCGATGAACCGCGAAGAGTGGAAGAAGGGAAGGGAGGCTTTTGCCCTGTAGTGGGACAATAGAGGCTAAATAATAATAATAATTATTATTATTATTACAATTTGAATGAATCCCGTTCCAGGTTTGGGCACGTATTCATGTCGGAGACGGGCACGTCGGTAGGCGAGATCAGCGGGCAGTCGAAGCCGATCAACTCCGTGGACTTCCGCCCGTCGCGGCCGTTCCGCATCGTGACCGCCTCCGAGGACAACACGCTGGCCGTGTTCGAGGGGCCGCCCTTCAAGTTCAAGTGCACTAAACAGGTACAAGCCCCCCCCCCCCCCCCCCCCCCCCCCAGAATTCATTAAAATTTCATAATTATTTCACCTTTTTAACCCCCGACCGTGTGTGTTATAAGTTTGAAGTGTCTGTACAAGAGATACAAGATCATTTATTTGTTTTACAAAACTTGGACACGTCAAAATAAAATACAAAAAAACAAAAATAAAATAATCATAGGTGCTTAAAGATAAGTAGGAAATAAATTTATGGTATCTGGTAGCTTCGCTTTTTTTACACTAGAGCAAAGAAGCGATTAGAAACTCTAGCTCATTTTTGTATTGAAACTTTACAATCATTATTTGTTAGTCTTGTTTTTGATTTTGTGTTGGAGCAGATTCCGTCCCAAGCAGTTTTGTATAATAAGCTTTTTTACAAAGATTGTTTTTTTACAATATTCTTAAATTTAGTAATTGACAACTGTTGCAATTCTTTGGGAATCTTGTTGTAGAAGCGTATACATTGCCCTTTGAATGATACATTAACCTTATGCAGCCTAGTGGTGGGCAAAGCGAGTTTATAGGTATTTATTTCTTGTATTTACATTGTGTTTATCACTATTTTTTGTAAACAAATTAATATTCTTATGCGTATACATAATGGCTTCATAAATATATTGACAATTGTCTGCCTGGGACATCATAGCTTCCGAACGGATGGAGCGATTTCAATTTAGTTAGTTTTTTTTTTGTTTGAAAGGTGAGTCTGGCGCGAGTGTTCTTAGACATGTTTCATGAAAATCGCTTGTGCGGTTTAAAAGTTATGGGGGTGAGAGTGGGGAACGAAAACAGAACATCTGCAAATATACTCGAGTACTCAAATGAAAGCGCATCGCGTGCACATTACAAAATATTATGGTGTTTTACTTTTAAGGAAATTAAGGCATTGGAATCGGGGGTTTTTCTTAAATTTTAAATTTTGATTATATTAATTAAATCCTGGTTTGTTTTTTGTCAAATGTTCTATATCGTATCATACAGACAGACACGTCAATTTTATAACACCCCACGACTTATTGTTAAAAACTTTTACAAGTGAACTTATTCATGCCGTAGATAATGAAAGAGAGTGAAAGTCACCATAAACAATAGAGTCATAGACACCCAACAGACTATACAAACTGTTTGAATTATTACGAACTAGCTGTGCCCTGCGGTGCTACCCGCGTTATAATGGATGAAGTAGATACTCTTAACCAACAACATATTTATTTGAATAAAGATTAATATTATTATGTTGATACAACTTAAACAAATTACTTCGACCAAATTAGGTACCATAAAAACGGTTTTTGTGAGTTAATCTTAAAAGATAGACATATACTATCGCGGACTGTTTTTTAGATCATTAAAAGAGCTATTATAGCTATATATAGCTATATATTTTTTGTGTATCTTGAACCGTTTTCACGGCGCACGCAACGGAAGGCTTCAAAGATGAACAATTTCTCCCGTTTTTTACACATTTACCACTATATCTTTGCTCCTGTTGGTCGTAGCGTGATGTTATATAGCCTATAGCCTTCCTCGATAACTCGACTATCCAACACAAAAAAAAATATTCAATTCGAACCAGTAGTTTCTGAGATTAGCGCGTTCAAACAAACAAACTCTTCAGCTTTATAATATTAGTATAGATTCCAACAATTAGATTAGACAACACTTTATTGCACCCCACACAAAAAATATAAAATCAAATACTAATTAAAAACTATGTGACAAATCTGTTTTATAACAGTTAAATGAAAGCTTTTTTTTGAGGTAGTTACAAACTATTTCAAAATTTACTGGTTTCTATTCAATTTATCATTAAATTTTGGGAACGAATAGAAACCATCTTATATTCTACACTTATATTTATTTTTTATTTGGCCCGAATCTATAAAAGGACTTGCATCACAATCTCCGAGTAATATAAGACAATGGTTATAATATGGAGTTAGCCATTGACTAACTTTACTCGGAAATTGTCAAACAGGCTCATAATCTGAAATTTAAAAATTATGTACGATTCAGATACATATATTGTGTATTTTTTAGATTAGAAAATCAATTTCACAAATATTATAATGTATATTTTTGTAAACAGGAGCACACGAGGTTCGCGCAAGCTGTCCGCTACAGCCCCGACGGTAGTCTGTTCGCGTCCGGCGGATTCGATGGAAAGATTTTCCTGTTTGATGGTGCCACATCGGAACTTAAAGGCGAGGTTAGTGTTGCATTCACCGGTGCTATTCAAGCTCTGCAAACTATAAAGCAGCTACAAAGCAAATATAGCCATTAGCGTGCGGCAGTCAAAGTCAAAGTCAAAACGTAGATTTTCTTAGTCGCACAGGGCATACATGGACAGGTCAACTAAGAATATTCAAGGAAATAATATCTCATACTTTTCAAAATTATTTCGTTGTTGTCTTCATTTCCCTCAACATAATTACTTTAATTTAAAACATTCACTCGTTACGGAGTGCCAACACCTATTTACAAAAGCCGGTGATATATATGTATGTAATAGGTGCGTCAGAAATCGTGAAAGAATTGTTCTCGAAAAAATCCCTCCCAAAAATATTGGGACAAATCCTGACACTAAATAACATTGTTTGTTATATAGACATAGCTTTAATATATTTATAAACATGTTTTGAGGCACATCGCCCTAATTTCTTTCAGAATTCTTTTAAATATACACATAGCAAAACTGTTACTTTTATATAGGAATGTGTGAGGGATTTTTTCGAGAACAATTCTGTCACGATTTCTGACCGGCTTTTGTAAATAGGTGTTTGCACTCCGTAACGAGTGAATGTTTTAAATTAAAGTAATTATGTTGAGGGAAATGAAGACAACAATGAAATAATTATGAAAAGTATGAGATGTTATGTCCTTGAATTTTTCTTAGTTTTCATTTAAATTAACTTAAGTTGACCTGTCCATGTATGCCCTGTGCGACTAAGAAAATATTCGTTTTGACTTTGACTTGAGTATTTATTAATTAGATTAGGTAATTATTATTTGTATAAATAACCTTTCTTAAGTTAAAATTTGTATACCAAATTTTTGCAAAGTTAAAGTCAAAATGTTTATTTCCTTAGAAGCACAGTCATGGCCAACATGGACAGGTCAACTTAAAATTAATAAAATTAAATTGTTTTAACTAAAAATATCAAGGAAATAACATTGTCTTGACAGTTTGTTTCAATGTTTTATACTGAGTTGAGAAGCGAATAGAACAACACAGCTTTATCAGATTTTACAATTTTAGAGTTCTTATTCATTGGTAACTATTATAAATTTAACATTTACAAAAAGAAAGTGCCTGTCTTGCTTTGTCCTTTTTTTTCAAGCATGTGATACATTTTTATAATGACGTCCATCTTGTACCAACAACCAAACTTATGTCAAATAAATGATTCCCAAATGTTTTATCAAGCTATGTGTACTTGTCAGATCGGCTCCCCGGCCCACAAAGGCGGTGTTTACGGCATTTCCTGGTCACCGGACGGCAAACAGCTGTTGTCCTGCTCCGGGGACAAAACCTGCGCTATCTGGGACGTGGCCACCTTGGAAAGGGTCACTCTCTTCAACATGGGCAACGCTGTGGAGAACCAGCAGGTATAATATACCTTTTGGAACTATCATGGTTATCATTAGATATCGGGATATTTACCATGATTGATGTGATTGATGAAGTGATGCATCGGCTCGTAATATAAATCTAAATTTAAAACTTAAGATAAACCCCCGATTCCAATGCCTTAATTTCATTAATAGTAAAACACCATCATATTTTGTAATGTGCACGCGATGCGCTTTCATTTGATACCCCACTCGAGTATATATTTGCAGATTTGCGGTTTCCCTTCCCCACTCTCACCCCTATAACTTTTAAACGCCTCAACCGATTTTCATGAAACATGACTTAGAACACCCGGGCCAAACTCACCTTTCATGAAAAAAAACTAAATTGAAATCGCTCCATCCGTTCGGGAGCTATGATGTCCCAGACAGACAAACAGACACGTCAAACTTATACACCCCTCTTTTTTGGTCGGGGGTTAAAAAGACTGAGAAAGAGGGTAGACCGCATTATGTTCCAATAAAACTGTTACTCCATTCGCTGCAGCTTCAGTTCAAACGTGATCACGGAGCATGTAACTGTGCCGAAATATCGGGAAACTCGAAATACAATCAATCTTGGTAAATATGCCGTTATACCATATCTAAACTGCAGATATAACTTTCAAATTATATTATCAAAGTTTTTAAGAATTCTCTGACTTGAAACGGGTAACTTATTTGACTTATTTTTAACCTCTGGTGCAGGAGGGGTGTTATAAGATTGACGTGTCTGTCTGTTTGTCTGTCTTTGGCATCATAGCTCCCAAACAGATGAAGCGATCTTAATTTTGTCCTTGTATGAAGGATAGTTTCGCCCGAGTGCTCTAAGACATGTTTGATGAATATCGGTTGAATGGTTTAAAAATTATGAGGGGTGAAAGTGGTTAAGAAAAACCGAATATCTGTAAATATGCAAATGAAAGCGCAACACTTGCACACTTTTAAGGGACTTTTTACTTTTAAAGGCTTTGCAATCGGTTCTTTTTTTCATTTTAAATTAAATTATGTGTTATTATTATGGAGTTTTCTTCTGTATTTGCTAATTTATAATTTTATATATATAATTCTTCTGTGAGTGTGTATGTCACTGAACTTCTCTCAAACGACTGGACCGATTTTGATGAAATTTTTTGTGTGTGTTCAAGGGGATCTGGGAATGGTTTAGATTCACAATACGGTCAACTGGATATTGTTTTTTGAGACGTGGGACAGGACAACGTCTGTCGGGTCGACTAGTAATTTTATAAAACCCATAATCCATTCCAGGTATCATGCCTCTGGCAAGGCAAGCACCTCATATCCGTTTCCCTCTCCGGAGTCATCAACTATCTGGACGTAGACAACCCGGACAAGCCCAGGCAGGTGCTCATGGGGCACAACAAGCCCATAACCTGCCTCACGCGCGTGGACAACCTAGTGTACACTGCGAGCCACGACGGGACCGTTACGCAATGGGACGTTAGCACTGGTAAGATCCGCCTCTCTGCGCAGTCATAATAATAATAGTCATAATAGTCATTTATTGATAATATAGATTATAAGTCACAATATGGGTTTTAACGTGGTTGCCCAATGCCACAACTTTGTCAAAAAAAAGCAAATTTTCCCAGCAAATCTCTGTGTGCAGTGTCTGGTATTAATGCTCTCCGCCAAGGTGCTTAATCTTTTATTGATTTCGTCAAATTTGGTAAGTATTAAAATTAACTGACTGTATGAAATGAAATGACTATCATTTACCACAGTAACCACAGGTAAGTAAGGGTACTTATTTCCTCAACTATTCGCTCTCTGCACATTTTGCTCTCATTAAATATAAATTGTGTGTATTATATATAATTTCTGCAAATATGGACCTGTGTCTGAAATAAACGATTTTTATTTATTTATTTATAAAACGCTTCTCTTAAATATATGTTAGTTTAGAAAACTCCTCGGTAATAATTGAGCTAACTATCTCAGCATAATCTTTCGGTAATAGTTAAGCTGGTGGAGTGAGAAGATTCCAATCGCGTTTGTTAGAAGGACGTAAGGTAACCCTTATCCATAACATCAATGGGTGTGTTTGCGCAACTTGATGTTTTTTTGTATTATCTCAATATTTTTTATTAAGAATATAAGTGGTTCCCCCACCTATATGGCCAAAGTCAATGCTCTTGTTGCTACGAATAGGGGTATGGGTATAATTTGGTTTTTGGCAGTTATCAGCGACATTCAATCAGAGCCAGGATGGTAAAAGACCGGAAGTTCACCATTTTTTTTTGCTTTTAGTAGCTGGCACTATGATGAGTTTTATCCCTTTTGCTACATTATTAAGTAATTTGTGTATTGTTTGTTTAATTAATGTGTTTTGTATGTACTATTAATTTATCGCTTAGTTGTGTATTTGTGTTTTCTAGCATGTCTTTGTAGCAAATAAACGATGTATATGTCTATGTTTATAAATAATAATCTCTTTGTGGTATGTTTGCACAAAGAAAGTCATTAAGTGCTCTGACATTTCGAACAGGTCACAAATTTTTGTTGTTCTAGGTTATTGAGACATCCAAGACATTTTACTAGAGCCGTTTTTATTTTAAAACGGAATTTTGAAATTTATTCTGTGTTTGGTAGGATGTGGTAGAAAATTTAGACCTTTTAAGGCAGCACTAATTTTGGAAGTTTTGTAAAACAGCTGTGACATGTGTTAGTGAACTGTCAATGTCGTTTCAGTCAATGTGTAGTAAGGGTTGTTTTATAGCCAGTCACGGACGCCATCAAATAAAAGAAGAAGAAGAAGGGTTGTTTTGTACAGAAGGGTATTGATTTTTCTTGCCATAGTTTTAGTTATTGTCACAAACTGTAGTTCAGAGGTAATGCTAGTGTTTATCAAAGTGCTAACATTTGAGTACACTTCGTAAATCTAATAGTACAGTAATAAGTGCTTAGGTAAGTGAATTTATACACTCGGGTGCTCACGAACGAGGTGAGTAGCAGCCGCCGACTCAGTAATGGTGGTGGTGAATTTTCTGTGTTCTTTGTTCTTTTACTCGACTTTGTGTTCAAAATTAAGTAGAAGATCGGGGGTTAAGAGCTTTATGACGCTATCTTGATAAGACTAGGTATTGAATGGACTAGGTCAGTCTAGGTCTCGAGTCTCGATTAGACTAAGTCGACCTAAATCTTGATGCAACTAAATAGCAAAGTGACTAATATATCGATATTTGACTAAGTCTCATCATAACCCTATTAACGTTCCCACTGCTGGGACACAGGGACTTCTCTCTTGACGAGAGAGATTAGGCCTTAATTCACTACGCTGGCCAAGTGCGGGTTGGTGAATGTCACATGCCCTTCAAACTCTTTTAAAGTTCTCAGAACATGCCGGTTTCCTCACGATGTTTGCCTTCACCGTTAAAGCACGTGTTTAAAGCGCACATAAATTTCTCAAGAAGAAAAATCCAGAGGTGCGTGGCGGGGTTTGAACCGACGACCTTCGGAATGAAAGTCGTGTGTCCTCCCACTTTAGCCAACACGACTAAGTCTCAGTTGGTCTATATAGCGATATGTCGTACAGTCAAATTGATAATTTAAATAAAGGACTACTCTTATAACTTTTAAGTAGGTAGATTGAGTAGGTACTTACGATTTTACATACTACCTCCCCTAATATAATACTGGCCCTTAAGTATTTAACGTAGACTATGGACATTGACAAAACTTTTTAAATAGCTTTGATAATTTCACTTCGAGATTTGCATTCGGCATATTATTGTGGCGTATATTATTGTAGGCGTAGGACGTCCACCAATCATCATCATCATAATCATCTCAGCCGTAAGACGTCCACTGCTGGACATAGGCCTCCCTCAAAGATTTCCAGTAGTTTCGGCTGGCAGCGGCCTGCATCCTCCGTGAGCCCGCAGCCTTCACCAGATCGTCCGTCCATCCATCTAGATTAGCAAAGTAATATGATTTTATACTTTTAAGGGAACAAAGGGTTGGATTCCCACTGGGGCCAGATTTTGTACGATCTATAATTATACTATATTTCTATAATTTCTTGTTTCTGGTGTGGGTGTTTTCTATGTATCATAAGTATGTATGAAAAAAATGTATCTATGTAGTATAACAGTCACATAACACCCATAGTACAGCTCTGCTTAGTTTGGGGTTAGGTGATGATGTGTGATTAGTCCGGAAATTTTTATTTATAAAAGGATTTGATATCGGGTTTTTATTTTAAATTTTTAAAATTTATTTAATATTTAAAATAAATTTATAATGAAATGTTGTTTCAGGCGAAGGCAAGCACGTGTCGGGCCAAGGTCACGGCAACCAGGTGAACGCGATGAGGCCCGCCAGAGATGGCTCCCTGATCTCCATAGGAATCGACGACACTCTGCGCCGCGCGGTTTCACAGCCCGAAGGTAACTTACACATTATTCGCTTCATAATATATAAAAAAAAAGGTGTGTGTGCGATTCACACACGATAGAAGTGAAACTTAAACTTAGTAAATCGACAAAAGAATAAGTAGAATAAAAAAAAAACAAAAAAAAATAATACTATGCAAAAAGATTTTGTTCGGGCGGTCACCCATCCAAGTACTGGCGTCGCGCAAAGTTGCTTAACCTTGTTAGCGTTTAAGATTGGCTTACCCGACAGGTAAGCCAGCCAGGCTGCGGATGATGATGATGATGAAGACTAAATAACTGCGCACTGCAACCTAATGTGTCGTAATGCGGCCCGGAGAAGCCATCTACCTTCTAGGGCTTCATGCTAACATTAAAAAAAAAAACGCTTTTTAAATGTATTTTTCCCGGAAAATGACATATTTTCTAACGATTTAAAGTAGCCTATGTATTATTCTGATAATGTAAGCTATATAAATGTGAGTTTCATCAAAATCTGATATTTTGGAGGTTTTGTCTGTTCACGTCCGTAAGTGGTAACCCTCTGAATCCTTACACGTCCTTACTGGTGGTGCTAAGAACAGTCTCTGGTGGTAGGCTTCGGCCGCGGCTTGACACCACCCTCCGGGCTGGGCCAGTGCGTGAAGCGATTTTTTCGTGTTTCGTTATGTGGCCCGGAGAAGCCATTTTCTAGGCCTTCATGCTCCATCTTAGACCACATCGTCACTTTACATCAGGTGAGATTGTGGTCAAATGAAGGCTTATCAATAATAAAAAAATAAAAAAATCCATTCAGAAGTTTTTGCGTAAAAGAGCAACAAACACACACTCCTACACACTTACTTACATCCTCACAAACTGTGGCGTTTATAGTATTAGTGAGAAGATCCCTGAGTAGCGATAATGCCGCCCTTTGTACACTGTTTAAACCTCAGTTAAAGGTTTTTAACCCCCGACCAAAACAGAGGGGTGTTATAAGTTCGACGTGTCTGTCTGTCTGTCTGTCTTGGACATCATAGCTTCCGAACGGATGGAGCGATTTTAATTTAGTATGTTTTGTATGAAAGGTGAGTCTGGCGCGAGTGGAGTCTTAGACATATTTAATTAAAAATTGGTTGAGCCGTTTAAAAGTAATGAGGGTTAGAGTGGGGAAGGCAAACCTAAATTCTGCAAATATACTCAAGTAGGGTATCAAATGAAAGAGCACTGAGTGCCCTAACTACTAAATATTATGGTGTTTTACTTATAAGGAAATTAAAGCATTGGAATCGGGGTTTTTTCTTAAATTTTAAATTTAGATTTATTTGTTCCACTCTTTATAAATAGTGTTGTTAGTTGTTATATGAGTATTATTTGTTATTGTATGCATAGGTATATTAATGTATTATTAAGTAGGTATTAAGTATGTTATTTGTTTGTTATGTGGTCCGAAAAGAAATATCTCATTAGTTATTCTGCTATTCGGAGACAAATTCAACAAATCATTAACTATAAAAATCGTTTCAGCGGTTCTCAGTTATAATGAGTGACTTTGTTTTATATACTCGTAAATATATTTATGTAAATAATTTATTTATATATACAGGGTTTTGTGCACATGTCACCCTTATATACTTGTTCTTAATTAAAGTACAAAATAAATAAATATGACATAAATACTTCGCTTACAGTCATTGTAGTAAATGACTGCGAGCGCGCACTACATACTACGCGGTATAAACGCACAATTTTCATAGTACCCAGCGAGGTGGGCTCTGAGAGAATAAGAAAACATTTATTTCGGACCACAGTAAATAAAAAAAACATACATAATACATTTAAATAGCATTACGGCGGATTTAGCGGTTCATCGGTCGCCTACACTGCAAGGCGACACCGCCGTAACAGATGATCCACGATGCTGACACTTTAGTTTAGTTTATAAGATTTATGGTATATGCTGTTTATATGGGCCTATGGAAATAAATGATTTATTATTATTATTACATCCTCCCAAATTCCATAAACCGTGTTCTGATATACTCGTAGGTATATATATTTATAATGCTTGTTGTAGGCAATGCCCCGGTGTACTGCGATTACGAGTTAGCGCTCGGCTCCCAGCCGCGCGGATTGGATTATAACCCTGAAGACGATACAACTATCGTTACTACTGTCAATGAGGTAAGTCACCACATAACCAGTAGAAAATATCTTTCGCCTAAACAAGCATTCAATACTACATTCAATTAAAATTTAAGCTATTTATTTTCATCAAGTCCTCTTCAGTCTCTGGTGGTAGGCTTCGGCTTGTCACCACCCTCCAGGCTGGGCCAGTGCGTGAAGCGATTTTTTCGTGTTTCGTAATGTGGCTCGGAGAAGCCATCTTCTAGGTCTTCATACCCCATCTTAGACCACATTGTCACTTTACATCAGGTGAGATTGTGGTCAAATGAAGACTTATCTAAGTTATCTAAAATAAAAAAAAAACATAAATCATTTATTGTTTGCGAATCTGGTGAAACTTAGTCAGGTCTTATAACTAATTAGAGCTAAACAGATTATGCTTGAGCACACAAACAATACATCTCATGTCACTTTCTACATACAGAATAAACAAAGAAAATAAAAAATATTAAGCAGCGCAAATGTTGTAAAAGTCAATAACAATTTAAAAAAAAATGTTAATTTTAGTTCTAAGATAGCTTTTCACATAAAAAGTCATTAACAGTATAGAATGCCTTTTCTATCAAAATGTCACTTAGTTTGTCATTATATTGGTTAATGTTTAAGATACAAACTTGAGGTGGTTAGTTTGTTGAATATTTTTGTAGTAATTAAATAAATGCTTGACAGCAAAAGCTTTTTTTTGGTTGGCACCGTTTGCAATCCACCCTCCAGTCTCCAGTTATTGTTACTTTGTAATTAATAATCATTAATTACCACCGAGGGGCCAACTGTTAGAACTTTCGCCTGGGTCTTGGTGTTTTAGATAGATAGATGGAAAATAGTTTATTACACACCAAACAAAGAAACAATACAATAAGAAAATAAAAACTAAACCTAGAATGCGTAATGGGCGGTCTTATTGCTTAAAGCAATGTGTGTAATAAAAAATATCTTTGTATGTATTAAGTACATAATATATCAGATGTCTAGTACCCGTAACACAAACTTTGAGCTTACTATGGGGCTAAAAGTTATTTATTTATGAAGATTTGATTTAATCCAAGGCATGGAATACTTAAAGTTTCGCCCAAATCTACGCGTCAGCAACGCGGGAAGCGACTGCGACTCTATAGCGTCTGCAACGCGAAAAGTCCCGCTATTTTGGCGCGTAGGTGTTTAAAGAGCTAAGCTAAGATAGTAAAGTATGGGGAGCGTCCGCCGCGCGGCAGACTTCCGCTTCGCAGTCGCTTTGGTCGCGCAGGTTTGACCAGCACATAAAAAGATGATAAATATACTTATTTCATTAATTTCCCATATATAATTCTGTTTTAATATTTAAACCGATGTAAATAGAAGTCGGTGAGGTCTATATACAAATGTGGACTGGACGCACTCACAGGATTATAAAAGAAAGAAAAAGATAGAAAAAATCCATTATTAATACCCCACACATATGATTTATGTGTGTGGATTAATAATCGCAGTCGCTTCCCGCGTATTATTATTATGAGCGTTTGATATGAAAGTGGATGGATATGGGGGAAGAGGGAGGCCAAAGAAAATATGGATGGACTGTGTGAAAGAAGATATGTGTAAGAAAGGAGTTAGTGCTGAGATGACGGGTGATAGAGGGAAAAGGAAAAAAACACATGTTGTGCCGACCCCACATAGTGTCAAGTGTCAGGGACAAGGGCAGGTTGATGATGATGATAATGATTAATGTGTAAACTTTTTTTTTTTTTTTATGCTCAGGTCGAAGCTTTGGTCAAATGAAGGCTTATACAATTTGACCACAATGTCACCTGATGTAAAGTGACGATGAGGTCTAAGATGGGACATGAAGACCTAGAAGGTAGATGGCTTCTCCGGGCCACATTACGAAACACGAAAAAATCGCTTCACGGACTGGTGGTGGAACTGATGGGTGTAAACACAATTATTTACCTTTATTAAACAATCTGGAAGGAAGGTAGGGAGGCCTTTGCCCCGCAGTGGGAACCCACAAGCTCAAAAAAAAAAACAATAAAAAAAAATCCTGGTGTTGTCTAAGCTTGTTATCGTTTCAGATCAAAGTTATAATCAGCGGTAAGATGCAGTCGACTTTGCCGGTCGACTACGAGCCTACGTGCGTCGCCATCGAGCCTAAATCCAGGCACGTCGCTGTTGGAGGCAAGTATTAGTATATTGTATTTTTAACCCCCGACCAAAGAAGATAGATAGATAGATAACTCTTTATTGTACACCACAAATAAAATACAAACTGCAAACATTAACAAGACAATACATTGGAGTACAAAGGTCGGCCTTATCGCTGTGAGAGATCTCGTCCATTCAACCTTTGGATGGACAGGAAATAAATAGGACGACATAGACAGTGGCGTAACGTAAAAAAGATATAATAAGGAGAAAAAAAAATTGCGCAAGTGTTCTTAGACATGTTTCATGAAAATCGGTTGAGCCGTTTTAAAGTTATGGGGGTGAGAGTGGGTAAGGAAAACCGAAAATCTGCAAAGATACTAGTGTGGGGTATCAAATGAAATCGCATCGCGTCCACATTACATAATATTATGTTGTTTTACGTTTAAGGAAATTATGGCATTGGAATCGGGGGTTTTTCTTAAATTTTAAATTTAGATATTATATTTTATTTATTTATTTATCTAGCCTATTGTTTATGTCTTAGTCTGATATACAGGATTACCCTTTTTCAGGCTCATGTATTCCATACCTATTTTAAACGTTTTTATACCTATTGGCGATGCAAAGATTATCCGCACGTCAAAGTGTGTTCTTAGGCAGCTTCACAATTTTGACACTAGAGGCGCTAGTTAGAATATTTGCATCGCCAATAGTTATTAAGTGGGAGACGCAAAATGGCGTTCAACTGAGTAACATCTTTTCACTTTATAAAATTATATTTAACTCGACACTGGCAAATTGTCGCTTCAAGTGCAAAGTCACAAAACAAGAAACTGAACTGAACTATAGTTATAAGTGAATTTCGTTAATATTTGAATAAAATTTATTATTGTTATTGGAGTTTACTCCTTAAGAAACGATTTGAGTTATAAGGCCCGGTACGGAAATTTTACGAGGAGTAAAATCAAAAAGTGTAACACGAAAGTTGAGGCGTTACGTAGAAAGAGACAATCATATATATCTGTGGGATTGAACGTGTAAAAGAATGAGATGGAATACATTACACAGCGTATCTCATTCTCGGGGTCTCCTCTTTGCGCGATACTTCGTAGTTGAGACTACGAAGTATCGCGCAAAGAGGTATCGCTGTATATTATTTATATTATTTTGTAACATACTTTATGTAATACGCTTTATTGAAGTAATATAAATAATCCGAATAATTACAGATATATGTTTGTTTCTCTTATAATTTTAGCAGATGCGTTCATTTACCCTTTTTTTCTATTCGATATATATCATAATTATAGTTCGTAAGGAGTAAACTCCAATCGTGCGTCGTAGCTGACACACACACACTTTTTTTTAATTCCAATATCTGCGTGGCAGGTGCCGACAACCAGGTCCACCTGTACAACCTGGACGTGCGCACGCTGACGCCGAAGCAGACGCTGGCGCACCTCGGCGCGGTGACGGACGTGCGCTTCAGCCCCGACGGCGCCCACCTGGTGGCCAGCGACGCGCACAGGAAGCTCATCCTCTACAACACCAGCGACTACAAGGTACACCTTAATCTCTCATCTTTTTTCTCTCCATCCACGGTTCATCATCACCCTATTAACGTTCCCACTGCTGGGACACAGGGACTTCTCTCTTGACGAGAGGGATTAGGCCTTAATTCACCACGCTGGCCAAGTGCGGGTTGGTGAATGTCACATGCCCTTCATACTCTTTTAAAGTTCTCAGAACATGCCGGTTTCCTCACGATGTTTGCCTTCACCGTTAAAGCACGTGTTTAAATCGCACATAAATTTCTCACGAAGAAAAATCCAGAGGTGCGAGGCGGGGTTTGAACCCACGACCTTCGGAATGAAAGTCGAGTGTCCGTGTCTGTGTGAGAGTGAGTGTCATCCACGGTTGTCTGGAAGAAATTGCTTTTAGCAATAAGGCCGCCCATTACGCATTCTAGGTTTAGTTTTAATTTCATATTGTATTGTTCATTTGGTGTGTAATAAAGTATTATTCTATTCTATTCTATGTCCCTGGACGTCACTCTCTTGTGCTACATTGTGTTGTAGGGTGCTGATGTTTTTAACCCCCGACCAAAATAGAGGGGTTATAAGTTTGACGTGTCTGTCTGTCTGTCTGGGGACATCATAGCTCCCGAACGAATGGAGCGGTTTCAATTTAGTTTTTTTTGTATGTAAGGTGAGTTTGGCGCGGGTGTTCTTAGACATGTTAACTTACTAACTAACTGACCATCCTTAACTTAATAAACATTTAAAAATAAGAATTGGACTAATTGATGCATTCATTTTTTAGTTATGCGCAAACTTTGAAATTTGATATATTTATCTATCTCAACACTTATGTTTTTTGAAGTGAAACTTCTATAGAATCGTTGTGATTTCAAACCGGATGCAGGTAAGCCAATCTTAAACGCTAACAAGGTTAAGCAACTTTGCGCGACGCCAGTACTTGGATGGGTGACCGCCCGAACAAAATCTTTTTGCATAGTATTTTTCTTTTTGTTTTTTTTATTCTTATTATTCTTTTGTCGATTTACTGAAGTTTCACTTCTATCGTGTGTGAATCGCACACACACCTTTTTTTTTCCACAGTTGGCGCACAACAAGGAATGGGGCTTCCACACGGCCCGCGTGAACTGCATCGCCTGGAGCCCTGATTCGACCCGCGTGGCCTCCGGCTCGCTAGACACCTCCATCATCGTGTGGAGTGTCGCGCAACCGGCCAAGCACATTGTGATCAAAAGTAAGTAACTTTTTACAACTGTGCGTAGTAAGTACGGTAAGTAAAATTGAAAGTTTTTCTTAACTTTTTTCCGTCGATAAAACTGAGTATATTTTCACCCATTTCAGTATGTGCACTTTATATGGACTCACACTGTATATGAAATGCCCATATATTAAGTATATCAGATGTCTATTACCCGTAACACAAGCTTAGAGCTTACCGCGGTGCTAGATATTGTTGTGTGGATTGTCCGGAAATATTTATTTACGACCTCTGTGGCTCGGTGGGCGAAAGCCCGCCTGAGGCTGAGGCGCCTGAGGAGGTTGTGGGTTCGATTCCTTCCGCGGGACCAGATTTTGTACGATCTGCAATTTCTGGTTTATGGTCTAGGTATTTTCTATGCAATATTATACATAGAAAATACCCATAAAATGTATTTCCAAAAAAAAATGTATCTATGTAGTATATCAGTCACCTAACACTAACACCCATAGTACAAGCTCTGCTTAGTTTGGGGTTAGGTGATGCTGTGTGATTAGTCCGGAAATATTTATTTATTTATTATTTATTTATTAGGTCCTTACATATGAAATTGGCGTTTTTCGTACTGGCCACTTTAATCACAAATTTCTCCTCTTTGGTAAGGAATTCCAAATTCAAATTTGTACAGCTATAGACTCATGTATTTGTGCTTCGATGATCGTCATTCATTTGTTTTTTTTCTTCTGTTTTTTTCTGTTTGCGTCACTCATTTTACAAAATGGAAAACTTAAAATATCGCATTATTTACGAGTACGAGTTCCGCCGTGGCACTAGTGCTGCGGAAACAACTCGAAGGGTGAATGATGTGTATGGCGGTCGTGTTGCAAAAGAAAACACAGTTCGTTTTTGGTTCCAACGTTTTCGTTCTGGAAATTTCGACTTGCAGAACAAGCCCCGTGGACGGCCTGAGACTCAAGTTGATAATGAAGAGTTGAAGGCTATTGTGGAAGCGGATCCATCGCAAACCACGTCCGAGTTAGCTGCAGGCTGCGGTGTTAGTGATAAAACTGTTTTAATTCACTTGAAGCAAATTGGGAAGATTAAAAAGCTTGAAAGGTGGGTACCTCACGAATTGACTGAAGCAAACCGGCAAACGCGCGTCGACTGCTGCGTTACATTACTAAACCGGCACAATAATGAAGGTATTTTAAACCGAATCATTGTGATGAAAAATGGGTTCTTTACGATAATCGGAAGCGCTCAGAGCAATGGTTGGATCCTGGCCAGCCAGCCAAATCCTGCCCCAAGCGAAAATTAACCCCAAAAAAGTTACTTGTAAGCGTTTGGTGGACTAGTGCCGGTATTGTTCATTACAGTTTTCTCAAATCTGGCCAGACTATTACGGCTGATGTCTATTGTCAGCAATTGCAAACCATGATGGAAAAGCTAGCGGCTAAACAACCTAGGCTGGTCAATCGCTCCACGCCACTGCTGCTTCACGACAACGCTAGACCACACACTGCGCAACAGACGGCTACTAAATTAGAAGAGCTTCAATTGGAAAGTCTAAGACATCCTCCGTACTCCCCGGACCTTGCTCCAACAGATTACCATTTTTTTCGAAATTTGGATAACTTCTTGCAAGGGAAAAAATTCAACTCCGATGGGGCAGTCCAAATCGCCTTCAAAGATTTTATTGATTCCCGTCCGACTGGTTTTTTTAGTAAAGGGATCAATGAACTACCTATAAGATGGCAAAAGTGCATAGAAAATAATGGTTCATACTTTGATTAATTAAATATATTATATTAAAAAATATTCGACTTTTTGTTCCTCCCATACAAAACGCCAATTTCATATGTAAGGACCTAATATTTGTCCTATTTCAGACGCCCACCCTCAGAGCCAGATCACCGGCCTCGACTGGTTGGACGACGAGACCATCGTGTCGGCCGGCCAGGACGCCAACACGCGCGTGTGGACGCTGCACAAAGCCGCTATCTAAGCGCACGGTACACCTCGCACGGAATCAGATAAGGATTGATCGAAATTTTACTACTTATTTATTGGTATCAGTTGTTTATTTTAGCGTCTGTTTATTATTTAATTTGTGTTGGAAACAATGCTACAGACCACAGACGTATATCTACCTAGATAACGCAAGTTTCATAGTTTCATAGTATTTTATTCATCATAGGCAACATTGTACACCTGATTTCGTTAAGTTCCAATAATTATTATAATGACACAGAAAATACAGGAAGAGACACAGACAAGACATTCAATATAATATGTAACATAATAATTGAGCTGCCGAGTAGTGGCATTGTCAACGAAAACTATGTTTAATACAAATGTAAAAGTAGCGCGATTTATATTTCAAATCAAATCAAAAACCGTTTCTATAGACATTAAAAGTTAGATTCGAACGATGGTGCCTGCGAAAGTTTGATAAAACTGTGTTGCAGAACTTACGCCCACCTCCAGAATAGACAGACCTATGTTAACATTTAATACAAATGAATTATAATGAAGGTTTCTTGATCGTTTTTGAAAATTGATTGTTAAACAAATATAAATAAAAAAAAAAGTTACACTTGAAAGCGGAAAGCTAGTTATAGATGAAACCTTCCTCTTGATTTAATCTAAGTTTAATACATCTGAAAGATCTGCCTGGAAGAGATCGATCTTAAGCGATAAGGCTGCCCTTTAGATGTCTTTCTCTGTATATATATATGTGAATTTTGTAACTATTGTTCTGTTTTGGTGTACAATGAAGTGTTTATATGGAACATCTGAGTGAACTCTACTTAAGTAGTTTCTGGTTACTCTCAAAACTTATCTTCTCTTTTTTAAACGAAAATACCCAGATTTAGAACCAGAGATTCATATTGATTACATTGTATAATTAATTAATAATCACTAGTTGTAAAATTGTATTATTTCATATGCAACGGTGTATATAGACCAACACATTTGGTGCGTGGAAATTTCATCAGTTCTTATCTAATTCTTTTACTATGTGTTATGCTGGGAGATATTCTTTTTTTACATATATTTAAACCATATTAAGCTTACAGTTTTTTTTTTTATTAATTACTTTCTTCTTTTTGCATTTCGTTTTGCATTTAGAACCGATACTCATGTTTTAATGAAATAACTTGTTTACATAAAGGAATAAATGTATGTTTTGTTTTTACGAAAAACGCAATTAGGTCCTATCTGTCTTAAAGTTGCCTATTTTATGAACATTGGGAACCAATGGATCCTTTAAAATAATATCAGAAGTCAAAATCAAAAAGAATACTCCTTTATATTAAATATTATAATATTTATAATTTAACATTTATGTATAATGAAATACTAACATATTTATTGCGCTTGTTTTAAGTTACTTAATTTTATCTTAATTGAATTTAAACATAACATAAGATTTAACTAAATATTTAATAATGAAAAACCATGTAGGAAGACATTTTTGTATGTTTTGTTTAAATTTAAGGATTTTTATATTGCTTTCAAATATCTTACTTATATTTTTCTACTAACTAGAGTGTTATTTAAAAAAACCTATACTTACTCGTATGTATTTATAAAGTCCTATCAAATGAAAATAGACTTAAAAAATTTTGAACATTTAATATAAAACTACAATTTTAAGACTCAAAATGTTGGTAAATTTATGTTAGGTTGATTAAGTTTTTTTTTAAATAAATTATACTGAAACGACTCAAAATTTTGCAGTATTTTAAAATTTGTATAAAATTATTCAATAGTAGTTGCTTTATAAAATTTGAATTATTTAATTGATTTTCTTTAATAGGAAAATACTTCATTTGAGTAATATTTGCTTAAGATTATACATAAATTTTATAAGCGTCCACACTAAAATATTTTGTTATAATTTTCCTATTGTATTAGCAGTCTTTTATAAAAGAATTTAGAAAACAGTATTTTTATACTAATTTCCTATATAAGTTTACGCCGTGTTTACTAAACGTATGTAAAATATGAAATAAATTGTATACACTTGTATAATTCCATCTTTTATTTAAAAAAAATGACAACACAAACATAACATTTATTTTAAATACTTGTCTTTTAGTATAGAATAATGTCTTTTTAATATCTTAAAACTATCTACAACTTATACAATACTAAATCGGTCACTAATATGTGAACCATCGAGTATATAAATAAAAATACAAAAACAACTTTACAACTACAAAAATTGTATATTTTTAAACATTGTTTTTTTCTAGCTAGCGTGTCTTTTTACAAAAAGATTGTTAACAACAATCAAAAATTATAAAAAATGTAAGTATATTATCTCAATAAAATGTATATTTATCACAGATTTATACATACATTTGTAATATTTTTATATTATAAATGTTATTTAATATAAAAAAAAACAGGATTCGGTGGGTGTTAGCAAAACATTTCAAAGAGTATATAAAAAGTACATAAGAGTTATAGTCAGTGTATGTCTTTTACAAAACTAAATCTAAGAAAGTAATATTAGTCGCTGTGTGGAAAGTCTCCATCAATCCACTATTATTCTAGACCACATATAATATACATAATAACAACCAAACGATTTCTTCATATCTTCTCTTAATCCGTAAGCTGGCTAGGTTTGGGAAGGCATTTGAGGCAGCCTGAAATACTTGTGCAAAACCTCTCCTACCCCGTACAGATCTGGGTATTGGGTAGCAGCGCTATACATTTTATACATTTTTTAAAACCAAGGACCTTTCAAATCTGGCTTATTCTGTTATTCAGTGGATTCACCACAAGAGGCGCCGTTGTAGCGTAAGGTCCGAAAAGTCAACAGTATCTTTGGCTACAGGAGTTTCTCTACGATAATCAATTGAGTACTGGACGGTTTTCTTGTACTATTGCTGGAACAAAATATTTATCTAGGTCATTAAAATCAAAGAGCTGGCATCTATTTTTGGCCCCGCAGATATTTACACAGACAGACCCGGTAGCGGTGTTATACATTTTCTTTTTTTTCAATAAAAATGGCAAATCTATTTATTTTGTTGGTCTGCGTCCTTTAAGCCATCTTCTACGTGCACGTGCGTGCGTACTTGTTTATGCAGATTTTAGAGAAGGGACCATAATGACAGTTACATTGACCGTTACAATACAAAACAATAACAATTAAACGTTTTAGAAAACAATAAAACGTTTCTAGGAGACCATTCTTAAGTTTTAAAGATATTCTGAACTGCATTATAAGATATTGGAAAAAATTATGCTTACATAGCATAATTTAATTTTATGACTAATACTCATAGGACCATCGAGGTCATGATATTAGAAAACGCCATAAAAGTACAATAACTTGCCCCTATGGTCTCGTCTCAAAAATAAATCTAGTATAATATTTTCAACTCATTTAATTTTTGCATGAAAATTACCTTATTGTTTTTTTTTGTTTCCACTCAACTACAATGACTAAGTAATTTAATTTTAGTTTCAGACATTTAACTTAAGAAATAATTCAAAACGATATGTAAAAAAAAAAAACTTTGTTATTGAACTCCACACGACTGATTGTTACACATGTAACGGCTGGACCAATTTTAATAAAATTTTTTGTGTGTGATTAAGTCTGTTCGAGAATGGTTTAGATTCACAGTACGGTCAACCAGGAGCGGGGCGGACCGCCAGTATTAAATAATTTTTGATAATTCAGAGAGTAAAGAGCGTGAGTTTTTGGAGGTTTTGTCTGTTCACGTCTGTAAGTGTTAACCCTATGAATCCTTACACGTGAACTCCGGGTGGTGCCAAGAACAGTCTCTGGTGGTAGGCTTTGGCCGCGGCTTGTCACCACCCTCCGGGCTGGGCCAGTGCGTGAAGCGATTATATCGTGTTTCATAATGTGGCCCAGAGAAGCCATCTACCTTCTAGGTCTTCATGCCCCATCTTAGACTACATCGTCACTTAACATCAGGTGAGATTGTGGTCAAATGAAAGCTTATCGAGCATAAAAAAAAGTGCATATAGATATCTTACTGGGGTCCACGTAACATCAGGTGAGATTGTGGTCAAATGAAGGCTTATCGAGCATAAAAAAAGTGCATATAGATATCTTACTGGGGTCCACGTAACATCAGGTGAGATTGTGGTCAAATGAAGGCTTATCGAGCATAAAAAAAGTGCATATAGATATCTTACTGGGGTCCACGTAACATCAGGTGAGATTGTGGTCAAATGAAGGCTTATCGAGCATAAAAAAAGTGCATATAGATATCTTACTGGGGTCCACGTAACATGAGGTGAGATTGTGGTCAAATGAAGGCTTATCGAGCATAAAAAAATAGTGCATATAGATATCTTACTAGGCACGCACAATGGACCGCCTTTGAGTCTAAGTGCGGAAAAACAGGCCCCCCTAACCCCCCTAACTAACTATCTTACTGGGGTCTACGTAACATCAGGTGAGATTGTGGTCAAATGAAGGCTTATCGAGCTAAAAAGGGCTGATAGATATCTTACTGGGGTCCACGTAACATGAGGTGAGATTGTGGTCAAATGAAGGCTTATCGAGCTAAAAAGGGCTGATAGATATCTTACTGGGGTCTACGTAACATGAGGTGAGATTGTGGTCAAATGAAGGCTTATCGAGCTAAAAAGGGCTGATAGATATCTAACTGGGGTCTGTCAGACGTCCCTCCTCGCGTGCCTGTAGGCGACGTGTTTCCGCAGCGCGTCCCTGGAGCGCGACACGTGCCCGCACGCGCGGCAGGCGTGGCGCCGGCCCGCGTGCGTCTCCATGTGCACGCGCAGGTTGTACTGGTTCGAGAGGACCTTGTTGCAGATTGAGCACACTGAGTTCGCTGGACGGTACTTCTTGTCGTAGACTGCTGGTTCTGGAATGAAATGGAATGTAATATCATCAACATTAGCATCACCCTATTAACGTTGCCACTGCTGGGACACAGGGACTTCTTTCTTGAAGAGAGAGAGGCTAGGAGCTACGACGCTTAGTTCAACACGTTGGCCAAGTGCGGGTGTGTGAATGTCACATGTCCTTCAAACTCTTTTAAAGTCCTCAAAACCTCCTCACAATGTTTGTCTTCACCGTTAAAGCACGTGTTTAATGCGCACATGAATTTCTCAAGAAGAAAAATCCAGAGGTGCGTGGCGGGGTTTGAACCCACGACCTTCGGAATGAAAGCCGAGTGTTTCCAACTCTCTCACTTAGCCAACACGGCTTTTAAGCATACACAGCATCACCTAACCCAAACCAAGCAGAGCTTGTACTATGGGCGTTATGGGTGGTGAATGATATACATGGATACATTTTTTTTTGTAAATAATATGAAATGGAAAAACACCCAGACCCAAAACCAGAAATTGTAGACCGTACAATATCTGGTCCCCCGGCGGGAATCGAACCAGCAACCTCTTACGCCTCAGACGGACCCTCGCCCACCGAGCCACTAAGGTCATCGTATGTATTTTATATATGGATCTAATAACTGCTAGTAGTCATCATCATGACAGTTGTAAATCAATCACCGGGAAATATGTAATAGGAATCGTAATTCGTCAATATCCATAGAAATTCATCATCAACGGTTGTTAGAATGTATTATTTAACACAAGAACTTTTAGTTAATTAATCAATTGACGATTTTACCATTCGTAAAATTATACACAAATGAACCAATCCCTGCTGATTGTATTATTTTTAACCCCCGACCAAAAGAGAGGGGTGTTATAACGTTGACGTGTCTGTCTGTCTGTCTGGGACATCATAGCTCCCGAATGGAGCGATTTCAATTTAGTTGTTTTTGTATGAAAGGTGAGTCTGGCGCGAGTGTTCTTAGACTTGTTTCATGAAAATCGGTTGTGCCGTTGTAAAGTTATGGGGTTAGAGTGAGGAAGGAAAACCGAAAATCTGCAAATATACTCGAGTGGGGTATCAAATGAAAGCGCATCGCGTGCACATTACAAAATATTATGGTGTATTACTTTTAAGGAAATCAAGGCATTCGAATCGGGGATTTTTCTTAAATTTGATTAGATTTATTAACCTGTTACAATTTAGTCACTACAGTCTGTTATGATAATTTTTGTGTTAGACAAGAGTACGGACGAATTATGTCTATAGTGTGTATTCATATTTAAAAAATAAAAAGTACCTACCTACTACAGTTAATTTTGTTAGTTTAGAAGGCTATTATAGTTCTTATATCGTCAATAACGAATTTAAAGCCTGTATATAATTTTGTAATAACAATGTGTTTACATTTTTTGTTCGTAAGCAATTACTCTGTCGATGTCGTTTGACATGTGATTCATCACTGGTCACAGAATCTATTTTTCAAAATGGCGGACTAGGTAGTTCAGCTAAATGATTGAACCCCTATAATTAACTCACAAAGTGTTCAAGATATCTCACACTGAGAAATGTTTAAAATTATACCTCTTCTTATATTTAAACAATAGAAATTATGTTTAATGCTTCTCTTATGTATGCTTAGTTTTAATAAGTAAATTTAGCTATGCCCTATACACAGGGTCCTTAATTGTTTAATGTTTATTGCATTAAAGAAACTGATATACCACTTTGGGCGCATATGAGGATGAAACTGATTATATCATTTTAAACCCCCGACAAAAAGGGGGAAGAGGGGTGTTATAAGTTTGAATTTTAAAATTGGTTGACTCGTTTTAAAGTTATGGTGGTAAGTGAGGAACAAAAACCGAAAATCTGCAAATATACTCGAGTGGGGTCTCAAATGAAAGCGCATCACGTGCACACTACAAACTAGTATGACTTTTTTAAGGGAACTAAAGTTCTAGAATCAGTTTTTTTTTTAATTTTGATTTTAGAAAATATATTAATTTATAACGGTTATAAATTTGACTCTGAATGTACACTACATAGTAGGTATCGTCCTCGATTTGTATGTATCTTCCGTCGCGAAAACATGTGCTGTATTGTTAACAGTATCTTAGGTAATAAATTCCAGTCTCATCTGTCCAGGTTTTAAAAGTTTTAACTCGGTTCTGTAAGCCATCCAAGGAAGTGTCTCCTCTACACGTGTGCTGCAAGTAAAGCGAATTTCTTTTGAAAGATAAGATATATACTTCTACCTACTCTATCCATTGAGCTTGTTGGTTTATCCAACAGATTTTGTAAGATTTATTTCGGCTTAAAGAACTTTATTAATACTCAAAAAGAACAAACATGTTGACTTAAAATATCAGTACGAATTAATTACATTATTATAAGTAATTTAAGCTTTGAACTTGAGTCTTTTGTACTATAATAGTCAGCCATTTTGAAATATAAAATATTTGGGGCCATTGCTAATAGGTGGGTCAATCGATAAAGTAAATGCTGACAAACATAAAATGTCAGGGACCAAGCCTCTAAATCTTACAGTTTCCGAGGTAGAATCACGATTTTGGAAGATGAGCAAGTTCAGATTTTTTATAAGTAGGTTTTAAACCCAAATACTGTTAATATCTCTTTCTGGGCCGATTACTGTCAGAGATTAAAAAAAAGGGTTTGGTACAATTCCAAAAGCTAAATATTATTAATTAAAAGTATTATAATTGTTTATTTATACTGAATATAAAAACAACATGAAAATAAACAAAATTCACCGCGCTGTAAACAAAACATATAACCTCGAAATTTACTAAGCAAACACATTATGACACATTCAGTAATTCAATAACTTGTTTCTCAGTCAATCTCTCGCAATTGTAACTTGATTAGGTCTAGTTCTGTGGCTGAGCCTGAGCCGAGAGAGTTCGGTAGGGGATGCCACGGGCCCCCTTGTTGTTGGCTTGGGTCACTAGAAAGGTGCTTCATCATCATCACCCTATTGACGTTCCCACTGCTGGGACACAGGGACTTCTCTCTTCACGAGAGAGATTAGGCCTTAATTCACCACGCTGGCCAAGTGCGGGTTGGAGAATGTCACATGTCATTCAAACTCTTTAAAGTTCTCAGAGCATGCCGGTTTCCTCACGATGTTTGCCTTCACCGTTAAAGCACGTGTTTAAAGCGCACGTAAATGTCGCAAGAAGAAAAATCCGGAGGTGCGTGGCGGGGTTTGAACCCACGACCTTCGGAATGAAAGTCGAGTGTCCTCCCACTTAGCCAACACGGCTTCAATAGTGAAAGGAAAGGAAAGGTGCTTAATAGTTAGAAAATAGTAAGCACTCACCAACATTAGGCGGGGTGGTTATCGCAGGATTTCCTATTTTATGCGTGCTGTACAGATTCTGCACAATCTGGTCCAGTTTACTAAGCCTATCTCTTTCGCACTTCATTGCAATGTCATAGCCTTCCTTTTCTATGTGCGGGGATAGAATGTCGTCGTAGAACTTGGTGTCGGTTTCCGTGATAGGGGTGGTGGGTTCGTTTTTGACGTCTAAGTTGATCGGGGAGTTTGTCTGTTCGTCTTGCGGGTCAGCTTCGGTTGGGGTAAGGGTGGAGTTCTGAAAATAAAAGAGTTTTTTTTTTAAAAAAATTTTATGCTGGATAAGCCTTCATTTGACCACAATCTCACCTGATGTAAAGTGACGATGTGGTCTAAGATGGAGCATGTAGGCCTAGAAGATGGCTTCTCCGGACCACATTACGAAACACGAAAAAATCGCTTCACGCACTGGTCCAGCCCGGAGGGTGGTGACAAGCCGCGGCCGAAGCCTACCACCAGGACTGTTTTAAGCACCACCCGGAGGTCACGTATAAACGTACCGTAACTGTGTCAGCATCAGTCAAGCCGGAGACTCTCAAGGTCTGGGCGAGCCGCAGCAGCGACGGCAGCACTTTCTTGGACGCCGTGACCTCGCCGGTGTACATGAAGGTCAGCAGCAGTCTGAGCTCTGCTACGTCGCAGCTCAGGACCACCACCAGGGTGTTGTCAGCCTCCACTTCCTGGCAACAAACATAATTTTGTGAGGCTTACTCCAGAAATGCCCTGCGAGTTTTGACGTGTCTAAGTTTTGTTATTGACGTGTTTAAGTTTTGTAAAACCAAACAATGGATATAAATGATTTTGTATCTTGTAAGTAGGTATATTATAATAATGTTTGTGTTTTAGTGAATGATTAGTTTCTTGGAAATATAGGATTAATGCTGATTGTATCTAATAAAATGAAATAGGAGATAATTGGAAAATCTTTCCAGAAATGCCCTGCCATTGCTCGTATGGGTCTCGCTGGGGATTTGTGGAAAAATTTTGTCCTTTACTGGGACTAGGACTAGGACAGCTATGCCTGTGACAAATTTGATCCAAATCGGGCTTTGATTGCATTAATCGTTTTTTTCGGCGAAAAGTGGTAATTTACTGCCTTTAAAAGTTCCGTTATAAAAGCTATATTATTGTGAAGTTTCACCAAAATCCATGCAGTTATGCGTTTTATACCTATAAGACCTACCTACCAGGCTTCGTGGTAGCAATTTTTAAGTTCAAAGACATTCGGTTTTGTTTTATTGAAACCGGGAAAAGTTGAAACGCCTTCCGCGTCCGCTATTGTTCGGCATTATCAAGCAATGCTCAGAAGCAAAGCTTACGAACATAATAATTACTTTTGACTGCCTCAGTGGCGCGGTGGGTCTGCTTGTATGTTCTGCAAGCACTTTCTCCTTGGTCGGGTGTTTCGTATGTATAATAAAAATATCTAATATGTACTGTCTATTATATTAAGTATATCAGATGTCTAGTATCGTAACACACAGGGATACGTAGTCATTTATTATGCTATGCCATGGAGTTTTCTTTTTCTCTATTGAGACCAAATTACTTACCTTGAAAAGTTGAGCAAAGTACTGGCTACATGACGCTAGGACTAGCTTGTGAGCCTTCACCGAAGTCCCGCCGGCGCTGAGTGTGATGTCAGCTAGGGCCCCGGTACTCAGCATGCGCCCTAGGGCTCCAATCACGCTGTTCTGTTGAGATATTAGATATATTAGTATATACGTAGGTATAACAAAATTGTAATAACTGATAAAGCTGTGTTGTTCTATTCGCTTCTCAACTCAGTATAAAAACATTGAAGCGAACTGTCAAGACAATGTTATTTCCTTGATATTTGTTATTTAAGCAATTTAGTTTTATTAATTTTAAGTTGACCACAGAGAGTATATAATCACTACGTTTTATTGACCTGTCCAAGTAGGCTATATGCTTCTAAGGAAATAAACGTTTTGACTTTGACTTTGACTTTCAGGTTTTGGAATATCTAGCCGCAATATAGCCCAATCTGGCTTCCGCAAATTCCGTAGCACGGCGACAGCGTTGCTTGATGTAACCGATAACGTCTTAAAGGCACAAAACGACGGTATGTGTACACTTCTTGTACTGTTAGATTTTTCTAGGGCTTTCGATGCAATCAATATAAATTTACTTTTATCGAAGCTTAGGTACTATGGTTTTAGCGATAATACAGTTAGGTGGTTCCATAGTTACTTGGACAATCGTTTTCAAGCTGTAGAGTTGAAAATGGTTGACGGAAACGTCATCCGTTCGAAGATTGCTGCAGTGGCTAGGGGGGTTCCCCAGGGCTCCATTCTGGGTCCTCTCTTGTTTATTTTATACACAGCGGACATATCTAAAAGCATCCTTAACTGCAAGTACCATATATACGCGGACGATGTACAAGTCTATATAACTTTCAAACAAGAAAATATCAACGTAGCAGTAAAAGAGCTTAACGAAGACTTGCAGAGGATAGCTGTATGGGCAGAGCAAAATAATTTAGTTCTTAACTCTAAGAAAACAAAATATATGGTTCTTGGTACTAGACTAAAAATCGAGAAAATTATTGATGCGACAAATTTAGATGTAAAGCTTCTAAATGAACCTATTGAAAGAGTAGATGCTGCTCGTAACCTTGGGTTGTATATGGACTGGGGGCTGCGCTTTGAAAAACATTTGTCAGACTGCGTTCAGAATTGTTTTTATAGATTAAAGGTACTTTATAAAATCCGTCCCTACCTCAGTGAAGACCTTCGCATTCAGTTAGTAGAATCACTTGTTCTGTCCAAACTTAATTACGCTGATACAGTTTATGGCCCTATGTTGCTTGCTCGCACACAGACGCTTATTCAACGCGTACAAAACGCTTGTGCTAGGTTTTGTTTTAGTGTACCACCACGGACCCATTTAACACCTTTTTTGAACAAACATTCTTTATTAAAAATGAAATCTCGACGCAAACTTCACCTAGCCTGTCTTCTTTTCGACATTGTAAAACAACACAAGCCGAAGTACTTGTATGAAAAGTTGACGTCTTGGTTCACGAGCCAACAGTATGGAGGAAGACAGTGCTCAAAACAATTTGCAACGCCGCATCATAGTTCTGCAGCATTTCGTGGTAGTTTCCGATATGCGGCCACAAAGTGCTGGAATAATATTCCACCACCAATAAGAACTCTACAAAATAAACAGAACTTTAAAGTAAAACTTAAAGAATTCTTGATCAAAGAACAGTGTCGAAAAGGAAACTTTAATATAAATACGTCAATTATATAACTTTACATTAATATTTTCTGGGTTTATTTTATTTTATTTTATTTTATTTATCTGTTACATATTCTGATTTGGATTTTTCATTGCAGTCCGTCCAATTTCATATTAAATTTATAAATTATTATTTTTATAATTTATTATTATTTTTAATAATTTATTCTAATTATTATAAATGGGCCTTTGTCTATTATTAACTTATTACTAATATTACTATTTATATAAATATATATTTTATGGATAAATATTTAATGAATTAAGTGTTATTTATACTTTAATAGTATTATGTTTGATATGTATTATATGTTATATACTTGTATGGTGCATTTTTCATATTATGTTATTTATGTACTTTAGTTGTTGACCTGCTTGACGTCCGAACGCCACACAATACCAAAGGTTTTTGGCTGAAAAACAGCGCTGAGCGGCAACCGTTCGGCACATGCTGAGCCAACGCCTATTTCGGCTCACAATCTTAATGTGTCAACCAAATGCGTATTTAGATTTTATGTTATATATATTTTGTTTTTGTTTTGGTTGTTTTAGTTTAGTAAAAATATAATTTTATTTTTCTATATTTGTGTTGTCGAAATAAATGTCTTTCTTTCTTTCTTTTTCTTTCAATATTTTGGTAGCTTGCGTCATGTATTTTGTTATAAATACCCTGTGGTTTTTGTTTTTACCAAAAATTAACATATGTTTATTAATAGCACGGAATTCATTAAAAAATATCGCGATTAGGTGCTATGTGCAATTTATCATTGTTAGAGTTCCCTAGCCAAATGGCAAAAAATGTACCTTTATGGATTCGTCATGTCTGTCCGTTTAGGTATAAGCCACTTTTTTTTTCGAAACTGTAAGAACTGTGGAAACTTGTTAAGTATTCTGATAACCAAATTTTTATTCATAAATAGAAAAAAATATATTATAAGTTATATTATGAAAAAAAAAATCATCGAACCGATACTTGTGGTATAATTATATTAAGGTTTTTTATACTCTTTTTATCACTGAATAGTATGAAACACTTCCAAAGTTGTAAAAAAACATATGATTTACAATACCATGCGAACTTCCACCGAATATTGGTTTGAACGAGATATAGTAGGTAGTTTTTTAACCGACTTCGAAAAAAAAAGAGGTTTCTCAATTCGACCGTATATATATTTTTTTTTTATGTATGTTTGCGGATATGTTTGTCGGTTATGAACCGATTTTGATTATTCTTTTTTTGTTGGAAAGGGAGTATCCCAAGGGTGGTCCCATTGTAAGGAAACCTGGATCTGGTGGTGGAATCCTGAAGAAATTGAGGGAAACTCTTGAAAATATTGTCTTTCCGACTTGTGTGTTCCTTAATATTATTCAATATAATTAATTTTAAAGCCGTTTTATTAATGAGGGTCTGGTGTTGATCTGATGATGGAGGGAAAGGCGGTCGAGGGAACTCCTCAACGATTTACAGCAAGTACTTTGTGTTTGGGCTTGATTAACTTATATTACTGAGACCGTTCATCTAAATGGGTCTTGACTGATATTAGAGGTCTGATGATGAAAATGAAGGACAGTCAAAGGAACTCTATAAGGTATATTTTAGTAGAGTAATCACTAAAAATCGTGAAATAAAACTTTTTTGCCAAAAATTAAACCAACTTCAAAAGAGAAACTGAAAAGTACAAAATAAATTAACCTTACAAATCATTTCGACATTATAAGTGATAATTAAAAGAAACATAAACAATTAAATAATTAAGTATTTAATCATTTTGAGGTCGGTGCCAAGTAAATACTACAAAAAACTTAATGCAGTAACAAATACATTTTTACCTACACTATACACAATATCAATAGATATGTCAAAATAACATACTAATTAACAGCATTTAGGACCCAAATTGAAATGCGTGCGCGGATATACCGCGAATGGACTGATATTTAGAGTTAATTTCCTACTAATACCTTATGGCTTGAGTTGTGAAAAAGATTGATGTTAGGTACCTATATTATATCTAGTTATTGTTTTAGTTGGCACCGACTTCAAAATTATTAAATACTTAATTATTTAATTGTTTATGTTTCTTTTAATTATCACTTATAATGTCGAAATGATTTGTAAAGTTAATTTATTTTGTACTTTTCAGTTTCTCTTTTGAAGTTGGTTTAATTTTTGGCAAAAAAGTTTTATTTTAATACGACATGTATCTTAAACCGCTATTTAACTTTCATTTAAAAAATGTAATATAAAAGCAAAGTTGTGCAAAGGCAGTGCTTTGATGGGTGACTAGGTTTGACTGCATATTTTTGCTGTGTATTTTTTATTTTTTATAATCTGTTAAAATACACGGAACTCTTGGCGTATGAATCCATCTTATACTTATCAAATTTATTTTACATTATATTAGTCCTAGGTTGCTGCGACAAGTTTTTTAATCAAGTTATGCTGTTTCTGTTGAAAATTGGAAACATGTTTTCAGAGAATAGTGGTGGTTAGGATAAAACAAGTTATATAGTGCAGCATAATGTAGATACAATAATTTATTATAAGTAGATATATAGTTCTTATAAAACAGAAATAAGTAGCCATCCATATATATTCAAAGATATTTTTCCAGGTGAACACATGAATATTCTTAGATTGCAACAAAATAAATAATTATATACTATAGTATAAATAAAATGCTTTGATTATACAACTCTGGGTAGGCGCTCACTGGAGCCAGATATTCCAACTATAATTTTTAATTAATTATTAATTCCAGTTTGGCCATCGAGGTGAATTAAGGCCTAATCTCTCTCGTAAAAAGAGAAGTTCCTATGTCCCAGCAGTGGGAACGTAAATAGGGGTGCTTTAGTTATTTAATTGGGACACATCATCTCAAAGCCCATGTTAGGTCGTAAATCTATAAACGTCTGTAATTAATAAAATACTGTGTTGTTTTAATACTGTTAATGTGTACTATTAAAATTAACATGTAATTATCGAGATGAAATCAGAAAGCATTATGCCTTAAATTGTAAAATATAGTTAATTTCTATTGTGAACTAGTCCAATCGTTTAAAATTTGCAGCTCTGTACTAATTACTTAATTTGCAATTAATTGTAAAAGTTACCGAAGTATAGAATCGAATAATCTTTGCGAGCTTTTATGGTTTATATTAGGTCCTTACATATGAAATTGGCGTTTTTCGTACTGGCCACTTTAATCACAAATTTCTCCTCTTTGGTAAGGAATTCCAAATTCAAATTTGTACAGCTATAGACTCATGTATTTGTGCTTCGATGATCGTCATTCATTTGTTTTTTTTCTTCTGTTTTTTTCTGTTTGCGTCACTCATTTTACAAAATGGAAAACTTTAAATATCGCATTATTTACGAGTACGAGTTCCGCCGTGGCACTAGTGCTGCGGAAACAACTCGAAGGGTGAATGATGTGTATGGCGGTCGTGTTGCAAAAGAAAACACAGTTCGTTTTTGGTTCCAACGTTTTCGTTCTGGAAATTTCGACTTGCAGAACAAGCCCCGTGGACGGCCTGAGACTCAAGTTGATAATGAAGAATTGAAGGCTATTGTGGAAGCGGATCCATCGCAAACCACGTCCGAGTTAGCTGCAGGCTGCGGTGTTAGTGATAAAACTGTTTTAATTCACTTGAAGCAAATTGGGAAGATTAAAAAGCTTGAAAGGTGGGTACCTCACGAATTGACTGAAGCAAACCGGCAAACGCGCGTCGACTGCTGCGTTACATTACTAAACCGGCACAATAATGAAGGTATTTTAAACCGAATCATTACCTGTGATGAAAAATGGGTTCTTTACGATAATCGGAAGCGCTCAGCGCAATGGTTGGATCCTGGCCAGCCAGCCAAATCCTGCCCCAAGCGAAAATTAACCCCAAAAAAGTTACTTGTAAGCGTTTGGTGGACTAGTGCCGGTATTGTTCATTACAGTTTTCTCAAATCTGGCCAGACTATTACGGCTGATGTCTATTGTCAGCAATTGCAAACCATGATGGAAAAGCTAGCGGCTAAACAACCTAGGCTGGTCAATCGCTCCACGCCACTGCTGCTTCACGACAACGCTAGACCACACACTGCGCAACAGACGGCTACTAAATTAGAAGAGCTTCAATTGGAAAGTCTAAGACATCCTCCGTACTCCCCGGACCTTGCTCCAACAGATTACCATTTTTTTCGAAATTTGGATAACTTCTTGCAAGGGAAAAAATTCAACTCCGATGGGGCAGTCCAAATCGCCTTCAAAGATTTTATTGATTCCCGTCCGACTGGTTTTTTTAGTAAAGGGATCAATGAACTACCTATAAGATGGCAAAAGTGCATAGAAAATAATGGTTCATACTTTGATTAATTAAATATATTATATTAAAAAATATTCGACTTTTTGTTCCTCCCATACAAAACGCCAATTTCATATGTAAGGACCTAATATTAGCTATATCAAATAATGTAAAACGTTTATGTTTCAATAAATACATATCTCCGGACTCATCACACAGCATCACCTAGCCCCAAACTAAGCCGAGCTTGTACCTACTGTGGGTGCTAGATGACTGATATACTACATAGATATATTTTTTGTAAATACATACATTATGATACATAGAAAACCAGAAATTTATTATTATATATATTGCTTTAAAAGTCATGCTACATAAAATGTAGGAAATAGCGGCTCGGCTCTTGCACTAGATACCTAGTTGGTAGGTAATTTGCCTAAATAGCTTTCGTTTGTAGGTTGTGTATACACAGAATCTAATCTTCGTATTACTTTTCTTTTATCTAAATGAAATCAAGTGCCTCGAAATTTTATTAAACGTTTACGAATGTGGGAATAAGAATTTAGGTATACCTATCAGAATAAAAGTTCTACTAAAGTTCCTATATGATTAAAATAAATGATGAATGTAAAATTGTTTATGGTTTTTTCTTTTTTTATTACGCCAGTAACACAATCCATCATTTCAAAATCACTTGGTACTCCTACACAACTTAAGAATTTCTAATAGAACACATTTTATGAGCTGTGCTATTTAATATAAATTATAATTACGAATTCGTGTAATTAGGTTGTCAAAATAAAAAAATGTGTTACGAATTTTGCAAGTGTTTTTATTATTCGAAGATAGGTTCTCTGTTTAAATATTGAACACTTTTATTTGTAAGTGTAGCTATGCAGATTATGAGTGAAGTGAGAAGTGACACTAGTCAAGCAATAGCCGCGAATACGAAGCAAAAGTGTACAAAAAAAGTGTTGTTTGTGTACCTGAGTGTTCTGCAGGCGTGTACACACTACTCACCTACCTGGTGGTTATGCCAGCGCAACGAAAACTGCTGTATGTCATCGAAATCCATGGCACAATAAACAGCAAAAAGCAAAGCAAAGCGATTGACTCACTATCACTATCGGACCGACGCACGCTCTCCGCAAGACAATATTATTGTTAACGAATCCAGGCTACTTTATTTTAGTCGGTACGCCTGGAAAACCTGTAGCCACTATTTCTGGAGCTGATCTTATTTATAAATCCAATGACATTCAGTCAGTGACGCGACTCACATACCAAAACTCATCCAAAAACAGATTTAGTTCGCTCGCCGCAATCATTGGCATTGTTCGACTGCTTGAGCTAATTACCGATTGATTATTGTTCTCTTTTCAATTTATTTCCGACTCCTGTCATGTCACCAATGTCATCGATACTTTTTGGTTGGATTCTAAACTCCTTTATGCGCTCTGGCTGAATGGAGAGCGGTAGCGTGCCATGCCTGACCTACTTCGAATTTTAAAAATGCTCCCGCCTTTTCCTTGCTGGCTGGCAGTCCCTGTAAACTTTTTTAATTTTGTTTCGACAGTTAATTTTGCGAAATTAATGCAATAAATATCAAAAAAAGTTAAGGAGATTGTTAATTATTCGTGAAAACAATACAAAATGGAGGGAAAATGTAAAATAGAAGATTACGAGGACTCAGACTTCTTCATTAACATAAAGAATTCAATTGAGAAAGAGCTTTTGAAAATGCAGAAAATTGTAAACAATATTAGTCAGCTGCGGGGTAAAATGAACAGACATTTCGCATTTTAGTTTTACGTAATTTCTTTATAACATTTGATTTATTTCAGTGGAAGCTGCATACTTGGAATCGGATTTGATAATGACCATAAACTCTTCAACATGGAAAGCTATTTCTGATCTTGTTGAAATAGGATCCCACACTATGATGGATGCTGGTTTGACGGATAATGTTTTATAAGATGCCTATGAATATTATTATCTAGTAGTAGGTAAACATTTCATAAAACTTTGTATTTACTTGTAAGTAGATACTTACCTTAGAATACAATACAAAAATTATTAATTGCAACACCACAATAGAGGAACATACTTAAGAGATACATATTACATACAGTGACACAATGGGCGGACTTATCACTAGTAGCGAAATCTTACAGGCAACCTTTGAATATTTTTAATAAAACGATTTAATTGCTATTTATCTATGACTAGCATTAGACGCCACGTTTTTGTTCATGTTTTTGGATTTTCCCCCGGTAAAATGTAGCCTTCCGCGATAAATAGGCTAACATACACTGAAATAATTTTTCAAATCGGGCCAGTAGTTCTTGAGATTAGCGCGTTTAAAAAAAATAATAGCTTTATCTATACTAATATTATAAAGCTGAAGAGTTTGTTTGTTTGTTTGTTTGAACGCGCTAAACTCCGAAACTACTGGTTAGAATTGAATAATTATTTTTGTGTGATAGTCCAGTTATCGAGGAAGGCTATAGGCTATATAACATCACGCTACGACCAATAGGAGCAAAGATATAGTGGTAAATGTGTAAAAAACGGGAGAAAGTGTTCATCTTTGAAGCCTTCCGTTGCGTGCGCCGTGAAAACGGTTCAAGATACACAAAAAATATGTACTAAAGAATAATAGCTCTTTTAATGATCTAAACAACAGTCCGCGATAGTATATGTCTATCTTTTAAGATTAACTCACAAAAACCGTTTTTATGGTACCTAATTTGGTCGAAATAATTTGTTTAAGTTGTATCATTGTATCAACATAAGAATATTAATCTTTATTCAAATAAATATGTTGTTGGTTAAGAGTACTTCATCCATTATAACGCGGGTAGCACCGCAGGGCACAGCTAGTAATCTAATATACGAGTATAAAATTCCATGTCACATTGTGAGTTACAGTACCTACTCCGCCGAAACGGCTTTACCGATTTTTATCAAAATATATATGCAAATTCATTAGGTCTGAGAATCGGCTACTATCTATTTTATATTTTGCAAAACAACGTCTAATTTATTATTCTATGGAAACGTTTGCTAGGGTCAGCTAGTATTAGTATAAATATATCTTAAATGGAGATATATTAGGAAATACTTAATATATTTCCACGCTGTTTATAGCTCATGAGTCGCCGATCTAAATGGATCCACCGGTGTAGACCCACATAGGGCAAACTAGTACATACATATACATAAGAGAGATTTCTATATGTGTAATCAAAGTGAGGCAGGAAATTTTATCTGTGTACGCGATAATTTTAGTTTATTTGCACAGCTCCACTTCTCTCCACTGCGCTTCGATGGACAGACACCTTAAGGCGGCATGCCTGACAGAGCGGAATTTGGGTCTTATTTTAATATTTGAACTGATTCTCGAACCATAGGGGTCTTTGAGGCCGTAGTATGAAGCGTAATTTTTATTACATTTAAATGTATAACTATATTTTAGTAATCCTAGATTGTTATATTACAACATCTTGTTCCGTGGTAAGCTCTAAGCTTGTGTTACGGGTACTAGACATCTGATATGGGTACCTAATATTTTACACATTAAAGACCCCGAACTAGGAGAAAGTGCTTGCAGAACATACATACACTTGGCAGAAGTCGAACCCGCTACCTCTTGCGCCGCACCTTGCTAGGACCACCGCGCCACTGAGACCGGCCGTCAATAATGTTACATCTTCTTATATATAAAATTCTCGTGTCACAGTTTTCGTTCCCGTACTCCTCCGAAACGGCTTGAAATTTTCTGAGCATATTGAGTAGGTCTGAGAATGGGCCAACATCTATTTTTTTATTTTGCAAAACAACGTTTGCTGGCGCTAGCTAGTATGCACTATAAATCATTTGTTTAGCTGCAATAGCCATAACAAGCCAGGTTTTTGTAACAAACATTCACTTTTAATTTAAAAACTTAAACTTAAGTTCACTATATATCTGTTGGAACGGGGCTTGAGTAACCGCTTAAGATATTTTAAATTATAAAACAACGCAGCAAAAACAAACGCTTTTTTCGGTACCCCCTAATGAGATACCAGTAGGTATGCCATAGACACATTCACAAACACATAGGTACATATACTCTCATACATATAGATAGATATAAAAATGAAATTGTGGCTAATCGACAAATCCTATTACAATGTAAACGATTATTTTAATACTAGACACAATAATTAGACATCATATTTAATTGTTATTGGAATTAACTAAATATTGATACTGCATTATTTATATTTTTTCTTTAATCATAATTTACATTGCATGTCAAATCTAAATTGACGAAGTATGTAGAACTAACTGTATAAATAATCTGACACCTATGTACCCCATATTTCAAGCAATAAACTGATTTCATATCATTTCATTTAAAAAAAACAAGTATATTACAACAATATGTATATTATAATTACACACAACAGCATATTACAGTACAGTTACGTACGTACGTATAAGTACTATTTTGCCATCGGAATTGTTCGAACTCTGTTTGCCAAATATTTGCTAGTAATCAGCTCAGAAAAGGATGTTTACGGTAATGTATTACAATCCATTTATATCTATATTCAATATAATTCGCCATAGGAAACACAATTGATGTGAATAATTACGTATATTATGTAATCTGTGGTAATACGGTCATATCTCCGAGCAGACTATAGATATATACATAGATAGATAGAAAATACTTTACAAACAAAGAAACAATACAATAGGAAAATAAAAACTAAACCTAGAATGCGTAATGGGCGGTCTTATTGCTTAAAGCAATTTATATGACTATGACTATGTGAATTATTTTTAATTTTTTATGCAGATAAAGAATAATTCACATTCGTAACCTTCGCACGCAAGATTCAATAATTTTAAGGATGCATAAAATTTAAAAATAATTTACCCTAATAAGTGAGGTTTATCACTTATTAAAAACCATTGAGATTTATGTTGTCTTGTACCTACCTTGTACCCTACGGCTTAAGCCACCTACGCAGTACTTGTGATAACGAAATTCTCACATTCATCACCCTTTTAAAAAAAGGCCATCCAACCTCGAACCATTTCTTAATTCGCCTTTAAAGCCTCATCAGAAAAGCTTAGTTTTGTTTAATAAAAGCTTTCCTGCGGCTAAGTACGTGCTTCAGTTTCGCTGATCAAAACGCGTCTCGCCTAGATAAATCCCCGAATCCCTGAAAATAGCCTAAAATTTGGCATATCATGAATATTGGTCTAGCTTTACCTACATTTGGACTCATTTGGAATTTAGCGAACTAGCTATTCATGGATAACCCATTGCCTGTGTATGACCCGATCGGTCCGCATTAACATATTGAATGAATGAATGGTTTTATGTAATCAACCGTTCACATGAGCAGTGCGTAAGTAGCTAAAAAAGGTCTTAGTAACGGAAGCGACTTCGTTTCCTAATTTATAATGAATGAAAACTTATCCAATATTCAAATTCGTCAATAGTCATCATATCATATTATATTCCTGACCTTATCCCACAGTACGTGGGGTCGGCACAACATGTATTTTGTTTTCTTTTCCCTCTATCACCCTTCATCCCAGCACTCAACCCTTTCAACAGTATGAAAAAACAAAAATAAATTAAAAAATAGAAAAACATTGAGATCATACAGTTTTTCCAAAATATACATACATACACAATTTTTTACATTTCGAACTCCAAAGAGAAATACAAAAACATAAAAACAATTTGAGTTTCCAACTAAAAATCTGTTGCTTTACATGAATTAACGATCGATTGGACGAACTTATAACTTGACCAATTCGCAAAAATATTATATTAGATCATTTTTGCGAATTGGTACAAAATGTATAGGTACATTAAACCACTCAGGAACTTAATAGGTTTAAATAATCATTATTTTACCTGAGCTAGTAAACTATCAAAGGTAAGAAAAATATCTTGTAAATAGTTTTTAAAAACAAAACTTAAAAATAAACTCGTCTCAGGCGATTTTAAAAGGATTTTCTATGCGGCCGAGCGTCAGGCGGCTGTAGTTTGTATTCTGAGACCGTTCAATTATAGTTCCTATGGTAAGGGGATAAGGTGCAAGACGGTGGTAAAAGGGAAATTGGCTAGTACAGACGTGAATTATTCGGTTCATGGCGTTTTCAGTGCTGGGACCGACAAGAGCGCATCTAGGGGGAGACAAAACGGGCTTAGACCCCCTGAATTGCTTTAGGAAAGCAGTTTTTATAACCATAAGGGTATTTGTGTATATTGGGTTTCACATCGGAATTAAATGTGTAAAAGCTGTAAATTGGTATAAACCTTAGTTTTGTCTTTCTAAATGTCTCAAAAATCACAAATATATATAGGCAGAGGTCGCGCTTGTATAAAATCTGCTGAGTATAAAATTCTCTGCAGATTTTTATAAGGTCGTCAAGAGAGAAGTCCCTTAGTCCCAGCAGTGGGAACGTTAATAGGGTGATGATGATGACTATTGACGAATTTGAATATTGGATAAGTTTTCATTCATTATAAATTAGGAAACGAAGTCGCTTCCGTTACTAAGACCTTTTTTAGCTACTTACTGTTTTGGTTTTTAATGTCGTGAACAGTATTTATAACTTCCTAATAGCTAATCATTTTCTAACATAAAACATGAGATAGGTAGTTTAAGAAGAATTAGCGTCCAATGTTATAATAATGAACATACAAAATGAAATTCGAATAGTTATACTATGTTATAGTATTACCTGTTTTGGGTTTATGTAAGTGTTTCGTTCGTGTAGGTAAAAGGGTTCGGATACAACATTAATAAACGATTATGATCCATATTATTACAGAGTATTAACTTTAATGATTATTTATCTTAGTAGGTAATATGCTTACTTTTTAAAGTTATAAATGAAATGTACTCGTATTAATTCTTGTATTTTTGATCCATTAGCAAAATTTTAGAGAAATCAGTACAATAGCGTGTTCTCCTTGTTCCCCTCCTGGCTTGTACTCGTAACTCCTAACAATGGTAACAACAAAACCTTCATTAAAAACACAAATATATATAGGCAGAGGTCGCGCTTGTATAAAATCTGCTGAGTATAAAATTCTCTGCAAATTTTCATAAGTTTTTTTTTCACACAATCATCCGTTTTTCGGGTAGAGCGCAAAGAGTGCGTCTATTAATTTATGGCCTAAAATGCAAGGTGAATGCAGGCGTGTGAGTTAAGGTAATCATTCCGTTGTGTAAAGCCAATAAATTTAATCAACGACTCCGTATGCGTTTTTAAGTTATTTGTCTCATTTAATGAGGTCTTGTTAAAATTATTATTACTTACTACAAATTCGTACATAAAAATAGATAACGTTTTAAAGATGATACGAATTGAAATGATATTACGAGAGAGTCGTCTTACTCGTTGTTGCTTATTACTAAATTATTCCTTACGTATAAGGCTAAAAGAAGTGTCTCTAAATTCCTGTACATTTGTATAAATGTGCCCCTTACCTTAAAACTGAGTCCGTCCTCAGCAAACGGTTGGTAGGGGCGCCGGTAGGTACTTTATGACGCTACAGCGGGAATTCTATCCCATTGAATCGACTAAAAATCGAATTTTATTCAATGTTCGAATGCATTTTGTTTTGTGGCTACGAATTGATGTTACCGTATGAGTAAATCGATAGGGAATAGTGCTGGCAAAAGTCAGAATACATTTAGAAGCCTTGACGCTTCAGGGCATGCTGATTTGTGGTGTATTTGCATTTGCAGATCAATTCATTTTCATCAATTTTTTTTTTTTAGTGATATATAGGCTTTCGTTTGACCACAATCTCACCTGATGTACACACACAGTGACGATGTGGTCTAAGATGGAGCATGAAGACCTAGAAGGTAGATGGCCGGACCACATTACGAATCACGAAAAATCGCTTCACGCACTGGCCCAGCCCGTAGGGTGGTGACAAGCCGCGGCCGACGCCTCCCACCAGAGACTGCTCTTAGCACCACCCGGAGGTCACGTGTAAGGATTCAGAGGGTTACCACTTACGGACGTGAACAGACAAAACCTCCAAAATAGTTAAAATTATTTATGAATTATAAATAATATCTTCATAACTTCCCCCATAAACATCCTGTACCAAAAGGGGGACGCATTAACCGTAAAAGTATTTTCTAATAACCTCAACATAAAGGAATATGCTAAATGAGAGGGTTGTCTCTGGCTGGTAAAATGTCTAACTAATAACTTTTATTTATTATTGTTTCAGTCAAGTCCAATGCCTTAATTTCCTTAATAATAATATTTTGTAATAGGCATAGGCACGCTATGCGCTTTCATTTGATACCCCACCGAGTATATTTGCAGATTTTCGGTTTTCCTTCCACACTCCTCTCTTTTAGTCGGGGGTTAAAAAGAAAAGAAAAAGAGGTTCTTTATTTGAAGAAGTGGTTAAGTTTCCCACTTAGATTTTGTCAAGGAATCATAGAATATTATTCATCGCAAGCAATATAATCATAATAATTTATTACTTACATATAGGTGTTACATTAATTTTGCTAGCTTAATAACTAACATTTATGTTAAGATAGGTATTTTTTGACACATTTGTGGTTCGGTGGGCGAAGGTCCGCCCGAGGCGCAGGAGGTTGCGGGTTCGATTCCCGCCGGGGGACCAGATTTTGAACGATCTACAATTTCTGGTTTCCGGTCTGGGTGTTTTCTATGTATCATAATGTATGTATTTAAAAAATATATATGTAGTATATCAGTCACCTAACACCCATAGTACAAGCTCTGCTTAGTTTGGGGTTGGGTGATGCTGTGCGAGTAGTCCGGAAATATATATGTATATATTTTTTTTCTTTTAAATTTAACATGAAATTAGAATAGAATTTATAACATTATTTAAAATGTATATCTTATGTATGTTATGACTAAAAACTTTTATTTTAATATATAGCTGTACCCAATTTAGGTTTTATTTAGAACGTTATGTTATATTTACACAGTTCTGTATCTAGTTATATAGACATATACATTTCTAAAAACGAAACTTCGCAATAATAACTTATGAAATTATTCAGTATATCCTAACTCATAAAAAGCGGAAAATAAACAGAAATTGAGATGTAAAAACTAATTTCCATAACTCATCACACGTCCAGGTTCGTAAAGGTGTAATCATGAAAATAAGTGAATTATTTCACTTGGTAGCCCGGTGAGGAATCACTTATGCTTCGCTTTTAAAGGAATATGATCCTTAGTGTGCTTAGTTTAGATCTATTTTTGTTTCACAAGATTTTGGCTTACTAGACCAAATTCTAATCTAAGTAATTTAGATTCTTCCTTGCAACAGATTTTCGATCACTAGAGTAAATTTCATATAAACAACATATTCCATGGGTTTATATTATTAACCCCGACCAAAGAAGAGGGGTGTTATAAGATTGACGTGTCTGTCTGTCTGTCGGTCTGTGTGTCTGTCTGTGTGACTGTCTGTCTGTCTGGGACATCATAGCTACTGAACGGATGGAGCGATTTCAATTAAGTTAAGTTTATGAAAGGTGAGTTTGGCACGAGTGTTCTTAGACATGTTTCATGAAAATCGGTTGTGCCGTTTAAAAGTTATGGGAGTGAGAGTGGGGAAGGAAAACCGAAAATCTGCAAATATACTCGTGTGGGGTATCAAATGAAAGCGCTTCGCGTCCACATTACAAAATATGATGGTGTTTTACTTTTAAGGAAATAAAGGCATTAGAATCGGGGGTTATTCTTAAATTTAAAATTTAGATTTATGTAAATGATGGTCTGTCCGTACAAACTCTTAATGACTATAAAAAAAATGGATATTCTGTTTAGCCCGTCTGTTGGTCCGTCCAAAATTAGTGGACACCTATTTTTTGCTTTATTAATTTAATAAGTAAATGCGAAGATATAGAGCATTAAAGTTGCGGAGTTTTCGGAAATATCGGAAAATCGCGTCATTCAAAACTGTTGCTACTTGTTACAGCCGCAAAAACTAAATACCTATATAATTTTCACATTTCGTTGCCATTGGATGATTATAAGACAAATGCTTTATATATCACAAAAACCAAAAGTAGATACATTTGGATTACCTACTCAGCTCTGTTCAGGGCGTTCAGTTTTTTTCGTTTGATCTGACTATGTTAGGAGACGATTAATCCGAACAAGCGATACTTTCGCACATCACTTCGACTTCATAATACAGGCTGAAGGCAAGCTTGGTGTCAATACAAACCGCGGTACTTGCGTTATCTAGGTAGATGTAAGTTTGTTAACAAGACCATAGCTGGGTCAATGATTCACCTACCTCTATAATCTGTTCCCATTCACTCGCGAGTGAACGTTACGCGGGTGATCTCTACTTTATAGTCTGTGGCAGCGGCATGAATGTATAAATTCTCAATTCCTCACACAGTGACGGGTTATTTACTCTATCTCGGAATTTATTTCGCTGTTTTTCTAGCTCATTACTTGTGTACCGTCAGACTATAATTGTGTATTTGGGACGAGGTTACGTGTTCAGTAAAAATACTTCCATGAATGGATATTCAAAACTATATGTTGTAGGCTTTTTTTTTGTGTTTGAAAGTGCTGTCTTGACTAAGTAATGTTTAATTACATTATTGCACAATATTTTGAGGTAATAACATATTTATCGCACACATCTCCGTTTGCCTTATCTATACTAATACTAATCTTAATATATAAATCTCGTGTCACAATGTTTGTCCTCAATGGACTCCTAAACCACAATAAAATTCGCACACCATGTGCAGTTCGATCCAACTTGAGAGATAGGATGGTTTTTACGGCGAGAAAAATTCGAATAATTTCCGGGAAAAATTTATACCCGTGCGACGCCGGGACGGGCCGCTAGTAATATTATAAAGAGACAAAGTTTGTAAGATTGTGAGAATGTTTATGACGTTGTAGGAGGTAATCTCTAGATCTACTGACTCGATTTGAATGATACTTGGTTCTCAGATTCTAAGCTATTTTACCGCGGGAAAATGTGTATAATAAAAATCCATTAAGTCCAAAAAAATCCCTTCATCATCATCATCATTTCAGCCGTAGGACGTCCACTGCTGAACATAGGCCTCCCTCAAAGACTTCCAGTGACTTCGGTCGGTAGCAGCTTGTAACCACCGCGAGCCCGCTACCTTCACCAGGTCGTCCGTCCATCTAGTTGGTGGACGTCCTACTCTGCGTTTGCCGATTCGTGGTCTCCATTCAAGAACTTTCCGGCCCCAACGGCCATCTGTTCTACGCGCTACATGTCCTGCCCATTGCCACTTAAACGAGCTAATTCGCTTGGCTTTAAAATCCCTTATTGACATATTTTTATGTTAAATAGTATAATATGAGTGTATATGGATACTCGCATTATTTTAGGGGTTCCAATAGGTAACGTTTCTAAGATTTGATAAAACCAAACAATGGAAATAAATGATTTTGTATCTTGTATCAAGTCTGAATAATATATTTATAGGTACTTGGGCTTTCGTAATAACCAACATTGTGTCAAGCACAAGAAAGTCGCGCTGTTTACTTGAACACAACGATTTGTCGAACAAAACAACAAGAAAAAGAAAATCCATTTTTGAGGCGATAAAACTCTCTCATATTGCGGGTTGTAAAATATTGCATTTGGTCACATTGTAAGCGTTTGTGTTGTTTGTTTTGTGTACCTACACAATCAAGGGTTTTTCATTTTTTCCCCGACAGCGTAAAATGTAGGGTGTGTGAGATTTGTCAATTGGTTAGTGGAGTGAGGATAAGTTATTTGATTAGTCATTATTCCTACTATGACAAATATTACTAAGATATATTTTCGCTAAAGTCAAAGTCAAAACGTTTATTTCCTTAGACGCTTATGCATTTATGAACAGGTCAACTTAAATAAAAACTAAGAATAATTAAGGAAATAACATTGTCTTGACAGTTAGCATCAATTTTTTTATACTGAGTTGAGAAGCGCATAGAACAACCCAGCTTTCATCTCTAATGTTGTTATAATAATTTAAAAGATTAGTATTAAGATTTTTTGGTGCCTAACTTTATAAGACCTTAATGTTGCAACATGGTTGCAATAAACGATTTATGATTTTTGTTAAGCAGCTCAGGGTTTCTAACAATCAAGAACGGTTATTTAAAGTTTTAAACTGACCACCAACCGACTAATTTTTGTTCTGTAACCAATTACGGTATATATATTTATATATAAGTCTTCATTTGACCACAATCTCACCTGATGCAAAGTGACGATGTGGTCTAAGATGGAGCATGAAGACCTAGAAGGTAGATGGCTTCTCCGGACCATATTACGAAATACGAAAAAATCGCTTCACGCACTGGCCTAGTCCGTTATTTAGTTAAAACTAATTTAATCTATATTTTGACTCAATGTTGTGCATTCCTATTATAAAGGTAATTTAAATATAGTGCATGCAACAATGTGCATTTAATGTTTCTACATAATGTATATTCGCATATTTTTATACAAATTAGCTTTATGATTTTATTTCAATGTTTGGTAATTAATTGATTTGTAAGCTGTTTTGTGTTCTTATTAATAAAATAAAATAACCACCTCATATATTGACAACCTCTGTGGCTCGGTGGGCGAAGGTCAGCCTGAGGCGCAAGAGGTTGCGGGGTCGATTCCCGGGGGACCAGATTTTGACATTCGTTCGATTCGTTTGATTATCGATTTTCGACATTCGTAACCATTGCTTATGATAATTATGATAAATTGCCATTATTTATATTTCGTGTTATGTATAATAGTAGTTTGTAAAGAAGACATTATTTTAACAGACATTATTTATAAATCTCAGATTTTGACATTTAAGAATAATTATGATATGCGTTTTTATATTTTGAAAATGTTGTGGCATTGGGGAACCATGTTATCTATCTATTATATAACATTCTCGTGTCACAGTTTTCGTTGCCATACTCCTCCGAAACGGCTTGACCGATTTTGATGAAATTTTTTGTGCTTATCCGGTATTTATGAGAATCAGCCAACATCTATTTTTCATCCCCCTAAATGTTAGAGGTAATTCTCCCCTAAATTTTATTTTTTATTTATTTAGACAAAATTTTTAATTTCTATTTTTTTATGATACAACATACAAACATACATACAATCCTCAATTTTCACCCTTCTACGATCAACCCTTATTTTTTAATAGCCATTTTAGTAATATAATCATTTTTCCTCTCCGGTCGAAAACTTAAAATGGCAAAACAACGTTTGCCGGGTCAGCTAGTGACTTATAATTTATATATATGACTATTATGACTATGTTTTGTTACAATACCTTTGTTTATTATGTTTTCTTTGTTGGTTTTGTGTTTTGTAGTTAGATTATTTGTTATGTGTTCCATATTAACCTGAATTGTAAATCGTGTTTTGTGAGAATTATAGCTTTTTATCTCGTTCATTTCAATTAACTATAGACAATTATAGATCCCAGTCATAGACTGAAAGTAATTAATCAGAGATTATTTGTGATTATGAATTCCGGCCTTAAGAGTGTTTGCAGCTGAAAACCCCAGCGTAAGGGGCAACCGTCTGCGTCTATAAATAAAAAAAAATCACTGTTTCAAAATAGTTTATTATTTCTAAGAGCACTCTTCCAGTTTCACACATTTCTTGGTCTTCGTATCCCTGACAGTGGGGGCGTCGCAATAACAAGCGGAATAGTCACACATGGGAGCCTTCTCAGGTACCGGGTGCGGGTTCTCACAGGTGGCCTCCGGTGTCCGGGGGCTGCAGGCTGTGTGGTACGCGTGGGTTCCAACAGGACACGGCTCTACACCTGGTAAGAATCAACGTAGAATAATTAGATACCTTGCGTAGTTATACCGAAATCACTGGCATATAAACTAATTTCCCGCGGAATGATGTTGTCCCACGGTAAAAAGCCCTTTCTTAGGCTCAAGAGAATATATATGCATCATCATCATCACCCTAATAACGTTCCCACTGCTGGGACACAGGGACTTCTCTCTTTGCGAGAGAGATTAGGCCTTAATTCACCACGCTGGCCAAATGCGGGTTGGTGAATGTCACATGTCCTTCAAACTCTTTATAGTTCTCAGAACATGCCGGTTTCCTCACGATGTTTGCCTTCACCGTCAAAGCACGTGTTTAAAGCGCACATAAATTTCTCAATAAGAAAAATCTAGAGGTGGCGGGGTTTGAACCCACAACCTTCCTCATGAAAGTCGAGTGTCCTTCCACTTAGCCAACACGGCTTTTTTTATATGTATTAACTTTTATTTAAATCGGTAGAATAGTTTTAGCGTGATGGAGGAATAGACAGGTTACTTTCGCATTTACAATATTAGTATGGATTTTGGACTAACGCTTCACGGAATGGGTGCTTAACCGGATTCAGTCGTGTCTCTGTCGAATACGCAGAACTCGAAAAAGTCTAGAAGGTTAAGAGCGAGAAGTCTTAATCAAGTTCAAATTGCCAGAGATAAAAAAAGACTGTAATTGAATTACTGAATGTGTCATAGTTTTTCTTGCCTATAGGAACTTTGTTTTTTTTACAGCGAATCAAAAAAAAACGTAGTGATTATATACTCTCTGCAGCGAATAATGAATTTATAATGGTTATTAATGATCAGTGCAAATAAACAATTATGGTTTCATATCTCATAGTCGACTGTAATGTTACAGAAACAAATTTTCCATGATTTCTAATAATGTCACATTGATATATTTCATAAAGTTCGCTATGATAAATACAATTTGCGACTGATCCGAGTACCTACTACAAAAAATCTTATTCGACCGAGTAAGACACGACTCCGTGTGAGCGCTCTCTAAAAACAATATTATAAAATAAAACATAAACCAAGAATGCATAATGCTCAAAGAAATTTCTTCCAGACAACCGTGGATGGAGAGAACATTACAAACGTAATGGACGGAAGGCTAGTATTCCACTAGACTGTTGCTGAAAATTAAAGTTGTCAGTTCGCTTTAAACTTTGCAATGGATTTTCATTATACTTAGATAGAGTTCTGTTCTTCCCAATGTACAGAGAGATTCATGAAGTTTGTGTATGTTTCGTGCCCATGAGAAGCCGGGGCGCGGCCCTAGTAAGTATTATAGATATTTTTATATGCATAGAAAACACCACGGAAATAGTTTTTATAAGTCTAGTATTGGCTGCCGTAAGACCACTACTAACTTATTTTATAAATATGATACATTTTAAGATAATCCGTATAATTTAAAATGTCTAATTAAAAAAGAAATTGCTACATATCAGATAAAACCCGTAGAAAATGGTTACATAACCTCCTAAATAAAACTACAAAATCAAATGTACCTAATTGCTTTAATAATTAATTTAATTTTAAGTTGACCTGTCCATGTAGGCTATGTGCTTCCAAGGAAATAAACGTTATGACTTTGACTTTTGACTTTGGTGATGCCAGCGGGTTCACAACTTAAATAACTGGAATTATTTTAGAGAGACGTCCTACGGCTGAAAAGAAGACGATTAATTGTTTTACGCATAATCCAATACAACAGAAAATGCTGTTTATCTCCTATAAAATCCTTTAAGTTATTGAGGAATTAACTTCTCACTCCAAATGAGTGTTTTAAACTTAGATTTAAATAAAATACTCACATCTTCCCATAATATACCGGCAACCTCGAGAGTCCTTCTCAGGAGGGCTGGCCGAAGCCACACTTAACGCCACTAGGCCAACGAAGCACAGTACGAGCAGTTTCATTTTTATATCTTAAATTTCCCTAACTTCGTTTATCGGCAGCTTAATGATAATAAACTGCTCTATGTGTGTCGGGCAAGCTTATATAGGCCTGCGATAGCCCTTCTGAATGTTCCAGACGTTTCTTTAACACACACATTGACATAGTCACGACTATATTATATTATACAGCTCCCCTTATGATTTTGCAGCGAAATGACAAGCGAAGCGCGTGGTACCTTATTTGTTAATTCGGGGTTTATGGGGTAATGTCAGCTAATAATAATAAAAACGAAATTTTATTATTATTTTTATTTATTTAATATTTCACACGAATACATCTTATATTAGAACATTCTGTAAACCTTTTTGTTTAGAATAGTAAGTTCATTCCTCAGTCACTTATATTGATACAAAAAAGAAAGGTAAACTAAATTATTATTAATATATACAGAAAAATAATAGCATGTGGCACCTTACTTAGAATCTATTTCGCTTTCCAAGCGCAAACAAGGCGATAACGCATTATGCCGCAACAAAAATAAATAAATAAATAAGACATACAATCACAAACTTTGGCCTTTAAAATATTGTGATAATTATAATAACATTTATATAGTCGAGAATATAATTTAATTTAGTAAAAGTTACATTATATCTCATTCTTGCGCTTGAGTCAGCCAAGGCTATTAGGTAGCTGAAAACTGCAAGACACTTTCAGACTTTTTGAAACATTTTGACTTGACTTTTTTTTTACTTTTTGACTTTTTCCGTTCAGTACACTTTTTGAGATTATCGTGAACATACAGACAGTTTCCACGGAGGATTTTTGTATTAGATATTAAGCGATAAAGCCGCCCTGCGTACTTCTTCCTCTTATGTAAATTTTGTAAGAATGATTTTGTTATGGTGTACCATAAAGTATTTTTTTGCATTGCATTGTAATTAAATTATATTTTATTTTGCCAACCTACCATCCTTTCCGTATGTGTATAAAAAAATATCGACATATATGTGTATATCTATTATATTTAATATATCATGTACCTCTACCAGTTCACGTAACAAAAGCTTACTTATGTATGTATTTACCAAACTTCTGAGAAATTTATTTTCTCAACGTTTATTTCTTTCTCCTATTCAAGGTCAATAAATGCCTTAAAAACATCCCACTGGTCTTAAGCTAAGTGTGCGTTCGCTTATCCTAAGTTATATATTATGTTTGAAAGGGTTCGATAAACAGTTATTTATCCTTAAAATCCGTTCCCCGGTCGTGACGTAGGTCGATCACGGGGCCGCGGCGAGATAACCCACGTTCTCAATATTAGTTAACCTTTATCAAAAGGAGCTAATTAAATTAGTTGAAGGGACAATTTCTAACACAACGGGGTGAACAATGTAAACTATTCTTCTGGAATTACGAAAAGTTTATGCAAATGTACCTAATTTTAAAGAAAATTTATTAATTTATTTAGGCTTAGTTTTTTGTAGCTATCACAATATTATAGGCCATTTAGGACGCAGTGACACTATATCACCCTGACGCAAAAAAAAACTCATGATCATTCCACCCGTAGAACGTCTCCTAGTAGACACAGGCCGCTCAATGGCTTCCAGTTGTTTAAAAAGATACAAAATCATTTATTTCCATTGTTTGGTTTTACAAATCTTTGAAATCATGCTACCACCAGAACCCGCAGCTTTAACTCAATCATCTGTCTATCTCGTTGGTGGACGTCTGACGCTGCGTTTACTAATCCGTGGACTTCATTAAAGAACCATTATCACTGCACTGACCGTCGCGAGCTTGTTGGTGAAGACTATTATTTTCTTAAAAGCCCGGCCGATGCCGATGCGTGCCAACGCCGATCGGTGTGAATGCTACTTTATAAAAACTCCTGTTCGAATTAAACCAAAAAATAAATGTATGTAACAACAGGACGCGAAGGACAGTCAGCTTTCGCACAAAACAAAAACAACCTCCGTTCAACTGAAAAGTCGAAACAAAATTTTTTTTCTTTGAAACATTTTATGTCAAATAAAGAATTTTTTAACTTAACTTATACTTTACTAATCTTGTACTAATTTTATGGAGTCGTTGTAAATTTGCCACAAAACTAATTCGTCACATTTTTGTAAACTCCATACATTGAGAGTAAATTCGTCACCTGCATAAAAAATATGTGTAAATATTTTACGTTACATCATCATTTCATTTTTTTAAATAAATACCCACCGCATTGAGAACCTCCTCTTTTTCGTGGTTTGGAGAATATAATTACTACTAGTCATAAAATCGCTATTGACTCTGTCAAATTATTACGTCAAAATAAATATCTTCTCATATGGACCACTAATACTTTCATGTCACTATGATCATCGCTCATTTCACGTTTTCTGCATAAAGCTATGTTCACATTAGGTACAATAAATTTATACTTAATTTTACTTTACTTTAAGTTACAATAACCTAACCATAGAATAATAAATTACGTAACTAACTAATCCTCAAAGATTTTCTGTTGGAAGGTGGTTTCCAGTGGTTTTATTAAAATTGGTTAAGCCTTTTTTCATGATAAGTAAGCCTTCATTTGACCACAATCTCACCTGATGTAAAGTGACGATGTCTATGGTCTAAGATGGGGCATGAAGACCTAGAAGATGGCTTCTCCGGGCCACATTACGAAACACGATAAAATCGCTTCACGCACTGGCCCAGCCCGTATTATATTGTACCTAGTGTGAACCAGCAACGTGGCTCCCATGTCCATCGCAGTTAGAGGTACTAATGAGCCGTCGAACAACTATGCTGTCACCATCCATCACTTAGTCCCATTATGCACACTTTAGCATAATACCATTTGGACAGTCGCTGAGTTCAGCTGAATTAGTTGTATCAAATGACAGTCGTTTATGGACGACATTATAGATAATGTTCACTTGGATGGTTTGCGAAAATTAGATTGGGATATTGTTTCGAAGGGGTTTCTCTAAGTGATCGAATCAGGAATGAGGAGATACGTAGAAGCTCACTAAAGTGGCAATGGGCAATCCATGCACGTAGAAAAGATGGCCTTTGGCCGGAAAGTTCGCAAAAAAGTTCAAATAGGAAAAACATTTAAATAAAAAAAGAGAAAAATTTATAAAATACAAAAAAAATATGCTTAAGATCTTTGTAATGTAATTAACATACAATGTTTCCCACGTAAAAGAAAGTTTACGTTTTCTTAACAGTTTTTGTATAAATATTTACGTATTTTTATCCGACTACGCCGAAGCAAACAGGAGGGTTATGATCTTGACCTGTATGTAAACCTGGTTTGGTTCCCTCATTACTTCTCGAAGTCTTTGGAAGCCACTTCTTGATCGTCCACTGGTTATAGGCTAGATGATCTCACGTTTACGGTGTCGTGTGTCCCCATCAAATACTAATACCCTTTAATACATTTGATGGGTATCAATACCCATCAAATGAAAAAGTTTATTATATATTTTAAATACTAAACAGTACGAAACAAGAAACAATTCTCACCTGAAATTATTTTGTACAAACTATAAAAAATACTCCCCTTTTAGAGCGAAGTCGGAATTTAGTTTTAAAACTTTCTTTTCGTAAAAAAATAAAATTGGCTTGTTTTAAAATGTTGCTCTTCGTTGTTGCTAAGCACTGACATAAAACTTTAGTTACAAAAAAAATGTCACTAAAGGTCACAGCACAAATAATTGATTAAATAATTGGTTGGTTAGTAACAAATAGCTATAAACAAATATTGAACAAAATATAAGTATTAAAATTAAATAAAACCTGATAAATCAACCAAATGACAGCGTAGTCGGAACAACGAAGGAGTTAAGGGTTAAAAATAATCTAAGTACTCTAGAGACAAATATAGATACAAACGATTCTTGAAGGTGATATGTCAAAGATGTGTAACCTCTTTAGTGAGTTGGTTCCGTAGAGTACACACTACAATGTTCTTTATGTTAAAGTTAAATTCAAATTTCTTTATTTGCTTTAAGAAAGCTCTTTATGAACATAAGACAAATACAAGGTCTAGATGCATTATATTCTAACACATTCATTTGGTATGCAAAATCTTAACACAAATTATAAATTAGGAATGTCCTTAGATTATAAAATATACAAAACATGTCAATTAAAATATTTGTTAGTTACGCGTTATATCTTTTCTATGAAACATCAAAAAACAATATTCTATTTTAAAGCTATTTATTCATAGCGTGGTTTTGGACACATCATCAATTCGTTATCGAAATAGAATATTTTATTATAATCGTTATTATAATATATAAAAATAGATGCATATTTTTGACCGTTGGAGGCGTTGTTAACACTTTGTTTAACATTATATATTCTTTACATACAGGGTGTGGCGTAATGAGTGGATAATCCTTTACCCACGGTTGGAGGGCATCGCGACTGTTCGGAAAATGATAATTTGTATTCAGTAAAAGTGTCACGGTTTACGAGTTATCAGGCATTTTTTTTTTTTAAAGTTAGTCCTGACCCACTCTTTTAAGTACCAAATTTACAATACAAAGAATTTTCTCAGTCTGTTTTCTGAATAGCATTCCTAGATAGTGGTGCTATCAAATGTAAACTACCAATTTTGTACGATAGCCATAGTTTTTTCTATTTTTATTTTTGAACGTAAAATTTGTGTTTTCATTTTATTTTTATCTAACTTTGGTATCTCGTGGTGTAAAAAAAATGTATGGTGACATGAGTGCCCAATTAATAAATAATTAGCCTATTTCATTAGGATTCCAAAATGGTATAACATACGATATCTCTAGCTCTGAATTAAAAAACTAATGATTTTAAGATGAGTTAGAAGCATTTTTTGAATTTACAAGATAATTTAAAATTTATTTAATTTTAATAATTAATACCAATGTTACAACTAGGAACTGTATGAGAGCGTGTAAATGAAACAAAAAGTCATCAAATATACATTTATTAAATTTATTTACATTAAATGTTCGAATTGACCACCGTGAGCTCGAATGCATGCCCTGCACCTTCTCATAAACGATAAGGTAATCTAATAAGGTATCTATGGCAACTGACAGTAGCAGTTTTTTAATGAAATGGACTTATATTTTTTACAGACTAGCTAGAAGGAAGAGGTCAACGATGGAACAAGTTGTAGTTGTTGAATAAATTTATAACCAACTGAGCTCAAAATCTAAAACTAAAATAGCTAAAATATTATAATAAGTCGTCCTGTAATTTTTCTGTTGTTTTTCTCAAAAAAGGAATCTTAAAAACCGGTCCGATGACTATAACATCACTGACCACAAGGACAACAAACAGAGAATAGTAAACTTTGACTTTGTATAAAAACAGCTATTTCTGTCTAATTTAGCTGAATTCATCTACCATTGAAGCCATCTAGGTCTACATTCTAGGTCTTCATGCCCCATCTGAGACCACATCGTCACTTTACATCAGATGAGATTGTGATCAAATGAAGGCTTATCTAGCATAAAAAATAAAATAGCTAAAACACACAATAATCCTAATTATGTCTTATTTTGCGACTATTACCTATAAATAAATAAATAAATAACAGACAATAATAATTTATACATAAACAAGGGTGAAAATAACTTGAACTGTTATTAAACAGATTTAGCACTAATTAGTTAATAATAATTAATTAGATAATAATCGAACCAGTAGATTATAGCCCGACAAAAGCGAAATTAAAAAGACACAAACTTTTTTATAAAATCTATGAATTGTTCTTACATTTATTAAAGTATACTTAGTGTTATATATTAGTCACAAACTTCTTTTTTTTTTAAAGTATTTTGTACTAGCATGGGTCAAATAATAAAACAAAATCTGCTAATTTATCCCTTTGACTTTTCATTACCAACAGGTTAATAAATTCGTTGACAATAAGTTGACCGTCTTCAAACTGGTTTCTGTTTACCTGTTATATACATATTTACCTATATACATAGAGAAGCAAATATATAAAACCTGATTTACTTCCAGACAGGTCAGTCTACATCGAACTGGTAAAGAAACAGTACATATTTCATATTACCTACTTTATTTTATAACAATTAAAATGAAATTGTTTTTGTTGTGCGTTCTTGGCTTAGTGGCGCTGGCCTCTGCTTTCCCCAATTCTCCTGAGATCAGCCATCCTAGAGGCTGCATATATGTTTTAGGAAAATGTAAGTACACATTTTATAAATAAATAGATATTTCCGGACAATCCACACAAAAACATCTTGCCCCGTGGTAAGTTCCAAGCTTGTGTTACGGATACTAGACATCTGTTGTACTCTTAATGTTGATACATAATGTATGTACATGTTTGTTTTTGTTTATTATACAAATTTATACCCCGACTAAGGAGGAAGTGCATGCAGTGCATACAAACACTTGACCTCTCGGCGGGAGTCGAACCCAATACCACTTGGACCAGCGGACATTTGCCCACCGCGCCACTGAGGCTTTAGGTCTCGTCTAGGGCTACAATATGCTTCTCGGTGTCCGGTGTCGTAGTCGTAATGGAAATCTAATTATAATATAGAAAACACCCAGACCCGAAACCAGAAATTGTAGATCGTACAAAATCTGGTCCCGCGGCGGGAATCGAACCCGCAACCTCCTGCGCTCCAGTTGGTCCTTCGCCCGAGCCACACACGTCGAGATAATAAATATTGGAGGAGAATAAATATTAATTGTTTAGAGGACCAAGAGTATGAATATACGTTCGTCAACATAAAAAAGTATAACTACTTGAGATTTACGAGTTTTTAAGAATAATTAACTATTTAAATCTTTTATATGAAAATTCTGATATGAATATTAAATTAATAAACCTATAATATTGTAGTGTATACTGTATACTGTAATGTTAGTAGTTATGGCAGAGCGAGATTCCTCTAACACAGGTATTTATTTTCCTTAAAAGAGGATCTCAAACCTTGTAACTGTAAACTGTACCTTATGTTGTTGAATAAATAATTTTGTATTTGTATTTGTATGATGCGTACTGATAGGTAATAAGTCCATAAATCAAGGGCACCATGGTGTGCTGTAACCATTAAACACCACGAAGAAGAAAGTGCTTGCAGAATGAACAAACACTTGACGCGGCAATCGTCGAAAAACCATAGCTCACCGCGCACTAAGGCAGGCAAATAGTAATCTATATAAGTCTAAATTTAAAATTAAAGAAAAACCCCCGATTCCAATGCCTTCATTTCCTTTTATGTAAAACAACATAATATTATGTAATGTGGACGCAATGCGCTTTCATTTGATACCCCACAGATTTTGCAGATTTTCGGTTTTCCTTCCCCACTTTCACCCCCATAACTTTTAAACGGCTCAACCGATTTTCATGAAACATATCTAAGAACGCACGGGCCAAACTCACCTTTCATACAAAAAAAACTAAATTGAAATCGCTCCATCCGTTCGGGAGCTATGATGGAACAGACAGACACGTCAAACTTATAACACCCCTCTTTTTTGGTCGGGGGTTAATAAAATAGTATGTATCCATGTAGGCTATGTGCTTTTAAGGAAATAAACGTTTTGACTTTGACTTTGACTTTGAGTTATCTATGTAATATTTCTCGCAGGTGCTGAAGAGTGCCCCGAAGGTACACACGCGTACGCCACCGGCTGCGGCCAGAAGACCCCCGAGCCGACCTGCGAGGAACCCAACCCTGTGAAAGAAGAGGCCTTCATCTGCGACTTCACCGCCTGCTACTGCGACCCGCCCTACGTCCGCCACACCGCCTCCAACAAGTGTGTCAAACTGGAGGACTGTGCTAAGAAAGAATAAATTATAAGAATATACTTTTTTTGTTTTTTTTTGCTGAGTGACGACCTTTTTCGAACCCACTGTCTTTATTTTTCTCTTGTTTTCTTAAATTCTTGTTAAATTATAATGTGTCTGTATCTGTTTATTTTGTTTTTCTTTGTTTTTAAATTTTAATGTATGTTTTATATTTACTGTGGTCCGAAATAAATGTGTCTTATTCTTATATTTATTTGCATCAGCATAATGTAGATAACAAAGGTCTTAAAAAGAATTAGTCTCAATGATACTCTACTTGGGGTTAAGCATGCAAAAATTTACTACTTACATAATGTCATTAAAATATATATTATTCCAAGATGTCAAACAATTAATACGTCAAGAAAATTATGTTTATATGTCCATTAAAAAATCATTCAAATTATAATAACACTTACTAATTAATAATTGTTTGTATTGTATTTAAACTTTTTTTTCTTCTAAAGCTTTAATGTCTTTTGGTATTGTGTTGAATGATGTTTTTTCTTAAGACAAAAAGTTTATTTGTTTATCAAAGATTTGAATATTATTCGTTCATCTTTTAAGTCATAGTATTTTCACTTGTGGACCGCAAATTAAGATTTTTTCTATAATATAAAAATGAATCGCTAAATGGGTTGGTAAGCGCATAGCTGAACAACGCCAGGACGAATTTGGCTAGTTCCTCTTTTTTTATGTTCGTAGAACTCCAAGGATGATTTTAACGACGAGAATAAATCGAATATGATATTTGTGGTTATTATTAAGAAGTTATTCATAATAGTTAACGCTAATAAGTACATTTTAACAAAAAAACAACACAATGTAAAAGACTGGCGATTTCTCCACTGTCTAGTACACATGTATTTGGTACCTACTCATGAGTAGGTACCAAATACATGAGGTCTTTGAGGTCATGACCTCAAAGAGTCTATTATCCCCTGTGATTTATGGGAATATAATAAATAATTTTCTATTTACAGTTTCGGTCATAATAAAAATATTTTATTTTGACTGAAACACTGTTTTGAGGTATAACGACCTGAGAATAAAAGTTGTGATTGCGATGTTACGTTATTGACTTGAATTATGGGAATTGTGGCCGATGCCTTATATATCTCATTATTTGCTTTTTTTTCAATATTTCCCATTACTTTCTTCCCACTAAGCCGATACCTTATATTTTAGCAAAACAAATTCAAACGTCTTAAGTGCTCATATGAATATGTAAAATTCTGTATGGTAGCATAACCCACAAAAAACATCGAGAATAGATTTAAGCGCCTAACGCCCCCAAGACGCCATTATTGGTATTTGTTACCCGGCTTTGGGCAAAAAGGTCGTAATCCCATCTCTGGGCGACTTCTGTCCTGCCGCAAACAACTGACTGCTTTGTCCCGAGATTACACAACCTCGTGCCTTTGAGGTGGATGGCACAATATGCACGATACAGTAAGGCAAGATCGTTGAATCCTTCTCTAATTTGGTGAAACTTTAAAAACTTTTAGAAAAGTGTTTCGATCAAAATAAAGGTATTTAACATATTTGAGGCATTTTGATACGTTTACAAGTTCCGAGGATGTTTTTTATGTAAGAAAGACTATCTTGGGTTGTAACTACATGCTTTCACTTATGCTGCGTAGGACCATTTTGGCAGTGCTATAGATATAATATTTGTTTTGTCACAGATAAATAGCTGTTTTTGTGCTACTTATTATTAAGGTAAGGAAGTATAGGTTGTTGTTAAGTAAATGTTATTCTTTTTACATAAGCTGTAAACAAATGATTTCTTATCTTATCTTATTCTAACGATTCGTGTGTATTTTTATGGCATATACCTATAGAATTGTCCGATTAATTTCCTTACTGAAGCGTATTACCATCCCTATTTAGTGGATTTCCATCCACTATCTATCCACTATCGCACTAAGCGATTGTCAGCCACCTTTATCATTAGCACTTTTGATAACTCAATTCAACCCTGAGTATCTTCAAGATAAGAGAACATACCGTCCAGGCTCATTCATCCAAGGTGATCCATCCTCGTCCACATCGACACAAAACTTATATCAGGCGAGATTGTGCTCAATTCAATTCAATTTCTTATAATTGGACTCTGCGCTTGAACCGTCAGTTTGCCAGTGTCAAGTTAAATAAAGTTATAAAGTGAAAAAGATGTTACTCAGTTGAACGCCATTTTGCGTCCCGATATTGTGTCCCGACTTCCTTATGCGGTATTTCGTATACCTACTGATTGACTCTACTACTGTGCCTCAACCAGATGTCTTCAGATAATGGACCATAATAGGGCCGACAAAAAGAGATGCCTGAAAGGAATTCTGTTATTACAACATTGTTGTTCGTATCGGCACAGTGCGTCATGTTTTCGAACACGAATCATGTATCAGTGGCTAAGTTCACTTATGAAACTTAGAAGTAATTTCATTCCTATCGTTACTTTAAGAAGCCTTTGAGTAAATATCAAAGTTACCAAAATGAGCTATTTTCAATTTGGATGTGCTTAGAATATTATTTTACAAAAAAGGGTTAATCTTATCCTAACAGGAATTATAATTATAATGAACATTCCTTTTTTTGCGTGGGGAGTTAGACATTTCAGTCGTATGAAATCCAAAATATACAGTAAGCATCGCTTACTGGTAACCACCTTGCATTGGTGGTGTGTATGCAGAAGGCCATATCGTACATGCATAGATTTCGATTTGAACATAGGATTCATTCATTGATTTCCAGTTATATCAAATGGAAGCAGCCTGCCTCCACTGTAAACTTGCTGCATTTGCCAAGTCAACCACCCATCTGTATACTTTATTTCCATCGCTACACTTGGCGATACGCCACACGTAACTTAATCCAGAACTTTTCAGCCACCACAGTCATCTGTTCTTAGTGATAAATATCCTACTTACTGCCACTTTAATTACATGATGATAACGTTCTTCTACGTATCTATTAATCCCAATCTACAAGTGACTCTGAGCCCATTCATAAGGACTATAGTAACCACAGCGAGCACTACAGGCATCGCTTTTCGATTTAAAAGATCCTTGGTTCGGATTTTTCCCTACTCGACCCAGATAACACAGACTCGATTGCCTAGAATTATTGTTATCGGACAATTGAACTCTCAAAGAGTTAGCGGTTGAAATAATTGGTCTTGTGGCCGCTAAGTTTTCCTCCCTTTATCAACTTCAAATAGCTTATCAATTACGCTTCAATTGTCAAACGACCGCCATCCAAACTTTTTATCGGCATAGAACTGTGGTGTTGCCAGAATCTGTGGAATTATGCTAGATCTGTCAAGAGTTTGTGGTACCAAATGTATATTTTTAAAATTATAGAGCAAAAACGTATAGCATGCGTGTTAAGTATGTGTGTTGTTATTATTATTGTTGCATGCTCTGTGCATCTAGGAAAGTAAAAGTCTTGAATTTTTACTTTTTATAGTAAAAATTTTCATGATATTTTAGATCTTATCTTTTAAACCACGATATTTTAATTCTCGTTATGGTTAGTAAATAGTTGTAAAATGACATTCTCTATAAAATATTTAATAATATTTTTGGTACGAGACTCAGACAGTTATAGTTATCAGGGAACACATCAAGGCGAGAATACTCCAAACTTTTGCGACGCGACTAATGGGTGCCGCTTATTATGACTAGAAGTTATATTCATAATAGTTAGGGATGGTAATTCCCTGTGATTTCGATCGTCCTAGTAATTTTAAAATACTTTGGTATTATAAAAAAACATACAAAAAGAAGCCACAATACATACACAGACACTTATACTTCTAACGCACGAAATCAAAGTGTGTATGTAGTAGTTATTAAATGTGCTCTGCCATTTCAACAAAACAATCTTCAAAAGACAGAACAACGAGATTTCTATAGTTTCCACGTAAAAAGCTTCCGTTACAGCGTAATTACAGGCAAATTGAATAGTTTTAAGCGGGCAACACCTAGACCGTTTTATCTATCGTACATTTGAATTGTCTCTCAGATTTCGGTTAAACTTAAGATAAAATTAAACTTAGTTCAAAGGCTACGAGATAAAGGTCGGGTTAGTTGGTACTGGAGATATGCAAGATTGTTTTTCGGCGAATTCCCTAGCAGTAGGTACGTCGTTTGATGTTAAATGGATATTAAACGTAAGTAAAAACAGTAAGGGCTTGTTTCACCATCTCCGAGTAAAATAGTCAATAGTTAAAATATAGAGCAATCTCTGTCATTCAGTCACTGACAGTTGTCAATTGAATAGGGAATATCCACGCATTTTTTAACTGCTTTAAAGTTTTCTACTAGTTGCTAGGCGCACATTTAGATGAGATTGACATGTGACGTCAGTAACGAATTGCTTGGTTAACAAACTTACTGAAACTTTGATAAAATCTGTTCACCATCAATTACCATGGAGACCAATAAACTATTTTATGACTTTGACTTAGTTTGTCAAATGCTATTTTGGCAAGCGTTGCGTTTTGAAAATATGCTAGGGATATAAAAATTACACTTTTTGATTATTAAGTTCCACTATGAAATTAAGATAAATTGTAAAAAAAATGTTAATGTTTGTTTTGAAACAATAAAGATTACTAAAAATCCATTTTAAAGTCTCGTGTATATTCCCTATTGATAACTCTATATTTTACACTATTGGCTGTTTTACCCAGATACTGTGAAACAGGCCCGTTGTTGTGTCACAAAATAGATTGTAAGGCAATTGTATATTGTAAGACAATCTATTTTCTGACACCTTCCAACAATAGAATCTTTATAATCTCAATCTCAAACTCTCAATCTAGCTAGGTTTAATTTAAAAATGCCGATAAAGGCTTGGTCATCCAGGTAAGGTACCTACTATTTGTTTAGGCGCCGTGCCATCTACTTTTAACGGCACCGTGCCGTTAAACGGTGGCCTGTACGTACCGTAGACATAGGTACGTACAGGTAGTAAAGTATCATCCTTAGTAGGTCTTACGGATTTCTTCACGTTGTAAAGAATCAAGATAAAAGTGGGGCATATTATGTTTCTTATTAGACTAAAACTAAACAATCTTGTTTGCGTCATTTCTTGAGGAAGCAGGTATTTTAGCACTTAACGATATAAGGCGTATACTAACCTCGTATAAATTGATAGATGACAGGATAAAATAGAAAGAAAATCGCCTGCAGGTGAAATTATAGCGTACATAGAGAAAACATCATGTGAGAGCACAAGTTTTTGTGTAGGATTTACCCAATATTTCCTTTTGTGATTTCTTCATTTATCGTCTCAACAGTAACAGCAGCAGAATACATCATTTGCGGTCCATATCAAGTCAAAAACTGTTATTAACCCTCGACCAAAAAAGAGGGGTGTAATAGATTTGACTTGTCTATCTGTATGTGGCATCATAGCTCCCAAACACATGAAGCGATTTCAATTAATTGATATTTTAATTAAAGGTGACTTTTGCCCGAGTGTTCTTAGACATGTTGTATAATAATCGGTTGAGCCGTTTAAAAATTATGGGGCATGAAAGTGGGGAAGAAGAACATAATATCTGCAAATATACTCGAGTGTGGTCTCAAATGAAAGCGAATCACACGCATATTACAAAATAATATGTTTTTTTACTTTTAAGGAATCTAAGGCTTTTGTTATTGTATACTTCGATTATTTTAGTTTGTGCGGGTCTCGGAAACGGCCCCGGTACACAGTCACCGGTGCCGCTCCGTAGACATGGGTCCAAGCCCTATACAACAAAACGGTCAATTAGCCATTTATAAACGCGGTAAATGCGAATGAGTGTAATTTCTCCAGCCATAACACTAAGTTTATTTAGCACTAGTTTATGTGGGTAATGTCGAGACCGGCTGTGCTTTATGGGGTATTTTATTCATAGCCATTCTGCTTTACTCCCTCCCGTAATCGATTCTGTTTGAATCCATACGATAAAGGCACGGTTATACTATATAAAGGTATGAGATGTTATTCCTTATGGTTTATTCGGCTCGGTTTATTGGAGACATTAAATACAAGATTGGCTTGTTTCCGGGGATGTTCAGAGGATAATATGGTAATATAACTGTGGCAGATAGATGGATGTTACTGATTTGTGACACTGGCGATTAAAAACAGTCAAAGTCAAAATTTTTATTTCCTTAGAAGCACAGGGTATATATTGACAGATCAACTTAAAATTAATGAAACTAAATTACTCAAACAAACATTATCAAGGAAATTACATTGTCTTGACAGTTCGCTTAATTTATAATTTACACATATGAAAAACGAATAGAACAACACAGCTTTATCAGTAGGCATAGTATTTTGGCTACAATAGAGTTATATATTAGGTACTAAGCTACCGCGTGAGCCCAAGACAAAGTCTAATGAAATGAATAACCTAGACACGTTGAAAATCTGTGTCATGATAACACAGAAATAAATTTTTAATTATTTCTGGCCAATCCATACACAGAAACATTAAGCCCCGTGGTTACGTAGTAATTTATTATTCTATGCCCGTGGTAAGCTCTAAGCGTGTGTATGGGTACTTGACTTCTGATATACTTAATATAAATAGACATACATAGACATTTTTTTATCATTAACCGACTTCAAAAAAAAAACAAAGCAGAAAAGACCAAGCAGAAATTCTAAAACGAATTTCAATTTCTTTTTTTTTGTCCTTGATAAGTCTTCGTTTGACCACAATCTCACCTGATGTAAAGTGACGATGTGGTCTAAGATGGAGCATGAAGGCCTAGAAGATGGCTTCTCCGGACCACATTACGAAGCACGAAAAAATCGCGCTTCACGCACTGGCTCAGCACGGAGGGTGGTTACAAGCCGCGGCCGAAGCCTACCACCAGAGACTGTTCTTAGCACCACCCGGAAGTCACGTGTAAGGATTCAGAGAGTTACCACTTACGGACGTAAATAGACAAAACCAACAAAAAAGAAATATAACAGACAAACACAGATCTTTATTCAAAAACTTTAGCTGTCAATTCCAATAAGTACCTACGGTCACACAGTTCTAGAATTTCGATAGGTATCTCTGTCTTTAAATAAGTGTTTCTACATGTCTCGAGTATCTGTGCAGAAATGTACTGCAGGTTAATATATTACTGCGGTATGTCCCAATGGAAATATGAGTGCAGACTGTCCCGTTTCGTTTAAGGTGGGAAGAATTGCGGGACGGTAGGATAGCAACACTGAATGCGGTATGCCGCAGTTTAATTCTATCGCTTATGATTAGTGCGACTTTCTGCGCATTTTTTATATGAAATGGAGTAGTAATAAATGATTTTTACTTTACTTTAGATACAAAAGAGCTCTCGAAACACAATGTATTGATACAACATTTACGATCTACAATTTCTGGTTTCGGGTCGGGTGTTTTCTATGTATCTTATGAATGTATTTACAAAAAAAAATGTATCTATGTAGTATATCAGTCACCTAACACCCATAGTACAAGCTCTGCTTAATTTGGGGTTGGGTGATGCTGTGTGAGTAGTCCGGAGATATTTATTTATTTATTTCATAGAACAGTTGAAGCTGTTACTCAGTTTCAGATAAATTAGAATATAAAATTGCTACGAAATTGATGTGTCTACTACTCATTTGTAAAAAAAGACGAGACATTTTGCCTTTATAAAGAATTTTTTGCTTGTCTTTGATAAAGAAAGAATGAAAACATTTATAGATTCACAACACACAATATACATTAGGTAAAAAGCCGTGTTGGCTAAGTGGGAGTACACTCGACTTTCATTCCGAAGGTCGTGGGTTCAAACCCCGCCACGCACCTCTGGATTTTTCTTCTTGAGAAATTTATGTGTGCTTTAAACACGTGCTTTAACGGTGAAGGCAAACATCGTGAGGAAACCGGCATAAGGAGTTTGAGGGACGTGTGACATTCACCAACCCGCACTTGGCCAGCGTGGTGAATTAAGGCCTAATCTCTCTCGCTAAGAGAGAAGTCCTTGTGTCTCAGCAGTGGGAACGTCAATAGGGTGATGATGATGATGACCACAATAGGTTATCAGTATCACAAATAAAAATAGGTACATTGCGTGTGGACCAAAAGGTTAGGCACGCACACATTTTACATTTATCTTTCACGTTAATTCGTAATATAATAATAATGTAAATATCCGTGATAATGATAATGAACTCTTTATTTTTTACCCGCTGCAAAATATAAGGTGGTTCTCAATTCGACGTTGTTGACGCATAACTTATTGAGTTTACGTATTAACCACGGTACGACTATTTTTAACAAATTCGTCCAACTCCAAATAAGTTTATAAACATCTGCTATTCAGAAGAAACTTGGAAGACGGTTTAATATTAAACTTCCTTAATCAAACTGAAGTTACGATTTAAATGACCAACTTCTCGTTTTAATTTAATCATAAGTTAGTTACAGCTGCACTGTCTCCGTTCTTTGTCACTGGAGTATCAAATGCAAAACTACTTTGTCAATGATCGTGTTGTTCATTTGCTTGTGTCATGGATCATTGCGAAATAGATACGGCACTCTTTATGATTTTAACGTGCCTTATGAATTTGAATACATTGAGTTAATAACAACAAATATTATTAGATTTATGTAAGTAAGAGTAAGTGTGCATGTTGCTCTTTAAAGCAAAAACTACAGAATGGATTATCATGAAACTTCACAATAATATATCTTACTTATAAGAATAATACACCCACTACTCCTTACCGTGGTAAAATACCACATCTACCACATAAAGCCCGATTTTAACTAAATTAACATAACAGACATAACTGTTTTCCCAGTAAAGGACGAAAGCTACTTTTTTTCCGCCAGAAAAACTATTATTACGCGCGCACAGCCGCGGGCGGAATGCTAATACAAATAAATAAATGTAATAAACCTTCCCTGTAATAAAGCCTTCTTGATATATGGGCTACCGAACTCTGAAAGAAATCTTAAATCAGGTCTGTAGATCTAAACACAATATTATATTAAGAATTTCACAATATTATATTTATTCACACACTCACACACACACACACACACACACACACATACACGGCAATACGCGCACTCAATATAGGTTCACTTGCTCGCTTTGTTTTTTTTTTTTTAATTAATTTATCACCTTGTTAATATTTTATTTTCTTAAATGTTTTTTTTATATTATTTGTCTACTATAACTTTATTGATTGATTATTATGTCCACTCACTTGTATTTTCATAATTTGTTTTGTAACAATGGAAGGAGGTCTCCAAGATACAGGTTTTTCCTAGTTTGGAGGCCATAGATCTAAGAAACTATGTATGTACTTCATAGACCAATAAATTTATTCTTATTCTTATTTAATTTCAGATGTCTAGTGCCCGTAACACAAGCTTAGAGCTTAATTACTACTTTATATGGCGCTAGATCTTGTTGTGCGGATTGTCCGGAGATATTTATTTATATAAAACTAAATAGCTAGGTTGCTTGCGCACATAACTTCAATTGATTGCTAAGTTGTCAATGTATTTTTAATTGCGACTGTACATTTAGACTTTTTCGTATTATGTGCAATTCGACAGTTTTATTTAATTTAATTTCCTTCAAACTTGCCACCTCAATTCCTCGTTACTCCACGCTCCATAGTTCATAAGGTCGAAATTGCTAGTAATTAGAGACGTGCTTGCCCTTTGTAAGGCAAGTTAGTACCTGCCTGCACTCCTAGGAATTTAATTTATTAACCATCGCTTTAAGTTTAACTTTGACAAAGTAACTTTGATCTTTTGCATTTGCACGTATTCTGTGATATGATCACTTTACTGTTAAATCTCTCTCTCTCTCTGTAGTCGGTCCCTCATGTCTGAGGATCGTGGTCAGCATCGGAGTTACATCGGGAGCGGATAATCTGTTTCCACCGGGTTCTGTCCATCGCATCTCTGACAGTGTCGTAGAATTTGGAGGACGATGGAACCTTCATCTGATCTGTCTATCGAGTTGGTGAACGTCCTCGGGATCGTTTCCTTCCGGTGTTACCAACGATAATCAGTTTCTCCAGACTCTCATCGCCTCTTCGCACTGTTAATTAATTATTACTTGTTACTTTAAATATTATTCTTTTAAAACGGCTTCCACAAAAGAGTGAATATATACAGCCAACAGCAAAAGTAATTGATTAAAATCAACTTTTCAAAACATCTTCTTGTATGACTTGCCAGTATTACCAAAGAGCCAATTTCAAATGAAGTTTTAATTGGACCGAGGATCAAACTTAATGTGATCACTTACTTATGAAATGGAGGTTTTGTCTGTTCACGTCCGTAAGTGGTAACCCTCTGAATCCTTACACGTGACGTCCGGGTGGTAAGAACAGTCTCTGGTGGTAGGCTTCGGCCGCGGCTTGTCACCACCCTCCGGGCTGGGCCAGTGCGTGAAGCGATTATTTCGGGTTTCGTAATGTGGTCCGGAGAAGCCATCTACCTTCTAGGTCTTCATGTCGCATCTTAGACCACATCGTCACTTTACAACAGGTGAGATTGTGGTCAAATGAAGGCTTATCAATAATAAAAAAGAAAAAGCAATGTTATTTGTTCCTTTTGTTATCCCTATGAGAAAGAGCGACCAGATAAAAGCGGCAATAAATGGCTCATCATCACTGCATGAATGCACCAGGTAGGCGGCCCTCAGAGAACAGTGGCAGTTGTAAAGTTTGCCACCAACACCTGAAAGGATGACCACGACCACTCTGCCAAGAGTGTAGCCGACGAAGAAGAATTTGTGCCTTTACATTTGACCAACTACAGTAGAGGTAGTTAGTGACTTTTGATTAAATATACTGTATATATAATTTTGGGACCTTATTTTATCAGTTTCTTTTGCTGTTGACTGTACCTACTACCAACGATTTAATATCCTAGATATGCCCTTACCCTTACCTTAGTGAGCCCGCGCCATGTTTGAATTTTTAAAGGTAGCCTAATTGTAGCACAATTTAATCTAGGATTCGAAATTGTTGCCTACCACACCAAAAATGAAGAGTGAAATATCTTCTAGATTTTTGTGATCCATCCGTTTTGTTTTTAAATATAATTATCTAATTTTTTTTGAAATTTTCTATTTATTTTTAACCGACTTCAACATAAGAGTTTTTTACGCGATGTCTCCAGTTGTGAAACAATTTTGAAAATTCTTGTGTTATCCAAAATGGTATGCTTGCTGAGTAGTCTCATTGTCACCATGCCAACATCTGATGATGGGAACCCAGATAAAGTCTAACCCTGTAATTTTATTAGATATTGAAGTCGTAGTGGTCGTTTTATATGGTAGTTTATATTTTATTAGCCAAATCTAATCTTTAGGTCACGTTAAAAATTGTTTAAACATATTTAATATTGTCTGGAAAGGAAGGTCCTGTCCATGCCATGTCTACATCACCCTATTAACGTTCCCACTGCTGGGACACAGGGACTTCTCTTGGCGAAAGAGATTAGGCATTATTATTCACCACGCTGGCCAAGGGCGGGTAGGTGAATGTCACATGTCCTTCAAACTCTTTAAAGTTCTCAGAACATGCCGGTTTCCTCACGATGTATGCCATGTGCGTCTAAGGCAATAAACGTTTTGACTTTGACTTTGAAAGGGTTTGGGGGCCAGTGCCCCGAAGGGCTCCTAGATCCGTAGCTGACCTTAGTTCTCCTTCGTTTTAGTTTAATCTCACAATGTGCTAAGTGAGGCTGTGGGCCGATCTCGCCTGAGGCGGGAGAAAGATTAAAATGCAGAAAATACGACGTAAATAGGGCAAAGCACTTTGTTTCTCAGGTAGAATGAAAATTTTATTTGAATAAAATCGCTGAGAAATTGCCAGTTCTATCTAATCAAGTTACGAGAAGTTGTTTTTAATCTATGTGTTGTAGTATACCAATTTTTGTACTAACTTTTAAGTAGGTATAACGCTTTTTAGACTGTTGATAATTTACCATAACAAATAAACACATGATTTAAATAAAAGTTTGTCCAGGCTTTCTGGCGGGTGTTTTTTTCATATTCAAACATAATCTAACCTAAATTTTCTTATCACCTAAAATACTACCAATTAGCGTAAATTGATCAGTCGAATTGAATGTAGTGTAATCGAATATCTCGTTATGCTTAAAACTCATTACGCCAAAACACGATTATGCAAGAGTGAAATTATGACATCACTATAAAAGCTCTATCCATTACGACAAAGTAAATAAAGAGAAAAATGCGTTTTATGCGTAACCCGTTTATAATTTGTTGTATTTCGTGTAAGTTAGAATTCGATCTCGCTTCTTCTTTATACATAGATCCCCTGTTGTGTGATGAATCCCCCAAGGGAGCTAAAACATTACTTCATAACTGTCAAAATCAAATAGCAACAACCTTTTCAGATTTATTTATTATTTGGAGGCCTTTTTCTCTTGATTTTCTAGCTTTATTTATCTTTAGGTTATGTTTAGCCGATAATATAAATATATAATGAAGCTTAATTCGACGCGAAGTTTATCGCGTTTTTTTGTTACCTCGGTAGTTCATTTCTGAAACGAAAACACCTTACTCATGACCACTATCGTCACCAGCAACAATGCAACTAGCAACAAATGGGATTTCTTTTCTCGTTTGTCGCCAGCGGGAACGGAGAAGGTAACAACTGGGAATAAGCCATTTCGCTCTCCCAACTAAACGACGCCTACTAAATCCGTTTCCTAAGTTTACAGCATCGGCAATAAAACCTCGGTAACTATTACTTTACTGTACTTATTAAGAAGCTATTCCGAGCGGATAGGCAGCTTATTAACTCACCTGAAGTCTTCAAAACTTGTGCTAATTCACTGCCGACCAACTTCACTGATTTTGCAAACGAGCAATTTTTGCTAGGACCTTGCTATTTTAGAAATGGAACATCAATTCAACCGTAGGGTGTCCAGTTCTGTATAAATCATAAAGCCTTAAGTAGTAAGCATTAGATTAGATTAGACTGCTTTAAGATATGTTTTAAGAGTAAGAATATTTTTGTTTAAAATTGTGTGAATTAAGATTGGGTCTTAAAATATAGGTACAATTTAATCCATTTCGGGAAACATAAATAAATAAATATAAATATTTCCGGACTACTCACACAGCATCACCTAACCCCAAACTAAGCAGAGCTTGTACTATGGGTGTTAGGTGACTGATATACTACATAGATACATTTTTTTGTAAAAATATACATATATGTCGTACGTCAAAAGCTTCGCTTGCTGCGCCGCGGAACTCTCAAATTGAACGCTCCCTTATTGCCCACTGATCTTGAATCGAATCAAGTCAGTATAATGATGATTTTACTGACTCGGTGATTAATGATTTAGTTCAATGTTACCCATAAAGTACTACCTATGTGTCCATGTATGCCCTGCGCGTCTAAGGAAATAAACTTGGCATTGACTTTGCCTATAGATTTGGGCACTCTTCTACCATCTCCCGTTTGCCACATCCATCCGTAAATGTAAAACGAATTGCCTTACTTGTACATCTTCAAGCTCAGAAAGGGACGGAGGATAAATAAGACGTGTTAGAAAGAGTCCGCACACATTCGACGTATGTAGATAGTAGATTAAGAACGACTGATGTTCGTGGAGTTAATTTAAGTTGAACGTAGGTGTACTGGCACGTACAGAGTTGAAAACCAAATTTAACTTAATAAATAAAATAAAATAATTTATTTTACGTAGGTTTTAAGACAATGCAAAAATGCTTGTCAAACCTTTTTAGGTTTGAGAAATAGACAAGCAATAGGTATAAAATGCGAATGTATGTTTTCTTTATTTTATTCTCAACCAATCTTCTTGAAATTTTGCATACCTATCTTAATAGTTGGGAGTTCAGAGAAGGGCCGTGGACCTTGTAAATTACTCAAATATTGTCCCAAAACAAACAGACATCTTGTATAAATTAAGTATCTAATATTTATGCAAATTGCCACCTATCACCACTAGACCCAGAAAGCCCACAAACTATTTAATTTTCAACGTTTCTATTTAGTTACTTAGAATTTGTTACGAAAGGGCTTTTCGGAGGAGGTTTTTTCCGTTAACCCTCTGAGTCCTTACATGTGACCTCCGGGTGGTGCTAAGAACAGTCTCTGTTGGTAGGCTTCGGCCGCGGCTTGTCACCACCCTCCGGGCTCGGCGAGTGCGTGAAACGATTTTTAACGTGTTTTTCGTAAATGTGGTCCGGAGAAGCTATCTACATTCTAGGTCTTCATACCCCATATTAGACCACATCGACACTTTACATCGGGAGATATGTCAAATGAAGGCTTGTATAGCATAAAAAATAATAATAATAAGACTGTGAAAACAGTGTTTCTAAAACAAAGATGGAATACCTATATGGATGGATTTCCGCAAGTAACGCCTTGTTTTCACAAATATTAGATGATTCAAAAATAAATCAAATAAAGCGATGATACATATTACGCACTTATTTAAAATATCTTAAGTAAAACGGCAGAATATTTTCTGGTCCTCTAAGGCTTTTCCTCGCGCCAGTACCGTAACCTGAGAGTGCCACGGGAGCCACAATAACGCGGGCCAAGTTATTCTACGACTTACCTACTACTAGATTTATTATAATTGTCCGGTCGAGCTGCTTCCGTTCATTCCGGCCCAGGTTTGGTACCTAGTAGGTAGTATTGTTTTATCTGCGGAGGAAGTTTAGTTGGGGCGTTAAAATGGGTTTGGAGAAAAGCCCGTATCCAATGTGGCTTTTATTTAAAACTTAAAAATTGTTGTTTTTATTATTATTTAGATTTATAACGGGATATTTACAATGATTGATTGTCTTTCGAGTTTCGGGAGCTATGATGTCAGTTCAACCGTGATCATGGCGCATGTAACTGTGCCGAAATATCGGGAAACTCGAAAGACAATCAATCATGGTAAATATCCCGTTATAAATCTAATACATAATATGAATAACCATGATAGTTTCAAATGTTGTTTTTTTGCCAGGATGAGTTTAGTATTGAAATTTTTACTGAAATTAATAAGCATATTACGATACTTAATGCGATTTCGGTCATATATGAAACTTTCCAGTTGAAGTGAAAAATGTATAGTGAATTATGGATAAGGCAACGTGGGTGAGATTATTGGTAATTTGAAGAGCTACTAGACTGAATTAAAATATTATTTCACTGTTGGGTCAAGCCAATGTCAAGGCCATAAATCGAGCCATGAACTGAACTGAACTGAGTGTTTTAAATATATTACGTACCTATAATTATATAAATATGTGTGAGTGTTATAAATACTTCAATCCGGAATACGAACTACCGCCTGTCTAACGTCTAAGACAGGCGGTAAGACGTCTTCCGAGCTAACCTTAGCCAGATAAAAGAGTTTTCTCCATTTCTGGTTGCAATATTCTTACGCTGTTGCCTTCCACAGGAAGCTGTCATACTGGGTCTGTAGTTTTTACGGCAGAGAGGAACAAACAGAGTTACTTTCGCATTTATAATAAATTAAGAAAATCCCCCGAAGCCTTAATTTCCTTAAAAGTAAAACACCATAATATTTCGTAATGAGCACTCGATGCGCTTTTATTTGATACCTGACTCGAGTATATTTGCAGATTTTCGGTTTTCATTCCCCACTCTCACCCTCATAACTTTAAAACGGCACAACGGATTTTCATGAAACATATCTAAGAACACTCGCACCAAACTCACCATTCATACAAAAAACAATTGAAATTGCTCCATCCGTTCGGGAGCTATGATGTCCCAGACAGAAAGACAGACAGACACGTCAAACTTATAACACCCCTCTTTTTTGGTCAAGGGTTAAAAAACCAAAATTCAACTATTTTGTCCATCCTAGTGGAACCGAGCTAGATCTGTCCAAGCATTATCATCTTTGATAACTAAACTCAGCCTTACTAAGGCTGCGATATATAATGTACGCTGTACCCGCTGTATTCTAGAATTTAAGAAATGTATGGTGTTACCTTTGTTAGTAGTCCTTAAATAAATAAATAAATAACCAGACAGCAGATCAGCACATCAGTACGTAGTGCCGTTGCGCGCCAGCTCGCATTTATTTGATTTGACCTCATATACGTCGTGATAACGCCTCTGAATCCTAATTCTGAATTGTGGCACAGTATTGGAATGGTACATATACAGTATGTTAGTTCCCCGCGAGTAATACTTTTTCATTCAATATACCTCAGTGCCTGAAGACGAAGGTGTTTAACCAGTGTGTGTTGCCAGTGATGACATATGGCTCCGAGACGTGGTGCTTCACCATAGGCCTCATGAATAGGCTCAGAGTTGCGTAACGAGCTATGAAAAGGGCTATGCTCGGGGTTTCTCTACGTGATCGAATCATAACTGAGGAGTTACGTAGAAGAACGCGGGTCACCGACATAGCCAAGCGAATTAGCTCGTTAAAGTGGCAATGGGCAGGCCATGTAGTGCGCAGAACAGATGGCCGTTGGGGCCGGAAAGTTCTTGAATGGAGACCACGAATCGGCAAACGCAGAGTAGGACGTCCACCAACTAGATGGACAGACGACTTGGTGAAGGTAGCGGGCTCGCGGTGGTTACAAGCAGCTACCGACCGAAATCACTGGAAGTCTTTGAGGGAGGCCTATGTTCAGCAGTGGACGTCCTACGGCTGAAATGATGATGAGGATGATGTAATACTTTTTGGTATTCATTTATTCATATTCATATTAATTTATAAATAAAACAATTTTATAATCGTATTACAAATACTATAATGATACTAGCTGACCCCAGCAAACGTTGTTTTGCAAAATGATTAAATCTAAATTTAAAATTTAAGAAAACCCCCGATTCCAATGCCTTCATTTCCTTAAATGTAAAACAACATAATATTATGTAATGAGGGCGCGATGTGCTTTCATTTGATACCCCACACTAGTATATTTGCAGATTTTCCCGGGCCAAACTCACCTTTCCTAAAAAAAAAACTAAAGTTTTTTCGTTAATCGCTCCATCCGCTTGGGAGCTATGATGTAACAGACAGACAGACATACAGCCACACAAACAGACAGACAGACACTTTTAACGACCTCATAGCGTTGCTACAGGAATGCATCTTAACGTTTTCAAAGCATATTTACTGAATTCGATATAGCTTGTGTGCTAGAGAGCCTCAAGGCATGTTAATATTTTCAGGCAGGCCTATATATCGTGGAGATCCCAGGGGCAGTCCGTATCCTATCCCTTCTTTGAGATTGCCCATGAGCTACACACTGCCTTTTAAGATGACAAGCCTTACAAATAAAATAATATATTTCCGGACAATCCACACTAGCCCCGTGGTAAGCTCTAAGCTTGTGTTACGTGTACTGGCATCTTATAAACTAAATATAATATACATACATATAAAGATATTTTTATTATAGATATTAAACACCAAGACCAAGGAGAAAGTGATTGCAGAACATACAAACGCTTGACCCCTCGGCGAGACTCGAACCCGCTACCTCTTGCGCCGCAAGTGGAGCGTCGCTCTCCACGCCGCTGAGGCAGTCAAATAACAGTATTTTTGAAGTGATAACTCCTTTTGACGACCTCTGTGGTTCGGTAGGCAAACGTCCGCCTGAGGCGCAGGAGGTTGCGGGTTCGATTCCCGCCGGGGGACCAGATTTTGTACGATCTACAATCACTGGTTTCGGGTCTGGGTGTTTTCTATGTATATCATACGTATGTATTTACAAAAAAAAAAAAGGTGTGTGTGCGATTCACACACGATAGAAGTGAAACTTCAGTAAATCGACGAAAGAATAAGATGAATAAAAAAAAGTGTATGTGTGTCAGCTACGACGCACGATTGGAGTCTACTACTTACGAACTATAATTATGATATATATCGAATAGAAAAAAAAGGTAAATGAACGCATCCGCTAAAATGATAAGAGAAACAAACATATAACTGTAATTATTCGGATTATTTATATTACTTCAATAAAGCGTATTACATAAAGTATGTTACAAAATAATATAAATAAAATACAGCAATACCTCTTATTTAATAATAAAATTTAAATAAAGCATTGTATTTGTGTCTCTTACCATTTCCGTTTCATCTTTTTGCATCCGGTTTGAAATCACTACGATTCTATAGAAGTTTCACTTCAAAAATATATGTAGTAAATCAGTCAACTTACACCCATAGTACAAGCTCTGCTTAGTTTGGGGTTAGGTGATGCTGTGTGAGTAGTCCGGAAATATTTATTTATTTCTTATCGGTCTGAGACGCACACAATAACTTATTTATTTATTTATTTCTTATCGTTCTGAGACGCACACGTTTCTTTTTATCTTCGATATTTCTATAACTATACTAATTTTATAAAGCTCAAGATTTGATTTGTTTGATTGTTTTTTTAACGCTGTAATTTCAGGTCATACTACTGTTAATGTACGGGTGGTAACTACTGGTCAATTTGAAAATATATTTCATTGTATAGCCTATTTATCGAGGAAGGCTTTAGGTTTTTTACCGCGGGTAAATACGTTGTTCCCGCTGACAAATCCAAAAACACACGCAACACCGTGGCGTGTATAACTAGTAAAAAAATGTAGATATGTAGAAGATAGAAGACAGTAGGCTGATCATAAGTACCTATATAGTCCTTCGTACACCGCCACACCACTGAGGCAGTTGAGGCTTGAGGTAATATACCTACTCAATTTTATTAATTCTACAAAATTTCTGCCCGTGTGTATCACCACCTACCCAAAGATAAGAGCCGTCAAAGAAATTGAAGTAATATCAGCAGTTGTTACTTGTTTACCCACAAACCGGCGAAGTCGGCACTCACGGCGTTACTCGCATTCAACGACAACTCAGCGCTTCCATGATGGACTTCCTAATCTTGTAGGCGTAGTTTCGCACCGGCCGGCCAGTGTTACCAACTCTAGGGGGGATTTTGTCCCCATTTCTGAGGATTTGGCTTGATAAGTGAGATAAGTTGAACCTTTTTTGTTATCGCCAGGACGTCTTGGGTTTTCGTGGTTAATGTTATCTGTATACTAGAATTGTGTTGCTTTGTTGGGGGATGTTTTAAATTTATGGCGAGATTGTGGTAGTTATATTTTTTGTTAATATTTTAACCTTACCTTTGCATCTGATAACCAATTTATTCGGTTTAAAATTTACATTTACATTAACACCTACTCGCTTTGATTGTTTAATTTGTTTGTAACAGTTTAATCGTGACACTCTGCGTCCAAATTACATATTGAAATTCGGGTGTAGTTTTTGGGTGCTCAATTGATTTTTCACCATTTTGGTTCTGGGATGTCCTCTGCTGGACATAGGCCTCCCTCATAACATAGGAGGCAAGAGTCTAACCTACCAAACTAGTCCAGTGCGGGTCAGTCGATGTGACAGAGTTCATTATTTTGTAGGCAGGTAGGATACCACGAGGTGAAGATATATGACGGCGTTGAGCCTTGGGTTTTTAGGAAATTGTGTGGATCCAAGTATTTTTGGGAATGAGCCCTAAATGTTCAATTATAACGTAAAATTTAAGAAATAAGAATGATATTAAAGATGTTTCAGAAGATTTTTAACGTAACATTCTTGACTTCTCGTTTACAAGGCAAAATTGACCTATGTGTAAACTGTAGGTTATTATCAAATTAGTTTCTAGAGAAGGTCTCGTGACAAAAAAACCGCTGTAGTATGTACCGCAGTTTACTTTCTTACAGCAGGGACATATGAACTTCTCTCTGAACGAGAGATTAGGCCTTAATTATCAGAACACGCCAGTTTCCTCACAATGTTTCTCTTCATTTGTAACAGTTTAATAGCACACATTATTTTTTGGAGATGAAAAATCCAGAATCCTGTTTAAACCCACGACCTTCGAAATGAATGTCAAGCGTGGGAGAACCCACTCAGCCAACACGGCCTTTCATATAAAATACCCCAAAATAAAAATTATCCGCTTGAATAGATGCCAAACTTTCCTCTGTAAAAGCTGTTGAACATCAATTACATACTTAGTTCCTTTCATGCGGCGTTATAAAATCCGCATTATTTCAGAAGGAACTTTGGGTAAACACTGCCCTATTGTTCGCTAATTCGTTTGTTTTCGGTTCAAAACATAGGCGGATTTAGGCTTGTTGGAAAAACGACGATATATCTATGCTTCGAATTCGATATATCGATATTTTCACGCACAAATGGTTAAATGGAACAGGGCAGGTCAGATCGCAAGACTGACAGACCAGAGATGGACAAAGAAAGCAACTTGGTGGAATGGCCCGCTTGGAGAAAGAAGTACGAAGACATGGAAGCGCTGGGAGGACGATATCAAGCAAACGGCTGACACAAACTGGAAACTAGTAGCACAAAATAGAGAAAATCGGAGGAAAATCTTTGGAGGAGGCCTATACCCAAAACGATTCTTACTGAGGAGACATAATAGCACCTAGAATAGCAACAATTGTAATTGTTAAAATTTGTTTAATTGTTTTAAGTAACAAATAAAGGGGCTTTCTTATTATTATTATTTTATCGATATATTCAATTTAATATATAGATTTATTTGGGCTATATATTTATCACGATATATCGAAATCAAATATCCAATGTTCTGGATTTGTAAAAGAAATACCTATATCTATTTATATAAAATCACATACAACTTACAGATTACTTATAATCTAAAAGTTATATATGGCACATAGTTGTATTAATATTTAACAATATCTTATATAATACAAATATATTTTGTATTAAAGAACTAATACGACCTAGATGAGATAATTTTCAACATTTTACAACTAGGGTTAATAGCCAACGTATAAAACTTATATAAGTATATGACCTTAAAAATGGTGACTTATCATTAAAATCGACTAGGTTTAAAAAATATCACGTCGTGGACGAATGAAGGTTTATTTATCCATTATAATTAATAAAATAATGCATTTAAAAAACATAACATGAATTGATTACTGAGTATAACTCGGGCCGCGGACATCGCCATAAAAATGTAGCCCCTTCCTCTCCCGGCAACCTTTTCCGAACATTTTCTATATTATTTTTCATATAAATCAATCTTCAATCATTTATTATTTGACTTTAATTCCGATTAGTTAAATAAACAAGCCTCCTTTTTTAAAGTCGATTAAAATAAAAATTCCCATATAGATGCGAAAACAATACACAAAGAAAAAAAAAATTTAATCCTTCACTGAGCTCAGAGTTCTGAGTTCTCAAAGGCTACGATCAGCTTTTTCCGTATGGCCAGCATTTTTGCTAATAACTATTTAATTAGATTTCTAGTATGTACAGCACATCTACAGCTGCTGTCACACCAAGTTAGGTCAAAATACCAATAACAACATTTCAACTCAAAATGAGCCGTAAGCTTAAAAGGAAGACACTCGACTTTCATTCCGAAGGTCGTGGGTTCAAACCCTCTGGATTTTTCTTCTTGAGGAATTTATGTGCGCTTTAAACACGTGCTTTAACGGCGAAGACAAACATCGTGAGGAAACCGGCATGTTCTGATAACTTTAAAGAGTTTGAAGGAAATGTGACATTCACCAACACGCACTTGGCCAGCGTGGTAAATTTAAGGCCTAATCTCTCTCGCTAAGAGAGAAGTCACTGTCTCCCAGCAGTGGGAACGTTAATAGGGTGTTGATGATGATGATGACCTCAAAAGTCAAAAACCCCGCTTAAGCTTCTGCCAAATTCCACACTTTCCGTTTCGCTGAGTCAGCCGCGAGCGGCAATTCTCCGGCGAAGTTCGAATGCCGCGGCTCAGCCAATCAGCCGCGTGTCGCCGCCCGCTTTGCCGCCGATTCATCTCAATTACCTCTGCGCGTAACGCGACGGGTTAATTTGACTGCTCTATGCTTTTGTTTGATGGAATGGGGGTTTATTTGACTCTTTGGGTTATATGGATGGGATTACCACAGATTGTTGTACCACTATAGTTAAAAATATCATAGCTAAAACCTCAGTTTATCTCAATCAAGTCTATGGCTAGTTTTCACGTGTTTTATTGTTCTTTGTTTAAATTGTTGTATGTGGCTGTAACTCGAAAGGCAATCAACGGAAGATCACCGTTGTTTTGTCACGTGCAAAATAACATTGAGTTGAGGGCCTTTTTCGGACACTTGCTCTGTGTTTATATGTTATTTTTTACTATGTTTAATGTGTCCTAAATAAAATGTGTTTTCTTTCTTTCTTTCGATTTATGGTTGCAATCACGTGATATCTATCCTACTGCACTTGAAATATCGAGTGAAGCCCGTACCAACCTACTTCAAGACTTACTTGAAGTGCAGGTTCGACTCCTGGGTTACAGGTTACAAATGCGTCTTTAAAAAAATTTAAAAGTAACCTCACCTAAACTAAAAGTGTGGTTTTACACTTTTTAAAAATCTTTACGATGTAACGAACGATGAAGGTGCATTTAAAGTCAATACTAATATTGTGAATCTGAGGAATTTGTTTGTTGGTCTGAACGCTCGAATCTCAGACATAACTACTGGTTCGTTTTGAAAAATTATTTCACTGTTAAGATAGCCTTTATATCGAGAAAAGCTGTAGGCTAGGCTTTATACCGCGGGACAATACGTTGTTCGCTGTTGTGTAACTGAAATAATAAAAAAAATCTAATTAGTAATTCTTGAGATTAGCCCGTTCAAACAAACAATCAAACAGACAAAATCTTCCGCTTTATAATATTATAATAAATACTTTTTTTAACACCAATTTACAAAAAAATATATAGATATAATAGTGTTACAATTGAAGGCCTTATCACTACCGGAACCGGAATAATAATAAAAGACGGAAAATGCAACATTGTTAATAACAAAAGTCAAGACATAAGGTAGAAAATAATTCAAATTAATTTAATAAATACATATCCAAATTCCTGGTTCTTTCAATCTAAAATACCACCTAACCACATTTAGTTCAATTCCTAGTTAACAAGCAAATAGCCACCTCAATTAATTCGAGCTATATATAAATCGTTGAAGGAAAACCAACAGGCATCGGATATTTGCGGCCGTTCCATGAATAGACCGCAGAAATTACAAAAAAGGTTTCCAACATTTTGGCATACCTACTAGTCCACTATTTTGGATAAAGAAGGTTTGCGGCCAGTGATGAAACGACTGTAAATCGACTGAGTAAACGCTAAATGCGATGCGACTGGTAAATGCATATAAACATTGTGTTAAAGCAAGTCAAGTTCTCTTATGGTGGCATTGCGCTCGCTTTTTGCAACGACCCTGCCAATGTCAACGTATCAAAGTGTCATCAACTTGCTTTATTGTGAATATGATTGGTTTTGTAAAATCTATATCAAATTGATTTAAACAAAAAATAAACGAACAAATCCAAACAAATAAGTTAAAATTATACTTTTAAAACTATTTGAGTTTTTTTCTGTTCACGTCCGTAAGTGGTAATGATAACCCTCTGAATCCTTACACGTGACCTCCGGGTGGTGCTCAGAACAGTCTTAGGTAGGCTTCGGCCGCGGCTTGTCACCACCCTTCGGGCTGGGCGTGCGTGAAGCGATTATTTCGTGTTTCGTAATGTGGTCCGGAGAAGCCATCTACCTTCTAGGTCTTCATGTCCCATCTTAGACCACATCGTCACTTTACAACAGGTGAGATTGTGGTCAAATGAAAGCTTATCAATAATAATAAAAAAAAGGTGTGTGTGCGATTCACACATGATCGAAGTGAAACTTCAGTAAATCGACAAAAGAATGAGAAGAATAAAAAAAAACAAAAAAAAATACTATACAAAAAGATTTTGTTCGGGCGGTCACCCAGCCAAGTACTGGCTTCGCGCAGAGTTGCTTAACCTTGTTAGCGTTTGCATCCGATTTCAAATCACAACGATTCTAAAGAAGTTTCATTTCAAAAAGTCTACATAGCTTATGTGTAAATAAAGATTTAAGTAATAAGTAATTTCTATCGCGCTACATAATTTCAGTATTAAGAGCCACCGGCAGACAGGAAATGTAGGAATGCTAAACTCAGTATTTTCCGCTCTGCTTGGAGTCTATGTATGCCCTAAATAACCTTCGTTAGTGGTTTGCCTCTAGATATGCAGAAATTGTTAGTATAGTTTTGACACAGCTTCTTTCGTGTCAGTTAGACAACTTTAATATTTATCTTATTCACTGATTCTCTTTTTTATGAGTTTACGAATATTTTAAAATAATAATGCAAGCACATGTTTTTTCAATTTGGTTTTAGTTATGGTAAATACCAAAAGCCGTGTTGGCTAAGTGGGACGATACTCGACTTTCATTCCGAAGGTCATGGGTTCAAACCCCGTCTCGCACCTCTGGTTTTTTCTTCTTGAGAAATGTATATGCGCTTTAAACACGTTCTTTAACGGTTAAGGCAAACATCGTGAGGAAATCGGCATAATCTTAGAACTTTAAAGAGTATGAAGGACATGTGACATTAACCAACCCGCACTTAGCCTGCGTGGTGAATAAAGGCCTATTCTCTGTCGTCAAGAGAGAAGCCCTGTGTCCCAGCAGTTCAAGATACAAGATCATTTATTTCCATAGTTTGGTTTAAAAAAAGTTGGAACGTTAATAGAGTGATGATGATGGAATAGATACCTAAATGGCACCAAATATTATGTACCGATTTCAGCACTTCTCCCTGGCTTAGAATAATAAATTACTCCTGGCTAGATATATTCTACAAAAATATTGTGCAAGTAGACCGCCCGCCCGCCCGCTCACCTTCCGGTAAACCTGAGCATGTCTGTGTGGGGTACTAAATATTGGTACCGGTAGGTACTGGTGCTAAATAGTTGGGTCCATTAAGATATTAAGAAGGGATTTCCGCAAAGTACCTAACGCCTGCATCTTTAAATTATTTTATTTATTCTAATAATTTATATGTAACAGTAATCTAAAATTAATCAAAAATGTGAATGTGTTCTTTCTATAAAGTTTATATTTAGGTCATAATATAGAGGAATATTATTTTCCTGTTTTGTCTTCGATCTCTGCTAATAAATTAGGGGCATTTTTAAACCCCGACAAAAAACGAGAGGTGTTTTAAGTTTTACGTGTCTGTCTGTCTGTAGCATCATAGCTACGGAACGTAAGAAGAGATTTCAATTTAGTTTTCTTTTATATCAAAGGTGACTTTTATGTATAGAATGTTCTTAGATGTGTTTGATAAAATTCGGTTGAGCCGTTTAAACATGAGGGGTTAAAGAGGGGAAGAATAACCGAATTTCTGCAAATATACTCGACTATCAAATGAAAGCGCATCGCGTGCGCATTAACAAAGTAATAAAATATTTTACTTTTAAGGAAACTAAGGTTTTGGCTTAAAGAGTTTCTTTTAAATTTTGATTATAATTAATAAAACATGCTATAAAAAATCTATACATATATATCTGTATAGCTATAATCTTAGCACTGTGACAAGCTCGCTAGACGCGATGGATACAATGAAGCTAAACTAATTCTCAACAACTGTGAATTCCTGCCGCTAGGGCGCCTAATAAAAAGGCTAGTGTGTAGCCCCTACTAGGAAACACTAAAAATACCGAACATTCTCAAATATACTTTCGAGTTTAGGAGACAAGTCGAACGCACCAAATACTCCTTACGTAAACTTCTCGATTGCAAATATGTTTTTTGAATCCCGAATCACAAAATTATGATCAACATGCGAAAGAGATATCATATATCGCTTTCGCATGTTGTACTCAAATGAAATACATACTTATACAAAGTGTTTTGGATATGGTATATAAAGCGTAAAAGGTTTTTTTTATTTGTCAACTGTCATGAGGCTAAATATGACCTAGGGATAAATTAGGCTAAAAAAAATAAGAGGCCTTTTCCTTTTGGGCATTTTAAAGTGGGTACATATTTGTTAAAATTTTACTTATGTTCAAGTCGAATTTAATGTTGTTTTTGATTCAAGAAGAATTATTTCAGATCGAGAAAACTTAGTAGGTACAAATCCTATTCCGCGGCTCTCTGCTGACGTCATAAGCGAGAAATATGTACCTTAATTGTTTTGTTTAAATACCCATATAAAATGAGATTTCACAGCGCTGGAATGATACACCGAATTCCATTTAAATTCAAAAATTCAAAACAAGGATGTGTGCGCTACACCACTTACAACTGGAGAACGGCTGAACCGATTTCAAAAGTTTTTTAGGATTCCGTGCTCAGGAGGTAAAACCAAATCTTCAGATTTCGTCGTCTGTCTGTCCATCTGTCTGTCTGTCTGTCACCAGGCTGTATGTTAAGAACCGTGATAGTTAGAGAGTTGAAATTTTAAGGGATGATGTAACAATTAATGTTAGTTTAGATAGTTCCCTAATTTCAAAATAATCTGTGTAACTAAATAGGTTAGTGAGAACCTGCGTCTCAGTTTTTCAAATAGCACGGGTTTAAACCTTAGTGGTTTTTGTGCTATTTATGTGTTACATAAAAATGTTTTATTTTTGTAAACAAAAAATAAATTAAAAAAAAAAAATATGTAGCCGCTACAACAACATATATTTTAACATGTTTACATTTCAAAAAACAACATTAAAACAATAAAAATAATAAATATTTAGGAGGGCCCCATACAACATGATATTTACCAGGTTAAGCAACGCAAACTTTTTGCACTTTTAAAATATTTAATTATTTTTTTTGTTTAATGCTAAATCTGTATAAACCGTTCACGGAACTCACCCTAGGTGAGTATAGAGATATCAAATTGTATATGATGATGATGCGTAAATCCTTAACCTTACTTATATTTGCCAAAGTAACTCTCTCTGTTTCGCTTACAAGCAAAACTAAACCTAAATTATTAATTACTAAACAGAATTTTATAATAGTTACCCAAATATTCTCGAAAAATGACTTAAGCTATATATAACAATACAGTTTATTTCTGAATTATGATCATTCATAAGTCATTAACCTTAGAGCTTACCAAGGAGCTAGATGTTGTTGTGTGGAAAGTCCGGAAATATTTATTATTTATTAAAAGTATTTGTTTCATTGTGTTTTAACGGTGAAGGTAAACATCGTGAGGAAACCGGCATGTTCTGAGAACTTTAAAGAGTTTTAAGGACATGTGACATTCACCAACCCGCACTTGGCCAGCGTGGTGAATTAAGGCCTAATCTTTCTCGCAAGAGTCCCTGTGTCCCAGCAGTGGGAACGTTAATAGGGTGATGATGATGATTGGTTCCATTACAATTTCACTACTTTAATAAAGAGCTTCCATATCATATAGATGAACATGAATTTTCATTTAATTTAGTATAGTGAATCGAGCACTCAAACACTCGCAATACGCGGAGAAGCCAACGGTTATGGGCGACGCTTACGGACAAACCAATCTTATAATGGTACAGGATATATGGAGAGTAAGCCGATTGGAATAACGCCTGGAAGAGATCACTTTCACATAAGGCCTCCCGTAAGGTTGTGTATAGTATTACTGTAGTATTATTTATACTGTTCCTCTTTTGTAATGTTTTTTACGCATCAGTGCCCATGTATTTGGCCCAGGGCTCAAAATTTGTTGCATCTCATCGGAGCACAGTTGATTTTTTGCACCCAAATAACAATAACTATTTCTAAATATACTATTTCCTGGGACCGTCGACTCCTCCGTGCTTTCGTGTTTGTAACTTTTGTAGTTCTGAATGCGTAAAAAACATTACAAAAGAGGAACAGTGTAAAAAAATACTACAGTAATACTACACACAACCAGTTCTTTTTGACATTCTCATGTTATTGACTAATCAGCTAAAAGTAGTAATCAGCGTAAAGTAGATGCACCTACTTAAAAATCATTCCAAGGTTGCTTGGAAGAGATCGCTCGTAGAAATAAGGCCTGTTTTTGTACTCCGATGTACTGTTTTATAGGTCAAAGTCAGATCGCTTATTTCCTTAGAAGCATAGGGCATAGACAGGTCAAATAAAAACTAAAAAGGAAATTACATTGTCTTGATAGTTTGCTTAAAATGTTTACTTTTTAAATTATATTTTATATTACTATTTAATATTTATTTTAATTTTGTACAGTACAATAAATATTATCTATATCATAAATAACTGCTATGACGGGTGCGGGATGCAAATATCTCTTTTATATGCAATTCTTTATATAATTATACAACCTTGAGTTTCTGAAAGTACAAGAAAAAATAATTCGTATAAGTTTTTTAAAATGAGCACTTGAAACATAAAAAGTAGGTACAATACATGCACACATCAAGATAGAAATAGTCAGTTTGTAATAGATATTAATATAATTATATTTGATGGTAACTCGTAGTCCCTGCTTGTGAAAATTACATTAATGGTTATGATGTCACATTATTAAAGATTTGTTGAATAAAAGGTAAAAATGTATGAAGGGACAATTTCTTAACAGCTCTGAATTGGACCTGAATTTTTCAGAGCCGCATATAAAAAAAATGATGAGGATTAAAAACTTACAGAAATAAGTAGAATAAAATCAATGAACCGTAACACAAGCTTAGAGCTTACCACGGTGTTAGATGTTGTTGTGTAGTCCAGCAATATTTATTTGTTTATTTTCAGTTCAATACAAAATCATAACGGGTTATGGCCCTAATGCGATGATATATTTATTATTAACTAGCGGCCCGCCCCGGCGTCGCACGGGTAAAAAAAGTTCCCGGCAATTTTTCCTTATTTGCTCACCGTTTAGACCTACCCTGGACTACGACAAACATTTTAAAACCAAAATCAGCTCAATCGTCCCAGCCGTTCTCGAGTTTTAATCAGACTAACGAACAACAACTCATTTTTATTTATATAGATTAAGTAGAACACAGTCAGTAGTACCTACACACTCATGTCCTTCATACTCTTCAAAGTTCTCAGCCATGCCGGTTTCCTCACGAATTTTGCCTTCACCGTTAAACAATGTCAGTTATAATATTCGATTATGCACATCACTACAATAATGACTCATCTTAATTACCTCGTTACAAATCTTAGTAGTTTAAATTTGTTTTAATCCAAAAATATAAATTTCATTACAATGTAATCTAAAATGGCGCATACTAAGCCGCAAACTGTGATTGGCTGAAAACTGTAGAAAGACAGGTACAATCAGCCGCAAAAGGACACAGTCGTCTCCGGCGTCCAATTCGATCGCCTAATGTCGTTATTTGTGGCATAGGTCACGTCTGCGCAACATGGACGGAATACGCAGGACGGAGTTAGGATAGCCCCTTATTACATTTAAAACTTAAATGTAATTAAACTTAAAATAATATTCCCAGGTCATTTCAACTTTTTTTAAGATAAAAAGGAAGGACGTTCTCAATTCGTTAGCATGTATTTTCAGCCCCTGTTTTAACATTTTTTAATCGATGAAAGAAGAAGGGCGATTCTACTATTTTAACCGACCGCCCTAACGGAACACCTACGCTAAGACGTTGGGTTCGGTTAGGATGCCGCCTTGTTTGAGACGCCTTCTGCGTCCGCCACAGTCCGGTAAAGCATGACCATCTGCGGTCAATAGCATTAAAAGCCATTCGAAAAAAATTAAGTTGGTTATATTTTTAATTTTTTTTTGTGACGTTATTTATGGCAAAGGTAGGTCACGGGAGAGAATTAAGTTAGCCCCTTTTTGAATTTTACATTTTTTCTTTAATATTTTTGCCATCAGGTTGTTGATATCTGCTTCAAAATATTCAAGATTATGAGAACTTTGAACGCCACCACTATCAAGCGTGGTGAGGCAATGTCCCATTAAAATTTGAAGGCTCAAGTCTAGTTGTGAACATTTTACGCCTGAAGAAAAAGAAGTTTGAGCCGATCCTTTTTTAATTAATGAAAAGAAATATATGATTTTATAAATTAACGTTATAAAATCTTATATTTCTTTTTTAGGGTAATCATTTATTGAAAACAGACCCTCTATATTGAAAATTTGACTTGACTCTTGACGTAATTTTCCAGTAAAACTGTCATTCAAACTGCATCCAAATGTAAAACTCATTCATCCAGGGACTCGAATAATATACCACGCGTTTGTATCAAGGCTACTTTTATAACAGGATATTAAAATTGTAGATTAAACATTGAAACTTCCACAATAAACAATATTCTCAAAGTCTACGTACGCACAACAACCGACAACCTCTGATAACGCTCGCTGCCTCGAATGCCCGCCTGCTCGCCATTCGGACATTTTTGAGTAAAGCAACTTCTGAAATGATTGGATGTTTGTAGAACGCTTACACAAAGCTGATGACAACCTTTTAGTTTTCCTTGATCTGTTAGACTATTTATACAGAAAATTTACTAAAATTGTTCATTTTCATAATATTTAAAAGCCCCTTCATTAATCCTAGATCCAGCCCCGTAATCCTCGGAAATGAACGAGAGGTAGGGCAAAGATAAGTGGTACCGTAAATATGTTATCGAGTTGCATAACGCGCCTGACGTATTAGCTGTATCGTATTTGCGTTAAAATAGCCCCTATACTCAAGAGTCCTGGATCCGGCCCTGCGATCCTCGGAAATGAACGAGATAAGTGGTTCCGTACATTTGTTATCGACTTACATGACACGACTGACGTATTAGCAATATATTTCGCGTTAAATTCCGTTGATACGCATGAAATATAATGCTTTTATTTTTATCTACAACTGGAATTAAAGCCCGGTTCTGTTTGTTTATCGCTGGTGATGTGCGAGGCTATAATATAGGGTCTCTTACAAACTATGACTCGTTTATAGTTTTCCAGGTCAGGTTTCCGAGTTATTACGGGTGGAAGCGACGCGAAGTCTATCGTGCACCGGCGTCTTTACTAAATTATCCGTTAAATTTCTGATTTTTTTTTCTTTCTTTAGACTACCTAAGTGGTCTAAAGATCCCCTTACGGATCTTTAGATCCCCAAACGGGTCAAGTCTTTGTAAGAGTATGTTCTGCAAGCTCTTTCTTCTTTGGTCTGGGTGTTTAATAATCTTAATATAATTATATAAATCTCGTGTCACAATGTTTGTCCTCAATGGACTCCTAAACCACTTAACCGATTATAATAAATATCGCACACCATGTGCAGTTCGATCCAACTTGAGAGATAGGATGGTTATTACGGCGAGAAAAATTCGAATAATTTCCGGGAAAATTTTATACCCGTGCGACGCCGGGGCGGGCCGCTAGTGTACTTATAAAAAAATATATATCTACATACATATGTATGTATATTATATTAAGTGTATCAGATGTGTAGCAGTTACACAAGCTTAGAGCTTCCAATGAGGTTAGATTTTTTCTGAAATATTTTAAGAAGAAATACCTATTCAGGCTAGCCTTGCATAAATATATATTCAAGAAGATGACCGCACATTTTCAGTAATTGTGAGGCACTATGAGATTATCATTATTATAGTGTTATAAAATCCAGACAATCCACATAATTTGTTGTGATATAGGGAATAATATCCTAGCTTGAATAGGTATTTCTTCTCAAGATAGTTGAGAATGGGATATTCGTCTATATGACAGTTCTTTATACTCCATAGCAACGATTTAATGAGCTCTTTCAGTTGGATAAAGCTAGCAAAAGTTGGGAACACCTGCAGCAACAGAATCGATATAATATTTAACAGTTCCGGTCCCAGTAAATTCCTATCGCGAACAAAAGTTCTGCCATTAATAAAACCTGAGGACTTGCTTTACCTAGTTCCGCTCTGAGTTCTAAATGTGAGACGTGGGATGTTGATATAACTTTTTGAAAAGACCTGACATTTATTTTTATAGACCCACAGGGCATGGGCAGGCAACATATTTAGATAGACATCGTTTATATTCACAAAAGCATACAAAGCACAATAAAATAGGTAAATTAAACAATAATTTAAGCGCAATTCTCCTTGGTCTAAGTCTTGATATGTTCATATGTATATCTATGTCTATTGTATTAAGTATATCATTCAGATGTCTAGTACCCGTAACACAAGCAAGAGCTTACCACGGGGCTAGATGTTGTGTGGATCGTTCGGAAATATTTATTTATATATTATTTTATGTCCGTTGTAGACATAGGCCTCCCAGATGATATATGCCGTATTAGAACCGTGAAGTCTTTAAAAAAATCCTCATTCGTTCCAAAATATTTTTGAAGTGAAACTTCTATAGAATCGTAGTGATTTCAAACCGGATGCAAAAAGATGAAACGGAAATGGTAAGAGACACAAATACAACGCTTTATTTAAATTTCTTTGCGCGATACTTCGTAGTTGAGACTACGAAGTATCGCGCAAAGAGGTATTGCTGTATTTTTTTTATATTATTTTGTAACATACTTTATGTAATACGCTTTATTGAAGTAATATAAATAATCCAAATAATTACAGATATATGTTTGTTTCTCTTATCATTTTAGCAGATGCGTTCATTTACTTTTTTTTTCTATTCGATATATATCATAATTATAGTTCGTAAGTAGTAGACTCCAATAGTGCGTCGTAGCTGACACACACACACTTTTTTTTATTCTTCTTATTCTTTCGTCGATTTACTGAAGTTTCACTTCTATCGTGTGTGAATCGCACACACACCTTTTTTTTTATTTGCTTTCACTCTGTCACAAGTGACTGAACGAAATAGCTCTATATTTTAACATTTTCAACCATTGCATAACGTTACTCGGAGATGGTGATAGGCCCGTAATCTATCATTTATAATCTATTAGTTAAATCATCGCAAAAATACTTACCAGAAACGTTAACCAGAGAAACCATCTTTTCAGAGTTCCAACATACAAACATTCAATTTTATTACATTTGTTTTGTTTGAATTGGAAACAGCAATAACCACTTGTTAAGAAGTTAATCCACTTTGAGAGGTTGCAAAGTGATTTTAATCCAGTCTAATGATTGAAATTTCGAAAGTTTACCGGATGTTCATAAGCCTTATTAACTTCGGAGGTAAACTAAACAATGGGAAGTCAAACTTCGCTGTAATAGGAAAACAAATAAATATTGGTATTCATCATCATCCTATTAACGTTCCGCATGGGGAAACCATGTTAACCATGTTCTGATAACTTTATAGAGTTTGAAGGACATGTAAATAATAATAATTTATTTAATAAGAATAGTTATGTTACAGTTTTCACCTAACAACTTACAAACTAGACTTAACTAACAAACTAATAACTAACAAAATAGAGTGAATGTGACATTCACTAACCCGAACTTGACCAGCGTGGTGAATTAAGGCCTCTTCTCTCTCGTCAAGAGAGATGTCCCTGTGTCCCAACAGTGGAAACTTAAATATGGCTATGATGAACCATTGCCTAATGCTTACTCGGATTTTGTGCAAAAAGCTCAGAGCTCTCAAGCCGGTCGCTCAGAGCGCTTGGAGATTTCCACGCTATCGAATCAGATGAACAAAAACAATGACCACACGTATTATTAGTAGAAAGTTTATTGTCAAAACTGTTTTACAAATAATATACCTAGTTGGTTCAACGAAAAAGTCTCAACAGTTATAAATATGATTATTGTTTAGGACAGTCCTCCAGTCTCACACATTGGTTGGTCTTCGTGTTTCTGACGGTGGGGGCGTCGCAGTAGCAGGCCGAGAAGTCGCACGTGTCATAGTCCTCGGGGACTGGGCGGGGGTTCTCGCAGGTGGCCTCCGGTGTCACGGGGCTGCAGTTCGGCCCGTACTCCATGGTGCCCACCGGACAAGGAATTTCACCTGATGAAAGACGGCATATGTATTCTATTACATTAAAAACTATTTAAAATATCTAGTACTCGATATACAAGCTTAAGCTAAACATTTTGTTTAACTGTTTGTTTGGTTGAACGCTAATCTCAGGAACCACTAGTCCGTTCACTAGTGAACCAATCACCTATGGACCTTAAGCAAAATAGATAACAAATATGTCCAAGTTTGTATGAATTTTGTCTCTTTCTTATCTTACATACTCAAATATCAAAGTCACTCACTCACAAAAACACCTATCTAGTTAACAATTTCGCATAAAAAAGTGTTTGAAATTACCAAAGAGCCAATTTGCTATTTAGGTTGTGCAGCATTTGGATTGTTTTTTGAGCATAAAGATTATGTACCTATTACATATACTTTAAGCTCAAAAAAAAACAATGTACAGAGGAGGACTTAATGCTCGAAGCATGCTCTAACAGTAATTCAGTGCGTGCAGCAAAATAAATGTGGCGTTTATTTATGTAAGATACAATGTTAACTTAAAATTAGTTAAAAGTTAACATGATTAGAGCATGTGTGCGGTGAAGTAAAACAAAAAGGCCACAGCTCAGCGTAAATTTGCTCATGGAGCAAACACAGATTTTCAGCTGTCACCTTATGAATTTAGCCGAAGGACATCCTCAAAGACTTCCGGTAACTTCGGTCGGTAGCAGCTTCCAGATCCACCAGGTTGTTCGTTAGTTGTCCGGTTGGTTTTTATAAAAACCAACCGGACAACTAACGAACAACCTGGTGCTGGTGAACAACCTTGTATCCTTTTTTGTTTTTGCCCGATTATTGTATGTGTGTGATTGGAGTACAAATAAACGCTTTATCTATATATCTATCTATCTAGCTATCTAAATTGATGTTGATGAATAAAAGACTTACAATTTCCCAAGATCCGTAAACAGCCTCTGGGATACAGTGTTGGTGTCGGAGAATTTGGCTTAGCCATGGATATAGCCACCAGGCCCAAGAAACACAAGACAAACAGCTTCATTTTAATGTTAATATTAATTTAAAAAGGTCAAACTTTGCCAAAAATCTGATTGATACTAACTTGCCAAAATATTATTTCCAACAACTTATATAGGTACTTTTTTGTGAACATAATATTTTGAATATGATAACTTTACGAGATAAAGTCGGTAATGTCGGGTCGCGGGGTTGTTTTTTATAAAATTAATAAGTAAACAATTTTAAATAACTAATCATTTATTTGGCTATCCATTCCGGAAATCTTAGTACATTGAAAGCAATAATTTCTTGGTCTAGGTGTTTAATATGTATATAATACTAGCGGCCCGCCCCGGCGTCGCACGGGTAAAAAAAGTTCCCGGCAATTTTTCCTTATTTGCTCACCGTTTAGACCTACCCTGGACTACGACAAACCACTATCACCACTATTTTAAAACCAAAATCAGCTCAATCAGCCCAGCCGTTCTCGAGTTTTAATCAGACTAACGAACAACAATTCATTTTTATTTATATATATTGATTACGTATAATAATGAATTATATCAGATGTCTAATACCCGTAACACCGCTTAGAACTTACCACAGGGGACACAACTTTTAGAAGTTATTGTGTGGTTTGTCTTTGTTGTGTTTTGGTGAATATTTATTTATTTTGTGGTCTAGGTCTAAAGTGGGAAGACGCACCTCGAATTAATATATCTAGATTTTGCTGGACTATCTACACGGAAACATCTATCATCCCGTGTTAAGCTCTAAGCTTGTGTTATGTACTTGACATCTGATGTACATTATGTAATATAGATATTCTTACCGCCCAGACTAAGGAGAAATCGGCGGCAATCGAACCCGCTTCCTTTTACCGCGTTTTGATAAAGAAACATTGTATTTGAATCTTTTAATACGGTAGATGGCTACAAGAAAATTTGGTGAAGGCAAACATCGTGAGAAAACCGGCATGTTCTGGGAACTTTAAAGAGTTTGAAGGACATGTGACATTCTCCAACCCGCACTTGGCCAGAAGCGTGGTGATTAAGGCCTAATCTCTCTCGCCAAGAGAGAAGTTCTATAGTGGGAACGTTAATAGGGTGATGATGATGATGATGATGAATGTGCATTGGTGTATTGAATGACGTAACGCTTTCGTGCGATTCAATTTTTCAATTGATCAGTGGATATTATGTTTTTGCAAGATATTTGTTTGATATTGTTGTTTATAAACATATCAAAACTAGCGTAATCTAGAGGTACCAGCCCTGGTGGGTTCCATCAACACCTTTTATAGCATCGAGTATTCAGCCCCGCCATTTCGAAAAATTTAGACAGAATACACGATAGTAAAATAGTTGTCGACGGAGCCGCACTGGTGGGCTAGCCTAGAAAGCGGAATAATTGAAAAGAGGTGTCCAGTATTTTTGGACGGGCTATTAACGTAGTCATCATGCCCATATGGAGATATTGAAGTGTGTACCTGTTAGATACCATATAGGTTATTTACCGCGGAAAATGATGTTGTTCCCGAAGGAAAATCCATATAATAAGGCGCGTGGTGTGAAACGCGAGAATTATTTTTAATAATCTAATTCTGAAACAGAACATGCCGGTTTCCTCACGATGTTTGCCTTCACCGTTAAAGCACGTGTTTTAAAACGCAGAAAACATTTTCAAGATGATAAATCTAGAGGTGCGTGGCGGGTTTTGAACCCACGTTTTGCTCCCACTCAGCCAACACGGCGATCTTTTGTTTTCAATAATAAGTAATCATTACATCTACTTAATCGATTTAAATGTATTTTTTTTCAAAAGTCTTTTACAACGCCGGTAGCTTCGTGGGGCAATGATAGTGATAAGTAAAATTCTGCTCCTGATACTATTTTAAAAGCAACGACAATAAATAATAGCAAAAATATGTAAGGAGTAATTTTTTAGTTTATAAAAAATTACATGATTAAGAAAAAAATATTAATTTTAGCGCGACCAAAGCGACTGCGAAGCGGGACCCTAAAAAAAAGTGTGTGTGTGTCTGCTACGACGCACGATTGGAGTTTACTCCTTACGAACGATAATTATGATATATATCGAATAGAAAAAAAAGGGTAAATGAACGCATCTGCTAAAATGATAAGAGAAACAAACATAATTATATCTGTAATTATTCGGATTATTTATATTACTTCGATAGTTGATTAATTTGACAATTTATAATGATTTTAAATTTATGTAACAAACTTTTGACATTCTTCCTTAATATTTTCTAAGGAATAGTCCATAGACGTTAGGAATAAGCTAAACGGTTAGTTCTTTTGTTTCGGATGAAGGTCAAAGGGTAACCTCAATCTCGATGTGGGTGTTTGTAACATGCGCCACTCTTGGCAGACCATGTTCTGGTCCAGAAGCTGCGAGAAGAAAGAAGAAACATACACTCTCCCACTAAGCCAACACGGCTCTTTGCGACCTAGAAACAAAAAATCAGAGCATTTGCTATCTGCAACAATACTAATTTAAATTAAATATTTGTGTCTGTGCTTTATGATAATGCCGGCTGCGCATAAAAGAATCAGGTTAAGATGTCAAATGGTAATGACCGAATGTTGGTACGTGTGATGAATAAACGACACTAATTGACTCAAATCTGTGTAACCATTTAGATTTTACTAAATTTCACTTCTAATTATTATGTTTAAGGATGATAATACAGTTTAAGGATATATAAACACGTGCTTTAACGGTGAAGACAAACATCGTGAGAAAGAGAACAATGTGACAGTCACTAACCCGCACTTGAGCGTTGAATGGTGCATTAAGGTCTAATCTCTCTCGTCAAGAGAGAAGTCCCTGTGTCCCAGCAGTGGTAACGTTAATAGGGTGATGAACCAATATTATAAAGAGGTTATGCTTGGGACAATGTTTGTGAGATTTAGAGTGTAATTCTCTGGATCAACTGAACCTATTTAAATGAAATTTGATACACAGATTATCAGATTAGGAAAAAAGCATATCAATCAATCAATATTTAATTAAAATCCAAAGAAAGTATTACATAATTAACGCAGTCTTTACGACTCTATCTTCATCTCTCACGCTTGATTTTCGCTTGGATTTTTGGTAATCGAATCCTATCTCTCTAAAGTTGATCTGTCCATCAAATTTTATTTATATCGTATAGTAGATCCTTAGATAAAACGTGTCACAACCTTAACCTCTTCATAATATTAGCATTGTCTTAGATGCTGTGCTGTAAGTAGAACCTACCTGGGTTGTTAGTAACTTATTCAAAGCCCGGGTGAAAATGGATTAATCTGTTTATCAAGTATCCAATGTTTTTTTAATTATTCTGCTATTCAGAACAGAGGCCTTATGAATCTCAAAATTTCAATCAAAAACCATGAAAAATTGTAAAGACGTTTTTGGACATGTTCCAGAGTTGGAAGAAACATAACATTGTTTTTTAATTAAGATTCCTACTAGTGGCACTGGCACAATAATATTACTAGTACAAATATTTAAAAACGAAAGTAAGGTTTCATTATTCTATGTATTTATTTTCTCTACATTCTGTATATACTTAATGCTGGGAGTAAGCTAGACTAGCACATATAAAGGCTTTCTTTCATTACATCATGAAAAAACTTACGTTCCCGTGACATTTACGATACAAAACTCAGCAAATTCAAGTGGATGAAGCCACAGGTAAAAGCTGGTATAGAATTAAAATGTCGATAATCTAAGGCCCGCCATACACTAACTACTCGAGCAGTTTATTAACATACACGGACTGCTCTTATGCGCTCGTGTAGTATCAGTCAACAGCTTGATGCTGTCATTGATAACTGCTCAAACAGTAATTTATTTATTTATTTAAATAAATGCATATTTGGTGAGCGCAAACCATGCAATGGCTACCACTCCATCGCCGGTAGATTCCATAACTTTTGTTTCATATACAAGTCTCATGGGGTAGTTAGTATACTTTATAGTTACAAATTAAGCTAACTACTTGAACAGTTGCTGTAGTAATAGTAATGGTTGGAAATTTCAAGTCTGTGTCATGAAGAAGATGACTGCTTGACCGCATGACGAAATTTCACCATGCTGCTAACCGCCCGAAGCAGTAACAGTTGCAACTATGTCTGTAGTTCACTCAGCAGTCTTAGGCAGTAGACTGCTTCAAGCAATCTGTGTATGGCGGACTTTAGTAATCTAAATAAATTAGAACCTATCCGTTGTCTTGTTATTCAATGTTCCTTTCGATTATGTTAATCTATTTCTTGTCTACTTTCGGTTCTTTCTCTAATAAACATAATAAATATTCAAATTATAAGTTTATTGAAATGAATTATTCATTTTCAAACCAGATAACTTGTAAATGATATACAAACACATTGATTTGTTGATTTTTTTCAAAATAGAAATGGGTATCAACATAAGACGAAACTAAAGCTTATAAAATTAATGAAAAAAAAATTCAATAACTAATTATTATTTTTTATTATATATAAGCCTCCTTATGACCACAATCTCACCTGATGTAAAGTGACGATGTGGTCTAAGATGGAGAATGAAGGCCTAGAAAAAAAAATGCCGTTTTCGTTTATTTAAAAAATAAAAAAAACCCATGTTTGAGGCTCTCGTAAGCCGTAGTATTTATGACCTCTAGACCTTTAGAAACTCTTTCCTTGATTTGAAGGCCTCGTCATAGATAAAATTCCTAACTCAAAAGCAACTCTTTCGTCTCTAGATACCCAATTACAGGGGGTTGAAAGTACCATTAATATTGTAGATAGAGCATTTTACTAAAAGAAGACTTTATTATATCTTTAAAATCAATTATAACTACATTCAAAAACTTTTGAAAAATGGACTGTCTGAAACGGGTAAATACAAATCGCGTATTAAAAAAAAAATAGGTACAAACAGGAAGACCATGAAACTTGTAGAAATAAATAAAACAAATCATTATCTATTTGCTTTGATTCATAGTCCATCTTAGCTTTGAGGCAACATTTCTGAAATTCAGTTTCACATTTCCCGTGAAATTAGCAAAGCAACTTTACCGAGAATTTCTTTTTGTAAAATACTAAATTAACCTTACGATACGGACCTCGGATGAACTAACTTTTTGTGCAAATTTTCTGCATGGCTTACTTTAGATTCTTTCTTATTTCAAGCCATTTTTCTTCTTGTTACATAAAATTATACGCGTTGAATTAATTCTTCGTTATTTCTGTTCAGATAAATAAACGGTAAATATTATGCTTGAGTTTAATAGATAGATAACTCATTATTTTATACCACAAATATAAAACAAACAGTAACAAGACAATACATCGGAGTACAAAGGGCGGACTTATCGCTGTGAGCGATCTCTTTCAGGCAACCTTTGGATGGGCAGGAATGAAATATTAATATTCCCTTTTTTAAGTACAGGCATAACACTTTTCGTTCCTACAAACCTACTATAGGTACCCAAGGAATCTAGACATGTACCTGTTTAGTGTCCTATGTGTTCGATGTTTGTTCTGTTTTTTTTTTTATTTAGTTATTGTATGTACTGCCCAAAATATATGCTTATTATTATAATTAAATAGAACGACATCGTTTCGTAACGTAAAGAGGTTATTATAAATACCAAATAAACTATTGTAAAACTATTTACAGATAAAATAGAAAAGAACGAAAATATTTAAGTTTGAGTTTTGAACTCGGTAAAGATTTAATATAGCTGAACAATGAAAAAGTCGAGCACATTATTATGTTATCTGTCATTTAAAAACAAGAGTATTTTGAATGTATGTATAATCTCGGAAACGTTTCAAAGATTTTAATGACATTAAATTTCTTAAGCTTTCTCTCTGACTGCCAGCCTGAGAAACACAAAAATATAGTTGAAAACCTGCTCTTTTTGAAGTAAAAAATTAATTCGACTTACACAGTCCTGACCTAGTTTTACAGTGAGATATTGGAAAAAAATAAATGCCTTATATGGATTTTATAATTTTAATACTAAATTAAATCAGTCACACCCATACCTAAACTATGAGAACTTAAAGTATACCGCTTTTCTTTTTGTAACAATTTAAGTGCGTTATTTTTATCCTTATATTGAGCGCATTGAAGTCCTCGACATTTTGTGTGCTCTCGGCAAAGCCAAAATAGCGAAGATTCAATTCAAATACATAACTTATAATCACAATTTGCACTCCGTTCACGCACTATTCCCCAGCCCTTGGTTCATGGCATTCAAGATGTCGCCATTGTCAGCATCGATTTCCCAGGCGAATAGACCTCCCAGTTTATTATTTCTCACATATTTTCCTTTCGCGATCGTGGATCTCGCGTCGTCGTACGTGATGAGGTCTCCAGTAGATTTCCTAAACACGTAAGGAGCTTCGGCCACGCTGTCGTATTTGTACTCCCATTTACCCTGCGCGACCTCGTCGGCGATCTCCCTGTAGTCTACCACGCCGTCCTGCCAAGTACCCTTGACAGGCCCCGTCGCGTTCCCGGTGAAGGGATTGTTGCCTTCGTAGTTACCAACTCCGGTCCAACCTCGGCCGTACATAGCTACTCCAACGACAATCTTCTTTGGGCTAACTCCTTGAGCGAGAAGGAACTTCACACCAGTATCAGTGGTGTAGGTCTCTTTTGGCTTCCATGCGGGAGCGTAGAGGGGAGTCTGATGCCCGAGGGTATCGTTAGACCACGCTCCTTTGAAGTCGTAGCTCATCAGGAAAATATGGTCCATGTATTTCTGGGCTTCACTGTAGTCGACCACTTGGATTTTGTCCCAACCGGCGCTGATAGCTGACGTCAGTTCGTATTTTCTACCAGTCTCCGCGGACAGTTCGTTGAGCATTTCTCTCAGTTCTCGCATAAGGTCTACGTATACTTGCCCATCTTCAGGTCCTCCGAGGTCAGGGTTGGCACCTTTGCCGCCAGGGAACTCCCAGTCAATATCAACACCGTCGAAGAACTTCCAAGTTTGCAGGAACTCCTTCACTGATGCAACGAATCGACTTCTCTTTGTCTTGTCAGTGAAGAAGAAGAATGGGTCGGCTAGAGTCCAGCCACCGACGGAGGGAAGGATCTTGATATCAGGCTTAGCTTGTTTCAACATCATGAGCTGACCGAAGTTGCCCTTATAGGGTTCATTCCAGGAGGACAAACCTTTCTGAGGTTTCTGAAGAGCTGCCCAAGGATCGTGGATAGATACTTTGAAGTCTTCGCGACCGGAGCAGGAACGTTGAAGAGCTTGGAAACTGCCTTCGATTTCTTTCAAACTGTCGTTGATGCCGTCTCCTCCACAGATTGGGATGAAGCCGTAAAGAAGATGCGTTAGATTTGGAACGGGGATGCGATCAACGGGGTACTTCCTGGGATATACGCCCCATTCTACGAAGTAAGCTCCGACAACCTTTCCTGAAGTCTGCTTGAACGGTTTGTTCTTTTCTCCGATGTTCCATTCCAGAGGGGGTAGATGGCTTCCATCGGTATCAGCGACGATGATCTCGATAGCTTCGCTGGACGAGCAGCCGTCCTTGTTGCAGAGTTCTACGACCATCTGATACCTGCCTCCCTTCTTGACTTTGAACGCGGCGGAGGTGGCGCTGCCAGCACCGGACCACACTTTATTTCCATTGAGGAGGACTTTGGCGTTGTCGGCGGGGTCTCCGGACCAGGTGTTCCAGGTGACTGAGACATCTGCGGCCTCCTTGCGTTTGACGAGAGAGTTGTACGCCGTGGCCTCTGTGTTGACTTCCACGATGGCGAACGTCCTCTCGCCCCACCCGAGGTTCGGCTTCCCCGGCGGAGAGGCGCTCGCGGCCGCCAGGATACAAGCGGCGACCAAAATCAGCATCTTAACCGGTTCTAAAAAGAAATGCGAAAGTTAACGACACAGTGTCATGAATGCCGAATCGAGACTGGAGAGCCGTCTTTGTGGTATCTTTATATATGTTTAGTATAGTAGGACAACCGCTAACGCCCGCATGTACTGGAATGATTTTGAGATAGGTAATAATAATCGTTAGCACAGATTCGATCCCGGTTAGTGGGTCGGTCAAGGTGATGTTTTTAATTGCTTATTGTTGAGGCGTGGTCGTGACTAAGGAGATCATAAGTGTTTTGATAAGGACGAGTTTCTGTGCGTTATCTATGAATGCCATGGAATTCTGATGACTAAGTGACAAAAGATAAGGATTTTGTATTGATTTATCCTGTTTCCTTAAATGATAATTAGTTACAATTGGTGCGCCTCGACATCGCATAGGTGCAAATAATAAACCTTTATCTGGAATCACTAATATTTTAAAATAAAGTACATTGAGTAGTTTAATTAATATAAGGTAACAGATGGTGTGAATTCAATATTATTATATGCAAGATACTATAAGAAAGTTATCTTCTTATTCAAACAGCTCTATAAATATTATTTATTGTTTAAAAGATTTAATTATAGCTGCTTTAAAAAGTTCTTAAATGCTTTTTAATATAATAGATACCAACTTCTACATAAATCCAATAACCACATTTTACATCTTCTTTTCTATTCATATTATTGTGTTAATATATAAAACCTGTGTAGTGATTATTTTCATTCATTGGCAACGGCACAACTAGGGGCACCAGCGGTTACGTTTACAATTAACGACACTACTAAAATAATATAATATATTTTTTCAGACTTTTATTTATATAGTAAAATTGTATATACCTACTTAATATAACATTTATTATATCATAGTTGATAATGCTGTTTACAAGGTAAACCAGCTTAAATATTTTCTAGCGGTAAATAACTCGTGAACTAAATATTGACGGTTTTTTTTGTCGGTTAAGCAGTAAAATACTTTTCTCATTGTCTATTCTACAAATTCATTAGGTGGGGCCAGTTGTCCGATTTAAAACTTATGTTGCGTCAACCGAGCCGGTTACCAAAGAGCCAAAAAAATTTTCTATTACCTTCAATAGTGAATCTATCCCTAATTGCAAATCGCTTTTAAAATGATTCTTAAATATACGATTATGACTGGGTTTAAGTAAAACGCGCGTCTAATCTAGTGTTAGGAGAGGTAAAAAAAAAACAAATCTTCTTCTTTTTAATTTGACACAAAATGAGGTACAATAATCAAACTAAGATCCCAATGATTCCCAAACTAGTTAAAAACTGTATTTCAGGAGCCAGGTATAGTGGTATTACGAATAGTAATAACCTATAGTTATCCTGATTCCTCTTACTGCAGACACACCCACCACAGTATTATTATGTAAACAACTCATAAAATACTAAAATATGCACAAATTTGCCCGCATAGACACGAGCGGCCCGACATTATGTGGCAGACTCATTGGAAGAATTCCCATGATAAGATAATTATGATTATGATTCAATGGATCGCGAAAAACAATGTATTTTGTGTATTATGTTCTGTTGACACATTATTGGTTATATACTTCGCTGGTAACCATTAAAACTGCTATTTCTGGCCAATATAACTGAATTGCCTGGAACTAACAATTAATAAATATTTCCGGAATAAATCACACAGCATCATCTAACCCCAACTAAGCAGAGCTTGTAATATGGGTAATCATGTACTATTATACTATATACTATTAGATAGTCGTAGATGATATTAATTTATTGCTAGTTAAACAAATAGTGTGACTTATTCGAGGTTTCAAGTGTTTATATGTTCTGCAATCACTTTCTTCTTGGGGTGGGTTTTTAATATAAATAATAAAAAAATATCTACATGTGAATTTCTATTATATTAAGTATATCAGATGTCTAGTACCCCTAACACAAGCTTAAGCCGTAACATAAGCTTACATCGGTACTAGATGTTGTTGTGTGGATTGTCCGGAAATATTTATTTTATTTATTCTTGTTAGAAATCGTAAGGAAGCCATACCATCACGGGTTGCAAAACAAAGGCAGGGATAAGTCGCCCTCAAGTCAAGCACCCTTGTCCTGGGCCTTTGATGTTTTGAGTGTGACTTCATTAATTTTATTAAAACTGCCCTTTGGGATATCTGACTTGGTCCCACGATTATTGAAACATTTTTTAATACATTTCCTTGACTTTTTCTAAAATAAAAACATTAAATAAACTTATAGGTAGCTAGGTGCTCATCAGTATATTAATTTTTTGGGAAGGTTTTTTTAGAAGTAGCTGTCCGTAAGCGGAATAGCCCGCGTTATAACGATTATTTAACAGTAAGGTGAAATTTTCCGCTGTAAAATCACCCATAATTACTTTTTTATATAACTAGCTTTATGGAAGTTATTAAAAAAAATATTCCAGCTAATTTCTGAAAGAATAGTATCGTTTTTGATTTTAGGTTATTTTCAAAGAATTGGCTTAAGGCTTAAGCTGAGCATAACACTCTAATAGTAAGAAAAAATCAAATTTCTAAGGGGCATTTCGTACACCGCTGGCATCGCCTCAGGGCGGTTAACTGGTTTTAAATAAAGATTTAAAATATTTATCAGTTTTACTAATGACTACTACTACACGAACCTAATTAAATAATCACCCCTATAACGACCTCACTGCTAGGACACAGGGATTTCTCTCTAGATGAGAGAGATTAGGCATTAATTCATCACGCTGGCCAAGTGCGGGTTAGTGAATGGCTTTGGTCTTTCAAACTCTTCAAATACCTATATCAGAACTAGCCGGTTTCCTAACGAAGTTTACCTTCACCGTTAAAGCACATGTTAATAACGCACATACATTTTTGAAGAAGACGAATCTAGAGGTGTGCGGCGAGGTTTGCCCCGCGATCTATGCCAAGTGCGGAATAATGCCAACAGACCAAATAAAATTTTGCTAAATCATATAAAAATACTGAGCAAAAATCTCGCGAAACCGAAGAATGGCCTTTGCAATGTTCGAACATAAAAAGTACAATGCATAAACAGTAAAGCAAGTCATTACTTTCTTTGTCACAGATACTCGATCCATCGTCAACAAATCACCGGTGACTCACATTGCATTCAAAACAATCACTCGGAAAGTGAAGTGACACACAAAAGCCTATATATCTCCTCGGTGATTTGTCATCAGTAACTGTCACAGACTAAAATTATACGGCTTGATCATCACCAAATTTACAAGTGAGTTTCGCAAGTAGTTAGTATGTAGAGAGCCGCCGATTTTGTGCTCACTCGTGGACGCCACTGTAACGTAAGGTCTTTATATAGCATTGCCGTCAATAACAAAATTATTTATTTTATATTCAAATAAAATAATTAGATGTAGGTATCTTCTCAGCAATCATAAATCCAGGCTAATAAATGATGTAGCTTCCTAAGTGGGACTTGTTTTAATTAATTAAATTTGTAAGAATATTGTGTTGTAGCTATTTTTTTTTAAATAATTTATTAATTTGTGTTATAGGCTAGCCGTGCATATTAAATAAATAAATAAAAAGTGCCTAAGCAAAACATGAAAACTGGTTAATCCTATATATTTAGTTATTATTTTTCTATGCTATATGTTTCGAGTTCGTCTCGGAACGCCTGACAGTAATAGACTCGTTTTTTAACGTGGGTTAGATTGATTGAGACACTGGCCCTGAATCGCGTAACAATGCCGATTACCCTCCCATAAGAAGTTATAACTTCGAGAAACCTATACATGATACCTCCGTTGAGTATTGGTAGTTTGCAATAGATGTTAAGATGAATAGATTTTAATAAATGATATACCTAACATTGGTTAAACTATTTTATTTTGTATGCAGTACAGATTTAAATAGATATACAGCTGTTTAACTAGCGCTGTGTCTAGCCTGATTAGTTTTGGTTATGTATCGAGGTTATAATTTAGCATACAATTGGTTGGCGTGATTGGTTGATGACCCGCGAATATGTATGCAAGGGTAAGGTTATCATCTGTTTTAGACCATTATTATTCTAGTAGACCAGATGGGCGATAGGGCCGAAAAGTTCTCGAACGGAGGCCGCGGATCGGTAAGCGCAGCGTCGGACGACCACCAACAAGATGGACAGATGATTTTGTCAGAGTTGCTGGGTTACAGTGGATGCAATTAGGGACCGATCGGAATAGTTGGTCGTCTTTGAAGGCTTGTGTCCAGCAGTGGTTGTCTAAAAGCGGAAATGATGATTATTACAGTTTGAAACTTGATGCTTCACTGTAGGCTTTACACATAAAATATAATAATTAGATGTAGGTGTCTTCTCAGAATACATACATCCAGGCTAAAAAATGATGTAGCTTCCTAAGTGGGACGTGTTTTAATTAATTTAATTATAAATAGACTAAGAGTCGCTCAAGGAGCTTGTCTTATTCGGAAGCCGGTAGTAATTTAGTACCTACGCAGCGGATAGATGTAGTATTCAATCTAAGCTTAATTTATATATAAATTGAATAAAATTAATTGTATGACCTAATCTATTTACTCCATTTATTTTTAATTTAATACAACACGTGGCATTATTATGGTATTCCAATTAATGTTATTATAACATAACAATGCTATCGCACCTTCTGTCTGTCTGTACGTAATTATGTCACGCTGAGTATAACAAGTTTGTATAATTATATCATTATGTTGTCGAACGTAACTTGTAATAACTGTCTATGGTATTTTAAGGAAAAATGCTGAACAAAAGAAAACAAGTCGCTACAGTTAAAAAATACGGTAATAGGTAATTATGATTCGATTTTATATTAGCACTTAGAATTATATCTGCCGTAGAACTTCCAATAATGATTTACGATTGAATTTGTAATTTTGGTACGCGAGAGTAGTGGGCCTTAAACCCGTTAACTGAGGAAAGAGTTCTGATGAAACAAAATAAATCTTATGCGACGAATTGCCTCCTCTTTTTGTCTACACGAATTTTGAATATTAGTTTCGACCTATAAAAACAGATAGACATGTACGCCTTATGCGAAATAGTTACCGAAACATATTGTAAGACAACATGCCGCTGGCATTCGTTTTGTTAAAGAGACTACATTCATGCTAAAATATATTATGTTTGCTATAAATTTTTAACCCACGACCAAAAAGAGGGGTGTTATAAGTTTGAGGTGTCTGTCTGTGTGTCTGTCTGGGACATCATAGCTTCCGAACGGAGGGCGCGATTACAATTTAGTATTATATGAATATTGTATGAAAGGTGAGTTTGGCGCGGGTGTTCTTAGACATGTTTCATGAAAATCGGTTGTGCCATTAAAAAGTTATGGGGGTGAGAGTGGGGAAGGAAAAACGAAAATTTGCAAATATACTCGTGTAGGGTATCAAATGAAAGCGCATCGCGTCCACATTATAAAATATTATGGTGATTTTAAGGAAATTAAAGCATATAAATCGGGGTGTTTCTTAAATTTTAAATTTAGATTTATGTATTAAAAGGTTAGGTTGGTACCCTACTCCCTTTTTGAAGTCGGTTTAAAATATCTTCAAATAAATTGAAACCAGTTCCCACCATTTTCATCTTCCCAACCAAAGTCACAAGCACACGCTTCTATCAACATCAATCTAAATAACTGTTTAATTGGGATCCTTTACAATGTCACGATAATCCAATGCAATAAATATACGCAAATGGCGAATACGTTTGTTTGTCTGACCTTTGCAAGAGACGTGGGGTTATCTCTACCCTCACGATTTTAATGAACTCGGGAAAGTATTAAATTACTTTAATACTCTGTAGTTTCATTATAAGAAATAATGTTTTTTTTAGTAAAACAAGTAAAATTTTTAAAAAATATGACTTTTGTTCTGAAAGGTTTCATCAACATCACCCTTTTAACGTTCCCATTGCTGGACACAGGGACTTCTCTCTTGGTGAGAAAGATTAGACCTTAATTCACCACGCTGGCTAAGTGCAGGTTAGAGAATGTCACACATGTCCTTCAAAATCTTTAAAGTTCTCAGGTTGAAGGGTTTGGATTGTTGAATATAACTTGAATTAACTGGTCCATTGGTAGGTTTTTCAAAATCGGTAGGTATATAAAGCGGAGAGTGTTCGAAGGGGCCAAAAAAATGAGGCTTTTTTCGTAAAAAATACATCCAAATAGATATGTTGTAAAACTAAATCTTATCTTCTAAAGTTTATTTATTTATAATTATGGGTAAAAGCTGTTATATTATGTTAAAAATTATAAGTTACAGTTAAAATGATGACAATAATTATGAAATTTACTGTTCAAGTTGCAAGTTGCAAGGTCAATAACCCTCAAAAATTAATGCAAACCACTGAGAATTTTGTTCCAAAAACGGGATTATGACTCTCAAAATACTTCCGCGTATAATAAAATTGTAAATTTTTGTGATGAAAAAACAATAATATACAGCGGCCATATTGTAAAATACTTTCTATTTCAAAGCAAATCAAAGACAGCGGTTCTAAATAAAATTGTTGAAAAGAAATCTAAATTTGATTTCTCTATGGTAAATTTTGTTCCTATTTGAAAAACTAGTCACAGTGGGCATTTTCAATTTATAGTGCGAATAATATAGATGGCTGTTGAAGCTAAGGTAGCCCGTAATAGTCACAGCGTACCTACCTAGGAGTACATAGAAACGAAAATAAAAATAGTTTGATCTCTTTCTATTATATTCTCTTTTTAATCTATTTCTATGTTTATTTTTTTATTGAATTTTATTTTTGACGTGTCTAAGTTTTGTAAAACTAAACAATGGAAATAAATGATTTTGTATCTTGTATTAAAAAGTGCAATTTTAGCTAGTACGAAAACTCGGTAAAACAAACGAGTCGTAGTATTTACTGTCCGTATATAACAGAAACCTTAAAGCTAAGCTTCTGGTTAATATTGGACGCAATACATAATCTAATATATATAATTTCCATGTCACAATGTTAGCTACCGTACTCCTCCGAAACGGCTTTACCGATTTTTACCAAATTTTATATGCGTTTTCAGTAGGTCTGAGAATCGGCTCCTATCTATTTTTCATGATGCAAAACAACGTCTGCTGGGGTCAGCTAGTTAGTATATATTATATAAGGCTGACAATGATTTTACTAATTGTGCGGCTTGTAGTAACAACCTACGGCGAATATTCGTGTCACCGCGATGTGTGTGGCCGGGTACATCGTTGCAACGCGAAGTATTCGGGCGAATACGATGTTTGGCTTGGTCGTGGCTTTCGCGTCACTAAAAATGTTGAAGCGCTCAACGCAAAAATCTTTGCCAGCGAATTTAATAACTACAAAATTGTAATAACTGATAAAGCTGTGTTGTTCTATTGGCTTCTCAGTTCAGTATAAAACGTTGAAGCGAACTATCAAGACAATAATGTTATATCCTTGATATTTTTTTGGTTTTATTATATTTTAAGTTGACCTGTCCATGTAGGCCATATGCTTCTAAGGAAATAAACGTTTTGACTTTGTAGACAAGAACATCGCGTATATCCGTTCACGATGACTTTAGCAAGCTAACGATAAAATCTGTCCAATACTTCGTTATAAAAGTTGAGTGCGTGAATTAACTTTTAACAGAATAAACGTGAAAATCCATAGACAAAACAACCTCCATTTTCGAAGCACGCTCCTTTAATTAAAATGAAAATTGTTGTAGAGAAAAAATAAACAAAAAGCTCTTTAGAAAAATGTGTAAAATTTAACTCTCGCGGTAAAATCCGGTTAATTATTACAGCACACAAAAACGTGCATCCGAGGTCAACATTGTTTATCAACAATCTTTACGCGCGGAGTTCCACCACGCGACTATAACCCTCATCTGAACAAGATAAAGTTGAAATTCTGTAGCTCAAACTATCCTCGTAAAGGACTTTTCAATGCAAACATAATTAAAAAACTACATTTCTTTTCCCATTGCATTAAAACTCAAATTAAATTTCGAATGTAATGGTTTTGCTACATAAGTAGGCTAAGGCGAATATTTGTATAACGCTTTGGCGACATAAGCTGGTTTTATGGCTAATATTCGTATAACGCTTTGGCTACATGATCGGGCTACGCCAAATCTTCGTGTTAATGCGTTGAGTGTGGGGTAGATCGTTTCAACGCGTATAATTTAGGTAACGTTGTCAGGATTTGTTGACGATATTCGCATATGCGGCTACATATAAGTCACGTAAAAATCTTTATGTAGATATCGTCTAAGTGTAAACTCTACCGGATTATTCTGTACTGTGGCTACCATTAGCGGCCACGACGGATATTCCTGTTAAAGCGTTAATTTTTGTGGCCGGCTATAGGTCGGTTATAGTTATATATATATTTATACTCGTACACTACGAAATATTAAATTGAAGAGAGAACTATTAATAAAAGAGTGGAACATGATTCAATTCAATTCAATTCATTTATTCAAACCATAGGTACATTACAATACACTTAGTTTCGTAAAAAATTACAGTAATACAAAAACTATAAAACACAAACATCTAATTAGGAGGCTGTAAAGTGGCCTTGCCATATTGTATAAAATTGATTCATTCGATTTACAATAATATTAATTAATAATAATTTAAAATGTAAATAAAAAATATATTATAAATAGTAAAGATTGTTGCAGCTACACAGAGCTTTGTCTATTAATAATTTTAGTATTGCCAGGGTCACAGATCCATGGATCGTTATCATTAAGGTAGTCTTTGGTACAATAGTAGGCTTTGTCAGTAAGATGATATTTAATATATTTTTTAAATTTAGTTTCACAAAGAGTCAAAATATGATTTGGAATTTTATTATAGAACCTTACAGAGTTTCCCAAGAAACATTTACTTGTCTTTTGCAACCTGTAAGTGGGATTCATCAATTTGTTTTTATGTCTAGTGTTTACGCTGTGAATGTCACTTCGTTTTTTAAAATTGCTTATATTTTTCCGCGTGTACATAATATTTTCGTATATATAGAGTGAATAAACAGTCATGATTTTAATTTGTTTAAAAAAGTCGCGGAGTGAAGTTCTTGAGCTCAGATTGTATAATGCTCGTATCGCTCTTTTTTGTAATATGAAAATTGAATTAACGTCTGATCCAGATCCCCATAATAAAATCCCATAGCTTAGAATGCTGTGAAAGTAAGCAAAGTATACAAGTCTTGCAGTCGCGCTATTAGTAAGCTTTCTAACTTCACGCACCGCATAGACTGCAGAGCTTAAACGATCTCCCAGCATTGATAAATGGGGTCCCCACTGTAATTTTCTGTCTAATTTAATTCCTAAAAACTTTGTACAATCTGAGGATTCTATATTTATATCCATTATTTTGACGTTTTCAATTTTATCGTTATCATTAACTAAAGAGAATTTAACACAATTTGTTTTAGTTGGATTTAAGACTAAATTATTCACAGAGAACCACTTATTAACCTGATCTAAGACCTGATTTATTTTTGTCACATCTATTGCTTTCCTATTTATTCTAAATAATAATGAGGTATCATCCGCAAAGAGCACAATTTCGCTTTTTGTTTGATTTTGTATCATATGTGGTAAATCATTTACGTATAAAAGAAAGAGAAATGGCCCCAAAATGGAACCCTGAGGTACGCCTTGTTTAACCAACGACCCTGAGGACTTAGAAGAGCCTATAGACACATATTGCTTTCTCTGAGACATATATGACATCAACAAATTTAGTGCATTTCCAGTTACACCGTAGTGTTTTAGCTTTTTGGTGAGAATTTTATGATCAACACAGTCAAAAGCTTTGGAAAGATCACAGAAAATTCCAATGGTATCCTGCGATCCCTCCCAAGCCTCCAATATGTGTGTTATAAGTTTCACCCCTGCGTCAGTTGTTGATTGACCCTTTGTAAATCCAAACTGATGTGGGTGTAGTAATTTATTAAAATCAAAATATTTTTGCAGCTGAATGAGAATAATTTTTTCAAAAATTTTGCTCAGGCTTGGCAAAATAGAAACTGGTCTATAATTTGAAGGATCACATTTAGATCCAGCTTTGTGAAGTGGTATGACTTTACTGAGCTTCATTATGTCAGGGAAAACACCCCTACTAAAACAGCTGTTAATTATTTGGGATAAATTTGCAGCAACACAATCTATGATACCATTTAAAACTTTTACTGACATACCCCAAAGATCTTCCGTTTGTTTTATTCGCAGTGTTTGAAAAATTTTTTTAATCGTTGTTGGTGTTACATGTTTGAATTGAAATTGTTCCTTGTGATTCACACTTACATTGATTTTTAGTAATGATTCTGCTTCTGATGGATATGATGGTAAATTTTTAGTAAGTTGAAGAGGAATATTTGTAAAATAGTCTTCAAAAACATTAGCTATTTCCTGTTTATCTTTAGTAATAATTCCAGCGTACTCTATTGTATTAACTTCCTCATTTTTTATACACTTTCCAGTTTCTTTCCTAATTATATCCCATGTTGTTTTTATTTTATTAGATGATTTTTTAATTTTATTCCCTATACATATAGATTTAGCGCAAATACAGACCCGTTTAAAAATTTTTGAGTATAATTGTACGTATTCCCTAAATTTTTGATCCATAACATAATTTTTTACGCTGTAAAGATCATACAGCGTATTTCTACTTTTAATTATTCCCACTGTAGCCCAGTCCCCTAATTTAAATTTTATATTTATCTCTTTTGATTTAAATATTGAATCATGAGCTGTTGTTAGAACTGTAAATAGTTTCTCCAGATTAACATTGGGATCATCGTCAAGAACTTCTACATTATTTATTTTATTAATTATTAATTGTCTATATTTATTCATTTTATATTGCGTTATAGGTCTAAAAAGCCTTTTTGTTTCGGGTGTCTCAGTTCTAGATCTGCTTACATATACAATTTGACCGCAGTGATCAGATGGCAAGTGAGTTATTAGTTCTTTATGTGCACAATTACAGTCCATAAACACATTATCAAGACAAGTTTTTGAATGATCTGTAATCCTAGTAGGTTCCAAAAATGATTCAATTAAGTTAAAAGATCTACATAATAGGATAAATGATTGTTTCTGTGGTGTCTCAGATAGCAAATCAATGTTAAAATCACCACACATTATTATTGATTTTCTATTAGTTGACAACCTAGTCAGCGCTTCTTCTAGAATAGATTTAAATTGTTCAAAATTTGATGATGGTGACCGATATACACAGACAATAACATAATTATCTAACTCAACACATGCTATTTCACATATCTTATCGATTGACAGGCTAGTGATATCTTTTCGTTCTTTAGTTTTAATATTGTTCCTTGAAAATATAACACATCCACCACCATCTGTAGTAACTCTCAGATATAAACTGCCTATTTTGTAATTTTGTAACGAGAAGACGTTTGATTTAAGCCACGTTTCTGTGAAACATATTATGTCCATAGGAGCTGTTTTTAGAAATAATTCAATTTCTAATAGCTTACCAAGCAGTCTATTTATGTTTTGATGCATTACTTTAACGAATTTATTTGAATCTACAATCTTAATATCTAAATTGCTAGGGGAATTCTGTTTAACTATCGTGTTTCCTAATTCATTCGGTCCGAATTCCCCTGTTGTCTTACTTACAAGTTTAAAGTTTTTATACTAATAAGTCCATTTTTAACATTGTCCGAGTCTAATGAATTTGCAAAATAACATAAGAGTTTTACTATGTTCACTTTATCTTTATAACTTAATAACACTTTTTGGAGTGTGAGTTTACCTTTAACATAATTATTTATATCAAATAACGAAATTTCATTATTAGATGCAGCAATCAGGTTGTATAAAATTGTATTTAACTTATAAATATGATTATTTTGATTATTATTCGGATTTGTTAAATATGGAAATGTACATAAAATAATCTTATTAATCATTTCATCTTGTTTCAGTTTTTTTAATAATCTTATACCTTCAATAAGCTGAGACTTGGTTACGTCCAAGCTATTCCCCATCATGACTATAACATCATCATCTTTTTGATACTGGTCATTTAGCACTCTTTTCATTAATTGATCGTATGATACATTTGGCATGCATTTATTTATAACCTGCTTTTTACCATACATACTAAATAAAATACCTATGTTTTCTCCCACGTCATCACAAAAGACTCTTGTAGTTGTTTTGTTCAGTTCTTTATCTTGTTTCTTTTTGTCTTCGGGTTTTCTTGTTATGTTGTCCATGGTTTCTTTTTGTCCATTTTTGTTTCTTGTAGTACCAGTAATGTAGGTTTCAACGTCACTCGCATCAGTCTTATTAGTGGTTGATACTTGCTGCTGACTGTTAAAATTGTCCATGTCAAGTAATTTATGTAATGCTGCCATATATTCTTTGATTTCGTTTTGAGCTAGCGAATACTTGTTGTTAATTTTGTGTAGTTCACATTTTAGTCTCTCTATTTTTTCCAAATTTTCTATGTATTCTTCTTCATATTCTGTTACTTTCATTTTATAATCCTCCAATTCTTTTCTTAGTTTCATTTTATCATGAACTAGAGTTTTATAATTATTGTGTTTAAGTATCATTTTATTCTTCTGACTTCTTTTTGACCTTATTAATTTATTTATTTTACTCTTTATATCTTGCTTTGGTTGATTTTTTTGTGGTGTTATTTTACTTCCATCATTTTGTTTAAAATCATTTGGTATATTTAGTGTCTGATCTCCTTGCTTAGCCTTATCTAGTTCGCTTAAGTTATTTTTCAGAATTTTTATTTGCTCAAAAGCTGCGTTCAAAATGTCTCCGCATTGTTTATGTTCTTCTACCATTAATTGTAATTGATTTCTTTTATTTGAAATAGCAATTATTTCTCTGTCTTTTGATACCAATTCTTGTTTTAATTTTGCATTTTTGGTAATTATGCACTGAATTTCCAATTCACTCTCTTCTCTTTCATGTAATAATTTATTGTTAAAATTATTAGCCAGCTGCAAATCATGCAATGTTTCCTTGAGTTTTATTTCGATTTCTCGCGTACTTGCCTGTCGTGTTTTCATCATAAATGTAGTTGACAGGAAATAAAGAAGAATTATTGAGTATTCACAATGATATGGAGTATTATGATAATTTATAGTAGGAGTCGGCAGAGTAGATATGGCAACTCTGAAAATGTTTCCTTATAGACAGTTGTCAATGTCAACTTCCGATCATCTAGATGTCAGATGTCAATTAGTTTTTTGTAGTCGTTCGTTTCGATTTGTAAACATAAAATTGCGGTCAGCGTGACCACTTTTAGTAGATTTCTACTTTTTTGGTAGATTTGAGGCAAAGAGAACGATGATTTAGTAGTGCGATATCGTTTAGTAGATTTTGGTAGAAAATTGGTATTTTACGAACATTCTAATGAATGGGTCGTCCATTATACAATTTATTGTATCCAGACCTAAAAAACTAACTTTATACTTTTTTGTCACTGAAGCTGGCAATACAGGACGACGAAAAATCTGTTTCAGGGGATTTCCCATAACTTAAGCAAACAAAACGTTAGGAAATCGCTATCTCTGTCAGTCATTAGATTTGTATGCGCTAAACAAAGATACACATTCTTTGTTTTTCGTTTTTTCATTTAGAAACAGAATCAAGACTGATGATCGTAACAGATTCTGTAACAAAAATGTTTGTGCAATCTTACATGCCAAAGAAGGTTAAAAAACGCTAGAGATTGCAAAAATTTTAAACTTGAAGCATCCATGCTACAAGTCATGAAAAATTACAAAAATATATAAAAATATAAAAAAATATTATGATTATGACGATAAATAAATAAAAATACTAGATTTTGTTCATATTATGTATTATTTTAACCACCTAGATGTGATAGATATTAAAGGAAGAATTTATGTAGAATTATAAATAGAACTTGGTAGATTTTGGTAGATTTGAGCCTCGTTTTTGGTAGATCGACTGATGAAAAAGTGGTCACACTGATTGCGGTATTCACAAAAACCCAAAAATCAGTTTATTGGATGAAAATTTAACAAAAGTGCAAGTACATAAGTGTGTGTGTTGAAATTTAAAAAAGGATCGTTCAGTATTCACCTTTCTGTGGTTATTTAGCGACATAAAAACAGTTTCAGTGTATATGGAATACCTTTTCAAGCTTCCTCCGTCAATCTTCTTTAACTTGCAGTAGTTTACGGTATGTAACAATGCGTTTTTCTATTTATTTCTTTCAATTTACTGCACAGGATCGGTAAAGCAACTGTTATAACGACACACCACACACACACACACACACACACGATGTTTAAAGCGGGCCAATGGGGAACGAATCTTCGCCGTTAATGTAGCCTAAACAGTTAGCGAGGCGAGCCAACGTGATACGAATCTTCGCCTGCTCGTGTAGACAAGACCTTGCGTACACTATGCTTTAAAAATTATAATACGAAACTTCGCTCACTAATGTAACCAACGCATAAAAAATAAAGGATTCGAAATTCAAAAGGGCGAATAACGGTGTAGGAGTAACGGTAAACAATAAAATGTAGTTCCAATTTTAAATCTTGACTTCACTTGCATTGCGAACTCGATTCGAATTTCGAACGATGATTGCAACATTTCGTTTTATTAGGTTGGCATTAGATGTTCCTGTGGCTTCTCTCCAACAGAATATCTATTTTATTTTGTGTTTATTTTGATGTTGATATTTGGAAACAAAAAAAAACAAAAAAATTGCCGTGTTTGCTAAGTGGGAGGACACTCGACTTTCATTACGAAGATCGTGGGTTCAAACCCCGCCACTCTCTGGATTTATCTTCTTGAGAAATTTATGTTTAAACACGTGCTTTAACGGTGAAGGCAAACATCGTGAGGAAACCGGCATGTTCTGAGAACTTTAAAAGAGTTTGAAGGACATGTGACATTCAGCAACCCGCACTTGGCCAGCGTGTTGAATAAAGGCCTAATTTATCTCGGCAAGAGAGAAGTCTCTGTGTCCCAGCAGTGGGAACGTTAATAGGGTGATGATGATGATTCTATTACATTTGCATCTTTACGACGGGCAGGGCGGTTCACTGGCTTATCCTCTAGAATTACGCAAGTAATTTAAGCGTTTGTACTCTAATTCTTTGTTCCCCGTTGTCAGTAGGTAGGTATGCCTAAGTGGTTCAGAACAAAAATGTATTATACTTATTTGTTTGGTGTTTGACCGGAATATAGGTACTTACATGGAACCAAATATTTAAGGGATATTCCCTTGTGCTAAGCTTCACATACATACAAATTCTATCCAAAAAATAAATAATTATTATAAGAAGTTCTCAATTTGTTAAAACTTAACTTGTTTAGTAACTATCAACGCTACCATAATTTATTTAATGTATTTTTATCTGCTATTAGTAATATAACCGGAAGTAGGAAGACCTAGACATAGGTAAAATCACAGACAGTCACATGTTTTCAAATTTTTCGATATATCTACAGATATTGTTGACCAGAATGAACTCGACGGTTCTCTCAATTCTCGGAATGATTGTATAGTCCACTATTTTGTTCGAGAGCATTTCCGAGGTTTTCACGATTGTCTATGAATATGTATTTATGGCAACAACTGTCAAGTTGCTGGCTGGTTTTATGACGCTTTGATATTTCGTTGGATTTCCATTTTTGAATGTCCTTCTGACATTATTGTTATTTTTAAATATCGAAATAAGAAGATATTGAGTCAGTTAAAATGTTCTGAATTTTTTAAATAATGAATGTCCCGTAATTTTTGCTTTTTATAATACGAAGGTTCTTTAAGAATCCGTTACAGATAAGCGAACTGGAAATTATTCGTATGAGATTGAAAGTTGTCATTTTTATAAGTATATACATTAGCACAAAGTAATTAAATTAGAGTGTTTGTTTGTAATAAAAATGTGAATGGATGTAAATAAACACAAATGTGTACAAAAAAATGTTTTTAAAGATCTATAATAATAATGTCTATGACAGAACTACTGGACCGATTTGACGGATTTTTCACTCGAGTGCAACACGAATTTCTGTAATGGCAAGGTATAAGACAAAACGAAGATCAGTTCTTAGGACCATAACATCGATTTTAGGAAAAGGAAAAAAAAAATCTATTGATCTCGGGTATCGAACCCGGACTTTTTATATAATAAAACTAACACTATTTCTATTTAGATAAATAAATAATATATATTTCTAGACTTATCACACAGCGTCACCTAACCCCAAACTAAGCAGAGCTTGTACTATAGGTGTTAGGTGACTGATATACTACATAGATACTTTTTTTTTGTAAATACATACTTATGATACATAGAAAACACCCAGACCCGAAACCAGAAATTGTAGATCTTTCAAAATCTGCCCACCAGCGGTAATCGAACCCGCAACCTCTTGCGCCTCTGATATCAATTGTCATAATTACAATTATAACTATGAAACATGATTTTGAAATTGACAATTTACCGTGGAAAATATATAGAACACAAGTTTTATGTATAATCCGAATATCCGTTTTCAAAAACAGATATATAGATAGATTATAGCCCCCTAGATTACCTTATGTATTAAATTAACAGTTACAATTAATGGTTATTCGAATTGTATTACCTACCTGAACTAGATGTCTTTATTTCATAGAGAAGAAAATGGATATTGTAAAAAATATTGTAATGTTATTTAGGGCCGATTTTTAAAGTTATTTGACTCATAATTTCATTCTGAGATTTAAAAAATAGACCCCTAGATTATATTTATCCAAGATAATGTAGAATGTTTTACACAAATCAAAAGATAATAAGTGTTTTTCACTTTGATCTTCTGTTTATCTAGTGTGGAAAATATTCCTTTTCCAAAAATAAAAAATATTTCTGTATGCACTTATATAATATAAGGTAGGTGAGTATATAATGTTTATCGTGAAAAAACCCATTTCTTTCCAGTCGGTAAAAATACAATGGTTGGAAAAATAGCTTCACAGAAAATATTAAATGCTTTTGGGAAAATATGCGCCACATTCTAAAAAAATACATGCGTTACTTTTATAATTGACGACCTCTGTGGCTGTGGGATGGTCCGCCTGAGGCGCAGGAGGTAGAGGGTTCGATTCCCGGGCCTGGGTGTTTTCTATGCATATATTTGTATTTATAAAAAAGGGTAAGAATAATATTTGCTAAACAACTTACTTTTTAATACAGTTTTAAGATTTTATTTTAACTTTTTAAACAACTAGGGGGGCTTGGCTTTAGAATCCAGCCGCAGGATTTTGGGGGTGCTAATGCTCGATTTCAGATGGCATTGGTTTCCCCTTTCCAAAAATACCACCCCCTCACCGCGGAGATGCGTACTTTTTTTTTTAAAAACATTTTTGTTTACATGAAATGGAGCGTTATTTTTGTATAAAATTTTATAATATGTAATGTTTTTACCTTAAAATTACAATGTAATCATATAAGTAGCGTCGACGAGTCGCGGGGAAGGTGAACTAATTCCATCGGGAAGTCAAGAAGGTAAGAATTACAACTAGGTTAGATTGTACCTTTATAAGCTCACTTCAATTTACAAATCCGAATCAGTGCAAACTTTGGGTTGATTTAGGTCACTTTAAGTTGCAAATCCGAATCAGTGCACCCCTAATTCCACGTGGTCTTGTCTGTCACACAACTAGAGTGTATTTAAAAAGCCGGAGGCGCGGAGGGAGAGCAGCCCCCGCCCGCCGTAACAAAGCGCAGGCACCCGTTCGAGCCGGAGCGGCTGAGGCTGGTCGCCGAAGGCGACCAATAAGCCGAAGCTGCGGAGGTGAGCATGGGTGACTGCGATTTGTTACGCAAGGGCGAAGGGGCTGCACTTCCCGCAGCGCCGGAGCAGTTTATTAATACTATTTTTTTTTTATTAGAGCCTGGAGATGATGGTGTGCCTGTAAAGCGCCATTTATATACTTCGGAAATTGTGGCGATGTTAAATTTGGCTCGTCTGTCTGATACGACAACTTGGCACTCGCCTACTCGAATCGCATTTGCTGAAGAGCATGGGTTGATTTAATCAACAAAAGAGTGTAGAGTGCACCGTAAACCAATAAGGGTTACCTAAATATTGTTTTTTATTTAATATTTGTAACTGAGAAGCTAGAAAAATTATTTAAAACCAAATTTTTTGAGGTTAGATTTTATTGAATTTCAAATTGCTCTATCTCCTAAACTACATATTTCCGCGGGGGGGGAGTGGTACAGGGGGTACCTCCCCCTCCTCCCCCCTCCCCCCCTCCACCTCCTCCCCCTAAAATCGTGCGGCTGGATTCTAAAGTTTTACCACTAGGGGTTAAACAAATTAAATCAAATGATTACGAGGCTAAACATGACCTAGAGATTAGATTAGGCTTAATAAAATATGATGGTATTTTTTCTAAAACAAGGCCTTATGGAAGAATCCAAAAACACGGGAAAAGCCGTGGCGTTCAAACCTAGTTTATTATTATAAATAATTATAATTCATTACAACGAAACACGAAATTCCTTGAATGCCTATAACATTCCAAAACTCAAAAAAACTTAAATAATAAACTCACTACGAACAGAAATTAAACACAAACCAATAGATCATTATTTAAAGAAAATATGTCTATTATAAGAAATGCATTTAACTTATTGTCGTATAAATAAGACAAACCTCGACCATTGTCTTCAACATTAAGTTTTTTTGTCTATAGATTAAACCTAGCAGTGCTTTGCGATGATACCCGTTATAATTAATTTTCCCGCTGTCAAAAGGTAAATAGGTTTCCTATGTCCTAATCCAATGTATAACCCATAACCATACCAAATTTCAGGCTAATCTGTTAAGCCGTTTCGCCGTGAATAACGTACAAACATAACACAAAACACTATCCCATCCTTATTATAAGTATTGAATCGTAGCATATTCGAATCACAATTTAAAATACTTACACAGTAAATTCACTGTGTGTCCACACAGATACTAAACACAAACCATAGACACTTTTTAACGTTTTTTATTTTAAAATAAAAAAATCTAGTCTATGAGCAGTTCGAGCCCGCGCTAACTTAACACTAACTGGCTTTTGCGACCGGGAAACTAACCCTATTTAATATTGCGACCGCATTGTATATGTTTACGGACCTGAGAATGTCTGTTTGTTTGGTGAGCAATAAATATATATACAGTATAAGTAAACCTCTGTTTACGCATGATGACTACATAATATAATTGGTTCTGCCTGTTAGCCCGACCATGAATAATGGACAATTTTTTATTAATCGATTTAATAAGCGCAAAGATATAGATAATCAATGTTCCGGAATGAGGGATTGTTCAATGCACTGCAATGTCTTGATTTTTCGTTTGAATGAAGAAAGAAAAAATACTGGTATCATTTTTGAAAATAGTCTTAATAACAAGCAAATATTTTTGTTACTCGTCCTCGGCGTTCTGTCTGTACAGTGATACAAAGAAACATACATACTTACATACATCGACTGTAAAACACAAAATAATAAATAATCACTTTGCGTTGCGCAATCGGGTAAAAAACTATAATGCTTAAAAATATTATAAGAATGTCAGTTACTTAGAGAATGACATATCATAAGTATTTAATTTTGCCTAAAGTATTTATTTAACAGCCAAGATTATCATTATAAACTAACCCGGTAGCAACAGAAAGCTAATTACAGATCTTCACTGATGGTCACAAATAAGACATCAAAAAGTGAACACAACTCGATGGACAAAATGAAAAATACAAAAAACCAATTACCTACATTTATATAACTACCTATTTACTAACAATAAAATAACTATTAGCCAGTCGCGGCCTGACTGAGTTGACTCTTGAAGTAAATAGATCCAACCAGCAATGGATGATGTTAAAAAAGCCGTGTTGGCCAAAAAAAAGCCGTGTTGGCTAAGTGGGAGGACACTCGACTTTCATTCCGAAGGTCGTGGGTTCAAACCCCGACACGCACCTCTGGATTTTTCTTCTTGAGAAATTTATGTGCACTTTAAACACGTGCTTTAACGGTGAAACCGGCATGTTCTGAGAACTTTAAAGAGTTTGAAGGACATGTGACATTCACCAACCCGCACTTGGCCAGCGTGGTGAATTAAGGCCTAATCTCTCTCGCCAAGAGAGAAGTTCCTGTGTCCCAGCAGTGGGAACGTTAATAGGGTGATGATATAATGGATGTACCAGGATGTCTGCATATCTAATTGAATGAGTCAATAGTTTGCCATAAAAAATAATTTTGCCTACCTATAGTTGTAGTTTGCTTATAGTATTAATCACTAAATCCGTCCATTTCGTTCGCATACACATCATATTTGGGTGTGGGACTCCAGGAGGGTATTGAGAAAAGCAAATGATCGAGGAATCGGTGACTTTGAGAAGTTTAAGTGAAGGTCACCGCGAGCAGTTTATGCTTCCTAGCACGAAGGTAATTGTCAGAATCATTGAGTCCTACCTATTGTTGTGACACAACGAACCTATTGTTTAAGTATTTTTTCCCGATTTAGGACATAATACAATCATTAACACCCTATTAATGTTCCCACTACTGGGACACTGGGACTTCTCTCTTGACGAGAAAGATGATCCAGTGTCCCAGCAGTGGGAACGTTAATGTTGGTTATTGTATATGTCCGAAACTGGAAATACTAAAGTTATTATACATGGTTTAAGGTTACACCAGAGAAGTATTGAATCTATAAAATACTAATATTATGCACTGAGATTCGAATACTCTGATAAACAGTCTCTGATTAGTTCAGTAAGATCCGTACTCTTGATTGTTTGAGAAAACCGAATCATATTATCTAAACTGGTGCATTTAAACTAGTTTAGTTTAGATTTAGCCTGTTTCACTATTTCCGAGTTAAATTAGAGAATGGGTTAAATATAGAGCTATTTCTCTCAGTCACGTGTAACAAAGCGAGATAGGTCTTGAAATAACTCGGATTTTGAGAAATAATCGCTTTATGATTTATGGTCGTCTGTAAGACATCGTAGATAACGTTTATGTAAAATAATTGAACAATGTATATATATATATTAATTATTGTGTAAATTAGAGATAACAAAGCCGTGGAAAATAATAATTATAATTTCAGCCGTGCAACGTCCACTGCTAGACCAAAATCTCTTTAATTTCGCTGAGTCAGCTGCGTACACCTGTTGACTTTACCAAGTCATACGTGCTACTTGTTGGTGGACGTCCTACGCTGCGCTTGCCGATCCACGGTCTCTTCTAGAACTTATCGACCAATAGTTTACAAAATATCGAAAAACATTTCGGAACAAAAGTCACATAGTAACAAAAATTTGCATTCGAGTATCCATAATGTATCAATTGTTGCTCATTCCATTATTACAACTCATTAAAACAGTTATATGTCAACAATTACAGTCAATTAAACAATAATGTATTTTTGCAATCAAGTAATTATCTGTGCATACCGCTACCTACATAATCTATATAAATTAATATCACAGCTTGCGAGTCGAGTAGATTATGATCCTGGTCCTAGCACGGTAATTTCTTTTCTATTCTACTTTAGAATAGACAATCTTTCTAGCATTATAATGAGGATTTTTACGTAACTTAGAGTTGAAAAAAACTATATTATGCAGTCTAAACTTTATATAAACTTTATTTAAGCGTATGTACTTATCTTCAGGATATAATTATGGTGTACCTATAATTTTACAAATACTTTTTTTTTGTCTAAAATGTTACTATGAAACCGGCTTAACGGTACAGAAAACTGCAACAGAACTGATAAAATAGGTTCCCAAAATAATATATACAGTATAATGTAGTCCAAAGTTACTGACTACTGGAGTTTGTTCGAACTTAAGGTACAAATAACGTGTCCTTAGTAAGATATCACATTTAGTTCGTTTGTCTTTGTTATGATCATTTTCTTTTGACATGATAAAACTTCAAAAAAGTTTGAAATTGACAGTTTGGTATAACTTGTTACACCAAAAAGTCAATTTCAAACTTTGATTTTGATCGCTTACTGCTGTTACTTATTTTGCTGTTGACGATAAATTATTAAAATTTTAAATAGTATTTCTTTTCTACCTCTGGACATCAATCCTCGTGCTAACTTTATCTGTATTTAATGAATAAGGTCAATGGATAGTCTATGCCTTATATCATGATGATTTTAATACAATCAAAAGACGTATTATTAACATTGCCTGAAACTACAATACTATTCAACAATTGCTCTAAATTTCTTGTATAATCGGACACAGATCGATGCGCGCACGCAACATGCGTTGTTTTGAATTATACTGGAACGCTACTCTGATACATTATATGAAATTCTTTATAATTATCTTTTTTATTTATTTAAAAATTCAATTACTTAACGGAAGAAAAAAAATTAAGCGTAGCATAGCATGAACTAGCTTTGTAATAACGTTCATCATCATAACCTATTAACGTTGCCACTGCTGGGACACAGGGACTTCTCTCTTGGCGAGAGAGATTAGGCCTTATCTCACCACGCTGGCCAAGTGCGGTTTGGGCAATGTCACATGTCATTCAAACTCCTTAGAGTTATCTTCTTCTTTAGGTGCCACTTCATTACTGAAGGTTGGCAGTCAGCTCCTTAAATGTAGCTTTGTTCATGGCGATTCTGAACAGCTGTTCAACAGATTTAATGCCATTCCAATGTCGAATGTTCCGAAGCAATAACATTTTACGTCCACCAACACTGCGCTTTCCGATTTTTAAGGTTCTCTGAACATGCCGGTTTCCTCACGATGTTTGCCTTCACTGTTAAAGCACGTGTTTAAAGCGCACATAAATTTATCAAGAAGAAACATCGTTAACGTCGTAACAACGTTAATTATGAATAAAGTTTACCGTAAGTTAATCATTTTAGCTATAGGATAATTTAACCTTAATGGCTACAGGCGAATTGTCTAGTTTTTCAGAAACTAGTTTGTTATAATTTTAGATAAATATCTGGTGGACTTCCTATACTTTAAAGGTATATTGTCTAGCAGAGATCACTCTTGAGCGATAAGGCCGATAATTGTGGCAAAAAATATTTATGATTAATTGTGTGCGCAATAAAAAAATATTATATTATCTTATGTTAAAATGCTAAAATCTGAAAAGCGCAGTCTAAGACTTTTTTGTAGCGTAAACTTGTTTAGTGTGGTGTTGTGAACTTATTGGGATGTTAAAACTCGCGTTAGATCGACATGTGATATAATCGTAAATTCTAAAGAAGGCGTGAAAAATTTCGTGGTAAATAATATATTTTATTATTGATTTAAAGGGTTTAACGGGACCCTATTAATTGCTGTGACTATGATGTCTGTATGTCCGAAGAGAGAGATTAAATTATTAAGCGTATGTATTTCTGTAGCCGCTTTAACAAAAAATACGATAAACATTAATTATGTAAAGATTTAAAGGGCTACCATCAGCGCCATGGGTTGTTTCCGTGATCATGGCGCTTTCAACAGCGTCGAAATATCGGAAAACTCAAAAACCGTCAAATCATGGTATGTTACCCGTTTTAAATCATAATATTGAAGCCAATATGTATAAACTCATCCGGACACCAATAAACAAACGATCCCCACTGTTATAGTTAACAATAAGTATTCATATTCAAACCGCGCGTCAACCTTGTCTCGTGAGCAGCATACAAACGGACGGACACAAAGGCAGTCCTGATATACGGAACAGGGCAAGCACCTATGACGCGCCCAGGAAATTATGAACTGCTGTCGCTTTGTGCCGTGGGTTTGCTCGCTGTTTAAATAATTAATTTTTTACTTAAATAACAATTAAAAAAAAATATGGAGTCATACTACATCTTCCGCCCGTGTACAGTTTACACTCTAATAATATATTTTTTTTTATATGTGCAAAAAGATGCACTTAGATCGGTCACCTATCTAAATACTGTCCTCACGCAACGTTGCTTAAACTTATAAAAATCAAGTTTGTTGTATGGTAGCCCTTTAAATCTTTACATAATTAATGTTTATCGTATTTTTTGTTAAAGCGGCTACAGAAATACATACGCTTAATAATTTAATCTCTCTCTTCGGACATACAGACATCATAGTCACAGCAATTAATAGGGTCCCGTTAAACCCTTTAAATCAATAATAAAATATATTATTTACCACGAAATTTTTCACGCCTTCTTTAGAATTTACGATTATATCACATGTCGATCTAACGCGAGTTTTAACATCCCAATAAGTTCACAACACCACACTAAACAAGTTTACGCTACAAAAAAGTCTTAGACTGCGCTTTTCAGATTTTAGCATTTTAACATAAGATAATATAATATTTTTTTATTGCGCACACAATTAATCATAAATATTTTTTGCCACAATTATCGGCCTTATCGCTCAAGAGTGATCTCTGCTAGACAATATACCTTTAAAGTATAGGAAGTCCACCAGATATTTATCTAAAATTATAACAAACTAGTTTCTGAAAAACTAGACAATTCGCCTGTAGCCATTAAGGTTAAATTATCCTATAGCTAAAATGATTAACTTACGGTAAACTTTATTCATAATTAACGTTGTTACGACGTTAACGATGTTTCTTCTTGATAAATTTATGTGCGCTTTAAACACGTGCTTTAACAGTGAAGGCAAACATCGTGAGGAAACCGGCATGTTCAGAGAACCTTAAAAATCGGAAAGCGCAGTGTTGGTGGACGTAAAATGTTATTGCTTCGGAACATTCGACATTGGAATGGCATTAAATCTGTTGAACAGCTGTTCAGAATCGCCATGAACAAAGCTACATTTAAGGAGCTGACTGCCAACCTTCAGTAATGAAGTGGCACCTAAAGAAGAAGATAACTCTAAGGAGTTTGAATGACATGTGACATTGCCCAAACCGCACTTGGCCAGCGTGGTGAGATAAGGCCTAATCTCTCTCGCCAAGAGAGAAGTCCCTGTGTCCCAGCAGTGGCAACGTTAATAGGTTATGATGATGAACGTTATTACAAAGCTAGTTCATGCTATGCTACGCTTAATTTTTTTTCTTCCGTTAAGTAATTGAATTTTTAAATAAATAAAAAAGATAATTATAAAGAATTTCATATAATGTATCAGAGTAGCGTTCCAGTATAATTCAAAACAACGCATGTTGCGTGCGCGCATCGATCTGTGTCCGATTATACAAGAAATTTAGAGCAATTGTTGAATAGTATTGTAGTTTCAGGCAATGTTAATAATACGTCTTTTGATTGTATTAAAATCATCATGATATAAGGCATAGACTATCCATTGACCTTATTCATTAAATACAGATAAAGTTAGCACGAGGATTGATGTCCAGAGGTAGAAAAGAAATACTATTTAAAATTTTAATAATTTATCGTCAACAGCAAAATAAGTAACAGCAGTAAGCGATCAAAATCAAAGTTTGAAATTGACTTTTTGGTGTAACAAGTTATACCAAACTGTCAATTTCAAACTTTTTTGAAGTTTTATCATGTCAAAAGAAAATGATCATAACAAAGACAAACGAACTAAATGTGATATCTTACTAAGGACACGTTATTTGTACCTTAAGTTCGAACAAACTCCAGTAGTCAGTAACTTTGGACTACATTATACTGTATATATTATTTTGGGAACCTATTTTATCAGTTCTGTTGCAGTTTTCTGTACCGTTAAGCCGGTTTCATAGTAACATTTTAGACAAAAAAAAAGTATTTGTAAAATTATAGGTACACCATAATTATATCCTGAAGATAAGTACATACGCTTAAATAAAGTTTATATAAAGTTTAGACTGCATAATATAGTTTTTTTCAACTCTAAGTTACGTAAAAATCCTCATTATAATGCTAGAAAGATTGTCTATTCTAAAGTAGAATAGAAAAGAAATTACCGTGCTAGGACCAGGATCATAATCTACTCGACTCGCAAGCTGTGATATTAATTTATATAGATTATGTAGGTAGCGGTATGCACAGATAATTACTTGATTGCAAAAATACATTATTGTTTAATTGACTGTAATTGTTGACATATAACTGTTTTAATGAGTTGTAATAATGGAATGAGCAACAATTGATACATTATGGATACTCGAATGCAAATTTTTGTTACTATGTGACTTTTGTTCCGAAATGTTTTTCGATATTTTGTAAACTATTGGTCGATAAGTTCTAGAAGAGACCGTGGATCGGCAAGCGCAGCGTAGGACGTCCACCAACAAGTAGCACGTATGACTTGGTAAAGTCAACAGGTGTACGCAGCTGACTCAGCGAAATTAAAGAGATTTTGGTCTAGCAGTGGACGTTGCACGGCTGAAATTATAATTATTATTTTCCACGGCTTTGTTATCTCTAATTTACACAATAATTAATATATATATATACATTGTTCAATTATTTTACATAAACGTTATCTACGATGTCTTACAGACGACCATAAATCATAAAGCGATTATTTCTCAAAATCCGAGTTATTTCAAGACCTATCTCGCTTTGTTACACGTGACTGAGAGAAATAGCTCTATATTTAACCCATTCTCTAATTTAACTCGGAAATAGTGAAACAGGCTAAATCTAAACTAAACTAGTTTAAATGCACCAGTTTAGATAATATGATTCGGTTTTCTCAAACAATCAAGAGTACGGATCTTACTGAACTAATCAGAGACTGTTTATCAGAGTATTCGAATCTCAGTGCATAATATTAGTATTTTATAGATTCAATACTTCTCTGGTGTAACCTTAAACCATGTATAATAACTTTAGTATATTTTTTTAATTGTTATTTAAGTAAAAAATTAATTATTTAAACAGCGAGCAAACCCACGGCACAAAGCGACAGCAGTTCATAATTTCCTGGGCGCGTCATAGGTGCTTGCCCTGTTCCGTATATCAGGACTGCCTTTGTGTCCGTCCGTTTGTATGCTGCTCACGAGACAAGGTTGACGCGCGGTTTGAATATGAATACTTATTGTTAACTATAACAGTGGGGATCGTTTGTTTATTGGTGTCCGGATGAGTTTATACATATTGGCTTCAATATTATGATTTAAAACGGGTAACATACCATGATTTGACGGTTTTTGAGTTTTCCGATATTTCGACGCTGTTGAAAGCGCCATGATCACGGAAACAACCCATGGCGCTTGCAACAGCGTCGAAATATCGGAAAACTCAAAAACCGTCAAATCATGGTATGTTACCCGTTTTAAATCATAATATTGTTAAAAACCATGATAATTTAAAAAGTTATATTGGCATCAAGACTAGAACTAAGCGGTTAAGTCCGATTAAATTTTATAGAGATAATAAAATTTCACTTTTTAAATATATAGGTATAGGGTATATGACTATAAATATTTAATAAATAATTGTCTGTGCATGCCCTGTGCTTCTGCGGAAATGAACGTTTTGACTTTGACTTTGAATTCGTCCGTCGTTTAGATTACTGAAAAATATAAATAAAATAAAATGCATTTATTTCGGACAACATTACAAATTAAAAATTACTTATGATGAGGTCCATATCATATAAGTAACAATTAAGTTTTACCATGTTAGTCTTACAAATTAGTCACAATTATATTTTCACCCATTTTTTTTTTTAGCAAAGGAAAAATCGAGATGGTACATCGCATTTAAGTGTCGGGCGACTTAATCCTTTCGAGTAAAATGTACATATGCACTTCAGAACTTTGATGCTCTGTAACTAGGCACTTTCTTATTAAATTGATAAAGCAAAAAATAGTTAACGGTTTTTTTTTTATCACGGGCTTGACGTGTCTGTCTGTCTGGGACATCATAGCTGCCAAACGGATAAAGCGATTTCAATTTAGTTTTTTTTGTATGAAAGGTGAGTTTGGTCCGGGTGTTCTTAGACTTGTTTCATGAAAATCGGTTGAGCCGTTTAAAAGTTATGGGGTGAGAGTGAGGAAGGAAAACCGAAAATCTGGAAATATACTCGAGTAGGGTATCAAATGAAAGAGCATCGCGTGCACATTTATAAATATTATGGTGTTTTACTTTTAAGGAGATTAAGGCCTTGGAATCGGGGGTTTTTCTTAAATTTTAAATTTAGATTTTGTTATGTTATCTTGCCCATTGTTGACATACGTAACCATTGTTAATAGTAATTATGATAAATTGTCATTATTTATATTTCTTGTTGCATTATAATTATTAATGTATTTCAGATTTTGACATTTATTAAAAATTATCACATTAGTAATTTTATTTTGAATAAGTTGTGGCATTGGGGAACCACATAAAAACCATATTGTGACTTATAATTAATTATGACTATTACAAATACAAATACAAAAACACTTTATTGCACACACAGGAAAATAAAAAACAACAACACGTAGGAAACCAAATGTACAATGGGCGGACTTATCGCTTAGAAGCGATCTTTTCCAGGCAACCTTTGGATGGAAAATAACTATTATTACTATTATTGGACGTTCGAGGCCAGAAACCGTCAATTCGGAGTCAAGAAACGGCAACTTTCCAGTTATTCTTAGCTGGTTTGTTGCTATACAACATTTCAACTCAATCAGCAGAAATAATCTGGTTTAATATTGAGTTGCAGGGATTCTACCCGAGCAAACTTTTATACAAATTGTAAGTTTGATTAAAGTTTTTAAAGAATGCGGTGAAGGAGTTGCGGATTTTATTCCTGCTGAAGGACTAGGTTTGTAAGCCGTGTTGGCTAAGTGGGAGTACACTCGACTTTCATTCCGAAGGTCGTGGATTAAAACCCCGCCAAGCACCTTTGGATTTTCCTTCTTGAAAAATGTATGTGCGCTTTGAAACACGAGCTTTAACGGCGAAGGCAAACATCGTGAGGAAACCGGCATATTCTGAGAACTTTAAAGAGTTTGAAAGACATGTAACATTCACCAACCCGCACTTGGCCAGCGTGGTGAATTAAGGCCTATTCGCCTTCCCCTGATTATTATGCGACTATTATAAAGATAAACAAGGGTAAAAAGCTTTTATTAAACTGTTATTAAAATTAGGACTTATTTACGTTTATCAATAATGTTTTTTATCAGACGTTCCATTACAAAAATGAGCTCGAGTTTCTAAAAGAAGCGACCAGATACGATACATATTATTTCCTATTTATGTATAAGCACCTATGTTCAATTTGTTTATGTTTCTTGTATTATATTTTTGATTTTTAAAATATTTTTATGCAGAAAAAATTAAGGCACATCCGTAACCTTCGCGCACAGGATTCGAACCTGCATCTCCAGGATTGCGCCCTGACGTGATAGACCAATTACACCAACGCGTCATCACGTGATAGGTCCAAATAAGTAGATTTTTTTTCTGCATAAAAATATTTTAAAAATTGTTTAACCTGCAATGTGAGGTTTATCACTTTATTAAAAACATTTAAAAAATATATATTCTTGATGTTCCTAAGATTTTCATAACCAAACAATGGAAATTAATGATCTTGTATTAACCTCCTTTATGTCTGATACAAAAAGTTAAATATTTTAATGAATACGGGGGTAAGCATTTATTTGATCTCGGTGTTTTCAAGATGATTATTAGAAATATTCTTTACTAACCAAAGTACAGAATATTTCGCTGTTTCCGGAATGACACGCAAATTTTAACAGATATATCTCGGATTGTTAATTACATGTGTATTTTCCGACAACGTTGCCACTTTGGAACAATTCTGTCAACCAGTGCATAAAAATTAACCCTGTTTATTCACGAATACTGTATAGAGATACAGTCATTACAATCTCTTATCTATTCTATACTTTTCTCTTTAATATAACGTGAACCAGTGAGGTAATTTCTTACATTTTGTGTGTGCGATAATTTAAATAGTTAGTTCAACAATGTAAATAATGTAAAGCTTATTACTGAATAAAGTTGTTATTATTATTAAATTATTAAAGTTTTCTTCAAAGGAGTATAACTGTTAAAGATATTTATGTAAAGGCAAACAGCGTGCCAAATTTGATCCAAATCGAGCATTGTTCGCAATAATCCATTTTCCCGCAAAAAGTTGTATTTTGCAGCAGTAAAAAGCCTATATGTTATTCTGATATAATATTATTATTATTGTGATGTTTCATGAAAATACCAGCAGAAGTTTTTGAACGAGCAACAAACACAATTTCACCACACGCAATCCAATACAAAAAAACACTTTATTGTTAAAAACACACACACATATACAATACATGACGTTAAACAAAATACATTTAAAATTGCCTATTGTAGCACTTGTACAATAGGCGGCCTTATCTCTAAAAAGCGATCTCTCCCAGGCAACCTTAGGATGGAATATAATTTAATTAAAATAGATCCTTACAAACTTTCGTGCTTATAATATTATTTTTAGCTAAATTGTAACTTTATTTACCCCACATTTCAATCAACACTAGTGCTCGTTGCATCATAGCGAAATTACCACTAAATCCCTGGTCCATAACGGCGATAATTCTCTGACAAGCTGGCATTTATGTGATAAGCCTTGATGAGTTCCTTATTATTGTGCGTGGAAGAATAAAACGGAAATGAATATATGTTATGATGTCTTTGTTGTTCGCTTATTATATTACGCGGTAGGAAATAAAAATGTTATCATGATTTAGGTGCGCTTACATCGGAGTAGTTCTGAGGTTATGTCATTCCTGGGCAATGTGTACATTTCCTTCTTTTATTTATTGACTGCGACTGCAGTGTGAAGCTTAAAATTACATCATAGTTCTGGAGTTTATTCCTGGGCAATCTGTAAATTTCCTTCTTTTATTTATCGAGTGCGACTGATAATAGAAGTGAATTTATGTCTCGATTCAGTGTATTCCTGGGTAATTTGGAAATTTTACACTTTTATTTATTGATTACATCAGAGTAGTTCTTAAGTTAAGACTTTACAGTGTGTATTCCTGTTATATATAATTAAAATCAGTTCGGTGGAAAAAGTTCTGATATAGCATCCAAATATGTATACATTCTTAATTTATTTGACAGCCGGTATTTATAGAGAGGCTTATATAAAATGACAAGGCATGTAAGAAAGCCAAAGCCATAAACATCATAATTTGCCATTTAGGTACTTGCTAAAGACTAGAAATACCATCGTGATGGAACACGCGTACAACAGAATTATTTCAAATATTGTCGCAGTCCAACCTTGAATTCGTTTGAGTTGTTCTACATTAGCAAATGTTTAAAATTACCGAAAACATTTGATAGGTAACTTTATATGATTGAGAGATTAAAATATATTTTTTTTATTTCCATAAAATCCTAGGAATCCTGTTGAAATCGCTGTATCCGTACGGGAGCTCCCCCTGTCCCCGACAGACAGACGTCGAACTTATTACATCCCTATTTTTTGGTCGGGGGTTCAAAACACACCCTGCCAAACTAGAAATTGTTGAACAAACTAATGTGCATACCTATAATGCATGTACTTGGTGCCTGCCAAGACAAGATGACCTGTCCATGTAGGCTATTTGCTTCTAAGGAAATAAACGTTTTGACTTTGACTTAGATAACTCTGGCCGCTCGGCAGACATTGAACCCGCAACCTGTTTGGGGGATTTGCAAACCGAGCCAGTTAGTACGCCATTTCTCACAAGCGGCGTGCTCACTAAAACAGGGTAAACTAAAAAAGTGTTATTTAGTAAAACTTTGAAATAACAATATTTTCTGTTTATACGTAACGTGGATAATTTAATGAAGTGTTATATAGTGATGGAGCGTGTGACTGGGTCCCGGAGCACGTCTCTGTGTGTTTCCACTGACATACGATATTAAAAAAAAAGGTTACATTTGCTGCATGAGTTATTAACAAAATAAATTTAAATATGAGTAATATTAAAACTAATAAGTACATAATAGTTGGTTTTGTAATATTAAAGTCTCTGAGTAGTATTTTATGTTCCATCCAAAGGGTTGCTGGAAGAGATCGCTCTTTATCGTAAAGGCAGTTATTTATTTCTATTTTCCTGTGTGTACAATAAAATTGTTTTTGTTTTGTAAAGTTTCATTTGAGTCACGTCGAAAGCCTTCCTATAAGTTGCTTAATATTTTTTTTTAAATAAAAAAAAACATATCAATTTATTCTTAAATTTGTTTTAACACTTTATGTTCAACCCAAGTAAGGTAAATCTTGAAAGAATCATAAACTGAACATTCGTAATTAGTTGCTCCAACAAATTTAACGTTTCATCTCTATCTACCTCATTTCTCTAGCATCACAATCGAGAAAAAAAAATCAGAAAAGTGTTTTTAATTATATTATTACTTGGTGGGTTACTGGTCTCAATTGAAAACAAAACTACTGCTAATATTACTACTAAGATGAAGTCTGTAGTTATATTAAGTTTATCAGATGTCTAGTCCCCGTAACACAAGCTTAGAGCTTACCGCGGGGCTAGATGTTGTTGTGTGGATTGTCCGGAAATATTAATTTATTTATTTAAGAACACTTTTTCAATTGGGTTTTTTTTCAGTTGGGGCCGGAAAGTTCTTGAATGGAGACCACGAATCGGCAAACACAGAGTAGGACGTCCACCAACTAGATGGACGGACGACCTGGGGAAGGTAGCTGGCTCGCGGTGGTTACAAGCTGCTACCGACCGAAGTCACCGGAAGTCTTTGAGGGAGGCCTGTGTCCAGCGGTGGACGTCCTACGGCTGAAATGATGATGATGATGACTTTTTCAATTTTACAAATGTTGTATGAGTGGTTGGCTTATGTATATGCAATACTCGCAACCATTGTATGGTATCATCCATATCCATGCCAATATTATAAATGCGAAAGTACGTTTGTCTGTCTGTTCCACTTTCCTGAGCCTGAGAAAGGACATAGGCTACTTTTTAACTAATTTTAAATGTTTTTTTTTTTATGTCGTTCCGCGGTAAATCTATTATAAAGTGGGTAACACTGTAACGGTAACGGTGCACAACAAGTTCACAATAAAATACGAGTCAAATTAGAATCTTCCTCCTTAAAACTCGATTGCAAAGAATAATTCTAGGTTAGATACTCAATTGAAACGAAACTACTGGTAATATAAATACTCACTTTATAACTACTAGCTAAAAATTTTTAATTTATCAAATGAAACACCCGCCTAGTTCAATTGTTAGTACCATAAGTAATTTTAATTTTAATCGTAATTTTGTGTCGTGGAAACAATCCCCTGAACTGTAAACTGTGAATCGAATATAAACACGGAATCATATCTCGATTATGCAAACGGCGGAACACTCGCAAATCAGACAGACAAATCTATTGTGTCAACTAAATATTGGAGTAGACTGTTTATTACAAAAGATAACAAAATTACAGGCAGATAACGGATGTGTAATACCAAAAACAGAATACAAATGCTGTTTCTAAATAAATTACTATACATATTAACTTGATAACTTTTATTTAGGAACATTACAGATGTCTTTGTAACTTATAAGTGTTATACGTCTATACTAGATAATCGCGGCGGCTTTGCTCGCAATAATTGGGTTTTCAGACCGATATAATATAAAGCCGTAAATGTTATTATTGATAAACCACTTGCACATTAAGCACCCCAGCAGTCCACAAGTATTTCTCTATTGACGAGAGAGATTAAGGCCTTAATTAATACACCACGCTGGCCAAGTGAGGGTTGGTGAAAGTCACATGTTCTTCAAACTCTTCAAAATTCTCAGAACATGCCGGTTTTCGCTCGATGTTTGCCAGCACCGTTAAAGCACTCATTTAAAGTGCACATACATTTTTCGAGAAGAAAAATCCGGTGTTGGGCTTTTTTTTGAACCCACGACCATCGGACCATCATTAATATATAGGGTGCTCCCCCTTAGTCAACATTTACAAAAAACACATAAAAACATGTTGGCATATGCATGAAAAACACGGTGTACACAAAACATGTACAAGGTATGCATTTGGAGAAGAACAAGTTATTTCAATATGAGAATCACACACTTGTTTTTATTATAATAATAACAAAGCCTTCATTCAATTACTAAAAAAGTAGGTTTACATAAAATTTTAAATTTTAGTTATTTCAGCCGGGGCGGTTTTGTATAAAATTGTAACTTGTAATCAGAGCAAAGGCTGTGGTTAGGTTCTTTTGTAAAAAAACATGTTGGCATATGCATGACTACATACACGATGAAGGAAAATATATATATATATATCAAAAACACAGTGAGGAAAACCGCAGTTTCGTTTCTTCGTAAGGTGTTGACGTATTTTCTGTTCTTATAGTCAATGACCGATAATGTTGTGTTTTATTTTCAGGAATAAAAGCTTTGCTCGCAAGATATACGATGGATAATGCAGCAAAATGTTGCCACTTTTCAGATCTTCAAGATTTTCACATCGAAGAATAGATATTTTTTTATGTTAGAGAAGCCTTTATTTGACCACAATCTCACCTGATGTAAAGTGCCGATGTGGTCTAAGATAGGGCATGAAGACCTAGAAGGTAGATGGCTTCACCGGACCACATTATGAAACACGATATAATCGCTTCACGCACTGGCCCAGCCCGGAGGGTGGTGACAAGCCGCGGCCGAAGCCTACCACCAGAGACTGTTCTTAGCACCACCCGGAGTTCACGTGTCCATAGATGAATATTTCATTTATAAATTTTGACATTGTTTTAATTAATTATTATATTATGTTATGTATTATGAAATTGTAATCAGACCTTTTGAAATTCATTCTTGACATTGCCATGCATGCATTTATTATAAAGTATTGAATGTACCTATGCCTATTTGAGGCGCGGCATGGCTGGACAATATTAAGCTTTAATTACCATTTACGTATGGTAATTTTAATTCCCAATAAGTACCTATGTTTCATGCAAATAAATATTTTATTTTTATTATTAAGGATTATCAATGTCAACTAGTTGATTTATAAAGTGGTGGATATCAAATAGATATCCACCACACACCACGCTGGCCAAGTGCGGATTGGTGAATGACACATGTCTTTCAAATTCTTTTAAAGTTATCAGAGCATGCCGGTTTCCTCACGATGTTTTGCCTTCACCGTTAAAGCACGTGTTTAAGCCCACATCCAATTTTAAAGAAGAAAATCCAGAGGTGCTTAGTGGGGTTTGAACCCACGACCTTCGGAATGAAAGTCGAGTTTACTCCCACGTAGCCAACACGACTTTTTACACGAAAAATACGCATTGCAATTTATGACGTTTTAAAAAAACTACTTATTCGAAGATCTCTTTCAGACCTATGATATAGGTTGGATGTTTGTATGTTAGTGTACATTATTATATGCTTTATTATTATATGCTTTTTTTAGTTTTATCATTCTCTTATTTTGGTAGTTACAGGGGAGCGAGGGACATTACCAAAATCAAGTTAAGATAAAAAAAATATTATAAATCTTTATGTTATTAGATTTCTAATATGTTGTTTATATTATATTTCTATCTAGGGAAAAAATCTTATTGCAGTTTACATAATACTTAGTTTCAACAGTAGTAGTTATGCCTAATAGTTTTGGAAAAAAACTGTGGAAGTAACATACGTACAGATAGAAAGACAAATTTATTTTGGTTCAGTTTTTTGCCATTTTTCTACGAAACCCTTAAAAGTGGCTTATGTTATACACGGGTCAAACACATACCTAACCTTACTTCGCAGTTGGTTCAATATGATGTTAGTTTATGTAGGTAATGTTATGTTATGATTTTCAGCAGGGAAACACATTTGCTACAGCCAGTAAACCTTCCTCGTTCGCCGTGAATAATAAAAAAGTCCCACTCTTGTCTGAATCACTAAAATAGCTCCTAACAGCATGCGAATAAAATTTCATGGAACCACTACATTACTTTTATTGGATCTTTGGTTTGTGTTAGCGCCATCTGTTGGCAAATCTTTGTTTTATGAGGGTAAGTGATGAAATATTCTATGTCCTTTCAGGTTTTATACTATTTTCAAAGGGTGATGGTAACGTATTATGTATTTACTTTTCGGAAATTAAAAGTAGTAAAGTAGCCAGCATTTTCTCACTAAACTGAAGAAAGTAACTAAAATCAAAATCTTTATAAAAAATTACATTGTATCTAAACAAAACAAAATTCACTACAATTCTCAATTACTAACAAAATTATGATTAATGTTTTAGATTAAAAAGAAAAATTATGGGTATGAATGAATCATAAAATAAAATGTCTCTTTAACAACAATATCTATCTTCTATATAAATAAAAATGAATTGTTGTTCGTTAGTCTGATTAAAACTCGAGAACTGCTAAACGGATTTATCTTATCTTAGTCTTGAAATGTTCGTGGAGGTCTAGGGAAGGTTTAAAAGGCGAGAAAAAATCGAATAATTGCCGAGAACTTTTTTTACCCGTGCGACGCCGTAAATAAATTATAAAGACACGTGTAGGCAGATAATTTTTTTACGAAACCAGAAATTGAAGAACACGTACAGAATCTGGGCCCCCGGCGGGTGTCGAACCCGCAACCTCCTGCGCCTCAGGCGGGCCTTCGCCCCCCGAGCCACACAGGTTGTCAAAATACTTTCATAACAGTGCAATTGGCTCCTAAGCCCACTAATCCTCAATCAGGCCAACAAGTTCTAGTTTAAAAAGTACCACATAACTCGGGATCAAACTTATGATTAGCCTATCACGAGCTGATCAAAAAACTTTTCTCGTTAGTCGCGCCGCTCATTTGACAACTTCGACCGTGTGTGGACTTTATCATAGCTTAGACTAGTTATAAATATAATAAAGATGTGGCAAAGGCGAAAAAAGCCGTGTTGGCTAAGTGGGAGCACACTCGACTTTCATTCCGAAGGTCGTGGGTTCAAACCCCGCCACTCACCTCTGGATTTTTCTTCTTGAGACATTTATGCGCGCTTTAAACACGTGCTTTAACGGTGAAGGAAAACATCTTGAGGAAACCCGCATGTTCTGTGAACTTTTAAGAGTTTGAAGTCCCTGTGTCCCAGCAGTGGGAACGTTAATAGGGTGATGATGATGATGAAAGGCGAAAAATAGAGGCACACTCTATTTCTCGCTTTCGAGATTTTTCGGGTTACCGAAGAAATTATCTAGCTCGGAGAAAAGATAGCCACCGGGGCTGAAATGTTTCCGAATGGCCGCTGCCTCCTAGCTGCCAGCGAAAGGGCTAACCAACCGAAACAATTGCAAGTAAATTGAATATACGACATTTACAATAAAAAAGATGAAAAGAAAGCTGTACGTTAAAACAGAGAGAACCTACCCATATTAGAAGTTAAGAAAGTTAATTTATAATAGTTATTAGATAGATCCGCTTGCGGTGCAAGAGATAGCGGGTTCGATTCCCGCCGAGGGGTCAAGTGTTTGTATGTTCTAATACTTCACTTAATCAATCACTTTCTCCTTGGTCTAGGTGTTTAATATGTATCATAAAAAAAAATAGATGTATGTATGTCTGTTATATTAAGTATATCAGATGTCTAGTACCCGTAACACAAGCTTAGAACATACCGGAACTAGATATTGTTGTGTGGATGGATTATCCCGTTTATTTATTTTATTTACATTTACTATAAAAGGTAACCTATTTAATAGAAAGTTGTTAAATTTACTAATTGACCTATGCTTTTACACTATAGATGAAGATTTAAATTATAAATTCTGACGTTTAAATTAATTATTGTATTATGTTATAATATATTATGAAATTGTAATCAGACCTTTTGAAATTCATTCTTGACATTGCCATGCATGCATTGATTAAAATGTATGAATGTACCTACCACTATAATAATTAAAATTTGTATGCCTATTCGAGGCGCGACATGGCTGGATAAAATTTAGCTTTAATTACCATTATGTATGTACCTATGTTTCATGAGTTAAATAAAATTATAAAGTGTAAAAGATGTTACTCAGTTAAAAGCCATTTTGCCAAATTTCCCTTGATAAATCGTTCTAATGACAAGTCCAGTGACGTTGATATAATTTGCTGACGAGCCGAATAAGATCATAAGACTGATATTTTTATTTTTGACTCAATAGTATACAACTTAATTTTATATTTTCAATTGTTTTATAATTGCCTGTATGTTTATTTTTAGTATTGGAATGTTTATAATTATTTTTAACATTTCATATAATTAATTGTATTTTGACTTATTATTATTTTATCTTAAATTGTTATTAATCACTAATCGAAATTGCCATTAGAAAAATATTTTTGTAACTTTTGAATGTGTTGGACCCTAGTCTGTAAGTTCACTTGAGTATTTAAATAAATCAATCATCTCAGCCGTAAGACGTCCACAATATTAGTCCTGATATTCATTCATAATCATTATAATATATCGCCCATTAGCTACTTAACCGTGTTATCTCGAAAATATAGAATTTCCAGGATAGGGATTTCAAATGTATATGCAAATATGGAGTGATTATCTATCTTATTAGAATTCATACCACAAATAAACCAAATTTAAGTTTGACTATCATTTAAATCCGCTTACGAAAAATTTCAACATCTCAGATTCCTACAACAGTATAACTTTAACTTCAGCTCAAAATCTTTGTTCGTCCGAATTAATAGATACAATTACCAAGTTGAACATTCGCTTTAAGCGGAACAGAGCAGCTGAACATCTGAACGCAGTAGATTGCACCTAGTTACAGCGCCGTATAGCGAAATCTTCTTAACTGGTTATTGTTTGGAAACACACGAGGAGGAATATCGATGGGAAACGCGTGAATGTTATCGTCAATCATCTATTAATGTTCCCACTGCTGGGACACAGAGACTTCTCTCTTGACGAGAGAGGTTAGGTCTTAATTCACCACGGTGGCCAACTGCGGGAGGGTGAATGTCACATGTCTTTCAAACTCTTCAAAGTTCTCAGAACATGCTGGTTTCTTTACAATGTTTGCATTCACCGTTAAAGCACGTGTTTAAAGCGCACATAATCGACAGGATCAATAGCATTCGACACATGATTTCATACCAATTTTGTTCGGTACTTTCAGTATTTTGATTTTTAATTGTTATTTTTATATTATTTTATTTATAATTCGTAAACTATAATATTTTTTTATTTTGGAAATACTTTTAATATATTATTACCTACTGTATAACAGCACGCCAACAATGTTAGCAACCAATACAGGTTGGCAGGTAGAAAATGCCTAGGCATTAAGCCCACCTTTTGTGTACAAAGTTTTTTGTTCAAATAAAGTATTTAAATAAAAAAAAAGGTGTGTGTGCGATTCACACACGATAGAAGTGAAACTTCAGTAAATCGACGAAAGAATAAAAAAAAGTGTGTGTGTGTCAGCTACGACGCACGATTGGAGTCTACTACTTACGAACTATAATTATGATATATATCGAATAGAAAAAAAGGGTAAATGAACGCATCTGCTAAAATGATAAGAGAAACAAACATATATATCTGTAATTATTCGGATTTCAATTTTCAAAAGAAATTTTCACTTCAATAAAGCGTATTACATAAAGTATGTTACAAAATAATATAAATAAAATACCAATACCTCTTTGCGCGATACTTCGTAGTCTCAACTAAGAAGTATCGCGCAAAGAAATTTAAATAAAGCATTGTATTTGTGTCTCTTACCATTTCCGTTTCATCTTTTTGCATCCGGTTTGAAATCACTACGATTCTATAGAAGTTTCACTTCAAAAATAATAATCAACAAAATAGTGTGGTTTGAAAGTTTGAACTCACGACCTTCGGAATCAAAGTCGAGAGTGCTCCCTCTTAGCCAACACGGCTCGTGAATTTTATACTGACTGCTTTTCATGGCGGCGAAACAAATAATAGGTTTCATAGTTTCCAAAGCCAATAACTTATTTTTTCATGGTAAAATAGATAATTCTGATAAATAATGCCATTAAATATAAGCTTAATTTTCGTACCTTTACCAAAATTTTCAAACCACATTTCTTGATTTTCTCTTAAAAAGTAAATAATGAGTGAATATAGCAATATATAAATTATACTCAGTTTTTAGTAGAATACTTCATCTGATATTTTATAGGACATTATGGAATATAGAACAAATTTAATAGAACCATAGAATGTAATTTTAGCAGATATTTGATTTATGCAAAAATGCGCCCCCGGGTGGACTCGAACCACCAACCTTTCGGTTAACAGCCGAACGCGCTAACCAATTGCGCCACGAAGGCCATGTGTGTTGTCGACGAAAATGAGAATATACTAATGTAAAATATGTACCTACTACAGAGGTGTTTTAAATTAGGTGAGGCATAGACAATTACAATAACATGCTTATCAATATATTTTTAATTATTGTATCACTTATCATTATTATTTCCGAAGGTCATAAAGGTTTTGATATATGGTATTTTATTTACCTATTCGGAATATATTTACATTTACTTTTGAATTCCATTTAAAAATAAATAAATATTTAAGGACTAACAAACGAAACAGAGCTTGTACTACTATTGGGTGTCTGATGTCCTACATAGATATTTTTATTGTAAATAAAAACAAAGATATGATTAAAAAAACCAGACCAGAAACACAGATATTTATCTAATCTGTGCCAGAAACCAGAAAATGTAGATCGAACAAAAAAAAACAATTAGGGTGACCGTCATTTGACCTTGACCTTATCTCTTGCAAAAGATAAATGAAGACGATACATTGAAGTATTTAAGTGTATTGATTGACGTCACTGTACGATTTAACCATACGGTGACGTCACACGCCGCGACTTCGGAACTTTCATGGTTTTTATACGTTTTTATAAAATTGTTATTGAGAAAAATACGTGTCCAATTTTTTAGACGTTTAAACAGACGGACAAGCGAAATGGTCTACGCTTTGATATAAGGTATGTTTGAGTACATTCTAATTTCTTTCTCAGCGTTCTTTTCCGAAAACGGTTGATTTTACATAAAATTGCATACAATTGTTTGTATACTATCACTATGAACAATTTTTACTTACATGGTATTACTTATAATTAAGTATAAATATTTCTATGACCTCCGAGCAACAGGTAGCGAGATATTTGAGAAAATCTAATTTTCGTGACATTCTTCATTTAAATGCCGTTAGAAAGTTGTTTACAACTTCAGAACGGTAGGATTTTTTTCCACAGAAACCTATAATTACTAGGTCTAGGTTGTCTAGGTCTTCATGCCCCATCTAAGACCACATCGTCAATTTACATCAGGTGAGATTGTGGTCAAATGAAGGCTTATCTAGCATAAAAAACTGAACGATATTTACGACCCGTGTATTTCTCCGCAATGGCCGGTTACCGTAACGCCTACACAGCGACATAACAGCAACATTTAGCAGAATTTGCGCTAAGCACTATGCATTTTATTGTGACTTCGCGCTTCGCCGGATCCGGTTCTGTTTTCAAACCTTGGATTTTCGATTTTGTAACTGGCCAGTTCTTTTTTTTTGTTAAAGGTTTGATTTATATTTGGAACGGTACATAACATCAACGTACATTCCTCGAAACTTCCTTGAAAAAGTATTCAAAACTTTTTGGAGGAAAGTATGTTGATGGTATGTACCTACTTTAAAAACAACAACTTTATCAATTCGACCGTATCTCAACATCATCTTCGGTCACTATACGGCCACTGTTGGACTAAGGGTAACTTCGAGAGTTGTAGTTAGGGAGTTACGGAGTTATGCCCTACGAAGCTAGTCCATCTGGCGGTTGGCATTTTAGTACTTAAATATTAGATTTGTTTTAAAAGGGAACACCAAAATGTTAATTAAATAAAATTGTAAAACCGAGTTTTGTAACTAGATACAACATAAAGCTGTGTTGGTCTATTCGCTTCTCAACTTAGTGTAGAAAATTTAAGCGAATTGTCAAGACAATGTTATTTCACTTCACTTTTATAACAAATGTTTAATTTAAAAGTTTTGTCTCGTTTAGTTGACCTAATCATGTATGCTTTGTGCTTCTAGGGTAATAAACGTGTTGACTTTGACTTTGAATTTGATGATGAGCTGGATTGATTGGTCTCTGACTGGCTGATTAAAGCCTCTTTCGTCATTCGGGGATACCACCTCAACGACCAGGTTGGATTAGGTCTCAAGACTATGTTTAAGCCTAAGTTTGTTGATATGAGGTTCAGTGTAGTTTTGTTCCAATCAGTCCTAATGTTTGCGCAATAATACTCGTAACACCAAATTTTGAATTTGATTAGAAACTGTGGCTTGTAACTGCAGAGGGATGCTTATGATCTAAATAATTGCGTAAATTCAGTGTCTCAAAGCATAAGAAACATTAAAAACAAATTCATAGCATTTAGAAAAAAAAACAAATTTGCACTAAGCATTATGCATGTTATTGTGATCGGACATCGCCGGATTTGGACTTCTGTTTTCAAACTTTGGATTTTCGAATTTGTTACTGGCGACTTTGGTTTTTTTTTTGTGCGGTTTGTGGTTGGATTTCAATTTGGAACGTGTTTATATACTTTTTGGAAGAAAGTTTGTTGATGTTAACAAAACAGAAAGGTATTAAAACACTGTGGTTTTGTATTCATTTAGTACAATAATACTCATAGCACCACATTTTGAATTTGATTAGAAACTGTGGATTGCAACCGCAGAGAGGGGTTGCTTTGTGACCAAAGTCAATGCGAAAATTCAAACTCTCTGGTAGTTTATGGTAATTAAATAACTACTAAAACAAAAAAAAAACACAATCACAGTTTTCCATCCCACAACAAACTTGACATCGAATGCATATTTTAACAATGTCGTCCGTAATAATACGGAACACGCCACCATTAAAGCGTAACTGTAGACTTTATATTGTTTTTTTACGTTGTCTGCGATTTGTAGAATTCGTTTCAAGATTGTAATTTTCTTTAAACATGAAATGTAAACAAGCGAAATTATTATGCTGCGTTCACACGACAGACGACAAAACATTTATCTCCCCGCATCGCCTGGCGCGAGATGGATTCGATTGTAAGATCTGACAAAAAACTGAAAAGATTGAACTAACATCGTGTAAACGCATTCTTTGGAAATATTATGTCGCTTAAACCGAATCTTTAATAAATTACCTAATTAAAGTTGTTTATTTTAGGTATAGCCCATATTATTATCACAAAGAGAAAGGTCTATATTAGAAGAGTCAGTGTACTAGTACACAATACAATGAGAATAAACTTACAATGAAATACTTAATCTTAAATGGACGACCGCCAAATGTCATCTTGAGTAAGATTAGAGTACTTTTGTTAGATCTTAAAACCGAATGCTCGTGTGAACACTAGCATTGAAATTCTTTTGCTAACGGATCCTACAAAAAATCAGATTCTACAAAGTCACGACTCCGTGTGAACGGGGCATTACCAGGTCCGCAAGCTCTATTTTTAAATAAAACCTACTTAAGTACATCTCACTCTATTCCAAACTCCCTCCAGTCTTCAAAATTCGAATGCCTGATTTATGCTAAGAAGGTTTCATACCGCTATAAAACCTCTGTACTATAACCTCCATCGCTCCACTCCCACACGCCTCATCCATTAAACCTTTTAAAACATGCTCTCAGAGAAAATCTAATTAGAAATATTGCTAACACCCGTACAAAATATCAGACCGAAATCCATTATCCAAGCAACAAAAGTGGAAAATTAAATTGGAAAATATAATTGGGAATAGGAATTAGGTACGGGCGTAACTCAATTATTTCGAAGCTGTTAGATGTATGAATTTAACGGACTGTGTGCCCAATGCAAGCGGCCTGAAATTTTGGACAAATTAGAGGTTAGATCCATGACCGTTATAGTGCTTGTATGATTAGAATGTTAGATCATTATTTCCGTGGGATTGTCTACATCGGTAACTAGGCTTCCTTCATTTATGAGTAAATATTATGTCTGTGTCGAAGAATAGCATGTGTTTTATTTGCAATTAATACGCGAGCATAAAAAACTACGCGCTAAATTATGAATATTCCTTTTTTTTATTTTGTAGTTGTCTTTTTTAAGTCGGCTACAATGTTTTCACTGTTAAATATGTAGAATAAATCTAAATTTAAAATTTAAGAAAAAACCCCGAATGCAGTGCCTTAATTTCCTTAAAAGTAAAACACCATTAATATGTATTTTGTAATGTGCACGCGATGCGGTTTGATTTGATACCCCACTCGAGTATATTCGCAGATTTTCTGTTCTCTTCCCCACTTTACCCCTCATGACTTAAACGGCTCAACCGATTTTCATAAAGAATCTCTAAGAACACTCGCGCAAAGTCACAAGTCACCTTTCATATGAAAAAAAATTAAATTGAAATCGCTTCATCAATTCGGGAGCTATGATGCCACAGACAGACAGACACGTCAAACTTATAACACCCCTCACTTTTGGTCGAGGGTTAAAAACGCTTTTTTTATTGTAATTTTCTTTATAGCCAAAGTTATACCTAATACAAGGAAACAAATGTCAAAATCACATTTGAACTAATCTCGCCAATCTGCATAAAAGATTAACGAATAAATATCCCCATAATTATTTAAGGTTGTAAACCTTAAGAATATGAAAGTGTTTTCGCAAGGGCCTTAACCTTGAATCGAGTTGTTTCCGCTTAGGGACGGCAAGATTGCCTGATAAGGGTTAAGGGAGCAGCAAAAATGCTTTTAAAGCGGACTTTGCTCCAGAAATTGACTTATGGCGAATTTGAACAACATTCAGGGCTACCCCGTGTTTTTGACCTTAATTAGGTCGTATTTTGTTTATTTTTAATTCTAGATAGAAGCCTTCATTAGAACACAACCTCACCTGATGTAAAGTGACCTTGAGGTCTAAGATGTAGTACATGGTTGTTGTCCAAAATAAAAGATTATTATTTTATTTTTATTTATGAATCTCAGATTCAGATATTGGTTGATTGTTTTGTGTATTTAACGATATTCATATATTCTTAACCCCCTTTTTTAAAATACTTAAGTAAAATAAATTTTCTTGTTGGCGGTCCTTACAAATAAAAAACACAAGCTTAGAGCTTACCACGGGGCTAGATGTTGTGTGGATTGTCATTTATTTATTTTTATTTAAATAAGTCTAAAATGTTTTGTCTACAATTTTGTAAATATAACCTGAACTTCTTTTTGTGAATGCGCAGACTAATTTTATTACTCTCTAAAGGTCGTTTTCTGGTTTTGTATAGAATTATAAGAACTGAATAAACGTAATAAATTATTAACCGTAAATATTTTATTTTGTTAGAATTGATATATAATTAGTATTATTTTTTTGTTGTTGTTAACTACAAAATAATATGTTATATAGTTATAGATGTTTCTCAACTGTTTTTACCATTTCATTGTTAGTACTAAATAGTTTTGTAGCTTTATTTTAATAATGATTGTTGTTAAATTTAGTGTTTGGAGTGCAATGCTCAGCACACGGGCGTCACTGAAAACCAGCGCTGCGCCTGCTCCGGAACAGTCGCAGCAAATGCTGAGTCGACGACCCTTTTGTGTTCATCTGTGTTTTTATTTTTAATTTAGTATTTTTAATATAGTTTTGTAATGCAGATGTTTCTTAATAAACTTTCTTTCTTTCTTTCTTTCAATACTATTAAATATAAGTAGAATTTCTCAGCAGGTTGTGACAACCCTGATCTTATAAAGTTTCTTCCAAGCTGTCCTAAATAAATAATTTGATATTTCTCGACATTTTGAACTTCATACTCTACACTACAATTTAGCCCAGTTTCGCCCCCTTCCCCACCTTATACAGGGTGGCGCAGCTGGACGTTCATCATTATTATCACGCGTTTGTATACAGGGTGTAAGATGAGCAACGGTTCTCTGTTAAAAAAAAAGCTAAATACGATTATAATCAGGCTCAATCGGAAATGAGGATTTAAGAGTGTCACTGTTTAAGTTTAATGAAATAAATTGTTGACGCCGCATGATAATAATATCTTAAGCGATTTTTTTCTCAATCTGGCCTCATTCGTAAGTTTTGTTTTGCACGCTTTTGTATACAGGGTGGTAGATGAGTAACAGTTCTCTGTTATAAAAAATATAGCTATCTGCCTGCTTTGCCCGCGTAATAATAGATTTTCCAGCATAAAGTTTAGCTCTTGCTAATATACCGGGAAAGCAGCAATATTGTACCTTAAATTAAACAAAACTAAAAACTTAACAATATTTTATCACGACATACCTACCCATAACGTTTCGTAATTTTTCTCTCAGTCCACGGTTGCCTGAAAGAAATTGCTTTGGACAATAAGACCGCTCATTACGCATTCTTGGTTTAGTTTTAATAGTAGGTGTGAGTACTAAATAATTGTCTATCTATCTAATACTTTTTTGCAAACTGTTTATAAAAACAAAAAAAAATTAACAAAAAGGTGGGCTTATTGGCTAGACATTTAGTCTAGTATTTGAAACTTTCACCGGTCGTGTCACATAGATACTAAGATACTCCCTGTATTTGTGAAAATTCTGAAAGTTGCGTCTCGAAAGTGGGGGAAATAAGTACTTACGTGGGACATTGAGTGGCAACATTCTCGAGTAGCTCCGGTAAGTGGTCCCAACAATCCCCTCAACTTGGGGTTTTATTAAATATGAACTTACCGCATTTTATGTTTAAACGTTTCGGTAATGGAAATGTATCAAAATATTGACGTAAGGTTTTCGCTGTCAAACTTATAGTTTAACTAATTCTAATTCTTTGTTGGGGGGACTAAGGGCTGCACTGACGTCTCGCTTAGGATTGTATTGTGCATTACCTCCATGCCTAGCTAGGCCCTAACCATCCTAACTCCTTGATGTCCCGAACTATTAATTTCTACTTTAAATATAGGTAATAAAAGAGACGCAAAATTGAATGAAATGTTGTTATTTTTCTGTCACAATAAAAGTAGTATAGTAGTATAAAATTACACTAAGTGTTAGAGAGATTGAAAAAAATATACCTAGGAAATACTTAGTTTGCCTATTTTGTTACTATTAGTGGATTATTTTAAGTAACCTTCATAGATTGAATGTATATCTACTCTACTATCATTGTATCTGCTGATGGTTTCCCTAAGATAAAAAATAAATAGCTCGTATTTTTATATTATATTAATAAAGAGTCAGGGTCATGTTATTTCCTTGATTATTCTTAGTTTTTATTTAAATTAGCTTTAAGTTGACCTGTCCATGTATGCCTAGGCGTCTAAGGAAATAAATGTTTTGACTTTGACCTTTCATCCAGCCAAAGCAAGTAACAAAAGCTAGCATAGATTTATATCTTTAAAAAACAAACACTCAATTTCCTAATCGTTTCCAAATCCCTGTCTCTTTACTCTTTATCCGGTAAAACAATAAAACCCTTTGAACCAATAACCATTCTCCAAATGGCTTAATTGAATGGGTTCACTGGTCGAATCGTTTCTTCTCTGACACACTTCACTGGAAGTGGGAGAATTCGGAGAGTTTCAAGCTTCGGCCAAACATGCGCGTCCAAAGCGACTGTGACGCGGGAGCTCACTTTATTATGGCTCTTTGTATACATACGTGACCAAAGAGCATATTCAGCCAAAAATGTTCAACAAAAATGTCCAACGGACACTCCTCCATTCCTGTTTTCGGAGTTGCTGATGCGTAGTTTTGGCTGTAGCCCTAAATGCAATTACTTGATAAATACGATTATGTATAGGCTTTCACCCTCTATGGAGACGGCTATACTCAGGATTTCACAACGAGTTGGAATCAGAAATGAGGAGAAAGAAGGTTACCGTAATGGTGTGTTTAATGACTGCCTCAGTGGTCGTTTACGGTGCAACAGGTCGCGGGTTCCATTCCCGCCTAGGGATCAAGTGTTTGTATGTTCTGCAAGCACTTTCTGCTTGGTCTGGGTGTTTAATATGTATAAAAAAATATCTATCTACGAATGTCTATTATATAAAGTAAATCAGATGTCTAGTACCGTAACACAAGCTTAGCTTACTACGAGGCTAGATGTTGTTGTGTGGATTGTCCGTATATTTTTATTATTTAATCATATAAATTGTTCGTTTCCCGTTTCCGATTTTCTCCCATTTTAGGCCTATTTCCTAGGTTTTGTTTGTAATTGACTTTCAAAATGTAATATCATTAAAAAAATAATAACGACAGATATATTCAATTGAGATATAAGTATATTTATTTCTTTCTAAACAGTTTATCAATCCTAATTCAATTCGATCCCGCGAAGAAAGCCCCTGCAATTACAGCAGCATTCATCTCGCGTGTGCCGGACAAAGCTTCTGCGCCTCATTGTGAGCGCAGATCTTATTACAGATCCACTGATCGGTTCCGATTATACCTGCCGAGGGGGAATGGCAATACAGTGCTGCAACATCCTTTAATATTAATACAAATAATAGATATGGCTGGAGATCCAACACACCAATATCTAGCCCTGTAGTTAGCTCTAAGCTTGTGTTACAGGTACTAGGCTTAAATAAATCCTTGACATAAATATTATTTATCTTTCTTAGTAATCACTCGAAGTATTTTATTATATTGTACAACAACGATGTATTTGTATTATTTGAAAGTTTTTTGAATAAAATATGTTATCTTTTCGTAGAAATAAAAAAAAAATCATTTTTATTTCACGTTCACGACAGAATAGAATAGAAAATTCTTTATTAGATACACACACCATTATGTTATACAAAAATACAAAATTATTAAAACTAACTTAATGTCTATGCTTTGATTTTTTTTGATTATAACATTGTTAAACTTACAACTAACTACACACTTATGATTTACGTTTGCAGTTATTTGCGATATTTAGTTTGATGGGCTAGACCAGACGCCTTTCCGAGACAGAAACGAGAACTTTGTTTTCACACCAAAAGATAAGCTTTTATTTCGTACCTAAGACCATACTACCATATTTTCAATATAATGACAGCTTCCTAGGCTAAGCCTGATTTTTACGATTTTTTACGAGTATCTTATGAAAGCAAAGTGCTATTATTAAACAAATTAAAATAAATAAATATTAAAAAAATAGCAAGCTTTACCGGTAGTGCTAGCCGCGTGGTTCGTTTGTGGAAAGCCATTATGCACAGACTTTCTGCACTTCTTGAATAGATCCTAATCAAGCCGTCAACAAAAGCTTTGGTCGCATACTCAGCCATTTATCAATAGTTAAATAAATGCTTTAGAAATCTACAATTTATAAATAACTAGCTGGACCGTTACGGCTTTGAACGGATGCGAAAACCTTCATTTAGAATCTCTCTACAAATGGCAGAAAAACGCGTAAAGATTCAGTGGTTTTTGAGTTTATCTTCTCCTGAGCCTCAGGGGTTCGACTCCTGCCGGGGGGATCAGATTTTGTACAATGTAAAATTTCTGGCTTCGGGTCTGGGTGGTTTCTATGTATCCTATGTATGTCATCATCTTCCTGACCTTATCCCACATTACGTGGGGTCGGCACAACATGTTTTCTCCTTCCATTTCCCTCTATCACCCGTCATCTCAACACTCAAAATATATAAAATAATATAATATACCCAATAGTACAAGCTCTGCTTAGTTTGGGGTTAGGTGAAGCTGTGTGAGTAGTCAAGAAATATTTTTTTATTTATTTTATTTATTATCATATAATTTATATAGAACAAGACAGATAGAAAGACGATGCGGCTGGAGACTTAAGTATAGTGTTCAGTAATAATCATTTATTGTTTGTGAATCAATAACAATAGGTTTAAGCGCAGTCACTTTGATTGATACTTGATTTTGCTACCAGAGCATACAAATATTATTTTTAAACAGTAAATAAAATTGGATAATACAATAAAATGTCAATATAATAAAACAAATTAAAAAAAAAAACAATCACATAATAATGTCACAAAATCATGCCCCTCATTTATTCGTGACTTCAAGTGGTGACACAATAGTAAAACAAATAAACATAAAATTATATGCATTAATCCGCATATCTACCTATATTATAAATTCGAATACTAATATTATAAATGCGAAGACAGAAGTCATGATGTATGTCTGTCTGTCTGGCTTTCACACAATAATTACTGAACAGAATTAAATGAAACTTCGCACACACATTCTCTAAGGACTGAGTTAATACATAGGTTGTATTTTACCGAGGGAATATAAATAATTCCGCGAGAAAATCCCACGGGGCGCCGCTAGTCAATTAATAAATAATTTATTTGATTCTACTTCTATAAAAGGTCATTCTTAAGTTTTATTTCAGTAGAACATCATCATCAAAAATATTTATAACGCCACTAGCTTTTTACAACATAGCTTGCGGATTACGGACTTTTTTCTTAATATAGTTAAATATTTATTGAATGTTTATCATGAAATAGTTATAGCATTTTTAAGAAAATACCAAACCCACGTTTATTAATTAAGCGAGTGGGATGGTCGAATTTACAATACAATATCTTTTTTTATTTCGCTGACATGAATCATAAAATGTAGTTTAATTATAGAATAAACTTTTCTATACATGTTTTGTCTAAATAATATTATTTCTTTGCATTAAAGTACACAAAACACCATTAGAATAATTAGGGTCCTACGTATTTTTCTACTGTATTGATGACAATTTGGGTACACTGGTGTGGAATTAATGAACTTAGCAAGTACCTCTGTAACCTAACAATTGCCTACACACATATTAAAGCCACAATATTCCATCTCACCAAAACCTTTATTTATTCGAATAAATAATATTAAACTCGAAACGATTTGAAGCACAAGATAATCCCAATAACCTAGACGCTGATATAAGCCGCAGCGCCTGAAATAATACATTGCGAATAAATCTAATTATAAGCGATCATGCGCCTGGCGAGAAAATAACAATACACTAAAAGGATTGCTCGTAAATTACGAAAGGAGAACTATTGGACATTGAAACAGATATAGCGGAGTTTTAATTAAATGAATATTTCCGGACAACAACATCTAGCTTCGTGATGAGCTCTTAGCTTTTTGCGGGTACTAGACATCTGATATACTTAATATAACAGACATACATAGATCAATAGTTCAATATACATATTGAACACTCAGACCAAGATGAAAGTGCATGCAGATCATACAGACATACAGACTCTTGACCTTCGGCGAGAATCGAACCCGCTACCTCTTGCGCTGCAAGCGGACCCTCGCCGACACCACAGATGCAGTCAAATTACTACAAATGAGTCAGTTCGTTTTTCTATCTTTACATGATATAAAATGAAATTGTTCCGCAGTTTTTCAACATGGCGACTACTGGACGCCATTTTGTACTAATAAAACATGTAAGTGAACAAAGTATGTAATGTGGAGTATCGTTGAATAGGTATTTAAAAATCATTGATAGTTTTCTTTCAACAATTTTGACTGACCGTTTAGTATTCAGTATAGCTAGATTGTAATTATTACCTACAAAAACGGATTACCCATAATGGTCACCTACATTTCCGCCAGCATAAAAATAAAAATAATCGAGTTCCTATTCACATTCTAAATCAGTCGCAACCTGAATGAAGCAAAACACTTGAAATACATTAACCACTTGAACGTCCAGTGGTACTGTAGTGCCACAAAACTTTTTGCCGACTAACGTCCATGGTACTAGAGTGCCACACGAATTTTTGGTTTTTTTATTTCGGATTTTCTTTATTTTCTAATAAGACAAGTTGCTAGTGTCAATGTCAGATGTCATTGTCAATAATTATTCTACTAAATTCTAATTAGAAAAACCCATACCTGGCAACAAAAATTATGAAAAAAAAATTATTTTGTCAATAAAGTGAGAGAAGTGGTTAAAGGAATCGATAGAACAAATGACTCGATTCGATTACACCGTCAGTCGATCGGAATCGTCGCGGAATCGAGTCGCCGTGGTAATCAATGGGGTTCGTGATAAAGGGGGAATTTGGTCCCTACTATCGATGTCAATAGGGAATATTAATTATTTCATGACGCTTTCGCCACAATTTGATACATACCTATTTCCTTAGAAAAACGTCTAGGTTAATACCTAGATAACATAATGCCTATGGAACCAAATATTTAGTTCTAATTACGCACTAATTTGTCCCTGCCCAGATTCTACAAAACTATCATGCAAGAGCACCGCCCGCCCGCCTACTAAACCACGACCACAAAATATACCGAATCAAAAAGTAAGCCAATAGTAATAATAACGTTATTATTATCAACTAAGCAAAATATCTTAGATATTTACCTACGCCTTTTACTGGCTTCAAACTGGTTACAGCTAGATGTTGAATAGAACATATTTGAACTGCTAGAAAGCAGAATAAAATGCATCACTCGTTACAAACCCGGTATGTGTGTGATTTCCTCCATAAAAAATAGACTTGAAATAAGTCTAATTTTATGAGAAGGTAGCAGACACTCAATAAAAATAGGTACACTTCAAAAATATAACAGGCAGTTTCGGGCGAAATTTAATCTATACTAATATTATAAAGCTGAAGAGTTTGTTTGTTTGTTTGTCTGAACGCGCTAATCTCCGAAACTACTGGTTCGAATTGAATAATTCTTTTTGTGTTGGATAGTCCAGTTATCGAGGAAGGCTATAGGCTATATAACATCACGCTACGACCAATAGGAGCAAAGATATAGTGGTAAATGTGTAAAAAACGGGAGAAATTGTTCATCTTTGAAGCCTTCCGTTGCGTGCGCCGTGAAAACGGTTCAAGATACACAAAAAATATGTATTAAAGAATATTAGCTCTTTTAATGATCTAAAAAACAGTCCGCGATAGTATATGTCTATCTTTTAAGATTAACTCACAAAAACCGTTTTTATGGTACCTAATTTGGTCGAAATAATTTGTTTAAGTTGTATCATACATAATAATATTAATCTTTATTCAAATAAATATGTTGTTGGTTAAGAGTACTTCATCCATTATAACGCGGGTAGCACCGCAGGGCACAGCTAGTTGTTTATAAATAGAGATATACAGACCAGAAATGAACAGTCATCGTTTCTCAAACTTACGCCAGAGACATCTGAAATCTATTTCTATTCATTGTATAGGTACTTTTGTGCCGAAACTAAGTAAGTCCTTTGTCCTATTTCGTTATTTACAGTTGGTCCGCGTAAAAAGATTAAGGTGTGATTTACGAACTGCCTGCGAGTGTTGAGCCTTCATCTGTTTTGCTTTACTAAAAGAATATATTTTATCTTTCCTACGATATGAAAACACAGGTATGTTTGTGTCTGCGCTAAAAATACTGCAAGTCTTGTACTTATCGTAAAACGTCTTATAATATTGCCAACAAACATAATTTATTTACTATAGACATGGATTATAAATAACTAGCAGATATCTCTTCTCCCCTGTTTTCTTTATTTTTGGTATTTTCTGTCCATTTATAAATAATTTAGATAATGTATATTTACAAAATACATTTAGTGCTATTTGGTTCCACTTTTTGAGATGTTTTATCTGCTGTCAACAATGCCCTGATTTAAGTGGCTACAAACGCTTAACTGTGATTGTCATTTGTCAAATTGTTATTCTTCAATCGTTGATCTTGATAAATTAATTAACTAACACAATTTATTTTCGAATCAACCTAGTACTTTCCGAGATTTGCACGAGCATGCGAATTGACTTTTCACCTTATGTACAATGTTTGCACTTAGTGTAGAAAATTGGGCGCGATTTTCCTTCGAAGCTGACTCGGAATCGATTTCTATTCGAGTTTAAATCGAGTTGCGAACTCGCAGTGAGAAACAGAAGCTTGTGTCTCGGAGCGTGAACCGCAACGCACGTGACTACACCAGATTGTTTTCCCTGCCTGAAGATGGAGAGCATCTGGGTGTTGCAAGGATTAGAAAACTTGATATTTTTAATGTTCTTTGAGGAACATAGTTTGGTTACTCTATTGGGTAAATGTTAAAGTGGTAAAATGGTAAAGTTAGGGAATGGTTAACATGTAGAGTTATTTCGCTCTGTCACAATAATGTGACGATGTGAGATACGTGTCAAGACGTATTATTGGCATGACTAACAATTGCTTATATTACCTTAGGCTCTTTTATAAATAAGTAAGTAGAAACGAAAAACTTAAAAACATTTGGGTGGAAACGACAACATTATTATTAGTTTTTAATTACGTGTTTAACAGTCGAAGGACAATCTGGAGAGAAAAGTACCGATCCATTTAAAGATAAGTAATACTAAAGAATTACATTGTAAACCCAGCAATAAATGCTTTTTTTATTTATTTTTTTATTGAACAGTGATACGCCTTCCGAATCAATCCCAAACAATAAGCAATATATTTTTAAACAACGAATTTTAATATGAATTATGTACAACTTTAGAATGGCCAAAATTTTACTTAGAAATTTGCAATACCGTAAGGGACGTGAATTTGTTGGGAAGTTTTTTAATTACAGCCTTGCTTGGCAGGCGAAGGGTTAAGCTGCGGTTCAACCTTACATAAATTAGAATTCTGAAGGTAATTTAATGTTTTTTTTACCTGTCTGCTGAAAAGATAATTATTTTTTCGTGGTAGTTACTGAATATTATTCAGTTAAAAATCGCGTTGGCACAGTCTGATTTTCTTATCTTCTTAGTTTTAATTATTAACTGTTCTACCTGTTGAACATTTGAAGGTCTTTTCTCCAATGAGGCTTTTCTTATAAGAAAATAATTCAAATGAACTGCTTTGCGTGCGAAATTGATGTTATCTTTTTAGCTCATGGCTTAGCTTTAGCTTTTTAAATTAGAAATCAGTCATCATTTTCTAGACCAATTATTTCATTTAAATTGTTAACAAAAAATAATCGGCGAGTATCAACATAAGTGGGTGTTGCTCTGTCACCCCTTTCAATGGAAGCAATTTGAAAATTTGTTTAATATTATTTTTACTTTTTTATTGAAACTCGTTGTGTTAGGATTTTATGTTGTCTACATACACAAAAATGAACTTACTTTGAAATTGTATTTTTTTTTAAAGAAAACAATAAACAGTTACTGAAAACGTCGTAATATTTTGTTAGTTATTTTGCTCTATAGGTCCCTTAAAAACCAGACCCTTAACATATCGTTATTTGCTTCATAATTCTAATACCAATTCGATCACCACGACTAAGACACAACCCAAATGTGATGTTTTTTGCCATCACATTTTGGAACATTTCATCATGTAATTAGCAACATTTCACTGGTTATTATATGTTATCATCTTAGTAACAGTCAATCAGCCAACCTTGAACTTATAGAAGACGGTATCTTTATAATAGTTCCACCAAAAAGCCCTCCATCCCAAATTACAATTTGCCCTAGAGCAATATTTATCGGAACAACAACAATATTTTGCTTACAAAGGTAACTCAAGCAGATAGCGGGAAATTGTAAGATTTGAAAGCCACAGAAATGTTAATAAAACGAATTTATACTGTTAGGAATAACTGTAAATATCCTGGCTTTGTTCGTTGGTTTATTTACTTTAGACAAAGAGTTTTAAGGTTTGATAATAATATTTTATGTTTACTGATAATTATGATAGTTTACAAAGACTGCGAATAAAGAGCTTTCATCACATTATAATGTTTGGACTTTCTTTCCAAATTTAATTTAATTTTGAATGTATTTTGTAGGCTAATTACTACAGTATTTATTGATTACGACACAAAGAAGGGTAATAATACAACTATCCAGAACAATATATTACTGAAAGGTATGTAGGTAGCATGCAAATTATTATTTTTTTTACCTTTTTACATCATAGTTTCAAAATATCTCCTGTTATTTTGTTTGGAAGCGGCCTGCACTAGCCGTTTAAAAAATACCAAGTAGTATAGGATAACCTACCTAGTATAACTTTGAAGTCAGTGCGAGTAGATACCTACTTAATAATGTCAAGTTTAAGAAAAGTATGTATGAATATATATATTTATTTCAAGTTATAATGACACGTTTTAAATTAAAAAATATAAGTATTGCACAAAAATAAGTGACACAATTCCCAAAACAAGGACTTTGTTTAACCCATTAATTTCGAAAAACCTCTAGACTTCCCCAGGGGGTAAAATATACCCGTAAATGGCCCCACTATCTCACAGCCATAAATTGTAATAGGCCTATCGATTTATATACTAATAACAGCTTCGAGGACTTTTCTCGGGAGAAATGCCTTATGATATTTGGTGTTTGGAGAATAGCCCCATGGGATTATGGGACATATCATACTAAGAGTAAATTTAGAAATGATTTATTCGATTTAGAACCACATTTTATGACTAGAAGAAAAAAGAAAGCTAACTTACTTATGAATCATCCTAAATCACTTCATTGACTGCCTCAGTGGCTAGGTAGGCGAAGGTCCGGTTGCGGCGCAAGAGGTAGCGGGTTCGATTCCCGCCGAGGGGTCAATTGTTGGTTTGTTATCCAACCATTTTCTTCTCGGTCTGGGTGTTTCATATGTTTAATTAAAATTATCTACATATATATGTATACAGTATATCAGATGTTTGGGTACCCGTAACTTGTGTTACGGGTACCAAACATCTTAGAGCTTACCACGGGACCTAGATGTTGCTGTGTGGATTGTCCGGAAATATTTATTTATTTATTTAAATAGGAACAGACAATCTACGTAAATGTACCTAGGTTTAATAGCATTTAATTATTGTAGTGTCAATATACTGTTTTGTTTTAAATTATGTTATTATAATAACGATTTTCGATTATTAGTGGTGATACGAGTCACGGCTGCGAATATAGAGCACAGACAAAAAAAACCTTAACTACTCACAACATGAGAAATTGTGTTTTCAAATTCAACAACCTAATTCGCTATTTTCTATTGTTAATTGAAATCTATTAAAGTTTCAATTGTTTTCTTTATGTTTATCTAGATATTCTAGATGTAAATGTAGCTTGGAATTTTGCAATAGACTTGAATTTTTTTCTTAAAAGGCTTTCCAAGACCGAGTTGAATTACGGTTGCTAATTATGAATTTGCGAATTAAGTTTTCTTGTTATCAAATTCACATTAAATTTTCATCATCTATTAACGTTCCCACTGCTGGGACAAAGGGACTTTTCTGTTCTCGAGAGAGATTAGGCATTAATTCACCTCTCTCGACAAGTGCGGGTTGGTGAATATGTCACATGTTCTTTAAACTCTTTAAGGTCTCTCTCTCAGAACATGCCGGTTTCCTCGTTTTCCATGTGTTTTAACACGTTGTGCGCACAAACTTTTTTCAAGAAGAAAATTCCTGAGGTGCGTGGCGGGTTTAAAACCCACGACCTTCGGAATAAAAGTCGGGTGTGCTTCTAATACGGCTTTTAATACGGTATGAAATGATTGCTGAATAAATATGGACTCTCAATTCAAAGAGAACTAGAGTTCAAATATAAACTTATTTTGCAGGTAGATACAGGATATTTTATAACAGCTTTTCACAATCCGACGTTGCCAGTGTTTTTTTTTAAATATTTTTTATATATTTTATCTTCTCGCGGTAAAATGCCCAATAGCCTTCCTCGATAAATAGGCTATGTACTACTAAGAGATTTTTTGGAATCGGTCCAGTACTTCCTCAGATTACAGCGTTCACAAAAACAATTTAACTCTTCTTATAAAATTTCCATGTCACAATGTTAGTTACCGTAGGTACCTACTCCTCCGAAACGGCTTCACCGATTTTTACCAAATTTTATTTGCGTATTCAGTAGCTCTGAGAATACTACTATATATTTTTCATTTTGCAAAACAACGTTTGCTGAGGTCTGCTAGTATTAGTATAGATTGCAATATACCCTGGATAATGAAGAAAAACCTGTCAAGCAAGATTATTGGCAAGATACAGAAAAGTTTGTAGGTACATTCAATTCAATTTCTTATAATTGGACTCTGCGCTAGAAGCGTCAGTTTGCGAGTCTCAGGTTAAATAAAATTATAAAGTGAAAACGTTGTAACTCAGTTGAACGCCATTTTGAGTATCCTATAGTAATAATAATAATAATTGTCAGGAAGTTCCTCTCTCTGCAGCCCTAGTCACCGGTCGCTTGAGCCTGGCTTCGCGGATGGTGATTCTCCGTTTTGATAAATTTTATAGTAGGTAGTTTTATATGTTTTTTTAATGTAAACTAATGTAAAAAATCGAAAAATGTGAAAGATCGGGGTTTCTCTACGGGATCGAATCAGAAATGAGGAGATCCGTAGAAGAACGAGGGTCACCGACATAGCCAAACGGATTAGCTCTTTGAAGTGGCAGTGGGTAATGGCCACATAGCACATACCACATAGAACAAATGGCCGTTGGGGCGGAAAGGTTCTCGAATGGAGGCCACGGATCGGCAAGCGCAGCGTCGGACGACCACCAACAAGATGGACAGATGACTTAGTCAAACTTGCTGGCTCACGGTGGATGCAAGTGGCGACCGATCGGAATGATTGGTCGTCTTTGAGGAAGGCTTATGTCCAGCAGTGGGCGTCTAATGGCTGAAATGATGATGATGATGAATGCAAAAAATATATTTTTGACGTGTTTAAAATGAAATAAAGAGAGAATAATAATAAAAGCATTTATTTTGGGCACACATAAGTACAGACAATTATTATTCAATAACATAATTTAAGAAAATAATAATTGTGAAACACCTAACATTACATGAAAAACAAAACAAAACATCGAACACATAGGTACAAACTGTCAAGTTTCATTCAAATGATAAAAACATTTTTTAAATGTATTCTGTAGGATTCCATTCATTCAGTTGAATTAACTAGAGAATGATTGAATGAATCTGATATTTAGCAGAACATAGGAACGAGTGAATGAAAAGCAATTTAGGTATATTTAAATGCAGACTGGAAGTACTGTCGACTATGTAAATGTTATAATTTACATAATTGCTGTTCAGTAAACCTTCTTTAGTAGACTTTTCGTCCCTTTTTAGCCGATTGCCAAATAAAAGAGGAGGTTCTCAATAAGACGCGTTTTTTAGTCGTTCTACTACTACCAGTAGTTCTAGTCTATATCAGATGTACCCAAAACACAAGCTTAGAGCTTACCACGGGGCTAGATGTTGTTTTATGGATTGTGAGAAAATACAATACAATACAAAAATTCTTTATTGCAACACCACAATATAGGAACATACATAGGAGATACATATTTAATACAGTGACATTAAATGTATATTTTTCTTTTATTTTTTATTATATCTTCAAATTCAAAGTCAAAATATTTATTTCCTTAGACGCACAGGGCATACATACATGGACAGGTCAAATTAAAGTAAATTTTAATAAAAACAAAGAATAATCAAGGAAATAACTTTGTCTTGACAGTTCGCTTCAATTTTATACTGAGTAGAGACTTTTTTTTAGTTCGGTTTTAATGATGCTGTGTTAATATTCAGAAATCAAAAACATGAAATTGGTAATTTTGTGAATTAAAATTTTTGGACGCATTTTGCGAGTTACCCTGTCGTCTACACAGTTGACGAATGGGAATAAAGGAAAACAAGTTTTGTTCATTCAGTGGTGACGAATGAAACATTTTATATTCTGATAAAGATTTTTCTGATAAGGTATGTGTGAACGTAATATGCTAGACAACCACAGATAAAGGATGTACAAGATAAACCTAATCAGCTCGAACTCACTTGTGTTGTGATAGTACAGTCAACAGCAAAAGTAAGCGATAAAAATTGACGTTTCAAAACATCTTCTAGTGTGACATGCCATATCTAACATGTTATACCAAAGTGTCAATATCAAATTAAGTTTTAATTAGTCAAAAGACACTGACTATTTTTTTCATTTTTTTTTATTGTTGTTTGTTAGAAGTAAAGGAACAAATTACGTGTCATAAGTAAGTGATCACATTTATTAAGAACCTCAGTGTTGTTATGATAATTTTCTTTCGACTAAATTAAACTTCATTTGAAATTTACGCTTTGGTATATATTGTTACATCTGGCACGTCATACTAGAAGACGTTTTGAATAGTTGATTTCATCACTTACTTTTGCTGTTGACTGTACAATCGTCTTGTCGTGCTACAGACCTGACCCCGTTTTGTTGGAAATTAATTTGTTTTAGAGTAAATTATATTTTGAAAGTTTGTAAATGTCAGTTTGGCTGGTTTATGCATTTCCCATGTAACCTTTTTGGCTATGAGAGAGCATAATTTATGTGACGCGAACTGCACCTAACTATGATAAAATAGGGCATTTTTCAAAAATATTTCTAACTTCTAACAGTCGGTTATATTTATGAATATTCCATCCGAATTCTATTTAAATGTCAAACCACAGATCCAAACATATCATATTATCTGTGGTCATACATTTGATAATGAATGAACGTAATATTGGCGATGCAAAGATTATCCGCACGCCTCTAGCGGCGAAATTTAGAAACTGTCTAAGAAAGACAATTTGTTTATTTATATCTGATTTGTATTTATAATTTATGTTTTTCCCTGACGTTAATCATAACGAAAACTGTCAAAGTGTCGTTCTTAGACAGCTTCACAATTTTGACACTAGAGGCGCTAGTTAGAATCTTTGCATCGCCAATAGTTAGGTACCCCATAAAATCTTTCTTCAGTCGTCATCATTATCATTTCAGCCTAGGACGTTCACCGCTGGACAAAGCTGCAACATTTCCAGTAATTTCGTTTTCTTCAGTAAATATTTCAAAAGTTTTATTAAATAATCGCACTCATTTTGCTGTATTTTAAATCAATTAACGTTATTAGGTTTTTTTTCCGTGTATTGTGATACTCATAAGACAATGTTCATAAACACTTTGAACAACTAAAATCTCCAATTGGTAGATACTTTCGCACAATAATCAGAACTCCAAAGCTTAAATTAGGATAAACAGGGTATTTTATTGCTAAATGTGGTACAATTATCCGAAATACTTAGTTGCCTTCAAATGGCACACAGAGTCTTTTTTGGGGGATTAGGGGAAATCCCCACTTCCCATATATTTTAGGGGATGCTTTATCCCCGTTTTGTTCCATAACAAAACCCCAAAGTACCCTAAAAGGCCGATAGGGAAAGAATGTGCGTATTAGATTGTTGCTAATATCAGTAAACCAGAGGCCTTATTTATAAACGTGTCTCCTAAGAGAATAAGGACTGTGTTTTAGGCTACAAAAACGTAGTTTACCGGTGGTTTAATCAAATCTATTTGCCTACAACACGGAGGAACAGATGACCATTGGGGCTGAACAATTCGCGAACAAGCGTATCGTAGTACGTTCACCCACTAAGCGTCATTGAAATAGATATTTTGAGTACGGCATTTTGTAAATAAAAAATAGTCTTGAGGATATTGTTGAATAGGTATTTAAAAATCATTTATTAATAGGCATGATGACTACCTACACAAATATAGGCATTATGCTTAGTCCGTCTGTTTGCCCGTCCAAAAATAATAATAATAAATATTTATTTCTGGACTACTCACACAGCATCACCTAACCCCAAACTAAGCAGAGCTTGTACTATGGGTGTTAAGTGACTGATATACTACATATTATATACATATTTTTTTTTGTAAATACATACATATGATACATAGAAAACACCCAGACCCAAAATAATAATAAATAAAAAAATACTGGATACCTATTTTTAGCTTTATCAATTTAAAATAAAGTGCCAAGATCATCACCCTATTAACGTTCCCACTGCTGGGACACAGGGACTTCTCTTTTGACGAGGGAGATTAGGCATTAATTCACCACGCTGTCCAAGTGCGTAGTTATTGAATGTCACATGTCCTTCAAAATCTTTTAAAGTTTTCAGAACATGCGGGTTTCCTCACGACGTTTGCCTACACCGTTAAATCTCGTGTTTATTTTAAAGCGCACATATATTTCAGAAGAAAAATCCAGAGTGGCAAGATATAGAGCATCAAAGTTTCGAAGTGGAGGCATTAGACGTTTAGTAAGAATTACTTGAATGTAATTGTAATTTTTATAATTGCTGACATTACTAAATGTATTGTAATGTATTATATACCTATGGTTTGAATGCAAAGTATCGTCTTAATTTATCAAGATAAAACTGCTGTAGTACTAGTTTTTAAATAATCTAAATGACAGGAAAGTTATTTTTTTACTCATCTCCCTATTCTAAGAAGCAAACACGCGTTTACGAATAACCCTGACTCAGCCTACGTCGGATAGTGGACAAAATAGAAGGCTTCATGGAATCCATTTAGAAGCAATATTATGTGTAATAGGCCAGGTTATTGACATACGGGGTTATATTACTACGCTTTCGAAGCCTTAAATATTAGTAATATTTATTTTCATCATCATTTCAGCCATTAGACGCCCACTGCTGGACATAAGCCTCCCTCAAAGACGACAAATTATTCCGATCGGTCGCCACTTGCATCCACCGTGAGCCAGCAAGTTTGACCAAGTCATCTGTCCATCTTGTTGGTGGTCGTCCCTCGCTGCGCTTATCAATCCGCGGCCTCCATTCGAGAACCTTTCGGCCCCAACGGCCATCTGTTCTACGTGCCATGTGGCCATTACCCACTGCCACTTCAAAGAGCTAATCCATTTAGCTATGTCGGTGACCCGCGTTCTTCTATGGATCTCCTGATATCTTATTCGATCCCGTGGAGAAACCCCGAGCATAGCCCTTTCCATAGCTCTTTAAGCGACTCTGAGCCTATTCATACACCATACAAAACAAAACTACATATTTTACCCGACTGCGCGACGCAAAGGAGTGGTAATGTGTTCAACAGTCTATGTCCTTTTGTCCCACTATACCTCTATAGACCAAACGCCTGGACCGATTGCTTGCTATGATTCACACGTCAATCGATATCTCTTAGTATGGTAAGTGTCATTAGAGACATGACGTTTGTGAAAATTCAACATGGCGATTACTGGACGCCATTATGTAATAATTAAAATAAATTCAAAATTTAAGAAAAACCTCCCGATTTGGAATCGTAATTTAATTTCCTTAAATGTAAAACAACAACATTATGTAATGTGGACGCGATGCGCTTTCATTTGATACCCCATACTAGTATATGGGTTACCGAAGAGATTATCTAGCTCGGAGAAAAGATAGCCACCGGGACTAAAATGTTTCCGAATGGCCGCTGCCTCCTAGCTGCCAGCGAAAGGGCTAACCAACCGAAACAATTGCAAGTAAATTGAATATACGACATTTACAATAAAAAGATGAAAAGAAAGTAAGTTATAAATCTAAATTTAAAATTTAAGAAAAACCCCCGATTCCAATGTCATAATTTCCTTAAACGTAAAACAACATAATATTATGTAATGTGGACGCGATGCGATTTCATTTGATACCCCACACTAGTATATTTGCAGATTTTCTGTTTTCCTTCCCCACTCTCACCCCCATAACTTATAAACGGCTCAACCGATTTTCATGAAACATGTCTAAGAACACCCGGGCCAAACTCACCTTTCATACAAAAAAAACTAAATTGAAATCGCTCCATCCGTTCGGGAGCTATGATGGAACAGACAGACACACAGATGGACAGACACGTCAAACTTCTAGGGTTTTTCTTATATTTTAAATTTAGATTTATTTAAATTATTAAAGCGAAATATGTGGCCAGAAAATAGAATAAAAACCAGTGCGAAGCCGGGGCGGGACGCTAGTAATACAATAAAATTAAATCAAAATACAGATACATATAGGTACTTACAAAAAGCCGTGTTGGCTAAAGTGGGAGGACACTCGACTTTCATTCCGAAGGTCGTGGGTTCAAACCCCGCCACGCACCTCTGGATTTTTCTTCTTGAGAAATTTATGTGCGCTTTAAACACGTGCTTTAACGGTGAAGGCAAACATCGTGAGGAAACCGGCATGTTCTGAGAACTTTAAAAGAGTTTGAAGGGCATGTGACATTCAGCAACCCGCACTTGGCCAGCGTGGTGAATTAAGGCCTAATCTCTCTCGTCAAGAGAGAAGTCCCTGTGTCCCAGCAGTGGGAACGTTAATAGGGTGATGATGATGATGATGATAGGTACTTATAAATAATTAAATATTTAACATTAACTATTTGACTGACGTATGTACATATTCTGTGACACTGGTCCCACAGACCGTGCTGGCACCAAAATTCCAAAACATGAGCCTGCCTCGTAAATGCGGTGTACACCAACGAAATTTACACGAAATCAGTAATTCATTCACGGATTCGCAACTCAATTCGATGACGGGTTAAAAAGTTATTCGATCCTTTCGATCCACCCGGTCTCACAGACATTGTAGGTCACAAACGGCGGGTTAATTGGGGTGTAGTCATCTATCCTTAGGTGTGCTCTTAGAAGGCTTGAGTACCCAAATTTACAAAGGTACGTGAGCATCTCGGACAGGTCAAAGTACCACCCACAAAGTTGTAATGGATGGGCAATGGTTGGTAGGTCTTCAACTGATCGCGTTTTTAAACGCTTTCGCTTCACTTGTATGTAACCGACTTATTTGGGCGCGATTTTGTAGATTTATCGAGGACCGATGACAATACACTATTTTGAGAAAAAATAACATAACATTTAGATAATAGTTAAACAAAACTAAAAACACGCTTTTTATAAAAACCGAGCTACAAACAGAAAATAAATTAAAAATAAAGCGTGTGGTGCTTCTTAAGATATTATCGAAATGATAATCACTCTACTCATATAATTGTCAATAAAATATTTATAACTATTGAAACCATGCACCTGCCTTTTTTAAAATTTATTTTCTGTTTTTTAGTTCAGTTTCTATAAAAAGCGTGTTTTTTAGTTTTTTTAACTATTATGCACTCATCCTCACCTACATAGGCATGATAACTACTTACAAAAGTAGATATTCTGTTGAGTCCGTCTGATAGCCCACAGGCACCTATTTTTTGCTTTATCAATTTAGTAAGAACGTGCCAAGATAGTAAGCATCAAAGTATAAATGTTTTCTCTCTCTCTCTCTCTCAAAGTTCCGAAGCGAGGGCTTTTGACATATAAATTTAAAATTAGCACGAGTTGTAACGCCAGTAGCGTCTTGGACTTCAAACTTGAATACTCACTGTAATAAAGTTTGAAGATTGTCTTAATATTTCGTTAGCTCCTTCGGGCGGCCTTATCGCTAAAAACTGATCTCTTCCAGGCAACTTTAGGATGAAAAATACTTTACTTAAAATAAAAAGGAGGCAAGGGTGTAGGTACAATATTAAAAATATAACAATATCATCTAAATATCATTATCATACAGATATCTACATAAAAAATATAGTACATAAGTAAATAAATAAATACAATTTTATTTAAACGTCCAGCCGCGAAACATACACACCGTCCAAACGTCCAAGTCCGCGGCCGCCATTTACGGCGCCGCCAGGCTGGTGCAAGTGTCTATGATAGAATCTGACATAAAACTTTGCTAAGGCATTGCTTTGACAAAATGGCCACCTTAATAAAAAAAAATGCCAACTTAATAAAACTAATCGCGACTATAATACTTCCAAATATTATATACGCTTTAGTGGTTCGCAAATCTTCTTGTAACTGCTACTTCTGAGATAAGTGGTATTATTATTCTTCTTCTTCTTGTTAAATAGGTTTTATTCTTCATGGATCATTGTCAATTTGTCACCTATCAGTCTAGTACTTGACCTTTAATTGTAATTTAAGACCGCAAATTTGTGAAAATTATGAAGAACAAAACAATTCATAAAAATTCTATTCGATGCGAAATTAGCAAGAAACTCATACAGCAGACAAGTGAAGACAAAAAGCTTATACCAAATATTTGCCCTGGATGAAGATCGGTGAGTACATTTACCAATATGTTATTTATTGCTTCTGTAAACAATAGGCGTTTTGTTTGCTCGCTTATCATCGATATATTTTCATACCACAAAATTGCAAGTCCACCAGACCTAAATGGTTCTATGCTACAAATTAAATATGAATTATTCATCATCATTTTTAATATAGGACATAAGCCTCATTTCAAAATTTTATCTATAACACGATAATATACTATGGCCTGTTATTTTTTTCTTTATTTGAACATAAATATAACGAATTTGTCTCCCACATCCTCAGTTCAACACTCGGCATCTAAAACCATTAACCATCAATATGATCAGGAGTTTAAATACTATATATTAATTAATTTGTTGTTGTGCTGTTTTTCCGAATATAATTAAACTTTTTTTTCAGATGATGCTTGTCAACCTCATTTAAATGACACATTATAGGAGGAGTATCATATTCTTAGATTCATCTCGATGTGTTGAAAAATAATTTGCGGTTTTAACACACTTTGCAATAGCGGAACATTTTCTTTGATTTATCTGATCATAATACCAAAAGTTAATTATTTATTTATTCAACAACAAAATTACTTTCTCATTCTTTACATCATGTTTCCTAGTGCAATAAAGTAACTCAAAATACATTATAATATACTATGTATTATTTAATTCAATTCAATAGATCATGTTATCATCATGATCATATGATGATGTTTTACATCTCGCCATAAATAATGGGTACGCACTATGAACATAATATATTGTATAAATAAATATTTTGTTTTGCACTTTGTTTTTGTACTAAGTATCCTCCCTGTACCCAATTTCAGTATGTAGGTCCAACCTATTATTGAGAGAAACCTAAATCATCGATATCGATAAAACTCGATTCTGTACGAGTGCAACCCTATGTCTTCTTCTTCTTTAAGGTTTAAAATTATCCTTATGTTGGTACCATTGCTTTTAAACTTCTAACAGATTATTTATTATGTTGGTGTTTCATTTATAGTAAACTTCGATTTGACATTTTGCCTAGATCAAAAATTTCCTTCCTAGTCCCGTCTCTTAAAACGTAGTGATTATATACTCTCTGGCGCCGCGACGCGAGCGCGTCCCATTTTTTACATAAAAGGGCATATCTTCCTAACTGCTACACCTACGCTCAAAAAAAAAATACCACATAAAAGCTGAAACTATACGAAATCAATAAATTTATAGATTTAAGTATTAAAATTAATCATTAGGGTTTCAAAAAACTCCTAATCTTGAAAAAGTAGCTTAATATTCATAATTTTTTTCTGTAATGGATATCATAGGTTTTAATTGTAGTTCTTCCTAAAAATGCATATATGTATATTATTAAACTAGATGATACAAGCTATGTTTTGATACCAATAATTAATCACTACCTTCCCTTTCAATAATTACTAGAATAAACCAAGACAAACCACCTCTTGCTGTGGCCGCTGTAGTGGGCCGGCTGCGAAACGCAACGAACAAATCTAAAATACTCGGTCGTTTCATTATATTTTGATCGTGGGAGTTGATTGAAATATGTTTTATTACCTACCTTTGTCTCCATTAGAAGTAATTATTTCTTGAGAATTCACTGAATCACTTCAAAAACATGATTATAAACCCGGCATGCAACAATACCATTGTCATTGATATCGAAAACATTTTTTTCGTAATTATTATTTTATCGGAGAAAGTATAATCGTAAATATTCTTAAAGAATGATTATTGAGGATTACTTTGCGATATATTACACTAAGTAAATAGGGCAAATACAACAATAATAATTACATTCTAAAACACACGCGCGCGACTCACAATGTAAACAAACAAATCCAAAGATAACAAATTATTTTTTTTAAGTTTGTGTTGCCAGGTACGGTTTTCTTGGATCGGAATAGTTGCAAAATTTATTTAAGCTCTATCTAGTAACAATTTTGGGCAACTCTAACGTATTTCAACCGAGAAAGAAACGTAAAAGTCTATAGGTGGAGCTAGGCTGCTCTAGTAGCTTGGACGTTTCACGCATCATTTTCTTAGACTGAAATAGTCGCCTGGACGTTTGAGTGGTTAAGATATTATCGAAATGATAATCACTGTACTCCTATTATTGTCAATAAAATATTTATAACTATTGAAACCATGCACCTGCTTTTTTTTAATTAATTTTATATGTTTTTAGTTCGGTTTCTATAAAAAGCGTGTTTTTTAGTTTTTTTTAACTATTATTCACTCATCCTCACCTATATAGGCATGATAACTACTTACAAAAGTAGATATTCTGTTGAGTCCGTCTGATGGCCCAAGGGCACCTATTTTTCGCTTTATCAATTTAATATGAACGTGCCAAGATATTAAGCATCAAAGTATAAATGTTTTTTCTCTCTCTCTCTCTCTCAAAGTTCCGAAGCGAGGGCTTTTGACATATAAATTTAAAAGCACGAAAGTGTAACGCCAGTAACGTCTTGGACTTCAAACTTGAATACTTACTGTAATAAAGTTTGCAGATTGTCTTGATATTTCGTTAGCTCCTTCGGGCGGCCTTATCGCTAAAACTGATCTCTTCCAGGCAACTTTAGGATGAAAAATACTTTACTTAAAATAAAAAGGAGGCAAGGGTGTAGGTACAATATTAAAAATATAACAATATCATCTAAATATCATTATCATACAGATATCTACATAAAAATTATAGTACATAAGTAAATAAGTATTATACAATTTTATATCTAAATACATAATAAACATAAATAAATAATTTTTGTAGTAACGTTACATTTGGCTATGGATATAAGTACCTATTTAAATTAGCACTTCTGGAGATAGAATTCCTTCACTGATAGTAATCAATGATTATATTTGTGACTATGAGTTCCTGCTTTGTAACACAACAGAATAATAAATTACTATAACTCTATAAATAACGCTTAATTGCATATAGAAACTATAGCATTTAATCACATTCTCTCAGTCGAGCAGAATGCCCAACAAAAGTGCCTGATTTATTCAACGGAAACGCGCGATACAAATCAATTATTCGAATCTCCATGAATCGAGTCCGATTGCCAATGTTCGATTAATATTCAGGCCGTAAGGGTTGGGGAGACGGGAAGTGTACTTGCAGGGTTGGTTGATACTTTAGTCACTCAAATATAACTGGATAGAGTAGCATCGTTTAGTCGAGTGGTCTGAGATTGTTTGTGGTACGGGTAATAGATATCTGATATAGGACTTACCTATACGTACCTACCTGTACACAAGGAAAATATGAAATTCTTACATTGATATATTTGTTAGTGTTAATGTGCAATAACGCTGAATTCACACGGAGTCGAATCTTACTATGTCGAATAAGTGACAGTGTGTATGTGTGTGTATGAGCCATAGGAGTGACTGATTTAATGAAACACCCAAATTCTTTACATTTATTTATTTAACCGCTTTATTTGCACAAAGTTGAATTGTGTACAAAAAGGTGGGCTTAATGCCTAGGCATTTTTTACCTGCCAACCTGTAAAGGTTGCTATCAATGTTGGCGTGCGCGTTATAGCTTAAAACTACCTAATGTTAATAATTTAAAATAAAATAAATTTATTGAAAAGGTATTTTCTTTTTAATATTGCTTTTCATTTTCTGTAAATTTTACTCTCATTTCTTTGTAAGCAAGCATAACTTAGGCCACACCAAATATTTATAAGGGCTAAGTATGAGCCTATCACATCATACAAATACAAACGAAGTATTTTACTTAGAGCGAGGAGTTTGCGGGTTAAAAGTTAAGAAGCTATGTGATACTTGTATAAGGACAGATGTGCTTCCTTTAAACATAAATATATTTTATTATATGATATCTTTCTTTGTAGTCGGTCCCTCATGTCTGAGGATTGTGGTCAGCATCGGAGTTACATCGGGAGCGGATAATCTGTCTCCACCGGGTTCTGTCCATCGCATCTCTGACAGTGTCGTAGAATTTGGAGGACGATGGAACCTTCATTTGATCTGTCCATCGAGTTGGTGAACGTCCTCGGGATCGTTTCCCTTCGGTGTTGCCAACGACAATCAGTTTCTCCAGACTCTCACCGTGTGACTTGTCGGGGGTTAATAAAACAAGGAGGAATTATAAGCTTCGGTCAAACATGCGCGACCAAAGCGACTGCGTAGCGGGAGCTACTTTGCACCCTAAGCGACCACACAGATATCGCGTTCCGTTTCCCGCGTTACTGACGCGTAGGTTTGGCCGGAGCATAAGAATGCTTTGACATTATGAGGTAGTAGTAGGTATATACATACTTGTATATATAAAAGCTTTTTAGAATTACTAATAAATGGCAAAACTGAGAACCTCAAATGCTAATTTGTATAACAAGAAGTTAGAAAAGGCTCATTGTTCATTCGAACAATGCTCGAGGAATCAATTGAAAAGTTAAAGTAATCAAATGAAAAGTTAATGTTATCAAATGAAACTTCGGATTATGAAACAATAAGCTGTATTAGATTCAACATTCATACAATTACATAAATTCCATTTCTAACTTTATACGAAGATTTTAAATCATTATACAGTAACTATTATATACAAAACTATTTCATCTACTGATATTTTATATTATAATTTATAACATAAATCTGTACATAATTTAACGATTTTACCTTAAAACTTAGATTTACTTGACAATAACCACCGAGTTTAATAAATATAGGTTTTATAAATAAGTAGCATACGCACTCCTATTAACATTCCCACTGCTGGGACACAGTGACTTCTCTTGACGAGAGATATATATCTATATAAATCATTTAATGAATTTAAAAATTCGATATGGAAGTTTTACACAATACTTAGGTACCTACTTAAAATTATATTTAGTAAGTAGAGGTACACAAAATAAATATGTTAGTATAGTTAATTATCTACTATTTAATAGGCTTATAGTATTTTTACTAGTTATAATTAAATTTAACTATTTAATACTAATAATAAAGTCTAAAGTTGTTGGCATTTGTTGGAATTTACAAATTTATTTACAAATTTCGTTGTTCCGTTTCCTTCTGTTATCTTTGCGGCATCTGAAACAAAAGGATACAGTAAAAATAATTAATTAAAATAAATTAATAATCATTAATATCATTTCAGCCATCGGACGTCCACTGCTGAGCATAGGCCTTCCTCAAAAATGTTTAGTTACTACGGATGGAAGACCTTTTTGTTAATATGATAAATAATTAATAGTTTTCTGAGTTAGTCATAACCTTTAGATATTTGTTAAAATGAGAAAAAAACCTAATAAATAAATTAATTTCTTATTAATTTATTTTAGTTTTTTTTTACCCCCGACCAAAAAAGAGGGGTGTTATAAGTTTGACGTGTCTGTCTCATCATGTCATCATAGCTCCCGAACGGATGGAGCGATTTGAATTTAGTTTGTTTGTATGCAAGGTGAGTTAGGCCCTGGTGTTCTTAGACATAATTCATGAAAATCGGTTGAGCCGTTTAAAAGTTAGGGGGGTGATAGTGGGGAAGGAAAACAGAAAATCTACGAATAGTCTCGAGTGGGGTTACATCAAATCAATCAATCAAATGAAAGCGCATCGCGTGCCCTAACTACTAAATATTATGGTGTTTTACTTATAAGAAAATAAAAGCACTCGAAACGGGGGTTTTTCTTTAATTTTAAATTTAGATTTATTAACCTAGCTGATTAATAGTTTTGATAGTTAGTCAAAATATATCAGTTATGATTTCAACAAAATGGTAAGGTTATTATTTTATGCACAATGAAAAGCACGCGAGAAGAATATAGGTCCTTTATTAATAGGATTATTGAATCCAAATTCTTGACTCAATTCAGACTAAAAGTCGTTTGAAACTTTTCGAGCTCATTTCAAATCTTCATATTAAAATTAAGATAAACGATAAACAAATAAATGATTATTACTCAAATTATTTTTATTAGCTTCACCTGTATGTTTGTTATGTTTGTGTGTAACCGACTTCTTTGGGCGCGATTTTGATCCACTTTAAACGGCGAGATTTCGTTCAAACTTTGTAGATTTATTGAAGACCGATGTCAATACACTAATTTGATAAAATTATTCCATTTAAAAAAAAACTAAATTTTTTTTAAATATTTTTTTTTATTCATACTATTATTAATTTATTTTCTATTTTTTAGTTCGGTTTTCTATAAAAAGCGTGTTTTTTAGTTTTTATAAACTACTAGCTGTGCCCTGCGGTGCTACCCGCGTTATAATGGATGAAGTACTCTTAACCAACAACATATTTATTTGAATAAAGATTAATATTATGTTGATACAACTTAAACAAATTATTTCGACCAAATTAGGTACCATAAAAACGGTTTTTGTGAGTTAATCTTTAAAGATAGACATATACTTAAACGTATAACGTAACGTATACGTTTTTTAGATCATTAAAAGAGCTATTATTCTTTAATACATATTTTTTGTGTATCTTGAACCGTTTTCACGGCGCACGCAACGGAAGGCTTCAAAGATGAACAATTTCTCCAGTTTTTTACACATTTACCACTATATCTTTGCTCCTATGGTCGTAGCGTGATGTTATAGCCTATAGCCTTCCTCGATAACTGGACTATCCAACACAAAAAGAATTATTCAATTCGAACCAGTAGTTTCGGAGATTAGCGCGTTCAAACAAACAAACAAACTCTTCAGCTTTATAATATTAGTAAAGATTATTTATTTCAGCTATAGTCATCATGTAAATGGTTACAAGTTATGTTTTTATAGTTATTTTGTTAGTAACTAAAACTGTTTGTTTTCCGAATAAAATAAAATAAAACCAAATAGAGCTTGCTCAGGCACTGGTGAAAAAGCTAGATAGCTCTTAACATAACTATCCATTGGCTTACTAACCATTGCTTAGTTAACTCGGATTTTGTGAAATAACCCCACTCACATGCTCAATTAGACATGCCTAAACCGCCAAACTCTGCAGATGCACTAAGTTCTCAGCAAACGTTATGAATTCCTAGATTACCTTAAATTGGCAAGCAAAGCGGCGAAGAGCAAGTATTCAAGTACTTATCCAAGTGCAAGTACAGTCAACGTCAGAAGTAAGAGATCAAAATCACTTTTTTTTAACATCTAGCTTAACGTGCCAGAGTTTACCAGAGTTTTGAATAAATGTGATCAGTAACTTATGGCATCTCAATAAATTACAATGGTCTATAAATAGATCATAAACATATTAAATATGTACTCGTATGTCTATTATATTAAGTAAATCAGATGCCTTATACCCGTAAAACAAGCTTAGAGCTTACCACGGGACTTATATTTAGTTTTGTATAACTTTTGCTTTAGTATCGGCGGTTATCACAGGTAGGCACAAGCCTCACTCTTTCACAATGAGAGGGTTTGCTATTACTCGCCACGCTCGGCAGGCGGGTTGGCAAGCGCAGCATGCCTAGTGTTGTGATGCTGCTAATTTCTAGTTAGTTTCCCTTGACAAGGTTTCGCGGCACGTACGGGAGGAAATGCCGTGACCGTTGCGACTAATGAGAGTAAGAGAGAGAGAGAGAGAAAACATTTATTGGCGTTGTGCCAACACACAGGGAAAAATACAATGAAATAAATTATTTATATAATACAAACTATCTAAACATAAATGACTGACTTTATCCACCGTTAATATCCTTCGTTCCGTTTCATCTTATCTTGCCTTGTTTTATTACATAATTGTTGTCTGTTGATATTTGTACAAGGCAGAAAGTACCTAATTCAAATGGCTTATTATAACATGACAACGAAAAGAGGTGGACTCATACTTTTTGGAAGAGATTTGAAGAATAAATTATGAAGTTTAATACATGTAAAAAAGTACACCTCAATTATCCAGTTTAAAAGTTACAGATCAATAATAAAATAAAATCGATTTTTTTGTTAAATTAATACAAAAAAAAATTATAGACTTTTGTACCGAAATTGTATTTTCTTTTAATTTTTTTTATTTAAATGAGACTATTTTGAATAAAATACACCGTTTCCTGAAACAGAAACGAAGAAAAAATCAGATCTATAAGTAGTTTAGTTTAGTAAAAAATTACGATGTAATAGTTTTCATTAAAAAAAAAATATTACATCGTAATTTTTTTAAATAGCCAACCATTATATTATACATTATTTTATCCGATATTTATCGATAAATTAATGTCGTGTATCTAATTATCCATGTCGTTTGATCAAGGTTCTAAAATACACATTATATATGTACATACATATAAGATTGTGTAGGTATGTTAAATGATTTTAGGGCACTATTTCTTAAGTGTCTTTTGGCCGTACAGTGTACATCCGGGTATTTCATCCACCATAATCCACACAGGCACTGAGCCAATCCAGCCTTATTTACTTGGCTTTAATGTTTTTAAAATTAAATTTTACAGACTGCACCGGCTTATTACAGCTCGCTGCGGTAACTAGTTTGGTAATGTTTTGAATATTGAGTTTGTAATAGATGCTGGAGCAACGGTTTTGAATTTATGATATTATCTCGCCTTTTAGCAATGAATCAATTTATATAATAACGTTATTAATTAGAAATATTTATTCATATACTTGACTTCAGGGGAGATCGTCGAAACTGTCAACCAACGCAAAGATCACCCAGAGCAAAAAGGGGGCCTTAACATTTATTTACCACTAGCTGACCCGGCGAACTTTGTTCCGCCTTAAACGCCATAAATAAGCAGATTTTTTATTTTTCACACGTCATTTTTTTTCATCCTCTTTGTCTATATATATTCTATGTCAAAAGTCTTAAGGTTACATTAAAAAAGTTTAATAATTTTAAATGGTGGTTAAGTAATTTTAAATTTTCTAATTTTCCGCGCAATTTCCTTATTTTTTTCTTTCATAAGAACCTTCTCCTGATAATAACGAACAGAACCAAAAAAGAATTAGCGAAATCGGTCCAGCCGTTCAGGCGTGATGCCGTGACCAAGGGAAATAGGGATTCATTTTTATATATATAGATATAAAAACCAAGGTCTTAAGTTATTCCAGAAGTATATCATATTATAATCACTAACACTTAGGGATATACAATATACATAATATACGTATATTTTTGAAGTTTCATTTATCTGCCCACAGCCTTTCTTATAATGCCTGGAGTTCGTTTCGCCTAAGTACTCAATTCATTTTAGTATAAGTAGGCGTGGCCTACCTCGAGGACTACGAGTATATCATCGTTAACACATTTGTAAAAGAGATTGTTTCACCTCCGAGTAAACTTAAACAATGGCTAAAATTAGCTCTAACAATGGTTAAAGAAAGCTCTTGTCATAACTAACCATTGACTCTTATTATTGACATAACTAAAAGCCGTGTTGGCTAAGTGGGAGCAAACTCGAATTTCATTCCGAGGGTCGTGGGATCAAACCCCGCCACGCACCTCTGTATTTTTCTTCTTGAAAATGTATGTGCGCTTAAAACACGCGCTTCAACGGTGAAGGCAAACATCGTAAAAAAACCGGCTTGTTTTGATAACTTCAAAGGGTATGAGACATGTGTCAATCACCAAACCGCACTTGGCCAGCGTGGTGATTTAAGGCCTAATCTCTTTCACCAAGAGAGATGTCCCTGTGTCCCAGCAGTGGGAACGTTAATAGAAAACTGCAAGACTGCATTTTTGGTTCGCGTCGAAAGGTTGGAATCCCGCAGTAATGTGAGCTTCGGTTCATTTATGGTGCGGGTTCCAACTAAACATCTGTCGACGTTCCTGAGTGAGCAGTTTTGGCCGCAAGGGGTCAAGTTTCGACGGTTCATCGGTCGTCTACACTGCAGGCGACACCGCCGTAACAGATGATCCACGATGCTGACACTTTAGTTTATAAGATTTATATTTTTTATGTATGTTAGTCTATAATTATTATATTTACTAGGATTTAGTGAAATAAGAAACTGTACAACTTTACCATTTCATCGTCGGGTCGCGGAGCGCTGTAGTGGGACTTGTGTCCCTCCATGTCTCGTATTGTGTAGCTCTTGCTGTCATTAGACTCCAGCACGACTCGGGGAGGGTCACTCTCTGTTGGGAAAGATATATCTACCGTTAGTAGGTCTGCCGTTCCACCATAGACATATTTACGGACTATACCGGAGATAATGTCATCTCATAACTACAGAGCCGATAATGAAATTTGATATACAGATTCTCTAAAGCCAGAAAAAGGACACAGGCTATTTTTCACCGCGGCAAATTCATTTTAACGCGGGTCACTAATCTATATAAATAAAAATGAATTGTTGTTCGTTAGTCTGATTAAAACTCGAGAACGGCTGAACGGATTTATCTTATCGTAGTCTTGATATGTTCGTGGAGGTCTAGGGAAGGTTTAAAAGGCGAGAAAAAATCGAATAATTGCCGGGATTTTTTTTTATAATTACCCGTGCGAAGCCGGGGCGGGCCGCTAGTAGGTTAGTATCTTTTAGAATAACGCCCACCGTCCAGCACTTCTTTCTTCAGCGCCAGTAAAGTACCTTCCTATATGGAACTAAATACTCCGCACCCACTTCTCCCTGGCAAGATTCTACAAAATTATCATGCAAGTAATACCGCCCGGTAAATATTTGGTTCCATATACAAATGTATGTATTTAGAATGGATTTCAGCAAAGTAAAATAATAAAATAAATCAAAATGTATTTATTTGGAAAACTTAAACATAGGCTAGGCTAACAAGGTACAAATAATACGAAAATATACGCATTTAGTATATAACTGTGTCGCGTATATTAACGCCCTCTCCGTATCAGTAGTATCCAAATTTTTATCAAACTTATTCTTATCTTTATAATTAAATGTGATTTGTGTGTGTGTGTGTGTGTGTGGTGTTTGTGTGAGTGTGGTCGTAACTATAATATGTGCGTTGTTGAACTTATATAAATAATATGAAATATACTTACACATATATGATATATATACACATATATATTTAATATACAAAAATAAGTAAAGCCTGAATCCATCAAATATATTTGAGAGTTTACACGCCGCCGAGGTCGCACGTCCTGGGTTACAATCATGTCGAGTTGCGATACAGACACCGGGATATTGGAATGACCAGCGCTGATCCTCGGATATAGGGTCCTAAGTTCGGTTTAAAGATATTTTATTCTCAGAAGAACAAACAAGTTCACTTAAAATGAGAAAATACAAATAATGCTTATAAATAATGCTTACCGCTAGCCTTAGGGGGTATTTTAGTAAACAATAAGATATTGCATACAATGTAACCAAAAACTAAACAATAAAAATCAATTAATAAAACATAGATAAGTACATATAAAAAACAACAATATAAAAACATAAATAAGTTTGATATAAATCTAAAATTTTTGTTTAAGGATGTAGAATTGCCGGTTGTTCTAAAAAAACTTATCATTGTGTTTATTAACTAAAAAAGTTATTATTGTGCGATTTTCGGCACTGGCAGTGTCAGGTGATATTTTATATGTGTGCGTGAACTGCAACGCGCTTTGTTTAAACATAAAAACATAAACATACAAATATGTATTTGACACTTTTCACAAATTTACAAAAACAAAATGAAACGGGTTACAATATACCTTGTGAGAGGCATCAAACAATCTAAACTAAGTATTGTTTAATAAGTTTGTAGTATGTAGTTGGTGCGTGTACGCAGTTTATGTCCGTTGCTTGCGTTCAAGTCCTAAATCTAAGTTCAACTCACCAGGTTTAGGGTTCAGGATGTCCGGCTTAGTCTCGTGCTTGTCTGCCGGGTACGCTATGAGGAACCGCCTGCCCTCGGCGTCCACTTGCACGACACTCTGCGAGGGGCGCTTGGAAGAGGAGCTGGTGTCGCTTCGTCTGGTGACCGGACAGTTTAATGAGAAGGGATTTTTTGAAGTGAAACTTCTTTAGAATCGTTGAGATTTGAAACCGGATGCAACGGAAGTGGAAATAAGATTGGCTTACCTGTCGGGTAAGCCAATCTTAAACGCTAACAAGGTTAAGCAACTTTGCGCGACGCCAGTACTTGGATGGGTGACCGCCCGAACAAAATCTTTTTGCATTGGATTTTTTTTGTTTTTTTTTTATTCTTCTTATTCTTTTGTCGATTTACTGAAGTTTCACTTCTATCGTGTGTGAATCGCACACATACACACCTTTTTTATACTGTATTAGCTTTCATTTGACCACAATCTCACCTGATGTAAAGTGACGATGTGGTCTAAGATGGGACATGAAGACCTACAAGGTAGATGGCTTCTCCGGACCACTTTACGAAACACGAAAAAATCGCTTCACACACTGGCCCAGCCCGGAGGGTGGTGATAAGCCGCGGCCGAAGCCTACCACCAGAGGCTGTTCTTAGCACCACCCGGAGGTAATGTGTAAGGATTTAGAGGGTTACCACTTACGGACGTGAACAGACAAAACCTCCAAAATCTTTTAAAGGATCTTTTAAAGTTGTCCTGCGGTCACCCGATTGGCTGTTACAGCCCAGTCGGCTGACACCGACCGGTACCGGCCGCAGGTAAACGTCGCGCGATCGAGTGATCCATCGGACATTTTAAGTTGATTCTATGCTACTTCCACTCGGTACAAATGCAACTGAAGAACCAGGACGTCGCGCCGTCATATATATATATTATATTTTTGTGCAACCAACCTTTTTAAGACCATAGCAATGATAGCCCCGGCTGCGGTCAGAATGGCCGCTAAGGCGGCCAGCGCGGCGGCCGCGGGAAACTTGCCTTCGGCTCGGGACGTGCTCTCTGTCCGGAAAAAAACACAAATTAATAATGCTGTAGTTTTATAAGTATAGAGCACACAAAAGGGTAGACCATCTACACCCTCAACTGACATAAGTTAAGTCCAAATGCCTGACCAGTGACACAGTTGCCATAGCCGAAATCGGCTAGGACACATCAATCAATTAATCTGGGAACTGCCACCAATTTTCAGGTATAATATACTTGTAAATCATGCTAATTAATAGTCCCGCTAACCACTAGTTTTGCCAGTTTTGCAGTGTCGTTTTAGTGTTGCCAGTTTTGCAGTGTCGTGTTTTTTTATTTTTCTAAATTAAACTTTCATCACAGACTTAATGACCTTCCTTTTAATGAACTTACTTGACATTAATGAGCTTATAATTATTACACACTTATGTTTTAAGTCGAAGACAATCGTTAGTAACTTTTTTATTTCTTTAGCCTATATTTTCCACTGCTGGGCAAAGGCCTCGCCCAACTCCCTCCAACAATCCCTGTCCAGAGCTGTTTGCCACCAACTTCCCAAAAGTCCTGAAGGTAGTTTCGTGGCCGACCTCGCTTGCGACTTCCTCCCGGACTTAGTACCTTTACTTAATTATAACTATGAAAACTGCAGTGTCATGTAGTTATTGTAAAATATCATTAGACAACTTCACAGAGGGCCTCAAATACCATCCCAAAAAAAGAACTCGAATCAATTTAGATTTCAGAAATATAGATTTGAGAATTTCAGATCTCGGATTACCCATCATTATGGTGCGTAAAATAGACGTTTAACATCCGTTTTAATATCTTGCACATTTTTGTTTACCTACGTCCTTTTTAAAGTTTTTTTATTTTTAAACTGGCTAGTAGCAACCAAACTAGTAAATAAATCAACGAAAGCAAATACAACATACGTAAATCTAAATAAAAATCAACCTTACGCGAAACGTTTGGGTTTACTCAGGGTTTTGTTTGTATTTCCTTCTTGGGGTCATGAAATTTTAATATTCCACTTGTCCTTTTTGTTCAATAGCATAAATTTATGTACACAATAATCATGGATACCCAAACTTATATTATAAATGGGAAAGTAAATTTGTTTGCTCACAATGTATCTACTTAAATAAATATAAATAAATAATTATCTACAGACTAATCACACAGCATCACCGAAACCCAAAGTAAGCAGAGCTTGTACTATATATGCTAGGTGGCTGTTATACATATGATACATAGAAAACACCCAGACCCAAAACCAGAAATTGTAGATCGTACAAAATCTGGTTTCCCAAAAAGAATCGAACCCACTCGCTTCTCATTCGGACCTACGCCCAATAAGCCACAGAGGTCGTCAACTTAACCGATCTTCTTAAAGTTGGGAGAACAGAAAATACTTATTAAATGAAAAAACGTACTGATCCCGTGGGATACAAGATAAAAAAGACGCAACAAGATTATACGCGGGCGAAGCCGCTGTTAAAAGCTAGTTAGGTTATATAAGATCTCGAAAACTCGTTGTTTCGAATAAATGTGAATTTTATCCTAAATTTTGAAGATATCACGAATCTCGCAATATTTGGATAGATACCACAAATTATAGTGATTCTCGAACATCAATTCATTCGTGGGTCTTCCACTGCTAGGCACAGGCTTCCCTCATTGTTTGTTACGATATTCTTTGTTGGTCAATACCGTTTTTATGTATAAATTATGTATCTACTCTAACTATATGGCTGTAATATTTACTATGTAAAGCTTAAATAAATAAATTGAATACTATATAACTTAACGCATGGCTAACGGGTTGACGAGTACTATATAAGGTGTTATTTTCTTAGAAGTCAAGCAAGTACGATAGTTAATAATAATAATGCTATATAAATAGGCTTAACTCAAAGATATCCAGTTAGTTCGTCGCAAAATGAAGGCTATGGCTATAATATATAAAATTAACATGGTCATAATGTTAGTTAATGTACTCCTCCGAAACGGCTTTACCGACTTTTATCAAATTTTATATGAGTATTCAGTAGGTCTGAGAATCGGCTACTATATCTATATATATGTATATCAATTTGCAAAACAACGTTTGCTGGGGTCATCTAGTAAAATATAAAAATAAAATATATCTCCGGACTTATTACACAGCAACACCTAACCAGAAACTAAGCAGAGCTTGTACTATGTGTGTAAGGTGACTGATATACTAAATAGATACATTTTTTTTTGTAAATACAAACATATGATACATAGAAAACACCCAGGCCCAAAACCATAATGAAAAACAATTTTATGCAGTGTCAGAACTTATGCCTAAATGAGTATGTATTTTTAATTGAAACTTGCATTTAATAATACAAAAAATTGTTGATATTTGCATAAATGATCAATTAAAATGATATAATGTAAACCTATCTGTAGTTAAATTTGTATACCAAATATTATGGTCAAGTATGTGATATTTGGATTATTTTTCTGTTCACGTCCGTAAGTGTTAACCCTCTGAATCCTTACACGTGACCTCCGGGTGGTGCAGTCTCTGGTGGAAGGCTTCGGCCGCGGCTTGTCACCACCTTCCGAGCTGAGCCAGTGCGTGAAGCGATTTTTTCGTGTTTCGTTATGTGGTCCGGAGAAGCTATCTACCTTCTAGGTCTTCATGCCACATCTTGGACCACATCGTCACTTTACATTAGGTGAGACTGTAGTCAAATGAAGGCTTATCTTACACTAGCTGTGCCCCGCGGTGCTACCCGCGTTATAATGGATGAAGTAGATACTCTTAACCAACAACATATTTATTTGAATAAAGATTAATATTATTATGTTGATACAACTTAAACAAATTATTTCGACCAAATTAGGTACCATAAAAACGGTTTTTGTGAGTTAATCTTAAAAGATAGACATATACTATCGCGGACTGTTTTTTAGATCATTAAAAGAGCTATTATTCTTTAATACATATTTTTTGTGTATATTGAACCGTTTTCACGGCGCACGCAACGGAAGGCTTCAAAGATGAAATAATTTCCCCCGTTTTTTACACATTTACCACTATATCTTTGCTCCTATTGGTCGTAGCGTGATGTTATATAGCCTACAGCCTTCCTCGATAACTGGACTATCCAACACAAAAAGAATTATTCAATTCAAACCGAACGTAGTTTCGGAGATTAGCGCGTTCAAACAAACAAACAAACAAACTCTTCAGCTTTATAATATTAGTATAGATAAAAAATTGTTTTTATTATGTTGACCTACTATCCTGTAACAACTACAACAATCATTTATTTGTGATAAATGATTCCTATTCTTATACCGTAAACCAACAGGTTTAAAAACAATTAAAACTACCTTGGCGTTTAGCGTTGTCCCTGAAGGAGATGTCCCGAAGCAGCACGGGGTCGGAGGCGCCCTTGCTGTTGCGAGCCGTCACCGCCAGCTCCTCCTCCTCAGAGAGGGTTTCCACCGCGGACCAGCTGATGTTCAGCCATACAACCAGATCTGGACAAATAAACAAAATTTTGCTGGAAGATCGACATAGTCTCTTGGTAAATTCTGGAGTAAAATGAACATGTATTATTTCGTTCTAACGTATATATGCGTTCACGAAGCAAAATCCTTAGTTTTAATTAATTAGACTGTAGGGTATTAATTTATATGCATTTGTAAGGTATTTTATGGATGCTAAATTATACGAAACTGATATATTTTGTGATAAAGGTACTATAATATCGTTATTGGTAATTGCTTCTGCTTCTGTTTATTATTTCAAAGCAAAATCTCTACAAAATATGTACTTCCAAGTTCTCAACCTCGTTACCCAGTCACAACCAACTGTTTTTTATCTTTCAAAAACACGATGTATTAAGAGCATCTCCGAATACTGAACATTTCCAGAAGAAGCAAGGTATTTAACATAATTGCTAGATTCAGGTTGCTTTACGAAAATCCCGGTAAATACCTAAATGAAACCAAATATTTAGTATTAATTCCGTGCATGTGTGTTGTGGGCGAGCGGGGAGCAGTTGCATGACCATTTTATAGAATCTTGCCAGGGAGAAGTTGGGTGGGGAATTAATACAAAATATTTGGGATTTAGCATATAGGAATTATCAAAGCATTTATGTTTCCAGGATGAAATGCATCATAACCAGCGGAGCACGACTGAGAGAACGGTCTAATTCAGAATATTTAATATAATCGTTATCTCTAGAAACTAAATATTTATTAGAACAAGAAGAAGCCTTGGACATTTTTTATTAATGCATCTTCTTTATTATAAAGACTCTACAACACTATTATATCTAGCCATTATAAAAGCTAATAAGTAATTTAAGAAAGAAATAATAATATAATTTATTTGTGTACAAAAATATTACAGAGAACATTATTAAATAAAACCTACATAGATTATTGTACACAAATGGTTAAATTTTACATATGTTTTTTTTTTTTGTGTGTTTCTGTTGTACATAATGTCTAGGTATGATCAGGTCATATCCAGAAACAAAACACAAGTATTTACCAGAATGAGCAGAAGCATTAGCCAAGGTCCTCAAGGTATCCCCTACGGCATCCAGGGTGAAATGCTGCATCAGGCCTCCGTCGTAGCCGACCGCACATCGCACGGAGAGAACCGGCTCCTGGTCCTTCAGGATCCTGGATGATGAGCAGTTCCGGGGAGGTGAAGGCCGTGCTGATGGAAAAGGTATTCATTTTAGATAGTGTAGAAAATAAATAAGAAATGGAGAAATGAAAGAAGAGATAAGAAATTAACACACTATTCTTTCCTCCATTGGTACAAACCTTAGAATTATTGCGCCTATCATCCCGTGAGTTTTACAGGTTTTCATAATAATTAAATATTCATGTTACAATAGCTCCCTGATATAAGAAGCATTTTTAGTAAATGTTAAATTATGTACGAATACCAAAATTGTAGGAACTAAAAAATTGTATAAAACTGATAGAAGATGTCTTTCTGTATTTGATTCTCAACTCAAGTGTAAATTATTTAAGCAAACTGTTACGGAATGTTATTTGATAATTTTTATAATTATAACAGCCAAAACTATTAAAAAAAATTGAGGACTTGGACACGACCAACAAAGATACAATAATAAGCAATACATAATTCTGTATTATATTGTAACTGTATTATTTTGTATTTCTTTGTTTTTCTATATCTTTGTGTGTCTGTAGTCGGAAATAAATGTTTTTATTATTATATAATTATTTTTTTACAGAAAGCCTTTGATATTTATACTAGTCTCACCTAATGTCAAGTGAAGGGTTGAGAACGCTTCGATGACAATAACCAGTTCAGTTCAGTTTCAGTTTCTTGTAATTGGACTTTGCGCTTGAAGCGGCAATTTGCCAGTGTCGAGTTAAATAAAATTATAAAGTGAAAAAGATGTTACTCAGTTGAACGCCATTTTGCGTCTTTTTTTCAATGACAATAATAAAAGCGACATGTACAAAATTTTAATTAAAAGTTACCACGACAGAAGCAACAAAACTTCAAATATTTCGCAAATGAACTTTTTTATGACACGAGATGAGTAATTCCGGCGGCTAGTTGTAAATTTTTAAGCACCCAGTTAAAATGCCCCGTTAAGTTTTTAAAATCTTCATGAAACTTTTAACTGGAGTTCAGTAATAAAGAGGTTAACTTTACAACGCATTCTTCACTGAACTAACTATTCTGTTAACTGTTAAGAATTGAACAGAGCGTTACTTTACACAAAGGCGTAGACTGGATTACCTGTCTGGAGTCTGGAATACTTTGCATTTTGACGAAGATACTGTAGATTACTGTTTAAATTTGTGTGGAAAAAGAACACAAAGCGTCTTGAACTTTTCTACACAAAAAAATGCAAAAACGTATGGTATATGTAGATATCAGAGGTCAGTACAATCGTACAGCGCTATCAATTTTCTTTATTTATTATTGAATTAAACTATGCAATAACACCGCCCACTACGGATGCTAGGTTTAATTTTACTATTAATTATTTTGTATCTAAGTTTATTGGTATGTGTAATAAAGAATGTTCTATCTAGGTATTTATCTAAACTCTTAGGTTCGCATTTAGCCATCAACGGCCGCGTGCCCATTAACATGATCCTAATCTATCCGTGTACTTCACTCATCAAGTTAGATAATTTTCGGACAATACAGTAATTTTAACGTTACCAAAAGTTATTTTTTTCATAAATTCTAACAATCTTAATATAATGGTAAATAAGACACTACCTATAATTTTGAATTAATATTGAAATTTTGATAATATGAGTGACAACTCGGACAATTCGTGTAGCCTATTATTATAATATTACTAGCGGTACGCCCCACGGCTTCGCACGGGTAATTATTTATTTCGTAAATGTTTTTTTTACGAAAAAGTATCCCATGTAGTTTCTTATACCTTCAAGAGTATATGTGCAAAGTTTCATGATGATCGGTTAAGTAGTTTTTGCGTGAAAGCGTAACAAACATACATTCGCATTTATACAGATAGCAGGCAGCATGAAGTATGATTAGTCCAGAGTTGGCAACATTTAGCTCTCTAGTTAATTCTTATTTTTTGGATTTCTTATGCTTCTTATTGACTTTGCAGCAACTTTTCTGTTAAGAAATATCGCACAGAGGCAGCTTGACGTGAAGTTGACCTGCTAACACCGACCGAATAAGCGGTTTAATAGTAACCATTATAACGCCAGTTTAATTTATTGTCGCAAAGCTTGCAGTCGATAAATTCCATCGTTACTTCGTCGGCTCAGCGGAGTGAGACTCGACTCTCGTGATGGAGGTCCGGGGTTCGGACCCAGGTGCGCGATCACAATTTCTTGTTCAGGTCTGTCATATTACTGTTGAAGCGACTCACTTCAGTAATAGATACTGTAACAATATTATGTTAACTACATAATATAGTTAATCTGAATAACTTCAACTATGTTTCGAGGTTTTATCTTGTTAAGCTCCTTAAAAGCGAGTCATCGGGCAAATTACATTGGCCATTTTATAAAAGATTATAAAACGCACCACCTGAAATGTTATATTGGTTGGAGCGGTGTTGTATTAGTGAGTGACATTTTCATTGAAAAACACAACCCTTATCTACCACTCCATGATATCTTCTCATGACTTCGAGATATGAAACAAAAAAAATAATAATCAGTTTAACTGATTAGCGTTGAAAGACCACCACAAAAGATGGACACACAAAATGGATAGATGACTTGGTCAAACTTGCTGGCTCAAGTTGGTTGCAATTAGTGTCTGATCCGAATCTTTGAGGTAGGCTTATGTCCAGCAGTGTACGTCTAGTAGATCAAATGATAATGATGAAAAATAAATATTACACAAGAACAACAAAATAAACAAATCCAAAATTAATGTTATTCCCATACTTAACTACTTAACTCGCATTTCGGAGGACAAAGTAATATCTCATTACAGTTACAATTTCCACATAAAAGACAACAACCCTCAAAATAATCAGAACTTTCAATCAAACCCAATCAACAAGATAAACGTATATTAATGATTTGCCAACTTAATTAAAATATTCCGTCTATCCTAGTTGGCGAAGCGCAAATTTCCCCAGAAAATCGGGAAATCGCGAGAATATTCTCAATTCTAGTTTAAAATACGAGCGAAGTTGGAGCGTTGGAATCACGATCAGGCCAATACGGGTAACGAGCAAACTTATGTTACAACTTTCACCATTGCGAGTGGTACTCAGTTTTTTATGTACTGATAGCGGACGTATTAAGGACTGGCCGGTATGGGCCGTTTGCACCCGTAATGGTACGATGGGGCTTTTACGTCCAGTTGCATTAAAGTTTATTGTGGAAAGGATTGTGTTACGGCCCGTTCAGTTTATAATATTGGACTTTGGGCAGGAAATGACAGTTTTGGTTCGTCAGTTATGATAGGGAATGAAACGACCACGATACTTTAAAATGGCCTGTGTTATTTTTATTGATTCAGAAGCCGACTTAAACTATTATAATATTTTAAATTTTTCATTGGCGATGCAAAGATTATCCGCACGCCTCTAGCGGCAAAATTTAGAAACTGTCTAAGAACGACACTTTCTTTGTTTACATCTGATTTGTATTTATTACTAGTGGCCCGCCCCGGCTTCGCACGGGTTTTTATTAAAAAAAAATCCCGGCTATTATTCGATTTTTTTTCGCCTTTTAAACCTTCCCTAGACCTCCACGAACATTTCAAGACTATGATAAGATAAATCCGTTCAGCCGTTCTCGAGTTTTAATAAGACTAACAACAATTCATTTTTATTTATAAAGAAGATTTATGTTTTGCCCTGACGTTAATTGTAACGAAAACTGTCAAAGTTTCGTTCTTAGACAGATTCACAATTTGACAGGTGCTAGTTAGAATCTTTGCATCGCCAATAACTTCATAGTGAAACTTAATCAACGAAAAGTTACTATTATTATATTTCCTCGCAAATTTCCAGAACGCATCTGGCGAAATAGCATGTGACCTCTGTGGCGCAAGAAAATCTTATTGATGATTGAATACACACGCAACCTCCGGGTGGTGCTAAGAACAGTCCCTGGTGGTAGGCTTCGGCCGCGGCTTGTCACCACCCTCCGGGCTGGGCCAGTGCGGGAAGCGATTATTTCGTGTTTCATAATGTGTCTGGAGAAGCCATCTACCTTCTTGGTCTTCATGTCCCATCTCAGAGCACTTCTTCACTTTAAATCAGGTGAGATTGTGGTCAAATGAAAGCTTATAATATAAAGAATAAAAAAAGAACAATAAAATATTAATCATAAGTCTTATCTAACCTAATTTAAATAACATTTGAGATTATTATAAATTCCCGGCTTTCATAGTAATAATTAAACATAGTGTGCGCTCTACATTAACCTATCAGTTTAATCGTAAATTAAATTGTTAACTTGTAAATGAACGTTTATTATAGGGTTTTGTTTAACGCTAATAATGTTTTGTGGTCTATTCATTATAGGCGAATTAAGTATTTATAGAGATTTAGAGAGATTTGATTTTAGTTAATTAAACTGATTATTATTAACAGCCGGTCCACAAGGGGCGACTTTCGTAGCGACTTTTTTCATTTACAGCGATTTATAAGTCGATTTGTCAAGTCACTGGCGACTTATGTTTGTTTCATTTTGTAGCAGACATTTGTGTTAATTGTTTTTCCTGTACTCTACACCTAACTAATAGTTGAAAATGCATTTAAATTTCATCGCATATTGTGTCGAACGCAGTAATGTACTCAAAATCATAAAATAATGATAATTAATCATAGTAAGATTATTATACAAAATATTGAGATGTCGAATAACTTACCCGTAACACAAGCATAGAGCTAAGCTAGTTTTAACATAACTTAAATCTAATCTTTTGGAGGTTTTGTCTGTTCACGTCCGTAAGTGGTAGCCCTCTGAATCCTTACACGTGCCCTCCGGGTGGTGCTAAGAACAGCCTCTGGTGGTAGGCTTCGGCCGCGGCTTGTCACCACCCTCCGGGCTGGGACAGTGCGTGAAGCGATTTTTTCGTGTTTATGGAAAAGCCATCTACCTTCTAGGTCTTCATGCCCCATCTTAGACCACATCGTCACTTTACATTAGGTGAGATTGTTGTCAAATGAAGGCTTATCCAGCATAAAAACAAAAAAAAACAATCTAATCTCTTTTTTAATTCTTGGTATATCTAAATTTAGATATATTATCTATTATTTTATATTCTATATGGGTATATCCGCGCAGTAAGTTGATTTATCTTAATTGCGTTTAAGGCACGCCATACAGTATTTTTTAAGATAAAGTTAATCAAATCCCATAAATATTTTATTTTAAATATAAAAGATTTAATGATTTTTAATCAGTGATAAACCTCACTTCTCAGGTCAAACTAATAAAATTTTTATGAATAAAAGATTAGAACTCATCCGTAGCCTTTGCATGCAGGATAATATTAGAAGAATAAGTTTATGGGTTTAAAAAAGTACATACATTTTTTTTTCTTAGATCCTTAGATCTTTGGCCTCCAAACTAGGAAAAACCTGTATCTTGGAGACCTCCTTCCATCGATACAAAACAAACTAGAACTAGATATACAAGTAAGTGTACACCAATCAATAAAATATAATATTAATAGCTGACCCCAGCAAACGTTGTTTTGCAAAATGAAAAATAGATAGTAGCCGATTCTCAGACCTACTGAATACGAATATAAAATTTGGTAAGAAACGGTAAAGCCGTTTCGGAGGAGTATGGTAACTAACATTGTGACATGGAAATTTTATATATATCAGATTATATTATAGGAGAATATTTATTGTTATAGCGACAACAAAAATACACGGCTTGAGATAAAGTTTGGTGACACACGGACAGTTAACAAAGTTTAGGTAATTGGGTCTCAATTTAACCTTTGTCACCCTAACATAAGCGTTGAATTTATAACCTCCTCCATATTTTAAGATACACGATACAAAATCATTTAATTCCATTGTTTGGTTTTAAAAATCTTAGTAAATGCATGGTAGTACCAAAGAGCCGTGTTGGCGAAGTGGGAGAACAATCGACTTTCATTCCGAAGGTAGTGGGTTCAAACCCCGCCACGCACCTCTGGATTTTTATTCTTGAAGAATGTGTGTGCGGTTTTGATCACGTGCTTCAACGGTGAAGGCAAACATCGTGAGGAAACCAGCATATTATGAGATCTTTAAAGTATTTGAAGGACATGTGTCATCCACCAACCCGCCCTTGGCCAGCGCGTGGTGAATTAAGGCCTAATCTCTCTCGCCAAGAGAGAAGTCCCTGTGTCCCAGCAGTGGGAACGTTAATAGGGTGATGATGATGACAAAATATGATAATGATAATTTAGGGTCCTAATTATTATAGTTATGTCCTAAATCCGTCCCCATTTCACACAGCTTTTTTGGGCAAGCAACTTTTAAAACGAACTTCGATTAATCGCTCTAATAGAGACGTCCATGTCGCAAGTTTTGTGCAGAGGTTGAGTTTAAGTTGAACTCTGGTTTAGCAATTGTCGAGTTGTCAAAACTTTTAATACGGGCTACGAGTTTTTCGCCACGCGCTGTGTTTTTTTTTTTGCTAAGATGTTTCTGTCTTTGCACTTCACACAGGATAAAATAAAAATAAATAAAATAAATACTTTTATTTTGTAACTTTAAAAGATATTTACAGGTCAATCCTGGATATATGTAATTATACATACATATTTAATTAATGTATAGATGAATGTCTTAAATATTCAATTATTTTAATATTGCAAACATTATTTTTTGATATTGATGGTGATTAAATTTTGTCTCCTCCAGATCCTACCAATGTTTGCGGTCCTCAGCAACTTTTGTCCAGTCATATACTTTACTTCACTCACGATACATACATTATAAGAATAATAAGAATAAGTTTATTGGTCTAAAAAAGTCTACATAAAAATGCAAAATGGCGTCCTACTAAGTAACATCTTTTTCACTTTATAATTTTATTAAACTTGACACTGGCAAACTGAGGCTTCAAGAGCAGAGTCTATTTATAAGAAATTGAATTGAAAATTGATACAAACACACACACATAAGCACCCCTATACACGTTCCCATTGCTGGGACAGAGGGACTTCTCTGTTGATTCATGATTGGTGGCTAATTTTTTAACTAAACATTTGAAGCTGCAAATCAGATGTTGTTATATAAAAAAACGTGTGCGTCTTTAGGACACCCGACAGGAGTCATAACATACTAAATAAGACATACATACAACACACATAGGTTTTGAATTGTGGATTCCGAGAATAACCCTTTTTTGGTATGGCCTCTCTAAGATTGTCCCCTTCAGACCATGTAGGGGGGACGACTGGGACATCGTATTTTCTTAGCCTCGCGGCTCCAAACTTGTGTTTTGGTTTGCTGTTAGACATTATACATTCCATATACAATAAACACATTATTTTTATTAATACAAATGCTAAAATATACAAGTGCAAAACTCTTGTACTTAAAATTTTAGTTGAGAAATCTGTTAAAAATACCAGTGCACGTTATTAAACATTACTGAAACGGTAAATATTAAGCTGCCAATAAAATTTAACTCTTAGTCGAAGCATTAAAACGGCTTGGTAAAAATGTTAAACCACACTTAAGTCTTAACGCTTATTTTATGCCTCAGTAAAGATCAAGCAACATCGCTAGCGCGCGTTCAGACGCCGTATTACGAACACCTCAATCTAATAGTGCTTGGTTCGTGAAAAACCCGTCTGCGATGATACCGCTTGCTCTGTTCAGTCAGACGAAAAATGACCATTATTAGAATATGCATGATGACATAAAAAAAATGCTGTTTTGTTATAAAATACTGTTATCTGGGGGCACGGCAGTGCCCCCACCAAGTCGAGCAAAAAAGCGGCACGGCCGTACCATCCTTTTCTCGAAGCAATTCAGGCCATTTTCAACCTCCTGTAACTTCGTTGTGGATAAAACTAGAAGACTGAAATTTTCAGTAACCATGCAGGATTGTAAAGACACGGTATATTTCAAATTTCATTCAATTTGAACCAGTATTTAAAGAATTATAACGGGTCAAATTTCGTAATTTTGTCACTCACTGACTGACTCACCGATCATCAAAATTCTAAGGCACTTCTAGCAGACCTAGAAGCTTCAAATTTGGAATATAAGTAGTGTTTGGTGTATGAAACAAGGAAAAACTAAAAAATCCAGAAAAAACCGGTATAGAGGGCGCTGTCGTACCTTTTCTCGAAGCAATTCAGGCCATTTTCGACCCCCTGTAACTTCGTTGTGGATAAAACTAGAAGACTGAAATTTTCAGTAACCATGCAGGATTGTAAAGACACGGTATATTTCAAATTTCATTCAATTTGAACCAGTATTTTAAGAATTATAACGGGTCAAATTTCTTAATTTTGCCACTCATGGACTCACCGGTCATCAAAATTCTAAGGCACTTCTAGCAGACCTAGAAGCTTCAAATTTGGAATATAGTGTTTGGAGTATGAATCAAGGAAAAACAAAAAAATCTAGAAATACCGGTATAGAGGGCGCTGTCGCAACGCCACGTATATACGAAATATGTACTAAAGTAATAACAATGCGAAATATAAATAAATCCAATCTAGACCGGCAAAAAGAAAATTATATGGACATATATACAATAACTAGAAGGTACCGAAAAGGAAAAAAGTAGAACTGTCTACAAAATACAAAAAGAAATGAGATCCCATCAAAAACAATACTTGTCAAAAAAACCAAGTCGCGCAACTCAGTTGTTCTGCGGTAAAAAGTTGTGAGATCCAAGTAAATCCAAGTCTTCAAATTTCGTCTCAAAATTATTTAATGTTTTATATAAATATATTGAGACTTGGCCATCGCACTAAATAATTGAATTTACACGTGTTTTCAGGCGATGGCCAAGTCTTAATATATTTATATAAAACATTAAAGAATTTTGAGACAAAATTTGAAGACTTGGATTTACTTGCGTTGGATCTCACAACTTTTTACCGCAGAACAACTGAGTTGCGCGACTTGGTTTTTTTGACAAGTATTGTTTTTGATGGGATATGTTTGACGACCTCTGTGGCTCGGTGGGCGAACGTCCGCTTGAGGCGCAGGAGGTTGCGAGTTCGATTCCCGCCGGGGAACCAGATTTTGTACGATCTACAATTTCTGGTTTCGGTCTGGGTGTTTTCTATGTACCATATGTATGTATTTACAAAAAAAAATGTATCTACATATGTAGTTTATCAGTCACCTAACCCATAGTACAAGCTCTGCTTAGTTTGGGGTTAGGTATGCTGTGTGAGTACTGTGAGTAGTCCGGAAATATTTATTTTATTTATTTATTTATGTTATGTCTGTTCTCAAATACTGAACACGTATTGCTTTATCAATTTATGAAGTGCAATTAAATTGAGCATCAAAGTTCCAGAGTTAGTTATTTACAGTTTGATCGAAGGCATAATGTCAAACTAAACTTCAATGCACTGTAACGTTTAGAAATTTGTTTACAAGAAAAATATAAAAAATACATTTTTTAAATCTAAATAACGGACTTATTTTTAGTGATATACTTTATTGAGCCGTTTAGACTATGATGAGATGCTGCTATACTCCAGTTGCAGGCAAATTGGGTGTATATATTTGATATGGACTAAGCCGCGTGGTGTCAGCAGATGTAGTCCGGACTTGTTACTTCGCAACGATACACTCACTCCTACAGTATGGCGCCGAACTGTGGGGACGCGCTGCCGACAGGGAACGCGCGTTCCGCATGCAGAAACGCGCTGTAAGAGTAGTTGCGAGCGTAGCATGGGACACACCGGCTGCAGCACTCTTCAGATCGTTGGGAATACTGACACTGCCTAGCATCGTAATCTACCAGATTGCGCTATACGTCCGAGAGAACCATGGCTCGTTTAGCACACGCGGAGATGGACACGCTCACCGCTACCACACCCGCGGGGCGTACAAGCTGGCCTCGGTGGGGCACAGGCTGGCGAAATCCAAGCGGCTCACGCATGTGCTGGGCCCTGCCATCTATAACAAACTTCCTGAGCATGTAGTCACCGCGCCTAGCTTAGCCTCATTCAAGCACAAACTTAAGGTCTGGCTTATCGAGCGGGCATTCTATAGCGTAGATGACATTTTCGACATTCAAATATAATTAATGTTGCTGTTCTATTTGTATTGCATTGACATAACTTTAATTTATTTTTTAAATATGATTTTATATTTGAATTGAAATGTATTATTTATATTCGATTTTTGACTTGTAAACGTATATTTTACCAATAAATTGATTATTTGATTATTATTATTATTATTATTTGATTATTATTTGATTATTGGGGTCATTATGACCTTGATAAGCAGCAATTAATAAGCTAACATATTATTTTCTGGCATTTTTTTAAGTTACCAAGTTTTTGACGATTATCGACGAGCGAGAGGTATAAGGATCCGAATCCATACGTCGAAAAATGATTGAGAAACAACAAAAAGCCAATCCCAAAGTTAATTATCTTCGAATCTTGACAGAACCTTACACAGTAGGATTTTAAGTATCTGAAAGGAATGCAGGTTCGCTTGCCCGAGGCAGTAAACTCGATTTAATCCGCCGTTTACGACGGCGTGTCTACGTGAGGTACTGCTTTTTTTCTAACTGCAATTTTAGATGAGAATTTTCAAATTTATTTTAAATGCCTCGCGAATTGCACTCGTTTTTTTAAACGTTGAAATATTTCATTTAAGTGCTCTTAATGGGACGTTTGAGTTTCTTCATTGCGTATAATGTAACCAGTTTTCAAACTCTTTACGTTATTTTAGATTTTAAATTTTTGTAAATGTTTTTAAGAACATTCAAAATGGCGTATGGTTTTAAACCATACGCCTGAAGGTTTTATTATAAATTAGCTTATTTTCTCTTTATTTTAGGTCATGTTTCTTAAGTTGTTCCGTATTAAATTTAAAATCGAGAACCTTTACAAGTATCACAATAATTAAATTAAGTTTTAGTGTACCATTGACAGTTTTGACTTTGACTTTAAGACTCCATTACCCGAATATCTGTCTGTCAGTTACAAAGGTAACTTGAACTGTTTACTGAACTATGAATGGGTCAAAATGGCGTTAAACTGAATAACATCTTTTTCACTTTATAATTTTATTTAACTCGACACTGGTAAATTGTCGCTTCAAGCGCAAAGTCCAATTACAAGAAACTGAACTGAACTATGAATGATAGATAGGCAGTCGAAATTTTAACACAACCTGTATTTTAATTTCGGTACGTAGAGATCCCATTGACTATCTTTTAATTAACATCTTTCTCTTGTGTCTATAGTTTTTTTTGTTATGCCTCCAATTAAAAATAACTTTTTGTAACTTGTGTGTGGAGTAGGGATTCTATGCGAAAATTCAAACTTCTGATAGATAGTAAAAACGGTACCAAAAATACCCGAATACTTAAAATATTTAGATAATATTGAATTGTACAATTATAATTTTTGTTTTATACAACAAAGGTGGCAGTCAGACCTGATGTAAAGCGACTACTAAACGAAGCGATTATATTCTCTTTGTCGGCTACCGCCTATGGACTGCGATATAAGAGATATTACTTGCGCGCTGCCGACCCCGTAAATGATCTAGGCTAGGATATATACCTCCTATTATAGTTGAGTCCATAAAAATACATATAGAACCAAATAATTAAACTATAGATAACAATGTACTCATTATATTACCATTATAGACCAGCGCTAGTTACTAGCATGCTAGTCATCATCATCACCCTATTAACGTTCCCACTACTGACACACGGACTGGACACAGGGACTTCTCTCTTGACGAGAGAGATAAGGCCTTAATTCACCACGCTGGCCAAGTGCGGGTTGGTGAATGTCACATGTCCTTCAAACTCTTTTTTTGAAGTTCTCAGAACATGCCGGTTTCCTCACGAAGTTTGCCTTCACCGTTAAAGCACGTGTTTAAAGCGCACATAAATTTCTCAAGAAAAATCCAGAGGTGCGTGGCGGGGTTTGAACCCACGACCTTCGGAATGAAAGTCGAGTGTCCTCCCACTTAGCCAACACGGCTTTTTCATGCATTACATTTTAGCATGCTAGTAGTATTGAATTAATAAAATATGACATAAATCCAACATCACACAAAAGTAGTTTCACTTATCGAATCTGCGACTTTAAATAACAGTTTTTAATAACCTGCGAAAACAATAAAAGAAACATAATGAGTTTCGGAATCCGTTGATAGTAAAATGCGGTTTCCATAAATTTATATACGGTTTAACTGAATTTTACGCTGCGAGCAAATAAAACAGCATATTTTACCCACCCGATTGCATAACTTTTTATTGGATATTTTCATTTACGGTATTTATTTTGATTAAGCAAAGTGTTGGCGTGGTTTATTTTGGTTATTTATGAGTTGAACTATAAATAAATAAATATCTCCGCACTAATCAGTACTCACACAGCATCACCTAACCCCAAACTAAGCAGAGCTTGTAGGTATAGGTACTATGGGTGCTAGGTGACTGATATACTACATAGATACAGTTTTTTAAGTGAAACTTTAGAATCATTGTGTTTTCAAACCGGATGCAACGGAAAAAACGACAGGTAAGCCAATCTTAAACGCTAACAAGGTTAAGCAACTTTGCGCGACGCCAGTACTTGGATGGGTGACCGCCCGAACAAAATATTTTTGCATAGTATTTTATTTTTGTTTGTTTTTATTCTTCTTATTCTTTTGTCGATTTACTGAAGTTTCACTTCTATCGTGTGTGAATCGCACACACACCTTTTTGTTTTTTTTTTATATTTCTTATTCTTTTGTCGATTTACTGAAGTTCACTTCTATCGTGTGTGAATCGCACACACTTTTTTTTTGTAAATTATAAACATATGATACATAGAAAACTCCCAGGCCCGAAACCAGTAATCGTATATAGTATAAAATCTGGTCCCCCGGCGGGAATGGAACCCGCAACCTCCTGCGCCTCAGGCGGACCTTCGTCCACCGAGCCACAGAGGTCGTCACTATGAAACTAACAAGGATTGATTGAGGATCGATTATAATTGACGCTGTAATTGTTGAAACTGATACGTTGTTTTAAGACGCATTAGCATGCTAATTTGGGATACATCCCATTTGTATCCTTCGCAAGTGTCTCCGTTACTTAATTCAGACCCAAAACCCAGTTGTGTAGATTTTAATCCGATAGTCGAGTCCGTATTTTCAGTCAGTCAGAAACCGTATCACTTAGGACACTTGATCATAGAACACTTTTTGTTTGTAATAATTTACTCTGTCGATTGACATGAGTTTCATCACTGGCCGCTGAATCAGATTTTTTTCAAAATGGCGGTGGAGTAGATATGTCAACGATGTTCGATGCTCTTTAAAGTTTAAAAAAACCCCCTATTCCAGAACTTTAGTTCCCTTAAATATGTAAAAAGTCATACTATTTTGTAGTGTGCACGTAATAGGTACGCTTTCATTTAAGACCCCACTCTAGTATATTTGCAGATTTTCGGTTTTCCTTCCCCCACTTTTGCCCTCATAACTTTTAAACGGGTCAACCGATTTTCATTAAACACTCGCGCAATAATCATCTCTCATACATAAAAAACAAAATTGAAATCGCTCCATCCGTTCGAGAGCTATGATGTCCCAGGCAGACAGACAGACACGTCAAACTTAAAACACCCCTCTTTTTTTTTAACCGAATTCAAAAAAAAGGAGGTTTCTCAATTCGACCGTATGTATATGTATATATATATATATATATTTTATGTATGTCCGCGGATAACTGTCGGTTATGAACCGATTTTGATTATTCTTTTTTTTTGTAAGGAGTTTTAAAATAACAGCCTCAGGGGTTTTAAGAAAACAGCTATGTTAATAGTAAATTGGTTCAAATCGAGATTTTCTCGCAATTTTTGTATTTTCTCGCGTAAAAAAATCGCTTTTCGCCGAAATACCGATCTTATGAGATAATATTTCTGTCAACATACCTGCCGGAACGATTTGGAAGACACACGGCTTGCTCTGCTGCCCCACGGAGTTTGTCGCGCGACATAGCAACGTGCCGTAGTCGCGCTCGCTTGCTGCGCGGTACCGCAGCTCGCTTGTCGTGCCGCCTTTTGATGCTGTACAGAAAAATATCTACATCTTTGATATTTGTTGCAACTTATAGAATAACAGCAAATTATTATCTATGTATTAATTGTACGTATTTTTAAATAAACATGTCCTTTTCGTAATAAAGTAGAAGAACGAATAATGAAAAAAAAAATGGTTGCCAATATTTTTAATATTGGAATTATAAGTTTCAAAGACTAAACTTAAGACCGTCTTTTTTAACGTAGTCATCATGCCTATTATTTTTTAATTTAATTTAGATTTATGTCTTATAACATTCGGAATTTATATCTTTTTCTGACAATTCGATATCTGTAGATAAACATTTTTTTGCGAAGTCTACACTTATGAAACAGAGTTGGAGGTTTTGTCTGTTCACGTCCGTAAGTGGTAACCCTCTGAATCCTTACACGTGGCCTCCGGGTGGTGCTAAGAACAGTCTCTGGTGGGAGGCTTCGGCCGCGGCTTGTCACCACCCTCCGGGCTGGGCCAATGCGTGAAGCGATTTTTCGTGTTTTATAATGTGGTCCGGAGAAGCCATCTACCTTCTAGGTCTTCATGCCCCATCTTAGACCACATCGTCACTTTACATCAGGTGAGATTGTGGTCAAATGAAGGCTTATCTAACATAAAAAAAACGAGAGTCTTACCATATCTAGCAGGCGAGACCTGGAAGCTCTCCCCGCTGTTGTTGAACTGCCAGCTGAAGGCCAGGTCGGCGGGGTCGGCGGCCACGGAGCAGCGCACGCGCAGCGCCTCGTCCACGCGCGCGCCCAGCAGGACCGGCTGCGGCGACGCGCACACTGGAGCGTCTGGGAACTTACCATATCTAGCAGGCGAGACCTGGAAGCTCTCCCCGCTGTTGTTGAACTGCCAGCTGAAGGCCAGGTCGGCGGGGTCGGCGGCCACGGAGCAGCGCACGCGCAGCGCCTCGTCCACGCGCGCGCCCAGCAGGACCGGCTGCGGCGACGCGCACACTGGAGCGTCTGGGAACTTACCATATCTAGCAGGCGAGACCTGGAAGCTCTCCCCGCTGTTGTTGAACTGCCAGCTGAAGGCCAGGTCGGCGGGGTCGGCGGCCACGGAGCAGCGCACGCGCAGCGCCTCGTCCACGCGCGCGCCCAGCAGGACCGGCTGCGGCGACGCGCACACTGGAGCGTCTGGGAACTTACCATATCTAGCAGGCGAGACCTGGAAGCTCTCCCCGCTGTTGTTGAACTGCCAGCTGAAGGCCAGGTCGGCGGGGTCGGCGGCCACGGAGCAGCGCACGCGCAGCGCCTCGTCCACGCGCGCGCCCAGCAGGACCGGCTGCGGCGACGCGCACACTGGAGCGTCTGGGAACGCAATCAATAAAAACATTTATTTACCAAAGCAAAGCAAAGCAAAAATACAACTAAATAATTTATTAAGAGAAGTCTAATGAAAAAAGCGTATTACTCTTTATATGATTAATGATTATATAAAGGATGATGCAGCTTGGATAGATGTTGCTTAGTTCCACATTAATAGGCTCTAATTATTCTGGTTGACCATATGCTCATGTTTGACTTTTATTATTTATTACATCTGACATTTCTTTTATTGACTGCTTCAGTGGCGCGGTGGGTGAGGGTCCGCTTGCGGCGCAAGAGGTAGCGGGTTCGATTCCCGCCGAAGGTGAAAGTGTTTGTATGTTCTGCAAGCACAATCTCCTTGGTCTGGGTGTTTAATAATCATATTAAAAAATATCTATATATGTATGACTATTATGTTAAGTATATCAGATATCTAGTACCCGTACCACAAGCTTTACCACGGGGCTAGATGTTGAAATGTTTTACCTAAATAAAACTTTGATAAAATAAATGTTATTAACGTGTAAATCTTGTACCTATTGCACGAAATAAATGATTTCATGATTTTCATCTAGTCATCTAGATTAATAAAATAAGAAATAAGTTTCGTACAAACTTCTCGCACGGCCTATATATACTAAGGCCTTCCCCATAGCCCGCCAATCTATTCGATCCATCGCAAACCTCATTCAATTGTTACTTTCCTAATATCATCGGACTATCGAGTATTCATTAAATCTGCCTGTTTGTCTTAACAGTTTCGAAATGTATTAAAACAAGATTATTATAGTTAAAAGAGACTTATTTTAAATATAAATTATGCTGTGGCGTCTTTGAAATCTCCAAAGGGCAGTTGAACTGAGCCGTTTACAAATTAGTAATGTTAATGTTGTCAGAAAACCGCAAAATGACTCCGTAATACCAATTCGTTTCGCTAACCATTTAAATAAATAAATAAAAAAACATATTTCCGGACAATCCATATAACAAGATCTAGCCCCGTGGTGGGTGGTATAACCACTAAATCAACTCGCAAAATTTAAGTATTTACTCACGCTGGTGTTCTTCAATCGAACCGTTTTATTTGATTTTAATTATTTTATCATCCAGTAAGTGTTTTTTGAAGTGAAACTTCTTTAGAATCGTTGTGATTTCAAACCGGATGCAACGGAAATGTGACAGGTAAGCCAATCTTAAACGCTAACAAGGTTAAGCAACTTTGCGCGACGCCAGTACTTGGATGGGTGACCGCCCGAACAAAATCTTTTTGCACAGTATTTTTTGTTTTGTTTTTTTTTTATTCATCTTATTCTTATGTCGATTCACTGAAGTTTCACTTGTAGTAGATGTACTCATAGCTTGTAAGATATAAATAATCGTGTATCTATTTTATTAAGAGCAGAATAAATCATGTCTTAGAACAGAGCACTTGTTTAACTTTGGTCCCACCTTATACACTTCTATCGTGTAGCTTTAGTTGTTTATAGGTTATAAACGTTTTTGTCGAAAAGGTCGCGCTGCTTCAGTGCCGTAGTAAGCGCGAAAATGCTTCTTGTTTCAAAATTTAGTTTTGGGTAAAATTCAGTTTTATTTGTAAGTTATTTTTAGTTCAAATTACATTTGAAAAAAAAAAATATTTTAATTCCTTCACTAATTAATCGAAAGGAACTTCGTTCCAACCGGGTGTCCCTTGATACCTCTCAAGTTTTTTTTTCATTGAGAATTAAGAATTACTTACATTGAACTCTTAAAAAAGCAGCCTGACTGCTGGACTCCCCCATATCGTTAGCAGCTCTGCAGGTATACAATCCGCCATCTTGTCTCGTCACTCTTTGCAGTACCAGCGACTTGGTGCTGATGAAGACTCCTGATGATATGTTCTGGTTGACTTGCTGGTCCTGGGTAGCAAGAATGGTAGTTACTCATTGTTTAAAATCTTAGATTTAGCATGGCCTTCTTACGTGCGTCGAGATATTTTAAGTTATCAGAGAATTTAGCGAAGAGTTGTTCAATAACCAGAAAACTATTTAAAAGTTGCAGTGAAGTCTTTTATCGACAGTTCCACATAGTTCAAAGGTTGCCTTGATGAGATCGCTTTTAGCGATAACGACGCCCATTGAACATTTGTTTTTCTACGTGTTGTTGTTTTTATTTCCCTGTATGTACAGTAAAGTGTTTTTATATTGTATTGTCCTACTCATGGATCCTAACTGGTAGGAAATAATGTTAATTTTTTACAGGTTTGTTTTATAAGCACTAGGGGGGATACTTTTCCACTTAATTCTACTATTCTACTATTGAAATCAATCCTGAAATAGAACATTAAATTATAATCGAAAATGTATCATTATTATTCTGTATTTTTTATGCTGGATAAGCCTTCATTTGACCACAATCTCACCTGATGTAAAGTGACGATGTGGTCTGAAAGGGGCATAGGTAGATGGCTTCTCCGGACCACATTACGAAACCCGAAAAAATCGTATCACGCAGCCCGGAGGGTGGTGACAAGCCAGAGACTGTTCTTAGCACCACCCGGAGGTCACGTGTAAGGATTCAGAGGGTTACCACTATAAGTCTTATGGGTCATCTTTATCGTGTTTTTGTCCCATTAACCCTATGGATTATGCCTAGGAGTACGGTGGGTCTGCAGTGTGAAAAACAATGGAACTAGTGACAATTTTGAATTGACACGTGATAGCCTATTTTTCTAGCACAACTATAGGCTTCTTTTTACCGCGGGTAACGTCGTTTTCGCAGGAAAATCCATATAAGAGACTGAAAAGCTAGTTATTAATAGAAGAAGCAGAAATAACAAAGAGCCATGCCTAAACTCACTCACGTTGTGATACCAGGAGATCCTGTTCTCCCGAGGGTTGGCTCTGATGTTGCACTCGAAATATACGTCGTCACCTTCCTTGATGTCGTTGGCGTTCAGGGTACTGCCGAGCGCCATGGTGAGAACTGGCCGGTCTGGGGATAGTATCTTTTATGCATATTGCTTTTGTGTACAAAATATAGGTTGCATTAGCGATCTCGTTGAAAAGTCGATGGCAAATCATGGTTTTGAATATTAGGTCCTATTTTTTGCGCTTATATTGATACTTGATATTGTGTTTGATTGAATATTAACTGTCGCTATTTAATTGAAAAGATTAAGCTTAATGTTCCCATTAAATCTACAAGATCTCATAATTTACAATCTATTCCTTACGCTGGTACGAATTATCGACAAAATTCGTTTTTGTGGCAAAAGGCAATAATTAATAGTATTTGCAAGCAATTTAACGGACATTTTAAGGCTAAAATAAGTTGATATTGATTCCTCGTCACTTCCACTCGATAAAAACGCCCTACAATGCAGAGAGTATATAATCACTACGTTATACTTCAATGAAGAACCAGGACGTCGCGCCGTCAAATAAATAATATATTCTTCGAATTAAAACACACAATTTAAGTATTTATGTTAGTAACTTTTCTTACTAACATTTTAAACGAAAAAATCTACAAATATAAATAGGATGGGATGCAAGTGGGTAAAATTAAAGATTAAATTTTAACGGTAATTGTATTATTTTATATTCTATGTAGCTAAATTATAATGGGACCTATTGTACTGAATAAGGAATTTATAATTATTATTTATATGTATATAAAAAAAATATATGAACCATCCTTAGAATTGTCTATTGAAGCCGATTGAAATAATATGTATTTTAGTGAACGTGGCCAAAAATAACTCTTTTGTTTTTTGTATTTGAAAGCCCTTTATTTTACTCGATATTGTAAGAGCGAACTCTTCTGCTCATTTTCGTTTTAATCCCCGACAGAAAAAGAGGGGTATTATAAGTTTGACGTGTCTGTCTGTCTGTCTGGGACATCATAGCTCCCGAAAGGATGAAGCGATTTCAATTTAGTTTTTTGTATGAAAGGTGAGTCTGGCGCCTGGCGCGAGTGTTCTTAGGCGTGTTTCATGAAAATCGGTTGAGCCGTTCAAAAGTTATGGGGGTGAGAGTGGAAATCTGCAAATATACTCGAGTGGGGTATCAAATGAAAGAGCATTGCATGCCCTAACTTCTAAATATTATGGTGTTTTACTTATAAGGAAATTATGGCCTTGGAATAGGGGGTTTTAATTAAATTTAGATTTATTATCAAAGGTACTTACAGACAACGCTCATCCTAAAAGAGTCCTCGAGCGCTATCCTCAGTACCGGGTTGTCGGCGCGGCATCTGATGGTGGCTCCGTCGTCTTCCGGTTGCGGCTGCATGTGGAGCCGGGAGATGGTGGTGGTCTCGTTTGTGAACTCGTTGTGCTGTGAGAAAAAAAACATTTTAAAATGTAAAATAATATATAAATATAGTGTGTGCGATTCACACACGATAGAAGTGAAACTTCAGTAAATCGACAAAAGAATAAGAAGAATAAAAAAAAAGTGTGTGTGTGTGTCAGCTACGACGCACGATTGGAGTCTACTACTTACGAACTATAATTATGATATTAGATCGAATAGAAAAAAAGGGTAAATGAACGCATCTGCTAAAATGATAAGAGAAACAAACATATATCTGTAATTATTCGGATTATATATATATTACTTCAATAAAGCGTATTAAAATAATATAAATAAAATACAGCAATACCTCTTTGCGCGATACTTCGTAGTCTCAACTACAAAGTATCGCACAAAGAAATTTAAATAAAGCATTGTATTTGTGTCTCTTACCATTTCCGTTTCATCTTTTTGCATCCGGTTTGAAATCACTACGATTCTATAGAAGTTTCACTTCAAAAATATATGTGTAGGATAGATATTTGCCTACTATGGGTTCTCAGGGCGTTTTGGTTAATGAAAGTTCGAAGCACGATTCAAAACAGGTAAAGTATATTCAAGTTAACACAACACATGGAATAAACACAGAATACAGAAGGAACAACTCAACTATTTACAACAAACAAGAATAATATCACAGCGCGTTACTCGCGCTGGTTTCAAGTCGTGAGCTGTCTGACTGATTCGAGCCGAGCGCGCTCTGCCTGTCACTGGCGAAGGTGAGCGCGGCAAACTCATATCCACCAATCACATCGCAAGATTGTTCGAGCCGTCATACGCTGCGTTCGCATAATGTATTTAAAACTGCGTTCCTAAAATTTTGTATCGCTACATTCTCCCCCGACATAGCGCCCTCGCGTCAAGGTCAGGATAGGTATATAGGTACATTAGGCCTCCCGCGGGCCTTCCTCTGAGCAGCCGAGCGGTTTATGTCGCGTGTGGCCGGAGTCCGAAGGTTCATGTCTGTGTTTATAATGATCGGGTGAACGTTTTGATTCTCGGGGCCCCCGCAATTGGTGACTCGTATTTATAGATGACTCTCCTATCCAGACTAGATGGTTAAAGGTAATTTTTACTCCCCCTAGAGGAACCAACGTTTCCTCACGACGTCTCCATTCTTGGGGCCTCTTTTGAAATGGGGTCCTCCGACTTTTAACAAGTGGTTTGACCTCAGACTCCCCCTGGACGAATCATCAATTTTCTCAAGATATTTCCATGCTTGGGATCTTTGTTTCGCGCCTAGGTCAATAAAATTGAGTTCTACATTACTTGTCAACACGACGGCGGCAGTTTTTATCGTGTGACCAAACAATTTACAAAAACTACACTTAGATCGCATTCGCACACGTTTGAGGCCTTTGCTATCGTTACAGAGTTTAGAGGGCCTTTCATGTTTCGCGGATAGAATGCGCGTCGGCGGGTTAACAACTGGGCTCGAACGTTCGTGCGAGGTGTCTGGTTCAGAGCTCACACAACCAGTAGGTATTCGCACTGTTGCCACGCGTGGCGTGGAGATGGTATCGGTCGATGGTGGTATGCGTAGGTAGGTAGATATTCTCACTACGCGGTCACACGATGAGAGTGGTGAGGGCTCGAATGAAGAGCGGTGATTAGGTTAGGTGGGTTCACAGGTAAGCAGATTATAGGTTTACACCGTCTAGCGTCACTGTTTCCCGCCTTACGCTCGCACTCTCCCTCCAACCGGTACGTTCGTCGCGCGGTAAAATGGACTCGCCCGGGTGTTTTCACTGTGTTTGTCACAATCTCCCTAAGTACCTATCACTATCGGTAAAATGCTCACAATGGTTGTTGCGTTCTGTTTCTCGATAGGTTGAAAGGTGTTCACTGACTTTTCACTGTGAGTTCACTGTATAATCGTGCCCGCGAGTTGGGCGTTATTCTCTCAGGGTTCGTTTGGGCTAGGAAATGAGTTCGAAACACGATTTGTACAGTCACAGGTATAATAAAATAAACATAAAACACAATTTCACAGGAGTAGAGGTAAAAATAAAAACACATAAAACAAAGGAAAACACAATAATCTCACAGCGCGTGTATCGCGCCGCGCCGGTTCGCGGGCTCGGCTCGCTCGAGTCGCTCGGGCGGGCGGACTGTCGCTCGCTACGCGACGCTAACTCCATCTCTTCGTGCAAGGCGGAGGTGGTGTGATCTTTACCAATAAAGGGTGCGTTCCTTACCGCGCTAAAGGGTTTATTCCCTTCGCGCTACATAAGTTTTTTTGTTCATATGAATTGTAACAAGTAATAATTTATTTAAAATGAGAATACATTGTTTAATACAAGCATAATATTCATTGTGTGGTGTACAACAACAAACTAAAAAGTTATGACGATTTAAAAGTAAGATTTCGGATAATTAAAAAATATATATATATATATCTAGACTACCGTGACATTTAGGACATAGGGTCTACCGGGGAAAACTAGCGCATGACCTCCCTGCCCACCCCCCAAAACAAATCATGTTGGTCCAATGTGCCAAACAGCCTGTATATACATATACTTATAGTTTATACATATACCTATTGCCGGCAATCCACACAACAACATCTAGCCCCGTGGTAAGCTGTGATATAGGTACTCGTACGTACTATGATAGACATACATAATATAGATATATTTTTTATTATAGACACCCAGACCAAGGAAAAACTGCAGCATGTTATAATTATGTCATGTATGATTATTAAATGAATACTGAAATAGACAAAAGACGTAAGTTTTGTCATTGTGAAAATAAAATATGACGAGAAAATAGATTAAAACTATGCAGCATGATGCTTCTTTAATGCATAGTTTTGGAAGTTTAACAGTTAGCAAGCCACACTTAATTCAAACATTACTAAGTAAAAAATAAAGTTTATAATAAATTAAATTAAATTAATTATAAGTTTAAAATACTGAGGCACTTAGAGCAAAGTTATATTTTTGCATTATTTGTTTTATGAACAATTATTGTGTGGTATTATGGAGTTTCATATTCCTACAAACAATTTCCGTGCCAATAAATCATGCCAAGAAGTAAATACATACCTACTCATTTTCTAGTTATTTCTACTTTAAATAAAGTACTAAGTACTAGTACTTTTAATAAGGTAAATACCTTTCCTCTTGTAAACCTCCTGTTCTCCCTGAACCAGGATATCTGAGCTGGTGGTCTACTTCCGTGGGAGACGCAGACCAGGGTCATGCCCACATCTGCAGACACCTGTCCTGGCTTATTTGTGATGGATACTGATGTAGGACGCACTGCGGATAAAGGATTATGATGGGTAAACCTCATTTTCGCTCTCTCTGATGATTATTATGATGATTATGGTGTTGCGTTTCAGAAAGATGATGTTACCATCTTATGGCTATTCGGCATTTTATCGGTTCCTTTCTTTCGGTCCTTTTAGGTTCTGGTAAGGGAATTAATTCAAAAAATGAGTAGCACCCTCTTTTCGGATATAACAGGACACGACACTACATACATTTAATACTGTGAGCAACAACCCGTCAGAAAGGTGTCGCGAATATTGGTGAACTCTCCCTAAATATGATTACAATCAAACATTGAGGCTTTTATATAGCAGTGCCAGTCCCGAAGTCTGTTTTCGACAACGCGACCACTTTTGAGATCCGTGTGAATAGGTTTGTTCTGGGAAAATTTGTTCCACCGTTAACCTCGTCTATCTAGACTATTGTCAAAAGTAAGCCCATTGCATAATAAAAAAGAAAGGTGGCAGACTTAAACTAGACTAAAAATATGGCTGAAGATACTGACGTCTCATCTCAACCCTAGCAGTTCTCTCATGGGGACTCAGCAGGTTCGTGTTGGTGGCCTGACAGCGGATGCTGGTGTTCAGCCAGCTACGCTCCGCACCACCAATGCTGATCTTACTGACGATGACTTTGCCGTCGTTCTTCAGGATCGTGTGGTCTTCTATCAGCTGGTCGTTGATCAGCCAAGTGAGAGTTGGTTGGGGACGACCTGGGAAAAAAAGAAATTAACATAATTATGTGTAATCTAAGTAAATTGGCGAATTTGGCTGGTGTGTCAGAGCTTTGTTTGTTGTTCGGCTGGAGTTTATTTCCAGCCTCATCCATTTGTCTTAATTGGATGTCATGTTGATGTTATATATAGACTAACCATAGTAAAAACGGATGAATGACTCTAGTATCGAATAGCTGCTAAAGGCGAATCAAAATCTCATTGCTAGGGTTCCGTGCATGTTTTCTTCCGACCAATTAGTATTTTGCATTTGCGACATCATATTTCGTAAGTATTTATTTATTTAAGCTAAATACTGTATGTATAATTATGGTGGTGATACTCTTGAGCATTTACTGATAATAGTTTATCAATTCATGGAGCCATCAAGCCCTTGCGCAGGCGATGCGAGAAGGCCTAACCAAACAACAGAGTGAACAAAACCTACAGTCAACAGCAAAATAAACTGATGAAATAGAGTTCCAAAATAATATATATACTGTAAATAAAGTCAAGTTACTAACCGGTGTTATGATGATCATTTTCTTTTGACCAAATAAAAGTTAATTTGAAATTGACACTTTGATATAACTTGTTACATCTGGACGTTGCACATGTTTTGAAATGATAATTTTGATCACCGACTTTTTTATGCTGACTTATTAACAAACAAACATAATTATAATACACTTTGAGCACTACACCAATCAGAGCAACGAGCATTCAGAAGAATGTTACATTACTTAGAAATACTCTTTCTATGAAATATAGAAAAAGGTTGTCTGTCTGGTAGAGATCGCTCTTTAGCGATAACACCGCTAGTTGTCACATATGTAATATTTTAAATTTCTTTTGTGTGCAATAAAGAATTTTCATCATATCTTTATTTCATCTAATACCTACTCGTGTAAATTCCCTAGCGTAAGCATCAGCACCATTAAAAAGCCAAAATAACATTCCCAAAACTGAATCCGTACCCTAAAATATTCATAAAGCCGGTGTCATTGTGCAGAAAGTAAACAAATCAATATATCCAATATGCGTCATTTTCGATGAAATATTCGGCCGGCTCAACAACAGAACGTGTGAAATTCCAAAAAAATACGACAGGAATAACAAGCTATATGATGCCTGACATGGCAAGATAGAACGAAACTGGCCAGTGTTACCACAATAGTATTGAATATTCAAGGGCTTTTGTTTTTGCTGCTGAAATAAGAAGCGGCAATAAATGGCTTATCATAACTGCATGAATGCACCAGGAAGGCGGCCATCGGAGAAGTGTGGCGGCGTGTTGTGTAGCTTGCCACCAACATCTCAAAGTCAAAGTCAAAACGTTTATTTTCTTAGAAGCACATGGCCTACATGGACAGGTCAACTTAAAATTAATAAAACTAAATTGTTTCAACAAAAAATATCAAGGAAATAACATTGTATTGACAGTTCGCTTCAATGTTTTATACTAAGTTGAGAAGCGAATAGAACAACACAGCTTTATCAGTTACCTGAAATGATGACCACGCCCACTCTGTCAAGAGTGATGCGAAGGAAGAAAATTAATTTAATATGAGTACTTTAATTTGATGATATTGTAACCGATGTTTTTTCAGAGTAATTGTTGTGCAATTAAACCTTAAATTTATGAGCACGAAACGTGAGAGTAACTTTGTTCAAAAGTTAAGCGTCCGAAGTTAACTATCTTATAGGATATTGCCTAGGCGAAGGCTAAAATTTTAATTTAAATGATGAGTCCGTCCAAAAATAATGGACATCTATTTTTTGCCTTGTCAATTAAATATGAAATTGATATACCTAGAGCATCAAAGATTCGGAGTGAGGGCATTTTGCTCGAAAGCATTTGGTTCATAATACGAAAGTTCAATGCACTGTATCGGCTTGGTTATTCGCTAGCAAAATAAAAGAACAAATCGGGTATATTTTTGTTGAGTTTTAACAAATGATTACTTTTTAGTCATAACGTCAAGTAACAATTGTAGGTAAGTTTATTTGTGGTAAAAAAACAAATTAACATAAACGAATTATGTATTACATTCTTCTTTTGTCTTTTAAAGACTTGTCCAAGGAACAGCGCTATAAATTATGGAGCAACCTATGTCGTACTGTTTTTTTATAAAGTTGTTCTTATATTCTAGTTTGTTAATATTTTATTTGATGTGTTTAATAGATGTAATTTGTGAATTGTACAGTCAACAGCAAAAGTAGGTGATCAATTATCATAATAACACGAAGGTTCGAAATAAACATATACTTACCTAATAAATAAAAAATAATAATAGTTATTTTATATAACGTTATTTGTTCCTTTACTTCTAACAAACAACAATAGTCAGTAACTTTTAAGTAAATTAACTGTATATACCTCTATTATTATAGGCTCCTATTTCATCTATTTCTTATAATGATGATTGTACCTACTTAATCATTGTTTTAATTTGTCACCTTTTTCATTTGCAATCAATGGCTCGAAGTAAATTTTTCTTTTTCTTTTTCATAAAAATATGTATAAAGCCTGACTTAATTATTAATAAAACTAAATTTAAAATTTCAGAACAACCCCCGATTCCGTTGCTCTAATTTCCTTAAAAGTAAATCACCACAATATTTAGTAATGTGCACGCGATGAAACGTCTAAAAATACTCGCGCCAGAATCACCTTTATACCATAAATCTAAATTTAAAATTTAAGAAAAACCCCTGATTCCAATGCTTTTATTTCCTTAAATGTTAAACATAATATTATGTAATGTGGACAAGATGCGCTTTCATTTGATACCCCACAATAGTATATTTGCAGAATTTCTGTTTTCCTTCCCCACTCTCACCCCCATAACTTTTAAACGGCTCAACCGATTTTCATGAAACATGTCTAAGAACACCCGGGAGAAACTCACCTTTCATACAAACTTAATTGAAATCGCTCCATCCGTTCGCTCGCTCGGGGAGCTATGACAGACAGACAGACAGACACGTCAAACTTATAACACCCCTCTTTTTTGGTGGGGGTTTAAATAAAACTAAAATAAAATCGCTCCATCCGTTCGGGAGCTATGCTGTCCCAGACAGACAGACTCATCAAATTTATAATACTCCTTTTTTTGGTCAGGGGTTAAAAATATAATACCTTCGAATAAAACTGACAGGTAGACACAGATAGTCATATCACATCACTTAACCCCAAAAATCTGGCATCCATTTTAGACTCGACTGGGAATGTGAAATCTGAATATTAATATCAACTGAATTTATCAGCACTCCGCTACAAAATGGATTTTGCAATATTCTCTGTGATAAACCAAATATTGCCATTTGCAAATAACATTTCAATCTAGCGCATCGTCTATAAAAAGTTATGTGCTTGAAATGTTTTATGAAGACATGTTTTGAACGTAAAACGTGCCCGTGAAGATATTTTACTTATACAAAGTGTTTTTATACCGACTTCAAGAACAAGGAGGATGTTCTCAGTTCGGTCCGTTTTATCCGTTTTCTTTACATATCTTAATAGTTAATCCCAGATTTTATATATATTTATTAAAAAAAAGTGTGTGTGTATCAGCTACGACGCACGATTGGAGTTTACTCTTTACGAACGATAATTATGATATATCGAATAGAAAGAAAGGGTAAATGAACGCATCTGCTAAAATGATAAGAGAAACAAACATATATCTGTAATTATTCAGATTGTTTATATTACTTCAATAAAGCGTATTACATAAAGTATGTTACAAAATAATATAAATAAAATACAGTGAGACGACGACGTATCGCGCAAAGAGGAGACCCCGAGAATGAGATACGCTGTGTAATGTATTCCATCTCATTCTTTTACACGTTCAATCCTACAGATATATATGTTTGTCTCTTTCTACGTAACGCCTCAACTTTTCGTGGTACACTTGATTTTACTCCTCATAAAATTTCCGTACCGGGCCTTATAACTCAAATCGTTTCTTAAACTCTTCGAGTAAACTCCAAAAATTAAACACCTACCGCCTTATCACATGAACCAAAATACAAATCAGACACGCTCTTAGCAAATGTTATTGATAAACTATTGCTTACAGGAACTCCAATGCTTGTCTAATTCTTGTTTTTTTTCGTACGGCGGCTAGACACAGAGCCGTCTCACTTGACGAGAGAGATTAGGCCTTAATTCACCACGCCGCGCCGGGCCAAGTGCGGGTTGGCGAATGTTACATGTCGTTCAAACTTTTCAAAGTTTACAGAACATGCCAGTTTCCTCACGAAGTTTGCCTTCACCGTAATTAAAGCACGTGTATAAAGCGAACAAAAATTTGCATAGAAAAGAAATCTAGGTGCGCGTCGGTATTGAACCTTCGGCATTAAACTCGTTTGATTCCACTTAGCCAACCAACTTTTCAGACACTATAGGATAGTAATGAGTAAACTTGGACTAATTAAAATTACATAATTAATTGATTGCACTCATCCACTTTCCATTTTTTATGCTAGATAAGCTTTCATTTGACCACAATCTCACCTGATGTAAAGTGACGATGAGGTCTAAGATGGGGCATGAAGACCTAGAAGCTAGATGGAAGGTAGATGGCATTATCACGTTTCCAATGTTTTTCATACTTAGTTCTTCTTCTATTCTGAATTATTTTTTTAGACACATTTCCAACTAATCAACCGTATTAATACCATAAAGATAGCTCCATCCAATCTCAGCTTATAAGTTTTCCAATAAATGAATTTGTTTGACACAAAAAGAAGAGATAAATATCAGTTGATTTTTTAGGGTTCCCTAAGGGTAAAACTATTACTGAGACTTAGTCGTCTGTCTGTCTGTACGTCTGTTCAAGCTGTATCTTAATAATCGTGATAGATAGAGAGTTATAATAGAGGGATGATGTATTTCTCTTGCTGCTATAACAAAAATTACTAAAAACATATGTATGTCCATATAAATTTGCGTTACAACCATAATTCTCACTAAAAAAACTTAAATTAATACAATAAACGTGATTTTTATGAAGTCAAGCGACATTGCGCGAGGCCAGTTCTTGGATGGGTGACCGCTCAAACTGTATCTTTTTTCAAAAACCGTCAAATCATGGAATTTACCCGTTTTAAGTCATAATATTGTATCTTTTTTATTTATTTTTTGAGTAATTTTCATTGCAAAATTTGTTTATACCATAGAATAATAAATTGGTTTATTTTATACACGGAACTCTAGATGTAATATGAGTCAGTCTCGCACTTATCAAATTTATCTTAATATCAATAGGTTCGCCTCTACCAAAGAACTTTTCAGAATTCGTAATATTGATGTTACGAATTCTGAGAACGGAATACCTAGAAGTCACTCCAATTAGCCACAAAAATGATTTCGGAGTTTCGCTTCATTCGAATGTTTACCTCCCCAGTTATTGGTTATTGAAGACAAGCACTTTACAAACCAGTCATGATCGATTCATATTATTGCCGAACATTTCTCATGTCAAAGTCAAAGTCAAAACGTTTATTTCCTTAGAAGCCTATGCTTACATGGACAGGTCAACTTAAATCTAATTTAAATAAAAACTAAGAATAATCAAGGAAATACCATAGTCTTGACAGTTCGCTTCAATTTTTTACACTGAGTTGAGAAGCGAATAGAACAACTCAGCTTCCATCCAAATCATCGGAGACCAATGTGTCGTGGGCGGACGTCCTACGCTGCGATTGACTCGGCTACAGAAGAGCGGTAATACTGTAGAACTCGCACAACGCGCCTCTGTACATTGTGTTTTGTGCACAACAAATTAAAAAAAAATTAAAAATAGAAACGGCATAAGGCTGCGTTTTACAACGGGAAAAATACTTACGGGAAAAAATGCTGTAAGATGTATAATGGCATGCCTCTGCTCCATTTTTTAAATCGCTTGTACATACTTAAACAAGTCCAATTATTAATTCACGAGATTCAATTCCGCTCTGCACACAAGCAAGGTCGCAACAGAGCGAGTATAAAAAACTCGTAAGCTTCAAAAACAACCAGCGAATCTACATCAACAAAGAAAATAAAAGTCCATCTCCATTAGGCATACATCAGCGTTCAAACTTCGCCGAAATAACTGAATAATGTATTAGAATGTAAAATTAAGGTGTTCTGAGAAACAAATTAATCACGAGGGTATATTAAAAGTCTACTTTGGTTATTTATAACGGACTGACAGGATTCTCTGAGCTATTTCCAACTTCCGATCGTAAAGCTATTGTATAAACCACTGGTGAGGACGAACTACAGGCAGAACTCTTTCATCATAAGGGCATGCAAATTATTCAATAACATCCAAGAATACTATGTTTATTGATGGCAACGATGAAGTAGATTTTGATTTATTTAATACCTCAACCAAGCGTCTTAAACACTGGTTGAGTAGTTTTTTCTTTGCAGAAGTATTTAATGTAACTTACTTTGTATTTTAAACCAAATGTGCTGTATTTTTCCTTATTCGACTGTTGTATTTAACTAGTATCTTTTTCTCGTATCTCTGGAAACTTATAATTAGCCGTTAGTTACACACTGTGTCCATTATTTAATAACCTAGCTGTTAGTTTTCCCAAAATTATAAAATAAAATAGTAAAGTTTATTTTTGACCTGATTGGTTTAGAAGGAACTAAGTTTTGCTGCTCCCACAGCTCAAACAACACAAGCTGGAATAAAATAAAGGGTATGTGAGTCAGCTACGACGCACGATTGGAGTTTACTCCTTACGAACGATAATTATGATATATATCGAATAGAAAATTAATATATCATAATTATAGTTCGTAAGGAGTAAACTCCAATCGTGCGTCGTAGCTGACACACACACACTTTTTTTTTGTATGTAAGGTGAGTTTGGCCCGGGTGTTCTTAGTCATGTTTCATGAAAATCGGTTGAGCCTTTTAAAAGTTATGGGGGGTGAGAGTGGGGAAGGAAAACAGAAAATCTGCAAATATACTAGTGTGGGGTATCAAATGACAGCGCATCACGTCAACATTACATAATATTATGTTGTTATACATTTAAGGAAATGAAGGCATAGGAATCGGGGGTATTTCTTAAATTTTAAATTTAGAATTATCACTATCGTCATGTCTTTAGTGACACTCGACGTAATAAGAGGAGTAGATTGTCGTTTGAAGAAAACCCAGGCGTTTGGTCTGTTTAGTGGGACAAAGGAACAAACTTACATATACTGCTAAACACTCTCTTGCTTGCGCAGTCGGCTAGTTACTCACACAACTACAGTTCACTACATTCACAATGTAATCTAAAAAGCCGTGTTGGCTAAAAGTGGCTAAGTGGGAGGACACTGGACTTTCATTCCGAAGCTCGTGGGTTCAAACCCCGCCACGCACCTCTGCATTTTTCTTCTTGAGAAATTTATGTGCGCTTTAAACATGTGATTTAACGGTGAAGGCAAACGTCTTGAGGAAACCGGCATGTTCTGATAACTTTAAAAAAGTTTGAAGGACATGTGACATTCACCAACCCGCACTTGGCCAGCGTGGTGAATTAAGACCTAATCTCTCTGAGAGAGAAGTCCCTATGTCCCAGCAGTGGCAACGTTAATAGGGTGCTGATGATGACAATGTAATCTCAATCAAAGATTACCATTCATGAGTGCGTACGATTCATGTAAGCCTTTGATGGGTTTCATACAAACACGACACGAAAACGTATTGACGGAGGAGTGATTTGCGGGCTGACAATTTTCTGTACAAATGTACAGGATTTGGCGGCACGTGCCATGCCCCCCCCCCCCCATATGGCATGCCCTATCATTTCTCATACTTATAATATCTGTGGCTGCTGCATAAATAATTTTTCGACCGTTTTTGTTTCTGTATGTTGATGTGTTCTCAATCTGATCAAGGAGAAAAAAAAACCGAGTATTTAAAAAGAATCGTGTCTAATTGAGAACATTCATGTTTTTTTATTATTAAAACAAGATTTACTCACGGAATAGAGTTGAAAGGCTAGCCTTCTCCTTTTTCCGTCCTTTTTTATTCAATTTGAAAACTTAACTGTTTGACTAAGTACTAACTTGTCTCCTCCTATGCATTGGATTTTATTAGCTTACAAATGCAGCTATCATTTGGAAGTCCGCATCTATTTAGTAGAAATTATATTAAATGTCATTAAACTAAATTGAGCTAGATTATTAAGCACAAGATAAAAAATTAGTAAGCTAAATGCCTGTTTAGGCTCACAATTATAATGGTATGCGCTTATTACGTAGATTTTATGTTGTGTATTTATTATTTTGGTTTGGTTTTTAAATATATATTTTGACTACGACAAAAATTTTAAAACCAAAATCAGCTCAATCGTCCCAGCCGTTCTCGAGTTTTAATCAGACTAACGAACTACAATTCATTTTTATTTATATAGAATATTCACGCTCCGCTATTTCACGGACACTTTTAACAAAAAAAAAAATAAAAAAATAATAATTAAGTAAATACTTCAAACTCATGTCAGAAAAAAATGATTGAAAAGTATGTTGAATATTGAACTTTCGAGACATAGACAATAGCTCAAAGAGTATATAACCACCACGTATGAATAGCTTATCAAGAAAAATCATAGACAACCTATAAAATAAATATTGAACTTTCGAGACATACACAATAGCTCAAAGAGTATATTACCACCACGTATGAATAGCTTATCAAGAAAAATCATAGACAACCTATAAAAATACATTTATTTTACACTTTTGTTAACCTGTAGATAGTAACAGACAAATAATTAGCAATACATTAAAATTGCGACTATAATTTGAGATTTAAACTATTAAGTTGGATCGAACTGCACATGGTGTGCGAATTTTATTATAATCGGTTAAGTGGTTTAGGAGTCCATCGAGGACAAACATTGTTACACGAGATTTATATAGATTAAGATATATCTATGTTCTCGAAATAATTGTCTTTAATTCATTTACTTTCTAAATTTTATAATTTGCGCTATATTCTTCTCCCTATAACATGCCCCGAAAACTATAGCCTAGGTCGAAATTTTGACATGTACCAAACCTTTTTCAATAGCGTAAGATCTCACACATCATATAAGTCACATGAAAGCAATATTGCAGAGTGGTGGATTTCCCCTGAGAGGTTTCAGGCCCAAATATATCTTCCTACATATATATATACACACCTCGGACAGGGCAGGGCATACGGATATTCAACTAGTAGGGATATAGGTACCTACATAGTTGTGGTGATCAATTTGTTGCGTCTATAAAGATTTGTAACTTCCCTGTTCTCAATTTTTTTTTCATTTTTTAAATGTTCTGAATTTAAATTTTTTTTATGACTCGACTCGACTGCTTCTTAACTTTTTGGGAATTTTTATAAAGCCTAAGTGAGAATGGTTGTTACGATAGTTTGATTCGATAAAGATAGAACGAAGAATGTTGAAAAAAACTAAAAATGCTTTAAAATACCTATTCAACAATATCCCACATGACCTAGTTCGTCGACTTTACTTTTTTATTTAAAAAAAACAATTCAAATTCAACATGGCGACTACAGTAATGGCGTACTGTAGTCGCCATGTTGAATTTTCACTAACGTCATATTATTAGTGACATTCGCCGTATTTAGAGGTATCGATTGACGTGTGAATCATAAAAATCGACCCAGGCGTTTGGTCTTTATAGAGGGACAAACATACATAATATAGAATGTTAAACAATTTACCTCTCATTTACGTTGCTCAGGGTAAATAAAACCAGTAGTTTTGCATATCATCCACAATTTTACCGATCAAATGCATTTAAAGCGGATTTTTAATGTCAAAGTTCTGAGCCAGTTCTGGTTCAAGTTAGTTAATCGGAAGTTAGTTTTAAACTCCGGTGACTGACTATTTCGTTTTTTTTTCTGCGGCAAATAGTAATTCGTTCGGGTTTCACTACATTTTGTTGAACTTTTTACTTTGAAATGTTAGGGCTGTTTTTTATATAAGCAGTTTTTTTAAAGAAGGTAAAGAATAAGTGACCTAGAGGTTTTTTATGCAAGGTTGCCTGGAAGAGATCGCTATCGATAAGGCCGCCCACACTTTTTGTACATTTTTATCATTATGGTTTTTTATTGTATGTTGTGTTCAATAAACCTCTGTGGCTCGGTGGGCGAAAGTCCGCCTGAGGCGCAGGAGGTTGCTGGTTCGATTCCCGCCGGGGGAACAGATTTTGTACGATCTACAATTTCTGGTTTCGGGTCGGGTGTTTTCTATGTATCATATGTATGTATTTCCAAAAAACATTGTATCTATGTAGTATATCAGTCACCTAACACCCATAGTACAAGCTCTGCATAGTTTGGGGTTAGGTGATGCTGTGTGAGTAGTCCGGAAATATTTATTTATATTTATTTATTTATTTATAAAGAGTAGGTACTATATTGTATAGTTTCAAAGGTGTATAATACTGATTTTTTAAAACCAGAGTGTCGGTATTAAAAAAAATTATGTACCTAATAATAACAAGTCAAATCGACTAAGGGGGTGATTCATTAGTATTTTTTCCTCCGAAGGTGAAGCGACACCCTTGTCAAATCATGGATACAGGCAAGTTGAACCTAAGTCTTCGCGCTGACCCAAGACAAAACTGTTTTGCGACTGACTACCGCCTTAAAGAATAGATGAAGCCGCACACACAGCAACGACAAGTCTGTGTTGAGAATAAATGTTTTGAAACAGACTTACTTGACTTCAATGAGCGCGAATTTCTTTTTTAAACTTAATTTATGAAAAAAAAACACTTGATATTTAAAAAATTAACAATAGACAATAGAAACTTAATTAAAAAGCTCAGTAGCCAAACAAAAAACCTTTCACCAAAAATAATTAATTTATTATCAAAATATTGTTGTGTTTGTTGATAGTTTTTGCTTTTACGGTTGTCTTAAATTCATAGGATCCTTGAACCAATTTACACAATAATTGCGTTCTTTATTTTTTATGATAACTGTTTATCGACCGATTCTGTTTCTTTTGTTTGAAAGATGTGTTCTTAGCTATGATTTAAACAAATGGTTATGCTACTTGAAAAGTATGAGGAGTGAAATGAACGAATGACAAGTCTAATTTTCACAAATATAACTCGGTTTGGATATCAAATAAAGGACATAACTTATACATTACCGACACAGCAATTTTATGGAAATCGTTTTAGCATTATGTTGAGATATTAATACATTTATATTATAGATATCAATATCTAACTAAGTAAATAGGTTACAAAATAAATAGACCAACAAACCCAGTGGCAACATCCAGAATTATAATCTGCAAGCTACTGTAGGTTTCAAACGGGTAACAGTACGCGGTCCTCATTGATTGATTGATTGATGTGTCCTCTAGGCGATCTATGGCGTCTATGTGACACTGGTCAGGAATTTTAACTCAGACGCGGTCCTCATATTTTCTGGGTGAATGTGATGCTGAAGCAATGTCAATGATCTAAGCATTTATATTTTGGAAAATCAGCAGCTGATACATTTAAATTGCAGCTAGTATAATTACTGGTAGCGGATTAAAGACAGGGAGGTAACTAAAGGTTCCCTGGAAGAAATAGCTTTAAGCAATAAGGCCGCCCATTACGCATTTTGTATTTAGCTTTAAGTCCCTTTTTGTAGTATTTTAACCTGGTGTGTAATAAAGAGTTATATTATTACTAGCTGACCCCAGCAAACGTTGTTTTGCAAAACGAAAAATAGATGTTGGCCGATTCTAAGACCTACTTAATATGCTCACAAAATTTCATGAGAATTGGTCAAGCCGTTTCGGAGGAGTACGGGAACGAACATTGTGACACGAGAATTTTATTATATAGGATTATTAAAGATTTTCACGTATAATAAAGGATTTTTGACATCCAATTTTGAATGTTCACTTTTTCTACCCCATACAAAGCCCTCAAAGAACACGTCCGAAGATATTACAGCATCTTTAATACTCAGTATCACCCTCTGTGCGGTCGCAGCCGATTTCACGGTCCGCCGGGCCAGCCCAATAACAAGGCCGACACTTAGTGGTCTGCATACTTATTGGTCTACTTGTCAGGTCTTGATAAAGTTTACAGTTTACACACGACCAAAATACGTGATGGGATTTTTATTGGAATTGTGGTTTGAAGGGTTAGGTGTCGTGGAATTTTTTGTTTGACGTTAAACTCGTTTTTTTTTAGAATTTATAGTGGACTTGCAGTTTAAAGGTTCTAGTTACGTCTGCGTTTACACTTGACCGAAATACGTGATGGGATTTTTATTGGAATTGTGGTTTGAAGGGTTAGGTGACGTGGATTTTATTGTTTGAACTTGACGCTTTAAAGTTTTTTTTTTTATAATATATAGTGTGTTTGCAGTTTAAAGTTTCAAGTTACGTCTGCGTTTACACACGACCAAAATACGTGATGGGATTTATATTGGACTTGTGGTTTGAAAGGTTTTATCAGAAGGTCTGCCATGACACCCAGAAGGGTTCGAAGGGTGTCATGACATTTTTTGTTTAAAGTTTAACTCGTTTAGATTTTTTGAATTTATTAGTGTATTTGTTTGTGTGTATTTGATACTAGTTCTCTAGTAATCAAGCACATGCTGAGACGTAGCCATTTTCCTAACTAATGTTATTTTTTTTTTGTTTTTCTTCCTATTTTGTGAGTTTGTATCTATTTATTTAATCTTTTTTAATAGTTGTAAGTGAATGTATTCAAAATGTAATAATAGATATAAGTTTTTTTGTTATTTGTTAGGAAATAAATGTATTTTGTTTTGTTTGTTTGTTTAGTTTTTGTACTGGCACTGGTGTAAATTATACAATAATGATTTTATTAATCTTTATTGCATAACATAGTTTACATTGATTTTACAGTGTTAGCAGTTTGTTTTTATGTAAAGAAAATCATATACGTTAGATACGTGTCTAATAGAATGTCCTACATGTTTTTTTTCATGTGAGAGAACCTGGTGACCTGTAATACAGGTTGATATACCTACCTCAGGCACCAGTCTCCCACAAACCTATAATAAATGTTACCTTATTCCTACTTGTATCATATCATTAAGGTTTGTGTGAGGAAATAAACGAATTTTATTATATTATTTTTATTTTATGTTCGGAAACCTCGCTCTTCCAAATACACAACAATTTAGTGTCTTAAGTTACCTACAATGTTGAATTATATTACACGACTTTTTCCTGTACAAAGTTGTAATTTTCCCGCATTAAAGGTATTGGGTACCTTATCTTGTGTCCTCCCATAAAAAGTTAAAATATTTTAATCTAAAATATATCTTAATCGAGAATTTTGCACAACTTTTTGCACTAAGACTCATAAGTCTGAGGGCCTGTTTCACCATCCCCAAGTAAAGTTGGACAATGCACAATGGTTAAAATAAAGAGCTATTTCGCTCATTCATGTAACAAAGCGAGATAGCTCTTAACATGACTAACTACTGACACGTATTTTCTACTTAACTAACCATTTCTTAGTTTACTCAGACTTTTTGAAAGTTGTAGGGCTTCCCCTCAACCCCTGAGAATATAATATTTACAATTGGTTTATCGCCATGATACCTAAGGATTACTCGGACGTTTTTAATATTCATAAGACGAGGCTCTGTGCAAAATGTGAAAGGAATTTAAAAGTGACATTTTGCTTTATACGGATTATTCTGACAGTTATTGAATTTCAGAACTTGGAAACATTCTGGATTTGTAGATTTTGAGACACATGAGTAGTTAAAATGTATAAGATGATAATGTTTTTCTCAAACTTAAATGCGCATTTCAAAGAAGAGATAATATATAATTACATGTCGTGCATTGCCCGTATTTTTGTATTTTATTTATTTCATCATTATCACCCTATTAACGTTCCCACTGCTGGGACACAGGGACTTCTCTCTTGGCGAGAGAGATAAGGCCTTAATTCACCACGCTGACCAAATGCGGGTTAGTAAATGTCACATGTCCTTCAAACTCTTTAAAGTTCTCAGAACATGCCGGTTTCCTCACGATGTATGCCTTCACCGTTAAAGCACGTGTTTAAAGCGCAAATAAATTTTTTTTAAAGAAAAATCCAGAGGTGCGTTGCTGGGCTTGAACCTACGACCTTCGGAATGAAAGTTGAGTGTTTTATTTATATACTCGCTTCAAAAGTAGCCTATATCCTTCATCGTAGCCTTCATCGATGAATGGGCTTTAAAACGCTTACAGATCGGACCAGTATAACGACAGTAGGTAACGACGCTCCATTGTTAATAGAATCCGGGTACACTTTATACTAAAGCAAGTTACACTATTTTCGTGTTTGTATGTTCTGCAATCACTTTCTCCTTGGTCTGGGTGTTTAATATGTATAATAAAAAAAAAACAGGTCTAGTACCCGTAACACAAGCTTAGAACTTATCACGGGGTTGATATAGATGTTGTTGTGTGGATTGTCCGGAAATAATGATTTATTTTATTTATTCATTTTGAAAACGGGGTTTACTCACGTTAATATAATGTTACCAATGTTTACTTGAGTAAAACCCGTTATAAAATGACTAATCTTCAAAATTTTCAGGTACATAAAATTAACGGTAGGTATTTACCCTACCTAATAAAGAAGGTTCAAGATTCCACGATCTTTTTCTCAACGGTTCTAGATATAGGTATGTACAATAAAAGTTTTACGCAGATGGAACAAAGGAACCAGCTATTTTCAAAGTAATTTAAAATATATGAACGAACTTGATCATTTAACAATTCAGCTCAGTTCGACAGAGCTTGGAGCGCGACAGTTTGCCGTAATCCATGCCAAATTCAACACTCAGATTACAAGCAAAATATGAAGTGACATCTTAAAAGTGTCATAAATAATCATTATTTTTACTTTGTCTGTATAGCTGACAGGCAAAGTAAAAATAATGAGTATTAATGACATTTACCTTAACCTTTTTATGCCTATTTATAATTTTGTAATCAAATAAAACAGGTAGATTTAAATCAATTATATCTATAGCCATAACACATGACAACATTGTCAAGAAAACGAGGAATTGACAAAATTTTACTTCAGAAACAGACAACAATTCAGTCATTTGAATAAAAAATCTGATGAGATTGAACCTTATTAAATATCTCAATGTTGAAGGTTTACAAATATAATTTCGAATCCATGACTGATAATAATGTCATAGACACGTATAAAAAATATTAAGAAGAACAAGAAAATATTATGGTTAGAACTGTGTACAAAGGTCTTAAAGTAGAGTTGAGAAATAACAGTTTGCCCAAATTGGGTGTACAATAACATTGCTTGTTCTATGCGAACAATAATTATAACATATTACATATTTATCTAATGATAATGCGTACGATGGAACAATAGCGACTAGACCGAGAAATTGGAGGTTTTGTCTGTTCACGTCCGTAAGTGGTAACCCTCTGAATCCTTACACGTGACCTCCGGGTGGTGCTAAGAACAGTCTCTGGTGGGAGGCTTCGGCCGCGGCTTGTCACCACCCTCCGGGCTGGGCCAGTGCGTGAAGCGATTTTTTCGTGTTTCGTAATGTGGTCCGGAGAAGCCATCTACCTTCTAGGGCTTCATGCTCCGTCTTAGACCACATCGTCACTTTACATCAGGCGAGATTGTGCGAACCAAGTTCGATCGTCTATTTATAGTTTTAAGAGCCACGTTGCCACAAACACACAAGTGAATATGAAACGAACACGAACGAACCAAGTTCGATCGTCTATTTATAGTTTTAAGAGCCACGTTGCCACAAACACACAAGCGAATATGAAACGAACACGAACGAACCAAGTTCGATCGTCTATTTATAGTTTTAAGAGCCACGTTGCCACAAACACACAAGCGAATATGAAACGAACACGAACGAACCAAGTTCGATCGTCTATTTATAGTTTTAAGAGCCACATTGCCACAAACAGAAGCACACTAGCATTCAAACTTACAACACCCTTTTTTCGTAGCTACGAGGTAACAACATTCCACAAAAACGCAACATTTACCACCATTCGTTCTCGCGTGGGAGTGTTAGGTAGTTATTTATCAAGCAAATCTATCTGCAGCTAAATCACCAATGCCCAAGACAATGGGATTACTCCATTACCTATCTTGTAGGACCCGCGAGGTCGAACCTATTTATCAGCTTTATTGCCGATTTTTTATTAACCCCCGACCAAAAAAAGGGTGTCATAAGTTTGACGTGTCTGTCTGTCGTACATCCGTTCGGGAGCTATGATGGAATTTAGTTTGTTTTGTGTTATAGGTAAGTTTGGCACGAGTGTTCTTAGACATGTTACATGAAAATCGGGTTTGCCGTTTAAAACGAATGACGAAGCCCGTAATAGGTAGTATTAGGGTCCCGTACAAGCTGTACACGAATAGCTTTACATGACTGATGTTATTACGAAGCCTAAAATTTGAGCTGGTATCCCTACTAATATTATAAAAGCGAAAGTAACTCTGTCTATTCCTCTTTCACGCAAAAACGAATGAAACGATTTTAATAAAATTAATTACACAGATTCTCTGGAGAGAAAATGTATGACCGTAATACGGGGTGGATAGACATGGTTTTGAAGTTTTATTATTCTTCATTGCTTTTTGTATGATTGGAAAAGAGAATAGTATTTTTTATTATGTCTCAGAGTTCAATTGATACTATCTTATCATGAAATATATATATAATGCTTTGATTTCATCGTTAAAATGCAAAAAATATGTTAGATTTCTATTTACCCGCAATTGGGGTCAAAAGAAACGACATATGGGGCGAATAGAAAAAATCGTCAGGTTTGTCACTTTCCAAAAATAAGTTGTTGAACGCCTGAACAAATATTCATAAATTATAACTAATATATGAAATAACGTCAGCTTTTTAATACAAAAAACCACATCAATAGATGTCTATTCATATAGGAGGCCACGGACATACACACAGATGAATTCTATGAAAAATGATTTAGGTACCTAATAATATTTTGGTGGCAGCCCTAGTACATAATTTTCTATACACCCCCTTCTTATTTCTATTGAAACCTATCCCGTTTTTATTAGCCCCGTACTTCATATCTATTGACCCCATACTATGTATCTGTTCGCCTCTTTGGCATTTCTATTAACCCCAAAGTTTGAATAAAATTTACTTAATTTACAATTTTAGCAATTAAATTAATTATACAACATAATTTTTACTTTACATTTAAACGAACTGCGAAGAACTGCCAACTACACAATAAACTTTGAATTTTATTTTGAATTTTGAATAAAGTTTTGAGGACCACAAATTAACGTCTCACGACGACTCACTTTCAACGTGTTTTTGAAGTGAAACTTCTATAGAATCGTTGTGATTTCAAACCGGATGCAAAAAGATGAAACGGAAATGATGTAAGAGACACAAATACAATGCTTTATTTATTTCTTTGCGCGATACTTCGTAGTTGAGACTACGAAGTATCAAAGCAAAGAGGTATTGCTGTATTTTATTTATATTATTTTGTAACATACTTTATGTAATACGCTTTATTGAAGTAATATAAATAATCCGAATAATTACAGATATATGTTTGTTTCTCTTAACATTTTAGCAAATGCGTTCATTTACCCTTTTTTTCTATTCGATATATATCATAATTATAGTTCATAAGTAGTAGACTCCAATCGTGCGACGTAGCTGACACACACACACACTTTTTTTATTCTTCTTATTATTCTTTCGTCGATTTACTGAAGTTTCACTTCTATCGTGTGTGAATCGCACACACACCTTTTTTTTATTTTTTAAACTTCTAACCTGACAGCAAATCAGTCTCGCCATTTCATTCTCGGTATACCGCGAGAACTATTAATTAATGTTCTTTAATATAAAAAAATGAATCGCAACATGTGTTGGTAAGCGCATAACAACGCCTAGAATAATTTGGCCAATATTTTTTTCAATAATCGTTGAAGTCCAACGATGGTGTTAACGGCGAGGGATATTCGAATAATTGAAGGGAAAACAATTGGAGTTGCACTATTCGTCATCTCGCTTCAGGGCCGCGGCCGGAGCGCACTGCATGGCGCGGCGTCGTGATGTCATACCAAACATTCTATGCATAGGTAACCGGAGCAGCATTGTGCCGACGCATTCGTGTGACATGTCTGGCCCTAGCAACATTGTCAAGGTTGATCATCATCATCACCCTATTAACGTTCCCACTGCTGGGACACAGGGACTTCTCTCTAGGCGAGAGAGATTTTGTTTAGGTTAGGATTCTACTATTATATCTCGTTATATTTATGTTAAGGCCGAAATTGTTTGTTGATGTTTATCATAGACACTTAAACGACTCTTTGTATTAAGATTTTATAATTAGATGACTGTTAAATAATGTAGATATAATTGGGCTTTACAATCAAAAACTAATCTTTTAATGTTTATGCCGAAAAAGATTTAGACACATCAGTAACCTTCGCACACAGGATTCGAAGGTTACGGATGTGTCTTAATCTTTTTTTGCATCAAATTTTAAAAATATTATAACCTAAAAAAGTGAGTAATCTTTGCTTTTAAATATATCTTCAATATAATTATAGAGAAATAAATTACTAGTCACATTTAAAAATTATTTCACTTTTGTATATCTACTCAAACTTTAAATTTAGATATTTAATTTTAAATGTAATTTATTATACTAGTAATTTATTATTCTATGCATAAGAAAGTCTTAAAACCTCATTCCTACCAACAAAAAATCCAGAAACATAGGTCACCGTGCCATGAAAGGTTTCGTCGTGATAAATAACCTATTTTCTAAAATAATACTGTTCCGTGCCTCTAAATAGCGGTTACGGAAACCTCTCCCGTTACCGCTTTCGTGAAAAATCGTGCCCCCGTCGCGGCGGACGCGTCGTTTGTAACACTAATAGTTGTTTTCCGATTTCACTCCGCTTCCGTGTTCTTACGACTGCGACTTAAAGACGCGGCGCAAGAACACGGAAGTTTGTAAATTGTTCTTAGCGAACATGGAGTTTTTGGGGATGTTAAATCTTAAAGTGTTAACCTCGTCTGATATTTATATATAAAATAGTGGGTGACGTGTATAATCATAAACACCCCTATTAACGTTCCCACTGCTGGGAGACAAGGACTTATTAGGCCTTATTTCACCACGCTGGCCAAGTGCGAGTTGGTGAATATCACATGTCTTTCAAACTCTTCAAAGTTTCCTATTAATGTTTGTCTTCACCGTTAAAGCACGTGTTTGCAAATATCGTAATAACATTCATTTTTCGAGAACAAAAATCTAGAGGTCCGCGGCGGAGGTTTGAACCCATGACCTTCAGAATGAAAGTCGAAAGTGTTCCGACTTAGCCAACACGGCTTCAAGATTTTAATGCGAATCAATAAAAATTATACAAAACTAGCTGTGCCCGCGGTGTTACCCACGTTATAATGTATTTTCCCGCGGAATTACGTTTTCCCGCGGTAAAAAGTAGCCTATGTTATTTTTCAGGCTCTAGAGATTCTGTGTACCAAGTTTCATTCAAATCCATTCAGTAGTTTTAACGTGAAAGAGTAACAAACATCCATACATCCATACTTAAAAACTTTCGCCTTTATAATAGTAGTAGGATGACGGTTAGTTTAGCAAGGAACAAAAAAACTAAGGTAGGTATTTAATCTACTCCTAGACACTTAATCATCATACTCCTCAAGCAAAATAGACGGGTTAAGAAAAATTTTGATGTTCTCTCACAATTCCGAACAAGTTATTATTATTTCCTTAGGTCGCAGGTCGCAGGTCGCAGGTTGTGAGGCCGACCCTTAACCACCCTTCTTACAATTTGCTTCCCCATTTACGTTCTTTGTGTGGCTGTCTGTGAGACTAATATCATAACCGAGTGATGCTAGTTTTTCAGTAGTGCCTCAGCGTAGGGATTATGGGGCATTTGTTGTATTAATACTGCTTCTTTCCTAACGTTTTTTATTTCGGCAGAAACGAAAAACATTAACTGTATAATAACTGTTTTTTAAACAGTTTCTCTGTCAACGGCAATCTGTATGCTTCAGATTTGTTTAGACAACACTTTATTGCACACCACACAAAATATTCAGAAATAGATATATACTTAATATGCAAAAAGAATGCTGGAGAACATTAAGCGGCTTTATCGCTATGAGTGATTTCATCCAGGCAACCTTTGGCAATACTTCGCGTTTCAAAGATGGGTTATTGAGAGAAGTATTTGCGTCCCCGGAAGCAGATACTGCACTTTTGTAAGTTTCCGTTAAAAGATGAGAAGATGGGGGCTATTCTAACGCCGCCGGCCGGTGCCCGCGTATTTTATACCTATGTACACATTCAAAGGAAATGAGTTATTTGAATCTTCGTATACTAACCTCCTCTCAGTTCACAGAGCAGGGTGAAGTTTCCACCTTCCTCCAGAGGCCCCACGACCCCGGCCACGTCCCTTCCTGCTTCATCATACAGCAGCAGCTGGTGTGGAGGAACTGCAAGAAAAAAAAAATTACATCATCATCATCACCCTATATACGATCCCACTGCTGGGACACAAAGAATTCTCTCTTGGGGAGAGAGATTTGGCCTTAATTCACCATGATGGCCAAGTGCGGGTTGCTGAATGTCACATGACCTTTTAACTCTTTTAAGTTCTCAGAACATGCCGGTTTCCTCACGATGTGTGCCATCTACATAAATATGTTATGTACATAATACATAATCTTAATATATATAAATCTCGTGTCACAATAGTTGTCCTCAATGGACTCATAAACCACTTAACCGATTATAATAAAATTCGCACACCATGTGCAGTTCGATCCAACTTGAGAGATAGGATAGTTTAAATCTCAAATTATAGTCGCAATTTTAATTTATTGCTAATTATTTGTCTGTTAACTCCAAATGATTCTAACAGATGTCGATACCTTTCGACTGGGTTGAGTATGTAATCAATAGATGGCGCTGCTATGGTAAATCTACGAACGTGTCATATAATAAGCTACATTTTAACAGCATAATTACCACGTGTTGTTACAAAATTTTATACCCGTGCGACGCCGGGGCGGGCCGCTAGTTTAGTTATAAAATGTAGATAGGTAAGTGAAAGTTATTAAGGGAGGCCTATGTCCAGCACTGAAAGTCTTACGGCTGAAACAATAATAACGATGCCTAAGTGGTAATGATACTAATTTATCAAAGTTATTTTCCATTCAAAGGTTGCCTGGAAGAGAGCGCAAGGCCGCCCATTGTACATTTGGTTTCCGACGTGTTGTTGTATTTTATTTCCCTGTGTGTGCAATAAAATGTTTTTGTATTTTGTATTTGTAACGATAGTTTTTCCTTTAGCCGGTCGGAAGATTCAATTTTCTAACATAACTCAAATTCACTTCTCAACTCAGCATAAAAAAATTAAGCTAACTGTCTAGACAAGACATTCATAGAATGACTGCCTCAGTGGCGCGGTGGGCGAGAGTCCGCTTGCGGCGCAAGAGGTAGCGGGTTCGATTCCCGCCGAGGGGTCAAGTGTTTGTATGTTCTGCAAGCACTATCTTCTTGGTCTGGGTGTTTAATATGTATAATAAAACATATCTATGTATGTATGTACCTATATTATATTAAGTATATCAGATGTCTAGTACCCGTAACACAAGCTAAGAGCTTACCAAGGGGCTAGATGTTGTTGTGTGGATTGTCCGGAAATATTTATTTATTTATTTTATAGGTAATTTTTATTTAAAAATAAAAAAAGGTGTGTGTGCGATTCACACACGATAGAAGTGAAACTTCAGTAAATCGACAAAAGAATGAGAAGAATTAAAAAAAAAATACTATGCAAAAAGATTTTGTTCGGGCGGTCACCCATCCAAGTACTGGCGTCGCGCAAAGTTGCTTAACCTTGTTAGCGTTTAAGATTGGCTTACACCCCACAGGTAAGCCAATCTTATTTCCATTTCCGTTGCATCCGGTTTCAAATCACAACGATTCTAAAGAAGTTTCACTTCAAAAATGTTTTATTTTTGCCCAGTGCTTCTGAGGAAATTAACGTTTCGACTTTGACAATGTATAACTAACAACCTTTTAGTGGACCGGCGCAGTGGCGGCGCGGCGGCGGTACCATTGTACCAAGAATCAACACCTCCTGACTCTCATCTAATTATATAAATAATACCTACAGTTTCCTAAGAACACGCCTACTCGTGTTTCACAGAACGATATAATTTTTTTAATTCGTTTGCTTTTCTATTTTTCCAATTCCGATAGCAATTACTGGAAAGGCCAAGGAACTAATTAGTAGTTTCCCTGTTTTGTTAAGAAAAAGTTCGTCGGTTTGTTTAGAACGAGACAGTACAATAAGTCAGTATACTCGGCACTGGAACAGTAATAATTTAGAGGTACTCGCCGTTAACACCTGAGTATTTTTTTGAATTCCTAACAACTTTTATTCTCTTCACCATTCAAATTTTTTTTCATTACGTTTTGCCACATTATTTTAATTTATACTAATTGTTTACTGAACTATATATTAACTAGTCCTAGTAACAGTCTCATAAAAGGTACTAATTTATATTTGAAATTTCTTTTACATCTTTAACCCACAGCATCACATTATAAACTATGTACGATATAAAAAATCAAAATATAAGATTTAAGAAAAACCCCAAACCTAAAATTCCAAAACCTAAGTTTCATAAAAAGTAAAAATTCATATTATTTTGTAATGCGCACGAGACGCGATTTCATTTGATTTGACTGTTCTTAGCACCACCCGGAGGTCACGTGTAAGGATTCAGAGGGTTACCACTTACGGACGTGAACATTAAAACCTCCAGTGCTATATAAACTCTCAATATATTGAGCAACAAGCATTTAAAGATAAAGATAAGATAAAAACCTTTTATTTTGCCATTTACATTTAAAACACATATTACAAACATTTGCGGAAAAATGAAGACTTTTAATGACAAAAACGGCGACCACTCAGCATTTGCTAAGACAGTACTCTGCCATAGCGCTGGTCTTCCGTGGTGACCTTGGCTTGCAAGATGCGGCTACTATACATTTATAGTTCATACGACATTATTGACAGTTGAACAAACAAAATAACACAAATAAAGTTATTTTTAGTTCGACCGTGTTGTGATGTCTGTACAAAACACCTGCTCGTTATTAATTCAGGATCTATCCGCGGACCTCGCCTGTTGTATAAGGCACACGTTCTTCGCCTTGACAACGTAATTGCCGACACGTCGATAATCAGTAGGTATACAAGTTTTATTAAAGAACTTTTCATTTTCATATAGGACTTATTGTGTTTCGTTGCTTTTTTATTTGCTTTGGCTTTTCACAATATCTGATTATTTACGGAGTAAACAAGCTGAAATTAAAATAAAATATAACCCTGTGTAACTACACAGTGAGCCAGATCAAAATGTTTATGAAGAAATCTAAATTTTTTATGATAACAAGTAGATTTTGTACAAAAAACTAACAATAAAACTTGTTCGTTTGGAATGGCTATATCAATCATTGAGTAAAACTAGGACAGTGGGCATCGGTATTAACGGTGCAACCATTTCCCAATATTTTTAATTGTTTTTTTTAATACCTATTTAACCTTACCCCACATGATATAGTTTTTTGACATTATTTAGCTGCCATATTAAATTTTCACTGACGTCATGTTTTTTTTTATGTTCGATAAGCTTTCATTTGACCACAATCGCACCTGATGTAAAGTGACGATGTGGTCTAAGATGGAGCATGAAGACCTAGAAGGTAGATGGCTTCTCCGGGGCACATTACGAAACACGAAAAAATCGCTTCACGCACTGGCCCAGCCCGGAGGGTGGTGACAAGCCGCGGCCGAAGCCTACCACCAGATACAGTTCTTAGCACCACCCGGAGGTCACGTGTAAGCATTCACTTACGGACGTGAACAGACAAAACCTCTGTTTTAGTGACACTCGCCGGAAGAGTTGATCGACGTCGAATTATTAAAATCGGCCCAGGCGTTTGGTCTCTATGTTTGTGTGTATGCTACTTACATACATTAAAACTGATAAACACATTATTCCTTTGCGTTGCGCAGTCGGGTAAAAAATTGAGGCGCTTTCGTTGTTTCTTCGACTTATTTGAAATAAGGTTTTGAGTTATTATAGAATCTCACCAGTCCTTAATGTATAATCAGAAATGTGAAAATAACTCTGTTTATTTGACCGATGTTTAACAAAAGTTTATTTAGCTACGGCCTGTTTATAATAACACTTGGGAACAGGTGATGAAAGATTGTTATTATGTGTTTTAGAAATTGAAGCGATGTCAAGACAATGTAATTACCTACTTTGATAATTTTTAGTTTAAAAATTTAGTTTTATTAATTTTAAGTTAACCTGTCCATGAATGCCCTGTGTTTCTAAAGAAATAAACGTTTTGATTTTAACTTTGTCTTTTTAAGCCTAAAATAAGTTAGACAGTGCATCCAATGAAAATGCTACCCCATAACACTATCCTACTAAACAAATATTAATAGATATATTAATCAAGTAATTAGATCTTGGTAATTAATATTGCAGTTTCGTACGTTAAAGTTTGTTTGCTTGGTTCAGCGAACCATAGTCTATAGTTTCTACCACAACTTTTGGCATACAATATACCTATAGGGTGGCAAAATCTATGGGCTCTGGAGGGAAACTACTCTAAATCCTATAACTAATTAATTTTACTGAAAGAAAACATTCCTTAATTTTTAAAAAGAAACAAACTGTATTCAACGACTTTCGATATAAATATTTTCTGTTTTACCCTTCAAAAAACCAGAAAGAAGTATAATAATATGTAATAAAAGTAAGGAAATTATTTAGTGAAAATGAATAATTAAATTAAAAATTCAAGATTTGTTAAATATATATTTATACATAGGTTATATATTATACTAGTGGCCCGTCCCGGCTTCGCACGGGTTTTTATTCAATTTATATTTATATTGTATAACTTATTAATCTATATCTTATCTATGAATGTTTAATTTCTATGTTTATTTTTAAGTTTTATGTGTTTTTAATTTTTCTATGGATTTAAAGTAATCTAAAATCTTAAAATAATAATAAATTTAAGCGTATTCTCGAACTTTTAAAATTGCGCCCAACTAAGAAGTTCTCTATTCAAGTCTTTTTTTCTGAATTCATATAATCCTGAATTCCCACTAAACACGAGTGAATAAGTTTTTTTCAATACAAAGCATACATTTTATCTGTTTGATTTTAGCTTCACAGCCAGAAAACGCAAATGTTAATTTGGCATTAGATGTGAGAGAACACGGTTCTTTCTAAATGCAATTTGTAGAATCTAGATAAGGTTTCTGTAGAAAATTTTAATAAACATTTTGCATTTATTTGTACAACTAGCTTTAGCTACGCGACGCGTTGCCCGGGAAAATACTTAGTTCCCGCGGGATACTCCTTAAAGTAGACTATTATAGCCTTGCTCGATAAATATACTAGGTAACAATGAAATATTTATTCGAATCGGAAAAGTATAGTTCTTGAGATTTGCGCGTTCAAACCAACATTTTAGCTTTATACTATTTATATACAGTTTTTTGTACTTCTGCGGCGAGCATCGTGTCTTAAGTTAAACATATAAATATGTAAGAAGTTGTATTTAGTAAATAATAATAATAATAATTTTTATTCAAATATTTGCAAAGTTCACCTATAACTATAGGTATAAAACGTTTAAAATAGGTATGGAATACATGAGCCTGAACTAATCCTGTTTTGCTGGCTAAAAGACATAAAGTTGCAAGATACAAAATCATTTATTACCATTGTTTGGTTTTACAAATGTTAGAAACGTCAAAAATAAAATTAAAAAAAAAACAAAATAAATAAACACACAATAAGCAGTATTTCATTTTGTAAATTTTGTAAATGAATAAATGATATCAAATAAATTTATTTTCTCATAGCACATCTTCGAATTATCACTGCACCTAGTGCACTATCCTATTATCCTAACACAAAACACTGGACCGTTCAAACACTGCCTTGTTTTATTTCCCACCGCGCGTGCCAATTACTAAAGTAAAATGATGACATTTATTTTTGGCCAGGACTTCCTCAGGAAACAAGCTTAATTAGCTACAGAAGCTATTGTTTCTTTTTATGGACAGACAAAATTTTGCTAGCAATAAACTGTATTGACTCTTTTAACTCCATTGGGTTTGCGCTAAAATACGACAAATTTACGTTTAATTTGTGTTAATCTTACAAAAAATAGTTTTTATCAAAACACAGGAATAACATGTAAAGCCCTTTATTAGTTATGGAATAAAAGGCTTTTTAATTTTATGTTATTTATAATTTAAACGTTAAATCTTCTCAAAGGTTTATTCAAAAGTTGGCTGGAATAAATTGCTTTAAGCAATAAGGCCGCCCTTTACGCATGCTAGGTTTAAATGTTACCTTACTATAAATAGTATTGTATTTATGTTCTTTGGTGTGAGTAATACAGAATTTTCTATAAATTCTTTGTTCTTTCGTCGGTTGTAGTATGACCACTACTGAATTTAAACCTCCCTTATATGGCCTATATATCCCACTCTTGAAATGCTTAAATATATAAATTTGAAAAGTATGAGATGGTCTCATACAATAAGGGTTCCGTGTATATCAATAGTTTTTTACACTTATTGTAATAAAAATAAACACTCAATTAAAAATATTAAAAATAGTGCTTATAGTTGCATACACCGCTTAACTTTATTGGTGAAAAGGTAAAATATGTTTTATGACGTAAATATAATAAAAACTCAATATCCATATATATCCCACAAGTATAGTTAATTGAAAGAAAATGTTTCATTTATATGTATCAGGGGAGTAATATTTTTTTAAGACTCCAAAATTGTAATAACTATTCAAGCTGTGTTGTTCTATTCGCTTCTCAACGCAGTATAAAACATTGAAGCGAACTGTCAAGACAATGGTATTTCCTTGATATTTTTTTTGTTTTATTAATTTTCAGTTGATTTGTCCATGTAGGCCATGTGCTTATAAGGAAATAAACGTTTTGACTTTGACTTTTCAAGTTTTATGTGAAAATCTTATGCGGTTCACAGAATACATCTACTTACGAAGTTTCAAAAGTACAGTTCTTATACTTATAGACAGCCATGACGAATCTATAATGGTTCCGTTATTGCCATTTGATGAAGGATCCCTAAAAACAAAGCTGCCTAAAAAAATCCCATAAACAAATTTAATAGAAAAACTTATCGAACAGATCAAAATTGTTTAGTTTATCTAGTTTTCAAGAGCTCTAAATCAAGGCTAAATCTAAGATTTACGTTATGAAGCCGCTTCGAAACTGTAGACCTACTACGAGTTGCCTCTTACGACTGTTGGAGATTACAACAAAGTCAAAGTAACAACGTTTATTTCCTTAGAAGCACATGGCCTACATGGACAGGTCAACTTAAAATTAATAAAACTGTTTAAACAAAAAATATCAAGGAAATAACATTGTCTTGTCAGTTCGCTTCAATGTTTTATACCTACTGTTTTATACAACATGTAGTAATCCCATGCATTTGACAGATTTTACACACCTGAAACTTTGTCTGTATCTGAGGTTGGGAGTTCGATTCCTGGTTTCGGGTCTGGGTGTTTTCTTTGTATTAATTATGTATGCATTTACAAAAAAAAACTATTTACAGTATATCAGTCACCTATCACCCATAGTACAAGCTCTGCTTACTTTGGGGTTCGGTGATGATGTGTGATTAGTCCGGATACATTATGATTATATTACAACATGTTGTAATATCCAACAGTCGTGGCAACTCGTGGTAGGGCTGCTGATGCTGGAAAACCTTGCGAAAGCCCGCACGGTTTACGATCCTCTCAATTTGACGGGCCATTGACATCTCAGGGAAAGTGATTGGGAACTTTAAGACCCCAGGACTTGGAGCCTGATTCTAAGGCCGACGTTTTGATTCATATCAAATTCTACGCATAGAGTTCATTTAAAATTTTTGGATACAATTTTACGGATTTGAAAATAAATATTATGTTGTGAAGCCGTGTTGGCTAAAGTGGGAGGACACTGGACTTTCATTCCGAAGGTCGTGGGTTCAAACCCCGCCACGCACCTCTGGATTTTTCTTCTTGAGAAATTTATGTGCGCTTTAAACACGTGCTTTAACGGTGAAGGCAAACATCGTGAGGAAACCGGCATGTTCTGAGAACTTTAAAAGAGTTTGAAGGGCATGTGACATTCACCAACCCGCACTTGGCCAGCCTGGTGAATTAAGGCCTAATCTCTCTCGTCAAGAGAGAAGTCCCTGTATCCCAGCAGTGGGAACGTTAATAGGGTGATGATGATGATATTTTATGTAAATAAATAAAAATATCTCCGTACTAATCACACTTCATCACCCAACCATAAACTGAGCAAACCTTTGCTATGGGTGCTAGGTGACTGCGTATGGTATGGTATTTTTTTTTGTAAAAACATACATATCTTACATATAAAACACCCAGACCCGAAACCAGAAATTGTAGATCGTACAAAATCTGGTCCCCCGGCGGGAATCGAGCCCGCAACCTCCTGCTTCTCAGGCTGACCTTCGCCCACCGAGCCACAGAGGTCGTCGAAGCTATATATTTTAAGTTTGAAGCGTTCTTTTCAACCCCCGACCAAAAGAGAGGGGTGTTATAGGATTGACGTGTCTGTCTATCTGTCTGTCTGTCTGTCTATCTGTCTGTCTGTCTGTCTGGGACATCATAGAACGGATGGAGCGATTTCAATTTAATTTTTGTATGAAAGGTGTGTTTGTCCCAAGTGTTCTTAGACATGTTTCATGAAAATCGGTTGAGCCGTTTAAAAGTTTTGGGGGTGAGGGTGGGGAAGGAAAACAAAAAATCTGCAAATTTACTAGTGTGGGGTATCAAATGAAAGCGCATCGCGTCCACATTACATAATATTACATTTAAAGATATGAAGGCATTGGAATCTGGGTTTTTCTTAAATTTTAAATTTAGATTTATGTCATTAGCATAACACTTGCTGAGTTGAGGGTCTTTTTGGGATTCTGTGTGTTATATGTTATTTTATATATATTTCTTAAATTAAATGTGTTTTCTTTATTTTCTTTCTATTCAACAAGTCGATTTTTAAAGGAACAAAACCCAGTTTTATTACCACGCTGGTCAAGTGCGGGTTGGTGAATGTCACATGTCCTTCAAACTCTTTTAAAGTTCTCAGAACATGCCGGTTTCCTCACGATGTTTGCCTTCACCGTTAAAGCACGTGTTTAAAGCGCACATAAATCTCTCAAGAAGAAAAATCCAGAGGTGCGTGGCGGGGTTTGAACCCACGACCTTCGGAATGAAAGTCGAGTGTCCTCCCACTTAGCCAACACGGCTTTTACTTGAGAACAATTATGAGATAATTCGAAAAACTATAAATAACTCGTCAACTAAAAATAAATACCGAATTGAGAACCTCATTTTAAATTTAAATCTGAAAATGCTGAAAAACTTTAATAAAAATAATCCGAAAGATGGCGCTAATAATCGCTTATCGCTAAAAAGCTAAAAACATGCTTACATAAAGCATAGTGTTAATTCAGTGGAAAAATACCGACAATTCACCATTTCTACTCTTGAATCATTATAGTGTCCGATGCGTATGAGTGGGTCTTTAGTCGTTTCATACCGCGGGCAGTGCAACACGTTTGTATATTTTAAACCACGGTATGAAACGCCCAATTATCTTTTAGAATGGCTTGTTTCGAAGCGCATTGATATAATACTAGCTGTACGAAGTGCCCAATGTATTGATTGGGACGATTCATACCGTGGTATAAACAACTCGCGGAATAAAACAGCTATCACTCCTTTTAGTGGCCAAGATTCAAGATTCAAGATTCTTTATTGATAACATAGGTTACAGGTCAGATTTGTATAAAGGTATGTTCTTAAAGTTTACATACATAGTTTCAATTATATCTACGTTTCTCTAATAAAATAACAAATAAAATAAATGTCAATTAATTTATAAAAATTGTAAAAATAAAAATTGACATTTAAAAATAGATTATGTTTCATTTATAAAAATGATAGATTATAATAAAAAGTCATCATAGCGATAGAAACATTGCTCGTGGCCTTGAGCTGTTTATGGGTAGAATATGAGTAAAATATTAAAGTCCCTTCAGAAATAAGGGCACAAAAATGGGAACATGATTTACGACAGCTCTTCAATCGCTGATATTGTATCTAGGTATACAATATTTTGTTCCAAGGTATTCAATGCAGAGATTCAACAACTTTTAGTTTTGGATAGATTGGATTTAGAACCAAATCTTCCAAGGAATTGTCTGACGAATTGGTTCGATAAAGTTTTATTTGTTCGCATTTTACCTACTTTCTCATTAAGTAAACTTTTGTCGATCTACAATAATGACTTAAAAAGGGTAACATTACGGAAAAAACTGAATCCGTGATCATGGCGCTTGCAACAGCGTCGAAATATCGGAAGGCTCGAAACGGTAAATTTTTTTATTTTATTTTATTTATTTATTGGTGAATCAAAAACTTAGAAATACAAAGTAACAAATCAATATATAAAAAACCAATCTGTGAACAAAAACAATAAAACCGTATCAAAGTAACAATACACACACAGACGGAATAAATATCACAAAATATATATCACATAGTATGTATGATAATTTAAAAAGTTATGTCGAACTATAATGATGTATCGATAAAACTAGTTTTAAACAATCTATTATTAATTATATCGATTTAACAAATGCCTATGAAAGTTTCAAATGAATTATTAAAGTTCTTACCGACAACATTGAGCCGAATTTGAAAGTTCCTCGTTGGTGAATTCTTGAAGTCAACCCTGAAACAAGCATTTAAAATTGTAAATTAATATGCGAATCTCGAACATTAAGATTGGTAAAGTTTTACGGTACATACATTATGTCACAGGAAATATTTAACCTTCAGTAAATTCAAAAATGTTCTAGGAATTTTACAAACTTTATTAGGATTCTAAACGCGAGAATAAGTTTATTTCTTTACGTCCACATTTTCGGAAATTTATAAATTTACGAAGTAACTCTGTAAATTAAACGGATATGAAATTTTAAGATTCTAAACAATTTGACCACTCACAGAATAGTTTAAAATTTTACGCATCTTTTAAACACGAAATATAAAACACTGCTCTCTGATTGGTCGGCACACATAATTTATGCATATCGCCTTAATTGAATTTTAACGTTATAATAGAAACAATAATGTATGAATGTGAATATTTTCTGGCGCTTCTACAGGCGCCCCGCCACGGCACTTCAACAAAATTTAAAGTTTGAATTATAACTTTGTCGTGTATGTATTTGTAAATAAATAATTGTCTAGGAAATAACAATCTCTCGACAGTTCGCTTAAATTTTAAGTACTTACTATAATAAAAACTGCTTTATCTGGCTAATATAACAGATTTGGTTAAAACATACAATAAATCTATTTGTTTTGCGACTACTATGGAGATAGACAAGGGTGAAAATCTTTTATTGAACTGTTATCAAAATGATTTAGCAGTAGGTAATTTAGGTTTATAATTCACGTTATATTAACCTTTTATAAGTCCAATCTAACAAGTGAAATATTTTTATGAATACAGGCGCAAGTCGAGAAGCGACGTCTCTTAAACGACGCCGATCAGCTAATAATAATAATAATGTTTTATTTCAGACTCAGGATCCATTAATACAATACAATATAAAATAAAATAAGATACAATATTGCCTAAAAAATGTTATAACAAAAAGAAAAAATAGAATACTTCAGTATGTCACGTTCAGGTGGCAATTTTCACCAATCGTTTGAAAGTGTCTGATAGTATCAGACGGTCAGAGAGACTGACGATAATACTATTTTTTACTATTACTAGCTAAACTTACCACAGCGCTAGATATGATTGTGTGGATTATATATTTATATTGATATATACCTGCAGCGATAGATGCCCTCGTCGTCTAACTGCACTGCGTCTACCGTCAGTGATGAAGGGCGGGACATTGTGGTGAAGTGGGCGCGCCGCCCAAACGCCGCCGGATCTGACCAGTGCAGGGCGGTGCTGAAACTGCGCCCGCGCACGTCGAAACTGTGGACAAAAGATCAATACTAATTAAACAAGCATTACTAAGTAGGTATTAATATTGATTGCCCCTGTGGTGAAATAAAATTATGTTCGCTTGCGGTAGAAAAGGTAGCGGGTTTGATTCCCGCCGAGGAGATGGGGGTTTTAAGTTAAAATGTATAGTAAAAAACATATGTAGGTATATTGTAGTAAGAATTATCAGATGTCCGATAAAACTGGAAATCTGGTTTGGAGTATTGCTGCCACGTTTGGGACGGTTCCGCCAAGTATCAGCTTGCCGCCTTAGACTCAATCGAACGAAGAGCTCTCAGACTAATTGATGAACAGTACCTTGGTCAGACTAAAATCCAAAGTCTCGAGCACCGTCGCAAGGTTTCCTGTCTCTCAATCTTTTATAGGTTACATTTCGGAGAATGTTCACAGGAACTTCATGACCTGATTCCACCATCTCCCTTCCACTCCAGGACAAGCAGACGCACGGCGAATTACCATCCTTATTTAGTGGATATTCCCTCCACTCGTACTAAGCGATTCTCATCCACCTTTATAATTCGCACGGCAAAGATCTGGAATTCGCTCCCTGCTGCTGTATTCCCTAATTACTACAACCTGAGTGTCTTCAAGACAAGAGTGAATAGGTACCTTCTAGATCTATGTGTTAAATCTTCGTCCACATCGACACTTTCCATCAGGTGAGATTGTGGACAAACATAGCTCTATCTACCACAAAAAAAAAAAAAACAATCAGGGATTTTTATAACGAGCAGTGGACGTCTTACAGCTGAAATGATGATGATAATGACTGATGCTGCCCAAAAAAAAGCCGCTGGGCGATTAATACAATGGTATCAACAGCTCGCGGTATGAAACGACAAAAATTACCTAGCACCGACGTAAAATGTTACTGTCCGTGGCTCCTCCCGCGGGTGTTGTAGGACCCGGAAAATTCTTTAGAGATGGGCCGCAGTATATTTTAGGAAGTCCAAGCCCGTTTCACCATTTCCGAGTAGAATAGCCAATGGTTAAAATATAGAGCAATCTTAAACTGCGCTCGCTAACTAACCTGCCAAAGTGTAGCGAAACAAAACTTTATGTTTGATTGTGTTTCATCTGAAGTTGGTTGTTCTTTTAAAATTTGTTATTTTGAAGAACCGACAAATTTTAAAAGAAAGAAAATGGAGTCATGAATCGTTCTTAATACCTAGGGACGATTTTGCAATTATGAGATAGGCTGTAACTAAAGTTATTTTGATACCATAAACAATAATTTCAACGACATCAGAGGATTAATAAATTGAACCCTAAAATATTTAATAACTCAGCAAATGTTAAATTTTTTTTTATGAGCCTATGGTTTTTTTCTGCAGGGCAGAAGCCTCCCTACCTTCCTTCCAGACGTCCCTATCACCTGTAAATGTTGTCCAAAGTGGGCGTCAAGTTCATCTCTCCACCGTCGCACCGGTCTACATTTATTTACATTTTGCTCATTAATGACAAGTAATTTCGACCTTATGTGCTCAGATTACTAGTAATTCTGTCCTCAACGGAATCGATCTTTCAAGAGTACAATTTAAGACTATTTCCGTTGTAATCCCCGTGACCGCTAGATGGCGTGGATAAATACGACTCGAGATAACGGAGTTTAAAAATGGCCGTCCTAAGCACCTAACATACGTTCTGGTTTCTACTACTGCTGTTTATTTTAGCACAGGATTAAATAAATGTTGTAAAAGCCACCGGGCATTGTAGACAGGTAAATTTATTACTAAAAGAAACTAATAGGTATGTTTAATAGGTAGATCTAATTTCGAGAAAGAGGTCAGTCGCCGAATCCAACTCGGATGGGCAGCGTTCGGAAAACTACGACACGTCTTTTCATCGAATATACCACAGTGCCTCAAGACGAAAGTCTTCAATCAATCTGTGTTGCCAGTGATGACATACGATGAAGACATACATTTTGAAAAGTAGCGATTTGAGTCACGTGATCAATAATAAAAATAATTGTAACAATTTAATAATTATATCTTGTATTTTAAAATACTGCGTGAGTTATTTCAGTTCAAAAAAATACTATAAATCTAGTACCGTTTTGTTGCATAATTAAATGATAGTCCCGACGACCGTATTGAAATAAAGCAATAGTATATATTTAAAAAAAATTGTCAGTGATTGAGAATATAAACAAAAAATTAAGTAGTTACTTTTTTTTTCTTGCAAACGAAAAATCAATTCAAATGAAAAAATCACGTTACTGTGTATTGAAGTTTCGCGTGATGTAACGTTTCGTGCAATTTGTACTATATTCCCAAAAAGAAGCCATCTTCTAGGCCTTCATGCTCCATCTTAGACCACATTACATCAGGTGAGATTGTGGTCAAATGAAGACTTATCAATAATAAAAAAAAAAAAAAAAATTTTGACGGTCACAAGTCTCCTCTCCGGAACTTTGATGCTATATATCTTTGCACTTTCTTACTAAATTAAAAAACCAATAATATGTGTATGTGTGTGTGTATGTGTGTCAGTATTTGTAGACGGGCTAACAGACGGATTAAACATAATACTATTTTTTGATATAGCCATCATGCCTATTGTTTTAATTCCAAAAACGACAGTACTTTAGTTTCGTTTCCATAAAGTTGAAGTTCTAAATTCAAAATTCCCACCATCTATTATTTTGGTTCATTCATCGAGTATCGACAAATAAGGCATTGAAACGTCATCAACGACGTGCACAGATTATAAATGACAAAAAAACAGGAGCGCGCTAGCAGCAACAAGAACACAAGAGGAAGAAACTAGATCGATCTCACACGAACCGCGCGCGCGCACCGCATAATCTATAATCCTATCAAAATCCAATACACACCAGCCTGGCCAGATTGTGAAAAGTATCGTGTGTGTTGTGCTAACAAAGGACAGTGTTGTTGATGCAAGGCGGAGTGGGCAGTCTTATATTTAAACTGTTTGTAACTTTGTATGCTCGCCTCACGTTATATGAACCAAACCTTTCCAAAACCATCGTTGACCAGAACCTGGTCCCCCAAAGTGTTGCCTATTTTATTGGATGGCAACAACTTTCAATAAAAACCAGCGAAAATCTGTCATGAGATTTTCAACAGGATTCCCGTTTTTGCAGACGCGCTAACTGTTTGATTGACAGGATTGACAGACTTGAAATACTGAATATTTTTTCATCAGTTTGTCAACGGGAATATATCCAGGCTACAATAGAGTATGTTTCAGCAATAAAATTCGGTTGTGTACAACGGTGCACTTTAAATCCATTGTGAGTTGTTTGGTCGAAATCCAAGTTTTGTATTTTACTTTCGCATAGCCCAGTTGGCTAAGTGAAATGAAATGATTAATTTGTATAAAATATATAATAATTAATCTGTTGGATCTTAATAAAAAAAACTCAATGTATTCGGCCTAGAAGTCGGTAGGTAGTAGAGGAAGCACACTCGATTTTCATTCTTCGTTGGTTCTAACCTCGTCGCGCACCTAAAGATTTTTCTTTTTTAAAGTAACATGTTATTTAAGCACGTGCTTTAACAGTGACAAACATCGTGAGGTAATACTAGCATGGTCTGACAACTTTAAAGTATTCGAAGGACATATTTCTAACCCATAATTGGCCAACGTGGTGAAATAAAGCATAAACTTTCTCGTCAAGAGAGAAGTCCCTGTGTCCCAGCAGTGGGCACATAAATAGGGGTGCTAAAGTATATAAATGAAAGCATGCATTTATAAGGAGCATAGATAAAATTATCAATTACTTAATTCATACAAAATATAATGACTAAGTAATATGTCTACTCTGAGCATACAGGCACTATGGGCATCTTTAACCTAACTTTAACTAATAAGTACCTATAGATAGAGCATGCTGTCTCACTCAGATTATTATGTTACTGAGCAAGATAGTTCTATATGTAACGACTGATTGGCAACTTAATACTTAACTCAGAGATGGCGATAGCGCAAAATATCTTAGCGGGAATCAAAATAAAATCAAATGAAGAGTAAAGATAAATATAAATTTTCAGTTGTTTAGATATATATGGAAAACTTGATCGGAAGAATTTGATAGTAAACTTATGTCTATATAATTTTGATTGTTAGTCCGCTCTCATACAAACATATGTAAGGACCTTTCTATGCGAATTTGTATTTCAAGCCTTGGTTATGCTAATATATTTATGAGCGAGACTGTTACAACTTCAAAACTTAGGCCGGAGTTCAAAGTCACAGTGTCACTGTTATACACACATAAGATTACATCTGTAATTGGATTTAGTCAATTGTTAGAATTTACAGATGATGTGATGTGTGTGTGTCATTGACTAAAAATAATCAGAGATTATAAGCGACTATGTATTCCAGACTTAATAAAAGCAAATCATAATTCCAGGTTTAATACCAATCTATTTCGATTCCAAATCGAAATTCTGTTCAAATCCCGAAGTATTGCAACTCTATTTCTTGCTGGAATCGTAAACGATACTCAGATTAGGACGCCAAAACCTATTTGTCATATAAATGGGGTATAAACGTGATATACAGTGTATCGCTTATCCCGCAGTAATATGTGGGGATAATCGTAACGAACAGGCTAATCTTAGATTGAGGGCTTAGCATCAAATGTGACCGCAGAGGTTTCTATCAGTGATGTGCGACTGACCTTTTTTTTTTTTTTTTTTTTTTTTTTTTATGATCGATAAGCCTTCATTTGACCACAATCTCACCTGATGTAAAGTGACGATGTGGTCTAAGATGGGACATGAAGACCTAGAAGGTGGCTTCTCCGGGCCACATTACGAAACACGAAAAAATCGCTTCACGCACTGGCCCAGCCCGGAACAGAACCTGAAACAGTGCAAAGACCTTCTAATTCTGCATCATCATCATAAGCATTCCAATTTGTGAATTTTTTTTAATGCTGGATAAGCTTTCTTTTGACCACAATCTCACAATACAATACTCTTTATTGAAACACATAAATATAATACAACAGAACAATGCTTAAGAACTAAAATACATTAAATAATAGTGGTAACATTGGGCGGCCTTATCACTAAAAGTGACCACCTGATGTTAAGTAACGATGTGGTCTAAGATGGGGCATAAAGACCTAGAAGGTTGATGGCTTCACCGGACCACATTACTTAAAGTTAAATAAAAATTAAATAAAGTTACAATGTCATAATGTGGGGTATCGTTAAATAGGTTTTTTTTTAAAATAATTTTGATCTTCTTTTCAACATTTTTCGAACCTACTGACCCTTTAAGATTTATGTTGATTTGAAGTTCATCATCATCATCATCATCACCCTATTAACGTTCCCACTGCTGGGACACAGGGACTTCTCTCTTGACGAGAGAGATTAGGCCTTAATTCACCACGCTGGCCAAGTGCGGGTTGGTGAATGACACATATCCTTCAAACTCTTATAAAGTTCTCAGAACATGCCGGTTTCCTCACGATGTTTGCCTTCACCGTTAAAGCACGTGTTGCACGTGTGTGTGTGTGTGTGTGTGTGTGTTTTGTTGTTGTTGATTTGAAGTTGCGCAACGAATATTCTCACTTAAAAGGCTTATAGACAGTAAAAAGTTGAAGACAGTTTATATTTTTTTTTAATTTCGGCTTTTTACAATATACATCCTTAAATAAATAAAAATAAATAAATATAAATATTTCCGGACAATCTACACAACAACATCTAGCCCCGTGATAAGTTCTAAGCTTGTGTTACGGGTACTAGATATCTGATATACTTAATATAATATACGTACATATTTAGATATTTTTATTATAGATATTAAACACCCAGACCAAGGAGAAAAGTGCTTGCAGACCATACAAACAATTTTACCCTCGGCGGGAATCGAACCCGCTACCTTTGCTCTGCAAGCGGACATTCGCCCACTGCGCCACCGAGGCAGAAATGAGTAACAAATGAGGCGTTGCGTTAGGTTAGGTTACTATATACTTTATCACCATTACCTTGTATGTTTTTAACATACAATTAAACTCGATTAGTATCACAAAATGGTGAAATTGACCCTTAAGCAGTCATCTTTACTCAATAATACGTTTTACGAACGTTTATGAACTATTAAATAATACAATAGTATTTTCATAGGACCGCAGAAGATATGCTCGGTTATTTACGTAAACTTCTGTATTCGGCAAGATAAATAGGAATGTTTTTTAACGTTGTATAAATACTCCGGATATTTATTTTTAAGGGTTAAACAACTGTGAGTAATATCAGAAACACGTCTCATATTTATTGAATATTTTAAAAGAAAAACCAACAACAAATAAATTTACATTTTCTAGGAAAGGCACAAGAATACCAGGCAGATCATTATACTTTGTAAAGAAATATAATTACAGAAAAAAAATATTAATCCTGACCAAAAATTATTTTAAAACTAGTGGCCCGCCCCGGCTTCGCACGGGTGTTTATATTTTTTTTTCCCGGCAATTATTCGATATTTTCTCGCCTTTTAAACCTTCCCTAGACCTCCACGAACGTTTCAAGACTATGATAAGATAAATCCGTTCAGCCGTTCTCGAGTTTTAATCAGACTAACGAACAACAATTCATTTTTATTTATATAGATCTTAAAAGAAAAGCCAAAAACAAATTTATTTACATTTTCTAGGAAAGGCACAAGAATACCAGGCAGAGCATTTTACTTTGTAAAGAAATATCATTAAAGAAAAGGATATTAATCCTGACCAAAAATAATTTTAAAATTTCCAGACCAGCCTGCCTTTATTGTATTTCATTACTTCTTTTTCAGCCAAAGGTTTCCTGGAAAATATCGCTCTTTAGCTAAAAGGCCACCTATTGTACTTCTCCATTTTATGTTGATGCTTTATATAAGTTGTGTTTTGTTTTGGTACACAATAATGAATGTATCGTGCGGCGCAAGAAGATGCGGGTTCGATTCCCGCCGAGTGGTCAAGTGTTTGTATGTTCTGCAAGCGCTTGCTCCTTGGTCTGGGTGTTTAATAAGTTAATTAAAAGGTGTGTGTGCGATTCACACACGATAGAAGTGAAACTTCAGTAAATCGACAAAAGAATGGGATGAATAAAAAAAAACAAAATAAAAAATTACTTTGCAAAAAGATTTTGTTCAGGCAGTCACCCATCCAAGTACTGGCGTCGCGCAACCTTGCTTAACCTTGTTAGCGTTTAAGATTGGCTTACCTGTCGTTTTTCCGTTGCATCCGGTTTGAAAACAAAACGATTCTAAAGAAGTTTCACTTCAAAAAAATATCTATTACATTGTCTATATCAGATGTCTAGTGTACCCGTAACATTTAGCTTAGAGTTTACCCCGAGGCTAGATTTTGTTGTGTTGATTAGCTGGTAATATTAATTCTATTGTAGCTCTCTAGCCATTGTTAAAAATTAGCTGTGGTATTTATTTTAAGTGGTATTAACACCACAGTACAAACGCACACAACAGGCTAAATCCATTTACCAAACTATTGTTAGAGTAGGCCTCGCATGGTCGGTCTCTTGTTCTCTGCCTATGTTCAGGTGTTAGATTAGATGGTAGTGGAATATCTTCTCTGCCCTATTTGCTTCGTTACGCGATTGCGTGTGGACCGGAAGGCGATTCCGTTAAGCGGCGGCCGTTAAAGTATGGACATGTTTTGACTTTATGTCTAATTCTAGATCAGAGAGAGAAAATGTCTATAACGACATCGGTGATCTTGGTACAGAAACGATATGGTAGAATACAAAATAACCAAGAAACACTAAATTTAGCTACCTAAGAGAACCAAATTTTCAACATTATTAGGATTACTCAATACTCAATTTATTCATTGCTGTTAACACATTGGGAGACATACATATAAGACATAGTTATTGGACCGTGTATGCATGTTTCACAATGTGGACCCTGTTGGGCGTTACAGCAAGTGGGAGGCAGACCGAGGCTTTTATATGTTGTTTTTTTTTATAGAATTGGTACCTACCGGTAATTATTTTGTTCTTGAAGTCCAAATAATCCAAATATATTGTACAATAATGCTTGCTTAATTAACTTAATGATTGCTTAGGCAATTTTATCAACAGAAACATAATAAATATGTAAAATAAAAAACTACCAATATAGGTTTATTGGTAGGTATTTATGCATTGATGTTTTGAATGAAGATAATCTGAAATTATCCCCATTAAATATTGATGCGAATTCCTTTCTTGTCAGAAGTTTAAATATGTTCTCAAAGTTAAAACTAAAACTAAGACCGGAATTTGAGAGACGTATTTTCCATTAATATTGAGGCCCAGTCATTTCTTTTCAGAAGTTGAATTATATTCCAAGTGAAACTACGAATTTGTTTAATACAAATTCGTCAAGGAGAACGTTTCTAAAAAGTTGTTGAGAACGGCTGACCGGAATCTATGCGACATATTCTCCTTTGGTATTAATGCCAAATCCTTTTAATTCCAGAAGAATACAATATAGTAAGTAGTAAGTAAATTTAAGTCACACATTCACATTATGTGTGACAAGAATTTACGTCCATAAATATCTGCCCACCGCCACAACGGAACAACGAAACATATTGCTTCTGAATTCAGTGAGATACCGCATGTATGTCGTGTTGTGTATCATTGTGATGGATTCGTTAGGGAAACACGTAAATATACCTATACAATAATATTTGCCAGTTATTCTTGTGATAACGTAAATATATTTATAAACGATGTTTGGCACATGAAAGGGAGGACTAACAGGTAACTTGAGTTGTACTGTGAAGCTTTTCCTTTAAAATAAAAAGCTTCAGCTATTGTTCTTCCTTTTATCCTGTCTCATATAAGATCTCTGTGACTGCCTCAGTGGCGCGGTGACGGTCCGCTTACGGCACAAGAGGCAGCGGGTTCGATTCCCGCCGAGGGTCAAGTATATAATGTTGCGCAATCACTTTCTCCTTGGGTGTTTAATAAAATATATATATATGTATGTCTATAATATTAAGTACATATATCTGATATCTAGTACCCGAAACTCAAGCTTAGAGCTTACCACGGGGCTAGATGTTGTTGTGTGGATTGTCTCGAAATTTTTATCCCAGGATATTGTCATATCATGATGTTATATTACAGCCGATAATGCCGATAATAGGTTACCATACCTATTATCCAATAATAGTCAAATAAACATGTACCTGGGGTGCCAATCGTCGCGGCTCGGAGCAGGTATTATTGATACTAGTAGTAACGACAACAGAATCGCGTATATTATCCAATTATAGTATTCTCCAGAGATTATTGAATGCTAATAGCATAATATAGAGCAATATTAATATTATCTAAAATTATTACATATAATTGTGTTGTCTTTAATATTATTCTTACTCTGCTTTACAATGTTTCACAGCACAGATTTTTAGACAAAATCCTTTAGTGTTCGGTCAATTCGGTTGTGGAACCAATTGCCTAAGGATATTAGATATACTCCATCACTTAAAGCTTACAATTTTTTTCATCATTAATTAAAATCAGCTATTCATCTATTGTAGCACGAAGGTAAATGTAATTAAGTATAGGCTAGTTTTAGGTTTAGCATTAGATATTAGGTATTTACTAGCTGACTCCAGCTAACGTTGTTTTGCAAAATGAAAAATAGATAGTAGCCGATTCTCAGACCTACCTACTGAATACGCATATAAAATTTGGCACAAATCTGTAAAGCCGTTTCAGAGGAGTACGGAAACTAACATTGTGACATGGAAATTTTATATAATAGAAGAAATATATTTGAGGAAGATATAATGACTTAAAACGGGTAACATTACCATGATTTTACGGTTTTTGTGCTTTCCGTCATTTTGACGCTGTTGCAAGCCCCATGATCACCCGTTTTAAGTCATAATATTATTAATAACCATGATAATTTAAACAGTTATATGAGCAGGAGTCATACAACCCACAATAACTCCAATTACTTCCGAGCATCCCATTTCTAACTACCTAATTCATATCCAACAACTAATCATGACTCCCTAAGCTCTGACTAATTGCTAATTTATGACTAACTAATTAGCTCCTTTCTAAATTTAACCTTTAACGGAAATTTACTAATTGCTGAGAGTATTTGAGCTGGGAAATATAATTGCATTTGAGTTATGACAAAGAATAAGTGAAAATGTGACATTTCAAATGGTGGTATTTAGCTCATGAAATGTCCAGTTATTTAAATTTTTATGTTAAATAAATATTTAGGTAGGTAATATAAATAAATAAATATAAATATTTCCGCACTACTCACACAGCATCACGTAACCCCAAACTAAGCAGAGCTTGTACTGGGGGGATATGGGTGTAAGGTGACTGATATACTAAATAGATACATTTTTTTATAAATACATACATATGATACATATTAAACAACCAGACCCGAATAATTTATAGTCAGCTTTATAAAGAGGACAAAATATTATTATTGTATAGGTACTTATTTATTTTTATATTTTGAGTAAAAAAATAGCAATAGTAATATTAAGACGATTAGTAATATTGACTACCTACCGCGGTGGGCGGAGGTCCGCTTGCGGTGCAAGAGGTAGCGGGTTCGATTCCCGCCGAGGGGTTAAATGTTTGTTTGTTCTGCAAGCATTTTCTCCTTGGTCCGGGTGTTTAATATGTATAATAAAAAATATCTATTTATCTATGTCAATTATATTGTATATCAGATGTCTAGTACCTACCTGTAACACAAGTTTATAGCTTACCATGGGGCTAGATGTTGTTGTGTGAATTGTCCGGAAATATTTATTAATTTTCAGACAACATACTGTGTAACGTCACGACGTGGTACAGAATCTAGCACGCTCTGACGTCACTGGTCCATGCCACTAAACATTAACACAATTTTATTTATCTAATGAAGAGTGGTTTAATTAAAAAGCAATAAATATATGTCAAGTATTATTCCTTTCAAAACGACGGACTAAAGCGTATTATGATTTTCATAGCACCAAATTACTACCATATTACGGCCTAATTTCTCTCGTCAAGAGAGAAGTCCCTGTGTCCCAGCAGTGGGAACGTAAATAGGAGCACTTTTGCTAAACTAATATAAGTATATTATATTCTTAGAGCCGTGTTGACTAAGTGGGAGCACTCACTACTTTCATTCCATAGGTCGTGGGTTCAAAACTCGCCGCGCACCTCTAGATTTTTCTTCTATAAACATGTATGTGCAATTTAAACACGTGCTTTAACGGCGAAGGCAATACATCGTGAGGAAACTGCATGTTCTAAGAACTTTTAAGAGTTTGAATGATATGTTTTTTTTTTTATGTTAGAAAAGACTTCATTTGACCACAATCTCACCTCATATTAAGTGACGATGTGGTCTAAGATGGGGCATGAATAGCTAGAAGATGGCTTCTCCGGGCCACATTACGAAACACGAAAAAATCGCTTCACGTACTGGCCCAGCCCGGAGGGTGGTGACAAGCCGCGGCCGAAGCCTACCACCAGAGACTGTTCTTAGCACCACCCGGAGGTCACGTGTAAGGATTCAGAGGGTTACCTCCTTTCTCTCTGTCTCTCTCTCTCTCAGAAGTTCCTGTGTCCCAGCAGTGGGAACGTTAAAAGGGTTTTGATGATGATGGTGATGATTTGTAGAGTTTATATATACCACTGCCTTTCTATGTAACATCTTAACAGTATAATCTTGATTTCCTTCCATTAATTACCGCGAAATCAGCTCAAAGGTTCGTTTTAGCAAATACTTTAATCACAGTTACACCTTACTCGATAATTTACTAACGTGTTTAGGTTCCTTAGAATGTTCCAGTAAACTAGGATAGTTGTATTTCTCAATACCTCATCAATATAATACAACGAATGGTAATGCAGCTACATCTATATATATTATAAATTAAAGTCCCTCACCGCGTTTGTTTGTCTATGCTCTGAATGAATTAAAAATTACTAAACGGATCATCATGAAGTTTTCAGCAATAGGTAGAGTAATTTGAGATAAAGGTTTTGAGTATGAATTATTTGTTAAGGATGTGTAATAATAAATTGAGTTAGGATGATAATTGTTGATGGAGTTGGGAAACAAAGAGCATTTACCTAGTAAGTTTTGTAGTTTAGTTTTTATTTATAGGTTTACCATTCGTGTTACAAATAATACAAATTTTCGCTAATCTGAGGAGTACACTATTATTTGACTATTACTGGATGATATGCGTGATTCCGTAAGCGTTACTGCAACCCATAATACCAGTATTGGCTAAACATGCTACATTATCAATAAAATTTAATTTATTATAAATAATTTCATTAATAAAAAAAAATAATTTAATTTAAATTTATTCGCGGTGTGCGACGCGCAGTGTACACCATTATTTGATAATATGCGCGATCGTAGCTGTTAATAATAATACCAATATTCGATAATCGTGCACCGCGCCACGGCGTACTGCGCCCTAGCTAAAACTATTATTTGACTAAACTATTACGGGAACCTATTATCGGCAGACTAATATAGAAAATACTATTATAGATAATTGACCCTGATATAAAAATCTAACATAACCTGCTTAAGCAAAATGGATAGCAAACCTATTCTATTCTAGCATTATTTTTATCTCTTTCTAACAAACACAAATGTCAATGCGATCGACAAGAAAAACAAATATTAGCGGCATGATATCTTAAAATAGGTTTAGTTAACTATACCGCTTAAAGGGTCTCAGAGCGCTATCCTAAAATACTATTCGAATGCAGACATCGCTTTCTGACGTAGCATCTTCGTAGCAAGTTCGTAGCTGTTTTGCTACGCCGTAGACATAGTGCTACGGAGGCTTCGATCAGATTAATGAAGCGTTCAAATAATGCTTACATAGAGAATCGTATCCGAGGGATATTTGCCTTTATTAGGTTTGGTTTAGGTACATTTTGGCTTGCGGTTTTTTTAGAAATGTGCTTTAGTAATCCAGTCTAGGGTATTAATTCTTGGTTACTGTATTATAATGAGGAAAATTTAAGGTTTTTTAAAAGCTGCTTAGATATTAGTTTGTTATATTAAAAGTACTAATGAAGGGTATTAACTTTTAAATGTAGGTATATTATTTGAAGAATATTTAAATTATTAATAATAGCTGATTAAATTTTAGTTCTTAGTATTAAGTCTACTTTAAATATTATTACTTTAAATATTAGGCGCGCACGGACGATTTTCACGCGATTACTTGCAAGAAAGTCGCTTCCCTACTCCAGCGTGCGCGAGGCAGCGGCAACGGCATCCTGAAGATGATTGTTGCACGGACAGACTGCCCAATTCAAAACAGGTGGATGCGGGTGCTGATGGGCTCCATCTGATCTGATGTAAATTTTTAATTTTTAATCTTATAATCTCATTTTTATTATATAATATTAATTCAATTTTAAATTTAGTTTGAATTTTTTTTAATTTTTTTGTTTTAATTTTTTTTTTTTGTTTTTTTATTTTTTTGTTTTTTTTTTAATCGCAACTGGTTACGAAGCTCCAGTTTCGTACGCGGCCGAAGGGACATTTTGTGATATTGATTTTGTGATTTAATTTGTTTAATTTTAATAATCTATATTTAATCTATGAATGTTTAATTTTTATGTTTATTTTTAAGTTTTGTGTATTTTGAATTTTTATATGGATTTAATCTAATCTGAAATAAACGAATAATAATAATAATTATGACTTAAAACATATCATGATTTAACAATAAACATATCATGTTTTAATGGTTTTAAGTCAAAATATTGTTGAAATCATCACCATTTAAAAAGTTATACCAATGATATTTTATTGATTCGGTTGATTTTATATATACAGGGTGACTCACCACGCCACATGGAGGGGAAGGACCTTAAATATTGAAAATAGAAAATGTTGCCAAAAGAAGACTTAATTTTTATTTAAAAAAAAACTGAATCTGCATTTAAACATATTTGAAGAAAGGGCCTGTTTGAACCGCGAAAGGAACCCCCAAATTTAAAAATTGTGTTTATTCTAAAAAAAAGACAAAAAATAAATTTATCTCTGGTAAATTTAAAATAACAAGAATCGCTTGAATTTTACTCGTTAGTTAAAGGTCTATGCCGCGTTCATTATAACTTTTGATTAGTTTTTCATTTTAATGTATTAATTACTTCCATATTATTTATCTATTAAAATTACACAATGTGATAACTGACTTTATAAATAATTAATTAGTGCTTGCAATTCATACTTGCCTTAATTTATTGTATTTAAATTGAGAATAAACTGATTTTGGGCTTTGATGCAGATATTTAAATTGGTTTCTAAATAATGTTTTTTTATCTAGTTTCAAGTTTATTAAAACCAGGCGTACACGGTGTGATAAGGAAATGTATTGGAATATAAAAGGCGGCTTTATCACTGTGAGCGATATCTTTAGGCAACCTAAATAAAATGACGAGAATAAAGTTTAATAAAACAATATTTCTAGATTAGGGTTCCTTGTACATTTGCAAAGAGCCGTCTATGTGTTAGTATCGCGCAACGTTGCGTAACCTTGTGAAAATCACTTTTGTTGTATAGCCCCCTTAAATATATATATTTATTCTATGTTTTTATCTCATCCCTCAAAATTTCAACTCTCTAGCTATGCCTGGCTCTTGAACTACAAGCCTACAGACTGTCAGACGGACACACGACGAAGTTTCAATAGGGTCCAGTTTTACCCTTTGCGTATGGAACCCTAAAAAGAGTTAACGTCCAACATGCTTGTTCAATCCTGCTGAATAAATACTGTGAAATTTTTTGGTGCTTTTTGCTTTTAGATTTAATAAACCAAGCCATCATGCATTCTGAAAACACATACAGAATTCAAAGCGGAACTCTGTTCGCATATTCATTAGATTTCCTTTACATACCGACTCAGAGCTGCCTGTGTGTTGCACTGTATCATAACACTAAGGGGCTTTGCATCGAGGTCTACTAATATTGTAGAGCTAAAGAGATTTTTGTTTATTTATTTGAACGCGCTAATGTTAGGAACTATTGGTCTTATTTGAATGATTCTTTAGATAAAGATAAAGATAAAAAACGTTTATTATGTCATCAAACTAAACTTAAATTAAATATTCTACAGGTGTTACATAGTGATTCTTAATGACATAAATGGTCACCAATCAGCATGTGCTATGACAGAACTAGGTCTTGTCATAGCGCTGGTCTTCCATGGTGACCAAACTTTAGAAACCTGTTTATCGAGGAAGGATATACTGGTCTATTTTGAAAAAATCTTTCTGTGTTAGATAGCTAACTTATCTAGGTAGGCTTTCGGCTTTTTTCCGAATTTCGTTCTTGCGGAGATATCCATAAACACGAGCAACGCCGTAACATGTGACGGTAGTCTAGACTAATATTGTTTAACTTTTAACGCGCTTATCTCAGTACTATTACTTGTTCAATTTGAATGATTATTTCATTGTTAGTTTAATTTTGAACTATCTATCTATATAAATAAAAATGAATTGTTGTTCGTTAGTCTGATTAAAACTCGAGAACGGCTGAACGAATTTATCTTATCATAGTCTTGAAATGTTCGTGGAGGTCTAGGGAAGGTTTAAAAGGCGAGAAAAAATCGAATAATTGCCGGGATTTTTTTTATTAATAAAATCCTGTGCGAAGCCGGGGTGGGCCACTAGTTTTTAATATATATTGATTCAGTATATCTCGAACAAAAAGTACACGCCAAATTCAGAGCATCCTCCTTTATGAATTCGGTTAGAATAAAAATGGCCGAAACAGATGGGAACTAAACAAAAAATAATCACATTAGCTTGAGAACTACTCTGAGACACAGCGATTGAAAACCTTCTATTTTTTTAAATCGGTTCAACTGCAAAATGCTATACTTAACAACATTACAAAGAAGTGGCATTCGAATCTAGGACTCCGGGGACGAGCAAATTAGATTATTTGTAATATAACTCGAAAAATACTTTACCGATTGTTATTAATAAATTTTAACAAATGTATAAAAATAATCATCCAAATTCGTATGTCATAAAAAAATTGTCGTATGATAAACTAAATGCAGTAGATATTTTTACAATACATATTGAAAACCCAGACTAAGGAGATATAGTCCTTACAGAACATACAAACACTTGACCCCTCGGCTGGAATCAAATCCGCTAACACCGCAAGCGGACCTTCGCCCTCCACGCCACTGAGCCAATGAGGCAATAACATTTTAACCATATCATTTAATTATTAACTTAACAAATACGAGTACCACAGTCTAGACCCGACTTTAGCAAACATATTAGGTCCTTACATATGAAATTGGCGTTTTTCGTACTGGCCACTTTAATCACAAATTTCTCCTCTTTGGTAAGGAATTCCAAATTCAAATTTGTACAGCTATAGACTCATGTATTTGTGCTTCGATGATCGTCATTCATTTGTTTTTTTTCTTCTGTTTTTTTCTGTTTGCGTCACTCATTTTACAAAATGGAAAACTTAAAATATCGCATTATTTACGAGTACGAGTTCCGCCGTGGCACTAGTGCTGCGGAAACAACTCGAAGGGTGAATGATGTGTATGGCGGTCGTGTTGCAAAAGAAAACACAGTTCGTTTTTGGTTCCAACGTTTTCGTTCTGGAAATTTCGACTTGCAGAACAAGCCCCGTGGACGGCCTGAGACTCAAGTTGATAATGAAGAGTTGAAGGCTATTGTGGAAGCGGATCCATCGCAAACCACGTCCGAGTTAGCTGCAGGCTGCGGTGTTAGTGATAAAACTGTTTTAATTCACTTGAAGCAAATTGGGAAGATTAAAAAGCTTGAAAGGTGGGTACCTCACGAATTGACTGAAGCAAACCGGCAAACGCGCGTCGACTGCTGCGTTACATTACTAAACCGGCACAATAATGAAGGTATTTTAAACCGAATCATTACCTGTGATGAAAAATGGGTTCTTTACGATAATCGGAAGCGCTCAGCGCAATGGTTGGATCCTGGCCAGCCAGCCAAATTCTGCCCCAAGCGAAAATTAACCCCAAAAAAGTTACTTGTAAGCGTTTGGTGGACTAGTGCCGGTATTGTTCATTACAGTTTTCTCAAATCTGGCCAGACTATTACGGCTGATGTCTATTGTCAGCAATTGCAAACCATGATGGAAAAGCTAGCGGCTAAACAACCTAGGCTGGTCAATCGCTCCACGCCACTGCTGCTTCACGACAACGCTAGACCACACACTGCGCAACAGACGGCTACTAAATTAGAAGAGCTTCAATTGGAAAGTCTAAGACATCCTCCGTACTCCCCGGACCTTGCTCCAACAGATTACCATTTTTTTCGAAATTTGGATAACTTCTTGCAAGGGAAAAAATTCAACTCCGATGGGGCAGTCCAAATCGCCTTCAAAGATTTTATTGATTCCCGTCCGACTGGTTTTTTTAGTAAAGGGATCAATGAACTACCTATAAGATGGCAAAAGTGCATAGAAAATAATGGTTCATACTTTGATTAATTAAATATATTATATTAAAAAATATTCGACTTTTTGTTCCTCCCATACAAAACGCCAATTTCATATGTAAGGACCTAATATTTACACTCAACTAAACAGATGCAAAACATTGATTCACTAAAACTACGTTTCCTCAATCCAAAATGGACCCTGCAGCTTTGATTTAAGGTATAATTTATATTCCCTTTTGTTTATTCTGCATAGATTTACTCTAAATTCATCTCAGGACTGAGTGCGATGCTTCTGAATAAGGGATAACCGTTCGAAATAACAACATTGTGACGTTTTAATAAATCTAAATTTAAAATTTAAGAAAAACCCCCGATTCCAATACTCTAATTTCTTTAAGAGTAAAACACCATATAATTTAGTAATGTGCACGCGATGCTCTTTCATTTGATACCCCACTCAAGTATATTTGCAGATTTTCGGTTTTCCTTCCCACTCTCACCCCCATAACTTATAAGCGGCTCAACCGATTTTCATGAAACATGTCTAAGAACACCTGGGCCATACTCACCTTTCATAAAAAAAAAAATGATTGAAATCTCTCCATCCTATCGGGAGCTATGATGTCCCAGAAAGACAGACACACAGACAGACAGACACGTCAAACTTATAACACCCCTCTCTTTTGGCCGGGGTTTAAAAAGGTTCTTCTGAATAATAATAATGAACAAATGTATTGGCAGTTTTATTTAAATTTATTTATTTCACTTTCAAAGTTTACGTGAGTTACTATTCATTGTAAAAAGATTTACTTACGTAATGAACTAGAGTTGATAAACGCTCAGCATTTCTGACTTCGGAAGTCAAGAGATGTTCTTTATCGTAGGGAGGGAGAGAGAGAATTTTTTAAAGGAGATAAATCCTTTCTGTTCGCCGCGTTTATTTTTGTTTATTTATTTTGAATCTAACTTATCTCTACATAGTGTGGTTTACCAGTAGGTATCATCATCACCCTATTAACGTTCCCACTGCTGGGACACAGGGACTTCTCTCTTGGTGAGAGAGATTTGGCCTTAATTCACCAAGCCACATGTCCTTCAAACTCTTTGAAGTTGCCAGAACATGCCGGTTTTCTCACGATATTTGCCTTCACCGTTAAAGTTCACATACATTTTTCGAGAAGAAAAATCGACAGGTGCCTGGCGGGGTTTGAGCCCACGACTTTCTGAATGAAAGTCGAGTGTACTCCCACTTAGCCCACACGGCTTATGGTACCAGTAGGCTTTAACATTATAGTAATAAGTCTTATTTAGTAGGTACACAGTTCTTACGGATATATGAGGAGAGTTTTATAGAATGCTTACGTCCATTATAAGGCAATAAGAATAAATTATTCACAGCAAGTAAAGGTACATTGTTTAATTACTTGATAAATTCGTTTACCTAAATAAATAACTGTACCTATTTATCTTTATTAACATCTGTTCTAATATTAAAAAGCTAAAGAGTTTCTATGTTTGAACGCGATTATATCAAGGACTACCGATTTGAAAAAATATTCTCTGTTAAAGCCTATTTCTGCGAAAGACTACAGGCTGCTTTTTACCGCACAAATATACGAATCTCCCGCGGGAAATAAAAAAACACTTGGTGAGAAAAGCTCATTAAGTTATATTTTAAAATATTAATAAAAATTTTCCGGTTGGATATTTGAAATGATTGTTATTGAATGAAAATAACAAGTAGGAAGGCGACATTTAAAAAACATCCAAAGAATTTTTTTTTATTGCAATACATTTGAACAGATATAAAGTGTTTAGTTATTATGTATATCATTTCGAGTAAATATCTTATGGAAATCATATTATTTCAACTACCTAATCTAACATCTATACATACTATCCCTTCAATTATTCCCTGCGACAAAACAGTAGTCATTAATAGTCATTTATTGATAATATTATTATACGTCACAATTACATTTTGTTTACACTGGTTTTTCAGTACTAATAATGTCAAACCAAACAAATCATCAATTTCAATTACTTAATAAATATGTCAAATTGCAAATAATATAGTCAATAACACAAATGTCAAGTTTTAAATAATAAATAAATTACAATACAAACGGAATGTCAATGCAAGCAAATTAATTGATATGTCAGCTACTTATGATTTGTCAGAGAGCACTCTATGAACTCATCATAAGTATAGTCGACTCGAATCGGTACAGAAGAAATTCTTACGGTATCTGCAGTATAGGGCAAAAAAATTTCCTACCAGATTACTACTCTAGATGTCGTAAATTTCATTTCCTTCCACTATCTTATCGTAGAAAAATCGCAGACTTAGTTTTTCTGTTTAATATTTGTAATAGCTCCGTAGACTGTCCTGAATTACTTAGTCAGGTTGGGTTGCGTGCGAACTCAGCCTTTTTGAGAAAACCTAGCACTCTTTACACTCCTATAGTTAAAACTAACTATAGAAGCAATGCGTTCATAATTAGAGCCAGTAACTCTTTCAATTCCTTGGTCAAGGATGGCCTTGATATTGATCTGTTTAACTCATCAACGTGCAGCTTAAGGCGTTTAGTTAATGAGCAGTTTTTCGCAAGTTCTTAATAATAATTTTCTTTTGGTCTTTTTTAATTAATAACATTTCTTTTTTAATATTATGTAAGTAGTATTTAGTCTCGATAGGTTAAGCAATATATATATTTTTTATACTTTTTCTATAAGTGGAAACTTATAATTGGCCGTCTCTGTGCTTGTAACTGACTGTTACAGTTGCAAGCTTTTATACAAGTGTCTTAAAATTTATACTAGCTGTTAGTTTTCCCAAAATTTTGTAAATAAATAAATAAATAAATAAAATAAAATGGCTGTTGTATGAGCCATCGTTTTAATCGTGCCTTGAATGCGGAGTCGCCCGTGGCTTCAACCACCGAATCTGAAAGTTTATTATATACTGTCGCACCTATAACATGAGTTAATCTGGCAGATTTCTCGAGTGTGCGCGACACTGTTTCGAGTTTGTGCCGGTTACGCGTTAAGTACGAGTGATGTTGTCCATTCGTCGCATACAAGTCCATGTTGGACCGAACATACGAGGCTACCTGATAAATGTGAATGCAAGGTAGTGTCAGAACCTTTAAGGTTTTAAAGTAGGCACGTGCAGATACGTCGCCACGTATTCCTGCCACTGAACGTATGGCCCGTTTTTGCATACAGTTATCCCTTTTAAAAAATAACCGTTTACCCGAAACTGTTTTTACAACGCGTTACCCGTTAACCGTTGCCGCTGCCAACTCCAGTTACTCCCGAGGTAACGAGCCGCGCTAGAACTGTCACTCCAGAATCTCGAATGGATAACCGATATTGAAACTAGCGAAACGCGATTTTAAGTCACAGGCATAAGGTTCAATTTATCCGGAATCCTGCCCCGTCAACTATTTTTGAAGAGTTTTTATCAAACGTTTATTTAGAGTCTCGTGTCAATCTTTTTGAGAGTGGTGTGAAATGGTTATAGATGTAGACTAAATATTGTTATACCAGTCTCAAAGATTGTTTGGAAAATATAATTATAAGTAACTAAGTCCTTTACTTTTCAGGCAATTCGGTTGTGGAACCAATTGTTTAAGGATATTAGAAATGCTCCATCACTCAACTCTTTTAGGAATAGCATAAAACTAAAACTAAAAAAAGCTTTTTATTAAAATAAAATATTTTAATAAAAAAGCATAAGCATCAATGTTATTAAATAAAGGCTAGTTTTAGTTTTAGCATTAGATATAAGGTAACGTCCATAAAACTTGCAATTTTATCTCTCCATCCACGGTTATCTGTATTACGCATTCTAGGTTAGTTTTAATTTCTTATTGTATTGTTTATCTGGTGTGTAATAAAGTATTTTCTATTCTATTCTATCCCGCCCCGGTTCCGCACGCACGTGTAATTATTCAAAATAGTTAGTCCGGCAATTATTTGAATGTATCTCGACGTTAAAACAATCCTACGAACATGTTTAAAAAAGGATCAGTCGAATTGGTCCAAACTTTGTTGAGTTATGCGCCTACCGACACATTTTTATGTTATAGAAGATAGGTAAGGCTGTGGTAATAAGTAGTTTTTAATAAATATATGCTATATCCTTTCGCGATAAATAGACTATCTAACACTGCAAGAACTTTTCAAATCGGACCAGTAGTTCTTGAGAAAAGCGCATCCAAACAAAAAAATAAAATACGCTTTATAGTACTCGTATTACTAGATATAGATTGGATTATAGTGACACTAACAAATATTTTTAACATTATACCTAAGTAACCATCTTTGCTCAAATGCGAAAACTTTCCTCTTAAATCACACTACCTATTGCTAAAAACCGCATAGAAATCCGTTCAGTAGTGTTTGAGTTTATCGGCAACATTTTCGGATTTAACAGCTCTCTGTTCTACCTGTAATTACTAGTAAAATTACCTATATCGAACTTACCTTTGGCTTCATATATCATCGACAATAATTACAGTAAAGCATTCACCTGTTAATTATTTTTACCAATGGATTTAAATCGAGAATATACTTAAATAGGCAATTATTTATCCATTTTTAAATGTTGAGTATTTTTAGGAAATTATCGGTCAATCAATGAATTATAAATATAATACCACGTTAAGTTTCGAAGGTAGTGTTCGAAAGTATTTATAATTGTTCTTTTGATATTATTGTTGAATCAATTTCTTAATGCTTATATATCGTTCAGTTGTTTGTGGCGGGAACTTTAATTATAAAGATTCTCGCTTTTCACGCTAGGGCCCGAGCTTAATGGAATTTTCCGCGGAAACATCATATTTTCCCGCGGTATAGAGTTTTATATAGCCTTCCTCAATAAATGGTATATCAATCGCTGAAAATTAAAAGTGAGGGCAATCTTTAAGATTTTATAAAAAACTTTAAACTGGTAAAAAATTCGAAATATCAGAAAACTCAAAAACAGTCTAATCATGGTATGTAACGCCTTTCAAGATTTCAAATTATTTTATGCTTTTAAGTTTTTTTCGGGGTTTTATTTATTCATTATTAATAAAATCTTGGACAGTGTTTATGAGTAAATCCAATAGCTGACGAGGTGAAAATGTTAATCATTATTAAGTTATTTTTTCGTAGGGAATTGTTTTCTTTTAATGTTATTAGTAGGGTAGGTATTGTTTTAGATGAGAATTATGTTTTGTTGTTATTATTTTATAAGTAATTTTTGTTTTCCGATAAAGCGATTTTTTTATGCTAGATAAGCCTTCATTTGACCACAATCTTACCTGATGTAAAGCGGCGATGTGGTCTAAGATGGGGCATGAAGACCTAGAAGTGGTCGGTCAAAAAACAATATAAGGTTTTGTAAACAAAAAAATATATTAATAAAATCGTTCTTACCCTAGCTAACTCAAATATTCTTCCTCCCTATCAATCTATCAACGTAAAAATATGCCGGATTTTCAGTAAAATATTCGGATACGTCGTAATTTCTTTATCTTACGTTACGGGATGAAATAAAACTGAACCCTTTCGATTGGTTTAGGTATCAGGTGGGCTTTAATAGTTTCATGGCCCTTCCCGTTCCATATTTAGAAGGGTTAATACATTGTTTTAAATAAATATATACTTTTGTACGAAAACAATGTTTATGTCTACCGTCTTAAAGCTTTTGTTATGGGTACAAGACCGATACGGTCGATACGGGAACAAGTAAGACCCTTTATAGAAATTATAGAAAAATACACATAGTTATTATTATAGATACAATAACGTTGAAGAAACTCAAGCCCACACTTTAACTTATTTTCTGACTGACTAGCGCTTCTGTTTATTCTGCCGAAGTTTCTGAAGAGGCATAATGAAGCCATTGAACGCTAATTATGTTGCTTAGTTTTCATTATAGATCGCCATGTTCGTATGTCCCCCTCTGTTAGTATTTTACCTTGTTTTTAAGTGTTGTGATCAATAAATTACTATTATATTATTTTTAATTTGACGAAAAACATAAAAACCCGTGTGCGATTGTTTTTTCAATAAGTGATCTTACTGGTCTTCCAAAAATAAACTTTGGGGATTTTGACATATTTAAAAAATAAATACGTAATGGTAAGGGTATAAAAATTTGATAGAGCCAAACTAAAAAACAAAATTCTCTTAAGAATACTTACTCCTCATGCTGTAATAGTGTGTGTGTGTGTGTGTATGGATTTTTATCTGAAATAAATCAATTGACTTGAATAGAAAATAAGCATAAATTACCAAAAAGCTATCTTAGCTAAATATGTGCCTACGTGTTAAGTCAGCGAATTGGACCAATTTTGCCGCCATCCAACATTAATTGTATTTAAACAGAATTGTATCCCCAAAAGCAATCAATAATTTTTAACAGTAAATTTATGTCTGAAAATTTCATCTCTCTCATTCCCTAGTGTATATCTTAATATTCCATTAATTTCCGGATATGACGAACAGTACAGGGCAATGTTAATTATGGCCATGGCTCCGAACTCCCTAGCCACTTTCAATGTAAAGGTCTAACCCATTGCGGCAGCAACACTACTATCGAATCTCGTTTTGCATATTGCATTGTATAGGCCTGGCGAGAACACTTCCAATCCCTCTATATAATAGCAATAGCAAAGGCACTCATTATATACGTTCCCACTTCTGGGACACAGCGGGGCTTCTCTCTTGACTAAGCCAAAATGCAAGCTGGCAAAATGCGGGTTGGTTATTGACACATGTCCTTCAAACTCTTCAAAGTTTTTAAGAACAAGCATATCTTTAAAGCGCACATACATTTTATCCCACGACTTTCGTCATGAAACAAGTGTGCAAACTTAGCCGGCACCGTTTTTTTGAAACACCAATAAAAAGTATTAATCGACTTTCAAGGAAAGACATAAAGGTAGTTTTTAATATGAGGATATTATTATATCAAGACTTTAACGTAGACCCCATTCAAAATCAAGAACAACAGTTGTTTTAGTATGTGATCATCATCATCATCCTGCCCTTGTCCCACACTATGTGGGGTCGACACAACATGTGTTTTTCTTCCATTTCCCTCTATCACCCGTCATCTCAACACTCACTCCTTTCTTACACATATCCATCTTTTCTTTGGCCTCCCTCTCACCACAATATATCCTTCCACATTCATATCTATTGCTCTGATTTAGTATGTACCAAAGCCAAACTAATATCATAATTTCCGGACATTCAGAAATGAAATAAAGACCACAGGCAGATTCAATTAAATATTTTGATTACAAAACTAATCATCCATAGCGGTTTACGAAACCAACGCACATATTGTAAATGAATGATATCGGTGCGTTGAACAGAAACACTTTAACAAATAGCCAAAGGCAGATTTCAGAAAAAGCCGTGTTGGCTAAGTGGGAGCCCACTCGAATTTCATTCCGAAGTTCGTAGGTTCAAACCCCGCCACTTGGATTTTTCTCCTTGAGACATTGACGGCAAACATCGTGAGGAAATCGGCATGTTCTGATAATTTAATGAGTTTGAAGGACATGTGACATTCGCTAGCCCGCACTTGGCCAGCGTGGTGAATTAAGGCCTAATCTCATATAATATATAATATAATATAATTAATTCATATTTGCACACAGATCCCCTTTAATGTCTCAATGATCCTATCCATTCAAGGTTGTCTGGTAGAGATCGCTCTTGAGCGATAAGACCGCCAATTGTCGCATAGATTTAAGAAAATTATTGTTATGTTTGTTTGGTAATTGTGTGCGCAATAAAGAATTATTATCTTATCTTATCTTAATCTCTCTCACTTTGAGAAAAGTACCTGTGTCCCAGCAGTGGGAGCGTTAATAGGGTGATGATGGTGATAACAGCCCTTTTATATATTTATTTACTCTGCGTTTTTAGTATTTGTTGTTATAGCGGCAACATAAATACATAATACCTTAAAATGTCAACTCTCTATATAACACGGTTCTTGAGAAACAGCCTGGTAAACGGACAGCATACAGCCGACGAAGTATCAGTAATAGTGTACCGTCGAACTCTTTGGGTACAGACCCCTAAAAACCATCTTAGGAAAGAGCGAGAATGTTTTCAACACTCAATGCATTTTAAATAACTTTCAAACATAATTTAAATTTGATATACATTGATAAGATAGTTTATTAAAGTTACTTACCAACTGTTCCTATTAATAAGATTGTTTATTTGAGTAAATATAGTATAGGATACATTTTAAGTTAAGTTGAAGTTGTAATGCCCCAACGGGGCTCATGTCAGGGAATTTAGTATGTTAACACCTATAAGTAACCACATGATGCAACAAATAAATAAATAAATAAACGATTGCCTGGAAGAGATAGCTTTTAGCGATAAGGCCGGCCATTGTACATTTGTTTTCCCACGTGTTGTTGTATTTTATTTCCCGGTGTGTGCAATAAAGTGTTTTTGTATTGTAATGTATTGTAAATTTAAAAAAGATAAGAAATTGATCATTTTGAGGCATAAAACATGATTATATACGTAAAGCCCAGCCCGTAAAGAGTAGTCTATTAGCTCTAAAACCTAGAATACGAACGGTTGCCCCTATTCGTTAAGTTATTGTCAAGTTAACGCTAAGTACGAAAGTAGAACGACGGTAACTGTAGTTTTAGTGGAGTTCGGTTTGAACGAGTTCCGACTTACTTCATTTTATTTAAATGCTCTGATAAAAATAAGACTGGGTTGTGGTATTGAATAAAGAAGATGTCTAAAAAAATATTAGTTATTTAGAATATTTACAAAAAACACGACCTTTTTACATAATAATATATCTATTTAACCCCCGACCAAAAAAGAGGGGTGTTATAAATTTGACGTCTCTGTCTGTCTGTCTGGGTAATGGAAATAAATGATTTTGTATCTTGATGGAGCGATTTCAATTGAGTTTATTTTGTATGAAAGGTGAGTTTTGGCGCGAGGGTTCTTATGAGGGTGAGAGTGGGGAAGGAAAACCGAAAATCTGCAAATATACTCGTGTGGGGTATCAAATGAAAGCGTATCACGTGCACATTGCAAAATATTATGGTGGTTTTACCTATAAAAAAAAATTGTGCATTGGATTCGGGGGGTTTTCTTAAATTTTAAATTTAGATTTATTGATTATTTACTCGTAGTACAAGAATTTTACATGTATTTTTTCTTTTTCCTAGTCAATGAAAAATCAAGATGGTACAGTGCATGGAAGTTTCGCGTGACGTAGCGCTTCCGTGCAATTTGTATGAAATTTGTTCTTTGCAAGCCCAAAACTTTGATACTTATCTTAACAATTTCTTATTACTATTTAGATTTATAACGGAATATTTACCATGATTGATTGTCTTTCGAGTTTCCCGATATTTCGGCACAGTTACATGCCAATATAACTATTACTCCAATCGCTGCAGCTTCAGTTCAACCGTGATCATGGCGCATGTAACTGTGCCGAAATATCGGGAAACTCGAAAGACAATCAATCATGGTAAATATCCCGTTATAAATCTAAATAGTATTGATAACCATGATAGTTTCTAAAGTTATAATTTCTTATTATATTGATTATGCGAAAATAGGTGTCCAGTATTTTACAGTCAGACTAAACAGAATATTTTTTTCATGTAGGTACGTGCCTTATCATCATGCCTATTATCTTATACATTTTAAGGCGACAGTTACCTAAAAAGAAGATAATTTGTTAAAGAATATTATAAAATCCCTATAATAGCATCATCCATTATCAGCCGATAATGGATGATGCTGCATTGAGATGTGGTGAGGATTGACTGTTAATATATAATAGTTATTAATTTATAAGTTATGTAAATATGCATATAATCGTATTAATTGGTTCCCGGAGCCAAGAATACTTTAGGAAAACTCGAATAAATAACATTTAAATAAAACAAGTGTTGCGCCAGATATCGATAGTTCATTTATCGATAGACGTACGTAGGTTATCGATAATAGTATTAACCGGTCGCGTTATCTGCCAATTTAAATGGTGACGTTCTAATTTTATATGCGAGCTGTACAAATTATTTAATGTTATTACATGTTCAGCATTAATCTCATTATTTTATGCTGTTTTGTTTGAGATAGGATGTAATTTTTATAAATTCGTGAGTTTGAATCCCACAGTGCACATATTAAATTTTCTTATGATGTAATAAATGTAAGTTTTTCCGGAAGCTCATCAAACTGACACACGTAATTTTACGATAAGCATTTATTTTTTTAAATTTCAAAATCAATCCTTTTAAAACGCTGCATGTTTTTTTCTAATGCACAAGAATCAACAGCCGTGTTATTTTTTTTACCACTTAACTTTGAAATGAAATAAACTGAATTTGGGTTATTGCTTAGGTGGAGTTATTACTTAACATTGAAATGAAATAAAATAAAATTAGGTTGCAGGTGTCATGTTACCCATATACAGTTCTACATACTTCGACAATTTAGATATGACATGCAATGTCATGTATGATTACAGAAAAAAATTAAATAATACAATGTCAATATTTAGTTAATTCCAATAACAATATAATATAATGTCTTATTACCGTGTCTAGTATTTAAATAATCGTTTACATGGTAATAGGATTTGTCGATAAGCCATTTCTTAAGTTTTGGTACAAATTTGAATATGAAACTCTAATTCCAAAAATAAATAAATATATATTCATAAATAGGTATCGTTCCGTTGTTAAATAAAAGGGAAAGAAAATATATTTATGCCCAAATACACAATACCAACGGGCACATACGAAGCCATAACATATCTCAGCCCCAACCCTACAAATGTAAATTTAAACAACAGTTTAAACAAAACCCGCCTAAACTGAATTAAGGAAAAGGGGAAATGTCTTAATTCCATCGATATAAATTCTTTAGACAACACTAAAGTTAATCGTCTGATGCGCGTTACCGGGAAATTGGAGCAAATATGGTTCTCGGAGGAGTGAGAAAGTAGTGCGAGTGTGAACGAGTAAGCAAGATGTCTTGACTTTTATATATTTTACTTTCGAAACTATCATGGCTACCACCAGTTATATACAATGGTTCATTCATGATTTATGTTTTTTTATGGTAATCATACCGTTATAAATCTTAATAGTTTTGAATATCTTTCGATATCAATACACCTGTAAAATGGTTCTTAGATAAATATAGGTAATGCAGAATTTTGCGGATTATTCTCAATAATGGATTTACTCTAAAATAGTATTCCTTAAACGGTAACGATTACAATAACTATTTATGTAATATCTTTTAATATAGTGTGTTTAATATAGTTTTTATGTAGTATTTTGCTTGCGACGCAAGAGGGTTCAATTTACGCCACGTAAATTTTCCAATACAAAGTGCAGAAGAATTTCGACCTATCACGTGTAATTGGCTATCACGTCGAGCCGCTTTCCCGGAGATGCAAGTTCGAATCCTGTGCGCGGAGGCTAGGAAGTGTCATAATTTTTTCTGCATAAAAAATTAAAATAGTTTAACCTGCAAAGTGAGGTTTATCACTTATTAAAATCATTAAAAATTTGTTATCTACATAATTAATTTTCTTGAGAAATTTATGTGCGCTTTACACACGTGCTTTAACGGTGAAGGCAAACATCGTGAGGAAACCGGCATGTTCTGAGAACTTTAAAATAGTTTGAAGGTCATGTGACATTCACCAACCCGCACTTGGCCAGCGTGGTGAATTAAGGCCTAATCTCTCTCGTCAAGAGAGAAGTCCCTGTGTCCCAGCAGTGGGAACGTTAATAGGGTGATGATGATGATGATAATTAATTTAATAATAAATGCAACTTTATAATTATTTTATTGAAGTGAAACTTCTTTAGAATCGTTGTGAATTCAGACCGGATGCAACGGAAATACGTCAGGTAAGCCAATCTTAAACGCTAACAAGGTTGAGCAACTTTCCGGAACGCCAGTACTTGGATGGGTGACCTCCCGAACAAAATCTTTTTGCACAGTATTTTTTTTTATTCATCTCTTTCTTTTGTCGATTTACTGAAGTTTCACTTCTACCGTGTGTGAATCGCACACACACCTTTTTTTTATTGTGTATGATAGTCTATAGTCCCCTACAAGGACTCTTCGCATGGGACGAAGGAAGGTCCCGTTATATCGCGTTGGAAATATGCCACGGTGGCGACCGTGACAGGACTACATGAGTATATTTTACTCTAGAGTATTTTATTGTACAATCATTGCAACACAAACCATGCTTCTAAATATAAAAAAATGTGTGCGTCAAACTAGTTAGTTTCGTATGTAGTTAAACTCTGGGTGTTTTATAACTTATTGAAAAAACTGGTTAGAAATGTATAAAAAATATTAGGTCCTTACATATGAAATTGGCGTTTTTCGTACTGGCCACTTTAATCACAAATTTCTCCTCTTTGGTAAGGAATTCCAAATTCAAATTTGTACAGCTATAGACTCATGTATTTGTGCTTCGATGATCGTCATTCATTTGTTTTTTTTCTTCTGTTTTTTTCTGTTTGCGTCACTCATTTTACAAAATGGAAAACTTAAAATATCGCATTATTTACGAGTACGAGTTCCGCCGTGGCACTAGTGCTGCGGAAACAACTCGAAGGGTGAATGATGTGTATGGCGGTCGTGTTGCAAAAGAAAACACAGTTCGTTTTTGGTTCCAACGTTTTCGTTCTGGAAATTTCGACTTGCAGAACAAGCCCCGTGGACGGCCTGAGACTCAAGTTGATAATGAAGAGTTGAAGGCTATTGTGGAAGCGGATCCATCGCAAACCACGTCCGAGTTAGCTGCAGGCTGCGGTGTTAGTGATAAAACTGTTTTAATTCACTTGAAGCAAATTGGGAAGATTAAAAAGCTTGAAAGGTGGGTACCTCACGAATTGACTGAAGCAAACCGGCAAACGCGCGTCGACTGCTGCGTTACATTACTAAACCGGCACAATAATGAAGGTATTTTAAACCGAATCATTACCTGTGATGAAAAATGGGTTCTTTACGATAATCGGAAGCGCTCAGCGCAATGGTTGGATCCTGGCCAGCCAGCCAAATCCTGCCCCAAGCGAAAATTAACCCCAAAAAAGTTACTTGTAAGCGTTTGGTGGACTAGTGCCGGTATTGTTCATTACAGTTTTCTCAAATCTGGCCAGACTATTACGGCTGATGTCTATTGTCAGCAATTGCAAACCATGATGGAAAAGCTAGCGGCTAAACAACCTAGGCTGGTCAATCGCTCCACGCCACTGCTGCTTCACGACAACGCTAGACCACACACTGCGCAACAGACGGCTACTAAATTAGAAGAGCTTCAATTGGAAAGTCTAAGACATCCTCCGTACTCCCCGGACCTTGCTCCAACAGATTACCATTTTTTTCGAAATTTGGATAACTTCTTGCAAGGGAAAAAATTCAACTCCGATGGGGCAGTCCAAATCGCCTTCAAAGATTTTATTGATTCCCGTCCGACTGGTTTTTTTAGTAAAGGGATCAATGAACTACCTATAAGATGGCAAAAGTGCATAGAAAATAATGGTTCATACTTTGATTAATTAAATATATTATATTAAAAAATATTCGACTTTTTGTTCCTCCCATACAAAACGCCAATTTCATATGTAAGGACCTAATATTATGGTGATCGATCGGTGAAAGTTGATTGTGATATGTTTTAATTCAAATTTATAACAATTCAATATGAAAACAAAATATTATACCTTTAACTTGGTTATAAAAATAATGTAACCTTAATATAACAAAACCCACAAATTGTGTTAGTTACCTAGAAACGTTTCTAGTGAGAATTATGCAAAAATCCTTGAAAATGCAAATGTAATTTTTGCCAAAGTGATTTCGGTGAAAAAGTTCAGAGTTAATTTAATTTATTTTAACAATTGTCATTTTTAAAACTGGAAAAAAAAACTAATGATAACTCAATTTAAGATTTGGGCACGTTCATATTTCTTTCATCAGTATTTTGTTTATAAAAATAATAATAATTTTACACATGGGTTCATAAAGTAATCTTAATTACGAGATACATTTAATTATATACCTTAATAAATCACCTCGGTTTTCTGAGTTTTAAAATTCTACGATAATCGTTTTTTTTTACGAAAACTTTGGTAACTAAGTAGCCGAAAACGGCTAGGTTTATTAAATATATAGATTGATATCTATATACATTATTGTTCTATATTTACATTACCCCGTTAAGAGCTAAACTTTCACATGAGTATTTTGAATGTTATATACCTATAGATATAGTTCTATCTAATTAACAGCGATCAGAAATCAACAGTAATCAGTATTATTATGTGCATATGTTAAATCTGGCCCGATTGTATACATAGGTAGTTGAATCGAAAGGGTGAGTAATTGACCGCTCCGAGCATGGCGTGCGGGAAATTGATCGGAAACTGTATTTGTAACATATTTATATAATCTACTGTTTAAAAATCATCCATGTTCCTCCAAACCTTTATTCATTGTGTATTGAATGACCATGTGCTTTATTTTAAGCGTATATATTGTATAGTTAGGGTCAAATTGATTTACGAGTAGTCGAGATTATTTCAAAAGTAGTCAAAAAAATCTGAAAAACATAACACTAAATTATTATAAACATATATTAAATTATTATTATAATCATCATAATATTGTATGCATCCGAAGCGGTTTAAATATCTTCCTTCTATTGTTTTAATATCTATATAAAGCTTATAAGGTATTCAAATAAAAAAAGAAGTGCGACTAGAAGGACACACACCCAATACAACCCTATAGCATAATCTCTCCAGAAATTATAGAACATCTCATAAATCATACAAATGCTTCTTAAGAAAACCTATGCATAAAACTTTTCTATCCGACATCATCATCATCACCCTATTAACGTTCTCACTGCTGGGACACAGGGACTTCTCTCTTGACGAGAGATAAGCCTTAATTAACTACGCTGGCCAAGTGCGGGTTGGTGAATGTCACATGTCCTTCAAACTCTAAAGTTCACATGCCGGTTTCCTCACGACGTTTACCTTCACGCATATGTTTTCAAGAAGAATAATCTAGAGGTGCGTGGCGGGGTTTGAACCCACGACCTTCAGAATGAATGTCAAGTGTGCTCCCACTTAGCCAACACGGCTTTTTATCTATCCGACTTCGCCTGAACGTTATTTGTGGTTATCGTTATTGTGGTGGTTATGACAATCTTCAAAACTTAATTGGCATTGAACAAAATAATAGCGCTCAATGTGTTTTAAACCAATTTCAATAAATTTGTTTACTCATTAGAAATACAGTACAAAATACTCATAATCCCCACTGGTGGTGATTCAAAAACTAATTGGCGTTTCCTTACTATCGTGAATAATCCTGGCTGGCGGGGATTAGGACTGTAAACATTTAGGTTGATTTTATATAATTTCTCCACACTCAGTGCTTTCTAAAATAAAACGAATGAACTTTCATTTTAATGAATCAATTTTGAACAATAAATCGACAAAGATACAAGATTATAGGTACGAAATATTTATTTACATTGTACATTTTACAAACCTTAGAAACCTCAAAAATTTTACACAAAAAACACATTGAATATAGGTATTTAAATCAAACAACATAATGTTTGTTACTTTTACAAAAAAAAAAGTTATGTAGTCAAAAAGCAACCTAAAAGTCAAATATTGTTGCCACTCAGCACATGCTGAGCCAATTTACGTCCGAATTTGTTACACATGGTATATAAATCTAACTAAAATTAATGTTATAGTTGATCTGTATTGTGTTTGCATTTTTTTTTAACGTAAACAAACCCTTTTCTATTCTATTCTTAATATTATTTCTTAACCTGTGCTTTTTAAATCCAAGAAAAGTCGGAATCCTCGAAAACTATTTCGCCGTTATAGAGGTAGTAACGGAAGTGTGTGTATGACAGGCTAACACCTGCAGGGCAGCTTTGAGACCACCTTTGAACGCCATATTAACATAGGCTACCCCGGCCTATGTACACGGAAGTGCGACAGAACTTGCCACATCAAACGGATATCCCTTGTGAAGTGGAATATCAAAATGGCCATATTTTTGATAATATGTATGGCTATTACAATAATTTAATATGAATGGCTATTACAATTTTCGTTTTGGTGTTCAAAATACGTATAAAAGTGTTGAAGTCATATCACCGTCCATTACATTTGTAATTTTGCTCTCCATACGCGGTTGTCTGGATGAAATAGCTTAAAGAAATAAGACCGCCCATTTAGTTTTTATTCTCATATTGTATTGTTTTCTTGTTTGGTGTTTATTTAAGTATTATCTATCTATCTATGTAATGTGTATGGTAACTTTAGTTACTGGACTTGGTAAAGTGCAACCACTTTTTTTACATCACTTTGCCACGTGCAATAGAGATCGCCGATAAATTGTTAATACGCCTAAGCGTATATACGTATATTAGTCTATAAAAAAAACCTTTACTAATTACACCAGTGTAAATTTCTAGGGTTAACGCGGTGAGCTGTCAATAACGAAAAAGGGTTTTGAAACATGTAACAACTGTACCTAATGCTTTTAAATAATTTGAAAAGTAAGAGATGGTATTATACACAAGGGATCCGTATAATTCAATTGTTTATAGATTTATTGTAACAAAATTTAACATTTAAATAAAAAAAAATTAAAACCTATTCATAAACACGCCACACATAGATATGAGTGACATAATAATAAAAAACTTTTTTTTTTATTATGTCATAGTTTCACTTACAAGTATGGGGAAACCCAAAAATTATAGTATTGTTTTATAGTTTTGTGTAAACATCTTAATGCGGTTGACAGATCACTATCAAGTTTCATCAATATTTCTTAAATTTTCGGGAAAAGGTGTCTGGACAGAGACATGACGAATTAAGTGTTCCGTTATTTGATATTTGGCCACAGAACCCTAAAAACGTTATACGGTTTTAAGGAGGCCCTCTATTAAATTCAAACTTTCAAATTCAAATAATCTTTATTGGGAACAGGAAATAAATTATGGTATACGGTACAAATTAATAGTTGACAACCGCAAAAGTTAAAAAACTGCGTAGCGGTGTCACCCCCCAAATGAAAAGTATCACTTAGAAAATGTTTAGAAACTCCTCATTATCCTATAATTCTTATTACACGTGGCTCAAAACTAATATTCATGTTAATCATATTGTTATCTAACCCTTGTTCTCAACTCACAAACAATATGAACATAACTAGCATAGCGATCAACTCGAGTGTGTTTCATTTGATAAACGTATAAGGTGTAATAGAATAGGTACGCAACTTAATTTGGGTAAGTAAAAATTACAAAACTATTAATTGAAACACCAATATAACAATACAACATTTTACATAACAAAATCTTTAATAGTAGGCAAAGTTACAACTCGGAGAAATGTTTGTCACTGAATTGTTTCTTTCAATATTTTTTTCATTGCGACAAAACGGATAATATAAAATAGAGTAGTAATAATAATGAAAAAGAAGATTAGATTTATAGAAAAAAAGATAGTCTTAAATTTTTTTTTATCATATGACGGGAATACTCGTATCTCGAATATTTTAAAGACCGCACATTGTCAAGCGCCGTATAAAATAACCACTGTCTATAGTTATAGCTGCAGTTCAAGATTGATGGAGGCCGCTTCCAACAGAAATAACTGAATGTATGAGTAAGTTTAATAGCGACTTTCTACGTCTAAAAATTATGCCTTTTTGCTTTGCCTTCGTTATATTTTTACGCTGTCGTCACTACTTTATATCCAACTTTAAAATTTTTATTTGTACTGATATTTAAATTTCTTATATGCTTGTGCTTCAAATGTTATATTGTATCGGTAAGCAAACAACAATAGGTACCAAAAACTTATAAGTTTAGATTTCTTTGTCTGATTACAAACTTACTAATTTTACAGCAACAGCAGCAGTTTAATTATTAAAATTATCATAAACGGCGTTTATTCCTGTCTCCATATTGTTATGTAGAAAGAAAGAAAGAAAGAAATGTTTATTTGTCACAGAATCAAAACCATATATACCTTAAAGTAAACAAAAAACAATAATTAATGTGACAAAAAGATCATTCAGCATTATGCTGTGATTGAGCACATCAAGACATTAAAATTGAATTTTGATGGGTAAGTCTGGCGCACCCTATTTATATTTCAAGGGTTTGACATAGTTCAGAAGTAGGCAATATTGGTAACATTTCCTGAATAATCAGTAGCATCAATGGGGGAGGATTGAGTTTTCAATTTTTATTTGGTTTATACACAGTAGAATAAACAAGGTATTTGAAAATTGTATAGATTGAATGGGTTGGGTCCTGGAAGATAGAAATATAATGTTTATGATATGATGATAATAATGATAATATAATTAATTATCAGACAACAAGGATCCGTTATACATACAAAATCAAAATAATATAATAAAAAAAAATATGATAATGGTGTTTGAGCAAATTAAAGTAAAAAAATCCGGTGTAGTATTAATTTAACCACATTTGAAATAATTACAGTGATATATTAACCTAACTAAACACTTAAATTGAATTCATATTAATTTACATTGAAACTTCATTACGTTATCAGAAAAATTACAAATGTCAAGGGAAATAATGCCATGTCAGAATTAATGTATAAAATAAAAATCAATAATTTAATGTCCTCTACGGATACTACTACTTACTACTACTACTATCCTGGCGCATCGACCCCGAAATGAGTCTTGGCCTCCAACACAATAGAACGCCATCGGCCCCTGTTATGCGCCGCCTCCCTCCAGTCCGAAACTTGAAGTGACAGAAGATCTTTCTCCACTTCATCCTTCCATCTGTATCTGGGGCGACCGACAGGACGTCGACCGTGCGGCACACCCTCAAAAGCTCTCTTAGCAGCTCGATCCTCATCCATTCGCAAAACGTGGCCAAGCCAGCGAAGTCTGTGGGATTTCGTTTCGCCTATGATGTTTGGCTCGTCCACAAGTTCCGCAATCTCCCGGTTTTTCCTCCTCCGCCAGGTGCCATCTTCGCGCTGGATTGGGCCTAGGATTTTTCTTAACACCTTTCTCTCAGTCACCAGGAGTTTACTCTCCTCCTTTTTCGTGATAGTCCAAGTTTCACATCCATACATTAAGATCGGTCGTATAATTGTCTTATAGACACGGATCTTGGTACCTCGGGAAAGAAGCTTGGAGACAAGGATGTTATGTAGGGCTGCACTGCACCGGAGAGTATTCTGGGTGCGTATTTCGATCTCGTCCGCTCTTGTGTTAGTATCAGTTACAGTGCAACCCAAGTACTTAAACCTATCGACTCCCTTAAAAACAGAGTCGCCAGCTCTGAGGTCTTCACGTCGCTGCCGTACATTTCTAGCACGCCGCATGTGGATGTACTCAGTTTTCTCCGAGTTAATCCTTAGACCAACCTTCGCAGCTTCTACTTGCAGAAACCTATAACTACCTCAGCGACTTCGGCATTGCTAGAGCCCAATAGTGCAAGATCGTCGGCATACCCAATTACCTTATGCCTGCCGTTCAACTCCACCCCGCTGCTTAGTGAAAGGACTTTGCGAATTACGTGTTCCAGAACCAAGTTGAACAACATCGGCGACAAAGCATCACCCTGTTTCAGTCCGCTGACGATGTCAAATTCGTCGGTCAGTTCAGTGCCCACACGCACCTTAGCTCGGCTTTCGTGTGTGGCTACCTCAATCATTCGAACCAACTTGACCGGAATCTGAAAGTTTTTTAGGATTGTGTATAGGGCTCTTCTATCAACACTGTCATAGGCTTTGGAGAAGTCAACAAAAAGTGAGTGTATACCCTGCGCGTATTCCCACTTTTTCTCCATGAGTTGTTTGAGGAGGAATATTTGATCAACTGTACTACGGTTACGTCTAAAGCCACACTGATAATCCCCCAGGATTTTTTCCGCGTAAGGCTCTAGACGACGGAGTAACACGTATGCTAGGACTTTGTACGCTGTTGGCAGGAGCGAAATTCCACGGTAGTTTCCACACTTTTTCCGGCTTCCCTTTTTATGAATCGGGCAAATTAATCCCAAATTCCACTCCTTCGGCTGGTATTCCAACTCCCAGATCTTCGTCACGATATCGAACAAAGCCTGTTGGGCTGCTCTGCCACCATATTTCCACAGCTCAGCCGCAATATCATCAGCACCAGAGGCTTTATGGTTCTTCAGCCTTATAATAGCAGCTCTTACCTCTTCGAAATCAGGTAGTTTTACAGAGTCCCCATTCAGTTCTTCATTCTCACTTGTGGTCACCTCGGGTGATGGGCAGTTCAAAAGAAGTGTGAAGTATTCTCGCCACGTTTTTCGGATTTGTAGTTCATCTGTCACAAGGTTACCACTTTCGTCCTCCAGAAACTGTGTAAATGGTTGGTAGCTTTTCCGAACGGATCTAACTTCACTATAAAATTTCCGGGTTTCCTTTAAGTTAATTAGATTTTCCATGTGAGCCAATGTGCTGTGCAGATGCTGTTTTTTCGCTCTTTTAATAATGCCTCGCGTAAGTTTTCGACACTTCTCATACTCCTCTCTATGCGTGGTATCTTGCTCCGAGAGTAATCGTAGGTGCCGCCTCTGTTCGAAATGTGCCTCGCATTCTGTGTTCCACCATTTTCTTGGTTTCCTCTTGGATCGTTTACCTAGTACCTGGAAACCTACTTCTAGTATAGTATTTTTGACGGTGTTCCACGCAGTATCTACGTCTTCCGATAATTCTAAACTATTAAATCTATTGGTAAGCTCTAGTTCAAATTGTTGTCTTGTTTCGGTGATCTTTAACTGTTCTGCATCTATTTTATCCTTAACAAAAGAGTTTACTTTTTTACAATTTATTTTGAAACGTATCTTAACTCCCAGCATGTAATGGTCCGAATCACAGTCAGCTCCTCTGAGGGTCTTAACATCAATAATGGTGTTTCTATGTCTACTGTCCACCAGCACATGGTCAATCTGATTCACAGTAAAGCCGTCTGGAGACTTCCACGTTCCTTTGTATATGTCCTTGTGAGGGAACATTGTACTTTTTACAACCATTGCTTTCAGAGAAGCGAAACTTATCAACCTTACACCATTGTCATTGCTCGTTTCATGTTTACTGTGTTTTCCAATCGTAGGTAGGAACACTTCTTCTTTTCCGATCTTAGCATTAAAATCCCCTAAAACAATCTTAACATCATAAGCTGGTATTTGATCGTAGACCGCTTCAAGCTCTTCGTAAAAGCTGTCCTTGTCAACCTCATCAGAAACCTCTGTCGGAGAATAAGCATTTATTATAGTGATGTTACTAAATTTACTTTTGACACGCAATGCACATATTCGTTCCGAAATCGCATCAAATCTGAGGACACTACCAATTACTCTTCTATCAACTAAGAATCCCGTACCGTTGCAGTGCCTGTGGTTGAGGTTACCACTATAAAATAGGGTAACTCCATTCTCCAATGCACATTCTCCAACCCCGGGCCATCTCACTTCCTGCAGGGCCGTGACGCTGATTTTGTACCTTTTAACTTCTCGCACTACCTGTTCTATAGCGCCTGGCCTATACAGGCTCCTTACATTCCACGAGGCAATTCGGGTGTCCATAAATCGTTTGCTTAAGTCGTCATTATTTGGATCTGTTCGTTTTTCTATTGTTGTTGGTTTCGTAACTTTTCGATTTTTCCGCGGGCGGATTGTTAGCCCGCCGCACAACCCCCTGTAATGCTGGAGGACCACACCCTTCGTTGGTCAGCGAGTCCAACGGACTTAGCCGGTAGTGTAGCTAGGCTGTACTACCGACCGTTCCCCAATCCGCCACCCAGGGGACGCTCCCCATACGCCAGAAGGGTCAGCGCGAGGATGAATGGAAAAATTTTCGTTCATAAACTCGTTAGTAGAATAGTAGCATCCCTTTAACAGAAGTGTCCTTAATTTACTCTTGAATATATATTAGGGCTGTCAATTGTTTTTAGTTTAGTTGGTAGTTTGTTAAATAGCTTGACAGCCTCATACCGACTGCCATGCTTAGTTACTTTTAACCTACGAGACAAAGGTGCTGTCAGATACTTTCTTCTGAGACATGTAAGTACCAAATTTGTCTGGATCAAGATATTTATGTTTGATACTAGCGGCCCGCCCCGGCGTCGCACGGGTATAAAATTTTCCCGGAAATTATTCGAATTTTTCTCGCCGTAAAAACCACCTTATCTCTCAAGTTGGATCGAACTGCACATGGTGTGCGAATTTTATTAAAATCGGTTAAGTGGTTTAGGAGTCCATTGAGGACAAACATTGTGACACGAGATTTATATATATTAAGATTACTCTAAGTAAATAACATGTTCATTTTAGATTTTCTAACATATGGGAAAGTAGTAGTAGTTTATTTCAAATTTTCTGAGCTTTCAATTTCATATTGAATAATAATTTTGAGATAATTTAGCGCAGACATCATCATCAACCTATTAACGTTCCCACTGCTGGGACACAGGGACTTTTCTATTGGCGAGGGAGATTATGTCATTCACCACGCAGACCAAGAGCGGGTTGATGAATGTCACATGTAATTCAAACTCTTTAAAGTTCTCAGAACATGCCGGTTTCCTCAGGATATTTGCCTTCACCGTTAAAGCGCGTGTTATAAAGCGCACATAATATATTTCAAGATGAAAAATCCAGAGGTGCGTGGCGGGTTTGACTCCACGACCTTCGGAATGAAAGTCGAGTGTACTCCCCACTTAGCCAACACGGCTTTAAAAACAAGCTCAAAGTAATTCTTGTTAATTTAAATACGAATAGATAAAGATACTTTAGCAGACAATAATGGGATATTGTTAACACCGGAGCGAATTACGTACGCAAGTGTTTGGAAATTTTCGCGTGCACATATTTCAGTTGTTTAGGAGATTGTTTTTAAATAAAGTAAATAAAATAAAAAATAAATATTTCCAGACATTTCACACAACAACATCTAGCCCCGTGGCTGGTAAGCTCTAAGCTTGTGTTACGGGTACTAGATATCTGATATACTTAATATAATAGTCATACATATATAGATATTTTTTATTATACATATTAAACACCCAGACCAAGGAGATCGTATCGATTTTAGTGAGAAAATGGTTTTTCTTGCTCAACAATGCACAAACTCTATTTCCTATTCGTTTGTTGATTTTTCGTAGTGTTCGTGATAGTTCAGAGAAAACCGCTGGCCTATGGTTAAAACAAATAACAATGCTATTCTAATTTTTAATTTATGTTTGGTGGTTTCTGTGGTGTTGTGAATGGTCTATCTTCTTCTGCTAATAAAATGGGAAATTAGCCATGATTTTAATTTAAGGGTTTTGTGTTTCCCTATATTATAGACGCAATTGCATGCGCCATGATAACGGTAGAACAGAAGTTCCAGCCAGTTGGAACAGCAATCTACCCGCATTCTGTCTTTTATATTACACTAGACGTGTCGGGAACTTTTTCACACCCGAACGCCACACCATCACGACACACGCTGCTAACGGTATCCGTTTGGATCGTTATTTAGGAGCTACTAACGGTTTCCGCGGATCCTAAATTAAGATTAAGTTATCCGATTTTTGCTTTTAAATTTTCACTTTAAATTTTATTAAGTATAATTGTTCCAATTTCACCTTATCTAGTGTAATTTTGTAATAAAAAAGGAATATATGATTTGAAATCAATTAAACCGAACCAGAGTAGAACCACCGTCATTCGCGAACAGCTTTCGCCGACGGAAAGGTCGGACAATAAGACTAGTAGAACCTACTGGCATAATCGACGTTCCTGAATGAGCCGTTTTGGCCGCAAGGGGTTAAGTTTCGACGGTTCATCGGTCGCCTACACTGCAAGGCGACACCGCCGTAACAGATGATCCACGATTCTGACACTTTAGTTAATAAGATTTATATTTTTATGTTTGTTAGTCTATAAGGTATTTGTTTATATGGGCCTTAGATGCCTGAAATAAATGATTATTATTATTATTTTCTTACAGCTTGTATACTGCTCGACATAAATATCGGGAAATATCCGATGCACACGGGCCTAAGCCAAGTGAGCATCAGAATTAGGCGTCTGTTGTTGGTACATTAATATTTAGGTATTTGCAAGTATTATTCGGATATTAGGTATTTCTGATATTATTATCGGGATCCTCATCGGTTTGTAAGAATTTACGTACAATACGGCAAGTGTTTAGAACTACTGATTTTTGCATAAGTGTGTATGTGTTTTTTGGTAAATTTAGTGAGGTTAGTGAGGTAAATAACTGTTCCGGGATTACTCCCGTAGATGAAAGAACAATAATAATTATTATTGTACCTTCATGAATGCGTGAATTATTATTATTATAATAACACTGACCTGTACAGCGGCTTCCCCCCAGCATGCCTGAACCAGAGCACCATGTAGACCCGGTCCTCGTGGGAGTCAGGCTCGATGTCGCACGGCAGACTGGCGCGTCTCCCCACCACAGCTTCCACGTCCATCGTTGAGACGGGCACGAAGTCCACTGGAAAGAACAAAAGGTAAAAGTTATTGCAAGCTAAGATTCTCAGTGGTCTACAGAATTCCTTTAATGCGATAATCACAAAACAACGTCTAGCCCCGTGGTAAGCTCTAAGATTGTGTAACGGGTACTATACATCTGATATACATGATATAATAATAATAATCATTTACTGCATAAAATACGGTGCGCATAAAAGATATTACATTTAAATTCGTTTCACATACACTTCACTAAAAACATTGGCATGTAAAAATTTTGTACATTAAAATATAATTAAATGTTAATTACAGCTACTCAATCATGGTTCATTCCATAAAAAATATAAATGTCCATTAATATACATAGTCAAGATTTAAATTCTAAATAGGCCTTGACATTGTAGAAAGCATTTACTTTTTTTTTTTTTTTTTTATAATTGATAAGCCTTCATTTGACCACAATCTCACCTGATGTAAAGTGACGATGTGGTCTAAGATGGAGCATGAAGGCCTAGAAGATGGCTTCTCCGGACCACATTACGAAACACGAAAAAATCGCTTCACGCACTGGCCCAGCCCGGAGCCCGGTGACAAGCCGCGGCCGAAGCCTCTCACCAGAGGCTGTTCTTAGCACCACCTGAGGTCACGTGTAAGGATTCAGAGGGATCTGTTAACCATCTTAATATATATAAATCTCGTGTCACAATGTTTGTCCTCAATGGACCCTAAACCACACCATGTGCAGTTCGATCCAACTTGAGAGATAGGATGGTTTTTACGGCGAGAAAATTTTTAATAATTTCCGGGAAAATTTTATACCCGTGCGACGCCGGGGTGGGCCGCTAGTAACTTTATAATTAACATACTTTGTGACCATCTGTGAAGATCTGTAATTAGCTTTCTGTTGCTACTAGGTTGGTCATAGCATAGACTAATTTATTAGTCTATGGTCATAGTGATAATCTCGGCTGTTGATTTTCCTTCAAATAAATAAATACTTTCATAGATATTTTTATTATACATATTAAACACTCAGAGGAAGGACAAAGAACGCACAAACACCGCTCGGCGGGAATCAAACCCGCTACCCCCTTGCGCCGAAAGCTGACCTTCGCTCACCTCGCCACTCAATCGATATTATATCAGCAATCCTGATATAATATCGATGATAGATAATTTCATGGATTATTTTCGAAGTGAAACTTCTTTAGAATCGTTGGGATTTCCAACTGGATGCAACGGAAAAAACGACAGGTAGGTAAGCCAATCTTAAACGCTAACAAGGTTAAGCAACTTTGCGCGACGCCAGTACTTGGATGGGTGACCGCCCGTACAAAATCTTTTTGCACAGTATTTTTTTTTTGTTTTTTTTTATTCATCTCATTCTTTTGTCGATTTATTGAAACTACACTTCTATCGTGTGTGAATCGCACACACATCTTTTTTTAATATAGATTATCATAGAAAATACAGAGGTTTTTTAGGCTTATTCGTCCACGTGTTCTACGGATTTTTATAAAGAAAAAAGGTTTCTTTCTTGATAAATGGAGTCGAACAACAGTGAATTCTAAAAATAGCACCTGAGTTAAGCACTGAACAATAACACAAATTCTTAGTTCTGTATAAGCCGTTCAATTCGTATATCAATCTTCTAAGATAGAGCTCTCAATGCTCTATAAATAAGATTTGTTTAGTTTGTGTTTAGAGGATGCTGTGTAAATAGTTCAACAATATTGATTTACCCCGCAAGCTCTTTTACACCCTGCCCAATTAATTCCTACTACTATATTAAATAGTATTATTATATTAAATATGTGAGAAATTATTTTATGTTAAAATTTATTTAAATCGGTCAAGTTTTTTCAGATTTGTGAGATGAAAGCCAGAAATGAAAAAAATATGTATAAGGTGCTACCGTACGTAGTAGGTATCAAATAATCTGTTTATCTTCATATATGCACACGTACCTAATACTATATTATTATTATTCGTTTTCGCTAAGTGACACACTACACTCGACTTTCATTCCGAAGGTCGCAGGTTCAAATCCCTCTAAGCAGACTGGGACAACGGGACTTCTCTCTTGGCGAGAGAGATAAGGCCTTAATATACCACGCTGGCCAAGTGCGGGCTGGTAAATGTCGCATGTTCTCAGAGCCTGCCGGTTTCCTCACGGTATTTGCCTTCACCGTTAAAGAAGGTGTTTTAAAGCGCATATTCATTTCAAAAGAAAAAATCCAGAGTGCGTGGCCGGATTTGAACCCACGACCTTCGGAATGAAAGTCGAGTGAGCTCCCACTTAGCCAACACGGCTTTTAATTTATTATAAACATTATATTGATACCCTATTTAATTCGTTTGTTTTGCTTTGGATATTCATCATATAAAATATATTCATCAGTAAATTAATTATATTTGTAAAACAAATTAAACTAAAATGAGAATTATTATCAAATTAAGTTAACATAAAATTACATAATATAAATAAAAAAAACACAGATCTCTATATTTGTATGTAAGGTATATGTTTATATCGGCCTCAGATGAGAATAAATTACATAATATTATTATATAAAATTAATTTGATCTCAAAGCTCAGTCATATACTTATATGAAATGAGACGATGCGAACTAAAGTATCATGCTTAAATTGAACCAAAATATACTGTCAAAAGGCTTCTACATTGGAGCATAAGGAAATATTTTCCCAAGTTAAGGCGTTGACAAACAGCCTGGGAAAGCTTCCAGTCGAGCAATTTAGTGCACAATGCAACCGACCTATTTTGTGATGTGATATACATATATATACCAGTGCAGTTTTATGAAGCGGCTGGATTTTTAACCCCCGACTAAAAAAGAGGGGTGTTATAAGTTTTACGTGTCTGTCTGTCTGTCTGGGACAGCATAGCTCCCTAACGGATGTAGCGATTGCAATTTAGTTTTTTTTTGTATGAAAGGTGAGTTAGTCTTGTGTATTCTTAGTCATGTATCATGAAAATTGGTTGAGCCGTTAAAAAGTTATGGGGGTGAGAGTGAGAGTGGGGAAGTAAACCGAAAATCTGCAAATATACTCGAGTGGGGTATCAAATGAAAGCGCATCGAGTGCACATTACTAATTATTATGATGTCTTACTTTTAAGGAAATAAAAGCATTAGCATCAGGGGTTTTAATTAAATTTTAAATTTAGATTTATATCAAAATATTATCATCATAATTTGGGAAGTTAAACGTGAGGGGAATGTCTGAGACGGTTTCTACAATTGCTATTTTCACGACAGGAAGTACAATTAATATACTTCTGATATGATGCTGAAAGTTGGTAGGATACGACATGTTTTATTTTTTATGCTTAATCTGAAGAAGATCTAGGTATATATAGGTATATTGCTTGTTTCTTTAAACAATATATCCATCACTGATCCTATTAATATTATTCCTAAACGTGATTTTGCGAGGATGTGTATCTATTAGTGTTTTTGTTGATCTCTCACGCAAAAACTGCTGAAAAGATTTTTTTTAAATAATGTACCTTGCTTATATATCAGAATAACACAAATACCAGTTATCGCGGATAAATCAATAATTGCGAGTAGAGCCCGATTTGATACGTCAATTTATATAAGTAGAAAAAAAAATATTTTAATCCAAAACCATAAAAAATCTGTAATTCATCTATTGTACCTCTAGACTTAAGATAATTGTAATTAAGTATATAGGCTTGTTTTAGGTTTAGCATTAGATATTGGGTATTTTTATATAAACCACCTTCCGTCATATGTATTTTTTTCTCTGTCCACGGTTGTCTGGAAGAAATTGCTTTAAGCAATAAGACTGCCCAATACGAATTCTAGGTTTAGATTTAATTTCTTATTGTATTGTTTCTTTGTTTGGTGTGTAACAAAGTATTTTCTATCCATCTATCTAAACATTGCGCATTGGCTGTACTTGGATGGGTAGTCAGCGGTCACTGACTGCAACTATTTTCACTATATATACAAATTTTTATTTATGTGTTTTTATGATAACAAGTAGATTTTGTACAAAAAACTAACAATAAAACTTGTTCGTTCGGAATAGCTTTATCAATCATTGAGTAAAACTATAAGAATAATATATTTGGTATAAGAATGTTGCCCTCTGTCCTAGTTTTAATTAATGACTGATATTTCTTCCCGTGAGTGCAACCATTTTCCAATATTTTCGATATAAATTGACAACAAGACAAATTGACAAGATAACTCAAGAACAATAAATACACGTCAAATTCAGACCCTTCTTTGTTTTGTCGGTTATTATTATTATTATTATTATTCGTTTATTTCAGATTAGATTATTATGAAGTTGAAACACTTTTCTCATTGTCTATTCTAATAACGAATTCTTTAAGCGGGGCCAGTTGTCCGATTCAAATTCTTACATTACGTCAACTGGGCCCGAGGGGCTGGTTCGAGCGGTGATTTTTTTAACAGTTGTTAACAATTTCTTCAGTCGATTCATGTATGACTAGTAAATAGACTAGACTAGTATGTTAAATTAAATATATAAGTATATTTTTATTGTATGTCTATTATATTTAGCATAATATCAGATGTCTAGTACCCGAATCACAAGTTTTAGAAATCCGGATATATTTATTTATTTATTATAATCAATTTGACTGCTTCAGTGGCGCGGTGGGCGAGAGTCCGCTTGTGGCGCAAGAGGTAGCGGGTTCAATTCCCGCCGAGGGGTCAAGTGTTTGTATGTTCTGCAAGCACTTTTTCCTTGGGTGTTTAATATGTATAATAAAAAATATCTATATACGTATATATATTATATTAAGTATATCATATGTCTATACCCGTAACCCGTAACACAAGCTAAGAGGTTACCACGGGGCTAGATGTTGTTGTGTGGATTGTAAGGAAATATTTATTTAGGTAAATATTTATTAATTTAATAATATCAGTATGATTTCACTTTCAAACCCGAGGTTATCCTCTCAATAACGTTAACAGAACACACCTTTAATATGGCTCACCGTAAAAAAATACAAAGCATATTTTCGTCCGAAATTCTTCGTAATATTTTCTCAACTCACAAAGTGGTTTCATCTTAATATTTATTTACTTTCTGTCGTTCGATTTTACCGGAATATGTTTTTATCGGTAAGTTGCTCCTTCTTAACAATTCTTGTTTATCCGTTTTTATAATTTTTGACAGTTTTGAAGATGAAGATAAAGGCAAAAACCTTTTAAGCACCTATGATTATTTTGTTTTGTTTTTTATTTGTATTTTATTTTGACGTGTCTATGTTTTATAAAACCAAACAATGGAAATAAATGATTTTGTATCTTGTATCTTTATTATGTCATCAGATGTCAGATCAAGTATTTTACAGATGTAACAAAGTAATAATTTATGACATAAATGGTAACCATTCAGCATGTGCTAGGACAGAACTAGCTCCGGAAATGGCGTTTAACTCAGTAACATCTTTTTCATTTTATAATTTTATTTAACTTGACATTGCAAACTCACGCTTCAAGCGCATAGTCGTACTATAAGAAATTGAATAGAAGTAGGTACTGTCATAGCGCTGGTCTTCCATGGTGACCGAAAATAGCTGCTTCGTTACTCGCATACACATTTAACAATTCATATTGTTTACATGTCATCATTGTAATACTATCATCATCATCATCTTGCACTATGTGGGATCGACACAACGTCATGTGTTTTTACTTCATTTCTCTCTAGAACCCGTCATCTCAATACTCACTCCTTTCTTATCCATACATTACGACCGGTCTAATTACACTTTTGTAGATATTGCCTTTAAGTTTAAGAGAAGATCTTCACAATCGGATCACTCACTATGCCTGAGACCTGTCACCATTTCATCCATCCCACATTTACTCTATTGCCTCAGTGGCACGGTGGGCAAAGCATCTAAGGCGTAATAGGTGTGAAATTGGGTGGACTACCGAAATTACAAAACAGATGCAATCACAAAATAGTAACAGAAAACAATAAAAAAATTTTTAAACCAAATTACAAAATATTTCTAAAGAATTAACACAAACACATACAAGTCAAAATTGAGATCCAGATTATGTGGTGCCTTAAGTTTATTATCTTCTTACAAGCATCTAATGCGCCTATGTAAACTTAGACAGTTACTGGTAAATCTAATCCATCTAATAACCTAACCCTCATTATCTTTGATAACACAGCCGATGTTATTAATAAAATAATTTAATCTCCATTCAAATTGAAAGATTACACAAAACTCGCTGACGCCAATTTATTAAATCATCGATCTATCCCAAACGTCGACTTTTAACAAAAACAAACAAACGTTCCCATTTCTTCTCAGGTAAAGCAAACACAAATTTAATCTCTTATCGCAATTGAAAATCAGCCGTATTGGGACAGTTTAAGGCTTAGAATTGCGGGATTGGGGGGCCAATAAATGCGAGTTAGGACGATTTGTTACAGGCTACACACGGCAGGCAAATCGTGCGAGCTTGCGAAACCACTTAGAATTTGCATGGACAAGGATTGGATGTTGCGTTGCGTTTTATGTTTTTCAATACACAGCAAAGATCATTCTGGAACGAAAGTATCTTATCGCGCTTTGCGAAAGGGGAATAATTTGGACCAGAAGTTGTCGCGACCCTTTTTGCTAACAAAACTAGGCAAATCATTTATGGGTAACTCTGTACGTTTTTATAATAAGCTTCCTCATAATGTAACAGAGCTTCCTATTAGAAAATTTAAATCATTTATCAAGAGAAGTCTAATGAAAAAAGCGTATTACTCTATAAATGATTATATAAAGGATGATGCAGCTTGGATAGATGTTGCTTAGTTCCACATTAACAGGCTCCAATAATTCTGGTTGACCAGGACTGATATGCTCATGTTATAATAGCTTCCTTATATGACAAACATTTTTTTATTGTAAATGTTAAACTTATAATATTTACCTATAAATAAGAACTCAAAATTGTAATAACTGATTTAGCTGTGTTGTTCTATTCGCTTCTCAACTCAGTATAAAACATTGAAGCGAACTGTCAAGACAATGTTATTTCCTTGATATTTGTTATTTAAGCAATTTAGTTTTATTAATTTTAAGTTGACCTGTCCATGTAGGCTATGTGCTTCTAAGGAAATAAACGTTTTGACTTTGACTTTGACTTTGCTATAGTTGTTGATAGTTAAAATATTATAATAAGCTTAAAAATATATATATTACAATTCCTTCACTTATTATTCGAAAGGAACTTCATTTTATCCGGGTGTCTCTTGTCCTTTTCTGTGCAAAATAGTGTAATTATCGTGACTTATTTAACTTAAATATTATGTATAATTGTTATTACAAGTTATGTCCAAGCAAGCATATTACCATAGGCAATGGTAAAATGCTTGCTTGGACATAAATAAACCTTAGTACTTGTTTCAATTAATAAGATGAGAGTATAACCTTAAACAATCACCATTTTTAACCTCTAAATAGTGAAAGAAATGAAAAAACATCTTTTAAGAAAAGAAGAGTTTTTACACAACAACATCTAGCCTCGGTGTTATCGTAGCTTGTGTTACGGGTAGACACTGATAATTAAGGTCACTATGAGTTAAATTAGATATTGGTTAAAATACACCTAGATATTAAGTAAAAAGTCACATGTGACAAATCGAGACCATTGCTTAATTTACTCGGATATTATGAAATAAGCCTTTTATTGTAATAGACATACAAATAAAGATATTTTTATTACACATATTAAACATAGACATAGATGAAATTGCTTGCACTACATACAAAAACTTGACCCCTTGGCGGGAATCAAACCCTTACTTACTTACTTCTTACGCCGAAATCGGACCTTCTCCCAACTCGCCACCGAGGCAGTCACCAATGAAACCTTTTTCAATATGGCAGTCAACAATATGGCGGGTAAACATAAGCTGCGAAGCTCCGAAACCGAAAATCCCTAATGCATTGTAAACAGATGATAGTTCCAGATTGATATAGGAAGAGCTAATAAAACTGGAAGCTTCTGCGAAGGCTGCAAATGCGTAAAAATAGGCTTCATATTCGCAAGTGAGGCTTACAGGCATCAGGTCTGCGGAGCGTGAATTTAAATTCGTTCTGAGCCCTGCCTCTTAGCACGATATGTGAAGCTTCGCTCAGTAGGCACAGTATTTGAGAAACTCAAGTCTTTGTCTGTCTCTTTCTCAAGTTCTCTTTTACTAATATTCTATTCTTTTTTAGTAAGCTAAAGTATTTTGCCTGATACCGCGTTGAATTGAGAAGAGTGGAGGTAAGGGATGCCTTTGCTCTGCAGTGTGACAGTGCAGGTTAAATAATAAAAATAAATAAAGTATTATGACGATGTACGCAAACCGCTTTCAATTGTAATATCTGGAAATTTAGCAGTTAGTATTGCGGCTGAAATTATGATGACGATGAAAGTTTTTTCTAGACAACAGTGATCCAATGGCAATAACTGCTACTTTCGCAAAAATATAGGTTCTTTAGATTCTTGGTTGTTCCATTTATTTAACTAAATTTCTTGACTAGCTAAGAAAAAAACACTTACAATCCTGACATATTAATGCCGCTCATAATAAGTAAGAATATTGATTAGTTTAAACATAACATGGATATTGTTAAAAGTGCACCAAATAATCAACGAGTCTCACTTTCAAAACTATCGCGAGTTACTATTCATTTTACATACGGGTTTACTCGGGTTTTGATCAATGGGTGTCAAAGCTATCCTTCTGCCTACACCACCGCATTGTGTCACACCACTTACTGCAGGCTGCTGATAACATGCTACAACGGGCGTTTTGTAAAATGGAAATGAGATCCTTCCATAAGATTGTACGTACGCTAAATCTTTAGGTTATCTAAGATTCGGGAGAAATTTACGAGATTTTTATAGCACGAGGTGGTGTAATAAATTGTTGGCTGTTTATCTTAATCGAAAGTAAATAGTCTGTTTGGGTCTGATGGGTTTATTAAGATGCAAATTGGGAAGTTTGTTGATGGGTTTAAGATGCCAGTTACCGTTCTGAGTATTTTTAAATTACCATTGTATAATAGGTACGATGAATTGATGAAATATAGGTATTCTGTTTTGTATTTATTATTAGGTATTATTTTCCCCATTATCAATTTAATAAGAAAGTGCGTAGAGCATCAAAGTTCCGAAGTAAGGTTTATGAAGTATATTTATTTATTTAAAGAGAGCAGACATTCAACATTCTGCAAGACAGATGGCAAGTCGATGATCATTTTTAAAAATAGTAATGAACCCAACATTGATCCTATCGATATCGTTTTTTTTAATAATCCGACCTATTGTACCCTATTGCTTATCGGGTTCAATGTATTTGCACTCGATTTTTTCTCAATAATGTAATATATGTCTGTGTTGAATATATTTTTTTAAATTTGTAATTTTTATGAAATAGTGAAATTTGTGATGCATTTATTTTTATTGATATAATTGAGGATAATATTGTATTTTAATAAATCTAAAATGAACTGTCCCGAATGCTTGATATACTTATAAAGTGTAAGTGATTGTTTTGTAAATTCTTTTGAGATTAATAAACGGTCTTAAACCTAAATTACTCTGGCCATTTACATTAGTATACATTTTTGTCAACGCTGCTTGTTGGTTAGTAAAGAAATTTTAATACGCTACCCTTGCTTGGCTTCAGCAAAAAGTTCCGACACATATTTAGTGTTATTTTTAACCGGAATAAGAATAAGAATAAGAATAATTTATTTGCATAAAACATGAGTGTATACATGGTATTAAGTTTAAAAAAAAGTGTTCTACATGTTTTGCCAATCCTGGCGTGCAAATTTGAGAGGGCACAATGCATTTGATCACAAATGTGATTTGTCTGTGAAATATTTCCTAATTAGTTGATTATTATTATATGTAGATACATCATTAAATATATTTTTATCAGTTATATAATACTAAAATTTGTCAAGCAGGAATTCATTAACTGTACAATAGCATTTATGTATAAGCATATTCTTAAGTCTGTTCTTAAATACTACTTCAGAACTACTTCTACCGGATTATGATGATTATTTTCAAATGAAAACTGTTGCTTGAAGGTACGTCCCATTTATGCTACATTAGAAGAATCTACCTGGTTCAAGTTATCTTCAATAAACCATAATTTTTAACATTAGAATTTGGTACCTACAGTTTATTAAAATTATACTTGTTGTTATTATATATGTGTTCTATATTTTTCCCTTAACAATCTTTCATGAGCCTCGAAACTATCGCAGGCAATATTATGATTTAAAACGGGTAACATACCATGATTTGACGGTAGTTGTTTCCGTGATCATGGCGCTTGCAACAGCGTCGAAATATCGGAAAACTCAAAAACCGTCAAATCATGGTATGTTATTATTATTATTATTATTCAGCCCATACTGTCCCACTGCAGGGCAAAGGCCTCCCTACCCTTATTCCACTCTTCGCGATTGAACGCTGTGACAGGCCACGTGCTTAGGTGAGTATCCAGTTCGTCCCGCCATCTCATCCTGGGCCTTCCACGGGGACGACTTATGTGTGGCGACCAATCAGTTGTATGGTATGTTACCCGTTTTAAATCATAATATTGTTAAAAACCAATATAATTTAAAAAGTTATATCGCAGGCAGTTTAATTTGGCAGATCAGCTTTTAGTCTGTGAGTAGTTCTATTTTCCTTCGCCAGCTGGAGCCATTAAAAACCTGCCTTGCCAAGGTGCAGCGGTCGCATTTTACTTCACCTACAATTGTTACAATCTTGTAAGATATCGTTCAATGGAAGTTTTTCCACTTAAAATGCGAGTCAAAATGTATGTACGAATTGCCCTCTTTAGTAAAAAGTTGTAAGTCAAAGTCTGGTTATTGATAGAACAAACATTTCGAGTTTGACATCTTTGAATGAATAGGAGACGCAAAATAGCGCTCAAGTGAGTATATCTTTTCCAGTTCAGTTCAGTTTCTTGTAATTGGACTTTGCGTTTGAAGACTTTTTAATTTCAATTCACTTGACAGTGGCAAACTGACGCTATTACGAAATTATAAGAAATTCAATTCAGCTTAGGTGAAAATATCTTTTCCACTTTTTAATTTTATATAACTTGACACTGGCAAACTGACGCTTCCAGCGTAAAGATTTATTATAAGAAATTTAATCGAAATGAAAAAAAATACATTTTTAATTTAACACTAATGTAGCAACAAAAAATACGAATGTTTAAACTAGTGCTATTATAAAAACTGAGACGCAAGTTCTCACTAATCTATTTAGTAAAACGAACGCGGTTATTTCAGAAAACTGAAATTTTTATACACTGGTTTCAAAATTTTCAGTATTGGAGCCAATTAACCGCAGAAGCCTTCCGGCAAAAACTCATATACAAACTATTTCATAGTTACAAATCTTTTTTTTACGACAAATAACGTCTATTATACAATCTGTTTTTATTAAATATGAACGTACTGGCGCTCCTCACAAGACTAATTAAACATTTAAATTCCAATCCAATCGACAATTATAAAATAAAAACTTGTTATTTCACAAAAAGACATATTAGGTTATCGAATATAGTCCTTATTCAACTGCAATCAAGTTTTGTATTCATCATACATCATTTATTTCAATAATTACGCGAAATATCTTAATTTCCAGCTTCCGAGGTAAAAAACCCCGCGGTGTGCATTTTACATTAAACTTTGTGTAACTTATTTTCAACTTTGAGTCAAGAAGTTCTTTTTACGAATGGAGCTAACTGAGTATGCTTACTCGGTCAAGCTCTACGTATGATTGTCAGAGACAATAAGAGAAAAATATTGTAGTTTTCAAATCTTGTCTTGTAGAAAGGATTGAGTTATTACAGACAGAGTCTTCAGAATATAAAAATAAATTTAATATAAATATACTAAGGGCTTATTTTGCAAAATTAGACTATACTAAGCATTTGACTGTCTCAGTGGCGCGGTGGGCGAAGCTTCACAGCCGAGGGGTCAAGTGATTGTATCTTCTGCAAGCAATTTCTCTTTAGTTTGGATATTTTATATCTTTCTTTTTCTTTCATAAGCCTATGTTGTCCCACTGCTGGGCAAAGGCATAAAGCCTTTGCCTGCATGGTATTTTATATGTAAAATAATAATATCTATATATGTATGTCTAATATATTAAGTATATCAGATGTCTTGTCCCCGTTACACAAGCCTAGAGCTTACCACGTGGCTAGATGTTGTGGACCGAGCGAAATAGCTCTAGAGGTATATTAGTACAGAAAGTTAGACGATTATCGGAGATGGTGAAATAGGCCTTTAGTGAGTTTTCTTCATTTTGCTTAGGTATTCGTTTGTTTGGCCGAAGGAAGTCAATTGCAGGACATGGGCGCTCCTCAATCTCCCTCCTAGTGATTGAGGAATGCCCAGATGACTCTGCAGCCCATCTTCTAATTAGATTTCCTTTGCCGGGTCTTACAGCGCCCATGGGAGTGATGGACTGGGAATGCGAGATGGGGGGCAACATTATTATGCGCTCGCGGTCGGTGCTCGTGGTGCTCTATGCATTTGAATTAAGCAAATATTAAGTATTTTTTTTATTATAACGATAATTTGAATCTTTAATACATTAAAAAATCATAAACCTGACTTATTCGACTATTGGACATTTTCTGTACCGTTAACGATGGAACTCGTCAGTTTTTCATTGCAGTATTTATATACCACGATTTTATACACAAAGAAATGGTACATTTTTCATAGCGCGGGTATTATCTTTATATTTTAAATGTTTATAAGATTTTGATTTTGAAATTTCTACGATTGTGGGTCATACGGGTCACGTCACCCTCCTGCCAAGCGTGGCCAGTGTTGCCCCCCTCAATAACCTGGGAGGAAGACCTGAAGCTGGTACTATATTGGCATTTTATTAAATTTGCTAATTTCAGATATTAGTGAATTGTTGATGGTTTTGGAATTATATTTTTAGTTGTTCTTGATATGACGAAATCATGATAAATAAATTTTTAAAAAACTTTTTTTTTTACATTTTAAAAGCTGTGTTGGCTAAGTTGGAGCATACCCGACTTTCATTTCGGAGGTCGTGGGTTCAAACCCCGCCACGCACCTATGGATTTTTCTTATTAAAAAATGTATGTGAGCCTTAAATACGTCCTTTTTTGTTTTCACAGTTTTCAAGACAGAAGTCCCTGTGTCCCAGCAGTGGGAACGTTAAGGTGATGAAAACATTTTAAAATATTCATTTGTATGCACGATGTTCTAATCTACATTAGCGGACAAAGATTTGTGTCGTGATTTGTTTACGCTAAATGGTTCTGAAGTGATTTATTTTTTTTCTATCACGTTGACTCGAATATCCGCCATAGGCCGCTAATATAGCCGCACCATTATAGATAATAAGGGGCCACCATAAAAAAAAGGTGTGTGTGCGATTCACACATGATAGAAGTGAAACTTCAGTAAATAGACAAAAGAATGAGAAGAATAAAAAAAAACAAAAAAAAAATATTATGCAAAAAGATTTTGTTCGGGCGGTCACCCATCCAAGTACTGGCTTCGCGCAAAGTTGCTTAACCCTGTTAGCGTTTAAGATTGGCTTACCCAACAGGTAAGCCAATCTTATTTCCATTTCCGTTGCATCCGATTTCAAATCACAACGATTCTAAAGAAGTTTCACTTCAAAATATAAGCAATTACCCGTAATTCACCTACTTCTCAATAACCTACTCAATCTTACGTTCCATTATAGGTAGGTTGCAAAATAAGCATAGAGCCACATCTTGAGTGAGGACCCATTCGGTTTCTCGTAAAACGGAACGGCCCACCAAACGACTTGCTCGATAAAGAGCACTGTAAATGAACCCTAATATACCTCTTTCAGATGATGCAGAGGGTAAAAGTGCTGCCGCTGTAAGAACTAAATTTGTTAAATATGAGATATAGAAAAAAAAACTCAAAAATTAGTTTTAAAAAAAAATTAGTTCAAAAATATGTAGTCAGAACGGTCACCCATCCAAGTAGTGGCCTTGCGCAACGTAGTTTCGTCGTAACTTTATCAAAATCACCTTTTTTGGATGGGAGCCCCTTTATCTAATATATAAAACTAGCTGTGCCCTGCGGTGCTACCCGCGTTATACTGGATGAAGTACTCTTAACCAACAACATATTTATTTGAATAAAGATTAATATTATTATGTTGATACAACTTAAACAAATTATTTCAACCAAATTAAGTACCATAAAAACGGTTTTTGTTAGTTAATCTTAAAAGATAGACATATACTATCGCGGACTGTTTTTTAGATCATTAAAAGAGCTATTATTCTTTAATACATATTTTTTGTGTATCTTGAACCGTTTTCACGGCGCACGCAACGGAAGGCTTCAAAGATGAACAATTTCTCCCGTTTTTTACACATTTACCACTATATCTTTGCTCCTATTGGTCGTAGCGTGATGCTATATAGCCTATAGCCTTCCTCGATAACTGGACTATCCAACACAAAAAGAATTATTCAATTCGAACCAGTAGTTTCGGAGATTAGCGCGTTCAAACAAACAAACAAACAAACAAACAAACAAACAAACTCTTCAGCTTTATATATTAGTATAGATATAGATTTCCATGTCACAATGTTAGTTACTCCTCCGAAATGGCTTTACCGATTTTTACCAAATTTTATATCCGTATTCAGTAGGTCTGAGAATCGGCTATTATCTATTGTATCATTTTGAAAAACAGCGTTTGTTAGTCAGCTAGTATTATTTATTATGTTTTTTGTATTTGGTGTAATAACGGCAGCAGAAATACATCTTCTTTTAAAATGTACACTCTCTATCTATCACGGTTCTTGATATACAGCATGGTGACAGACGGAAAGACAGACAGAGTCCTGTATTACCTTTTGGGTTCAGAACCCTAAAATGGTTATAAGTCGTCGATTCTTAAATTGAAAAAAAAACTATGGGGTTACGAAAGAGAGAAAGCCGGACTTATATTAAGCTATTTGGTTGTCAAATAATTACTTGTTTATGGTGTAAGTATACTAAACCTATGAAGTAATTTGAAGCTCAGACCTTATAATTTATTATAACGTTTCCCTTTATCAGTACTATATTGAGACTTACAAACGAATACTCAAACTAAATCAATAACTTCAGTGCTAAAAATAAACGTGACTGCAAAAGTTGTGTGATTAAAATAAAAAGAATTATAAAAAACAACCAACTACAAAAGGATAACTTAAAAGTAAAAAATAAATTAACTTCTTCAAATAATTTCGTCTTTATAAGTGATTTATTAAAAGAAACATAAATTAATAATTTTGAAGTCAAAAAATATAGGTAGATTGAGAAACCTCCTCCTTTTTTAAAGTCGGTTAAAAATAACTTAACATTACTTTATGATATACATCACTGTTTGATATTAATTAAACTAAGTAATTTCAGTCACTACGATTCTACTATTGTAGTTTTAATAATATTAAAACTAATTATATTTACTTTTCAAATTAATTCATAATGATCTTTGAGTAAAAATTTGCCTAAATATACCCATTCAAACATGCTGCAATTTCTAAAATAAGTACCAAAGAAATCATCCAAATCGACGACAAACTTTAAACCAGACAATTATAAGACAACCAAACTTATTAAGCGACCTTAGCGCTCAAGAAGCCTTGTCATTTAAAATTTCATACAAAACTTGGAAGTAGCACAACTTTTTCATGTAGAATCGCCCTAAGTGCAAAGCGCTCGGTAATTTATTTTTGGTTCGTATTTTCATTGGGTATTTTAGGGTACTTTAGGTAACTTCGATAGTTTTTTTTTCTAGGTTGTTGATGGCGAATACTGATTACGCGAGGTCATATATTTAATGTAAGGTAGGGTTAAAGTAAGTGGGTGAGATGAATTAACTTAGAGTAATACATAGTTATTTATGTAGATATTTTTATTTTATAAGTAAACCCTATGTAAAGAACAATTATAATAAATAGGCTATAAAGGCCGATTTACACATCAACAAGTACAGTAGCGAGTTAACTTGCCAATGTGGCATGTTAAGTCGCTTTTTGCATATGAACGACAAAAGCGAGTTAAGTAGTAAGTTGTTGATTAAGTTGATTTGCATAGATCACAATTCTATTTTTTGGCGAGTCAAGTACGAAGTAGCCCCAATATATATATCTATATATCTCTCACGTCTCCCGCACTCCGCCAACGGAAGTATAATGCACTCTGTCGAATTAAGGGTTAAATGGGTGGCTCGGCGCACGAGACAGGCGAGTTTAGTACAGTTCACAAGTTCGTACAAAGTCAAATGTCAATTTTTAATTTTTTTTTTAACAGAATACCTATATTTTTATGTATTTAAGTTGCCTTATATATTGACGATGGACAAAAGTCGAAATCTACAGAAATAATTTTTCAGATAAAGCTAGAATGATTTAAGGTGAAGGCTTATAATATCTATCATTTGCACGGTAACAAAGTCGGGACAGATCACAAAAAAAAACAACTCGAAAGTTAATGTCGTCAGCCTTATTCACATAAAAAAATAATTACATTTCAATGCCGTTAGTTCACAATATTATCCACCAACACAATATGGATTTATTACGCGTATCCATAATAAAAATCCAATTTTGCTTTTGCAAAAAAATTCTATTAATTTTTACTACTTTTTAATTGGTATCAACTTTCACGGCGCTTTTTCTATGAATTTTAATTGGTGCTTGTTTGTTCAAGCAAATTGGGAAAACAATGAGGTAAAAAGCAGCCGTAATAAAAACTGGTGAAAACAGACACACCTTGGCCTTTATGTAATTTTGTATATTAAATAATTTTGCATTTTGCCAAACTTTGCCACTGACGTAGTCAAAATATAGCCCTGATTTATTAATTAGATAATACAGTTACAGTAGCTAATCTAAGTTCTAACAAAACACAATAATCATAACATTCTATATTATACCTCTAGGTACCTACCTACCTACATAATAAAGTCTACAACAGAAATATCCAGGACTAAATTGAAGGGGTCATAAGTTTATCTGTGGAAGTCCTATGGCTAATTATGATGACGATTGACTCTAAATGCTATACCTACTTTCAATTATCGAGAGATCAAGTGTTTGTTTGTTCGGCAGTGCTTGCCGAAAAACAAACACATATATTCTAGCTCTAGGACTCTAGGACTAGTTTAACATCAGCCTCCTTCAATTTAGATCTGGATATTTCGTTATTAAGCTATAGCAGGTACCTATAGAGTCCTACCTATTTCTGCTTGGTGTGGTTGTTTAATTTGCATAATAAGCAATATGTGTGTGTGTGTGTGTGTCAACCTGTATGTGTATCTCTATTATATCAAGTATATCAGATGTCTAGTCCTCGTAACACAAGCTTTGAGCTTACCACGGGGCTAGATATTGTAATATCTAGCCCCGTGGTAAGCATAAATTAATTTATTATGAAGTTAAAACTATGAGTGAGGCATATATCCATTAATGAACTTACCACAAAACTTTACTTGAGTCGATTTCTGTTTTTTTTTGTACAAGAGATTTGTTGTGTAATTTTGTAGGGCATTTTGCCAGAAAGCCAAAAGACAGATAGGCTTCAAATGTAACTTACTGGGGGCTCACAAATAGCAAAATAACTGTAAGACTTTAGCCAAGTGTATAGATAGATAGTTACCTCATAATTATTACAGTAAACAGTAACAAGACAATACACCGGAATACAAGGGGCGTATAGATGAAATACAAACTATTTTTATACTTATTGCGACTGTCTCAAATACTTCAGTGCTTTGCTACTGAAGTATAAACTAAACTCAAGCCTACTTCCTACTAATATAATAATGGTGAAAGTTTGTGAGGGTATTAGTGTGTATGTTGTATTTTGATGACACTTCACAGTAATAAAGCTTATATATCTTTATATATACCCGCTTTCCTTGGGAAAATAATTATTGCGAGCAGAACCCAATAAAAACCAATTTTAACAAAATTTTGATGTTGCCCCAGTATGGACAAAAGCTTTTTTTTAATGAAAAAGATTTATATTTTTATGTATGTTAGTCTCTAAGGAATATATTTATTGGGCCTGAGATGCCTGAAATAAAAGGTTTATTAATATTATCTTAATTTAATTTAAAACACGTCCAATATGTATTTTTTACATAAACAATCATATAAAACAATCTACTGTAAAAAATATATCAAAACGGATAATCACCAGCCGCGAAGCTAGGCTCAGGCGACCGGTGACTGGGGCTGTAGAAAGAGGAACTTCCTGACGATACGCGCAGAGTCCAGGAGTACTGACTTCTGAATCTGACCCTTGATCCAGCTTCCCAGCAAGAGAAAAGAGATGAGAAAATCTATTATAACGCAGGCAGAAAGCTGGTAGGTAATATTATATATTCTGCCTTAACGTTCTAACCCTAACCTTTCAGATTTTTCCTCAGTTCACCTCATAGAGCCCATCATAAGTAATATTACATTATCATGTGATTGACATAAAAGTTGCAAAATTTCACATATTCGGAAAATGGGAAGTGTGTCCAAAATTTTACTCAGGCAAAACAGATGAAGTAAAATTTATAATCCAGTACTGTAACATTTTTTTTGTTAAGTCACTCGCCAAATAAATTAATGTTAGGCAAAATCCTAATATAAAAATACTGATTATGAAAATATCAGCGAACATTGAACTACCTATACGTATTCGTCTCTATTCCTCTACCTACGCTTACTCCTAAGTACTTATAGTGATGGGCTGTCTAACTCCAATATCGATGAAACGTACGTATATTATCTTGAAGCATGCGCCCGGAAGCTAAACAGAATATCGCCGGTTGAAATTGCATTAGACATGTCCTCCGTATTACGTATTCAAAGATGTTGTGTACTGTGAGCTAGGGATGGGATCGTGTCGATAGTTTTAAATATCTATTTTGTTTTTAATATTTACTTTACTTATCAAAGTTAAAAAAAAAGCCACTTGTTTATGGTTGTGACCTGTCTAAAAAGCAACTCGTCTGTAGTTACCTAACTAAAGAAGAAACGTATAGAATGTCTGGAAGTGATCATAATTAATAATTTAGTGCTTTAAGTGGCACACAAAGTTTTTATGGATGAGTTGCTGTTTGCGAGTGACTCATTAGACAAATCGATGGTATCCCATTAAATCAATATTTGTTAATAAAATCCAATAAACTAAACATTGTAAGTGAACATTGAAATACATCTATAAATGTAATAAATCTGACGGGGTTTTTTTTCTGACTTTACGTTTCGAGAGACGAGAATTTTTGACATAAATAACCGGACATATCTATTAAATCAAAGTCAAAACATTTATTTCCTTAGAAGCACATGGCCTACATGGACAGGTCAACTTAAATTAATAAAACTAAAGAAAATTTTAAGGAAATAACATTGAATTTACTGTTCGCTTCAATGTTTTGCACTGAGTTGAGAAGCCAATAGAACAACACAGCTACAACAGTTATTACAATTTTGGAGTTCTTATTTGTATCTATTTACGTACGTAGAAAATACTTAATAAAATGAATGCCCGTTGACGTGAAATCTCTTGTTGATCTCTGACTTAATATAAATCATCGACATCGATAAAACTCATGCGATTTTACTCACATCTCTAATAAGTACGTAGGAAATACGCTCCGCTGTATCTGTTAATGTGAAAACGAGTACAATGCTGTCGCAGTTTCCAAACTACATCAGCTTAGTCTTTCGCTAAGTGAAATTACATACATTTCTATTGTACACTTCTTTTATTACACAAGTTTACTACGTTCCGTAGTTTCATCATCACCACCTATTATTCCCACTATTAACGTTCCCACTGCTGGGACACAGGGACTTCTCTCTTGGCGAGAGAGATTAGGCCTTAATTCACCACGCTGGCCAAGTGCGGATTGGTGAATGTCACATGTCCTTCACACTCTTTTTAAAGTTCTCAGAACATGCCGGTTTCCTCACGATGTTTGCCTTCTATCAAAAATCTAGAGGTGCGTGGCGGAGTTTGAACCCACGACCTTCGGAATGAAAGTCGAGTGTCCTCCCACTTAGCCAACACGGCTTTTACGTAGCTTAGTACATATAGTACATAGTTCTTCGACAGACTTCAATAAAAAATAATTTAACGAAGTCAAATTCAAAGTTTAATATAAACGTTTATTTCCCGCACAGGACAAATATAGGCAAATTAATTTAAAGTTAATTAAACTAAAAAAATAAATATATATATTATATATAAATAAAATATCAAGGAAATATTTTTGACTTGACAGTTCGCTTAATTTATTTACAATGAGTTGAACAACACAGCCCTTATCAGTTTTTACATATTTAGGTAATACAACAACCGATTTTTAACATTAAAAATATGAACGTTTTTATATAATTTTATAAATACGGGAATAATTGTTATAAAAAATATGGGATTTATTTTAAAACAACATTTGTTTTTTAATAAAAAAATTTTGTTTAAAAATTGTTAAAAAAAAAGTCGGCGACGCAAAAGTTCATGATCCTCTTTTCCTGTAAAGTCGGTTGTAAATATGTGCATTCAAATTCCACCATTTTAAAATAGATTTCATGCTGCCTATCATTATAATCACTTACATATCATATAAGTTTATATTTGCACACAGATCTTCTTTCATGTCCTAATGTTCCTATCCATTCAGGGTCGCTGACTGATAGAGACTCTTGAACGATAACACCATCAATTGTCGCATATTGTTAAACATATTTTTGTTATATAATTGTGTCTGCAATAAAGTATTATTTTCTTTATTTCATTTAAAACACGTCAAAAATTTATTTTACAATAGATTACATAAAAAAAAAACAGTTTCCGTAAAAAGCGAGCTGCGAGATGCTAAGATCCTTCGTTAACTCGCGCCAACAATTAGTAGAAGAATACTACCTACCTACGAAAAGCTTTCATAATCTCATTAACATTTCCGAAAACAGAAAAGTCCTTACAGAGACAATGTAGCGTATCGCGTGCAATGTATCTCCTAGTATTTTCAGTATATTCAAGCTGAGTATACAGTCAAGATAAAACAGATTTTAAAACCGTGAACTGCGTAATAAAAGTAAAACTCGTTTTATCCTGCTCATAAACGCTGTGGATTTTCAGTCGCACATTTTGAAGAGTACTCATTTTTTACGATAGATATGTGTGACGCGTGCGAAATGTGACACGAATTAATCGTTAGGTACGTGACGCGGATATTATGTTACAACTAACTGTGACATTTATAATATATATATTTTATGCTAGATAAGCCTTCATTTGACCACAATCTCACCTGATGTAAAGTGACGATGGTGTCTAAGATGGGGCATGAAGACCTAGAAGGTAGATTACTTCTCCGGACCACATTACGAAACACGAAAAAATCGCTTCACGCACTGGCCCAGCCCGGAGGGTGGTGATAAGCCGCGGCCGAAGCCTCCCACCAGAGACCTCCAGAACCTCCAGAACCTTCCCGAACGCTGCCCATCCGAGCTGGATTCGGCGATTGACCTCTTTCTCGAAGTTGGACCTACCTAATTGGACTGTTTGTCCTAGACGAATCATACGGATCCAGATTATATGGGGTTTAACTATTTTACTAGCGGCCCACCCCGGCTTTGCACGGGTAAATTTTCAAAATTGTTTTCCGGGCAATTATTCGAAATTGGTCCTGGCGTTGTTGAGTTATGCGCTTACAAAAATATTTTTCGATTCATTTTCATATTTCCAACAGTCACTTTCAGCTTTGTGTCATTATAATTATATTGCACGCGTTTTAAATTGAATGCTCAGACGGAAACCGGAAGTATGTCAAAAACTCCAAGATTTGATAACGAAGAAATTAGAATAGAAATAATTGGCAGCCTTATCGCTAAAAAGCGATCTCTTCCAGGCAACATTTGGATGGAAATTAACTTTTAGCACAACGCACTCATAAACTTAGGTAAAAGTATTTAATATTATATAACTACATTATTAATTTTATATTTCTATGTTTTGCCTGTATATTCGTTGACACAATGAAGAAATTATCTCCTATGGGGGTGAATTCGTCACTGTGTGACAACCCCTCTTTGTAATTATTAAATCAAATGTAAATAAAAACTCAATAAATGTTCTCTCTCACTACAAAATGTTGATTGTAATTTGAAATGAGTCAATAAATTGTTATCTAACAAGCGTAAAGACTGATCTTTTTAGCAGAAGCCGTACAAGTTGTAAGACGGTCAATAACATCTTATACCGAAATAAGTCGGTAGTTTTCTGTTACTTAGCGTGTTTACAGTCAGTCGATTCTAATTATAAGTATTAGTTATTCTTAGACCGGTTATGTCATGGATCTTTTAGGCAAGCGTTCCAGTACGGTACGCAAGATGGAACGATGATATTAAAAAAATAACTGTCCCAAAATAACAATAAATAGCCAAAGCCCGCGAAAAATCTAAAACCTGGGGGACTTCGGGGCCTTTGGGGACCTGAGTGAGGTTCCAGTAGAAACTTTTGTAACAAATACTAATTCAATTGTGTCAGAATAATAAAGGAGTTTATAAGAATAATGGAGGTTTTGTCTGATTACGTCCGTAAGTGGTAACCCTCTGAATCCTTACACGTGACCTCCGGATGGTGCCAAGAACAGTCTCTGGTGGTAGGCTTCGGCCGCGTGAAGTGATTTTTTCATGTTTCTTATGTGGTCCGGAGAAGCCATCTACTTTCTTCTAGGTCTTCATGCTCCATCTTAGACCACATCGTCACTTTACATCAGGTGATATTATGGTCAAATGAAGACCTATGCAGCAAAAAAAAAAAACGGAAACTAGGATTATTTTAAAATGATTTAGATACAACACTCTTTAGTAAACTAGTTTAAAGGTTTTCAATCTTTATGAATCTGTACTTTCTATTAAGTGATATGATAGTCCCGCATACTAAAGTTAGTATGCGGGACGAATGCGGACAAATAATATTATGTGGGACAAAAGCAGGTTTTGTATTGATTCGGCCCGAAACTCCGGGAATATTGTACTAGTGACTAATAGTTTTACTGGCAATAAAACGCTTTTTTTATTCGTAGACCTAGTTTTTTAAAACTGGAATATCAGAAATCATATTGAAAATTAAGATAGGAAATTAAGATATACAGTAGAAACTTTTTATGCTCATCATCATTTTACAGTTTATGCACATCATCATCATGCATGCATCATCATCAACTCCCTCCCTTATCTTTACTAGTATTTAAATTGTTTACCTAGGACGCAATCTATTCTAGAGGTGGGCGCTGTCTCTTCAACACAGTTTTGCAAACTTTCGCAGACGCGAGCGTTCGTACAGTTTGTAAATTTACCTGTTCATGTATTGATATAAATTTAAATTTTGATTTGATTTTGATTGATTTGATTATCCCACATAAAGTGGGGTCGGCACAATATGTATAGTTGTGTGCAACTCAATGGCATCACTAGGCATGCACAACAATGTTGTCCATGTCTAGTGATCGTTTCTACCTCCGACAAAAACAAAAATTTTTTAGGATTTATTTAATAAATAAATTTGATAAGTATGAGACAGACTGATACTAATTAATACAACTGTATCAGTAGCAAATAGAATATAATTAGTTCAATCAGCAGTGTTTCAAAAGTCGAGTTCTGTATATTATATGTGAATGTCACACTGACAGATGTTGCTGTGTAACCAGCTGTCAAATCAATGTTTGTGAATAAAACCGAACCCAGTATAAATTTTCATTAAATTCCTAAATAAACGCAATCCTATTAAAAAGACAAGCCTACTCGTACTTCCGCGATACAATTTCTTAAAACAAAACAAATACAAAAATAATTCTTCTTTATCCCGATTAATTTAAAAGCAAAACTCGAAGTAGGTAAGAAAATAAATTTCCTAACACCCAAACTCGCTTACCTATTCCATTAGGCTATCTGCTATCGCAAGGTACAATTTTTAATTAAGCATTAATTAAGTTCTGTTGAAAGGGGTAGCTCGGAGCCGTTTACTTAGAAACGCTTTTTATTTAAAAGAAAATGCACATTTTACTAAATGTATTTCTTCCTTAATATTAAGAAGTTTATTGATCATCATCATTCTCTTGCTTGCATTTCTCTTGGAGAAAAAGCCGTGTTGGCTAAGTGGGAGGGACACTCGGCTTTCATTCCGAAGGTCGTGGGTTCGAACCCCGCTACGCACCTCTGGATTTTTCTTCTTGAGAAATTTATGTGCGCTTTAAACACGTGCTTCAACGGTGAAGGCAAACATCGTGAGGAAACCGGCATGTTCTGAGAACTTTAAAAGAGTGTGAAAATCACCAAACCGCAATTGGCCAGCGTGGTGAATTAAGGCCTAATCTCTCTCGTTAAGAGATAATAAGTCCCTGTGTCCCAGCAGTTAATAGGGTGATGATGATGCTGCACAACATGTTTTTTCATTTCATTTTCCTCTGTCAATCGTCATCTCAACACTCCTTTCTTACACATGTCATCCTTTACACAGTCCATCCATATTTTTTTCAGCCTGCCTCTTCCCACATATCCATCAACACACATATCTAACGCTCTTTACGTCGCATGACATTCAAAATTTCTCATAATATGTCCATACCATGCCAACCGATTTAAGAATTTTATTTAAGAAGTTTATTGATATATAATGCTTCGGGCGCGGCTTGTCACCACCCTCCGGGCTGGGCCAGTGTGTGAAGCGATTTTTTACATCTACCTTCTAGGTCTTCATGCCCCATCTTAGACCACATCGTCACTTTACATCAGGTGAAGTTGTGGTCAAATAAAGGCAACTCCAGCATGAACAAAAATTAGGTTAATAGTATAAAGAGGTGCATTATGAGAATGGTACCTTTCATGAATAGCGTTTTATAAGAACACATTACAAATAAACATAATATATAATATGTATATATAAATATATATACAAACGTAGCCTTTTTAAATTGAAGCGACGTTAATTTGATAGGTGACCGGTCTGACTGAATATTTTTGCGCATTACATTTTTTATTTAAAATGTTTTTTGTTTTTTATTTATTGCAAAATAATGTTCACATTGTACATGGCCTTAGGTGTAGTTTGACTCCATCTCATACTTATAATTTTTTTCTATGTGCTTATTTATACATGTCAAGAGTTCAATATTCCTCATTAGATCAATGTGAATGCACTCCGTAACATAAAATTCGCTATTTCCGTTAAAATAAATACAACTTCTATTATCGCATGAATCATTTTTTTTGTATTTTGTATTTGTATTATCATGCGAGCCGAAACACGATGGGTTTATAAAGGCACACGGACTTCCCATGGTCTCACATACGTAAGTGTAATTTTAGGCATTTTGAAACCTTGGGTTTCACCTGCGGAATCATTTTTAAGCGATTTTCATACACCTTTATAATTAGCTTGACAAAGTTCTGGAATTCGCACCCTTCTGCTGTATTTCCTAATAACTACAACCTGAGTGTCTTCAAGACAAGAGTGATTAGGTACCTTTTGGAAAGATATGAAATCCATCTTTGTCCACATCGACACTTACCACCAGGTGAGATTGTGGACAAATATATTATGTAGAATCAAAGTCAAAGTCAAAACGTTTATTTCCTTAGACGCTTATGCATACATGGACAGGTCAACTAAAAGCTTAAAGCGAATTATCTCTCGTAAAAAAACTATCTGAGCTGTATTTTTGTAAACATCTGCATATCGGCGTTGTGATAAAGATATTAAAAACCGACATTGATATCGTACCGGATGAAAAAGTTATAAAGGTCAAGGTTTTATCACCACGGCTTACACCAATTAAAGTAATAATTAGGAAATTATATTCAAAATTTAACCGTAAACACCAAAACTTTTACAATATGTCTTGGAATAGAGATCCTGATAAAAATTGTTGTGACTTTATCTACAAAAAACCCTCTACACATTTATCTGTAAAATTAATTTCTTTCGGAGTAGAGCCCTGAGAAAGCGATTAGAATGCACTCACGTAAGATATGGTATGCCGTACAAGAAAGCGTTGTGATGAATATAGCTGGATATAATATGTATATTAAATATTAACATAAAATTACTGGACTACAAGATGGATCACAAAGATCTAGTAGGTACCTTTACTAGGTGAGGCCAGGTTCACATTTGTCTTGAAGTCTCGAAGGTTGTAGTTATTAGGATAAACTACTGCAACCGAGTATATTTCAAACCTTTGAGCAGTGTTACAGTGTTTATTGAAGGTTTAATAACGAGATATGATGAGGTTAAAAGACTATCCTTGCAACCCAGCAAATCGAACTTAGGGTAGTCGCTAAGGTTCTTTAGAAGACTGGGCCCGCAAAAAACCAGCCGGTAGACTAATGCATTTAATTAATGACTTTTCTTAAGTTGACTAGGCCCATCAAAAATGGCATTTACAACTTCCAACTGCGTTTAATTTTAAGCTCACTGTGTTTAAAAGTTTATTTTCTTGGTCATTCCGAACTCACCTATATTTCGTTAAGTCGAAACTTTAGTGTTGGGATTACCGCGAACGGAACTAGTGTTGGCAAGACGGTTGTGTGCTTTGGCTAACGACCTATCGATGCCGGGGCACGACTGCATCTGTTTGTTGCGTTTATCAGGAGTGATGCAGTGTATCTCGTTTGATACATTCAAGTTGTAGAATATCCCGGGACTAGATTGTACGTTCTATAGTTTCTGGTAACGGGTTTGCACGATTTCAGTGTGGAAGCATCTAAATGGATGCTTCCACATAACAAAATAAACACAAATAAATAGACATATTCTAAAGCTTAAATCTTACCAATAATATACTTTTTTTTAACCTAACTCATCTACGTCTCCGCATGTAGTAGTACTTTATTGGTACTTAAAACTTCCGTAATGGTCTTATTTTAAGAATCTCTGTGAAATAGTCATTAATAATCATTTTTTGATAATATAATTATACGTCACAATTACATTTTGGTTACACTGTTTTTTTTTAGTACTAATGTCAAAACAATTAAGTCATCAAATTCAATTACTTAATTAATATGTCAAATTTCAAATACTTAGTCGCATGCAAATACACATAATGTCAAATGACACCCGTTTCTAGGTAACTCCAAACTTCTCTACATTTCTTAAAGTCGAAATTTTAGTCGAAACTAGATATATCAGAAGTAATACAGTGTATATCGTTTGATACATTCAGATTCTCGAACGCGCCAGGACCAGATTTTATAGTAGCGTGGCGTGATTTCAGAGTATAAAAAAAATTCAAAATTTTAACACTAATAATATTTCCGCTTCATAAAGCCTTTAACCTCCCTGTTACCTCCGAAACGGCTTTGCCGATTTTTACCAAATTTTATATGCGTATTCGGATAGTAGGTGAGAATCGGCTACTATAATAATATTGCATTAAAATATTAATTTACGTTACTGGCATTTTTTTTAAGCCCACTTTAAAATGCTTAACACAATGTCGCGCTTGCTTTTTTATGGAGCTCGTGCGTTTGGCGTAAAGGCAAATAAATAAATATCATCTCTCTCAATCTCTATATCATGGCCAGCCTATTTGATGATGATGATGATATCAGATCTTAGTATGCGAAACTCAAGCTTAGAGCTTACCACGGGGCTATTTGTTGTTGTGTGGATTGTCCGGAAAATATTTTTTTTTATACAGTATTATTTAATGAATTATGCATAAAATTTATGTTTGGGACAGATTTTTATATTACAACAAGATCGACTTGTATAATAGATGTATATAAGACGAAGTAACGTAAGCTTAATAATTAAAAGATGTTTTTTTTTGTTTTACTTAAGAATACAATGAGCAAGTATTTAGCAAAATTTAACTATAAAGACAAAAGAGTTTATTTTGTTGTTATATTTTGTTCATTCGTCCCTGACAAACACTTTCGTATAGAATGAATAAGTTTACAAAAGAAATTAACTAAAAAAACGGAATGGACTAACGGCATTAAATTCGAATAAGAAATAACATGCAGATAACGCAATGCTCGTTCAAAAAGTAATTTGTAGGATTGAGGTTTCTATTCTAAGTTCAAAGTCTATATGGATCGTTTCGTATTTATAGTATCTATTAAAGTTAAACTGTAAAGTGTCATGGGCCGTTTGGAGCCGTCGATTGTGAGCGCAATCCGTCTCTGCCGCGCCATTGCTCGCTCTTTGCTGCAAGCCGGTACAGACGCGAACATTGTTCTATACAATCTCAGCTCTAAGCCACGCTGCAGCAAAACTGCATGAAGCGTTAATTCTATAAGACAACATAATAGGTAGGTTAATTCTGATAACAACAGTTGTTTTTGATTCGAAATAGCATCCTGGTCTACTCTTTGTACTCCGATTTATTGTCTAGTTCCTGTTTTCTGTTTTTATTATATTTGTGGTGTACAATAAAGAGCTATCTATCGATTTATCTATCTTCCTGGGTTTTGCAAAATACAAAAATATTTATTTACCAACACACACGTTACAATTTCACTTAGCAGCGGTCCCAGCGCGAGGCAATCCATGAATAGAAAAAGTGCATGAAAAACAAAGGAAGTGACAAAATAGGAGAAATTATAAAATAACCTAAGACTACATTTGCATTTACATCAAGACATTTTTAATTTATGACGAACACTCAATAAGGAATAAGTGATAAATAATTGAGAATAAGTGATGGAAATTTTTAAATGATATCATGTTTTGTCTGCGACGCGAGGCCTAAGATAAATCTCCCGTTTCCTTCGCGCTTGGCATACCTCATGACGGTTCCTTCTTAAATAGAACGGTGAACTCCCAACGAGTCACACCAAATCCTGTCACAGTGTGACACGTTGGGAATTTTTCTCCCAACGAGTAACACTGTTACACAGGTGTGACACGTTGGGACTTTTTCGCATACAATTGGATATATACATGATATTGTGACAAATATTACTTGAGAATTGCTTGGTTTTCAAAATGGATTGTTGTTGGTTTGCCGTAATTGTAGTTTGCCATTTTTTTTAATTCCATAAATAATGAAACCTCGTTTTGAAAGTTGTTACATTATTAGTTGTTACTTTGTAGGTAATTTTTTTTGTGTTATTTCAAAAGACGCTCAGCATGTCGCACTAAATTTTATAAATAAATAGCTGCTCATACCAGCTTTGCTCTTATATAAAAACCTTCCTCTGCAATCACTATTGCACAAAACCGCTTATAGATAGACGGACAGACAGAAAGACAGACAGACGCGGCGAGAGGACTTTTATTTATAATTAGTATAAGCTTGCCAGTTTCGGCTTTGCTCGGATGCGATAATCTTTCTTTTGAATAACTATACCTATTGCAATAAACCGTATAAATATCCGTTCATTTGTTTTTATAATTCTCGTGTCACTGTTTTCGTTCCCGTACTCCTCCGAAACGGCTTGACCGATTCTCATGAAATTTTGTGAGCATATTGAGTAGGTCTGAGAATCGGCCAACATCTATTTCATATTTTGCAAAACAACGTTTGCTGGGGTCAGCTAGTATATAATATAATATCCATGTCACAATGCTAGTTACCGTACTCCTCCGAAACGGCTTAACCGATTATTATGAAATTTTATATGCGTATACAGTAGGTCTGAGAATCGGCTACTATCTATTTTTCATTTTGCAAAACAACGTTTGCTGAGGTCAGCTATTTATATACCTCTATATAGATAGATAGATGACCAGTTCTTTTTGGATTGTATACAATGTTATTTTCATCCTTTCCATAACTCATTGAAAGACTTTAAGCCTGTATATAATGCCTTTAGTGAAGCACCACATTTCACATACAGCATAAGCAAAGGCTGTACGGCAGCGAGATTGACGCGGCTCGTATCTACAGCAAACATTGCGAGTTTGCGAGGCAGCATCCAGTGCAGGAGCGCTAAGTCATCACTGGCAACACACACTGGTAAAAAGCTTACGTTAAGTCACGGAGATATAATTATTATCATCATTAACAGCTTCCACTAACCCCACATTACGTGGGGTCGGCACAACGTATTATTTCCTTTCATCTTCCTCCGTAGCCCGTCATTTTTACACTGCTTTTTACCCTCAAATACTAATATTTTATTATAATTGGTATTGACTAAGTATTGGCTATTTGCCATATTTATTAATTTAATTTGATTATAGGTATCCTGCTCTTATATTTTTCAGTTTCAGTTTCAGTTTCTAGTAAATGGACTTTTCGCTTGAAGCGACAATTTTCCAGTGTCGATTTAAATAAAATTATAAAGTGAGAAAGATGTTATTCAGTTGATCGCCATTTTGACATCTCATAGTCAACCTCTTATATTTTTATTTGAATTTTTGATGATGAATCGCAAAATGGCGCTCAACTGAGAAACATCTTTTACACTTTATAATTTTATTTAACTCAACACTGGCAAATGCCAGACGTAGTAGTACTGAAAAACCAGACGTAATTGTGACTTATAATTATATTATCAATAAATAACTATTATTGTTACAAACATTCTTAATGGCAACACCACAATATAGGATAGGAACATAAATAGCCTCTTATTAAAACTGATATCTAAGGGAAATATTTTTGATATACAGATTATTCAGAGCACCCATCACTCGGTGCTAAGGCCTGAACCACTCCATGTGTAACCGGCCCACTGATCCGGCTATGACCAGTGCATTCGAGGGTTTAACTGGATACGGCTGCATACTATATTTAAACCAGTTTAACTCCTCATTAATAACTATTTATGGACTTTTAAAACATCGCTTTTAATTCAAAATCAGAATAGGTTGTAATGGCTTTACAAGACTTGTGTAGGTGATCAATTTGTATTTTTTACAATTTGTTCGATAATTTTCAACGAAATATAGATTCAAAATTGTGTTCCTTTTTATTTTAGATAAGCCTTCATTTTGACGACAATCTCACCTGATGTAAAGTGACGATGTGGTCTAAGATGGAGCATGAAGACCTAGTAGGTAGATGGCTTCTCCGGACCACATTACGGACAGCCCGGAGGGCGGTACTTGGTCTACTACAAACATTAAAAAAAAATGATTGGTCATATTGGTCCAAGAGTTGTTGAGTGAAGTGCTTACACAGCTTGTAATTCATTTTTATTAATTACTAGCTACCCCTAGCAAACGTTGTTTTTCAAAATGAAATTTAGATAGTAGCCGATTCTCAGACTTACTGAATAGGCATATAAAGTGAGTCGTCCTGTTTTTGTACACTGGCCTAATTTGCATATTATTTTTAAATCTCATACATTCATACAGCGGGCGTACACTGCTTCCATAAGGTTGAAATTTGTATCGAAAATTGTTCTGCTTAGTATTATGAAGTACAAAAGTGTTTTTTGGTTTGGTTAAACACTATATTTGATAAATCCATTTCGATAGAGTTTATGCATCTCCCCAACATTTTTGCGACGGTACCAATTTCGATGATATCTCTATTTATGTAGATACTCAATAGATTTTTTTAACATAAACCGGGATCAAACGTGCCGGGCAGGAAGATGATAGATTAACTATTATCTGTGTTACAGAGATTTATTATCCGGCTATTATGATACTTATTACGAACATAATGCAAATTTAAAAAACATTTTACATTGTTTGTTTCACTGGCTACCAAGTCATAAAGTAACCTGTCCTTGAAAAGGAATCCCTAAGCAGGTAAAAATGGTCAACTAAGATTATTAGAACAAAAGCTTAAGCCAAGTCAAATAATAACAATACTACTTTTGTATTGTTACATGCAATTAGCCAATCACCGCAGTGCACCCGAAGATCCTAACTGTAGGTATTGTCGGTATTTCCTTACTTTATTCATTACTGTGCTACTGACTAAGTAGTTCCATAATAAAATATGGATTTACCGGAAATTGAATACGTCACAACCAGATCAAAACAAATGTCTTTGTTGCGTTCGGGTCATCGTTACACTCGAAAAAAAAATAATTGTGATGGAAGTGTTTTATGGACATGTGCAATGCGAAGTGAATGTAAAGCCACCTTGACGATCAAAAATAATGTTGTCATAAGAGAAGCTACTCATACATGTGCACCAAATGCTTCAAAAAATTTAATATTAAAAAAAATAGAAACCTGTAAAAACAGAGTTACTACTGAAGGGACACCGATTCCAACAATATTTCTGGAAGAAATGAGACCCTTAAAAGAAGCTGGCTTGAATTTTGTAGAGACATTGCCTTCATTTAAAAGCAAGTCATCGGCCTTATACAAAGCAAGAAACCAAAGTTTAGGTGTACCGAAAACTAATTTTAAAAGTGCAGAAGAAATTATAATTCCAGAAAAATTTCGTGATGGGTTTTTACTCTATGACAACCATGACAAAGAAAGAATGTTGATATTTTGTACACAAACAGCAAAACAAAGAATGTTTAATGTTGAGAACTACTTTGCTGATGGCACTTTTCAACACTGCTGTAGAGATTTTTATCAGCTATATACACTGCATGGTGACATAGGCAGCACCAGTGAATCCACAGCTATAGTGCCTTTAGTCTACGCTCTCCTACCCAACAAGAGCAAAGAAACCTACGTAAAAGTTTTTAAAAATCTGAAAGAACTCTTGCCTAATTTTAAACCGAAAAAGATTTTAATAGATTTTGAAATTGCTGCTAAAATCGCTATTGAAGAAATATTTCCGTCTTGTAGCGTAAAAGGATGTTATTTTCATTTCATTCAGTGTTTAAAAAGAAAAGCAAAAGAATATAATGTGAACTCACAAGATGGCAAGATTCATGTAAAAATGTGCGCAGCTCTTGCTCATCTGCCGCCAGAAGCAGTTACTGATGGATGGCTATATATCATGTCTGGAGCAAATCAATCTTGTAAAGCAATTCAACGTTTCAATGATTATTTTGTTGAACAGTGGCTGGATAACGATCAGTGGAACAAAAGCTGGAACTGCTATCAGGAAAGACACAGAACCAACAATCTAGTAGAATCATGGAATGCACGTTTCAAGCGAGTTATTATAAGGAAACATCCAAGCCTGCTCGAATTTCTATATGTTTTAAAAGAAGATGCCACACACTTCGATTTCATTGGTAACCAGATTATATTTAACTGTGTTACAAATAGAAGACTGACTAAGTCGATTGTAACCGACAAAAAAATAGAGAGATGTATGGAAGCATTAAATAAAGCAGAAGTCAGTGTCGGACAGTGCTTAGAAAATTTAATATAGCATTTTGAACTAAAACTAAACTTGTTGTTGATATTTTAATTGTTATTGTGATATTAAGCATGTTGATTAATTTTGTACATTTAAATTACTTACGTTTATTTGATTTTTAATTAAAAATTTTTGTTACTTTGTTTCCATTTAATGTTTAAGAATGTTAATTATTTGTAAATTTAAATTGTGTTTTGTAGTTCAAATTTTTATTTCATGTTTATTGGTAACGGTATTACAACTGATTATATACAATAATGTTGTTTTTTTTTAAAAGTTCCTTTGAAAATAATCTAATATTATTTGTATTAAAACGCCAATATGAATTTCATTTCACTTTTTGTTCTGACTGTCTTTAGGGCAGTGTACGCCGACGCATATGATCCCAAAAATTTGCATAACAAAAGATTGTACGCTCCCGTAACAACCCTATAAAGTTTGGTAAAAATCAGTAAAGCCGTTTCGGAGGAGTACGGTAACTAACACTGTGATATGGAAATTTTATATACCTATTAGATATAAATTGCGGACACCAGCAAACGTTGTTTTGCAAAATGAAAAAAATAGATGTTGGCCGATTCTCAGACCTTCTCAATATGCTCACGATTTCATGAGAATCGGTCAAGCCTTTTCGGAGGAGTACGGGAACGAACATTGTGACACGAGAATTTTATATATAAGATTTACCTTAAAAAGTAGGCGTTTTTTTGTCCTTGTGGTAATATTTTAAAGGTAAAAAAATCGGTTATAATTAAAACTTGTATGCTATATGTCTCATGCATCACCTCAGACCAGTTATAGGCTAATCATAGAATAATTATTATCCTACGTATAGCTTTTCACAACATGGGCTGCTAATAACCATCATCATCACCCTATTTACGTTCCCACTGCTGGGACACAGGGACTTTTCTCTTGACGAGAGAGATTAGGCGTTAATTCACCACGCTGGCCAGGTGCGGGTTGGTGAATGTCACATGCCCTTCAAACTCTTTTAAAGTTCTCAGAACATGCCGGTTTCCTCTCGATGTTTGCCTTCACCGTTAAAGCACGTGTTTAAAGCGCACATAAATTTATCAAGAAGAAAAATCCAGAAGTACGTGGCGGGGTTTGAACCCACGACCTTCGGAATGAAAGTCGAGTGTCCTCCCACTTAGCCAACACGGCTTTTAATAACCACATAAACAAAATAAATTCTCGCAGGAATCTAGTTTTTTACAATACGTCGTACATAAAAAACCCCGGCGTCTTTCGTCGCTAACACTAACATAAACAAATTAAACACTCTTATCCAACGCCATACATTACTAAACACCACCATTCTGAAATCGACGCTGAGTGTTGCCATCTGGCAGTCGACAATCGCCACATATAGCGCAGTAAAGATAGCGCATCTAGTGAGCTGAGATCTGCGCCCGCTGCTAAATGTACCGTCGTTTGTGTCTGTCACACACTTTGGTGGCAACATTTATTTTGTTCCTTCTGTGGTGTTGAATGGAATATGTGATTTGTACTAACATCTCGTTTAGTTGAGAGAGAGAGAGAGAGAGGGAAACATTTATTGAGACAACACGCACATAACCAGTTAAATACAGTTAAATTACTAAATACTACTAAACATATTTGATTGAATGAGTTGTGCCAAAAGGTCTCGTCTCAGCATATTATGCAGATCCACCATTAGGTGGATTTGCGCTGGTTTTTAGACGAGATCTAATGACAAGTAGTTATAAAATAATAGACAAGAAGTATTTTTGTATTATATTAATAGATAGTTATAAAATAACAGTAGTTATAAAATAATAGAAATAATCGGGTAAGTCGAAAGGTCGCAACAGAAAATCAGCGTACATTTTTTTAAGCTGAGTTGGGACTATTTAGCTGATTTATTATTTTTGCTATTCGAGTATTTTAAACATAGTGAATTAGAATAAGAAAACATGTTTTTTTAGAACTATGTAAGTACAAAGGTGTTATAGTAGAGCTGAGAAACAACAGTTGGCCCGATCGAACGTGGGTCGTTCATTTATAATCTTCGCAACGTATTGTACAGTCGAACCTTTTAACTTTTTATCCGACTGCGCCAGAGGAGGGTTATGCTTTTCGAAAGTATGTTTGTGTGTATAATTGTTTGACACGCTCTGCAGCCTAACCACTCGATGCATTTAAGAGGGCTTAGAAGTTATCGTTAAATTCGTATATACCGAGATAGTGACACTGATACAAAATGGCAGATTTATGTCGCCGAATTATAATAAAACGCAGTACATGGCCTCTGTTTTGTTAGTTATGCTTGTTACCGTGGCAAAATACCTAATCCCCGCGGGAAACCCAAATAGCACGGGTAACGTGAGATGAAAATCTAGATAGGAAACATGTAAATGGTTCTGAGTTATGTTTGTATTGTGATATAATAAGTAAGTAAAACTGTTAGTTTTTAAAAAAAACAAAGAAACAATACAATAAAACTTAAACTAGAATGCTTAAGAAGCCTAAGCACCCCTTTTTACGTTCCCATTGCTGGGACATGGGACTTCTCCCTTTGCTAGTATTATAAGCTAAATAAATATAAAAATGTGGTCAGGAAATAGAGGAAGAAAGTGCATTGCGAAATGGCGACTCAGCGAAACGTAAAAACCGCTAACGAGCGCGTTGCATTAGAGGAGTGGTTCTCAAACTTTTTTATGTGAATTTTATTTATGTTGATCATGGTTTTCTAAGCGATACCTACCACGAAGGGATGTGGATTGATTTTTTAAATAAATAATACAAGTTTAAAATAAAAATAAAAATCCTGCGCTCACCAACCCGCCTGACAAGTATGACTAGTATTAGGTAACAACCTATTGACATTGTGAACCAGTAAAGATTTTAGCCATTCGTTGTGTAGTGAACACAAGTTTTTAATTTTTTTATTTTTATGCAGAAAAAATTAAGACACATCCGCAACCTTCGCGCACAGGATATAAAGTCACAAACATTCTCATATCATCTATTTATAAAATTAGTATAGATTTTCAAGGAAAACCAGGTCAAGCCTCACAAAAAACCGAACGGTAACAAGTAGTTCTTTAATCCAGAATTCAAATCCTTTTTAGCATTCGTCCAGATTGTTCACAAACTCTCAGATCCTTGTAATCGCAGGATATCACAAAGCGAATTCCTACCGCCAATATATCTCGAAGCCTTGTTCGTGAACACTAGTGTTTAACTAGTGTTTAGTGTAAGCCATTGCAGTAAAAAAGAACACCAAAATTGTAATAACTACAAAATTGTTGAAAGTGATAAAAATGGCGTTGTTTTATTTGGTTCCTAACTCCCAACTGTCCCAACTGTCAAGATAATGTTATAGCATGAATAATTTTTTTTTTATTTAGTGTTTTTATTTGTTTAGGATCTTTATCAACCGAAATTCTGTTCAAAAGAAAAAATAATTAATTATAACACGTTGTTTGAGTATTTCCAGCATAATCGTTTTAAAACATGAATTACACATTCATGTTTATTTCAGTTTTAAGAGCGTCAGCAAAAATATTGAGAACCATTGCTAGAGCGAAGCGCGGCGCACGTTTGCCGCACTTCTTAGAGCTTAGGAGAGCCCTTTTGAGACTTTTCACTCTTGCTATGACTTTCTTCATATCCTAGGGTATTTGTTATTTTACCAAACTCTTAAAACCAACAGCACCGAAGCCTCGAAGCACACAAAGATGGAAGGACAATTGGGAAGATCGTCGGCATTGTTTTGTTTTTTTGTTTGGTTTTTCATGTACTGTTTTCAGTACAATGTAATATATTTTTTACTGTAAAGGTTTTTTTATGTTGTTTTTTTTTTGTTTCTGTAGTGACAGTCTCTACATGTAACTTTAATAAATTGGAAATCCATTTCTGGCCTTAAGACATTAATTATAAGTTTTGTTTTAAGATAACTACTGGGCTGTGGATTTTGTTTAATAAATAAAAGCACACCCTGTCTCAGGTCAGGGTAATGAACGGTCTTATCGCTCAAAGCGATTTCTTTCAGAAAACTTTGGAGCGAAGAGTAACTATAATACCAAAGGTTATGGACGTATATACCACTAGCAGTTACCCACGTTTAATGGATTTTCTCGCGGTAAAGAGTCACTTCTCAAGCCTTAGAGAATATGTGTACCAGTTTTCATTCAAATCGCTTTAATTAATCCATTCGTTAACCCCTACAAAGTAACAAACATTCTTATATTACCTATTTATAATATTAGTATAGATTTTTAAGCAAAACCAGGTCAAGCCTCTCAAAAAACCGAACGGTAACAAGTACTTCTTTGATCCAGAATTCAAATCCTTTTTAGCATTCGTCCAGATTGTTCGCAAACTCTCAAAACCACGGCCAGGTAATCGCAGGATATCACAAAGCGAATTCCTACCGCCAATATATCTCGAAGCCCTTGTCCCTTTCAATAGGGATGGAAACTATCCAACCCTTATTCACAGAGTACAGGTAGATTTCTCAAGCGCCTTATTACTAGACGATTTGTAAGGGATAGTCTGGGAACTAGGCGCAAATCTTGTAGGCAAGCTGAGACTTGCCCTTTTTAGGTGCGATTTTTTCATGTTGCGGTCTGGAGAAGCGATCTACCTTCTAGGTCTTCATGTCTCATGTGTCTTCATCTTAGACCACATCGTCACTTTACATCAGGTGAAATTGTGGTCAAATAAGGCTTATCTAGCATAAAAAAAGGGTTTTTGGGGCCCCGTAGCCAAATGGCAATATACGGTTGAAACTTGGTAATAAAGCATTATAGACGTATTTTGATAAATATATCACCTACTACAGTGTGCCGATCGGCAATGTGCGAGTGTAAGATCGAGTTTAGCGTACCTAATCAGTGCTGGCCCATAAGCCTCGGTCATTTCCAGTTATTTCCTCTTAAGATATTTCCTCTTGAAATAGACTCGGACATCCCGGTACTGTAGATTATTATACATATTAGTTTACCCACCATTATAAATGTCATAGAGTTAGTAAGGATATAGTATAGAGGAATGGTTCCGAGTGCATTGCGTTGTAGCGTTGTAAAGGAAATAGACGACTTTGACTTTGTTTTTGACTTTAGTCTTCTACGCTCAAACGGTTGGACGGATATCACTAAACCCTGTGTATTTATTATAAGCATTTGACTTAGTATTATGATATAACAAAGGTAGGTACTTTTAACAAAAACTAAAACAAACCTATTTTTGAAATATTTGTGTGTCTCGTGTTTTAGACCTACACAAAACAGAAGGTCCCAGCAGTACGTCAACGCATTGATTTCTGTATAGACGCGATATAACAATTTACATAAAGGACTTAGGTCCTAAAGGCACAGTGCGTTAACACGCGTTAACTCCAAGAAATCCGTTTCAGCATCCCTCGTTAATCCCGGCAGCTCTCGGCGATCCCTGAGGCATGTATAAATGGCCGGCTTGTGTTGGACTACATGCTGTACGTCTATTTGTTGAGAGTTTTGTCTGTTCACGTCCGTAAGTGATAACCCTCTGAATCCTTACACGTGACCTCCGGGTGGTGCTAAGAACAGACTCTGGTGGTAGGCTTCGGCCGCGGCTTGTCACCACCCTCCGGGCTGGGCCAGTGCGTGAAGCGATTTTTCGTGTTTCGTAATGTGGCCCGGAGAAGCCACCTTCTAAGTCTTCATGCTCCATCTTAGACCACATCTTCACTTTACATCAGGTGAGATTGTGGTCAAATGAAGGCTTATCTAACATAAAAAAAAAAAAAAAAAAAAAAGTTTCTCGTGGTTTTGTCATTATTATCAACATCGTTTTGGTATCTAGATTCATTTGTTTTTTTGAAGTGAAACTTCTTTAGAATCGTTGTGATTTCAGGCCGGATGCAACGGAAATACGTCAGGTAAGCCAATCTTAAACGCTAACAAGGTTAAGCAACGTTCCGGAACGCCAGTACTTGGATGGGTGACCGCCCGAACAAAATCTTTTTGCACAGTATTTTTTTTTCTTCATCTCATTCTTTTGTCGATTTACTGAAGTTTCACTTCTACCGTACCTTACCTTACTTTACCTTTTTTTATAGTAAGATGTTAAAACATACTGCATTCCCTATTAGGGCAATCGTTGAACCGTTCCTTATTACATTCAAAAAATCACAAGCTCGGTTAATTTATACAAAAACACAAATGCTACCTTAATACGCAAACTGAGAACAATAGAATACAACATAAATATAAATAATCTAGCTATTATTAAAATGTATGAATATAATAAAATCATGCATTGAAAATTGAAAGTTATTTGAAGAATCTTATAAATAAATTATGTCATAAAACTATTCTACTAGTTATTTCATTACCAAAAATATAAACCACTATGCTAAAAAAATTTATTAAAATCACTATCCTTTTTGGGCGACTTTAACGCGCCCATTTTGACGCGCCTTCCCTGTGACGTCAGGTTACCAGATTTCGAAGTGTTACCTCGAAATCTGTTCAGCAAGTTTGATAAAATCAGGTTATTAGGAAACCAATGCAATTTTACGTCACCTTTTGTTCCGGGGAAGCGGTACGTTTTGAAAATTTGCGACGGAATATAAGAATATTTGTTAACAAAAAGATTTTAAACAGTTAATTAATTAATTAAATAGTTGGCATTGGATAATAAATATTGAAAAAAATAAATATTTCCGTACAGTGTCTGTGCATGTGTACTTTTTGGATTTCTATAATGGGAACGAGATAAGATTTTTAAGAGGGTTAGAGTGAGGCATTAGGAGCCTGCCTACCATTGCCGTATTCGTGTTAGAAAGGGAAGCCAGATAGACTGGCGGAATGTACACTTTCCCGCGGTTTAAAGTAGCCTATGTCCTTTCTGAGGCTCTAGAGATTCTGTGTACCAAATTTCAGTCAAATCGGTCCAGTAGTTTTCGCGTGAAAGCGTAACAAACAAACTTACATTCACATTTATAATATTAAGTATGATATGATAAGATAATTAATAGATTCAGGCGTTACTTCGCGGAAATCCATTCTAAATTCCTAAATGGAAACAAATAGTTAGTGCTAATCCCGCACCCACTTCTTCCTGGCAAGATTCTACAGATAATGCAAGTCCACCGCCCGCCCGCCCTACACTGCCATACACACATGCACAGGCTTACCGGAAGATTAATACGCACGACCAACCAAAGCAAAACCGTATATGAAAAAAAGTATATGTTAGTCTGTAAGGCATATATTTATATGTGTTTGAATGGTACCTTGCTATAACAAAGATTCTAACTAACATGGCAGCTAAAGTCCTTAAGACTGCGTTAATTATGTAATACTTTCTTTGTCTTTTACGAGTATTTGATGATTATTGTTTGATAGCAAGTCAACGAGCTTCGCTTCATAAGATGTTATCACTTCAAAATAATAATGGTAAAGTTTCAATAAAAAAATGAGCTAGAGTTTCTAATCGCTTCTTTGCTCTAGTGTAAAAAGGCGAAGCGACATAAATTTATTTCCTATTTATCTTTAAGCACCTAGGTATGTTTATTTTTTAATATAGTTTTTTTTTTTGTTTCTTATAAGTATTTTATTTTTGACGTGTCTAAGTTTTGTAAAACAATCTAAATAAATTATTTTACATCTTGTATCTTGTAAAATGCTTTATATCTTCCTAAAACTTCTAAAAAACTATCCACAAGTCATATTACCCTCTCGCATGTTGTAAATAGCCTGTCCTACGGCAGTTTAACTTTCTAGGTTAATTTCTAAGGTCACAGCTTTAATTAACTCGATTGAGATACGGTACTTGGGCGGTGTGCTTTTTCTGTTGTAATTACTTTCATCTGTTTTTATTTGGCCAGTTTCTTTGAACATTAGAATGGACTTTATTTTTTCTTTCTCTGATAGAAATTGAAAAAAAAATATTGATTTGTGTTACAATTACAAAGGAACACATAAAAAGGAGGCTAAAAATATTATGATGCATACACAAATGGTCTAAGAGTCTGAGGCAAACTTTAGGCATGGTAATACTATATATTGGGTACTTTATTTCTTCAGTGTAAAATATAAATAACTAGCTGGCCTATTCCGGCTTTGCTTGTTTCACTATGAAATTATGGCCAATTTTAAAAACGATTTTCATGTTTATTATTATTGTCTATATATGGTGTCAAAATTAGCTTAAGGCCACCTTGTTTCGAAGATTTAGGCATTTTACTCGCCCAGTCGACTTGCATACGCGTTACGCGGGAGCCGACTTGATATGAACTCCGGCGAACTTTGTCGGCAGCAAGAACGCCACAATACAGCATAATGCAGTAGCTACGGTGATTTTAATTTTATTGACTGTATTTTTTTAGTATATTGATTATTTTATTGACTATATTCTTTTATTTGATTGAAATGAAAGTTTATTGTAGTAGGTATGTAGGTATTGAATGTAAACATAATTTTTCTTACTAAACTTTTTGAATTAGTGAGGTGATAATTATGATTGAAGAATTTGTGGTAAATAATACAAACAACAAAATGAAACAAACATAATTGTTATGTACAATATATATTCTCATTTATAAAAAAAATACATTTTATATGAGGAATAAAATGCTTAAATTTCATTGTAATTTAGAGTTCTAGTGCTAGGTCCTGATAATTGCCATTTGAAATAAAATAACTTATCGGAAATTCATTCAAGACTAAACTTAGAAACTGGCTTGTAAATAGTGTTCACTATAACCTAAAGGAATACTTTGAGAACTAGGTAAATATAAGGTACTTTGTTCGAAGTGTTTTTAGTATGTAGGTTCTGTAGGATTTTTGTTTGTTTTTCTTTTTGTAATTTTTGTTATAATTTAACTATTGTGTTAAATTATTACTATATTGTATGTCCGAAGTGGATCAAAATGTTGACTCGATTTTATTTAAGATCTTCATGTACATGACACACAATTTATACAATAAATTGTTCTTATTCTTATTCCTGATTGCAAATTAATAATGTTTTGCGATAAAAAAATCTCTTTTTCTTTATTTTCGGATTCGGTGGATTCGCATTCAAGTGTCAGATTCCGTATACCACGAGTGTGTTTGGGGTTGACGATTTCTGGCATCAGACATTGGACAGGTGGTAAAAGTGTGATAATTTTGATTCCATCTTTGATTTCCAAAATTCATCATCTTTTTCGATTCTTTCGATATGTACTGGTTCCTTTTCCCCGGCCCAAATACCAAATAGACATTGCCGTCGCGACGGCAATGTCGCGCAGTTGTCCTTGTACTTGTAAAACCAATTACGGTTTTTATTAATTGTTGTAGTTTCACTTCTGTCGTGCGTGAATCGCACATACACCTTTTTTTTTCACGTCGCACGTCGCTCGTCGGGCGGGCAGAGCACTGGCACAGGTCCGTCGTCGGTAAGCGCCACCGCGCGACTGACGAAGCCCGCGGGCGTCGCGCCGCTCGCGGGTTTGTAGGTATTTAGGCATAATAAATAGGAAAATAACACTACAACACGCACCTCAGCGATTTTCACTAGAAAATTGATTTATCTAAAGATTGGTGTAAAAATAAGGTCAATAAATTTATTATTTTAGGCACAGTACTGAAAATGTTTTTTAAAAAGAGGCAACTTTGGTATTTTTTTCTATCGAGCGAAGTTCATCTTATTGTGTAAATGTAAGCGAATTGCACTCTGTAAGATCCTCAACTGAAACATATATTTTTTTCAGAATTTTACGTCAATTTTTGACTGATTCATATTGATTTTAAAAACAGCATTTGCGGTATAAGGGGCCCTTAAAACAAAATTTACGAAACTCGATTTATTTTATCCAAGGGAGTCAGAAATTTGTATTTTAGTAAAATGTTTCAAATTAAGAGATTTCGTAAATGTAAGCTATTTACCCTTATATAGATAGCTTGAGACTAGAATAGGACATAAGCTATTTTACTGCAGAAATCAATCTGCAGTAAGAAATAGCTCGATAAATCTATTTTAACGCGCAAAAAGGCTATAAGTGTAATAGTATTACCATTTAAATATTTCGTGCGTCTTTGGCGATAAGTTTAAAAGCCTCTTTAAATTCTGTATTTTATTATCTTGAACTTTGGCATAGGCAGAACATTATATATCTAGTTTAGATTTGAAGATGCCATCATCACCTTCCTGACCTTATCCCACATTACGTGGGGTCGGTACAACATGTCTTCTGCTTCCATTTCCCTCTATCACCCGTCAATTGTAGTTTAGAAGATCCCAAATATGCGTTTTACTTTGAAACGTTTCCACCTACCGGACAATATTCAAACCATTCTCAGTATGATACGTGAAGCGATGTAGCGTCGCGCGCGTTGTGGCGATCACAATAAGCCTTTTAGGCCGCAGAGATACAATAGCCACAGACAAATAATTTAAAAAAAATGCGCGTTGTAAATGCAGGTGTTTACATAAATAATAAAATTATGAATTTATCATGTTTTTTCCACAAGGGCTTATTAGCTCGCAGCTCTATAACTAATTCACAGCGAGGATTACTCGGCGCAGATAGCATTTTTGTACGATACGAGTATTGTTACGAATGAGCGGTGTAAAGCTGGGGGCTCACGATTCTTCTTAATTATATTATAGAGGTATATTTATGCTGGTAAGCCTTCATTTAACCACAATCTCACCAGATGTAAAGTTACGATGTGGTCTAAGATGTGGCATGAAGACCTAGAAGGAAGATGGCCCTCCGGACCACATTAAAACACGAAAAAATCGCTTCACGCACTGGCCCAGCCCGGAGGGTGGTGACAAGCGGCCGAAGCCTTACCACCAGAGACTGTTCTTAGCACCACCCGGAGGTCACGTGTAAGGATTTATTTAATATTTATTATAACGAGTGGTATAAAAGTTATTATAAAAAACATGTTTCCGGTCATTCCTTACAACAACATTTAGCCCCGTGATAAGTATAAAGCTAATAGACTCACATAATATTAATAGACATATTTTACTGTGTCCTAGCAATGAATAGAGTGATGATGATGATGATGCCTATTTTAGAAGCTCCGAGATCTAGCACAGGTATTTAATACAAACTCAGAAGGAGACTCAATAAAACTGAATTGAAAATTTATGATGTTACTGAAATAATATTTCTTCTCATTTTAACCCATCGTATGTAACCACCTTAAAACAACATGTCATGGTACGTTGCTCGGACGCAGTAGATATATGAAGGTAATGAGTAAATTATTAATCTTTCCATCAGAGCCTAATTGGAGTGGATGGAATACTTGATCGATATGATCAATTTAATGGAATCGATTTTCGTTATAAATAAACTCATCTGTCATATTCTGTTATGATTATTTCCATTTCCGGTTAATGGGGCCTTAATATGATTCGCATTCGGATTATTATACATTATTTTTTATGATTAATATGAGGATGCTATTAATAGGCCATTTTTTAAAGAAATGAGCTTAGTTTCTTTTCGTAATATTTAGAGGGCGTTGTTAAATAAATTAGATAAGTATGAATAGAATAGAACTAACTAAACATAATATTTCTGGTTTCTAGCCTGGGTGTTTTCTATGTATCATACGTATGTATTTACAAATAAAAATGTAGATATGTAGTATATCAGTCACCTTACGCCCATAGTAACAAGCTCTGCTTAGTTTGGGGTTAGGTGATGTTGTGTGAAAATATTTATTTCATAATACCTATTTTTTAATGTAATCATCATAATATTATAACTTCCCCTTAATATGATAGAATTCACAACACTGATAGAATGATAGAAGCTTAATTTTCACTGTTCAGACAATCAATTTAAAATAAAAAGGAATGATATACATATACTTATAAGTAATATACTGTATGCCCTACTACTATACTACACTATATGACCGTTGGGGCCGAAAAGTCGGACGACCACCAACAAGATGGACAGATGACTTGGTCTAACTTGCTGGCTCACGGTGAATGCAAGTAGCGACCGTTTGCAATAATTGGTCGTCTTTGAGGGAGGCTTATGTCCAGCAGTGGGAGTCTTATGGCTGAAATGATGATGATGAAATACTATATTTCTATACATAGGTATAAATTGCACTATTTATAATACGGGAATCAGTATTTGGCACCATAATTTAGCCTTTAGACCGTTCTGAGCAAGTTTGTAGCAATAACTCGAAGCTTGACCTGAAAAGAACGATCGACCTCGAATAGCGCTACAAAATGAAGAAAAATCGTTTTCAGAAAATGAGATGTTTTCTATTAAAACGTGTTTTTACAATAGTCGAACTTAATCGGTAGAAAAAATGCGATAATTGTACATGAAAAACTCAACTAAGTAATAAAAAAAATTACTTACCTGAAAACATTAGTATGGTGCGTGAAATGTATTTTTGTCCAAAATACTACGGTGCCGTAAGAAAATTGCCTTCAACCAGTGTGTGTTTTCAGTTTTTATGTGTCAGTGGTGACTTAGGTATTCGAAAAGTTATTCAATAAATAAATAGGCCTTATTAATAGGCTCAACTAATTAGGAGTAAATTATCTTTAAGTCGGCGAAAAACATCTGCCAACTAAATAAGAAAGAAACATAAATATTACTATAAATAGTTGGATATATAACCTAGTAAACGACAGGGGCTCATGGTAGAAACTTATTGCAAGTAAAATAACAGAAAATGTATTATCTAAGGCCTACGTCCAAAACAAAACATTATGTAAAAATACTTGATTTCAGAAGAAACATTACGTACATTATTTTACTAAGCATTGTCTTTTATATTATATACTAGCGGCCCGCCCCGGCGTCGCACGGGTATAAAATTTTCCCAGAAATTATTCGAATTTTTCTCGCTGCAAAAACCATCCTATCTCTCAAGTTGGATCGAACTGCACATGGTGTGCGAATTTTATTATAATCGGTTAAGTGGTTTAGGAGCCCATTGAGGACAAACATTGTGACACGAGATTTATATATATTAAGATATATCTGTCATCACAATTGGACACAATTGAAATTTAAGTTAAAGTCAAACAGAAGTTTCTACAAGAAATACCAAAGTTTATATTAATCCTTCAATTACTTAATAGTTAATGTAATTTCAGGACGTAATAATGATAGTATATTATTACGAAGTTTGTACGTTTGAAGCAATTATTGGTTTTTAAGTGTGGCATAATTTAAATTTAAGCCGTAGTTGGTAATGTTCGCTTTCATATTAGTAATTTCTGTTCTTGGACAAAATAAGCTTAAATTTTTATATATAGATATAAAATAAATATTTCCGGAATACTCACACAGCATCAACTAACCCCAAACGAAGCAAAGCTTGTACTAAGGGTGTTAGGTGATTGATATAGATACATTTTTTTTGTAAGTACATACATTATGATACATAGAAAACACCCAGACCCGAAACCAGAAATTGTACATCATCATTATCGTCAATTGCTATTTTAACATTTCTGAGTCCTAAAACAGGCGTATTTTCTTCATGAAATACCAAAAATAAGGTCAGAATGTCAAACTGGATATTAATTGTCACACGAATTGTTGAACAATGGTTTGTTTTTTTTTAACATTACTGAAATGAATGTATGAATAAGCATCTCTATTTACTTACCCACTGCTGGGACACAGTACTTCTCTTCACGAGAGAGATTAAGCCTTTATTCATTCGCTGGCCGAGTGCGGGTTGATCAATGTCATAACGTCCTTCAAACTCGTTAAAGGTCTCAGAATGCCGGTTACCTCACGATATTTTGAATTCACCGTTAAAGCAAGTGGTTTTTAATGAATGAAAAAATTAAATATTCATACGTATGAAACTAATCTTAGAATTCTTGTAAGTTTCGCGAACCATGTCACAGGGGTAAGCCTGTTCAAAATAACAACAAAATGTCGCAATGGTTGAACTTTGGCGACCCTTTTAGACGACTGAATATTTAATTAAGGATTGTGTTGAAAATCCAAATATAGTACATGGAAATAACTAAATTTTGATCACCTACTCTCTTGTGTAGGCGGGGGCATAGTTTATAGAGTTATACATACTTTACACCATTATCAAACTGAGCCCGGGGATTTTAAAGTATTCATGATTTATAACTGATGCTGAGTGACGACCTTTTCGAACCACCGTCTTTATTTTTCTCTTATTTTCTTAAATTTTTGGTTAATTATGTGTCTGTATTTGTTTATTTTGTTTTTCTTTGTTTTTAAATTTATTATGTATCTATACTAATATTATAAAGAGGAAAGGTTTGATTTTTTGTTTGTTTGTTTGTTTGTCTCGAATAGGCTCTGAAACTACTGCACCGATTTAAAAAATTCTTTCACCATTCGAAAGCTACACTATCCCTGAGTGACATAGGCTATATTTAGTTTTCAAAAATAATATGATTTCTTACCAGTCTCCGATAATGTAACCCATGGTGAAAAAAAAGAACCTAAAATCTTTCTTTTATCGCGAATGCTGCGAAAACTATTGAATATATAACAAAGTGATGTATTACAACTTTGTAGAACTTATTATTATCTACAAAAAACGTCGTTACATAATATCTCTAACTATAATAGTTTTGTGACAATAAGCGATTTTTTTTAAATAAACCTAAAATCTTTCTTTAATCGCGAATGCTGCGAAAACTATTGAATATATAACAAAGTGATGTAGTACAACTTTGTAGAACTTATCATTATCTACAAAAAACGTCGTCACATCATATCTCTAACTATTATAGTTATGTGTAAATAAGCGATTTTTTATAATAAAAAATTAAAATATCACTGTTTGAAAAGACTCTTTATTTGTATCTTGGTATTAATATATAATTTATTATATAAGATTGCTTTAAAACCTTTATATAACTTTTTGAATTATTAGATTCTGACATTCCATTCAAAAGATATCGCGAGTTAATTTTTGTTAAACTATGCGTTGTGGAGTGGCAGGCGTCACTCGGGCACGAAGGTACGGGAGGGGGGTTAAGACCACGAAATAATCAGCCGCGCGATCGGCTCCCTACTGAATGGTCGTGTGCGGAAATAAGAAAATTGTCGCTTGATAATATTTTGTCGCTTAGTTAGTAGTTAATAATTCGTTAACAGGTAACTAATCCTATTCAAAAAGTTATTTTCAGAACTAAACCCTAGCATATAGCATAGATATTGTACATTATCGTCGGTTGCAGGTTCAATTGGGTTAACCACCAAAACACGTAAAATAAGTTGATTAAACAGTTTTTTTTAGTTTTTTTTTCTGCTCTTTCGAAAAGCATAATAATAGAATTCTAGCTTTAAAAAAATACAGTTTCGCTACACATTTTAACTGTGAATTTGCAGACTTCCGTCGAAATTATGTTGTAACTGAGTAGGTATGTGATCCATTTACATAAGTCGAATTGTTGTATTCCTATTCTATGACCAAAGAAGGTTAAGTTGGTGTATGTATCTTGGCAAACCAGCATTGCTCTTACACTAATTCTTAGCTTGAACGAAAAATTATAACCACACATATACCTACCAATATAAAACCAACTTTCTTCAAAAAACTAACGTTACACCAATTGACCCGAACCAAGTTTATGTTTGTTGTCGGTTACACCAATTTGAGCATTGCAATCAATAGTATGTTTTCTCTTACTTTAATCTTCTTAAAAATAATAAATCTAAACTTAAAATATAAGAAAAACCCCCCCATCGAATACTTCAATTTCCTTAAAAGTAAAACACCATAATAATGTGTAATGTGCACGCAATGCGCTCTTATTTGATACCCCACTCGAGATTTTTGCAGTGTTTCGGTTTTCCTTCCCCACTCTAACCCCCACAATTTTTAAACGGCACAACCGATTTTCATGAAATATGTCTAGGAGCACTCGCGCCAGACTCACCTTTTAAACAAAAAAAATAAGTTGAAATCGCTTCATCCGTTCGGGAGCTATGATGTCCCAGACAGATAGACACGTCAAACATAATATGACACCCCTCTTTTTTTGTCGGGGGTTAAAAATGAATCGCAAAATGTGTTGCTAAGCGCATAACTCAACCAATTTAGCCAATTTATTTTTTTAAATGTTTGTTGGAGTTTAAGGATGGTTTTTACGGAGAGAAAAATTCGAATAATTTTGAAACAATTTTGAATAATTACCCGTGCAAAGCCGGGGCGTGCCGCTAGTGTTTTATATTTACTGTGGTCCGAAATAAATGTGTCTTAATCTTATTCTTATAAAAACATTAGCGAAAAGCAAAAGAAAAGCAAGATTTGTGATCGTCGGCGGGCCGGTTCAATTTTCAACATTTTGGATGAATTCATTATGAAATAATTTAAAAAAAAGTGACGGTATTATTAACGACTAGTCCATTCAAGATGAACTACCAGGGAAACGCGAGAACCTCAAATAATAGACCGCATTCCAACCTTTTATTTGTTTTATTTTCAGCCCATGTCGTCCCACTGCTGGGCAAAGGCGGGGGGCCTTTTCCACGTCAAATCTACCCAACTCATTTCGCCATCTTGATCTTGGTCTGGGGTCTTGGGAGCCTTGTCATCAAGTACATACCTCTATTCTGGTACTAAAGGAACATGCATTATTTGATTGTTTAATATTTTGGAGTCCTGACCTGACCTGAGTTTGGAGACCTTTATAACCCTTTGAAAATCATCCGTCCAGAAAAAAAATCAATATGCGCCAGATTATTTTCTCAAGAAGTTTCTTAACCCCACCAAAAACAATAAAACCCGCACAAATTAAAAGAACATATGTTTGTATGTAAAATATAACATTTAAACCCATACACGAAACGGCGGAACCTCTACACGGAATTTAAAGGCATAAATAACATTCACACCGTTATCAGAACTCATACATTAACATTCTGTCTGATTTATTGCGTCTGAAAACTCTGCAATTAATATCTGTACGATTATTTTCTGCAATTCCCTGATTTACCAATTTTATGCGATAGTTTAATTCTGTAATTGCGTTGGTTCAAAATTATGTGCGCTTTATACTCGTGCTTCAACAGTGAAGCCAAACATCGTGAGGAAACTCATTGAACTTATTACGACCTTAACTTTTAAATTATCATGGTATAACACAACATTATACCTTGAATCGCGAACTTGAGCCGTTTCATTTGTAATTAACCGTATCAAATAAAAATCAGTTAATCAGGAGCTCTACCACGAGTTGCCACTTTCGACTGTTGGAGATTGGGACATGCTGTAATCCCATGCATTTACTAGATTTATCACTACTTTTCTCCAACAGACGACTGTTTGACATGTAGCCACATGGCGCTTACAACGGCGTCGAAATTATCAGAAAACTCAACTCAACTCAAACAGATCACTGTTCTTGAGATAGACGGACAGACTGACTGACAGACAGGCAGCGAAGGCTCAGTAATAAGGTCTAGTTTTTCCCTTTGAGTACGGGACCCTTAAAATCTATTCTTGGACTAATAGGACATTAAGGATGTATAAAAAGGCGCGAGTGTTGTGGTGACGTATAAGATAGGACAAGGAAAGCAAATACATAAATTATACCAACCCCTTCATATGTGGGACAAGGACAAGACTATTCATACAATAAATCTCGCAATTCAGGTCACATTCACAGTAAATCAAAATGCCATACATAAATAAACAATAATTTAAATTATAATTGAATCTCTTATCTTGCCTCAAACCAAAGGTATTACTGTGTCTAACATACCATCAGACCTGTTTTGTTATTAGCAAATGTATTCAGACGTACAGATCGACAGAGTCCGGAGTATTTATTTTATTGGAATTCCGTTTCGTATCCGTGGGATATTTGTAAGTAGGGTTTTAGTTGGAATATGTTATGCGTACGGCATAGGGTGTACCGGGACTAGGAAAAACTTTTGTATGCAGTGGTAAACCAATTATAAAGTTTATTTATAACTTAGCAAGATTCCAAGCAATTCCAAGTTTTAGGTTCCCTTAGGCTTTATACAGAATAATTATGAGTTATTGCCATTTATTAAGGAAGAGGGCAATACCACGCGAAACCAGCCAAAGAAGGTTCAATAAATTCAAAATGGCCGCCACATTAAATTATAGAACAATAAGGCTAAGGAACGATTTCACAATATTCTATAAACGCGTTCAGCTCGCAATAAACTTGTTTTACCGACTATTTAAACACATATTGAAATTTTTCAATGGGTAAACTTGGTTCTTTAAACTCGATTTGTAGCTTACCTACATGGTGAATTTGGGTTTAAGGATTAAGACAAAAAACTCCATTTATGATGAAATGGCACTGGTAACGTCAAATCTTAGTATAAGGTGGTTAAAAACTTCTTGTGATTATAGAATGACCCATATCTATCGAGCAAAGACAGGCTTCAAGTCAGTTCACATTCAATATAAGTACTTTCACTTGTGGAGGAAAATATTGCACGTTCAATTCTTTCAACATCCATTTGTAGTATTTACCAAGATAATTATTTTATTTTGTAAAATATTTAAATTAAAAAAAAAACATTTTTTAACATACGGCAAGTCCACTCATCTAAAAGCATTTGTGGAACAGACATATACAACGCACATAAGAAGCGACATTTATAACACCTGCCATATTTGTTAGTGTTTACCTAACAAATAATATACAGGATTTGAGAAGTGACATAAACCGTTGTAGTTACATGAAACAATATTTGAAGACCATCCATGCATTTAAAAAATATTTTACACTGATTTGGTAAAAAAGTAACAGTCAGCAAAAAATTCTCACTATATAACTTTTGTGGCTAAGAGATCCAAAGTGTTCCACCGACTTCCAAGAAAAAGACGTAATTATCACAAATATTTTATGTATTAAAAGACTCTATAGACCATCAAAGTATACTGAGAGAACTGACAGATATCTCTGAAAACATTGGGCTTTACCCACTATATATTTTTAATGCCGCTATTAAAACGCAAAAATATTTTACTCCATCTCTTTTAAGATGTTTGAGTACACCTTATATAGAAATAGCAGCTCTTCCTAAAATTGTTTTCTTGTAGATTAGATGTCTGAATTTACACATGAATGGTTTCCGTAATATTCTATACTACTTTCTATGGGTTTTTTACGGTGAAGATGGCACAGTTTAGTACCGTTCTTAGAAACGTCACTTAATGACAATTGTTCGTAATTTTTAATCACTTAAGTCACATGCAATTACTTAAAGTGACGTTACAAAGTGAGGACCCTGAGTCTAGTTTTATAAGTGAACTGACCTTTAAGTGTTGAACTAATAATATAAATTGGTGGGTTTGAATATCTGGCAAAAATCGGTTGTAGGTATTTCGTTATTTTGAATAGGGAAACACCCATCCAGAACTTGTTGTAAGAAGAAGAAAAGCGTTTTTTTCTTCAAAGACAAAATACTTTTAACCAAAGAAAAAAAGTAGCAGATATTTTATAACCGATATGAAGAATTAGTTAAATATAAATAACTAGTGGTGCCCCGCGGGGTTACCCGCGTAATATTGCATTTTCCCGCGGGATGACATTTTTCCGAGATAAAGAAAAGTAGCCTATGTCCTTTCTCAGGAGAAATTCTCTAGAAAATCTGTGTACAAAGTTTCAGTAATTTTGCGTGAAAGAAAAACAGACCGGCAGAGTTACTTTTGAATATAACATTAGTAGGGAAAAATATTGCACTTAAAGCCTACTTAAAGCCTTATCAACGTCTTAATATCGCTAGTCAACAAAAATAAACAAATTATATTTTCATTTCGTTATTTACCTTTCAACGACAGTGTTCTACAGATGTAGCAACTATACCTTTGCAATACCGTTACGTATAAATACCGAAGAAAATAACTTTCTTCGGTATTTATATTGGTAACCGACATCATCCCTAGTAACCAATAACCATCATATTTTATTCTCCACCAACCGTCACATTTCCATATTAGGCGAGCGTCAACGCGATTGACAGAGCGTCAATCATCATAAACACACGGGACCACGTTTGATTGACGCAAAGATAGGAGTTCCAGTGAATTCGTTATCTTGACAATAGGAAATCGTACAGATAAATTGAAATGAAAATGATTGATGGAATTTTGTATTTTTGGCTTCGAGTTGATCGCGTCGATTTATTAAAGGGTTATGGATGGTTTATTTCGCGGAATGGCGGAAGCCAGATTTAGCGTTGGTGACGCGACAAGTGTAGGCGTGAAGTCTTTTTATTTCTAATGACCATCGTCATTATTATTACCTATTTTAACGTTCCCACTGCTGGGACACATGGACTTCTCTCTTGAAGAGAGCATGTTATTATCATGTTATGTTATTTATAAATTTTATGCAGAAAAAGATTAAGTCACATCCGTAACCTACGCCGTTACGGATGTGTCCCTATCAGAATCATTCCTTGCAATTTATTTCACAAATAACCAGTTTTAATTTTACAATTTTCAAAAAAAAAAAACATTCGTTATGTTACAATTGAAAGAAAACTTATAATTTTGAAATAATTGATATTTACTGACTCCTTCAACAATAATAATCATCATATTATCTCAACGAATTCTCACACATTCTTAACAAATTATACACCGAAACCTTCTCTTGAATTACTGTACCTAGGCTATTATTGAAAACTGCATGAAGATTTGTTTTGAAGCTTTTAAGTATACCGAACATTACATCATCATTCATCATCATCATCATCATTTTTATTCAGACGGACAGACGAGTCGGACGACTTTAATTCATAATAGGTTTCCATACTAATATTATATACATATAACTGCGAAAATAACTCTGTAGGTTACTCTTTCACGCAAATACTACTAACCGATTTAAATGAAATTTAAATCACACACACAAATGGTTTGGTTCACAGATTCTCTGGAGCCTGTGAAAGGACTTTACCTTGGAAAAAATGACATTTCGCGGGAAAATCCATTGAAAAATCCATTATAACGCGCATTACACCGCGGGGCACTACTAGTAGATTGTAAAGTCCATACAAAACCTCAAAGTGGACTAAAAGCTTCGATAAAACTAGAAAAAGGCAGAACTAACCAAAGAGCCACAAAGAGAACGACACCTACTCGTAAAAACTGAAGTGCACAAACAGGAATAATATATAGCCAGTACAAAGTACACAAATTTAGCGCTGGGTTGCCAGCTCATGAAAAAAAATACGCCACAAAATCTGGAATAATTTTTTAATGAATAAATGAACATTTTAAAGTATCCACTTATATTCTAATCATTTAATATGTTTCAAACTGCTTTTTCATGTTAACCTAAATTTAATTTTAAATACCCAGTTACCACTGAGTCTAGAGCGTACGTAACACACGTACGCTCTAGACTCAGTGGAACGCAGAGCCATCAGACTCATAGGCGACGACAAACTTGCATCTAAACTTCATACCTTAGCCCATCGGAGAAAAGTTGCTAGACTGTCGGTCTTTTATAGATTGTACTTCGGAGAGTGTGCCAATGCGCTGCATGACCTGATCCCACCATCTCCGTCTATCATCGGTCGCTAAGACGTACGGCTGGTTTACATGCTCACTTAGTGGACCTACCATCAACGCGCACGAAACGCTTCTCGAATTCTTTTATAGTGCGCACCGCTAAGGAGTGGAATTCTCTCCCGAAGTCTGTTTTTCCGATTAAATACAACCCGACCTTTAAGCTCTGAGTGAATAGGCTTTTTCTGGGCAAACTTGCTCCATCGTTGACCTCGTCTCTGCCTGAATTATAGAGGACGCCTATACTCAGCAGTGTATGCAAACGGGCTGATCAATCCATACACCAACATCTAATCCCGTGGTAAGCTTGTATTACGGTAATTAGTAATCTGATAAAATTTATATAATGGATAAACGAGTATGTACATATATAGATATTATGATGATAAATCACAGAGTTGCTCTAAATAACTATATTAAATACCTATGATATTAAGTTAATCAGATATCTAGTACCCGTAACAAAAGCTTAGAGCTTACCACGGGGCTAAATGTTGTTGTGTGAATTGTCTGGTAATATTGATTTATTTATTAATTAACAAAAATGCATACAGAATTATCATCAATTCATCAGACTTTATATTTGCAAAAGTGCTTTCAGCGTCTATGTAATACGTTCACAAGACAAAGGCCACCCTCATAGATTTGTAGCGAGATCAAGTCTAGTTACAGCTAGTTACATATTAAAAGCATCAAGCATCAATGCTTATAATATTTTCCTACGACATAAATCATTAATCCATTTTCCTTTTTTTATGGTAGATAAGCCTTTAACTTTACATCAGGTGAGATTGTGGTCAAATTAATTACCACAATCTCACGTGATGTAAAGTGACGATGATCTCACGTGATGTAAAGTGACGATGTGGTCTAAGATGGGGCATGAAGAATGAAGAATAGAGAATGGCTTCTCCGGACCACATGATGAAACACGAAAAAATCGTCTCACGCACTGGCCCAGCCCTGAGGTGGTGGGTGGTTTTATATAAATGTTTCAGTTTATTTATTATTTACTAGCCTCCACAGCAATTATTTTAGTTTTAATAGGTGTAACGAGGTGGCACATGCTAACAAACACAAAGTTTTCATTGTACCTACGATGTTTCGGAGTGAGGATGAAGCTAATTCCAAACATGGCGTACTGTCTACACGGGAAGTTAATAAGATTGTATTAAACGCTTAAGTTTTCTTATATGTAGTATTTCTATTATCTAAAGTGGTTTATATTTTATGTTAAAAAGAGTTTTATACTGACTGCCTCGGTGGCACGGTGGGTGTAGGTGTGGGTATTTAATATGTATAATAAAAATATCTATAAATGTATTATATTATATTAATTATATAAGATGTCTAGTACCCGAAATACGAGCTTAGAGCTTACCACGGGGCTAGATGGTGTTGTTTGGATTGTCCGGAAATATTTTTGTGTATGTCCTTATTTTTTTGAGTTTCCTAGGTGTAATGTATTATTATCCCCAAAAAAAATCTAAAAAATATGTTCGAATCATCTAGTCGACCAGTAGTAGGATTTGTATAATAACGCTGTTACTTTTTTACGCTTAAACTCTACCCTTACCTACCCTTGGCAATAAAATTTTATACTTTCTTCAGACATTAATTTATAAACTTTTTCTTTATTGAGCCCTCAAATTAGACCTTTTACAGTTCTACATAAAGAAAAAGTGCCATTTTTTCGATAATTAGCACACAAAAAATTTGCCATTGTGGCGTTTTTAATCTAGCCAGCTGGCAACCCAAAGTAGCTTCACCTTAGTATACTGCAATACCAACGTCGTAAAGAACGGTCGTAATAGGTAGCTTACGTTTGCTGAAGAGCACTACTCAAGCTACTGGAAAGGTACCTTTAAGGCATCGGCGAAACCTACGCGTGAGCAACGCGGTCACGACGCGGGAGCGTCTGCAACGCGGGACATTTGTGCATTACAAAAGTTCCGCTTTGTGGAAGTAGTATAAATCATTGAAGCGAACTGTCAAGAGAATGTTATTTCCTTGATATTTTTTGTTTAAGCAATTTAGTTTTATTCATTTTAAGTTGACCTGTCCATGTAGGCTATGTGCTTCTAAGGAAATAAACGTTTTGACTTTGACTTTTGACTTTGACTATGACTTTTGACTTTGACTTTTGACTTTGGTCGGGTTGGTGTGCAAAGTGCCATAGCAAAGTATCGTCTGCCGCGCGGCAGACTGCCGGCAGCTCCTGTTTCGCAGTAGATTTATTAATTTTATGGGCGTTTTGGTGGTGTGCATTATATTAACCCCCGACCAAAAAAGAGGGGTGTTATAAGTTTGACGTGTCTGTCTGTCTGTCTGTTTGGAACATCATAGCTCCCGAACGGATGGAGCGATTAAATTTAGTTTTTTTTTGTATGAAAGGTTTGGCGCGAGTGTTCTTAGACATGTTTCATGAAAAATCGGTTGTGCCGTTTAAAAGTTATGGGGGTTAGAGTGGGGAAGGAAAACCGAAAATCTGCAAATATACTTGAGTGGGGTATGAAATGAAAGCGCATCGCGTGCACATTACAAAATATTATGGTGTTTTACTTTTAAGAAAATTAAGGCATTGGTATAGTGGGTTTTTCTTAAGCTTTAAATTAAGATTTATCTTAGTACTGTGTTCCTATAGGTTAAGTAAATCATAGTTCACGTCCTTCTGGAACGTTTATGAGATGATTTTGTGAAAGCTGCTTATAGGTTTAACGCACTGGAAGTCACTTAGGGAGGCATAAATACAGCAGTGGACGTACCTACGGCTGAAATTATGAATTTCAATTCTGTTTAGTTAATTTGTAAGTAGTCCATTCAAAAATAGTGGACACCTATTTTTTGTTTTATCAATTTAATAAGAAAGTGCCAAGATATATAGAATCAAAGTGACGGAATAAAAAAAATTTACTTAATTAATATAAAAATTGTCTTTCATTGTGTCTTCAAAATTAATTATAAGTCGCACGGAAACGTTACGTCACGCAAAATTTTAATGCAGTGTAATGTCTTGAGTTTTTTAAATAATCTAAGTAGTTTGCTACGTGGCTGCAAAATATTGACATCTCTTTTTGGAAACCAGTTACTAACCCTAAATATACCCTTTTGGAAAACGATTTAAAAACGCCGGTTTCCAAAACTAAGCATACAACAATGGACTTATATTTTTGTTTATTTATCTATCCTATTCATAACAGAACAAAGCCATGGCGGGAAATAAAGCAAAATAATAAACATAAAATTGTTTGATTTTGCGGCATAAATATCGGAAGCCCGGAATTGTATTGGCAATTATACTTGTTGTACTATATTTATTTTTTTGAGTTAAAAAAAGAATTTTGTCGATTTTTTATAGATATTTTTGATCAATATGGCTATTTTAAAAGAGTTATTGTTAGATGATTGCTTATTGGACAATCCACACAACAACATCTAGCCCCGTGGTAAACACTAAGCTTGTGTAACGGGTACTAGACATCTGATATAATATCTAACTATGTACATATATGTCTATTTTATGAAGTGTATCAGAACAGTTGAACCCTAGGCGGGAATCAAACCCCGCTTTTGCACCGCTAGAGGACCAACTCCCACCGCGCCATTGAGGCAGTTATGGGCAAAAATGTAAACTTTTACAAATAGGATCTCTTAATTGTTACAAGATGTAACGAAGTCGTAAAAATCTGTCAATTAAGAGCAAGCAAGAGGGAAAAAGGTAGCGGGTTCAATTCCCGCCGAGGGTAAAGTGTTTGTATGTTCTGCAAGCACTTTCCCCTTGGTCTGGGTATTTAATATGTATAATCAAAAATATCTATATATGTATGACTATTACATTAAGGATATCAGATATCTAGTACCCGTAACACAAGCTTAGAGCTTACCACGGGGCTAGATGTTTGTGTGCGAATTGTCTGGATATATTTATTTATTTATATTTATTTTTATCAGATAAAAATAATGTGTAATAATATATATGTTATATTTATTACAGTTTTTAACCCAAGACTAAGTTTTTTAAAAGTCGTATGACTATTTTTGAAGCGGAAACGGTCAAGTAGTCTTTAGCGGTCTCCTAATGAGCTTCTGAGCTTCGCAGCTTGACTGAAGTCACCATTAAAAATCAGGTCATGTTACTTGCAGGCATTGGTAGACCACGAAATATTCTTAGTTCATGTTTCCGTAATAGGTTCAGGTAATATGATTAAACTTTGACCGACTTATCCGCTGTTTCAATAAAGTAACGGACAGTTTTCGGTTATAAGTTAAGATAAGTGCGGTAGTAAGGTTTTTTTATGACACCGCCCCAGTTATTTGCTGTGCATAACCCTATCCATCCTAAGGTTGTCTGAAAGAAATTGCTTTGAACAATAAGGCCGCCTATTACGCGTTTTGTATTTAACTTTAAGTCCCTTTTGTATTGTTTTATCTTGGTGTGTATTAAACAGTTATATTATTATTCTCGAAATATCAGAAATATATTTTTACAATAGATTACATAAAAATAATAAAAAACTACCTACTGTAAAATATCAAAACGGAGGATCACTCAATAGGCTCAAGCGACCGGCAAGCCAATTAGTATTATTATTATAAGTTAAAATATAAAATCTTTGTTGCAAACAAAGGAAATGAAAAATATTACATAAACAAATGATAAAAACTATTTGAAAATTGCGGTATTATCGCTAAAGAGCTATCTCCACCGGACAACCTTGACAATACCTAGTTTTCTCTTGCCAATAGCATAGTCGTAGCAACTTAAACGGTTCGTAGGAGAGTATTTTTACCTTATAATACAATAATTAATAATTTCGGCCATATCACGTCCATTAATTGACTGGGGTTAGACATTAACCCACCACGTTGATTAAATGCTGGTTTATTATGCTAGATAACCCTTCATTTGACCACAATCTCACCTGATGTAAAGTGACGATGTGGTCTAAGATGGGGCATGGAAGGTAGATGGCTTTTCCGTACCACATTAGGAAACACGAAAAAATCGTTTCACACACTGGCCCAGCCCGGAGGGTCACCACCCTCGCCGCGGCCGAAGCCTACCACCAGAGACTGTGAGACAGCACCACCCGGAGACCACGTGTAAGGATTCAGAGGATTATCACTTACGGTCGTGAACGGCAAAAAAACCTCGGAAACTTACTTGGTAAAAGCCACCTTTGGATTTTTCTTCTCGAAAAATTATGTGCGCTTTAAACACGTGCTTAACGGTGAAAGCAAATATCATGAGGTAACCGGCATGTTTTGAGAACTTTGAAAAGTGTGAAGATTACACATTAATTAATCAACCCCGACTTGACCAGCTTGGTGAATTGAGTCCACATCTTCCTTGTCAAGAGATAAGTCCCAGCATCCCAGCATTGGAAACGTAAATAGGGGTGCTTATGCTTTTATTAACATTGTTATTTCTTAGCCATTAAAGTTATAACTAAAATAATTTAGATTTTTCAATGGTATTTTTTCTCTTAATTAGGTGCTCCGACACAAAATATAAATAAAATATCTAGGTTTACATAAATTGGCAGTTTTTTTAAGGTTTCCAATTTTATCTCCGGTTTCGTAGACATTTGATTAGTACGTGAATAATAAATTTGCGAGCCTTTTGAAATTTCCTAACCCACTTATTCTTATTGTGAACCTAATCTCCCTTTTCGGGTATCAAAGAAGGTCCCATTTGAAGTGTTTGTATTGGAGTGGCTGTACGAAATTTTATTCGACGTAATTTCCGAATATTTGGAGAGTTTACGGATGTAGTTTGGGTTTCGTAGTGATGTGGTTAAGGTCTGGATTCCGAAAAGTTGTAATGGATTTGATGGAATAACCGAAATTGATTAGTTTACTTTGATTCAAGCACATGCTAGTATGATGCCGTGTTGGCTAAGCTAAGGGTACCCACTGGACTTTCATTTCGAAGGTCGTGGTTTCAAACACTGCCTCCCCTGGATTTAACTTCATGAAAAATGTGCATAAACACGTCCTTTGAAATTCTCACTGATGGCAAATTCGTGAGTAATCGGCGTGTCCAGAGAACTTAGAAGAGTTAGAAGGTCAATTGACATTTACCAACCCGCACTTGGTTAGCCTGCTGAATTAAAGCCTTATCACTCTCGTCAATAGAAAAGTCTTTATGTCTCAGCAGTGGGAATGTGAAAGTCGGGCTACTTTTAAAACACATGCTCAAATATCCTTCAAAAACTGCTTAGGTACAGAGGAATGTACAGAAATTTTATCATCGCCTTAAACGGCAAAAGCCAGTGACGTGAACTTTCTTAATTTCATTAAAATTTTTGTAGCAGCACACATATTAACCGCCTTGTTAATGTCCCACGGAGAGATATAAGTTATTACAAAAAAATATCAAAATAGCAGTTTCATTACTTAAAGAGTAATTAATTTAGTTTCCATACTAATATATTATAATGACGAAGAATTAATGAACGTGCAGTCTAATTGAATATCCGCGCTGGTTATTCAAAGTTCGTTCTTGTTCTAATAATTATCGAGTAGCGAGCGCTAAATTGATGACTGAAGCTACCATGAACTGGGGATCCCTTTAACCGAATTTCTGGTAGAAATTTTCGGCCTTATTTAGACTCAAAGTCATCATCATCATCACCCTATTAATGTAACCACTGCTGGGACACAGGGACTTCTCCCTTGACGAGAGAGATTAGGCCTTAATTCACCACGCTGGCCAAGTGCGGGTTGGTGAATGTCACATGCCCTTCAAACTCTTTTAAAGTTCTCAGAACATGCCGGTTTCCTCACGATGTTTGCCTTCACCGTTAAAGCACGTGTTTAAAGCGCACATAAATTTCTCACGAAGAAAAATCCAGAGGTGCGTGGCGGGGTTTGAACCTACGCGACCTTCGGAATGAAAGTCGAGTGTCCTCCCACTTAGCCAACACGGCTTTTGAAAGCCTCAAAGTCATAGTCAAAGTCAAAACGTTAATTTCCTTAGAAGCACATGGCCTACATGGACAGGTCAACTTAAAATTTATATTAAGACTTATAATAGATAACATTTAATTATTTGACGGTGTTTGAGTTTCCCGATATTTATGCCGTGATCATGGCACTTGCAACAGCCTCGACATAAATCGTGAATCTCAAAAACTGTCAAAACATGGTATGTGACATCATGATAATTTAATAAGTTTTTTCAACTTTCGTGCTAAGATCAGTCCTTCATATCACATAATTTGTTAAAAACATGGATCAATTATTGAGAGAGCGTTTTGTAATAGTAACAAATAACAATCAGTTAATCAGTAGCCCTATCAGGAGTTGCCACTTTCGACTGTTGGAGATTGAGACATGCTGTAATCCCATGCATTTACTAGATTTATCACTACTTTTCTCCAACAGACGACTGTTTGACATGTAGCCACATGGCGCTTACAACGGCGTCGAAATTATCAGAAAACTCAACTCAACTCAAACAGATCACTGTTCTTGAGATAGACGGACAGACTGACTGACAGACAGGCAACAAAGGCTCAGTAATGTTAATAAGGTCTAGTTTTTCCCTTTGAGTACGGGACCCTTAAAATCTATTCTTGGACTAATAGGACATTAAGGATGTATAAAAAGGCGCGAGTGTGGTGGTGACGTATAAGATAGGACAAGGAAAGCAAATACATAAATTATACCAACCCCTTCATATGTGGGACAAGGACAAGACTATTCATACAATAAATCTCGCAATTCAGGTCACATTCACAGTAAATCAAAATGCCATACATAAATAAACAATAATTTAAATTATAATTGAATCTCTTATCTTGCCTCAAACCAAAGGTATTACTGTGTCTAACATACCATCAGACCTGTTTTGTTATTAGCAAATGTATTCAGACGTACAGATCGACAAAGTCCGGAGTATTTATTTTATTGGAATTCCGTTTCGTATCCGTGGGATATTTGTAAGTAGGGTTTTAGTTGGAATATGTTATGTGTACGGTATAGGGTGTACCGGGACTAGGAAAAACTTTTGTATGCAGTGGTAAACCAATTATAAAGTTTATTTATAACTTAGCAAGATTCCAAGCAATTCCAAGTTTTAGGTTTCCTTAGGCTTTATGCAGAATAATCATGAGTTATTGCCATTTATTAAGGAAGAGGGCAATACCACGCGAAGCCAGCCAAAGAAGGTTCAATAAATTCAAAATGACCGCCACATTAAATTATAGAACAATAAGACTAAGGAACGCTTTCACAATATTCTATAAACGCGTTCAGCTCACAATAAACTTGTTTTACCGACTATTTAAACACATATTGAAATTTTTCAATGGGTAAACTTGGTTCTTTAAACTCGATTTGTAGCTTACCTACATGGTGAATTTGGGTTTAAGAATTAAGACAAAAAACTCCATATGATGAAATGGCACTGGTAACATCAAATCTCAGTATAAGGTGGTTAAAAACTTCTTATATTATAGATTATAGAATGACCGAGCATCGAGCAAAGACAGGCTTCAAGTCAGTTCACATTCTATATAAGTACTTTCACTTGTGGAGGAAAATATTGTACGTTCAATTCTTTCAACATCCATTTGTAGTATTTACCAAGATATATTTTATTTTGTAAAATATTTAAATTAAAAAAATAATCTAACATACGGCAAGTCCACTCATTTAAAAGCATTTGTGGCACCGACACATACAACGCACTTAAGAAGCGACATTTATAACACCTGCCATATTTGTTAGCTAACAAATAATATACAGGATTTTTGAGAAGGGACATAAACCGTTGTAGTTACATGAAACAATATTTGAAGACCATCCATGCATTTAAATAATAGTTTACACAGATTTGGTAAAAAAGTAACAGTCAGCAAAAAATTCTAACTAAATAACTTTTGTGGCTAAGAGATCCAAAGTGTTCCACCGGCTTCCAAGAAAAAGACGTAATTATCACAAATATTTTATGTATTAAAAGACTCTATAGACCATCAAAGTATACTGAGAGAACTGACAGATATCTCTGAAAACATTGGGCTTTACCCACTATATATTTTTAATGCCGCTATTAAAACGCAAAAATATTTTACTCCATCACTTTTAAGATGTTTGAGTACACCTTATATAGAAATAGCAGCTCTTCCTAAAATTGTTTTCTTGTAGATTAGATGTCTGAATTTACACATGAATGGTTTCCGTAATATTCTCTACTGCTTTCTATGGGGTTTTTACGGTGAAGATGGCACAGTTTACTACCATTCTTAGAAACGTCACTTAATGACAATTGTTCGTAATTTTTAATCACTTAAGTCACATGCAATTACTTAAAGTGACATTACAAAGTGAGGACCCTGAGTCTAGTTTTATAAGTGAACTGACCTTTAAGTGTCGAACTAATAATATAAATTGGTGAGTTTGAATATCTGGCAAAAATCGGTTGTAGGTAGGTATTTCGTTATTTGAATAGGGAAACACCAATCCAGAACTTGTTGTAACAAGAAAAAAAGTGTTTTTTTCTTCAAAGACAGAAAATACTTTTAACCAATGAAAAAAAGTAGTAGGTATTTTATAACCGATATGAAGAATAAGTTAAATATAAATAAGTAGTACCTAGTGCCCCGCGGGGTTACCCGCGTTATATTGCATTTTCCCGCGGGATGACATTTTCCCGAGATAAAAGTAGCTTATGTCCTTTCTCAGGAGAAATTCTCTAGAAAATCTGTGTTTCAGTAATTTTTCGTGAAAGAAACAGACAGGCAGAGTTACTTTCGAATATAATATTAGTAGGGTACTTAAAGCCTACTTAAAGCCTTATCAAACGTCTAAATATGGCTAGTCAACAAAAAAAAAACAAATTATATTTTCATTTCGTTATTTACCTTTCAACGACAGTGTTCTACAGATGTAGCAACTATCCCTTTGCAATACCGTTACGTATAAATACCGAAGAAAATAACTTTCTTCGGTATTTATATTGGTAACCGACATCATACCTAGTAACCAATAACCATCATATTTTATTCTCCACCAACCGTCACATTTCCATATTAGGCGAGCGTCAACGCGATTGACAGAGCGTCAATCATCATAAACACACGGGACCACGTTTGATTGACGCAAAGATAGGAGTTCCAGTGAATTCGTTATCTTGACAATAGGAAATCGTACAGATAAATTGAAATGAAAATGATTGATGGAATTTTGTATTTTTGGCTTCGAGTTGATCGCGTGGATTTATTAAAGGGTTATGGATGGTTTATTTCGCGGAATGGCGGAAGCCAGATTTAGCGTTGGTGACGCGACAAGTGTAGGCGTGAAGTCTTTTTATTTCTAATGACCATCGTCATCCTACCTATTTTAACGTTCCCACTGCTGGGACACATGGACTTCTCTCTTGAAGAGAGCATGTTATGTTATTTATAAATTTTATGCAGAAAAAGATTAAGTCACATCCGTAACCTACGCCGTTACGGATGTGTCTTAATATTTTTCTGCATAAAATTTAAAAATAGTTTAACCTGCAAAGTAAGGTATACTTATTAAAAATAACTAAAATTATGTTCTTTATGTTGTTTTTATCATGTTAACTTTATCGATATCTCTCATTAATAAGAAATACCTATCAGAATCATTCCCTGCAATTTATTTCACAAATAACCAGATTTAATTTTACAATTTAAAAAAAAAAACACTTAAGTTATGTTACAATTGAAAGAAAACTTATAATTTTGAAATAATTGATTTTTCCCGACTCCATCAACAATAATAATCATCATATTATCTCAACGAATTCTCACACTTTCTTAACAAATTATACACCGAAACCTTCTCTTGTTTACTGTACCTATTATTGAAAACTGCATGAATATTTGTTTTGAAGCTTTTAAGTATACCGAACATTAAGACAGACAGACGAGTCGGACGACATTAATTCATAATAGGTTTCCATACTAATATTATAAACATATAACTGCGAAAATAACTCTGTAGGTTACTCTTTCAAGCAAATACTACTCACCGATTTAAATGAAATTCAAATCACACAAACAAATGGTTTGGTTCACAGATTCTCTAGAGCCTGTGAAAGGACTTTATCTTGGAAAAAATGACATTTCGCGGGAAAATCCATTGAAAAATCCATTATAACGCGCATTACACCGCGGGGCACTACTAGTAGATTGTAAAGTCCATACAAAACCTCAAAGTGGACTAAAAGCTTCGATAAAACTAGAAAAAGGCAGAACTAACCAAAGAGCCACAAAGAGAACGACACCTACTCGTAAAAACTGAAGTGCACAAACAGGAATAATATATAGCCAGTACAAAGTACACAAATTTAGCGCTGGGTTGCCAGCTCATGAAAAAAAATACGCCACAAAATCTGGAATAATTTTTTAATGAATAAATGAACATTTTAAAGTATCCACTTATATTCTAATCATTTAATATGTTTCAAACTGCTTTTTCATGTTAACCTAAATTTAATTTTAAATACCCAGTTACCACTGAGTCTAGAGCGTACGTAACACACGTACGCTCTAGACTCAGTGGAACGCAGAGCCATCAGACTCATAGGCGACGACAAACTTGCATCTAAACTTCATACCTTAGCCCATCGGAGAAAAGTTGCTAGACTGTCGGTCTTTTATAGATTGTACTTCGGAGAGTGTGCCAATGCGCTGCATGACCTGATCCCACCATCTCCGTCTATCATCGGTCGCTAAGACGTACGGCTGGTTTACATGCTCACTTAGTGGACCTACCATCAACGCGCACGAAACGCTTCTCGAATTCTTTTATAGTGCGCACCGCTAAGGAGTGGAATTCTCTCCCGAAGTCTGTTTTTCCGATTAAATACAACCCGACCTTTAAGCTCTGAGTGAATAGGCTTTTTCTGGGCAAACTTGCTCCATCGTTGACCTCGTCTCTGCCTGAATTATAGAGGACGCCTATACTCAGCAGTGTATGCAAACGGGCTGATCAATCCATACACCAACATCTAATCCCGTGGTAAGCTTGTATTACGGTAATTAGTAATCTGATAAAATTTATATAATGGATAAACGAGTATGTACATATATAGATATTATGATGATAAATCACAGAGTTGCTCTAAATAACTATATTAAATACCTATGATATTAAGTTAATCAGATATCTAGTACCCGTAACAAAAGCTTAGAGCTTACCACGGGGCTAAATGTTGTTGTGTGAATTGTCTGGTAATATTGATTTATTTATTAATTAACAAAAATGCATACAGAATTATCATCAATTCATCAGACTTTATATTTGCAAAAGTGCTTTCAGCGTCTATGTAATACGTTCACAAGACAAAGGCCACCCTCATAGATTTGTAGCGAGATCAAGTCTAGTTACAGCTAGTTACATATTAAAAGCATCAAGCATCAATGCTTATAATATTTTCCTACGACATAAATCATTAATCCATTTTCCTTTTCTTATGGTAGATAAGCCTTTAACTTTTACATCACGTGAGATTGTGGTCAAATGAATAACCACAATCTCACCAGATGTAAAGTGACGATGTGGTCTAAGATGGGGCATGAAGACCTAGAATGGCTTCTCCGGACCACATGATGAAACACGAAAAAATCGTTTCACGCACTGGCCCAGCCCTGAGGTAGTGGGTGGTTTTATATAAATCTTTCAGTTTATTTATTATTTACTAGCCTCCACAGCAATTATTTTAGTTTTAATAGGTGTAACGAGGTGGCACATGCTAACAAACACAAAGTTTTCATTGTACCTACGATGTTTCGGAGTGAGGATAAAACTAATTCCAAACATGGCGTACTGTCTACACGGGAAGTTAATAAGATTGTATTAAACGCTTAAGTTTTCTTATAATGTAGTATTTCTATTATCTAAAGTGGTTTATATTTTATGTTAAAAAGAGTTTCATACTGACTGCCTCGGTGGCGCGGTGGGTGTAGTAGGTGTGGGTATTTAATATGTATAATAAAAATATCTATAAATGTATTATATTATATTAATTATATAAGATGTCTAGTACTCGAAATACCACGGGGCTAGATGGTGTTGTTTGGATTGTCCGGAAATATTTTTGTGTATGTCCTTATTTTTTTGAGTTTCCTAGGTGTAATGTGTTATCACCCAAAAAAATCTAAAAAATATGTTCGAATCATCTAGACGACCAGTAGTAGGATTTGTATAATAACGCTGTTACTTTTTTACGCTTAAACTCTACCCTTACCTACCCGTGGCAATAAAATTTTATACTTTCTTCAGACATTAATTTATAAACTTTTTCTTTATTGAGCCCTCAAATAAGACCTTTTACAGTTCTACATAAAGAAAAAGTGCCATTTTTTCGATAATTAGCACACAAAAAATTTGCCATTCTGGCGTTTTTAATCTAGCCAGCTGGCAACCCAAAGTAGCTTCACCTTAGTATACTGCAATACCAACGTCGTAAAGAACGGTCGTAATAGGTAGCTTACGTTTGCTGAAGAGCACTACTCAAGCTACTGGAAAGGTACCTTTAAGGCATCGGCGAAACCTACGCGTGAGCAACGCGGTCACGACGCGGGAGCGTCTGCAACGCGGGACATTTGTGCATTACAAAAGTTCCGCTTTGTGGAAGTAGTATAAATCATTGAAGCGAACTGTCAAGACAATGTTATTTCCTTGATATTTTTTGTATAAGCAATTTAGTTTAATTAATTTTAAGTTGACCTGTCCATGTAGGCTATGTGCTTCTAAGGAAATAAACGTTTTGACTTTGACTTATGACTTTTGACTTTGACTTTTGACTTTGACTATGACTTTGAATTTTGACTTTGACTTTTGACTTTGACTTTGGTCGAATTGGTGTGCAAAGTGCCATAGCAAAGTATCGTCCGCCGCGCGGCAGACTGCCGGCAGCTCCTGTTTCGCAGTCGATTTATTAATTTTATGGGCGTTTTGGTGGTGTGCATTATTAACCCCCGACCAAAAAAGAGGGGTGTTATAAGTTTGACGTGTCTGTCTGTCCGTCTGGTCATAACATCATAGCTCCCAAACGGATGGAGCGATTAAATTTAGTTTTTTTTTTGTATTAAATGTTTGGCGCGAGTGTTCTTAGACATCGCTTGTGCCGTTTAAGAGTTATGGGGGTGAGAGTGGGGAAGGAAAACCGAAAATCTGCAAATATACTCGAGTGGGGTATCAAATGGAAGCGCATCGCGTGCACATTACAAATTATTACGGTAAGGAAATTAAGGCATTGGACTCGGGGGTTTTTCTTAAGTTTTAAATTTAGATTTATCTTAGTACTGTGTTGCTTTAGGTTAAGTAAGTCATATTCCACGTCCTTCCGGAACATTTTATAAGATGATTTTGTGAAAGCTGCTTATAGGTATAATGCACTGGAAGTCACTAGAGGCATAAATACAGCAGTGGACGTACGGCTGAAATTATGAATTTCTATTCAGTTTAGTTCATTTTTTAGTCCATTCAAAAATAGTGGACACCTATTTTTTGTTTTATCAATTTAATAAGAAAGTGACAAGATATATAGCATCAAAGTTTCGGAAGAAAAAATATTTTATTAAATCATTTAAAAATTTTCTTTCTTTGTCTTTAAAATTAATTATAAGTCGCACGGAAACGTTACGTCACGCGAAATTTCAATGAACTGTAATGTCTTGATTTTTGTAAATAATTAATCTAAGTAGTTTGCTACGTGGCTGCAAAATATTGACATTTCTTTTTGGAAACCAGTTACGTACAAGTATAAATAAACCCTTTTGGAAAACGAGTTAAAAACGCCGGTTTCCAAAACTAAGCATAAAACAATGGACTCATGTTTTTTTTTATTTATCTATCCTATTCATAACAGAACAAAGCCATGGCGGGAAATGAAGCAAAATAATAAACATAAAATTGTTTGATTTTGCGGCATAAATATCGGAAGCCCGGAATTGTATTGGCAATTATACTTATTGTACTATATTTATTTTTTTATGTTAAAAAAAGAATTTTGTCGATTTTTTATAGATATTTTTGATCAATATGGCTATTTTAAAAGAGTTATTGTTAGATGATTGCTTATGGGACAATCCACAAAACAACATCTAGCCCCGTGGTAAACTCTAAGCTTGTGTAACGGGTACTAGACATCTGATATAATATCTAATTATGTACATATGTCTATTTTATTAAGTGTATCAGAACAGTTGAACCCTAGGCGGGAATCGAACCCCGCTTTTGCACCGCTAGCGGACCAACTCCCACCGCGCCATTGAGGCAGTTATGGGCAAAAATGTAAACTTTTTCAAATAGGATCTCTTAATTGTTACAAGATGTAACGAAGTCGTAAAAATCTGTCAATTAAGAGCAAGCAAGAGGGAAAAAGGTAGCGGGTTCGATTCCCGCCGAGGGTAAAAGTGTTTTTATGTTCTGCAAGCACTTTCCCCTTGGTCTGGGTATTTTATATGTATAATCAAAAATATCTATATATGTATGTCTATTATATTAAGGATATCAGATATCTAGTACCCGTAACACAAGCTTAGAGCTTACCACGGGGCTAGATGTTGTTGTGCGAATTGTCTGGATATATTTATTTATTTATATTTATTTTTATCAGATAAAAATAATGTGTAATAATATATTGTTATATTTATTACAGTTTTTAACCAAATACTAAGTTTTTTAAAAGTCGTATCACTATTTTTGAAGCGGAAACGGTCAAGTAGTCTTTAGCGGTCTCCTAATGAGCTTCTGAGCTTCGCAGCTTGACTGAAGTCACCATTAAAAATCAGGTCATGTTACTTGCAGGCATTGATAGACCACGAAACATTCTTAGTTCATGTTTCCGTAATAGGTTCAGGTAATATGATTAAACTTTGACCGACTTATCCGCTGTTTCAATAAAGTAACGGACAGTTTTCGGTTATAAGTTAAGGTAAGTTCGGTAGTAAGGTTTTTTTATGACACCGCCCCAGTTATTTGCTGTGCATTTCCCTCTACATCCTTAGGTTGTCTGGAAGAAATTGCTTTAAGCAATAAGGCCGCCTATTACGCATTTTTTATTTAACTTTAAGTCCCTTTTGTATTGTTTTATCTTGGTGTGTATAAAACAGTTATATTATTATTCTCTAAATATCAGAAATATATTTTTACAATAGATTACATAAAAATAATATAAAACTACCTACTGCAAAATATATATATCAAAACGCAGAATCATTCAATAGGCTCAAGCGACCGGCAAGCCAATTAGTAATATTATTATAAGTTAAAATAAAAAATATTTGTTGCAAACAAAGGAAATGAAAAATATTACATAAACAAATGATAAAAACTATTTGAAAATTGGGCGGTATTATCGCTAAAGAGCTATCTCCACCAGACAACCTTGATAATACCTAGTTTTCTCTTGCCAATGGCATAGTCGTAGCAAATTAAACGGTTCGTAGGGGAGTATTTTTACCTTATAATACCATAATTAATAATTTCGGCCATATCACGTCCATTAATTGACTGGGGTTAGACTTTAACCCCCCACGTTGATCAAATGCTGGTTTTATGCTAGATAACCCTTCATTTGACCACAATCTCACCTGATGTAAAGTGACAATGTGGTCTAAGATGGGGCATGAAGACCTGGAAGGTAGATGGCTTCTCCGGGCCACATTACGAAACACGAAAAAAACGTTTCACGCACTGGCCCAGCCCGGAGGGTGGTGACAAGCCGCGGCCGAAGCCTACCACCAGAGACTATGAGACAGCACCACCCGGAGACCACGTGTCAGGATTCAGAGGATTATCACTTACGGTCGTGAACGGCAAAAAAACCTCGAAAACTTACTTGGTTAAAGCCACCTTTGGATTTTTCTTCTCGAAAAATTATGTGCGCTTTAAACACGTGCTTAACGGTGAAAGCAAATATCATGAGGAAACCGGCATGTTTTGAGAACTTTGAAAAGTGTGAAGATTACACATTAATTAATCAATCAACCCCGACTTGGCCAGCTTGGTGAATTGAGTCCAAATCTTCCTTGTCAAGAGATAAGTCCCTGCATCCCAGCATTGGAAACGTAAATAGGGGTGCTTATGCTTTTATTAACATTGTTAATAAAAGCATAAGCCATTAAAGTTATTACTCTAAAATATTTTAGATTTTTCAATGATATTTTTTCTCATATTAGGTGCTCCGAATATAATTAAATATCTAGGTTAACATAAATTGGCAGTTTTTTTAAGGTTTCCAATTTTATCTCCGGTTTCGTAGACATTTGATTAGTACGTGAATAATAAATTTGCGAGCCTTTTGAAATTTCCTAACCCACTTATTCTTATTGTGAACCTAATCTCCCTTTTCGGGTATCAAAGAAGGTCCCATTTGAAGTGTTTGTATTGGAGTGGCTGTACAAAATTTTATTCGACGTAATTTCCGAATATTTGGGAGTTTACGGATGTAGTTTGGGTTTCGTAGTGATGTGGTTAAGGTCTGAATTCCGAAAAGTTGTAATGGATTTGATGGAATAACCGAAATTGATTAGTTTACTTTGATTCAAGCACATGCTAGTATGATGCCGTGTTGGCTAAGCTAAGGGTACCCTCTGGACTTTCATTCCGAAGGTCGTGGTTTCAAACCTCCTCCTCTGGATTTAACTTCATGAAATATGTGCATAAACACGTCCTTTGAAATTCTCACTGATGGCAAATCTCGTGAGTAATCGGCGTGTCCAGAGAACTTAGAAGAGTTAGAAGGTCAATTGACCAGCGTGCTGAATTAACGCCTTATCACTCTCGTCAATAGAAAAGTCTTTATGTCTCAGCAGCGGGAACGTGAAAGTCGGGCTACTTTATAAACACATGCTCAAATATCCTTCAAAAACTGCTTACAGAGGAAAGTACATAAATTTAATCATCGCGTTAAACGGCAAAAGCCAGTGACGTGCACATATAAGTGATTCGTGAGATATAAGTTATTACAAAAAAATATCAAAATAGCAGTTTCATTACTTACAGAGTAATTAATTAAGTTTCCATACTAAAATATTATAATGACGGAATTAATGAACGTGCTGTCTAATTGAATATCCGCGCTGGTTATTCAAAGTTCGTTCTTGTTCTAATAATTATCGAGTAGCGAGCGCTAAATTGATGACTGAAGCTACCATGAACTAGGGATCCCTTTAACCGAATTTCTGGTAGAAATTTTCGGCTTTATTTAGACTAAAAGTCATCATCATCATCACCCTATTAATGTACCCACTGCTGGGACACAGGGACTTCTCCCTTGACGAGAGAGATTAGGCCTTAATTCACCACGCTTGCCAAGTGCGGGTTGGTGAATGTCACATGCCCTTCAAACTCTTTTAAAGTTCTCAGAACATGCCGGTTTCCTCACGATGTTTGCCTTCACCGTTAAAGCACGTGTTTAAAGCGCACATAAATTTCTCACGAAGAAAAATCCAGAGGTGCGTGGCGGGGTTTGAACCCACGCGACCTTCGGAATGAAAGTCGAGTGTCCTCCCACTTAGCCAACACGGCTTTTTAAAGCCTCAAAGTCAAAACGTTAATTTCCTTAGAAGCACATGGCCTACATGGACAGGTCAACTTAAAATTTATATTAAGACTTTTATGGATAACATATACATAATTAAACGGTGTTTGAGTTTCCCGATATTTATGCCGTGATCATGGCACTTGCAACAGCGTCGACATAAATAGTGAATCTCAAAAACTGTCATAACATGGTATGTGACATCATGATAATTTAAAAAGTTTTTTCAACTTTCGTGATAAGATCAGTCCTTCATATCACATAATTTGTTAAAAACATGGATCAATTATTGAGAGAGCGTTTTGTATTAATGTTATAGACCTATAAAATTATAGTAGGTGATTTGTCGTCTTTCGATAATATTCACGATATATTTTCCTTTAGTGATGGGAATACCGGCTTCTTTTTAGAACATGGAATCGACATTGCCATTGCACATGACAATGCCACCAACATATTTAATATTTAGCTTTACTGTGACATTATTACATATTGTAATTATGTAACAATTTTGAAGGTCATCTATTGATGATGACGATATAGAGGTAGGCGCTGCATAAACGTGTTTAGAGAATATACAAAATCCTTATAAGTACTTGAGTTATCTGTCTCTCATATATTTAACCTCATCCTGACCATTGTAAAGTCAAAATGTATCCCTGTATTTACCACTGTTTAAACCATCCTCTTTACATTTAGAATGCAACTTTACCCCAAACATTATGATGCTTTGTTCCAAGCTCTGCCCGAAAATAGGCTTTGAGGCCGAATAAGCAAAAACAGCCCCACCCTACCGGCATTCATAACATAACTACCACATATCCCCTACATGAGCTTAGCGTCTTTGAGCGTCCGTATGTTTGTCCTGTAAACAACGTTACAAGCCTTTGAGCGAATGCTAATATTTTCATTGATTCTCCTAACCAAATGAAACTTGGGATTTGAATATACGTTTTCAGAGCAAGATAAATAGTTTTACGAAATTATATTACATAAAATACTCGTATTTGATTAATATTATGGCCATTTGAGCCACTTTTGTGACGATCTTTGGGCTAAAATAACAACTATGATTGAAAAACTGACGCAGACTTCACGGTAGACCGGCTTTTTAGTAGACCGGGCCCACAAAAAACCGCCCCTCCAGGGTTGGTTGACTGCATTGGCATTAAATAATTTTTTTGGAGAGTAGGCCTGTTACCTATATGCATAACAAAAATACATACTTATTCTAATTAGATGACGATCAAGATTAAGATGGCGAGATGAGATATATTATAACAAGCTTATAACCCCATGAATAATAGTGACAGGGGCAGACATTTGCCCAGCAGTGGAATGACATTGGCTGAACGTAATAGATAACTGAAATATAAAAATTGCTGAACATTATAAACAGCAACAACTAGATCACGATTAAATAGCTCTTAAAATTTAAAGGTCGGTGTTAAAAAGTTGAATATCTGGAAATCTATCAAAAAACAATAAAAATGAACAACCCCCATCGTCCATTTTATTTTGGACTACATGAAATGAATCACCCTGTATATTGTCAGAATATATACCTAACGCCTAAACCAAGGAGCTATTGCTAGATAATACAAAAACTGTTACCTCAGTGGGAATGGAACACGCTACCTCCATATTAAGATCTACATAAATGTAAATATGGCGAATTGTGAGAACGGTGCTGATGGTATTATAGCCAAATACTGCTTACATGCTAGGCGTTGGCTGAAGTTAGGATTATGCATTGTTTGGTAGAAAATAGACTGAAGGCTAGGAACAAAAGACCGGACTGTGCCTGTCTGGTATTAATTAGTATCATAATAGACAATGTCTATGATCATGTCATGATGACTACATAAAATAGGTTTTCTATTAAGTCCGTCTGTAAGGTCGACGAAAAACACATGACATATTTTTTTTGCTTTACCAATTGAATATGGGAACTTATGAATGGAACATGGATCTAGTAGAAGTCGCAAAAAAGCGTTGCGTCAAGAGAAACTCCAATGCACTGTGTCGCCATGATTTGTTATTTTTGAAATAATCTAAATGAAGTACTATTTTTTTAGTTATCATATCACATACAAATAGGATAGCTTTTTGTGTATTTTCATTTATTTATTTATTTTATTTCATTCGGAAAAGAAACAGTTTTAGTTACTACTTAATCACAATACAAACATAACTCTGAACCATTTACATATCTGTGATCTCAGTATCGTTTTAGGAGTAGGACGTTTACTGCTGAACTGAACATAGACAACCTTAATAAATGTTCACTAGTTTTTTTTATAAATAATTGGGGTTCGTTTCCCGCCGTAAAGAGTTTTTTATGTTCTGCAAGTACTTCCTCTTTGGCCTGGGTATTTAATATGTATAGTAAAAATGAAAACATCTATATATGTATGTCTATTATATTACGTATATCAGTGGTCTAGAACCCGTAACATAAGATAACAGCTTACCACGTTGTTAGATGTTGTTGTGTGAATTGTCCTGAAATATGTTTTCCACTCCCATTGTCATGAACTGATCTCTTTGGCTATCAGCTGCAGAATATTAGTCTAAGCTTGTACCCTGCATGATTGCGATTTTCGTGTGTTCTTTTCATTACCTTAGTCTTAATAAAAGCAAGCCCGCATATTCGTGACGTCTTCCATCACATACATAACTCATTAACGAAGGCTGCGGGCTAGGCTATCGTATCTTGAGTAACTTTATCGTTCTCTCGTCTAAGTTCCCCCAGTCCATATCATTGAGGATTAGCAAGTATTACAGAATAGCGAACGGCTCCTATAGAAATGCTAATTATACTTGTAGACTTTCCTCTTTTAACTGATGAAAAATGCATGGGATTCGTGCTGTAAAGGCGAACTTAGATACAGACAGAAGAAGTGGCGGACTTTGATTTATAATAATGGGGTAGGTGACTTAAAAATTATAATTAGTCCGTCATTAACTTTCTTGAGATGTGTACTAAATTTGTACATCACAAGCCCCCACTACGGAACTTTGATGTTCCATATCTTGGCATTTTCTTATTACATTTATAAAGTGATAAATAGGTATTTCACTTTGTTTATTATTTATTTATTTACATAATAAAAAAAATCGATATGTGTATGTTTAATAAGATATCAGATGTCTTAGTACCCGTAACACAAGCTTAGAGATTACCACGGGGTCATATGTTGTTGCGTAGATTGTCCGGAAATATTTATTTATTTTTATTCTGACGTTGTGGTCAAATACAATAAAAAAATTTGTCGATCGAGCTAATGAGGATCTCTCATTTTGAAGTAGACTGCTACTTCAAAATGAGAGATCCTGGTGGTCAACTGTATTCGTTTTTCATTTTCGTAGCATCATTTCGAGACAAGGTCTTCCCAGATCCTTTGCAAGACCTCATTGAAATTCGTCACCCATAAGTTATTTTTGCAAGTGTAGCTAAACACAGCCCTGTAACGTTATCCGATTTTCATAGCAGGACCGTGCCCCGTCTTAATCTGCTTTAACCAAGCAAGTTATGTAGATTGCTCCTTGTTTGGGTCGAAAGCGAGAGCCTGCTTACTGGTCAACTGGAAACAGGACTTCGGCCATTTTGAAACCGAGTATTACTTCATAGATTCCCAAAGAAAATTCTAAAAAACAATCTTTGTAAATAAGCTTATTATAATATATCGAATTACCTTGAGGACAAAACTGCTTGGGACGAAATCTGCTCCAACACAAAATCAAAAACAAGACTAACAAATAATGATTGTAAAGTTTCAATACAAAAATGAGCTAGAGTTTCTAATCGCTTCTTTGCTCTCGTGTAAAAAAAGCGAAGCGACCAGATACCATAAATTTATTTCCTACTTATCTTTAAGCAACTATGATTATATGTTTTTGTTTTTTTGTAATTTATTTTGACGTGTCTAAGTTTTGTAAAATCAAACAATGGAAATAAATGATTTTTTATCTTGTATCATCATCATCATTTCAGCCATAGCACTGCTGGACATAGGCCTCCACCACAGACTTCCGGTGACTTCGGTCGGTAGCAGCTTGTACCCACCGCGAGCCCATTACCTTCACCAGGTCGTCCATATGGTTGGTGGAAGTCCTACTCTGAGTTCGCCGATCAGTGGTCTCCATTGGAGAACTTTCCGGCCCCAACGACCATCTTACTATTTACCGGCCATTGCTTACTTACGTATTTATAACATTTATAGCTGACCTGTCCATGTAAGCCCTGTGCTTGTAAGGAAATAAATGTATTGACTTTGACTTTAACAATGTTTTATATATCAGACGTTTCGAGATCTCCGTTCTGGAGATATTTCTTTTTTATCTAAACCGTTACTTTTGGAACCGAGTGTAGATATTATACCTTTAAATTTGCAGTCCTTAATTTATTTTTTTTTTAAATCAGACCCGTGTCTCTTTGTATAACAATGATCGAGGGCAATGAAATGATCTCCAAAATACATAATCACCGACTCCGCTTTCCATGTAACCCCCTTTAAGCCTATTACAAAATGATTTATGTATGAAATTCATACATTGGCCACTTGCTTGCAAAACAATGGAACCGCCAAGAGGCCTTAATGTATGCAAAGTTGGTACCCAAACAGCCAGAGAGATAATATTCAAGTATAGCCGGACGGTAGGACCACGCTGAATTAGCATAACACCTCCCGATATCCGTTTTGTAAAGCTTAGCTGCCGTGGAATTAATTGCTTTTCTAATCAGCTGTTTGGGAGGGCCGTCTTTAAGATGTATATTTTTTGTCGTTTTAGGATAAACGACGTTATTAAACTGTAGAAGAATATGTTTGTTGAGAGCACTTATCAGCAGCTAACAAATAATGTTTCAGTTAAAATAAATAAAATTACAAAATGTTTTTACGAAATTGAAGACTATTACAATGATACATATTAACTTTGAACAAGAATGTATTATTTTTATATTTATCTATAATATAAAAATGAATCGCAAAATGTGTTGGTAAGCGCATAACTCAACAACGCCTGGACCAATTTGGCCAAATCTTTTTTTTAAATGTTCGTTGAAGTTCAAGGATGGTTTTTACGGCGAGAAAAATTAGAATTATTGCTGGAAAAACCCTAAAATAGCCCTTTTCTTTTTCCCATACAAATGATTTGTAACTAAAACGTAGTCAATTTGAGCTTTATTGCTATGGTATAAAGTTCATATTAAATTACAAGCACTCACTGTTGTCTAAGCAATGTAGGTGTGTTCCTAACGTCAAAGATCATATCTATCAAAAGTATATAAAATTTTCATGTCCCAATGTTAGTTACCGTACTCCTCCGTAACTGCTTTACCGATTTTTACCAAATTTTATATGCGTATACAGTAGGTCTGGAGAATCAGCTACTATCAATTTTTCATTTTGCAAAACAACGTTTGCTGGGGTCAGCTAGTTAAAAAAAAACTTATTTCATGGCATCTCTCTTAATTTATACACGAAAATCGATAAAACATGCTGATACACTTATATTTCGCTGTAAATGTTTGTTTCATGTTTTAAAATGTTTTTCATCTCTATCACAACCCCACGAAATAATATGCTCTCACTCAAAAACAACTGAACGACAATATGTCGTTTACAGCAATAAGCATTCAAAAAGACTTTTACATCCGTGCAAAGCCAGAACACATGCCCACGTTCTCAGGGTTCCGTACCCAAAAGGTAAAAAAAAGGTAAAACAGGATCCTATTATGAGGCGTCGTCGTCAAATATAAAATTAAATATTTTTTTTTAAATTGCAAAATGTGTACAAACTGCACACGGAACCCTAGGAGTAGTATGAGTCTATCTCGTACCCCTATTTTTTTTTATTTTACAAATACGCTTAAAAATCTCTCAATCGTTCTCTCGAAATACGCCCTCTGTGGAAGTGGGACTTAGTGCCAAAATGACAATGACGTTGTCCCACACATTGACAAGTCTCCCGGGGATCCTAATGGACCTGAATCGCTCGATACACGCCGACTGTAAATCATGATGTATTTTGGTTTTAGTGTTCCAATTAAAGTGGTGCATTTGCAAACCGTGTAGTCTTTATGGTACAGTCTTTTAAATGTTGCTGGGAGTGTAAACAGGTGCTTTAACGGTGTAGGTAAACATCGTGAGGAATCAGCATGCTCTGAGGACTTAAGAGTTTGAAGGACATGTGACATTCACCCAAACTTGGCCAGCGTAGTGAATTATGTTGACAGTTCGTAATTTATACTAATTTTAACAGAGGAAAAAATAGGAGTAATTTTTCAATTCAAAGCCTTTATAAGAAATTTATTAATCTCAGCTTAGTTGTGTTTATGAAAAGCTTACAAAATATTGTCGCCATTTATTTATTTAGTGAATTTATAATTATTAGGGCCACTTTCACCGTTTTCTAGTAAAATTATGGTTAATATGAAGCTAGTTCGCTGTCACATGTGACAAAGGGAGATAGCTTTTGACATACCTAAAATCTTGTAGACCAGTTGGTTTAAGACAAGTCACAATGTTGTCAAGATGCGTTTGGACGATCTGCGTCTAAGACAAGTTGCTTTAAAGATAAAGTGATTGAGTTTTATGGCTGCCTATTATGATGAAGTCCTAGATTAATGATACACCTCGCGAGCTATTCATGTTGTTTATAATAATTGTTTGTTGTTTTATGGAACTTTCCTAATAAACCTACACACACGTCAAACCGGCTTCACCTGAGGCGCCCAATCCGCCCTACATCTGCTGCTATGGAACTCATGGCAGATCTTTCGATTTTTTTCTTATAAATAGATTGATTGAAGCTACCAGCTTAATCACCTGCGGCTTGCTAGATTCAGTGGATTCTTCAATGAGCTTTAATTTTAAATTTGCCCAGAACTTTGTTTTCTATGCTAGTTTTCATAGATTTATCTATACTGTAACAGTAAGTAAATTGTTTCAGTTCGAACAAAATATATAGAATATATAGAACAAAATAAATTATAATATAGCGATTTATGAGGGAAGTTTAAAGCACTTAATTTACCTTAAAGCATCCACACAACTGAGAAGTCGAAGTTGCATATCTAAGCAGGCAATAACGTATTACTTGAAATGTCTATTATCATTATCATATCTGTATATATAAAATTCTCGTGTCACAATGTTCGTTCCCGTACTCCTCCGAAACGGCTTGACCGATTCTCATGAAATTTTGTGAGCATATGGAGTAGGTCTCGGAATCGGCCAACATCTACTTTTCATTTTGCAAAACATCGTTTGCTGGGGTCAGCTATTTATAATATAAATCTTCTGTACGTGTTTGAGTCATTGAACTCTTGCTAAAGGGTTTTTGTGTGTGTTTAAGTGGGTTCGTGAATGGTTTAGGTGCGAAGCGGGGCGGACCGCTGGTTTTGTATAATCTCACATGGCAGATAATAAGTATAAAAACACTTTGTATCATTCGTCAAACTGGGCAAATATGTCGCTTAGTGACTTAACACAAATTTTAAAATATTTTCATGAAATTTTATTGCTTATCTGTTGTTTTTAAGTTAAAAAGCCTACCAATTCAACCATTTGTAGTTTTAACGAATAATATAGATAAAGAAATCGATTCTGCATTATTTCGCTTACCATCGGTGTAGTTTGTGGAACGTTTGCCTGAAACAGAAATAAATTAAATTAATTAAACTAAATTAATTATTTTCTTAGTTATTAAACGATATTAAAGACGACCTATTTATAGTTTAATAGGTAAACGTACCTACCAACATGTTTATATTGCCTCTATATAAAAGCCGTGTTGGCTAAGTGGGAGGACGTTTGACTTTCATTCCGAAGGTCGTGCCACGCACATCTAGATTTTTCTTCTTGAAAAATGTATGTGCGTTATAAAACACGTGCTTAAACGGTGAAGGTAAACATCGTGAGGAAACCGGCATGTTCTGAAAACTTTCAAAGAGTTTAAAGGACATGTAACATTCACCAACCCGCACTTGGCCAGCGTGGTGAATTAAGGCCTCATCCCTCTTGCCAAGAGAGAAGTCCCTGTGTCCCAGCAGTGGGAAATATAATAGGGTGATGATGATGTTTATATTAAACTTTGTGGAATTCTATGATAGGGCTGTAACTTTCAGTAAAAGTAAAATAGTAAATGTATATATCTAAATTACAGGGTGGTAATAAAATTAAAATTTACAATAAGGGTTAGTTAGGACAGACTGAAAGGGTTAAGACCATTGAAAGGGTTAAGATCATTGATTATTTAATACAAAGCTAAAAAGCTAGGCTATAAACATGATAATAAACATTGTATTTGTCGATATTGGTATCTCTCTTAGATCTATAAAACTATAAATGGCATGACCGCTTGTAATTTATGAATAAATAATATCTTTATAAATCTGTTTCAATACAAAAAAGAGCTAGACTTTCTAATCGCTTCTTTGCTCTAGTGTAAAAAAAGCGAAGCGACCAGATACGATAAATTTATTTCCTATTTATCGTTAAGCACCTATGATTATATATTTTTTTGTTTTTTTGTATTTTATTTTTGACGTGTCTAAGTTTTGTAAAACCAAACAAAGGAAATAAATGATTTTGTATCTTTGTATGAATCTACCGTACGTGTATTAGTCATTGAATTCCTCCTAAACGGCTGGACCGATTTTGATGAAATTTTTTGTGTGTGTGTTTTTAAGTGGGTTCGAGAATGCATTAGATTCACAATACGGTCAACTAGGTGCGAAGCGGGGGCGGACCGCTAGTATAGTGTAAATGACTAGAAAACAATAATTAGTCCGCTAATTAGATTACCTACTTATATAGGTATAATTTTAATATATAGTCATCATTACAGGGTAATGTATTTATGTAGTATATATCAACCACCTAAGACCCATAGTACAAGCTACTTAGTTTGGTGTTAGGTGATGCTGTTTGAATTAGTCCGGAAAAATATATATATTGAGTAAATATATAATATCATGGCTATTAATAGAAGATCTACTTTCTACTTAAAAAAAAAACGTTAAACAAATACACAAATCAGTCCAACCTAGCCCAAATTTATAGAGGTTAACAAACATATGTTGAACCCTAATAACTAAATACATTCTCGCTCCATATATCCATAAACTTGCACATAAGCTTCCAAAATCCCAATATATCGGACTGCAAAGATTATTGGATATAGGGTGCCCTGGGGCAAATCCGCAATGAATACTGAACCAAACGAATATACATTAAAATGGGCTTGAGTCGGTCCTATGGTCGCTTTGATTATCCCAGTAACATGAGCTTTGATATCTCAAAGATCTTTTTCTCGGTAATAAGATTCGCAATTGGTTGGACTAGATTTCCGATCTTTAGGTATCTAGCTTTTTCCCGCGGGTTTGCATGTTTGAATTTTCAGGGTAATATCGTGAGCTGTTTATAAAACTACAAAAAAAACAGAAAAGTTCATTACTCCCCCAGTACTCCTGATTCCCTATTTGTGTCATCTTCTTTCGGATCGTAGCTCGCCACTTGTTTCTCTCCTTGGCTGAGTGAAGGGAAATTTATATAATGAAATTTAAACACTTTAATTAAATATCACTATCATACAGTATTTTAACTTCATACCAACGGTCGAAACGCCAGCTATACCTACGGGCCTCGATCGCAGGTTACACGAGGGACACAGGTAATCGACTGTGCTGCAGTGGAGAACTGTCTGCGTCGTTTTAACTAATAACAGCCCCACTTTTTTTTGTAAACATAAGCACCAGTTCTTGTTTAATAAATTAAATATATTGTTTTATTAATTTTTTATTTAACTTAATATTTAAACCCGGATTTTGTATGGTTTATAACTTAATAGTAAAGCATTTCGGATATTTATGTCGAGGCAAAATATTCTTCGGTCACAAATGCCCGATTTATTATAAAGTCTGAAATAAAACGTAGTTTTTTATTCAATCTACCAATCAAAAATATAAACCACATGCATATTAATTGAACACTTTATATTCCGTTCACAAAGTAATTCATTAGATTATAAAAAAAAATATTAACAAAAACTAGATGGAAACTCAAACTAGGCAGATGTAATTAAAATGCTGTTTGTGGGCAGCATTTCAATTATTTTCAGAACTCGCCGTGTTGGAATACTGTATAAATAATATTATAATAATAATTGATTGAGTAGATAAAGGGTGAAGAGGTTACAAACAAACGAAATTGCTTTCACGTTTATGATAAATTATACATATTGACGGACAATCCACACAACAACATCTAGCCCCGTGGTAAGCTCTAAGCTTGTGTAACGGGTACTAGATATCTGATATACTTAATATAATAGTCATACATATATAGATATTTTTTATTATAAATATTAAACACCCAGACCAAGGAGATCGTGCTTGCAGAACATACAAACACTTTCACCCTTGGCGGGAATCGAACCCGCTACCTCTTGCGCCGCAAGCGGACCCTCGCCCACTGCGCCACTGAAGCAGTCAATTTGGAAAAACACTTACACTTATAAACATGACCTGTGTAGGAAAGTGGTGAGTGTTGAGATGATGGATGAGAGAGGAAAATGGAAGCAAAATAATATTGTGCCGACCCCACGTTATGTGGGGCGAGGGCAGGATGATGATGATGACTTGTGATGGCCGGGATGCTAAACTTGCAGTTATGGGGAGCTATTGGGATGTTTTAACAGTATTAACTTGAAATACCTTGTCTTAATCGAACGCACTAGAGTTATAGAGAGATTTTATGATCTGCGCTCAACGTAATCGCTCGTTATTTTATTTCATATTGTACACCCCTGCCTACTAATTATCTTATTAAAGTTATATCACTTTTTAGCGATAAGGCCGCCCATTGTACATTTTGTTTCCTACGTGTTGTTGTATTTTGTTTCCCTGTGTGTGCAATAAAGTGTTTTGTATTGTATTGTAATTCACTATCAAGATTCAAGATTGAAGATTCTTTATTGATAATACTGGACAGATTTGTATAAAAGCATGTCCTTAAAATTTACATACATATTCTCAATTATACATACGTTTTTTTCAATAAAATAACAAATAAAGCGAAATAAGTCATATAATGACAATTAATTATTTAAAACTGGTATTTTAATGGTAATAGAGTGGTTGTCTACTAGACTCCTAGACTTGTAGACTATCAATAAAGCATAAAGCAAATTGTTAATAGATTAATAGAAAATACTTGGATTAACCAAAATTGATAAAACATATATAAAATCATTAAATTAATAGGATGAGTGACCGATCCAACTGCACTTTACTGTTAGCACTTTAAACAAAATGTTTTAATTAATTTTATTTTTTTTATTGCAATATGTGTAGATATATAATTTAGTATGAGCATAGTCATCAAATTTATTATTTATTATACAAACCGGCTGAGCTTGAGTTACGCGAAAAAAACGACTTAGGTGTATTCTCATACAAATTAGTAGGCGGCAACTCATCCAAAAAATCCTCATAAAAACCGCTAAGGTAATATTTGTTCAGCAGCCAATTAGAAAATACACAAAACAAGATATAAATCCAAAAACATACAGCATAATACTGATCCCTTATCGAGAATCAAACCCGCGCTGTAAATAGACCTGCGTCACTGACGCAGTTAAATATTAAACAAATACCTGACTTATAAACAGCCCACACACCATTGCTTCGATATACATTTAATTGTTAACCACTGTTGGAGTATTTTTAGTTTACGATACCTGTTCATTAATGTCGTAAAGGCGTGACCTCGCAGGGTTTAGACGGGCGATTAAAGTTGCCTGGGAGCTGAAGACAATTTATGAGATGAGCGACTTAATTCAAGATGAATAGAAGAGAAGAGAATGAGATTGTGTAGGGACACGGGACGCTTCAACTTATGTGACAAATAAATTGCTCTTCTACAATAATCAATTAAGTTACTGTCATCTTGTTTTCATTTGAAAAATAACCTTAAGCAAATCTCTGGTATTTTTTTGTATATTTTTAGAGTCACCAGTTTTATATTTGAGGGAAAAGATAACAGTTTTAATATTTTATTTCACCATTGCGCCATTAAGTAATCCGTCATCACTTTGGCAATCTTGATTGCTTGAGTACTTACTGCATTTTCTCATATATATGCGCTCTTATAAGTTTGTAACATTAAAATGTATAAATTAAGTAATAATTATAATAAAATTCATTTATTCCCTCACACAAACCTTAATGATAGTGGAAACAAGTAGGAATAAGGTAACATTTAATATAGGTTTGTGGGAGACTGGTGCCTCAGGTAGGTATATCAATCTGTATTTCAGGTCACCAGGGTCTCTCACTCGCGAATAAAAGATGTTGATGATTCTATATCTAAATTCATAGTTTTCTTTAGATCGGTTGATCTTTGTTAAAATATCATTAAAATAAAGTGTATCTCGTTTGCAACGGTGTTTTAACGACAAGCTTGTAAGGCTGGTTCGTAAACATTGAAGGCTAGGCTTAGGATACACGCAAGTTTTTGTTCCAAATATTTCAAACTAACATCGAACTTACAATGGTAGGATTTGTACTTCATTTCAGGCGTAGGAAATAATAAATAATAATATGTCCGAATGGACATAAGCCCTATAGATGTCTAGTTATTAAGGAACCCGCAATCGAAAAAACTCACGATTTTAAGAAAGTCATCCGTCACGTTCATCTAGTCGACATTTTAACTTTTACATTTTAACATTTTATTTTAACTCAACATCTGTCGCCGTTCCTGAATGAGCATCTATAACATTTCAGAAACCGTATCACTTAGGAAATTTGATCATAGAACACTTTTTGTTTGTAATCTTTTACTCTGTCGATTGACATGAGTTTCATCACTGGCCGCCGAATCTCATTTTTTTCAAAATAGCGTTCGAGTAGGTATGCCAACGATGTTCGATGCTCTTTGTAAATAAATAAATAAACTGATATTTTGAGAAAAACGTTCAGGCCAACTCGTTTTTTTGGCACAATCATAGCTGAAGTAGCCAGTACTAACACTTAAATAGTTTTATAACTTTGAGCTTTAATAAAAGTACCATAAAAATAACCTTTAAAATTGTAATTTTTGAGAATTTTGTTAAAACTTTAAGACCAAATATCTCTATGGGACGAGAGTCATACTACGCCGTAACACAGTTAAATCTATATTATATAGGTAGTATAGATTTTAATCTTGATAGGTACCGTCATATTTGCTTCTCGTAAATTAAATTTGTACATTCAATTACAATTACATTACATACTCAATTTAGTAAACTGTATTGTAAGACAAAGACGAGTGCCTATTGTTAGAGGCTGGGTTAGTTAAGCTTACTTTAAGTAGGTTAATTAAGTTAAGTTACTAAATGTTAAATAACTAAGTAATAAAATTTATTCTTATTCTTATTATAAATAACAAAAAAAAACATAAAATATTTTATACTTCTTACTCTATAAAAAACTGTATTGGTAATCTGACTAATCACCTGCATAATAATGTTTAATTATAACGTAGGGTTCACATGAAAATAACTTTTAATATTCGTAAGTACCACATTAAAACCGTAATTTTCCTATGAAAGGCCTATGTACTTCGTTCGTTCGATTTAGTTTTGTTCGTTTGGTCAAAGCAATGGTTTTTTTTCTCAACGGAAATTTCAAAACGAACCATTGCCCACGGCGCCACTGAGGCAGTCAATATATATAAGATATAAAAAAATATTGTGACCTAGAAAATTTTAATCAGACTTCTCAAATGTCAGTGAAAATACAAGATTGTTCGGAAACTTACTCAACATCTGGAACCAACAAACAGTTGATTTTATTTAGTTCATTAAGAAAATCAGAAGTTTAGCATTAAGTTTCGCGCCTTGCATTGCAGTAAGCATGTTTAGTTTATTAGGTTAACTAAACCAGCTGGTATTTATTGATAACTACCTCGCACCTAATTAGCACGGGTGCTAATTATGCTACATGGAAGGAAAGTGTCTTAAATATTGAAGATATAACATTTTGCTGGAATAAGACGTAATTTTGATATAAAAGTAATTAGAACTGCGGTCAAGGATTTTTGTAAATATTCGGTCCAAACGGCCTGTTTTATTTGTTTATTGTTCAAAAAATATGCAGGTTAATTTACTATAACGATTAGAAGGCTCAATCGTAACTATTTTATTTAGATTACATTGTGTATCTCCCTCAATAGCCACGGGACACACAGTATACATAAAAAATAGGTTTCTCTAAAATTACTCTTTATTGTTCAGAACAGCATGAAAATCTGTTGAATAGAGATATTAATTAGACCTTAATTAATCACGCTGGCTAAGTGCAAGTGGTGAACGTCAAGTGTCCTTCAAACTCCTCCTTGTAATGGCTAAAGCACGTGTTTTTCGTTGTATAATTATGTTACAACAATAAATCACCCCAAAATGTAACGATCGACTTTGACAGTACCTACTCGTAGTTCTAATATGGCACGGTTCCCTACACGTATAGTTTATTTATGAAATATCTGTATTTAAAAATATCGATACTGTTGATTAATGTAACTGTATTTTAAGCACTGACCCTGAGGCATGGCGCGGTGGGCGAAGCAGAGCGCTGTGTGGCTGGCGGCGCAAGAGGAAGCGGGTTCGATTCCCGCCGAGGGATTTAAGTGTTTTTATGTTATGCAAGCACTTTCGCCTCGGTGTGAGTGTTTAATATGTTTAATAAAAATATCTATTGTATTAAGATCAGATGTCTACTATCCGTAACACAAGCTTAGAGCTTACCAGGGGTTTAGATATTGTTGAGTAGATTGTCCGGAAATATTTATAACTATTTATTAATTGGCAAATACGATATAAAATAGTTTCAGACCAAAATCTTCTTTAGCCTTCATATAGGAATTGAATTCCTTCTTGATTCTTATCATAATATAGAATACCCTAAAATATCAGTGTTTATAAAGCAATTGAGAGTTTTCAAACAAAGTCCCTATATTCATTTTATGTTGAAATGTATGTACACATCTTGACCTTTCAATACCCCTCTTGAGTATTATATGACAACATTCGGTTGTTCACCCTAACTTGAACAATTTTATCCTTAAAACGGGTGAACCGATATCTAAGACTTTCTTTGAATTGTTTTTAAATACCGAAAAACATATATCTTATATATAAAATTTCCATGTCACAATGTTAGTTACCATACTCCTTCGAAAAGGCTTAACCGATTATTATAAAATTTTATATGCATTTTCAGTAGGTCTGAGAATCGACTAATATCTATTTTTCATTATGCAAAACAACATTCTTGTAGAGATTTATAAAATCGTGTTTCGTAATGTGGCCCGGAGAAGCCATCTTCTAGGTCTTCATGCCCCATCTTAGACCACATCGTCACTTTACATCATGTGAGATAGTGGTCAAATGACGGATTATCTAGAATAAAAAAAATCTGAAGCATATATTTAGAATCTAGATTTTCAGAGGTGATCAGTTTTTATTTTAGTCAGACAAACTGTTTAAAATATTGGGTCTGCTAGATATAGTCAGTAACTCATACAAACAGTGTTAGAGGTTATAAAAATTATCAGTTAATTAAATATAGTTTTAACAATATCGATGTCTGTTTATTAACGGATTATTAAATCAACATTATCTTCTCGCCATATTGCTTGTTCTCACCTTAATTATGAAAGCAATATTATTAATAACAATAAGTATTAATTTACATTATTATTTATTCTATTTTTATTTGATTTTTTATTTTGACATGTAATTAAAATAATAATTTATTCATGATATTCGTAATCATTGTTAATGATAATTATGATAAATTGACATTATTCGTGTACTTAGTTATAAATAAGACATTATTTTAATTGGTTATATGCATTATTAATGTATTCCAGATTTTAACATTAGTTATTATTATATTTTGAAAAAGTTGTGGCATTGGGCAACCACGTTAAAACCCATATTGTGACTTATAATCTATATCTATACTAATATTATAAAGCTGAAGAGTTTGTTTGTTTGTTTGTTTGAACGCGCTTATCTCCGAAACTACTGGTTCGAATTGAATAATTATTTATGTGTTGGATAGTCCAGTTATCGAGGAAGGCTATAGGCTATATAACATCACGCTACGACCAATAGGAGCAAAGATATAGTGGTAAATGTGTAAACTCCCGTGCCGGGGCGGGCCGCTAGTTATCAATAAATGACTATTATGACTTTTATTAAAAATTACACAAGTTATTTTAAAACAAAAGACGGAGATTATGTCGTCCATTACTTTAGAGTTAATATTTTCACGAGAAACACAAATTAAAAGCGATAATTAGTTTGATTCCCAAAAGAAAACTGTATATTTTATGATTACAGATACTTGTTAAGGTTTAATTAGCAATTAACCTTAATATCTATACTCAGAGATCTTTGTATATAGACTTGTAACTTATCGTGCTTACGCATACCCACCCCTATTTACGTTCCCACTGCTGGGACACAGGGACTTCTCTCTTGACGAGAGATATTAGGCCCTAATTCACCACGCTGGCCAAGTGCGGGTTGGTGAATGGCACAAATGTCCTTCAAACTCTGTAAAGTTCTCAAAACATGATGGGTTTCTCACGATGTTTGCCTTCACCGTTAAAGCGCGTGCTTTCTCAAGAAGAAAAATCTAGAGGTGCTGGTTTTGAACCCACGACCTTCGGAATGTTAGTCGAGTGTCCTCCCACTTAGCCAAAAATACTACACGGCATCTAAAGCTGGGTCCACACTTGTATCATTTCGGCGTATCGTATCCCCGTCGCGTATCCTCGGCGCGTGTCATGATCGCTAGTTTGGACGCAAACTGATACACGTTAATGATACATGCCGTATCCGATACGGCCCGATCCGCACCCGATCTCCAATGATCGCGTATCAAGATACACCTCGTATCCGATACGCGTATCACGGTAGTATGGACGTATTTTGATACTGTATCATGATACTGTATCATGATACTGTATCGTGATACACCCCGAACCATCCTGTGTCGGTTTTTCCGCGATCATCAAAGGGGATACGCGTTGCATTGAACAAGTTTGGACGTGAATGTTTGATGCAGTGCTGCCAAACGACGACCTCTGTGGCTCGGTGGGCGAACGTCCGCCTGAGGCGCAGGAGGTTGCGGGTTCGATTCCCGCCGGGGGACCAGATTTTGTACGATCTATAATTTCTGGTTTCGGGTCTGGGTGTTTTCTATGTATCATATATGTATGTATTTACAAAAAAAAATGTATCTATGTAGTATATCCGTCACCTAACACCCATAGTACAAGCTCTGCTTAGTTTGGGGTTAGGTGATGATGTGTGAGTAGTCCGGAAATATTTATTTTATTTATATTTAATGCTGCGGCAATTACCGTGTTCTACGGCTTTCAGGCCAAAATATTACACAATGCACTGCCTACGGCTGCAACCCTGTAGCCGTAGCAGTTTCTACGGCTATTCGCAAATTCTACGGTAATTGATTAAATCCGATGCGCGAAATTACTCACTTCTCACTGACCTAAATATGATTTGACAGGAGATCGAGAGGAACAGCACTTTGGGATTGTCGATTTTAAACATCGGAGTAGCTAACTGTATTCGATTAATAATCCAAATATACCGAAAGCCAACATTGCAAAGTTGTCTATGGTTGTATGGACTTTGTTACTCTTGAAGTTACTTGTTACATTTTCTTTTTGAAGCGTCCATATTGTAAAGTTAAATTTGATACGCTGAAATGATACAGTATCACATAAAAGTATAAAATGAGCGTCCATACTTATGATACGGATACTCGATACGCCACGCCTGATCGTGATACACCGAAATGATACAAGTGTGGACCCAGCCTAAAAATACTGGACTCTTATTTTTATTTGCTTTTTCAATCAAATAATAAAATGTATAGCCTCTAAGTTGTGAAGTGGGAGCTTGTTTGTGGCTGAGAAATTAATTTCACTTAAATTATTACTTTATTTTTTATTATATAATTTGACTTAAGTCCAGTCGCACGAAAGCGTTACGTCACGCAAAGATTTAATGTATTGTAACGGCTTGATTTTTCAATAAATAGAAAAGATACAAACACAGTGTTTATTTTTTATAATTTTCCCTATTATCGGTTGCCGATTTTCCAAGCGAGCTTTTCCTGTGTTGGGTTTTTAATCCACCTGATTAAAAACCCAACATGGGAATTTAATATTTTTTATAATGATTTCTCATGAAAATCGATAAAGTTTTTAAATAGATCAGTGTCGGTGAGTTTTTTAATTTTGACTCGGGTTGGTTTAACTATTATAATGATGGACTGCCTCAGTGGCGCGGTGGGCGAAAGTCTGCTTGCGGCGCAAGAGGTAGCTGGTTCGATTCCCGCCGAGTGTTTGTATGTACTGCAAGCACTTTCTCCTTGGTCTGGGTGTTAAATATGTATTATGTATATCAGATGTCTAGTACCCGTAACACAAGCTAAGAGCTTACCACTAGACTAGATGTTGTTGTGTTGATTGTCCGGAAATATAATATAATAATAATAATATAATATTTCCAGACATTACACACAACAACATCTAGCCCCGTGGTAAGCTCTAAGCTTGTGTTACGGGTCCTAGATATCTGATATACTTAATATAATAGTCATACATATATAATTTTTTTTTATTATACATATTAAACACCCAGACCAAGAAATATTATAATTTTATTTATTCATTCATCTAATATTTTTCTATACACACATTTAAATAGTTACCAATTGTTTCATATAACTAACGTCTATCTTACCAAAGTCGAATTTAAAGTCAAGGTCTATTTAGAATATTCTAGCCCTTATGCTTTCCCTAATTCGCCCCTCGGCTACTTACGTTGAATGATTTATTCCAGCGCAATTTCTGTCGGAAACGCTCCCCTATAAGTAAGTGTATAGTTCTCGCTACGGGAATAAACCAGAATGGAGTTTCGATTCTACATATCACGAGCACATTACAAAATAGTATGACTTTTTACTTTTAAGGGAACTAAGGTTCTGAAATTAGGGGTTTTTTAAATTGTAAATTTAGATTATGTATCTTCCCAATTGGTAAGCTTCCCATTTGGTAAACCTCAAACTCTACCTACTAAAAAGTTGCGTTTGGTAAACATTATCTATACACGAAGGGTGGGAGCGAGAAGTCACAATCAAGTTCAAATTGCCAGAGAGAAAATGACGCAGTAATTGAAGTACTAAATGTATCATTGTTTTTCTTCAATAATAATAATAATTTAACTCTTTATTACACACCAGTATAAACAATACAAAAAGGAACTTAAAGCTAAATGCAAAATGCGTAATGGGCGGCTTTATTGCTTAAAGCAATTTCTTCCAAAGTACCTTTGGATGGAGAGCAAAATGCACAGCATATAACTGGACGGTGCGGTGACATAAAAAACTATATAATTAATAATTATTATTATAATACAAGAACGACAAATTGTTTACAAGTAGCTTTTACTGGCTTTGTTTATTTACAGCGCAATGTTTATTTTTATGTTGTTTGTACCTAGTGTATTTTAATGTTTAGTGTAAATTAACAAATATGGCGTCGTTTTACGTAGCCGATTGTAATTTAACAAAAACAAATAATCCGTGTAAATATACTTTTCACAAGTAAATTTTGCCATTGCAATTGTTCGATATTCTCTCTCGCCTAGAGAGAAGTCCCTGTGTCCCAGCAGTGGGAACGTTAATTATGATGGTGAATTGTTCTATTGTTCTATAGTAATGTATTATAAAAAATACAGTTTGCAAAAAGAAACAAAAGAGCATCGAACATCGTTGGCATACCTACTAGTACGCCATTTTGAAAAAAATGTGATTCGGCGGCCAGTGATGAAACTCATGTCAATCGACAGAGTAAAAGATTACAAACAAAAAGTGTTCTATGATCAAATCTCCTAAGTGATACGGTTTCTGAGATATTTGTGAATGAATCACATTTTTTTCAAAATGGCGGACTATGCCAGGCTCCATACAAAAATATTCGAACCCTTTTGCAAAATTATATTACGACACCACTTAATGTGGGATAAGGTTAGGAAGCTGATAATATAATTGTTTTCAGAGTTCCGTACCCAAAGGGTTAAACGGGACACTATTACGAAGACTTAGTCGTCTTGTCTGTCTGTCTGTCTGTCTGTCTGTCACCAGGCTGCATCTCAAGAACCGTGACAGATAGACAGTTGAAATTTTGAGGCATGATGAATTTTTATTGCCGCTATAACAACAAATACTAAAAACACAATAAAAAAATATATATGAGGGGGTTCCATGCAATAAACGTGATTTTTATAAAGTTAAGCAACGTTGAGCCAGGTCACTTGGATGGGTGACCGCCCTTACTGTATATTTTGTGATTTATTTTATAGCAAAATATGTATAACTAGCTGTGCCCCGCCGTGTTACCCGCGTTATAATGGATTTACCCGCGGAATGACGTTTACCCGCGGTTAAAAGTAGCCTATGTTATTTTTCATTAGTTTAACGCGTACCAAACAAACTTACATTCGCATTTATAATATTATAATAAATCTATATAAATAAAAATGAATTGTTGTTCGTTAGTCTGATTAAAACTCGAGAACGGCTGAACGGATTTATCTTATCATAGTCTTGAAATGTTCGTGGAGGTCTAGGTAAGGTTTAAAAGGCGAGAAAAAATCGAATAATTGCCGGGAAAAAAAATTGAATAAAAAAACCGTGCGAAGCCGGGGCGGGCCACTAGTAATAAATAATATTATAATATGATTTGTACACTCTCGGTCTAGTTCGGGTTTATCTCATCCTTATTAAATTTATATTACCTAAACTTAAAATAGTGTTTAACGTCATTTTTGAAATCGAAAATTCATTTACTTTTAAAAGGCATCGGAGAGTTATATAAAATCGAACCTAATACCCAAACAACCTTCCCCACCTCACGTACGAAGGTCATACTGTCAGACTAATACCAATATATAAAGTAATTTAGATTTTATCTCGAACATAATTGAAGTTAACATCAGAAATTAGCTTTCGATGTACAAACGTGAAACGCGAAACTTAATTTAGCAAGAGATAGTCTAATATCTATAACGGTTTATGAACACTGAGCGGAAATGCTTAACGCCGTTTAAAGCGTTTGCCACATCCGTTGAAATTATTAGGTTCAGTCTTATGAACAGATTTTGTGTCAGTTCTATTTTGACTTTAATTCCGTAATTTTATAATAACTGAGCCAAAATGTACAAAAGGTGAGCTTAACCCTAAAAGAGTTTTCTTACAGCGGACCTCGACATACAAGAGACGTGTTAAAAAGAATGGGTTGACAATTTATGATAGGTAAGAAGCAATAAAATATTAATATAAATACTATAACTAAACTTATTCTATAACTACCTAAATAATATTACTGGTCGATGGAAGAAAAGTAGATACGTTCTTCTGCAAAACCTATATTTTAAAGGAGAGCACATTTATTAAAAAAATGTGACTATTTTGCGAGTTATGCACCGTAAAATACAATATTTTTAATAACCTTTTTAAAACTCATTCTTTACGCACTGATTTGCAGATTTTAATAATTGATTATTATTTTACAGCATAACGTAGAAGTATTTTTTTACTTTTAAATATTTTAGACTTAGAAGGAGACATCTGCGTGATCTATTAAAAAATACGAACAATTCATAAAAAAGGCGTTTTTTGAAGTTAGCTTGCAGTTTTCTGTATTTACATGCCAGATTCTCTCTATTGTTTGAAAAACTGAAATAATTTTAATGCAGACTTATAGAAGGCTAAGCATAGATTTTTCAAGAAAAGCATTTTCGTACAAATACTGATGTTTATATCTTCTTTCTTCTTAAACATACTTATATATAAATGTGAGAATAACCATTTTTGAATCTACTGGTTACTATATTTATACTATGTACCTATTTTAGGCAATTTAGTAGCTGAAACCCAGCTCAATAAAACAAAACGAATCGTTTCACTACGGACCGTTGCTTACCTAACGCTGCTCTGAGTGTGACTACGACATTAATGGTAGTTAGAAACGAGGCGTAGCTAATACAATTTCCTGTCCATTATTTATTGAAAAAGAGTTCTCTAAAAGAATTGCAACATTTATCTTTAATTAAAATTAATTGAATTATCTCTAAAGCAGCCGAGAGTTCCAAAATTCTTACTGTGCTTTTTATAAAATAATTGAAATAGATACGAATACAACAACTCATTAATATTTAAAGAGCGGATGTGATTAGCGGACAAATCCGCTCCATCCGCACCCAAAACCGCTTAATTCACACCGCAACATTAATATAGCCCTTTGTTAAACAATAGCATATTATCGCTTAATCAGATTGACCACGCATTATTTAGATAGGAATAACAAATGATTAATAAATATCCGTTAATTGTGTAACAAAAATCTGATTAATAAATTATGTTTTAATATTTAAACGGAAGTTTGCTATTAATGTTTTGTGGTCCGATTAATTGTGATTGATTCGTGGTAGTCAATCGACTTATTATTTAATTTTAGTTTCAATGCAATGTACTGACTGAATTTTAATTAAGAATTTGTATATAATTAGTTGTACCTATATGCCTAGCATAACTTATTGTATGTGTGACCCAAAGTATTAAGAAACAATAAAAGTAACCTTATCAACTGAGTTCACTTTGTGTCTGCATCTTGTCTAAAATACCTGGAGTTTGGAGGTGAAACACCTTTCAAATATACAAAAGATTACAATCTACTTAGAGATTAATTATGCCAATGTCCAGCAGTGAACGTCTTACGACAGAATTAATGATGTACTAATCCTATAATTATAATAAATGGAGACTAAGATGATAATATTATTCGTTTACCAAAGGGCTAAGTTGGACATATATCTTAAATTAAAACCAACACAGCAAGTTTTTTAACTGTAAATCAAAACAATAGTTACACGTCCTAAAAGTAAACACATTAAAGCAACTCTGCAGATAAAATCCATCATAATGTAAACAGGTCAGGAAGCTCGGCTTACCCCCAAGGGGGCATGTTTTACCCCTTGACTTGTTACAAACAATTAAAACAAAAATCAACTGAGTTCATATTGCAATATTATGGAATTTTGAAGGTAGGTATTTGACAATTAACTAAAGCAATTCATTTTCAGACAATCTAACAAGCAATACTTTACATATAACTAGTATTAAATAATTATGATAATCTGTCAACGGAGAAAAAAATAAGTAACGTACATGATATTGTCGTTTACTCAATGACTGTAAGAACAGTATTTATCAACCCACGACCTAAAAAGAGGGGTGTTATAAGTTTGACGTGTCTGTCTGTGTGTCTTTGGTCTGTCTGTCTGTTCCATCATAGCTCCCGAACGGATGGAGCTATTTCAATTTTGTTTTTTTGTATGAAAGGTGAGTCTGGCGCGAGTGTTCTTAGACATGTTTCATGAAAATCGGTTGTGTCGTTTCAAAGTTATGGGGGTGAGAGTGGGTAAGGAAAACCGAAAATTTGCAAATAATACTAGTGTGGGGTTTCAAATGAGAGTGCATCGCGTCCACATTACATAATATTATGTTGTTTTACATTTAAGGAAATTAAGGCATTGGAATCGGGGGTTTTTCTTAAATTTAAATTTATAAACAAGCTATAAGTACAACACTGCGGCGTATGTCTTGTTTTTGTATTTTCCAGCGGGACAACGTATTGGACCGGTAAATAGTAGCCTTCCTTGATAAATGTATTATTTATTTTGAATTTTAATTAAGAAGTAGTCTATAAGGGTGACATGTTCATAAGACCATGTTTAAATAAATAAACTAATTAAAAAAAAAAAAGTACATACAATTAAGTCCTCGTCTATTTCCAAAGTCGGTATTACATTCATAACTAAAGCAATAAAGACAAAAAGTTAACACAATTCAGAACTCTGCAGATAAAATCCATCATAACGTAAACAGGTCAGGAAGCTCGGCTTAACCCCAAGGGGGCATACTTTACTCCTTGATTTGTAACACATCCGTTTTACAATGGCTCCCTCGAGCACTGCCCTTCGAATCAACAATTGTAATATCGAGCAATGCTATACATATTTTATCTATACTTTATGTATTAGAAAACCTAGCCCTTGATTGCTTGTTTTGTCTTTTCTACCCCTGATAGGGGGCTTAGGGGTTTGGGTATACTAGTGAATGGCATTGTATGTCTAAAACAAATGAATCTATTCGAATACGGTTTTTTTCATTGTAAGGCCAGTTTCTCAGCTGTATTAAATAGATACAAGATATATTTGTATTAGATGTGTCGTTTAAGAATAGTAAGTTTTAGGGCTTAAAGGTAGTCTATATCATTTGTACTCCAAACAAGAAATTTTTGGAAGATTGTTTGACTAAATGAAATTTGAATAGCTAACAAAACATTTATTTAACGATCGCATGGACGTGGAGGCAAAACATTGTAGAAAAAAACCGAAGGACACATTTGTTACGTTTTAATTACAAAATTATTAAATTACCTGAATCTTCATATTGCTGCGTGTATCCAAAATGACAAACGACTAGGTCTAAAATGACAAGCACGACCGTCATCCGCAGATTGAATCTCCCGCCGGCGGCCATCTTGATTTCACTCAGCCGCCATTTTGTCATCACTTAGTTCACATCATTTAGTTCTACTTTCGAACATCGTTGTTTTATCTGTAACAAGAAACGTAAGAGTTAAAAGTAATCTTTGTACTGAATGGGAAGGAAAGGATTTTATAAAATGATGTTCGAACTTTTGTAATTTTGACTTCATATAATCAAAACATCTCTTCATTGAGAGTAATGAAGCGTGTAATCCGTCTTAATTTGAAGTGCAATGAGGTTGTACATCTATTAAATAACTAGAAATTGTTTTGAAGTGAAACTTCTTTAGAATCGTTGTGATTTGAAACCGGATGCAACGGAAGTGGAAATAAGATTGGCTTACCTGTTGGGTTAGCCAATCTTAAACGCTAACAAGGTTAAGCAACTTTGCGCGACGCCAGTACTTGGATGGGTGACCGCCCGAACAAAATCTTTTTGCACAGTATTATTTTTTTGTTTTTATTTTATTCTTCTTATTCTTTTGTCGATTTACTGAAGTTTCACTTCTATCGTGTGTGAATCACACACACACCTTTTTTTTTTACTTAGTGCCTGTTTTTGTACATTGAATTCTTCTTGAAACTACGTTTGTCTTGTTGGCTCTAACTGTCATCTGTTACGTGCCACATGACCATTTATCAATGCAACTTTATTCTCAACCTGCTACTTCCTCTTTGTACGTCCAAAAATCTAAACGTACAAATATTTACATGAGATAATAATCCAAGTTCTACTTCCATATTGAATTAAGGTCTCTACACGGTGTGTCGGTCCATCTGACTAATTTAGACTAAAATTAGATTTTGCTACATATAATATGTTCGGATGGCGTAAATTACTGGATTTTGTACGAATGTTTTAAAAGGAACCCATATGAAAAGATTTAGAATTGTGAACACTTGCAATAGGTATGATGACTAAATAAAAGTAAAATAAATACGTGTACCAAAATATTATTATTATTCTTTGTTGATTTGTTAATTTAATATGGACTCTTAATTTGTATTCCCTCACAATTTATGTTGTTTCAAATAAATGATTTTAGATATTTGAAAAAATCTATTGTAAAGTGATTTCGGCTGTATTATTTAGCAGCAGCATCTAAGGAAATAACTAGCTCGATTTCCTACAATTACAAACATTGGTGTCATCATCATTTCGGCTATGAGACATAAACAAATAGTTTCCAGCCGTGTATAAACGGTTGTATATTTGCTGCGAAGAAAGTTTATGCATCGTGTTTCAGCTAATTTAGTAACGGGACTTCCAAACTTGTCAAACTTGCTAAATGATATATGGTGGCAGCAGATTTTTACGTTTTAAAATAGCTAGCTGGAATAATTTGTAAGTTTTAGTTGAGTACTTTTATGAGTTTATAAGCTTTGAGTTGAGTTTGACGTTTATAATTTTGTTATTGATTGATTTGATTAATGCTGCAGCAAAATACGGACTATGGTTTAAAAAACTTTATTTTAACTGAAAAGCTTTTATTGAACTGTAAATAAACGGATTTAGAACTAATTTATGATTAACTTTTTTATCAAACTTTCAATTAACCATCTATAAGACTGATATACAAAGTGAAATATTTTTATGAATACGGGGGTAAGAATTTACAATGATTCGCTTACATGAGAACCAACTTATATCTGTATTCTTTTACGTTCAGCACCTTGTGGGTCTAATTAACACGTTGACTTTGCCGTCTATATTAAGAAATTTTTTGGTACCGACAGATGGACGTTTCAATGAAGCCATTAAAGACCTTATTTGTGATTTCTGAGGTCCATAAACAATAAAAAAATACGATCGGACATTTTCGTTTTATTTTCGCCAATTCATTTATTTGTTCATTCATACATCCCTAGAAAATCAAAGTTCTAACTTTCAACTCCAGCCCAGGAAAAGCGATTCAGTTATCATCGGCAAATGCATTACATGTAATGCATGAACGTCACAGCCAGACCAAAAATGCATTACATGTAATGCACGGACAGTCGACGTGTTAACCCTTAATAATTAGTATTTCACTATTAAAACAGTAGCTCTTATGTAGATTATTTTATCGACTTTTGGAAACAAACGGCTTTAAAATAGCATTCCTACTAAAATAAATAGAACCTGGTAGGTTATTTTTTCTAGGTCTGAGCTTTTCTTTTATTTTGTGGCAAAGTAACCCAACCTAGCTTAATATGCATACAACATTTATAGAAATCGTTGAGACTTTTTTGGGCTATTCAATTACGTTAGGCATTCATTATACGGGATGTTTCTAAATTGGAGTTTTTTCGAAAAAAGGGATTAAACTCGAAATGTTGTAGAATAAAATATGTCCTGATGTGTAGCACGCATCACACCCTTTATATACCAACTTTGAAACACCCGCTTTATATACCAATTTTGACACATTTGAAACTTTGTATATAATGAATATAAGTCCATTACGTTTTGTAATTTTTCTCTCCATCCACGGTTGTATGGAAAAATTGCTTTAAGCAATATGAAAGCCCATTACGCTATTATTATTCTAGGTTTTGTTTTTATTTTCTTATTGTGTTGTTTCTTTGTTCGAACATTTTACATAAAGTATTTTCTATATATCTATCTTATATATATACGAAATGCTCGTGAGCCGGGTAGGAAAAGCAAATATAAAACACGCATTTCATAATTAACAAACATAAACGCATAAAACTTAGTACAAAAGAAAAAGTTATCATTCATATTAAAATACCGAAGATATTACAAAAAGAAACAATTTTATATAATATATCATAAGACACATTTTGGAGGTAAGGCTTAAAGTCGAGCTATTTTTAAAGATAATTGTGTACTTCAATCTTCTGATAGCACCAAGACAATTTATTATTCTATGACCAAGATTAAGATAAAGCGGTGTGTACACTACAAATATAAGTTTGCAAGCTACTAAGAACTCTCAACTTAAGGCACTCTAGGGCAATATAAGGCACTTTAACGATCTAGAGCAAAATAGTTATATTTGCCGAGTCATGCCTTTCAATGGCGATTAACTATAATAATTCCCAAGGCGATGATTTCCACTTAAAGTGCCCCAGTGACCTATTTGCTAAGCAATTCACTGGTAGGGCATATGTATTCATAAAAAGCACTATAGATTATGTAGTCCAATGCTGAAATGAACTAAAATATATATATTTTTTATAATAATTAAAAATTATAACACCAACATAAAAAAAAACCATTCATAACACTATTCTACAGTTGGCGGTCTTCTAACTTAAGAGTTATCTCTGGAAGACAACCTTGAATGGATAGGATCATTAGGACATGATAAATTTATGATTGGATCTCTGAACAGATATGAATTAATTAAAGGTACCTACAGAATTAAACAGGAGCGAACTTAATATAATAAATCGACATAAATCAATATTTTATTAGGGAATGTACTCATTAGATTTTTACAGGACATTTTTTTAGGCTCTTTAACCCTTTATTTGACCACAATCTCACCTGATGTTAAGTGAAGATGTGGTCTAAGATGGAGCATGAATACCTAGAAGTTAGATGGCTTCTCCGGACAACATTTACGTAACACGAAAAAATCGCTTCACGCACTGGCCCAGCCCGGAGGGTGGTGACAAGCCGCGGCCGAAGCCTCCCACCAGAGACTGTTCTTATCACTACCCGGAGGTCACGTGTAAGGATTCAGAGGGTTACTACTTACGGACGTGAACAGACAAAACCTCCAAATAGTGTTCATGTAATGTATGTTAGAATGTTAATGGTTCTCCACTCTTTAACTAACTTAATTAATGTTGTATTATGTAAGTAAAAAAGGGTACAGACTCCCATGTTTGTAGTGTGTTAATGTTTCATAATAAAAAAGAGCTTTGACATCTAAGATTGATAATGATTACACTGATATAACGAAGGTGAAGAAACAATATCTCCTTAAGTAAATTTTTGGGCAAATTGTCTTTTTTGATGTATAATAATATAATTTACCATTAATATATGTACCAATTTGATTTATTTTGTTTAGCATTTATTTTGACGATAGCTGACAAGACTCTTCCTATGCTTATTTCACAGTTGTAGGGTATTTTTAGATGTATGGAAATTTAACTTAAAATAAATCGTTAATACCATGCCATTTACCTTCTAGGTCTTCATGCTCCATCTTAGACCACATCGTCACTTAACATCAGGTGAGATTGTGGTAAAATGAAGGCTTATTTAAAAAAAAATACGCTGTAATAGAATTTTTCCTTTCTGGTTAAAAAATAGCTACCATCTCGTTCTTTTTTTATAAATTCAGAAGTGTCGTAATTTTATTGTGTAAAATATTGTCTTCGCCCGAAAACTCCTGGTTGCAACAATGTACCCGACTACACAATTGTACAAGCATTTTATAGCAACTACAAAACTGTAAAAACTGATAAAACAGTGTTGTTCTATTCGCTTCTCGACTCAGTTTAAAAAAATTAAGCAAACTGTCAAGACAATGTAATTACCGTGCAAATTTTTATTTTGATAAAAATTTTGATTGTAATTGAATTAATTTTCAGTTGACCTGTCCATGTATTCTAAGGGAATAAACGTGATCCAAAGTAAATAAACGTTGACTTTGACTTTGACACTCAAAGCGAAAACGCGAAACGGAGAACGCGCCGGAAATGAATAGGCCGCGAATGTAGCCCCACCATAACACGAATGCGGCACATTTTCCGGCTCATCAAAAATTCCCTATACACCCAAACTTTACGAGACCTTGATAATACCGAAAAACAAGAAAATCAGTAAACCCAACAGAAACAAACCCGTTTCAATATGTTTGTCCCTTGTAATCAGGTAAGCCATACCCAACAAAAAACGTGCTTTATCCCTTCTAACGGTTTGGGAAAAATAGTTTCTTGAGATGGCCCAAAACGCCCACATACACCCAAATGATACCCGAGTCGCCCAGAACAGCAATATCCTTTTCACATATACTACAATAACAGGGTACCTGGTTATTTTATAGTGAAATATGGTGTCTTATATTAAAGCGAGCAGATGTTTACCGTGTTTTTGCCTCAGTTTTGGGGGTCAATGGGGTAATAAAGGGGATTAGGGGATAGATATCCCCTGCTAGGATGGTACTGTCAGAGTTACGACACATAATGGATTCATGTGAAAGTTTTATAATTTAGATCTGCTTATGTGTGTGTGTAGTCGACTACGATAATTGGCTTCCATAAAAAATAATTAACCGTGGATGTAGTTGTCCTTTCATGTGCACTCTGGTGGCGAGAATACCCAACCTTGTTGGTGAAGTTACGAGAGCATGCTAAGTACTACATTGTACGACTACTACAAAAGTAGTACAATTACTTATACTTGTATCCTATTTCCTAAGCTTATGTAATATTCATTTATAATCTTGTGCTGAGAGTTCCATGCAATCACAAGGACATGTTTCTCGCTCCGGACTTGGCCTGCAAGAATCGTTTATCGACGCTTTAGGGATGCGTTCACGAAGAAATATCCGTAATTAGTTCTTAGTTATGTATGGTATATGTTCGTTTATAAAGTATTTATAGTAAGTAAGTAGTAAGGTATTTTATATATACATACGTAGCTTGCGAGGCATTACCTCGCTGTAACACAGTTTATATCTATCAAAGGAGGTATAGTCCTAAGGACTGTATTAATTATATATAATACTATCTTAGGTTTTTAAAATATAATTGATTGATTTACCAACATAAATATAAATGTTGATTGATTATAATATAGCTGTGCGCTCAATACTAATTCATAATTAATATATATTTTAAAGCGTTTTCTTGAGAATAAGACAATATTCATTATGTGCAATATGTATATACTAACCATAATAAAGGCCTTATAATAGATCCATGTGGAACAAATTCATGGATTTTTCTTCCAGAAATCGTGTCGTATTTTACTATCAGAAACTTCTTGAAATTACCAAACTATTTATACCGACACAATCAGAAGCTTAGAGCTTACCACGGGGCTAGAGGTTTTTATGTAGATTGTCGTGTTATATTTATTTTATTTATTTACGTGAGTAGGTAGGACCCATTTCAAAAGTGCCGTATAGAACCTGTATATGTGTGTGTGTTAGATAGTTTAATGTATTCATACACTTTATATTCCGCTAAAACTTTATACAAACAACCAGAATTATTCTCCCAAAGTTTTCACAGTTTTTCCAAATGAATACGCGAATTCTGTATGCCGAGCGGCGGCCATATTGAGTACACTTTGTTATATAGCAGCGTCAATAGAATCAAATAATATTTACTCATATTGTATTTTTGTGGAATCTGCAAAACGGAACGCTTGCAATAAGCATTATGCAGTAATATCGTAGAAAATATTAATAAATAGTATTTCATAAAAGTCTACATTGTTTGGTTTACTCACTATAAAAAAATTAGGGCATTCCATTATGTTGTATCATACAGTCATCAGCAAAAGTAAGTCATCAAAATCACATCTTCTAGTGTGTCGTGCTAGATGTTATAAATTATACCAAAGTGTCTATTACAAAATTAACTTTTTATTGGTCAAAGGAAAATGATCATAATAACACCGAGAATCGAACTAAATGTGTTCACTTTCTTATGACACGTTATTTCTAATAATCTAAAATAATTTGTAAAGGGTTAGATCATTTTTGTATGAAGCCTGGCATACCTACTAGTCCGCCATTTTGAAAAAAACGTGATTCGGCGGCCAGTGATGAAACTCATGTCAACCGACAGAGTAAATGATTACAAACATAAAGTGTTCTATGATCAAGTCTCCTAAGTGATACGGCTTCTGAGATATTAGGGTCAGAAAATAGAAAAAAAAGTAAAGTAGAACATAGCTCAGTGGACAGATTTTTTCTATAGTTTTTAGACCATCCATAGACCAAAAATCGTTTCACGCACTGGCCGAAGCTTACCACCAGAGACTGTTCTTAGCCCCACCCGGAAGTCACGTGTAAGGATTCAGAGGGTTAACACTTACGGACGTGAACAGACAAAACCTCCAAATATTATAATAATATTGCCATTTATTATATTAATATTAATTATTGCCTATTTCATAACTAAAAATAACCGAATCTTAAGGATTTTTAATAACCCACCTCATAATCACCCGATATTTCAATATACAGAGGATTTCGACCTATCACGTGATTGACGCGTTTGTGTAATTGGTAGCACGTCTAGCGCTTCCCGGAGGTGCAGGTTCGAATCCTGATCCCGAAAGTTATGCAAGTGTATGCAATCTTTTTCTGCTTAAAAAAAATAGCTGAGTTAAAATTAACCAAACGCCAAAAGAAACCAAAAGAAATAGTATGAGGTTTATCACTTTGCAAAAGATTAAATTTGATAAAGAGATATAATTTGCATATCAACAACAACTGCTATAATTGTGATATAACAAGCGTTGCGTCACCAACCAGCGAATCCAAGCTCATTGTATACATATACATAAAATGTATATATGTGCCACAATCCTGTACACAGGCGATGAATGTTAATTCTCCTATCACTGTCGCGCAGGCTGTATTTGCATTGTATTGGATATCAGCCGGTCTATAAAATAAACTCTGTTTTTATTTTAAATATCGGCTTTTCACATATTTTTTCGCACTATAAATGAGCTGACAGATTTGAGTTTTCATCATCACGGCAAAGTGAATCAGTGAAGTCAAACATAGTGAGGAAACCGGCATGTTCTGAGAACTTTAATGAGTTTGAAGCACATGTGTCATTCACCAACCCGCAATTGGCCAGCGTGGTGAATTAAGGCCTTTTCTCTCTCGTCAAGAGAGAAGTCCCTGTGTCCCAGCAGTGGGAACGTTATTAAGATTCAAGATTCAAGATGATGATGAGATAGCTCACATATCGTGGAAGGATATAGATAAAAATACGGGCATTGTCGTTTCGTGTAAAGATAGTAAAAATATATAAATAGCGGTTTTACGTTTTACCCATCGCAAGATGAAGGCAACTTTTGACAAGATCATTAAGTCGTTAGCTTTGGTATCTATACTAAAAAAACTATTCAGAATGAAATTTATATTTTACTAGCGGCCCGCCCCGGCGTCGCACGGGTATAAAATTTTCCCGGAAATTATTCGATTTTTTCTCGCCGTAAAAACCATCCTATCTCTCAAGTTGGATCGAACTGCACATGGTGTGCGAATTTTATTATAATCGGTTGAGTGGTTTAGGAGTCCATTGAGGACAAACACTGTGACACGAGATTTATATAATATTAAGATTACTTTGGAGGGCTATATTTCTACCATAATTTTACAAGTGTAAGTTTTCTTGTAAGTGGGACACTCGACTTTAATTCTGAAGATCGTGGAACCCCTGGATTATTCTTCATGAAACAATTACGTGAGATTCAAATACGTGCTTTAACGGTTATGGCAAACATCATGAGGAAACCGGCATGTTCTGAAAACTTTGGAGAGTTCGACACGTGACATTCATCAAACCGTACTTGGCCAGCGTGGTGAATTAAGGCCTTAGCTCTCTCGTCAAGAGAGAAGTCCCCGTGTCCCAGAAGTGGGGACATAAATGAGTTGCTTAATGTTAACACTAGACTGCATAACTTGGCATAGAATAAATATAAAAATATTACATTTATACTTATGAATTATATATGTTTTTTTTCTTATTATAAATTGGACTTACTTTTGACTACAGTCAGCCAGACGAGGTCAACGATGGAACAAGTTTACCCAGAAAAAGCCTATTCAATCGGGTCTTAAAAGTGGTCGGGTTGTGTAACTAAGATAAGAAAAATCAAACAATGGAAATAATTATAAATGATTTTGTATCTTGTATTTTGAAAAACAGAGTTCGGGAAAGAATTCCACTCCTTAGCGGTGCTCTTAGGTATAAAAAATGGCTAGAATGGCTTTTGTCGAATTTGTTGTTGTTGAATTTGTCACCGCCCAGTAGAACAACTAGATTTTTGAAATATTGTTTAGGTTATTCACTATTTGACGTAAAAATGAAAGAAAATAAAAAATATTTTCCCACATTTAATATGCGTGCTGTCATATTACGAATAGTGACAGCTGAAAAAGGGTTTTTGGTTGACAAGTGCGCGTTCAGAACTTTACCTGAAGCTTTATAATATATGAAATGAAAATAATTTCTTAATAATAAAACAAACCGATTTCAGTTTAAGGTTAATAAAGATTTGAAATGAATCTAATATTCGTTTTTAGAAAGAGCAGGCGCTATAGGAATTTGTTTTGGTTAAATGTGAGGACCGTCAATTAAATGCTCAAATTAGTTTAGCTGAGACATTAGCTGACAACAGAGGAAATAAATAAACATGTAAATTTATTAAAAATTTTGTTGATGTAATTGCATCTTATTTAATTTTATCATTTGTCCTATTTTGTCACTTCCTTTATTTTCATGCACTGTTTTCTATACCTGGTTAAACCTAATTGTAAAAGATCTCCCGAAATACAGGCTTGCCTCGTGCGGGGACCGCTGCCAAGCTGATTTTTTCCGATTGCTGATACGCGAACGAATAAACGATTATGATTATGTTTCTTATGTTTGAAAGGTTAGTGAAAAGTATTCTTAGCTATCTTTCTTATAAACCGGTTAAGTCATTTGAAAGCTAAGAACAGTCATTATTCGATTTTAGATTCATTCATGGCAATTAAAATCTTTTTTTTTTTTTAATTTGTATATGCTATGATTTGTCTGTTCCAAGTTTAAGTTAAGTTGTGTCTAACCCCGTATTCATAAAATAAGTGTTGAGATGAAAGATTCAGAAAGAGGGTAGACCGGTTCGTTTGTGTTCAACCGTTTGCCTCACCGCATAGACAATCAGTTTATTCCGCGATCGCTTGCAAAAGCGTCGAAATATCGGAAAACTCAAAAACAGTATAGTCGTGGTATGTAACAAGTTTCAAGTTTAAATATTGTTAAAAATCATGATAATTTAAGAACAATCTAATGTTTCACTTCTCTTATATTACGTAGATACCTATTTTGTCCGGTCCTCACATCATGCAAACTCAACTTCCTGTAAGGCCTTCTCTATATATAGGCATATTTTTATTTAAGTTTCAACGGAGTTAATTATAAAAGTAATTACACATTACACGAGAAAATATGGATAGTATTTAAAAAAAAACATAATATCAATATGTCGTATTAAATTGGATTTCAAAGCAGACAAAGCCAAAAAAACGAAAAACCAATAACACCAACGTTATTCTATTTTTTGCGTACACGTTGGAAAGGATTTATATATTTTATTTGGATTTGAAAAGTAAAATTTACCATGAGTTTTCAGTTTCCCGATAATTTATTCTTTCAAACATGAATAATATATCCCGTTTTTAATCTAAAAATCATGGTTACCATCTTCCAAAATTATGCGTGTATTTACAATATCACATTAGAAACTCAATAACCTATTTATATTTCGCATGTATTATACTTATAAACCTTACTCTTAAATTGCTCTTTCTATTAAAAAAACTGCAACAAAATGTGTTGCGTGGTTTTAAAGTTTGATTCAAACATTGGCTGACGCGGAACTTTGTTATATACTGTGTTTTTGGAGGTTTTGTCTGTTCACGTCCGTAAGTGGTAACCCTTTGAATCTTTACAAATAAATGTTTTTCTATTTTTCTTTAAGGGCACACAAAACCGCGAATACGCATCGCATCGCAAATATCTGCGAATTCGCACGAACGCAAGAATTTCCGATCTGCTTCGCATCGCACATTCCTGCGATATAACGTCATTCTTGGTGACAATAAATTAATTATATTTTTTTACAATAAATTGTAATTTCCAAAGGCATAACAGGATTTCTTCCCTTGTGCGATCCTTTTTGAAGGCATGTTGATAATAAACTCAAAAGCTCTTCAAATGAAGATATGCTCATTCTAAAATAATCAAAAAAATTATCTTCTTCTGTTCTCAACGCATAGTACTTTTGAGTAAAATAGTTCCCATCAGAGTTCATAATCGTAATAAATGGATGAACCCAGAATCTTCTTTTTCTTTTATATCTATTTAACAATAACAGCAGTGCAATAATCTTTTTGCGATCCATCTTACGCTTCAACACGTCCAGTATGGCTGACTCACTTGAAGGAATGGTCGCCCTACCAAACGGTTTGCCGCACAAAATCGTATCGCAGAAATTCGCATCGCAAGTTCCTGCGATGCTAATTCGCATCAGTTTGAGCCCGAAGTCAAAATAATAATATATTGCAACCAAAGCCGAAGGAAAGTTGCCATAAAAATATTTCTTACGGTATCGCAACTTCCACTTTTATCACAAGGAAGTGCACGGACGTTTTTAATTTTTGCGGGCGGTATCTGCTCCCTAATGGATGCCCAAGTTTCTCGAGATATTATATTAGAGGCACTTTGGCTTTTAGAAGCCTTCGGGTTGTTTTAAACAAGCGACACCATCATCATTATCATAACGGGGAATCACTTATGCAGATGCTTCAATTATGAGTTTACCGACTAAGATACTGTAAGCTTTCAGCGGGTTTGTTCGTACGTTGACGGATTTTTTAAAAATAGCATTAAATATTATATACCTATTTTTTTAATGTTAACTTCATCTTAGCCAAGAGTCCCTTGGCCTTCATGGAAATATATTTCTTGTAATTTTTTTTATACTTTTTTTTTAAATGTACAAACTGTATTGCAATCAAAAATTATTTTTTTGTTTTGTTAAAAACAGGGCCACAGTAAAATAAATTACAAGGGCGTTCTTGTAGGACCAGTAGGTGTGTAAAGATTGGTGAGTAAGTTTACTGTGCTGGATAGTACATCACGTTAGTCAATCGATACTGAATATGAAGATCACTCGGAAACCACTGCCTGTTCTTATTTCCAACATTAAAATTAAACACAAACCTTCTCATTCTTCCTTCTATTAAAATTTCAAATGGACAAAAATTAATTCCGGTATTTCATTTCCTAAAATATTGTTCTTACAATGTAACTCTTAATTAAGAAACAATAACGACTTTTTATTAATGACAGACTACTTCCATAATAACGACGTCTTTCGAGTAAATTGTGTTTATTTTGAAATTGGGTTAAGTCATATAACCATTTTTATTCTATCTCATTTTGATTTGTTTTATATTTAACCTTCTTTGTAGGAAGGGTGTTTTAAGTGTGTCAAATTGTTTATGACTTATTAAATGATTAATTCGAAAATATTTAGACATATATTTTTCACTGGAAACCTTGTTTTCTTGGAGTCTCACAAAAGAAAGAAACATCAACTAATTGAGTTGATTTTTGTAGGCATGGTATGATGACTTTATAAAAATCTGGTATTCTCTTTAAAATCCATCCGAAAATACTGGACACTTATTTTTTGTATTATCAATTTTGTAAGAATTTGACAAGATATAGATTATCTAAGTTCTGAAGTCCAAAGCCCCCTTTGGACGTATTCATTTGTTACAAATTTCACGAAAGCGTTAATTGACGCGAAACTTTAAATCTAAACCACCACAAATAATGTAATTTTTAACATATTGAAATTGACAAAATGCTGGACAACCCACACTAGCTCATCTTGCCCCCTATCTCTAAATAAGCAAAATGGTAACCAAGAATTAATTATGCGTCCATATTTTACTTATGTCCAAGATACAAACGGTATTTGTAAGTAACAACCGTTCATTGCATCCATAACCACTCTCATCCTCGTTTATCTAAATATAATTATTGTGTAGGGATGACTTTTATTATTACAGGAAAGGAACAATAGATTTTTACATAAAACGGGTAGTTAGTATATTATGTAGTCTAGTGATTGCAAAGGAGAACCTAAAAACCGTGTTGGCTAAGTGGAAGGACACTCGACTTTAATTCCGAAGGTGGTGGGTTCAAACCCCGCCACGCACATTTGAATGTTTCTTCTTGAAAAGTGTATGTGCGCTTTAAACACGTGCTTTAACCGTGAAGGCAAACATCGTGAGAAAACCGGCATGTTCTGAGAACTTTAAAGAGTTTGAAGGACATGTGACATTCGCCAACCCGTACTAGGCCAGCGTGGTGAATTAAGGCCTAATCTCCCTCGCCAAGAGAGAACGTTAATAGGGTGATGATGTGTAAAGGAAAACTTTTATATTTGTGAGTAAAAAGGTTTAATAGTATCTCGAAACCGATACAAAACATAATTACAACCCGCTTATAGAAAGGTACAAACTCTCGACGCAGGAGAATATACATTTGTCACGGAAAATGCATAAAAAAATCCACGTGGCGTTGCCAAAAGATGACAATCTGGGACTAACAAGAATCTTACAACCTTAACCACAAGTATTCTTTTAAAACAGGTAAGAAACTAGAAGTCGGTTCCTTCTATAAAAATTAATGATTATTTATTGAACAAGTTTTCGTAAACTTGTTTTTTTACATTTAAACGAATTAAAGGAACTCCATTCGATGATTTTTTTACGGTGTTAAATGTTATTGTAACGTAATAAATTATTTAATACTTTTTGTCTTTTTTTCCTTCTAGGTCTTCATACCCTATCTTAGACCACATCGTCACTTTACATCAGGTGAGATTGTGGTAAAATGAAGGCTTGTCAAACCCACCGCGGTTTTGTTAAGTTGATTTTTGTAAGATTTTTTAGGGGTATAGTGTGTTTATAGCTGAAAAGCCCGTGTAATTCTTTATTCGTTTTTGAGATTATCGCGACAAGGGACTTTCAAATATTTATGTTTGTATTTGTCGAGATGATGACTGTTGTCATGATTTTATATATTATCTCTCTTTAGTACTTGCAGGAATTAAAGAATCACTTATTAACTATAAGCTCTTATTATAACTTAAAGCCAACAAACAGTTTAAAATGATGGGTTTATGAGATGAAATTAAAATATTTAATTAAACTTACACAACAAACACTCTATCATTATTTTTAATTAAAAATAACATAGAATATGACAAATTGTTGGTATCCCAATATACAAAAAGAAGCAGGCCTTAGACTACTTTGTATAAATTTAAAATTGACCAAAGTAATAAAAATTTATAATAATTCTTTTAATATCAGGACTTTATCGTAAATTTCAAATTTTGAACCATAATTCAAAATATGGTCACTATCAAGCCGAGAACACCAAAGAAGATCATGATCAATAAAATGATTCAAATTAAAACCATAATTCATTATTAAATAATTTATCATGTTTACAAAAAAATATAACGTGAAAAAATCAAAACACAGCACTAATAAAAATATAATTAAATAACTCACCTAACCAACAAGTCAGCAAACTCCAAATTCACCGACAGAAAATCACGAAAACACAAAATTCACTTCGAAAAGTTGCCGCGAACGTAAAAGCAACGCGAAAAGCGTCCTCCCCGTACGACTGACGGAAGCGCACTGAAAGAAAATAAACCATTCACCTCCTTCAGTACCGTAGTATTACACGACCAAATTGCAAATCCCCTTTTACTTCTGCTACGTAAGTTAACAGGGTCTGTCATCTTTACTTTAGTCGGGTTGCGACGAAGTTTTTCCACTCGTTAGGGCAGGTAAACAACTTTGGTACACATTAGGTAAATGGAAATTAGGAGCTTTTGGTTTAGTGCTCGTGTTTATTATAGGGGCGATATTCTTTAGTTTCCCTTTTGGTTTTACCTACCCGCACTTGGCCAGCGTGATGAATCCTATGGCCTAATGTCTCTCGTCAAGACAGAAGTCCCTGTGTCCCAGAAAGTAAATAAGGGTGCTTCTGTGTCGTTTGGTTTGTTTTAAAATGGTCGGGCTAGATAATATGTTTTAAGACTACCTACTGTAGTCTTAAAACATATGTGTATTTGCCTTATAGTTTCAGTTATTTCGATTTCAAGCCTGCTACCACCTTGAAACCTTAACCAAATCAACCGTCTAAACTTAATACTTAAATTAATTAAGTAATATCTTTAAAAAGACATGGACATTAAGTCTATGGTGAAAGAGTAATAAATAAAAAAATACAAATTATATAAATCGTGGGTAGAAGTTTAATTCTGGGCTTAGTGATCTCGTTTCTCCGCTCTAGAACTTTTCGGCCCCAACGGGATTTCTTCTACGTAGAACTTGTACATAGCCATTTAAGCGAAATAGTTTTTTAATTATAACATCCTAGAATTCTTCTTTATTCTCAAAGAAAACAATTTTATAGCTGATAACAAATTTCGTAGCTAATGGGAATTATTAATTGAAAATCAGAGGATATCCGGTTCCAATTACTAGACTTCCGTTAATGTTAGATATTAGTTTACAATTCATTTTGAAGTTGGTTCAAAGGCATTGTTGTATTAATAACTAATATTTGACCTTTCACAGGTACCTAACGTACAAGTTATATATATATGCATTAAATTATTTAGGACCAATTTTTAGTTGTCTTTCTCACGATATTTTCGTACATTTGATGGGTGTTTAATATCTATATAAATAAAAATGAATTGATGTTCGTTAGTCTGATTAAAACTCGATAACGGCTGGGACGAATGAGCTGATTTTGGTTTTAAAATGTTTGTCATAGTCCAGGGTAGGTCTAAACGATGATCAAATAAGGAAAAATTGCCGGGAACTTTTTTACCCGTGGACGCCGGGGCGGGGGCCGCTAGTGTATAATAAAAATATGTAAATACATGTATGTATGCCTATTATATTAAATATATCAGATATCTAGTACCCGTAACACAAGCTCTGAGCTTACCACGGGGCTTTTGTGTGATTGTCGACGATAACAGGAATAAAAAATACAAAAATTTAAATATATATTTTTTTACAATCCACACAACATCTGGAAAGCACTAAGCTTGAGTTACGGGTATTACGGATACGGGCTAGATATTGCTGTGTGAATTGTCATGCAATATTTTATATTTATAACACTTTCTCTTCTATTTTATCGTTTGCTGCATTGATTATTTATATAATCTATTGTATGTATAACAGTCCGTTTGCCAACAGGCTGCTTTCAACAATCGGCATTTATACAATTATCTTTACTTAACAGTTACAAGCATAAGCACATTGTCTGTTCCTGACATGGAGCTATCAGCAGTTTCCGGCCAGCGATGGGCAGTTGGCATGAGACCTGGTTATGCTTCCACCACACGAATACCATTGCAAAACAGTGCTAAGTGCAGTTATTTACGGAATTGCTAAATGCTTTCACTGCAAGGTAGATATAGGTTAAAGCTAAGTATTTTCCAAGGCATTTACTTATGTAGAGGTATAGTAGATTATAAAGAGGAAAGATTGCATTTTGTACTTGAGTAGGGGGGCATGATTTTCCGTACTTAGACTCAAGGTGGTCCATTGTGCGTGGTACTTGAGTAAAAGTGTTACGAAATTTTGACATAATGAATTACCCATTTTAAAATGAATAGTGTAACTCGAGTTAATTTTTAATACCCTACAAAAAAGAGGGGTGTTATAATTTCGGTGTGTCTGTCTGTTTGTGGCATCATAGCTCCCGAATGAAGCGATTTAATTTTTTTATATGTGTATTTTGAGCGTGTGTTCTTAAATATTTTTGATGGAAATCGGTTGAGCCGTTTAAATGTTATGAGGGTTGAAAGTGGGGAAAAAGAACCGAAAATTTTGCAAATATACTCGAGTGGGGTATCAAATGAAAGCGCATCGGTCGCACATTACCAAACAACATGATTTTTTTACATTTAAAGAAACTAAAGTTTTGATATCGGGGGTGTTTCTTAAATTTGCGATTTGGATTACTTTCTTTTTAGAGTAAATGTTTGTTTGTTTATAATGAAAAGGCTCCGTGATAACTGAGTTAGATGGACGGATGACTTCCATATTAATAAAAAAGCTTATTGATTATTTGCTACGAGCCGTACTCTAAACATGAAGCCGTGTTGGCTAAGTTGGTAGACACTCGACTTTCATTCCGAAGGTTGTGGGTTCAAACCCAGCCATTCACCTTTGAATATTTCTTCTTAACAAATTTATGTGCGCTTTAAACACGTGCTTCAACGGTGAAGGCAAACATCGTGAGGAAACCGGCATATTCTGAGAACTTTAAAGAGTTTGAAGGACATGTGACATTCACCAACCCGCACTTGGCCAGCGTGGTGAATTAAGGCCTAATCACTCTCCAAAAGAGAAGTCCCTGTGTCCCAGCAGTGAAAACATTAATAGGGTGATGATGATTATGTTGTCTTACCATGATACTAAAATAACAAACTTAGATAAGTTACCCTTGTACCTCGTAAACCAAAAACAAATTCCACAAGTACATGAAAACAAACCTTTCTCATTACCCGAGATGAGCTGAGAGCACAATTACTGGATGCAGATGATTGCACATCTCCGCTACAAGAATATGGTTGTTCTAGTAATGGCGAGGGAATGGTATTCTGGAACAAGATTGTAAAATTGTTCAACGTCGGACAGCTTTCCGCTTGTCTTAAATACATACATCTTAAGATTCTCGTGTCACAATGTTCGTTCCCGTACTCCTCCGAAACGGCTTGACCGATTCTCATGAAATTTTGTGAGCATATTGAGTAGGTCTGAAAATCGGCCAACATCTTATTTTAATTTTGCAAAACAACGTTTGCTGGGGTTAACTAGTAATATATAATATATAGAAAACACCCAGACCCAAAACCAGAAATCGCTTCACTCACAGATAACTCTTTTTATTGTTAGAATAAATAATGTACAACTTATACGGAAAGTTTAAACGAGATCAAGTTTTTTTTTGTATAACATGTTATAATTCTAGAACAGCAATATACCTTACATTTATAAAATTAAACAACTTGGAGCGTGGTCAGTACTTAGGTGACCGTCCTGGCTGCAACTTTTTGCACTATTCTTTTTCACTTAAGTGTTTCTTTTTATTACAATAAGTGTATTTTAAATACACAGAACCCTTGGTTAATGAGTCCATCGCATACTTATCATATTTATTTAACTAGCCGTGCTATATTAATAGAATAAAATATAATATTATTTATCACACACACCAATAAACATAAAAAAAAGTAAGGTGACATTTAAACCTAGTATGCTGACGAGCGTTCCTATTGCATTTCTACTTACGAATATTTACTTATTTTTATGAAATGCTTGTATATTATTGTAGATGATATTCTTCTCAACGCTGAACTATTCGTTACATTATTAGAATCAGTGGCCGTTACCGTAAACAGAGGATCGGTCGACGGTCTCTACTTTACTGGTCCTCGCGTTTACGAGTCGTATACGTCGGCGTTATAGCGGCGTCGTAACGGCTGCTCAAACTGCCCGTAACTTAGGTGCCGTGTAAACTTGCCCTATTAGGACTTTGTTTTTAGTAGTTTTAGATATACAATACAATACAAACATTCTTTACGTTACGCCACTGTCTATGTCGTTCTATTTCTTTCCTGTCCATCCAAAGGTTGCCTGGAAGAGATCTCTCACAGCGATAAGGCCGCCCTTTGTACTCCAATGTATTGTCTTGTTATTGTTTGCAGTTTGTATTTTATTTGTGGTGTACAATAAAGAGTTATCTATCTATCTATCTACAATACAAAAATTATTTATTGTAACACCACAATATAGGAACATACCTACATAGGAGATATATAATTAATACAGTGACACAATGGATAGATATCTGCGTCTATTTATAACCCCTGACGCAAAAAGAGGGATAGATAGATAGATGGATGCGGTGGACAACACAAACGCGATTCTACCTATTCGTAAATCCCATGCAATAGATAGATAACTATTTATTGTACACCACAAATATAATACAAAAGTAAATACTATCAAGAGTATACATCGGAGTACAAGGGTACCTTATCGCTGTGAGTAGGTAATCTCTTTCAGGCAATTTATCTTACGAGCTTTGTAATAATATAGTATACTGATAGATTTTGATGAAACTTCGCAAAAATATAGCTTACATAAAAAATGACACATAGGGCTCTTTTTACAGCGGTAAAATCCCAAATTACGCGGGAAAATCCATTATTGCGAGCGAAGCCCGATTTGGATCAATTTTGGCACGGATATTACTGTTTTCCCATTATACGACAAAATCTAGTTTTTACTGCAGGAAAATCTATTACGAGACAGGCGAGGCCGCGGGCGGAAGCTAGTATCAATATATTACTTTATTATACGTACAAAAAAAACGTGTGCATGCGCTGTAAGTTTGTTTTACTTCTGATCTTCGCGAAAAATTCAGAGAATTTATTAAAAATTTATCAAAAACGACAGAGCAAACGGATTCAATAGAACACTCATAATACCGCATGTCATTTTATCGTTTATCGCAGTTTCTTCTGCACCAATTTTGTTCGTTTAAAGCTCTAGAGGTATGTAGTTAATAATTTGTCAAATCAGAAAAAGAAGAATGTTTACTCTCCATTAAGTTTCCACAAAGTTATAGCAATAATCACACCCAGTCCAAAGAAAACGTAAATAAATCTAAATTTAAAATTTAAGATAAACCCCCATAATATTGTGTAATGAAACACCATAATATTGTGTAATGTGCATGCGATGCGCTTTCAGTTGATACCCCACTCGTGTATATTTACAGATTTTCGGTTTTCCTTTACCAACCGGTTAAGAAATTCCCGGTTGTTTTGTTATGGGGGTTGGAGAACCCCCATAACTTTTAAACGGCTCAACCGATTTTCATGAAACATGTCTAAGAACAACCGGGCCACACTCAACTGCAATCGCTTCATCCGTTCGGGAGCTATGATGTCCCAGACAGACAGACAGACAGATACACAGACAAACACGTCAAATCTATAACACCCCTCTTTTTTTGGTCGGGGGTTAAAAATCTTATTAGACAAAGAACAAATGCTATAATGGTGACATCCATGAATGAAAATAAACGCGAGTCGGGAAAAATGCGTCTGGGAATTTGCTACGCGAACTGAGGAGTTCGGGCACTGAATTATGTACTCAATTTATTAATTTATTTAATATATGTTATGCAAAACCGATATCAATCGAAAAATAATTAGGACGGTAATTAATAACGGTTTAATTAGGTTTTCCGATATTTTCGATGTTGCAAGCGCTGTGATTACGGCATAAAATTGATTGTCTTTGCGGTGAGTCAGATGGTTAAACACAAATTAACCGGTCTACCCTCTTTCTAATTATTATTATTAGACGGATCGCCGACATCTGTGAATTCAATCCGTTTAAATCATCGTATATCTTATATATAAAATTCTCGTGTCACAGTTTTCGTTGCCATACTTCTCCGAAACGGCTTGACCGATTTTGATGAAATTTTGTGAGCATATTGAGTAGGTCTGAGAATCGCCCAACATCTATTTACCATTTTGCAAAACAATGTTCGCTGGGTCAGCTAGTTTATTATAAAAGTCATAATTAAGTGTTAGACTTTATTACTAGTGCCATAGAATAATAAATTACTACGTAACTAGTGCCTAATAAAAGATATTCGTCGAATTATTGATCTACTCGAACAATTATTATATTGTGTTACAATCAATTGAAGGTTCGTTTCATTTGAACATCAACCGCTTTATAGCCACATACAATGAGGGAGGAAGGGAAGAGCCTTTATACAATTAATAATTTTATGTTGACCTGTCCATGTATGCACTTTGTTTCTAAGGGAATCGACGTCTGATTTAGACTTTACTACTTGTTTCATTCTTGAACGCAACTCGATCACGACACACTACACTATTTATATACTCGCCAGGACACGGCTAGTCCTGGCGAGTATATAAATACACTCTTATATTTTTACATAACCGCACTTAGGCCGTGTTGGCTAAGTGGGAGGACACTCGACTTTCATTCCGATGTTCGTGACTTCAAAACCAGCACGCATTTCTGGATTTTCCTTCTAAAAATGTACGCGCGCATTAAAACACGTGCTTTATCGGTGAAGGCAACATTGTAAGGAAACCGGCATGTTCTGAGAACTTTAAAGAGTTTGAAGGAAATGTGACATTCACCAACCCGCACTTGGCCAGCGTGGTGAATTTAATCCTTATCTCTCACGTCAAGAGAGAAGTCCTTTTGTCCCAGGGTGGCGATGATGACGATAGTAATTATCAATCATTTTTCTAAGAGTTCTAAGTGTTGTACTTTTTCTCCATTTTCCGACCCCGTAGAGAAACACCCACTGCACATACACACGAAAAACGTCCTACACAGAACAACGGACAAACTTATGTCACATCGAATAGCGGGCTGTAAACCTCCCGTTAATTTTAACGGCTTGCTAAAGTTATAATGATCGGTACATTGTTGTACCTTTACGAGGCGGGACGGTTGAGGTTACAACGTTAACAGATTCTGCAGAAATTTTTGATAATATATTTTAAGATTTTTTTTTTAAATGGCACAAAAAAATATTGGATTTAAATATTTACATGATTGATTTCGCCAAATGGGTTTACAAAACGTAAAATCTTAGAACAATTACTCGTCATTAGTATATCTTTCGATCCGTTCCGCATTTCGAAATACCTTGTCAAACTTGTCCTTGATATAAAGAAATTCGTGACAGATCTGACTAGATACGGTTTTGTTTGACAATTGTTTGTCTTGATTAATTTTGTAAAATATAATTAAAACACAACGTATATTTTAAATTGCCTCAGTGGCTCTAAGGCCCCTGGCGACTCAGAGATAGCAGGATCGATTCCCACTGAGCGACAAGTGGCTATTATGCTCTACAAGCATTCCCTACCCAATATTCTCCAATATCCAAGGTAAGTTTGATGTGTCAAGACGCCGAATTATTTCAAATTTATATATCACTTATTCTTTAGAGAAACATATGGTTTAAAAAAATGTTATATGTATAAGGAACAAATATTAATAAACTAAATTTAAAATATAATAAACACATCTTTAATTCCCTTAAAAGTAATAATCATAATTATTATCTTTTAATGTGCACGTTATGCGCTTTTGTTTGATACCTACTCGAATAAATTAGCACACATTCGTTTATTCTTCCCCATAACTTTTATACGGCTGAACCGATTTTCACTTAACATGTCAAAGGACAAGCGTAAGTCACCTTTAATACAAAATAAAAACCATATTGAAATCGCTTCACCTATTCAAGCCACATAAACAGACAGACAGACACCCCTTGTTTTCGATCGGGTGCTAAAAACTGAATTGTATAACAATGCTTACTGATAAAAAACAAGAAAATAAGTTTTGTTTAAAAAAATAAATGTAAGTTGTACCATCATATATTTCTATCTTGCGACGAAATTAAATTGACTTCAGCAAATATCCGCTTTCATTGTGAAGCCTTCGGAAGCCGTAAACACGAATTCCGCTTTCCGGAAATGGGTAATCTGGGCGGAACGGACAATAACTGATTTGTACACTATACTGCAGCATAGTCTTAACTAAATATATTAAGGGCTTATGTAACATAATACGAGTTAAATTATAAATGGTTAGTTATAACTCTTTAAATTATCATGGTTTTGCAAATATTATGTCTTAAAACGGATGCATATCATGATATGACGGTTTTTTAGTTTCCTGCAGTTAAAACTCAAAAAGTGGCAACTCGTGGTTGGGCTACATGGCGCTTGCAAAAGCGTCAAATATAGGAAAACTCAAAAAACCGTGAAATCATGGTATGCTATCGGTTTTAGGTCATAATTGTTAATTTTGTCAAAAATGCGAGTCAATGGTGAGTAATGTCAATATCTCATAAAATAAAAAAAATAGCGAAATAGCTATATAATTGTTTATTGTCTAAGTTTACTCGGAGTTGGTGAAACAGCCCCTTAACGTTATTGAAAACTTACTTCTACTCGTAAATAGAGGTTTCTTTACGACATCGAATTTATAGAAAACGACATAATATAAACGAAGGGACGATTAACGTCTAAGTTTCTTATCTTTAAAAAGTCGAATGTACAGTCGGATAAATGTACAAAAATTTAAGAAGATAGAGATGACTTTTGATAGAGGATCTGACGATTGGAAAACTTGCCTTAAAAATATACAGGGTGTATGAGATAAAATATATAAATTATATCATGAAGATAAAACATTTTTGTGGAAGAAGACTTCATTTTTATTTAAAAAACAATAAGAACTGCATTTAAAGTTTTTTTTTTAAATCACCTGTTTAAACAGAAAATTTAACGCGCCATTGTAAAAAAAAAAGACACCTAATTAAACAATTCCGATCAAAATGCTCAACCGTAACAATTTTTTTTATTAGTAACATTTCATCTTAAGTAAAAGGAAGACCCTGAATTGCCCATTTATAATATTAGGATTTTAAATTAATGTAAATTACATACTTAAATATACAGGGTGTGCCACGGGCTTGCAGCTTGGAGGTAAAGTACCTTAAATGTTGTAGATAGAAAATTTTACTGGAAGAAGACCATTTTGATTTTAGAGACAATTAAACCTGTAATTGTTTATAAGGTTTGTACATTGGTTTAAATTATTCCTATCCGACTAAAACTTACTATACGGTGCTTGTTGTTGTTGAGTAGATTATCTAGGAATATTTAAACCGAATATATTTTAAAATGCCTCATAACTCGAAAACCACTTTCACTGAATACAAATTGTCATTTTCCGAACAGTCGCGATGCCCCCCAACCGTGGGTAAAGGATTATCCACTCATTACGCCACACCCAGTATAGGCATAAAACATGTAGTGACACAGATTAGCATAAAGTACGCGGCGCAAACGCGTTTCGTTTATTCAGCTTTTTCATTGTAAGGCGGAGCCTGGCCAGTCACTCTTCAATCCTCAGCCGGGTTAAGACATATCCGAATCAGGATCAAATCTTTATATATGTATATAATTCTTCTGTAAGTGTGTATGTCACTGAACTTCTCTCAAACGACTGGACCGATTTTGATGATTTTTTTTGTGTGTTGAACACACATCTGGGAATCAGGGGATCTGGGAATGGCTTAGATTCACAATACGGTCAACTGGATATTGTTTTTTGAGACGTGGGACAGGACAACGTCTGTCGGGTCGACTAGTAAATAATATAATTGTAAAATCCTGTAACGTGTAAATTGAATAGATTCAGTACAGTGCAATAACTCTTTTATTACAACCAACCCACAAACATAATCACTAAAGACTAGTTAATACAAAAAACAGATTGAGTTGGCAGGGACTCGACAATCAGTACTTAGACTTAACAAGACAATTTGTGAGCGGTCTACCCGCGTAAAATATATATTCTTAAGGTAACAAGGAGTTTCGTAAAAAAAAAAAAAAAAAAGTTTTTTCGTTTTGTTATTTTTTTTTTTCGTTTGTCCGTGCCAAAAGAAATCAACTTTTGCTTGAAAAAAAATTGTTTCCCTGGAAACGTGGTATGTTACAATAAAATACAAAACGAGTATTGTATTGTAACAACGCGTAAAAAACAAATGTAAAATGGGCGGCCCTATCTCTAAAAAGCCTTCGCTTATTTTACCGTATTTCTATATTTTATATGCTTGTACTTAAGGCTTATCCTACTAATATTATAAGCGCGAAAGCGTTTATTATCACCCACGCAGTCTGCATAGACCCTTACTATCGCTGGCAACACACTCAACTGAATCTTTTAACACACTGAGACTCAAAAACAAAACTTCTTATCTTAAACTATCGTCTATCTTAAAATGAACTATTCTCGAATCCTGTTTTATTCCTAAACTGTGAGAAAGCAGCTAAAATAAATAAAGTTTTATTTTTGAACTGTTTCGGATACGTGAAGGCAGTGGGGAGGAAAAGTGATACGCCTGACTTTTGATCTATGGCTCTCTGGAAGTTGGAAAATAAAGGAGTTACTGATATATTCTTTACTATAAGTTGTATACGTTCCAGGGATAGAAGGGTGGGAAGAATGGCGAAAGTTAAGGAAACTTAGAATAAAATCGAAATGGTTTATAATAGAATGGTTTCTTGATCCCTTTATTATTGTTAAGTGACTATGTTTTCTTTTTTGTTTAAAATTGATACGAAATTATGTAAACTTCTAGTCTGTGCACAGGATGTGAAAAGCAGTTACAGTAAGTCTTAAATTTTATACTAAACTTACTTAGTTTAATGTATTTTGTTAGTTACCTGTGCTACAAACAATTTGGATGTAAAGTTATTTATGTATGCTGTAAATAAATAGATAAACATGGATTTTACTTCTGGAAAGAATTAAGTGCACTTTATACACGTACTTTCAAACAAGGAGTTTAGTTCAAGAAGGACGTGTGGCATTCACCAACCCGCTCTTGGCCAGCGTGGTGAATTAAGGCCTAATCTCTCTCGTCAAGAGAGAAGCCTCTGTGCTCCAGCAGGACTGAAATGTAGATGTGTTTTTTTTTTAAGTTTTAGTTTTAAAACAAAACTAGCTGTGCCCTGCGGTGCTACCCGCGTTATAATGGATGAAGTACTCCTAACCAACAACATATTTATTTGAATAAAGAATAATATTATTATGTTGATACAACTTAAACAAATTATTTCGACCAAATTAGGTACCATAAAAACGGGTTTTGTGAGTTAATCTTAAAAGATAGACATATACTATCGCGGACTGTTTTTTAGATCATTAAAAGAGCTATTATTCTTTAATACATGTTTTTTGTGTATCTTGAACCGTTTTCACGGCGCACGCAACGGAAGGCTTCAAAGATGAACAATTTCTCCCGTTTTTTACACATTTACCACTATATCTTTGCTCCTATTGGTTGTAGCGTGATGTTATATAGCCTATAGCCTTCCTCGATAACTGGACTATCCAACACAAAAAGAATTATTCAATTCGAACCAGTAGTTTCGGAGATTAGCGCGTTCAAACAAACAAACAAACTCTTCAGCTTTATAATATTAGTATAGATAAATGAATATGTTTGTAATAATCACGCAGCATCATCTAACCCCAAACTAAGCAGAGCTTGCACTTATGGGTGTTAGGAGAGCGATATATATATATTTTTGTAAATGATCCTATGATTTATAGAAAACTACCCAGACCCGAAACCCATTAAATTTATGATGATGTTACGTGCGCAAATTTTGAAGCGATTTATAGTTAATGAACTTACAATTACTGGGCCCTCGGCGGGAAGCAAATCTGCTACCTTTTACACGACAAGCGGACTTACACACCGAGTCCAAGCTATGGTACTCCTGTATGACCTATGATTAAAAATACATATGGGAACATTTATTAAGTCACTTCATTTTTTAACACCCGACAAAAAAGAGGGGTAGCTGTCTGTCTGGGACAGCATAGCTCCCAAACAGATGAAGCTATTTCAATTTAGTTTTATTTATATGCAAGGTGTCGGTCGAGTGTTCTTAGACATGTTTGATGAAAATTGGATGACCCGTTTAAAAGTTTTGAGGTTAAAAGTGGGAAGGGAAAACCGAAAATCTGCAAATATACTCGAGTGGGGTCTCAAATGAAAGCGCATTACGTGCACATACATTACAATAGTATGACTTTTCAACTTTTAAGAGAACTAAGGTTCTAGAAAAGATGTTTTTTTTTGTAAATTTAGATTATTACATGTTTACGATTGGTGAGATCTTCCTTTAAGTTATAAACTAGATCTTTGTTAATACTTACATAACAAATAAATACAAAACTGTGAAACAAATAATATGTTATAATAAAAAGCCACAAAATGTCTGTCAATAAGGAATATGCACAAAACTTTACAATGGACTGTTTCGTTTCTTTTTGGTAATTTTTATTGTTTCAAAAAACATATTAGTAAGACAATTATTTTTAATATGAATCATGATTTGACTGTGTAGCATATGTATAATCTGTGATGAAACTTAAACATGTAAAAGTGACTATTTTCATATTTCCTCTCAAACTTCCAAAACGCATCATTGGTCATGTGACGACAAAATCTATTGGTTTCCATGGTAATAAACTAATTTTATCAAACTTTCAACTAAGTTTGTAAACCAAACACTTCGTTACTGACGTCATAATAAATAAATCTAAATTAAAAATTAAAAAAAAAAACCCTCGATTCCAATGCCTTAATTTCCTTAAAAGTAAAACACTATACTATTTAGTAATGTACACTCGATGCTCTTTCATTTGATTCCCCACTCGAGTATATTTGCAGATTTTCGGTTTTCCTTCCCCACTCTCACCCCCATTACTTTTTAACGGCTCAACCGATTTTCATGAAACATGTCTAAGAACAATCGGGCCAAACTCACCTTTCATACAAAAAAAACTAAATTAAAATCGTTCCATCCGTTCGGGGGCTATGATGTCCCACACAGACAGACACGTCAAACTTATAACACCCCTCTTTTTTGGTCGGGGTTAAAAATGGGCGCGTTTAAGTTGCAAGAAAAGGATAGTAGGTAATTTGTTTATATCTGTTAAAAAATTACGCGCAAATTTCCCTATTTCACAGCTTTACGCTGCAATTATCAATATCAGTAAATTCATGACATAATTTTCAGAAAGGTATAAAATTTTATTTACTTACCGAAATATAAACTAGGGGTATTAACCTTGTATTTTTATTTTCCTGAGCGAGATAGGTATAAAATATTTTATTGCTCTCTGCAAACATCCTTTACGGGTATTAAATTAAGGGAGATTAGATTAAGGGATGATACCAATGAGTCTAAACTTAATCCATCAGTCTTTTTTGGTTATTTAACGTAATATTGATCATCATTTGACAGAGGCTTCACTTAAAGATTTAGAACTATTGCTAATAGGTATCCATGTTATACCGTAGTACGTTAAACATGCAAGAATCATTTTAGTACTTAATATATGAAGTGTTAAGTAGATTATGTTATTTAATACGTGATTTTAATATATTTGTATAAGCGTATAAGTTTGATAACGAAACTAAAATCTGATTTTGCGTTCTAGGAATTTATTTACATAATAATAAATAAATTATAATTTCAATAAAGCTCTTTTAAAAACTAAAACTAACTTAAAGATTACCAATCGTTTCGGTAAGAAGCTTGTTGCAACCACCGCTCAGCGCCACGAGGGTGACTTTTGCCTTTTGGTGAGTCGAATTCCTATGGCTGGATATCTGATGATGATGATGAAGGGCATGTCTAGGATTTCAAGACTTGAAAAAGGTCTGTCTGATGATTATGATGATGAAGTAGGTACAAGAACATAACAGGGCTAGGAAACTTTGCTCAATAGACTACCTCGGTGTGCCCGCATCGAGCAGATCTTGATACGAAGTTAGGTCTCTAGGCTAACTAGCGACGACAGCCTAGTTTGCTCGTGCAAATATCAATGTTTCAAGGAGGAAGTTGGTCAATTTAGTACTTTATTTTAGCCTTAGAGCGTTCGATACACCTCCCTCAAAGACCGCCTGTTACTTCGGTCAAAGTCAAAGTCAAAACGTTTATTTCCTTAGAAGCCTATGCTTACATGGACAGGTCAACTTAAATTTTATTTAAACAAAATCGTCGTTAAATCTAATTTAAGTAAATGGTCGGTAGCAGCTTGTAACTACTGTAATCCAGCTAACATCACCAGGTCGTCCGTCCATCTAGTTGGTGGACGGCCTACGCTGCGTTTGCCTATTCGTGGTCTCCATTCGAGAGCCCTACGTGCTGCATGGCCTGCCTATTGAAACTTTAGTGAGCTAATTCTCGTGGCTATGTCGGTGATAGAATTCTTCTACGTATCTCCTCATTCCTAATTCGATAACGTAGAGAAACTCCGAGCTGACAAATAAATACTTAGGCTTAAATAAATCTTAAATAATAAATTAAGCTAATTACTCGTAAATACCTTTGAAACGGACTACGGCCTCCAAGATTTAATGATGTGTCGGCCCCCTTCAAAATTAGATTTTCCAAATAATAGTCTTCTACGTATCATATGTATTAACAGAAAAAATGTATCTGGTATATTATCAGTCACCTAACCAGGCACCCATAGTACAAGCTCTGCATAGTTTAGGGTTAGGTGATTCTGATGATAATTCATTATATTAGTCCGCAAACAATTATTCATTTTTATTTTTTATTAAGTCACCTTATGATAAAGACTACACTATGAATTCAGACAGTCAAACAACATCTTTCCTGTTATACAGAAATGAAGTGAAACTTTCAACTTTCGTGAAGGAATCTTGAATTTAAACTGAATTTCAGTTGAGTAGGTAGTTTCACAGAAAATCTTACAAAAGTCTGCGTTTCGTGTTTAATCTAGTTCAGTTAGCATTGTCTGTGATATTTTAGAGACATCTCTTCTTTTTATTAGGGTTCCATACCCAAAAGGGTTAACGGATACACCGCATCTCTCTACTATTATACTCTATTACTAAGCACAGATTTCACCATTGGCTATAAGCGTGACCAGATCAGACTTTACTAGTTTTACCGCCTAACTGAGATCAAATTGGCATGTAATTGACATTTTCAATGGTGGAACTAGGTTCAATAAAACTCGATTTGTAGTATAAAATTGTGAAATCGGGACTATACTGACTTAAAAGGCTCAATCTCAAGAACCGTGAAAGGAAAGGAGCTGAAATTTTATAGCGAAGATGTATTTCTGTTGCAGCTATAACAACAATACTAGAAACACATAATAAATAAATATTTAAGAAGGCTCCTATACAACAAACGTGATTTTATATTATTTAAACAACGTTTCGCGCGGTCAGCAATTGGATGGGTGACCGCTGACTGCTTTCTTTCGAATGTTTCTTTTTAATTTGCAAAAGTGTAAAAATTATGACGACCTCTGTGGCTCGGTGGGCGAAGGACCGCCTGAGGCGCAGGAGGTTGCGGGTTCGATTCCTGCCGCGAGACCAGATTTTGTACGATCTACAATTACTGGTTTCGGGTCTGGGTGTTTCGTATGTATCATATATATGTATTTACAAAAAAAATGTATCTATGTAGTATATCAGTATCCTAACACTCTTAATACAAGTTCTGCTTAGTTTGGGGTTGGGTGATGATGTGTGAGTAGTCCGGATATATATATATATAAACTAGCGGCCCGCCCCGGCGTCGCACGGGTATAAAATTTTCCCGGAAATTATTCGAATTTTTCTCGCCGTAAAAACCATCTTATCTCTCAAGTTGGATCGAACTGCACATGGTGTGCTAATTTTATTATAATCGGTTAAGTGGTTTAGGAGTCCATTGAGGACAAACATTGTGACACGAGATTTATATATATTAAGATAAATACTAGCAGACCCCAGCAAACGTTGTTTTGCAAAATAAAAAATAGATGTTGGCATATTCTCAGACCTACTCAATATGCTCACAAAATTTCATGAGAATCGGTCAAGCCGTTTCGGAGGAGTACGGAACGAAAACTGTGACACGAGAATTTTATATATAAGATATATATAGGTATATATTTTATTAATAACACCGAATCCTCGGAATTTGAGTTTATCTCATACTTATCGAATTTATTGTAGGTACACATGGCATCTATCTATCTATATTATTATAACATTTAGTAACAGTGTTAGAGTAGTAGTAAAAATGTATGTCTTATGTAGATATATTATACATCTGTTATCACCTTGCTCTCAATATTTCATAGAGGTGATTCCGTTTCCCAGAACACCCAAAACCGAACAACAATATGTATTCAAAAAGCATCCCCAACAAAAACTAAGATAACTGGTGAGCTAGTCTTTGATCTTTGTTTGATATTCGGAGCAGACAATAAGGACCTGTTTAGCCTTTGAGCAGATAATCCTGTATTTTAAGGTTTTTATCTATAGAAAACTTACCTAGTAATGGATTTCTTTACGTTCCCTTAAAATAAGCCCAAACTAAAAGAGAATTGAGCTAAGCGGCAAACATAGAAGAAAAATTCAAAATGTTGTCCAATAAATCCTTGGTAACTTCTGGCTATGTCAGATGAAGATAACATAACATCATCATCATCACCCTATTAACGTTCCCACTGCTGGGACACAGGGACTTCTCTCTTGGCGAGAGAGATTAGACCCTTCTTCACTACGCTGGCCAAGAGCGGGTTGGTGAATGTCACATGTCCTTCAAACTCTTTAAAGTTCTTAGAACATGCCGGTTTCCTCACGATGTTTGCCTTCGCCGTTAAAGCACGTGTTTAAAGCGCACATAAATGTCTCAAGAAGAAAAATCCAGAGGTGCGTGGCGGGATTTGAACCCACGACCTTCGGAATGTAAGTCGAGTGTTCTTCCACTTAGCCAACACACATAACATAGGTCTACATAACATAGGATAATATGACTTAAAAAATAATAGTAATTATTTCGTCATTTTAGATAACTTAATAAAATTACCTTTATTTTTAAATTTTCTTGCAATAGCACAGAATACATAATAGTACAAGTACAGAAGACGCACTCCGAAAAATCAATTAAAGGAATAGCGACCCTTTCTACAACATAATTAAGTTCAATTCAAATCGCACAGCGCTAGTTACCTACAGTTATATTCACCTAGAAGTTGCCTCTCTTTCTATCGTGTAACCCTTACCTTTTCTGACGACATCAGGGTCGTCATTACAAGAATATTTTTATCTGACTATTGAATTACCAGCTAGGTGTGTTTAACTCTATTTATGTAAACAAATGACGTGTCAAATAAACCTAGGCTAGGTCTTAGTAGAAAGCGGTAGATTAGAGAACTATTTAACTTTTTTAAATATCTGCATAGGCATAGATTCGTTAGTGGTATCTACCTTGTTTATGAAGTAATTATGTATTTTGTTTTGGTGTGTACGTGTAGGTATATGTATATATATTATACGCGAATAAAATTGGAATGACATACGACGCGAACAAGATAGCCCAGGAGCCAGCACCTTAAAATCATAAAGTTTATTCTCTTTTATTTTCAGGTACTAGGTAACTAGGTATATTTTATATTATTTTAATTCAGATTATGGTAAAGGTACAGTATAGGAGCAGTGACCAGCTGATTAAGTATTAATTTAAACAGACACAGTAATGTAATATGTGCCCAGATTTACTAATCCGAATAAATAAAATTACATAGTTCATATTGATTATGTTTTGTTCGACTGACCTGCATACAAAGTAATAATGACATATACATAATAATCAATAAGAAAATTATAAATGGCTAACTTAATTATATTTTTTAATTCCTTTTTAATAAAAACTAAAAAAAGCTGGCGCCGGGTCCTTAAAGATACTATGCCAAAATGTACTGACGGTCCAAAGGAACAAACGACAAAATGTGCAACCGCCAAAACTTTCAGTTGGGACTTTTGTCAAAACTTGAAAAAGCTCAAATCTTCTAGCGTCAAAATGTGCAATGACTAAAATGTAACGGTAACAAAAAGTCTAAACGCGCCATAGAAAGAACTTGTCAATGACAAAATGTGCAATAGCAAATATAACAACACCTACTTGCATTGTTATTTATTTTATTAATTATTTAAATTGTATGGGAAAACAAACTTTTACTTCCTAGAAATGAATAAGTAGATATCTAATATATAAAATTCTCGTGTCACAGTTTTCGTTGCCATACTCCTCCGAAACGGCTTGACCGATTTCGATGAAATTTTATATACGTATTCAGTAGGTCTGAGAATCGGCTACTATCTATTTTTCATTTTGCAAAAAAAGGTTTGCCGGGGTCAGCTAGTAGTTATATAATATTATATCTCATCTGTAACACGGATGAATAGCATCATGGACTCCAGGTGGTGGCAAAATGATGCTTGTTGTACACAAAGCGTACCTAGTAGGAAAACACTTCCAAAAATCATCCTAGGTAATTTATTTATAAAAAGACTGTACTGTATTAAATTTTCTAGTTGCTTCAGTTCAAATATTTGTCCATTGAAGTTTCCGTCACATTACTTTTCAAACCTTGCACATCAAGTCCATGAAACATTATAGTATAATGATAATTCCAACATTTGCTCTTTATGCAAAATGCACATTCTGACGCAGGAGCATTTCATCGCAGAGACATTCATGGCATTTGCTCATTTTGTCGTTGAGAATTACACATTTTGTCGTTTGTTCCTTTGGACCGTCAGTACATTTTGGCATAGTATCTTTAAGGACCCGGCGCCAAAAAGCTTGCGAAAGGCGCGCGTGACTCCCTGACGGCTATCTGCCAACTGTCCGCAGCGCGTCGTAGGTATGTTTTGACGCTTTAGCGCGGAGTGCGCCAGGCCTGGCAATAGTGTATTGATATCAATTCAATTGATGTCAATTCAATTTATATCAATTCAATTGATAAAATAAATAAAATATATATCTAGTATTTTGGACGGGCTAACAGACAGACTAAACAGAATATGTACAATTAAAAAAAAACATAATACCGACATAGCCAAGCGAATTAGCTAGCTAAAGTGGTAATGGCCAGGCCATGCAGCACGCAAAACATATGGCCGTTGGGGCCGAAAAGTTCTTGAATGGAGACCACGGATCGGCCAACGCAGAGTAGGACGTCCACCAACTAGATGGACGAACGACCTGGGGAAGGTAGCGGGCTCGCGGTGGTTACAAGCTGCTACCGACCGAAGTCACCGACACCGAAGTCTCTGAGGGAGGCCTATGTCCAGCAGTGGACGTCCTACGGCTGAAATGATGAAATGATGAAGCATAATAATTTGATCAGTTCATTATTTTTAAAGTATTACTTAGTAATATCTAATATTATATAATCTTTGGTATTACATTATTGGTACACTTGTGTCTTTGATTAATAAAATATACTTAAATAATCGCTTATCGCTAAAAGCCGCGTTGGCTAAGTGGGAGGACACACGACTTTCATTCCGAAGGTCGTGGCTTCAAACTCCGCCCTTCATTATTCGGTAAAAAATAATATGTGTAAACAGTACACTGAACCCTAGTTGTAGTACGATTTATTCTTTAAAACTGTATTCATTAATTTTAAAGCTTATTGATGCAATAATTCGGTGCAGTTGTATTTTGTTCAAATTTCCTGTTTTTATTAATAAATCTCAGTAATGAAGTCGCCTAAAAGTCGCTAAAAATACATTTTCTATAAATAAAATTTGCTACCTTTTGTTATCATTAAAGACTTTCCTACCAGCAGTACAATTGGGACTAATTTATCCATTCAATGACTTTTAATATACCCGATCAATAACTACTTAATAGATAGGGAATATTGAATAAAATCCATGATAATATTCACACGCGCCGTTACTCACAGGGGGATGCTAAAATGATGGATGGAATGTTTTCTTTAGCTTTTTGCAGCAATATGGCTCTAAGATAGAAGTGAGACGGGCTTAAGTAGGAAATAGTTCTTAGATTATTATAAATCGTATTTATAATAAATATCATTCTTAATTCATAGAGACGTAAAGGCGCACGGAAAGAATATGCACGCGCTTACTGCTGGGACACAGAAACTTCTCCCTTTACGAGAGAGATTAGGCCTTAATTCACAACTCTGGCCAAGTGCAGGTTGGTGCATAGTAAATATATGTGGTTGTATCCACTCACAGTGAGACTACGCATGAATTGACGTCATTGATACAATCATGTCCCAAATAGGCGGTTACATAGCTCAGCGCTGTTAACGTGGGTCTACATTTCCACTGGCATAAATATGACCCACGATTATGTACCACTCACCGAGCGCCTTGTCACGTAATACATAGTCTTTATGTACTCCAGTGGAAACGTATCTACACCCACGTTGTAAAACAAATGAATAAATAAATATTAATATTTGATGTCGTAAATATTGTGAATAATAGTATATACAGATAGTTTATAATATCTATATTTATCTATGTATGTCTATTATATTAAGTATATCAAATGTCTAGTACCCGTAACACAAGCTTATAGCTTAGCACGGGGCTAAATGTTGTTGTGTGGATTGTCCGGCAATATTTTATTTATTATTTATATTTATAATGACTGAAAAATATTTCGCTTATTCTATATTATATAACAGTATAATATTGGGAATATTTCAGAAAAGAAAGTCTCTGTCTTTCACCATTTGGTGCATGCACCCTATAATACTATTTATACAATATATTAGCCGTCTTTTTTTATTTTCTCCATAATTAGTACATCAGACCTGATCTTCCTCCTGAAGATTCCTGATTCCTGATCCTGAATACTTCGTCGAAGTCCATCAAGCGGAGTCGCCTTGATTTAATTTATTAAAATTTCTACTTGCTTGATGACTAACCGATTTTTAATCGTAAATGTGAACATAAAATCCTACATCCGATTATTATACGGACCCAGTCATCCGACAAGTGGGAACAAGCTAATCGTATCCGACATTTCATTAGAGAGAAAGAAGAAAGATACATTTATTTCTTCGTTAATGTTCTTCAATATTCTTTACAAGTCTTTCGCAATTTTTTCTCTTATCAGTCGTTTGAAGCATCAAATATTTTTACTATTTTGCAATTTCAATGTCTTTTAACGTTTTCCAATATTATTTTACTGCGGACTGTCTAACGAATAGACAGTCCTTAGAGAGGTCAAACGAGATTTTTCTTTAAAAAGGCGTTAATAATATTTTTCAAAAGTTTCACTAAGGGTCGACTTAATTTAATAGTATAAGGTGCCACACTGTACCGCACCCTATTATTATTTTCTGAGTATTCAATATATCGATTAATCTAATAATATGTAATCGGTCGCGGGCCAAACCTAATGATCGATTTATAATCAATCATCGTATTCATTATTTTGCCACCCCGAAGGTTCATTCAATCTTTTTCCAGTCACTACTAGCGTCGGTCGCTTGGCTTTCAATGCCTATACTCGTATCTAAACATGATAATAAGTTAATATTGTATGTTCCTATATGGTGGTGTTGCAATAAAGAATTTTTGTATTGACAAAATCGTCTTTCCAATGACTACACACCCTATGATTGATAAAATACCGAAAATAATAAATTTTATGGATGTTTTGTTTTTTTTATTGGCTGTTTAAAACTTACGCTCATGATATAAAAGTTTCTGATAATAATATTAAAAAGAATTCATAATCATCGTATTCTTGTCGTACCTTTCTTATCTTATTGACATAAATATAAAAATATTATTAACATAAAATAAGATCTATTGTACCTACATTTGGTACCAAAAATTCATTAACTTCGCTAGTTTGGACCAACCCTAGTATAAGTTGTGGCAACACCACGACCCAGTGAGCCGGCAAACGGTGCAGTTCGCAACACCCTGTATAAACAGTGGAATTAATTTAAATTTATGGCATGTCTGTTGTAAGGCAATTGTGAATGTTTAATTCAACTACTTGAGACTGGAAGAGATTGCTTAGCGATATGGCAGTTTCGTCATCATCAAGTAGACACTTGAGCTACTAATAAATATATACACATGTCGTCCTGTATTTTTGAGGCTTAAATTGTTGACTTTGCCTAGTATGTACATTTTTGAATGTGCGAAATTTGTCAAAGAACATCCGGAATTTTTTCAAAAAGCGAGCGATATTTATCCAAGAACGGTAAGAAACCCAGACAGAATTGTCTTATCCAGAACACCAAAGACGGCACTATACCAAAAAAGCTGTCTGGCAATGTGTGGACGCATTTTTAATAATATCCCTAATGATATAAAAGAATTGCCAATAAACAAATTTATACCAAAAATTAAGAAATGGCTTATTGACAAATCGTATTACAATGTAAAAGATCATTTAAATAGGTACTAGACATTAGACATAATATTAAATTGTTATTTAAATTAACTTCCTAAATATTTGACATTCTATTATTTATATTATTATTATAATTTTTTTTTCATTAATTATAATTGACATTGCATGTCAAATCTGAATTGACGAAGTATGTAGAACTGTATAAATAACCTGACACCTATGTAAACCAATAAATAAATTTCATTTCATTTCATTTCACACACATACACTCAACACACACACCAACTCTCACATACAAATACGCAACTATTATTTACCATTAGAATTAGTTTTTAGGTTAATTCTATAATTATTCATATATATATTTTTTAAGCTAAATAAATGTTTAGCCCGGGTGTTCTTAGATATGTTTCATAAAAATCGGTTGAGCCGCTTAAAAGTTATGGGGGTGAGAGTGGGGAAAGAAAACAGATCAAATGAAAGCGCATCGACATGACGACGCCTCCCTACCCTTAAATTATGTCTTTTTTTAATGCAGTTTTTTAATAGATAGAGATTCAAGAAAAAGGTTATAATATATCGATTTTGCACCCGTTCCGGTTTTGCACGGGTGCAAATTACCTAGTTTATAAAATGGTATTATGAAAGCCACTCTATCATAAATTCATTTCATTAATATATGATAGGACCCCGCGGCGTCTGTCTGGCAATAATATGTCCGCGATAACCGCAAAAACTATTCAAAGGATATTTATGCAATTAGGATAATTTTCTGCAAAAGATTAAATACAACGGATAATAATACCTGTGCAGTCGGGTTGGTTGCTATATACATAATAATAATAAGCTTTTATTTAGAAGATTGTGTACATAAACTTAAATAAAATATAATAATTAACACCTTAGCTTTTGAAGATCTGTTTACCAAATAATTTGGAGGTCGGTAGCTAGTATATAACAATTTCTTACTTATCCAAGAGTTGCCTGGTAGAGATGCTTCTATTGATAAGGCCACCTATTGTGTTGCTAATCGAATATTGTGCTTCCTCTTTTATTCTCCTGTATTTTGATAACTGGAGTTGATGGTTGTGATTTTAAATTAATAATTACATTTTAGTTATGCGAGTTGTCACCCTTAGAGTAAAACGGGACCTAAAACTTTTTTTTTGCAAAATGTGTCTTAACTGTACAAGAAACTCTAGGTAATGAGTATCTGTCATTCATATTAAATTTATTTATCTGCATAATTCTACTATACACGTGTGCACCTCAAATCAACTAACCCGATTCGCAGCAAGTAAAGTTATTTCTGATAACGAGAACTTCACACATAACTGATAATACCCAGGAGAGCCAATTCTTTGAACCATGATATGATAACAAATTCGACATACATCGCAAAATTGAGAAATATATCACTAAAATCTCTGAAATACAAGGAGAGCAATTCTCACAACCGTGATATAAAAACGAATTTGAAATATATCGAAAAAATTAGCGAAGTCGAACGAAATCCCTTTCGATATTTATTACACTGACAACTTTGGCGAACTTTTTCGAATGTTTACAATAAAAATGGAGTGATTTTTGTTATTTTGTCATATTTGTACTAAATAGTACTACTGTTTTATGGCCAGAACAGATAGTAGTAGTGTCTTTTAAGCTATCTGTGTTATGGTTTGCTTTGTGAAATATAGATAAATGTGAACATTCAAGCCAGAATCAGCCAATTCCAACAGAAGATGAGTTTATCCTTAAAGTGAGGAAAAAAACCTCAATTTGAGCTTTGAAAACAAATAAATAACATCTGTAACGAATCATAACGAAAGTGCATCTAATATTTTATGAAGTTTCGCAATTATTGTTCGATAATAATTTTTTGATAAGAACACATCAAACTTAATTAAAAACTTAAATTATAATTTGGTACATTGTGATCTGCTAATTACGGGTAGCTATAATATGAAATGAAATGATAAATGCTTTTTTGCCACAAAAACAGGAATATACATACGTTTAGGTTATAATATAGGAAATAGAAAAATCAAACTAAGTTATCTATACTAATATTATAAAGCTGAAGAGTTTGTTTGTTTGTTTGTTTGAGCGCGCTAATCTCCGAAACTACTGGTTCGAATTGAATAATTCTTTTTGTGTTGGATAGTCCAGTTATCGAGGAAGGCTATAGGCTATATAACATCACGCTACGACCAATAGGAGCAAAGATATAGTGGTAAATGTGTAAAAAACGGGAGAAATTATTTCATCTTTGAAGCCTTCCGTTGCGTGCGCCGTGAAAACGGTTCAAGTTACACAAAAAATATGTATTAAAGAATAGCTCTTTTAATGATCTAAAAAACAGTCCGCGATAGTATATGTCTATCTTTTAAGATTAACTCACAATAACCGTTTTTATGGTACCTGATTTGTTCGAAATAATTTGTTTAAGTTGTATCAACATAATAATATTAATCTTTATTCAAATAAATATGCTGTTGGTTAAGAGTACTTCATTGTGAATAAAATTGTCTTTGACATAACTTAATTTCAACAAAAAACTTTAAAAATTACCGGGATTTTTTTTTACCCGTGTGACGCCGGGGCGGGCTGCTAGTAAAGTATATTTATGCAGATAAAAGTGACAACTCGGCTTAAGCTAAGTAGATTATATTTGACTACCTACTCTAGCCTACATAATGACTTTTATAATTACGAATTCGCGATTTAGCTCAAAATATGCGCTTGAGAAATATATCGAACAACTGAGAATTGCCCTCCAGAATCGAGTTCTGTTGTACGGTTTTTCCTCAACATATATACGTCTTGTTGGTTACTATAAGAAATTTCATTAGTTTGTACACAAGAGTAATTGGCTGAAACAATGTATGATTTTATTCCAGCTCGTTATTTTGAGGTTTATACGATGTTGTTATAGTTACGGGCAAAATCAAGAGGTTTATTGCTTTATTACATTTTATTTACGGACTTAACTGTAACTAGCAAGAAGAACATAATTCAGTTGAGGCCGATAAGTGTTTGAATGGAGATCGTAGATTGAAAAACTTAGGTTCGTCAACCAACTAGTCATTAATTAATTAATAGTCATTTACGGATAATATTATTAAACGTCACAATTACATTTTGGTAACGCTGTTTTTTTAGTACTAATAATGTCAACACAAATAAATCATCAAATTCAATTACTCAATAAATATTTCAAATTGCAAATACTTAGTCAATATGTTACACATTATGTCAAGTTTTAAAAAATAAATAAATTACAATACACTAGATTGGCAAATTATATGGTCATGTATTATAATAGTAATTATAAAATCATTAAGGTATTTTAGATTTACAGGTACATACAAAAATAATACGCGAGTGGCTAAGGACCTTAGAGTATCTAGAGTACTATATAGATACTCTAAGCGAAGGACCCATTAGCATAAATATGTATATTTTTTTAAGATATGTTAGATAAACCTTTATTTGACCACAATCTCACCTGATGTGAAGTGACGATGTGGTCTAAGAAGATGGGGCATGAAGACCTAGAAGGTATGGAAGGAAATCTTACATACTTAAATATCATCATCATCATCACCCTATTTACGTTCCCGCTGCTGGGACACAGGGACTTCTCTCGTGGCGAGAGAGATTAGGCCTTAATTCACCACGCTGGCCAAGTGCGGGTTGGTGAATGTCACATGTCCTTCAAACTCTTTTTTTTTTAGTTCTCAGAACATGCCAGTTTCCTCACGATGTTTGCCTTCACCTTACATAACTTGTATAAAGCGCACATACATTTTACACATCAATTAATAAAGTCCCTGTGTCCTAGCAGTAGGAACGTTAATAGGGTGATGATGATGGTAATTATAAGACGGATAGAAACGCAAAGCCTCATTAGTTCTTACCTATTTGTTTGGGATACCACGAGTCTCTCCGGGTCTCTAATATCGTATTTAAAGCACACAACCCCTAAATAATGATGATTAGTTAATGAAATTACGCGTTCATTCATCCATAGCCTCAACTTCCTCGCATCCCAATTGAAATGAGTTTGAAACTGATTAGAAAAAAGCCTCACATAAAACACATGACGGATCAAAGCTACAATATAAAGTTGACCACTTGATCGTCCGGCTGAGGTTTACCGAATTTCATTTCCGATCCGCAAGCGTACAAACAAATGGTAGGCATTTGTATGGTCGGAGTTACGGCGGGTACTGTATTTAAAGTTACCGTTTTTGACGTGAAAGTCAAAGTCAAAGGCAAAGTTTTTTAATTCTAATATATGTATTATAATTCAATCAGGAGCAATCTGTTTTTGCGTTGCTTCGATCCCTCTCTCGGGGAGCGGAGTGGCATTAAGCTGAAACTGCTTTTTTTTTGACACATGGCAGCACAGCCTGGCAGCAAATCATACTTGAACTTATAAAATAACACATACAAAAGAAAACGCATAAATAAAGTCATAGTATGTACAAGACAGTTAAATGAAATAAGTAAATATATGAATTAATAATTGCTAAGTACTAAATAAATAATAAATATAGACTCTCCATCACTAAAACAATAATCAAATTAAATAAATAAATTAGAGTTACAATGTCCATACAAATTTAAAACATAATTATCTTAAGGCGTAGACAGAAGGAACGCTGTTTGAATGCCGGCGCAGTAAGTCGTAATGCAAGAAAGTATTTCAAATCTTCTACCATTCAGTTCGCAGTATACTTTTTAGTTTTTTTTGGAAAGACTTCCCACCTTCATTCCTGACAATCATTCATCTTGAATGAGATAGTGAGAAAGTGCTTGCATAAATAATGCTTATACAAACACTTGACCCCTTGGCGGGAATCAAATCCGCTACCTTTTGCGCCGCAAACGGGTTTCGCCCACCGCGCCACTAAGGCAGTAAAATCAGTACAATCAGTTTATGCCGTGTTCATGGCGATTGCACCAGCGTCAATATAATTATATCGGAACCAAAACCCGTCAAAACATTGTATGTAACTCGTTTCAAGTTTAAATATTGTTAAAAACCATAGGGACCATGGTAATTTAAAAAGTTTGCTCCATTTTTCCTCCACTGCAAATATACTCGAGTGGAATCAAACGAAAGCGCATCGCGTGCTCATTACAAAATGTAAAATGTAAATGCAAGTGTACGTAAACTTCGTTCCGTCCGGGTGTCCATTGACATATTTTAAGTCATTGAAAAAGTACCTCTCTAACAGTAACCGCTAACAATCGGTCCCCACGTCCCAACCTTCAATTTCCTTTTTCCAGTCGTTGATATCGAATTGCCGACAAGTACATAATAGGACAGATGTCATGTGTGAAATTGCGAGAAATGAGTGCTGTTTGTCTGTTTGTAAATATATTAGTTGTTACGGGTGGAGGTTGCGTGTTTATGCTATATATTTTGACAACCTCTGGGGCTTTGTGGGCGAAGGTCCGCCATAGACGCAGGAGGTTGCGGGTTCGATTCCCGCCGCGGGACCAGATTTTGTACGATCTGCAATTTCTGGTTTCGGGTCTAGGTGTTTTATATGTATTATAATGCATGTATTTAAAAAAAATATATCTTAGTAATATTTCAGTCACCTAACACCTATAGTACACTCTGCTTAGTTTGGGGTTAGGTGATGCTGTGTGAAGTCCGGAAATATTTATTGATTTATTTATATTAATATGATTGATATTCGGGGGGAAAGACGATAATTATAAAACAACATTTATTATGACTTAAAACGGGTAACATACTATGATTTGACGGTTTTCGACAGTATTGGAATACCTTAAAAACCGTAAAGTCATACGGTAGGTACGGTACCCGTTTTAAGTCATAATATAACTAGCATAACCAGTTTTCCAAATAATATTTTAATCTTTATGTCTATTTACAACAATTTCTGTTTTAGTTATTGTTCGATAGAAGAATTAAAATCTTTTATCTTTATATTTTAATCTAATATTATTTAAACTTTGATAATTTAAAAAGTTATAAAACAACATTGTGATTACATGTGAAGTGTATGTATGTATACACACGTATGTATGTTCGTTGGTGGTTGGATGAAGACTGACTGTTAGGTACAAGGATTATAATTACTATAAATTACGCTTAGGTTAGGTACAATAGACAGTTCTGATGCAGCACGGACACTGCATTTAAGATTTGCTGGGGCGTGATTTTTAGAACGAAGTTGCTTACGGCAGGCTTGTAGGAGATAGGGATTTTGCTGCGCAACCGAGCTGAAAGAATTTGATAGAAAACCCGTAAGAAAAAGTCCGTGGAATAAAACCGTTAAATGTTTAATGAGACGTGCGCAGGCGCGACAGTCGTATAAACAAGCGAGTAGTGTATTATACCTTTCTCTTTCTCCTTAAAAGTTTATTTATAAATATAAAATATTTTACCTACATTTGTTAATATTGTGTGTACTTACTTTAATTTTTGTAAGGTTTTCTATGAGCTTTCTTGCTGTTTTGAGGGTCATACGGAAAAGTTGAGAAAAACTACGAGACTTCGAAGAGATTATGTGTGTGTGTGTGTGTGTGCGTGCGTGTGTGTGAATAGTTATTTTTAAATACTGAATTAGGTACCTTAATTAGTATTAAGGTACCTAATTACACATACACAACATAGTTCTTGTGCTTAAAAAAACGAATCAGCAAAATTTTAGAGAAAAATCAAGAAAATTGAACACGTTTTTTTTACAAATTGTGTCTATTCTACATTAAATGGTGTGGAAATTAGGACGATTGGCAAATAAAATAATAATTCAATTTAATATCTACCTCGCAAATTATCATACAAATTTACATATATAAAACATTTTTAAGTTAATTTAAGTCTCTTGTCTGTATGTCTTTATGTAGACCTACCACGAGTTGCCACTTACTACCGTTGGACATTACTGTTTCTATTCCAACGATTCCACTATATACCACTACTAGCGGCCCGCCCCGGCGTCGCACGGGTAAAAAAAGTTCCCGGTAATTTTTCCTTATTTGCTCACCGTTTAGACCTACCCTGGACTACGACAAACATTTTAAAAACAAAATCAGCTCAACCGTCCCAGCCGTTCTCGAGTTTTAATCAGACTAACGAACAACAATTCATTTTTATTTATATAGATATAGATAATCTCCGCTATTTCACGGACGCTTTTAACAAAAAAAATATAATTAAGTACTTCAAACTCATGTCAGAAAAAAATGATTGAAAACTATGTTGATTATTGAACTTTCGAGACATAGACAATAGCTCAAAGAGTATAATATAACCACCACGTATGAATAGCTTATCAAGAAAAATCATAGACAACCTATAAAATTAATATTGAACTTTAGAGACATAGACAATAGCTCAAAGAGTATATTACCACCACGTATGAATAGCTTATCAAGAAAAATCATAGACAACCTATAGAAAGACATTTTTTTTTAACTTTTGTTAATCTGTAGATATTAAATAACAGACAAATAATTAGCAATAAATTAAAATTGCGACTATAATTTGAGATTTAAACTACCCTATCTCTCAAGTTGGATCGAACTGCACATGGTGTGCGAATTTTATTATAATCGGTTAAGTGGTTTAGGAGTCCATTGAGGACAAACATTGTGACACGAGATTTATATATATTAAGATAAGCGGTATTCCACGCTATTCGCTATTCCAAGCTGGTTATTCCGAATTGCTCAATTTGAAGCCATTAAAAACTCGACGCAGCCTCACCGGAACTCTGCCAGTTGTATTTCCGTGTTATTAAGTTATTATGGAATACTTCAAATGAAAAATGCCACACGCTATTTCGTAGTAAGTTATGTTCCACGGGGTTAGGTGGGGCATTCTCTGTACTAAAATAATTGTGTGTAACCTTTTTACAATGGCGTACCTATAAGTAATACAAAATTATGTAATTAAACATAATTTTGTAACTATCTAGCTGATATTATAAATGCAAAGGTAAGAATCATAATCATCGTCACCCTATTAACGTTCCCACTGCTGGGACACAGGGACTTATCTCTTGGCGAGAGAGATTAGGCCTCAATTCACCACGCTGGCCAAGTGCGGGTTGGTGAATATCACATGTCCTTCAAACTACTTTAAAGTTCTCAGAACATGCCGGTTTCCTAACGAAGTTTGCCTTTACCGTTAAAGCACGTGTTTAAAGCGCACATACATTTCTCAAGAAGAAATATTCAGAGGTGCGTGGCGGGGTAAGAATGTGTGTTGGTATATATCTTTGATTGTTATATAAAATAAATATTGCTGGACAATCCAGACAACATCTAGCCCCGTGGCTTCTGTTACGGGTACTAGACAACTGATATACTTAATGTTATAAACATACATACATAGATATTCATGATTAATTTTAAATTATTATTTTGGAGGTTTTGTCTGTTCACGTCCGTAAGTGGTAACCCTCTGAATCCTTACGTGACCTCCAGGTGGTGCTCAGAACAGTCTCTGGTGGTAGGCTTCGGCCGCGGCTTGTCACCACCCTCCGGGCTGGGCCAGTGCGTGAAGCGATTTTTTCGTGTTTCGTAATGTGGCCCGGAAAAGCCATCTACCTTCTAGGTTTTCATGTCCCATCGTCGATCATTAGACCACATCGTCACTTTACATCAGGTGAGATTGTGGTCAAATGAAGGCTTATGCAGCAATAAAAAAAAATTAAGGTTTCTAAGATTTGTAAAACCAAACAATGGAAATAAATGATTTTGTATCTTGTATCTTGATTATACCTCTACATATTAAACACCCAGACCAAGGAGAAAGTGCTTGCAGAACATACAAACACTGACACCTTGGCGGGAATCGAACGATAATGGAATCGATATGTGAACATCTGTTTACCGTAGTTTATAATGGAATCTAGTATACAGTTCCTTTGAACATTCTTCAAAGTTTTAAGTATTGTTTGACTGCGTGGCGCGGTGGGCGATAGCTGAAGAATGCTAATTCCCGCGAAGGGGTCAAGTGTTTGTATTTTCAACAAGCACTTTCTCCTTGGTCTGGGTGTGAAATATGTATACCTACCTATAGTAAAAAATATCTGTATAATCCATTAAATATATCAGTTGTCTAGTACCCGTAACACAAGCTTAGAGCTTACCACGGGGCTAGATGTTGTGTGGATTGTCCAGAAATATTTATTTAATATATGTATGTAGGAAACAAAGAAAATTTTGGTGATTAAAGCTTTGTCTAGAATAACCCTTAACCAAGCAGAAATACAAAACATTTAATTTAAATTTCTAAAGTGAAATATCATTCGAATTATTCAGGACACCACCCCGTTAGCAAATAAACAAAAAAAAACTGCGAACTAAGAAATTAAAAACGCCGTAAAATAGAAGAAAGGGCCGACCTCTATAAAACGGGGCCCGTAATTGTACTTCAGAATTAAAACTAGGTTTGCATACTGAAGTGCGCCGTGCTTGCTTAAATCAGTTTTCTTGGATGGCTTATAAAATAGTCATCATCATCATATTAACGTTCCCAATGCTGGGACACAGGGGATTCTCTCTTGACGAGGGACTTTAGGCCTTAATAGCGTAGATGACTAAAACTGGATGTCATTTAGATTTGTTTAATATACACGTATATAATCTTGCAAATGAATAATGGAGTCGTTGCATAGAGGTAGTAATATTTGATATTAATTTGAATGACACAAGCCTAAACTTCGGAACTTTGATCTTTGATTTCTATATATCTTGGCAATTTCTTATAAAATTGAAAAAAAGCAAAAAAAAATATGTGTCTATTATTTGTGTGAGTGTGACTAAACATCTATGTTTTTATGTAGACATCATGTCTATTAGACCCTGGGTAGGTGAATGTAACTCTTCAGAGTCAGAACATGCCGGTTTCCTCACGATGTTTGCCATTGTTAAGCTCATGTTTAAGCGGATGTACATTTTTCAAGAAAAAAATAGTGAGGTACGCGGCTGGGTTTGAACCCACGACCTTCGGAATTAAAGTCGAGTTTGCCAACCGGATATAAAATAGTATATTTGTATAGTAAGGTATTTAATACTGAAATAGTAGGTATTGTGATCGTGAAATGTTTATGTTAGTAAATAAATAAATAAATATCAGACAACATATTATTAATTCTAGATTCATATACATGTCTAAAATAACCTAACGATTTTCATTTTGCTTCGGTGGAAGGAGTTTTATGAACTTAACGAACTTAAGGGCCTGTTTCATAATTTCTGAGTAAAATTTGATAATGGTTGATGTAGAGCTAAGAAATCAACTGACATCTCTTAGTGTCTGACTCAGTCAGTTATTTTAGCCATTTACTGGTAGGTATATGAAAGTTATGAAGTTTTAAATAGGCACATTTATAGGGTCTAGGTGTTTTCTATGTATCATACGTATATATTTACAAAAAAAAATGTATCTATGTAGTATATCAGTCACCTAACACCCATAGTACAAGCTCTGTTTAGTTTGGGGTTAGGTGATGCTGTGTGAGTAGTCCGGAAATATTTATATATATTTTTTTATATTCTAAGATTACTTTTAATTTAACTAAGCCACTATTTCATGGAATTACCCACAAAAACAGACAGAAACCAATAGCCCAATAACAACAATAGTATTGAAACGCCACACAATACAATCTATTCTTTGAATCTACAAATGAGTTAACTTTTCGCCGTAACGAATGGAGTCGAATCGATGCTACGAATAAACACGCGCCCTTGGTCTGTTTACGGAATAGATACAGAATGGATTACAGGTGGGAGCTTTTGAATAAGCACAATGCAACGTCTATTCTACGTTATATAAATTTAATAAATAAAATACAAGTAGGTCTTTGTCAAAAAAATAATCGACTTTCAGTGTAGAATATATTTATTAGAAATAGATTAGAAATATAATTAGAATTTAAGTAGACTAGGCCTACGCCTCGCACTAGGTCAGCGTGATTTAAGGCCTAATCTGTCTTGTCTAGAAAGAAGTGCCGTCGACTGTCTTCCGTCCCTCGGTTGAGGGCACAGGGTGGGGCCTCGAGCTTGCGCTCCTTTTAAAGAAGTGCCTGTGTGAGTTGAAACGGGCAAACGACTGAACCGATTAGCCTGACATTTGGTACGGGTTATAAAAACTGTATCATCATCACCCTATTTATGTTTCAAAGAAGTGCCTGTGTGAGTTGAAACATAAATAGGGTTATGATGATACAGTTTTTATAACCCGTACCAAATGTCAGGCTAATCGGTTCAGTCGTTTGCCCGTGAAAAACGAACACTTTCGAATATACATTATAATATATAAGTATGGATTAAGTCTAACTCGGAGAGCGGGCATCGGCATAAAATAGCCTTCATTCAGATCTTAAATCTAGCGCTTAACACCGGTTTTACCTGTACTATAGTAAACTAACTTAACTAAACTTATTCTAGTATTTGATTTCTACAAAGATCATGACTGTTTGCCAGTCGGTAAAGGCCTCCGCCAACCTTTTCCATAAAATATCTAATTTCCCATATAAAAATCGAATCTAGTATATTCTAGGTAATAAACTACTTTTTTTAACGGTCACTGATTAATCACGTTATCTCAGAAACTGTCATACATAGAAACTTGAAAATTGTACATTACTGTAGAAACGAATTGCGTTGCTATTTTTTTATTTGCTATTTCCGGAAATTATTGCGAACAATTGACAATATGTATAATAAATATTATCTTTGTATGAATATCTATTATATTCACTATTATATCAGATGATGATTATAATTATACTCGTAAACAAAAGCTTAGAGTTTATCACGGGGCTAATTGTTGTTGTGTGGATTGTCCGGAAATATTTAATTATTATTCAATTATAGACAATTACAGAAGTAATAATTAATTGACTTAATATACTTTTATTTAGGAACATTACAATGTCTGGAATACGATAATGTCCGCAGTAGTTTAAAATAAAACTGTGTCGCAGACATAATCGTAAGGTTTCGTATCAAATGCTCCTTTTGAAGCGAGAGATAAGTGCGGTACAATGGAATAAAATAAGATAGATAAACAACATAAGATATATATAAGATAGATAACATAGATATAAAACTAAACTAATACATATGTAAATATCTATTTATGTTTTCGTGAACTCATTAATATTTATGTTTTATAATTTCAAAATTTATACACTAAAATTGTTAAAGATAAAGAATTATTTTCTCCGTTTAAAGTAAAGATAAGTTACAAATAATATAGTTAGACAGGTTAAATAATTGATTAAAAGTACCTAATTGAAAATTATTTGTGAGATTGTGCGGGGAAAGGTCAGGATTTCTTTACAGGATCGAATCAAAAATGAGGAAATACGTAGAAGAACGAGAGTCACCGACATAACCAAACGGAATTGCTCCTTTAAGTGGCTGGCTGGCCGTGTAACAGATCGTAGAACAGATGGGCGATGGGGCTGGAAAATTCTCGAACGGAGACCACGGATCGGCAAGCGTAGCGTAGGACGTCCACCAACGATTTCGTAAAGGCTGCAAGTAGTACACTTACTGGAAGTCTATGCTTGTGTCCAGCAGTGGAAGCCCTAAAGCTGATGATGATGATGATGATGTTTTGGGACTATGAATTCCTTAGACAATGCATTTCGGGTTTTTCAGTCTTTTTTAGTCTTTCTAAGGAAAGACTAAATGGACAGAAATCTACTGACACAAGAAAATACTATTAGACGCTTCAAGAGGAAATGCATATTGGATTTATCACTGGACCAACACAAATGAATATGACAGGACGATTAAAAGGAATCTGTCCAGTAACACACAGCCACCCATGACCCTATCTGATTATGGATAAATAGGCCGATTGCAGATCAAACAAGGAAAAAAAAAGTGTGTGTGTGTCAGCTACGACGCACGATTGGAGTTTACTCCTTACGAACTATAATTATGATATATATCGAATAGAAAAAAAGGGTAAATGAACGCATCTGCTAAAATGATAAGATAAACAAACATATATCTGTAATTATTCGGATTATTTAAATTACTTCAATAAAGCGTATTACATAAAGTATGTTACAAAATAATATACAGTGCGACTACGAAGTATCGCGCAAAGAGGAGACCCCGAGAATGAGATACGCTGTGTAATGTATTCCATCTCATTCTTTTACACGTTCAATCCTACAGATATATATGTTTGTCTCTTTCTACGTAACGCCTCAACTTTACGTGTTACACTTTTTGATTTTACTCCATTAAAATTTCCGTACCGGGCCTTATAACTCAAATCGTTTCTTAAGGAGTAAACTCCAAAAAAAAATATATTAAAAATATTTTTCTTTTTTTATAACACTTATTAAGGCACCTAGTCAGGGGCAAAGTGCCAGGGTGCAGTCCCACCTGTGCACGTACATTAGAACAGGAACCGGCGGTTTTATACCTTCAAGGGAAATTGATTTAAATTAGAACTCGTAAAACTTGCCGCTTTCAACGAACTAAGATACAAAGTATTTCGCTCTGTTGCAGAAAAACAATTCTTGGATAACGTAAGGTTCAAGATTGTGGTAGAGTTATGGGATTGCTTTTATTAGTAACGCTCAAAAAATCCTCAAAGGGTTTTGGATATAAAATATCATTTGACAGTTTAATTTTAAGGGTTCCATACCTAAAGGGTAAAATGGGAATCTATTACTATCTAAATCTTCATAAAATTACAGAATGATTTAATATTATTTATAATTCCGTGAATATTTTAAACACTTGGTCCCGCCCTTGGTAGTAAAAATCTAAAATATTGAGTACAGCTATGGGTCTCTAGTGATTTCTATACAAGCTATAAATAAAATTAATCCGTAGAAAAAAAACCTCTCAGTCAAAAAATAGTCCCAAAGTTGCCTGGATAAGATCGCTCTTAAGCGATAAGGCCGATTTTTGTACTTCTTCCTTTTTACCCCGTTTAAAAATTATGGGGGTGAGAGTGGGGAAGAATGCAGATTTTCGGTTTTCCTTCCCCACTCTAACCCCCATAACTTTGAAACGCTATGATGCTATGATGTCCCAGACAGACAGACACGTCGAACTTATAACACGCCTCTTTTTTGGTCAGGGGTTAAAAATACTTTATTTTAACAAAAACTTTGTACAAAAAGGTGGACTTAATGCCTGGGCACTTTCTACCAGCCAACCTGTATTGTAATAATGTATGTAGTTATCACGCCTATAGTATGTATGAGTAATTAATTCTCTTAACAGTTCAATCTAGCTTAGTTCTCTTAGTGTGTAGCTGTATGCTTCATAAACTTGTGGTTAGTTCGTAGTATATTTGTTCGTCATTTAATATGCAAGGTAAAACCGTTTTACAGTATAAAACCACTTTTCTCTGCGAACCGTTAAAATTCATCCGACGGTGACAGATTATAGGTAAAACGAGGCGTATCTTTTACCGACTACGGTTCGTGGTTAATGAATAGGCGTAAAAAAGCCGTGTTGGCTAAGTGGGAGGACACTCGACTTTCATTCCGAAGGTCGTGGGTTCAAACCCCGCCACGCACCTCTGGATTTTTCTTCTTGAGAAATTTATGTGCGCTTTAAACACGTGCTTTAACGGTGAAGGCAAACATCGTGAGGAAACCGGCATGTTCTGAGAACTTTAAAAAGAGTTTGAAGGGCATGTGAATGCAAATGGCCTAATCTCTCTCGTCATGAGAGAAGTCCCTGTGTCCCAGCAGTGGGAACGTTAATAGGGTGATGATGAATAGGCGTTGATAGGTTGTATATCTGGTTGCGTAGCCGCGTTGGCTAACTGGAAGCACACTCGATTTTTATTCCGAAGGTCGTGGGTTCAAACCTCGCCTTTCTGGTTTTTCCTTCTAGTAAAAAATATGAGCGCTTTAAATACGTGCTTTAACAGTAAGGGCAAAGTAATGAGAGCTTTGAATAGTTTAAAAGACATGTGACATTCACCAACCCGGAATTGGCGTGGTGGAATTAAATCCCTAATCTCTCTAGTCAGGAGAGAAGTCTCTGTGTCCCAGCAGTGGGAACGTTAATAGGTTATCGATGATGTTGATATCATGTTGCGGGGTTAATATAGTAAAGAGGAGGGGTGAAATGGGGTGACATTCTTAAAAGCAACATGCTTGTTGAGTTGACTCTTTTTTTGTCAACTTTTTGGTTTTTTGTTTTGTATAATTTTCTGTCATGTACCATTTTAACCTATCATGAAAATCGTGTTTTGTGAAATAAAGCTTTTTCGTTTCATTTCAAAGGAGTAAATTTAGTTTATGACTGCCGTTACTGATACAAATACTCCTTTTTATGACTGTAGGTATAATTTTCTTGAAAATAATATTTGAAGATATTTTGGGCCCTATAAGTTTCTTAGGCTCTACAGAAAAGTAAACTTAAGCTCAGAGTCAGGTTTCTTGACGAGATCGAATCATCAATGAGGAGATTCATAGAAGAACGCATGTGACCGACATGAGGAAGGCTTATTAAGATTATTACCATTATTTGTGTATGTATAATATATTTAGCAGTGACCGTCCTGTAGCTAAAATAATGGTTACAGTGAAAGAATCAAAAACTCAGACGAAGAGGCAAACTATAACAAATGCAAAATCTAAGGTATACTTAATCTTTTTCTCCACATTATTTAAATGCAAAGCTTAGTAATTAAATTAAAACAATCTCCACAACAAAACGAATCTCCCGTTAAAAATTAACCGCAATATTAATTATCCCACCCTACTAATTATCTAGTTCAGCTAAACCAACACTCGAGGCAACCGCGAGCCGGCAAATAAACAGTTGGTAAACAGATCCATTACCGGTACCAGTTATATCCGGCTATATCTGGTTATATCTGGTTATATTTGGGTATATCTGGTAATATCTAGAGATGGGGTAAATATTCATTCGGGCTTGTAATTATCAAGGTTTAAAATGGAGTGATTGGAATCGAATTGTAATGGACGTATGATTCATTTTAAAAAGGGGTTTTACACACGTATACTGTGACGATATTAAATATCCTCCGACAAAAATAATTAAAACGGGCTTTACTCACGTATACTTTTTTTTTTTATTAATAGTGTGTCGCGTATTGTTTTGAAAGCTTTTACGTTTTATGACGTTGGGTTGTATTTTTTTGATACGCTAAGTGTAAACTAAGTATATGTATATATTTACGATTATTAATTTATCTACATTTTAGCCAACAAAATATAATATCTGAAGAAGAATTAATAATTTAAAAAGGTTTTCTTTTGCTATTAACTTAATCGCAGGTATATTGGTTGATTCATTTTAATTTTGTGTCTCCAAAACAATTTGTATTTTTATTTAGAATGCTAAGCAGTGTCAGTGGCAGATAGATAATGTTATAAGAAATAACCCAGCAAATTTTTATTGCAGAAAAATGTTTAATTTTCTCAAGAAAATCTATAAAACCCAGAAACGCCACGGGACGCCATTATTCTATATAGAAGTAACATAATTTGTAAGTTGAATGCACGCCAGCACTCGAAGCTCGAACTTTATAAGAACAGATGAACACAACTTTATCGATAAATCATCGTATCTTAACGCAAATATCCTCACTAGCTTGAAGGAGAAAAACTTGGTTGCCTTATTAATAACTAGTGAACAACTTTGGCTTTCCTCGACTATACTACTAGACTTGTCTCTATATACAACAGTAAAAAATATTAATGCAGCTCCTATTATGCTAGCATTTGAAATGGAAATTAAATTGAAATTACATAATTTATATATTAATTTAATTAAAACGACATCAATTGCCAATTGCACTAATTAATTACTATCAAGTACCTACTTGAATTGAAACAGAATTATTGATTAATTATTATACGTATAAGGTATAATTTTAATGGTATTCAATCAATTATGTTTTAAATATGTAATTAATATTTAATTAAAAATAAATGTATTAAAATTAGTAAGTTTCATCCTGGCCGTAGTACAAGGTTTTTTCAAAATGGGCAGAAGACAAAACTTATAGTTTTTAAACCCAAATACTTATCTCAGAAACCGTACAACATAAAGGTATGGTACCTTTACAAATTTTTCTTAATATACTCTGTCAATTGACATGCGATTTATAACTGGCTATGAATAACGTCTTTTTTTTAAATGGCGGTCTAGTTGGTAATGTCATATTGTTAAAATCTCTTTGATTCAAGATTTCTTACTTTCATAGAGCGTGAAGACGTAACAAACAAATAGGCAAAGAAACTCTCGCATTTATAATGATTTATATTAAGTACTAGCGGCCCGCCCCGGCTTCGCAAGGTAGTTGTTAAAAAAAATTCCCAGCAAATATTCGAATTTTTCTCATCCATCCTTGGGCCAAATTGGTCCAGGCGTTGTTGAGTTATGCACTTAGCAACACGTTTTGCGATTCATTTTTATACCAGAATATAAGATAACTTAGTTCTAATTATCAGATAATATGATTTTTTATTAGAATAATAAAATAGTATAATTATGACCTTGCATAAATTGTTCTGTTTTATACCCTTTTCCTACACTTACTATGTCAATCTGTTAATCAAAATTAAAATTATTTAAACCTCGTTTCCTAACCCAAACTTTAACAAAATTAAACATAGGATCTTTATATTTTGTAGATAAGACCACCTACCTAGTCGATTTCGCTTAAATAGTATTTTTTCCAAAAACTTCGAATGTTCTACGAAGCATCGTCTTTGATATAAAAAAAAGATCAAAATCCGTAACCAATTTCAGAGGTAGGAATAAATAAATATTTCCAGACTACTCACACAGCATCACCTAACCGAGGTTGCACTAAGGGTGTTAGGTGACTGATATACTACATAGATCAATTTTGGATGCATGAAAAATAAGCGTAAAATTAATAATCTCCTCCATTTTGAATTCATTTCAAAAACGTCACTTACGATTTTTTAGTGCAAAGCCGTCGATGCGAGCAGGTTAAGCTTTGGGGTAAGATAATAATGACGTGTTATTAAAAAAATTAAACATGTTATTTCTATTTTCGGGAAAACTTCGGGCTCACTCCACAGCAATACTGATGAAATCCCTGTTCGTGTTGTAATTACAAAACAATTATAGCGCATCCGGTGTGATAATCAAATATTCACCGGCTTTACTGCAGGTCATGTGTTCATGCATTGTGGATTACGATTGTACTGAATTCTCTGTTTTATATACAGAGAGCAAATTTTTGTTTCGGGGGTTTTTTCTGTTCACAAACGTGAACAGAAAAAACCCCACACTTACAAACGTAAGTGTTAACCCTCTGAATCCTTACACGTGACCTCCGGGTGGTGCTAAGAACAGTCTCTAGTTCGGTCGCGGCTTGTCCACCCTCCGGGCTGGGCCAGTAGGTACGAAACGATTATTTCGTAATGTGCCCCGGAAAAGCCATCTACCTTCTAGGTCTTCATGCCCCATCTTAGACCACATCGTCACTTTACATCAGGTGAGATTGTGGTCAAATAAAGGCTTATCTTTATATATATAATTCTTCTGTGAGTGTGTATGTCACTGAACTTCTCTCAAACGACTGGACCGATTTTGATGAATTTTTTTGTGTGTGTTCAAGGGGATCTGGGAATGGTTTAGATTCACAATTTTGTCCGCTGGACAATGTTTTTTTAATTAATTTTCAATTTATTAGTAGCTGTTGATTTTGCAATGTTTTACATTGGATCCGACAGACGGCGCGACCATCGCAGTGTCAAATTTTAAATAATATTCGAATAATTGCTGGGAAAAAAATTGAATAAAAACCCGTGCGAAGCCGGGGTGGGCCACAAGTCTTAATATATAACTCTTTTGTTCGTGTGTTAGTCATTGAACTCCTCCTAAACGGCTCGACCGATTATCATGATTTTTTTTGGATGTATTTAAGTGGGTTCGAGAATGGTTTAGATTACAATACGGTCAACTAGGTGCGAAGCCGAGGCGGACCGCTAGTCTAGCATAAAAAAGGTATATAGTTTACATACTTGCAATATGAAAAAGTTCTGCAAAATCGAAGAGCTTAGAATAAGGAAGGATGGCAAACGTGGTCACTTTTGATTCTGATCTAAGCTTATATAGCTTCTTCTATCCTAATCTATATAAATAAATATGAATTGTTGTTCGTTAGTCTGATTAAAACTCGAGAACGGCTGAACGGATTTATCTTATCTTAGTCTTGAGATGTTCGTGGAGGTCTAGGGAAGGTTTAAAAGGCGAGATAAAATCGAATAATTGCCGGGAACTTATTTTACCCGTGCGACGCCGGGGCGGGCCCCTAGTGTAACGGCAACGATTTATTATTGTTGATTATTATTGTTAATTTTCTTTTATACTGGTATCACCGAGTTTTGAGTTTTCTCATTCGTTCTATTTTGTGATTGGTTGTAATTTAATTTATTTAGTTGGTATACTGGAAACGCAAGCGATTGGCGAACAGTTTTTCCCCCTCGCTTGGACATGGCCCCTGGCGGTATTTGAAGGTGGTTAAAGAGAGTTCGGTTGAGAACACGATACCTTTTATTTTGGAACCGTCACCGAGTAAACATCTCCGCCAAGAGACTTGTCTGTTTCCGTGCCGCCAAAAGTTTTATAGCCTAAGTAGGCTTGTACGTTAAAGTTGAAAATTCCTTTGTTTATAAAGTGAAGTGAATAAAATAATGGTATTGGGCGAAGTGTTTTCTTTCACATCGTGATTCATATAACCCTGTCGCTATGTCCGATGGCCCTGAAAACCTCCAGTTTCCCGTCTCGGCTGCCGATGCATATGGATTCGACATATAAATCTAAATTTAGAATTTAAGAAAGACCCCCGATTCCAATGTTTTAATTTCCTTATAAGTAAAACAACACAATATTTTTTAATATTGACTGCTTCAGTGGCGCGGTGGGCGAGGGTCCGCTTGCGGCGCAAGAGGTAGCGGGTTCGATTCCCGCCGAGGGTGAAAGTGTTTGTATGTTCTGCAAGCACGATCTCCTTGGTCTGGGTGTTTAATATGTATAATAAAAAATATCTACATATGTATGACTATTATATTAAGTATATCAGATATCTAGTACCTACCCGTAACACAAGCTTAGAGCTTACCACGGGGCTAGATGTTGTTGTGTGAAATGTCTGGAAATATTTATTTATTTATTTTGTATTGTGCGCTTGCATTTAATACCCCCCTTTGAGTATATTTGCAAATTTTCAGTTTTACTTCCCCACTCTCGCCCCCATAACTTTTAAACGGCACAATCGATTTTTATTTAATATGTCTAAAAACACTCGCGCCAAGCTCACCTTTCATACATAAAAAACTAAATTGAAATCGCTCCATCCGTTCGGTAGCTATGATGTCCCAGGCAGACAGACAGACACGTCAAATTTGTAACACCCCTCTTTTTTGGTCGGGGGTTAATAATAGAGAGTTTGCTGGTTTTGTTGTTTGAATGTGCTAATTAAATCTAACATCTTTTTCACTTTATATTTTATTTCTCTTGACAAGACACTGGCAAACTTACGCTTTCAGCGCAGAGTCCAATTGTAAGAAATTATTAACTAGTCTGATTAAAAAAAATATTTCAGTGATATGTAGCCCGTTTATCGAGGAAAGCTTTTTACCGAGAAAATACGTTGTTCCTGAGGGAAAATCCAAAAAACAAACAAAAAATAGTTATAGGCATAATTTATTTGTACTCTATTGTTGTTGTTCTATTATATAACAGTTATGATACAAGATACAAAATCGTTTATTTCCATTGTTTGGTTTTACAAAACTTAGACACTTATGAAATCTATTTCACCCTATTGTCTTGCACACAACCGCATTAACGATCATACAGAATAAAAACAAGATTAACATCATATTAGACATGATGACTGCATAAAAAAATGATTTTCAGTTTTGTCCGTCTGCCAGCCCGTCCAAACAATACAGAAAACCTATATTTATCTTTAAAGTGCCAAGATATAGAATTTTAAATTACAAATCGCAAGAAAGCGTTACGTCAAACGAAACTAAGCATCTGTATCGCTATTTTTCGTTTGCAAGAAAAGAAAAAATATGTACACATCTTTTAAATAAATTATAATTGACTGCCTAATTATTTTTTTAGTCTTTTACCCTAACGGCTACGATGTAAAGGGTCATGTAGGGTCTACGGCGTAGAGGGTCTACGGCGTAGAGGGTCTACGGCGTAGAGGGTCTACGGCACTGGGTTTGTACTTGTACAATTTCCTCAAGTCCCGATTTTACATAATAACGAACCATCGATCGTTGGTAATATAAAAATCACAACAACAAACGTAACAATTTTAACGATCCGTAGACAAAACGTTCGATTATATTTTAGATAAGAGTTTTTGGAAACTTTTAGTTATAAACTTAAATTATCCTTATTACTTTAATGATAATGACGACATCCACTAGAAAATGTGAGTGCGTTTTTTGTTTTCTAATAAGTTACTGAGGAATTAACTTATAATTCTTAACTAATAATATTAATTAAGGGATTTTATAATGTTTTTTATAAGATGTATTTGTGGGAACTTTTTAATAAATTTATAAAATAAAAAACTAACTTTTGCTTTATAATATAATGTACTTAAAGATAGATTAATAACTTAATATATCTTCAAGTAATGTTTACTCCTACAATTCTCAACACTATCATAAACTAAAGACCAACTTCGAACTTCTCCCAACAAATCACAGTACACCGTTTACCTAATTAAATAGTACACAGTCATATCCTAAGTAACCTTGATAGGATCTCTAAATACGACGCCAAGGACTAACGTATCTTATTTATTGGCCCCCCGGGGCAGACTTAACGACTCGACCCTATCAGGGGCTGCCATCAACTAATCTAGCTGTATGGCTGAAAACTTCGTTTTGCTTCAAGATGAGCAAATACAGAACTTCCAGACTTGAAACGGGTAACATACCAAGATTTGAAAAAACCGTTAAATTATGAATTTTGATTTAACGCTCAACGAAGCTGTTGCAAGCGCCATAATCACGGAATGAACTGGTGGTTTTGCGAGTAGGTAGAAATTTATTGACAAACGAAACGGTCTACCATAGGTGATAGGCTTCGGCCGCGGTTTGTCACCACCCTCCGGACTGGGCCAGTGCGTGAAACGATTTTTTCGTGTTTCGTAATGTGGCCCGGAGAAGCCATCTTCCTTCTAGGTCTTCATGCTCCATCTTAGACCACATTATCACTTTACATCAGATGAGATTGTGGTCAAATGAAGGCTATCATAAAAATACCCTCATTTTGACTCTTTTATTACGAGTTTGACTATCACTGGTGTTACCCGTTATTAATAAAATGTCAAATCTTGGTATTTTCGATAAATTTATATTTTGATACTACTTTCATAACGACAAAATTGATTCTCTATTTACGATAAATTACTCTCAACTTTAACACAATGCTGTGGGTTAAGGCTAGCCTTATATAGGCTTATAAAACTGAGCAGTCAGGACTTACAATGTTTTGGTATATGGAATAATCTATGTGATAAACGCCAGATTAAACACAATAGATTTTTTTCAAGCATTTCTTTAATGTAAATGTTAAACTTATAATAGTTACTATTAATAAGAACTCCAAAATTGTAATAACTAAGAAAGCTGTGTTGTTCTATTCGCTTTTCAACTCAGTATAAAACATTGAAGCAAACTGTCAAGACAATGTTATATTTCCCTTGATATTTTGTTGTTTGAACAATTTAGTTTCATTAATTTTAAGTTGACCTGTCCATGTGGGCCTTGTGCTTCTAAGGACATAAACGTTTTGACTTTGACTTTAGATTGAACTAAGAATCATTCGAACCGTATTTCTATAAATTCATCATCATCATCATCATCTCAGCCGTAAGACGTCCACTGCTGGACATAGGCCTCCCTCAAAGATCTCCAGTGGTTTCGGCTGGCAGCGGCCTGCATCCACCGTGAGCCCGCAGCCTTCACCAGATCGTCCGTTCATCTAGTTGGTGGACGTCCTACGCTGCGCTTGCCGATCCGTGGTCTCCATTCGAGAACCTTTCGGCCCCAACGACCATCTGTTCTTCGTGCTATGTGGCCTGCCCACTGCCACTTCAAAGAACTAATCCGTTTGGCTATGTCGGTGACCCGCGTTCTTCTACGAATCTCCTCATTTCTGATTCGATCCCGTAGAGAAACCCCGAGCATAGCCCTCTCCATAGCTCTTTGAGCGACTCTGAGCCTGTTTATGAGACCAATAGTGAAGCACCACGTTTCGGATCCGTATGTCATCACTGGCAACACACATTGATTGAAGACTTTCGTCTTGAGGCACTGCGGTATATTCGATGAAAAGACGTGTCTTAGTTTCCCGAACGCTGCCCATCCGAGTTGGATTCGGCGACTGACCTCTTTCTCGAAATTGGACCTACCTAATTGGACTGTTTGTCCTAGGTAGGTTTCTATAAATTAATTTAGAGTTTTACTCTGGTCCCTTATGGTGTTCCCATAGTATACAAAGATAAGTTTGCATATTAATATTTTGTTAAAATTATTAATTATTGTATAGAATATACAATAATGCCTTGTGTATGACAAATTTGACATAGCCCCTTTTTATCGCTTGTCTAAATGCTTTGACAAGGCGACTGTTCAGCTGCATTATTAATTAATTATTTTAATTAGTTTTTAAATGTATGAATCTATTCATTTACTGACATAACTAAGTGATCTTCAATGTCCTAAAAGGTAAATAATTAATTGAATTGAATAACAGGGGTACATGTACACACTAAGCACTCCAATCAGGCCCCAATGTGTGTTTACAATAACTGTACGCTCACTGATCCGCGCTATATTCAGGGCTTATGTTTGAATTGTAGGTAGGATTGAAATTAGGTACTTATATAAACATTGATGTGGTACAAACATTTAAAAACCCCAACAAAAGGCTTCCCACATCGCGTTGACACGAATTCGCCGTAAGCTGCTAATGTATCCACACCATAAAGATTTTTTTAATACATCTAACTCAAAGAATAAAGCAGAAGACAAGAGAAGAGAAGAAAGAAGAAGGTTATGACAGTCAGAAGGGGTTTCTTAACCCATCTTAATTATCCTTAAGTTTGATAAACCGTCACAAATTCGTTCCATCTTAGAAGAATCTTCTTGAAATTTTACCTGATCAATCAGATAAATTATAAAACCTACCGGTAACCATAATTTTCAAACATTTTATTATTAAACTCTTGAAATATTGATGACAGATTTAAAAAATATTTAGTTTTGCTTACTATATTCACTGCCGTAATTAAAGACTCCAAAATACCTTAAAAACGGAGACACTAACACAAATAAAATTTATATAAATATTGCAAAATTTTAACAAAGATTTATTAATTAAATCAAAAATGACGGGGTCGAAAAATAAAGTAAAGTTTTGGCCAAACCTGCTACACCAAAGCGACTGCGAATCGAGAACGTCTGCCAAGCGCTTTAATAATTACCCCTTGTACACCAACGCGACCACATTGCGGGATGCGTCGCAATCGCTTCCCGCGTCGAGATTAAAATATGAGTAGTTTTAATTGGCTCGCAAAATAGGTATAATCGTCAAAAGCTTTACCAACCACCGAGGCGGAAAAACATTATTCTAAATAAGTTTTGTTGGCAATTTAATGGCAACAAAACTCTAATATTTCTTTATCAATTTAATACTAGGTATACATATACATCTATACCTCTTACCTGACCGACATGCAGCGATACTATTTTACATATAAATCGTCGGAATCCACGTAATTACAGTGGAAGGCGAGCCATAAATATACTTTATTGCAGGCCAAATTCATAATAGCTGGACATTATAATAGAACGAGGGCAGGGAGCTAGTTTTTACGTCATATCGCGTCAACCTCACTGAGTAAAGGCTGAGCTGAATTTGTGAATGAATCTTAGTTCTTTATTAATCGAAATTAAAAATAGATAGATAGACGATAGATAGAAAATTCTTTATTACACACAGCAATAAACAAAAATACAAAATGATTAATAGTAAAATTAAGCTTGACATACGTAATGGTCAGTCTTACTGCTTAAAGCAATTATTTAAGTTTTTTAAAATTAACCGTTTGTAATTGCTGATACCGCGAGTTTAGTTTTTTTCCAAAAACAAGATAAATCTTCGTTAGTCCATAATCTTACTATTATTCAATTCAAATTCAAAATTATATAATAGGTATTTAATCTTAAAATTAATTTAATAAGTATGAATTAGAACTAGTGTTTCGTGTACAGTTAAAAATAATTTACAAGTAAAAAAAAATATTAATTGCATAAAGAAAGATGCAGTCACATCATCACCCATCCAATCTAATGTGTAGTACCTAAGTTAAATAAGCGATTAAATAAATAAATCAACACCTCCACAACCCTACCTACATTTATCTAAGATCCAACAAACAGGCTTGACGAAACTATTAAGCAGTTGTCTTCAGCACTAAGCACATGAACTAGGGTAGTGAATTTGGAGCATGCAGTGGTCAGTAGATTTAGTTCTCGAGGCGATAGTAACAGAGTTCAAAGTTGAACAACTTTGACCCAGGTGGGAAAAGTCGCGGTTCCAAGGAACGAAATTTAAATATTTTTGTCTGAATGCGAAAGAACGTGCTCGCATCGTGCCTGTATTTTACGAAAAGAGTTTGTTTAAAGTAATATTTGAAAAGAGGTTAGTTGTCAAAAAATAAATGTATCAAGGAAAATACTTTACTAAATATTACCCCGCAATTTGAATTCTTGATGTCAATATCAAGAATTCAAACTAAATTTTAAACTAATTAAAATATTAACAGAAATACCCGACATTAAGTCTAAAAACCATAATGGCGTAATGTATTTATGCCTGTATGTTACACTACGCCACTAAGTAAATAGTTACAACTGTTTGTTTTCAAATTAATATATAAATCTTAATTTCAAATTTAAGAAAAACCCCCAGATTTCAATGCTTTATTTTCCTTAAAAGTAATATTTTGTGATGTGCACGCAATGCGCTTTCATTTGATACCGCACTCGAGTATATTTGTAGATTTTAGGTTTTCCTTCCTCACTCTCACCCCCATAACTTTTAAACGGCTCGTCCGATTTTCATGAAACATGTCTAAGAACACCCGGGCTAAACTCACCTTTCATACAAAAAAAACTAAATTGAAATCGCTCCATCCGTTCGGGAGCTATGATGTCCTAGACAGATAGACACGTCAAACTTATAACTTTTTTGGTCAGGGGTTAAAAATACGGATTACTGAACATAGCTCAAATACGAATCTACCAATTCTCAATATTAAATATTAAAATGATACCATAGTTCATTTATTGATAACAATAATAGGTTAAAATTATGAAATGATAATAATAATAGTTGTTGCAAAAAACAGTTGATATAAGTACTGATAATGTCTAGTTGTATGATCTATAAATGAAATTGTAATTAAAAAATAATTATTCAATTAAATCATTAAAAGCACTGTGCCACTCACTGATGTATTTTCCAAAGAGTTTTGAATTACTTAGTAAAATCTTATTAAGTACTTGTGTTACTAAACTACCGAAGACCCTGTTTCATCATATCCGAGTCAACTTAGGAAATAGTTAAAATATAGAGCTATTCCACTCTGTCATATGTATGAACATATGACATTATGTGACAAAGCGACATGCTTAGTTTACTCAAATATTGTTAAACAAGCGCATTTTTGGACGATATATCTTTTTTGTCCACATCAGGTGAGATCACCTGATAGTAAGTGTCGATGTGGACGGGGATGGATCACAAAGATCTAGAAGGTACCTATTCATTCGTGTCTTGAAGATACACAGGTTGTACGTATCAGGAAATTTGATATAACCAAACCACAAACGTCAGAATTAAATAAAAAAGCGACATTATTATCAATACAAGTATTTCAGCGTGCAATTTTCATTACCTTAACCTATAAAGCTTTTAAAAAAAATCCCATTTAGAACTCCAGGAGGATACATATTATGAGATAATGTGGTATGTATGACTTTGACTATTTGATTTAAGTTAATTTTAATGACATAATTTTGTCTAAATTTTAGTTGTCACACATATTATCGCCCGTTCCAAAACCCCACCTTAACCAGTAGTAGTATTAATTCAGCTGAATCAATAGGAAACTTCTCAATTGAGAGTACGATTCATATGGCCAAGTTCGCTGCAAACTTACAGGTGCTTATTCACTGCTTTTAAACCTGATTTCAAGTGATTTAAATCATAGTTGAAAACAAATAATATTATTTTATTCTTAGATTTATATACTAAATATAATAAAATAATTCTTTGTTAGAAACTATCAACTATAACTTCATTTCACAAACATATTTTAGTAAAATCTGGTCGCAAGATTTAAGTAATTTTATAAAAAAGCCATTTTTTTTATTCTGAAAATGTTTTGGTGACTCGTTACACTCATGAAAGTAAGTTAATGTATTATTGTGTTGGGTAGCCAGCATCCGTGAATCGATTGTGTGTAACTTCACTTTACATCAGGTGAGATTGTGGACAAGTGAAGGCTTAACTAGCGAAAAAAAAGGAAAACATCGTGAAAACCAGCATGTTCTGAGAACTTCAAAGAGTTTGAAGGACATGTGACATTCACCTACCCGCACTTGGCCAGCGTGGTGAATTTAGGCCTAATCTCTCGCAAAGAGAGAAGTCCCTGTGCCCCAGTAGTGGGAACATTAATAGGGTGATAATTATAATAAATTGTATAACAATGTGAAAAATTGTATTTTTCTTGAAGCAGCGTATATTCTTTTTAATTCTGCAAGTTGTTAGTTACTGCTGTCCCTACGACGCCCACGGGGCTGCCGTAATGTACGCGAACTTGCTCGGCCCACGGTAGGATTAGTGCGGTCCGAGATAAGAATAAGCATTTATTACAATACAAGTTTTTTTTTTTGCTGTATAAGCCTTCATTTGACCACAGTCTCACCTGATGTAAAGTGACGATGTGGTCTAAGATGGGACATGAAGACCTAGAAGGTAGATGGCTTCTCCGGACCACATTACGAAACACGAAAAAAACGCTTCACGCACTGGCCCAGCCCGGAGGGTGGTGACAAGCCGCGGCCGAAGTCTACCACCAGAGACTGTTCTTAGCACCACCCGGAGGTCACGTGTAAGGATTCAGAGGGTTACCACTTACGGAAGTGAACAGACAAAACCTCCAAAATTTCAAGTTCAGAAAATTACAATTAAATGTTACAATTAAACTTTAAAAAATAATAAATATATTATTTCGGATCTGGTGTATTCTATGTATCATAAGTATGTAGTTACAACAAAAAAAAATTCTATGTAGTATATCAGTCACTTAAACACCCATTGTACAAGCTCTGCTTAGTTTGGGGTTAGGTGATGCTGAGTGAGCAGTCCGGAAATATTTATTTATTTAATAGTTTGTGTAAAATTATGTAGAAAAAACGATTTGAAACCAAATCAATCAATCATGGCAAAAATATTGTCTTGACAGTTCGCTTCAATGTTTTAATAAAACACCTGTCATCTGATTGTAGTTGTTACATTAAATATGTATATCAAAATATTGAAATATATATTTCCGGACAATCCGCACAACAACATCTAGCCCCGTGGTAAGCTCTAAGCTTGTGTTACGGGTCCTAGACATCTAATATACTTAATATAATAGATATGCATAGGTAGATATTTTTTATTATTCATAAAGCGGCTATAAAAAGTATTTTGAGCACTTCCAGCGATCTCATGTAAATAAAGCACCTAATTTACCAGCGGAATTTTTCAGAAACTCTCAAAACAAAAACATGATGTACGCTATCTCAACTAGGACATTAATATGCGGATACACGGTGTATGCGGCTCGTCCTGCCGGCTACACAGCCTGCTTAGTTTTATTTAAACAAACGACTGTTTGGCGCGGTGGTTGCAGGTCCGCTTGCGGCGCAAGAGGTAGCGGGCTCGATCCCACTGAGGGGCCAAGTGCTTTTATGTTCTGACCTGACTTGGGTGTTTATTCATAAATAATAAAAATCAATGTGTTATGTAAAGCTTACATCATCATCAGCACCCTATTAACGTTCCCACAGTTAGGACACAGGAACTTCACTATTAACAAGAGATTAGGCCTTAATTCACCACGCTGGCCAAGTGCGGGTTGGTGAATGTCACGTGTCTTTCAACTCTTCAAAGTTCTCAGAACATGCCGGTTTCACGATGTTTGCCTTCACCCTTAAATAACGTGTTTAAAGCGCACATATTTTTTGACTGACTTTTTGTTACTTAACCAAACGTATATTTGCTTAGCCAGCGTGGATGGCTTTTTGACTGCGATCAGTTGATTTGACATGTTTTATTCACAAGGGCACGGTTGTGGTACATTTAAATTTCCTTTAAAATTTCACGATATTCATTTTTATACCGTCTACGACAATCAACTACCATCTAGGGAGTTTTAATAACAAATGAAAACGTATTTCAATATTTTATTCGAAGTACTACCACGTGCCACATTATAATAATATATTATGTATTTTTAATGTAATAACTAGAATCAAATGAAAGTTATTTTATTCATTTCATCTTTCAGCGTATGTTAAACATTGAGGCGAACTGTTAAGGCATTAAAGCCATTTTCGCCATGATAGATTGATTCGGGTTCGAAAAATATTTCATTTAAATTATTTATTTATAATTTTACCCACATTAATACAAAACTGTATATTAACAAAATACATGATTATAATTACATTAAGAGACGATTCCAGTGCCCGTATCGCGGGAATGTGTCTTAACCAGGTGTAGAAAACAGTGCATGATAAGCAATACAAATAACAAAATCGGATAATCTTATTAATATATATAAATCTCGTGTCACAATGTTTGTCCTCAATGGACTCCTAAACCACTTAACCGATTATAATAAAATCCGCACACCATGTGCAGCTCGATCCAACTTGAGAGGTTTTTACGGCGAGAAAATTTCGAATAATTTCCGGGAAAATTTTATACCCGTGCGACGCCGGGGCGGGCCGCTAGTAACATTATAGAAAAATATCAACACTTGAAAAACACTCAATAAGTATTAAGGAGTGGGGAGTAATAACATTATTTATGTATAGTAAAAAGTATCTATATATGAATGTATATGATAATAAGTATATCAGATATCTAGTACCCGTAACACAAGCTTAGAGCTTACCACGGGGCTAGATGTTGTTGTGTAGATTGTCTGGAAATTTTAATTGTTATAAATGTTTTGACATGTCAATGTAATTTTCTAAATTACTATTGAAATTATAGTAAATACCGTTTCTTATCTCGGACCGCACTAATCCTACCGTGGGCCGAGCAAGTTCGCGTACATTACGGCAGCCCCGTGGGCGTCGTAAGGACAGCGGTAACTAACAACTTGCAGAATTAAACCGAATATACGCTGCTTCAAGAAAAATACTGTTTTCACATTGTTATAGAATTTATCTCATACCACATATAAGACTAGCTTTTTACTCCTGCCCGTATTATATAGATTTAAAAAATAATAATTATGCAAATCGAACCAGTAGGTCCTCAAATTAGCGCGTTCAAGCAAACTGTTAAAATTTGGTAAATATACGGTAAGTACGGATGCAGGCTTTATTTATTTATTAATTTTATTCAATTATTGGGACCACAGAGCGTTATATTAAAATAAAAACTAAAATTAAAATATTGACATTTTATTTAGGACACACTAAACATAGTAAAAAATAACATACAAACACACAGCAAGTGTCCCAAAAAGGCCCTCAACTCGGCATGTGTTATTTTGCACGTGACAAAGTCAAAACGTTTATTTCATTAGAAGCACATAGCCTACATGGACAGGTCAACTTAATATTAATAAAACTTAATTGCTTAAATAACAAATATGAAGGAAATAACAGTGTCTTGACAGTTCGCTTCAATGTTTTATACTGAGTTGAGAAGCGAATAGAACAACACAGCTTTATCAGGTATTACAAATTTGGAGTTCTTATTAACTCCAAATTTGGAGTTTAATATTTACAAAACAACGCTGATCTTCCGTTGCAAGCCTTTCGAGTTACATAGAGGTGAAATGATACCACATGATAATATAAACATGCTAAAAACATAGGTCAGTTAATTAATAATTATTTCAACTGAGGCGCAAGATGTTGCGGAATCGATTCCGTCTTGGGGCCAGATTTTGTACGATCTACAATTTTTGGTTACCGGTCTGGGTGTTTTCTATGCATCATAAGTATGTATTTACAAAAAATATGTATCAGTCCCATACCCATAGTACAAGCTCTGCTTAGCGCCTTTGTAAGGTGATGCTGTGTGATTAGTCCGGAAATATATATTAATTTAACATATCCAACATCTTGATGTAACGGAGTAGTATTTTCGAGGGTTTGGCCGAGGGTGCTCGATGACACGACTTAACCCTGTATCTATTCTGACCAATTCGCATTAAAACCAAAACGCAGCAATTCAATCGCGCTTCGGATCCTGTTTACCGGACACTACGCTCCATACGGATTAAGCAATCGATCGAATTGGTTCGGAGTAATCACCAAAACGTGCATGAATGGGCTCACTTTTAAATGACCTTCTGTCACAGAGTGTGATTAATAACTGCTTTATAAATGCTGCAACTAGAACTATCACAAATTCTATTGATAAGGATGTTAGTTTTGATAAATTGACCTCACTAATAGTACAGTTAAGCGAAATAAATGTTAAGCGGTTAGATATTTTACAACTTTTTGAGGTATTGCTTCATAAATTAGAATGTGGTCTAGGTAAATTGATTATATGTGCCTTCCCATACTCAAAGTCATTGAGTATAAAACAAAATAGACATTTAAGTAATATGAATTTACTACTTTACAACTTGACATGTCGTCGTAGTGACGTTTTATTTTTAGACACTAATATTTTTATTAGTAAAAGTTTTTTGATAAGAGATACTTTGTATCTTAACAACCAGAACAAGAATGTTCTTGCTAAATTATTAGCATACAATATTAATGACACAGTTATAAATTCTATAACAAAGTTTTCTGACGAGCATAGGCTTCTCTTATCTTTAGCTAGTTATTCTGCTAATAAGGGTGTAGATTTAACAAAGTCAGCTTATCATAATTTAAACTGACTTTGCCGACAATGGGTAACAACTTGCAGTTACATGTAGTCCACCAAAATATTCAAGGTTTACCCAGCAAAATTCTGGAATTAGAATTATTTCTAAATAGTTTTAATGTAGATGTTATGTGCATATCAGAACACTGGATCACAAGTAATCAGTCAATACCATATTACAGTAATTATTCTTGTGCTAGTAGTTTCAAAAGAAGTACTGCTATTAGAGGCGGAACTGTTATCCTGGTTAAAAATAATCTTAAATTTAAAGAACGTAAAGATATTGCTAAGTTAAGTGTTGAGAGATGCATTGAACTGTCTTGTGTGGAACTTGAGCGACATATTTGTGTTTGCGTTTATCGACCTCCGATTGCGGATCAGGCAACCTTCGAGTCTACCATGGAGGATGCCTTACTGAAAATATTTACTTGTAATAAAACTATTATTGTATGTGGAGACTTTAACATTGATATCATTAGTAATCCTCTTGCAGACAGACTAATTAATTTATTTAAATGTTTTAATATGAGAAATAATTTTCATGACCCCACGCGCGTAACATCAACTACTGCAACATGCATAGATAACATGTTCTCCTCTCAGTCACCAACAGTAAAATCAGTAGTTAAACATTTTAATTCAGACCACTATGGTCAGAGTATTAAGTTTTCTTTAGAAAGAGGTCATAATAAGTTATTAGAATTTACATACAGACCCATAACTAATGAACGTATTTTAGCTTTTCAAAGTAGAGTAGAACAAAGACTTTTAACATTACCTACTGGTGATGACCCTAATGAATTGTTTATGTTTTTATCAGAAACAATAGCAAGGGAAAATAACGAAGTATTTACAAAGAAAACTTGCAAAATTAAAGAAAAATTAGGATTCACAGACTGGGCTACGCCTGGTATTTATAAAAGTAGAAATAAGTTATATGATCTGTATTCGGAAAGAGAATCTAAACTAAATGATGATGAATTCATAACATATGTCAGAAATTACGGAAAATTGTTTAAACAAGTATGCAACATAGCAAAATCAAATTTTCACAAGAATAAAATAATTAACTCTTCAAATAAAGTTAAAGCCACTTGGAAGCTTATCAATAATGAGACTGGCAAATCAGTACCCCGCAGTAAACAGATTAAGTTAAAAATTAATGATAATATCTTAGTCAATGACATTGACATTGCCAATGCTTTTGAAAGTTTTTTCTGTAACATACCGAAAACTATAACGCAGTCATTAAACTCATCTACATCTAAGGCTGTGGAACTATTAGAGGCATCCGTAGATGCATGTGCTGAAGTCTTTTACTTTACTCATGTAACTGCCGACTGCATAGTGAAAACATTCAAATCTCTCAACATCAAATACACAGAAGATCTTTGGAATATCTCAACAAAAGTGCTAGGTAATATTATTAATGATATTGCCCCCCTCCTGGCCTTCATTTTTAACAGCTGTGTCGATGTTGGTATCTTTCCGGATCTCATGAAATATGGCAAGCTTGTCCCTCTTCATAAATCTGGTACTCAATTTGATCCTGCAAATTATCGGCCTATCTCAGTTCTTCCCGTAATGAGTAAAATCTTTGAAAAAATTATTTTAACACAATTAATTAATCACTTTAATCGCAACAGACTTCTGCATAGCAATCAGTTTGGCTTCACCAAAGGTAGATCAACTACTGATGCTGGAACACTATTGATAAAGCACATTTTGGCGGCTTGGGATAGAGCGCAAAATACTATCGGCGTGTTCTGTGATCTCTCCAAGGCTTTTGATTGTGTCTGCCATGCAACACTTATAAATAAATTAAAGCATTACGGCATTCACAACAAAGCCCTTGAGCTCCTACATTCCTACTTGACCGATAGAATTCAAATGGTTCAAGTAGGTAATGAAAGATCCTCAGGATCAAAAATCGAATTAGGGGTTCCACAAGGATCAATACTTGGGCCTTTTTTGTTTTTAGTATATGTAAATGATCTCCCGTATTTTGCTAAAGACCTTTGTGACATAGTCTTATTTGCTGATGATACTTCTTTATTATTTAAAGTTGATAGGAATAAAAATAATTTTGACGATGTAAATAACTCACTGTCACTAGTACTAAATTGGTTTACGGTTAATAACTTACTGCTAAACGCAAAAAAAACTAAATGTATTAAATTCAAACTCCCTAATGTTAAAGAATTTCCTACAAAAATCATATTAAACAATGAAATTCTCGAGCTCGTTGACTCAACAGTGTTCCTAGGTTTACATATTGATTCTCGTCTACAATGGAAACCCCAAATTACAAACCTTGCAGGTAGACTTAGTTCAGCCGCTTATGCAGTGCGAACAATGAGATATATCACAGATGAGGGTACAGCTAGACTGGTTTATTTTAGTTACTTTCATAGTATTATGTCATATGGTATCCTACTCTGGGGTGCTGCAGCCGATATTCAAACTATATTCGTGCTGCAAAAAAGGGCTGTACGTGCAATATATAAAATGAAACCACGTGACTCCCTCAAAGAAAAATTCAAAGAGATTAACATTCTAACTGTAATCTCACAGTACATTTTTGAGAACTTGATGTTCACCCACAAGAATAAGCACTTGTTTTTAAGAAAAAGTGACGTACATAGTATTAACACGAGAAGTAAAGAAAAATTACTAATTCCTACTTACAGACTAAAAAAACTAGGCAAATCATTTATGGGTAACTCTGTACGTTTTTATAATAAGCTTCCTCATAATGTAACAGAGCTTCCTATTAGGAAATTTAAATCATTTATTAAGAGAAGTCTAATGAAAAAAGCGTATTACTCTATAAATGATTATATAAAGGATGATGCAGCTTGGATAGATGTTGCTTAGTTCCACAGTAACAGGCTCTAATAATTCTGGTTGACCAGGACTGATATGCTCATGTTATAATAGCTTCCTTATATGTTATATGACAAACATTTTTTTTTTTATTGTAAATGTTAAACTTATAATAGTTACCTATAAATAAGAACTCCAAAATTGTAATAACTACAAAATTGTAATAACTGATATAGCTGTGTTGTTCTATTCGCTTCTCAACTCAGTATAAAACATTGAAGCGAACTGTCAAGACAATGTTATTTCCTTGATATTTATTATTTAAGCAATTTAGTTTTATTAATTTTAAGTTGACCTGTCCATGTAGGCTATGTGCTTCTAAGGAAATAAACGTTTTGACTTTGACTTTGACTTTGACTTTGCAATTAAGGTGCGATTGAAAGCAGAGTTGCTTAAATACCTACAGATACAGTGTAGATACAGTACTTAAGACCCGTCTAAAACACCGATCACCATAACTTAAATCCGCTTGCTATAATGATCCATCATTTTTTACATTCCATATTCATAATTATATCTCAAACAATTTTTACATTATGTCAGAAAATCATATTTAAATTAGAACACATTAAAATAGAGTATAGAGAAATAGAAAGTGTTTTAATTCAAATATTTAATTACACAAAACTATTCCTGACAAACAAATTTTCATACATTTTGGTCGGTGTCGGCCACTCGCTACAGTCCCTTCAGTAGTGTCCGCGACTCGCTACTTGTGGTCGCTACGAGCAGCACAGACGCCAATACCCTCCACTGTCGCGCTACTAAACCCGAAAAGCGAGGCGATTATATTATAATCCGGAAAGTGAGGCGTGAGGCGATGTGTTTTTTTTCGTGTATCGTAATGTGGCCCGGTCCCTCATAATTTTTCAACGGGTTAGCCGATTTCTATCACATATCTAAGAACACTCGCGCAAAATAAACTTTCATGCAAAAGAAACTAAATCGAAATCGCTTCATCCGTTCTGGAGCTATGACGCCACACAAAGACAGACTGACACGTCAAACTTATAACACCCCTCTTTGGTGTCGTTGGTTTAAAATTGGGTTAAAGTTATTAAGCGTTTAAAGCGTAAACGTCGTTTAGTTTAAAAGCGTTAAGCTGATGTATTTTAGATACGCCATGAAAATAAGCTATAGCTAATAAAGGTCTGAAAGCAAACGTTACATACAAAGTAACCGCGAAGCCGACGAGATTACACAGAGCTGGGGCTGTATCAGACGCGACCTAATCTATAAAATCCATTTAAACTGATTGTTCGCTCAGAACCCTACATAGGATGTTTTGGCGTGGAGTAGATGTAAATATAAAGGCACTGATTACGATTATAACTTGTATTATGTGAAACAAGGGACGTGCTCTCGGCTTGAGGGCCGAGAAGGAATGTGGTAGACGGTAGGGGCGCGCGGGCGCCGGCGCCGGCGCCGCGTCCGTTGCGATTCACGACTTAATCCAAGGCTGACCGATCGCGCCCGATGTCCTTTGGAGGCAACGAGACTGGAGTTGCTGTGACGCAACAATGATATATGTATGAGTCTTGTAACATAATAAGGCCGTTCAAACTAAAAAGCTTTTGATTAAAAGAATGGAGACTTCTTATTGACATATTTTATGACGATCGTGATAATTTTGCGAGTGATTTTGTTCCATCTTAGTCGAGACTAGTTCGAAGTAGATAGATTGAAAATACTTTATTACACACCAAACAAAGAAACAATACAAAGAGAAAATAAAAACTACACCTAGAATGCGTAATGAGCGGACTTATTGCTTAAAGAATTTTTCCTTCTTGACAACCGATAAAAAATTGTGGTATAGGTATTGTGAGGAATAACCCTAAATAATAAAATGCGTTAGTAAGTTGTAAGTTGGTTTGTTACCATTTCACGCTGTATTCACACAACCAATCTACTTGAATTTTGTAAATTTATAACTATGACGATGACGTACATCCAGCTGTCTAGCTACTAGCTAGGTTACTGTACCCTTGACTTCGTTTCGATCTATATACCTAAGTATTCATAAAATTAATAATGGTATATTAATTCGTAATCATAATTTATAGTATTGAAAATAAGCACTCTGCAAGTCACAGACAAGACGATAGTTAATTGTCATAGTATGAAATACAATGAAACATGTCGAAAAATATTATATTGCTTAAAAGTGGCACTGTCAAACTTAAAACAAAGAAAGTGATGAAAAATAATCTAATATATAAAATTCCCAGGTCACAATCTCAGTTACCGTACTCCTCCGAAACGGCTTTACCGATTCTTGCCAAATTTTATATGCGTATTCAGTAGGTCTGAGAATCGGCTACTATCTATTTTTCATTTTGCAAAACAACGTTTACTGGGGTCAGCTAGTAATTTATAAATGAAGCTCCTGTACAGGGGCTTTGTAAAATTAAGCTAAAATACAAATAAAATTTATTAAAATAATTTCATTTTCATTAAGCGGATTACCGAGTATTCAACCTCGCATATTTACCCCATATTTATTTATCTTCCCCACTCACACCCCCATAACTTTTAAACAGCACAACCGATTTTCATGAAACATGTCTAAGAACACTAGCGCCAAACTCACCTTTCATACAAAAAGAACTTAATCTCCAACTTGGCTCCATCCGTTCGGGCGCTATGATGTCCCAGAAAGACAGACAGACACGTCAAACTTATAACACCCCTCTTTTTTGGTCGGGGTTTAAAAATACTTAAATGTTTCATATGCCTTACCTCAGTCAATACTGCATTTTTATTGTGTTAGTAAAATCTCATAAAGCTTCATCTAATGTAAATAATAAAAATATAACTTTTTATTACACACCAAGATAAAACAATACAAAGGGACTTGAAGCTAAATACAAAATGCGTAATGGGCGGCCTTATTGCTTAAAGAAATTTCTTCCAGAGTACCTTAGGATGGAGAAGAAAATGCACAGCAAATAATGTATGATACATTTAAAAACATGTTCTGAGAACTTTAAAGAGTATGAAGGACATGTGACATTCACCAACCCGCACCGGGCCAGCGTGGTGAATTAAGGCCTAATCTCCGTCGTGAAGAGAGAAGTCCCTGTGTCCCAGCAGTGGGAACGTTACTCAATACTCAATACTCGATACTCAATTCATTTATTGCTGTTTACACATTGGTTGACTTAAATATAAGACATAGTTTTTTGAATTGTGTATGCATGTTTCACAATGTGGACCCTGTTGGGCGTTACAGCAAGTGGGAGGCAGACCGAGGCTTTTCATAATGTTGTTAATTGGTACCTACATGTCATGATATTCATTAGTTAATTATAATTTAAAAACAAAATAAAAATCAGATCTAAAATTAAAAATCAAATTAAAGTCACATAAAAAAAATTATTTATACAAGTTCAAAGTTATATTTATGTCATTTAATGAAAATTAAAATAAAGTCCAAATAAAATTTAATTAATATTACACATATTGAATTTGTCAGTATAAATATTACGTGTCTATAATTATGTCATAAGAAATTCATTTAATTCATAATAACATTTGTCAATAAGAAATAATTTTAATTTGTTGGCAAATAATACATTTGATTGGATGTTTTATATGAACGTTAATAGGGTGATGATGATGATGATGATGATACATTTAAAAGTTGTTAGAACCAAAGTCGCGTCTAACGCCGCGTTTAGGCTCGGGCATTCCCACGCATGAACGGGCCTCGCAAATCCTTTAATGATTTAGTGCAGCCCCAGCGAGTGACTGCACTCGAAACGTGAAGACATGCCTCAGTGTTCCTCTGTTCTGTTTTACTGCATCAGGTATGCTGGCAACTCCAAGTCAAAGGAATGCTAGTACTTGAGTATTGAGTACTATTTCACCAATAAACTATCTCAGTTTATGTGTAAGATTAAGGCATATCTCCTCTTCTATTAAAAAGGCTTTTTGGCTAAGTGGAAGCAAACTTGACTATCTCCTCTACACCTCTGGATTTTGCGTCTTGAAAAATGAATGTGCGCTTTAAAACACGTGCTTTAACGGTAAAGGCAAACATCGAGAGGAAACCGGCCTGTTCTGAGAACTTTAAAGAGTTTGAAGGACATGTGACATTCACCAACCCGCACTTGGCCAGCGTGGTGAATTAAGACCTAACCTCTCTAGCCAAGGGAGTCCTTGTGTCCCAGCAGTGGGAATGTTAATAGGGTGATGACATGCTCCCCTTTATGTTTCTTCTTTCTTTGAAAGATGCTGGCCATCCAAAAAGACAAGAATTCAAGAAATCTATTTACAAGGAGTACTAGAGATCCACTGGCTAAGTCATATAAAGTTAATATAATAAAATTAGACTTTAAGTATGCAAATAATAAACCAAGAATAAGCTTCAATCTAGTCATAATTTACTAGAATAAATGAAAATTAAATTGTCTTAAAAATACGCTTCACTTTTTTAACCCATGACCAAAAAAATAGGAGTGTTATAAATTTCATGTATCTCTCTGTGTGTCTGTCTGTCTGTATGTCTGTCTGGGAGCGATTTCAATTTAGTTTTTTTTGTTGAAGAATATGTTGAAAAGCGTAAATAATCTCCTAGTTAGTAAAATTCCCGCTAAAACTCGTTAAACTGAGATCAGTCATGTACAACACATTGAAATTCAGGCAAAAGCGTTACAGAAATAAATTGGACCGCTAGTGATGTGCTATGTATGACTAGTGTTGTACTTAACCACCTTTACCCTACAAATGTATCGATAGCCGCTCGACACGGCATAAATAAACCATAAAGCATAGACTGGAGATTATAGTTGTAGCTTTTGGTTGGGGGATGAATGAACTGTAAGCAATAGGAGGTTTTGACTGTTCACCTCCTGTGACTTCCGGATGGTGCTAAAAACAGTCTCTGGTGGTAGGCTTCGGCCGCGTCTTCTCACCATCCTCCATTTCACTAATAAATACTCAGTGGAGGAAAGAAAGAAACCGATAAGTGTAGAGTCAGTAAAAGTTTGATTCTCACACAATACAATTTAAGAAACATTTCATTGGAGTATTTTATAATTATTTGAAATAAAACCAAGAACTAATTTATAAAGTTGGCAGCTCGGCTAAGTATGATTACAATAAACTAAGTTATATGGAAAAAAAACTTGTTTCATTGAAAAAGTACTTCTATTTCACAGAAAATACTCCTTTTAGACCCATCTGCCCTCCTTTATCAAATTTACATCTGGTAACCCTACTCGCAAGGGACTAATCTAGCCTTCAAACAAATCAAGAACCACAATTTATTTCCACAATCTAAATTATAATATTTAAGCTATGTAGCATAATATTACTCTGAGACACGAATCGCCGCACCTGCACGTACAGTTGATGGTGAAAATGGAATGTTTTTGTCATGCTTTTAACAGATTTTTAAAAACGTTTTTGTCATGAAGGTCAGTTGAAATGTGTCACTTGTTTCTGTAATATTGAATGCTGTAAAATAAATTTGCCTCTGTAATATTTTGGGCCGATCGTTAAAATATGCCGCGCGATAAAAATATTCAATTTAAACCATAGAATAATAAATTACTACGTTAATTATAGATTTAAACTATCTTCAGGTATTAAAATAAAGAAGGTATCCAGGAAAGGGTAGCGGATTCGATTCTCGCTGAGGGTCCAGTTCTTTTCGAAATGTCTAGTCTACTTTCACTTAGAAGTATTCCAGTTACTGCACCCAGCCTAATCGCACCTGACTTAGTCCATTTGCAGCACCTGTCAATATTTTTGAGACAACAGCCTCGTACTTGATGTAATGTAAAATAATAAATGATGTACCAAATTATATTCATGTATTTAGTAAATCGCCTAGGACCCGTAACACAAGCTACCAGGGGTTCGATCTAGAGTGTGAATTTACCGGCCATATTTATACGTATGCAAAATACACAGACCAAGACCGTTGGAGCCAAAAGGCTCTTGAAACAGACCGCGGATCGGAAAAAACAGCGTCTGACGTCCACCAACAAGATGGACAGATGAAGGTTGCTAGTTCTAAGCCGCTTCTGACCGCAATAAGTGGAAGCTGTTAAGTGGGGTCTCCAACAGTGGGGTGCTACTGCTAATACTCATTATGATGAACTAGCTGTGCCCTGTGGTGCTACCCGCGTTATAATGGATGAAGTACTCTTAACCAACAACATATTTATTTGAATAAAGATTAGTATTATTATGTTGATACAACTTAAACAAATTATTTCGACCAAATTAGGTACCATAAAAACGGTTTTTGTCAGTTAATCTTAAAAGATAGACATATACTATCGCGGACTGTTTTTTAGATCATTAAAAGAGCTATTATTCTTTAATACATATTTTTTGTGTATCTTGAACCGTTTTCACGGCGCACGCAACGGAAGGCTTCAAAGATGAAATAATTTCTCCCGTTTTTTACACATTTACCACTCTATCTTTGCTCCTATAGGTCGTAGCGTGATGTTATATAGCCTATATAGCCTTCCTTGATAACTGGACTATCCAACACAAAAAGAATTATTCAATTCGAACCAGTAGTTTCGGAGATTAGCGCGTTCAAACAAACAAACAAACAAACTCTTCAGCTTTATATATTAGTATAGATATCTACATGTTTTATTACTGTAGAAAAGGATGACATGTGTAAGAAAGGATGACATGTGTAAGAAAGGAGTGAGTGTTGAGATGACGAGTGACAGAGGAAAATGGAAGGAAATAACATGTTGTGCCGACCCCACGTAATGTGGGATAAGGGCAGGAGAATGATGATGTTTTTATACTGTAAAATCAGAATAGTGCTAGAACAAAGAAATACTAGCGATAGGCCCGCTGTCGTGGCGTTTGGGCTTATTAAAACCAAGCGCAAAAAGGTAGATGCAAAGTTTGTGTGTATGTGTGATATCTGTGAAGACGCAGCTCGCAAATGGAGTAACTGAATTTGATGCGTTTTTTTTAATTTAAAGGATAGTTGTACTTGCAGTGATTTCTAGCTATGCAGTTTAAGAATGAGTATATATTTTTTTATAAATGATTGAAGGCATTTTGGCGTTTGATTACTCAATTAAGTGCTTCACGCGTGCTAAATGATATATCTAAACGATATATATATCATGAGAGTATTTATTATTGTGTCAATTTAAATAGTTATTGGATTGTTTTTAGCTATGTATGGTAAATATCGGTCAAACAGTGTAAGCTTTTCCAAAATAGTGGAAGGCATATGATTAAATGACATTTTTTTTGCATAGGAGTATTTTTGGTATTGTCAATAGTAGTCATATGATTAATATTAGTTAGACTAAGTTTAAATTGAGTATGTTTTATTTTGTTTGCCACCGCCGTCCACAACCTTACTGAATTAAATTATTTCCATACAAATGTTGTCTGTAAGAATAAGACCGTCCATTACGCATGGTAGGTTTAATTTTACTATTAATTATTTTGTATTTTTGTTAATGGGTGTGTGTAATAAATAATTTTCTATCTATGTATCTATTCTTATTAAACAGTTATAGGATTGTACACTGGTGGGCAGTTATCGCCTCCCACGGTACGATCGATCGCCTCATCACGCAAGTAATCGCATGCATTTACCATTAGCGTGGCCTTTTCCTTTGTGCACGTGTGACGCGCGTAGTATAGTGACGTCATTGTCTGACACGTACTTAGCCAAAACTGAGCCAGATCACAGTATATTGTAATTGTTGAAGATTATTGTGGTTATAGGAGCGCACTTTTAAAAATTATGTGTAATTTTTTACTCTTAAATATTTTACATAGCTGCTTAATACTTGCCCATGTTTATTCAAAGAACAATTTGTACAACACTTATTATTTTTTAATCATTTCCCGTTTTATATTTTATAATAAATAAATAACTCAGACACTCCACACAACAATATCTAGTCCCGTGGTAAGCTCTAAGCTTGTGTTACGCGTACTAGACATCTGATATACTTAATACAATAGACATACATATTATAATATTTTTTAATATACATATTAAGCACCCAGACCAAGGAGAAAGTGCTTGCAGAACATACATACGCTTAACATAAAAAAAGCCCTTTTTAATGGATGTTATTGTGTGAAAATTGTCCAGATATATTGTTTATATACCTAAGTCCTTTAGGTCTAGATCGCTTACAGCTCATAACTAAAAGATAAAGATGTTAGGTACTCAATTTAGTCGGCACATCCACGCGGCCCATTCATCAGTGTAACGCCATACAAATCGCATTCATAACGCGCGTCTCATAACTGCCTCGTAAACCCACGAGGGACTGAATAAAACGTGGCTTGGTTGCGGCAACTTCCATACAAAATAGAAACAAACATCTTCTCATCTTCTTTTTAACCCCCGACCAAAAAAAGAGGGGTGTTATAAGTTTGACGTGTCTGTCTGTCTGTCTGGGACATCATAGCTCCCAAACGGATGGAGCGATTTCAATTTAGTTTTATTTGTATGAAAGGTGAGTTTGGCCCGGGTGTTCTTAGACATGTTTCATGAAAATCGATTGAGCCGTTTAAAAGTTATGGGGGTGAGAGTGGGGAAGGCAAACCGAAAATCTGCAAATTTACTATTGTGGGGTATCAAATGAAAGCGCATTGCGTCCACATTACATAATATTATGTTATTTTTACATTTAAGGAAATTAAGGCATTGGAATCGGAGGTTTTTCTTCTATTTAGATTTATTTCGTTATTTTTTTTAGCTGTATTCAGATTTTTTCATGTAATTTTTAATAATGTGCTGTGCTTATTTTTACTGAATATTATTTTCGGTTTTCCTGTGTCTATTCTAGGTACTTATAACTGTGTCTGTTTATGTGCGCTGAATAAATATTTTTCTTTCTTTCTTCTTTCTTTCTCAATCATTTATAAATGTTTCGGATTCCTTAAAAAATAAATATTTCAGTTATAGGTAATATGATATATCATTGTGCCATTCCACAATAGGGTAGAAGACTAAAAAAATAATTTTAAATAATTTTGATTATTTCAAAAAATATACCTATCCATTTTTTTTTCTTGCATACCAAAAATCAAGACGTTATACAGTGCATTGAAGTTGCATGTGACGTAATGCTTTCGTGCGAGTGATAAGCCCCCACTCCATAACTTCGATGCTCGTTATCATTGCTCTTTTCGAATTGATAAAGCAAAAAACTGGTGTCCAGTGTATTTCAGGTTTGGGCTTACATACGGACCAAACAAACCACATGTTTTTAAATACTAATAATAATAAACCATTTATTTCAGGTATCTAAGGCCCATACAAACATATATTGATATGCGAGGTTGCTACTATACCATAGATGAATATGAGGCTGAGAACTTCCTTTAAATATATACTATTATTATTATTGTTATTTAATATTTTAACATGCCTAAAATTTATTTTATTTTTCATTTTTAGATTAAGACTTAGAATTAAGAATAATTTTCAACACGATTTGTAAAATAATTGTTAAGAAATAAATGAATATGAATATGAAACTAAAGTTTCCGCATCCGTTACGGCGGCCGGCGTCGGTCGCCCTTTAACTATCGTACTACCTTTGTATGGACCCAGCTTCCATCCATCCCCAGTTAATAGGCCACAAATCCGGGTCCCTATCTCGGGTCCCATCGCGACATCTGTCGAACGCTAACAAAACTTACTGATTCGCCATCCGGATGAAAATCAAAGTGGTTTCTTGAGGCTCGGGTCGAATGTAATATTTTTTGGGAAGTTTTAACGGGACGGAGGTGGGGGATTTTTAAATGAACTTAAGAGGTTTATTGTAACATTCTTGGTCTAGTGATGACGAATAAATTAATATTGCAAAAAAGGAATCTTTTCTTGTTCGGATATCATCAACATTTCAGTCGTTGGATGGTAATTATTTAACAGTGCTCTTTTTTTTTTTAACTTTGGCGCTCTTCGACTTGGAACTCTTCAAAGTGAAATACGTAGAATCATCAGCATTACTTGGTCCTCCGACGTTGCTCTAGTTTCATTATATTTCCGCGGGAATACGTTGTTTTCCCTTGATAAAAGTAGCATATTAGCCTTTCTGGTTATTAAGTACAAAAAAAATGTTATTCTGGTCTCCGGCGAGAATCAAACCCGCAACCTGCGCCTACTGAGCCACTGCGGTCCTCAAATTTAGAATTAAGATCTTACTACAACACACTATAACCAAGTTTAAAATAATAGTTACAATACAAAAACCTCCATTTTATTTTACTGCCGCCAAAAACTTGTAAACCTGTTCTCAAAATAACTGACAAAGGAGGACTTTTAAGATATTTATTTATTCTATCTACAATGAGTAACTTAATTTATCAAGTTCCAACTTAAAAAAATACACTTATATAAGACCATATTGCACCCCAAAAAACATATTCAGAGACTTGTAAACCCCAAATACCATAGACAGAGCTTTCCGAGTAAGTATCTAGTGATGTAATCGATATCGATGTAATTATCGATAAAATGGAGCTGAAAATTAATGCGATGGCCATAATGACGTCAGCTTGTAGTAAACAGACTATATATTTTGTAACTGTTATTGTTATTTGCGAAACATAAAATCAGTCGATTTTGGAAATACCTTGGTAGGTACTTATTTAAATGATTTATTGAGTTTTTGATTCGGATGAGGAAATGTATTGTATGAGAATTGTTGCACTTAAAACTCCAAAATATGTAGTTTATCATAAATTTAAACGACTGTAATTTTTTTTGTAATTTAAAGTGTTAATATATTGTGCTAATGAAATGGTATAGTAAATAAATAGTTCATTGCCCTTCTTTATAAAAAAGTGTGTGTGTGTGTCAGCTTCGACGCACGATTGGAGTTTATTTCGTAAGGAACGAACGATAATTATGATATATATCGAATAGAAAAAAAGGGTAAATGAACGCATCTGCTAAAATGATAAGAGAAACAAACATATACATATCTGTAATTATTCGGATTATTTATATTACTTCAATACAACGTATTACATAAAGTATGTTACAAAATAATCTAGATAAAATACAGTGAGACTACGAAGAATCGCGCAAAGAGAAATGAGATACGCTGTGTTATGTATTCAATCTCATTCTTTTACACGTTCAATCCTACAGATATATATGTTTGTTTCTTTCTACGTAACGCCTCATTTTTTCGTGTTATACTTGATTTTACTCCTCATAAAATTTCCGTACCGGGCCTTATAACTCAAATCGTTTCTTATGGAGTAAACTCCAATAAATAAATATTAATTTTATTAGATTAAATTCATAAAGCGCCGAAAATCATTAATGGATCATACTTTAAATATTTCCTTGACGCATTTCAGAGCAACATTAATTTACCTTTACTTAACTTTACTTTAACATTAATTTACCGCATTAAAATAACCCACTCCTTTTGTAAACACACCACCAGCGGGAAGCTAGTAAATCTTAAATATGATATGGCCATATCATTTATCGATATCTCTACATGATAACCTCCCAACACTAGTCCATTTGGTGTTCCTATTCGACAGCAATCCATTTATCTATCTGTCAACATAAGTCTCCGTTCCATTGATCTTTGCCTGTATATTTTTTTGTCAAAATTTCCAAAGATTCAGAGAGACAAGACGGCCAAGAGCTACGCGACCAAAGCGACTGCGATGCGGGAGTATACTATACTATGCCTCTTTGCACAATAAGACACAAGATACAAAATCTTTTTTTTTTTGCTACGCACAATTCTTTGTAATTTTTTTGTTTTTTTTTGGTGTTTTAACAAAGAATGTTGTGTTGTATTATTTCTATTGTTTGGTTTTACTAATCTTAGAAACGTCAAAAATATAATACAAAAATAAAACAAATTGAAGATGTATAGGTACTTACATAGGTAGGTACAAGACAAATAGGAAATAAATTTATCGTATCTGGTCGCTCCGTTTTTTTTTGCACTAGGGCAAAGAAGCGATTAGGACACCAACGCGACCACGAAACGTATTATTGTTTACTAGTGGCCCGCCCCGGCTTCGCACGGGTTATTATTCAAAATTAATATCCCGGCAATTATTCGATTTATTCTCGACTTTTAAACCTTCCCTAGACCTCCACGAACATTTCAAGACTAAGATAAGATAAATCCGTTCAGCCGTTCTCGAGTTTTAATCAGACTAACGAACAACAATTCATTTTTTTTTATATAGATTGTGCAAGATTATAGCTTAACAGATAATCCATGCCTGTTACTTCAATTCACTTATATAATGTTACAAAATATAAAAATAGGTAGGTATGGCCTTTCACATCTCTGCTGGTGCTTTATTGAGAAAGTATATTATGTAAAATTGTATGCTTATATCTTTCTTAGATTTAGGATATTTTTATACGAAATTGATTGCAAGTTGTTCCTACTTTAATTTAATTAAGATTACAAAGTTCTTGAGTTAGGTAATAAGCAGAAGTAGTAGGTAGATTTTTATTATTTTTGCATTGTAAAACTAAAATACAAGCATCAAATAGGTTATTCAATGAATCTTAGCATTGAATATTTATATAATAACAAGCAGACCCCAGCAAACGTTGTTTTGCAAAATAAAAAATAGATGTTGGCCGATTCTCAGACCTACTCAATATGCTCACAAAATTTCATGAGAATCGGTCAAGCCGTTTCGGAGGAGTATGGCAACGAAAACTGTGACACGAGAATTTTATATATTAGGTCCTTACATATGAAATTGGCGTTTTTCGTACTGGCCACTTTAATCACAAATTTCTCCTCTTTGGTAAGGAATTCCAAATTCAAATTTGTACAGCTATAGACTCATGTATTTGTGCTTCGATGATCGTCATTCATTTGTTTTTTTTCTTCTGTTTTTTTCTGTTTGCGTCACTCATTTTACAAAATGGAAAACTTAAAATATCGCATTATTTACGAGTACGAGTTCCGCCGTGGCACTAGTGCTGCGGAAACAACTCGAAGGGTGAATGATGTGTATGGCGGTCGTGTTGCAAAAGAAAACACAGTTCGTTTTTGGTTCCAACGTTTTCGTTCTGGAAATTTCGACTTGCAGAACAAGCCCCGTGGACGGCCTGAGACTCAAGTTGATAATGAAGAGTTGAAGGCTATTGTGGAAGCGGATCCATCGCAAACCACGTCCGAGTTAGCTGCAGGCTGCGGTGTTAGTGATAAAACTGTTTTAATTCACTTGAAGCAAACTGGGAAGATTAAAAAGCTTGAAAGGTGGGTACCTCACGAATTGACTGAAGCAAACCGGCAAACGCGCGTCGACTGCTGCGTTACATTACTAAACCGGCACAATAATGAAGGTATTTTAAACCGAATCATTACCTGTGATGAAAAATGGGTTCTTTACGATAATCGGAAGCGCTCAGCGCAATGGTTGGATCCTGGCCAGCCAGCCAAATCCTGCCCCAAGCGAAAATTAACCCCAAAAAAGTTACTTGTAAGCGTTTGGTGGACTAGTGCCGGTATTGTTCATTACAGTTTTCTCAAATCTGGCCAGACTATTACGGCTGATGTCTATTGTCAGCAATTGCAAACCATGATGGAAAAGCTAGCGGCTAAACAACCTAGGCTGGTCAATCGCTCCACGCCACTGCTGCTTCACGACAACGCTAGACCACACACTGCGCAACAGACGGCTACTAAATTAGAAGAGCTTCAATTGGAAAGTCTAAGACATCCTCCGTACTCCCCGGACCTTGCTCCAACAGATTACCATTTTTTTCGAAATTTGGATAACTTCTTGCAAGGGAAAAAATTCAACTCCGATGGGGCAGTCCAAATCGCCTTCAAAGATTTTATTGATTCCCGTCCGACTGGTTTTTTTAGTAAAGGGATCAATGAACTACCTATAAGATGGCAAAAGTGCATAGAAAATAATGGTTCATACTTTGATTAATTAAATATATTATATTAAAAAATATTCGACTTTTTGTTCCTCCCATACAAAACGCCAATTTCATATGTAAGGACCTAATATTAGATGTAATTATGTAAACTTAATCATTATAAACTTGATTAGGGCCGCTGAACCTTAGGCGCGACTCCAATTAATCATTCATTATAGAATAATATTTAATCTCCAAATAACGATTTCGCTAAAAAATAATACAATTTCCGTTCCGCTGTGAACTTAGCAATTAATTCCCTAAATAAGAGAACGGAATCAAGTTATTTTGTTGACGGATGTGCCGCCATTTTGCTTTCTGCCTTTGTGGACCGAAATTAATTATCATTACAGGCTCAGCCGGCCATTGTTAGCAACACAGTATTTATATTATTGAATTATTAAAAGTACTTTTAGAAATTATACTGGAAGCACCGAGATTTTCTTTTGAGAGTGGGATGAGTAACGAAATTTGCGGGATATTTTTGGTTGAATTTGAATTACAAATTTCACGAATATGATTACCTAATAGGATAAAAATTGGTGTTTTTGGGTATTAATACTATCAATACCCGCCTTAAATATACTAAAGTTATAGAGACAATAGCCATATAGCACGTAAACAGATGTGAGTTGGGTATGTAAAGTTCCTTAGCCATAAATTGTCTACCAGCAAGATAATGCATTGGCGAACACCTCGGGATCACGGTGGATGTTGGCTACTTTTTTTTCTTTTACAACATAAATATAAAGACGAATTTTAGTTATATTATATGTCCAAATATAATCTTCGACTAATAGAGAGAATAAATGTCATGAGTTTAAATTGATGATGAGTTATTCCATTTTACCACACCAAGGTTACCCTACCTGTGTAGCATCTTATACAGCACAAAAATATGAGTGTAATCTGACCCACTATTGCGATATTAGTGGAGTGCAGATTAAACTGCAATTTTGATGAATAATCTGATATTCAAGGTCGCTTTTTATTCGAGAGCATAACTTAAGAAATATAAGAGCGAGCCAGAGAGATCAGCTACGTATTTATTTATTTAATTATTGGAGATACAAAAAACTTACTAATCTAATACTAGAAAGCTTATGTTTTTTATCCGTGAGAACGTTTATCTCACGGATAAAAAACATAATATAAAAATAGAAGTTAAGGATTTATGATAACATTTGCCAAGCCTTGCCTAAGATAGAAATTCAAACTGGCTTTCCTATCTTGGTTATGTTATTCTAGATCCAAATAACTTAGATAGGCCTAGGAGCGCATAAACATTCCAAATAAACAGAATAATTAATTAGAATAATAAGTATGTTTGTGGCAAACTTGCCAAGTGTGGGTTGAGTTTAGTTTGGCTGGCCGCATCTATAGACCAGTCCTTGGAAATATTTTATATATAATAATAATAATTTCTTAATCTTTTGATAAGGAGCGCTATGAAGGTATAAAAATATATTGTAATAACTCAAATAATTTTGTATTATTTAGACAAAAAAGGATACTGACTCCCTTGCCTGTACTGTTTATATGTTTCTTAATTTAAAAAAAAACAGGAAAATAAAAGTAATACTTTTATAACAACTTAATTAGACTTAGTTTGGCAATTCAATATTATAAAACATTTCAGTCGGTCAATATTAGGATTAATTATACAACTCCTCCTAACTATGTTCGGTCGCTTCTTACGTGGTTTTAATTAAACACAACCTAACTTATTTGTTTGTTTCAATGAATTTTAAAGCTCTGCTTTAAACATAATTGCATAGATGAGCTCTACCTGTGTTTCCTTTCCTGGCAATAAATATCAATCCTTCAGCTACTAAGATCTCGTCTAACGGTGTGCCCAAATAAATTGAGGAATCTCTACCTTTAAGGTATAGACCTAATTTTAAACAGACCATAGGTCACTAGACTCCCGCTTATTTTGCTTATTCCCTAATGGAATGCGGTGCCAGCACGCACGTCTATGAATCCGGCCCCCGACAGATGGCGTATGATGGATGGGGCCTACTTAATTATGATCTACGTTCTACAATTCTTCGGAACTCAGTCGAACAATCGACTAACTTCCGCTCTGGGATTTACATACTTTTGTTACACTTCTTTTTGAACTACGGAACCTTTGTAGGTTTGTTTTCCGTTTCCAAAAATCTATTTTTAATCGAATCAATATTGAGAAGGTTATCAATTCGACACATAGTAACCAAATCCACAAATATGAGAACCCCCAGAGCAAACGTTGTTTTGCAAAATGAAAAATAGATAGTAGCCGATTCTCAGACCTACTCAATATGCTTACATCAGAATCGGTCAAGCCTTTTCGGAGGAGTATGGCAACGAAAACTGTGACACGAGAATTTTATATGTTAAAGATTATATCGAAAAACATTATTTGGCTGTTAATGGCTACGCCGGAAAAGTGTGCTACGAAACGGCTACGAACTTCTTACACCGTAGAGCTACGGTGCTACGCAGTTAAATAAGTTTATTTTGCAAGAGTTTTCGATAACTTCTTGAAATTATTGAATTAATAAACGAAGCAAACGAGTTTACAATTTTCTGTGTAAATATTTGTAATTGTGTTTTTTTGTTTGTAGTTATTTCGAGCCATTGATTGAAATTTGATGAAATTGAGAATTAATGTCATGTCATTTGACTCGGGATCTTCCCTAATGACAAGAGAGATAAGGCTTTAATTCAAGATGGTCAAGTGCGGATTAGTGAACGTACTTCAAACTCTTCAAAGTTCACAGATCATGCCCGTTTCCTCACGATGCACGTGCACTAACATTTTTCAAAAAAACAGATATGAATCGATGCTTAAACCCCACGGAATGAAAGACCTAGCCTGTGCCGCCCCTAGCCAACACGGCTTTTCACTATGCTGTTCAATAAGTTTATTTTGAAACATTTAAAAAAAAAATCCAATTCAATTTCTTATAATTGGACTCTGCGATTGAAGCGTCAGTTTTCCAGTGTCCAGTTAAATAAAATTATAAAGTGAAAAAGATGTCACTGAATTGAACGCCATTTTGCTATTCTTGAAAATAATTAACAAATCACGGAGGCATAAGTCCTGATATTCTACTTTGTCGATGTCACACCATAAGCTCGTTGGCTTATGCAAAGAGGCTAATAAGAATAATAAGCATTAAATATGCAACAATCACAAAAAAAAAACATGATACCAGAATAACAATTATTATATTTCAATATTGATTAACAGAAGTACTCAAATTCATAACAAGGACATGTTGTAACAAAAAAAATAACCATTCAGCAGTAAAACTCTTGTGTATTACCACAGTTACTCGCATATTATTTCTGTCCACCGGCAAAAGTGTAACAATATACTATTCTTTAATATAGATATTTGTCTTTAAAACGAGAAAATGTAGAATTATACACCTGAGTCTCATTTTTAGTCTATTGTTGTGACGTCAACAGCAGATTACCTTTTGTTGTTGCTATCAGACAATAAGGTATTTTGTCGACAAACGCGAGGAAAGGAATGTCAAATAAGATACGAAGGAAACAGTCGGAATAATACTACATTTTGTGTTTAATACAGAGCTAAAGTCACTGCTACAAGCCGTGTTGGCTAAGTGGGAGGACACTCGACTTTCATTCCGAAGGTCGTGGGTTCAAACCCCGCCACGCACCTCTGGATTTTTCTTCTTGAGAAATTTATGTGCGCTTTAAACACGTGCTTTAACGGTGAAGGCAAACATCGTGAGGAAACCGGCATGTTCTGAGATCTTTAAAAGAGTTTGAAGGACATGTGACATTCACCAACCCGCACTTGGCCAGCGTGGTGAATTAAGGCCTAATCTCTCTCGTCAAGAGAGAAGTCCCTTGAAGGGTGATGATGATGATGATGAAAGTCACTGAATAAAATTTAAAAGAAATAAATAATCTATTGGTGGAATATTATTGCGTTGGTCACAGCATCACGGGAGATAAGTCAGATTTCGTTAATTATTTATTTCGTCGTCGGGTCGCTTCCCATAGCATTCTAGATGGTTGGAACCACAGAAATCTAAATAACAAATAAATAAATATTGCTGGGCAATGCACACAACATCTTGCCCCGTGGTAAGCTGTAAGCTTGTGTTACGGGTACTAGAACATCTGATATGCTTAATATAATATACATACATTTAAAGATATTTATACTAATACATATGAAACAACCAGCCCAATTTACCAAGGAGAAAGAGCTTGCAGAATATACAAACACTTGATCCCTCGGCGGGAATGGAACCCGCTATCTGCTGCGCCGCAAACGGACCTTCACCCACCGTACCACTGAGGCAGTTGTTATAATCCTCGAATCTATTATATTATTATAGATTTCTGTGTTTGGAACCGACGATAGACACGATGACGTCAGTGACGAGCAGTCAGTTGCTGGTTGGCTTTTAATGTTTTAGGATTGTTCAACCATATTCATTTATTTACCTCTCTATGACTAGGCAAACCTACAAACTGGTTATAGCCGCGTTTACAAGCTCGATAGAGAGACTAATCATTACATTCGAATCAAGCGATCAATCTCTTAAACGCGATGCAGCATCCGAGTATGCTAACCGCCCGATTAAGCTACTGCAAGTCGAAAAGCATTGCAGCATAATGTCGGAAAAACTCTGCACTCAGAACTCGTCTCTGCTAAAAGTTTGTTTCTATGAGGAAATCTGAGATTTTGAGTTTCCGGCACTTAAGTTTCGTAGTACAAGTCAATTCTAATTTTACTTTTTTAATTATCATAGTTTTTAACAATGCGTAACAAAAACACGTACTTTAACGGTGAAGGCCAACATCGTGAGGAAACCGGCATGTTCTGAGAACTTTAAAGAGTTTGAAGGACATGTGACATACACCAACCCACACTTTGCCAGCGTGGTGAATTAAGGCCTAATCGTGCTCATCTGTGTTTTTATTTGAATTTAGTATTTTTAACATGGTTTTGTAATGCTGATGTAATAATGAATAAAACTTTCTATATTTTTATCTTGATTTCAACCATTGTCTTATCTTAGTCAGAGATGGTAAAATAGACCTGTCCAATGCGAGTGTGTCAAACACTCGTTTTTAGTTCGGCAGTGAAAACCATAGGATAAGCCCACGTTAAAATATCACGTAGCTATCCAGTTATTCTCTAACCGAGTTAGCTTGAAATACGAAGCCGGTTAAATATAGTGCCCCGGGGCGAGCTAGCGGCCGCGCCCGACTCCGCCCGTAATCGCATTGTGAGATTAAACCCGCTTCCATCTGCAGATGATTTATGGGACAAACAAACTGACAAATGAAAGTTTCTTTTTTTACCGTTTGTTATTCATGGATTTATAATGGTTTTTGTGGTGGAATTTTAGTAGGATATAGTTGAATTTGTTATTAGATTGCTCGAATAAGACAGTTTTCATTTGTAAATTAGATGACATGGACATTGAAATTTAATTATAATAATTCTAATTCGTCGTCGTAAATTTATATAATAGGTATGCATGACATTGTTTCAAATAACATAAAACATTAAACTTGAGCTTATTTTTAAAATTTCTTTGTAGGCTCTATTGTTATTTCAGCACGTACCTACCTACAGCTAGAAGTAGTATCTATATTGTAGTAAGACAGCTACCAACTTCCTCAGGATATAACCGGAAATCAATATAAATGTATGCTTCCACTTGACATACATAGACGGACATCTGGACATGAAACAGCAGATGAATATAATCTATCTACAAACGTCCGCGGATAAAACAGTCTCGTACAAGGCGTCCACATATCTTAAAGCCACCAGTCTGACCTCAGTGGCACGATGGGCGAAAGTCCGCTTGCGGCGCAAGAGGTAGCGGGTTCGATTCCCACCGAGGGGCTAAGCGTTTTAAAATTCTGTATGCACTTTCTCCTTGCTCTGTGTGTTTAATATGTATAGTAAAAGAACATGTATGCATGTCTATTATTTTAAATCAGATGTCTAGAACCAGCATACAAGCTTAGAGCTTACCACGGGGCTAGATGTTGTTGTATGGATTGTCTAAAAATATTTATTATTTCATTTTGAAAACGGGTTTCACTCACATAAACAGTGACGATATTATTATATGCTACGTATTCATTATTATTTATTGAAATACAAGGTAATTGTGCTATACGTTCGCAATCCCTTTGTGTTATAGTTAAAGTATATTAAAGTGTTATAATATTGCGTCCCTATTGATCCGTTATTAGAGAATTGACTTACTGTTATTTTTCTTTTGTCTACTTTTAATATGGGTTTAAAAAAACCTTATTTAGAATAACTTCTCTTCCTCAAAATAACAAGGGAACCGAGTGAATTCAAACAATACAAAGATAAATCCAAACAGTAAGGTTTTACTCTCGTCATTAAATTCTATTCTTTACAAAGGTTTTTAAGGGCGCTCTTAGAAGACTTGAGATTTTTTAATAAAACAAGGGAACTTGAATTGCCTGACATCTGTTGGAACTTGCTTAAGTTGGTTCTGTGCTGCCCTGTTTACAGTGGGATAGTAACTACGCTACTTACTAAACCAGATTTTCGCACCAGTAATTAGCACTTACTCTGGGTGTTTTCTATGAACTTACAGTAAACATATCTAGGTATTTTATGTTTTTACAAAGTTATAAACCCCATATCAACCTAAAGTTGAAACTATAGCTATGTTCATTGTTTTGTATGATTGTGGTTAAAAATAAACATATTTCTTTCTTTCTTTCTTCTTCTTTCATTGTACGAAAACCCGTTTTCCGTTGAGGAAAGACGTGACATAGAACAAAAGAGAGATCAAACGTCTTTAGATGCGGAATTCTAACTTATGTCACTATATAGGAAACGTGGGGAAACGGGCATAAGTGTATCGGATGTCTGGTACATTTCCGTACGCGTAATACAATCGTCGACTTTGTAATTTAAATCTTAATAACTTCCAGATGTAGGATTTGTACTGTAATTCGCTCTTTCATTTGTGATTCTGAGAAAGGGTTTTTATAGTCCTAAATTATAGGTCTTGGTGATAGCATCACAAAGCAATTTTACAGTATTCTAACATTGTGAATGTCAGAATTTCGCTTCGGGAGAAATTAGTCATTTTTTCGATGCTTGATTTATTATTATGATTATATTTAATTTGTTTAATTGTGATATCATCTGACTTTCTTTAAAAGTAACTGTCTATAGATATTCAACATTATAATAGTAATATAGAGGTAAATAGTAATAGTATATGCTTTATACTAGGTTTAATTTTACTATTGATAATTTTGTATTTTTGTTTATTAGTGTGTGTAATAAAGAATGTTCTATCTATCTATTATATTGAAATTAGCTTTCAACTACATACTCACCTCATATACTTGTACATTCTTGATTGGTATTAATATGAGTATCTCGGTGGGTGAGTTGGACTCGCATAAAACCTATTTTCACTGGCTTCGTGTAACCGAACCATTAAGAAAGTTGGAAAAATTATGAGCTTACACCTTAGAGGGGGAGTTGAAAAATTGTAACACGGTAGAAAGGATTTTTATGGGAAATGACATTTATTTGCTGAATTGTTTTATTTACCGAGGTAAATTTATTAAGTTAATTCTAAACTTTGTGAGGTAGCTGAGTCTTTTTATTATACTTTATTATTTTAAAGTTTTTTATTATGTAGCCACCACCTTCATTGTTGGGGAGGCTTTTGAAAATTTAGTCAAAATGAGTCACTTTAACGGGAAGTGTGTTTATATTTTTTTCATTATTGTCAAAATTCACAAGAAATAACTAAATAAATAATCAGTCGTTATTCCGCAGCATTCCAGTCCTCAAACCTAATTCCAAAAATATAAGTAACAATATTATTAATTAATTATTATTATTATTGTCGCGTTGCATAACAGTTTTGTATACCGGTTGCTTAAATATCAGTTTCGTAGTTTCGCGCCGTTAACGCTACAAAAACTGGCGGACGGCTAATCGCATTAGTCTCGTGTGCAGCCAACCTTACGTTATTGGTCCTCGAGCTAAAAGCCGTATAGTTTTAATATGCAGTTTTTACCATGTTTGCTCGGAATAGATTAGCATTAGCCTTAGTGGTGTAGTGGGGTAAGGTCAGCTTGTGTAAGAGGGGGTTTGATCACAGACGAAGGATTCGTGTCTGTATATCCTACAAGTGTATTTATTCAAGCGATCTAGTTACTTCTCTCAACTAATGTTATAAATTCTAAAGTACATATCTATGAATTGTTTTTCTTTGTTACCTCTAGCACGCTTTTTCTACAGAACCATTATTTTTCGTACACATAGTTAAATAAAAGTAGATTATTAGAATATTCATCAGACGTTATTCCCCAGCATTCCATTCCTCAAATCAAATTCCAACAATCCAAAAACCTTTGTATACCGGTTGCTTAAATAACAGTTTCGGAGTTTCGCGCCGTTAACGCTGCAAAAACGGGCGAACGGCTAATCGCGTTAGTCTCGTGTGCAGCCACCCTTACGTTATTGGTCCTCGAGCTAAAATCCGTATAGTTTTAATATACTGTTTTAGCTTGTTTGCTCGGAATAGATTAGGCTTTGACTTAGCGGTATACTGGGCGAAGGTCCGTTTGTGTAAGGGTTTTATATGTATTATAAAAAATATCTATGTACGTATGTATATTATATTAAGTATATCAGATGTCTAGTACCCGTAACACAAGCTAAGAGCTTACCAAGGGGCTAGATGTTGTTGTGTGGATTGTCCGGAAATATTTATTTATTTTATTTATAACTTATCCGTAATCAAATGTATGTATTTACAAAATGTATCTGTGTAGTATATCAGTCACCTAACACGCACAGTACAAGCTGTGTGATTTCCGAAATATTTATATTTATTTATTTATAACTTACCAGATGTCTAGTAAAGGGAGGCCATTTTAAGTTTTGGAAATTTTATCCATACTTATATTATAAATTTGAAAGTAACAATGTCTGTCTGTAATGTATCTGCCTGCAAAACCGATTTAAATAAAATTTGGTGCACATATTCTCTATTACCTGAGAAAAGACATAGGCTTCTTTGTACCCCTACCCCGGTAAAATTATTCGCGGGAAACTCCATTAAAACGCGGGTAAGTCGGTAAAAAGTTTTTTATTTTTTCATTTTTGATATAAGTAAAAAGGTTGTATTCAAATTGTAGAAAGAAAATTACAAATGTTGTTGATAAGTACCATGATCAACAAAATTATCCAGTACAATATCGATTATTTCGGAAATTTAACATAAATCAGTAGTTTTTTCTATGCCCAATTCAAATTTCAAACAGCCTAACCTACCAATTTTAAAATAATAACCTTCCAGTGGATTTAATTTTAATGATTTTTAATAAGATAAGTGATAATCCTCACTTTGCAGGTTAAACTATTTTTTAATTTTATTCAGAATAAATCTAAATTTAAAATTTAAGAAAAACCCCCGATTCCAATTTTTTCATTTCCTTAAATGTAAAACAACATAAGATTATGTAATGTGGACGCGATGCGCTTTCATTAAATAACCCACACTAGTATATTTGCAGATTTTCTGTTTTCTTTCCCCACTCACACCCCCATAACTTCTAAACGGCTCAAACGATTTTCATGAAACATGTCTAAGAACACCCGGGCAAACTCAAACTTCATACAAAAAAAACTAAATTAATATCGCTCCATCCGTCCAAGAGCTATGATGTAACAGACAGACAGACACGTCAAACTTATAACACCCCTCTTTTTTGGTCGGGGGCTAAAAAATCAATTAAGATACATCCGTAACCTTCGCGCACAGGATTCGAACTCGCATCTCGGGGATAGCGCCCCAATTACACCAACACGTCATTACGTGATAGGTTTTTCTGCACTTTGTATTATCGAGTGAAGCCCCGAGTAACGACATCTCGTAGAAAATCTAAGGACTATTCTACTTCCATAGCTTATTATTAATTTTAATGATTTTTAATAAGTGATAAACCTAACTTTCAGGTTAAACTATTTTTAAATTTTATGCAGAAAAATTATGACACATTCGTAAACTTCGCCGAATTCCGGGATTCGAATCCTGTGCGCGAAGGTTACGGATGTGTCTTAATTCCAGTAGATTATTCAGAACTTTAAACCTTCTAAAAGAGGCCTTATATTCAAACTGATACCAAATTAGACAACTTTATACAAAGTTACCTATAAGAGTTAAAGTTACGTTTCTTTTACAAAAATCGGTAATACTTTTATAATTGGCACCGATTTCACGCATCTGAGCTTTTTACTTAATTTCTAAGAGCTATAAGAATATACAGCATACTCTGAGTTGACACTACATTTTTACCGCTCATACTAAGAAGCTATCATATTAGCAAATTACTGTAGCCTTTTACACCCCAACATTTCTTTCCTCTGTAATTTTAATTCCCGTTCTAATTTTTCACCATTTTATTATCACCATTCTGATATTTAACGATAACTTTTTGGGCCCATTCCTATAAGTTTTAAGTCGATGATAGTAGAGGATACGAGACTGTACCAAAGATGACAACCGCTGTTTGATGAACATCGTATTAGGGAAAGAGTATTTCTAAATTAAAAATAACTTATGATGACTTTTTTCCTATATGTATCACTTTTATATAATTGTATTTTCATAGTATAATATTATGTCGGATTATTGTATGCAACACACACCATCCAATCACTTCAGCTGCCCGGGCTCCTAAAAGACCGGTGTTCTCAGGAGTGTAACAAAAAATATATAGACATAAGTTTAAAAAATTGTCCTATACATACTTAATATAGCTAAAACTAACTAAATTGAACCTATATATGTATAAAATATAGGTTCCACTTTGTAATAAGGTATCCAACTTAAAATCAAATTAATTAATTAATTATAATTTTTATTTGTGCCCGTTTATAATCCAGAGGTGCGTGGCGGGTTTTGAACCCACGACCTTCGGAATGAAAGTCGAGTGTCCTCCCACTTAGCCAACACGGCTTTTATTTACTATGCATGCTGAATATCCTATAATTAAGGGGATACGCAAACGTATTACCAACTACGATGAATCTATTGTCCATGTTTTGTGATTTCCTTGTTGGATGTCCTTTTTTAAAAATTGGGTCTCTTTATTTCTAAGGGTGCGAAATATTATACTTACTTTAAAATTAGTTTACATTAAAATATACTATTATATATATTCATCCAGGTTGTTACATGTTAAGCTAAGTTCATACCCAAAACCTATACTTTAATACCCCTCCACACCCTATACCTACTTCCGAACTCGTCCAACTTAATTATAAAAGACAATTAGGAATCCCGGGGCAACTTGTACTCCATCTATTCATTCGAAAAGCGCTTGTAACTCGCTTGAAATAAGGATGAAAGTGGGCGAATGCTCGCTTGGCTGACTTAATCGTCGTATTAAGAAATTTGGATGGAAGACGCTTTTGCGTTTGAAGATTCTGCAGATGGAAGTGAAACATGGTCAGAGACAACGAAGAGAGAGAGAGAGTTTGACGTAAGAAAGACAAATAAATTAAAGGAACCTATTTAGATTTTCAGCAGTAATTTAATTTATCATTATCATCAGCCCATAGTAATCCACTTTTGAACATAGCTCCTTGGGATAGGTTTTGAGACGATATGAGAAAAGTCGCTGGTAGAAATTGGATACGGCTGACCAAAGATAGGGCAAAAGTTTTAAACAATTTAGTTTTATTAATTTTAACCTGTAGTTTATGCGTCTATGTTTGCCCTGTGCTTTTAAGGAAATAAATGTCTTGACTCAGCCTTAGTCCGTTTTCGAATCAAATTAAGCTTGAGACCACGTAACGTAACCATGGATGCTCCTAATGATTCCTTATGGTTAGAGGTGCCCCAGAGCCCTTTCTAAAAATTAAAATGGAAGTTGAGAAGTTAGCCAATAACTTAGATTGCATTTCATTACGCAGACGTAGCTAACTCTAATAATATAATTTGTTCTGTAATTAATTCAGAGAACCTAATTCTAGTGGTGCAAAAGGGTTTTAAGCTCTAATTACCCGACTGCGACCGCGCACAAAGGAGTGGTATTATGTTTAACAGTCTATGTATGTATGTATGTTCCTTTTCCTACTATACAGACCAAACGCTGGGACCGATTTATATAATGCACACGTCAATCGATTCCTCTTATCACGGCGAGTGTCACTAAAGACATGACGTTAGTGAAAGTTCAACATGGCGAGTACTGGACGCCATATTAAAAATTAAAAAATTAAGTCAACAAAATAAGTCATAAGTCAGGGTATCGTGGTTTGATAAAATACCGATACAATTAAAAAAAAATAGATAACCTCCTTTTTTCGTTGAAAGTAAACGGGACTATGTGCATATAACCGAAGTTTCTTCAAAACCCCTTCAGTAATTTTTGTGTGAAGGAGCAACAAACACACTTACTTCCCAACAAACTTTCGCACTTATAATGTTATTAGTAGGATGATTAACCTTAGTTTTTTTAGCTAGAATTCACCCACGCCATCTATTGTAAAATTTCGTAAACACAAAACAAAAACGTTCATTATAAATTCGGCCTCGTATGCGGTAGCCATTTTAGTATATTTTTTATACGCATCATAAACCTAATGTTATTTATTAGGTCATAAACAGGAAAGTGAAAATAACGGGCATCCCTGGACTGTTGTGAACACACGGTGCAAAATGTCGGGATAGCGAATATTATTTCTATATAAAAAGTGTTTCAAATCAACTAGCAAAACATTTTTATTATGTAGTCACCTACTTATACGGGCTTGGTGAAGTACTTGGAATTCTAATAAATGGTGATGAAACGATATATTTTATTAACCCTTTCGATCGTCGATAATCGTCAAAGAATTGGTAAAATAAAATAAATTTGAGACGTATAATTAACTGCTACTATATCTAGGATTCCGTGTATGTAGTTTATACACATTTTAAAGAATATAATAGATATAGAAAACAAAGTATGTATATTCTATGTGCAAAAAGATACAGTTTGAGCGGTCACCCATCCAAGTACTGGCCTTGCGTAACATTTTTTAGCCTTGTAAAAAACAGGTTTGTTGAATGGGAGCCCCTCAAATAATTATTTAATATGTAATTTAGTATTTGTTGTTGTAGCCAACAGAAATACATCACCCCTCAGAATTTCAACCCCCTAGCTATCACGGCACTTGAGATACAGCCTGGGGGCAGACAGACGACGAAGTCTCACTAATAGGTTTTATCCATTGAGTACCTAAACCTGAGAACCCTAAAAGTATTCTCGACCTCTAGTCGACCTCTGTGGCTCGGTGGGCGAAAGCCCGCCTGAGGCGCAGGAGGTTGTGGGTTCGATTCCTGCCGCGGGACCAGATGTTGTACGATCTGCAATTTCTGGTTTCGGGTCTGGGTATTTTCTATGTATAATATGTATGAATTTACAAAAAAAATAATGTATCTATGTAGTATATCAGTCACCTAACACCCATAGTACAAGCTCTGCTTAGTTTGGGGTTAGGTGATGCTGTGTGATTAGTCCGGAAATATTTATTTATTTATTTAGAATTGACAAGCACACGAAAATGTTATTTTAAACCGTTAGTTATACTGTATAACAAACGCTTTAATATAATAAAGTAATTTATTATTCTATAAATTGTGTTAATCTGGCTCGGAAGGAAGCACCGTGTACAGCGTTTTAATCGAAGTATGAAACAATACCATATTCCCCCGGGAGAGCTTCGGCCGACGTGATATGAAACGTTGAGATATCAAGCTTACCTTATCATAAATCAACATTTCTGTGCTTCGAGGACCGATTTAATACTTGTAGTTAGTACCTGAAGCCGTGTTGGCTAAGTGGGAGCACACTTGACTTTCATTCCGAAGGTCGTCGGTTCAAAACTCGCCGCGCACTGTATTTTTCTCCTGGAGGTAAATTACACACTCGGTGCAATGCTTTAACGGTGAGGGCATACATCGTGAGGAAACTACATGTTCTGAGAACTTTATAGAGTTTTAAAGATATGTGACATCCACCAACCTTCACTTTTATTTATATTTATAGATATTTCTCTAATAATAAAAAATAATTATTTCCGGACTAGTCACACAGCATCACCTAGCCCCAAACTAAGCAGAGCTTGTACTATGGGTGTTAGGTGACTGACTACTCTCTAAATCTGATGATTTAGAGAAATAACTTTGTTCTAAAATAAATCACAAATAAGTATATAATATTTTGCGCATTATATAATAATATATAATTCAATCATCCAAAGACCTGATTGATTTGTTTGCAGAAAAATGTTAGTTTGAAACTTCACCCTAACGAACAGAAAGTTAAAATGTCTGACAAGTTGAAGTAATAAGGAAAGACAAACGAAGACCGAGTTCAGTAGATTTTCATAAAACTCTGCACAAACAACATTAATCATGGAACACAAATAAAAACAATCTTACATTATGTACTTGTATAAGTAATTTCTTTTGACTTCGAAAATACACACGGTTCCAAAAATAACAGATCAGTCACATTCACCCAAACTCTCGAACAACGTATGATATCCTAAAGCTGGGTCCACACTTGTATCATTTCGGCGTATCGTATCCCCGTCGCGTATCCTCGGCGCGTATCATGATCGCTAGTTTGGACGCAAACTGATACACGTTAATGATACATGCCGTATCTGATACGGCCCGATCCGCACCCGATCTCCAATGATCGCGTATCAAGATACACCTCGTATCCGATACGCGTATCACGGTAGTATGGACGTATTTTGATACTGTATCATGATACTGTATCATGATACTGTATCGTGATACACCCCGAACCATCCTGTGTCGGTTTTTCCGCGATCATCAAAGGGGATACGCGTTGCATTGAACAAGTTTGGACGTGAATGCTTGATGCAGTGCTGCCAAACGACGACCTCTGTGGCTCGGTGGGCGAACGTCCGCCTGAGGCGCAGGAGGTTGCGGGTTCGATTCCCGCCGGGATTTTGTACGATTTTGTACGATCTATAATTTCTGGTTTCGGGTCTAGGTGTTTTCTATGTATCCTATATGTATGTATTTACAAAAAAAAAATGTATCTATGTAGTATATCCGTCACCTAACACCCATAGTACAAGCTCTGCTTAGTTTGGGGTTAGGTGATGATGTGTGAGTAGTCCGGAAATATTTATTTTATTTATATTTAATGCTGCGGCAATTACCGTGTTCTACGGCTTTCAGGCCAAAATATTACACAATGCACTGCCTACGGCTGCAACCCTGTAGCCGTAGCAGTTTCTACGGCTATTCGCAAATTCTACTGTAATTGTTTAAATCCGATGCGCGAAATTACTCACTTCTCACTGACCCAAATATGATTTGACAGGAGATCGAGAGGAACAGCACTTTGGGATTGTCGATTTTAAACATCAGAGTAGCTAACTGTAGGTATTCGATTAATAATCCAAATATACCGAAAGCCAATATTGCAAAGTTGTCTATGGTTTTATGGACTTTGTTACTCTTGAAGTTACTTGTTACATTTTCTTTTTGAAGCGTCCATATTTGTAAAGTTAAATTTGATACGCTGAAATGATACAGTATCACATAAAAGTATAAAATGAGCGTCCATACTTATGATACGGATACTCGATACGCCACGCCTGATCGTGATACACCGAAATGATACAAGTGTGGACCCAGCCTTATGAAACGATGACAAGTAAAATTAAACTTCACAATCTAGAAATTAAAAAAAAACACAAAAGTTTTTGTTTTTTCATGATTGTGTTTTTCATCACTTTCTTTATTTTAGTACGTTATGTTGCCTCTACGAGCTGTTTTTTTTTTTTTTTTTTTTTTTTTTTTATCATTGATAAGCCTTCATTTGACCACAATCTCACCTGATGTAAAGTGAAGATGTGGTCTAAGATGGAGCATGAAGGCCTAGAAGATGGCTTCTCCGGACCACATTACGAAACACGAAAAAATCGCTTCACGCACTGGCCCAGCCCGGAGGGTGGTGACAAGTCGCGGCCGAAACCTCCCACCAGAGACTGTTCTTAGCACCACCCGGAGGTCACGTGTAAGGATTCAGAGGGTTACCACTTACGGACGTGAACAGACAAAACCTCCAAAAACACTCTCTCACTCTCACACTCTCACTCTGTTCTGACAGCTTCGGAGCCAGTGCTGAGGAATAGCTTCCCATTCCTCCACCAACCTCCTATACAACCAGTTTAAATAATATGTTATTAGTATTACAACGGCAAAGTCTTCAAAGAGTTCTGGAGATATTTAGTTGCAAGTAATAATTCATATCTATGTTTTTCATTTCAAATTCATTTATTTGTTGTTTCATGTGGTGACAATTTAGGTGTAAAATTTTATATATACATACTTATATTACAGTCATGAGCTCCGTTGGGACATTACAACTTTTAATCTAGACTAAGTCTATATAAGGTTACTTATTACATATTATCAAAAAAATATTTATAATTAAATTTTAAATTGTGTTGGTAAAAAAGATACAGAAAATGTAAGATGTTTTATTAGAGTAATTATGAAATAAATGTGGCAAGTTTTATTTTTTTTATAAATAATGTGGGTAGTGGGAATCTTTAATTGTTTTTTTCTAAGTTTTACAATTCTAGAACTATAATTATGTAGTTGTTGACTGTCCCGTTATTTTTGGAACCGAGTGTATATTGTTTATGAATAACCAGCAGCGCTTTGCGGTGCTACCCAGTATAATGGATCTCTCCATATTTTAAAATGGTTAAATACATAATTTAAAATAGTCTAGCTTTTCACGCCACGGCTTTGCCCGAATTTTTTGTATTTTCCCGCCTGAACGACGTATTTAGACGTAAAAAGCCTTTAGCCTTCCTCGATAAATAAGCTATTTTATTTTTTAATTTTTTTATCCATTCGTCCGCAAATATTCATAATAAAAAAACACCGCAAATATACATTCAGAGTTTCCAGGAGGGTATTAAGTGTTGCAATCTAACAATTATATTTCAAATCACTCCAGTATCTAGTTCTAAATATAAGCGAATACTTTTTCGAAAATACGTTGCTCCCTTTTGTTTTTCATCCAGCCTTACAACACTTTATTAGTCAATATTCCAATAATTACAAAGTCTTAACAACATTTAAAGCCAAAATCAACTTTCCGGACCATCGAACAAAACCCTTTGACGCTAAGATATTTTCCATTAACACTAAGAAGGTTATAAAATTAACGCCGCCATTTTGTTGTGCTAATAATCTTAAAATGGCGATCTATTGAAAGGGACTGAGCCTGTCTGTTATCAGATTTAATAAAGTCTGATGTGGACTTAGAGGGACATCGTGTTGTTTAAATATTTAATGGCTTCGTTAAGAAGGTGATTTCTAATCTTTAATGTATTTAGTAATGCAAAGACGATTAATAGCTTTTATATAAACAATACCTAGTTAAATTAAAATGAAGTGCACACGCAAATATTTTGTGCCCAAATTATGCGTAAAGATAGGTTCTGTCATTCTCATTTACGGTCAAAATCTATGTCTCGCCAATGAACTTGCGAACTGTATAGTTTTTGTTATTCAATGTTCCAGATTTTGTAAGCTAGATTAATAAGGAAAAAGCAATCAAGACCGTTTTTAGATTGAGTGGCTAAAAAAAAAGGTAATACCGGTTTTTGTTATAAAAACGTCATTACCTCTCATCTCACAAAGGTGCATTTCATGTTAAACTAATTGTACAAGGATATACCTTGTACAATTAATTTAACACTAAGATATTGTCAAATTATGTGTGCAAACATTGTTCTTTAATATTTTAACAATACGTTCCAAAAATAAAAGCTTATTTTTTTTACTAGAAGTGATTAAAAACGGTATCAAAGAATGTTTAAAAAAATACCGTCATTTATGCCAACCGTGCTATTTTGTAACACTATAAAAAAACGGAATGCGTTAAGAAGCATTGCATGGCAATTCTGGACACTCCCCCCGTCTTTCTGTTTGCCGATGCACTTTAAAGTGGTTCAACGTGCACATAGTTCTCACATTTTAAGTTTTAATTTGATTCTCCTAACTTTGTCGGGGCAGTCGTCATTACCCTTTTCAACTATATCTTGATAAATAATGCTTGTTAAGTTGTTTTTAAACACCCATAAGAAAGGGGTTGTGAACGCTAAACAGCTCTCCGCTTTTTTCCGTTGCAACTAAACAAACAAATTTGTAAAATTGAAATTTGTGGAATTACAAGTGTTGCCAAAATGACGTTAAATGAAAAAGAGGAATAACGAACGTTGCCAAAATGATTTATTCTCTTAATATAAGGTTTAATTGTGCTTAAATTGTGTTTTGTTTAAAATATAATCTGGATCTGGATTGGACATTAAAATGCAATGACATATTACGGACTATTATAACTTTTGAAACAATCATGGTTATTAACACTATTTAGATTTATTAACTAATATTCACCATGACGGGGCATGCCGTATTAGGATGTGATGGTACGAGTTCGTGATACCATAGGCCACGGTTTACAGAAAAGCATTCTGACAGATATCTCCACGCTTGAATCACATCACCGCCCTCGGCAATTGAATTGAGAAATACCTGCTCTGTCAAACCGGGCGTAATAACTCTGTGATGCCGACAGTTTACAAGCTGAACTTACTCCTGTATGGAAATGGTTATAAGCAAACGCTCAAGGTCGTTCAATCAGCTAAGGAGAGTGCTATGGCCCCAAGCATTACGTGATCGAATCAGAAATGAGAAGATACGTAGAAGAACGAGGGTCACCGACATAGCCAAACGGATTAGCTCTTTAAAGTGGCAGTGGGCTGGCCATATTGCCCGTGGAGCAGATGGTCGTTGGGCCGAAAAGTTCCCAATTGGAGACCCCGTATCGGCAAGCGCAGCGTAGGACGTCCACCAACTAGATGGACAGAAAATTACTACCGAATTTTCTACCAAAGTACAAAAATTATTATTAAGTTTTTAAATTTGTTATTGCATATTTATTGTTTAAAAATGTTTGATTGCGACAAACTTGTATTGTAAGCTTCAATTAGAAGCTGCAGCACCAGTTTCGTTGACGAAAAAAAAAATGTATGGAGGAGAAAATTGCTAGGAGATTCACCGGGTTATATAGGACGAATAACGTTGAGTTTTATGTACCGAAAACATCAATTAATTTTAAAGAAATCGATGTTTTTTAAGCGGTATTTATCGCATATTAATAATTTTGTTTTGACGTTGTTGCCAATATCAATCACATGTAAAACGGGGTGGATAGACATGGCTTTGAAGTTTGTTTCAATTTCTCCATTGATTTTTGAATGATTGGTTAACATAATACTTAGTAATTTTTATTATGTCTCGGAGTTCAGTTGATACTATCCTATCATGAAATACTTATATAGATATTGCTTTGATTTCATTGTAAAATTAAAAAAATATGTTAGATTTCTATTTACCCGCAATTGGGTGATTTGGTCAACAGAAACAACATATGGGGCGAACAGAAATAATCGCCAGGGTTTACAATTTTAGCCATTAATTTAATTATACAACATAATTTTACTTACCTTTACATTAAAACGAACCGCGAAGAACTGCCAACTACACAAATAAACTTTACAAGAATTCGTTTTACTAAAGTTAGTGATAAAGTTTTGAGGACCACAAATTAACGTCTCACGACGACTCACTTTCAACGTGTTTTTATTTTTTAAACTTTTAACCTGACAGCAAATCAGTCTCGCCATTTCAAGAAAAAAATACCTATTGTTGTTTACAAAAAAGTTGAATTTGGCGTTTTTATTTGAAAATGTTTGTTAATAATTGCCAAAATAACACTTTTTTGGTTTCATTTCCATTCACCTCTTGAATTATATCCACCCCGTTTTATCCGGTAGGTACATACTAATTATATTTGGCGCCAATTGATCTTTTTTTTCCTTGCTGTAAAAAATATCTTTATTACCATTTTGGTAGTTTTTATCCTATAGTGCAACCGTTGTCTGTACCCATAGCAACGGCATGTGTATACAGTAATCGTAAATTTATTCCGATTTGCGTTTGTTTTAATCAAAATGACAAGTAAATATAAAATTGGGGCTGTTTGGGAAGATAAAGAAGTTCTGTTTGATTTACCTTTCTCGTAAGTACAAAATAAATAGGTACCTAATAATTTCAACATCTAATAATTCGAAATGATCTATAATTATATACATAAATTGATAGTGTTGTTAAATGGTTTAAAAATCTTAGTAACAAAAATCATGAGAACAGGATTAAGTTCTGACAAGGTTTAGGTACAAATAAATACAAATACAAAATTATTTATTCGGCAACTTAATGTACAGTTTACAGTTACAAGGTTTGAGATCCTCTTTTAAGTAAAATAAATACCTGTGTTAGAGGAATCTCGCTCTGCCATAAATACTAACATTACATTATATTAAGTATAGCTATAAAATAAATGTAATATTATAGGTTTAAAGAAAAAAAAGGTACAAATAGCGAGTTGGCTACTTCAAAAGTTAAAGTTATGTAAAAAATTAGCTAAATTAAATATTGTATCTAGAAGATTCTGTGCACATTAGATTCAATAATGCACTATATTATCCCCGTCGAGGATACTAAATTCAAAAATATAAAACCTATCTATTGTTACATTGTATTGTTTAAAGAAAGAAAAAAAATGCCATAATTATATGCCTTAACTTCTGAGGAAATAAACATTTTGACTTTGACTTATATGAAGATATGCCTTTTTAATTTATGTTTCAGGCATTTAAAATTAAGGCCTGGCGAGAAGATATTTGAAAGGATAGAGCCGATTGAGGATACGAAAGGAAACAGTGGTACGCGAGGCCGTATGGTGGTAACGAGTCTGCGAATAATCTGGCATTCTCTAGCGTCACCTAGGATTAATTTATGTAAGTTTTAATTTAATTTAACTGGCGAAAAGGACCTCAATTCGACATGTACCTTTTTTGTATGACCACGCATAACCTTTTACGATTTTTGGTAGGTACCTACTTAAATAATTAATTCTACACTCGGTACCAAAAAAACGGGTCAGTCAAAAAACTAAATGTTTCCAGAATTTAATAAGTTGGATCAATGAAATAAAAAACATATTAAAGACTTTTTAGTTGCGCTTCTGAAACAATATTATTTAAAATGGTTGTAATGGAGGTTGGATTTGGAAGGTATTCCTCAGCACCGGCTCCGAAATTTGTTGTACAGCATGAGTAACGCCTGGAAACTGTCACAAGAACTCGTGCAGGCAATACAAAGTACTAAGATTTTAGTACCTTTATTAAAATATATTTGATATTTTTATCAATCAATCAATGACCTTATTTTTTTACAGATAATATCTGTATAAAAATAACCTCGATGTACCTTTTTTTTTAGCTACACTGTCTTACAATTATTAGTAACTACCTTTAGAAGGCCCTTTCCAGCTTAGCATGGAAGTTGGTAACAGCCTTTGTATTGAATCACTCTAACTAATCTTAAACCGCTTAAAGATCCGTCCAGTAGTTTTTGAGATTATTGGGAAGGTAGAGACAGACGCGGCGGAGGACTTTAATTTATTTTATACAAGCAGTCCGGCCCGGCTTCGCACGGGTATCATCATCATTATGAAGAGATCAGAGAGTAAGGCACTAAGTTCGAATACTTATGTACCTCTATTATACAATATTATGTACCTCTATTATCTATATTTTCAATGACATTATTCACAATATTGTTATAAAAAGACATTTTAATTTACGTTTCATTATTTTCGTTTTAATTTTAATCTTAATTAATTACTGACTTTTATTATTATTTTATTTCATATGATTTTATGACAATATTGAGGGCTAATATAGAAATAATTTAGTTATAATAATTGTAATTAATGTGTTTTATTATATTCTTCTTCTTAGTCGTAACCTCATGACTGAGGGACGTGACTATGGCGTCTTATCAGCTTCGGCACCACTTCTCTCCATAGACTCCGGTCCTGAGCCAACTGTATTGATGCTTGGAGAAATTATATTATAGACAAAACTAATTAATTATATACTATTAATTATACTTTATTATATTATAGACATTCAAATACAATGTAAAAATTGTGAATCGAATAAATTTTATGAATTAAGACTTAATTAAAACAATAAAGTAAACAAGGCTTACTGTTGTCATAAATATTGTGACAACTAAACGTTTTAGTTATAGTATCTTTTGGTGACAACCACTGTGATTTATATTGTATTTGGTGACAACCAAGGAAGAACTATTTACTTACTGTACTTAATTTGTGGTGAAAAAAAGTAATTCGACCTCAGATCAATAAAATCTGCTTTGCCATTAGAGCCCCCGTTAGCGTCTCTCTCTATTGTTTTTTAGGTAAATGTTTACAGCTTGGGTTAAAGACTTGAAGATTTTTTAAGGCTCCCTATTATTTTTGTAAAAAAACGATTCCCTATGTTATACTCGGGGATAGTGTAGCTTGCCGTTGGTGAAATATTTTTTTCAGATCTGTTCAGTAGTTTTAAGCCTATTTATTACAAACAAACAAATCTAACCTTTAAAATTGTTATTTCTGAAACCGTCTCCTTCCCAGAAATAACAATAACCAATTATTCAACCAATTCACACTAGAATAGTTATCGGATATATCCACAAACCTTTAGTTAGATATTGTGTTGACTTTGCTGGGTTTAATAATGGCTTTTAGCCTAAGTGGGCTGTACTTCCAACGCTATTTTGAAATACTGCGTGCCTGGTCTGGGTGACTATTTTGAAATACACTCACCTACCTATATCTAAATGTTCTGAGTTGAGCCATAAAATACAGCATAAAAATCTACTTCTCCGTCGTTTTGCTCTTGACAGCGGTCGTGGTCACATTGAGGCAGCATACAAACATACCACATTATATTATTTAGACAAGACTATAGACAAGAGAATTTAAAATATTATTTCTTTTCAGCTGTGGGTCTAAACTGTATAATATCAGCGACCACAAAAGTGGTCAACTCGGGGCTTCGAGGGACCACTCAAGCGCTTTACTGCCTCGCACAGTACCGTGCGAGTCGCTACGAGTTTATATTCACAAATCTAGCGCCCAATTGTGTAAGGCATTACACTTCTGTCGTCGGGGTGCACAAGTAAGTATTATCATGTTTAATGACAAAGCAATTTTTTTAGGCCCTGCAGTGGGACACCACAGCCTCGTGAAAAATATTTCATCAATCATCATAACTTTAACATATTGTACAACTACTGTACTCGACTATAATATATATATCGATTAAAGACATTTCGTGGTATTAAGAAATGTTGCTTAGATGTAGCAATTAGCGTCTTGCGGTCCTTATCCTTTCTGCTACCTTTTTTGCATGTTCAACAGTAAAGAGTGTCAGTGATTTAGACAATAAATACGACCTCCAGGAAATCGCTCACAGTTGCGATAAAATATAGGTGCATCCTGCAAAAGGCTTTACTCACAGACAAAAGTGTAGTCGTCAGCAAAACATTTAATCAATCAAGAAATGAAAACCTGCATAAATAAGATTTATGTACCTGATATACTAATCAACAGCGAACAGCTGTTCGGTTGTAGAACCAATTGCCTGCTGATATTAAAAAATGCTCTTTCTCTTAACTCTTTCAAAAATTTAGTAAAAAAAAACTACCTAAATAGTTTGGCACAAGTAGGTATTATTATATTATGTGTATATTTATCTTCGCTTTTATTTTTAGTATTGGCAATAGTAGTAATAGGATTAATATAAGTTAGAGTAGGTAAGTTTCTGTTTTTTCTTTGTAAATTTTGTATGTTTTATTTTGTTTACCACCGCCGTCCACAACCTTCATTAAAATTATTTCCATACAAAGGTCGTCTGGAAGAAATTGCTTTAAGCAATAAGACCGCCTATTACGCATGCTAGGTTAAATTTTAGATTTAATAATTTTATATTTTTGTATAACATAATGGTGTGATATTATAATAAATAATTTTCTATTCTATTATATTCTATTGTTCCAGAGCGTACATCGGTTCCAGATTGTTCAGAGATTTAAAATTGAGGGCTGCATTAATACATAATAAGCAGTTGCGAATGTTACGGCATGAAAAGGTATACATTTTTAATTTCATTCAAGTTCATATACAGAGTATTTTTACACATAAAAAACCCTTTGTAGCGTCTGCAATATTTGGTAGTTAAGGAGTCTAGGGCGCTAAACGGGGTAAATCAAGTTTTACAGTTTATTAATATAAATAAATATTTCCGGACTCATCACACGCCATCACCTAACCCCAAACAGAGTTTGTAATATGGGTGTTAGGTGACTGTTATATTACTTAGATACATTTTTCACACGAAACCAGATATTATATATCGTACAAAATCTGGTACAATCAAAATCGAACCCATAACGTCCTGCGCCTCAGGCGGACTTTCGCCCACCGAGCCACAGAGGTCTTTATAATCGATATAAATCATAATTATTACATAAAATTAACTCTCTCACAAAATAACATAAAAAAATATAGAGTCAGGAAATATAACTTCAATGTCATAATTAATAATAATAATAATTAAATATTTCCAGACATTTCACACAACAACATCTAGCCCCGTGGTAAGCTCTAAGCTTGTGTTACGGGTACTAATATCTGATATACTTAATATAATAGTCATACATATATAGATATTTTTTATTATACATATAAAATTGTATAAACTTTCCAGATCTGTCTGAACGAACAAGGCATCTGGAACCTGTCCAGCGACTCCGGCAACCTCGGCACGCTGGTCGTCACGGACGTGAGGATAGTCTGGTTCGCGGACGTCAACGACTCCTTCAACGTATCCATGCCGTACATTACCGTGGAAAGTGTTAGTATTCTGAATAAATCTATATTCATTATCAGAATTCTGGATTCTGGAGGAGTGGAATTCTCTCCCGAAGTCTGTTTTTCCGATTGAATACAACCCGACCACCTTTAAGATCAGAGTGAATAGGCTTTTTCTGGGCAAACTTGCTCCATCGTTGACCTCGTCTCTGCCTTCTTGCTAGACTGTAGTCAAAAGTAAGCCCATAAGATAACAAAAAAAAAAAAAAAAAAAAAAAAAAGAATGGACAAGGCCTCTGAAGGCTGTCTAGCGACTCCGGCAACCTCGGTACACTGATCTTGAGAAAAGACTCATAAAAAAATGATTTCATGTCGTTCATAGCCCTGGAGAGTGTACGTATCTGAAAAGATAAATATTAGAATGTTGCGCCTCATCTGGTCCCGTGGGCGCACTAGAATCTGGCTAGAAACAATAATATGGGCGAGGGCGTCTTCTTAGAACACAAAATCGGTCGCCTTGTTGAATTTGAGGTGCTAACACACCTGCCAAGCGTGGGGACTATGGCAAACCCCATTATGACGCTGTTATGGCTCGAGTCCACTTGTGGAAAATTTTTGGCCTAAAAGAAGTACTAGAACAAGGACCCTTTTCCTATCAACTAGCTAGGAATAAGTGTTTTGTTGTTATTTATTATTGGCGGCCGTGAAAAGCTACTCGTAGATGAATATGTAATAAAAAATCGAATTATTTTAATATATATAAATCTCGTGTCACAATGTTTGTCCTCGATGGACTCCTAAACCACTTAACTGATTATAATAAAATTCGCACACAATGTGCAGTTCGATCCAACTTGAGAGATAGGATGGTTTTTACGGCGAGAAAAATTCGAATAATTTCCGGGAAAATTTTATACCCGTGCGACGCCGGGGCGGGCCGCTAGTTTTTTATATAGAGTTGATCTGTTATGTATTTTATTTTTTATTTATGTATGTAATTTGAAAAAATGTGTATATTGTATTGTAGTATTATATCCAATTATAAATTACAGACTGTGATGTCATCCAATCAGGAGCAGTCTGAAAACCAGCGTTTGCACTCCGATCCCTCTCTCGGGGAGCGGAGTGGCATTAAGCTGAGACTGCTCCATTTTTGGTAGGTACATGGCAGCACAGCCTGGCAGCTAATTTTTCTGTTTGTGGTTTTTTATGTTTTTTTCTTGTGTCTGTTTGTTTATGCTGTCGACTGTGCTGTTGTTTGTTTTTTTGTACCAAAATAAATGTATTTCATTTTATTTCAATGACCTAATCGAGTTAATCTTTGTTGATTCAAGATATCCATCCGAGACTCAAAATTCGGGCAGGCCCTAGTATTCGTAGTGCGGCCGTCTTCTGGAGGCTACGTGCTAGGCTTCCGAGCTGACCCCGCGGACCGGCTGCGCCCTTTGCTGGTGGAGCTTCAAACTTTGCACCAGGCTTACAACGAGAGGCCGCATTTTGGGGTGGAGATGCATTGGGATAGTGCGGTTTGTTTATCATAATACATTGATCTGGCCTAGTAAGAGATAGACTCATACTACGACTTGGGTTCCGTGAGCAGTTTATACACATTTTGCTATATGAACACACACAAAAACATTTTCTTAGTGCATAAAGATGCAGTCCCATCGGCCACCCATCCAAGTACTGCCCTGGCGCAATGTAGTTTCCCCCAAAATCTCTATAATAGGGTCCCGTTTCACCCATTGGGTAAGGAACCTTAAAAACCCACAAGACATAATACAATTAAATAATATTCACATAAAACTTGGTTACAGTACTTTCCACATAAAATATACTTAAGTGGATGGCATGGCACATTGTATAAAAATTAAAGGAAGACAAAACACGGACAAATTTAATTAGAAGTAATGCACAATAAAGTATCGCACCGTCCAGTAATTTGTTGTGCATTTTCCTCTCCATTCAAAGGTTGTCTGGAAGAAATTGCTGTAAGCAATAAGGCCACCCATTACGCATTTTGTATTTAGCTTTAAGTTCCTTTTTGTATTGTTTTATCCTGGAGTGTTATAAAAAGTTAAATTATTATTAAAGTAGTTAGGTACCGTCTTTCGTGTTCCTAGCAGATCCTATCCATCCAAAGGTTGCTTGGAAAAGATCGCATTTAGGGATAAAGCTGCTGATTGTTCGACTTATAATGTGGCTATTGATTGTTATTTTTAAGTTAGGCTGTAGATATTGGTATGAATAAATTATATAAATGTATCTATCTATTTCCATTTAATGATGATTCTGATGACACTGCAACTGTAATAAAACCTTCTTTCCCAGGTTACCAAACCAGTCAAAGATGACATCGACGAATTAGAAGAGATAGGAGAGCCTAGAGGAGAAATGGGACCGAACCTGTACCTAGCTTCACAACTGGCACAAAACAAAGAGGAAACTGAGATCGAACCTGTCTACAGTTCTTACTTGGGTCTGGCTATTGAGCCGCTGAGAGAAGGATTCACTTTGAAAAGTTTGTTTGAAGTTCAGAACTCTTCGTTATGATAAAGATTAAGATTGTGATTATTTAAAATATTATTTTAAACCTATTTTATTATTAGATACCCGTTATTTACTTACTACAGATTAAGTTATTAAAATATTTATTTTATGTGCTTAGATGTATGATAATTTTATCTATATACCTACATACTAATATTATAAAGCTGAAGAGTTTGTTTGTTTGAACGCGCTAATCTCCGAAACTACTTTCGGAGATTAGCGCGTTCAAACAAACTCGAATTGAATAATTCTTTTTGTGTTGGATAGTCCAGTTATCGAGGAAGGCTATAGGCTATATAACATCACGCTACGACCAATAGGAGCAAAGATATAGTGGTAAATGTGTAAAAAAACGGGAGAAATTATTTCATCTTTGAAGCCTTCCGTTGCGTGCGCCGTGAAAACGATTCAAGATACACAAAAAATATGTATTAAAGAATATAGAATAGCTCTTTTAATGATCTAAAAAACAGTCCGCGATAGTATATGTCCATCTTTTAAGATTAACTCACAAAAACCGTTTTTATGGTACCTAATTTGGTAGAAATAATTTGTTTAAGTTGTCAAGTTATCAACATAATAATATTAATCTTTATTCAAATAAATATGTTGTTGGTTAAGAGTAGGTACTTCATCTATATATATAAAAATGAATCCCTATTTCCCTTGGTCACGGCATCACGCCTGAACGGCTGGACCGATTTCGCTAATTATTTTTTTGTTCTGTTTCGTTATTAACAGGAGAAGATTCTTATGAAAGAAAAAAGTAAGGAAATTGCGCGGAAAATTAGAAAATTTAAAATTACTTAACCACCATTTATAATGATTAAACTTTTTTAATGTAACCATAAGACATTTGACATAGAATTGACTGAATGCGTGCTGCAAATATAGTCAAAGAGGATGGAAAAAAATGACGTTTAAAACAGATTCTTATTCTGTCAATCTTATTTTATTGATAAACAATACATCTAAAATAATTAATTTAATAAAATTAAAAATCTGCTCATTTATGGCGTCTAAGGCGGAACAAAGTTCGCCGGGTCAGCTAGTAAATTATAAAGTTCTAGTCCAGGAATAACTGAGCAAGTAACAACTACGGAATAAAGATTATTACGGTAGGCAGTAATACTCATTCGGTTTGTTATAATCACAGACTTAAATGAGCAATCAAAGATTTATTTGTTTGACCTAGAATAATACGAATAAAAATAGTTTTTTTGTTTTATTTCGAAAAAGTAAGAATTGATTTCTTGTTTTTGGAAATAAAATAACTATCATTGTTGGCAACATTCACACCAATGAACTATTCCTTTATGTTGTGATTTGTCAATGTCAAAATTAGATTTGTATTTTACGTCAACGAAACGCGAAACTCGAAAGTTGTTTTGATAAACTTTGTTGTGGTATATGTGCGAAAATTATATTTGTTTATTTAATTTACACATTATCTTAAATTTAAAAGGTGCATAGTGATTTTCTGGACCATATAAATGCACTATCTATCTTTCAAACCCTCGTACTAAATTATTAAAGTTATTTGTCTACATCAAAATTTTATCCCCAGTGTTGTGTTACACCAAAAAGTGCAAGCTAAGAATTACAGCTTATGCAAAGCTTTAATTCTTTGCTGAGTAAGGTTTTATTTCCATTTGTGACAAAACTTCATCATGAATAAAGAAAATAACAGATCAGCTGCTGGTCTGGTAAGTTTCAATAAATTATTATTTTCCTAGGCATTTGTTGTTTGCTTCATGTGTTTACATTAGGTATAGAAACCTTGACATGAGCCTGGTTGGGTCATTAGAACTTCAACATACATTTAGACATAGCCTATATTAATTAATCATACAAATAACTTAATATGACTCAATAAGTCATTACATTACAGTTTAACTAATATTTAATTTGTCTGGTATTAAAACCTTCAATGACAATAAACATCTAAATAATAAGAAACAAGTATAACTTTGAATCATAAGGTTTTATGCTGCTTTTTTACAGCGTCGGTCAGCAATTGCTGAACGAATCAAACTCAGAGAAGAATGGTCTGCCCTTAAAGAGATAGACACACAGCCTGCAAGGTCTAATGTTGTGAAGAAACAGAACAATGCTAAAAGCAAACCACTGGCCCGGGAAATAAGACCTCCTAATAGTTTACAAGTTGGAAGACTGAATAGGGTGAGTGTACCTTTGCTGAACCCCAATTTTATAATGTTATAAAGCTTTAAAACTTTGCCTAATAGCAACTAACAGAACCCAGAAGAAAACACTATTTCTCTTGAATTAGTTGTCTCAAATTTTTGATACAAATTTTGTAATAATAAAAGATGTTTCTCTTTTATTTTTTTTATTTTTCTCTTATTATTTACAGTATTTTGTATGATGCAGAGATCTGTATTTAATTCTAATACAATTTTTTATCCATAATCAATAATAATTATTGTTTCTGAGATCATGGTAGATTTTTTATATAATAATAACTATAGTATTTATATTTTTATGTGTACTTTAAAATGAGAAAAATTAAAAAAAAAATGTATTTTCTGTTGTTGAATCTTAACATGTTCAGACTTGTCCACCTTGCTTGTAAGTGCACATGTGCAGTGCATGCCTATGTAACCAATTTCTTATACCAATACACATTTTTATACTTTTATATTATATAATTTTAAGATTATTCCTGATTCCAGAACCTTCGTTTCCTGAAAAGTAAAAAATAATACTATTTTGTAATCTGCACATATTGCACGTTCATTTGATACACTCAAGTATATTTGCAAATATTTGGTTCTTTTTACCCACTTTCAACCCCCATTACCTTTAAAAGGCTCAACCAATTTCCATCAAACATGTCAATAACAAAAGTTACCTTTCATATAAAAATAACAAAATTGTAATCAATTCATCTTTTGCAGAGCTATGATGCCACAGACAGGCAAACTAAGCAAAAAAAGAGGGGTGTTTGGGGTTGAAAGTACTATCTTGCTAAGCAAGAAGGGTATAGAATGCACAATAATTAATGTATATTAGCTTACTTCTGTAATTTATATGTTTTAATTAATTAACCTCATGGCAATAGGTTTGTTTCCGTCTGAGCATCATTTGTGAGCTTAATTATCATGAAACTTGCAAAACTTACAAAGTCTAACACTAACTTGTGGCTTAGTTTAGGTGTATTCTATAGTCCAGAAATATTGACATACAATTTTTTTTTCAGATGTAGGCTATTTGACTCATTTCGAAAATCCATTTAAAAGGATTCCATATTATATTACTAGCGGCCCGCCCCGGCGTCGCACGTGTATAAAATTTTCCCGGAAATTATTCGAATTTTTCTCGCCGTAAAAACCATCCTATCTCTCAAGTTGGATCGAACTGCACATGGTGTGCGAATTTTTCTTATAATCGGTTAAGTGGTTTAGGAGTCCACTGAGGACAAACATTGTGACACGAGATTTATATATATTAAGATAAACAACATACCACAACAATATTGCTTTAAAAATAATGCAATATCTTAAAAATTCTATAATTAATTTTAAATTTTCAATTCCAGTGTGAGTCGTCCCCATCGTCCGTGTTACGCGGTGTAGTGGCTCTCGTAGAAGTGGGGTCGGAGGGCCGCGCCCTGCCGCTGCGAGCGGCTCTGTCGGCCCTCGGCGCCTCCGTGGTGCCTGCCTGGAGCCCGCTTATCACGCACCTCATCTGGGCACAGGGTTAGTAGTCATGTAGGGAATATTGAAAAGAAAACCAGGAGTTATCAAGGTATACCGCAGATTCAAGAAATACTGCTGGAAATATCGGTAATATTAAATTACTTGTCATCATCATCATCATCATCACGCTATTAACGTTCCCACTGCTGGGACACAGGGACTTCTCTCTTGACGAGAGAGATTAGGCCTTAATTCACCACGCTGGTGAATGTCACATGTTCTTCAAACTCTTTTAAAGTTCTCAGAACATGCAGGTTTCCTCACGATGTTTGCCTTCACCGTTAAAGCACGTGTTTAAAGCGCACATCAATCTCTCAAGATTAAAAATCCAGAGGTGCGTGGCGGGGTCGGAAAGTCGAGTGTCCTCCCACTTAGCCAACACGGCTTTTTTTTAAATGACTTGTGTTTAATGGGTATCGGGACCGAGACCGTGACGGGTGGTGCTAAGAACAGTCTCTGGTCGGCCGCGGCTTGTCACCACCCTCCGGGCTGGGCCAGTGCGTGAAGCGATTTTTTCGTGTTTCGTAATGTGGTCCGGAGAAGCCATCTACCTTATAGGTCTTCATGACCCCATCGTCTCTTTACATCAGGTGATATTGTGGTCAAATGAAGACTTATCTAGCACACAAAAAAACTTGAATATTATACTTATTAAGAACCTAAATAGATTTAATATTCAGTCTCAAAATTATTTTACTAAATAGGCGTTATAAAATGTAATATTTATTCTGATTATAAACACTATCGCGTTAGGTACTTTGTATACAGAATATGAGATGTGAACACACTATTGTGTTGGAAAATTACATTTCTAGTGCCTGCTGTAGATTGTTATAATTTGTTATACAGGATGATTAACCCCTGCTCATCGCCTCCTGCGGTATTTTATACTATTAAACTAATATTGTAAATCTGAGGAGTTTCTTTGTTTGACATACGCTAATCTCAGGAAATGGTCCGATTCGAAAAAATATTTCTGGTTTTGATAGCCCATTTATCGAAGGCTCTTCTTCTAAGTCGCAACCTCATGACTGAGGGACGCGACTGTGGCGTCTCAACAGCTTTGTCACCACCTCTCCATCGACTCCGGTCCTGAGCCAACGTATCGACGCTCGGAGAGTGCCACCTGTATCGTCCTGCGTTGTGTGGGTCCACCGTGTAGGTGAGCGGCCTCGACTTCTCTTTCCACCCACACTGCCAGTAATTATCAACCTCCCTAAACTGCTCGGGTCACACCTGACAGTATGTTCGAAGAATATAACAAAAGATTTTTGCCATTTGGCTACGGAACCCTCAAATCATTCCTTGTGTTTCTGATTGTATAAATACGGTGAACCGAAGAGCTGGTTGTGTTATTTCGACGCTCATCTGAACGGCCCTGTGGCGCAGCGTATAACGCGTCTGACGACGGATCAGCCCTGCCTGACCTGCGAAGAACTTGAGAACTCTCTGCATCTGTAGATAGTCGAGTTTGAATGCCAAATTTTTTTGGGAGTTGACTCGTTTGTGCGGTGCTCCATGATATTGCTAGTAGGTGCTATGCATGATATTCTCAATAGTCTGCGCCTTCTGGAATAAAGTAAGTGTGGGTATGTTGCAATGTTGCAGGCGGTTGCCGCAACACGCGCGCCCGCGGCCGCGCGCTGGCGTGCTCGCTGGTGTCCCCGCTGTGGGTGGAGGCGTGCGCCGCGGCCGCGCGCCGCCTCCCCGACCGCGCCTTCCCCGCCGCGCCGCGCCCCTCCGACCTGCCCTCGCCCGCCGCGCTCCGGGTCATGTTGGTGAGTATCTAGCAGCAGCATGGAAACATCCAGAGGTGCGCGGCGTTCGAACCAACGATCTTCGGAATTAATGACAATTGTGCTCCCACTTAGATAGATAATATCTTTATTGCACACCAATGCTTACAGGCTAACTTAAAAATAAGGCAACACGCCTTTTTCAAACAAAAAGAAACATAAAAATATTTATTTGACACTTTTCACCAATTTACAAAAACAAATTGAAACGTTGAACTACTGCGAAAGTTTTAAAAACTGTGTTGCAGTGTCAGCGCCCTCCTCCAAACAAAGGTTACAATATTATATAACTTGTGAGAGGCATCATATAATCATATAAATCGATGTATACGAGTATGAGTAAATTAATCGTATAAAACCGACATGACACAATCTTAAAGTTTTTTGTGGGTATTTCATAGACGTCGCTAGTAATAGTGGACGAGCCCTAGATCCCGCTATCGAAGCGTAACACAAATTGGGGTACGAGTTTAATTTCAGTAAAATATATAAATATTTAATTTCACATGTTTTTGACCACTCCTTGTCTGCGTTTTAATGCTTACAAAACATGCCAAACACCCAAAACTCTTGAATACAATCATGGCCTCTACTGGGCTACTCAGCGACCCAGTAGTCAGGCCTGCACCGCCGTGTTAGGGTCCTAAAGCAGGAGAGGCATTATACAAGCTACTCCTCAAATATCTTCCCAAAACTTGGTACCAGCTACTATGAAAAAATAAAATTCAGTTATTTGCTTGAAAACCTGACAGGTCTTTCTAGATCCTTCTAGGTCTCATGCCCCATCTTAGACCACATCGTCACTTTACATCAGGTGAGATTGTGGTCATTATGAAGGCTTATACAGAATAAAAAAAGGCAAACAGAGCTACTTTCGCATGCATATTATTGATATGGATTAAAGAAGCTTATTTTATTGCATGTTGCTTTCCTTAACCTGGTTCAATCTATCTTGCCGCTTTCAAACAAAACTACCGTAAATCAGCGCGAAAGACCTTAATCTAGTCCTCCTTCTAAAATGACCTATATTGTACCTCTGTTTTCAGAAAAAAGCCGAAGCAGAGAATATCTCTCTCTTCAACCTCGACAACAGTGATGATAAGGAGAAGGTACCGCGCCTGCGGATATCCAGCGAGACAGAACACGACACCTCCGCGGACACCACGCTGGACACTTCGAGGGATACCAGTAAAGATACCTCAAAAGATTCCACTAGAGATGTGTCCAAGGATACAACAACTGGTAAGATTATTATCTTAATATATATAAATCTCGTGTCACAATGTTTGTCCTCAATGGACTCCTAAACCACTTAACCGATTATAATAAAATTCGCACACCATGTGCAGTTCGATCCAACTTGAGAGATAGGATGGTTTTTACGGCGAGAAAAATTCGAATCATTTTCGGGAAAATTTTATACCCGTGCGACGCCGGGGCGGGCCGCTAGTTTTTATATATAACTAGCCCGCTCCGGCTTCGCACGGGTAAATTTTAGGGGTTTTTGGCAATTATTTGCATATATCTCGCAGTAAAACCATCCTTTGACTACTACGGACATGATTATAAATAAGGGATATAGGAATTGGTCAAATTGGTCCAGGATTTGTTGAGTTATCAGCGCTTACCAACACATGTTGCGATTCATTTTTATATTATAGATTTGTATAGCAGTCCATTATTTAGTCTGGAGCCTCGCGACAAACACGGACAACAAACAAACTTTAATTTTGGCCGTGCCTCTCCTTTATTCTCAGTGAACAGATAAGTACTTATACAAGCTGAAAATTACTCAGGCGTAACATTTTCACAAGCACATGATTTCATCAAAACATTCTTCAATGAGTACGCTGAGGCGTATTCTAACTTTTCGCCAAGATTTACATAAAGTAGGAGACATGGAAACTAGTGACACAAATTTGAAACATAACATTAAAAAAAAATATGAGTAATCTTAATATACAATTTAGTTTTTCATAATTATAACTACAGAAACAATTAACGCTACGTAACTGAAAAACTAGTATACAAAATATAACTAATCTACAAAAATGGTAGTTAAATTTGCTTTTTCAGTTCCATGGATCCATTCATAAAGTTTTTTAACACAATAACGTCTGAAACCAGTGCGGCAGAAAACGTCGTGAGTTCAAACCCCGCAACGCACCTCTGGATTTTTCTTCTTGAAAATATATGTGCGCTTTAAAACACGTGCTTTAACGGTGAAGGAAACATCGTGAAACTAGCATGTTCTGATAACTTTAAAGAGTATGAAGGACATGTGACATTCACCAACCCGCACTTGGCCAGCGTGGTAAAAAAAAAAAAAAATGGTTTTTATTGTAAAAAATTACAAAAGGTGGTGTATAAAGACCTAATCTCTCCGGCCAAGAGAGAAGTCCCTGTGTCCCAGCAGTGGGAACGTTAATGGTTGATGATGATGATGATGAAAGCTTATATCCATATAATTATAATTCATGTTATTTTTTATTTTATTATATACTAGCTTTTAGCTTACTAACTTTGCTATGAGCTATCTCCAGGCAACCTTAAAAAAACTTTAAAAAGTCTACGGACCAATTTTTAATGGCCGTTTCTGTTTGACTTTTTTCATTCGGTCTAGATAGTCTATGGTCAATTGATTTCTTTGTTTAACCGAAACAGAACATGCAAATTGCGGGTAAAACTAAAATATAATAATTTATCAATAGCCACGGTCGGAAAAATTAAATAAACTCTTTGGTTACAGCGTTAAATTCAATGTCAAAATCAATATGATAAAATATGGTGACATTTTCATATTAAAATGACAATAATAATTATAACAGACATTGTCATTTAGTTTCGCACATTTTACGAAAGGGAATTTTCACGTGCTATCTATAGTTTTTGGTTTATTTCTAACCTGTAAACTCATTTCGATCCTTACTAAGCTGAATCCGCGGTGAGTTTAAAGTTTTGTATTCTGTAAAACTCAATAGCGCCTGTAGCGCCTCAGTGACGAGCGTTCGAAGTGAGCTCGGTCACTTGAGTGATTTCGAGTTCGGATTCGATTTTTTACAGAATGCGTCTGCTGTTTTAATGAAACAAAACGGTATCGTATTTCCTTATTTAATTCCGAATTGAATCTCGTGTCATGTGCATTCCCGTACTCCTCCGAAACCGACCGATTCTCATGAAATTTTGTGAGTATATTGATTAGGCCTGAGAATCGGCCAGCATCTATTTTCCATTTTGCAAAACAACGTTTCCTGGGATCAGCTAGTATTTTATAATATTTCACACATGTACAAAATTATACTGTAATGGGACTTATGCACCATGAATAAAGAAATGTGTTATTGACTGCTTCAGTGGCGCAGTGGGCGAGGGTCCGCTTGCGGCACAAGAGGTAGCGGGTTCGATTCCCGCCGATAGTGAAAGTGTTTGTATGTTCTGCAAGCATCTTCTCCTTGGTCTGGGTGTTTAATATGTATAATTAAAAATATCTATATATGTATGACTATTATATTAAGTATATCAGATATCTAGGACCCGTAACACAAGCTTAGAGCTTGCCACGGGGCTAGATGTTGTTGTGTGAATTGTCTGGAAATATTTATTTTATTATTTATGTTTAGATGTAGAATCCCGTGTGAACACAGCGCCTCGCCGAGCGTTACCGAAGATGTCCGAATCAGTGAGTCCTGTTAGGAAGTCTAAGCGAAGGCTGTTCACGAACAAAGAAGCAGAAGTACATAGGACCAAGTCTACTGATGATGAGGGTGAGTTATCTACCTTTGTTTGTATGTGACTTAAGCGCAGGTTGCGGGATCGATTCCCGCTCTGGACTTAAGTTTTTGAAGTGAAACTTCTTTAGAATCGTTGTGATTTCAAACCGGATGCAACGGAAAAAACGACAGGGAAGCCAATCTTAAACGCTAACAAGGTTAAGCTACTTTGCGCGACGCCAGTATTTGGATGGGTGACCGCCCGAACAAAATCTTTTTGCACAGTATTTTTTTTTATTCATCTCATTATTTTATCGATTTACCGAAGTTTCACTTCTATCGTGTGTGAACCGCACACACACCTTTTTTTGGATATCATAAAGCAGCAAGGTGAGTTATCGAACGAAAACATAAAAAAAAATCGCCTGTTTATTTTATTAATATTGTTAACATAACAATTTTAAAAGTACTATTGATTATATTTAATATTACGCTTACAGGAGACAGCATCCGACCGACTATACCGAAACCTAAAGCGAACGCAAACAAAGCCACGCGACCAAAAGTCGCCAAGAAGCCCGAGGCGGATCGCCGCGACCTGGCCCGCGCTGAGCGCCTGGCCAGGAAGCTCCTGCAAGCTACCTCCAACACTCAGAGGACTACTAAACAACCTGTGCCTAGAATCGTAAGTAACTATTATCATGTAATATCTATATAATTCGTTTTAAGTTGTAAATCATAGTAGATGAGGTATTTATTTATATGCCTTAGTAAGGTATTATATATATATATGTATGTCTATCATGTTCAACCCGCACTTGGCCAGCATGGTGAATTAAGGCCTAATCTCTCTCACCCAGAGTCCCTGTGTCCCAGCAGTGGGAACGTTAATAGGTTGATGATGATGACTTGACTGATATTGTTGTACAACCGTTTCAGGTCCTAACCGGCATGTGCAGAACAGAACGTCGTGAGATGATGTCCCTCGTGTCAAGCTTAGGTGGCAAGCTGCAAAGTCGCGTGAACAAGCGCACCACGCACGTGGTACTCGGCGCTTTCACGGACGCGCCTGGATCCAGGACTCTGCCGGTCTGCTCTGGTAAGTAATGTACAAGATGTCACTAAACAAAAATTATATCTTAATATATACTAGCTGACCCGGCCAAACGTTGCTGTGGCTAAAGTTTTTGTTATATTACATTACCGTAAACAATCTAAGAGGAACGATAAGAGAACATCAGTCACGGAGTCCACTATGCTTTTTCACACAGATGGTATTTGTAAAAAAATATGTTGATCTCCTTATTCTCCTTTCTACTACTTTAACCCTTTAGTACAATGAAATTATTTACGAACAAAGACGAAAATTGAAACAATGATAATAATAACAGTCAATGAATGTCGTAATACTTTTTAGCTGAACTAATTTAGGCTTTGATGAAAGTAAAACAATGATAATAAAAATAAAAAATATATAAAAATAATAATTAATTAATGTCAGAAAAAAATGATTGAAAACTATGTTGAATATTGAACTTTCGAGACATAGACAATAGCTCAAAGAGTATATAACCACCACGTATGAATAGCTTATCAAGAAAAATCATAGACAACCTATTATATCTTAATATATATAAATCTCGTGTCACAATGTTTGTACTCAATGGACTCCTAAACCACTTAACCGAATATAATAAAATTCGCACACCATGTGCAGTTCGATCCAACTTGAGAGATAGGATGGTTTTTACGGCGAGAAAAATTTGAATAATTTCCGGGAAAATTTTATACCCGCGCGACGCCGGGGCAGGCCGCTAGTAATAATATAATAATCATCATCATCACCCTATTAACATTCCCACTGCTAGGACACAGGGACTTCTCTCTTGACGAGAGATTAGGCCTTAATTCACCACGCTGGCCAAGTGCGGGTTGGTGAATGTCACATGTCCTTCAAACTCTTAAAGTTCTCAGAACATGCCGGTTTCCTCACGATGTTTGCCTTCACCGTTAAAGCACGTGTTTAAAGCGCACATAAATTTCTCAAGAAGAAAAATCCAGAGGTGCGTGGCTGGGTTTGCACCCACGACCTTCGGAATGAAAGTCGAGTGTCCTCCCACTTAGCCCACACGGCCATACTTAGCCAACACGGCCATATAATAATATTTATTCAGAAAATCACTTAAAGCTAAAGTTGACAAAAATCCTTAAAATTTTATTAGAATATGATGTAACGGATGTCCCAAAAAGGAGGCAAGATTTAAATTTACCGCCATTTTTGTAGTTTACTGCTGGCAACCCTAAAAAAAATTAATTTGACAGCTGAATGTTTAGGGTTTGTAAAAATGGCGGGTTATATGAAAGATCAAAGCGTTTTTATTGTTGAACAATATTTCAAAAGTACCTAATGAAAGTTTAGCGGGTACGGTTCGAAAATTCTGTACAAAATATGGTCGGAATATTGACTTGACTTCATCAACTGTGAGCAGAGTGGTCGCAAAATTCAGGAAGGATATCGATGTGGAAGCAATGTGGTTACAACAAGACGGGGCTACTTGCCACACCGCCAGAGAAACGTTGCAATTACTGCATGAAACATTTCCTAGTCGTGTGATCTCTCGATTCGGTGATCAGAATTGACCCCCTAGATTTTGCAACTTAACGCCTTTGGACTTCTTTTTATGGGGTTATTTAAAGTGTAAAGTCTATGCCAATAAGCCCACACCCACTCTTGCTTTAAAAGAGGAAATTCGACGCTGCTTTAGAGAAATTCAGCCGCATCTATGTTAAAATGGTCATAGAAAATTTTGACAAAAGAGTGCGTATGTGCCAGCAAAGCCTAGGAGGACATTTGCCTGACGTATTATTCCATAAATAACCCTATTTTATGTATTTCAAGATTTTATAAAAAAAAAAAGTGTTTTTCATCAATTACAAATCTTGCGTCCTTTTTGGGACATTTTTGGGAGTTTTATTTATTTTGTCTGAACTAGGAGAATCCTGTTTTTCAGGCATAAATTATTTCTTACAAGTTTATTTAATATAACAATGTTTTAGTTGCACCACCCCATGAGGTTATGCAATAACTGATATAAGAGTGAATAAATCATATTTACTCAGAAATTCACTTGAAGCTAATGTTATCAAAAATCCTTATAAGTTAAATAATATAATTAAAATAAGAAGATAATAAATAAATAAAAAGATATATGTATTTTTAAAATATTGCTTATATATTTTGTGGATCAATTAAAAAAAAGTAGGGTGTATCAAAAAAATGTTTAGTTATTGATTATTTAAATACAATTTTTGGCATTTTTTTTTTATTATTAACATCGGCCAATCGTTTAATCAAACAGTTCTTCTCAACTCAGTATAAAACATTGAAGTGAACCGTCAAGACAATGTTATTTGCTTGATCATTTTTGTATAAACAATTTAGTTTTTATCATTTCAAGCTGACCTGTCCATGTATGCCCTGTGTTTCTAAGGAAATAAATGGTTTGACATTGACCTTGGGTAGAATTTCCTATGATGATGTTATCTTATTTGTTCCAGGTATAACGAACATAAACATATCGCAAGAAGCCCTGCGCCACGCGCTCGGCCCTCAGAAGTTGGAGAAGGCGCGCACCCTGTCTTCTCTGCTGGGCGCGGCGCGGGGCTGCGCGGTGCTGCGGGGGGCTTGGCTGAGGGACTCTGCTAGTAAAGGTGAGAGAGAGAGAGAGAGAGAGAGAGAGAGAGAGAGTGAGAAACATTTTTTTCAAAGGTACCTTCTTCTTGCTAACTTTCTATCAAATGAACTCAATAACGGGATATTTAACATGAACCGGGATGGTATTTTAAGGAATAAGTATTTCACTTGCCGCTATAACATCAAATACTAATAAACACATTAAAAAATATCACGGCGTGACGTCCTGGTTCTTCATTGTAGTGCGTTTGTAGTAGCATAGAATCAACTTAAAATGTCCGATGGCGTGAGCGGGCGCCCATGCCACTCGATCGCGCGACGTTTACCTGGCCGGTACCGGTCGGTGTCAGCCGACCGGGCTAACAGCCAATCGGGTGACAGCAGGTGGAGGGGTTGTTTACGAGGCGCACTGCTATTTAAAGTACAGTTCTAATAGTCACATTTAGGGTGACATAGGGGACATTCTTTCCTTGGCTTCTGCTCTGTGCAAACGCTCCTCTCGGAATTACTAGTTTACTTTATCTTTGTTAAACTGAGCCTCAGATTATTTGTGTGATTGATATTGTTCGATTAATCCCGTAATGAATTACTATTCAATGATATAATCTGTTTAAATCACTATGTCAAACCTTTCACCTACAAATACATAAGTGGGCTACCATACAACAAACTTGATTTTGATGTGATGGGTGACTACTCGAGCTGCATCTTTTATCATTAATAAATATTTTTTTCCTATTTCTGTTTATTTTTATTACAAAACGTGTTATGATTCCATCTCATACTTCCAAATTTATTATTAGGAGCTCTATCAGAAATTATAGTATATTTTTCCCACGACCTTCGGAATGAAAGTCGAGTGTACTCCCACTTAGCCAACAAGGCTTTTTCTTTCTCAACTAACACTCTTATTACGTGTTATGTATATATACTTGTTTATACTTGTTTTTCTCAATTATTTTGTATAATTTGCTTTTGTTTTGTACCTGAGCTTGATCATGTGGATTTATACATATAAATTGTTTTATATTTATTTATAGGAGGCTGGGTTCGCCCTGCAGAGTATGAAGTACCCCATCTTAGGAAAATTGCACAGGTAAGAGGCATAATCTATTAGTATATCAAAAATATCTCATTTGTCGAATCTCCAGAGTGCCTACCCCCGTAATAGTTAGAAATACTTCAGACTTACTGCTGACTTTCATTCAAATATGAATAAAATTGTAACTTGATTTATAATAAATATTATTTTGAACCGTAACAACTAACACAGTGTTTGAAAATATAGACGATTTTATATAGAGTCACTCAAATGACTATGGAGAGAGTTTTCTTGATCGAATCAGGAATGAATAGATTCGTTGAAGAAATTTACCGACGTAGCCCTTTGGTTGGATTGAATTAAGAATAACTCTTCTTCTTCTTCTTAGTCGGTCACTCTTGACAGAGTGGTCGTGGTTATGGGTGGTCCTTATATTGGGTTGCTGCTTTTGCAATGCGCCGCCATTGTTCCCTGTTAGTTGCGTTGCGGGAGCAGTCGGTAATGCTGGCCTGAGTCAAATTTGAGATGAGTTCCACCTTGTTGTAGAGCGACCACGAGACCTCTTTCCCTCCATTCTGCCTTGTATAACTAGGCGCTCCATGGAGTTCTCGTTTCGCGCCACGTGTACAAAAAGTGTGTGTGTGTCAGCTACGACGCACGATTGGAGTTTACTCCTTACGAACGATAATTATGATATATGCGTCCACTTGAACGTCCTCTGGCACTTTAGTACCACAAAATTTTACCCCGACTTACGTCCATGGTACTAGAAGGCCACACGAGGTTTAGCCCTTTTGGTTTCGGATTTATTTAATATCTATGATGCCAAGTTGCTACTGTCAATGTCAGATGTCACTGTCAACGAATTATCGCGCAAAGAGGAGACCCCGAGAATGAGATACACTGTGTAATGTATTCCATCTCATTCTTTTACACGTTAAATCCTACAGATATATATGTTTGTCTCTTTCTACGTAACGCCTCAACTTTTCGTGTTACACTTGATTTTGATTTTACTCCTTATAAAATTTCCGTACCGGGCCTTATAACTCAAATCGTTTCTTAAGGAGTAAACTCCAAAAACTTCAGGAACTTGGGAATAACTAGAGTTCTGTTAAGAGACCTACATCCAGCATCCAACATTTTTATTTAAAAATAGTGTATGTCAACATATTTTATAGTTTAATATTTTTATGCAGATAAAGATTAAGACGCATCCGTTACCTTCGCACACAGGATTCCAACCAGGACCTCCGGGAAAGCTCCCCGACGTGCTACCAATTACACAAACGCGTCAATTACATGATAAGTCGAAATCCCTCTGATTATTGAAATATAGGGTGAAGCCCCGACTAACATCCCTATAGCTGAATCTATAGCTTTGGAGGCTTTTTCTGTTCACGTCCGAAAGTGTTAACCCTCTGAATCCTTACACGTGACCTCCGGGTGGTGCTACGAACAGTCTCTGGTGGTAGGCTTCGGCCGCGGCTTGTCACCAGCCTCCGGGCTGGGCCAGTGCGTGAAGCGATTTTTTCGTGTTTCGTTATGAGGTCCGGAGAAGCCATCTACCTTCTAGGTCTTCATGCCCCATCTTAGACCACATCGTCACTTTACATTAGCCGAGATTGTGGTCAAATGAAGGTTAATCCAGCATTCAAAAAAAGTTGTTGTTGGTATCTTATAGTTGTAAATGGTTTTATTTCAGAAAGCCCGCGTAGAACGAGCAGCCTTAAGAAAAACACAACACGACTACGCCTATGATATATTTTGCGGTATGCGAGTGTTTGTAACATCTAACGCGGAACAGAGAGATGCCGCCATTGAACTTCTGAACTTGTGTGGCGCTGTCGTTATTCAAGATGGCGGAGGAAATGGCGGGCAAGATGGCCGACAGACGCAAAATGGTTGGCAGCATGGACAAGGGCTGACGCAATTGGATAAATTACTAGGTATTTAATTATTTTTAATTGTAATAAGGCAACAATATTCTACTATCTATTCAAAATCGTAAAAGTAATATAACAGTCTCTGAAAAGAAAGTTTACTTTTAAGAAAGCTCATATCAGTAGGTTTGGTAATGTGGCCCGGAGAAGCCATCTACCTCCTAGGTCTTCATGTCCCATCTGAGACCATATTGTCACTTTACATCAGGTTAGATTGTAGTTTAATAAAGACTTAAATAATATAAAAACAAAAGAAGGAAAGAAAGAAAGTCTAAACAAAATCACTTCGAGAGTTACGATACCACAGACAGATACAAATACACAGTCAGACAGACACGTCAAACTTATAACAACTTTATTTTGTAGTATAACCACTTGAACGTCCAATGGCACTGTAGTGCCACAAAATTGTATGCTGACTTACGTCCATGGTACTACAAGGCCACACGAGTTTTCAGCTCTTTTTTTTATTTTCTAATAAGACAAGTTGCTACTGTCAATGTCAGATGTCATTGTCAATAATTATTCTACTAAATTCTAATTAGAAATACCCATACCTGGCAACAAAAATTATGAAAAAAAAAATATTTTGACAATAAAGTGAGAGAAAATTTCCGTTATTTTCCTATTTTTCGCAAGTTAAATTCTTTATGATTTACTTGTGATATCTGTATAAAATTAAATATGTTATTGAAAAAACTAGACTCCAACCCCGTTAAAACGGTACCAAAATAATAATTAAATGTTCAGAGGAAGTATTTTAAATAAATTTATCAAAATAGGTCTCCAAATCAGTCTAAAATGCTACCATCCTATGTTTGATATTTTTTTAGTAAATGAAGATGTAGGTACGATGATTCATATTATTATTCAAGTTTATATAATTACTAGCGGCCCGCCCCGGCGTCGCACGGGTATAAAATTTTCCAGAAAATTATTCGAATTTTTCTCGCCGTAAAAACCATCCTATCTCTCAAGTTAGATCGAACTGCACATGGTGTGCGAATTTTATTATAATCGGTTAAGTGGTTTAGGAGTCCATTGAGGACAAACATTGTGACACGAGATTTATATAAGTATATTAAGATAATAAAGAAAATAAATACATTTTTGGTTTTGAAATAGGTTTAAGTAGTACTTTTTATGTGATAAATAGTTTTAACGAAAAAAACGCGGCGTTTGTCACGCTCCGTTCGCGTTACGCGGGCTGGGACGTGGGCGCTGGACGTTAGAGTGCATAAAGAATTTTGTTTTCGAAATGGTTCGAGTAGTATATATCATAAAAACTATAATCTTTACATTCGGTTACTGAAATACAGCAATATATTTTCCTTCTTTCTAGGTAACAAAGAGAAGAAAATGCCACCCACACAGCGAACCCAACACGCGCTAATCACCCAAAAAGGGGAGATCCGCTACGACGTAGTACACAGTAGCAACCGGTACGACATACAGATCGGCGTGGACGTGAGCCAAGTGAGCAGCAAGTGGGTGTTCGACAGCGTGGCCGCGGGCCGCATGCGGACCACGCGCCGGTATGTGGTCGAGGAGCGTAGCAGCGATGTGGTCGAGGTTATGCAGAACTTTTGTATCGATGACTGTTGATATTTTTAACTAATGTTAGCTGATATTGTGATTAATTTCAAGATATCGTGGTTTGATAAGACTTTCTGGTTAATATGGAAACGCTTACTAGAGTGTACTGTTGTTAGGATAAATAATAATTATTAGGATAAATAATAATTAGTCGGTATGTGGTCGAGGAGCGTAGGATGTGGTCGAGGTTATGCACAACTTTTGTATCGATGACTGTTGACATTTTTAAATAATTATGTGGTGATGTTACTTTTGTTTCGATCATTGTTGAAATAGTTCGAACTTTTTTGACATTTCGCTGTCTTCATTTTGAATTTTCAATATTTACGCGACTGTTTCTAAAATGGTATAAAAATACCTACTGTTATTACCTGATATCTTGACCTAGAAACTATGATTTGTGTATTATGGAATGCGTTTACATTATGATTTACTTGTTTTTGAGAAAGTTTATTATAAAACAGAATCATGTTTAATATCAAATGAATCAAGATCTTATCAAAATCTTGTGTATAATAAAGAGTATTGTATTGTATTGGCTGCTGTCGGCCATATAGACAGACACGGACGCCATCAAAATAAAAGAAGATATAAATGCTTAGGTTTGCTTCAGAAGGCGAGCAATCGTAAATTTTTTAATGGGGATCCCAATATTCCTCGGTAAAGTGACCTATTCCCTATTCTCACGGATTTCGGTCTTCTGATTATTGAAGCCGTGGGGAAATTGTAGATTTCTTTATAATCTCTATTCTAATCTAACAAAATCATCAGGTTTTTATTATTAATATACCTATATAATATTATATAGGTGATCTGTGTATATGTTGAGTTAATAATATGATTTGTACTTAACAATGTAATTGGCGAAGTTATACAAAATAGTCTATTCCAAAATTTGAGATATATTATGTAAACAAGCGTTTTACTACCGAAAGCTAGCTTTACGAATAGAAGATTTGCCGATAATTATGTCAAAATAATGAAGTTAAGACTTGCTATCTTATCCTTAACAATAATTTATTATAATATAGCATAGGTTCGAAACCTTTCGTAATTTTTTATATAAAATATTCAACAAAACAACTATCGATATAATTTACTATTATTAAGTTCAAAAAAACCAACGCATGTATTATTATAACAAACGCTAAAGCGACAATCTTAAATTCTAGCAGTTCATTAGATATCTGAACATTTGTTAATTAAATTTGTCAGTAATTGATAAGCATCAATACAAATAATATAGAAATATTTTAGACTTTTTGTTAAAGAATCTCATTTTGATGATTATAACAAAATATTTAGTATTTTGTACGTAAAAGCTCTGTCTTGTAATTTATGCCTTTTTCATATTTCAGTCTCTATTTCCAACTTATAATGGTCACTGCATCTCTACCTACTCTTATTTTGATTCACATTTCTTCATCACCACAGGTTTGCTGTAAGATAACTCTTATAGGGTTAAGCCCGCCTTTTGTACATGAGCATTGTAATTGTAACTAAACCTTCATGTATCCTTTTTGTGTACTACAAAGAATTTATGAGTTTTAGCTAAAAGACGTTGTCGTTTCAACTATTAACTAAATCAGGTATTTCTTAAATGTCGTCGGTGAATGGTGATATATTATCTCTCTATGTATTATGTGTCAACTTAAGCTAATGCCGGCTGTACACACGCGCCGAGACCCTCTCGGCGAATGTCTCGGCCGAGAGGGGTCTCGTCGAGAGCATGCCTGTACACACGCGTTCTAACATTTGAACTGAAGACTCACGCGACAATGGACGTAGAAATTGCTGCTGCTATTTGTGTTTGTGCCATGAGCTATCATAATTTTTTTAACATTTACTATAAAAATAAAATTCGTAAATCATGAAGAAATAAGAAAAAAAATAATTTTATTACATTAAATTAAAATTAAATTAAAAAAATATTAAATACTATTAGCGAGCAAGTAAATGAACGAGTGTGTACATGCTCGCTCTCGTTTACCTCGCGAGAGCCAACGAGACCCTTTGACTCGGGCGCAAAAAACCGACAAGCCACCGAGAGCGACCGAGACGAGAACGAGACAGCGAGACGAGACGAGAGCGCCCTGTACACACGCGCGTTCGGCCTGTCTCGGGGTGTCTCGGCGCGTGTGTACAGCCAGCATAATAGCTATAATTATGTAATATTTACCTTTGATATTTAGTTTAAAAGGTTGTTAAGTTTGTGTGAAATAAAAAGACGATTATATACTTTTTTTAACTTTCAAGCAATCCCTTATGCCTAATGTTACTTGTACTATTATATATTCTGTGCTAATGTTTACGATTAAGTTTACGACGACGCGACTCGGTGACGTCCTATTAGTGGAAGTTGGAGAACTTTAGCAGAAGATCATATATATATAATGAGCATCGAACATCGTTGGCATACGTACTTCACCGCCGCGCCATTTTGCAAAATGCATGAGTTTCATCACTGGCCGCCGAATCACGTTTTTTTTCAAAATGGCGGACTAGTAGGTATGCCAGGCTCCATACAAAAATGTTTGAACCCTTTTCCATGTCACAATGTTAGTTACTCTACTCTTCCGAGTAACAGTTTTACCGATTTTTAGGAAATTTGATATACGTATTCAGTACGTCTGTGAATCGGCTACTATCTATTTGTCATTTTGCAAAACAACGTTTGCTGGGGTCAGCTAGTATAGGATAAAAAAAGGTATGTGTGCGATTCACACACGGTAGAAGTGAAACTTCAGTAAATAACAAAAGAATGAGATGAATAAAAAAAAATACTGTGCAAAAAGATTTTGTTGGGGCGGTCACCCATCCAAGTACCTACTGGCGTTCCGGAAAGTTGCTTAACCTTGTTAGCGTTTACGATTGGCTTACCTGACGTATTTCCGTTGCATCCGGTCTGAAATCACAACGATTCTAAAGAAGTTTCACTTCAAAAAAAGATTTACTTCTATTGTTGATTTAACAAATCCTAGAAACATCAAAAATAAATTACAAAAAAAAAGTGTGTGTGTCAGCTACGACGCACGATTGGAGTTTACTCCTTACGAACGATAATTATGATATATATCGAATAGAAAAAAAGGGTAAATGAACGCAATGTAAATGATCTGCTAAAATGATAAGAGAAACAAACATATATCGCTTTAATTATTCGGATTATATATATTACTTCAATAAAGCGTATTACATATAGTATGTTACAAAATCTATATAAATAAAAATGAATTGTTGTTCGTTAGTCTGATTAAAACTCGAGAACGGCTGGGACGATTGAGCTGATTTTGGTTTTAAAATGTTTGTCGTAGTCCAGGGTAGGTCTAAACGGTGAGCAAATAAGGAAAAATTGCCAAGAACTTTTTTAATCCGTGCGACGTCGGGGCGGGCTGCAGTAATATAAATATAAATCTAAATTTAAAATTTAAGAAAAACCCCCGATTCCAATGCCTTAACTTCCTTAAATGTAAAACAACATAATATTTTGTAATGTGGACGCGATGCGTTTTCATTTGATACCCCACACTAGTATATTTGCAGATTTTCGGTTTTGCTTCCCCACTCTGACTCCCATAACTTTTAAACGGCCCAACCGATTTTCATGAAACATGCCTAAGAACACTCGCGCAAAACTCACCTTTCATACAAAAAAAACTAAATTGAAATCGCTCCATCCGTTCGGGAGCTATGGTGACACAGACAGACAGACAGACAGACACGTCAAACTTATAACACCCCTCTTTTTTGGTCGGGGGTTAAAAATACAGTGAGACTACGAAGTATCGCGCAAAGAGGAGACCCCGAGAATGAGATACGCTGTGTAATGTATTCCATCTCATTCTATACGTTCAATCCTACAGATATATATGTTTGCTTCTTTCTACGTAATGCCTCAACTTTTCGTGTTACACTTAATTTTACTCCTCATAAAATTTCCGTACGTTTCTTATGGAGTAAACTCAAAAAACCACAACATTGTGCTTATAAAGAAATGAAATAAATATATCGTATTTAGTCGCTTCGCTTTTTTTAAACATAAAAAACTTATAAAAAAAAAAGGTGTGTGTGCGATTCACACACGGTAGAAGTGAAACTTCAGTAAATCGACAAAAGAACTAGTGTAGTGATTGTCATTGTCATAATTTCATCGTGACAGCTCATGTCAAACAAATATTGCGCTGCCTCTCTCTTGAAAAGAATGAGATGAATAAATCTAAATTTAAAATTTAAGAAAAACCCCCGATTCCCATGCCTTAATTTCCTTAAACGTAAAACAACATAATATTTTATAATGTGGACGCGATGCGATTTCATTTGATACCCCACACTAGTATATTTGCAGATTTTCGGTTTTCCTTACCCACTCTCACCCCCATAACTTATAAACGGCCCAACCGATTTTCATGAAACATGTCTAAGAACACTCGCGCCAGACTCACCTTTCATACAAAAAAAACTAAATTGAAATCGATCCATCCGTTCGGGAGTTATGGTGACACAGACAGACAGACAGACACACACACAGACAGACAGACAGACAGACAGACACGTCAAACTTATAACACCCCTCTTTTTTGGTCGGGGGTTAATAAAAAAAAGGTGTGTGTTCGATTCACACACGATAGAAGTGAAACTTCAGTAAATCGACGAAAGAATAAGAAGAATAAAAAAAAAGTGTGTGTGTGTCAGCTACGACGCACGATTGGAGTCTACTACTTACGAACTAGTATTATGATATATATCGAATAGAAAAAAAGGGTAAATGAACGCATCTGCTAAAATCATAAGAGAAACAAACATATAGGTATCTGTAATTATTCGGATTATTTATATTACTTCAATAAAGCGTATTACATAAAGTATGTTACAAAATAATATAAATAAAATCGAAAATCGAAATAAAAGTCTCTTACCATTTCCGTTTCATCTTTTTGCATCCGGTTTGAAATCACTACGATTCTATAGAAGTTTCACTTCAAAATATCTCAACTGGTACTTGCGTAATAGCTTATTTACTTAAAGGATTTTTGAAGTGAAACTTCTTCATAATCGTTGTGTTTTCAAACCGGATGCAACGGAAAAAAAGACAGGTAAGAGACACAAATACAATAGTCGCCTGTAATTAGTGAGCCAGAGCGAGAGAGCAGATGTCGGTGTGTATGTATATTCACACTGTTTAATACTTGCTTGTATTTGAGCATTTAACGTGTGTATGTGAAAACTACGTGAGCTAATACTACTGTACACTGTATGCGGCTGCGTATTGCAGCTTTTCTTTTGTCGATTTACTGAAGTTTCACTTCTATAGTGTGTGAATCGCACACACACCTTTTTTATTTTTATTGGGACTACCTCAAATTAATAAGAAATTACAATAGGCCTATTAATTTTTTAGAAGATATACGTAAACTGGTCAGGGTGTCCGTCCGTATCTAAAATATAAAAACGATAAACTGCACGAGCATTTATCATTAGGTACCTAATTAAATTATTAGGAAGAATTATTAAAATCGCGGAAGGTGTTGTTTAGAATACGGAGTTTTAGTGAGTTTTTAGAGGAGAGAACTTATTATGACTACTTTTACAAAAGAAAAATGGAAGATTTCCGATCCGATTAGTCTGGCAATATTTATTTATTTATACAGTCTATTTATACACGAAATCAGAGGATTTAATGATACCTATAATACACAAAAACATCCCTACCTAACAGGTATCCTACTTATAATAAAAAGCGAAGTGTGTGCAGAAACTTCGCGGGTAAATAAACTACTTCCAGCAAAGCAAAGATTTGAATGAAATAACTGTTTTCCCAGCAATGGACAATAGTTCCTTTTACCGCGTAAAAATGTTTATTACTCTGCAGTCGACCAGCTTTTTACAATACATAGAAAACACATAATCTAAGCTACTAAGAGAATAAACAAAGATCATAAGAGCATGCCAACTGGTCTATCTCCATAGGTACCTAACTGGCTAGCTTATAGAGGGTAGCCATAAGCTCTATATAAATCCCAAGGCCTGCGAATAAAACCGTCGCTCCCCGTCACCCCAATCCAGACCTTTTGTCACCATCAAACCAGTTCTTATTCCCACAGGCTCGGTTTCCGCTTGTTCGTAACCTACAACATACGTACACTACAGACATGCGGCTGCAGTGACAATGACAAGCTGTTTCGGACTCTCGAATGGGATTTAAATAGATAATTTAGGTATGGTATATCTTCAACTTGCTAAAGTATTGGGGCATTACACAAGTTGGAGAAATATTTGACTGTTGAATGAGGTAAAATGCCGAGAAAAGGTAGGAAATGTTACGGATTAAGGGTACAAGATAAAAAATCATTTATTTCCATTGTTTGATTTAACAAATCTTAGAAACGTTAATAATAAAATACAATTAAAACAAACAAATCGAAACAAGCCTCTAGATCAATAAGAATTTAATAATTACATAGATCGGTTTACAAATTAATTGTAACACAAAAAAACCGAATACCTACATTTATTACTAATGTATAAAATAATATTAATTATAAATGCGAAAAGTAACTGTCTGTCTGTTCCTCTATCACGCAAAAACTACTGAACCGATCTAAATTAAATTTGGTACACAGATTCTCTAGAATCTGAGATAGGAGATATCCTACTTTACGCGGGAAAATCCATAATAACGCGGGTAAAACCGCGGGGCACTACTAGTTAGATATACCTATATATGTTTATTTTGCCAGCAATAGCAGTTATTTTGAATACGAGTTTAAGAAAATACAATTTTAGTACTAATGTTTCGCCGTTAGTAATAGTAGGGTAGGGGAGAGAGACCTTGACATGGAACCTACAGACCATGAAATGTTTCACTCATAATGAATTAATTATAAAAATTACTCATCGTTACGTGCTCTTATTAAATTTACTACTCGTTGTTTATTTATGAATGCGGTTGTTACTATACTTATCTCGAATTAGCATGGATTATGTAGGTAAGTTTACCTCGTTCGTAACAAAAACGTTACATAATAAAGTTTTCTCAATTGTTGTGAGTGTTAATTTACATAGTTACATTAAATACTATAAAACTTATGACAGTATAATTTTAACTTCTGTTTAATTTCTTTGTTTATTTTATTTTTTATTTTATTTTGTTATGTAACAAAATCTACAGCCCTTATATGTATCTTATTAATTACCTAACTTATATATCTTACGGCCAATTTATAGATTCACTTTATATAAACAAATATTATAATAATCGACAGTCAAACAAAGCTAATTAAGGTAAGTATATATTTATTATATTTATATACATATTATATTTATTACATATTTCAGTTGTCAATTTAATTAATAGATAACAAACCTAAATCTTTACTTTTAACCCCCGACCAAACTGTCTGTCTGGGACATCATAGCTCCCGAACGGATCGAGCGATTTCCATTTAGTTTTTTTTTTATGCGAAAGGTGAGTTTGCGCGAGTGTTCTTAGATATGTTTCATGAAAATCGGGTTTGCCGTATAAAAGTTAATTTAAAGTTAGTTGGAGGTGAGAGTGGGAAAGGAAATCCGACAATCTGGAAATATACTCGTGTAGTTATCAAATGAAAGCGCATCGCGTCCACATTACAAAATATTATGGTGTTTTACTTTTAAGGAAATAAAAGCCTTGGAATCGGAAGTTTTTCTTAAATATTAAATTTAGTTTTATTAATTTCTAAATAAGAATCGTGATTGAAACATTTATATATATTAATTTATATTTTAGAATTTTATTATTGAATTTAATTAATTAATCCTATAGCTGTTAGAAAACGTTGAAAATATTCAGCTGTTTCCAAGACCCTTAAAATAGAGGCACTGATTGTCAAAGGGCACTTTTAACTATTTTTTTACGTTGGCGCTCAACAGGACTCATAAGATTGTATTTGTAGGTATTTGCAAATATTATAAATGGCCTTTCCAAATGTCAGTTTTGATCTGAATTATTAAGAAATTAATATTTACTTGATATTAAGTATCAAGTAAATGATAGTAAAGAGATACTATCGTTTACATGGTTTAAGGATAACGAGTTATAACGGGGCGGGCGTTTTTATCAAACGTTCCATCAGCCTCCTTTAAGCCTGAAATAAAGTGTTATTTTTTTATGAATACGGGAGCTAGGAATTGCTGTGTATCCACACAGCAATTCCAGCAATGTATTTATATTTACATATTTTAACTAGTGGGCCCGTTCCAACTTGTCATATAAAATACAGAATACAAAAACCTGCCTCTTAAATCACTCTAGCTATTACTGAAAACTGCTTAAACCTTCAACAAGTTTTCTTACAAAAATGGGAATTGCATTTGTTTATAAAATTACTATAATGGAACTATTCTGATAGACAAGATAGACGATAAGATTAATCTTTATTTCACACATTATTAAAAAAACAATACTAACTTGAATGATATTTCTAATTAGAATATTAAATTTTAAAGTTAATTTAATCTGAAAATAGTTTTACAATAGTTTATTTGGTATTTATTTATTCTCCTTGTTCTATCTTCTTTACGTTACGCCACTGGTCTATGTCATTGTATTTCTTTCCTGTCCATCCCAAGGTTGCCTGGAAGAGATCGCTCACAGCGATAAGGCCGCCCTTTGTAGGTACTCCGATGTATTGTCTTGTTATGTTTGCTGTTTGTATTTTATTTGTGGTGTACATTAAAGAGTTAGCTATCAAGTTATTTATTTAATCACAATTTTACAATCGTATATGAAATAATCCTAAACAATAATTCAAATTATTATTTCATTTTATTGGGATCGCAGAACAGTCAAATATTAAAACTAAATCATAAAACTAATTTGTAAACAAATATGCGAACAGTTATATTCATTTGTGAATTAACATTTGTGTTGCATGCACTATATTCAAATTACCCTTAAACTAGGAATGCACAAATTATGTTAAATAATATATTAAGTTAGTTTGACAAAAAATATATATTCAGTTATAACATACAAAACAAAAAAAATGACAAAGACACGTAGATAGAAAATTAAAACATTTGGAATATTGGTAAGAAATACATTGTGAGGGAACAAACAATAATAATTATACGATAATGTCAAATAAAATCAATTAATAGCAATTATAAAATGTCACAATATAAACTCATCATAATTAAATTAATTATACGTCACAAAATCAACAACAGAATAAAAACATTCTTTAAATGTCTGGGTGTTTTCTATGTTTCATATGAATGTATTTACAAAAAAAAAATGTATCTATGTAGTACATCAGTCACCTAACACCCATAGTACAAGCTCTGCTTAGTTTGGGGTTAGGTGATGCTGTGTGATTAGTCCGGAAATATTTATTTTATTTATTATTATTTTAAATAACACTGACTGCCTCAGTGGCGTAGTGGGCGAAGGTTCGCTTGCATCGTAAGAGGTGGCTGGTTCGTTTCCCGCCGAGGGGCTAAGTGTTTGTATGTTCTTCTCCATGGTCTGCGTATTATAAATGTATAATAAAAAATATATACCTAAATACATTATGTATGTCTAAAATATTAAGTACCTATAGCAAATGTCAGGTACCCGTAACACAAGCTTACTTACCACAAGGCTAGAGTTTATTTTGATTTTGAAAAACTACATAGGAGTAAGTATATCCTACCTCATCAGCACCCTATTAACGTTTCCACTGCTGGTACACATGGACATCTCGTTCAGGCCTTAAAAATCACCACGCTGGCCAAGTGCGGGTTGCTGAATGTCACACGTCCTTCAAACTCTTTAAGTTCTCAGAACATGCCGGTTTCCTCACGGTGTTTGCGTAAATATGATAAAATAACTGCTCGGTAAAATAATATGAATCAATAGTACGAATTCTGTAAGGAAATAGGACAATGGGATGTGGTGAATAAATGGCGAAACAGCGTTTGAGTTACATACTTCTTATTTAATAAATACATTTTGTAAACTAGCCTTTTTAACAACAAAGTTACCTGTGTTATATGGCTGTCTGCGGGAATACGTATTTCCTGCGGTCAAAAGCCTATAACCTTCCTCGATAAAAAGGCTAACTAACAGTGAAATAATTATTCAAATAGAACCAGTAGTCCTGAGATTAGCACGTTCAAAGAAACTCTTATGTTTTAAAATATTAGTATATGAGTATAGATGCATGATGGGTTACAACAAGCTAGAAATGAGGAGACAAGCTGAACTCGCTATGTAGGTACCTACCGATAATACTTAGGGGATTGATCATCGACCAAGATATCGTAGGCTCATTGAAGTTCAAGGTATCATGCCAATTGTAGCAGTCTGAACAACCAGCGTCGCTCTGATCCCCCAAGAACGGAGTGGCATTAAGCTGATACTGCCATCTGTTGGTACATGGCAGCAGCTTGGCAGCTGTAAATCTATATATATAAATAAAAATGAATTGTTGTTCGTTAGTCTGATTAAAACTCGAGAACGGCTGGGCCGATTGAGCTGATTTTGGTTTTAAAATGTTTGTCGTAGTCCAGGGTAGGTCTAAACGGTGAGCAAATAAGGAAAAATTGCCGGGAACTTTTTTTACCCGTGCGACGCCGGGGCGGGCCGCTAGTGTTTAATATTTATGTTGTCTTTCCTGTTATTGTCTCTGCTGTACCGCGGAGAAGACCAATCTCATGAAGCGTGTTCCTCTGACGCGCAGCACTCGCGCGCTCATTGAGGTAACAGAGACCGTAAATATTTTTCATTGTTCTCAAAACGAAATCGCAATTCAGTTCAGTTTCATGTTCTATGAAAAATATTATTTTGAATATGTATAATAGAAAAATTCTTTATTACACACACGAAAGAACATAAATAACAAAATAATGAATAGTAAGGTAAACTAAAACCTAGGCTGAGATAAGTTTAATTAATTCAATGTGATTTTTATTTTATTATGTGATTAGGCCCAGATTTCACCAATGGCTATAAACGCGAGATCAAATTGTGATTAAATTGTCATTTTTCAATGAATGAATTGGGTTTAATAAAACTCGATTTGAAGCATAAAATGGTTAAATTGGGGCTTAATGTGTTTGATTTTCACTGTTTTTTTTTTTCATTTAATTTCATTGGTAAATTCAATGACTTAGGTAGATGATGAATTTTATTTATGATATTTTAATGGAATTAGTATTCTGATACAAATAAAAGTATAAACATATTATACTCTATTGCATTATGATTACTCTGTAAACAGTACGAAATATTTTTTATAAATAATTTTTACAAGTTATGTATCTATTAAAATCTCTTAAGCCAAACTCTGGGATGGTAGCTTCCACCGAGATAAGCCCCTACAACAATCAAACAAAACCCGAGTACCTACCTACTGTACCTATCTACAGAAGCATCTCAGGCTTGTTCTATTATATGTATTCTGTGTCTCAGGTACAAAAGGGCCTTCGTCCTTGGAATTACCAACAATTCACCCTAAGTACAGTCCCTATATTCTCGGTAACTCACAAAAACTGCCATTCATTATGTAACGGATTATAGAAAAGATTTCAATTTCTTTTAAACACAAAAGCTCGAAATGTTCGAAACTTACCTGCTCGGAAACAATGGCTTCGGCTATATTGCCGAAACCCAAAAATATAGCTCGTCCTTGGAGCTTCCGAGAAATGGTCCCGGCTCGAGCCTGTTCTGGGATGACGTCATACATACCTATATTACGAAATGACAGATTAGTGTAGTATATTTGAAACTATTGCTAAACAGAAAGTTCACAATAGTTCCAAAAAACCGTGCGTCATATTTTACAAAATATGTTGTATGTAGACTTTTTTTCATATAATTTATAGCTGTTTTCTGTAATGTGTGAAATAAAACTTTTCTCTGTACCGATCCGTGCATACATTATTGATTTATTTAAATTTGTTTTAATGAATTATGCTTTTAAGATTTTACCCCATTAATTAAGTTTGCTATCAAATTATGAATTGCTTATTGTGCGAAACAAAAAAATATATATTTATACATATAAGGATATTTTAATATAGGTACTTCATCATTTCAGCCATTAGACGCCCACTGCTGGACATAAGCCTCCCTCAAAGACGACCAATCATTCCGATCGGTCGCCACTTGCATCCACCGTGAGCCAGATATAGGTACTTAAATAAGGAAAAACTATTAACAAACGTAGTAGTTACAGTTTAAAAAAAAATTTGGGAAATTGTTTATAGGCAATGCGCTATGTTCACTATTTTTGAATTTGAGATGTTCTGTAAAATCGGCTAAAAAATTAATATATTAATATATTTGTAAAAAAATTGTTCAATACAAATACGTTCATTAGTTTTCAAGGTGTATAATTTTTAAATTAGCGCGAGGGCATCCCGTCACATAACAGCGTGACTTTTAAATCACACACTGTTTTCATCTTTTTCTCCAATATCTTAGGAATTAAATTAACATCTAGTCCGATTAAATAAAATCTTTTGGTTTCAGAAAGAACATTTACTGAAGAATGCGTTACGCTATTCTACCGCGGGAAAGTACGAAATTTCCCCTTTTTAAGGATTCTCGGAAACGTCACATTTTTCTTCGGTAACATAGCCTACGGCTGTCCTCAAAAGTGTTGTACCAGAAACAGTTTATTTTCTAATTGAACTAGATGTTCCTTAGATATTATTATTATTAACTAGCTGTGCCCCGCGGTGTTACCCGCGTTATAATGGATTTTCCCGCGGAATGACGTTTTCCCGCGGTAAAAAGTAGCCTATGTTATTTTTCAGGCTCTAGAGATTCTGTGTACCAAATTTCATTTAAATCGGTTCAGTAGTTTTTACGTGAAAGAGTAACAAACATCCATACTTACAAACTTTCGCCTTTATAATAGTAATAGGATCATCAGCTATTAAAACGTAAAAGCAATTTCTACAAAAAACAAAAAAGTACCTATAGTTAATTAAAACTTGACTTGAAAACCAGGTTTCGTTCATTATGCTTCAGAGTTCTTTAAATACTTCTTTGAAAATTTTCCCTTCAGCTTCTTCAGAAAAACCATCTCACAAATATAAGAATAGGAAAAAAAAACAGTAGGTACCTAATAATATTTTTTCATTAATGACTAAATTGCCAAGTAGGTATTAGCTGGCAGTGGGTAGTCGATCCTTTGCGATCAGTCGATTCTTTACAACTAAACACCCCAAATTATTATTTTCACTCTACAAACTCACAATTACAGTGCGTGCAATAGTACCTACATAATATGAATTCTATGCACATAAACATTAAAAAAACGACTATGGTTTATGCGCATTTTCTTTCAACCTCACTAAATAAGCCAATAATATGTATTAATTATCTACATTACTACACACTACTATTGCGTTCGATATCTGTAAGTACTACTTATACTTACCCATATTATAAATAAATCTGTGTAAACGCCACAGCTCTGTTAGTAGCTATTAGTGATAAGGCTTCCCATTGTGTCACTGTATGTAATATTCATCTCCTATGTATGTTCCTATATTGTGGTGTTGCAATAAATAATTATTGTACTGGGAAAAAAAATCCGTGATACACTTTTTTTATGTAAAAATACAGCGGAGTGTCGTTTTCCAAAAAAAAGTAAATCATTTTATTTTTATCTTATTTATTAGTAGGAAAAAGGTTTTGTCGGTTAGCGACCACACCGCCTTGTAAATTAACATTAATCTAACATAAAAAAAAACAGTTAATACCTACTCGTATAAATAAAAAAAAACTTCACTTCTTAAAAATAATCACAAAGAAAATCATGCAATTGTTTCTTAAGGGGTTCCAACATTTTGGGAAATCTACTTGTCCGGAATTTTGTAAAAAAGAGAATTTCGCGGCCATTGATGAAACGAAAAAGTAAAAGTAAATATTAAGAAACACAAAGTGTAAGAATAATAATCATTTATTTGCATAAAACATACTTATGTTTTGTACACATGGTGGTAAGTTTAAAAAAAAAAAGTGTGCTACATGTTTTGCCAATCCTGGCGTGCAAATTTGAGAGTTTGGCAATTTGTAAACGAATCAAATCTCTATATACGTACGGATATTGAGATATTTAGGTCTTAAATATTTTTTTCAAAATGGTGGACTAGTATATTGTCTATGCCAGACTCAATACATAAATGTCGGAACAGCGAAACAAAGTAACAATATTAAAATTATTATATGATTAATTATTATTATTATATTATAGTATTCCATTTATATAACTTACCTGTTATTTAACTTTAAAGAATCTGCATCCTGCATGTTTAGAAATGTACAGACAATGTGATATTATAAACACAAAAGGTGTGGTTCATATGATTAACATACAACAATGCAATCATAAGTTATATATATATATATATAAATAAAACATTAACAATGATGAATGGAACAATTCACTTATAAAATAAGTTTTGCACACAAATTGATTTTAACAAATTAAAAATATATATACTATTAATGAAACGCGATATGAAACTTGTTCTTTTCATTCATTAAATTGTTGCATACAAAATGAATACACATTATTAATTCAGCATCTTAATATACACAATCATTATTAAATTCAAAACAAGAAGCGATTTCTTTTAAAGTTTTCTAATGCTCTCTTCTTGGCTTACTCCAGAAATGCCCTGCGCCTATTCCCTGTAAAGGTTAGGTCCACAATCTCACCTCGTGTAAAGTGACGATGTGGTCTAAGATGGAGCATATGTAGTCCGAAGCCAACTTCTTCTCCGGAACACATTACGAAACACGAAAAAAACGTTTCACGCACTGGCCTATCCCGGAGTTGTTAAAAATCTATCAAATGCATTGGATTACATACAACATGTTGTAATCACCAACAGTCGTAAGTAGCTCGTTGTACTCGTGGTAGGGCTACATGGCGCTTACAAAAGCGTCGAAATATCGGAAAACTCAAAAACTGTCAAATCATGATTATGTTACCCGTTTTAAGTCATAATGGTCATAATTCTGTCAATTATTCGTGTTAATGGTGAGTTATGTCAAGAGCATTTTCGCTTTGTCACTTGTGACTGAGCAACATAACTATATATTTTATTCACTGTCTAAGTTTAAACGGAGACGGTGAAACAGGCCATGGCGCATGTATCTATGCCGAAATGTCGGAAAACTCGAAAGACAATCAACCATGGTAAATATCCCGTTATAAATCTTAATACTGTTGGAATATTGCCCTGCGCGTTCCCTTTGAGTCACGGCAGGTCATTTTCACTCCTGTATCAAACTCAAGATATTTTATAATTGAGAGTCTAATGACTTCCGGTTGGAGCTAACCGCATGCGTCCGCGGATAGGACCTCCACCGAATAGATATTCGGGGGACACATAATGAAAGCCGCGGCCGCGGTTTAACGGTGATTGCAGAATACTTCCAACCGTAACAACTAGAAATATTTAATAGAGGCCTAATATTTCCAGCAATAGACGTTTTAAAATGACGATCTAACCCCAAGCAAAGCAAATCTATAGGGGTTGGGCGGCTGATACGTTTCTTGTAAACACAAAAGATACATAATATATATTTAATACAAAAAGACATAACACAAAAGATATATAATGCAAAATGTATCTTTGTAGTATATCAGTCACCTAACACCCATAGTACAAGCTCTGCTTAGTTTGGGGTTAAGTGATGCTGTGTGAGTAGTCCGGAAATATTGATTGATTTATTTATTTTATTTTATAATATAATGATTCTAATTATAATAAGTACATATTCCATTTATTTTCATATCATAATTACCATAACTCTCATAATTACCATTTACAAGCTACCATATCAAAACAATTTCAAACTATGACAATTAAGAGTATGTTAATACAATCTACATGATTATGATAATATTATAGATGTACATTTTGTGCATTTGTGAGAATGTTGGTGACTTTGTGGAGGTAATTTCAGGATCACCTGAACCGATTTGAATAAAATTTGGTACACCGATTCTCTAAATCTTAAGAAGTGTCTAAGGCTACTTTAAACCTCGAGAAAATATGTAATACTGTTGAAAATCCATTAGACGACGGTAACACCTCAGGGTACTAGTTTACATATACCCAGAATTGGGATCAAACATTTTATATGGTGTTGAATGTGATCCTGGTTCCTATGGAACCTTAATGATGATGATGATGATGATAGAGGTACCTCATAACTTAATGTCGCAGTGTATTCAGACGAACTCAAGATCATGTTTCTGCTAAACTTCCGTTATGAAATGCTTGTGCGAAACTATTTAATCTTTCGCACAGTCACTATTTATCACAAACATTCTTTGCTGTAATCATAAATTATAAATATAACATGAAGTGGCATTTGTATTTATTGTACTACCTATTAAATTTAATAGATACTAATACATAGGTGTTTTAATACTTATTCAACCAAAACCCGCGTAAAAGGCAAAACTACAAATTCTGTGATCCGTCTCTTAACCCCGATTTCACAATTAGCTATTAACGCGATCAGATCAGGCTAAACTCAGGTTTACCAACTAACTGACATCAAATTGTAATTTTTTCAAAAGTTGAACTTGGTGCAATAAATCGATTTGTAGGATAAAATGGTGAATTTGGGGCTAAAACTTATCCGCATTATACCTTCCAATGAAAGTCTTCTAAATTTTTTTTTTAAATATTTATAAGCCTTCATTTGACCACAATCTCACCTGATGCAAAGTGACGATGTGGTCTAAGATGGTAAATTGGTACAGTCGTTTCAGTGTTTAGCATTACGCGTATAAGTGACTTTGTTTATAACCTAACTTTAATTTATAATAAAACAAACAGCTATGGCGCGAACTAAAACAATCGCCGACCCAAAAATGGAATATAAAAATAAATTCCACATTCTTTGAACTCGTAATGCCAGTAATTCGAGTCGAAACTATGCAGTCCCGCAACACGAATGTCAGAGTAACGATTTAAATCATAACGGTGCACGGTTCACCATTCCTCTTTGCTTAGTGAATCATCTTTCATTGTGCATGTGTTGCTTGAAGGCTACACCAAAGAGTATCTACGCGATAAGTTTTACATACTTACCTTCTTGGATGATTGTAGATTTTCCTGTGATTTTTGAAAAAAGAATGTCAAACAAAATATCTAAGCGATAACCTCTTATTAAACATGTTACCTTCTTGGAGGATTTTGTATTTTCCTAATGGTTTTTGAAAGAAGAAAGTTAAAGTTTGAAAATTTTTTTGTCCGATGGATTTGAAAATGCAATGGAGCGAATGGACTTTTGCATGTTTAAACAAAATTGTCTATGGTTCTTTTAGGCAATTTCACAAATCGCGGTTAAATAAACCTGCCATTTCCAAAGTAAAGGTAGGGTAAGTTGGGGTTGGCATGTAACCGGGGACGAAGTTTACAAGAAAATACTTTATAGAACCAAATAGTTGCTGAATCGATAAGTAAAACTTGCATCTAATAATCAAGTTGAAAAGTTTTCAAAAAGGTCCGACATGATTGACGAATTCTTGACTGTTTCTCTGATTTCAGAAAATAAATTAATTGCATACATCAAATCGGAGATTTAGAACCGTGCTAATAAACTTTACATAATTAACATCTAAGTTAAATCATTACATATATGTATGTACCATACAGTTACGTATTTTAGGTCATACTTTACCTTGAACATAGGAAAATACTATTTGCTAAGGATAAATAAGTAGTTATCTTACAGATAAGCTAACTTTAAAACTGACAGTACAATAACACATCTATAGGCATATGTTCTGCTCTTTACCGTTACTCACATAACAAGTTTGTTTAACAATACACTCAATGAAGTTTAAGTTGGTACCTTAGATACGTGACACAGAAATATAAAATAGAAAATTATACTTTATACTCTGTAGCGTAGATATTTGAGTTTTATTTTATTGAAAGTTATCTAACTGTTCTATCTTATTTTGTGACGTTTGTGAATCAATCAATTATTGTTTACAACTTAAAAGAAAAGAGAATACTAAATACAGTACTATAGGCGGCCTTATCGCTGATAGATTTCTTCCAGGCTACCAAAAAGGCGGTTTGTGTAAAACGCATTAGTTAAATTTTTAAGATCTTTAACGTTGCTAACATAGCGAATGTTAGATAGATAGATAATATTTTTGTTGAACACCAATGCCTAACATAGCGAATGTTAGATAGATAGATAATATTTTTGTTGAACACCAATGCAGACTAACTTAAAAATAACAATCATTAGCCACAATCGGCGACCTTGTTAAATCGTTAGCAATGATGGTTTATATAATATTAGAACTGGTCATCTGCAAAAAACAGAAATTACCTAGGTATATAGGTAATAATATGCAATGAGATCCACTCCATTTTCTTTAGTTATTAATTTGCAGTTGTTGTACCTACTATGTTGTGAGAATAACCGTCGCGGCAGATTGCATATTTTAATCTTATATGTACCAGCTTCTAAGAACGTTTGAGAAATTTCATGTACTACGCTTTTAATACTCGGAATGCAAAACCATCCATCTTTCGTTTCCTTGTGGGTATTAAGCTACATTCATAGCCAAATTTAGGGCTAAAAACATCAAAATCTTTAATTTAAGAAATATCCAAAAAAGAAGCATCATCAAAAAAAACCCTTTTACCCGAAATAAAAAGTATATGTAGGTACCTAAAGTATCAGAAAATTCGGCATATTTGTCTCTGATTTAAGTCTACTAAGATATTGTCGTCTACTGCTTGAAAAAAGAATTGCCCCTAACAATGCAATCAAAATGTATTATTAACACTTAAGCAGTCGCTAAAGGGTCTATCAGACCCAGTCGCCCATTGTTTGCATGGTAACTATTGAATCTTAAGGATTGCAACATTGCCGCTCTTAGTACCTTCCGACGTTGGATTGAGACAGCGAATAAAAGTCGCAGCAGTTAGTTGACGCGCTGCGTTCGAGTGTTATGGACTTAAAAGGTGCTTATGGGTTCTTTGGACCCGGTAGCGACTATATACGTAAGTGATTTTTCATAACATTATAACCCTTATTAATTATTTAAAATTTGTTTTTATTATAAAAAAATGGACACCAATAGGCCCTTAAGGTTATGGGATATTGAAGAATGCTTGAACGAAGGAATAGATAATGAAGAATGCTCAGAAACAGAAATAAATTACCATGAAACAGCTTTCGAACAAGATGGCGACGAAGAAATGCAAAATACAGAGGGACCTGAAGAAACTAGCTCCTCAAGGAGTCAAGTTGTGCAGAAAATTGAAAATTCACTAAAGCAATATGTGTGAACTGCAATAACAATATTAATAACAATATTTGACTTGCAAAGTGACAAAATAAGGTATTTTTAGACTGTTGATTTTTAGAGAAGTTTTTTAGTTTTTTTTACCAAATAATGATGGGTCTCTTATTGTGATTTGGAATAAGTACTTTATAGTAGTATTAGAAAAATAAAGAAACTTAATGTTATTTTCGTTATTTACTAAGATATATGATAATGGTTAAAATGTGTCGTTAAAGTTAGTTGAATTTTAGTATGTTTTTAGATTGCGTTTTTTTATGAATAAAAGTAATAAATATAAATGTTTAATACCATTTGTAATTTTATTTTATAATATAATTACCGTTAGGAAATACACAATAACATTAAATTCAGTAATAATAGAAAAATCCAGCAATATTAAACTGGGTCCGGTGGACACGGTAGCGACTCCTAGCGTATCAAAACAGGGCGCGACTGCCCAAGTGTTAAAAGATAATTTGCCAATTTAAGACTAGTTTTGGCAAGCAATGCTTCGCAGGTAACATAGGGCCGTAAGGGGTAGGTCAGTTACTTTTGACCGTTAGTTACTTAACGCACCCTCTCTATACAATAAATCTAAATTAAACATTTTAGAAAAACGTCAGGGATTCAAAAATATCGCATTATCATCGATTTTTGATATTCATTGAAACTTTCACTACACAATGACTGTGGATAGTGTATTCATTTTCGCGGTTTACATGGGGAAACAAAGCTTTAACATAATATTACTTATTATGATGCTTAAGGCCCCTGTTCAGAGCACTATATTTACACAAATTCATTAAGTTCTCTGGAAGAAATTGCTTTGAGCAAAACCGCATACCTACTACGCATTCTAGGTTTAGTTATAGCAGAGATAGTATTGCGATCTACCGTGGTAAGTACGTAAACCCTTATTGACCACCAACAATACAGTCCGTTTGTAATCTTAACAATGAACATTGTAAAGAATAGCAAAATATGAACTGCATTTTCAAAACGCCGTGGACAAGAAAGAAAGCGATGAACAATAAGTCATTCAACTTTGATGAATATGTCGATATTTGTAAATTACTACTATACCTACCTACATAACTTTTTGTAAGTAAAACAAGGCCGTTGACCGGGATCGTCATGTGTTCATGAACAGTTCATTATGTTGGTACACTTTTACAGTTTGTGAACAAGACTATGATTTTTAAAAATTGAACAGGTCGAAATTGTCCGATCTACCCTAAATTGAATGAATGATTAAATTTCGCGGGCATAGACAAACTTTAAAGACATAGAATACGGGTACTCAGTCAGCTGTTTCCCAAACGACAGGGTTATGAAAAAGAGAGGCAAAACAACGTTTAAAATTAACGATCCTAAATTCAAACATTGTGCGAATCTATTTTCGAAACAATAAAACATTCTCTCGTCCTTCATTTCTGCATCCGCTGACGAAGATCAGACGTGCATATCCTACCTATAGCTACTTTGCATGGTTATATGTACTTTATGTATTACGATTTACGAGAAAACCGGTTGGACCTGCAACGGGCCGTCTACGTCAGTTCACCCGCGACCCGAAGTTAAACTTTCTTACGAAATGAATCACTGTTACCACTTACCAATCTTCAACTTTCTACTGGAATCGAAAGAAAATTACACACACACGATCGGTCACCGTGATTCACAATAAAATGCAAACAAAAGTGCCGAGCCTACCTCTGTCGAAGAAATGAGGGTAAAAAAAACCGTTGAAAACCTGCTGACACATCTCGCTGGAGCAGTGACCACAGGCAGGCCGGGATCGGTGCAATTTGATACACAAGCACAAGGTTTACACCGATTCGCGTCCTATGCGTGGCCACCGCTGTGAACGACCGGCGGGCAGGCGCGTAACGGGACCGCGGCTCGGATGCTGGGCCGGAGTAGCGGTCGCGCTGGGCCCGCTTGGATAGGCCGGGACTGGTGCAATATCGCACTACAACCGAATATAGCGCCAGTCACCGCCCATCCACACGGGCCTCTCGAACAAAGGATCTTCCACTCCTGCGCCGCGCCCGTGAACTTGACACACGCGCGGAATGTATAACTGCGGCCGGCGGGCGCGACTGTCCCGCTCGGCGGCCGGCGACGGAATGGCGGCGCGCGGTGCGGGGCAAGCGCACACGCAGCTGTCGCGCCGCGCCCCTCCCCGCACCCTTCCCCCGGACCCTTTATCGTTCTGGGAAGTGGTTCCTGAGCTTCCCGACGGGGATGCCAGTATGGAAAATTCCCATACAACTCGGGAGATGTAGTGCGCTTTTGAAAGTTGTGATCCTTGACATGACGAACGAGTCGCTGTGACGCGTAGTGCGCTAAAGTTCACGAGGCCGATTTAGATGATCTACCAATCGAGTAAATAGTTAACAAAACATGTAATTTAACTGGAATCTGCAGTTTGATTGACAAGAAGCTATATAGGTACTACTTGGATGGAAAGGAGGTTAATAATAGATGGTGACCCCGGTTAGTAACAAGTTATACTCAGTACGGTAGGCATGAGATTGCGAGTGATAGAATGCTAGAGGTCAGACTCTTATCCATTCGCTAAGTAGCCTCAGGTTCAAACAGGCCGTCAGGGTTAACAACTGGCTGGGCTAGTTCTAAGACCTAGTAGTCTAAGAAAACACCTTTAGACTAAAAGTACCTACATCGATCGAAGCGTTGTAGTGTAACGTACGGTCACGACGCGAAAAGCTTAAACCTATAATAAATATAAACTTTTTATATTAATTGTATTTTTTAATCTTTGTCAAACATATTAAATTATTATTTGTCAACATTTTTAAGTTAATTGAATCAAGGTGTCAAGAGAGTTAAAAGCACAAAATGATTAAATCTTCAAAACCGGGAGAACCCTGAACTTTCATTCCGAAGATCGTTCAAACCAAAAATTATGTGAGCTTTAAACACGTGCTTTAACGGTAAAGGCAAACATCGTGAGGAAACCGGCATGTTCTGAGAACTTCGAAGAATTTGAAAGACATGTGACCTTCACCAACCCGCACTTGGCCAGAGTGGTGAACTTAGGCCTAACCTCTTTCGCCAAGAGAGAAGTCCCTGTGTCCCAGCAGTGGGAACGTTAATAGGGTGCTGATGAGGTAAAATTAACCGATACTAGGACTAGAATGGAAGGTGATTAAAAACATCAAAGAATGTAGGTATACAGCAGTGTTCTTTCTCGTAAACCCTTGGATCATATTCATGCCTGAGCAGAACTTTCTGGACAATTTTTTTTTTACTTCATAGCTTTTTGAAACTGTAGCATTATTTTTATCCGTAGGTATTATGAGTATCTTTTATGTAATCAAAGAAATCTTAAGCAGAAAAATAGGATGAAAGACCTAAATTTATATAAAACTTTAACAATTTATTAGTGTTTTCTAATAAATCCATAAGAATCACACGGATTATTAAATGACATTAAATATACAGTTTTAATATTAATAATAATATTAATTTATTGATAATATAGATTATAAGTCACAATATGGGTTTTAACGTGGTTGCCCAATGACACAACTTTTTCAAAAAATAATAATAACTAATATCACAATTAATTTAAATGTCAGAATCTGAAATACATTATTAATTCATATAAACAATTAAAACAATGTCTAATTTATAAGTACACAAAATATAAACATGTAAAAAAAGGTGTGTGTGTGATACACACACGGTAGAAGTGAAACTTCAGTAAATCGACAAAAGAAAGAGATGAATAAAAAAAAATACTGTGCAAAAAGATTTTGTTCGGGCGGTCACCCATCCAAGTACTGGCGTTCCGGAAAGTTGCTTAACCTTGTGAGCGTTTAAGATTGGCTTACCTGACGTATTTCCGTTGCATCCGGTCTGAAATCACAACGATTCTAAAGAAGTTTCACTTCAAAAATTTCATATTTATCATTAACAATGATTATGAATGTCATGAATTAATTATCAATTAATTACATGGCAAATAAATGAAAATAATCTGTAATGTAAAAATTATAAACTGAACATTCAAAATCCCGACCATCACATACGTGAAAATACCTTTAAGAATTAAAAACACAACGTTACACTCCGGGAGTGCCGACAGAAGTGAAAACGTCTTGTCGTGTTTCCATTTTAATAAGTAATTTTGTAAAAAATAGGGAATTTATTTTACTCACCATGCCACCCCAGGAGGTGCTAAAGACCACTCGCTTAGGTTATCAATTTTTTAGGTATTTCATTCGAATACCTCTAGATAAAACGAACTAAGAATAAATATTATTTTCATTAACAATAAGATATATCCTACAAAAAATAAGATATTTACCAAACTTACTAAACCCAGGTAGGTAACAAAATGGATCAGAACACCCTAAATTCTATCTATTGTCTAAATTGTATTGCAAAATTGTTAATAATAAACATTGATCCGTTTTTTTTTCTAGAATTTGCAAACGCATTGTTGGTATGGTCAGGTGCATTGCAAAAGTCTACTTTAAAATTTTATGGTATCGATGCATCGTCAATTTTTTGTTTTGTCTTTTGTAAGAGTTCTGTAGAACTGAATGAGTGAGGGACAATAGACTAAGAATTTGAATAAGAACGTAATTTTGAGCAAGGAATTAGCCTTTTTGTTTCTTTTCGCGCCTCACAAAGACCGAAAGGAATTCAACATAAATTATAAATCTTATATCGTTGATGCTCAAAAAGATTTGTCATAGAATAAAATCAATATTTAAAACTGATCATTTTAAAAGGTACCTTAACTACCTTTAGAGTATTTAAAAGATCAGTCCAATCTGTTAATGAAGTAATTAAATTTGTGTAGAATAATATAAATGTGAATAAATAAAAAACCCCGATTCCAAAACCTTATTTTCCATTATAAAAGTCATATTATTTTGTAATGTGCACGTAATAAGTACGCCCCACTCGAGTATATTTCAAGATATTCGGATCTTTTTCCCCCCATTCACCCTCCATAACTTTCAACACAGGCTCAATCAATTTTTATCAAACATCTTTTATGGACACTCGCGCAAAAGTCACCTTTCATCAACTAAATTGAAATCGCTTCATCCATTCGGCTATGATGCTATGGATAGAAACTTATAACACCCCTCTTTTTACGTCGGCTGTTAAAAATAATAACACAAATATCCCGCAACTAGGTATTACTAGCATTAATAATTGCATATGCGTGTACCTATCGCACTTACAGGTTCGAATCCTGGGTGCGATCTTAATAACGGGAAGTGTCTCCAATGCTCTTTATACTTAAAAATTTGTTTTGCCTAAGTAAAGTATATGACTTAGAAAAAAAACTGAAAGTTCTTTAAGTTTTTCCGAACACTCAATGCAGTAGGTTTTTTTATAACGACTTCGATAGTATCTACTAGGTACGGGGAATTACCGAGACTTGACAAAGTCGCGCAAAGCCGCGGGCCAAAGCTTATATTGACTGCATTCACCAACCCGCACTTGTCCATTGTGGTTGATTAAGGCCTTATCTCTCTCGTTAAGAGAGTAGTCTGTGTCCCAGCAGTGGGAACCTAAATAGGGGTGCTTAAGTTATGCTTAATTACAGCTTTTAATAAATTAATGATTCAAATTAATTAATTCTTAACGTTGATTATAGTACCTTATACCTAATACGTAGATAAATTTTAAAAATTATTTTTATACATATTTGATAGCTCATCAAGGAAGGCCACTGCTAGGCAAAGCCCTCCCCCAACTCCTCCCAACAGTCCCTATCAAAAAAAAATTCCACGAACTATCCTAAACTATTCGTGGAAAATTTAGAATATTAGTTTCAACCTTTAAGTTTATCACTTTGTAAAAACATAACGGTACTTTAATTAATTTATTATAAAGATGAATGTAATTAACAGTGAGGAATGTAACTCAGTAAGACCAGGATGTTTAGTCTGGTAGAATCTGCTGAGCCAAGTCCTCAAGCACTGTTATGCGCCCACGCGCTGACTTCGCACTTGTGAACTCAACGGGTTATAAACTTATAACTAGATTCACTTTTTCTTATATACGGCTAGTTTATTTTATCAATTATGTACTTGATTTCCGCTCATGAAAGAAGATATGTGTAAGAAAGGAGTGAGTGTTGAGATGACGGGTGATAGAGGGAAATGGAAGAAAAACACTATTCTTATTATTATCATACGTTGTGCCGACCCCACATAGTGTGGGACAAGGGCAGGATGATGATGATGATGACTTGATTTCCGCTCATGATTTTGCCGTATTCATATAATTGCCCGCGGAAAAAACTTGGGTTTGTTCTGGGAAAACAGTTTTGTCCGTGACAATGTCTTTCACATAGAGAGTTGCTCGCAATATTTTTTTAAATGTCAAAATACGTATATTATGTAATTGAAGATAGTTATTAGATTTCGGCAAAAGCGACTGCGAAGCGGCAGCGTCTGACGCGCGGCAGACGCTACCCTATTATTAACCACCACGTTAAAAACCATTCGTGTCTGGCATAGAATTTATAATATCAATAAATAACTACTTATTGCAGTTACAGCAACAGTGTGATTTAACATATTTTTAACCCCCGACAAAAAAAGAGGAGAGTTATAAGTTTGACGCGTATGTCTGTCTGTCTGTCTGGGACACCATAGCTCCCGATCGGATGGATCGGTATTAATTAAGTTTTTTTTTGTACGATAAGTGAGTCTGGCGCTAGTGTTCTTAGACATGTTTCATGAAAATCGGTTGTGCCGTTTAAAAGTTATGGGGGTAAGATCGGGCAAGGAAAACCGAAAATCTCCAAATATACTTGAGTGGGGTATCAAATGGAAGCGCATCGCGTGCACATTACACATTATTTAGTATGGTGTTTTATTTTTCAGGAAATTAAATCATTGACCCCGGGGGTTCTTCTTAAATGAAGCGATTTCTAATAAATCTTAATTTTAATTAAGATTTATTAGAAATCGCTTCATCCGTTCGGGAGCTATGATGTCCCAGACAGACAGACACACACACAGACAGACAGACAGACACGTCAAACTTATAACACCCCTCTTTTTTGGTCGGGGGTTAATAATTAGAAAATTATATAAGATCAAAACTTGAAATGGGTAACATAATCATGATTTGACGGTTTTTTAGTTTTCCGATATCTAAACACATAAGCAAGTTCAAGTTTTAATATTGATTAAACCTATGATAATTTAAAAAGCTTCATCTATTTATCTTTGAGAATTGGTTTTTAATTTATATTCTAGCTGATTTTATTTTCCAATTTTAATTACTTAATTTAGGTGGAATAAATGTTTTTTTCTGGACCTCAAGTTTTTCGACCATTTTCCCCTGAGCTTCCACGAGTGAAGGGGTGAACTCAGGCTGCGAAAATTAGAAAGCTGTAAAGATAAGTTATCTTATTTTCTGTATCGTACTGATAGTAAATTTATGTAGGTAGTTTTTGTAATTGATTTTGATAAAATGCATTCTAATAGAAGTATTTTTAATGAAAACGTGTAACCAAGTTGGATAGTGGTGTAATCAAAATAGCATGAAAAACTCTTTAGCTCGAAATTCTATAATTGCAATTTTTTGTGTGGCTGGAGCAGTTTCGCTACAAGTACTTCCTCTCCTTTATCGGATAGGTAGATATATATGATGTTACAAATTTGTTTTTTTACTATCTTTTTAAACATGACATGTTGTTGAGATACATTTACAGAAAAAATATCTATCCGTCTATTAAGAGTTATCAATGAAGTAAATCTCGTACGGGAGAAATTTGTTTTTTTACTATCTTTTTAAACATGACATGTTGTTGAGATACATTTACAGAAAAAATATCTATCCGTCTATTAAGAGTTATCAATGAAGTAAATCTCGTACGACTTTAAAAAAAAAAAAAAAAACTTTGTGCACACCAAAGAGCCCAGAATTATAGAATTGAATCTCTTTGGTGCACATACAATTGCCTCCCTCTAAACTACCAAATCAGTCACAGTGCAAATTCTAAACAGTACATCAACATCAATCACCCCGTCATCTTCAAATCACACACGAATCAATCATGCCAACTTAAAGAAATAAAAAACAAAAGCACCTAACAAAAGGTGCAAAGGTGGGGACGACATAATGCCAGCACGCGCGGGCCAGCTGTGGGCGCATCTGCTGTTACACCCCCGCGCCTTGAAATAAAAAAACCTTTGGTCATCCTGCATGTCACATCTGGATCTGAATAAATATTTATAGAATCAATAATATAATCGATAGGTAGATAGATATCTGTTAGGTTTGGGCTAATATTTGTAATTGATATTAATAGTGGTGACAGGGTTTCTGGAAGTACACTTAGTATTGGTTTTTTGTTAAAGCTGAAATAAAAAACTTGCGTAATTCATTGCTACCGATCAGTATTTTTTTATGTCATAAATTAATGTTATCTGATTCAATTATTATATTTTGATACAGAAAGACACATCATACAATCTAAGAATGGATGATTTATAATGTATTAAGCTGGGTTTGATTTGATAGAAAAGTAAACCTATTTACCTTAAAAAACGCAACAGTGAATGTTATTTAAATAGGTATATCTTGTACACGGTAGAAATTATAATAAATTAATGTTATTAAGGTTAATCTAAAATGTTGACCACACCTTTTTACGATCAGTGTGGTGTGTGTGAAAGTGCAGAGCACCTGACCTAAACTCCAATTACGATTTTACTGGCTTCCTTCATATAAATGGGTTTTTCATTATAATCAGTACCTAACTAACTTACAAAAATAACTTTGCTTTTGTTGATTGTAAATTATTAATAATAAGCTCTATAAAGCATGATAAGGCTTTTTGGAAAAAAAACGTATTAGGGAATTCCATTAAAAAATATACCTAATGTTAAAGAGTTTGAATAGGTCCGGTATTTCTCGAGATTAATCTTAGAAACTGGACCGATTTAAAAAATTACTTGACTATTTATGCATAGTAAGTAGTTCATGATCATGTCATCGTATTGTTTTAGTTACGTATGCTTTATTATTCTACGGTATATGTTTTATGTTTTTTATTACATATTTAAATAACAAATGTTTTTTGCTAAGACCTTTAACACACAAGACAAGGATATTTTAATACAGTTAAAACAGTAATTATAATATTATTCTTATTTAAAACAAAAGCTTATTATGTATTTGTATTTCAAACGCTTAAAAAATAGTCAAAGCTAAGTAACCTACCTAAAACTTATTAAACATAATAAACTTATTGTAAATATTTTATCTAATATAATGTTCTACGATGCAAAATAACAACTACAAACAAAATATAAAACATCTGTAGTACATAAAATCTAAATCGCGATCCACTTTATTTTTAAAACATAAATCAAAATAAATAAAATCCGTCATGTTGGTACCTGTACGCAGCTGCCTCGACAGATGGCCGGCAGGCCTTAGTGCCTACGTATGGCGGTGCATCGAGGATTTGTAATTACACTGTGGAAAATTGGAGATTATTCCATTCGAATTTTGAATTTGTTGTAGCGCGGGCTGGAAAGGTTTGCTTTTTTGACAGTTGTTTGTGTAAGGAGGATGGAAGGTTGGTTGTATTTCAAATTTGATGTTGTGTTCTCTATTTAAACATACTGGCATACAGAACAAAAAAATCGATTATCAAAATGACATTTAAATCTACACGCTACTGTACGTAAAAATATATAGTTATAAGTTGGTTTCTCATGTAAGCGAATTATTGTAAATTCTTATTGAGAAATAAAGATTTTCAAACTTAAAATAACTTATTTAATTATTCCCATAATAAAATTATAAAGGGCTTATTATTTAAAGCACGCTTAGTAGTTTTATTAACCGACTTTCTTTAGATAAGCAAAACATGTATGGAACTGTAACCACAGAACATTGCAAATAAACATTATTCTTATTCTTAGTGCAAGGAGGATGGTAGGGGGCATAGGTAACAGAACATTAAATTTGGAATTCATCGAAGCGCAAACGGAAAATTATTGGTTATTTGTCAAAGTTGCCATTTTGTGTAAGGAGGTTGGTTTGTGAAACATTAATAACAGAATATAAATAGTAAAACTACTTTTTTTTTAAACTCCTACGAGTACCAAAGCAACAGGTGTAGGTATTTACTTACATTGTGCTTAATATTTTATAGGTAATAATGTATTTAAAAGTGATAATTTAGTTTTAAAATGTATGTATGTGTTACGTATTTACTAGCTTTTTGGCGGTTAATTAGCGGTAAATAGACTTTCTTGATAAACAGGCAAAATTACAGTGAAATAATTTTTCGTACGCCTACTTATGGTCCGATAAAAAAAATTACTTCTAGATAGCCTATTTATTGGGGAAGGCTATACGCTCCTATTTACCGCGGGAAAATTAAAAACACGGGCATGACCGTTCCACGATAAGCTAGTAATTTATAAGTAAGTTATTATTATTAATAATATTATGCATTTATTTTTTAGTGGTTTATTTAATCCTTAATTTCTGCATTTCTGCAAATTTTTGGTATAAATCGTTCGGGAATCAAACCCACGAGTGGCACGTGGGTCGCGCGGGTAACGGTTGCCCCGGATCGGACCGGTCTTGCCCTTGCGCTTGCGCACGCCGCAGGCTATCTGGTAGTTTGTATGTAGTGAATACGGTCTTTTAACGTCTAAAAATTAAACTTCACTTACTGCATTTATTTGTTAACTAGTTTAATTTTTTCTAAAATAAATTTTCTATATTAAATTGAATAATACTACACATACACATACACACATATCTCATTAAAAAAATATGTAAAAAAAATCTAAAATGCAAAAAGTTGCAGTTAGAGCGGTCATCCATCCAACTCAGGCCTCGAACAAATTAAAAAAAATGTGTCTATAAATTACTACACGGAACCGGTGTAGGTACCTACTAGTAAATCTCAAACTTACCAAATTTATTTATGTCTACTTTTAGGCTTTTATAAGCATTCATAAGAAGAAAAATAAAATTCTTTAATAAGTGAGTTTAGGTATATATTTTCATATTTATTTTGTTGACCCCAAAATAGATACATGACGGTTTTGTTAATGGTCATGTACAAAGGCGAGCTTAACCCTATAAGAGTTTTCTTACAGCAAAGTTGTGGTGATGAAGGAATTTGATTAAAAAATAGTTAGAAATAGATTTATTGATTTTTAGGCGAAGATTTGAACCCCCTAGTGTTCATTAAAACCCAAATAAAACGGCTCTTGAATTGTAAGTTTAACGTGCAGGTGACTGATAGATAAGATAAGTGATAAACTACATAAATTTTTTTTTTTATGTTACATACTTTTAGGCCTTCTCTTGACCACAATCTCGTATGATGTAAAGTGACGATGTGGTCTAAGATGGGGCATGAAGACCTAGAAGATAGATGGTTTCTCCGGGCCGAAACACGAAAAAATCGCTTCACGCACTGGCCCAGCCCGGAGGGTGGTGACAATGACAAGCCGCGGCCGAAGCCTACCACCAGGGACTATACATTTTTAGATGTAAGTTACATAATTAATAAAAAACACAAAAATTGGTAAAAAAAAACAAGATGCATGTCGGTAGATACTCGTCAAAAACAGTCTAATCTCAAAATGTTTTGTTGATGTTAGAAGGCGGCAAATATCAAACATATTTTACATAAAGCAAACAACCGAACTTTGTGATTTCAATCGTCTATACCTCTACTTATAAACAATAATCAAAATATATTGCCTTAACAAAAACTCTTAGCAGCTCTTAGCTCACCTTTCAGTATTCCGTGCTCTTAAGCTAATTATTATACTTGTACTTGCTAAGTACAAATGATTTCTTTTGTCATGTTGTCGAAACAATGCAGAGTTCAACAATCGCTATAGAGATGGAGCTAAGGGACGTTAAGTTTGCATAACGTGAGGACCGGCATAAATGCTCAAATTCGTTTACCTACTAGACAATAAAGAAAAGATTGAATAAATTTAGTAGAATTATACTGCTTCTAGATTTACGAGTACAGTTTATACACATTTTGGTTTGCAATTAAAAAACACAAATAAAGGCAACAAAAATGTTTATTTAAAGTGCAAAAAGATGCAGTCAGAGCGTTCATACAAGTACCTACTGGCCTCGCGCGAAGTTGTTTAATTTTATAAAAATCACGTTAGTTTTATTTATTTGTTAGGTGTTTTAGTGTTTATTGTTATAGCGGCATCAGAAATACATATCACGGTTCTTGTATGTCTGCCCGTGTGTCACGAACTCAGTAATCCCTCAGGAATCTAAAACTCAGGATTCCTATGAATAAGGCATGAATAATTTTATGTTTTACCCCTTAGCTTTCAAATGACTTAACCGAGATTTTAGAAACATAGCTAAGCTTTTTAATAACGCACCTTTCAAACTAAATACCTACCTAAACAGTATCATAATTGGTCCATTTATTCATATAACAAAAATAAGGGAGAGGAAAAGGACCACACTTTATTGTTTATGTTCCTCAAAATGAATTTGAGCATACTCGCCGGTCCTCATATTTTGCTAACTCAACTGGCTTTAGGGTCTGCTCTACTTTGTTTATTTCATTTCGCCGTATCTCGGGACCACTTCAAGAGTCATATATCAAAGTTTGACGACAAACGGTTCCGTTACAGTAAATAGAATGGGGGTTCAGTATGTAAACTTGTACTTATTTTACAATGATAATTACAGGATTTTTTTAAATGTTTTTTTATTAAAACTTGCAACGGTAACACATCAAATTATGATAATCATGATTATACTGTTTTTGAGTTTTCCCATATTTAATTTCGTTTGTGTTTAACCGTCTGACTTACCGCAAAGACAATCAGCTTATTCCGCGATCATGGCGCTTGCAACAGCCTCGAAATATCGGAAAACTCAAAAACAGTCGAATTATGGTATGTTGCACGTTTTAAGTTTTAATATTATTAAAAGCCATGATAATTTAAATGGGCGTTAATATATGCGACACAGTTCGCGGACTTAATGCGTATAATTATTATCGTTGTATAGATGAAACTAGTTGTTATTATTTTCCAGCAAATGTTTTTAATTAAACAAATATGTATCAGTTTTGTAATGCATCATAAAATGTATATCAAATAAGGCAAGTACACACCTAAGGTCTTGAAACCTTGAAACTACAATTTTAGGCCGAAACTCCAGTCATACATAACCGATAACATAACTTTTTTTTTAATTCATATCCGGCATCATACCTAATACGTTTATTTCCAAGCAGACTTCCCATTAATCATTTAAATGCCTATTGGTTTTATATGTATATTTCAAATATGTAGTGTGATCTTTTTATACCTACCTATAGTACCTAAACGCACAAATTAGTTCTAAGTAGTTTTGATAAATTTACGTGACTTTAAAGTTATATAAGTTAAGATACAGGAAAAGGATAAGTTCAGAATGTTTGTTGCAGTATTATAATAGTCCTACTGCATCTCACGTTTAGTTACACTGTGACACGAACTTGAGTGGAAACTCTCAGCTTCAATTAAGAATTAACACAAACATTAACAGTACCGACAAACTTAACCTACGAAAGAAACGTAAACATTCTTATTGTTACTAGAGCTTGTGTTACCTACACTCCAAGCCTCCAAGCTACACGATACCAAATCATTTATTTGCATTGTTTGATTTTACAAATCTTAGAAACTTCAAAATTAAATACAAAAACGTACACAAATTGAACATAGCTACATATAGACCAAATCAAAGAGGTAGAAAGATTCAAAATGAAAATTGATCAATTATTTTCTCCAAGCACTTTCTACTTGATCTAGGATATTGTATGCCTATTATATATAAAGTATATCAGATATCTAGCACCCGTAACACAAGCTCAGAGCTTACCACGGGACGGGGCTAGATGTTGTTGTGTAAATTCTCTGGTAATATTTATACTTATTTATTTATTGGGAATACATTTTTGTATCTGGACGCCTTGCTTCTTTATACTCGAGCAAAGAAGCGACTAGATCATTTATGTTCTGATATTTTACCCATGCATGGTGCTAATACAGTTTATTTGAAGTGAGTGAAACTAATGGTAATTCCTCTCTTACAAATACTTACAAACCATTGGTCTAAGGAAGGACCGACAATCACAAAAAGCACTGCAAAGTTTCTTACACAACCTTGAGAGCAGATTACATACCCCAAGAGTACCCAAGTCCCGATCTTCAAAGATGTTCTACGATAATAATATGCCTATCTCCCCGGAAATTCAAACAAAGCAGCTTTTTTACGACTGTAAGCTTTAGAGAGCCAGGTATGAAACCTCTTTGTATGATCCGGGAGGTAATTTCATCGACAATTGCTTGTAAGCCGAAGCCGACCTTTTTCCTTTTATGATTTACGGTACAAACAAAGATGGTATCGTTTGTCTATGGAGCGAGAACGCGGGTGAAATTGTAAATGGTTCCATTTTGGCATTTGCCGCCACAAGTTTACTAAATGTTTTTGATTACTACCTATACAAAGATCCTAAACTTAAAAAAATATCCATTAAATGGCGTAGCGACCTATTTTTTAAACAATAAATAAATTGCGTCTTACGTGTTAAATATTTTACAGATCTGTAAAATATTTAGGAGGTTTGCTGGGTTAAGCTCGCCTTTTGAACATGGTGTTTGTTTATTGTATTGCTGTGTTTTTATGTCATTCATTATTAATTTTATGATTATCATTATGATTTAAGAATCACTCGAAGTCGCTAGAAGTCCCTGTCTCCCAGCACTCAGGGTGTTGAGGAATTATGATTTAAACGACGAACTGCAAAGAACTTTACCTATCCCTACGATCTTTCAGTTAAATTATCGCTAGAAAAATCCGTATTACAACGGAAAATCCCTATATTACAAACAAAGCCACGGCGCGGAGGCAGTTACATCCAAACAAAAAAAACACCCTTCTAATAAAATAAAATCTATGCTCTAAAATAAATCTAATAACCAGGGCTCAATGGTTTGAAATCAGACTTATAATTTAAATAGGAATCGTTTTACTAATAACTTTAGGGTTCTGTACAAATTTATTTAATAGCCCTTATGTTTATATAAGAACTAATTCCTGAACCTGTTGAAATGGTAAGATAAGCGGTCCACCAATAAAATAAATTACTTAAAACAATCACGCATTATTCGAGAAATCACTAAAGTACTGGATAAGGTATATGTGATTAACACATATTGGGATTACTTTAGGTTTCTACAATGATCGTCTTAGCGTAACTTAAACCGTAACCTTTTTCTGTAGGCGTCGCTAGAAAGTCTGACTTCAATGAAAATAGGTATTCTATTTAATATTCTATTTAATAGCCCGTCACGTCCGTCGATTTAAAAATACCTACAGGGCACCTATTTTTCACTATTTCAATTTTATAAATATTTATTGATTGTAATATGGTGTTGTTAATGATATGGAACCCATACCCAGTCTCCCACTTGACTAGTATCATACAACGTCTTCCAGTGCTAGTCCTTTCATCATGTATGTGTGAGTAGACAGGTGGTCGGACTAAAGGCTTCCTCGCAGCTGGGCCGAGATTCTTTGCCTCGCAAGTACACGGGAAATACTGAGTTTTAAATAGGTACTGACAATATTCGTATCATTCATTGGTTTTTAATAATCTGGATGTGGAAATTTGAAACTAAATTAGAATTTGCTTTGAGGGTTGACTATTGGCGATGCAAAGATTATCCGCACGCCTCTAGCGGCGAAATTTAGAAACTGGCTAAGAACGACACTTTGTTTACCTATTTGTTGAAGTTATATCTGATTTGTATTTATTATTTTTGTTTTTCTCTGACGTTAATTGTAACGAAAACTGTCAAAGTGTCGTTCTTAGACAACTTCACAATTTTGACACTAGAGGCGCAATTTAGAATCTTTGCATCGCCAATAATGATAATAATTTAAGAATAAAGAATAAGAATAAAAAACATTTATTGCATAAAGTTATTACAAAGAAAAGAACTTAAAACTAAAAACGTAACATAGGTAATAAGGTACAATTAAATTTTTAATCTATTATTAATTCTCTTATATAACTTTAGGCAAAAGGGATAATCTCAGCTTGATGCCGACAAGCTGTTTAACTTGTACGGCGCTGATTTTCAGAGAATCCCATACGACTGTTTGATGTTGCATTATTTTATGTTTAATATATATTATCTTTTTTTTTTTTTGCTAGCTAATATTTACTTTTATTTACTTATTACAACACTGGTCAATAAACTTTTTCAAACTTAATCAGAATTTGGTAGAACATAGTATTCGATTAAATAAATCTGCGCAAGGTATTTATTACTTCTGTGTGTGAACTTTTTAATTAAAGAACTATGACATACGTACTGCAATCGATAAATATCATATATTATTAATAGGTTAAGTGTTTTTAAAATAGAAGTAGTAAAAAAATTAAAATAAATATATAAATACCAAAACATATTTAATATTATATTTATACTTGTTATTGAATATTTATAATTGTTATTTAATATTTATAGTATAGTAGTAGCAAGTAATTAACGCCAAAGTTACTTGATTTTTAATTTAAAGGAAGTCTCAAAGTTGGCAAACTGCCGCTCCATTAGAATTTTTTTATATTTTACTTTGAATGTAGATGTATTTATTTTTTGTCTTAATGGTGGCGGAAGATTGTTCCATATTTTTGATGCGTTGTACTTAAAACTTCCCTTAAATCCGACAGTTTTGTGCTTAACGATGACGAGCTTATTGAGAGTTTTTGATCGGGTGTTAGCTGGGCTTGGCTTTAGAATCCAGCCGCAGGATTTTGGGGGTGCTGATGCGCGATTTAAGATGGCATTGGTTTCCCCTTTCCAAAAATACCACCCCCTCACCGCGGAGACGCGTACTTTTTTTTAATAAAAAAAAAATTTGTTTTCGTGAAATGGAACGTTATTTTTGTATAAAATTTTATAATATGTAATGTTTTTACCTTAAAATTACAATGCAATCATTTAGGTAGCGTCGACGAGTCGCGGGGAAGGTGAACCAATTCCATCGGGAAGTCAAGAAGGTAAGAATTACAATTAGATAAGGTTAGATTGTACCTTTATAACCTCACTTCAATTTGCAAATCCGAATCAGTGCACACTACATTGGGTTGATTTAGGTCACTTTAAGTTGCAAATCCGAATCAGTGCACCCCTAATTCCACGTGGTCTTGTCTGTCACACAACTAGAGTGTATATAAAAAGCCGGAGGCGCGGAGGGAGAGCAGCCCCCGCCCGCCGTTACAAAGCGCAGGCACCCGTTCGAGCCGGAGCGGCTGAGGCTGGTCGCCGAAGGCGACCAATAAGCCGAAGCTGCGGAGGTGAGCATGGGTGACTGCGCTTTGTTACGCAAGGGCGAAGGGGCTGCACTTCCCGCAGCGCCGGAGCAGTTTATTAATACTATTTTTTTTTATTAGAGCCTGAAGATGATGGAGTGCTTGTAAAGCGCCATTTACTTCGGAAATTGTGGCGATGTTTAATTTGGCTCGTCTGATACGACAACTTGACACTCGCCAACTCGAATCGCATTTGCTGAAGAGCATGGGTTAATTTTATCAACAAAAGAGTGTAGAGTGCACCGTAAACCAATAAGGATTACTTAAATATTGTTTTTTATTTAATATTTGTAACTGAGAAGCTAAGAAATTATTTAAAACCCTATTTTTGAGGTTAGATTTTATTGAATTTCAAATTGCTATATCTCCTAAACTACATATTTCCGCGGGGGGGGAGTGGTACAGGGGGTACCTCCCCCTCCTCCCCCCTCCCCCCCTCCACCTCCCCCCCCCAAAATCGTGCGGCTGGATTCTAAAGTTTTACCGTTAGCTGTTTGGATGTCTTTAATCCATACCAACTTATCGAAGAGGTATTCTGGCCTTTTTGTCCAGATTACTCTGTGTGTAGTGCAGGCTGCATGAAGCTCTCGTCTAAGCTTCATACTCAAAATATTGTGTGTAACGAGGTGCGGAGTTATATGGTGTCTTCTCGGAATATCAAGACTGAATCTCATGCAGGCGTTTTGCACTCTTTGGATGGCCTTTTCCGTTTTGTTCCAAATTCTTGGTCCATAAACTGTAGAGCAGTAATTAAAAGGTGATAATACTAATGTATCGCATAGATTGAGCCTTAATTCCCTAGATAAGTAGTTTCGGATTCCATATAAAGATTTAAGTCTAAAAAAAGCGGTCTTAATTTTTTCATTAATGTGAGATTCAAATCTTAATTCTTTATCGACGATCAGTCCTAGGTTACGAGATTCTTTAACCAATGGAATATTAATATTATTTATTGTTAGTTCTGGATTGAAGGACATTGCTTTTTCAGTTAATTAAATCCTATGTAGGGTGTTTAATATGTTTTATGTATGTATAATAAAAGTAATTATATCAGATGACTAGGTAACCGTAACACAAGCTAAGAGCTTACCACGGGGCTAAATGATATTGTGTAGATTGTCGAAAGAAAAAATTATTAACATCTGAAGCCATTTTCTTGAAAAATTTAAATGATACATTTTGTGCCAAATTGTAGCCTTAAGTTACCTCGTTGAAAGATTGAAAACGATACAATTTTGAAACAATTTATTCTATGGATCAATCGATTGATCGATATCAGTATGCGCCGCGGATTTTTAATAAGTCGATATATTTTCACTCCATGTCTCCAAGATGGTCTCATTAATAATCGTTGATCGGTTTATTTTCTCTAAAGTTATCTATAGTTTTCACATTTTTCGGTTGGTCAACGTTAAAATTAAACGTGTTATGATAGGTATGTACCTACCTACCTCAGTCTTTTAAATCTCTTGTATTGTAACAAATCGTTTCTTAGTTTTGAATTGAAATTCGATAGGGTTTGCAGTTGAAGGTCGAATGCACCCCTCGGTTTTGAAGGGTGCAAGTCATGACCTTGGCCATACAAAAGTTTAATCATTGTTAAATTAAGAATTCACTAGAGGAATTGTAAATTGCAATAAATAAATATGAATGAAGCTTTCCGCTTGTGGGTTTAACCCGCTTTTTATAGGAATTCATTAAATCCTGTTTTATGTACATTTTGTTAATCTCCCGCCGGAAAGAGTCATATATTACGTAGGTAAGTAATCACATTTATTTTTATACTGGTTGTTATTATGATTATTTTCTTTTGACCAATTAAAACTACAAATAAAATTGACACTTTGGTATAACTTGTTATCTGGCACGTCACACTAGAAGATGTTTTGAAACGTTGATTTGAACACTTACTTTTGCTATTGACTGTACTTACCTAATCTATATAAATAAAAATGAATTGTTGTTCGTTAGTCTGATTAAAACTCGAGAACGGCTAGGCTAGTCCAGGGTAGGTCTAAACGGTGAGCAAATAAGGAAAAATTGCCGAAAAACTTTTTTTACCCGTGCGACGCCGGGACGGGCCACTAGTTATAAAATACTTACTTTAGATACCGCTGCAACAGAAGTCTGATCCACCAAGACACTGTATTGAGCCCACATCCAACGCATTTAATTTACATTCCTTTAAGCCATATAGATGCAGGTGTCTTCCACTACCTCACATGATTCACACATACGACTAACTACAATTTTTATTAAAAAATTAATAAAGGTACCTACATAATTTGTTTGTTATGGTCGAATTGAGAAACCCCCTCTTTTGAAGCTGGTTGAAATTTAAGCAAAAACGTTATTACCAATTGCTGCATTCGATTCTTTTGAGAAGTTTAAATTATCTATCAAAGCTAAAAACAATTCGTTTTATTATTGGTACACCTAAATACCTAGGTAGGTACTATTTCTGTTACCAGCAACTTAACCTTCACAGTCGTAAAAATGATGAAGCCAACTTAAGCTACCCATCTGCACACAAGGGGACGGCATCCGGCCTTTTCTTTGAACTTGTTCTGGACACAAAAGACCCCAAGGTCCGTTCGAGCCCAGCCCAAGGTCAAAAACAACACGTGTACATAACGGTAAACTCTTTTCAATTATGCAGTTAATGTAATCATTTTAATGGTATAAAGTTTGGGGAGTTTGAATGGTGTTTTTACCCCTCGGGCTAACTGTTTATAATGTAGCAATTTTAGTACTATATTATAAATTTATTGGTGAGTGCCGGCTATGCTTAGTCGCCAGGCAAACATTTTAAAACGTAATTTTAGAAAAAAAAACACTGCCGATATACTTAGAAATGTTATTGAATACGTTAATATAGATATTGATTACGTTTTTATCAAACTAATATTAACGAGGATACTATTCTTAATACAATTTAACCCAAGATCTTGAACCTTGAAATAATTGTACTAAAAAATGTTTATTCAATTATATTGTTTCTAGTTGTAGAAATAAAAAGTCATAATTTCATATATAAAAAGAACTGAGTTTTGGTTTTAAACTAGAGTCTAGCTGAAAACCAAAACTCTTGTTCTTGCTAAAGTTCTATTTTTCTTTGGAGTTATTATAGGGTAGATGACAAAAAAAATATTAGCACGTTATTAGGAACTTATAAATCAAGTCAAATCAAGACATTACAGTGCATTTAAGTTTCCCGTGACGTTACACTTTAGGCGATTTGTTCGAAATGTCATAAGCCCCCACGTCGAACCTTTAATACTCAATCAATACCTTTGCACTTTCTTATTTAGGTATATTTTTTACGGGCTTTCTTCCATAGATAGTATTTAAAATGTCTACTTATTGTTTTCTGTATGTGCTGTTGGTGGTGCCATAATAAATAAAAAAATACTGTAACGATACGATACTTAATATCGTATGGTTCGATATATCTCGAAACGGTTACGATACGTAGGTATTCGATGCATTGTATCGATACAAACTATTACTTTTGATATCTCTTTTTCAAGAAATATTAAGTGTATTAATTAATCCATATTGTTATGTATACGTTATAATATGTATTAGTCATACCATTGCATCCTCGCCACACAGGCTCAACTGAGACCCAGTGCCCAGGAGCAGAACTACGCTACGGTACAAATCTTATAAATCTAAACTTAAAATTTAAGTAAAACCCCCGATTTCAATGCCTTTACTTCCATAAACTTCAATATAACAACATTATATTATGTAATTTGGACGCGATGCGCTTTCATTTGAATTTGATACCCCACACTAGTATATTTGCACATTTTCTGTTTTCCTTCCCCACTCTCACCCCCATAACTTTTAAACGGCTCAACCGATTTTCATGAAACATGTCTAAGAACACCCGGGCCAAACTCACCTTTCATACAAAAAAACTAAATTGAAATCGCTCAAATACACACATTGTAAAACAAAATACGGGATGAAAATGAAAACGGAGCTACTGATACTACTGAACTGAAAATCGATTCTATATTCGAAGACGTTATTCTGGCAAGTTCAAAAGAAGAATATGAAAAAATTCCATCTCAAGTTCAGTCGGCTCATACTGAAGAAGAGTCTAATGTACCGAAATGGTTTAGGGATCATATAGATAAAGAACAATTGTTACTCACCTTGTACACTCACGGTGTCGGTGCGAATGAAAATTTATTTTATATGCCTTCGTTAATTTCAACACTGTCCAGATTAATGACCCAGTTACCTCTTTGGGGTAATATCATGATGCCGGTATATAATTCTGATAATGAAGTGCCATCCTCTTCAAATGTAGAGAGTAGCTTTAGAAATATCAATCGCTACCTCTTAAATATTTGTACCAAAAATCAGAGAATGAGAGTAGATGACTTTGTGAAAACGCATGCACAATTCTTATCTAGCGAAATCAAAACAGCCATTAATGCAGAAAACAGTGAACCCAAAAAAATTAGCACTACAGCCAGAATCAGGACTGCTAAAAAACCAAATATTATTAAAAAAAACAGATTATACAGATGAATCGATATTTAATGAGTTTCCTACATTAATTGAAAATTGGAAAGGTTTGGGAAAAACAAAGAAACGAAATCGGAATACCTTTAAAAACATGAAGAAAATAACTTTATTAGTAAATGGCACAGTAACGAGAACGGGAAAAATACAAACTATGGTATCCAACACTTGTGCGTTCGATTCAACGGCTTACATTATTGCAGTAGGTTGTGCTGACGGATTTAAATTAAATACTACGGTCGTAACTAATAACCAATTATTTTTTTATTTTGATAATTATCCCTTTACTATAAAATTCTTGTACTATAAAACCTTGCTTAACACCAAATTTCCCAATACAGACAGACAGACGGACAGACAGACAGACAACTGAGTGATCTTATAAGGGTTCCATTTTTTCCAAATGAGGTACGGAACCTTAGAAATGAGTTTGATTTGAAATTAATGAAAAATTAAGTATATATCCTTCTATTAATTAAAAATAAGTTATAGTTTTCCTTCTTATGTAGGTATATGTGAATTTAATGTTATATTCTAATAATATTATATGTAATTATTACGAGACAACAAGCGCCTGCTGCAAATTGATCGGCAAACATGATTGCGTCATGGCATTAAATCAAATAAATGAGCAGTAAAAATTCTTTCTTGATTTGACAGATATCGCGTGTGAATACAATTTTTTTGTTGGCAGTTTTATTAGGTACAGTTTATTGATATATGTTCCAGAGCATAGTTCCCACACGTTGGGGATATACACGATTATGCGCGCCAACCTGACGTCAGAATGGCGTGTCCATATCACAATTTATTTTATATCTAATTGCTTGAGGTACAGTTTTTTTTAATATAGGTACAGTTTAGTACAGCTTAGGTACAGTTATTTGGTGCATAACCTGTGACTATTCAGACATGAGACACGCCATCCTGACGGACACCGGTTTCACCAGATCAGGCTAAACTCATTCTACCGGCTAAATGAGATCAAATTGTATGTTCAATGGTTGAAGACCATATCGACAGAAAAACAGCGTTCAAGACACTGAAAAGTCAAGTCCCGTGAATGAATTTCTGTCGCATCAGGTGTCGTATCAGCACCGAATACGGCGAACTGAAAGTGAGCTGTGAAACTTCGCTGGCGCAATTTCGGCATAGTATGTTTCGGCTTCGGCTGAAGGACCTCTTTCACAATCTCCAAGTCCCATGTAGCTTATCAGTGGTTATTTATAGCGCTGTCCTGTCCAATTAGACAATAGCCGTGACACTGCGTTGCTCTAAGTAACTGATAGGCGAACTTGGGAGTTTACTTGAACATGGTGAGAGGACTTTATTCCAATCTAATACATCCATAATCTTAATTAATGTCAAAAAAGTTTTTTCAAAAAGCTTCACAAAGTAATCAGTATGCCATATTATAGTGAAGATTAGAGTTGTAAAAATATTATCTGGTATAGGACTAACAGTGTAGTTATGAATCCCAACCCAGAAGAGGCACAATGCGTAAATAAAACGAAGAACTTGTGTGTTGCCACCATTTATTGAAATTTTACTATAAAAATTGAATAAAAAATATTATATTTCATCAACATGTTACTTTAGAAATGAATATTATACAGTTGTAGAAAACATTTCTATGTCGCCCTATCTTGCTGTAACAATTATTATATTTAGGGCCCATTCAACCGCGGCAGAATCCTTCTATTACTAATAAACGATATTAACTGCTAGTTTCGATCTAGAAACGATAAATCGTATTGTACCGACCATTTTGTTCAATTATGTCTGCAAAACGATTATATAGTTTAATAACAATATTTCTACGCAGCTTAAAACAATTTAAATTGTCAATGAAATGAAAGTTTAGCGGAATTCTGTCACTGGTGGAAAAGGATAACACTATGGTGCGACAGGGAGGTCCAATGCCTGACGCCGCTCGCTGAACCAGTACTATGGAGGGGGTAGAGACGTGATTTATATGGAATGAAATTTCGCGAACACAATTCACCTTACTACACTACTACAACGGTGCTATAAATAGATCTAGATTAAAGCTACACTAATCCTGCACAATATCAAACCATTCACGAATTGTTGCCGCCTATATCTGTTCAGTCCGTGAAGACGGCAACAATTCATGCACAGAAACGTTAATTGTTAAGCGTTACAGCTAACGGCAGTATCTTGTATGAGGTTATCAATTACATAGAACAAATAATTTTACACAGTAATTAACAATCTAGTGCGTGCATAGCTTACGACACGTACAAGTCTATCAGTATACAGGTTCAATTTACATGTAGTCACAAATGGGTGTGGTCGAGTGAGGGGTCTCATGGTGTGGTCCAGGGCCCGTGTGAGTGAGAAGTGTCGGTGAATCCTGCTCTCGTCTCTGGCCCCGCGCGGAGTGTAAGGGGAAGCGGCGTCCATGTCGTCAGTCTCACGCTGCTCTTATACTAATCTTCGTCTTCGCCACTCTCAGATTCTGAAAATAGCATTTTTCTAAGTTTTCTGACATAGTTAAAATGAAAGTCCAACTCTATAAATCTGCTTGTTTTCATGTACTTTCATTTAAAATCAGATAATTTAGTCATAAGACAATTTAGCTGCTGGACATAGGCTATTGAGTCTTATCGAAAAGATAATACTCTGTAAGCATAGTATTTGTTGTTAAAAGTGCTACTGCTCATGTGCCGAGTTTCATTTGTTAATCCAGGGCGTCAATGCTTAAAAATAAACCAGTCTAGTGCTGTCGTAACAATAAATGTTTTATATACATAAAAATATGAGTTGGTTTTCAATAAATGATTGATTGATATTGTGGATAGTTACCTTCCTCTGCACTCTGCAGCCACTCGACAAACTTCTTCATCTGGTCGAGGAACATAACCTTGCCCTTGGTGGAGTTCGGCTCGCGGTACCACTTGAGGATCACCTCCTCGCTGAGCACATCCGTCTTGTACAGCATCAGCACCAACTTGCTGAACGCTCGCATAAACGACATGTTCTCATAGCAGTACTCTTGAACCTATAGATTTAAATCATTTGTTAGTACATATTAAATTATATAAATTTATATTATTTTGAGACAGGATAATCACTGGATAAGGGCTTCCATCATTGATTTATATAAGTGCTTTGAGTTATAATAGTTAATAGACAATATTCAACCCTCCTGAAGCACAATGGCTAAATGTTGTTGTTGATAGATTAATTAAATATTGCAAAACTTGATTTTTCAGGATGCTATTCATATAATAATTATTTAAGTAGCCCTTAAAAGATTTTAAATTAGTTTGGTTGGAAGTTGCCTGCTTTCATCATCCGTTCTAAGTTTTGCAATCCCATAGTTGGTAAACTGAGATTCATTTAAAATTAAAATGTAGGGGTGAAATGCGTGGACTGGTCAAAGAACAATCGCAGTCCGTTCATAAAACCACATTCAATGTTGCGCACTTCGACACTGAAAGGCGTATGTGACGCCTCTCAGTTCTAATTGTACGCAGTTTCAATATTATGGTATATAGTTGGCAGCCAGCCGCAGCTACGGTAACTCAACGGTCAAGCCACATATTTTGACAATGCTATCAAGTTTGTGAATTTTAAGAGATGTAATAAGCTTGGCAAGACATTCTGATAACTTTTGACAGTGCACGAAATGTGGTCTCGCTCTCGTCGTGGTTACATGTTCGGAGAATATGTAAAGTTTAAGATTTCTGTTGTTTGTATATTCATAGCTAGCTAGAGTTAACATATATTTTTTAATAAAATATAAGCTTTCTAAGACTTAGGATTCTATGTAACTACCTAAACAATTTTTATTTTCCAAACACAAGTTATGAAGTTAAATAACCTAAGAAATGTTTTGAGAAAAGTTAGGTAGTGTCCATACGCTTTACTTGCAATTAATTCAGGCTATGAAAGCATCACACAACAGATTCGTTCTTTAGCTCTGATAAGGCAAAAAATAAATCGGTTCCAATAGTAGGAAAACTAAAGCAATACAGTGAAGTGTAAATAAATAACATACCTTCGAGAGCAAAGCGAGCTCCGCCTTGGTGGACTTGGCGAAGGCAGCCAGCAGCGGCGTGTAGTGGCGCAGGTGCTTGGCCGCCTGCTCGGCCAGCAGCTCCTCCTTCTTGTTCCACTCGCCGCGGGACATCACGCACTGCCAGATCTGATACAAGCAGACTATGTGAAACAAACGCACGTGGAACTTAGAGCGGTATCTGTGGGGGAGAGTTGGGTCAGACTGCCGTGTCGACATGTCGTGCTCGCGTTTTGCGGTCGCACGGATTGTCGGAAAGACTCCGACGCACCGTGCGGACCGTTAGTGCTAGCGCGTTACGACTCGTCATCAAGTTTCATCATGTAAGTAGGAACATAAAGGATCTGCGGTGTTTAGGTTATTCTCCTATTTGTAAATATCCTAAATTACTACGTTTGATATAAGCTTCAATACAGAACTTTGAGATGTTTCATGTATTGCACAGAAAAATGAACGCTTCAGTAATGTAATGACGTATTTGATTAGCAATGTTGACCTTAGTGACTTGGTGGATTGGTCCATCCATGTTTGTTATGCATCAGAGGATCAATTATTATGATTATAAAATAGTAATAGTAAAACACGGCTCGGTTTGTTTTAGTTTAGATGATACTGTGCAAGTACAAGTGAAGGGTTCAGCGCAAAAAAGCCATTAACTAACCAGAGCTACAGCTAACAGTTAAAACATACTTTTCAAAATGCATATTTATGCAAATTTTCACGTCTGCTCACTCACTCACAACTCACGTCAAATGTAGCCGGCGTATAAATCTAGACTTGTAGATTATAATATAAAGCTAAAGAGTTGGTTTGTTTAAACGCGCTAATCTCAGGAACTACTGGTTTGGTTGAAAAAGTATTTCAGAGTTTTTTAAATCCGTTCCCGCGGGTTAATCCAACACGGGCTGCGCCTTAGTATGCAAAGCTAGTTATAAGCATAACGCAAGTGTCTGTGTGTACTCACGATAGCCACGACCTCGTGGTCGGGGATGGCGTGTTTGAGGGACATCTCCTTGAGCTCCTGAATGAGGTCCAGGATTGGCTTGTCATCCGCGAGCTCGTCCAGCAACGCCTGCGTCAGCTCGCGCCTAGCCTCCTGTGAACGACAATGATATACAGGATCAGATCAGTGTACTCCTTAAAGCCACTGCAATATCCGCAGCAATCATAATAATACACTATTTGTGTAAATACTAAGATACATTATGTGATTACATTTTCTCAGTATTTGCCGATGCAAAATTGTTTGTATGAGGTTATTTATAAATTGGTAATAAGGGTAAGTATCAGTATGCTACAGTACATCATACAGTATGCCACTTCTGCTGATATGCAATCATGACCTAAGACAGCTTTGGAGAGAGTAGACGCGCTTTGCGTGTGGTGCTTTAAGTGTGGTGCTATACTTGATAGTTTGTACCAGAACAACAAACCAACCAGGATCAATAATGTAAGAGATAGAGGAGGTACCGACTGAGTGCAAGAAATAGCAAAAATGGTAAATGGATCCCTCCTCGTTGCGTAGTATCTTCATAACTGAGGATGGATGTGATTCCTTAATGAAATCTGATTGATCTACTTAGTTGGACTTAAATACTCTTTAGAATTGATTGTGTTCTCTGGGCAATCTTTCACATAATGTTGGTACAAATAACAAAAGGGCACCTGGGAGGCCTGCGCGCGATGCAGCCGCAGCAGCTCGGAGAGTTGTCGCGACGCGAACATGCTTGCCAGCACGTCTTCGCTGCGCTTGTTCAGTGGTAGAAACTCTAGGAGCCTGGCGACAAAAAACAATACAATTATAAATAAAAATTAAATGTATATCGCGGAAAGTCCACAAAACATTCTAGTACTGTGGTATGCTCTAACCTTGTGTTTCTGGTACTAGACATCTGATACACTTAATATAATAGACATACATAAAAAGATATTTTTATAGATAGTAAACACCCAGTCCAAGGAGAAAGTGATTGCAGAACATACAAACACTTCCAGCATCCTCTTGCCAAAACACACAAAATAACAAGAAATATGAAATAACTTTGTTAATAAATCAATGATTTGATTCGTTTGGTTTAACACACTGTCTTGAAATTTATGTACATGTACTTGAATGTAGTAAACTTTGGTGCTAAATTTCGGCACACTTTTTTCAATTTCATTTAACCCGTCTTGGGCAAGATATGCGATATAAGTTGAAATATGCGTGTTTAACTGTAGTGTCAATTATGACCCTTCACTGAGAACTGGGTGAAGGGACAGTACATGACTCCTTGGTGTACCCCGTCGCGATAACAAGCCTTATAGACAGGACTCATTGTAACATAGCTTTGGGGATATTAATACCAATGAATAATAAAAGGTCAAAACAAAATTATGTATGTCATTTTGTGTTTATTGTTTAGTAAGTCAATGGCTCTTGTGTCTTAGGAGATAACGCTTCTTTTAATAGTTATTTTTCTTCATCAAAGTATCTGGCAATAAGAACCACCGTGAGAAAATTCGTAGCCCAGAGCGCTAGTTAGCGCGAAGTAAAAAAATAAAATTAAACTACAGAAACATGTTATCCTGGGTTAAAACTTACGTATTTTTTAATGTAATGAAATGTATTTCGTTTAAAAGATAATTTGACATTTACCGCCGCTCATTGTACTTGAAATTGATTTTGTATTTTATTTTCTATGTTGTGTAAAATAATGAGTTAATTTGATTGATTGTTTGGGAAATTGATAATTTTAACTGTGTCCGAAGACCACTGGCGAGCACAAAAGCGGTGACCCTCATTATTATCTCATACTGGCTGGCTGCCCTTTGACAGACGAGGATCTTACCTGCCCTCCAGCTGGCCCTTCTTGAGCGCAGTGACGAGCTGGTTGACGCCCCGCTCGGCCTTCATGGTGGCGAACACCTCCAGCACGAAGTCCAGAGCCAGGTTGTCTTTGAGGATGTGCTCGTTCTGCAGAACCAGCAGCACCGAAGGAGGAACGCAGCCATTACCTGGGGAAATTTGTTTTTATAATTTAGGTATATTAGCACATTATTGGTATAAGTTGTTTAATTGCCTGAGATCTAATTAACATTTAAATGGTTGAACTTGGTTCAATAAAACTAAATTTGTTTGATAACACGGTGAAATTGGAGCTTATTGTTCAGCAAATAATTTGGATCTGCACTGATTGACACTGACTGCTCGCGACAAGTGTATAGTGCATGGCCCATCTTTTTGATGAAGTGGTGAAGGATTTTAGCGAATTTTGAGGGGTGCATAGTGTTATGAAATTTGTCTATTTTAAATTCAGCAGAGTAATAAAATGATAGTGCTATAGACAGAAAACTTGTAATATGTGATTCTGTTATGCTCATTTCTTGAGATCAAGGAGGATTCATAAGTGATATAAATAGCTTATGACGGTTAGTTTGTAATACTGTATGTAGCACGTCATTCGAGTGAGCCGGTTACAAAACCAGATCGATTCAAACATCGTCCGTTACTGTAGCGCACTTCGACACCGAATCGAGCATAAAACGCAATCCGGTTCTAATTGTACGCATTTTATTTAATCCTCATTCAAGTTTTTTCATCTTATTATGATTTGGTTACAAACCTGCTAAAATTATAACTTTCTAAGGCCCGAGCAAAGTAATTCTACAAGAACACAATGTTCCAACAAGCTTAACTTTCGCTACGACCTTCTACAACAACATTCAAATATAATGCCGAAATACTATTCAATTAAAATCATTGGCAATTCTTCTCAGCGATTTCTTGTTGCGCGTTATGCATGAATCTTTGACAGCATCGTCAAAATATTCTCGAGAAAAATAGTTGACACTCAGTGCATGGCAAATGATGATGTTGGTCAGAGATAAAGGTTAAGTTAGTCTCATACTTTCCCTTGCATACTCCTAGTATTATATGTTGTAGGTAAGCAAAAAATGATGGTAGAATTTAACTTACCGATCCAAAGAGCGGTCATCCGAGCGAGCTTGATGCGGTTAACGGCTTCGAAACCCTTCAAGTACACCAAGACCTGCAGGCAGTTCAAACGGCTTGTCAGTTCTCAGTCAAGCAATGCATCAGATACCACTGGATATTGGGACATCAGAGAGTGAACATGGTTTATCAGCACAAATTTCAGTACTCTAGCCTATGTTATTTCATCATAATAAGTTATATTGTTGGTTATATAGGAAGCAAATTTTGCCGTTTACACAAATAAACTATTTAACAGACAGTGACTGTTCTATGGCGAAACTGATGATCTTAGGAACAACTTTCATAACAGCTACAGTACTTTTTTATCTAGTCTAGTAAAATATTTTACCTTCTTCATTTCCTCTTCAAACATTTTCTCCAAGTATTTGTACCGACGCATCAGCTTAACAAATACCTGAAAACGAATTTATGTCAGTGTAATTCTATAGAGATAAGTTACAAAATACTCATATGAATATGCTCAGTAAAAATTGAACGAGAAAGGTTTTCTCAACACTTGTGTTCAGGACTCTAGCCATGTTTTTCATCATATTATTGTAGACGAATTTTTGAAGAAATACCTTCTTATCGGAGGGTGAACTATTAGTAAAGGAGCCAGAGAGTGTGGGTCTTTTACTAATTAGTAGAGAAAAGGACCTTCAATAATAAGGCTCCTTCTTTCTCACCTTAACCCACAGCGCTACCCCCAATGTATTTTCATTATGCATTTTTGACGAAAGCAACACTTGCTTACAATCTCATCATGACTTTTAATTTAGATAACATCTCACCTGTTCAAAGTTTCGCATGGTGTCCATGTCTTCATTAGCTGAGAAGATGCAAGTGTTGGTCTTAGGCGATTCGCCGTCCATAGACACACCTCCGCCGGGAACTGCATACAAAAAACATTGTTTAAATATTAAATATACCGTGTTTTTACAATGCACACTTAGAGTGGGACAATAATGTCCCACTCTAAGTGTGGGCCATTGAACGATGTTCTATAACGAATTTAATGGTTGATTGCATTCATATTAGTTGAGCGAGCAACGGCTGACACCCGGCTCGGTCTTATGTCGGGGGAAAGAATCTACTACTAATGGTACAGTATGGTTAAAATAACCCCCTGTTCCGGCTTCATGCGTTACCGATGAGTTTGGGAACTCCGATGGAAAGCGGGGCACATCTTGCATTGCAATTAATATGCCATCTCTCGGCCGGTATACCCGGCTCGGTATAGCGTGACAGCAATCAGAATCGGACTCGAGACGGAGTTAAGAGTAGGAGACTGGGTTGGGCTTCAAGAATAAAAATCTACGCTCAAAGCAAGTTCCACTCACACACTCTGCCCAAAAATCGTCATGTCATGTATTATTTTTCTAGGATTGTGTGCGTGTGTTTTTTATGGCGTTGTGTATTATCCCCCTGCCTATGTAGACAGTTTAAGCACTATACACTGTGGTGTGATGTAAACTTACACTGGTATTCATAAAAAATGATTAACTGAATTAGCTAAAACACACAATAAGACTGTTTATGCTTTATTTTACGACTATTAATGAGATAAACAAGGGTGAAATCCTTAACAGTTATTAAACATATTAAAGTTTTTGAATAACTTTTTTATTTCATGTTCTATTAAGCTCGTATATGTCTGGCATACAAAGTGAAATATTTTTATGAATACGAGTGGGGGCTACTCATTTAGACTTGAGGCACATGTAGACGTGTGTAGGTCATGTCAGGATGGCAGATTGTACTCACGTAGGAGTCCCCCGGCGATGAGCACGTCGAAGATGACCTCGCCATAGCGGCGGTAGTCGAGCTTGGAGCCGCCCGCGTCCAGGAACTTGTAGGCCGCGTCTAGGTCGCCGCCCGCCCGCTCCAGCCCCAAGACCAGAGCGTCGCGGAACCCATTCGGGTCATACTTCTCTTTCTCATCTGGAACAAATATATTTTAATTAATCGCGAGTCATTAGCAGGAGATGCACGATAAGTCTTCATTTGACCACAATCTCACCTGATGTAAAGTGACGATGTGGTCTAAGATGGGACATGAAGACCTAGAAGGTAGATGGCTTCTCCGGGCCACATTACAAAACACGAAAAAATCGCTTCACGTACTGGCCCAGCCCGGAGGGTGGTGACAAGCCGCGGCCGAAGCCTACCACCAGAGACTGTTCTTAGCACCACCCGGAGGTCACGTTTTGGAGGTGTTGGAGGTTTTGTTACAGAAAACGTCTTTCTGTCTTGAGGTTATTTTATATTGATTTCTAAAGGGAATAAGTAAATATTTCCGCACATTCAACACAACGACATCTTGCACCGTGGTAAGCTCATAACTTGTGTTTCGGGTACTAGACATCTGATATACTTAATATAATAGACATACATACACAAAAATTTTTAATTTTACAAAATTGAACACCTAGACCAAGAAGAAAGTGTATGGAACATACAAACACTTGACCCCTCTTGCGCCCAGCGCGCCACTGTGGCAGTGAAATAATTCACTATCTTATTACTTTTCTATAAAATATACAGTGATGTGTGACATCTTTAAATGGCAATGTCTACAGTTACACTGAACAAATAAATGTATATAGGTTATCATATAAAGTTAGTTTTAAATACAGGCTATCGGCATACATAAAATACAAATATCAAGACAGTTAAACTAGGCCACTCAATGACCCACTACAGAGAATCTTATTGCCGGTAGAGAAACACGTGAAGTTGCGAGATTGGAGAACTATACATAGTATTCATACTCGTGTAAGGCTACGAGGGGAGATCAAATCGCATTCAAGTGTTTCGGGTGTTCAAAGATGCCTTCGCCGTGGATATGGCTAGAATTATAAAAGAACTAGCGGTCCAGCCGCGGCTCTGCCCGCAATATCTTATAAATAAATATAAAATTCTCGTGTCACAGTTTTCGTTCCCGTACTCCTCCGAAACGGCTTGACCGATTCTCATGAAATTTTGTGAGCATATTGAGTAGGTCTGAGAATCGGCCAACCAACATCTATTTTTTATTTTGCAAAACAACGTTTGCTGGGGTCTGCTAGTATTATATATATTTATTTATACTATGTTTGTGCCAAATTCGATCCCACCTTATTCGCTTGATTTTCCCAAGGAAACTGCTATTTTCCCGCGGTAAAAAGCCTATGTGTTAATCTGTCATGTAAGCTTTATTACTGAGAAGTTTCATCAAAACGCGTACCTCTTATACCTATCTCAGCTTTACTTAAGACGACCGAAGGAACTGTTAGCACTCTTGCAATAGTAGGTAGTTTGTATGCAGAAGGGTTTACTACTACCAGTAAGCGGCGCATACTGTACAAGAAGGACGGACAAACTTAAATTACTGAAACTCTATCTACCGAGTCAAGGTTAAACTAAAGAAAACATTTCAAAAGAAATAAATTAACATACAATATTTAGGTATCTACAGTTCCGAGATAAATCATGTTATGATTGTCAATTTGCACGTTGAATTGTTACTGGTTGAAACAGCCACGATTATTAAGCGAACTTTATTGTTTTCCTGCTTATAAACAAGACATATTTATTAGAGTTATCGTGTTAATAGACTAATGGAATTGCAGGAAGACTAAAAAGAAATACCTATATAGTTATTTATGTCCATTTTGAACTTTTAAATACGTAGGTTTGAATGCTCGATTTTTGCTTCAATAAAATGTAGCTTATAGTTTTTGGTTGAATAATATAATTATTTTGCAAAACGAGATGATGGCGGAGCCGTAATTAATTATTATTGAATTTGAGCAAAATTTACTACCTAAAATATATTTATTTAATAGAATCTCCTGGTCTCTTCAAATAATTTGATTTTTACGGCGAGTTAAACTGCATGAAATCTTACAACACAATTATGTTCTCGAGTATAATATCAACAAATTTACAATGTTATTAACATGTAGAACGAAACGTGACGTGACAATAAGTAACAATGTTCTCTAAATGACTTTGCTTGAGCTCTGATTCACAGTACATTAGCCAATAAAGGGAAGCGGTGTGAAAAACAACATGTGGACTCCATATGGCTCGATTAATCAAAGCCATTTTGTTTCTAGTTGAATGAAACTAGCATTAAATTAATCATCATCACTCTATTAACGTTCCCACTGCTGGGAAACAGGGACTTCTCACTTGGCGAGAGAGATAAGGCCTTAATTCACCACGCTGGCCAAGTGCGGGTTGGTGAATTTCACATGTCATGTTTAAACTTTTTAAAAGTTCTCAATACACATGCCGGTTTCCTCACGATGTTTGCCTTCACCGTTAAAGCACGTGTTTAATAGAAATAAACCTGAACACATTAAATTCATATCTATATAAATAAAAATGAATTGTTGTTCGTTAGTCTTGATTAAAACTCGAGAACGGCTGAACGGATTTATCTTATCTTAGTCTTGAAATGTTCGTGGAGGTCTAGGGAAGGTTTAAAAGACGAGAAAAAATCGAATAATTGCCGGGAACTTTTTTTACCCGTGCGACGCCGGGGCGGGCCGCTAGTATATTATAAATGCCCTTTCCCAGAAGTGGTGAAATGAAATGTATGCCTTCTGTCTTAAGTTAGATAAAATAAAGTCTGCAGAGAGAAGTCCTCTCGCGTGTTCCTTGATCGCCGATAGTTTAACTACAGTTTACAAATAAATGTAATGTTTAACACAGAGTACTGATTCATCCAGAATGATCGTCGGTTATGTGTTAAAAAATGATGATACTACAGTTGATTACTAAAGCAAAACGATAATTTTAGCGATAATGTCGCCTATTGTACAATTGTTGTTTTTTACATAATTTGTTGTACAAATAAAGTGTTTTTGTATAATGTCCCGATTGGATATGCCCATCATCATTAAACAACCAACTTATATTTATAGAAGGCATCGTAATAGTAGTACATATTTAATTAATTATTATTTAGTAAATGATATACATAACAACAAACACAATTGCCAATAACAGAATCCGCCTGTAATAATTACGTAAATTGGAATAAGCGCGAAATTCGCCAAGTTGGCATTCGACCAACGACAACGTTTACTGGAACTAGCACCTATTCCTAGAGCATTGTTGACGAACCTAGAGTGTTTGTGAGACTATTTCAAGGGTCATTATTAATTACTAACAAATCGACAAAAGGTAATGTATAGAGGTCAATAGAATGTAAAAACTACTAACAGTAAATCGAAAGTTTAAATGTGCAGTAGAAAGTAAGTACCTAGTTATATAAAAAATTATAGACATTTTCTATAAAATTCTAAAGATCTTTAGGCTGCGTCAAATGAACCTGGAATTAAAAACAATATGATTTTGATGGAAATGTTGAACAAACCATGGGTTAAAATAATATGCAAGTTAGATGTTTATTATTAAATAGTAGTTAGTGTTTGTTTGTTCTACACACTTCATTTTGACATTATTGTGATTGAAGTTCCTAAATTAGCTATTAATTAGTATGTTAGCTTTAAAATACCAACTAATCCAGATCAAATACCAAACATATTAAAGGTTGTTGACTTCCTCATAGGTCATAAACCCAAGATTATTCAACTTTTACGATAGCCTTGAGTGTATTTTTAATGAAAATTTAAAATTTTCCAAATGGTTTGAAAGCTGTTGATAAAGTTTATAAATTTAAGATAAAATATAAACTAAACAAAGGTTACATTTTGTACAACTTTACTATAAATTATAACACCTATGTGTAACTTCTAAGCATAAGTTATAGCTAGATAAATGACAATAAAATATCTTGTCATAAATAATTAACATAATATCTAGAATTTCCTTGTTTGAAAAAGCAACAATTTGTTTTTATATACTGTGGATAAAAGGGCAAGTAATATTTGCGCTAGCCAACAATAACCAATACCCATGAGTGAAATTTACCTTACAACTTGTCTAGATCTCCATGATGCATAGGTCTACATAACTAAGGAGTTCTTAAATAATATTCAATCTATAGGTACTATATTATAAAACTGATTAGTGTTTGACTTTTTTTGAACGTGATTATTTCATTCATATGTATAATTGTTTCAAGGTTAGTTAGCACATTTGTAAAGGAAGTCTATAGGTTATTTTACTGTTGGAAAACACATAGTTGCTGTGGGAAAAACCATAAAACATAAGCAATGTTGTAGAGTGAAATGCATATACACAACAAAGGATGTTCACACAAATTTATTTAAATAATTTGAGGTGATAATCCCATGTCAAATATCTCCATATACAATGAGATTACTATGACTACTTTTGACTTTATCTCAACCAGATAACAGACACAATTGTCAGCTAGAAGCATCACATGGTGTAATCCTGAAGTTATTATAATACAGACACTTTATGATTTTGTGACATAGGATAAGCACGGCTTTCAATTTTAGAAATTATTCAGAATTGGCTTTTCACTGTATGTTTACACATGCAAAGGTAAGGTTTCGGAAAACTTTGTTATAATTTTATGGAATCAATGTTTTATGATTTGAAATGGCTTAATGTAACTAAATTTATTTAAAACAAGGAAAACTAAGTGTATATGACCCCAGGAATATTCTGTAAAGTTCCTTATCAACACCCATAGTACAAGCTCTGCTTAGTTTGGGGTTAGGTGATGCTGTGTGAGTAGTCCGGAAATATTTATTTTTTATTTAACATTAACAAAGAAAAATCCACAATAACCTCACAAAAGTAGACATTTGATGATAGAAGGTGATGAATTAGGTAATGATTATGAGGCCTTTGACCACTGGATAATATTAAAAGAGTTTTATTGTTTACAGCTACAGATATATAAAAGAAGTTGGTGTAACTGTTTGTAATGTTCAAACAAAAGCAATGCAGATAAAAGTACTGTATGATAAAAAGGGCCATAAACACAAATATGTAGATTAAATAGAATTAAGTATGCGACCTACTTTGCCCAGAGGGTGGCCTCAGGCATTCATGGTCAAGGTGAGCACTGGTTAGCAACTCCTATAAAACATAAAATACACAATTTCTTACCTCTTTTTCTGGTCTTGATCCGTTGACCCGATAATACTGGTTTTTCTACCTTCTGACTCATACAATATATTGCTGAAACAAAAAAAACACGTGGCAATTAGTAGAGAAAGGTGCCCGTTATAAAGGTCATCGGCCGCCTCCGCCACGCCACCGCGCGGCACGGAGGCCCTACCCGCGGCCATGGCGTCTCCCACAGCTTTTCTATCCCAAAATGTGCATAGAACTTTAGATCCTAGGGCTCCTTTCGTACTTTATCACAGCCCGGTGGATCACCTGGCTATGACTCAGCACTGATTCTTGAAACACACTTCTCAATCACTTACTGATTTGTCTAGCGAGTATGCGCGAATCTATACATGCACTGCACAGATACTTACTTTATGACAGGTTATGTAGGAGCCTTTTACTCCTTTTGCGAGTTCTCTAGGACTGCGCCTGTTCAGAAAAGAAAGATACGCTGCGACGGTCTCTATTCCGCTGTGCTAGAGACAACGTGAATGCGGAGTCGCCGGATGTCCGGTTCGGCTGGTGACGATCGATTCAAATTTTTATGAGCTGATTTTTAGATTAATTCATTTTCTGCATTTTAACGCTACGATGAACGGATAAAAATATTTTAAACAAAATAACACTGTAAGAACCCAAATATACGAGGTTTGAATGCGCAAAGTATACAAAACCGGCCGGTACAAATACACGAAAAAAACAAACTAAACTATCACTTGTACATTAATAAAATACTAATAAATATAAAATTATTTTATAAATCGGCACAATAAATTTCATGGATTTTTATGTACTTCGTAAAAAAACACTATTTGAATGGAAAATTATTTGACTAAAAATGGCTGAAAACAAAATACCATAGACATTATTGTCTATGAGGTTTTTGCCGTTGTCAAGTTGAAATATTTCGTGACATAAAACTGAGATTTTTCTATTGAAATAATTCAACAAAAGTTAATACCTATTTGAATTTAATATTTAAATGAAATAAAAACTTGAAATTATCATAGACTCGGACTTGTTTTTTTACTCGGGTTGACTGACAGTGACAGCTGTGACAGTGACTAAGAAATATCAATCAGGTGTTTTGAGGTTATGCTTTGCTTGGTAAAAATAAATAATAAAAGTTAATTTCAGTTTATAACTTGTAGGTTTACCTGGCCCTGATATCAGCAGTTACTTTACTACCACCATGGCTAATTCAGTTCTTTCAAAGGTATTTTCAATTACTTAAATTATGTATATTCTTTGACCCATTTACTAACTTAATTCACAAACATAGTATATTTACTATTTCTAGTTAGCGGCACTGCGAATCGTGCCTTCGTATATCTGCAGCCAACCAGCCCGTACAACCACCTCCAAACACTGGAATCCAAAGTATAAAAAGCTGCGTGCTAGAAAGTACCTAAAGGTGGAATTACCTGATTTTAACGAGGACTTCGATACAATGAGCCCGGAGAAGATTAGACAGAAGATGAAAGAGCGAGGTCTTATGCCGGCGCGACCCTGGATGGAGCGCCAGTTCTACATTTCTGCCACCGGTATTATTGATACTTAGTTACAGTGTATGCATTAATGTATGAAACCTGCCATAGAAAAATGTTCCATCATTCAAACGTTGCTTTCTGATGCATGGTGAACAATTATTAGTATCAAAATGATTAAACAAACAGACAAATTTTAACAGACTTTGGGCCTCTCATCCAGACAGTCACTGACAGTTGTGAGTTAACTTGCTAGCTTTTTTTACTTGCAAAGTGAAAACAGGCCCATTGAATAACAATATTGTTAATATTATGTAGTGATTGTGATAAATCAAGGGGACCTCGGTTAGAACCTAGCTGGCATGAGGGTTATGTATAAGACACTCCAAAGAAAGATGTTGGTACTTACCTTAGTCGACCCAACCAAGTAGAATTGCCTTTAAGATTAAGCATATTGAAATGATTTTCAGGTGGTGTTTTCGAGCCCTACATTCCTCCAGAAGGTGATGGTAAAGCTTCCATTGTCTCACCAGCAAGGGCCAAGCAAGCGGTCCAGTTATTAGAGAAGAAATCGAAATCCATGATGGCTATCCGGAAAGTGAAATCATTTGATGAAGACTTTGATTCAAAAGAGTTCTGCAATAAGGCTCAGGACATTTACATAAAAGCACATGAGAGTTTAGCTAACCAGGATAAAAGTGCACTGAGGTAATACATTTTCTGACTTCATCATATACAAATAAAGAGATTTTATTTCAAGAAAACTGGAGTGCCTGAACAGATCTTGACAAGATCTTCACTGGCTGACTGCAGCTGATGTTACAATGAATAATTAACTACTTTAACCACTGGAAAGTATAAAATTTTCCCGCTAGTACATGAGGGTTTAGTCCCCACTTTATATTTTAATTATAACCCATATTGTTGATAATGCACGGACACATGCATTTGGGAAGAGATGGAGGAGGTCTATGCCAAAGGAAAAACTGCAGATTAAAAACCCTAACCTTAAACTTCTTCCTCAAACCTCTCCGCAGATTATACATAACGGAGAAGGCATACCCGGAGTTTAAGCACAACTCCCTGCACAAGACGATCCGCTGGAAGTTCCTGGAGTCCCTCGAGCCGCCGCGAGTGGTGCACGCGCGATGCACTGACGTCATCAGCAAGGAAAATATCTATGGACAGGTAATGAATTAATCATCACCTGTTTACATTAATTTTAAACCTGTGTGATGTCAGAATTGTATGTTACAGATGCTAGTCTATACTTATATACTTATTATAATAAGATATATAAGATAATATTATAAAGAGGAAAGGTTTGATTTTTTGTTTGTTTGTTTGTCTTGAATAGGCTCTGAAACTACTGCACCGATTTAACCAATTCTTTCACCATTCGAAAGCTACACTCTCCCGGAGTGACATAGGCTATATTTAGTTTTTTTAAAAAAATGATTCCTTACCAAACCTCCAATAATGTAACCAAAGGTGAAAAAAAAAACCTAAAAACTTCCTTTAATCGCGAATGCTGCGAAAACTATTGAATATATAAAAACAAAGTGACGTATTACAATTTTGTAGAACTTATCAATATCTACAAAAAACGTCGTAACATCATATCTCTAAATATTATAGTTCAGGATACTAAGCGATTTTTTATATTTAAAAAAATAATTTAAACACCACAACTTGAATAGGCTCTATATTTGTACCTCGGTATTAACCGATTCGTTGCGGATGGCACGGCAGCCGTGTCATCATTTTCTTTTGCGTGTGGCGTTAGGCACGTGAGCCGTGCCATTTTTAAATCGATGGTAATTCCTTCAATTTAAGATTTAGGGAAAACTACCCTAGAACAAAACTTTTTTAATTTTAACGTTCATCAAGCTTGTAGCATTCGTTTCTGGATATTGTATTGTTTTTTAAAAAATAGGGGTCACCAACCTTTTTGAAATTTTTAATGATGAGGATTTTTGTATAATAATATAATTGAAATAGATAATACTAAAAAATCGCTTATTTTTGTATCAGAAACGTGAACGATTGGAGAGAACATTTTTTTTTACATTTTAGGAGAATCTTACCGCAAAAGACAATTACCGCTACCGAAGTAAGATGTAGTCAACAGATCAGGATAATTGACACAGTTGCGTGGCCGGCACCTGGTAATACTGCAGTCAATTTGTATGGATCGCGATAGTGAGTGCAAGGCACACAGTGTTAGTTAGCCGTATAAACGCAGATTTCCCAGTGTTGTGAATATGTTTGCGAATTCTGCTCTAGTATTTGGTCATCGTCGTCGCATTGAGTTTCAATTTCTGTCTCGGGAATATACTTTCTTTTACGCCGTAATTCTTAAACAATAAAAAGGCAATCATTTACTTTAAAATACTTAAATTTCTTATCAGGAAAACCAAAACAATGTTTTTAGAACTACTTTCAGTAGAAAAGGTTGATCACATCTTTATTAAAAAAAACACTTACCATCCATTTCCAAAAATACACTTATTTTTGCACTTATTATCACTTGAAACTACCGTTCCTGACCGCTCACGTTAGATTTCGATTGTAAACTAAAAGTTTTATGGTTAGAACGTCGTAAAAATGGTAAAAACACTGTTTGCTTTTCGGCATGGCTGAAGACACAGGAGCCGTGTCATTTAATCGTATGGCGCTTGGCACGGCAGCCGTGTCACGGCAATTTTGTTCAACGCCACAGTTAGAAGTTTTCAAAATTAGACATCGCAACGAATCGGTTAATCCTTAACAATGCCCTAGATATAAAATTTCCATGTCACAATGTTAGTTACCGTACTCCTCCGAAACGGCTTTACCGATTTTCGCCAAATTTTATATGCGTATTCAGTAGGTCTCAGAATCGGCTACTATCTATTTTTCATTTTGCAAAACAACGTTAACTGGGGTCAGCTAGTAATAATATATAGCTGAAGATTTTGGTTGAATGTGTTAATCACAGGAAATTGTGGTCCGATTTAAATAAATTTGATAATTATGGACTCCTACTACACCCAGGGTTCTGTTTCCAGTTTATACACATTTTGCAGTTAAAAAAACGTTTTAAAGTGCAAAAAGATGCACTACCAGGTTGTATCCTCAAGAACCATGATACCAAGATAGAGTTGAAATTTTTAGGCATGATGTACTTCTATTGCTGCAATAGAAACAAATACACATGTTAATAAATTGAATATATGTATAAGTTGGCTCCCATACACAAACGTGATTTTTATGAAGTTAGCGACGTTACACAAGGCCACTCAACTTGGATGGGTGACAGTTCTGACTGCATCTTTTTGACTTGCCATTTTTTTATTGCAAATTTTGTATAAACTGTACAAGTAACCCTAGATGTAGTGAGACTATATCTCACGTATCTTTAGTAATAAACTCGGGTACTCAAGCCATTTAAGAGCACACCAAAGGGTAGATAACCTGCAACACTAGTAATAAAAAGTCTTCTAGTTAAAATGCCTATCCAGTTACGCAGCCGAGATCGGCTAGGATATTATTATTATATCTCATGAATATTTTTCTTTGAATTAAGTGTGAAATATTTATTTATTTATTATTTACATTCCTCAGATCACAGTACGCTTCCACACCCGCCAACAGCTAGCAGTCTACGACCGCTTCGGCCGCCTGCTCCACGGCAGCGAGATACTAGCCAAAGATGTACTTGAGTATATCGTCTTCGAGAAGCACCTGTCCAACCTGTATGGTACTTGGAGGATACATGCGAAGATAATACCGGAGTGGGCGCCTCCCAAAGAGCCGTCCAAGCTGACGAGGCTACAACCACCCCTGGAGGAGCCGCTGTTGGAAGCTGAGACCAAACCAGCAGTTGTGGAAGGAGCTGGAGAGAGTCAAGCGACACCTATTGCTGCTAATTGATATTTTAAACTAGTGCAATATTTGCCTGTTATGCTAGCGTACTTTTGGTGTAAGCATAAAAAAACTCAATTATATAGTTAAAGTGCAGAATCTATAGGTGGCAGCACTTATGAACTGTCAGAATGACAAATGTTAGCCTGATATGGTAAAACGTTCAAATTGCACCAGTTGGCGCCACTGTAGAGGTCCTTAGGCATAGCTGTCAATCACGAAATTATTTAGGAAATCAATTCACGTTACCATAGAAACTATGTTATTTAATTTTTCGGACCTCACGTAGCACCTAGCGTCCTGGCAGTGAATGCATTTTTAATGGGTATGCTAGCATAACAGGTATACGAATGTAGTCAGCTGTAATAGATAAAATAAGTGTTAGTCGTACAGATTATAAAATGTTTTGGACAAAATTATTTTTATTTAATACATTCCAGCTAATCTCCCAACTCTTGTGCAATTTACGCCTAAATATTAGTCTGTCTGTCTGGGACATAATAGATCCCGCACGGATGCAGCGATCGGTTCGGGAGCTATGATGTCCCAGACAGACAGACAGACACGTCAAACTTATAACACCCCTCTTTTTTGGTCGGGGGTTAAAAAGAGCGACAATTTGCTAGTGTTACACAGTTGAACGCAATTTTGAGTAGGTAGGTATATTCTGAGTCACCCCACTCTGATCCTAGTTGAGTGGATTATTTATTATTTATTTTCTAATTTATCTATGACGAGTCCTTCAAATCGAGATCATTCAAATTCTTTATATTTTCACAGGTCATAAATGCCGCAAACCTAAGAGTGAAGTCGTAAATAAGCTTCAAGTGCCTGATGATAGGTAACGAACCGCGCGTCGGTTGTAACAAAAAATATAAAGTTCGGGATGTTCTCATGCACAAAGGGTTCCGTGTATTTTAATAGTTTAAACACTCATTGTAATAAACAGAAACACTTAATAAAAACAATAATATTGCAAAAATTTACAGTTAGAGCGGTCCAACTACCGACCTCGCTTAACGTAGCTTAGCTTTATAGGTGAAAAGTTATATTGCGGTTTATTAAAAAACTACTAATTAGATCACGTTCAAACGTTCAAGTTAACAGGGTTTTGTTAATAACATTTTTTTATTGTATCATTCTCTTATTTTTGAAGTTACACATATTTTACCACTTTGATAGTGTCTCTATAAATATATAAACCTACTTAATAACCGCAATGTCTTTATGAAAAAAATAATTGTTTCAGTTCTAAGAATTCGTAATTACCGTTATTGAGTGTAATTGACATTTTTCACTTATTCTATTGACCTCATAGAGAATCTAGGCTTATTCCATTCTACCCCGTCGAAGATCCCCGTTAACGGGGAACAATTAACTTTTCGTTCACTCTTCCCCGTTGAAGGCGATCCGAGCTTGTAACGGGGACTACACATTTTGCTTTATTAAATTTTCTTTTAACTGTCGATAATCCATCATTTGACCACAATATCGCCTGATGTAAAGTGACGATGTGGTCTAAGATGGAGCATGAAGACCTAGAAGGTAGGGTAGATGGCTTCTCCGGGCCACATTACGAAACACGAAAAAATTCTTTCATGCACTGGCCCAGCCCGGAGGGTGGTGACAAGCCGCGGCCGAAGCCTACCACCGGAGACTGTTCTTGTGTTTTAATGAATCTTTATTTATATGTACCAGCTTTGTTAATTTGACAATGCCCCTTTGCGGCAGCTTCACTATTTTTAATTCGACAATGTCTATAAACAGCAGCTACAATTATTGCAATCTAGACAATGTTTTATTTTGAATCATTTGTACCGTCTTTCTGTAAAATAGTTGTTCTGAGAACTTAGAAGAGTTTTAAGAAGGTTTGTTGCACTTATCCGGCGTGAATTAAGGCATAATCTCTCTCGTCAATAGAGAAGTGTAAGTGGCATTAATTCCCAGCAGTAGGAACGTAATTAATGCTCAGGCGGCACCTAAAATCAGGGCTTGTTGGCCAACTTATACCGACTTTATTTAAGCCAAGCTGATGTTCCTGGCTCATTAATTACAACTTTGAATTACCACGCAGATGTAATTATTTTAAGTGGTTTCCTACTATCCGATCAGACATTTATGCAGTGTCGGACGATGCCAATCAGATTTAATTTATGGAGTTACACGTCTTTCATATCGTCACGCCCTCTAAGGGGCAACCATTAATAAAATAACAGTTTTTAATAGGTTAATTGTTAGTTTTTGGGCTTGTGCTTGATTGGCCACAAGTCGATTCTTGGTGCTTTATGATGGATATAAAACAGATAGATCATATATACAGATACAGATCTTTTTGTTACCTAATCTATGGTTTGAGCTTTTACTATTCTTGGCCTCTTTGGTAACAGTCTCTGGTGGTAGGCTTCGGCCGCGGCTTGTCACCACCCTCCGGGCTGGGCCAGTGCGTGAAGCGATTTTTTCGTGCTTCGTAATGTGGCCCGGAGGGCCATCTACCTTCTAGGTCTTCATGTCCCATCTTAAACCACATCGCCACTTTACATCAGGTGAGATTGTGGTCAAATGAAAGCTTAACCAGAATAAAAAAAAAAGCAATATTAAGTGACGCGAAATATTGTATCTTTTAATAAAGTCAAAGTCAAAACGTCGTCAAAAGGTCAACTTAAAGCTTGGATACGCAAAATGGCGTTCAACTGAGAAACATCTTTTACACATTATAATTTTATTTAACTCGACACTGGCAAATTGTCGCTTCAAGCGCAAAGTCCAATGAAAAGAAACTGAACTTAAAGCTAATTTAAATAAAAACTAAGAATAATCAAGGAAATAACATTGTCTTGACAGTTCGCTTAAATTTTTTACAGTGAGTTGAGAAGCGAATAGAACAACTCAGCTTCCATCTCTTATGTTATTAAGTTATTATAACAATATTGGTGTACAACATGGTTATCACTTAAACATTTAACATTTACAAACAAATGCTAGTCAAACATGCACACAATAAAAACTAAAACTGTTCCTATTACAATAATTTCTCAATGATATGCTGACATAGATATGACAACTGACCGTCTGTTATTAACGTTAAATTGGATTTTTAATTTATGATTATTAACCCCCGACCAAAAAACAGGGGTTATAAGTTTGACGTGCCTGTCTGTCTGTGGCATCATAGCTTCTGATCGGATGGAGCTATTTCAATTTAGTTTTTTTTTGTATGAAAGGTGAGTTTGGCCCGCTTGTTCATAGACATGTTTCATGAAAATCGGTAGAGCTGTTCAAAAGGGGTTGAGAGTGAGGAAGGAAAACCGAAAATCTGCAAATATACTCGAGTGGGGTATCAAATGAAAAGGCATCGCGTGCCCTAACTACTAAATATTATGGTGTTTTACTTAAAAGAAAATTAAAGCATTGGAATCGGGGGTTTTTCTAAAATTTTAAATTTAGATTTATCTTGACTTGTATTTGTAATTTCACTTTACTTATAGTAATTAATCTTCCTCTTTTAACAATTGACGTAAACCCATTAGCAGTGCCCCTATTGGGTGTGCATGTACCATATTGACTTACAAGCAACTAAAAGTTGAATTTAAAAAATTATAAATATGTAACCGGTTACGAGATCAAAGAATTACAGTACCTACAGTTAATTTTTTTTTGCAATAATCGTCACTTTGAAACAAAAATAGTTTAATTATTAGTTTAATAAAAATAGTAGAATAAACAAAAATAGTTAAAACAATTTTTAATGCTACTAAAAGCTTTCAGTGCGGTCACCCATACTAAACTTTGTAAAAATCACGTGTGTTGTATATAAGCCATAGCTTTAAATATTGATTTATTGGATGTTTTGAGTTTTTCATTTATTTGCTATAACGGCAACAGAAATACATAACCCTCAAAATGTCTACTTTCTAGCATTCACGGTTCTTGAGATACCTACAGCTGGTGACAGACAGACGAAAAATTCTCAGCAATAGCAACAGGTTGGACAAAACCCTTAAAATATTAAATTTTCAGAAAAATATTACTTACTATATATTTTTTTATTCCAAGATTGGAATAAGTTTTATTTTTATATTTATTTTTGATAATTAGTTTCTCAATTGAACAGTCATCGTTTCATTAAGATGGCACGCGTAGGTGCTAAAAAGAGTTCAGGAGACATTAGGTTTTATATGACTGACCCGTTATTTTTGGAACCGAGTGGTAATTTGCTGGTGTTTCCCCAAAATATTAATTAGCCCTAAACCTATTAAGTCTTACCATCTCTGCAAACGTCCGCTCCAACGGGTACCTAATGTATGATTTAGGTAGGCATAGGCATCCTTGAGGATAAATGAATACCCTAACGTTCCACTCCACGGTCATTAGAACAGTATCCGTTGAACGGGCAGGACGTGTGATAAAAAACATGGAATTTGTGACAATAATTATTTCGTGTGTGTTATTAATTGGTAGTGCGAGTGCTGACACTTGTAATACTACTAACAGTGAGTGCGTCATAGATATAAAAACAAAAGAAAGTGTTGATATAGATGCGGAGTGCGGTCAGGGCGGCAAAGCTTGTCTTATTAAATGCTGCCCCGAAAACGAAAGTTTACTTATCATCCCTGGAGGAGTTTCACATCAATGTATGCCCTTAAAAGAAGCGTATGATGCGATTCTGAAAGCGATGCCGCCGGTGAATGTTACAAAAAAGTTCAAAGAAGATTTAGCACAAGAATTGAATAAATCAGTGGAGAAAATTTATCCTGTTCTTGAAATTAAAAGTGGAAGCACTAATAAAAACTCGTCGATGTTCGATGCATACCGTTTACTATATTCTGATAGGTTTATAGGAAAAAGTTTTGATGGGAATGTATATTTATACTATGGATCTATGTATGAGGTGAGTGATTTTATCTCGCTGTTTCAACTGTGTGTAAACTTAGTCAATGGTTAAAATATTAAGCTATCTCGCTCTGTTAACTGTCAGTAGACTTGATAGCTTTTTATTTTAACAATTGAATGGATAGCAACAGGTACTGGCTTTTAATGTCATCAACTTTCGAAAACACCATGAGTTTTCCGTAATTAATAGCGCAGGACGAGAATTGGCAAATAAATCGATCACAGTGATGAAAAGGGAAAACTATAATAATAATAATAACCTACACGTTACGGGTACTAGTACTAATATGCTTAATATAATAGGCAAACATATACATTATAGATAATTTTTATTATATATATTAAACACCCAGACCAAGGAGAAAGTGCTTGCAGAACATACAAACGCCGAGGGGTCAAGTGACCCCTCCGCGGGAATCAAACCCGCTACCTCTTGCGCCGCAACCGGACCCTCGCCCACCGTGCCACTGAAGCAGTCAATTGTATATATGTATGTATTAAGAAAACATTTTCATACACAATTCACAAACAAGGGATAGTAATACTAACTAGGGCTGTTAATCGAAAGGCTTTCAACGGAAGATCAGCTGTGATTTGTCAAGTGTAAAATATCACATGCTGAGTTGAGGGCCTTTTTGGGACACTATCTGTGTTATATAGACATGTTTCATGAAAATCGGTTGCGTCGTTTAAAAGTTATGGGGGTGAAAGTGTGGAAGGAAAACGAAATCGAAAATCTGCAAATATACTCGAGTGGGGTATCAAATGAAAGCGCATCGCATCCACATTACATAATATTATGGTGTTTTACTTTTAAGGAAAATAAGGCATTGGAATCGGGGGGTTTTCTTAAATTTTAGATTTAGTTTTATAATTATTATTATAATTATTTTGTTTAATGTGTCTAGTTATTTAATATTATATAATGGAATATGGATCGTGTGGAACCCGGGTTGTCCTGTCATAAACGATCGTGTAGCAGACCTTTTATAATAAACCTATTGGGAATACCTACTTGATTGTAACCTACTTACGTCATTGCTACCACAGCACAGTAAAACCAGAGTATATTATTATAAACTAGTGGCCCGCCCCGGCTTCGCACGGGTTTTTATTCAATTTTTGTTCCCGGCAATATTTTTTCTCGCCTTTTAAACCTTCCCTAGACCTCCACGAATATTTCAAGACTATGATAAGATAAATCCGTTCAGCCGTTCTCGAGTTTTAATCAGACTAACGAACAACAATTAATTTTTATTTATATAGGAGATTATAATATTCTTGTATCATTTGATCAACGGTTATAAATTAATATAATCTAAAATCCATTTAAACACGGATAACACTTTGGGCATTGCTAGTTAGGTACTTATAGTACTAAATAACAAACAAATTACAAAAAGTAAAAAAAAATATTTATAAACCATGTGAGATGTTTGGCCCTCCGGGCTGGGCCAGTGCGTGAAGCGATTTTTTCGTGTTTCGTAATGTGTCTCGGAGAAGCCATCTACCTTCTAGGTCTTCATGTCCAATCTTAGACCACATCGTCACCTTAAATCAGGTGAAATTGTGGTCAAACAAAAACTTATCGAGCATAAAAAAAAAAAGATTCCAACTTCGGACCTCCGGTTCGACCAAATTTGGAATGAAATGAGGAAAAATTTCTATATTTTTATATTGACTAGACACGAGAACTACTTTACCGTTAGTTATAATATTTAAATGGGACCAACTTGCACGCTACAGCTTTCATTTAAAAAAGAATCGTCAAAATCGGTCCACGGAAATCAAAATTCTGTGGTAACAAACATTAAAAAAAAGTAAAAATTAAAAACTTACGCGACGAATTAAGAATCTCCTTTTTTCGTCGTAAAATCGGTTAAAATATACTTTAAATACCCATGAAAGTTGCTAGTTGACAGCTACCATATAAAGATAAAGATAAAGATCATATTATTTGCATAAACATGTGTAAATGTATGCTGGTATACAGTCAAAGATGTGTGTCGGTATCAACATGTTTTACCAATTTCGGTCTACAAATTAAGAGAAATGGCATGCAAGTCACAAAAATATAACCAAATAAGTTTTTTAATTAATGTCAAAAATTAAATCAAATATCAATCAAGAAACGAAGAATATACGTCTAGACACGGGTTGGTTGAGATATAATCCAGGAAACACAGTTTATTATCGTGTAGCTCGTAATATTTGCGTCATTTACTGGCCAGAAATGTGGTCATAATTTGAGTATAACCACAACCCACAAACGTAAACCATAGTCAAAATTTTATAATATACATTAAAATTTTATCATAAATATATTCTGTTGGTGTAACCTATTTAAATAGGTTACACCAACCTATATAAATTATCGGTACCTAGTTATAAATTAATTTTTAATTTTACGTTATGCTAAAATTTTAATAAGTTTTATCAATAACTAGCCAATATGGTAAATTATCGGTACTTAGTTATAAATTAATTTTTATTTTTACGTTATGCTAAAATTTTAATAAGTTTTATCAATAACTAGCCAATATGGTATTGTGTTAAGCATGTTATCAGCAAATTTATTTTACCTAGGTTAGAGCCTAGTTAGGGCTCATAAATTATTTAAAAAAAATTACTTATACTTCCTTCTAGGTCTTCATGTCCCATCTTAGACCACATCGTCACTTGACATCAGGTGAGATCGTGGTCAAATGAAGGCATAAAAAAAACACTTTTTCTTGCAAATAAAAAGTCAAGACGTTCGTTACAGTGCATTGAAGTTTCGTGACGTAACGCTTTTGTGAGATTTGTGCCAAATTTCGCAGTCATAAGCCCTCACTCCGGAACTTTGATGGTCTATATTCTTGCACCTATTAAGTTGATAAAGCGAAAAAGTGTCCAGTATTTAGACGGGCTGACAGACGGACTAAAAAGAATACCAAATCTTGTATGTAATCATCATGCCTATTCACGAACTGTCGAGAAGCGAATCTGCCCAATCCATAATATCAAAGTCGATAGTTTATTTCCTCAGAAGCATATGCCTACATGGACAGGTCAACCTAAAGCTAATTTAAATAATTTAGACATAAAAATAGTGAACAAATAAAGAAAATTTCGACAAAGCCAAATCTTCCTAGAGACCTTAGGTTTGCCATTAAAAATAAAGTGTCAAAAATCCTAATCGGTCCCATGTGAGCTAAGGGAGTTATTCGGGCCCAAAGGTCAAAATTTTAGGTTTTTTGGATTTTTCCCGAAAACGGTAAGTTTTATCTCAAAATTCTCTATAAAAGTAATATCTCTATATTCTCTATAAGAATAATCAAGGAAATAACATTGTCGTGACAGTTCGCTTAAATTTTTTACACTGAGTTGAGAAGCGAATAGAACAACCCAGCATTCATCTCATATGTTGTTTATTATAACATGTCCAACAACGAACAAAGGAATTGTTTGTACCGAATTTTACGACCCAGAGAACGAGTCAAGGTTCTTTAAATTCCGATACAAATACAAAAAAGAGCTATCTTCTAGCTCCTTCATCAGATCAGATCTATGGCATCATAATAATTTATTACCCGCGAAATTGTAGCTCATAAGGACACCAGGAAATGTTTCAATTTTAACTTGCAAGAATTGATTACAGACAAACAAAGAGATAGGTGAAAATAAAGTTAAAAGCTTTAAAAAGGTATTAATTATCGGTGAATAAACCTTATACCTTATTTAACTTAATATAATGATGATTAAAAACCATTAAGCATTAACTTATCCACACAAATATGTAAATGCGGATTAGAATAAATTAATATACTTATAATAATTAATTCACAAATTAATAATTTGTAGGGTGTCAAATGTCAATGTCATTTAACTATTGACTTCGATCAGATTTGTAGAAAGGTAACATCCCTATAAAGATTGATTGAATGATGGATTGGCCGATTTCCCGCCACCCACAGCGAGCCAGTCTTGTGAGGTGACTCTTACGAATGAGATAGAATGTACGAAATGTAATTTTGTTATTTTATAATAAATAAATGAGATTATGAAACTCTACACTGGCGCTTCCAACTAGTGGCCAACCATCGCGTACGTCGTCGAAGTGAATAACTCCGCGTTCGCGTTGCGTTGTGTTAGACCCAACCCCGAGAAAATACAAAATGCCGAGGACGCGTGCCCGGAAATCTCTGCCACGCGAGGATGACGACTCCGCCTCCTTCGGGAGCGCCGCGGACGTGGACCTCGCCCCAGCAGCACCACGGACAAACGTCACGATCTCCCAAGAGCAGCTATCCTCTATGTTTGACATGTTTGCTCGAACCCAAGCCGAGTCGAACGTAAGAGTGCTGGAACGCGTAACCCAGCTCATAGCCGAAGTAGCTACTCCTCGCACGAGCGAGACTTCTACTCCACCTCCGCAGGCTGAGAAATATCCTGATGCTCAAAGCGTCATGACGCCAAACGAGAGTGCTGACGACGCCGCCAGCCGTAACTTCACATCGTTGCCGCCGAATTTTACAGGCTGTACAGCGCGCTTCAACGGCTCATCCAGGGACGCCGATGACCTGGAGGCATTTATTGATGCTATTGAAATCTACAAAGAGTGCGTCGGTATGCGCGACGACCATGCTCTGCGAGGGCTCCCTCTGCTTCTAGAAGGACAAGCTGCTATCTGGTATGTAGGAATTAAAAGTATTACTCGAAGCTGGACCGACGCTCTAAACAAACTAAGATGCGCATTCGGTAAGCGTCGCCCGCCGTATCACACCTATAGGAAGCTCTTCGCTCGAGAACAGGAGGAGGACGAGAGAGCGGATGTATTCGTAGCGAACGCCCGCTGCCTGCTCGCGAAGATTCCTGAGGGTGACCTCTCAGAAAAAGTCCAGATAGATATGGTGTTTGGCCTACTTAATCGTAGTCTGCGACAACACATCCACCGAGCCTCCATCCATAGCTTCGAGGCGCTTCTAGATAAGGCTAGAGAGGTCGAGGAAAGTACAGAAGAAAGAATTAAAACAAAATCGCCTGAAAGAAAATCATCATTTTCCCGCCAAAATATCCCATCAAACCCACGCCACCGAGATGTTGCAACCGAATTGCAGATGGCGCCACCTACGGCCATTGCAATAAGCGGAAACAATCGTGCATGGCAACAAGGGCGCAGATCGAGATACGGTCGGTATTCCTCGCCTGGGCCTTCAGTTCCACATCGCATGAAAGAGGGCGCAACGGAAGCATCCGGTGAACGAGAACGAACGAACATGAATCGTTTCAATCCGCAACTGCGAGAAGTTGTTCCCGATTATCCCGCATCGAATGAAATCGATCGATCTTTAAACGATTTTTCTCATCGTTCACCTAATCGATCTCCAATCGATTTTCCTCGTCGTTCACCTAATCGATCCGTAAGATTCTGTTCGGTCGAATTGTTAACGTCGCCATTTTATAACCTTACTTCGGAGGTAAACAAACGTGATTCGAACGAATACGTAAATAATGTGAGTACAAATGCTAGTTCGGCTGTGTCATCGTCCAGAGAGTCTTCGCCGCGATCATGTGGGAGCCGTGCTAGACGTCGGCGCAGTGCCATGGAACGTCGCGAGGCTGCAGATACCATTGTTTCTGGCTGCGACGCGGTGTCTTCGGTGCCCGTTTCTTATTGCAAACCAACGCCGACTTGCGGCTCGCCCGCTGCATTGTTGTCTTGTGCTAATAGTGATGACAATAACAATCAACAATGTGAGTATTCTGTTGCTTTACCTCAGTGCACAAAATGTGATTTTCCCATAAATAAACAATGTGATAAAGTTAAGTTTGATTGGAACAAAGACTTAAATGAAAGCTTTTGGGACAAAGATGTAAATTGTGTTTTAGAGTTAAGTAGTTTAACCATGCCTGAGCAGGCGAAGTATTGTAATAGGCCTATCTTAGAGATACAAATAAATGGTGTTGATGGCATAGCATTGCTTGATACCGCGGCCAAAGCATGTATTGCAGGGTGTAGGCTTTATACACTGCTCCTCAAACAAAAGCATCCTTTCCGCACCACTAAAATGCTTATAAAACTTGCAGATGGTAGTATGCAAGATACCACTGTAAGATTAGCTGAGGTTCAAGTCTCTATTTATAAAACAAACCTAATGGTACCAGTTACATTTGTCATACTGCCTTATGCCTGTAATAATGATACTTTGCTAGGAATAGATTTTATTGTAAAGGCCGGGCTAATTTTAAATTTCTCCAGCATGACTTGGCATTTACCGAACAAACCTCAGAATGTTTACAGTCTCAAGTGTGAGAATGATATCAGTAAGCCTGTTGAATGTTTTTCCACTGACATATTAAGGGATGATGAAGGCATAATGCTTGCAGGTGATGAAAGAGTTGCTTTAGAAAATTTATTGATGATGTATGATGATATTTTCAGTACAAAAGGGGAGTGTACTCCCTACGCAGAACACCACATAGACACCGGAGACCACCTTCCTATTGCGGTACCACCTTACCGGCTTACACCAGCCAAACGTGCAGTGATGGAAACTGAAATCAACAAGATGCTGAGTGATGGAGTAATTGAGGAATGTGAGTCTGCTTGGGCGTCACCTGCTCTACTGGTACCCAAGAAGGATGGTACCTTCCGTTTCTGCGTAGATTATCGTAAGTTAAATACAATTACTAAGACCGATGCATATCCGCTGCCACTAATAGATGATTTACTGCAATATACCAAGAAAAATTGTTACATGTCAACCATTGATTTAAGATCGGGTTATTGGCAAGTCAAGTTGACAGAGAGAGACCGTGATAAGGCTGCGTTCGTCTGTCCGTTAGGGGTATTCCGCTTTAACTGCATGCCGTTTGGACTTTGCAATGCTCCAGCCACCTTCCAGAGGCTCATAGACCGCTTCAAATCCGGGTCATCAGTCAAGGACCTTACCCTCTTGTGTTATCTTGATGATCTGATACTTATTACTGAAGGTGACTATGCAAAACACCTTAAAGAGCTTGAGATTGTTTTCCTTCGTCTAAGACAATTTAAACTCCGGGCCAACAGAGCTAAATGTATGTTTTTACGAACAAGTGTCAAGTACCTTGGCCATATTATAACAAAAGATGGAGTATCCCCTGATCCGGATAAAGTGGCTGCCATACAAAACATGAAAACGCCCAATTCTATGAAGCATCTTAAAAGTTTTCTCCAGACATGTTCTTGGTTCAGAAAGTTTGTACCTGGGTTTTCACAAATAGCTCAACCTTTGACACAACTTACAAGAAAAGATGTTGCCTGGAAATGGGGTGAGCCCCAAGAAACTTCTTTTGCTAAACTCAAAGAACTATTAACTACTGCACCTATACTCAGCCAACCAGATTATAACCATGAATTCATACTCAGGACCGATGCAAGCAGCTACGCAATCGGCGCTGCTCTCTTACAAGGCGAGTCACCAAGCACCGAGCGTCCCATCGAATACGCATCGCGCCTGCTCACTGCTGCCGAACGCAACTACTCTACAACTGAGCGCGAGGCATTGGCTGTCGTATGGGCTGTTGACAAGTTTCGCGGTTACATCGACGGACATCGAGTACGCGTTGCCAGCGATCACCAGCCGTTGAAGTGGCTGCTGACACTTAAGTCGCCGTCGGGCCGTCTCGTTCGCTGGGCCATGAAGCTACAAGCGCATGACCTTCATTACGAATACACTCCAGGTAAAGCCAATGTTATCGCTGATACCTTAAGTCGCCCTCCTTGCGAGGAAGATACTCAATCTACCTGCGGCATTTGCACGGTCGTCATAGAGACGCCTCGTTGGCAGGCGACAACCATTAGAGAAGCCCAGATGAACGATAATGATGTTGCCAAAATAATAAATGATATGGAAGGAGATGAAGAGGTGGCTAGTACAAGGTGGGCTGAAAGAGGTTATTGTTTGTCCCAAGGAGTGTTATACCGCTATACTTATGATGAGGACTGTGAAGAACCACAACTCGTTATCCCTGCTAGTATGCGCCAAGAAATTATGCAAGAATGCCACGATAAAGCTACTGCGGGACATGGTGGTGTAGATCGTACCATGAAGCGTATTACACAAAGATATTATTTTCCAGGAATGAGACGATACATAGCCGAATATGTAAAGACTTGTACAGAATGTCAGAAATATAAACCATCCAACCTTAAACCTGCTGGTCTTTTACAGACACCCGTCCCAGCGCAGCGATTTGAGGTGCTCGCAGTGGACCTATTCGGACCGTTGCCGCGCGGAGACCTCGGGGAGCGGTGGATCCTGGTCGTCGAAGACCCCGCTAGCAAATGGGTGGAGTTATTCCCGTTAGTTGATGCTACGGCGGAGGCGTGTGCGCGCGCCCTTATTGACGAGATATTCTTGCGTTACGGGGTACCACGACGCGTAATCTCCGACAACGGCGTGCAGTTTGTTGCTGATGTAATGAGACATGCTATGACGGCGCTTGGCGTTACTCAGAACCTTATTCCACTGTACCATCCAGAGGCAAACCCCGTAGAAAGGAAAAACAGAGACTTAAAGACACAGTTAGCAATCTTAGTTGAGGGCCATCATAAGCACTGGCCAGAGGCTTTGCCCGCCATACGATTTGCATTGAATACTGCTGTCTGCAAAACAACCCAACGAACTCCAGCTTACCTCACCTTTGCCCGAGAGCTACGTTCACCTCTGGACGCTCAAGCTGATATTCGCGAAGTAGTATGTGCCACAAATTACGTACCACAGATTTCCCCATATTTGTTGAAGCTTGCCGACGCCATCGTGGAGAGCAAGGAATCGATTGAGCGACAACAAGATGCTCGTAAGGCGGAGAAAGATGCTACGCGGCGGGAGGATAACTTTGCGATTGGCGATTTGGTACTTTTGAAAACCCATGCGTTGAGTAACGCTAGTAAAGGCGTAAGTGCAAAGCTGTTGCCCAAACAAGATGGACCATATATTGTGGTCAGACAAGTAAGTCCAACTACGTTTATACTTGCACATTATCATAAACAAGACGACATAGTGGGCAAATATCACATTTCACAACTCCTTCGATACCACGCCAGAGACTGTGAACATTCCGAGATATGCCAACCTGTGGCGCCTAAGCGAAAACGGGGACGGCCCCGTAGGTATTCTTAAACTGCTAGTGTAAATTTCAGATATAGGTTAGGTTACTGTTTGTACATAAGTTGTGTTTTGTATATTTTTGTAAGTTGATTGTTAGTTAATAATATTGTCTTAACATGGGGACCATTGTTTAACAATAGGAGGAGCATGTAGGGTGTCAAATGTCAATGTCATTTAACTATTGACTTCGATCAGATTTGTAGAAAGGTAACATCCCTATAAAGATTGATTGAATGATGGATTGGCCGATTTCCCGCCACCCACAGCGAGCCAGTCTTGTGAGGTGACTCTTACGAATGAGATAGAATGTACGAAATGTAATTTTGTTATTTTATAATAAATAAATGAGATTATGAAACTCTACAAATTTAATTAAAATGTTTGATTTGCATCCGAAATTATCTAATAGACCTTAATGGTTCTGAGACTGCTGTATGACTTTGTTTTGGAAACATTTATGTATTAACTCAATCTTATTCACTTTAGTTACCTAATTCGTTTCGATGTTAGCTAAGATAATTAAGAACACCAGTACCTACTGCTTAAATAAATATGAAACGACGGAAGAAAAAGCCGTATTGGCTAAGAGGGAACACACTCGACTTTCATTCTGAAGGTCGTGAGTTCAAACACCGCCACTCTGGATTTTTCTTCTTGAAAAATGTACATATGATCACTTAAAACACGTGCCTAAAACTAAAAAAAACGTTGAAGGCAAACATCGTAAGGAAACCGGCATGTTCTGAGAACTTTAAAGAGTTTGAATGACATGTCACCAACCCGCACTTGGTCAGCATGGTGAATTAAAGACTCGACTATCTCGCCAAGAGAGAAGTCCCTGTGTCCCAGCAGTGGGAACGTTAATAGGATCATGATGATCCTTCTAATTCTTTAAAGTTCTCAGAACATGCCGGTCTCCTAACGATGTTTGCCTCCACTGTTAAAGCACGTGTTTTAAAGCGCACATACATTTTTCTAGAAGAAATATCCAGAGTGTCGAATAGAATAGTTTATTTCACAACTTGTATAATTTATTATCAAAACACCTTGCATAGTTTAGTGCTAGTAATTAATAGTAGTTAAATGAGATTAATGTCCGGTAGGTAACTAATTAATTAATGCATTTGCTGGATTACTATGCTAATGACTTTATAACAGTTATTTATAATGTCATTAGCATAGCATTAGCCATAGCCTGTCCATCCATGTAGGCTTTTATAGGGAAATAAACGTTTTGACTTTGACTTTGACATAGTAATCTAGCAATTGCGTTTGATCAAATCTATACTATCTATACCTACCTAAATATTATAAAGCTAAAGAGTTTGTTTGTTTGAGCGCGGTAATATCAGAAACTATAGGTCCGATTTGATAAATTATTTCAGTGTAAGATAGCCCATTTATTGAGGAGGGCCATATACCACTCCTGACTGTGACATTATGTAGGTACGGAGATACAGACGGACATGCCGAATCCGTAAGGGTTCACGTTGTGTCATTTGGCTACGGAACCGTTTTTTTTTCACGCTGGATAAGCCTTCATTTGACCACAATCTCACCTGATGTAAAGTGACGATGTCGTCTAAGATGGAGCATGAAGACATAGAAGGTAGATGGCTTCTCCGGACCACATTTCTAAACACGAAAAAATCGCTTCACGCACTGGCCCAGCCCGGAGGGTGGTGACAAGCCGCGGCCGAAGCCTCCCACCAGAGACTGTTCTTAGCACCACCCGGAGGTCACGTGTAAGGATTCAGAGGGTACCCACTTACGGACGTGAACAGACAAAACCTCCAAAAAATACCGTAAAAATACGTTGCTGACAATTGCGATACGGACGTAAGGCACTAAACATTACGTGCCTAGAAGGTATTAAGCTGTTGGAGTAATAAAGTTAATGGCGTAGACCAAAAATCAACATTTCTGTGTAAATTGACATCAGTTGGTATGGAATAAGAGATGAAAACTCCGAGGATTAAAGTAAGCTTAAGCTTAATTAGCGGGTTCGATTCCCGCCGAGGGGTCAAGTGTTTGTATATTCTTCAAGCACTTTCTCCTTGGTTGGTCCTTGGGTGTTTAATATGGTTTATTAAAAAAATCTATCCATGTATGTCTATTATATTAAGTATATCAGATGTCTAGTACCCGTAACGCAAGCTTAAGGGCTTACCACGGGGCTAGATGTTGCTGTATTTTCCAAACGATACCACTCAGATACAGATGTTATGACATAGAAAACATCCGAGTGACACAGTCGCAGTGGCGTAGTCAGGTGACCAAGAGCCCTGAGGCAAAAAAATCTCGATCTAATTATTTAACATTGTCTGTCTGTCCGTTTGTAACAAGGCCTGTATCTCAAAAACCATGCTGGGTAGAGAGATGATATAAATAAATAAATATTTCCGGACTAATCACACAGCATCACTTAACCCCAGACTAAGCAGAGTAGCACTTGTACCTACTATAGGTGTTAGGTGACTGACTTTTTTTTTTAAATATGTACATACAAATAATACATTATTATATAATACATGCATCCAGACCCGAAACCAGAAATTGTAGATTGTATAAAAAATATTATTGGATGATGTAGATGTCGCAGTCATCTGGTTGTATCTGCTATTTGATTGTATGACTGGCGCGTTCCTTTAATGACGACATTTAATTGAATGACTAGGGCGGAACGTTGATTGAACAAGCGTAACAAAACGTCCAACTAGTAAGTGGATTATAACATAGCTCTTTGAACAGAGTGGACGTAAAATCAGTCAGGTGATTGAATAATATTTTTTTATATAATAATATTTTTTTTTAATAGCAATTCGTCTATTTGAAGTGCATTGTTGCTATCTAAATAATAATATAAGAGATGTGACTGCTATTATTGGTACTACGTGCAAGTAAAGATTTTATTACATGTAAGAAAGTTGTTATACTTATGTTTTTTTTCAGTATTATATTACTTAAATTAATGAAACTGATTTATTTTTGTTATTTTTTTACCTAATCCCTTATTTCACAAGGTGACAAAGACTTAAGTTAACTTTCTGGAGCCTCAGAGACTACCATTATATTAATAAATTACCTTTGAAACAATATGATATACTCGTATTTTTAGCCTATCTTAAGATTTCAAATACAACATAAAATCATAATATGGTGTGTCATGTCATGTCCTCATTTTTGTTATCTAAAGTAAGTTACTTTTTAAGTTGAGAACTTATGGTCACCCTAACCAAACATTACAAAGTCAGCTATATCCCATTCAACAACTATGCTAAATGACGTTCAGTCAAGACGTTGAACGTTACATTAAACATTTTGACGAGTTGTCCTTCAGTCATTCAATTAAATGTCGTCATTAAATGAACGCGCCAGTCATACAATCAAATAGCAGATACAACCAGATGACTGCGACATAAATATTTCTGCGATATCTACACATCAAATACAAATATATAAATATCTATATAAATAAAAATGAATTGTTGTTCGTTAGTCTGATTAAAACTCGGAACGGCTGAACGGATTTATCTTATCATAGTCTTGAAATGTTCGTGGAGGTCTAGGGAAGGTTTAAAAGGCGAGAAAAAATCGAATAATTGCCAGGAAAAAAAATTAATATAAAACCCGTGCGAAGCCGGGGCGGGCCACTAGTGATAAATAAATATTAAATGGGGATCCTCTCCAACAAATTAGATTTTATAAAGCTATGCTTCTCAAAAATTCCCATTTTCTATTTTGAAATATTGATGCCACATTCGTGGCATCTCGTCCGCAGTTTACGCGCGATTCATATTAGCATTGAAATAACTTTTAAATAGCACATGTTATATGATGTTCTTTGTAAGTTTCTTATTTTCTCTAGATTCCGAAGCATGTAGATTTTACATTAATTCAATGATAAAGACTTTGGGGGACCCCGGGCTTAAAGGCCTCGGACGCTGCCCCGCCTAGCCCGACTGTAGCTTCGCCCCTGCACAGACAAATCATTCATGTGAAGTATTTGCGTCCTAAATTAGGCGATTACATCACTCAAATTAATATCTTGATGCGTAAAACAAACAGTTTACCCATGACAGTAAGATAACGCTCGTATTAATAAAAACTGCTATTTTATTTTAAAAGGCGGCCTCTAAACGGTCAATTATATTGCACAATATTGCGAATTGTGCAATTTAATTGACCGTTTAGGGTTAATATTGAAGATTGCACAATGATTGGCCGAAAGTTTGAGCGAGTTTAATTTTTATTGCACCATGTTTTTCGCACGGTGCACACGGGATCAATACTATTCTCCGACTGAACGCGAAAACATTGTGCTGTTCGTATTGTTGTGCAATATAATTGGTCGTTTGGATCAAAGCGCCTTTCAATCTTATTGTACAATAAAAGTATTGTACAATGTTATTGTAGGTCTAGAGGCCGCCTAAACACACAATAAACCAATTTATGCATTATTTTCCGACTATTATACAATACTATCACCCTATTAACGTGCCCACTGCTGGGACACAGGGACTTCTCTCTTAGTGAGAGAGAGAGAGATACGGACTTAATTCACCTCACTGGCCAAGTGCTGGTCACCAACCAGCAGTTAATGTCATATAAACAACGTCGAAAAGCTTGTCACTAATTTAGGCTTATGATTAACTTTTTTTTATCAAATGTTCTATTTACCTCCTATAAGTCTGACATAAAAAGTGAAAAATTGTTTTGAATACGGGGGTAAATATTTTCAGTAATTTATCATTCTTGGTAAATATTTTCAGTAATTTATCATTCTTGGTAAATATTTTCAGTCATTTATCATTCTTATGAAATTATCTATAATTTTTTTTTAATACAACCCGTTGGCAAAATTTTATTGACAAAAAACCATGCACGTTTTGCACTCTGACTGGAAGCAATTGGTTTTTTTTTAAACTTACATAGTAAGTTTTATGTTGCCTACATACACAAAAGTGCTCTTGTCTATATAATATAAAAATGAATCGCAAAATGTGTTGGTAAGCGCATAACTCAACAACCCTGGACCAATTTGGCCAAATATTTTTTAAAATGTTCGTTGAAGTTCAAGGATGGTTTTTACGGCGAGAAAAATTCGAATAATTGCCGGGAAAACGATTTTGAATAATTACCCGGGCGAAGCCGGGGCGCGCCGCTAGTCTATAATATAAAAATGAATCGCAAAATGTGTTGGTAAGCGCATAACTCAACAAAGCCTGGACCAATTTGGCCAAATCTTTTTTTAAAATGTTCGTTGAAGTTCAAGGATGGTTTTTACGGCGAGAAAAATTAGAATTATTGCTGGAAAAACCTTAAAAATAGCCCTTTTCTTTTTCCCATACAAATGATTTGTAACTAAAACGTAGTCAATTTGAGCTTTATTGCTATGGTATAAAGTTCATATTAAATTACAAGCACTCACTGTTGTCTAAGCAATGTAGGTGTGTTCCTAACGTCAAAGATCATATCTTTCAAAAGTATATAAAATTTTCATGGCACAATGTTAGTTACCGTACTCCTCCGAAACTGCTTTACCGATTTTTACCAAATTTTATATGCGTATACAGTAGGTCTGGAGAATCAGCTACTATCAATTTTTCATTTTGCAAAACAACGTTTGCTGGGGTCAGCTAGTTTTTAATAGAATTAGAAATAGAATTAGAAAGCTGTTGCTTCCGAGTTGTTCCAATTGAAATATACAGTCGAACCTCTATAAGTCGAACATCAAGGGAGACGCCAAAAATTTCGAGTTATAGAGTTTTCAACTTATGGAGGATTTCGACTTAGGCGGATTTTGATTCGACATAAAGAGTTTGAGATTTATTCTTATAAATTTTGAGTTAGAGAGGTAAAATAAATAAAAATTCAACTTGCAGAGGTGACAAACATATTTTTATTTATTTGACCGTTTTGTATTTTTCTCATGATGTCTGATTCATTATTTATTATTGTTGAAAGAGTACTATTATCGTATACTCCTAAAATGTTTTCTAAGAAACAATAGTGTACCTACTCACATTGTCGGCAAGTTCTTAAAGTCGGTAACTTATTTTTGTTCGAACAATAGAGTAAATAAATTCCAAATGATCAAGTTGTAAAGGTTGTAAATTAGAACGTTGCTATGTTCGAGATACAGAGGTCAAATTTAATTTTTCGAGTTCTAGAGTGAAAATATGTACCAAAATGGCTTGGAGGGACTCGGTGATTAGTTCGACTAACAGAGGGTCAAGATTTCAAGTAATGGAGGTTTTGGTGTTTGAAGGGAAGGGAACAAAACATTTTTTCGAGATTTGGAGGTTTTTGACTTATCGAGGTTCGACTTAACGAGGTTCTACTGTAATAAGAATGTTGTTGTTTTGTTACAGAATGGAGTAGTAGACCTTGCTACCGGGGAATATGAGTCCATAATCAGCTTCAAACCGACTGAGTTCTGCCTGGACTTGCTGCTGGATGTTGAGGATAATGTCCTGTACACAGATTATAATGTTCACATCACCGCCGATGACACGTCTGCCCAAAAAGCAGGAGATACATTTGCAGCGTACGGTAAGTAATCATGATCATCACCATATTAACGTTCCCACTGCTGGGACAAAGACTTCCCTCTTAACGAGAGAGATTAGGCCTTAATTGACCACGCTGGCCAAGTGCGGGTTGGTGAATGTCACATGTCCTTCAAACTCTTTAAAGTTCTTAGAATATGCCGGTTTCCTCACGATGTTTTGCCTTCACCGTTAAAGCACGTGTTTACCTTCGTGACGAATCCTTACGTCGCGTAACCTTTTTGGTGATATAATTATGTCATACTATACTTGGTACTATATTATGTATAGTTTACCTTTTGATCCCTACATGAAGTAGAATCGATTTAGATTATATACATATTTTGCTATTTTAGTTTTTTTTTTTGCTGATCGTCACTTTTTTTTTTTATTAAGACTTTTAATGCTGTATGCAGTTCAGAATATGTTTAAAAACTTAATATCTTTTAAAGATATGGATAGTGTTCTAATGGTGTGACTACATTGGCGGCCTTTGTCGAAATATTCATGTCAACGCGATGTTGTGGCCAGGTACATTGTTGCAACGCGAATTATTCGGAATATTCGGGCGGAGACGATGATATGCGAGCGTGAGCATGGCTACACCACGTCACTCCAGAATTTTGTAGCGTGACACTAATCTTTACTTTGATTGCTTATTTTTATTTATATGTACCAAGTTTTTATTTCGACAATGCCTTTAAACAGCAGCAACTATTATTATAATATAGACATTTAATTATTAATAATCATTTGTAGGTACCTACCGTCTTTCTGTAAAATAAAATGGAATTTAGAATTTTACTTTGGTGTTTTAATGGTGCTTCTATAGTATAAAAGTTAAATTTTCATATTTATATTTAGTTAAAATAATTGATTAGATATTATATATTCTAGCATTGCGTATGACACAATTGGCAAGTCCTCTTTACAGATGCTTTGACAGCGACTGTTCAGCTGCACTATTAATTGATTATTTTTTACTTATAATGTATCTACTAATTTACTATGTGTTCTTTAATTTCCCAAAAGTGAAATAAATGAATTGATTTGAATATCGCGTTTTCCTCTCATGATAATTTTTGCTTCCAACGCCACACGAATCTTCGTAATGTAGTCATACTAATCTGGGGGCATACCATAAGAACGATTCCTTTTAACTATAACGGTAAGTGTATGTACATACCTGTCGCTCTCAAAAATCCTAATTATTTGTACAATTCCAGGTACATTGGTGTCCGTTTTCTTCATCGTGTTGGTGCTCATAGCGTTCGGTCTGCTGAAGCAGTTGCACGGCAACCTCGGCGGGAAGCTACTGATGTGCTTCATAGTGAACATTGGCTTGTTCTACCTCATGCAGGCTTCTCTCATCATCGCACAAACCTCTGGTGAAAACGGCATTTGCCACTGGTTATGTGAGTTAATTTTTGATGTCGCGACACATGAAAAGCTGTGGCATATTAAGGTTTGCTTTTCATGCGTCGTGTCGTTATTTTACACGAATACATTTCATGTTTTAATCGCATCTGCTCTGTATGAAGTCTCCTTCGTGGTGGAAATCATACATAGCTTAGTTATAGCGTATCTAGTTATTTATTATTCTATGGTTATAGCATATTTAACCCCGACCCGGGGCCAAGAACGATATATAAGAACTTGTTTAATATGTATTAATTATTAGGCCCACCAATAAGAAAATAAATTTAGATAAAGTTCAAGTATTAATGTTCTAGTGCCTCTTTCATTATTTCATTATAAGTAGCCCACAACATGCGTAATATTTATACAACTCAAGTATTTTTGTTCCTACAGCTATATTATGATAATGTGTTTGTTGCAGCACCGTTTATGTACTTTATTTTGCTATCCGCGTTCTTTTGGTTGAATGCTATGTGCTTCGATTTCTGGAGGAAATTTAGGTAAGTAATTGCTTCAAAGTTTAACCACATGATCTTTTCATTTTAAAACAGATATTACACACGTATGTTGACGATTTTATGCATATCCGACGTTTCTGTTATTTATTACCATAGATTATGAGCTTTCTGTTTTCAAGATCAATTTTAATATTTTTACAGTTGTTTAGTCCAATTCGTCCGTAAAATGTATAAAAAATAAACTGTGTACTTACGCTTGTATTTTCTGAATACTTTGTGGGTTTTTTAGACCTTCCCTCAGAAGAACACTTACACTAGGAACAGAAAATCTTTAAAATAATTATGTAACGATCTGCCACGGGTTATGTTCAATGTTTAAATGAGAGTGTTCAATGATTAAAGGAGAATGCTTTGACAGATATGATATTAAAAAAAAGTTTGATTGGAAACAGGATTTACAGATTTGCATATTGGCGATGCAAAGATTTTAACTAGCGCCTCTAGTGTCAAAATTGTGAAGCTGTCTAAGAACGACACTTTGACAGTTTTCGTTACAATTAACGTCAGGAAAAAACTGAAATAATAAATACAAATCACATATTACTTCAACAAATAAACAAAGTGTCGTTCTTAGACAGTTTCTAAATTTCGCCGCTAGAGGCGTGCGGATAATCTTTGCATCACCAATAAAATAGGGAACGATAATACACGGAGTAGTTGATAACTGTATCGCGAGTATTAACGTCCACCTCCAGATACAGGGCTTGTAGAGATCTGACTGACATGAGCATATCTAACTTAAAACACAACATTGACAGATAAAATGCGAATGATAGCAGTTTAAAAGAATGATTTTTCCAGTACATTTGGACCTCAACGCCTCAGGAACCAGAAAAAGGAGTCAGATCGGAGGAAGTTGATAAAGTACTCCGTGTACGCAAATGGTATGCCCCTTCTCATCACGGCGATCGCTCTCATCGTGGAGCACTCCCCGGTGCAGGGGGTCGCCACCAAACCTAACTTCAAATACTGTATGCAGGTTGACAACAGTAGTAAGTACACCTGGCAATGACATTGACATTTACTAGGTATAATCTAAATTCAAAATTAAAAAAAACCCTTATTCCTGAACTTTAGTTCCCCTAAAAGTAAAAAGTCATACTATTTTGTAATATGCGTGTCCTTTCATTTGAGCCACCATTCGAGTATATTTGCAGATTTTCGGTTTTTCTTCCACACTTTTACCCTCATAGCTTTTAAACGGGTCAAGGTCAACCAATTTTCATCAAACATGTCTGAGAACAATATTCGCGCAAAACTCACCTTTTAATAAAAAAATAAAAACTAAATTGTAATCGCTAAATCCGTTCGGGAGTATGATGCCACAAACTGACAGACACGTCAAAGTTATTACCAATTTTTGCGTCGGGGGTTAAAAATAAATAATCGTTAAGTACTATCATTACTTAGTAGACTCATGCATCATAATCATTACACTATCTCAATTTCGATGGAACATCCAATATTCATTATTATTAAGACAAATGGAGGTGAAACACATGAACTTAATCAGCCTAGTTTGGTAACCATTGATTGATTTTGTAAACGATTTATTATGTTTTGTGGAAATAAATATAACTATTATTATTTATTTATTTAATAACTGATAATTTGTTGTAAACACTTGTATACATTTATGGGCAAGCTTGTTAATTAAGTTAATTCTTTATGGTAATCTCAGGACCAGTTTGATTTAATAATATCTCCCACCGTTCTACAGCCAGATTAACTTAGCATAATTATAGAGGACCATTACCTCCATAAATATCTGTAGTTTCTGAGATTAGCATGCAAACTAATAAGGAAAATGAACTCTCCAGCGTTATATTATTTGTTCTTACATATAGATTAGAGTTACCCACTGGTTAGAGTGGGGAAGGAAAGCCGAAAATCTGCAAATATACTCGAGTGCGGTATCAAATGAAAGCGCATCGCGTGCACGTTACACAATATTAGGGTGTTTTATTTTTAAAGAAATTAAGGCATTGGTTTCGCGTTTTCGTTCAATCGAATGAGATGTAGATTTATAATTTAATTTTAACATAACTTTTAAACGGCACAACTGAATTTCATGAAATATGTCTAAGAACACTCGTGCCAGACTCACCATTCATACAAAAAAAAAACTAAATTAAAATCGCTCCATCCGTTCGGTAGCGATGAGTCCCAGACAGGCAGACAGACACACAGACAGACAGACACGTCAAACTTATAACACCCCTCTTTTTTGTCGGGGGTTAAAAATAGATGTTAGGGTTAAAAAGCCGTGTTGGCTAAGGAGGCCGCGTTGGCGAGCACACTCGATTTTATTTCTTTATTATTATTTTTAAGTATCTTAAATAAAAGGTGATTCTTTCATCTTACAATTGCTCCAAAGCTTTACAAGAACACTTATGACATAAGGAATAATACTTGTACCTATGCCTCATATATTAACGTTTACAGGCGTATGGCCACGTATGTACAAATACATACCAATCGGCTTTGTGGTGGCCACAAACATAGCGATGTGGATACTCACAGTCTTAGCTATGCGCAAGGTCAAACTTCACACAAGAGCAGAGGAAAAAAGAGCGGACAAAGATAAGCAAAGGTATAAGCTATTTAAAATTACCTACTTCATAGATATTGAAAAGTATAAATATCAAGATATCAAACCACTTTCTATTAGTGTTCAGTAATGTATTAATACATCCCTTGATAGAAAAAAGCTCGAGTATATTATGTATGTATCATTATATGCATCTTATCAGCTGTAGGACGTCCACTACTGGAAGTAAGCCTCCCATAGCATAATAATAATCATTTTAAATAAATAATATTAAATAAAATCATAATAAATAAATAAAATAAATATTACCAGACAATTCACACACCAACATCTAGCCCCGTGGTAAGCTCTCAGCTTGTGTTACGGGTACTAGATATCTGACATACTTAATATCATAGGCATACAGATATAGATATTTTTTATTTTACATATTAATCACCCAGATCAAGGAGAAAGTGCTTGCAGATCATACAAACACTTTCATCCTCGGCGGGAATCAAACCTGCTCCTTCTTGAGCCGCAAGCGGACTCTCACCCACCGCGCCACTGAAGCAGTCAACACATACTTCAGACTTCCAGATATTTCCCAAACCCAGCATTAACCAAATCGTCCTTCCATCCAGTTGGACGTCCTAAGCTGCGCTTGCCGTTCAGTGGTCTCCATTCGAGAACTTTTCGGCCCCAACGATCTGTTAAATAAAAATCTAAATCATTCAGGACTCCTAGTATTAAATAAGTGACATCGCGAAACCAGCAGTGTATTGAGCAGTCGAGTCGAGCATTTAGTTCGATGGTAATCAAAGTAGGTTTTGAAAAGAGGATTATTTTATTTCTTTATATTATAATTATATATATTGTTTTTTCCAAGCATCCGTACAATTTTTACGGAGAACCATTATGGGTAAGATAAAGTACTAGTTTTTACTTAGTGAGAATATAACAGTAATAATTAGGTTTAATTTTTTCAATATCATACAATTTATTATCCTGCCGTTTACTGAGCACACGAAGATTATTCTTCATCGCAATTTATAGTATCGTGAGATTCATTAACTTAATTGTAATCAGCGATAAATAAAAGTGGCTTCTGTGATTTAGTGTCAGTTTAGTCTCCTAAACTCCATTAACGGTAGATACATTTATATGGCTAAATGGCGTGAGTCTTCATCAAATATTGTTGATCCTTCTTGTTTAATTAAGGTTATATTTAATATTATCAGATTACAGCATGAGTTAGGTCAGTAAGTATGGGTAGGTCTGAATTATAAAAAATAGTGTTTATATTATTTTCTAAATTCATCACAACATTCCGGGGTCGATTCCTAAGCTAAGGACAAGTTTTATTTTATTAATGTATGAATGCAAATAAAAATTTGCATGGTTCCTAGGAACTTCGCATGTATAGCTTCAGACCTTCCCATACTGACTGAAACTTATGTTTACTACCTGTTCAAAGACTAGCAGACCCGTTCCGGCTTTGCAAGGAGGCTAAAACCTTCATTTTTGATCACTCTTCCCATTCTTGAAAACTGCAAAAAGGTTAATTAGTTAATCGCGAACATAAAGATAGACAGACGCGTTTTTTAAGTATCTAAATTAACATTATTGGCTTCTAGATAAAAAATTGCATTCATTTACAGAACAGCGTTGTATGGAAAACTGTTTATACTTATGGGAGCTACCTGGCTGGTGGAAGTCGTAAAGGTAAGCAAGACAAGCCGTACACCAGAACCTATAACTATAGACAAAGTAGGTATAATATTAGTTTATGACTCTATGCTCAAACCGAGCTACATAGTATTTTTACGACTTCAGAATACTTTTTTACAACTCCGGAGCTGTCTTTGAAGTTGAATACCTAAGGTTTTATTTATTATTTTTTATAGTTTTATATCGATTTGTTACTTTGTATTTGTAAGTTTTACAAATTAATAAATAAAGGATCGAAATTTCATATTAATATTCATTTCATAAAAATAAATGCAAAAGTAAAAAAATAAACAGGTAAATCAACAATTTACCTGTTTATTTTGCCAACCAGCAATGGACGCGTTACTTATAGATAACATTGTATCGTAGTAGCCGCGGTAGTGCGTAGGTAGATAATGGTAATGCTATTGGTAGGCATTGTATTGGCTTGTAGTTGCCTGATTTCGCTGTCGCCTGGGTCGCACTAGAAATGGCTCGAATTGTAGATGTTTAAGTATAAAAACTTGTCTTATGTTTTTTATCTTGTATTTCTGCCCGCAGCAATCGATTCCCAGTCACAAATTCGCATGGTACGACTACTTCCTGGATGCGCCCAACGTGTTCATCGGAGTCGCGCTGTTCGTCATCATGGTCTGCAAGAAGAAAGTCTTCATATGGATGTGTAAGCGGTGAGTTACAATTATATTACAACTCACCATAATGTCATCATCATCATTAACATCACTATATTAACGTCCCACTACTGGGACACAGGACTTCTTTCACGACGAGAGAGATTAGGCCTTAATTCATCACGCTGGCCAAGTGCGGGTTGGTGAATGTCACGTGTCATTTAAACTCTATAGTTCTCAGAACATGCCTGGTTTCCTCACGATGTTTGATTTCGCCGTTAAAGCAAATGTATTAGAGCGCTCAAACTTTTTTTTTAAAAGAAAACTCCAGAGGTGCTTTGTGTTTCAATGACGGAATGAAAGTCTAGTGTGCTCCCCGGCTTGATATCATAGAATATTAACGATACTCAGCGGAGATAGCGTCACTAGCACATACAGTAAACATATATCTATATATATAAAAGAAAGTCGCGTTAGTTACACCACTTATAACTCAAGAACGGTAGAACAGATTTGGGTGAAAATTGGTATGGAGGTAGCTTAGAGCCAGGAGACGGACATAATATACTTTTCATCCCGTTCGACAGCGTTCCCGTGTGACTTGACATGAAACGACAGTCACTATAAAACGTGTTATAACAAAAAAGAGTCAGACTTGGAATAACAAAACGCAAATGATAGCTATGTAATTGACGTATAATGACAGCTATCTAATGACGTATAGATGACAATTTGATATTTGTAAGAAATCAATATTCAAACTATTTCTATTAAATAAATGAATAACAATTATAATGTAATGATATAGAGGGAGAGCCAGGGCCTGCCAGACCTACTTTAAAGTATAAAGGCTGAATTTTTTTTCACGTTTTCTCACTGGTGTAGGGAACAATGTTTGGGGGTTACGAACCTGGAGTAACGGTGTCTTCAGTAGGTATCAGGCAATCAACGCGTGCAGTACCTGAGCTCTCTCACGTCATATTATAAAAGCTGAGATTAATACACAATATTCTAATGACCATTTTAAGTCATTATTCTAAAAGCCAGACCTATCCGAAGAGTCCAACGCTCCCCCAGACACCGAAGAAAGTCAAATGCCAGAGCATTGCTCAGCTACATAAATGCATTAACTGTCTTAAATTCCTGCAATTTAAATTTTTTAATGAATAAAAAGTATATACAAATATTACTGGACAATTTCATTCATTAATTCAATAATTTTTTAATAACCAGACATATTTGAAGGGTTGAACACCCCCTTAGAGCGAATAAAGGCAAGAGAGAACTACACATGAGAAACCATTACAAAACTTTTCAGTTTAATGAATTTAATACACAAAAAATATTTATTATTCATGCTTAATATATTTAATCATCTTTATCTTTATCGTTGTCATCGTCATCTTCATAATTTCCATAATTCTCATAATTTTCCCAGTCATGTAATTGATTGCTTTCATTGGTTTCAATACTGTCTACTTCTAGCAACTTGGCGTCATCTATCTATATAAATAAAAATGAATTGTTGTGGTTTTAAAATGTTTGTCGTAGTCCAGGGTAGGTCTAAACGGTGAGCAAATAAGGAAAAATTGCCGGGAACTTTTTTTACCCATGCGACGCCGGGGCGGGCCGCTAGTATTTGATATATGGCACTCGTTACCTCTATGATCAAGAAACTCTTTTCTCACTTTGAAGGACGCGTTATTGATAAAATTGCGAACTTATCATCAAGAAACAAGAAGGTTTCTCCTCTGTGTCCTCTCTAGTGCTGCACTCTGGCGCGAGCACATTGCAGTAATATCCTCTATTCATGATGTCATAGAAAATCAATCTCTTTAAATAATAATAAAGCAATAAATGTTTTCACATAGAATTTCATGCAAAAAAATCGGTACCAACTAAACAAATATTACGTCAACGAGTGTGAGATAAGCTCATGTTATTAAGTAAATCAGATGTCTAGTACCCGTAGCACAAGCTAAGAGCTAACCACGGGGCTAGATGTTGTGTGGATTTTTTTTAATCATAATTTTTATAATAGGTGCCTGAGTCATTTTAGCCCATTTCTGTCATAGCGACAACAAGCAAGCATGTTGCAAGCATGCAATTTAGGTATGGGCTTTACGACTTTTTTTATGTGTGCTTTGTCAATTCTATTATCATTCCAGCTTTGCTCCTGGTTATGTGTTTTTGCAAAGGGGTTCCGCCATTTGAGTAAACGAGATTTTGCTGTCAGTGATAAAAAGCATGTCAATCGAAAGAGTAAATGCTAGCAACTATCGATTGAGACGAGTTTTATCATTCGCCTTAAAATAATGTCTTTTCAAAATGGGCAGGGGCAGATTCGTTATACTTTTAGAACCAAACTTCTAAGAAACCATTGCAGATTTCGTCCAGGCCCCTATTTCAAATCAATTCAATTTATTATGATTGGACTCTGCGCTTGAAGCGTCAGTTTTCCAGTGTCAAGTTAAAATTATAGGGATAAATTTGTTACTCAGTTGAACGTTTCACTACGGCGACAATTGTCGATGACATAATGTCGGGTGACAATTATAAGGAGTTACGTAATTCCCGTTTAATCAAGAAATTGCGTTTCATTTCGTTGAATTATCACTACGTTACTGGTACATCAATAAATTGACACTTTAGGCAGTTGTCCCACCAACGACGAGAAAACGACTAACTATCGGCTATTTTCTCGCTCAAGAAACGTACAATAGATATACTTTCCGTATGAACAAAAGAGATGCATATACAAACAGTTGATCACTGACTGTTCACACTGCCGGCGAGCATTCGCTTCACTAGTTTGTCGCTGAGCAACAAGAGCTATGGAAGATAACACTCGCTTTATGCGATAGCTATAGAACTCACGCCGAGAGAGCAACCAGTGGTAATTTCTCTACAGTGCGCATCTGAAAGCACACGTTTTTTATTTAAAATGAGCGAGCGATGCGAGTAATCGCCCGCCTCACTCGCACACCCGCTTATAGCCGAGCTACACAAATATCGGAACTACGCACTTGCTCCCCGCGTCTCGCTAACTCGTTTCTAGTTCTCTACTCGTCACTCGTTGCCAGTGAGACAAGTGCCATAATGATTAATTCATTTTATTTGAGCACATTTAAATGAAATAAGTATAAATCATATAATAACAATATAAAAACTTGAAACGGGTTACTTACCATTATTATGACTGCTTTTAAGTTTGAAATATTTCAACGCTGTTGCAAGCGTCAGCGCCATGATCGCGGAATAAGCTGTCTTTGTGATAAGGCAGACGGACCAGTCTACCCTCTTTCTGAGTCTTCTATTGCGAGGTTGACAAACATTAGCGTTGTCACTACTTGTTTCATTCTTCAGTTCAGTTCCTTATTAATGGCTACTGCGTTTGGTTTGTCGCAGTTTACCAGCGTCCACGTCAGAGCTTCATAAGCACAGTAGTGTAGAGATACTATCATAAAAACAGAGATCATTACTACTTCTTAATTGCTCGCTTTGAATAATAATTACTGAAAAATTAGTAATTATTAAACACACACAGATAATATAATATGTATTACATATTTTCAATTAGTATTACAATCACATATAAATTTAATACTTTACATATAAATATTGAGAGTATATATGATATATTTGTGTATCTACAATCTAATATTATGAAAATCTACATATTTACATAAAGAATATATTACATGAGGATTAAAGACATGGGATAGTAGGAATTTTAGGGAAGTAGGACGCGGGAGGTCTGAGGGGAGAGAATCGTACAGAGAAGGACTTCTGTTGGGACAATTAAAAAATATATGATCTGAACGCAACTCCATCACGACACACTACACTCAGACTTTGACTTTGACTTTGACCGTGTCCTGGCGGGTGACCGGTGTAACGGGTTATTATATACATAACATATTTTTACATAAACCGTTTCAAGTTTTAATAATTTTAAAAGAAATAATTAAAGGGTAATCTTATATATAAAATTCTCCTGTCACAATGTTCGTTCCCGTACTCCTCCGAAACGGCTTGACCGATTCTCATGAAATTTTGTGAACTTATTAAGTAGGTCTGAGAATCTGCCAACATCTATTATTCATTTTGCAAAACAACGTTTGCTGGGGTCAGCTAGTACCTAATAATTATATATTTTGTAGATGTGATGTCAGATACAATAACAAAATGTATATTAGGTTACCAAAATTACATAGAACATTATCCGTAACTGGAAGCCTTTTAAGTACTTTTAAGTACCTACCTGTATTATGCGACATCGCATAGCATAGCACAATTGGTGTATTTTAAAAGCAACGCAACCTTTAATAAAATATTTGTACTTTTCCAGGCTTCGTATTGAAAACAAGTGGACGCGTAACGGAACCGAAGTCACGCGGACAAACTCCAGCGAAGTACCCAAATAGATTGTTTTTGACGAAAAATGCTTGACGCCGACAACAGCTGCCCGATATAACAACACAAAGAATTTAAATCTTCCTCTTAGAGGTCCTTCGGTCTTATCCTACTAAGCTGTAGGTATGATTAAAAACAAATACCAAAAGAAAAATTAGAACCAGTGACAGTGACATTCACATTAGCTTCCACAAAAATATATTTATTGAAATCGCGCATCTTAATGTATTTAAAAATCTATGCTTTGTGTGTCCTATATTTAAGAAAATAAAAAAGTCATACGTATAGTTGGTGGACGTCCTACCAAGTCTGTAGCCTGCGTTCTTATAAGTATCGTGATGTTCTCTAAAGCATTTAAAACTCACTACTCTGTTAGAGTTTAAGATAACTAGGATAAATTTTTAATAAATTTATAGCTTTATTAAAATTGTATTTAGACAAAAACAAGCATTGTTGATGAATGTAAAGGCGCAAAGTAAGGAACTAGTCTTGTATCTAAGAAATATGCGACATTAAAAATAAAAACAAGATAATTCATGTAATAATATATTCCACAATTCTGAACATCAGGGCCTGTTTCACCATCTCCAAGTAAAATTACACAATGGTTAAAATATAGAGCTAATTCGCTCCGTCACAAGCGACAAAGCGAGATAGCTCTTGACTGAACTAACAGGTATTAATGACATAACTAACCAATGCTTACTTTACTCGTAGTGTGTGCAATAGGCCCTTATATTAATAATAATAAGTTACTTAAGACAACAGCACCTTAATGCCATAACAAAATATGTCTAACTTAAAATACAATCTAATAATACTTCAGTCACTACCTCATTTTATATTACTTATTAAGTGAATAATTTCGTGTATTATACAATAACAGATCTCGGTAGTTAATTACAATATGTACAACTAATTAATAAGTTTATTTTTTCCTTCAATACAAGCGTCATGGTAATCATAAAAGCTAAAGTAGTGGAATACTTTATCCCTATTACACTGGGTTTACAAATTCAACATGGCTTTAACAACAGGACAATATAAATTTAATAAATATCCGCTTCAGAAATTCTATGATATCATCAAATTCATAAATATTTAATATATATCATATTTAATCTTCATACCACATTTTTGTTTTTTGGTTTGAAAACTTCACGTCGAACATAACAGGAAAACATTTTATCAATTGATTTATACAAATAATATTAATTAGTTGATACTCAAAAACCAGTGTTTGTTTTATAGTTTTAGTTGATTATGAATATTTTATCTAAAATCAATTTTGAATAAACAAAATGTGAAAGTTATACGAATTTTATTTGCATTTTAACTAAAATAGGTTTAGTTGATAACTATGCACAAAAGGTTTTAATAGAAATAATTAAATTTTGAAGATATATGCACCTTCTGTTTTAAGTATTTTGTTGTTCCTAATGATAAAATATGTGTATTAATTTGTATTATGTGAAATGTACATTGTAAGTGCATTCTAAAACTATGGAAGGCACCAATGATAGGAACAAGTCCTGATCTTAAATAATAAAGTATATTCTAACCTTTAGCTGCTATGTTTAACTTGCAAAAGCTTTGATCTGAATTCTTCGCTTAAGTGATAAAAAATTGTTTAAGATAGTAAGAAATCCTTAAACAGTTTTATTTTTAATAAAACACTCAACTTAAAGAGTTAACGTTACAGATTTGTACAGAGTAACATTTGAAATAAACATCAAACCTATTTTCTCAGTTTCCAATGACAAAATTGACATTAATCTATGGTATCATCGTTGGACGCAGAGATCATAGGTTATTGCAATAAATGTAATACAATATAGGTTGATGATTTATTTTAAACTGATAAAGTGCTTTAACTGTGAATAAATGTTTAGATTTATCTATTTCTGTTTTTTTTTCTTACTAAAATGTCAAGTCTTTAAAATTGTGGTGAATTAGATTCTTGGTTGAAATTCATTGAGGGTTATATCTTTATAAGAAAATTTTGGACATTTCAAATCTTGAAATCTTGTGACAAAATCCAGACAACTTAAACATAATCACTGTTGCTAATCTGCCTTTTAAGCAGTTAACAATTATCACTGATGGTGTGGAGGTTCTCCTCTACATATCCGTTTCTGTCGATTTTCTAGTGTTTTTGACTAACTCTACACAGAATATCCGGTCTGGAGTGGTGACATCTAGCGACGAAGACGCGTAGTTTTGTACCTTAAGGTTGTCACAGGTTGCCTTTAGGCTTGTCAGCAATTAGATAGATCACTGGTATTTCTTGTACGTTATCACTGTCGTTGTGGAGTCCTTCCATTTATTAGTGTTGTAGAAATCTGATGTTCTTGATTTTTTTATTTAAATCAGCCATGTCATAGAGGGGAGCGGGTAATCTTAAAAGGCACATTCAAGTGGCGGTAAAGTGCTTTGTTTACAAAATATCACTGGTTACAAAAAGCCTACTTTGATAGTTATCACTGTTGGACTCTGGAAACCAGTCACAGGTCACAGAATGGTGCCTCGTCAGACATCAGTAGCTTAAAGCGTTGCTGGCCTATGAGAGTAGAGGATTTTTCCTGAGGCTGGGCGATCATTAACCTTGTAAGTGCTTTGAAAGATATCACTTGTGTGCGTGTCCAATCACTGGTAAAACGCTTTGTATGAAAATAATCACAGCTGTTGTCGAGCCTTTTTTAAAGGTTGTCACAGGAGGGGAGGGGGGCAACTTTCAGCCATAGCGATGCCCTTAAAAATAATTTTCAATAAATTCTTGCAAGCGTTGAAAGTCCCTGGTCACCATCACAATCCCTCGTTGAAGCTAGTCACGGACGGTGCTTCGTCGTACGCTGCAACGGGAGCCTCGTAGAAAATTAAGGGGCAGATATGTAATTGCCCCGTGTGAAATCACTTGTGTGGGCTCCTCTCGTAGTCGCCGATCACTAGCAGACTGTATTGTACAATAGTTATCACTGTTGAGCACCGTCGAGCTCTCCTTTCAAGGTTATCGAACTGCCTTTTCGGTGCCTAAAAAGTCACCGTTCACTATCACTGTTGGTGTCAAGTCCTTCCTTATAAGGTAGACTATCACTCCTCACACGACAGCGGGCTGTAGCTTCGCGCGGGCTGGGGGGTGGAGGGGGGCCTGGACCCCGTAAGAGCCTCGTCGGCATCACCCCCCCTCGCAAGTGTCTCGAAAGTCACCGTTCACAATCTCGCTCCTGCCGGGAGCAGGTCCGCGCGGCCTCAGACCACGGTGGGCTGCAGGCGCGCGGGCGGCTTGGGCGGCAGCGGGGGCGGCGTGCGCGGCGCGGGCGCGGGGGCGGGCGGCGCGGGGGCGGGGGCGGTGCCGAGCGCGCGCGCCCGCTGCGTCTCTCGCAGGTTGTCCAGGAAATCTGGGGAGGAAGGCTCACTGTTAATTGTCTGTGAATCTTGGAAAACTAAGATATCATGTTGCACGGAAAATAATTTGATTAGGAGAACCGGGTCTGAGCTACTTTGGACTAGACAAACTCCGCCGACGGTGGAGTAGCCAGTCTTGAAGACCATAAATTCTCAAAAAGTGGATGTTTAGTGTATAGTAGTGGTGAACCCACAGCCTTCGGAATGAAAGAAGAGTTTGCTCCCACTTAGCCCTTAACGAATGGTAAATACCTGGCGGGTGGTGATGTAGCGGCGGGCCGGCGCGCACGGCGGCACGCACGCGGCCCGCCGCGCCCCCCGGCCCCACGGCACCCCCCGGCCCGGCGCTCCCCGGCCCGGCGCTCCCCGGCCCGGCGCCCCCCGGCCCGGCACTGCGGCTGCTGCTCGTGCTCACGCTCTGTGGACAAACCGTGGACGTTACTATACAATATTACTTTAAAAAGCAAACATTTGGATTATAAAACGTTCGATGCTACTTTCCCCACGATGGAAATAGTTGTTACCGATTTCTATTCAACTGATGTCCTTATGTGGCGAAATCCAACGGTTGCGTGCATAGAAATACAGAATAATTAGTTTGTAGACTATTTGAACAGAACAGAGCATCGTATATCGCGAGTGATACACGTCAAAACGAATACAACTCGATGAGAAATAGTACATACCTGTGAATCTAGCTCTCTGTCGTCCTGCAGCCGCAGCGCGAGCTCGCTCAGTGAGTCTGCGTCCGAGTCGCGTCCCCCACAAGTGACCCCCGCGCCCACGGTGACCCCCATGTCCCCCGCCGTCGGCCCGTCGCACACCTCTGTCACTTGAACTCGGTGACCGTCAAGATCCTGTGCAGAAACATGTATTTATAAGGCGGGATGTATAAATCAGGTGAAGGTATTGGGTAGCGTATTGGCCAAACGTCGAGAGATCTTCTGCCGGCCGGTGATCAAGGCATGGCTATGTTGGCAGATAACACTAAGTTAGCGCGGCTACATTAATGTTTAAAGTTTATCGTCCGTAGTTCAAAAGGTCTTGACGAGATCCGCAACAGACTAGAGGATTTAATAAAAAAATCAAAGGCGCCGGTCACAGTGACCCACCACCTATCAGCTCCGACACCATAACGTTTGAGTAGTTAGTTATGAATGTTACCTGCATAAGTGTGTCCGGACGTATGGGCACCCCGTTCCTGGAGGCTATCACGTCTGGCAGATTGTACCTTTGCGCCACTCGTCTGAAACAAACGAACAATCTTCAGTTACAATTTATTTCTAAATAAATTATCTAAGGTAAAGTTTATTATGTCTTTTTATGAGGTTAAGCGACGGTGATAGGCAGTTACGAGGCCAGCACTTGGATGGGTACCGCCCTAACTGCATCTTCTAACATTCAAAATAAAAAAAGAAATACAAAATGTATATAATTTACTCAGAACCCAAGGAGTAGTATGATATGAATCTATCTCATACTTAATTGTTTTTTTACATACATAGATGATACACTATGCTATGTTTCTGTTATGTTCCATGTTAGTTGCTAATAGATTAATTAAATAAAGAGTATCATAAAGGCTGAGCGGAGTTATCATTTTTGTTAAATTCTGTGTACTGTGTGTGATTTTGTAACAAAATAAACATTTTTATTATTTTTAACCCTTGACCAAAAAAGAGGGGTGTTATAAGTTTGACGTGTCTGTTTGTCTATCTGTCTGTGTGTCTGTTTGTCTGTCTGTGGCACCATAGCTCCCGATCGGATGGAGCGATTTCAATTTAGTTTTTTTTGTATGAATGGTGAGTGTTCTTAGACATGTTTAAAAGTGGGGGTTATGGGGGTAAGAGTGGGTAAGGAAAACCGAAAATCTGCAAATATACTAGTGTGGAGTATCAAATGAAATCGCATCGCGTCCACATTACATAATATAATGTCGTTTTACGTTTAAGGAAATTATGGCTTTGGAATGGAAATGGTTTTTCTTAAATTTTAAATTTAGATTTATTATACATTAAAGACACCTTGCTTATAGCTTAGTTCTTAAGCTTAGCGGGTTGTACAAACCTGAGCACACAGTCAGTTAACGCTGACAAAACGGTGATCATACCGTTCACAAATAAGCGAAGGCTAGACAAGTTAATAAAGCCCACAAACTTAACGGTAAATTCATTGATTTTTCCATAGAGCTAAAGTACTTGGGCGTCACCATCGACCAAAAGCTTACCTGGAACACTCACCTAGCTAACGTCTTGCATAAAGCTAAGATGGCACTAGGTGCTAGCGGGAAACTAATGGGCAACAACTGGGGTGTAAGCCCCCGGACTGCCCTGTGGCTATACACTGCCAATGTGAGACCAATAATATGTGATTATTGATCTCACAATGGCAGTGTCTCCTCCATGGCATGGTATGACAAAGCCCGCCAGCAAACCGCAATAAATAAACTAAACAGCCTCCAGAGGACTGCTTGCCTTATGGCAACTGGAGCAATGTCTACTTGCCCAGGGTTGGCGCTAAACGCAATGCTGGGTCTGCCCCCTCTTCACTTGTTTCTTCAAAAAGAGGCAAAGTCCAGCATGTATAGGGCCGGCTCACTGGGCAAGACAAACTGGCTTTCCCAGAAACAGAGATCACTCAAAGACTCTACTCTGGAAAACCCAATCCTGAGCATGACGACTGACGTCATGTTACCAAAATACGTGTTTAAAAACACTTTTCTGTGGAACTGCTTACCAGAGAGGACTGGCAGAATTGCCAGGACCTCTGCAAGGTCGGCAACCTTATCTGGTACACAGATGGTGCCAAGATGGGGCTGGATGTAGGCTGCGGAGTCTACGGAGAGCGTCCTAGGCATGACTCCAGCATACACCTAGAAAAATTCGCCTCCGTATTCCAGGCGGAAGTATTCGCCATTCTAGAATGCGCCAATATCAATCTGCAAAAGCGCTACTCCAACCAAACAATAATTATTAACTCTGACAGCCAAGCGGCGCTTCTAGCCCTGGATTCAAAGAAAATTACATCCCGATTAGTCGAAGATTGCTTCCAGCGTCTGAAAGCCCTGGGCTCAAACAACAGGGTTATCTTAAGATGGGTACCGGGACACGCAGGGATAGCTGGCAACGAATGTGCCGACGAACTCGCGCGTTCGGGTTCAATGGGCTTTCAACTAGGAGCCGAGCCGATCTGCGGCGTACCGAAAAGCCTGGCCCAAAAAACACTGCTTGACTTATGCTACGAGGAATCCATAAAGATCTGGAGCGATTCTCCTGGCATGGGCCACTCAAAATCAACTATGAAAGCCTTTGACAAACGGTCCACAAACCAAGTCATAGTGCTAAGCAAAAACAACCTGCGCATCTTAACAAGAGTCCTAACCGGACACTGCCGCCTTAACAAGCACATGTACAGGTTAGGACTATGCGAAACAGAAACCTGCAGATTCTGCGAGGAGGCAGATGAAACGCCACTCCATCTGCTAGGAGAATGTGGAGCGCTGATGCAGAAACGTAGCACACACCTGGGCAAGCATCTGCTATGTCCAGATGAACTACGAAACCTCCCCCCAAAGAAAATCCTTCGGTTCCTAACAGCCGCAAGGATAAGTGGCGAACTGTAACGCTACGACTTTGAGGAGAACCGATGACAAGTGGCGATCACAATAGGCCTTTCAGGCTGCAGTGACACAATAGCCACATTAAACAAACCTCAAACCAAATAAAAAATAAAAAAAAATACCTGAGCACATGATGCAGCGTCCTGGCGCCGCCGCAGCGCACCAGCACGGCGCGCCCCGCGCCCCCCGCGGTCCCCGCCAGTTCCAGCCGCAGAAGCGCGCGTTTCTCCACCACCGCCTCGCGCCCGCTCAGCACCGACGACGGGGCTGATAGGTCCACGGATGCGCTTTCACCCTGTTCAGGATTCATTAAAAATAAATAAGGCAAAAATCTAGTAGTAATCTACAGTTTATTTGTAAATTGTAACAAATTAAAAAATAGTATAACCTAAAAAGTGAGGTTTGTTATTATATATCTGAGTCGGTCACTCTTGACAGTGGTCGTGGTTATGGGGGGCCCTTAAAGTGAGGTTTATCACATCAAAAATCATATAAAGTTTGAAATAACAGGAAGTTATAGAAAAAATCATACATTATGTATACGATAAATGCGAAAGTAATTATGCCTTTCTGATTCTCTTTCACGCAAAACCTACTGAACCGATTTAAATGAAACCCCATTATTAGTACTTCATAAATTAGTTACTATTTTATACATTTACTTAAGTATAATCTTTGCAATGTATTGTGTAGATATGCAATGCAATGAATATTATTGTTGTTGTTTTGTAAAACGATACTTCATAAGTAATGTATTGATTAGTATACCTTAGACTTGGACTTTCTACTAATCCCTAACAGTGTTCGCTGGATTGTAGTATACTTAGGTTTAGTATTACGGTTTGCCCTATATCATAATTATAATTTAATACGCGGACAACGGTGTTGATTACACTTATAATATAAAATTGACTTAAGTTAATATTAGTTGCCTAACTTTTTTAGTGTAATTGTTTGTTGTCCTAAATAAAATAAAAAAAAGTGTGTGTGTGTCAGCTACGACGCACGATTGGAGTTTACTCCTTACGAACGATAATTATGATATATATCGAATAGAAAAAAAGGGTAAATGAACGCATCTGCTAAAATGATAAGAGAAACAAACATATATCTGTAATTATTCGGATTATTTATATTACTTCAATAAAGCGTGTTACATAAAGTATGTTACAAAATAATATAAATAAAATACAGTGAGACTACGAAGTATCGCGCAAAGAGGTGACCCCGAGAATGACATACGCTGTGTAATGTATTCCATCTCATTCTTTTACACGTTTAATCCTACAGATATATATGTTTGTCTCTTTCTACGTAACGCCTCAACTTTTCGTGTTACACTCGATTTTACTCCTCATAAAATTTCCGTACCGGGGCTTATAACTCAAATCGTTTCTTAAGGAGTAAACTCCAAAAATATGCTACTTTTTACCGCGAGTAACACCGCGAACTAGTTAGTTACGCGTCAGTGGTGCGGGACAGCACGGTACCTGGTGCGGGTCCTTCAGCAGCACGTCGTAGGTGGCGGCGGGCAGGTTGCGGCGCAGCAGCAGGCGCTCCACCAGCTGCGCCACCGTGCCGCCCCCCTCCAGCGCCACCACGGACGTGGCGCCGTCCGGGAGCACCACTCGGCACAGGCCGGGTTGACACGACTTTACTACCTGCGAATAAATTCATTCAGACATTATGACGAGACGGACATAGTGAGAAGACTAAAACGGACAAAACCGATTGAGTTAGTGTTTTAAATTAATTTTATTAGTGTCAATGTTAGTGCAGTGAGTGTAAATAACAATTTTATAGAACACAAGAACATAGTGTCTTCCCCTTAAAAAGAGACAATAAGCAAAGTGTTAATGGACACATTCTTTATTTTACTCTACGTAGCAATTTAAGTCATATGTAAAATTACTTATATAATATAATTCTTCTGTGAGCGTGTATGTCACTGAACTTCTCTCAAACGACTGGACCGATTTTGATGAATTTTTTTGTGTGTGTTAAGGGGATCTGGGAATGGTTTAGATTCACAATACGGTCAACTGGATATTGTTTTTTGAGACGTGGGACAGGACAACGTCTCTCGGGTCGACTAGTAGAGGTATATAAATCTTCTGTACGTGTGTTAGTCATTGAACTCCTCCTAAACGGCTAGACCGATTTAGATGAAATTTTTTGTGTGTGTTTAAGTGGGTTTGAGAATGGTTTAGATTGACAATACGGTCAACTAGGTGCGAAGCGGGGGCGGACCGCTAGTAGACCTTTATGGTCGATAGGTTAATATTAAAACCTGCATTATATTATCATTTGTGCATATTTATTAGAATATTTTCCACTGTTATACTTAGTTAATTCCATAGCCAACAGCACGTTGTTGGTGCAATATTGACCTTCCTATTGTTTAACTCCGAGGCGATAGTTTGCGGTATGAGTCGGCGGTATGTACGCACTACGGCGACTGCGCGATAACGTCTTGAAATAATTAGATATTTTAAATATTTGATTTACCATTTCAGCTCTGTGTAGAGCAAATATCAATGGCATTTTTTTGTTAATACATAGGGCAATAACATAGTGTGATATAGGACATATGTTTTAATTAATTATGTATTTTGTTTTATTTAGATATTGCTTGCGCACTAGACCTATCTCCGATACGTCATTTTACGCGTATTTTTAGCCATAGCAATTCGAATAGAAATCATAAATGTCTTCACGTCGTTCATGATAAATTCTTTGAATCGACGACAACCTCTGGCAATAAGCGATATTAGCGATATGCAGCACTAGCGTACATAGTAAACATACAACTAGTTGCTTGATTATAGTTAAGCAGATCCATGAAGAGTCATTCAATGCGTTACGAGAAAAGAGTTAGAGATCATAGAGGTCACAAATGCCAAAAACCATAAAAAAATAATTATGTATACTGTCTGTACCAGTATCACCATCTGCGCTAAGAGTAGCACCCCCTACCCTCCGGTATAGAGATGCTGGAATGACGGATACTAATCGGATGACAGAAGTAAGATCTAGGGCGTAAATTGCCATAGAAATAGTTATGTACTTTGCTAAAACCTTTATGTATGAGAAGACATCATCATCACCCTATTAACGTTCCCACTGCTGGGACACAGGGACTTCTCTCTGGACGAGAGAGATTAGGCCTTAATTCACCACGCTGGCCAAGTGCGGGTTGGTGAATGTCACATGTCCTTCAAACTCTTTTTAAAGTTATCAGAACATGCCGGTTTCCTCACGATGTTTGCCTTCACCGTTAAAGCACGTGTTTAAAGCGCAAATAATTTTTCAAGAAGAAAAATCCAGAGGTGCGTGGCGGGGTTTGAACCCACGACCTTCGGAATGAAAGTCGAGTGTCCTCCCCCTTAGCCAACAGGGCTTATGAGGCTATGAGAAGACATAGACAAAGACAAACATGTATTTGCTGCAGGTATAAATTATTCACAAAGATGGTATTCATTAAGGTAAGAGAAAATGATAATGCAAAGTACTTACATCAGTAACGGAATTGTGTTGTCTGTCGCGCGAGACGGGCCGCAGCCGGGCCAGTAGGGAGGCGCCGCCGCTCCGCCGCCTCTCTGACGCGTTGCTCACTGATTTCTTTAACTGGAAATATCAGTAAACAATAATTATTAATTATATTTGTTTGTTGTGCAGCCATTTTCTCCTAGGCCTGGAGTATACTATAATATATTAAGTAAAACAGATTTCTAGTTCCCGATACACAAGCTTAGAGATTCCCACGGGGCTAGATATTGTTGTGTGGATTTTCCGGAACTATGTATTTATTTACTGTACACTGAAACAATACATATATATACATAGCAATAGTTTTTAACAAAGATAAACTAAAACGACTTATTTAAACGAGTTAGTTATTAACCTATTTGTTAAGTATAATTAAATTCGATTACATAAATTGATTGGTATGAAGTTTTGCATGTATAAAATTTTTTAATCCTCAGCCACGACATGTTGGAATAACTTACCACCTCCATTGAAAAATGGTTAATATAACGTTATGCGATCTTTGATTTAGTTTTAATGGTGTACTGACCGTGCCATTCCCCTTGTGGTCGGCGGCGGGCCCGGGGGGCGCGGCGGGCGCGGGGAAGGGCGGCGGCAGGCCGCGCAGGCCGGCGCGCGCGCACTCCGCGTGCGTGCCGGAGCGCAAGAAACGAGGGTAGCTGTCCAGCTTCATCAGGTTGAAGATCTGGTTCTGGGCCTGGGGAAGACAATAACAAACATGACATAAAATAAATGAGAAACCACACAGTACCATCCAGCCCTGTGGTGAGCTCTACGATATATTCAATAGTCGACAAGCAGTCAAATAAGCGGTTGTTTTCGGTTGCCACTTAACGTAATTTCTAGCGTAAAGTTGAGCTGATGAATAATAATGTATTGGGTGTTCTGGTCCTAGACGCTGCTACCGATTTTCTGGTTTATTTCCCTTAGACGGACCTTACTGCACCCTGGTGAGGAGACGAGGTGAACAAATACCGGTTCCTGGTGTGGTCTTTTGAAACAGAGGAGGCAGTAACCCGCTGAAGAATGAGGGATCTCTATCCTAGCTTTTAGTGATAAGGCCGCCCATTGTTTCTCTCCACACCCAGCACACTTCTCTGTAATATATTCCTTGTTGGTTTTTTGTTTTAATTTATTTATTCTTGATAAGCTTTCATTTGACCACAATCTCACCTGATGTAAAGTGACGATATGGTCTAAGATGGAACATGAAGGCCTAGAATATGGCTTCTCCGGACCACATTACGAAACACGAAACCACCGGAGACTGTTCTCAGCACCACCCGGAGGTCGCGTGTAAGGATTCAGAGGGTAACCACTTACGGACGTGAACAGACAAAACCTCCTAAGCTGGTGTTTCTATAAACAGTATTGCATTGAGGGTTATAATGGTATACCTGTGCGAATAGGTCCTTAGGCGGGGGCTGGTGGCAGAGGAGCAGCGCGGCGTGCCTCCTAGCCGCCGCGTCCACGTTGACGGCCTCGTCCGCCTTGTCCGCCAGGTGGCGCTGCCAGATGTCGGCGGCCAGCGCGCCGCGCGCCTCCGCCTCGGCCAGCCGGTACTGCTCGCACGACCACCAGAAACTGATGACGGGAGACAAGAGACACGGATACATTATTTTCTCATAGGTTAAACACGTGCTTTAACGGTGAAGGCAAACAAATTGAGGAAACCGGCATGTTCTGAGAACTTTAAAAGAGTTTGAAGGGCATGTGACATTCACCAACCCGCACTTGGCCAGCGTGGTGAATTAAGGCCTAATCTCTCTCGTCAAGAGAGAAGCCCCTGTGTCCCAGCAGTGGGAACGTTAATAGGGTGATGATGATGAGGTAGACATAGAAAAAGATATAGACATCTTTTTATTTACCATAGAAACACACACAAAAATAATACAGACTCAAAATCAACATGCATTTCTTTCAATTACAAAACATATTTATAAGTTTATATAAAAACAGAGTGAGCAGGTGCGTGTGTGCTACAGCAGTAAAAGGGCTACGGCTCAGCTCCATGTCCACTGGTGTTATCAGTGAACGCTGATATTCTGCCGCTACCACAAATAATTAATAATTAGGTAGGTAATTTATTGACTAAAGTTGGAAAAGGTTTAGCCATTTTATTAACTGTATAATGATATATTCCATGTTTATTATTGTTTGGTTTATGATTATTATTTTTCCATTTATTGATGTATAAAATGTTTTAGATACGAATAAACTTTTTGATTTGGTTTGAGTTGATATACTAGCTTTGGACTATGGAATTTATAAAAGATTGAATTAAAAAAAAAACGGTTAAATATAGCCTTACATAACCTTTCTCGATGGATAGGCTATCTCACAGTAAAATAATTATTTGAATAGGACCATTAGTTCCTAAGATTTAGCGCATTCAAGCAAACAAAATCTTCAGCCATATATAATTCGCATTGAGTATATGTCACGCAGTCATATCAAGTTCATTTTTTTAATTAGGTATATCTTTTTGACCAGACGCGACGCTTCTGATACGCAGCTTCTAAAAACTTAGTTTTTTTTTCACTTTATGCTGGATAAGCCTTCATTTAACCACAATCTCACCCGATGTAGTGACGATGTGATCTAAGATGGGACATGAAGACCTAGAAGGTAGATGGCTTTACACCACATTACGAAACACGAAAAAATCGCTTCACGCACTGGCCCAGCCCGGAGGGTGGTGACAAGCCGCGGCCGAAGCCTACCACCATAGACTGTGACCTTTGTGCTGTGAGATCTATCTACTGGCACTTAAACAGGCTAATTCGCTATGCTATGTTCGTGACCCTCGATCATTGAGCATAAAGCATCCTATTAGAGCTACCATGAACCTGTGTGTAGGGCCTAAACATTCAACAGAGTCATTCAAGATGAGGTATTCCGCATCCGAGGAACTGGATATCCTGATTAGTGATCGGTCCGGAGCGGATGGCTGTTTCCGTATTATTAACGAACGTAGTTTCTGTTTATATTGAATCCCTACATTTATAGAATGCTATTCCAGACTGCTTTAGCACAAGGTTTAGTGAGCCAGTGAGCGCAAATTCAGTGTAAGGTCGGAAATGTCAAATTTATAAATAAAGTCGCGTTACTAAATAAACAATGGGGTAGACGACTAAAATTAATAATTAATCCGTCATTTAGATTACCTAAGAAAATTTAACAATATTTTTTTCTTGCTATCGCAAAATTAATACGATAGAGTGCATTGAAGTTTCGCGTCACGTAATGCTTTCGAGCAATCTTATTAAATTGATAAAGCAAAAACTTGGTAATATTATTGGTCGGGCTAAAAGACGGACTAAACAGAATACAATGTTTTTATGTCGTCATATTGCCTATTTTATGGTTTCCGTAAATACTAGTGTTTTCTTAATAATTTTATTACTGAGACTGTACTTTTGCGCCTTCTGGCGATATCAAAACAGGTGGTTATTGAATACTTTTATATTGAGGCACTAAATAGTCACGATCTGTATATTTTAGCTGCGAACTCCATTTTTCATCAGTTTATTTATTTAAACAGGGTTTTGTTGACATGCCACCCTTATAGACTTGTTCTTATGCGAACACATTGCTTAAGAGATGTCCCAACAAAAACTGCCTGCTTTATTAGTAATACCAAAGAGTTTCGTATTGAGGCACCAAAGAGGTAACTCACTGTATGTTCTCAACTGCGAACTCCTTGCTCAGAAAGTGCGCGAAGGCGGCGGCCCCGGCTGGGTCTGCGAGGAGGTGCTCCAAGCCCAGAGACCAGCGCGACACGTTGCCGCTGCTCTGGCTTGAGGGGACCGCGCTCTCGCTTATTTGCTGGAAACAATAATAACAATCAATCATAACATATAATATATTTTTGACACAATAGCATTATTCAAACTTCAATAGAACACACGGACGCCTGACTTGCCATCAAGTCATTTAAATTATGCATCATGTGTGTAAATAAATTTTTTTTTTGCTTGATATTACTTTATTTGACCACAATCTTACCTGATGTAAAGTGACGATGTGGTCTAAGATGGAGCATGAAGGGGCCTAGAAGATGGCTCTCCGGACCACATTACGAAACACGAAAAAATCGCTTCACGCAATGGCCCAGCCCGGAGGGTGGTGACAAGCCGCGGCGGAAGTCTACCACCAGAGACAAGTCTTAGCACCACCCGGAGGTCACTTGTAAGGATTCAGAGGGTTACCACTTACGGACGTGAACAGACAAAACGTCTAAAATCCTATATTTCTATCCTATCCTATATTTAAGGGGATACATGTAATACCAACTAAGCTGGATCTTTAGATCATGTTTTGTGTTTTTATTCTTGGATGGATCAAAGATTTAATGTTGTTTTAGTGCCCTGCCTTATTAGGATGCCATTGCGACGTCGCTGGTCACGCATCCAAGCAGTTAATATTGTAATGGATGGATGCCAATGTATGCCATGCCATCCATTTTAATATTAACTGCCTGGACACATACCCATCAACGTCGATATAGCGTCCCAATGAGGCAGGGCCCGTGGTAGCCAGCCAGTGCACCAGTGGTAGCAACGCGTCGAGGCGGACCAAGCCCACCACCAAGAGGACATCGTCTACCTCCAAGATAGTATCATATTGGGCATTGGTTGAGCTTGCACAGGACTATAAAATTAAGCATGTCAAAGTGGTTGTCTATAAGTCTGAACAGTGGGTGTTAACGGGCTGATGAGGGTTTCGGACACAAAGAGTAAAACCGGAACTCGATTACTAAGCGTCCATTTGTGTAATTCTTTAACCGTGATTAAGACAGTTAACACAGTTTAACGGATGCTATTCTATTTTTTTTGCCGCTAAAACAACATATTATTTACTTAAAGCTGATTAATAGAAATCTCTTTTCAAAGTGATAAAACTCACTTATCTTGAAATATAATATATGGAGGTTTTGGCTGTTCACGTCCGTAAGTGGTAACCCTCTGAATCCTTACACGTGACCTCCGGGTGGTGCTAAGAACAGTCTCTGGTGGTAGGCTTCGGCCGCGGCTTGTCACCACCCTCCGGGCTGGGCCAGTGCGTGAAGCGATTTTTTCGTGTTTCGTAATGTGGTCCGGAGAAGCCGTCTTCTAGGCCTTCATGATCCATCTTAGACCACATCTTCACTTTACATCAGGTGAGATTGTGGTCAAATGAAGGCTTATCAATAATTAAAAAAAAAAAAAAAAAAATATTTCAAAGGAAGAAAAATAATAAGACGCATCAAAAATAGCGGGCAATACTAAGCTAGTATACAATATACATACCTTGTTGTACATGTTGCGGTGGTCGTGGTGTCTGTAGGAGCTGCCGGCGCCGCTTCCGGTTGTCCACCGCCGGAAAGGAGACGACTGCTCGCTCTGGGGACAAACATACATCATGTTAAAACGTATAGATATGATATAACAAGCTCTGTGGAACGGAGTCACATTAAGCTGAGACTGTTTTGGTAAATGACAGCACCTATCTTTTGAAGTGATGACTTCTTATGGGAGGATCCTCACTGGTGATTGTCACGGATAACTTCTTATGGGCGGGTGAATCGTCACTGGTAAATTGTCACGTAACGCGTAACAGCCTTTTAAGCTACAGCAACAAGGTAATAACAATAAGGTATATAGCAGACCTCTTCTATGTCACTCTAACCCACAGCGGTAGCAGTAATTTAAGTTGTTTATTTTAGTAATTTCTTTTATGCTTTATAAGTCTTTATTTGACCACAATCTCACCTGATGTAAAGTGACGATGTGGTCTAAGATGGGACATGAAGACCTAGAAGGTAGATGGCTTCTCCGGACCACATTACGAAACATGAAAAAATCGTTTCCAAGCCGCGGCCGAAGCCTACCACCAGAGACTGTTCTCATATGATAACCATGAGAGTTATTCAAAGTATGTTATATATATTAAAAATATATATTATAAATGAAATTAAATACTTCTGTCAGTCGTCCCGAGACGCGAACGTTTATGGTTGTGCCTGTATTTGTGATTATTGTGTGTATTCGTTCCAAATAAACTTATTATTTCTATATATGTGTCTCTGTGATAGTACTCAGTGGCGCATAGTAGAGGCTCTTTCCCTTATCGATGACAGATAAGCTAAAATACTGTACTTTCAAATATTAATAGAAATATGTGCAAGTTTTCGCACGTGGGCAACGTTCTACTCAACAAGCATCAAATTATGTCTATAAATAGTTGGAATCTCAGTATCTAATGAACTTATCTGTCATCGAAGAAAGATAAAAAAGGTACTGCTTGACGCAAATCGAACAACCGATCAATCTATTCCAAAATCTATAAAAGGAAGATGCTATTATTCTGTATGGTGAGTAACTCGTTAGCATTCCAATTGAAACGGTTTTTGTACCTAAATACATATATACCTCTATATATATATCTAGGTATAGGTATAGCTAGGATCTTATTTTCAGAAGGACAATAGTCGGTAATCGCACGCCTGTAGGTATAGTAGCTGCGTAAATTAATTAAATAATCACGACGATGAAATACGTTTTAGTACAGATAAGGGGTAAACCCAAATTGCGCATTTGTGGTGACGAAGTTTTGTGGTCCAGTGACATTTTGTCTTGGATATTCCACTGATCTATGAACTTGCCCTTTTAAGAACAGCTTGTCAGTAAATAATGTTATTGAGTACACATGTGGTATATGGAATTAGAATATTTTATATGAAATCTGGAGCACTAAAAGAAAAAAAATTGTAGTTGAGTTTTTTGCTTGAGTAACCAGCCGCAAATAACCCTAACCTAATACTACTTAAATCCTTCCAATAATATTGCCATTATACTAATTTATGCTTAAACAAAATAATACCACACACCACGGGTTTTAATGGTGTACTTATGATAAGATATAAAATTAATTGCTTAGTTTAATAAACATTTTCGCCAACAGGATGTTATTACTAAATTTACCATCCATTATTTTAACGAACTAAATCGAAATCATCTCATCATCACATGATACAAACTGACTGACAGAAATGTGACTCCAAGCGGACGCACAACTGATGAAATACAAACTGAAAAGAACAACCAAAGTGACTGTGCCATTTCAATGTTTGCGGCGACAGAGATGCGCCTATGTTAAGACAGGAAACAGTGAAATCTGACGGACAGCTATTTACACGGAAAACCCGACTACTGAATGCATGACTTCTTTAAACATTAAAAAGATAGTAAAAAAGAATGTAAATATGAAAGTGAACTAAATCTTTAATGTTTAATATTTATAACAAAAAATATCAATATATGTATGTCTATTATAATAAGAATATCAGATGATGATTGTTGATGATCTAGTACTGTAACATAAGCTATAGTTTACCACGGTACTAGATGTTGTTGTGCGGATTGTCCGGAAATATTTATTTATGTTTCTTTTAAGATGTTAGGAGAGACAGAGCCCAACAAGGTAGCTTCTATTTAAATACGAGTACTTAAAGGGAAATATTCGAGGTTCTAACAGAATCGCAGAGATACAAGTCAACATCATCACTTCCTGCTTAGCAACAAACAGAGATCTCTGTCATAACCAAACTTTGACTAAGGTGGTGGGGAAGAACTGAAACCGGGTTAGAACTAAAACTATGCCAAAGTTACGCGACTGAATTTCCGCGGCTGATCTTCGTGTTTCATGATTCTCATGCTCGTCGGCACATGATTGAGATACAATGCAAACGGTAAAGGGTGTGCCCCGCGCTAAAATTGGAGTCATTGACAGACAACTCACAACGGTGGGTATTTCCTCTTATTGTGCCCACATGGATGTAGGAAACTGTTTTTTAACTTGGAAATCATTGCCTTACACTCGTTTGTATCATCATCATCAGCCTGCCCTTGTCCCACACTATGTGGGGTCGGCACAACATGTTTTGTTTCTTCCCTTTCCCTCTATCACCCGTCATCTCAACACTCACTCCTTTCTTACACATATTTTCTCTTCTTTCACACAGGTAAAATAAGGTAATAATGGTAATTAGCACTGAAACAGATAGACTTGAAGATGAGATACAAAAGGCAACCTTAAGGGGATTTGTTTTATTAAGAAACAAATCAAATATTGTAGTACCCACACGAAACAAACATTGTTACACGAACCTTTATTAGCTGATGTGAAAAAAACTTTCTCGTTCCTCACCTAACCTTTGAAATAATTTTTGATTACATATTTAACTAATGACTTGTTACCATATATCTTATTATTAAAAATAATACAATACTAGTTTGTATATTGTTCAGTGCTAATTGAATTCCTTTATATTTGAGAATATGTACTCACAATCCGCACTGTTCTGAAATTATTAACTAAATAAACAAGAATTTACCTTATTAATATCACTATCAATGTACCAGAAAACCATTTTCACGACAAACAACCATTAAAATATCCACCAGAACATATAGTCAAAGTATTTAACACTATTTCATTTTAAATTAATTACAAACACTATATCACAACAACGCAACGTTTAACATCGACAACAGAAACTAGGAAATACTGCAGACACAAAAGCACTAGAACTTAACAACTTTGGAGTCTTACAATATCACTAAAACCTGATATTCGTTAATTGGCATGAGAACTTTCAATATAGTGGCAGAATATTCCAACAAACAATCACTAGACAGGACACACGAATGATTCAGCGGTCCGTCTTGCAATGAGGACAAACAGGATAGCTCTGGTCCGAGTCATACGCACTACTGACTGGGTATGGGTACCCCTGTACTAGAGGCTAGAGCTGTAGCAAACCGTATGTATTCTACTGTACTGAGTAACGAGTACTCCGTCCAGTACTGAGTAACGAATCGTTACTCTCAAATATATTTCGTTACTCGCATGTTTCGAATTATCGTTACCAACAATGTTTCAGTATATGCAAGTACCGTTAATGCGGTATCAAATGATACATTGATACATAATGGATTGTGTTTATTGTTAAAGACTAAAATAAAGTCACAGTAATTTCAACATAGTAATTCCATTGCAATTTTAGCGGAACCGTAAAATTTTTACCAAAAAATAAAACTAAATTTATAATAACCTAAACATAATCTAGTTGTAAATACGGTATTATAAAAACACACGTTATGCAGCTGATTAAGCAATGGATAGGTTAATAATGTCTTCACAAATTACGAATGATGCGACACCGCAACGACATACAGTATCTGCACGGTACAATACGATTTCATTCGTTACTAAGGTAATGAGGTATCAAAACTAACGAGTAGAGTCGTTACTTTTCGTTCGTTCGTATCGTTGTATGAAAATAACGAATACATACTACGGGTACGCTTTTTATCGTTACTTTTACACCTCTACTAGGAGCCCCTGCCTATAATCACCTCCGCGGCGCACAATGCGAAATTACAATAACAATAATACATATACAATATATGTACACAAAACAAAACCATTTCCGCTGGATTGTGTCGCAAGAGATATTTGGACATTCGGTGTACTGCGGCTATGACATCATGGAGATTATGACTTTGAGTGATATATAGGTCAAAATGAATTAAGTCTACTGTTATTATAGGGCTGATTTTTCGCTCGTCAAATAGGCTTAGGGCCGATTTCACGATCTCCGAGTAAAATTAGACAATAGTTTAAGCATAGAGTTATCAAGTCAACTGACAACTGTCAGCGACAGACTGACCGAGATTGCTCTATATTTTATCCATTGACTATGTTATTCGAAGATTGTGAAACAAGCCCTAAATATGATTGTATATATACATAACATACATTTTACAGTTAGTAAGACGATTTAAAAGTTGTGCCTCAAATTTTTTATTGACATTTGAACTACCAAAAATGTTACTTGCAGGCACATTATTAAACTGGATTTTATCACTCTACTTCTCAGAGGCGCATTGTTACAGCAAAATGTATCGGTATTGTTCTACAATGGTGACAGGTAAACCAGTCAATAGCGATTATGTATGACAATAGAATCGTCTATAGTTCCGTTAGTGAATATTTCTGAGAATGTGATAAGTAAAGAAAATAAGGTTTAATGAATGATAGTCGCAGGTACGATACGGGTGCTTAAGTAACAGTAACCTGCAAATATACCTTTAAATGATTACCGCTGGTTTCAATACAACGGATTACCTAGGGACCGTCAACGTTGCTATTACGATAAATTGTTGTATTTTTAATCCCCGATCAAAAAAGAGGGGTGTTATAAGTTTGACGTGTCTTTCTGTCTGTCTGTCTATGTGTTTGTCTGGCTGTCTGGGACATCATAGCTCCCGAACGGATGGAGCGATTTCAATTTTCTCTTAAGAGTAAAAAGTCATACTATTTTGTAATGTGCATGTGATGCGCTTTTATTTGAGACCACACTCGAGTATATTTGCATATTTTCGGTTTTACTTCTCCTTTTTCACCCACATAACTTTTAAAGGGGTCTACCGATTTTCATCAAACATGTCTAAGAACACTCGCGCAAAACTCAGCTTTCATACAAAAAATAATTAAATCGCTACATCCGTTCGGGAGCTATGATGCCACAAACAGTCACACACGTCAAACTTGTATAACCCCTCTTTTTTGTCGGGGGTTAAAAAACAGAGGCATTACTTTTTATGTGTAACCTAATCTAAAATTTCAGAATTTCAGAAATTCTGACGCTCTTCTATCTAAATCTTGTTTACAAACCGTCAGACATAGTAACTATCTAGCAGATTAGCAACGTCCTATCTCTGACGTCGGACGATGATACTGCCTTTTTATATATAGGTTTGATTGGCATCTCAATGATCGAAGATGGATCGAAGAATGCGAATTGTAAATACAAAACAAGCGCTTACAATTCGTAAACTATCTTATGGTCGATGAGTTGTGGGTAAAAAAAGCACCGGTTTTTAACTAGATAAATTTATATTTTTAGACATTATATTTTTAGAACAAGAGGAAGTTTATGTTAAGAGAATTAACAATGGGTTTTACGTATAACGTCACTATCGGCATTTGAATTAATTAAGATAAATAGGAACAATAATATTTTACGTTGAATCTGTGGAAATATTCGACCGAAAATACGCAATTATTGTGTATAAATTTATAACACATTAAAACTTTGTATATATTAAGCTCTATGACGCTATGATGCTGTCTGAAAGTAAAATTTTTAGTTATAGTCGTTGAAGATTTTTATTCTCTATACTCAGATAAATTACAGTTTTATAGGCACTTCACTGCGGAGAAAAGTCATTAATTTACTTTCATAATGATAGTTCTACTGGTTCTACTATTCGTGGATGGACACATGTCCGATGATACGAAATGCGATTGAGGAGATCTTTTAAAACGTTCGCTATCAAGGAAGCAAAATAGCAGTCACATACTGTACTATTTCAAATCCACAATCGATCAAGTCAAACAGAAACGACAGACATTAAAACGTAAAATTTTGAAGTAAAAAAAATTAAGAAAAATATTTCTTTATATTGATTTTTAATAAACAGATAATAAAAAGCTCCCGAACAAGTAAAAATCAGTATTAAGAGGCAATGGCTTCTCCATTAATTATGCCCTATTGTGTATGTAGTGATTGACCTATATCTTAATTGGCAGAAAGAATGCTATAGAGGTCTCAGAAATGAAGTGACGTGAAGTGACTCTAGATAAAAATGATTTATTACTACTCTTTAGTAGCTCAGGTCAATTAGACTGTGTAATAGATAAACAGCCAAATTGTGAATTGAATAAAGTTTATGAATTATGAATTTGTCTATGTTTTAGACAACATAATTGATAAATCAACAACAATGTTTACAAAATAGGTCACTGACAACAATGTCGATTCATAATATCTGCAATGGACGGTCATTTGTCTATCTTGCTATTAACATACGTATTTACAGTCATAAATTATGCAATTACAATAATACCGGGTTCGTTATCAATTAATAAGCTACCGATGTTTTTTCTCCGATTTCTGTTAATTACTTGTTTTATAAAAAAAAAAAAAAAAAAAGTCGCTGGACGCACCTGGATGAAATTGGCACAAGACCGTAATGGGTGGCGAGAGCAAGAGGAGGCCTATACCCAGCAGTGGGTGAAGTCAGGCTGCGGATGATGATGATGATGATGACTTGTTTTATATCATTCAACGTTTTTTTATGCCAGATAAGTCTTCATTTGACCACAATCTCACCTGATGTAAAGTGACGATGTGGTCTAAGATGGGTCATAGAGACCTAGAAGGTAGATAGTTGGCTTCTCCGGACCACATTACGAAACATGAAAAAATAGTTTCACGCACTGGCCCAGCCCGGAGGGGTCAACGTATTATCTTAACATAATGCCAAGAAAGTTTTATGTGTAAGAAAGGAGTGAGTGTTAAGATGACGGGTGATAGAGAGAAATGGAAGAAAAGATATTGTGGGAAAGGGGCAGGATGATGATGATGATAATGCATAGAGAGTTCATTCCAAATATTTACAAAAGTTAATCCTATGTTAATGGGAATGATGCAAAATCATGCTAGTAACGACCATTATTGTCAATATTAGTTTTATGACGGTTGTAAGAAAGTGCAATATCATCGTATTTTTAAGGAGACATAATATTTTATTTGACCACGACATGATTTGATGGTGGAATCTTAGATAGAAAACATTCGATATGAAGGTACTTAGTTATTATTAGGGAAGACAGCAAAGTACGATAGAAAACAATATTGTTTTATATGTTTCCGGACATGTCCGGAGAGTGGTGTCAAGACAAGGGAAAATCCTGTCTAAACACTGTTTTTAGAACTAAGGAGCTCACGAAGGATAAGTTATAAACATCAAAAGTGATTCCCAAGCACTTTATATAAACATGTCTCATAATAAAAGGGATTGGGTGAGATGGAGGCAAAACTGTTCAGATGATAAATATCAGTAATTAATGCATATAACATGTATATAACCTATGCTATTGTATTACGTGTAGATACTAGCTTTTCACCCATGGCTTTGCCCATGTAAAATAGATTTTCCCTAAAAGGTAAAAAGGTTAAAAGGTTTAGGTAAAAAGTTTCTTTTGTTCTTTACTGGGAATCCGTGTAAAATTTTATCCAAACCGGGCTTTGCTCGCAACGGATTTGAACAAAATGCGGTATTTAACCGCGGTAAAAAGGGGTCTATGTGTTATTCTGATATGTAAGCTGTGAAGTTTCATCAAAATCCGTTCAGTAGTTTTTTGCGTGAAAGAGAAACAAACACCTCACAAACTTTAGTAGTTAGCGTATTAGTAGATTAGCACAATAGAGACGTGCTAACAGAGCAAACACTCGCAACGCAAGCTACGCAAGCTGTTGTTTGTTATTTCATAATGCGAAACTCTATGATATCGCTTCGGAGGTAATTTTGCTGCCCGAACACCTGAGTGAATAGGCTTCGTCTGGGCGAAATTGTTCTATCGTAGATGTCGTCTCTGAGACTAGACTAGACTGGCTAGACTCCAGGCTAGGCTGTGGTCAAAAGTAAGCCAATTAATAGTAAACACATTTTTTTTTCATTTAATCAGAAATTATTGCAATCGTTTCGACAGATAGGTCCCAGTTGAAGAACAAGTTTTCCTGTCAGATATGGATTATGTAAGATTAAAATCATTGAACAATTTAAGAAATCAATAACAAAGATATTTATGATAGCGATTGTAGGTATTAGGTAGGTACAGATGAGAAAACAGAGGAAAATTTCATGTTACTAAGTGACAGACATAAAATCAATCACTTTGTATATATAACTATTGTAAATACATTTTCATGGAATGCAGGAAAACATTTGATTTAGATCTTAGAGTATCTATCTATTTTAGATAGTCTAAGAATGTAAAATGAGATATAGATAAACGATAAGTATGTACAATACTTAATTATTGTATTTAAGTGCATTTACCTTAATAGTTCGTTATTTTTAGGTGGTAATCATAATATCATGAACGAAACATAGCATCACTCGTGTGTCTGTCTGTCTGTCTATCAAATACAATATTCTCAGAAACTACTAAACGGAATTCAGCACGAAAATGAGTTAGAGGCATTGTATAATGTGATAATTAGAACTACATAAAACATAGTCTGTCAATGAAAAACTTATTTTGGTACAAATAATTCCACATAATAACACAGATTACTAACCATTGTATTCATATAAATTATTGACTTTTTATAGTAGGCTTATAGGAGATTTATATAACGTTTGATAAAAAACTTAAATTAGTGCCATCTGTTTAATAACAGTTGGATTTAAGCTTTTCATCTTAGTTTCATCTATAATAGTCGCAAAATAAGGCATAATTTAGCTTATTCTGTTATTACAGCCAGAAAAAGGAGTTATTATAGATACGAGCGTAAATAAGTACAATATTAATGATTTAAGCAACACAACGAAAAATACAGAAAATCAACTACACTATCTAACAAGAGATCAAAAAGACAACATTAGTCAAAGTGAAAGTGAGATACAGAGCCGTCCAAGAAAGGGTAAATGATAATGATGATGATGAAACAACAAGAACATTACACTTACACTCATTGCATTTACAACGAACTTCGCGACGAATCTCTCAAGTGCGTCAGTAGGCATTGCTAGAACATCGGCGATCCTTGACAGATCACAATTCTCACGAACACAAAAAATCTTAAACCAATTACTGTACGATACGTCTCTAAACTATAAAACGTCCGTTGTGTGTTAGATCCGCGCGAGAACTGAAATGTGCTCGGCGTATCTAGTCATATCGGAGTAAATGTATCGGTACAGAGATATATAGGTATATGTGTAGGTGTTTAATTATTTTCCTTATCAATTCTTATCGTGAAGCACGCTTCGAAACCGTGTAAGCCCCTGCAAAGGCTACATTTTCACTGAAGCTTCCGGGATGCAGGTTTTTTATATTTTTTTTAGCTTTTTTAGGTCTTGGTATATGGTTTTCTGATGATCATCATATAACTAACCTTGACTTTAAGAGAGTTTTGAAATCGTAGATATAAGGATATCTTAATATATATAAATCTCGTGTCACAATGTTTGTCCTCAATGGACTCCTAAACCACTTAACCGATTATAATAAAATTCGCACACCATGTGCAGTTCGATCCAACTTGAGAGATAGGATGGTTTTTACGGCGAGAAAAATTCGAATAATTTCCGGGATTTTAATTTTCGAAAAATTTTATACCCGTGCGACGCCGAGGCGGGCCGCTAGTTTATTTATATATTAAAATATATGTATTTTCTTCATTATTATTGTAACTACTTTACAAAAAAATCTATACTAATATTATAAAGCCGAAGATTTTGTTTGATTGTTTACTTGAACGCACAAATCTCAGGTCCAATTTGAAAAATCTTTGAGTAGTACAGATGGCCCATTTATCAAGGAAGCCTGCAGGCTACTAAACCGTGGTAAAATACTTTGTAACCGCGGGATAATCCAAAAATACGGCAACACCGTGACACTTAAAGCTAGTCTTTAAAAGTCATTAATAAGAAACGTCAGTTAATAAAACTATTGATCATCAAAATAATTTAGTTTTACGTTTATCTTAACATTGAATGAGATGAGTAATACTAATATTTTTTTAATTTTTAATTTAGTTATTAAAAAGTTTCCATCAACACATGTTGTAATAAAACATTCTGAAAACCCTTAGGGGTTTGTTTAGAATGAAATTTTCATTCCTTGATAACTTAAAACCTAACAAAAATGAAAAATAAACTAAATGATTTTAAAAATTAATATTAAAATTACAAATTATGGTACCTCACCAGCCCTACTAATAAGTATCGCTGTAAATAGCTTTAGTCAATTTATTTTCGTCGAAGCAATTATAAACTGATCGTTATGACGGCATCGAGTCTATAACGAGACCAACTAACTACATGACGATACAAATACATCATTATATTCGTGTTAAAACTCGACAGACAGATTTCCCGAGAGATGCGTTGGCGCAAGTTTAAGAACACGTGGGTTGTGTTGATATTTGTGTTGTTGATAGAAATAGAAAGGTAAAAACCGTACAAAACCTCATTATACAGATGAATTCTTCTGATAGAAGGTTTGGAAAACCTCCATCCTTCCTATTTTGGAATACGGTTATAGATATTTAGAGCATTGTTATTGGCTGCCTCAGTGGCGCGGTGAACAAAGGCCCGCTTGCGGCGAAAGAGGTAGCGGGTTCGATTCCCGCCAAGGGGCCAAGTGTTTGTATGTTCTGCAGGCATCTTTCTCCTTGGTCTGGCTAGTAATATGTGTAATAAAAAAACCTGTATATGTATGCCTATTATATTAAGTATGTAAGATGTCTAGTATCCGTAACACAAGCTTAGAGCTTACCACGGGGCTAGATTGTAAGGATTGTCTGGAAATATTTAATTATTTATTCTAACGAGACCGACTACAATACATAAACGCGCATATTAGCGAAATAGCTGGCCCGTTCCGGCTTACAGCTTACAATTCGGATACAAAAAAACTTCCTTTTTCAATCACTCTACTTATTGCTGAAAACCAAATAAAGATAAATTTAGTCGTTTTTGAGTTTATCGTGAACACAATGACAGACAGAGCGATATACACTGCTGGGACCTTTTAATTCATAACTAGCTAGGCTTTGCACTGATGCGAAAACCTTCTTGAATCAATCTACCTATTGCTGGAACAGCGCATAAAAATCCGTTCGGTAGTCTTATAGTTCATCGCGGACATACAGACGCAGGGGACTTTAATTATAATATGTTTAAAGATACGTATAGATAACCTTATAGCCTACTAATATGTGTTATTTAAAATACTTTAGAACTTATTAATCAAACTTCTTAATCCGTAATCTAGCTTAATCGTAATACAGCCAATAAAGCCTATCACACTTGGTCTGAATTAGCATGTAGATAGTCTACCCTTATGCTCCGGTGACCTAGAGCGGGTTGATTGCTCCGTTTTGAGCTGCGAACCGATTACTCATAGAGAACTAGATTAACACAGGACTCCGGACTTCCTTGATCACGTGCCTATAGGCTATCCATACATATTATAAATTAAACTACCTTATAACTTTCGAAACGATCATGGTTATTAACATTATTAAGAGTTCGTTATTCGTTGTATTGTTTAAAAAAAATGTGTCTATGTACTAATCTAACACCCATAGTACCAGCTCTGCTTAGTTTGGGGTTAAATGATGCTGTGTGAGTAGTCCGCAAAAAAATATATTTATTAATTTAATTTAATTGTTTAGGTATATGATTAAGTTAAGATTATTATTTACCTACTAACGCCTAGAGGAATAATTAATGAACCAAAAGTTAAACATTTCATTGTAATTGAACCTTTATAGGTTTTTATGAGAAATAAAGCTTCTTTAAACCTTCTTAGGTTTATGATTAACATCGCGATATTTTCCATGATTTAACGCTTTTGAATTTCCCGATATTTCGACGCAATTGCTTGCGACATGATCTTTCACACATGGGAAACTCAAAAACCATGGTAAATATCCCTATATAATTATTATTCTATAAATATTTTTATTATTATTTTATTTTTATAAATATTTATAATAGCATCCGTTTATAAGTTTCAATAAATAAATATAAATATTTCCGGACTAATCACACAGCATCACCTAACCCCAAACTAAGCGGAGCTTGTACTATGTTTTTTGGGTGCCATCTCGCTATTTCTGTGTGACCTTTGTTGCAACTAACCGGTTGTTTTATAATAAATATCCTTCAATAACACATAATAAAAATATATCTATTCAAATAAGCCTTCCTATAAATCACTTAGATATGTAAAATGTTTAAAACAGACAGGATCCGCGGACGACTATATATTATAATGCAGTGTTAAGGATAACTGCAATTATCGAGCGCTGAAAGAACCGTGTTATACACTTTACAGGTTTTGACAAGTGCTCTGGAATACTCGTACATAGGGCTGTTGTAATCGTTATGAATTTACGACAAGCTGTATAAATTCTTGATAAATTAAGTTCTTTGCATTGCCATTACGGTTATTGCTTTGATAACGTTTGGCTTATGTATATTTATATTTTTTTGGACGGGCTAACATACGGTTTAAACAAATACCTATTTTTTATGTAATTATCATGCCTATTTCTATATATATTGCTGAAAACTACTGAAAACGACTGCCTCGGTGGCGCGGTGGGCGAATGTCCGCTTGCAGAGCAAGAGGTAGCGGGTTCGATTCCCACCGAGGGTAAAATTGTTTGTATGTTCTGCAAGCACTTTTCTCCTTGGTCTGGGTGTTTAATATGTATAATAAAAATATCTATATATGTATGTATATTGTAATAAGTATATCAGATATCTAGTACCGGTAACACAAGCTTAGAGCTTACCACGGGGCTAGATGTTGTTGTGAATATTGTCCGGAAATTTTATTTATTTATTTAAATCCGACGAGTAGTTCAAAAGATCAACGAAGAGAAGTATAAGGTTGGAAACAGTGGTCGGCCGACCGTCGGCACTCACCGTCGGTCGGTCGACGTAGCTATATCAAGCAGTCTGTGAACGCGCACACATCTCTGACGGGCAGGGCGTATGGCCAGCGCTGACGGTTGGTCGAGCACTGATTCCCAGCCTTAAGAATAAAACTATAAGGAATGATAGTAATAAAAGTATAAACCTAAATTTAAAATTTAAGAAAACCCCCGATTTCTTCCCCTTTATTTCTTTAAATGTAAAACAACATAATATTATGTAATGTGGCCGCGATGCGCTTTCATTTGATACCCCACACTAGTATATTTGCAGATTTTCTGTTTTCCTTCCCCACTCTCACCCCCATTACTTTTAAATGGCTCAACCGATTTTTAACCCCCGACCAAAAAAGAGGGGTGTTATAAGTTTGACGTGTCTGTCTGTCTGTGTGTCTGTCTGTCTGTCTGTGTCACCATAGCTCCCGAACGGATGGAGCGATTTCAATTTAGTTTTTTTTGTATGAAAGGTGAGTCTGGCGCGAGTGTTCTTAGACATGTTTCATGAAAATCGATTGAGCCGTTTAAAAGTTATGGGGGTTAGAGTGGGGAAGGAAAACCGAAAATCTGCAAATATACTAGTGTGGGGTATCAAATGAAAACGCATCGCGTCCACATTACATAATATTATGTTGTTATACATTTAAGGAAATTTAAGCATTGGAATCGGGGGTTTTTCTTAAATTTTAAATTTAGATTTATCATGAAACATGTCTAAGAACACCCGGGCCAAACTCACCTTTCATACAAAAAAAACTAAATTTAAATTCTTCATCCGTTCGGGAGCTATGATTGAACAGACAGACAGACAAACATACAGACACACAGACAGACAGACACGTCAAACTTATAACACCCCTGTTTTTTGGTCGGGGGTTAAAAATATAGACAAGACAACATCAAAAACTAACAAGACCATGAAACTCAAGTTATCTACAGAAATAGCTATCAACAGAATAAAAGATAAAACAGATTTCTATTTACGTCCCTTGTTATTTGCGTTTATTGGAGGCGTGGAAGATAATAGGTATTAAAATACTATGTTTACCTAGTATTTAGATAGCAAGCACTAGGGGTAATATATTATTTTTAAGAATAAAATAGCAAGCAGTAAGCCACGTGGGAAGTACTTAATTGTTATTTGTTATTTAAGATAATGGGGATTAAATACTCCCACGGAATATTACTAAGTTTACTTGGTAGTAAGCAAATAGATTCATATTATTTAAAGAATAGTTGTCATCGTCTATTAATAGTGTCATATTTTATGCCATTCAAGATATTTATTGTGTACGGTATCTTTATGTAATCTGTTAGGTAAACGAGTATTACTGTAGGAATTCAAGTACTTTCTATAATTACTCAAAAAAATGATGTACTTAATCATTTTATGAGTTGATTAGAGTAGTAGATAATTGTGTAATAATAAATGTAATATAAATTTTCGATACTCTTTTCTATAAATGTTTTTAATTGTAAGTTTTTTGTGTAGTAGGTAATAAATAGTATTCTTTCCAATAATAAAAATGTTTTTATTCGGGAGGACGCGTCGTATGAAGACGTAGCTGTCCAATCGAGGCTTTGCCCGATATATTCTGTGGTAAAAAGGATCTTTTATCCTTTACTGAGACTACAGCCATGCCTGTCCCAAATTAAATTAAAATAGAGCTTTGCTCGCAGTAATTGATTTTCGATAAGCGGTATAGCAAAAAGATACAATCAGAGCGATTAGCAAAGTTGCCTTACTTTATAAAAATTACGATTGTGATATTTGGAACCTTCTTATATAATTTATTTATTAAGTACTAGCGGTTTTTTTTAAAAGTGTGTGCGATTCACACACGATGGAAGTGAAACTTCAGTAAATCGACAAAAGAATGAGATGAATAAAAAAAAACACTCACTGCACTCATTTCATTTCAATTTTTTTCTGGCAATTATTCGATTTTTTCTCGCCTTTTAAACCTTCCCTAGACCTCCACGAACATTTCAAGACTAAGATAAGATAAATCCGTTAAGCCGTTCTCGAGTTTGAGTGAGACTAACGACCAGCAATTCATTTTTATATATAAGAAAGATAGAAAATGTGGTGTTAGTATCGTTGTTAAAACGGAAACAGAAATACACCATCAATCAAAAGTTCAACTTTATATATATATATATTTTTTATTATTGATAAGCCTTCATTTGACCACAATCTCACCTGATGCAAAGTGACGATGTGTTCTAAGATGGAGCATGAAGGCCTAGAAGATGGCTTCTCCGGACCACATTACGAAACACGAAAAAATCGCTTCACGCACTGGCCCAGCCCGGAGGGTGGTGACAAGCCGCGGCCGAAGCCTACCACCGGAGACTGTCTGTGTGTGTGTGTGATCTATCTTGGTTCCTGAGATACAGCCTGGTGACAAGCGGACTGACGTCGAAGTCTTTGTAATAGAGTTCCATTTAACCCTTTGGGTACGGAACGGAGCTCTAAAAACAGAAGTTACTTCTGCTTTTATAATACTGGTCGGATTATTGTCTTATCTTGTTTTTTTGCTCTACTTTTTAAAACATTTTCAGTTAATTTTTATCATTTCTTCAGAATGATCTCAAGGATCGTGTTACTCAGCGAATCGAGGAAACTTTACACTGATTCACCCGTGTAAACAAATTGCACCGTGACCTAAATAATGATTTGCGTTCATTGATGTTCTAACGACGTTTCCAACATTCGTTTATGAGTTGATTGATGTAGTAGAAAAATAACTAGTTATTTATGTAAAGGCCAGTTTTCAACCGACGATGAAAAAGGAGGAAGTTCTAAATTCTACTCGTGAATTTTTTTATGTGTGACCACGCATTACTTTTTACTAAGTAGTCCGAATTTGATAATTATTTGATTGGATATGGAATAATCTCGGAGTTGCTCCCTTAACAATAAAGAATAACTCTTACCATTTATTTCAGTTCCAAGTTCCAAGGAATTAAATATCAAATCTAGCATTTATAAATAAACATGGCACCGACTCAATATTACTTGGGTTTAATTCCATTAGTGTAAGAACTTGGTTACTATGTTTTTAAGAAACACTTAATTATTTTCAACATTTCAATTCGTAATTTTTTTTATATCGATGTAAATTATAAAGATTTATCAAATCCTCTGATATAATCAAAGTCTCCCGCCGCATATGTTTGTTGAACAATTTCAAAGCTACTAAATGGATTTGCATGAGATTTTGTAAAAATGGACAACATGGAAAAGGTGTTTCAGGATGAAATATATATATATACATGCAATACGTATAATTTGCACTTATGTGTAGTCTGGGCGGCGCGCTAGTTGTCTATACATCCGACATAACTATAGACAGAGCACATGACGGTGATACTCGCCCTTGAAAATAGCCAAAGTCTTTACTCATTATTGTAGTAAACCCTTTCGTAGTGTAATATTTTAATAACAACATTCAAATTCAATTCTTTATTTATCTTTTGTAACATGGTAGAACAAATAGTCACCTCAATTATAATTATTTATACATATTATGTATGTAGGTACAAAAACAAAAATAAAATAATACCAATAACCTTTTCCAGTACAAAGGAATAGCACGGATGAATATAAAATTTAACTCAGTTAAAGTTATCGTAGAAGTATAATCATATTTTTGGTGTTACCGAATAAACTACAGCTTTTGAGATCCGCTTAAACTTACCAAATATAACCTCTACACAAACAAACAGAAGCACATACACACGTTTCTACGTTTGTATCACCGAGAGAACCTAGTCAGTGGAACAGTTCACAGCGGAGCACAACTTTCACTGAATACGGACTGCATTGATCCACCGCAACGGGGCGGTGCTGGCCGAGCGACGCGCCTATAACAACTGAACTCTGTACAGAAACACAACCACCACAACACATCGTGATTCCCACACAATTTTGTCCGACACAATAAGGGAATAATTAGACAAATACATTTAATTGTGGGTAAAAAAGCTGCGTGACTGAATGCGGTTTGATTCTAAGGTGTACATTGTAGATGCGCTAAATATTTGAGGTAAATGGGTGTTACGTACGATTCGCTGAAGTGACAAATATAACAAGGGCTATGCGGTTTCAAAAACTGGTACTCATACCTAGAAATTTTGAATAGGTACAATACAATACTTGGATGTATAAAAATATATATTTTTTTCATCCCTCTCATACTTTTCAAATTTCAACTTAATACACCTAGTATTTAATTGTAACATATTGTGACGTTATTGTGCTGTAACATATTAATAATCTGTTTAGGTACATTATTATATTTTATTTTCGGGTGATCGGTGAATTGTTAAAACTTATTTATATTGAATCACATTTCCAAGCTATGCCTTATTTATATTATCACAAGCTAAGCTAATAAAACAACGTATGAAACAAAGCTATAGGACGATAAAGCACTAATCGACTGTGTCATATTAGTAGACATCTTCGGAATTCCTATTACGTGGCAGATATATTATTGAGCATGACCTAAGCACGGACCTTATAGACCGAGTAGTGCTGCAATATACGTCAGAGCAATACGTAAGACGACATATTTTATTCGTAGCGTAGAGGCTCAAGTCCATTCTAGAGACATTAGACTTCGAGTAGGTACACTAAGTAAATATTTACTGTATCAAACACAAAAACACATTATTGTACAAGGACAATATACATACAACAACACGTAATAAAATAAATGTACACTGGGCTGCCCTATCGCTAAAAAGCGACTTCTTCCAGGCAACTTTTGCCCTTGGCTAGTGTTCTTTCCTTTGCTTTTTTATGGTATCTTTATAGAATAAATCATCGTCTATGAATGACGTGTTAAAAGCAGTGTTCGCTAAGTCTCCCACTTAGCGAACATACTCGACTTTCATTCCAAAGGTCGTGGGTTCAAACCAACCCACACACCTCTGGACTTTTCTTCTTTAACAATTTATTTGCGCTTTAAACACGTGCTTTAACGGCGAAGGCAAGCATCGTGAGGAAAGCGGCATGTTCTGAAACTTTGAAGAGTTTGAAAAACATATGTGACATTCGCCATCCCGCACTTGGCCAGATTGAGTTTAATTTATTTGAAAGACGGAGCTACGAAGGACGCATACTGGCAAGAGAGACTGGCGCTTTCCTAATTACGACTCAATTACGTGATTAATATCTGTTTTCAAGTTGAATAGTGTGTCTTGTGTTAGTTTTAGTGAAATATGAAATACTTACAACTATCGTTTACTATCATTAAAACCTAGTTAACCTCGTCTCTCTGTATCACCTCTACGCTGCGACTGCTCAACAGATGATAATGTTAAAATTATCAAAGGTCTGTGATAGATATACATAACTTATATTAGAGTGACATTATTGTAATACTTAATTATTATTATATTTTTAATTTATATCAAATTACTTTTTTAATGAATTTATTGTTATTTATTAGAAAATAATATTTTTGTTTTAATCAATGGTTTTATTGTGTTTATGTTTTAATTTTGTATATAATGTCTTATTAATCACTGTAATTGGTGTAAGCCGTGGTGATTAAATAAATAAAAAAATAACTCACAGAGAACATAACGCTTAGACAGAAAACTCAACTTCAAAGCTTACAAAGCACTTCACAAAAAAAAGTACTATTAATATTAGTTTAGATATCTATGTATGTATGTTGTTTAAATTTTTAAACAATGTATATATGCGTAGCTAGATAGGTTAGTGAGAACTTGCGTCTCAGTTTTTTTTATAATAGCACTAGTTTAAACCTTGGTGGTTGTTGCTATTTTGGTGTTTAAAAGTGAACATGAGTATTTGTAAAGGATATCTATTTAAAAAATATAAATATATTTCAGGAGACAATCATTTAATGATATCGTTATATTATCAATCAGAAAGTGATTAATCCCGCGCCCAGCGATTCATTCAATCAGGGCAGCCCACGCACCGCCCTATGACGTTAACAATGAATCTATGTACATCTATAAATACATACGGTTTACGCAAACACGTATAGATTACGTATACATCAGAGGGCTTAGGGTCATCCACATCTAATACCATTGACGGCGCCGATAAGGGAACAGTCAACATAATTTTGTTGGATACAAACAACGTAATATTAATAGTTAATAGCAAATATATTACTCATCATAGATAGGAAGGTAGATATTTGACTTCGTTATCGAGAAGCTTAATTAATTAGGTAGATATTTTATTTTCAATTTGAGTATAAAAGAATGCGATGCAACCCGCAATGAGCATCATTACTTTATAAAATTATAGGTATTCTTTTTTGTCCGTATGAAATGAAACTTTAATGGACTGAATCTCCGCGATTTTCCGTTTGCAAGAAAAAATAATAAAATTCGTGAACTATTTTACAAAATGAAAATTTCAACATAGTTTATGTTACCATTCTAATTATATTATAAATATATTATTATAACGAAACAAATATTCATGAATATATCACCTATCCAAGTGTGCCGATCGTCACTCTAAAGGTGCGTACGGATAGCGCGTTCCTGTGTTACGCGTAGTTGTCCACGCGTACATTGGATACGCGTACAGCTCTTGTACGGACCGCCGCGAACCTGTACGCGAGGTCAATCGATCCAGAGCGCTCCGCGAGCCCCAGTCATTCGCCATGACTCCGACAAACTGAGCGGTCGCGTGCACCACCACTGCTGCGGCGTTAGTCATTATTCAACACATTTTAAATAAAAAAAAAGAGAAACAAACGGAAACCTAGATGGTGGATGAAAAAATTGTTTCGTGAAAGATTACAGTGTGGAAATAGGCTAATGGAAGATATAAATTATGAAGAAAGTGGGGACAAAAATTTTGTGAGAATGAGTTTGCAAGATTTTGAAATAATTCTTGAAAAGGTTGAACCTGAAATAAAAAAAATTAATACTAATTTTCGAGAAGCTATCACAGCCAGAGAAAGGCTATCCGTGACGTTAAGGTTCTTGGCCACCGGGGACTCATATAGGGTAAATGTAGGTAAAACTTAAGCGAAAATGAAAAAAAAAGCAAATCTATTGGAATGTTCAGTTCATTTGAAATTGCCTTCCATGCATCTTGGCGTAAATCGTTATTTCGATAATCAGTTAGTGTGCTATCCCACAAGACCCGGTGAAATTCATAAAGTTGAATCAATCTAATAATATTTTCATTATTGAAACTCGAAGAAGACGCGTGTTTATTCATTTTGCCGTCCAAATATAGCGTAGCCGGCCGCGTGCGTCCTCTTTGACGCGCGACCAAAAACCGACTGACGGTGGCTCGCGCTGCGAGTTGGCTCGCGCGGTACGCGTACCCCAAGAGTGAACGCGTAGCTGCAGGTATGGACTAGGCGTTCCGGATACGCGTACCAGGGTACGCGCAATCCGTACGCACCTTTAGAGTCTGAGGGCTACGCAACCTTTTACCCAAAAAAAATTAACATTCCCGAGGAATTTACGATAAGACCAACGTACACGCAAACAAAATATTAGCAAGATGTCGATATCCGATAAGTTATGGTGACGTGCACTTTACTTAACAATAACGACAACGTTCCTAATGGGATTCGTTTCCAGATAATCGGAAGTTGTCACGTAAACAGTGTGCTGCGCGACAATATATGCTTATGTTCTGTTACGACATGTTAGAAAATAGTAGATAGAATACATTGCTGATAGGAAGAATTTTATTTTTAACTAGCGGCAAGCCTCGACTTTGCACCGGTTATTAATTATTCAAATATAATATACAAATTATTCTCGAACATTTAAAAAAAACAATTGGCCAATTTGGTCCAGGCTTTGCTGAGTTATGCGATTACCAGAATATTTTAGCATAGCAAGCGCTTAAACTTTTAAGAGCTGGGATATTATAATGATGATACCAATAGCTGGGGCACGGTAGAAGGAAATTATTTATGTTTTCGGTGAATGGCACCAACTACTGGCTATTATTGTAAGCAAAATCCAAATTTCAATCCTTTAATCAGACATCAAAAGATTGAAATTAGCTTTTGTTTTTCTGACTTTTCATGTACACACAAACACACGTCGTGTTGTCACACACGTTACCCACTAATAGGAATAACCTAGAAAGACCTAGAAACAACCTATTCTAAATTAGAGGTTTGACGTACAAAATCAAAAATAACAAAATGATAGTTTGAAGCAGTATTGTCTCGTTCTAAAAACGGTGTATCGACTCAAGTTCTCAACTATAGAATTAGGTTAGTTACATATTGAATAAGTGATTTTAAGTGGCTTCAGTAATAGGTATTGTTGTGTAGAGGTATAATTTGAAAATTACCTACATAGTGCAGAGGTCAAACAAACTAAGCTAGTGAAAATACAATAGACATACAGAAGTATAGATATATAGAAACAATAGAGACAATGGCATTGAAGACTATGTATCTACTAGTATAGATATAGCTGACACTAACATTTCTGGATTAGTTAGCCGCATTTTCATCTTAAACTTTTAGGCTTCGGCTAAACCTGCGCAACCTGCGCAACTGTGAGGCGGGAACGTCTGCCGCGCGGCGGACGTAGTCGTAGCTACTTTACAATGCCTCATCGCCCTCCTTCTAGACCACAAAGCTGGTTTGCTTTCAGACAAAAATGTCTTGCTTCCCGCGTTGTTCTAGAGTAGTAGTAAAAGTTTAACTTTTCAAGGTAAAGGACAAAAGGCGTATTGTCTTTTTAAGGGTGGGAATGACAAGAAATCATCGTGCTAAGCCGTCTGATCGTATAATCTCTTTTTCTGCATTAATCCTGCACTAACAGCATATTAACGGACGCTGCCACTAAAACCAGGCTTGCTCACAGTTGCTAGGTAAGTTGAAGAGCGCCGTATTTGATGTGGCGTTAAAAGAAGACGGTGCTGCCCAACTACCCTGAGTTTGGTATAAGCCTTCCTTAAAGACAACATCATAAAGAATCGTAGACATGTTCTGTCCGCTTGACAACGAGTAGGCATTTCTTGTTGTACTCGAAGAAGACAGTGCTGTCCATCTTCAGGTTAGTTATCATGGCTGTATCCTCAAGTCACCTCTTAATGAACACTATTAAACATTAACAAGTCAATACGCACAAGTGTGCGCCATAACGCGCACGCGCCATTGTGTCAGCCACAATAGGACAGCACACTTGCTCAAACAATATGCGATACACCAATTAATACTTCTGACGCAAGTGTTTAATAAAATGTGTTTTAACTGTTGCTGGTTGAAATTATAATGGCAAAGATCAATGATGGAACTCGGAACTCTAGCTGAAAACCAACGTTCTGCCCGAACAAGTATTGTAATGGTTGCATTAAGCTAAACACAGAACCAGTATTATCATCAGACCCTGTCAGGGCGTCGGGAAGACCGCTTCTTATCCCGGCTACAACTTCAGGGGCAAATATCGTTAATTTTTTTTTTAATAATTACAATAATTGCACGGGTTTTTGTCGTTTCGTCGTTTCGATCGTAAACCAATATAGAATACCTATTATTTTATGAAGTCATAATGTCTATTGACGTGGAAGGATTCCAGGTAGTTATGGCAGGTATGACAGACCTATGTCTAACAACGTAAGGCCGAAATGATGATGACCTGTCTCTTACAAGTCCGTATGGAATCCGTGCAGTAAATTGGCTAGGTAATGTTCCTTTATAAGCACAAGCAAGTGATTAGAGTTCTAAGCTCACGAATATCCGATTACTGATAGCGTGTAGTTATGCTGAACAGCTAAAATGGGGAGTGTACGGTTCCACTGATAGTGTTTAAGTGAATAAAGAGTCGGCAATATCATGACAGTTTCAATAGAAATTCTTACACGAGAAACTGGACCTCCTATCCTTTCTTCCTTCCTTCTTAGAATTAGTACTCCAGTTGGAATAACTTTGGACTCTCCGGCTTGGAACATTTCAAAATTGGTGCCAATTGGAATACCTCTCATGATCTCTCTTAAATTATGGCATCCTGTTGTTAACCGATTTTGATTCTGTTTCTTTTGGTTGAAAAATAGTTTAGTGGAGTGTGTTCTTAGCCATGTTTTATAAAAATCGGTAAGGCCGTCTCAAATATGACGAGTTAATGTGAATCCAAAATCCCTTTATTACTGACAACGGCGTTAAATTGTGAGTTCATTTTGTGCAAATGGCTGAATTTGTGTACCTATTGGGTCAAAAACCCCTGCATCACATAAACTTTGTATAGCTGTCTACAATTACTATTTCGTTCGAGCAATTTCACTAAACACGAGGTAAGTGTTCATTTCACGAGAGTTCTTGTACAAATGTAAAGACTTCAATAAACTAAAATCCAGATATTTCTTGTTGGATTTGGAATTCCAAGACAATGTTACCGATTGCATCTTATCAGATATGCGTGAGTACTTACAATAGTAATTTACGATTCTCAAATGTTATTTTGACATGAATCGCTCGTCATACTTTCACTTAAATCATTGAGTTAATGTTTACAAAATGTTTTCAGGATGCAAAAGTGGGGGCTCTTCGGGCGATTGCAGTCGTCCCGAGTGATGTGTCTTGCAGAGAGCTGTTCAGGGAATGCAACATACTCACACTTGCAGGTGAATTTATATTCCTAACCGCTGTATTCACCCACAACAACGTGGACCTGTTCCAGCGCCGCGGCATCAACGCCGACCGAGCCCTTCGGAGTAACATTGCTACCACTTTGTAACACCTTCGCAGAAGTTACAGAAATATAAGAGGTCTAATTATATAATCGGTCCTTCTATTTATTTTATTCGGACCTAATTTTATTCGTGACGCAGCTTCCATGCCTATTTATAAAAACAAATTGAAAAAGTGGCTCACCGAAATAGTGATTTACGATATCAGTGTTTTTTTTTTCAGTTTAACGTTTAGATACAATTTGTATTTTAAACTATAATGTATTATATTTTATTTTATTAATTAATTTTTATTTATATTCTACAATTATGTGAAGCTTTAATTTCTGTTATCACAAACTATTAAAATTAATTGTTATCTTGAATTTTGACATAAAAATAGAGGCTTTTCATACAAAACAAGATTTGCAATTAAATTAGGAGTTCATAAGTTTAAAGCTAAATACTAAATATATATTTTTAATGGGTTAACTTTATCTGACCTAGCCAGAGTATTTGTAGGATTTCTCGGAAATAAATGTTAATAATTTCATAATTAGCATCCTATTTGCGTTCCCACTGCTGGGACACAGCGACTTATAACTTGACGAGAAAGATTAGGCTTCAATTCACCACGCTGGCCAAGTGCGGGTAATTAATTTAGAATGTTCGAAATACTCTAAGAAAATTGTATATTGTTAAATCCAGCAGAAAATACCACACAAAAACGATAGATGAGTAAATGGCACAGAATTATGCTCCATAAATAAGACGCCTTAAGAGCAGCCTACAAATCATATCGCAGAAACGAGGGCACGTACAGACAGGCAGACAGATAAGTAATCTGGATACTATTATTCGTGGTGACCGCGAATAATGTATCTATAAAACGCTTCGTTATGAACGACTAACGAATCATCACATAGTCTAACAACCGGGTTTAATTAACAACGGAACTACTTCTAACAAGTTAATAATGAGTCAGTCGTTCCGTTTCCCTTTTATTGAAACCGAGCATTTGATTGGCCCACTGATTTTCTGTACTATGTGCGGTTGAGACTGGGCTTAGAGACTTATTTTGAAGGATTCGCTTCTCAACTCAGTCTCAGTATAAAACATTGAAGCGAACTGTCAAGACAATGTTATTCCCTTGATATTTATTATTTATAGAATGTAGTTTTATTAATTTTGCGCTGTTTCTAAAGAAATAAACATTTTCACTTTCGTATTAACAAACATACATGAGAATCTTTGCAATTCTGCAAAATAATATCGAGTTATTCAATAATATTAAAAAACCAAAACTATCGTCCGTGCTTTTTATCCCTCTTTTATTTACACGATATAAAATGTATCCATGTATCCCTGATTTGTTTTAAGTTATATTTCATAGTATATGTTGTCTGTAAGGTATTTATTTATTTGTCTTTGCAAGGTATTTTATATGTATACGTGGTTTGTGGGCATTACCTTGCTGTAACACAGTATCTAACTAGCACAGCCTATCTAACAGCCTTAAAAAAGCCTTCATTTGACCACAATCTCACCTGATGTTAAGCGGCGATGTGGTCTAAGATGGAGCATGAAGACCTAGAAGGTAGATGGCTTCTCCGGGCCACATTACGAAACACGAAAAAATCGCTTCACGCACTGGCCCAGCCCGGAGGGTGGTGACAAGCCGCGGCCGAAGCTTCCCACCACAGACTGTGTATTAGTGACTAGTGTATATGTGTGTTGTAATTATGTGGTACTTTCTTTGGTTTTTAATAAATTTTTGATTGATGGATGTAGGTATATACATACATATATACATGATCAATGTGAACTGTAACTTCACTGTAACTAAAACCATATGACCCTGTGAAACGGATCTAACGGCGAGCTCCACGCTTTATCTATCTCTAATAACTGAGCACTCATAGATAAATATAATTAAGTCCCAAATAATAGTCATGATGAATCAGATATCATAAAGGGACTTTTAGCCGTCGACACAAAAATATATTTAAATAAAGACTCGACTTAACGTTGCACAGGTACAAATTATCTATACTAATCTATAATAATTATACTTATTTTATAAAGAGGTATACTTTGCGTAGCTAAGACTAAGTGGGAGGACACTCGACTTTCATTCCGAAGGTCCTAGGTTCAAACCCCGCCACGCACCTCTGGATTTTTCTTTTTGAGAAATTTATGTGCGCTTTAAACACGTGCTTTAACGGTGAGGCTTATATCGTGTGGAAGCCGGCATGTTCCGAGAACTTTAAAGAGTTTGAAGGACATGTTTCTTTCACCAACCCGCACTTAGCCAGCGTGGTGAATTAAGGCCTAATCTCTCTCGCCAAGAGAGAAGTCCCTGTGTCCTAGCAGTGGGAACGTTAATAGGGTGATTCATGATGATAAGCTAATAGACATAGTTATTAATAACAGGCATGTGTGTGCTAGTTATAAAGGCGGAAGTAATATAAACCAACGTTTAATAACAATAGGCTGTTTACACTTGTATTGCAACATGATCTGTAGTCGTAAGTTCCGGTGACTGAACGTTGAAAGTTGAAATTTAACTGAATACGAGAATCTTTCCAGTACAGTACTGCCACGAGTTGCCACTTTCGACCGTTAGATTACAACATGCTGTTATCCCATACATTTGACAGATAAAGACAAACATTTAGTTGTGAAAAATCTGTCAAATGCATGAGAATACATGTTGTAATCTCCAGCAGTCGCAAGTGTCAATTCGTGGTAGAATTGGCGGCTAGTAAATTTGTGAAAAACACGATACCTAACTTGGTAAGTACATATTATTACCATAAAATGGAAGATGTTAAAAAAAAGAAGATTATTTTTTAAGATTATTTAAAAAAAGTGCTGTTGGTAGTTAGAGATGTGCACATACGTTGTTGATGAAGAAGACAAATCAGTAATGATAGCACAAACAGAGATTTAATCGTAATTTTCAAGTTTTTCCAAACCACTTAAAAATCTCCATTGAAAATCTCATGCATTAAAATCGGGAGCCTTGCCCTCAAATTTAATATTTAAATTAATATATCCTTGAAAAATAAAAATAAAATAACATTTCCGATGCATCGTTAACGGCCTTTCATCGCCAATTTTCATGATTTTCGACACACCCGTTCAAGCAGTTTCTCACTGTTGTATCAGATCCACGTGCTATTGTGCTAGTGCTATTCGAGACAGAATGATTATGAATTCTTAAGAAGTTAATGTTATATTTTTAGAAATGATGTGACGTTTAATTTTTTAAATCTGTAACGCTTCAACATTGAATAGAACATTGTACGGTATGTGTCGCTTACTGGTAACCATGTATGCAGAATATTTCCGGACGATCCACACAACAACATCTAGCCCCGTGGTAAGCTCTAAGCTTGTGTTACGGGATTTAATTTAGTAAATTTATTATTTTATTCTTTATTCTAGATGCGCGGTTCAGGATTGTTCCGTGTGCTTATCTGTATGTTACAAGGATCCGTTTGAATCTCTCTTGACACACGTCATCATTGTCATGTGCATCGTCTGCGCGTTTAAAACACGCCGTGTGCCGCTGGTTTCAAGAAAAGATACTTAAATAGTTGGATTTATAAAGGTAAATCATTTTTCCTTATAAAAAATCTTGAATTCTTACATAATATAAGGTCCATTTGCGGCTTATATGGGACAGCTGGTACGAATCCCGCCGAGGAATCTGTTTTTGTATGTTCTGCTATTAGTTCTTTGGTGTATTTGTCCATGGTGTTTACATATAGGTATTAAACATCTTTATGTATCGCTCTATAATACCAATTTTGAATTAGATACATTGTAAAGGTACTGATGATGATGTCCTAGCCGATTTCGGCTATGGCGACAGGTCAGGCATTTTAATTTAGACTTTTGTCAGTTATGGTGTAGATAGGTGTATAGGTACTTTTAGGTAACAAACCTGAAATATTAGCAATAGAGCTTATCACGGGGAAAAATTTTGTTGGGATCGTAAAGCAACATCAATTAATTATCATCTTCGAATTCCATCACCATAACGTTGACCGTAACCTTGAATTAATCTGCACATTTTTCATTCAATTTGTTGTTTCCTGCGGGCGCTCCTGTTTTAGGGTCAAGGCTGCGCGATCGCAATATAGCCGTCCTTTTCATATACAAATACTGAGTGAAAAGGACAATTATATGTATACAATACATCTATAGCTGTCACACATTGTTTCGTCTATGGCAGGTGGTTCGGACGTCAAATGTCGGACATTTTTACTGTGTTCCTTTATGGGGACAGGAAATAGCTGATCGAAATTCGCGATTGCTTTGTTACCTTCCTTTTTAATGAAGTTCATCCACGAACCCAAGTCTGTTGCCAACTGACTGCTATATTCGGCTAAAGTAGTCGCTGTATTATCGTCAGTACTGTGCACCTGTGCGTGTTTAAGATTTGGCTAGTTTATACCGTGGTCATTGCGCTTGAAGGTTGTCTGGAAGAAATTGCTTTAAGCAATAAGACCGCTCATTACGCATGCTAGGTTAAATTTTTAGTTTTAATAATTTTGTATTTTTGTATAACATAATGGTGTGTAATAAAGAATTTTCTATTCTATTCTTGTAACGTCGCGTCGAAATATCGGAAACTCAAGTTTAAGATTTTGTAATGAAGGGTATTTTATTATTACACACACGTTGTTTATAAGCTGTCTTCTGCAGGCTCGCCTAAAAAACGCTATTTAAGTTAGTATTTAAAAAGGATTAAACATATCCCGTAACTATCTAGAGCCGCTTATAGGATTCGAACTAGCGAATGTATTGCATACTTTACTACTTTATTTTAAGTGGACCTGTCCATGCTTTAAAGGAAATAAACGTTTTGACTTTGATGTCCCTATTACTCCCTCTCTTACCGAGTCGTCTAAGTTGTAACGTTACTAGTAATCTTCTAAAGTGAAATATAAATAGGGGTTCTAAATTAGATTCCAATTAAAATTTGTTGAAATTCCGATAAAAAGATGAAGATATATAAAAAACGAAAAGATGACTGACTGACTGACTGACTGACATATCAACGCAGGGCTTAAACTTTAATGGTTAGAAACTTGAAATATGAATATAGAAACGCCTTGTACCCAATCTTATCTTTGTAAAATTTCCATTGCTTATTCGTTGATTTACGAGGTGGTCAACTTCAGGTCATAGCGGATATTTTGAGCAATCGGTTGATGCACATGCAAGAACAAATATTATGTTTGTGTGTTGATATTTGTATTGTATGTGTTTGCATAGTGTTTAATGTTTGGGGTGCGCTGTTTGCACTGAGAACAATGGAGATATAGTTATTAGTTGCAACAACATTACATTTTAATAATATTAAGTTGTATCTACTTCGCGTTATTTATAGGACTTCAAGAAGACATACCTAGAATAGATAGGAAATTATTTATTTGCATTCTCAGCAGGCAGGATAATCTAAAGTTTTCGCTCAAAGACGAATAACTAGGTTCCGCGTTCATCGCCGCATATATGAGGGACCTTGTATAGTTAAAAACTGTAACATGTTTTCAGAAAAAACTTAACGGATTATGTATAGCTAGTGGTATTTCATAAGCGTCCTTCATAGAAGGCTTGAAGCAACATCAAAACAATTTTAAGAAAAGAAATCTATATAAATAAAAATGAATTGTTGTTCGTTAGTCTGATTAAAACTCGAGAACGGCTGAACGGATTTATCTATCATAGTCTTGAAATGTTCGTGGAGGTCTAGGGAAGGTTTAAAAGGCGAGAAAAAATCGAATAATTGCCGGAAAAAAAAATTGAATAAAAACCCGTGCGAAGCCGGGGCGGCCAACTAGTAAATAATAAAAAATGCGCACGTTCTTAACTGGGTATGTATATTATATTAAGTATATCAGATGACTAGTACCCGTAACACAAGCAAAGAGCTTACCACGGGGCTAGATGTTGTTAAGTGGATTGATCGGCAATATTTATTATTATTATTAACTAATAATCGCTGCAAAAAAACATTAAACATTGAAAGATGGAAAGCAAACGACAGAATGCAAATATGTGTACCATAACTTCATAACCGAAGTGCGAAACCAAATAAAAAGTAAAAACGCATTACAAAACAGAAAGAAGTAAATCCGCGGCTTAATTAATAAAATTACACACTTAGTGAAATCTCACCTAACAAGGATATTTGCAACACTGTACCTTCCAAACCTTACAACATTTATTACATATCAGAATGCCAGTAGCTAGCAACTTGTAATACCAGATTTAATATATTCATGCCCTCTAGGGGCAAAGGGCGCGTATCTACATCGACTCTAGAACGCTGGAAGTCGCGTATCTACAAAACGGTAGAAAAATATTATATTGAGCAATAAACTATAAAACGAGGTGACAAAACAACTACATATAGATAAGAATATTAATTTAATTGTTGTTGATTATGTACCGAACATGTAAACTAGCGGGAAGAGAAGCGTGCAGCCGTAAATAATGTTATAAGCTGTAAACTGTCATTTGTAACGGTGCAATTATTACTATAAATAGATTTTAATGAGGCTGAAACGAGAGCAATAGTTATATTTTTATTACTCTTAAAATATCATGGTGTTTAATAATGTTGGAAAACAAAATGCGTTATATACTGATTGACTGAGCGGTTGCCCCGTGATTGTGAAACTTGTCTCAATATTGGAAAACTTAAGTTGTTGAAAATAATGTTGACTTTTACATCAATACAGCGTATTTTATTTTAAACGGAAAACAAGCAGTTTTAATAAACTTATTAGATACTAACACTAAATAAAAATACCTATGAACCATTTACATGTTTTCGCATAGCGAATCTATCTAAAAACCTGTCACACACTTTAACAAGAAAAAAGGTAACAAACAAATTATAAAATGAAAACAATATAGTACATCTGCTTACAAAGAAGAATTTTTTTTTACAAATTATAGAAAAAAAGCTTTTGGATACAAAAATTAATAAGTGTAGAAAAAAATATAACAGATGTAGAATGAAGAGTTCGTTTGGTTGTACGAGCAAATATAAAAAGATATACACACAAATTCAAAATGTTTTAATAATCTATAACCAAACATATTAACATTATTTCGGCAATGGGACATCCACTACTCGAATTAGAACTCCCTCAAACATAAAACTTAAAAATTTAATGTTTAAATGTATATTGTAACTGAATTCGCTAAAGGAGATTGAGGATTGACAAACACAAGGATGTTACAGCTGCAAGTATATAGGTGAACGACTTTAACCTGCTGGTTCACCGATACAGCTATCCGCAAAAGCTCTATACAGGATGTTCCATGTCCAAGATACTCCTACAGCTGTATTTTAACTTCAAATCATTTAATTTTTTTTTTTTTTTTATGAGCCTGTGGTGTCCCACTGCAGGGCAAAGGCTTCCCTACCTTTCTTCCAGACGTCCCTATCACCGGTTAAAGTTGTCCAATCCCTAAGGTGGGCGTCAAGTTCAACTCTCCACCGTCGCCTTGGTCTACCGCGAGGATTTATTTAAATAAGTACAATAAAAAAGAAATTTAAACTCTATATATGTTTGTCTATTATATTAGGTATATCAGATATCTAGTACCCGTTACAAAGGCTTAATAGCTTACCAAGGGGCTAGACGTTGTTGTGTGGATTGGCCAGCAAAAAAGAAAAGAAGAAAAAAAGCAGGTTCTTGTAACTAAAGCTGTTGAGGGACACCTATAGATTATTATCACAGCTGTTATAAATACAACCTACCTGCTTAGCCGTGACCTGCAGTTTCTGCGGATACAACTCTTGCAGTCTCTGGCAAAAATGCGCAGCGCTGGACGCCAAGCGAGCCATCGTCACAACAAAGATAACACTAATCCCAGATCACGAACCCAGCCCACGCTGGATTTATCAGCTGTTCACCTCAGCCATCTTTTGTGGATCAAGCTTCACTATTGTTAGGCACTATAACTTCATATTTACGTAAATTTCTTATATATCAGACTTCACTTTCAGTAGACACTATGAGTTCAAATTCATCTGGGTTTAAGTCGTTCAACTAATCCGTTGCATTGTTATACTTTGAAGTTCCAAAATGTATCACTAAAGTTTTAGACAATTTAAAGTATTGCGAGTATTATTTGTCCATTATTAATACTTGATTAATAGCAGCAGTCGTTCTTTGCACTTGCACTTTCTCACAATTCACTTTAAGGTTAAGATTTCATATATCGTAAGTTATAAACAATCACAAATCACTGCTTTCGTACCAACACAATCACAGTCGAAAGGCCCACTTGACGCACGAACAGTACAGTCTAACTTTGTTATATGTACTTAGAACTTCCAAAAATGACCTCTATCTTAAGATTTCATATATTTTTAGTAATCATCGACAGTTAATTAATCACTGATTACACCCCAGCACTATCCAAACACGTGCAGGCATCTTTTGCATATCACACTTCATTATTAAAATAGACTATAACTTTAAAAAAAATCGTCTATATCGTCTGGCTTTCTCATAAATCCCGGCATTGTTCACTTCACACTTCTAGTTTAGGACAACCCGATCTATTGATGGATAATAAATCAAATACAAATCACTGATTTAATCCCAACACGAACACGTACGGAGCGCACAAACCTGCAGTATATTCTAACTGTTCTATTATATGACTTCCTTGATGTTTAGAAATAGCGTTCGCGAAAGTTTCGGATACAGTACCGGACGCGTGCAATACCGGCCTGTCTGTGCGATCGACTGTCGGGTCCGTCGTGAGGCGACTTGAAGAGATAAGCACGTCGTGATCGCTTGATTGTGGGGAGTTAGCGCCTTATCGTGGTTTCGCGACTGTGACCTTTCTGTTGTGTACATGGGTTGAGGGGCGAAGCAGATGGAATACGACTGCGACTATTGTCTTAATGCGAAAATATTGCCATAATGCGACTGTGACCTATCTATTGTGTACATAGATTGGGGAGCTAAGCAAGATGGTATTCTATTGTATTATATTCTCAACTCCCATTGGAATATTTTGGAAAAAAAAAACTGGTTATCGAATACTGAATTGAGGAAATTTGATTTAGCAGATCGTGTTTTTTTCATACGGACAATGGCTTGAATCATTCCGTCTATTGCTCAAAGCCGCATATAAAATAATTCAGTTTTTTTTTTTACATTTTAACAAACATACAGACTGGAGGGCGCGCTGAGGGACTTGAATTTATATTAAATGATAAAACATATTTAAAAACATACCAAGGTAGTATTGCGGCATAATCACACAATTGACGTCGGTGCTTACCTGGAAAGAAAGACAATAACGTCAATATAAAGTTACAAAATTACAAATGATAAAAGTACAAAGTCCTATCTAAATTGAGGCAGTAAATGCAAGTAACAGACAAACTTCAGTTCATTGTTTCGCATTTATGAGTACGTTTGGGAGGCATTAAAAGGGGGTTCGACATTTTCGAACGGGACTTAGCATTTTGCATTAAGTCCTAATCAAGTCAAATTGCCAGAGATGAAAGGAGACAGTAATTGAAGTACTAAATGTGTCATAGTTTTTCTTGACACAGAGATATTAAGGACTTTCTGTTTTCAGCCCGAATTTTTATGTAGTAGGTTTTCAGTGCAAATAAACAATTATGGTGTTGTGTTTCTTAGCCGAATGTAATGTAACATAACAAATAATCCGTGGAAATATACTTTTCACAAGTAAGCACAAAGAATTGATAATCCCGTTTTATGAAATTTCTGCTAGTGCGGCGCCGGTATCGTGTGAAGGAGTATTCATATTCATATATTCATGAATATGAATACTCCAAAATTTTACTAACTAAATGTTTCTAGACCGTCGAATATTCATCAAATCTTTAATTCATATAAATATCTACCATAGTCACAATATATATAATAGATATAACAGAGCAAACAATTTTTTTGCCAGTCACGTGACCACGATAAGCCAATTGAACATCAATTGAGAAAAGTGGCCAATATTTAAGTGGATACCGCCAATGCAATTTGAATAACTACGCGTACGACACGTAACTCATAGTTGCAAGAGTATAAAAAACTGAAGCGATGACTTAGTGGCGAGGTTGGTTTAGCGGTCAAAACGTCCATGCGTATAATGGAAGACATCTCGCTGGAAAGCTACGTTACTTCGTCTTAATTTATTCTACACAAATTTAGAATATTAACTACGCGTATACAGCATACCTCTAAGTTCCTGTCTTCGTTCAGGTAGGTTTTGTTTATGGAAATAAAGCTAAATAGTAGTTAGTAATGGTTGATTATGGTAACTATTCATCTAATGTAACTTATCATCGTACCTTCTCTATTTATTTTTCTTTATTCGGAGCAACAAATTATACTCTAGTCTAGTTAAATAATATTTAACTAACACCATAAACACTAAGCATAATTAGCATCAGCTCCATTAAATTTTTATCGATAGACAAATAGTTGTATCTAATAAATAGACTGCAAATACATAAATAATGCCTAATACCGGACTAATCATACTATGGGTGTTACGCGACTGATATAATACATAGTTACATGTTTATTGTAAATACATACATAGAAATCACACAGACGCGATACCAGAAATTATAGATGTAGTAAATCTGGTCCCCGGCGGGAATCGAACCCAGAGCCACAGAGATCGTCACAAGAAGATGGCGCAATTGATCCCATAGTACACGTTATATTACTGTCAAAATGAAAAATGTCTAGAAATATATATAATAAACTTCGCTCACACTCCAATCCTAATCTTACATGAATTGCGAACAAAAGCATAAACATAATACGGAGAAGGAAGTCATTAGCAGGATAATTCAAAATGTCCGCAAACACATATATGAAAATAGCGCGTTTCACGTTCAACGCACGCTTAACTGCGCATGGCTGTGAATCTATATAATACTAACTTATATTATTTACGGTTATTTCGTAATAGACAATCTTCCGTAGGCCATTCTCTATGGTCATTTCGTTTCAAGCACGCACAGATAATAAAAACCAATGAGAAATGGGATATCATTGTTTTCAAGATACTAAAGGATAGGTGCATATATTGCAAGAGTTATAGCCATAATAAGATTTTGCGTTATTATTCTAAATGCATTATAGAGTATAATAATGTCATAAATAAGACGACCAGGTATTGTTTTTTATGCTAGATAAGCCTTCATTTGACCACAATCTCACCCGATGCAAAGCGACGCTGTGGTCCAAGATGGGCATGAAGAAAAAAATCGTTTTACACATCACGAAGCCTACCACCAGACACTGTTCTTAGCACCGCCCTGAGGTCAGTTCAGTCCAGTTTCTTGTAATTTGGACTTGGACTTTGCGCTTGAAGCGACAATTTACCAGTGTCGAGTTAAATACAATTATAAAGTGTAATACTAGATGTTACTCAGTTCAACGCCATTTTGCGTCCGTAGTGGAGCAGCCATAGATCCGCCCGGAGGTCACGTGTAAGGGTTCAGAGGGTTAACACTTACACTGACTTAAGTATAGATAGATTACAGGTTTTAACTAAGTAACTGACTTAAACAGCTCTCAATCAAAGTTGGCGATCGCAATAGCCTTTTAGGCGCAGTGATACAAAATTTACCGACAAAAAATAAAAATAAAATTTAAAAAATACAGTTCTCAACAGGTGAGACTTATATTATAACTCTTATAAGCTATTATACGTTACTAAACTACATTTTATGTAGATTCTTGATCTTGAAATTTTACCGCGGAAAAATCCAATAACACGGGCAACGCTGTAGCTTGTAAGGGTAGGTACAAATAAGTAAAGAACTGACTAGTTTATAATAATGCCAAATACATAATAGTCATACATAGTCGTCATAGACTATCGTCAAGGAGTTTACGGAATCATTCCCTAATCCGTTGTGACAAATATCGTCGCGAGACTGATAAAGGTCTAGATTACTATCTCACTACTGGAGACTTATTTGGTACATTGGATTTACTTATACTAAAATGTTAGTAGGTATATATGAAAAAAATATATGTAGTTGAACGACATGACCGACCCGCACTTGGCCAGCGTGGTGAATTAAGAACTAATCTCTCTAGCCAAGAGAGAAGTCACTTTGTCCCAGCAGTGGGAACGTTAATAGGGTGATGATGATGATGATATTAGGTCCTTACATATGAAATTGGCGTTTTTCGTACTGGCCACTTTAATCACAAATTTCTCCTCTTTGGTAAGGAATTCCAAATTCAAATTTGTACAGCTATAGACTCATGTATTTGTGCTTCGATGATCGTCATTCATTTGTTTTTTTTCTTCTGTTTTTTTCTGTTTGCGTCACTCATTTTACAAAATGGAAAACTTAAAATATCGCATTATTTACGAGTACGAGTTCCGCCGTGGCACTAGTGCTGCGGAAACAACTCGAAGGGTGAATGATGTGTATGGCGGTCGTGTTGCAAAAGAAAACACAGTTCGTTTTTGGTTCCAACGTTTTCGTTCTGGAAATTTCGACTTGCAGAACAAGCCCCGTGGACGGCCTGAGACTCAAGTTGATAATGAAGAGTTGAAGGCTATTGTGGAAGCGGATCCATCGCAAACCACGTCCGAGTTAGCTGCAGGCTGCGGTGTTAGTGATAAAACTGTTTTAATTCACTTGAAGCAAATTGGGAAGATTAAAAAGCTTGAAAGGTGGGTACCTCACGAATTGACTGAAGCAAACCGGCAAACGCGCGTCGACTGCTGCGTTACATTACTAAACCGGCACAATAATGAAGGTATTTAAACCGAATCATTACCTGTGATGAAAAATGGGTTCTTTACGATAATCGGAAGCGCTCAGCGCAATGGTTGGATCCTGGCCAGCCAGCCAAATCCTGCCCCAAGCGAAAATTAACCCCAAAAAAGTTACTTGTAAGCGTTTGGTGGACTAGTGCCGGTATTGTTCATTACAGTTTTCTCAAATCTGGCCAGACTATTACGGCTGATGTCTATTGTCAGCAATTGCAAACCATGATGGAAAAGCTAGCGGCTAAACAACCTAGGCATGTCAATCGCTCCACGCCACTGCTGCTTCACGACAACGCTAGACCACACACTGCGCAACAGACGGCTACTAAATTAGAAGAGCTTCAATTGGAAAGTCTAAGACATCCTCCGTACTCCCCGGACCTTGCTCCAACAGATTACCATTTTTTTCGAAATTTGGATAACTTCTTGCAAGGGAAAAAATTCAACTCCGATGGGGCAGTCCAAATCGCCTTCAAAGATTTTATTGATTCCCGTCCGACTGGTTTTTTTAGTAAAGGGATCAATGAACTACCTATAAGATGGCAAAAGTGCATAGAAAATAATGGTTCATACTTTGATTAATTAAATATATTATATTAAAAAATATTCGACTTTTTGTTCCTCCCATACAAAACGCCAATTTCATATGAAAGGACCTAATATTTATGACAAAGAATGTGTGGTGTGCAATGGCAAAATAGCACTTGTGCATAAGATTCACGCAAATACACTGAGACAGAGTGGACATGTTCAGACTATAGACGTGAGTGCATTTAGTAGTAAAACATAGAATATGTTTGGTTTTTAGAAATCAGTCAATCTTTAATAAACATATGTATATATAAACGAAAAACTACTTTTATTACCACTCACTGATCACGAAAAATCAGACACTATAATACCTAGAAACATGAAAATTGGCAAGTAGGTTTTAATACAGCTTAGAGGTCCGCCAAGAATGGATTTTATATAACTTACCACTCCAACTTGATTGAAAGTTTGTAAAAGTCCTAAATTATTAAGTCAGAGACTATAAAGAGTGTACGAAGTCGCTGGCGCCCTCTAGTATTAATATATAGAATAGAATAGAAATCATTTATTTGCAGCTAAACACAAATTACATCAACATAAAAATTATACAACTTATAATTATAGTTAAACAAATAATTTGTCTTCAGCACTGCAAAATGGACCTTACTCAGCATAAGCGGGAAGTATGCAGTACAACCCGCGCTGGTCTTCCGTAAGAACCATTTCTGGGGCAGACGTGATACATAGAAAATATATTATAATCATATTATCATCATAACCATACAATTAATACAATTAACAGAAAACAACAAAATTCATAAAATATCTATTCATTTAAATTAAATTGCATACAAGAACATAATTAAATAATATAAAAATAAAAATAATTTTGATTACATTAAATTGTTTATAATAAAATAATTAACAAGAATTAAATAATATCACTAAAATCAAATCACAATCATTAGAAATCAAATTATCATAATAAGTATTACACTATAATCAGATCACCATTTTGAAATTAAATTTATAACATTGCACAGATTTGTACATAATAGTAAGAGATTTTCATATAGCACTGGTATCATGTAGTAGGTATTCCTGTTCCTTCTGCCAGACTGTTATAAAATGTTTTAGCTTGATTTTAAAACTGTATAAACTCTGCAGGTTCCTTATTGGAGGAGGAATATTATTCCAACACTTCGATGCAGCGTACCGAAAACTACCCCTAAAAGCAGCAGTTTTGTGTTGTTGCGTGTACAGCTGCATCGAGCATTGGCGAGGTTCGCAGGTTTTCCTATCAGATACAAACTGCAATTTATCAAATAAATATTCTGGTATTTTACTTTTATTAACTCCGAACAGTAAACATGCCAGATGAAGCTAAGGTCGGTGTTTCATCTTCAGCATACCTTTCTCGTTTAAAAATGGGGTAACATGGGATCTACGAGGTAAATTAAAACAAAATCGGGCACAAGCGTTTTGTACCCTTTGCACTAGTGTTTTCGTTTTGGATAACAACCGCGGACCATATACTACATCAGTGTAATTCAATTTAGATAGAACAAGAGATTCCACTAACCTTATTCGAAGCTCTTCAGATAAATAGGGCCGCATTCTGTATAGAACTTTCAGTCTATAAAAGCAGTTGCCTACAGTTTCAGCGATATGTTCTTCGTATCTTAATTCGTGGTCCATCAATAGTCCCAGATTACGTGCTTTATAAACGCGTTCTATTACCTCCCCCATTAGCCTTACGGAAATTGATGGCTTAAGCTTGGCTACATTTTTCCGACTTCCAAAAACAAGATACTTAGTTTTAGCAGGGTTAAGTAACAAGCTGTTCTTTCTAGACCAAAGGTTTATGCTCTCTAAGTCTGCATTAAGTTTACCTATAGCATCATCTACTTCATTAGGTTTACAATGAATGTAAATTTGTGTGTCGTCTGCGTAAATGTGATACCTGCAATATTTTACATTTTGCCCCAAGTCAGCTGTATATAAAATAAATAAAATAGGTCCTAAAATAGATCCCTGCGGCACGCCATTTAACACAGGTAGTTTATCAGACTGCTTGTTTGATAACTGAACATACTGATGACGATCAGTAAGATAACATCTGAACCATTGTACAGCCATATCGCTAAAACCATAGTATGCTAATTTTGCGACGAGAAGTTCTGTATTTATCGAATCGAAAGCCCTAGAGAAATCCAACAGAACCAGTAGTGTACACATGCCCTGATCCTGCGCACAGAGTATGTTGTCCGTAACATCAAGTAGAGCAGTAACGGTACTACGCCCCTTTCTAAAACCTGATTGCACCGATGGTAATATATTATTATTTTCTATAAATTCAGTTAGCTGCGCACATACCGCTTTTTCTAAAATTTTCGACATACATGGCAATATACTGATAGGCCTTATATCTTTAAGTTGAGAGGGATTAGCACACTTCGGTAGAGGGCGGACGATAGCCAGTTTCCACAGTTTAGGAAAAACTGCGGATGACATCGAAGTATTTATCACTGAAGTGATTGCTTCCAGAGTGTGAGGTAAGGATAAATAAAGCATGTTCAAACTTATTTGATCGCAACCTTCAGCATTCGATTTCAGGTGACGAATAATATTGAACGTAGCGTCTGAACTTATCGGCTCTAAGTTAAATTTAGCCTCGGTAAATCTTTGAGTTTCAAATATATAATATATATTTTTAATTATTATAGTTTTAAATATATAGCCATAAAGTAAATATTGATTATGACAGGGAAAACAAAAAGACATAAATTATATATATATGTATTATACACAAGTTAGGTAAAGGTTCTGTCGGTTTAGCTCGCTCACAAAAACATGATAAGCGAAAAAAAATCTTCACAAATTATGTTTATACATAAATCTAAATTTAAAATTTAAGAAAAACCCCCGATTTCAATGCCTTAATTTCCTTAAACGTAAAACAACATAATATTATGTAATGTGGACGCGATGCGATTTCATTTGATACGTTTTTCCTTATTTGCTCACCGTTTAGACCTACCCTGGACTACGACAAACATTTTTAAACCAAAATCAGCTCAATCGGCCCAGCCGTTCTCGAGTTTTAATCAGACTAACGAACAACAATTCATTTTTATTTATATAGATGTGTTTTCTTGTATGTTGTGTTCATAAAGGGTATTGTATTGTTTCTGCGGCGACGTAAACCATATAATTTCTAGTCAGGTTGAGTTGCAACACGGTTCCTTGACATCTCTGTAACAGCATCTAACAATGTACCTCTCACGAATTCACGTTTTCAATTTATTCTCTGTTATATTTTCACAATAGAGATGTTTTTGTGAACTTCTAACAGGATAACATGACAATGCTTTTAACGGCAAAAATACCGTTATGGAAAGATATAATTGAAACCTGTAAATGTTGTAGAATTGATTATGATATGAGCCTTACGTAACCGTGATTACTTTATTGTTGCAACTTATTGATTAATAGATATAACGTTCAATAACATTGTAGTACAAATTTAAGTCGGGATTAAACTTATCTATATGTGGAGCGACTTTTGTCTTTTTTTAGTGGAAAAGATTATAAGGCGGCCCGCCATCTTTACAAGCATAGATTCAAATATCTGATACCCTTTGTGATACAACCTTTAAGTTATTCAAAATTAAGAAACACTGAAAACACTATCTCCCATCTCAACAAAAGAAATGTTTAGAAGCATCATATCTATGTCTATTATATTAAGTAAATCAGATGTCTGGTACCCGTAACACAAGCTTAGAGCTTACCACGGGGCTAGACGTTCTTGGGTAGTCCGAAATTATTTATTGCTTAATTCAAAAGTAAGAAATACTGAAAACACTATCTCCCTTTCAACAAAAGAAATGTTAAGAAGCATCATAGGTGGCGAAGTAGTAACTACTATCTCGCAATGTAATAACATTATCTTTCATAACACAAGTTCCTTGACATGGCAGTAATACCGTGTCACATGAGCTTTGTGACTCGCGTTACGTAGATTTGGATCAGCGAGCATTATCACCGGATGCATGATAATGTGTGTGTGCTGACGATGTATTGAACATCTTGTATGTTGTGTGTAATAATAGTTTCAGGTCTTAGGAGACTTAAACGAAAACAATTTTTGGATGTAAGTTTTTGGGATGAAATAGAAGAAGAAAAAGAACTTAAAATATATATAAGTCGGGTCTCAAATGAAAGCGAATCATATGCACATTACAAAATAATATATTTACTTAATTAATTTAAGAAAAAAATAACAGGTTTTTCTTTATTTTAAATTTAATTATTAACATAATTTGTCTACGTCTACTAACTACGTCGATATATCTCATTAGCCGTAAAATGTCCACCACTGGAGTTCAACACCTTTTAAGATAGGGCAACAACTATTTATTATTAAACGAAAAAAAATCGCGTAGTTCTAGAAAACTAAAAAACCGATGGTTCAGATTAAATAAAGTAAAATTACAATTAGATCGTTATTAAGCGTTAATATGATATGCGTTAAAGATAAAATAATGCTTGTGCGCATTGAAACTGATATTATTTTTTTTGTAAAATAGTCAATCTGAACAAAAATAGGTACATTGTGTCTTCTCAAATTTGCACGCCAGTATTGGGAAAACAATATGAAGAACACTTTTAAAATTTACCACCATGTATACACTGTTTTATGAAAATAAATGATTCTTATTCTTATTCATTTATTTTAGAAAACGATAGTAAGTAAGATATTTAAATAAAAACAATATTTCAGTTCAGTTTCTTTTATTTGGTCTTTGCGCTTAAAGCGACAATTTGCCAGTGTCGAGTTAAATAAAATTAAAAAGTGTAAACGATGTTTCTCAGTTGAACGCCATTTTGCGTATAAAACAATATTTATCATGATCACTTAATATAGACACTGACATCATAGCCAAAACACAGTTATCACGGAAGCTGTAAATACCGAATCATCTGTCAAATTGGAAGGAAGAGCGGAAAATTCATAAACTGGAAGTTTTGGTGGTACAGTCGGAGATCTTAAAATTAGGATGTGCCCGCTAAACAAATTACCGGCGGTTTTAAGTCACGATCAGTGATTAGCGAAGCCGGTGAAAATTGATTTGTTTGCGACAAGCACCATGCTTCGAGCGCCTCGGCACCATGCTTCGGGCGCCTGGAGTGTGTGGGTAGGTGTGGATGCTCTTGTGGTTTGTATGTGCCATTTGCCTATACGTATTTAGAACTATTTCCGCCAAATGAACTAAAAACGACTGAAGACTTGTATAGTCTACTTTTTAAATAAAGCAGTTTATTTTGTATGTATTTTCAACCTTTTTTATTCGGATAACATTATGTTATAAGGCTATGGAGTGATCACAACCTCAGGATCAATATAAAATTTACTTTAACAAGCTATCTATAGTTTATTCTATTTGTATTGAAGTAAAAACATGAACCATAAAAATTAAATATTTCATGAGTATTGTCTTCAAAATGAGGAACGTACAAGGTGAAAAGTCTTCAACTGTGTTCAAACAACAATGTTAAAATGGTTTTTTTTTCGTTCTTAATATTATGTACCTACGAGGTTTTCACGTCACGTGTTTTATTTTCCCAAGCGAACGACGTATTTACCCGCGGGATTAAGTAGCAATATTACTGTTAGTCTTCCTGTCAGTTTCATCAAAATGGTGGTAGGCTTCGGCCGCGGCTTGTCACCACCCTCCGGGCTGAGCCAGTGCGTGAAGCGATTTTTTCGTGTTTCGTAATGTGGCCCGGAGAAGCCATCTACCTTCTAGGTCTTCATGCCCCATCTTAGACCACATCGTCACTTTACATCAGGTGAGATTGTTGTCAAATGAAGGCTTATCTAACATTATATAAAAAAATAAAAAACCCTTCAGTATTAACCAACATTCTAACAAACTTTCACGTACATAATATTAGTAGTATAAATAAATATTCTTATTTCTATATACCATGGTTATGTATCTGAGGGTCGGAAACAAAGCCAGTAGCAAACTAGGCTGATTCTCCAAATATGGCGGTGGCGCCTTGGACGCATGCGCCAGAGCGACCACGTTCTACTCATACTAATTTCACTTTATGTAGAAAAGCTGTTCGATTTTATATGATTTGAACTTTGCCTACCAACAACTTTAATGGCAATCTTATGTCAGACAAACCAGCAGATAATTATTTTAATTAGATTTAATCACATTAAAGATAACAAATGGGAGTAACACAATTTTCTCACAAAAATTAACGTCTAAAATTAAATCATTCATCGAAATTATATCTTGAAAGTTTTTATTGACAGAGCTGACCATTACTAACTTTTAATAAGTGATAAACCTCAGTTTTCACTGAATCCGAGTAAACTAAGTAATGGACAGTTATTTTTAAAACTGACCATTGCTTAGTTTACTCGGAGTTTGTGAAAAAAGCCCTAAGTTTATTTTAAAACCTTTATACAACAATAATATCCACTGGTGCGTTTACGGCTCAAATTCCTAAGGATTTCAAATCAAATTAAACTTTGGCTATATCATTTCAAATATTCCTTTAATGTAGGAATTTGATATTGCGTATTTGTGCTATTAAAGTCTGATCTCTAAGTTGTGAAGCACGAATGTTAGAGCTACGTAATGCCTCGCAGATCTACTTTGGCTAACGAATTAGAGCGCTTTTGTATTTTTGGATTATGTAAATAAGGTTTGTAGGAGAGGAAGAGTGTTTAGAGCCATCTATTGGCGTGAAATGGATCTAGATGTAACTGGAATTTCTTAGATTAGACAACATAATATTCTTAATATAAGCTTATAGTACTGGTGCCGAAAAAAGCCATGTTGGCTAAGGGGCAGCACACTCGACTCTCATTCCCAAGTTCGTGTGTTCAAACCCTGCCAAGCACCTCCGGATTTTTTCTCTTGAAAAATGTGCGCTTAAAAACACTTGCTTTAACGCTGATGTGTGATATTCAATTAAATGCAAACTGACTCGTGTGGTCTGGTCGTAGAGTTGGTTATCGCCCATGGGGACCGGCGCGGCGTCAGAATGTTGCCCCTTATCTCGCGGCCAAGAAAAATCTCCGTCTACCAATTAATAAATAAAATAAAAAAAAATATATTTCCGGACTTAATCCTAAACTAAGCAGAGCTGTACTATGATTGTACGGTGACTGATATGCTACACAGATATTATTTTTTTGTAAATTCATACATATGAATTGACAATGCCCCTTTACAGCAGTTAATAATATAGTATTAATATTGACATTTTGCCAATGTATTCTAATAGAATAAGTTACTTCTGACAATGCCCTTTTACAGCAGCTTTAACATTTTATATTACAAGTCTTTTACTATTTATCTATTTTTAATCTCTTGTGACATGTCTGTTAGATTTTTTATAATTATTTTTTAATTTTTAATTTCACAAATGACAATGCCACTATACAGCAGCATTAATTTATTTATTAATATTGTTTTTGTACATTATGACATGCCTTTCAATTTAATTATTTAATACCTATTCCTAATTTTAGTAGTTTTTAATTTGACAATGCCACTATACAGCAGTAACAATTAATGATGTTTCTTATTATTTTATGATGAATTTGTATTGGATTTATATTGGATTTTAATAGAACATTGTTTTAGTTGACAATGCCACTACTCGGCAGCTCTATTATTAAGTTACATCTGAAATTGAACGTCTTGTCTGTCTCTTTTGCTGTATGTTCTGTGTGTGTTTATAATAATAATTAGAATTTTTTAACGAAATCAAGTGTACAATGTTGCCTATGATGAATAAAGAACTATGAAACTATGATACATAGAAAACACCCAGACCAGACACCAAAAATTTAAAACTCGCCTTTTATACAAAAAAAACTGAATTAAAATAGCTTCATCCGTTTAGGAGCTATGATGTCAAAAACAGACAGACAAACAGACAGACACACAGACAGTCAAGCTTATAGCACCCCTCTTTTTTGTCGGGGGTTATAAAATAACAACACACAACATTTGGTGTCGAAAACCTCGACCCATCCTAATCAGGATATTGAAGTACAATCGGGGGTCTACGTGACCCCCCGACGTCTCACAGACACCAAATACGCCTTTAACTATCTATTGTGTCTGGCTGACGTACATCGCCATCTGATCGCTAGACACAACACTCCTCCAGATATAAAACCGTACATTATAGGTATCCCGAATTAGATTGATAGATCGAAAATTCTTCCTTACACATAACAGACAAAAATAAATAAAAATAACCCTGGAATGCGTTATGGGTATAACATGAGATAAAATTTGTTATTCTAACATTGCTGTTTCTTAAATTTAATATAGTGTATTTTTAACCCCCGACCAAAAAAGAGGGGTGTTATAAGTTTGACGTGTCTGTCTGTCTGGGACATCATAGCTCCCGAATGGATGGAGCGATTTCAATTAAGTTATTTTTGTATGAAAGGTGAGTTTGGCGTGAGTGTTCTTATACGTGTTTCATGAAAATCGGTTGTGCCGTTTAAAAGTTATGGGGGTGAGAGTGGGGAAGGAAAACAGTAAATCTGCAAATATACTCGAGTTATCAAATGAAAGCGCATCGCGTGCACATTACAAAATTATATGTTTTACTTTTAAGGAAATTAGGACATTGGTTTCGGGGGTTTTTCTTAAGGGCCCCTTATACCGCAAATGCTGTTTTTAAAATCAATATGAATCATTCAAAAATTGACGTAAAATTTTGAAAAAAATATATGTTTCAGTTGAGGATCTTACAGAGTGCAATTCGCTTACATTTACACAATAAGATGAACTTCGCTCGATAGAAAAAAATACCAAAGTTGCCTCTTTTTAAAAAACATTTTCAATACTATGCCTAAAAAAATAAATTTATTGACCTTATTTTTACACCAATCTTTAGATAAATCATTTTTCTAGTGCAAATCGCTGAGGTGCGTGTTGTAGTGTTATTTTCCTATTAATTATGCCTAAATACCTACAAACCCGCGAGCGGCGCGACGCCCACGGGCTTCGTCAGTCGCGCGGTGGCGCTTACCGACGACGGACCTGTGCCAGTGCTCTTCTCGCCCGACGAGCGACGTGCGACGTGAAAAAAAAAGGTGTGTGTGCGATTCACACACGACAGAAGTGAAACTACAACAATTAATAAAAACCGTAGGTAATTGGTTTTACAAGTACAAGGACAACTGCGCGACATTGCCGTCACGACGGCAATGTCTATTTGGTATTTCGGCCGGGGAAAAAGAACCAGTCAAAGTCAAAGTATCTTTATTGCATTATTACATGTAGTTTAAATGGTAGGTATTATATAAGGTTTTGTATCAATGTAATTTGCCCATTGGAGCGTGCAACATTTTGATTAACAACAATTTAATAATAAGAAATTTTAAATAATAATTGTATATAATTAAAAAATAAACATGTCAATAATTTTATAAATCAGATTAAATTAAATAAAATATTAGTTAATGATTAAAAATAATTACACATTACATTTATTTACCAATGGTTTTGTCATTTAAATATTCGGCAACTGTATAATAAATAACATTGTATAATAACAGTACATATCGAAAGAATCGAAAAAGATGATGAATTTTGGAAATCAAATATGGAATCAAAATTATCACACTTTTACCACCTGTCCAATGTCTGCTGCCAGAAATCGTCAACCCCAGACACACTCTTGGTTGCCTCTATACGGAATCTGACACTTGAATGCGAATCCCGGTGGATTCGCAAAATCAAAATCCGAAAATAAAGAAAAAGAGATTTTTTTATCGCAAAACATTATTAATTTGCAATCAGGACCTAGCACTAGAACTCTAAATTACAATGAAATAAAAAAGCATTTTATTCCTCATATAAATGTATGTATTTTTTTTTATAAATGAGAATAAATATTGTACATAACAATTATGTTTGTTTTCATTTTGTTGTTTGTATTCTTTACCACAAATGCTTCAATCATAATTATCACCTCACTAATTTAAAAAGTTTAGTAAGAAAAATTATGTATACATTCAATACCTACTACAATAAACTTTCATTTCAATCAAATAAAAGAATATAGTCAATAAAATAATCAATATACTAAAAAAATACAGTCAATAAAATTAAAATCACCGTAGCTACTGCATTATGCAGTATTGTGGCGTTCTTGCTGCCGACAAAGTTCGCCGGAGTTCATATCAAGTCGGCTCCCGCGTAACGCGCATGCAAGTCGACTGGGCGAGTAAAATGCCTAAATCTTCGAAACAAGGTGGCCTTAAATTTTAAATTTAGATCCGTTAATATAATTAGGTAACTATTGTATAAATAAATAAATCTAAATTTTGTATTGGATAGATTTTTTATCATACCGAACGGTCATAAGATGGCTATTACCCATTTTAAGGTTATCCATTAATTACCGGACACCCTGTATAAATAAAGATTAGAAATACCTAATTAGGCGATAAGGCTGCCCTTGTACCTACTACTGCGTCATATGTGATTTTTGTAACTATTATATCTAATTGTATCTTACTGTCAAAGATAATACGTGCACCAACTGCATAATACAGAAAACAATAGGATATCGCGGATTCTACGTAATACAAGCAAAAACGTACACGCGTCAACCATTACGTTGATCCCGACAATTATCAATGACGTACTCACTGGAACTAGATAACTAGCACTAACCAGTGGTTACGATATAAATAGACAATGCTAGTATGTTATTAATCAAGAGATAAACTGAGACAAATCGTTTAAGAGAATCGTTTAATTGCTTCAAGAACACTTAGAGATAACTGTCTATTCTAACCGAGAGCGCATTAATGTTTTTTTTTTTCAAGATATTATTAAATATTTTTGTAGGAAAATCAACGGTTTAAATTTATACTATTCACTTTTTTATGCATACATTATAAACATATTTACTGACACGTGAACGCAATCTAGCACGGTGGCAGAGACAAATGCGAATAACTTTATATATAACTTTTGTAACTATCAATATCCTACTTATATACTATTATAAAGGCGAAAGTTTGTAAGTATGGATGTATGGATGTTTGTTACTCTTTCACGCGAAAACTACTAAACCGATTTAAATGAAATTTGGTACGCAGAATCTCTAGAGCCTGAAAAATAACATAGGCTACTTTTTACCGCGGGAAAACGTCATTCCGCGGGAAAATCCATTATAACGCGGGTAACACCGCGGGGCACAGCTAGTTAATAATATTATTGAAAAAAATGTATCTATATACCAGTCACCTAACACGCATAGCACAAGTTCTGCTTAGTTCGGGGTTAGGTAATGCTTTGTGATTAGTCCGTAATAATTATTATTTTATTATTTACTAGCTGTGCCCTGCGGTGCTACCCACGTTATAATGGATGAAGTACTCTTAACCAACAACATATTTATTTGAATAAAGATTAATATTATTATGTTGATACAACTTAAACAAATTATTTCGACCAAATTAGGTACCATAAAAACGGTTTTTGTGAGTTAATCTTAAAAGATAGACATATACTATCGCGGACTGTTTTTTAGATCATTAAAAGAGCTATTATTCTTTAATACATATTTTTTGTGTATCTTGAACCGTTTTCACGGCGCACGCAACGGAAGGCTTCAAAGATGAACAATTTCTCCCGTTTTTTACACATTTACCACTATATCTTTGCTCATATTGGTCGTACCGTGATGTTATATAGCCTATAGCCTTCCGCGATAACTGGACTATCCAACACAAAAAGAATTATTCAATTCGAACCAGTAGTTTCGGAGATTAGCGCGTTCAAACAAACAAACAAACTCTTCAGCTTTATAATATTAGTATAGATATTTAATAATAAGAAAAGTGGTGGGCTTGTGACGAATAAATTTAGTACGAATCGCACGAAAGCGTTACGTCACACGAAACTTCAATGCACGGTATCACCTAGTTTTTGTTTGCAAGGAAAATAAAAATAACATGTCAAACTTTATCAAATAATATAAATTAAATGACGGATTTATGTTTTTTTTTTCGAAACTATCATTGTTATTCATATTATTTCAAAGACATATTATTTATTTGAAAGACAATCAATCATGGTAAATATCCCGTTATAAATCTAAATAATACGGATTTATGTTATTTAAGTCATCGACCATTTTGCAAATTTCTTATTGATTTTTAAGTTTTACGATACTGAACTTGTTTTATGGACCTAATCAGTCTCATCCATTTAAATTTTAAATGCCCTTGTCCCACACTTTGTGGGGTCGGCACAACATGTATTTTCCCTCTTTCACCCGTCTCAACACTCACTCCTTTCTTACACATATCTTCCATCTATTCCAAATCTTTTTTAAATTTAGAAAGATAATCATCAAAATCCGTTTACGGAGAAAATTTCTCAGGTAACAAACAAACACAAAATAAGCGACGATTTAAAAAAATAGAACCTCTGTTGCTTTTAAAGTCGGTTATAAAACCATGGTCTAGAATTGCATGAACTTGAATATAATAAAGAACTTATAATACGGATGCTGTTCCCACAATTACTATCACGTTGCAGGAAAATTGAAATGAATGTTCAACAAAAACCTGCAATAACAATCAAGGAGTGATTAAAGGCTATTTTTGCTTACAAAGGGTCGTTAAGAATGAATTTATCTAAGGTATTGATTACCGAGGAAAGTGTCTGGATGTTTTTCATGATAATGAGCTGCAACAGTGTAATCATTAAGAACCATTTATTAAATGCTCGGAAGGGCAATTCTCAGTCTTCAGATATATTTCGAAAGAGGATATTTTGAGCAAATCTTAATTCGTAATTTTAAATGTCATCCATACTCCACACTAATATTATAAACTAGCGGCCCGCCCCGGCGTCGCACGGGTAAAAAAAGTTCCGGGTATTTTTTCCTTATTTGCTCACCGTTTAGACCTACCCTGGACTACGACAAACATTTTAAAACCAAAATCAGCTCAATTTTATTTATATAGATGAGAAAGTAACTCTGTCTCTCTGTCTGTTCCTCTTTCACTCAAAAACTACAGAACCGTTTAAAATTAAATTTGGTACACAGATTTTCTAGAGCCTGAGAGAGGACAAAGGCTACTTTTTACCCCGGGAAAATGGCATTCCTCGGGAAAATCCATTATAACGCCGGTAACACCGCGGGGCGCTACTAGTCAATGTTAATGAAAGATTGAATCGTCTGCAGGTGACTAAGAACCCATTGTTATTATTCTAATTTTATCCGTATATCATTGATTACAATTTGGCGGGTCATAAATTAATTACAATGTCACTGGTTGTTTTTCGCAGATTTTCCTCATGCTAAAAAAATCAGATCACAAATACAGAATAGATCTGACACACGAATTATGCACACTATTTGAATATTAATTGGTTTTAAAATGCGTTGTTATCTTTAAATAGATAGATAAATAACTCTATTGTAACACCATAAATATAATACAAACTGTAAACAGTAACAAGGCAATACATCGGAGTTCAAAGGGCGGCCTTATCGCTGTGAGCGATCTCTTCAATGCAACCTTTAAAAATAAAATAATAAAGCTCGGGCCGTGACCTAAGCAGTATTCTGAACTTTTAATTTAAAAACTAGAAAATCTAATAACAGAGTTCTTTTAAAGATTATCTTTCTTTTACAGGTTCTGAATGTAATGTAAATGTTCCTCACTTCAAACTATATAATACAATACATTCCAATAATACTATTTATTTAACACAAAAATATTATATATCTGGGGGCACGGCAGTGCCCCCACCAAGTCGAGCATAATATTTACATATATATATTTAAAGTTCGACATAATCGATGATATAATAGATATAAATAAATTAAAGAAATAAGCCCTATTACCTTTTACATGCTGTGATTACTGATTAGCTGTAATTGAGGTAGCACTTGTCCATTAACAACACTATAGTAACGTCTATATAAATAAATAAAAGACGAACGCAGCAAAAATTATAATTACAGAATTTTGTTACAATGCTTGAGTCTCGTTAAATCAGCATAATAACAATGTAACAGTGCGAAAGTAGATTTTATAGTCAATACCTATATAAGGAATACCTATAAAATATAATAAAACTTATCTTTGATTACACGCAATTTCCTGTACTTAAAATAGAGAGGAGTGTTGTATTATTGGGATAATTTGTGTCTATATCTAATCAGTGTATTTGAAGTAATTTCCTCAGTTTATGGTATTTTTAATGTGACATTTCGTTAGGTTTTTATGAATAACTTTCCGTCTAATCTCGGAAAAAGCTGGAAACGTTTCGAAGGTCTCGTTCATTTTAGTTTAATGGCAATAGTAGTAACTTTGTAAAAATCACGTTTTTTTTATGGGCGCAGATATATTTAGTTATTACTAGCGACCCGCCCCGGCTTCGCACAGGTAAAAAAAATATCCAGGCAATTATTCGATTTTTTCTCGCCTTTTAAACCTTCCCTAGACCTCCACGAACATTTCAAGACTAAGATAAGATAAATCCGCTCAGCCGTTCTCGAGTTTTAGTCAGACTAACGAACAACAATTCATTTTTATTTATATAGATTTTTTGTTATAGCGACAACTGAAATAAGGTGTATTTCAGTGATGCATTTCATTTCCTATAACATTTCCACTCTCTACCTATCAAGGTTCTAGAACCGTGTATCTCTAAGATACAGCCTAGTGACAGACAGATGGACGACTCAGTAGGTAATATGGTCACGTTTTACCCTTTGATACAAAACAAAATGAAAGACTTTTAGTGCCTGGTAGCGGGTTTGACTCCCGCCGAGGCCGAGGGGTCAAGTGTTTGAATGTTCTGCAAGCACTTCTTCTTGGTCTGGGTGTTCAATATGTATACTAAAATATATCTATAAGTATATTATATTAAGTATGTCTGATGTCTAGTACCCGTAACACAAGTTTAGAGCTTACCACGGGGCTAGATGTTGTTGTGTGGATTGTGCGGAAAGAAAAAGAAAAAAAAAGTGTGTAGTAGTGAAATAGCCAGTGAATAGACAGATCTACGATATCGGATGGATCGTGTCGTCCGTTGAATCCTAGATGGCGTGCGTCACGCCCGCGCCGCACAGTAGCAGCGCGTTACTGCATATCAATGAGGACTCGTTATCGCGTTGAATATGAATGACAAGTAACATTACTCGTAAGCTTAAGCTTTATACGTAGAAAAATTTTATGAAAAGTTAAATCTAAAGCTGTGTTGTTCTATTCGCTTCTCCACTCAGTATAAAACATTGAAGCGAACTGTCAAGACAATGTAATTTCCTTGATATTTGTTATTTAAGCAATTTAGTTTTATTAATTTTAAGTTGACCTGTCCATGTAGGCTATGTGCTTCTAAGGAAATAAACGTTTTGACTTTGACTTTGAATAAAGTAGATAATGCTAATTAACCCCCGACCAAAAAAGAGGGGAGTTATAAGTTTGACGTGTCTGTCTGTCTGGGACATCATAGCTCCCGAACGGATGGAGCGATTTCAATTCAGTTTTTTTTTGTATGGGTGAGTAAAAGTGAGTTTGGTGCAAGTATTTTAGACATGTATCATGAAAATCGGTTAATAGTTATGGAGGTGAGAGTGGGGAAGGAAAACCGAAAATCTGCAAATATACTCGAATGGGGTATCATATGAAAGCGCATCGCATACACATTACAAAGTATTATGGTGTTTAACATTTAAGGAAATTACAGCATTGGAATCGGGGTTTTTCTTAAATTTTAAATTTAGATTGATATTTTATGGCCCCTGATCTTATATAGATAAGTAGTAATCGATAGTAATACTTACTGCTAGTAAACGATAATATCTTATATATAATTATCGTTTACTAGCAGTACACCGCGGTGTTTTTTTAACCTCTCCAACATCACCAACATTCTCATACTTTTAAAAACTTTACGTTATTATAATATTAGTAAAGATTGATTAATTTTATGAAACGCCTTAAACCGGGTATCCTGAACATCGGACAACAACTGAAAACCTTATAATCTTTATAATGCTAGATAAGCCTTCATTTGACCATAATCTCACCTGATGTAAAGTGACGATGCGGTCTAAGATGGGGCATGAAGACCTGGAAGGTACCCTTTTATTGAAGATACCCAGTTTGTTATCTAAAGGAAAGACAATACAATTCTATGTCATCATCATCATCATCACCCTATTAACGTTACCACTGATGGGACACAGGGACTTCTCTCTTGGCGAGAGAGATTAGGCCTTAATTCACCACGCTGGCCAAGTGCTGGTCCGATGCTATGTGCTTAGTACTAACTGTTGTATTTCTTATTAGTTTTTTTATTTTTTTTAGTTGTCGAATTAAATGTATTTCTTTCTTTTTATTTCTTTCTAAGTATACAAGTTTACAAGTCAGCAGTGTGGAAAACTAGAAGCAAATGTCACGTTCCCACCCACAGCTGTTTGCCGCATGGCCGCGCGTTTGTGCGGCGCTTTTTGCGGTAGCCGTATACTGTTGTTAAACCGTAAACCGCCACAAACTCTTAAAGCACTTAAAAACCGCTATTCTATACGACTGCGCGGAAATGTAGCCGTTGCAGAGTTCCATAGTCACTTAAAGTGCATTCGCTTATCTAATCACTAATAGGCTTGGGGTTCTGCAGAATGTTTAATCATACTTAGGTAAGAATCACCGCAAGGAGCTTTCAAATGACCAAAACTACATTAAAATATATCTATCTGTTTTATCTATACGATGCTACAGACACGCACACAAACATGTTATACCATTGTTAAAGTCACACCATGTATTTTTTTATAAATACACAGGGTGTGCGTAGAAATCTCAAAAAACCAAAAGATAATTATTAATTGTCTTAAAAAAATACAAATAAACTTAACAAAGAAGTAAATGATGGAAATAAGATTGTTTCGCATACACAGCTTTCATCTCTTTTTGTTGTTATTATTATCATTGGCTTGTTCTTATCAATACAACATTGTTACCAATTACCTACCTGATAAAAAAAATTTTATGCTTGATTAGCCTTCATTTGACCAAAACCTCACCTGATGTAAAGTGACGATGTGGTCCAAGATGGGACATGAAGACCATTTACAAATAAATGCTTCTTGTACCGAAATCGAATTATCGACAACTGCAATTTTTGCAAATCCAGGAAGTTTAAAGCCCATGTTTCAAAGTGTTGAGGACCCTCGCCCGTGGTGTGTCTAACTCGCACTTGGCTGTTTCATTGCTCATAAGGCGGACTCGCGAAAAACTCAATACCGTTTCAGACAGTTTTAGTGTACCCGGTTTTTTCTCACGTCCTCTTGTGCATTTTTCTTAGAAAATATTATTCTAATAACCGGTGTATAAGATATATTCTAAGAATTGTAAGATATACATTGTAGGATAATAGCTTGACCAGACATAACAAGCCAGACGCCACATTATATTCTTAGAATTTTGATAATATATTACAAATGCTACTCTAAAAATTTAAATAATTCCAGTCTATATCAGTGTTTATAGCCATATCGATACAATGTGTCAAGGTTAGGTGACCGCCTGAAGGGATTTTGGTAGGTACTGTAAGGTCTGAAGAAAACTTAAAGTAGTTTTTATTTGTGAAAATAAATAATTCAGACTACCTCAAAAAACATATTACTTATTCAACAATAAGCCCAAAAGTATTAATTTATTTAAGCAAAGCTACGACTCTATTGTGTACAGTTTTTCAAATTTTTTTGTGAACCAAGTCGGTAATCTAAAAAAACGTAAAAGGGGAATATCTCCAAAACTATAAAAGATCGTAAATAACAAAGGGATGATATCGATGCACTAGAACCTCCATTACACAATTTAAATGAATGTACGTGTATGTAATTCAACTTTATTTTTAACCCCCGACCAAAAAAGAGGGGTGTTATAAGTTTGACGTGTCCGTCTGTCTGGGACATCATAGCTCCCGAACGGATAGAGCGATTTCAATTTGTTTTTTTTTGTATGAAAGGTGAGTTTGGCCCTGTTGTTCTTAGACATGTTTCATGAAAATCGGTTGAGCCGTTTAAGTTATGGGGGTGAGAGTGGGGAAGGAAAACCGAAAATCTGCAAATATACTCGAGTGGGTATCAAATGAAAGAGTCATCGCATGCACATTACTAAATATTATGGTGTTTTACTTTGAAAGAAACTAAGGCATTGGATTCGGGGTTTTTTTCTTAAATTTTAAATTTAGATTTTCTTATACTTAATCGTAAGGCACCTTATTAGCTTTCGAGTTCCTGTTAGTAAATTTCTCTTATTCTTTTGAGAAACAAATATCTTCGAACATAAAAAATAATTAAGACACGAAAAAATCAGCTGTTTAAATAATTAAAAACATCTACCATAGACTAATATAATTATAAAGCGGTAGATTTCAATTGTAAATGGTAACCCTAAACAAAACCACATCAATGATAGACCTGCTTTCAAAAGGTTTTGAATGAATTCAGTTTACACAATAAAGATGGTATTGAATTCACATTCAACTATACAGCCTATAGAGAGTATAATATGTAGGTACGTATCTAACAAAAATATATATATATTGAAGAACACACCTGACAACCGCCAGGATGTTGTGTGTTTTCAAAAACAAATATACTAACTAATAACATGTTAAAATAAACCACTAAGAATAAGATACGCTCATGTATAGAGGGTTCCGTGTAATTAAAAATATGTTTGTTACACATTACGCTACAACTCAAAAAAATTTACAAAAGGCACTATCAGACGCGATCACATGATAAGGCATTGCGAATTAAATATAAAAATATAAGTATAATTTACACAGATATGGATAAGAGCCCTATTATTTATTTATTATGCGTTTAAGGATTTGTTTTTGATAGAAAATGAATAAAAATCATTTATTTGCATAAAACATGAGTGTAAAAATGGTTTATTAGCATGCAATTTACACAGCACATGCTGAGCGTCGACCCACTTGTCTATACTAATATTATAAAGAGGAAAGGTTTGATTTTTTGTTTGTTTGTTTGTTTGTCTCGAATAGGCTCTGAAACTACTGCACCGATTTAAAAAATTCTTTCACCATTCGAAAGCTACACTATCCCTGAGTGACATAGGCTATATTTAGTTTTCAAAAATAATATGATTCCTTACCAAACTCCGATAATGTAACCCATGGTGAAAAAAAAAGAACCCAAAATCTTTCTTTAATCGCGAATGCTGCGAATACTATTGAATATATAACAAAGTGATGTATTACAACTTTGTAGAACATATCATTATCTACAAAAAAACGTTGTTGCATCATATCTCTAACTATTATAGTTTTGTGACAATAACCGATTTTTATGAAAAAATAAACCTAAAATCTTTCTTTAATCGCGAATGCTGCGAAAACTATTGAATATATAACAAAGTGATGTATTACAACTTTGTAGAACTTATCATTATCTACAATAAACGTCGTTACATTATATCTCTAACTATTATAGTTTTGTGACAATAACCGATTTTTATGAAAAAATAAACCTAAAATCTTTCTTTAATCGGAATGCTGCGAAAACTATTGAATATATAACAAAGTGATGTATTACAACTTTGTAGACCTTATCATTATCTACAATAAACGTCTTTACATCATATCTCTAACTATTATAGTTTTGTGACAATAACCGATTTTTATGAAAAAATAAACCTAAAATCTTTCTTTAATCGCGAATACTGCGAAAACTATTGAATACCTATATAACTAAGTTATGTATTACAACTTTGGAGAACTTATCATCATCTACAAAAAACGTCGTTACATCATATCTCTAACTATTATAGTTTTGTGACACTATGCGTTGTGGAGTGGCAGGCGACACTCGGGCACGAAGGTACGGGAGGGGGGTTAAGATCACGAAATAATCTGCCGCGCGATCGGCTCCCTACTGAATGGTCATGTGCGGAAATAAATAAATTGTCGCTTGATAATATTTTGTCGCTTAGTTAGTAGTTAATAATTCGTTAACAGGTAACTAATCCCAATCAAAAAGTTATTTTCAGAACTAAACCCTAGCATATAGCATAGATATTGTACATATCGTCGGTTGCAGGTTCAATTGGGTTAACCACCAAAACACGTAAAATAAGTTGAGTATACAGTTTTAAGCATAATAATATAATTCTAACTTTAAAAAAATACAGTTACGCTACACATTTTAACTGTAAATTTTGCAGACTTCCGTCGAAATTATGTTGTAACTGAGTAGGTATTTAGAGTCAAGTCAAAGTCATGTATGTGATCAATGTATGTCAAAGTATGTGATCCATTTACATAAGTCGAATTGTTGTATTCCTATGACCGAAGAAGGTTAAGTTGGTGTATGTATCTTGGCAAACCAGCATTGCTCTTACACTAATTCTTAGCTTGAACGAAAAATTATACACCAATATAAAACCAACTTTCTTCAAAAAACTAACGTTACACAAATTGACCCGAACCAAGTTTATGTTTGTTGTCGGTTACACCAAATTGAAGATTGCAATCAATAGTATGTTTTCTCTTACCTTAATCTTCTTATAAATAATAAATCTAAATTTAAAATATAAGAAAAACCCCCGATTCAAATCCTTCAATTTCCCTAAAAGTAAAACACCATAATAATGTGTAATGTGCACGCAATGCGCTTTCATTTGATACTCGAGTTTTTGCAGATTTTCAGGTTTTCCTTCCCCACTCTAACCCCCACAATTTTTAAACGGCACAACCGATTTTCATGAAACATGTCTAAGAGCACTCGCGCCAGACTCACCTTTTAAACAAAAAAAACTAAGTTGAAATCGCTTCATCCGTTCGGGAGCTATGATGTCCCAGACAGACAGACACGTCAAACATATGACACCCCTCTTTTTTGTCGGGGGTTAAAAATGAATCGCAAAATGTGTTGCTAAGCGCATAACTCAACAACGCTTATACCAATTTAGCCAATTTATTTTTTTAAATGTTCGTTGGAGTTTAAGGATGGTTTTTACAATTATTATTGAAAACCATCTTGAAAAATTCGAATAATTTTGAAACAATTTTTATAATTACCCGTGCAAAGCCGGGGCGTGCCGCTAGTGTACTATAATCTAGGTTTAATTTAATAATGTTATCCTGTTATATTTTTGTAAATAATAATAAAAATCTCTTTATTACACTCCAGGTTATCACAATACAAAAAGGGACTTAAAGCTAAATACAAAAATGCGTAATGGACGGCCTTATTGCTTAGAGCAATTTCTTCCAGACAACCTTTGGATGGAGAGGATAATGCACAGCAAATAACTAAATAAATATATATTTATTTCTTGCTTTAAATTTAACATTACAAATATTATTTACCAGTTATAGTGATCTACATTTTTGCCAAAACTGACGTGCAAATTTTAATAAATACCGGGTCTTAACTATCTATCGCGGTTCTGGAGACACAGTTTGGTGACAAGCGGACGGACAAACGACGAAGTCATTATAGTTATAGGGTCGCGTTGTACCCTTTCGCTTCTCAACTCAGCATAAAACATTGAAGCGAACTGTCAAGACAATCGTGTTTCCTTGATAGTTTTTGTTAAAAAATGATAACTTTACGTCTGTCCATGTACGCCCTCTGCTTCGATATAAACGTTTTGACTACATTGTTAATAGTAATTTTAAATTGACATTATTTATATTTCTTGTTGCTACAATTGTTAATGTATTTCAGATTTTGACATTTTATAATAATTATCACATTAGTTATTTTGTGTTGAATAAGTTGTGGCATTGGGAAACCACGTTAAAAACCATATTGTGACTTATAATTTATATTATCAATAAATGACTATTATGACTATTATTATGACTATAACTTCGACTTTGGCAGGGAACCCTAAAAAGGAATCAAAGAGAACAAGCTGATCTTAAAATATATGACAAAAGGAGTTTGAGTTTACATACGTAAATTGATCCAGCACGAGTTTGGGTTTAACTTTGATTGTTTAGGGTTTTTTTAGCAACTGTCAATATTGTAATGTATTTTGTAAATCTGTATTACAAGTTACTGCTATATTTTGGACTTTGTACTTATTGACAAGTTACCAAATGCTATTTAATTATATTTTAAACTATGTGAAGTAAAACTAAAACATAGAATTCCCCTTGGACTAATGCCTGGAACGATGGATTTGGTTTTGAATATTGCTAAAATTAACTTACTGACAAGTCATACACATATCTACATATGTGTTTTTTTATTTATAGATTTAATTGTTTGTGGTGTTGTCAAGCCACGCGAGCCCTGCCCAAAAACCAGCGCTTTTTCACAGAGCTCTTAAGCTGTTGCCGTGACAGATGCAATAGGTATGCTGAGCCAGGGACCCCGTATGACACTTAATTATTTTAAGGTTTAATTAGGAATTTTTCAATTGTAATTAGATATTTCGATGTATTTTATGTGTTTTTTTAAGGCTGCCCACTGTTATAAGTATATTTAATATTTTGTTAATTTTTGTTTTGTAAATTGGTGCTCAATAAAGTTTATTGTTTTGTATTTTATCATTTATTGAACTAATAAATGTTTTTCTTTTTTAATCCTCGACAAGAAAGAGAGGTATTATAAGTTTGTCGTGTCTGTCTGTGGCATCATACCTACCGAACGGATGAAGCAATTTCAATTTAGTTTTTTTCGTATGAAAGGTGAGTTTCGCGCGCGTGTTCTAAGACATGTTGGATGAAAATCGGTTGACCCGTTATAAAGTTAACATTGTAAAAGTGGGAAGTAAATCCGAAAATCAGGCAATATACTCGAGTGGGGTCTCAAACGTAAGCGCATCACTTGCACATTACAAAATAGTATGACTTTTTACTTCTAAGGGAACTAAAGTTCTGGAATCGATGTTGTTATAAAATTTTACATTTAGTTTATTACAACCACTAATGCTCTTGCTAGTCTTGTTAAGAGCATAACAAGTGCATTGCACATACATAAAGCAGTGTCCGTACGTTACCTTCCTACGAAGGCTAGGGGAGAGCTGAACCCCGAGGGTGATCATTTGCCGTGACGGGCGGCAGGTGTCCCGCACCTGTACCTTAGCTTTTAACGGAATTTTATGTTAATAAAGCTCTGATAGTGAAAATAATTAAATAAGGTTTATCATAGTTTTGGCAAAGGTATTATAAGACAGATGGTTATGATGGTGCACGCATGTGTCTTGAACGGCAGATGGTACAATACAGAATCTTTATTTCCTACTTCTATACTTATCTTTACTAATATTATAAAGATGTTAAGTTTAGTATTTGGTTTGGATTTTAAGTTTGGTAAGGTAAAAAAAGAAACCTTAATTCCACAATGCCAGGATACTGCGGGAAACCTTATCAAAACACTTGTTTTCTTTAACCTGCAGCTAACCGTTGTTAAACATTTCCGCTGTCACTCAACGGATTTCAATGAGTTTTATAATTAGTGTAGGAAAAAAAGGTTTATATATATACTTTACCGTGATAAATTTAATCATCTCAAAAATGCGAGCACCACGGCAGGCGTAAATAAATAATTATTTTCGGACAATCCACACAACGTCTAGCCCCGTCGAAAGCTCTAAAGCTTGTGTTACGGGTACTAGAAATCTGATATACTTAATCTAATAGACATACATCATCCTATTAACGTGCCCACGGCTGGGACACAGGGTCTTCGTCAGGGAGAACATACAAACACTTGACCCCTCTGCGGCAATATTATGGAAAAGATAGTATTGGAGTTACGAAAATCGTTGATGAGCAAAGTCAGAAACAGTATGTTGTTTCCGGCGTTGAGCGCCCGTTATTTTCAATACGTTACGTAAAGTTATAATAATAACCAACAAACAAACGGTTTGTCTGATAACAAAACGTTTACTATACCATAAACGTTTTATTAATACACCCACGCGTGATTGATGTTACTTGTAAAATTTCCACTGCGATCGGCGAACTGCTAGAGATGAGATTTGCGAAATTGTGTTTTGGGCCGGATTACTCAGATTCTGCGCACGAGTTGGAAATAGGTTATATCGATTATTTATTGATGATCTTCTGACGATCAGAATATATGGAAAATGTTGGCCTTGAAACATAATTCTCCTTCATCCGATTATTTTACAGTGAGGTGAGAAGTGGCAATTAATTTATTTTTAGAAACAATTATTGTGTTAAAAATTGTTATGTTATTGTTTTGTGTTAACAAACTGAATGATGAAATGAATATTTTTATTAATTCGTGTTGTGTTTCAGATAGGTAACTAACACGTATCTCATGTCCATAGCGGTAACGGAAAAGAAGAAGAAGAACAGTGAAATATATTTACAGCAAAATATTAGTTAAATCTTGTGCCAAATTGAATTGGAAAGAAACCGCAATTAATACATGTTACAGTCAAACACGGGGCCAAACAAACAAACACATCGTAGGATTGTAAATCGTATATGACATTCAGATATCCGGCCGTTATATAAACAGATGCATCCTTGTTCTACTTGCTGATTTGGTTTATGGCGCGGCTACAGCGTGAAGATTCGTGTTGGCACGCTAAAATCATCGTGAACGGGTATACGCGATGTCCTTGTCTACATTAGTGGATAAAGATATGTGTCACGTTGCGCGCTATAAGATTCTAAAGTGACGTTACTGTGTCCACCACGTTGCAACGATGCACCCGGCCACACACATCACGTTGTCACGTATATTCGCCGTAGCCCGCTAATGTAGCCGCACTATATATTTAATGCTGTATTTTGGGCTCTAGGCTGATATAATTTCATCATCATCATATTGGCGAAGCGGGGCCAAAGCTAGTTGGTGGTGGACCGGGTTTATTCTTTGACAAGGGTAACGGACCGGTTGGATCTCTTATGCTCTGCCCCTCTATATTTTACCACAATCTATATATATAAAAATGAATCCCCATTTTCCTTGGTCACGGCATCACGCCTGAACGGCTGGATCGATTTCTCTAATTCTTTTTTTGTTATGTTCGTTATTATCAGGAGAAGGTTCTTATGAAAGAAAAAATTAAGGAAATTGCGCGGAAAATTAGAAAATGTAAATAACTTAACCACCATATAAAATTATTCTTCTTCTTCTTTTAATAGATGGCGTTCGTGACTGGCTATTATAAAATTATTAAACTTTTCTATTGTAACATTTGACATAGAGTTGACTAAATGCGTGCTGCAAATATAGTCAAAGAGGATGAAAAAAAAAAAATATTTATCTTTTTTAATGTAACCTTAAGACATTTGACATAGAATAGACTGAATGCGTGCTACAAATATAGTCAAAGAGGATGAATTTACTTAATAAAATCAAAAATCTGCTCATTTATGGCGTCTAGGGCGGAACAAAGTTCGCCGGGTCAGCTAGTAGCTTATAAATTGTAAGGTATTAAGAGACTTCTTATAATGGACTTTTTTGCGACGCAATTTTTGGACTTAGTTACCCTGATTATTATCTTTAAGTGGTCTACATATTACTGAAAGACTTTGATAAGGTCTGGGTCCCCTGATAAGAATAGTAAATTATCTAACAAGGTTCGAATAATTTCATTACGGAGAATACTGATTCACCCGATACTCGGACAATGCCCTCTATACAAAACAAATATTCGATCCGCACCAGGTTCTTACTCGTTAAATATTACCTACAGTTCATATTAATTCAATTCTGCGTACTAACACAAGGTTATTACAAGACACAAGAAAGCTGTTAGATTACGTTTATTTTAAATTTATTTACTTTATGGAACATCCTCTGGGAAACCAGCTGTACTACCTACTCCAAGTTTCACTTCTAGAGTTTCTGAGAATCACCGTTTTAACATACTAGTTGTAGTTTAGTATCTATAAATATGCATAAACAAAGTTTAATAAGATGCAGCATTAAGCTCTCACAGTGTTCGCTAGATTGTAGCATACTTGGGTTTAGTATTACTGTCTTGCCCAATATCTTTTTTATTTGTAGGTTTTGGCTGTTCACGTCCGTAAGTGGTAACCCTCTGAATCCTTACACGTGTCCTCCGGGTGGTGCTAAGAACAGTCTCTGGTGGTAGGCTTCGGCCGCGGCTTGTCACCACCCTCCGGGCTGGGCCAGTGCGTGAAGCGATTTTTTCGTGTTTCGTAATGTGGTCCGGAGAAGCCATCTTCTAGGCCTTCATGCTCCATCTTAGACCACATCTTCACTTTACATCAGGTGAGATTGTGGTCAAATGAAGGCTTATCAATAATAAAAAAAAAAAAAAAAAAAAAAATATCTTAATTATAATTTAATACGCTGACAACGGTGCTGATTACACTTTTAATATATAATAGACTTAAGTTAATATAAGTTGCCTAACTTTAATAGTGAAATTGTTTGTTGTCATAAATAAATAATTATAAATTTAAGAAAAACCCCCGATGCCAATGCCTTAATTTCCTTTAAAGTAAAACACCATAATATTTAGTAAAGGTGAGTTTAGCGCGAGTGTTCTTAGACATGTTTGATTAAAATCGGTTGTGCCGTTTAAAGGTTACGGGGGTGAAAGTGGGGAACGAAAACCGAAAATCTGCAAATATACTTGAAAGGGGGTATCAAATGAAAGCGCATAACACGCACATTAGAAAATAGCATGAATTTTAAGAGAAAAACAGTACTGGAATCGAGGTTTCTTTTTTATTTTATATTACGTTACATTTTGAATTTTTTTTTAAATTAATCTTATCTTCATTAAGTCAGACCAAACTCCTGGTAGACAAAATTATGCAGGCAATCCGCTCCCACACTCCGAGTTCCGACGTTTTAATATTTTGCATATTGAGTCATCCTCAATTCCTTTGTATCGTAACAAGCCATGTTTTAACGAGACATTGAATCACAAATTGTATTCAACCATCTTTAGGTTTTTAAAGTCAGTTCATATCAGTGTATTGATTGTTTATCGAGATAATAACGTATGATTTTTTAAATTATTTTAATCTTAGAAAATATCATACAAAGTTGCTAAAAACACAATTCTTGACTATAGCTCAGAACAGAAATATACAAATACTAGTCGACCCGACAGACGTTGTCCTGTCCCACGTCTTTAAAAACAATATCCAGTTGAACGTATTGTGAATCTAAACCAATCCCAGATCCCCTTGACACACATAAAACATTTCATCAAAATCGGTCCAGTCGTTTGAGAGAAGTTAAGTGACATACACACTCACAGAAGAATTATATATATAAAGATATTCATGGTAAGAATGTTTCATTGCTCGCCAGGACTCTCCTCTTAGTCAATTTATTTAAGAAAGAACATAGAACGAATACATAGTACTAAATATACTAAATCTAAACCAACCGTTTTATTAGCACTAGGCTTGCGCGCGCGCAGCGACATGTAAGCGCGATCCATGGCCGCCACTGCACCATTTGTCCCACACAACATCACATCAACACAACTAACAATTTTCCCACAAGAGTCCGTACTTATCCGAACAACTACCACGAAATTTCGAACTTATCCGAACAATTACCGAATATTAACGAAGTTATTTCCGAGAACTTCCTCGGGCGAAGTCTTGGTTCACACTGGGCATTCCCCTCGTAAGTTTCAACGCACTATTTTCGGAGCTGTTATGGTTCCCTTTGCCACAGTCGAGCGAGCAGTAGGAGAACTGCCGGTCGCGCCTTCACGGGCCACAGGTTACGTAACAGTTGACTAAGTCATGGAATTAATTGCAGTGTGTGTTTGCAGTTCCTGTTTACGATGAGAGTAATGTTCGTTATTGTTTGGTAATTGGAGTTTTGGATCATTCATATGTAACACAAGATTGTCATACTTTTTCGTCGGCATCGCTGCAATTTTGAGATACATTTCATAAGTAACTTTTTGTTCTACAGGGCATTTTATTATAAAAGAGCATCAAACGATAAGCATGAGCGTGATTCATATTCATATTCATTTATACAATTATATAATCGTATTCCAATTCCAAGATCAAGATTTTCCAAGGACCATTTTAATATATAATAAAAATTAATTCGATAAGTATGAGATGGGAGAAAAACTCAAAAATATAATGTATGTACAAAAGAAAGAAATCAGCGGTCACCCATCCAAGTTTATACTTAATAAAATCTCGTTTGTTGTATGTGGGAGCCCTCCTTATACATTTATTATAAAACTAATTTTTTGTTTTTATAGCGGCAACAGAAATACATCTGCCTTCACAATTTCAGCTCTGTATCCTATCACGATAGTTGAGCCTTTTTTTTCCTTTGGGTAACATAAAACTGCCGTCATCGTTTTAAAAATTAGGATAATAAGTTTAAGTCTTACGATAAAAAGTAATCCTAGCCCTGATGCCAAATACGATTATGAGTAGTCATCTGTAACACAATAATTTTATTTGTCGTAGTTTGCGTACTGGTTTTTTGCCACTGCCGCCAAGATTGAAGAATCACATTGATAACACATGACATTATAAAAAACACCGACGATGGATCGCCGCTAAAAATATTATAATCCGTTATTCAAACACTAAAAAAGCTACAATATATCATTATGCCAATTTATTTGATGGATACAAACAAACATTTAAAATAATAATTGAATCAGCTTGAGCCTTCATTATTAACTTAGCTTCCGAAATAAGGACATAAAACAAATAGGTATTTAGTGCCCGCTTAAAATGTATTATTATATTGTTATTTTTTACGAGTATAGCAATGATAGGTATCGTTAAACAAGAATTAAATTTGTTTTTAACTTCTCAATAACTTCTGCTTACAATATCGGTGAGATCAAAATTAATTGTAGATTTGAATATCAATACTATGCCAAATTCTACCAAATCATGAAGAATACCTCTTCCATATTTTTAGCTTTAACCTTATGTTAGATACTCGTAAGTTAATGTTAAGTTGTATTTATATTGAACATTTGTCTGTTGAAGTCGCAAATAATGATGTTTATTGTTCTTGGTTTGATTGTACGTGAATGTAGCTCGTAAGGCTTTCAATGGAAGATCTGCGTTGTTTTGTCATGCGCAAAATATCACCTATGAGTTGAGTGCCTTTTATTTTATTTATTTATTAAAATAAAATATCTAACAAGGAAAGGAATTATAGGATATCCAGCATGGACACTATATCTGTGTTTTTATGTTATAGACTTTTTTTATGTGTCCTAAATAAAATGTGTCGTCTTTCTAATTACTTTTCCTGCTGCATTCTCTATCCTATGTCAGTCTTTCGGAACAATTACGCCATACGCGACTTCGCCTTATACGGGAAGCGTTATATCCAACCATATTATAGACTTAAACTCCTCGCTTTAAGCTTTAGATTAGTCAGCTCAAAATCAGTCGCCACGAAACCACGTGTTGCCTTTGCGGGCTATTCAAGAGAACGTGCTTTGAGAACTTGATTTAGGTAAGTACAGTCAACATCAAAAGAAAATATATCTAAATTTATAATTTTACAAAAACCCTCGATTACAATGCCTTAATTTCCTTAAAACTAAAACACCATAATATTTTGTAATGTGCACGTGATGCGCTTTCATTTGATACCCCACTCTCACCCCCATAACTTTTAAACGGCACAACCGATTTTCATGAAACATGTCTAAGTACACTCGTGCCAAACTCACCTTTTATACAAAAAATAACAAAATTGAAATCGCTTTATCCGTTCGGGAGCTATGATGTCCCAGACAGACACACAGACCGACACGTCAAACTTATAACATCCCTCTTTTTTGGTCGGGGTTAATGATTAAATAGGGTCCCAAAATAATATATACAGTGAGTTAAGTCAAAAGTTACAGACAATTGTAGTTTTTTAGAAATAAAGGAACATATTATATCTATACAAAAATACAAAATGTTTACTTTCATTATCAGTGTTTACAATTATCCACAACAGTATTGGAGATCTTCTGTTATGTAAGAAAATACTTGTCTTAGAAGGCACCCTTTACCGTAACTAACAATTATGTTCACCACGAAAACGTTTTGTCTAAAATATCAGCAAACAAAACAAAAACAGTAACCTTAATAGATATACATAAATACATTTTTCCTAATTGAAGGTATCTTGTCGTAAGTGATCACAATTAGTTTGATCCTCGGTGTTATTACGATCATTTTATTTTGACCAATGACAGCTCATATAAAATTGACGCTTTGATAAAATTTGTAACATCTGGCACGTCACACTAGAACATGTTTTGGAACGTTGCTTTTGAGCACTTACTTTTGCAGTTGACTGTATATTACGTTCATTGATGGAAAAAGTGTGTTAAAGGCCGTATAGATAGAGGAATTGGGAGAGTGGTAACGGTATCAGGTCATCGCTTCTCCCTTAGGTCGGCAATCATCAACACCCTATTAACGTTCCGACTGCTGGTACCAGGTGTTCTTTCTTGACGAGATGGATAAGGCCATAAATTCACCACGCTGGCCAAGTGCGGTTAGTGAATGTCACGTCTTTCAAACTCTTCAAAGTTCTCAGAACATGCCGGTTTCCTCACGATGTTTCCCTACACCGTGTAAAAACCGCACATTTTTTTTTCTACTAAAAACATCCATACAAGTACAGAAAGATAAATAAACATGAATTACTACAATTTCGACGCATTTACCTACATCAAGTTTACGTAGCCGAGGTAATGCCTAGAATCCTTGGTACGTTTCCTCGAAAACTATAAATAGGGCAAATACAATTTATTGGAATCCAAAGTGTTGCGTTCAAATTGAGCGGTTGTTTTGTTTTTCCTCGATAGAAATTGCGGTTTGAGGTTAAAAACTGGGACAACTGTATTATTGAATGAATCTTAAACGGATCACGTAAATTTTTAGTTCTCCGCAGTTATGACGAGCGTGTTTTAAAGCGAAAGATTTTTGTATATGATTAAATATGTATATATTTTTAAAATTGTATGCCAGGAGAGCTGTGGGCAAAAGTAGCGACGAATTGGTGCCCTGATACGGCGAGAAGGCGACGCGGTAGACCAAAACAAAGATGGCGGAACGAATTGGACCGATTTCTAGCCGACTGGATGACGGTTGCTATAGAAAGAGATGCCTGGAGAGAATGGGGGGAGGCCTTTGCCCAGCAGTGGGATGATACCGGCTCATAATAATAATAATAATATAAGTGGGGAGGTATAACCGTATGCTTGCAAATGATACTCCGAGTGGGGTCTCAAATGAAACCGTATGACGTGCACATTACAAAATAATGTTTTTTTTTACTATAATGGAACTAAGGTTTAATAATCGGAGTCACGCCTGTCCACACTTAAACTTAATAATATTTTCAATCTGATCATGATATTGTTATCACAACAAGTATATCTTCACAAAAAAAAGCATTTCAATTCATGGATGCCAGAATAATCGCCGGCTCCTATGTAATGGCATCACTTTTCCCATTTAAACGCATTAGCGACATTTCTGTGTTGCCAGCAATTTCCTCCGCGCCCGGCCACCAGCCAATTACAGCAAGTAATAACTTTAATAGCAGTCAATTAAATGGTACTTCGAACTTCCTACTGTAGTAACTCGAACTGTTTTCTGATAAAGAAGTCTGAAATTCCTAAAATTCCCTCTATTCAAATATTTCTTACATTGATAATAATAATACTGTTTTTTTATCATTTTTTTATGTAATCTTTAGTAAAAAATATATATTTGACGTGATTGAAATGAAATAAAGAGAATAATAAAAGTTTACTTGCGTATTAAACAGGTTAAACATGGAATACATAATCATGAAAGAGAATAGATAAAAAAATAAGTCATAACTTAGTTCGAACACAAATAGGTTTCCAGCTCATCATGAAGGCTGTCAGCAGGATCATACTGACACAGCGCTGGTTTTCAGCGGTGCCTCAGACATCACTGCGCGCGACCCTGTTTTGTAAGTTATTGTACAAGTTAGGAAAAGTGTACTTTGTGTACTCTATAAACCGTTCCATTAACGAATTAAAAAACAATTAACATGCATCCGAAAGTAGATCAAATATCGCGTAACATGTTTCTCCGTTCGCTATGTTATTTCGGTTAATTCTGCCTGTGGCCCGATTCCTTACGTAATTATCATTTTATAGGTACTTCTTTTATAGGAATTGATATCAAATGCGACATTTATTTCTTAGTACAAGTACTATAATCAGATGTTTTCTCGTTCGTTTTGATTCGAATTCTACGAACTATAACTAACTCGAAAGCGACTCGATCCAAACTGACATTATGACAGTATAAGGCGTGCGAAACCATAGTAGAGGTAAAGAAACAGAAGTCCATCTCAAATTAGCTCAATGTCCGGTTCTTAAACACTTACACGGTACGCCGTATTTGTTTATTTACGTTTACATCCTCGTTTCTTGAAATACATAAAAAACATTAAAAGAAAATTTCAGAATTAATAATAATTCAGTAATTACTAATTTGACTAATTAAAATACATAGTCTATAAATAATATTTTAATATCTGTGTGCATAGCAAGTATTTAGAAAATTATACTATTCATTGAACATTTTGAATTATCAGATAGTAATTTCTTATCACGTTTAAGGTGTTTTTTTCTTAAGGTCGGTTTCGCAGTCCGTTAAAATATATATGTATGTAATAGAATTGAAAAATCTAGGTATATGCTGTACCAGTTACACAAACTGCCACCGGGCTAAATTCCGTTGTGGGGATTGTCTAGCGAAATTTATTTCGTCCTTAGTAGATACACGAGTTATCTTTGCGATGTTATTCGCAACCTCACCCAAACAAATAAATATAGAAAATTACTACAAAACATTTTCAACATTATTACAACAGTCTAATAAATACTATACTTATGCAATAAATTATTATCGGTCTTACCACAAAAAAAAAACATAAACACATCTTAAAAACGTGTTAATGATTTGTTTAAAAAATCTATAAATGAATCAATTTGCTTAACACTTTATAGGTTTTTGCGGTAAGGCGGTATGTACTAAGATTAAGTTTTAGTATTCTATTGTAACAGATAGATAACAAGGTTATTGCAAACAATTTCTTACGAAGTAACTTACAAAAAAAAAAGTATGACGGCACTATTGGTATTTTTTTCTGTTTGGTAAGAATTCGGTTTCTACTCCCAAAGCAATCAACCCATTTTACTATCATTGCATCTTTAGATCATTGATATTGTAGGCGACGCACCGATGGGGCACGTCACGAGGAGTGGACTGTATATTTTTTTTTTGTTAGGGTTGGTGGTTTGTACGAATAAAACACAGCGTTGCAGTCTTGAAGTGGAATGAGAGAGGGTGGCTTCTATGTTGCGTTTTCTTGATGTTGCTGAAGCTGTTCCGGAGGTGGGAATGCCAGGCGGAGGAGTGCGTGCTTTATTTATACCCACTCCCACCCGCGCGAAACCCCTCTACCCTGCCTGCGGGGCCTTGCGCGCGCGATAGCTCCTCTCTCACTCGTTTATTTATTTATTGTGAGTTTACATCTTAAAGCTAACAATTAACTTTTGTTAAACATAAACAAAACATTTATCCCTATTCACTGTCCGAGCCTAACGGTATTTCTTTCTCCGTCGTGAACAAACACTATTTAATTGTCCGAGGTTAGCGGTATTTTTTTTTGTCCTTCGCCAACATTTGGTATTCCATTGTCAGTCGTAAGCAAACACTATTCTAAAACTAACAATTTACTAAGTTACCCTAAACAGAACATTTATCACTATTCATTCAACGGTACTTCATTGTCCGTCGTCAACATTTCTCCCGCCGTCGCCTTGCGAACCCACTGGTAGGACGACGATCTTCTTTGTTGGCCGTCGCAGGGTGTGCCCGTTGCTGGTAACCACGTCGACGACTCGTACCACGCCGTCCGCGCCAGGGAAGGTCCTCGCCACTCGACCCCGTGGCCAGACATTGCGGGGGAGGTTGGAGTCGCAGACGACGACAAGGTCCCCGACCGCCGGAGGTGTCCCCGTGCTGTGGGGCTCCCGCCGGTGTTGGAGTAGCGGCGCGTACTCGCGCACCCAGCGGCGCCAGAAGGTGTCAGCCAGCTGCTGGGCGCGCCTCCAGTGTTGGCGCGCGTTGCTGTCGCTCTCCTCGAAGGTTCCGGGAGCCGGGGAATAGCAGTCCGGGCCCAGCAGGATCATGTTCGGCGTCAGCGCCGGTGGGTCATCAGGGGTCACTGGCACACAGGCCTCGGCGCTCGCGTCTACGAAGGTGTGTAACTCGTAGCGCGCGGCCGGGGCGTTGTAGTAGCATCTAGGTATTATTAGGTTACCTTGGTCGCGCAGTTGACCTAACCACTCGCTCCAGCGCCCGTGTAGGTCCTCCGTTAGTTCGTCATCCCAGCCTGTGTTGTAGCGCCATGTGTCTTGCATTATTCTTTTGGCCGGCGTCGTTATAGATGAAATGAGCCCCAGCGGATCGAAGATTGACATGATGATGCTGAGTGCTTCCCTTTTCGTTGGTGGCCGGAGATCCTCGATGACTTCAGGAGGACTTCTTTTTGTGTTGAGACGGAAGCGTATGCTGTCTTCGTTTGTATTCCACAGCAAACCGAGTGCCTTTTCCGTCTCGCTCCCGCCGATGGGAACTGTATTGCTATCTCGCTCTTCACTGATAAGATCGCTGATAACCTCTTTTCTGTTCGTAGCCCATCCGCGGAGTTGAAAGCCGGCTTGTTTGTATATGTAGTCGACTTCTCTCGTAACTCGTCGCTCCTCGGTCATGGTAGCGAAGCTCTGCAGGTAATCGTCCATATAATGATTTTTCTCTATCGCTCGTGCGGCCTCCGGAAACAGCGCAGCATGTTCTTGAGCGTTCTTGTTCTTTATGTAGAGTGCGGTGCACGGTGATGAGGACGCGCCGAACACAACAGACGTCATGCGATATTCTTCCGGTTCCCCCGCGCGCCGATCCCCCCGCCATAGGAATCTGAGTGCATCGCGATCTTCCTCGCGTATCTTGATTTGCATAAACATTTCTTTTATGTCAGCCGATACCGCGATGCTGTGTTGCCGGAATCTCATTATGACGCCGGGTAACGATTGTAGTAGATCGGGGCCTGGGAGTAGCATGTCGTTGAGGCTGCGTCCGTGCGAGGCGGCTGCTGCGTCGTGGACCACTCTTATCTTTGGTTTCTCCGGATTGCACACTGCGAAGTGAGGTAAGTACCACGTTTTCTCTGTAGGTGGCGCGGTCGCTCGCTCGGCGTAGCTTGAGGTAAGTAGATTGTCGATGCGTTCGTTGTATTGTTTTTTCAGTTTTTCATCGCGATCTAGTTTCTTTTCGAGCGTGTACAGCCGGCGCAGCGCGTCGTATCGGTTGTTGGGTATTTTCTCTATTTTCTCTCGCCACAGCAGGCCGGTCTCGAAACGACCGTCGGGGAGCCGCCGACTTTTTTCATCGAATATTTTCAACGCTTGTAGCTCGGGATCGCTTTTCTGTTTTCTTGGTTCGATGGAGAGGGATTCGAGCGCGAAATATTTTTTCATTATTTCTTCAGCGGTGTCGGTGTGCTCGCGGTCGGTGAGATGAGCGCAGCAGTAAGCGATGGGTGTCGAGTTTGTAGTGCGACAGCCATGAAGTACCCAGCCGAGTGCGGTGCGGGATGCGACCAACTGGTCGCGGCGGCCTTTTCGTATCTCGCGCGACACTATAAGTTCCCAGTTGTCTTGACCGAGTAGTATCTTCGGCGTGGCCTCGTTGTAGATCAACTGGTGTTTGATATTTTGTAGGTGCTTGCTTTCTTGGAGCTCTCTTTCGCCTACGGACTGGGTGGCGAACTCGAGGCGGCGAACGGTGTGTGCGTTTTCTATTTTCTTTTCGGCGCCGCCGTGCCGTCCCCGGATGTGCAGCGTGACCCTCTTACTGTCCTGGTGCGCCATTTCTTCTCCGCCAACTCCCTGCACCCACATTGGTTCCGTGGGCCCCTCTAGTCCTAAGGTGTTGGCGATCTCGGAGTCCAGGATGGTCACGGTGCTGCCATCGTCGAGTAGTGCATAGGCCTCCACTTCTGCCTTCGGGCCGCGCAGCACTACCGGCGCGATCTTTAAGTAAGCGCGCGTGCTCGCGGTCGTGGCTCCGACAACTTGGTTCATCGCTGCAGTCACTTCTTCTATCTTGTTTGGTCGCGGCGCCTCCAGTGCAGCGGGGTAGTGGGGGGCCGCAGTGTCTGCGGGGGCGGTGGGGGCTCGCTCGTGGTGTAGCAACCGATGGTGTCGCATAGGGCAGCCTTCATGTCCGCAGGGCTTCACGCGGCAGGAGAACCGACGATGCGTGCTAGCGAGGCATCGGTAGCACATGTTGTTCTTCTTGGCGACCTCCCAGCGCTCGTTCGTTGACATCTTATTGAACTGCGGGCAGGCTGGCAGCTGATGACGTGCGTGTTTGCATAGTGGGCACGCCGGTTTTACTTCTTTTTTGTTATCGTTGTCGGTTATCGTCGCGTAGGCTCGCTCCGTCTTCTTTCTCGCGGCGGGGCGGGCCTCCCTTTGTTCGTACGCGGCGACTTCCGGGGCTGCGTAGGGGGCGCACTTGTCCGCTTCGTTGTTCAGGAAAGCCGCCATCTTCTTCAGCTCTGGGGTGTCGTCTCTTTCGACGGCGTAATCGTACCATTTATTTTTCAGGATTGGTGTCAGCTTGTCCACGATCGATCGCAGTAACTCTGGATTGTACAGGTACTGCGGTTTCTTTAATAGTTCGATGGTGGCTACCGTATTAGCAATACGGCTGGCGAATACGCAGAGGTCACGTGGGCTGTCATTCAGGCGAGACAGCCCTCTCAACTTTTCTGTTTCTGCGATGAGTAGTGCGTCGGGTCTTCCGTACCTTCGTTCTAGGGCCTTGATGACGTCATCGGGGTGCGGCTGGCTAATAAGGAGGGCGCTGACGGCCTCCCCGGCGGCTCCCTTCAAACTGCGGCGGATACGGGCGACGTTTTCACTCGATGAGAAGCTGGCGGCGGTTTCTTGATACGTGGCCTTGAATGGTAGCCACTCGTCGCACAACCCGGTGAACACAGGTAGATCGGGAATATACTTGTTGGTTGACTTACCGACTTTTAGTGCTTCGGCCAAGGTGCTAGTGAGCGATGAGATGTCCACCATGGCGGGTCGTTCTCGAGCTTCTTGTTGTGGCTCCCGCCGGTTGCGCAGTTTAGTGGCGCGGGCGGTGAACTCCCGTCGTTCTTCATGTGTGGGGATCTCGATCGCAGCCTCTTTCTGTGGCCGCCGGTCGAACCAATCCGCGATCCTCTGCGGTGCGAGGTCTTCTTCCTCATCGGATTCCTCTGACAAGAACTCGACGTTATTTCTTTCTTGTCTGATTCTCTCCAGTTCAGCTTCGGCGGTTATCCTCTTCAATTCCAGCTCGGCGAGTCTCTCCTTGGCCTCTAGGTCCGCTATGATCCTTTTGCTAGAGGCTTTGGAGCGGTGTGACCGAGGGGACCTCAATGATCTTGCGGCGGTGTTCGGGGGTGGCGTCAGTTCGGCGGGACGGGGCCGGTATGGGACGACGGTGTCGGTGCTGGCGGCGGGCGTGGCGCGGAGCCCTGATGTGTCCGCGTGGCCTCCGGCGTGACTCGTGCCGGAGGCGCCTTCTGTTGCTGCGTGGCTCGCCGCTGTGCGCATTGTGCCCGTCGTCGTTGCTCCCGTCGCGGACGTGGTACCGGCACTCCCCGACGAATTTTCCTCTTCTTTACCGCTGTTGCTTCGTGTAACCACCATTTTGGCTCAGTGATCCGGCTCGAAGGACCAACAATGTAGGCGACGCACCGATGGGGCACGTCACGAGGAGTGGACTGTATATTTTTTTTTTGTTAGGGTTGGTGGTTTGTACGAATAAAACACAGCGTTGCAGTCTTGAAGTGGAATGAGAGAGGGTGGCTTCTATGTTGCGTTTTCTTGATGTTGCTGAAGCTGTTCCGGAGGTGGGAATGCCAGGCGGAGGAGTGCGTGCTTTATTTATACCCACTCCCACCCGCGCGAAACCCCTCTACCCTGCCTGCGGGGCCTTGCGCGCGCGATAGCTCCTCTCTCACTCGTTTATTTATTTATTGTGAGTTTACATCTTAAAGCTAACAATTAACTTTTGTTAAACATAAACAAAACATTTATCCCTATTCACTGTCCGAGCCTAACGGTATTTCTTTCTCCGTCGTGAACAAACACTATTTAATTGTCCGAGGTTAGCGGTATTTTTTTTTGTCCTTCGCCAACATTTGGTATTCCATTGTCAGTCGTAAGCAAACACTATTCTAAAACTAACAATTTACTAAGTTACCCTAAACAGAACATTTATCACTATTCATTCAACGGTACTTCATTGTCCGTCGTCAACAGATATCCTTTCCCATTCCCATCTCGTCACCCACCCATCCACTCCAGTCACAATTCAAAGACAATTGAGCGAGTGCAACAATCGTCCCATTAAGCAATTCCCGACTGGTCCGTGGGAAGCTGGCCGGTGAATCAACACTTCCTGAGGTCAAGCGGAGGTCACTTTCTCTAGTATTGGATCTGTCAACAAGATTTCGAGGAATAGCTAGATGGACTACTCATTCATAATTCATGTAATGTGGAAATTTATAAGTTCAGTGAACCTGAAAATTTAGTGACGAAGTTATTGTCGTTATGCGCGCGAACTAAGCCAACCAACGGCGAAATGTAGTTTCAGAGCGAGAAAAATACAACAAAAACCTGTAATGTTTTATTTCTGAAACTTAATACATTATAAAACGAATTCGCTTTCGCTGTCTGTTCGCTTAGATATTTAAAAATACTCAATGGCTTTTAATGTTGTTTTCAGCTATACATGAGAATGAAATACATAAGATTATAAGATAAAAATCATATAAAAATAATTTAGCTCTTTTCTTGCTGGTGGTCTAATATAAAATAAAATATTTCCGTAAAATCCACACTGTAACATCTAGCCCCGTGGTAAGCTCTAAGCTTATGTTAAAGGAACTACACATCTGATATACAATATAATAAAATGGACAAACATACATAGATTTTTTTTTCATTAGCTTATCGTGTCCCACTGCAGGGCAAAGGCCTCCCCCATATCCCTCCAAGTGTCCCGGTCCTGATTAATTTTCATTTATTTTTAATAAAAGAATGAAAGTTTTACAACTGTCGCCTTTGCGAAGTCTAAAAGAAGATTAACTGTTCACAAAATGATGATTTCTTGTACAGTCAAGTTATATTTCAGCTAAATATTGCAACTGTCCATGTATGCCCTGTGTTTCTAAGGAAGCGTTGTGACTTTGACTTGGAATATTTCAGATTAATACCTAGGAAAACCAATGATGATGATGTGATAATTACCATCCTACGAACAAATGACGTAATATCGAACTTGATGCAATGTCACAGAGACGCAGTCCCCTAATGCATGATCAAAGTCATTTCTGTTGAGATAGGCATATCACGTCTAAATATTAAGCGGATAGGTGGACGCATACGACCAGGGTTCCGTATAATTCTACAGTAGTAAATAAATAAATATATCAGAAACCAGACAATCCACACAACAACATCTAGCCCCGTGGTAAGATATATAAATAATAATAATAATATGTATATAATAGATGATATATGTTTTATTATACATAATTAATTCTAAGTAAATAGTGAAACTAGGAATCCTTGATGTCCGAAATAAATTAAGTTTTTTTTTATATTTATTAAATACCAATGAAAAAGAGCTTGCAGAATATACAAAACACTTGACCCTCCGGAGGGAATCGAACCCGCTACCTCTATTCCCCGCGGCAAAAAATACCCTATGTCCTTGATCAGGCTTTATAGAATCTGATTAATTTAAATCGGTCGAGTAGTATTTGCATAAATCCGAACAAACGGACAGAGTTTCTTTCGCATTTATAATATTAGTATGGATTAGTTTTAATCAACTGTCTATCTAATCTATCACGGAAGAGATACAAGAACTCAGCCTCAGTGATGAACGGCATACATACCGACAACGAAGTCTGAATATAATCTCATTTTACAAATAAAAAACCCCGATTTCAGAACCTTAGTTCCCTTAAAAGTAAAAAGTCATACTATTTTGTAATGTGCATGTCATGCGCTTTCATTTGGGACCCCACTCGAGTATATTTGCAAATTAAAATCCCATTTAAATTGAGATTGAAATTAAGTTTATTATGTCCCAGAAAGACAACAGACAGTCAGACCTACAGACAGACAGACACGACATACATATAACATAACACCCCTCTTTTTCGTCGGGGTTTAGAAACATAAATTAATACATAGTAGTCTGATCTGTTCGCGTTTACAAACAATGACGAAATCCGAGCTATCCCCCGTCCCGTTTCAGTACGGATCCCTGATAAATTGACGGAATTGATCTAATGAATGAAGCATTCCGTTCCTAATTTCGTCTAATTAAGGGGTTCGTCACGCCAGTGGGCAGACGAGTGGTCTCTTCTGGTGAGTTTTGTTTTTCTGGTGACATTGTCTTTTTGCTTGGAGCGTGATTGTTTCCTGCTTAGCACTGATTGTGATGTCTGGTGCATTTTTGTTAAGTTTAAACGAGTTTTGTTGCAGAGAAACTTCAGAAATTGAACCGGATAAGATACGATTAAAAATCTTTATTGTACGCAAAAGAAATTATAAATATTACATTTGTTTAAAACAATGCCATAATTGGCGGTCTTATCGTTGAAGTGTGATCTCTACCAGACAATCTTGAATGGATAAGGTCATAGGAATATAAGACACACGGGTACACCGTATTTTTCCGCCGTAAAAAGTAGCCTATATCAGACAAACAAGAGTTACTTTCGCATTTATAATATAACTATGGATTTGAATTAATTGTTTATATGACTTGCCTATGTTCCGTAATGTAACAAAAGGGTTAAATAAATGGAAAATGAATTAAATCATGGGCAATATGCATTTCCGACTGAATCTACTATAAATACAGTGATACTGCTGATACATAATTATCAGCAGCCTTAAGAACATGCCTGATTAGCAGAAACCGCTCCATCTCCACCAAGGTTGACCGACAGCCTGATGAAGCAAAGATCAGACAAGTGGTCTACAACCGACATCAAACAGGTCAGCCATCAAATGTTGGCTGCACCAGGATAATGTCAATGTCATTTAATTCACAGATCCATCCCAACACCGGAACTATAAATCAGCATAACGCTCGGTCAACAAACATGTTCGGACTCGATATGTCGGTGGTTCAAAGGGATTCCGTGCATCATTAACATCTATACAAATATTCCACTAGGATGGACAAAATAGCTGAATTTTGATTATTTTTCTGTTATGCGCATGTTTGACTAGCATTTGTTTGTTAATGTTAAATGTATATGTGGTAACCATGTTGTACACCAATATTGTTATAATAACAATATAACAAATGAATGCTGGGTTGTTCTATTCGCTTCTCAACTCAGTGTAAAAAATTGAAGCGAACTGTCAAGACAATGTTATTTCCTTCATTATTCTTAGTTTTCATTTAAATTAGGTTTAAGTTGACCTGTCCATGTATGCATAAGCGTCTAGGGAAATAAACGTTTTGACTTTGACTTTGACATAATAAAGCTGTAGAGTTTGTTTGTTTGCTAATCGCTAATCTCGGAACTACTGGTGTGATCTAAATAATTATTTCACGGTAGTTCCTATTTATCGCGAAAGGCTATGGGCTAATTTTTACCGAGGGAAAGTATGCCGTTTTCGCAGGAAATCTATAAAACACGTAAAACGTGGCGCGAAAGACTGGTTTAGTTAAGACATCTTACAATTAGTTCTTACAATTCTGTTTAGTTTGGGGTTAGGTGATGCTGTGCGACTGATTAGTTCTGAAATATTTATTAATTTATTTATAATTCGAAGATTGGTTACTTATTTTTTTTATTAATCCACACAACAACATCTAGCCCCGTGGTAAGCTCTAAGCTTGTGTTACGGGTACTAGACGTCTGAAGTACTTCATAAAATAGACATACATATAGATATTTTTTATTATACATATTAAACACACAGACCCCCTCCTTGGTCCTTGAATGTGCATGCAGAACATACAAACACTTGACCCCTCGGCGGGAATCGATCCTCTTGCACCACAAGCGGGATTTTTCTTTCAGTGAAATATCCTATCTACGATAATCTCCTACTAGGCATACTTTGCTTTCATATATCATACTTATATTATTTAAAAAAAATAAGTTGAACTCCTCAATAAAAATCTTTGTGTCAGTGTCAAACACGATAAACTTACAACAAAGCATGCGTGAATTGGCGCACGCACATTGGCGGTGAATTAGCAACAATTGAGTGCGCCGGCGCCGACCGCGGAATGTCGAGATGTTTGCTCGGGCTTAGTTAATAGGCGCTATAGGTAAAGACATAAGTTGATGAGCTTATAAGAACCACGTGGTCGTTATTTCTTCAAGCGAACAGTGGAAGCGACTTCATGTTCTGCTATGTACCTACATACACACATAGAAAACGCCCAGACCAAGAAATAAGTGTTTGGTCAACAAACAAAAACTGTTCCCGCACAATAAATGGTCTGGGTGTTTAATATATCAGATGTCTAGTACCTGTAACACATGCTTAGAGCTTACCACGGGGCTATATGTTGTTGTGTGGATTTAAATACTTATCTATATTATTTATTAAGCCGATCTACAATTGCCGCCGATTGTACAACTAATAATGTGGCTATTGATTGTTATATGAAGTCTGTAAGTATTGGTGTGCAATAAAGAAATTATCTATAGGTATAACATATCTAATAGAGACATTTTTTTTTATGCAAGATAAGATTTAGAACTTTTTTAATCACCATCTCACCTCATCTGATGTTTTGTGAAGGTACGGTCTTTTTAAAGGAGCATGAAGGCCTAGACCTATTCATTTTATAAACGGGTATTACTCCCATTTTGTTTTTTGTATGCTAGTTAAGCATTAATTATTCCGTATTGGCTAATTGGGAAGACACTTGACTTACACGGCCTAATCTCTCTCGCCAAGAGAGAAGTCCCTGTGTCGCAACCGGGAAACGTTAATAGGGTGATGATGATGATGAAGCCTTCATTTGACCATAATCTCACCTGATGTAAAGTTACGATGTGGTCTTAGATGGGGCATGAAGACCTAGAAGTATATAACGATATTATGTATATCGCGACGTTTCAGTTCCGATCACGAAGAAACCGTCCTCAGGGGAGCGGGACTCCTGACAGACAGCGCGCGACGCCAACTGACTCTGCCGTTTGCAAAATTAATAGTATAACTCGCGTTGATTTGAAAGTGAAATAGAATGTACTAATTTAATTAGTTAAGTTTTTTTTATAATCACTAAGTCACAGTCAAAAAACGTTTATTTCCTTAGAAGCACAGGGCCTACATGGACAGATCAACTTTCAGTTAATTAAACTAAAAAATATCCACGAAATAACATTGTTCTTAACAGTTCGCTTCGACAGTTGTGTTGAGAAGCGAATAGAACAACACAATTTTATCGGTTTTTACAACTTTGTAATCTTCTTATACATATTATTGTTGTTTTTTTATTATCCTCACACTTTTTATTTAACTTGCCTTATTTCACCATGAAGACAAAATAACCAGTAAAGACCGGCATTTTTTTTTTTTTTGTATCGGTAAAGCTTAATTTGACTACAGTCTCACCTGATGTAAAGTGACGATATGGTCTAAGATGGAGCATGAAGACCTATGAGGTAGATGGCTTCTCCGGGCCACATTACGAAACACGAAAAAAGCATTAGGAACACGTGGTTCGTCAGACATATATATTTGTTATACCAATGAGACACGGCGCCAAAGATAACCCGAGCTGAGTCAGCGGTGGCAAACGAGAACAAAATTAACTGTATGACTGTTTGTACTGTTTCCGAATAACTCGTAAAACAAACAATTGTTAAAAGTTAGTCGAGAAGTTATCCGTTATTTATTTATGAAGAACGAAAGTAGAAAAAAAATATATAAACTTAATTAAAAGGGGGTGGCTCAGTCAGAGACAAGAATCCCTACTGGTAATTAATAGATTTATAATACTTTAACTTTATCATAATTCATTTGGTCTGTCTGCAGAGTTACGTTCGCGTTTATATTATAAGAATGAATTATAATTTATTTAAAGTATTCTAAATCTTGGCCTTGGCCAAGGCATTTATTTGCCCTGCAGTGAGACAGTGCGGGCTAAATATTAATAATAAATAATTATAAATCTATTAATTACCAGTAGGGAGAAGTGTGAAGCCGATTTATTCAATATTTGATAGGTACCTAATTTCAGTAGAACCTGAGACAGGACATTGGGGAAAATATGTAAAAGCGCTAACGTTATCTTAATATATTGTATAAAGTCTGCTTAGTTTTGGCGTAGATGGAGCTGTGCTAATATACAAATAAACAAATGTTTTAATACTAATCACACAGCATCACTTAACTCCAAACTTAGCAGAGCTTGTATTATGGGTGTTAGGTGAATGATATTCTACATAGATATATATATTTTTTTTAAATACATTTATTGCGGTGGGAATAGAACCCGCAACCTCCTGCGACTCAGGCGGGCATTCGCCCAAAAAACCACATAGGTCGTCGGATATTTAAGCTGTAATATCCTTGTGATTCAGATTTATAAATTTATATGTATAAATATTGCTACACAATCCACAACATCTGGCCCGGTGTAACCGTAGTTATATTTCTCCCGTTAAACTTTGTACTATCGTTGATAACTATAATAGTTGTTAAAGATTATTTACAGTATAGTTATGATTCATGAAGCCATCGCAATCAGGCCAAGGGAACCGCATCCGTAATGGTTAAGCCAGAACTGAGTCCCGCTGAGAATATATTAATCAAATTGACATAATTGAAAACCAAGCGGCTTGAATTTATATCTCAAAAGTAGAAATGGTACGTACAGTTAAAGATCGATTTAAGACCAAAGGAACTCATCATCATTTTAGCCACTGCTGGGCACAATAGCCTCCCTCAGCGATTTCCATTCATTTCGGCTGTTAGCTGCCTGCATCCACCGTCAACCCTCGGCCATCACCTGGTCATCCGTCCATCTAGTTGGCGGACTTCATACGCTGCGCTTGCCAATCCGTGGTCTACACGTGAAACTTCAAGGTTTCAGTTTAGATTATTCGTTTGGGAAATAAAATGAAAAATACACGTACATTTTTAATGATCAATTATTTTCTTTTAGTCATAAACTCTATTACAGATCCGATTTCATAAAGAAAGCACAAAGCTGCTTTGGAGGTTTTGGCTGTTCACGTCCGTAAGTGGTAACCCTCTGAATCCTTACACGTGACCTCCGGGTGGTGCTAAGAACAGTCTCTGGTGGTAGGCTTCGGCCGCGGCTTGTCACCCCCCTCCGGGCTGGGCCAGTGCGTGAAGCGATTTTTTCGTGTTTCGTAATGTGGTCCGGAGAAGCCATCTTCTAGGCCTTCATGCTCCATCTTAGACCACATCTTCACTTTACATCAGGTGAGATTGTGGTCAAATGAAGGCTTATCAATAATATAAAAAAAAAGCCCTCTTCATATCTCATAACTCATTGCAGTCATAAACGCAATTCTATTCATTAGGACATTTCGTATCCACATAACATCACTGGCACAACTCACGTTGTTTGAAGACTTTGTTTTTTTTATGTAAAATACCCCTTTTTTGACCACAATTTCACCTGATGGCAAGTGTCGTGGGCGGATCACAATGATAATATAGAAGGTACCTCACAATAGAGCATATTCCAAAAAGGTCAACGTTCAGCTAATCTCATAAAGCTTACAAAAAACGCACTGTACGATAAGATCGCAACCGTATCGCACGGGAGCAAAGCCCTGCGCCACTACCAGCGCAGTTAGGTGTGTGAGGGAGACGAAACGTGGAATTGATGGAAGTCTACCTACATGCAGATAGGAACACGTGCTTTGGTCACAAGCTAAAAATAGATAGCTTTTTGAAAATAAAGCCAAGACTTCTTGTCCTGATTTATTAGAAAGATGTTTCTATATACATATATAAAAGGAGACTGACTGACATACCAACGCAGGCCCAAAACTTTAAAGTTAAATAGATTAAATAATTCACCATTTTATGCCACAAATCGATTGTAAAACACCTACTAGATTTCAGCTAACCGATAAAATAAGTGGTTACCTGATCCAACCGCGTTTATAGATTACAATTTGTGTAATAGGCTAAGCCGTGCAAATTAAATAAATGAATAGACTATGAAATGGGGGTTTAAGCTTAACCTCCTCTCGCTTAACCTCCTCAGCTAGCTTTAAGATTTTAGAACTGCCTCATGCGTAAACAATAATAATATATATTTTAAAGTATGCAGAAAAAGCTTAAGACGTATCCGTAACCCCGTACAAACGACGATTAAAAAACACTAAGATTTAATAATAATATCGCTAAGTGATTTACAATCAAAGAGATTAAATACAAATAGGTTTATAATGGATCGATCGCTACTCAATAGTTAGCGCGTGCGCAGGCTACCAAAAGGAAGCTGCACGTGCTGCCATAGTCACCGGTTCGTGATCGACATTATTAACAGACTGGAAATTGAATTAACTTCAGATTTTCGGATGTCGCAAAATGTTGGAAATTCTGGTGCTTAATTCTCTTCACCGCGGGATAAGAGCGTTATAGCAAAAATAATGATATCGTTTTCGTGATGTTAAGTGGAAAATCATTTTTATTTAGTACTAGCGGCCCGCCCCGGCGTCGCACGGGTAAAAAAAGTTCCCGGCAATTTTTCCTTATTTGCTCACCGTTTAGACCTACCCTGGACTGCGACAAACATTTTAAAACCAAAATCAGCTCAATCGTCCCAGCCGTTCTCGAGTTTTAATCAGACTAACGAACAACAATTCATTTTTATTTATATAGATTTGTAAGCTCACGAGGCGTTGCCCGTCTTTATGGATTTACCCGCGGGAATAAGGTATTTTCCTGCGGTGGAGTAACCTCTAGCGTTCCTCGATAATCTAAGTACACAAAAGTAAGACAGTATTATTAATAGTTAGATTATTATAAAATTTTGGTTTAATTATATTATATTACTAGCGTCCCGCCCAGAATTATTCAAATATCACATTCTACACTTTCTCGTTAAAACCATCCGTTTCCTCAAATTTATAGGTAGGTACAAAAAAACGCAGTTAGTAACATTTCTCCTTCACGTTCAAAGCTGAGTTATTGAGCATTCTGCCGCAAAGGCCGTCCAATTAAAGTCAGGAGTAGCCAATCTATAATTAGAAGACAATGCGACAGAAAAACATCACGGATACCCAACGATTCAGCGCACCTGAACTACAATAGTAATGGGCTAAATAGGGATGTGCTAGGAGCGTTAAGCATCGAAATCGATAAATTGAAAACACATCGATCGATAGCAAAAAATCGAAACAAAAAATAAACTAGAATTTAGATAGATAACGGTATACGAGTATTTACAATGATTTTATTGATTTTATTTCTAGATTTTTACATTTAAACAATTCATCCGCCATGATTACGGTTGAATGAAAAACCCTTTAAATGTTTTTGCTATTTATCTCATTGTAAACATTATGTTTTAAGACCCTCGTTTAAATATATAGTAATATTTTACGAACTTCCCAAGATAATATGATTATGTATATGATTTGCACAAAGCAGCCGACGTACGGCAATCGTAAACTCGTAACTAAATAGCAAAGCGTAACTATTCCAATTCATTAAAACTTTTAAATTGCTAGTTAGACTTTTATAAAAACAGCCACTGAAAGATATGCTTTGTGATGATACTGTAATTTTATAAGATACAGTACTTAATAATAATACTGGTCTAACATTTTAAAATAGATTAACATGCATTCATAGGTATGGCTTGACGATGGTTGATCTTAAATAAAATGTGAATTTTTAGGTTGTTATAACACAAGTTTTTTTAATTCTGATAGACGAGGAGCTGGAATAAACTTCCTCGGTATATACTTACCCATTTATACTAAGCTTTATACGCCACGGCGTTGCCCGTGTAATTGGATTTTTCCGCGGGAACATTGTATTTAAGAAATAGCCTTTTTACCCTATAATACGCATTCCGATTTAAATAGACTAATATAGCCTATTTAACACTGAAATATATTTTTATCAGACAAGTAGTTCTTGAGATTAGCACAAAGAAACACACTCTTCAGCTTTATAATATTGGTATATATTAGAACCCCTATTTACGTTCTGGCTGCTGGGATACTGGGGCTTCTCATTTGACGAGGGACATGAGGCAATAATTCCTCGATTTATTTTTAAACAAACTACATTCTCAAAATACGAGTAAAATCGACATAATATCCCAACCCTTTTGAAAACAATCGATGCAATCAGAATAGCGTTAGACACATCTCACGTTGTTACTAATTATTGAAGGTTTTCTATTGAACAATGTTTGGGAAAATTATACCAGCGGTATCTTTGTCCTAGCTGTACAGTTATTGACGCTAGACGAGAAATATTATCATTTCTCAAGTGCCGAAGCACTGAGCTCTTACGATGAAATTGCGTGACTTAACTCGATATTATTGAATTCGATTTTCGCTGGTCGATTAAATGATTATTAAGACATTCTGATTTAACGGTAGGTGGGGTCTTTTCCTATGTATATGTAAATATTATAAATTAGAGTCCCCCGCTACTCAAAAACTTCTAAACTGATCTTTACTTAGGAATCTCAGATAGAGTTTTTCAAGAGGAATATTTTTATGTATTATTTTATTAGGGATGTGTGAGAATAAGTTGAATTATGATGATAACGTATTATCTTCGAAGGTATTGTTTATTTATAGGTCCATGGAAGCCGCGATGCGCGTATCGCAAAACAAAGATTGCCGGGTAGACTTTATTTATAAAAGCCGTTGCCTTTTTAAAATAAAGTCTATCTATTAATATTTCATAATAAAGTTATAAAATTATTGTTATATTTAGAGTCTGTGTAAGCCAAAGAACAAAATACATAGCAATTTTTTTTAATCCGTCTTTATTTTACAAAAATATGGTAGAACACACATACAGACGAAATGAAATGAAATGAAATAAATTTTATTTGAGACACACACAATGCATATAAATAAAAGAAGAATTATTAGTAAAGTCACATAAAGTGTCCCAAAAAGGCTTCCAGCTCAGCATTGAGAACCTCGCCTGTTTTAAAGGTGGTTAAAAATAAAATGCGTTCGTCAAGACATCACCTACCGAGCTGATCGTAATGTAGCAGCAGATAGCAAAAACAAAAAATAAACCAATTATTATAAATGAGCAGAGCATAGCAGTAAAAGGGTTCGAATATTTTTGTATGGAGCCTGGCATTCTACTAGTCCGCCATTTTAATCATTATGTAGTATGTATAGGTATATCTAAATCTGTCTGCCGTCCTTATTCTCCGGAATTGGTTTCATTGACATAGTTTAATTCATAAAGACAGACACACTCACACAGACACGTCCTCATTCAAATGTACTCATATCTCATCAGGGAAACGAGGCATGGAATCAATTCTGGGGTCAAGGCAGGGCCTTTGGCTTATGAGCTCATGTCTTTTGATAATTCCAAATTAAAACCAATCACTAACGTAACCTAATTTATTTTGAGACTTGTCTACACTAATATTATAAGATTTGTACCTATGTTTGTATGTTTGTAATGAATAGGCTCGAAAGTTCTAGGCCGATTTAAAAAATTCTTTCACCAATAGAATGCTACATTCTTCCAATTTGAAATAGGCTACATTTCATTTTGAAAAAAAATAGGGATCCTTGGTAAAATTTGAACAATGTAACCGAAGGTGTAGAAAAATGAGTCATAAAATGTCTTTCGTCGAATGCCCTGCCGAAACTATTAGCGATAGAACAAAATAATGTACAACAATATTGAAGAACATCATAATGTCTACACAAAACTCCGCGGTAGCATATGTACAACTATTGTAGTTATGTCCACTACAACAACTATTTCATTTTAAACATTAATCTTATAAAAATTCGAAAAATTTCCGGGAAAATTTTATACCCGTGGATTTTAGGGTTCCGTGCCCAATTAGCAATATGGGACCCTATTATTGAGACTTCGTCGTCTGTCCCCAGGCTTTATCTCAAGTACCGAGATAGATAGGGAGGGACGATGTATTTCCGTTGCCGCTATAACAATGAATACTAAAAACACACAATAAATAAATATATAAGGTCCATACAACAAATGTCACTTATATAAAGCTAAGCGCGAGGCCAGTACTTGGATGGGTGACCGGTCTGACTGCATCTTTGTGCACAATAAACATTTTTTTTCGGCAATTATTCGAACTTTTCTCGCCTTTTAAACCTTCCCTAGACCTCCACGAACATAACAAGACTAAGATAAGATAAATCCGTTCAGCCGTTCTCGAGTTTTAGTGAGACTAACGCACAGCGATTCATTTTTATAGTTATAGATTGACTTAGAAGATTTTTAACCATAATCACTGAAAATAATGCAAAATCATCTGCAAAGGTTTGTAGAACTTGAAATTGTATTAAAACCACAAAGATAAATAAATAAAAGCCGATACAAAAATACCGCGCGTTAAACCGTCATATCTATTTTTGTAACAAACAGATGAATGAATAGAAATAAAATCGGGCAGTAAACTTTTCGCGGTTATAGTACAAGATCTACTAAACACGTGCTCTTAAATGAATGCTTATAAAATCGGTTCAAATACTATTGCTATTAAAGCTATGAATGTTGCGGTCTCTCTTTTTTTTTTTATTCTGGATAAGCCTTCATTTGACCACAATCTCACCTGATGTAAAGTGACGATGTGGTCTAAGATGGCACATGAAGACCTAGAAGGTAGATGGCTTCTCAGGGCCACTTTACGAAACACGAAAAAATCGTTTCACGCACTGGCCCAGCCCGGAGGGTGGTGACAAGCCGCGGCCGAAGCCTACCACCAGAGACTGTTCTTGTTTGCAGGCGAATAACTGGGCGTACGAGGGTCAGTCACATAGCAAAACGGATTAGTTTACGTGTTATGGAGAGGTCATAACCACAGAGATACATCTACCTAGATAACGAAAATACTTCGCGTGTCCGAACCCCGAGCAAGCGCCGAGGTTGGTCGCCGCTTACTTCAGAACACCGCGTCCGTTGTTGTAGCCGCAAAAAAATATTAAATAATATTCACATTAACACAGATAACCGACACCCTAATAAATTTATTAGTCCTCATGTTAATAGTAGCCTCTACAGTGACGTAGTCGACATGGCCCAAATCAAGGGACGTCATCAGAATAGATGGCTGTTAGAAAAAGTCTATCACTATCACCACGTCTATGATGGACAGATGATTCAATTGAAAGTTGATTTCACGGTGCTTGCAGCCCACTTTCTACCGAAATAACTGGAAGTCAACGAAGGGAGATTTACGTCCAGCAGTCAATATAGGATATTCACTTTGTTCATTGATAAATAACTCCAGAAAGTTTGAAGACAAAAGGAAATTCCATAAGTAAATGTGGGGTATATGGTCTTATTTTTTCCGTAGACAATGAACTCAGAGATAAATCATACAGATTTGTAAAATACGCGTCTACCTGAGATTTTCTTGTATGCCACAATTACACAGTCGACCAAGTGAAGTCGCCTCCGCGCTTAGTTCGCTAACCTTTTGTTAATCAATCGATTTTAATAGTTTTTAGCAATAGATAGAGTAACCCGAGATACAGTATATGTACAATTTCGCTAATTTCGTAATAAATCGTGCTGATTTATAAATTTCAGTCGTAAAGGAATTGCGCGATTGCTTTCACCAGATGAAAATATTTGATTTTTTTTCCAGACAGAATAATATTTTAACATAAATACCAATGTTGGCAACCAGTGACTCGGTGGACGAATTGTATTTCGCTCGGTTTCAATAATTGCGGAGCGAAACGACCCATTCTAAGAGCCTTTGGGCGATTAATACTGTGGTATGAACAGCTCGCGGTATGAAACGACTAAACATCCGATAACCGTTTAGATTTCCGCCGGGAGAAAAAATATTGAGATCAGACTGTGATCTACAATTTCTGGTTGGAGATCTGGGTATTTTTTTTTAATGTTTGATAAGCCCTAATTTGACCACAATCTCACCTGATGTAAAGTGACGATGTGGTCTAAGATGGAGCATGAAGGCCTAGAAGATGGCTTCTCCGGACCACATTACGAAACACGAAAAAATCGCTTCACGCACTGGCCCAGCCCGGAGGGTGGTGACAAGCCGCGGCCGAAGCCTTCCACCGGAGACTGTTCTTAGCATTACCCGGAGGTCACGTGTAAGGATTCAGAGGGTTACCACTTACGGACGTGAACAGACAAAACCTCCACGAACCTCCGGTGTAGCACGAAGTAAGCACAAATTGTTACAAAAAGAAAAAGAAAGAAAGAAAGAAATTTATTTCGACAACACAAATACAGAAAAATAAAATTATATTTTTACGAAACTAAAACAACCAAAACAAAAACAAAATATATATAACATACATACATTTACAATTTTAAATTTTTTTACAATTAGGTATAAGCTTACAACATAGCCGGTGCCTCAAAAAAAATTAGTTTATTTTGAGCTGGATTATTACTTTTCATCATATAATCTCAACGTAAGCTGAGCTACATGGGTGTCAAGTAACGGATATGATATACATAGGTTATATACCTAAGTCTTTAAGGTGTAGTACGTACATGTGTTTGAGACTAACAACACCCATAGTACAAGCTCAGCTTAAGTTGGGGAGATGCTGTGTTAATATCTGGCAAAAACATATGTTTTTATCACCATTCATGTAGATAATAATCCCCGGTTTTACAGGTATGCAAACAAGGAAGACTGCTAATGGATTCAGGGCAACTGCATAACAATTGTAGTAATATTTCCTAGTATTTTCCTCTAACGTAACCATAATGTACCGTGCTTTGGTTACTCATATTACAAAGTAAATGATGCTAGTTTCAAATTAACGAATTGGTTTTACTTTTTAAAACATCATGATTTCAATAACATAAAGATTTAAAAGGGGTAGCTTAAAATGATGGATAAGCACTTGCCAGCTGCGATCATGGCACTTGCAATAGCATCAAAATATTGTTAAACTCCAAAACCGTCCTAATAAGATAGTAAAAGTGTATTGTTGTATACAATTCATAATTAAGGTATATTTATATATATTTCTTTACAATCAAATATCAATTTATTTCTTTCAAATTAAATTTAAATAAAATGCCAACTGAAAGCGAGGATTATAAAATATGACAAGTTTCTCGCAACACCTAAAGCTCCTTGCTAATCCAGATTAGGAATTATATCAAAGCATAATAACTTCAACTTAAGCGCTCGTTCAATAATTCCTACAAGCAGCATGAAGTTACGAAGGTCACAGGAACACTATCAACAATAAAACTCACCATAAGATTATCAACAGAGTTATACCCGCATATAACATATCCCATCACACGGTTCGCCATCGTCACTTCACATCACACGAATTCACTCAAACCCAACACCACACTACAGCAAACCCCACGATCCAGGACGAAAAAATCCTTATTATTGTTATACTAGAAACTATAAACAGTATAGTTGTTAGTACTCGTGGTAAACTGAACTTTATGCCGTTGATAACCGTAACGCACGTCCGGCGCTGCCCGAGGTCGGAAAATGACTGATTGGTGTGTCTTGTGCACCCGGGATGTATGATATAATTGATCTCAAGTGCCCATGACTGGCCTTAATCTAAATATACAATAATTTACTGACAGACAGGCGTGGTAACAATGCCCGCCTGTTTGTAGGAAAGCGTGAGTTGTGTGAGAAAGGAGACGTGACTCTTTCTTATGCGGTCGTGGCTTCCTATGTTGTGCACGATTTTTAAACAGTTTTTGTTTTGATATTGACTTCTCAGCTATTCCTAAATCAAGCTAAAAAAACCTTATTATATAATGAATAATGTTTTCAATAGAAAAACTGTGTTGTGCAAGATTTTACAACAGTTTTTGCTTTGAATACTGATTTCCTTAATTATTTGTAACTAAACCTAAAGAAACCTTATTATAAGATTGTTTAAATAATAATGAATAATGTTTTCATTAGAAAAACTACATGACGATACTTAACATACTGTTTTGTATTTACTTAGTACCTATTTCTTGATATAGAAGAATTGAATCATAAATACGACACATGCACAAAAAGGGCCTCTGTATTAAGGAGTTCAGTTGCCTACGGCGATGTTACACAGAAGATTGCAGAGTCAAAGTCAAAACACCTAGAAGAAGAAGAAGAAGAAAGAACCCTATGCTTACATGGACAGGTCAACTACTCCCTAGCCTGTCTGTCAGCAGAAAAAGCATTAGGTGCGATCTACACTAACATCTCTAATGGTAGGTACTGCAATGCGAGATGTCCATGCAGTTCACTCAACCCAGTATAGTATTACTGGTAAAGGGACAACTTTTAGCCTACTACTGTATTTCCGACATAACACAATATGTCAACTTGCGCATTCTTCCATTCTGGGGTCGCAACACATTACATCCACAATTTAGTCATTTTATAGGCTTATCAGCTAGCTAGCTTATCTAGACCTTTACTTGGCCTTTCAACTTATAACTTTATCTAGGTTAAACTTACTTTGACCATATTATCACTTGATCTGAAGTATCAATATTCTCACTTTCAGCACAATCAGGTGAACCAAGTATGTACCCATTTTCGTAAGAAATGCAAATGTATACTTTTCAAGTTCAGTTTATTGTTTTATGAGTAATTTGACAATATGCAATTTAAAATATTGAGTCATCGTTGTTTATTATGTACTAAAGAATAACACAATAATGCCTTTGTAATTATATGTCCACTATTCCATCCTCTTCCATTGTTTATCAGTCAGATAATTATACCTAATGTCCAAGCGTGGAGAGTATTGGCAAATCTCCATACTGTGGGTAAATAGGTTGATGATGATGATTCCCGTAAACCTATAAATTGCATTAAGAAGTTTCATGCATTTTCTTTGTTTAAGAGGCACTTATCGCGCTACGTGTGAAAGTCTTAAAGTGCATCAATAAAATGTTTAATTACTACAGTACAAAGAAGTACCAGTGAGAAACCTCCACTGAAAAACAATTATGTACCAATAGTATTGCCCCGCGGTGTTACTCGCCTTATAATGGATTTTCCCGCGGTAAAAATCAGCCTTTGTCCTTTCTCAGGGTCAAGAGAATCTATGTACCAAATGTCATTAAAATCGTTTTAGTAGTTTTTGAGTGAAAGTGCAACAGACACTTATTTTCGCATTTTTAATAATACACTCGAGAGCAATGAATCCGGGTCACTCAAAGAATCCAAAAAATCTCGGAAAGTAAGAATGCTAGGTTAATGCAATAAATTGTATTTAATAGACAATTTAATACTCCTTAAATGAAAGGATTACAACTTCTTAGTTATTGTAAAGTTATATCATAAAAAAATCAAATTTGAAAAGGGAACACTGTCGAAGATGGAACTACGAAATTACAGGATTTGTTTTTGCTTTTGTTTGTAATCATTTATGTTGGTACATAAACCAGGTTGATAGTGCTCAATATTCATTATTCAAGCTGAAATCATGTCGCTTACACTTGAAGAATGCACCAGAATACTTACATTGGTGGAAACCGGCCGGAGTCAGCGCGATACAGCCAGGACTGTCGGTGTGTCGCTGTCAACAGTACAAAGAGTTCTCCGACGTTACGAAGAAACTGGTTCTAACCTACACAGACCAGGAACGGGCAGAACTAGGTGTACCACAGCACGAGAAGACCGATACTTGGTGAACACCATGCTTCGAAATCGCTTTCTCACAGGAACTGAACTCACAAATCAGTTTCGACGCCTCGGAGGAAGTAACCCAAGTGCATGGACAGTAAGACGTCGGCTTGCTGAATCTAACTTAAAACCCCTTAGACCTGCAAACGGCCCTAAACTGGAGCGTGGCCATCGTATTTCGTCGTCGTATCGAACCACGTAAATTGGAGTATTGAAGATTGGTCGAAAGTTATGTTCTCCGACGAATCAAAATTTATGCTCTACAAGCACGATGGAAGACACAGAGTGTATAGAAGACCAGGGGAAAGATTCAAGCAAGCATGCATCGAAGAAAAAGTAGCCTACGGTGGTGGGTCTGTACTTGTGTGGGCCGGAATTTCCTCTGAAAGTCGCACAGAGCTGGTGATCATAGAAAACGGCTCTTTAACTAGCGTAAGATATGTGGAAGAAATCCTCAACGAACAAGTTGGTCCATTTATGGTCAATTTGGGTGAGGATGCTATATTTATGCATGCCAATGCCCGACCTCGTACAGGTAGGATTGTGAATGACTACCTTCAAGAGATGAACATTACTTGTATGGAGTGGCCAGCGCGCAGCCCGGATATCAACCTGATCGAGCATGCTTCGGACGAGCTAGGGAGATGCGAAAAACAACGAAACCCTCCCCCAATCACGCTTCCTGAGCTCAAAATTGCTCTCACAGAGGAATGGGAGAATATTCCCCAAAATCTTATAAGGAACTTGGTGTACAGCATGCCAAACCGCGTAAACGCAGTAATGGAAGCACGAGGAGGTAATACGAAGTATTGAAATTCAAGAAAATCGTCATAAAGTTCAAAAATTTCATGTTTCCTATTTTTGTTTTAAGGAGAGATCAGCAGTTTTTTTTCTTTATGTAATTTTGTGTAAATAAAATGTATGGTGACTCATATTTTTTTAACTTTCATTTAAGGAGTATTAAATTGTCTATTAAATACAATTAATTGCATTAACCTAGCATTCTTACTTTCCGAGATTTTTTGGATTCTTTGAGTGACCCGGATTCATTGCTCTCGAGTGTAGTATGGAAGTATGTATAGATGTGGGCCTACAGCAATATATGAAATATCTATAGAGTAAGTAATTAAATAATTACGTTAGCTAAATTAACTTTGTAGATGTAATGATTATTGTAAATGAAGTCAAATATTATATCCATATAAACGAGGAATCTTTATTATGTTTATAATCAGTTGCATGATAATTTTGTAGAATCTTGCCAAGGAGATTTGGGTGCGGAATTATTATTATATATGTGGCTCCCTATAGTTATTTCGGATTTTATTTTATTCTCTTCAACTATTTGAGTCAACCAGAGGTTGTCATTATCATGAATAAATGCGTGTGGGAACCGAGATTATCAACACAGGGGCCATTCATTCAAAACTAGGACGTATTGCCTGATAACAGAGATAACAAGTTTCATTGAGTTTACGACTGACTTCTGACCTTTAGCCGTGCGCTGTTAGATAATAATATGCAGTTATATTGATTAAGATATTTTCGTGAGTAGGTACCTAATTTTTACCCAGCCGCGCAGGGAGGAGGGTAATGTTTTTTGTGAGTATGTATGTATATTTATTTACTGAAATGTTATTTATTTACATGGATTTTAGCTTGAAAGTGTCGTTACATTTGTATTTACCCGAAGCGTACAGCGAAATAAAAAAAAATTGGGTAGTATGGGATTGAGTCATACTACACCTATAGTTTCGTGAACTGTTTATGCACATTTTGAAATAAAAACAAAGTGGAAGGAGTTGCAGTTAGAGCAGTCACCCATCCGAGTACTGGCCCCGCGCAGCATCGCTTAACTTGATAATAAATAACGTTTGTATAAGGGGCTCCTATACAAGGGAGCCCCTTATACATATTAAGGTAAGGTACATTATGTAAGGATGGTAATTCGCTGGGCGTCTGTTTGTCCGGGAGTGGAAGTGAGGTGGAGGAATCAGGTCATGAAGGTGTTCCACAGTAGGTGCAGCATGCATTGAGTAGCATGGAGGACGGGCCGTCCGCATCCATAAGACACCTTAACCCCCGTGATCTAAAGTTATTATAGCTGTTAATATCTAAGCAATGGCAGGAGAACGAGAGTCACCGAAGCGAAGGAGGAAGTGCGCCGGCGCATAACACCACGCCCATTAACCGTATTAAGCACCGACTTGTAATTAAAAAAGCTGATCTACCTGAATTGCGACACGTTCCAAATATACAGAATTCATATCCCTGACCTGTCCATGTATGCACTGTGCTTCTAGGGAAAATAAACGTTTTCGACTTTGACATCAAGATACAAGATACAAGATACAAAATTATTTATTTCCATAGTTTGGTTTTACAAAACTTAGACACGACAAAATAGATTACAAAAAAACATATAGGTCATAGGTGCTTAAAGATAAGTAGGAAATAAATTTATGGTATCTGGTCGCTTCGCTTTTTTTACACTAGAGCAAAGAAGCGATTAGAAACTCTAGCTCATTTTTGTATTGAAACTTTACAATCATTATTTGTTTGTTAGTCTTGTTTTTGATATTGTGTTGGAGCAGATTCCGTCCCAAGCAGTTTTGTCCTCAAGGTAATCCGATATATTATAATAAGCTTTTTTACAAAGATTGTTTTTTTCAATTTTCTTAAATTTAGTAATTGACAACTGTTGCAATTCCTTGGGAATCTTGTTGTAGAAGCGTATACATTGCCCTTTGAATGATACATTAACCTTATGCAGCCTAGTGGTGGGCAAAGCGAGTTTATATTTATTTCTTGTATTTACATTGTGTTTATCACTATTTTTTGTAAACAAATTAATATTTTTATGCGTATACATAAGTCAGTACATCAGTTCAGTAACCTAGATATTGTAACCGTTTAGCTACAACATCAACAATTATCAAGTAGTTTTGTATTCAAGAGTGTTCGGGGCGATCAATCGATCTAGCTAGGATTGATGGACGGATTGATCACTGTATTCTACGTAAGGTTTTTTCATTCTTTGTTCTAAGCTTAAGCAATTTTTTTCAAATCTTGAAATGTAACTTGTCTTCTATTTTTAATGTTCTCATGTTTCTTTACGCAAAAGTACTATGTACTTAAGTTTTTAGTTCCGATTTTATGTTGAAGTGTTGAGGGCAGAAAATCAGCATTGGTTGCGAGCCTGTTTGCAGTCAACTAATGCTCTGTCAGAGAACATTTTGCAACGATATATTTATTTTCTTACAACATTGTTTGTAATATTATTAAAGTCATTATAGCAAACTAGCTTTTTACCCGCGGCTTCGCCCGCAGTGGTTTTTTTTTTTTAATAAAAAGTATCCTATGTTACTTCTAATACCTTCAAGAGTATATGTGCAAAGTTTCATGATGATCGGTTAAGTAGTTTTTGCGTGAAAGCGTAACAAACAAACTTACATTCGCATTTATTATATTAGTATGATAAATAATTTTATTCTTATTAAAGGCTCTGGCACAAGCTAGTAATTGTTCCATGAAAACAAGACTACCGGAGATATCGGCTTAGAATCCGAGCAGAACTCGTGAATCACCGCTAAACCGCCCATTAAGGGCCCCTTATACCGCAAATGCTGTTTTTAAAATCAATATGAATCAGTCAAAAATTAACGTAAAATTTTGAAAAAAATATATGTTTCAGTTGAGGATCTTACAGAGTGCAATTCGCTTACATTTACATAATAAGATGAACTTCGCTCGATAGAAAAAAATACCAAAGTTGCCTCTTTTTAAAAAACATTTTCAATACTGTGGCTAAAATAATAAATTTATTGACCTTATTTTTACACCAATCTTTAGATAAATCATTTTTCTAGTGCAAATCGCTGAGGTGTGTGTTGTAGTGTTATTTTCCTATTAATTATGCCTAAATACCTACAAACCCGCGAGCGACGCGACGCCCGCGGGCTTCGTCAGTCGCGCGGTGGCGCTTACCGACGACGGACCTATGCCAGTGCTCTTCCCGCCCGACGAGCGACGTGCGACGTGAAAAAAAAAGGTGTGTGTGCGATTCACACACGACAGAAGTGAAACTACAACAATTAATAAAAACCGTAATTGGTTTTACAAGGACAACTGCGCGACATTGCTGTCGCGACGGCAATGTCGATTTGGTATTTGGGCCGGGGAAAAAGAACCAGTCAAAGTCAAAGTATCTTTATTGCATTATTACATGTAGTTTAAATGGTAGGTATTATATAAGGTTTTGTATCAATGTAATTTGCCCATTGGACATTTTGATTAACAACAATTTAATAATAAGAAACTTTAAATAATAATTGTATATAATTAAAAAATAAACATGTCAATAATTTTATAAATCAGATTAAATTAAATAAAATATTAGTTAATGATTAAAAATAATTACACATTACATTTATTTACCAATGGTTTTGTCATTTAAATATTCGGCAACTGTATAATAACATTGTATAATAACAGTACATATCGAAAGAATCGAAAAAGATGATGAATTTTGGAAATCAAAGATGGAATCAAAATTATCACACTTTCACCACCTGTCAAAATGTCTGCTGCCAGAAATCGTCAACCCCAGACACACTCTTGGTTGCCTCTATACGGAATCTGACACTTGAATGCGAATCCCGGTGGATTCGCAAAATCAAAATCCGAAAATAAAGAAAAAGAGATTTTTTTATCGCAAAACATTATTAAATTGCAATCAGGACCTAGCACTAGAACTCTAAATTACAATGAAATAAAAAAGCATTTTATTCCTCATATAAAATGTATTTTTTTTTTATAAATGAGAATAAATATTGTACATAATAATTATGTTTGTTTTCATTTTGTTGTTTGTATTCTTTACCACAAATTCTTCAATCATAATTATCACCTCACTAATTCAAAAAGTTTAGTAAGAAAAATTATGTTTACATTCAATACCTACATACCTACTACAATAAACTTTCATTTCTATCAAATAAAAGAATATAGTCAATAAAATAATCAATATACTAAAAAAATACAGTCAATAAAATTAAAATCACCGTAGCTACTGCATTTTGCTGTATTGTGGCGTTCTTGCTGCCTACAAAGTTCGCCGGAGTTCATATCAAGTCGGCTCCCGCGTAACGCGCATGCAAGTCGACTGGGCGAGTAAAATGCCTAAATCTTCGAAACAAGGTGGCCTTAACCGCGTTTAATGCGCTTTATTGTAATTAAATCGGAACTGATCGACGGATATAAATAAGACACATTCCGATGAGCTACGCAATAATCAGATGGTTTTTAGATCAGAGAGTTGAGAATCTGCTCCATTTTTGGAACCAACTCGGTTAAAATGGAGTTGACACTTTTGAAACTGTCATAGACACAGTCAGTGTATATGGCTATACAAGTTCACCCCGCCCTCAATAACTGACAGACAGACCGCTCACTAATAGAATATATAAATCAATCATGCGCGTACGATGCTATTCGCAGTGCGGCACCAATTTACTGTAATTGGGAGATTTAATTAATCGTTACGTAAATCGGTGAAGCCGTTTAGGAGTTCAATGACTAACACACGTACAGAAGATTTATACATATACATCTATAAAGATATTAATTTTTTTAATAAATACTTTTTGGATTATTCACATCATATTAATTAGGGTTTATTGAAGATATCTTGAGAACACATGCATGATTAAAATAAAATGCATACAGTTTTTTATTCATATTATAGAATTAGATAAAGATAAAAAACGTTTATTATGTCATCAAACTAAAAGTAAATTAGATATTCTACAGATGTTATAGTGATTCTTAATCACATAAATGGTCACCAACCAGCATGTGAATTGATAATCATAGTATCAGTGATAGTATCACCAAAGGTTAAATTGTTACCAACTCATCCGCCATTTTGAAACTAAATCTTATTTTACGGCCAGTGATGAAACGCATGTCAATTGATATTGTACAAACAAACAAATAGTGTTATGCAACCAAATCTCTAACGATACATAGGCTTTCCGAGATATTTCGGTTAAAAAATATTTTCGTTGAAGTATCTCAGAAACCGTCCGCGACATTTGATTTCTTAGCACTTTTTTGGTTATGAACTTCAACTGCGTCGATTTAATTGAGTTTCATCACTGGCCGCAAAATCACTATTTTTCAAAATGATGGACGTATAGTAGGTATGCGAGTCTCGATACAAAAATGTCGAAACCCATTAAAGTAACACTTTTAGTTTAAATACACTAATCTGTATGTTCTAGTCTACTAGTAAACAATACAAGTCGACTAGGATAGCTGGGCTTTCGTCCGCTATCAGATCTGTTTCCTACAAAATAGCCGAGCCGTATCTGCACAGATGACAGAAAGTTTTCCTCATTGTCTGCCCGTTAACATCAGCATAATAGAAAACATTAGATAGAGTCTGTTATTGTCTCTTGAATGAGGGCATCGCAGATAACTAGGTAGGCCAGACGACGAATCGTTTTCAGTAAGATAGCTAATATGCGATATAGCTTTATTAATATATGTACTCGGAAATGCTAATTTATTGCTATTCAAGCTTTTTACATTTATTTATTACAATTTTATGTTAACTTCGAATTCAATAATCATATTTTTTATGCCACTATCTAATTTTAAGTATATATAAATTTAATTAAAATTACAAAATATGTTTCAAATTAAAAATATATAAAATATAAATTTTAGTTTCAAATTATTATATATTTATTTTAGCCCGAATCGTCACACTGCAAGATAAATGCCGTTTTGCATGTGCCCAGATGCGCTATGGATAGCCTAAATTCTACGGGACAGGTAGAAAATAATCCAAAAAGTAATTAATAGTAATATTTATTGATAATAAAGTTATACGTCAAAATTAAAGATGGTTTAGTAATGGATAAAATTATTGTAAGATAGTAGTTAAAATGTTGTCTCTGTTTAAATATGCATGGACTCGTAGGATTTCTTTATATCATACTAGCTGTGCCCCGCGGTGTTACCCGCGTTATAATGTATTTTCCCGCGGAATGACGTTTTCCCGCGGTAAAAAGTAGTCTATGTTATTTTTCAGGCTCTAGAGATTCTGTGTACCAAATTTCATTTAAATCGGTTCAGTAGTTTTCGCGTGAAAGAGTAACAAACATCCATACATCCATACTTACAAACTTTCGCCTTTATAATAGTAGTAGGATTAAGTACTAGCTGACCCCAGCAAACGTTGTTTTGCAAAATGATAAATAGATAGTAGCCGATTCTTAGACCTACTGAATACGCATATAAAATTTGGCAAAAATCGGTAATGCCGTTTCGGGTATTGTTAAGGATTAATACCGAGGTACAAATACAGAGCCTTTTCAAGTAGTGGTATTTTAATTATTTCTTTTAATATAAAAAATCGCTTAGTATCACAAAACTATAATAGTTAGAGATATGATGTTACGATGTTTTTTGTAGATAATGATAAGTTCTACAAAATTGTAATACATCACTTTGTTATATATTCAAAAGTTTTCGCAGCATTCGCGATTAAAGAAAGTTTTTAGGTTTTTTTTTCATCTTGGGTTACATTATTTGATGTTTGGTAAGGAATCATTTTTTTTTAAACTAAATATAGCCTATGTCACTCAGGGATAGTGTAGCTTTCGAATGGTGACAGAATTTTTTAAATCGGTGCAGTAGTTTCAGAGCCTATTCGAGACAAACAAACAAACAAAAAATCAAACCTTTCCTCTTTATAATATTAGTATAGATATCAGAAGTACAGTACCCGTAACACAAGCTTAGAGCTTACCAAGGGGCTAGATGCTTGTATGGGTTGTCCGGATATATTTATTTATTTATGTATCGTTAGGTCGAATCAATTCTAAAGGCAAACGCAGTCCATTTAAGATAAATATTACATGGCGTCTTGAAAAAGATCTTACCTACTTGAAATACACAGGAAATAAGTTCCACTTGCTAATGGAGCTCATGTGTCATCACACAAGTTAATATTTTTTTTTTTTGCCAAAATAATACTAACTTTAAAACATAAACTAAAAAATAAATATACTTCTACTAATCATTTCGGTTTTATAAGTGATTAATTAAAACAAACATAAACAATTAAATAATTAAGTATTTAAGCATTTTGAGGAAAAAAATATCGATTGATAAACGACGAAGTTATCCGCGGACATACATAAAATATATATATATATATATATGGTCGAAATGTGAAACCTCCTCCTTTTTTGAAGTCGTTTAAAAGTAAATTTAACTTAGTCGTACAAGCTTTAACTTTTTGTAATTTATTTTAATACGTATTATAGGAAACGTCACTGTCATTTTGATAATGTTATGACGGGCAGCCATTCTGTTGAGAGGTGGTGGCAAGTCGTGACGAGCTAAGCAAACGTTATTTAAAAAAAAACCAGATATATACAGATTATTATAAACAAGCTGGTGGTCTAATTTTAAGCCTTATCCTGAATTTTAATACAATTTATATAATTTTACCAATTGATAAAATGGTGAAAAATATAACATAAACTAGTCGCGACAACAAAAATAACATACTATCGTTATTTTTGTTGTCGCGTAAGAACGAGTAAGAATTAGTTACAGAATTTAAACAGCCAATAACTAGGTTAAGCATTTATTGGAAAACGCCTCTTAAATGAAAATCCCACAGCATAACCAATAAATAACACTTCTAAGAACTTCTACATTAGAAACCAGCCGATACCGATAATAAGTACAAAAACAAGATTGATATCAAGTGGATAACGAGATAGCTCTCTGGGAACGAGGCTGCCTCGGATTGCAGCTCGGTTAGAAATCTGTGTCAAACATTATAATTATCCGGTTTATATCAATGACGGTTGGTTTAACCATTGCAATTTTACTCTTTTTTATAAGTAAATCTTTTACTGCTATTTATAATAATGTTTATCTTTTATATGTTGCGTTGGCTAAGTGGCACACTTGACTTTCATTCCAAAGGTCGTGGGTGCAAACTCAGCCACGCACCGACTTTTCTTCTAGAAAAAATATATGCTTTTAAACACGTGATCAAACGGTCAAAGGCCAATATTGTGTGGAAACCGGCATGATCTGACAACTTTGAAAAGTTTGAAGGATATGTGACATTCACAAACCCGCACTAGACCAGCTTGGAAAATTAAGGCATAATCTCTATCGTCAAGAGAGAAGTCGGAAGAAGTGATTATGCAATATTATAGTGACTGAGTGGGTTCAGGGCTAGGTAAGTAGTGTCAAGGGATTTTGTTTTCTAGGCTTGTGCTTGTTGTCGATTTGCTTTTGTTTGGGACCAAAATGCGTTTTTGAGGTGGTATGTTTGAACTTAGTTCATTAACATAGGAATCCCAAACGTGATGCTTCACTTTAGTCCTTACGAATAGGCTCAGAGCCGCACAACGGACCTATGGAGAGAGCTGTACTCAGGGTTTCTACTAGGGGTTTAGAAGACGATATCAGGATACGTAGATTCTACTTGTCAAATGTCAAAACAATACAGCTTCAAAAGTGACATCTACCGAAATAGCGGGCTATTTAAAAGAACACCTCTTATTGGAAAACCCTTTATAAGGGACGCCTTTGCCCACAAGTGGACTTCTACAGTTTATTATAAAACGAGGTGGCTACAAAACTGGTGTTACTTTTGCATGAATACGATTTCCCGATCCGGATACCATAAAAAGCGCTTATTTGGTAATTAAATAACAGATCGCGTGATGCGCACACACCCGTTACCGGTTACGGATAACTGTTATGGCAGATTATGTTTATTACATAAATGATTATGTCTTGGTTATGCTCACGGAATAATTGTAATAATTAAAATTATGTACCTTGCTGTTTACGCTTCAGATAATTACTCTACTTTAGATGATTATCAAGTATGCGTTTTGTGATGATTGTTACGGGATATTTATCAGGATTTTGTTCGTAGCTTGGGATATATAAATTAATCTAGAAAGATTTGATGAATATAGTTAATTCATCATCTTCTTGTTAAAAAAATATAAAATAGTGAATAAAAAACATAAGAGCAATGTGTTAGTCAGTCAGTATAATATAGAGCTATCAAGCCAACTGAAAACTGACAGTGACTGACGGGCCAAGATCGGTCCATATTTTATCAATAGACTAATTTACTCGGAAATGGTCAAATAGTCGAGCGCTGGCCTTAGACTACCATATCTCAGGATATGTCAAGAGATTTCTGCTTTAAAATCGCACACTTTAAAAATAATAAATAATTTTCCTTCTAACGTACTTTTGTTTTGAGGAAAAATTATCAAACTGTAAAAATCTCAGGATTTTTCAATAGAATTTATTATTTTTCACTTAACCTCCGGGTGGTGCTAAGAACAGTCTCTGGTAGGCTTCGGCGGCGACTTGTCACCACCCTCCGGGCTGGGCCAGTGCGTGAAACGATTTTTTCGTGTTTCGTAATGTGGCCCGGAGAAGACCTTCTTCATGCCCCATCTTAGACCACATCGTCACTTTACATCTGTTGAGATTGTGGTCAAATGAAGGCTCTAACATAAACGACTTTTCTTGTCCCAACCTAAGGTCCCAGATGCTCGGTGACTGTAACAAATCATCGAGCTGCTTATTGTTTTGTTACAAGTATTTACTTGTCAATAGAGAAAAATGCGCGTAAATGGTTTCCAAATAAATACGGACCACGAACCGGTTCCACTAAATACTAGGCTAAGACCTAACTGTGCGAGCAATAAAATATCTTTTCATATTTCATTGCTGCGATTAGAGCGAAATACAATAGTTTTTGACGGGCTGTGAAGCTCAATGGCGGTAATACGCCCCATTATTTGGCTACAATAGCTTTACAGTTTGCCAATCAACTCTAAATACCGTATCTGGACTAAAACTTGTAGCTAAATGCACTTAAGTCAAGTATTAAATGTACGCAGAGTATAAAATGTCACCTTAAAATAATACAAACTCTTAAATTATCAACTAACGGAATATCTAAAATGATTACGTAGAATAATACATTTCAACAGTCATGATGATTTTTCGTAAAATGATAATTTTAATAGGAAAATTAAAATTTTACGGTTTGTACCATATTCTGGTGACATGTACATACTTAACCATATTTAGGAAGTATTGAAATGGATTTCGAGACGCAAAATGGCGTTCAATTGAGTAACATCTTTTTCACTTTATAATTTAATTCACTCGACACTGACAAATTGTGGCTTTAAGCGCAGAGTCCAATTAGAAGAAACTGAATTAAACTGAAATGGATTTCTTCTTTATTAATAGATGCTTAAATTTTCAAAAATTCTTTTTTTTTTGCCGGAATATCCACACATCAACCCGCGGTAAGCTCTAAGCTTGTGTTACGGGTACTAGTCATCTGATGTACTTAATATTATAAACATACATGTAAAGATATTTTTTATTATAATTATATTAATTTAGAAAGTGCTTGCAGGACATACAAACACTTCACACAGGACACACAACCCTCGGCGGGAATCGAACCCTCTACCTCGGACAAGCGGACGCCCACCGCGCCGCGAAGGCAGTCAAATTTATAATTATTATTTTCTAGGTTTGTTTGTTTGGAAAAAGTTAGTAGCAAAAATAATACGGCGTCCCGCTAGAGGTTTTCTATTTCTAACAAACTTTTCTTTATCAAATATACATACCTCTCTTAATAATTCGTGTTAATGTGGTATAAAGAATAATAATAATAGATAGATTTTAATTACACTTTTATGTTGTAGAAGTCGGTTTTTTTAAACATAGATTATAACTTATTCTAGCAAATATGTAGGCTAGGCAATTTCTGGGTGTATTTTGTCACAAAATAAGTGTTTATGAACAAGTACAATATTGACCTCAGTATGTAGGTAGTGTGTACTATTCAAAATGTCCTCCGGTACCGGCGACATATTTGCCATTTAGTACAAACAAACAAACTAATTCTATAGTCACGAACTACCACGTGACTGTTGGTTTTATGGGGGTATGGTTAGTTCTCGGACTTTACTATGACCATCGTCTCTCTCGTCAAGAGAGAAGTCCCTGTGTCCCAGCAGTGGGAACCTTAGAATAGAATAAAAAATACTTTGTTACACACCCAACAAAAAAATAATACAATAAGAAATTAAAACGAAACCTAGAATGCGTAATGGGCGTTCTTATTGCCGCGGGGGTACTTCAAGTACTAAATAAAATGGTACTATTGTAAAAGCTGTAAACTGTAGACATTTATAATCTACATACTCGAACTCGCTCTAGTTTTAGTATGTAAACTGACTGAGTATATTACTCACGTGAGACATATTACTTCGTCTTTTTAACCTCCGACCAAAAAAGAGGGGTGTTATAAGTTTGACGTGTCTGTCTGTCTGTCTGTTACATCATAGCTCCCGAACGGATGGGGCGATTTCAATTTAGTTTTTGTATGAAAGGTGAGTTCGGCCCGGGTGTTTTTAGACATGTTTCATGAAAATCGGTTGAGCCGTTTAAAAGTTATAGGGGTGAGAGTGGGGAAGGAAAAAAGAAAATCTGCAAATATACTAGTGTAAAAAGAGGGGTGTTATAAGTTTGACGTGTCTGTCTGTCTGTCTGTTACATCATAGCTCCCGAACGGATGGGGCGATTTCAATTTAGTTTTTGTATGAAAGGTGAGTTCGGCCCGGGTGTTTTTAGACATGTTTCATGAAAATCGGTTGAGCCGTTTAAAAGATATAGGGGTGAGAGTGGGGAAGGAAAAAAGAAAATCTGCAAATATACTAGTGTGGGGTATCAAATGAAAGCGCATCGCGTCCACATTACATAATATTATGTTGTTTTACATTTAAGGAAATGAAGGCATTGGAATCGGGGGTTTTTCTTAAATTTAGATTTAAGTAGTTATATTTGATGGCTTCCGTGACTGGCTATATGGCCGTCAACAGCCAATGTCCGTATGTTTTGTAGGACATTGTTGATTCGATAAGATTTTCAACCATAAAACAATGGGAGTAGAGTTATCAAAAAGAAAAGAAAACTTATATGTCCCATCAATAAAAAATCTAAATAAATGACATTTTGTTACTTATAGCATCTTTGTAACTGATATTTGTACTATACTTGTAAAACTAAGTAAACTTGTACTTGTATTTCTTTCCTGTCCATCCAATGGTGGCCTGGAGGAGATCGCTCACAGCGATAAGGCCTCCCTTTGTACTCCGATGTCTGTCTTGTTACTGTTTACTGTTTGTATTATATATGCGATGTACAATAGAGTTATCTATCTATCTAACTAAAGATTAAAATACATTTTCGAGTATGTTTTCGTTCGACCATGTTCTCGCCATACGATACGATATGACGATAAGTGATATGCACAACCAATTAGTAATCATATGGATTATCGAAAAAACACAACGAATTGGGGAGGCGTTCGTCGAAGTATTCGCATGTCGAAGTATTGGAATGGTGGGTTTGGATACGTTACTACTTAGACGTAAACTTCATTTAGCCTTGCATTACGTTCTACTGCTAAAAGACAGGGTTAATAATCCATCCATATTAGGGAACATTTCTCTCTATGTTCCTAATAATTATGTCAGAGGAGTACGTCGTCACCGTCGTCTGTTCGTCACTCTTACGACTAGAACGCGCCATGCCAACAACGCGCCAACACAACGCGCACTATTATTATTAAATGCATTTGTACGAGAACACCAGCATGTGGATATTTTAAATGATAGTTTTAATTATATTCATAAGGAGATACGATATTTTTTAAGTTTTAATTTGTTGTAATTATTATAGTTTCCTTTTGTTGTCTTTGCTCTATTTTGTTAGTTATTAGTTTGTTAGTTAAGACTAGTTTGTAAGTTAGTTTAAGATAGTTATAATTGGTGAAAACTGTAAGATAACTATTCTTATTAAATAAATAAATTATTAATTATTATTATGTGAAAGTGAAGACGGGGATAGGTCGCGGGGGCGGGAGGCGAAGGAGGGGGTTCGGGCGGAGGACTGGGGTGTCGGGCGACATCAAAATCAAGATAAATAAATAAATATAATAGCTAGAGAACTATTGCAGCAATTATCAAATTGGTATAATAATATAATGTAGTCTTGGCCGTTCTCGGCCTCAGCGACTGCGATAATTGGCTAATGGCTTTCATATCATAATATTTACTGTGGATGTAGCTGTCGTATCCTTTCATGTGCTCTCTGGTGGCTAGAATACCCAACCTTGTTAGTGAAGGTACGAGAGCATGTTGGGCATGTTAAAACCCCATTTACAAAGGAATAGGATATGGCCACTGATGGTCTGGCCTTGAGCTCGTCTCGTCTCTTATCAAGCTCTTGAAGACGTATCAAATTGCACGGTTAAATGTTATATTTGCCATTCGCATATACTCATAAATTTTTACTTTAAATGTTAATGATTTTAATAAGTGATAAACCTCTACTAACTGTTTATGTTAAACTATTATAAATTCAGTTTTACCTATTTTTTTGCTTTCCTGGAGGTGCAGGTTCGATAACTGCGTCTTAATCTTTTATTTTTTATAATTTTTACAGTTTTTTTACGTTTCTAAAAGTTACACAATAAATTTTCTTCTGATATTTCAATTGTTAAAAGAAAACACCCTAGCATACATATTTAGACAACCTAGCATCTATTACGTGTAGCACTGCTTAGTAAACGACTACATTTTACGAAAAATGTCGAAATTCGGAAGCAATACATACAGATAATAACAGATATGATATCAGCAAACTCGGTCACAAGGGCTGGATTTAGATCTCGTGACTAATAAAGGTTGTTTTAGAACCGATAACAAACGTACCCGCTATTTTTAGGACTGATAACAAAGTAAACTGTATTTAATTATACATCTGTTGCGGTTGTGTATTCTCAGATTAAATGTACGGTTTCTACGGTAAATAAGAAAGGCTGTAATTTACATAAAGCTGAGACCCTTTTGGTCTACAATGTACACATTCTGTATTTTTGTACACGATTTTGTTTATCCGGACTTTTAAAAGGTTTCTTTGGTTTTTGATTAGACGGTAGATAAATATTTACAAAGATTTGTGGAAAAGGGCAGATGATGTTAAAACTTCGTTTAATATGGGCATTAATTTGGTTTCGATTAAAAATGTGTTTATGGCAGACAATCGGTCATTAAACAGCGATCCAAAAATGCAAGTTATTACTATTATTTTCGTGTAAACTGCTATGCTAAGAACGTCGCACATCATAAAGATTTCTTTTAGAGATTTCTTATTAACTCGTAAAGTTTGCGTACTGCATTTATTTATAATATGACTAGCGGCCCGCCCCGGCGTCGCACGGGTATAAAATTATCCCGGAAATTATTCGATTTTTTCTCGCCATAAAAACCATCCCATCTCTCAAGTTGGATCGAACTGCACATGGTGTGCGAATTTAATTATAATCGGTTAAGTGGTTTAGCAGTCCATTGAGGACAAACATTGTGACACGAGATTATATATATTAAGATATGAGTATGACCATCAAGATATTCAATGTAAATCTGTGCTCGTTTTAAAACCACATCCTAGTGCATAATCCTGCACTTTCCTAACCGCTAATAGTAGCAGAGAGTGTGGTCGGGCTAAGCGGCAACGTTTACACTAATAGTACTGTGTCGGATCGCTAGGCATTCGCTTTTACAACGCACCGTCAAATAGCTTTCGTAAACCTATTTAGGCTTAGATATATCTGCTTGTTACTTGTTTGTGAACTAATTAATTCAAATAAATAAATCTAGTCCAGTCTTTTTAGGCATTGGAAGCACAACCTGCGGAATAATTCCTTGATATAAATATTTGTTTGTTCCTTTATAACGGTAACGATTTTAAACGGCATTTTAATTAAGACAAAAATCGACATCGTAATTGTGCCGGTTAAAACAATCACGACATGAGTTTCTCGCGACCAATTTGTTCATAGGTCATATAAAGTCAATCTAAGTCTATAAAGTCTAGAAGTAACATAACATAATTTGTTCGCTGTTAAGTTATTATACAAAATATGCCGTCAGCATTTTTTCCGTAAAATGTACCGTTTTCGTATAAAGCGATTAGAACGTACTCCCCAACGATATTCGTACAAGGTGTTTATATCTCGGGGAGCGGAGTGGCATTAAGCTGAGACTGCTCCTTTTTTGGTACATGGCAGCACAGCCTGCCAGCTCATTATCTGTTTGTGGTTTTTATGTTAATTTTCTTGTGTCTGTTTGTGTATGCTGTCATCTGTGCTGTTGTTTGTTAATGTACCAAAATAAATGTAAGGTACCTGGGTCGAATATGGCCAGTCGGTAAATATGGCCACACACTCATATAAGTATGAATAAACCACTACAAAAAACAAAACGCGGTGTTACACGATCGGGCCCGAGGAACGTTCCCGAACGGCGCCCCTTCCCGCGCTCCCGCGCACTCGCCAGTCGCTCGGAGGTCGTTGAAGTGTAAAGCTACGTCGATTTTATAAAAAGACTTCGTAAGTTTTTGTTTATATTTTCGTTAATATTGGATATTATTGCGTTGTTTTACTGTCTAAATGTTGTTTGACTATAGTATTATGACATTTTAATGTGTGTTTTCCAAAGTAGTGATCAGTTTTTGTTTCATGTTATAAATAAGACAAAATGGCGTTACGGAAAATATGGCCACTGGCTGGCCATATTTACCATATGAATTTTATAGATGTATTTTTTTGTTTTAGACAAAATGGGACGTTACAAGGCTCGGAGTATGCGAGGAACATGGACCATGGAAAATAAATAAATACAATTAAATTAAATTAAATAAAAATATATTTAATTAATTAAATTTACAATTTGCAATTTATGTGTTCCATTGATGGTTTGTAAGTGCCATATGTTTGACCTTAAATTACTATTCCTAATACCTAGTCCTAGTACTTAAAGGTTTTTTTTAATACTTATATTTTTGTTGATTTCCTTATAATAAATAGTTATTCAGTACTTACTGAAATTGATTCTTTTATTTTAATTTGTTTAAGCAAAAGTTTGTAAAATAGAATTTTTCTATACCGTTAATATGGCCACGTTCATGGCCATATTTAAGTACCGGGTCGTAAATATGGCCATTTTCCAAATAAATAAAAACATGTAAAAATTCGGTAAAGCTGCAATTTTTTTTAAATTCTGCTTTTATGGTATAAAAGCTTGATAAGGTAAGCCTTGAATTTAATCACTAGCTTCCCTTTAAGTCCACGAAACTAAAAGATACTAGGCGTGAAACCTTAAGGTGGCCATATTCGACCCGGGTACCTTATTTCATTTCATTTCATATCTAAGCAACATATCATCGCGTAGTATCTTCAACGGTCTGTAGGCGAAACGATCGATAAGCTAGAAACGTTTGTTAGGCTACACTGACCTGCGCATCTCTGAGATCGGGCTCGCTGGCCGCGGCCGCCACGGTCTCCCCCGGCGTGACGTCACCGGTGACGTCACCCGCGCTCGCGCTGATGGCCCGCCGCCGCGCTTCCTTCGCTCGCTCGCGGTCCTTCCCCGTTATCATGTTCTTGGTCTTCGAGAGGAGGTTGAGTGGTTTGTTGGATTTACGGATCTGCAAATAAATGTGAGTTATTAACTGGCAAAAAATAATGCAGATGATGTACTGACCACTTTATGTTTTGTTTTTATTCTTCTGGAGATTTTTAATTAGTGAATTGTACTTAATCAAAGTCTAAATCTGTAGGAGGGAGAGAACCACCGCGGGCGAAGTCAAACCAAAATTTAAACTCGCGAGCGACGAACTCTGTTACGTGTTTTTTGCAACGAGCGCAAAACCAGTGACCCTTATCGACAAGCAACGACATTGAAAAGAGTGTGAAATGGTGATATTGAGTAATTAATAAAACTTTAAATTATCAACTACTTATAATACTAATTCTAAACGATAATTCACCATTACAACACAAATGACAACTCTGACTACGCCTCTAAATGATAGCATGGCTGTTCACAGACTAAATTAGTGATTTAGGCATCACATGCTAAATTGGGAGGCTAGGATGTCAATTGTTATTGTTCCTGGACAATTTTGGGTCAATTACTCATGGAAATTATAACTACAACTAGTTTTACAAGCTAGTTATACATGGAAGCATTAAATTAATATAAATACATTTCCGTGCTTTGTGTAATGGTTTTCCATTTCAAATAGATAAAATATCAAATATGGTTCAAAGGCTATATTGCTTGTTTGTATAGTTTAAAAAATCAGAGTTTTTCAACACATTCGAGAACAGTGTAAACATTTTTCTCAGATTTATGGACATAATTCTGAAGCGTAATTTATGATTACGCAAAAACCTTACAAATTTGGAAAACATAGCACATCACTTAATTGCTTTGGTAAACCCTTAAAGTATTTCCAATTATTTTATATATATTTTGGTATATAATTCCTTACCTTGCATTTCACAGTCGAGGGATGAACAAACTTATCATCATCATTCTCCTTCGGCTGATCTCGGAGTCCCAACACCAGCATATCATCCAAGGAAGCTTGCATATGCCTCCTAAACACCGGCCTGGCCTCTTCATGACTCCTCGAGGAATACATAGACACAGAGTCCATACTAGCTTTACTTGTCCCTCCGGATATCACTGTAACATTCTCCACAGACTCATTTGACTGCCAGTCCGGAGGACGCTTAGATCTAGTCTCTTCATATATCTCAACTGAGTTGAATGTCTCAGCGACATTGTCTAACTCCAAATCCATGTCTGGAGGTGGTATGAATTCATACTGGCCCTCATTCTCCGTGTAAACTTGATCGTAGACAACTCCGTTCTGGTATCTAGAGCTAGATGGAATGTTGCCATAGACGTTGTTATAGTTATAAGTGTCGTCTTCTTTCCTGGGGCTGACGTGGCGGACCGGTTGTATGTCGTTGGCGTTTATGATGACGTCATCGAGGTTGAGAGGTCGGCCTTGGCCTCCAAACCCGTCGACAACAGGAGTTGTGTTCGACAGAAACGAGCCATCAGTTTCGAAACTACTGCAGCCGACTAGCCCCATTGGACGCCGAGGCATATCTGGCCTGAATCGATTCGGAGGCGGCTGTACCCCAGCAAAATCTACAACCAGTATTCTATCAACTATATTTCTCCCGTCGTTGTGAAAACCTATTCCAGAGTCACTATTACTGGAGGTTGTCGTGATCTCGCTATGATTGCTGGGTTGGGGAGAGTTAGCGACAAAGTCAGGGCCATCTCTAACGTCATCATTGCGACACCGTCTATCTCTAGGTCTGAAGACGGCGTTGCATCGCGCGAAATTACCCATAGCAGGACTATCTCCCTTGATTGCCAGCTTAGAAATCTGCTGAAGATTTGGACTAGAGCATTCCTCCGACGGTAACGAATACATCCCCCTAATGACTCCAACTACGTATTCCGCTGATGGCGGGAATTCCAAACATCTTTCAGCGACCGGATCTCTCGTACACGCGACTTGGAACTCTCTAGCTCGCGTGATATGAGCGTCGTGTTCCGCCATTCTTGGGTCTACCGCGAAAACGTGGCAGCTGTGGGAGGCCTCAGATTCTGCAGTTTCAGCTGATGTTACGAGGCCGAAGTATCTTCTGTCTGCTTCGGAGCCGCAGCCAGCGTAGATGATTCTTTCTCTTTGATATTGAGCTAGTATTTGGCCAGATGGACGTCGTAGTAGTAGTGAGTTGGGAAGAACGGAGAGTAGCACTGGTATGGCTGTTCTTCGCTCCTGTCGCAGTTTTCGGACGGCGTTGCGGACGTTTCCTGGGGCGTTGTTGGTGGCGGCTTGGGGTGTCTCGATGGTGCCGAGGTATCCGACGATGGCGCGGCACTCCAGCCGGGCTGCATTGTTCGGCGTGAGCTGGGCTCGACTCAAGTTTTGAAGGATTTCATTGACTCCGGATGTGCTAGGAACAGCATGGCACGCTGAAACGTAAGATTGCTTATGTACTTAAAAGCTTAGTTGCCAAAAATCACATGTCATGTCCAAAAGTAAAAAAACTGTCATGTTTTCATTATGGTAAGTAAGCCCAGACAAGGACAAAAATTTACAAGTGCATATCAAGGTAATGAATAGGTTGTATTTAATGTAATTTAGGGCATTAATTCAATGTTGTTAGTTGCAATGTTAATTTGTAAACTTCATGTTAGTCGCTCAAAATGTAGATTATACATAACATTTACATTCTTATGTTAAAATAAGTGACTATAAATATTTATAACAAGCAGAACAATGATTAAAGATTTTAATTATCATTAATAATGCACAGTCGTTCAAGTCTTATGCATGATTATAATGTAGCTCACAATAGACTTAGTTAATTTGCATAAAATGTAGGTGAGTTAAAAGCAAGTGGGTGAACACAAAACATAACAAATATGTGCGCTGAACAGTGTTTTATGCTTCCCACATACCTAGGAATATGCCCTTAGCCATCTGAAAGAAAATATACTTATAATTAATATGGTTAATTATTGCCAACACCATATAGGAATATTTATTATAGGGAACTAGGTAAAACGAATGATAATTAAATTTTTCTACATGTTTTCGTCAGGATTTAGAGGTACTGCGAGACTCTACTGCTGAATCAGGTATTACTAAAAGAAGCTTTAGATGAACTTAAACATCTTCAAATGAGATCATTAAGGCCACCAATACTATACTTAAATTTTTCAAGCTACATGAGGTTTTTATTGCCATTTCAATAACTGAATATCATATCTCCAATATCTGTGATATCTTTAAGTCTAACAAAACCAGATTCATTAAAATAATAATCATTCAGGTCCCTAAAACCAAGCTGACTTTTTTAGAACAATTTCTATTTAACTCGTTAATCCCCAAGCGGTAGCCGGTTACCGCTTACCTGACCTTATTACCTGAAGTAAGGGTCAAGGAGTTAAATATGATATTAATTTTATTTGGCACATATAGCTAACACACTAGCATATTATTTTATTTTTAAACCATATTTATCTCTGCCTTGTTTTAACTCCTTGACCCTTACTTCAGGTAATAAGGTCAGGTAAGCGGTAACCGGCTACCGCTTGGGGATTAACGAGTTAACAGAAATATTTGGTCTTTCATATTGGCTGACAAGCTGACTCCAGACAAAGTCCAATTATAAAAAATTTAATTGATATTGGCTAAGATCTCTTGTTTACATCTTATATGAAGTTAGAATATATGTAATTGATAAGATACCTGGGTGATGTAGATTAGGTTGTGGTCTGCGCCTGGGCGGCGGGTGCCTCCGGCGAGTGCGCGCTCGCTCATCGGGCTCCGTGTCCTCGGTGTCAGTGGGCGGCGCGTCTCTGGGCGATACGCTCAGGGAGATCGCCCCCGGCGCGCCCGCCACCAGCCGCGCCACAGACGCGTGCGGGGCTCGGGCCACACTCGCCCCGTCCACTGCGAGCAAGGCATCCCCAGCCCGCAAGCCAGCCCTCTCCGCGGGCCCGCCCGCCGCCACCGCCGACACTACGCACGGCCTCTGCCCTGCTATAGTAAATCCGAACCCACCCACACCCCTCGCAACAACCAGCCTTCTCTCGGAAGCCCTGGGAATCGCCGCTCTACGACGTCTTCTCCTCAGCTGTTGAGGCACCATATCGATATCACTTAGCTGGTTTTGCTACTGACAGAGACGCATTTTGCAACACTTATGAATGGTAGTAGTTAGAATAAGCGTTGGATTAGCGAAAGTAGCAAGTTATGATAAGAATTTTTGCACGAAAACTGGAAAAACTAGAAATAGAAGAAAGTTCCAAAGTTGTTGTAACTGACGTTTAGAACTTTTAGAAAGTTTTGATACGTTCCGTTCTTTTACATTCTATGTAATGAAAAAGCTTTCATGGAAACTTTAGAAACAAACCACTCCGTTTTTAATTTTATTTATCAAAACATTATAAACAAAATTAGATCAAATTTCTTAGTATTATAAACTTGTGGGCTTAATTAATATTTATCTAAAATAAATAAATTAAAAAATTATTACCTTTTAACAAGATGAATTTACATAATATAAAACGGAATGTGTAGATGTAACTGTCAGTTTACTCAACTGTCACTGACAATGATAAGCAAAATACCCCTCCCTCCTCCCTCCCGCCGGCGCTGACTGATGTAAAGTTTACATTACACTACACCGTGTTCAGTCCACGCGGATTTGATTTGAAATTTTATATTATTTTGTGGCTCATTGACGTGAATTGTGTTATAGTTTGATTTAATCTGACAACAGTTTAGTCATCCATAATGGCGGTAAGATATATAAATCCTCAAATCCAAAATAAACCAACTACACAAAACCTAACCACAACAATATAAATATTTTTGTATTTTCTTACTTCTTCTCAGAAAAAGGGCAAAATGAAGATAAGTAAGCTAAAGAGGAACAACCACACAACTAATAAGATGAAGAAGGCTGGTACACTGCGGCTCCAAAGGCACAAACATAAAATTCAAAAACAAAAACAACCAGCACAACCTCAACAGCAGGTAAACTAACACTAGGATGTTTAATAAATAACAACGACTAAGAAGAAATTACTAATTAAGTTGTAGTTAATATATCAACATAAAAAGGCTGACTTTCTATTAAATAATTAAATATTGCTGGACAATCCATCCATCCATTTAGTCCTATGGTAAGCTCTAAGTTTGCATTAGGGTTACTAGATATTGGCTAATGTAATATCATACATATACATTTAAACATATATTTGTTACAACATGTAGTTTATACATGTTTATTTTTGATAGAACTGATTAGGAGCACTTACTTAAATGCTGGCTTTATTTAAGTCATGATTCTATTTATTCAATGTGCAAGCCTGCTGGAAAGAGGTTACATATAATATTTAAAACAAAATTACAAAAATTAATACCTATCTGTATAATGTAAAAGGATAAGTAAAAACAACACTACAGGTCCATACTATATCATATAATAAAGCACTAGTTAACCCCCATTAGTTAATTCCATAATGCCAACTGGGTGTATCAACATTTACAGATAGAATACAGTGACAGTGACTCGGCATCTGGAGATGAGTGGGCAGACATGTTGGACGATGAGGAGCAGAAGTACATCCTGAGCCGGCTCGCAAAACAACCGCAGCTGCTGTCAAATGTACCTGCGGAGAATATAACAGAGGAAAAGTAAATGATTAACCATAACATAAATATTACACAACTGTCTCAGTGGCGCAGTGGGCGACGGTTCTTGCGGAGCAAGATTTAGTGGGTTTGATTCCGCCGATTCATATTCATATTCATTTATTCGTTGATTCATGTGGTTACAAATGGTGTTAAGTTTTATATATACCCTTACATGAGCCCCGTTGGGACATTACAACTGATACAAAAATAGTCTTAGACTATAGTAGGTAAGTAACTTATTACAATATTTATCATTAAATTTAAAATTGTTTAAAAAAAAAGTTTTTTTTTTTTTATAATAATAATATGTTTAGTTTCACTGTTTGTATGTTCTGCAATCACTTTCTCCTTGTTCTAGGTGTTTAATATATATAATAATAATATCTATGCATGTATTATAATGTATGTCTATTATATTTAGTATATCAGATGTCTAGTACCCGCAACACAAGCTTTGGAGATTACCATGGGGGGAGATGTTGTGGTGTTGAAAAAAAATATTTATCTATCTATTGACTGAAATGCATGTTATACAAGGAAGAAGCTTTTTTGCTTTTTCTCGACCTTCATGCTCCATCTTAGACCACATCGTCACTTTGCATCAGGTGAGATTGTGAAGGCATATCAATAATAAAAAAATAAAAAAAACAGATTTATTTTAACCCTGGCGTGGTTCGTCGTATATCCCAAGGAAACACTGTATTTCCGGGATTCAAATTTTTTTAATTGAGTAAATACATAAATTATAAAGGGCTCACAAACGAAAAATAATAATAACTATTCACCAGACCGCCGAAACGTAAGCGAAGCCGTATCCCCAAACCGGCCGCTGAAGACAGCGGAGCGGACCTGGAAAGCGACGTGGAAGATCGCTATGAGCGGGAACAGGCGGAGCGCCCAGCTAAGAAGCTGAAACCGCTGCTGCCCATCAAGACGAAGGCCGGCTTGATGGAGATGAACGAGGAGGTGGAAGGTAAATATATTTAACCACTAGTTAGAGAAACACATTTGTTCTATGAGAGACCCCATATATTTTTAGTAGTTTTACAGCAGCAATAATTAAATATAACTTTTCTTATTTTATGATGGACAAGTATCATATTGGATTTTATGTTAATTATGTTTATATTACATACCTAGTTTTAGTTGAAAATGACACTACTCGGCAGCTCAATGATTGAGTTATATTATATCTCATATTGATTTCTTGTCTGTCTTTTACTATCTTTTCTGAGTGTAAATTATAGGCTTAATATTAGAATTGAAAGAATCAACAATCAATCAATCATTGTTGTACTACCTATGATGAATAAATAAACTATGAAACTACTATATATTTATTTATCATGTGTTTCTAGTATTTGTTGTTGTAGCAGCAAGAGAGATACATCATCCCTCAAAATTTCAACTGTCTATCTATCACGGTTCTTGAGATGCAGTCAAGTGACAGACAAGACAGATGATGAAGTCCCATAGGTTCCCGTTTTACCCTTTGGGTACGGGACCCTAAAAAACACTTTCATTACAGAATCAGAAACCGAATCGGAACCGGAAGAGCAAGCCCCTCCCCCAAAGAAGAGCAAACCTGAGCCTTCATCAGACGTTGAAGACTCCGACTCAGGCATGGAAGCCACCCCTGATGAAGAGGCAGGTGAAACCATCAGCTCCGTTCAGCTGCTAGCCGCCAGGCGCGACAAGCTGGCGCACGAGAAGCTGAGGATCGGAGCGCTCTGCTCCTCACTGCTGGAGAGCCCTGAGAAGAAGGTATGAGTTTGTACCACCGACATACGTCTGCCTTGATAACGCAAGCATCACGATTTTTTTTTTTTTTTTTTTTTTATTATCTTATGGGCTTACTTTTGACTACAGTCTAGCAAGAAGGCAGAGACGAGGTCAGCGATGGAGCAAGTTTGCCCAGAAAAAGCCTATTCACTCTGAGCTTAAAGGTGGTCGGGTTGTATTCAATCGGACAAACAGTCTTCGGGAGAGAATTCCACTCCTTAGCGGTGCGCACTATAAAAGAATTCGAGAAGCGTTTCGTGCGCGTTGATGGTAGGTCCACTGAGTGAGCATGTAAACCAGCCGTACGTCTTAGCGACCGATGATAGAACGGAGATGGTGGGATCAGGTCATGCAGCGCATTGGCACACTCCCCGAATTTGTATTCAAACCAAGCGTGCCGACTTTTGCCTGTATTATGAAGTCGAAGTCGACAGTCGACAGTCTATATCTATCGCTTGTTCCGATATTTAACACACAAAGTCAGATCAAACGTCTAAAGCACACGCGGCAACTTAAATACAATTTAAAATATTTATTTTAAGGAAAATTTTATTTTAAACTTCCGACCAACGCAAACGCATAAGTTTTACGTGAGTATAGGTATGTCCATATGTCTGTAGCAGCTCCCAAACGGACGAACAATTCTATTATGGAGAGTGTTCTTAGCAATATCGGTTTAACCGTTTCAAAGATAAGTGAAAATAAACGGTCTCACTTAACATAAAAACGACATAGACAAGTTTAACAATTGTTTAAAACAAACATTTATAGATCACTTTTGCTACACAACTGTTTAAGCCGCGTGTCTAAGCGGTGTTTATGCTTTTGTGGTACGCTATGTTGACTAATATACCCGTGTTTGATATAAAATGAAAGGTAACTTAATACGAAACAGCAATTTTGTGGGAATCAGTTAAGCCATTTGAAAGATACAAGCAAATAATTTCAATCTGATGCTGTATTAAGGGTTTTTAAATGTTAATTTAATAGTTTTTAACCTTATCTTTATCCTAATTCCATTTAATACATGGACTAGACTGACCTCGGAAAGACAATCATGGAAACTAATGGAGGAGGCCTTTACCCAAAAATGGGTTTCCACTAAGAGACAATAAATAATTTAATGCATGACTCACAATATCAAGGCGAAAGTTTGTAAGAATGGATGTATGGATGTTTGTTACTCTTTCACGTAAAAACTACTGAACCGATTTAAATGAAATTTGGTACAAAGAATCTCTAGAGCCTGAAAAATAACATAGGCTACTTTTTGCCGCGGGAAAACGTCATTCCGCGGGAAAATCCATTATAACGCGGGTAACACCGCGGGGCACAGCTAGTAATTTATATATCATTTCATAATTAGAATTTAATTGCAAAAAATGTTTTATAAGTTTGAATATTGGAATAAATGGCTTTATTTATTATTTATTTATCCTAATTCCAGCTCAAGAACCTATACCCAATCTTATACCTGATGGAGGATCGTCTGAGAGACGGCTCGTTGAACCTGCACTCGGTGCGCAAGCTGGCCTCGCTGTCCGCCTGCGAGGTGTTCCGCGACATCCTGCCGGACTACATGATCCGCCACCAGGACTACTCCGAGATCAAGTGTCAGTACCTACTTCTATCTCGGTCTTATCTTTGGCCCCGAGAAAATTTAAAAAAAAGTGTGCGTGTGTCAGCTACGACGCACGGTTGGAGTTTACTCCTTACGAACTATAATTATGATATATATCGAATAGAAAAAAAGGGTAAATGAACGCATCTGCTAAAATGATAAGATAAACAAACATATATCTGTAATTATTCGGATTATTTATATTACTTCAATAAAGCGTATTACATAAAGTATGTTACGAAATAATATAAATAAAATACAGTGAGACTACGAAGTATCGCGCAAAGAGGAGACCCCGAGAATGAGATACGCTGTGTAATGTATTCCATCTCATTCTTTTACACGTTAAATCTTACAGATATATATGTTTGTCTCTTTCTACGTAACGCCTCAACTTTTCGTGTTACACTTTTTGATTTTACTCCTCATAAAATTTCCGTACCGGGCCTTATAACTCAAATCGTTTCTTAAGGAGTATACTCCAATAGACCCCTTATAATCCTAAGGCTACTACTACTAAACATCAAAATTAGTTATTTTGTCCATCCTAGTGAACCCAAACTAAATACATAAATACACCTTTACTTAATTCTTTTGGTTCTTTCCACCGAACAACTGCTGGTTCTAGTCAAGCTCAAAGTGACTATAATGTAATGTAGAAATTTAATTATTTCTGTAACTTGTATTGTTATTACAATAAGGTTTCAAAGCATATAATATTAACCAGACACATATAATTTATATATTTTTTAATCGTTCTAAAACTATTTTAAACTTTTTCGAAGCACAAACGGACAGCGATAATGGCTTTATTACATGTTTGATGAAAATCGTTAGAGCCTTTTAAATAAGTTAGAACTTTTTACTTTTAAAAACTAACGTAAACAAAACGGTTGGTTAGTTATCCATAGAAACTATTGCTTGGCAACGGCTAAACGAATGTCTAAACCGTATTTTTGTTCTTTGTGGTAAGGCGCTAAGGTTTTGGTATCGCGGTTTTTTTATCATCCCGTAGTGAATATATACTCTCTGATCCCGACATCCTATGGGATACAGTCGAGTTATATTCTTTCTTAAATTATAAATTATGAGAATGCTTTATAATCTTTTTCTGCTTTAAAAATAAAATAGTGTGTCCTTAAAATCTGTCGACGTTCCCGAATGAGCAGTTTTGGCCGCAAGGGGTCAAGTTTCGACGGTTCATCGGTCGCCTACACTGCGAGGCGACACCGCCGTAACAGATGATCCACGATGCTGACACTTTAGTTTAGTTTAAAAGATTTATAGTTTAAGGTATATGTTTATATGGGCCTTAGATGCCTGAAATAAATGATTTATTATTATTATTAAAATTATGCTTGTATTAAAGATTAAATGATGTTTGTTTCAGTGAAGAAGGACACGCTAGCGCTATACAAGTACGAGAAGGAGCTGCTAGAGTTCTACAAGCGGTATTTACAGAGGCTCGAGAGAGCGAGCGCGGTGCTGCGCCGGAAGAAGGGAGACAACAGGTATCTTTGCATACTTTCTCAATATAAAAAAATAAGTAAATATTTCCGGACAATCTACACAACAACATCTAGCCCCGTGGTAAGCTCTAAGCTTGTGTTCGACGCTGTTGCTAGCGCTCATGATCACGGCAATAACCACTCGAAATATCGGAAAACTCAAAAACCGTTAAATCATGGTATGGTACCCTTTTTATGTCCTAATATTGTTTTAAGTCTAATACTACGTAATACCCGTTTTAAGTCAAAATGAATTCATAAATAAATAACTATTTCCAAACAATTCACACAACAACATCTAGCCCCGTGGTAAGCTCTGAGCTTGTGTTACGGGTACTAGATATCTGATATACTGATATAATTATTAGGACAATTCACACAACAACATCTAGCCCCGTGGTAAGCTCTGAGCTTGTGTTACGGGTACTAGATATCTGATATACTTAATATAATAAACATACATATATAGATGTTTTTAGTATACATATTAAGCACCCAGACCAAGGAGAAAAGTGCTTGCAGAGCATACAAACAATTTTACCCTCGGCGGGAATCAAACCCGCTACCTCTTGCTTTGCAAGCGGACATTTTGCCCACAGCGCCACCGAGGCAGTCAATAACTTTCAAATAGAAATAATTGATTTATTTACTTCCCATCAGGAAACCGGACGAGTCCTCCATCAGCCTAGCACTAGTGTCCCTGCAATGTATGTGCAACCTGCTCGTGGCGCGGCCGCAGTTCAACTACAGCACCAACATAGCGCAGAGCATCGTCCCGTTCCTGGACTGCCGCGACGCGCGCGCGCGGGACCGCGTCACCCAGGCCTGCGTCAGCGTCTTCGCGGAGGACTCCAAGGGAGACATCACTCTAGCTGTGAGCTCATTATATTATATTAGCGTAGGTGAGCGGGCCGAGTTGAGCGGAGACGGTCGGTACACCTAGGTGAGCGGCCCGAGCTGAGCGGAGACAGTCGGTACACCTAGGTGAGCGGCCCGAGTTGAGCGGAGACAGTCGGTACACCTAGGTGAGCGGCCCGAGTTGAGCGGAGACAGTCTGTACACCTAGGTGAGCGGCCCGAGCGGAGCGGAGACAGTCGGTACACCTAGGTGAGCGGCCCGACCTGAGCGGAGACGGTCGGTACACCTAGGTGAGCGGCCCGAGCTGAGCGGAGACAGTCGGTACACCTGGGTGAGCGGGCCGAGTTGAGCGGAGACAGTCGGTACACCTAGGTGAGCGGCCCGAGTTGAGCGGAGACAGTCGGTACACCTAGGTGAGCGGCCCGAGTTGAGCGGAGACAGTCTGTACACCTAGGTGAGCGGCCCGAGCGGAGCGGAGACAGTCGGTACACCTAGGTGAGCGGCCCGACCTGAGCGGAGACAGTCGGTACACCTAGGTGAGCGGCCCGAGCTGAGCGGAGACAGTCGGTACACCTAGGAACTAAGTGGACTGAGTGGAGTTCATTAGTGAGCGTTCTTTCTTTATATCCTTTGACTTCATCATCATCACCCTATTAACGTTCCCAATGCTGGGACACAGGGACTTCGCTCGTGACGAGAGGGATTACGCCTGAATTCACCAAGCTGCCCAAGTGCGGGTTGGTGAATGTCACACGTCCTTCAAATTCTTTTTTTTTAAGATCTTAGAACATTCCGGTTTCCTCACGATGTTTGCTTTTACCGTTAAAGCGCGCGTTTAAAGCGCACATAAATTTCTCAAGAAGAAAAATCCAGAGGTGCGTGGTGGGGTTTGAACCAACGACCTTCGGAATGAAAGTCGAGTTTCCTCCCACTCCAATTTTTTTTTTTAGGTTCATTATATACGAGGGTTCAAAATTTGTTTGAACCGTGAAAACTTACAAAAAAAAAAAAAAAAAAAACAAAGATGTAGGGTGCGTAGTGTGCTCCCTACAATCTTGTAGTAGTAAGTAGAGTTAAAAGAGTAGTTTGTAAGTTTTCACGGTTTATTCGTACTAGTTGTGTATGGTCGCGAGAGTACGCCGTGACGTGTTGTCTGTTAGACAGTATAGTTCGCGACTGCCCGAGAGGGCGAATGTAATGCACGTCATGGCGTAAACTGCTGAGTTTCGGAAACATGTACTCTGTATGGTTTGCAAACCGTACATAGCCTATGTTGTCCCACTGCTGGGCAAAGGCCTCCCCCAACTCCCTCTAACAATCCCTATCCAGAGCTGTTTGCCACTAAATTATTATATTTTATTTTTATTAGTTACCTTGAGAGGTATCTAGTCTTTAATATAAATAATTTTGATAAGTAAGTAGATTTGCTGAGGTCGCGTAATATCCCCTAATCTACGCCTTTTTCATTAAATTTGTCTTAATCATTATCTGAATAAAAATAAAACATGTAAAAAAAATAGTATTACAAAAACAATATAACAGATTGCCTCGAGGCTAGGGCGATTAGCGCGTTTGTTTTGGTTGAATGAATGATTGCACATTTTAAGTGTTAACAATCAACACTTACCCCTCCGTCCGATCTCTAGATAGTCCGCCTCGTCAACCAGCTCGTGAAGCGGCGCGGCGAGCGCCTGCCGGCCGCGGCGCTGCGCTGCCTGCTGGCGCTGCGCATCCGCGACGTGGACCTGGACGCGCAGGCCGACATACTCAACAAGAAGAAGCAGGACGAGAAACACAAGAAGAGGATCGTTAATCTGTCCAAAAAGGAGAAAAAGGTAGATAGATAGATAGGTAACTCTTTATTGTACACCACAAATAAAATACAAACTGCAATCAATAACAAGACAATACATTGGACTTGTTTGTTTGTTAGGTAATTGTTCTATAATAAAATTTATTATTATCACTAGCGGCCCGCCCCGGCGTCGCACGGGTAAAAAAAGTTCCCGGCAATTTTTCCTTATTTGCTCACCGTTTAGACCTACCCTGGACTACGACAAACATTTTAAAACCAAAATCAGCTCAATTGGCCCAGCCGTTCTCGAGTTTCTATTTATATAGATTACTTTCAGCTCATGTCGTCCCACAGCTAGGCAAAGGCCTTCCTATTCCCCTTTTTTTATGCTGGATAAGCCTTCATTTGACAACAATCTCACCTGATGTAAGGTGACGATGTGGTCTTAGATGGGGCATTAAGACCTAAAAGGTAGATGGCTTCTCCGGACCACATTACGAAACACGAAAAATCGTTTCACGCACTAGCCCAGCCCGGAGGGTGGTGACAAGCCGCGGCCGAAGCCTACCACCGGAGACTGTTGTTAGCACCACCCGGAGGTCACGTGTAAGGATTCAGAGGGTTAACACTTACGGACGTGAACGGAAATAACCTCGAACCCCTTCCACTCGTCGCGTTGTTGAGCTGTTGCACACGAATCCACGTCAAACCTATCCAGCTCATCTCGCCGTTTCGATCTTGGTCTCGATAATATTAATACGTTCCCTATATATTTCAGCGCAACAAAAAACTAAAGGAAGTGGAACGCGAGCTCCTAGAAACATCAGCGCAGGAGAGCGCGGCCGCGCGGCGACAGCAGCTGACCGAGGTGACGCGCACCGTCTTCCACATCTACTTCCGCCTGCTGAAGACGGCGCCGCGGTCCGCGCTGCTCGCCGCCGCGCTGGACGGACTCGCCAAGTAAGTGAGCGGCCCGAGCTGAGCGGAGACAGTCGGTACACCTAGGTGAGCGGGCCGAGCTGAGCGGAGACAGTCGGTACACCTAGGTGAGCGGCCCGAGCTGAGCGGAGACAGTCGGTACACCTAGGTGAGCGGCCCGAGCTGAGCGGAGACAGTCGGTACACCTAGGTGAGCGGCCCGAGCTGAGCGGAGACAGTCTGTACACCTAGGTGAGCGGCCCGAGCTGAGCGGAGACAGTCGGTACACCTAGGTGAGCGGCCCGAGCTGAGCGGAGACAGTCGGTACACCTAGGTGAGCGGCCCGAGCTGAGCGGAGACAGTCGGTACACCTAGGTGAGCGGCCCGAGCTGAGCGGAGACAGTCGGTACATCTAGGATCTAAGTGGACTGAGTGGAGTTCATTAGTGATCGTTCTTTCTTTATATCCTTTGACTTCATCATCATCACCCTATTAACGTTCCCACTGCTGGGACACAGGGACTTCTCTCTTGACGAGAGAGATTAGGCCTGAATTCACCAAGCTGCCTAAGATTTTTTTTTAAGATCTTAGAACATTCCGGTTTTCTCACGATGTTTACTTTTACCTTTAAATCACGTGTTTAAAACACGGTCTTTAACTTTACTGTAGGTAAATTGGTATTATGTTGTGTGTTGTTTGTCACCATAGACTTAAATACCCAATTATTATATGTACTCTAAAACTTTTTATTGGCTTGCTGTAGCTGTAATAAGTTACTATTGTGTTGTATTTTCCGTGTAACAAACAAATAAATAAACATTGCTGTTGCACATACGCTGCTACGAAGTGCTAGAATAACCCATCTCCTTTGAAAATAAATAAAGAGATTATAGAACTCTCAAGATATTGCTTAAAAAAAACATATTTTCAATAAATTTCCGGTTTGTTTTATAGGTTTGGTTGGTACTCTGTTTTTCGCCGACTGTTTTATGTATATCGAAATATAATTTATTTTGCCGTCACCAGGTTCACTCACGTAATAAACCTGGAGTACTACTCCGACCTGGTGGCTATCCTCGGCCGGCTGCTGACAGACCCCGAGATAGGATCCCGCGAGAAGCTGCTCTGCGTCAGGACGGTGCTGTGCATCCTCGCGGGGTCCGGAGACGCGCTGAACGTAGACCCGCACAAGTTCCACCACCATCTCTACGGCAACATGCTGGCGGCGCATGCTGGTGAGGATAGAATAGCTAGTGAAATAATCTGTCTTTTAAAATGTCCAATACTGGATTTAATAGCCTCTCATTTAGATGTGTCATAAAAGGTCAGTCAGTCAGTCAGCTTTTCGATATATATATAGAGATGTCATTTGAATTATAAAATTGACAAGGTACAATTGAAATATTCATAATATGTTGTAGAAAGGATTACATTAAAAAAGTTTTTTAATCTAGTTTTAAATTGTTGCTCAGGAAGCTTTGTGACATCTATCGGTAATTTGTTATATGTACATGGAATTTTCTTAAGGGATAAGATTTTTTTACATACCATATTGTGTTTAATATAGTCTCGGAAATAACAGATTCTATGAAGCATAGGTACTCCTTATTTCCATTCGATTTAATCCATACTTCATCTAAGTATGTAATATGCATACCACCCGCCATTTTGTAAACTGCTCACTAAAGTTTTTGTATTTAGCATTAAGTCCATTTTTGTATTGTTTTATCTTGGTGTGTAATAAAGAGTTATATTATTATTTAAGTCTCAAGAAACAAGCAGATTTGATTATTTTGAGCTTCGCTGACATAAGTATTCTGTTGTATATTCCTCTTTGATAAATAAATGTTTTTATTTATTATTATTATGAGTACAGGTACAGTGGAGACAGGAATCAGCACTCAATCATTATTTATCCCTCAGGCAACACATACGAAGACACCAAGATAGTCTTAGAAGCTATAACGCAGATCTGTGCGCGGGCGCGGCGCGTGTCTGCCGCGGTGTTGCAGTCCTTCGCTAAGCGGCTGTGCACGTTCGCGTTGCAGCTACCGCACAACGGCGCGTTGGCCTGCCTCGTGCTGTTACACCAGTTGGCGCAGGTATGTTGGAATAAGATGCCACCGACTACGACGATACAATATAGTCTTAGGTTAAAAATTAGTTGGCTTTGCTGAAAAGGAATAGTATGCCATATATTAAAACAAAAAGAGGAGACTGGGCACTGACGTGTACGATGGATTTGTTTTAATATTATAATTGTGGATTTTCCGCTGAATTTCTATTGTTTTTCCAAAAATAAACGTATTTTCTTAATAATGTATTCATGATACACTGTATTACGTATCCTACTCTAGCAATATTCAGCAGTCGATTAATCACGTGATCTTTATTTAGCATTTCTTAACATCCCCTCTCCCTCGTTTATTTACATTATTCAGAAAAAAAGCCTATGATAAAAATGTATTGACGAAAGACTAAATACACGCGATATCTTACTGCACTCCCACCTTCCCCGTGATGATTTTGAATCGATTATTTGTTTTTATAATTACTGTGTTTCAAAATAAATGTGTCTCTATCGACCCTTTCAAGACTTACGTGATTCACGGACGACCCCGATCCTCATACCTCATTACCTCGTTTCAGCAAAGCAAAGCGGTCCAGACAATGCTGGACAACGACGAGGAGGTGGGGTCGGGGCGCTACGACCCGCTCTCGCCGTCGCCCGAGCACTGCAACGCGCACGCGGCCGCGCTGGCCGAGCTGGCCGAGCTGGCGCAGCACCACCACCCCTCCGTGCGCGCGGCCGCCGCGGCGCTGGGGGGGCGCGGCGCGCTGCCGCAGGAGCTACTCAAACTGTGAGCCACCCACGATATTAGCTTCTACCTATAAGTAGTGTTAACATTTTGTAAGAACGAGCTGGAGCTTCCGTTCACGTCCGTAAGTGTTAACCCTCTGAATCCTTACACGTGACCTCCGGGGGTGGTAGGCCGGGCTGGGCCATTGCGTGAAACGATTTTTTCGTGTTTCGTAACGTGGTCCGGAGACGGACGGTCTGTGGACGGACGACTTGGTGAAGGTAGCGGGCTCGCGGTGGTTACAAGCTGCTACCGACCGAAATCACTGGAAGTCTTTGAGGGAGGCCTATGTTCAGCAGTGGACGTCCTACGGCTGAAATGATGATGATGATGAACGTGGTCCGGAGAAGCCTACCTTCTAGGTCTTCATACCCCATCTTAGACCACATCGTCACTTTACATCAGGTGAGATTGTGGTCAAATGAAAGATTATAAAACATTAAAAAATAAAACCATGAGAATTAACTTAAAATTAAATACAACATGTGAACAGATTAGCTAATCTAAGCTGTGGAAAAGATTATTATAATATGGCCATGTTAAAAAAATACATGGAGAACTTAGCCACTACGGCAGCAACTTCCCATAGCTACGCAATCTATCTGGTGTTAGTAGGTACTGCCCTTTGTATGAGGAAAGAACTTGTAGAGAGCATTACGCTGAATAAAGCATTGAACATTCACAAGAATGTTACAATAAATATAATGCACACACATATTCACAGGCATGTACAAACGCAAACACACACACACACACACACATTCTCACACTTTTATTATTTATTATATATTTATTTACTAAAAAAAACTTTCCAAATATTTCCGCCCATTAATTGACAAATATTGTACATCTTACTCATTTTTGTGTGTTTGTTATGTTTTTCAATAAAAAGAATTGTATTTTATTATATATTTGGACAGTTCAACATTAATATGTTCCACAGGTCCCCTCTCCAAGTCCTAAGCTTATACGACGGGTCGCAGATGGCGTTCAAACCCGCGATCCCCGTGCCCAAGCTCGTGCCGCCGAAACAGAAGAAGATCTCCGAGCATCGCTGGGCGCGCCACGAGTTTAAACAATACTGCGAGACCATAGAAGAAAGTGTACCTTTGAAGATTACGTGATATTCTAATAAATAAATGAAATATTTAAAAAGTTGTTTATAGTCTGTATTTAATACTAGCGTTAGATATAAACCTGACATAAGTCACTCTACCTTTAAGACTACATTCTCCTGTGGATAGTTTAGAAAATCTAAAGGAACATTACCTACCTATATAATATTTTTTATGAAGAGAAAGATTAAGACTCCTCCGTTACGGAATGGTTTAATAGTTTAACCTAAAAAGTGAGGTTTATCATTTATTAAAAATCATAATGAGATCATTATAATATTATAATGAGTTCATTTTATACATTTTGTAGTGGTAAATTACATTAAGCATATAAAGATTAATAAAATAAATAATAATGATGGATCCAATAAAAATGGAAATAGTTTTACATAATGAACCATTTTGATTTAAAAACTTTATATGCAAAATATAAGTTCTAGGTACTTAACTTATATTTTGCATATAAAGTTTTAGTAAGTATAACCTTTTTTCAAATAATCAATGTTCTCAAATTATACAACATTACAATTTAAGCATAGCAGATGTCTAGTACCTGTAATACAAGCTTAGAGCTTACCACGGGGCTAGATGTTGTTGTATTTTATTTTTAAACTTTACTCTCACATGACACTTAAGGTATATATAAATAAATATAAACAAGATATTTTAATATTATAAAAATTTTACTAAAAACAGTCTGCTCGGAGATGTGACCAAAAAAAATCTTTCTTCTACATATTATCCTATTCTGAGCCGATTATTAGCAGAAATTTAGCAACAGGGTTCGAACAATTACAAATAATTGTTTTTATCTAACAATTATTTATGAATTTTGTGTCTTCAGTGCACTGGCCATATGCCTTTGAGAAAATTTAAACAAGTCATAAGATTAACGAATTCTTCAAACTGTGATATTTGTGGGTTGTAGGTAGGCATCATTTATTGTTAAAGTGTGTTCCTACACAATCTTTGATATCGAACATGTCTACCCATTTTAACATAATTTTTTCACAAGTTGGAATTTTTTTACAGTATTCTGGCAGTTTCGCACTGCGTAGCAGCCACAGCACTTGTATTTATATAATTCAGGTATCGCCAACAGCACACTTAACAATATTTTTTTTAAACTAGTTAGGTATAAAATATACTATGATATAAGTGTTCTGCTCGCCTTTAAGAGCACAATACTAATGAAAAGTTACAATATAATAATATTTTTAATAATTTTTAATAAGTGATAAACCTCACTTTGCAGGTGAAACTATTTTTAAATTGTCAAAGTCAAAGTCAAAACGTTTATTTCCTTAGAAGCACATAGCCTACATGGACAGGTCAACTAAATTGCTTAAACAATTTTAAGCAGAAAAAGTTTTAGACATATCCGTAACCTTCGCGCGCACAGACGAAGGTTACGGATGTGTCTTAATCTTTGTCTGCATACAAATGTTTAAGCAATTTAGTTTTATTAATTTTAAGTTGACCGTTTAGTTCGTTTTTGCAATTGTAGTTTCACAATTGACTGTGAAAAAAGAATAAATTTTCACTGTTTCGTAATGAACTGATTAAAAAAATATATATTTAGGCGCCTTCATCCTTGTTGACCATATACTTTATAGGGGTGGTCTCATCCAGATCTGGCTCTATCTGTCCATCATTGCGATACAGCTTGGAGTTCTTAGTGTCCGAGCGAGAGGAGTTGAGAGCATACGCGCGTTTAGTCCACCGGTTCTCTATATTAAACCTGCAACATATAATTTATTTCAATTAAATCTAAAGAGGGGCTGTAGGTAAGCACACATACTACTAGGGTTCTGTGTGCAGTTTATGTATACCCCTTTGGCAATATATATATATTTTTGAAGTGAAACTTCTTTAGAATCGTTGTGATTTCAGACCGGATGCAACGGAAATACGTCAGGTAAGCCAATCTTAAACGCTAACAAGGTTAAGCAACTTTCCGGAACGCCAGTACTTGGATGGGTGACCGCCCGAACAAAATCTTTTTGCACAGTGTTTTTTTTATTCATCTCATTCTTTTGTCGATTTACTGAAGTTTCACTTCTACCGTGTGTGAATCGCACACACACCTTTTTTTTTAATGCAGTTTGCTCTGTCACTCATCCTGTAATAGTAACACCCTCCGGGCTGGGCCAGTGCGTGAGGCGATTTTTTCGTGTTTTGTAATGTGGTCCGGAGAAGCCATCTACCTTCTAGGTCTTCATGCCTCATCTTAGACCACATCGTCACTTTACATCGGGTGAGATTGTGGTCAAATGAAGGCTTACCCAGCATAAAAAAAGACCTTGCGCAACGATGATTATCTTTAAAAAATCACGTTTGTTTTATGGGAGCCCTTTTATATTTATTTATTATGTGTTTTCTTGTTGTAATAGCGGCCAGCGGAATGATCCCTCAAAACTTCACCTCTCTATCTATCATGGTTCTACAGATACAGCCTTTGGGTGCGGTACCCCTAAAAGGATTTCAGGCCCTGTCCTGTTTAAATGGGGTATCTGACACTGAAATATTTATGAAGAACAATCAGTTCCTAAAATTAGCAGCTAAAAAATTGTGTAAAAAGTTTGGGATTATGTGAAAACTATTCAAGCAATGTCTTTTCTTTAGTTGCCCTTTACCCCGCACCGTTATAAGTTATTTGTAAAAATACATAATTATTTTGCAACGTGTCGTAAATTAGCTGAGCGTTAATTAAAATTAAAGCAGGTATTAATAGCGCGTCCATGATCGTTAGTGGGCGTACTAAGCTGAGTCCCACGCTCCAAATAACAAGATAACACGAGACGCCCACCAACGATAGAATGGATGACATTCTGAAACGGAGTATTCCGTTTCATGATCTTGTACGTTATATATTTATATTAACAAAGAAATACAATTAAATGATAATGGCTTGCCCGAAAATATTTAAATAAAACTTTATTTTACTTATAGTTTTTTGGTCTGGAAATAGCATAATTATTTTTTTTATCCAAAATTGATTGAAATGAAATGAAACACATTTATTTTGGTACATTAACAAACAACAGCACAGAAGACAGCATACACAAACTACAAGAAATCTACAAGAAAACCAGTTTTAGCTAGGTACATTAGTTATTTGGAAAAATTGGCAAATCTACTAATCATTTCGATTTATTTTGGTGTATAATATAAGCACCTTTGTTAACATAAAACGAACAAGATTATTAATCTGAGTTTAAAAGGGTTATTACTTTACACAATTGTTTGTTTTCACATAAACGGTATTTATAAACCTATCCATTAATTAGCCGTTTATGTAAAAACAAACATTCCATTAATTAAATTAATATTTCCTCTTTCGTTAGCGGCTTTTGTCCTCGTAGCATTTAAGATAAACACGGTTGGTTTTATATACACGGTGTAACATGATCGACGGTTCAACGAAAGCTGGGTGATGAGAAAAACAAAAAAAGTTGAACATCTCATACATATTATGTATTCTGGTCTCCTTTCTCATAAAAACGTATAAAAGTTCAATTACAATAAGATACATAAATGTTTAACATCTAGTGCATAAATGATTCCTCTAGGCGTCAGTAAGTAAGTGATAATCTTAACTTCTTCATTTTGCGACATTACTCTTTGGTGTTATTAAAAACCAACGCCCGGCTTACCTCTTTGATAAGCTAAAATTTACAGATCGCCACAATAGACTCTCTACTCGCTTAATTTCTAATCAGCACAGATTGACTACATTTCGTGGCAGTTTTAGATATGCTGCCACGAAGTGTTGGAATAACCTCCCGCCGCCCTTAAAGAATACTCAGGATATTAGATCTTTTAAAACTTCTCTAAAGAAATATATATTACATTTACAGATATCTGGGCAGTTATAGTCTTTCTGTGCTCTAGACCTACAATGTTAACCAGCATAACCTCATACATTATGTTAAGTTTATCTCACTTTTTATGTTATTTTTTATTTTGTATCTGTCTGCTTTTGTCAACCATTTAATTACCTTTAATTAAGACATAATTTGGCATATTTAACATGTATACCTAATTTCTATTTATAACTGTGTTTTTATTATTATTAAGTACCGCGCGCGCATTCCACATTCCACTTACCTGGCGCTACGGAAGACCGGTACTACTGTGGTGGATATAACGCCCCACAGTAGAATTACACCGAGTAGTGACCATTTTTGTCGTCATAATAGTTATAAGTTTTATTAGTTTAAAATTGTTTTCCTCATTTTGTGACGCAAAATAAAAATTATTTTATTTATTTATTTAACTTATAAATAATACAACGAGTATTGGATAAATATTGAGCTCGTTGACCCGTCGACCGTGTTACACCTTGTATTTTAATAGCCAAATCCTAACAAAGTAGTTTAAATAATTTCTCAACACACAATGAAAACTTATGAAATTGAGTTTCAAAAAGTTGCCATTTTTTATGCAGAAAAAGGTTAAGAGGCATCCTTAACCATAACAGGATTGGATTTAGTCGGGGCTTCACCCGATATAACAAGAAGGATTTCGACCTATCACGTGATTGACGGGCCTGTTTAATTGGTAGCACTGCGCGGCGCTTTCCCGGAGTTGTAGTGTAGGTTCGAATCCAGTGTGCGAAGGATACGGAGGCGTCTTAATCTTTTTCTGCATACAATTAAAAATAGTAGATTTACCTCTTGCAAAGCATGATGAATATCTTCGTCTTGAAGACGAATAGAAAGAATAAAATGACGCCGATAAACATATTGTAGCCGTTAATCACGAAGTGAAGCCACAGGGCGACCGGCCGTCCTCGCATCCAAAAGGCCTGGCAAAACAACAAATTACTTTCTAATTCATTGAAGAAATTACAAATAGTTATATATTAACAAATATTGCCGGACAGTCCACACAACAACATTTAGCCCCGTGGTAAGCTCTAAGCTTGTGTTACAGGTACTAGACATCTGATAATTATCTATATAAATAAAAATGAATTGTTGTTCGTTAGTCTAATTAAAACTCGAGAACGGCTGGGACGATTGAGCTGATTTTGGTTTTAAAATGTTTGTCGTAGTCCAGGGTAGGTCGGTGAGCAAATAAGGAAAAATTGCCGGGAACTTTTTTTACTCGTGCGACGCCGGGGCGGGCCGCTAGTACTTAATATAATAGGTTTAGATATTTTTTTACTATACATAATATATTAAACACCCAGACCAAGGAGAAAGTGCTTGCAGAACAAACAATCACTTTAACCCTCGGCGGGAATCAAACCCAAGATATTTTTAATAATTAAGTAGTCCTAGTTTTTTGTATGTATATTTCCCAACAACGTATTTTCCCGCGGTAAATAATGAGAAAAGATTAAAGTCATGCGACGTCAATGGGATATTGTGATTGTTAATGGATATGTGAGAAGGGGCAGCCCAAAAACCACGGAACCCTAAAAAGAGCGAATTGACTGTGTGATTATGAAAATAAACCGGGCCGAATGATAGAGGAAAATAGAAGTCTAATATAATATAATAAGGAAGACAAATAATGAATGTTTATTTATTGTTTGTCGACCTCGAATAACAAGGGACAAGAACGGGAAGAAAGATGTATTTAATATAATATAATTACCTCTACGGTTTCCAGTACCCAGGATACGCCCATAATGCAAGACAGCTTGATGAATAAAATGAACCTGAAAAAAAGCTATTAGCTTGTAACGATCTCACAAGATGCTACAACTTTATTTTCTGTAGATTGTTGGAAAAATAAATAGAAAAAAATATTAGTCAGATCTTAGAGGACCTAAAATAACAAAAACATAACTTTACGGCATCTCGTTCAGCTAACCTCAAGTTTATAATGTATTCTGTGTTTTTGTTCGATTATTGTTATTGGAGTTACAAATAAACGTTTTATCTAAGTATCTATCTTATATTCCAATAAGTAAGATCCCCTTGACTTACTTAACATACCAACTCGTAAGATTCTTTGTTAATCCAAACGCGATCAATAAAACAAAGTTTTTTAAACTTAGATCATTTTTAAATGGTAATTTACTATTTGCTTCAGTTATTAATCATTTATTGCATCTCAGAATAAGTCCCTGCTTTATCATACGGGAAATTGTGTGTAACGCATAGCAATTAAAAGTAAATAACAATGTTATTACATCTTATGTTCCGTGAATATAATTTCAGTATATAATGTTTTAAACACAAAATCTCAAACAAACAGCAATAATGTTTATTTGCCGATAAATGGGAAAACATTATTGCTTATTTTGTTATTTAATTTTAAGTTTAAGAATTAAATTTTATCATTATTAATTTATTTCATATGTATAAATATATTAATTGGTGTAATTGATTTGTAAGTCGTGCTAATTAATTGAATAAATAAATAAATAAATTCTTAAAGAGTGTATGGCTCACCGATGCTGATTTTTCTTATTATTTTTGATCGTATTTTTGTCAAACTGTCCGATTTTCTGGCGGATCATGTAAATGTTGTAGAGAGTCATCACAAACAGCATGCAATTGATACTGGTGATGATGAGTATGGGAATATACAGGTACAGCAGGGTCGTGTCTGAAACGTCGATAGTGTCACTACAACACTACACAAAGGGTTACCGACATTCTTTAGTGGAGCCTAGACCGCCATTTTGAAAAACATATTTTGCGGTCAGTGATGGTGATAGGCAAAGACAATCGACAGAGTTAATGCTTACAAACAAAAAGTGTTAAGAAATATAATCTCAAAGTCTACAGTTTCTGAGATAATGGGGCAAAATGATTTTGATATTTTAAACAGATCTCACAAACCATATGAATAATAGATTTTATTCCTTTTTTTTGGAAGCTGTGTGTTCGTTTTTCTTTCACGCAAAAACTGCAGAAGGAAAACATTACAGTAATATAGCTTACAAATCATAATAACACAATAAGCCTTTTTATCCCGGTAAAATACCACATTTCTCGGGAAATCCATTAATGCGAGCAAAGCCCGATTTGGATCAAATTTGACATGGATATAGATAGATGTTGTCCCAGTAGAGAACAAAAGCTAATTTTGACCGCGGGAAAATCTATTTTTAGTCAGTGGTGGAAATCTAGTTAAATAATAAGTACCTACCTTCTAAAAAACAATTAGCGAAAAATGGTTTGGCAACATTATCCGGCAGTTCGGATCTGTCCATGATAACAGCGAAGATCGTGAGGAGCGCCGGCATTCCAAAAGCGTAGCTAGCGTATATCGCGAACTTCACGTAGATACCGCGCCGGTGGATCGCTCGCAGCTTACGAGTTCCTCTGGGAAAATGATCCACTTAGATCCCTCAATGGTCCTCAGTATAAGAATGATAATTAATTGTTTTCACTAAATAAATAAGGCAGCCATGTTGTAATGTTTAGGTCTTATAAAATATATGAGAACAGAACATGGCCCAATAGGGTGGGCACTTCAAAAATCTTAATACATATTATCTCAGCTTAAGTACATACAATAATACATAGTTAGCATGTCGTAGATTTTAGAAACAACAAAAAACTGTAGGTATTCATATATGTATTAATGTAAATATGTATAAATATATGATAAAATAAGATGAATAGGTATATGTACTAATTTAGAAAAAACTGGGAGAATAGTTAGATAGGGCCTATAGTTTTTGAAAAATACTGAAATTACCATTTTCTTACCTAAATGTCCACCAGATGTCAAATGATATTAATTTCAGCCAGAAAAACGACGCCAATATCGCAAAATATTCAAATTGAGCTGAAAAAAAACATACAAATAGGAACAACATATTAAATGCTCGGTAAAGTAGGTAGGTATTCTTCAATCAGAAAACAATGTTATACCCTGTTTTATAATTTTAGACATTTTATAAATTAAGACACCGAAATAAAGCTTTTCCAATTTTCCCAAACAATGTAGGTACCTAGTTAGAACTTGTTTTATTATCAGCTATTATCAGCGCAAAAACGAAGTTAAGTATTTTATAAAATTCATTTGTTTTTGTATAATTTGTAAAAAAATAATAAATATAAGTAGGTACCTACTAGTAAAACCATAGACAGTACAGTCGAAATAGCGGAGGTTCTAAAATTTTCGTTAGCCACTTTGAATACTTCGTCTAATGTTATATCTAAGTATATTATTTTTACCAACTTGATACATCAAAATGCCTAAGTTGTTGTTAAATTTTAAATACTCTGATAATTTCTGAATCTTATAATATTCGTAAGAGTTAACCATAATAATATGTATAATAATAATTACTTAGTCAGGTCGCCCGCTTAGCTCAGTTTCAGGTCTTAGGTATAGGTATCAACATTGTGTAGTTTAGATAATGAATTAATGAGTATGGAAAATACACAGGAAAACTGGTTACCTACCTAAATATTTTAACAAAAGCCAATATATTTTAACCACATAAATCGAAATATTTAGATTTCTGTGGTTTTAACTTTGCTTATCGCACCAACCAGTAGTCAATAACGTCACGCCTCATACATCCGATACAATCAGTTCAAAATAAATTTTGCGAAAAACAGCTTACTTCAAAAGTTCAAATTAGCGACTATAAGATAACTGCAACACTACTAGGCCGATACTCATTTAATTAAAATGGGATTTATATCGTGGCCCTAACTCAAAAAAAATCGACTACTGTTTTTGAAAGTTTTTCACGTTAAAATCAGATCCTGGTTTCCTCCGATTCGCCTCCAAATCGAAATGTCGTAAAACAAAATGTATTCGCCATTCACACCCATTCCGCTCTATATACCAATTTTGAAACACCTTGTTTTATTTATTAATATTTTTTATATTTTATGTTATATCGGCAACAGAAATACGTCATCCCAAAAAATTTTATTGTCTATTTATGTTATGACTGTTCTCGAGATACAGCCCGGTGGAGGATGGCGAGGTCCCGATTTACCCTTCGGGTACCTAAACATTAACATACCTCCCAGCTTATAGATACATTTACATGAATAAATACTTATTCATACATTTTTCTTAAAAAGGCTAAACTGTGGAGAAAAACTTAAGGCATCGGTAGTACCTACATTAAGGACGTCGACACTCGTTCAGACTGTCATCATCATCAACCTATTAACGTTCCCACTGCTGGGACACAGGGACTTCTCTCTTGGCGAGAGAGATTCGACCTTAACTCACCACGCTGGCGCAAGTGCGGGTGGTGAATATCACGTGTCCTTCAAACTCTTTAAAGTTCTCGAATCACGATGTTTGCCTTCACCGTTCAGACTGTAAAAATAAGTTATTCGTTTTAAAACTTACTCGAAATCTCGCAAGTATATGTTGGATCAAAGTAGGATTTGAAATTGCTGGCGGCCTTGATACTGAAATACAGTAGCAGTGTGTAAACATAGGCACATAACAGCATTCCCTGGATGTTCCGGAGCTGATGCAGCAAGGCGTACACGACCAGCACCAGGGCCAGGAACACGGCGGATATTAATAGACCTGGGAAAAGTTATTTTCATAAATACATATACATATTAATATTGCCGAACAATCCATACAACATTTAGCCCCGTGGTAAACTTTAAGCTTGTGTTACGGGTACATCTGATATACTTACTGAATATAATAGGCATACAAAAATAAATATTTTTTGTGATACATATAAAACACCAAGACCAAGGAGAAAGTGCTTGCAGAACATACTAACACTATAACCCTCGGCGGGAATCGAACCCGCTACCTCATGCGCCGCAAGCGGAGATTCGAAGAAGCCAGTTTAATTTTTCTGATACTTGGGCTTGTTTCACGATCTCCGAGTAAACTTAGTCGGTTCTTAAAATATAGAGCGATCTTAATAGCTCTTTATCCGGTAACTAATTTTACTTGTGAGATTGAGAAACATCAGGTCTTGCTGGTAAAATTCACTATTCTGTAAAATGAAAATGGCATTAATGAAATGTTTGTTCGAATACACCTAGTCACCAGATATTGTCACATTTGGATAGATAAATATTTCTAAATCATTATCGCTATAATTAAACGTAGTGCCTATATACTATTTGGCTATAATCATGTTATGTGCGCATGTTTTGGAACTCAATCTAGGCTAAGAAGTAATATAATGTTTTATATCTTAACAATGTTTTGATTGTTTTCTGTTTTGCATACTATTTAATATTAATAAAGTCAGACAGCCGCAACATCTTTCATCTATACTAATATTTAATAGCTGAAGTTGAATTTTGTTATATACAAGGTGTTTCCTTTATGGTATACACTGCGGAAAGGGTGTGAATGGCACGCACCAGGCGAACATAATGTTTTGTTCTATAACTTTTAGACTTGGAGGCCTTTTTATCTGAAAAAGGCCTCCTTTTTTTTAGCCTAATCTCTCGGTCATTTTTAGCCTCATATCAGGTGATTTAATTTTTTTAAGCCCCTACAAAAAGTTAATAAAATCTAATATATAAAATTCTTCTGTCACGGGGTGCGTAATCGAACTCCTCCGAAACGGCTTGACCGATTCTTATGAAATTTTGTGAGCATATTCAGTAGGTCTGAGAATCGGCCAACATCTATTTTTCATTTTGAAAAAAAAAAACAAAAAAATTGTTGCAAAACAACGTTTGCTGGGGTCAGCTAGTTTAATATAATTTTTAACCACTGTTTACTTAGTGATTATAAGTATATGATACAAAATGAGATAGGTTTTACTTTAATTATCACCTGTCAAGGTATCCAATTAAAATAAAAAATAATAGTTTATGGCTATCATTAACTAAAAAATTGGAATTACAGATTTACACTTTAAAGATTTGATTTTCGACGAATAAACTTCCAAATTAAAAAAATCCGCGAACAAACAGTTTTCGCCTGGCGCGTGCCCTACACCCCCTTTCCGCTTTATCTAATATATAAAATGCACCTGTCACAGTGTTAGTTACCATACTCCTTAACCTATTAATATGAAATTTTATATGCGTATCCAGTAGGTCTGAGAATCGGCTACTATCTATTTTTCATTTTGCAAAACAACGTTTTCCCCCAGCAAAGCTAGTATACCATAATGGAAACACCATGTATAGAGGAAGGCTTTAAGTCTACTTTTTACGCCGTGGCGTGAAAAGCTGTTTTTTTTAAGTAGTTGAGTTCAATCATTTAATGCACAAAAATATTAAACTTTAAGTTATAACATTTAAGAACCCTGTACACAAGGGAATGTCACTTTCAAAAATCCTTAACCAAGGCCCATAAAACATTTAAACTATCTAAAAAGCCTTGTTCGTAAAGCACACTTACATACGCCAGTGTAGATGCATTTATCCGCCATAGTCTTGGAATCAGCCACCGGGACCATTTTAATGAGCCGACGATTAATCTTATTTTTCTTGCTGGCAAATAGAACTTCAATACAAAAGTCACCCCTTTTGGTAGGCGACCAGTTTTCATAGTGATGTGGTAAGAATTTCACTAATTTTCCGTTCTAAAACAAAAATACTCATTATCATCATCATAATCACCACCCTATTAACGTTACCACTGCTGGGACGAGTGGGGTCTCAAATGATAGCCATCACGTCCACGTTACAAAATAGTATGACGTTTTACTTTTAAGAGAAATAAAATTCTGGAATTTGTTTTATTTTAATTTAGATTATTTTGTATGTAGGTAAATTAAATAAGTCTGTAGTGCATTATCTTTGTAACAGTCAACGTATAGTAGGTACCTTTGTAGAAACACTACAAACTGCTAATAAAATATTAAATTCAGTTTTTGTTTTCTAAATCGTCTAAGTAGTTTTACGTAATATTTTCATTTTTATCTACGTACCTCGGTTCAATCGCATTAAAAAAGAACATAAACTTAAAAAATCCACACAGACATGATACACTCAAACATATAATCAAATTTGAACTTACCTCTAGCAACTTCGTATCACCCTTAAGTTCAAATGGTTGTGGGGTGGGGTCGCACGCGGGGTCCATAAACTGACGTTTATTCAACCAAGTAATGTCACTATATGTTTTATTAGAAACAACATATTTATATATATCATTTTGGTAGACCTCTACACCAGAGTAATCAAACATCGCACCCGAAATATTTACTCCTATATCAATAAACTCTTTCTTTATAGCCTCAACGTGATTACAAAACATACCCTTCTTACTGTAACGAATAAATTCATTTTCCCCGCAGCATTTAACAGCACACACTTTTTTAGTGCAAAAACTATCAATGTCTACTTTGTTGTGGCTTAAATCTGTGATTGATAAACAATCTACGCTTTCAGAATGTACATGAACGGCAAACCAAGAGATAGTATTGATGATAATTATAATTAAATACATTATTTTAATTGTGACGAGTGCTCGGGGTAATCATTAAAGGTCAAATAAACCGTGCATGGCGTTTAATTACAGTTGAGCATTTAAGGATAATATTTTCTACGCTTTATAAAATTATATATAATGGAGTTAATGGTTCATATTCTATGATAATCGAATAATAAGATTGTGTGACACTAAACGGCTAATTCTTGTCAAAAATATTAAACTACTGATTAATATACGGACCATAAACACTTTCCAGAAGAAATATTTTGAGCAGTTTAACTTTTTAAGAGCCTTTACGCCAAGCGCGCAAGCTCAGAACAAAAGCAAGTAGGTATGACAGCGTGAAAATATTAATATAATGAAGGTATAATGGTGAAAAAACTCGTTTAAATTTCGTAATAATTCGCATAGTTTAAAAAATAATAAGTACCTATCTCGTAGTAAAATACCTTAATAATAAAGATTCTTAACTAACTATTTACCCAAGGCTCTAATCTATTGATTAATATTTTTCATCATTCGTTATGTTAGTATCTTCTTACAAAATCCATGGGCTGGAATTAATGCTGAAAGGTAAATTGAGAAAACCTCTCATAAGTTTTCTTGATAGAGCGTAATAGGTATATTAGATATTTCAAATTAGATGTCTATTTACGAAATTAATGTCTTGTTCAATTCAATGGTACTTTCCTTTATTTTGCTAGTTAAACTAAAGCTCAATTAGGTATTGACTTTCAGTAGAAACGACTTGTCACATTTATTTATTTATTTATACACACACATAATATCAGTGGAAGTTGTAGTTTTAACACATTATAATACGCGTTGGTTCTTTAGAAAAACGGGTTTTGCCGGTTACATCATTTTACAAAACAAATAACTCATACATAATTAAATATATTGTCAATATCCTTAAACAAAAAATATAGTGTCATTATCCTATAAAAGACAACAAATATACAAAACAAACTAAGTATCGCTTAAAAATAAGTTACAATAAGAAACAAGCGTTTAATATATTTTCAAATCGTATAAAAGAAATCTAATATCAACATCATCAGCATCCAAAGAAGCCGCTGCTAGCTCTGTTAATCAATTCATTCTGCCTATAAATTGTCCGTGCCATTGGAACGTGAAGAAGGTTAGGTTTAAACGGCACAACCGATTACACATGAAATAACATGGTGATACCAGTAATACTTCTCTCCTCTAGTGTGTCAGTATAGCAATCAGATTACTAACATTAAAAAAACTCAAATTGAAAAGTATCTTTTGTAAAAATAATATAATAATAAGAAATTTATGGTCTAGAGCTACAAGTCTCTATGAACTCGATAATACAAGCTAAGGGATAAATACCTAAGTCAGTTGTTGCTGGTGGCAATATGATCTAACAATTAAGACCGGACTTAATAATCTCACATAGTCTCTCGAAACTTTCAATCTTTGATTATATCTCTTATTGCCTATAATCAATTGTAAGCATTGGAGAAATCACAGATTTGAAAATATATCAGATATATCAAGGATTAAGTGTGTTTTGAATTCTGGCCTTAGTCCAGACCGGGTCTAGTACTTCAAGTGAAACTCCGCATAACTTTAAGAACTCTTTAATTAAACAATATAAGCGACGGTCTAAGGTCTACATAAGCTAGGCCACGAGGGCCGACAGCTTGGATGATGGATCAGCAGTGTTGTATGTGAGCGTGCAGGTCGCGGGCGGCGGCGGCGAGCAGGGCCGCGCGCCGCGCCGCGCCCGCCGCCCGCTGCCGCGCGCCCTCCGCCCGCGCCGCGCCCACGTACTCCACGAGGGCCGACAGCTTGGATGATGGATCAGCAGTGTTGTATGTGAGCGTGCAGGTCGCGGGCGGCGGCGGCGAGCAGGGCCGCGCGCCGCGCCGCGCCCGCCGCCCGCTGCCGCGCGCCCTCCGCCCGCGCCGCGCCCACGTACTCCACGAGGGCCGACAGCTTGGATGATGGATCAGCAGTGTTGTATGTGAGCGTGCAGGTCGCGGGCGGCGGCGGCGAGCAGGGCCGCGCGCCGCGCCGCGCCCGCCGCCCGCTGCCGCGCGCCCTCCGCCCGCGCCGCGCCCACGTACTCCACGAGGGCCGACAGCTTGGACCGCCAACTGGAAGACAATACAATACAAAGCCTGCCCACACACACACATGCACAGGCTAACCGCCTATTAATATATTTAGAAAGAATTTCCGCAAAGTTGCACAAAGCTTTCAGAATAATACACAATTATTGACTCACGCTTGGTCCTGTTTCTCCCAGAAGTCCAGCTCCTGTTCCACCCTGGCGTAATTCCGCTGCTCGGCCGCCAGCTCCTCCATGCGCTCCCGGATGTCCTGGAGCTCGAGGCTCCACTGGCCAGCTTCCGAGCTCTCGTTGCTCACTTCGCTCTCTAGGGACTGCTGCTCGCGTCTCACGGATGTCTTCATCTCGGTTATTTTTGTCCGTGTCTCGTCCTAGAAAGTTGAAAGATTAACTTTATAGCAAACTTATTATATGTTTTTTCTGCAATCTGTCGAACCATTTTATCACATCACCCCTATTCACATTGAACACTTCGGTAGTTAGTTTAAATAGAGAGATAGGCATAGTTACCAGCAGCTGCGTCGTCTTGCGCGCGAGGGCGGTGCGCGTGCGCGCGTGGTGCGCCCGCGTGTCGTGCAGCGCGCTAGAGATAGAGATAGTTACCAGCAGCTGCGTCGTCTTGCGCGCGAGGGCGGTGCGCGTGCGCGCGTGGTGCGCCCGCGTGTCGTGCAGCGCGCTAGAGATAGAGATAGAGATAGTTACCAGCAGCTGCGTCGTCTTGCGCGCGAGGGCGGTGCGCGTGCGCGCGTGGTGCGCCCGCGTGTCGTGCAGCGCGCTAGAGATAGAGATAGTTACCAGCAGCTGCGTCGTGTTGCGCGCGAGGGCGGTGCGCGTGCGCGCGTGGTGCGCCCGCGTGTCGTGCAGCGCGCTAGAGATAGAGATAGTTACCAGCAGCTGCGTCGTCTTGCGCGCGAGGGCGGTGCGCGTGCGCGCGTGGTGCGCCCGCGTGTCGTGCAGCGCGCTAGAGATAGAGATAGTTACCAGCAGCTGCGTCGTCTTGCGCGCGAGGGCGGTGCGCGTGCCGCGTGGTGCGCCCGCGTGTCGTGCAGCGCGCTAGAGATAGAGATAGTTACCAGCAGCTGCGTCGTCTTGCGCGCGAGGGCGGTGCGCGTGCGCGCGTGGTGCGCCCGCGTGTCGTGCAGCGCGCTAGAGATAGAGATAGTTACCAGCAGCTGCGTCGTCTTGCGCGCGAGGGCGGTGCGCGTGCGCGTGTGGTGCGCCCGCGTGTCGTGCAGCGCGCTAGAGATAGAGATAGTTACCAGCAGCTGCGTCGTGTTGCGCGCGAGGGCGGTGCGCGTGCGCGCGTGGTGCGCCCGCGTGTCGTGCAGCGCGCTAGAGATAGAGATAGTTACCAGCAGCTGCGTCGTCTTGCGCGCGAGGGCGGTGCGCGTGCGCGCGTGGTGCGCCCGCGTGTCGTGCAGCGCGCTAGAGATAGAGATAGTTACCAGCAGCAGCGTCGTCTTGCGCGCGAGGGCGGTGCGCGTGCGCGCGTGGTGCGCCCGCGTGTCGTGCAGCGCGCTAGAGATAGAGATAGTTACCAGCAGCTGCGTCGTCTTGCGCGCGAGGGCGGTGCGCGTGCGCGCGTGGTGCGCCCGCGTGTCGTGCAGCGCGCTAGAGATAGAGATAGTTACCAGCAGCTGCGTCGTCTTGCGCGCGAGGGCGGTGCGCGTGCGCGCGTGGTGCGCCCGCGTGTCGTGCAGCGCGCTAGAGATAGAGATAGTTACCAGCAGCTGCGTCGTCTTGCGCGCGAGGGCGGTGCGCGTGCGCGCGTGGTGCGCCCGCGTGTCGTGCAGCGCGCTAGAGATAGAGATAGTTACCAGCAGCTGCGTCGTCTTGCGCGCGAGGGCGGTGCGCGTGCGCGCGTGGTGCGCCCGCGTGTCGTGCAGCGCGCTAGAGATAGAGATAGTTACCAGCAGCTGCGTCGTCTTGCGCGCGAGGGCGGTGCGCGTGCGCGCGTGGTGCGCCCGCGTGTCGTGCAGCGCGCTAGAGATAGAGATAGTTACCAGCAGCTGCGTCGTCTTGCGCGCGAGGGCGGTGCGCGTGCGCGCGTGGTGCGCCCGCGTGTCGTGCAGCGCGCTAGAGATAGAGATAGTTACCAGCAGCTGCGTCGTCTTGCGCGCGAGGGCGGTGCGCGTGCGCGCGTGGTGCGCCCGCGTGTCGTGCAGCGTGCCCGCGCACGCGCGCAGCGCCTCCACCGCCGCGCTCACGGCGCGCCAGCACTCCGCGCCCATCAGCTCCCTGCGAGCCAAGCACTTAGTGAAGGACTTTTTGTGTAAAATATAGTATACTTTGAATATTAAAGTAACCGGATCACCAAACCTTGTATGTTATTATTATTAATGTAACCTCCCTAGATCGATTAATCGGCCCGAAACCGAGCATATGAAGTTTGCATCCAGCAGCATTCGCAAAATTACCCACGATGTTGGTGGACGTCTCATGCGTTTCCCGATCCGCGGACTCCATTCCAGTACCGTTCACATGAAGAGGTTTGACGAGATCTGTTGTATCGTTAGTCGAGGAGAAATTAGTATTCCCTCATTTCTCATTACGTTCTATCCTAGTTCCTAGGATTATATGAATTTAATATAACAATTATTATGATTCCCAAATAATATGATGGAATTGTTATAGTAGGACAGTGGAAGAACTAACTTCTCGTCGATGACCAGCTGCGCGAGCTGCGGGAACTGCGCGGAGAGGTGGATGAGCCCCTGCTTGTACTCCACGCAGCTGTCCAGCGTCTTCTTCTGCCACAGCGCCAGCTCCGTCTCCTTGCTTTGCACCATCTACAGAACAAAAAATAAGACATTTATTATGATAATGTTGTAATAACTTTCAGAAAAAATAACTTTTCACTTTCATTTAAAGTTAAAAATCCCCTGATATTCCTCAAAAGTAAAAAATCATATTAATTTGTCATGTGTACGTGATGCGCTTTCAGATTTCAGACAGACAAACTATAACACCCATCTTTTTCGGTCGGGATTAAAAAATAATACTAAGGATTGTTTTTTTTAAAGTGATTTTTTTTACGATTTTAGTGAGTCCGATTATCGTTTCAAACAGACAATTATTCAAAACTCTTTGAATGCTATTTTAAAGGCCAAATAAATCTTCATTCAGTTAAAATTCGTCTACAAATACTTTAGAAAGATACTTTTGCATCAAGTATGGTTTGTCACCTTGGCAATCTGGTCAGCGAGCGCGCGCTTAGAGTCCTGCACGCGCAGGGCGTAGTCCACCTCGTCCAGCAGGCGCGTGCGCTCCGCCACCGACATGCTCTGTGTTTCCACTTCCAGCTTCAACTGCTGACTCTCCGCACTGAAATAGTAAACAAGTTTTAGTAATCTACTCGCAACGGTGCTGATTATGGGAGTATAAGAAGGAATTCATCATTGGAAGGGCTCTGCGCAGGCATACATCTACCAACGATTTGTATCGAAACTATTGTATCGATTTGTAACAACTTCTGCCTGTATTATGAAGTCGAAGTGATGCGCAACAGCGTCCAATGCCAACGCGGCAACGTAATGTGAGTATTATTTAATAAATCCGGCTGCAACTTTTAAATAATATTCAAATTATGTTACCGCGTTTGCTTTGTCAACAAGCGATACTGTCGCGCATAACTTCGACTTTATTATGCAAAAAGTCGGCACGCTTGGTTTTAACACCAATCGTGATACTTGCGTTATCTCAAATTCAAATTCAAATTCAAAATATCTTTATTCCAGAGGCGTGCACTTAGAATAGTCAGAAATTACAAAGCATCTTAAAATAAAATATTTATAATAAATTACATAAGTATAAATTACAACAATTACATAGTCAATATTTCTATGCATTCCTAAGTTACACCAACCCAGGCATTTTTATCTGAGAGGAAGTCCCTGATGGAATAGTACGCTTTCTTTTGCAGTGTCTTTTTGATATATGTTTTAAACGATTTTCCCTTTAGACTTGTAATACTTTCTGGTAAAGTATTGTAAAACTTAACACAACTAACCACATACGATTTGCTTACTTTCGAAAACCGGGTATTTGGTTGAAGTAGCTTATATTTAAACCTAGTATCGTAGTTGTGACAGTCCGAATGCTTATTGTATTTGTTAAGATGTTTCCTTGCATGCATTATATTTAAATATATGTACAGTGAAGGCATTGTTATAATATCGATGTCGGAAAATAATGATCGGAGGCTGTCTCTTCGTCTGAGTTTATATATTGCTCTAACCGCTCTCTTTTGTAGCACAAATATTTTGTTAGAGTCCGCGGAATTTCCCCACAAAATGAGACCATACGACATCAGGGAGTGAAAGTAACTGTAATACACTAAGCGCGCTGTTTTGATGTCTGTAAGGTTCCTTATCTTGTAAACAGCGTAAGCCGCGGAGCTCGGTTTTCCCGCTAAAATGTCAATAAGTTTGCCCCATTGGAGCTTGAAATCAATGGTAATGCCTAAAAATGTCGTATTATTGCAAATGTCAATGTCATTATTATTAACTTGAATGGGTGTTGTCATGATATTATTTACTAATGTAAATTTAATACATTTAGTTTTGTCAGAATTAAGCATGAGATTATTAACATTAAACCAATTGTCAATTAAATTTAAATAATTATTAATAATTGAAATGTCAGGATTCTTACGATTAAGTTTAAATAATATTGAAGTGTCATCAGCAAATAGTATTATGTCAGCAAACTTTTTGACTAGAAATGGGAGATCATTAATATATACTAAAAATAGAAAGGGACCAAGAATAGAACCCTGTGGGACTCCAATATTTGAAATCAAGGCTTTCGATAACGCACCATTTATATCTACTGACACCTCTCGATCTGATAAGTAAGATTTAATCATGGCCAAAGCGTCTCTACTCACTCCATAATGACTGAGTTTTCTGAGCAGTATTTTATGGTGGACACAGTCGAAGGCTTTGGACAGATCACAAAACACTCCTAGGACATCGAATCTAGGTAGATAGTCTGTGGTCTCGAGCATGCGCGTCCTAGTGCGTCACACCGCTACGGACTTACACAGACATCAAAGAAAGGTTGTGTGAGGCAGCAGTCTGTTCTTAGCATTAAGGCACTCACTTAGCCCTTTCAGTCTCCTGGTCCAGAGTCCCAATGTCGTGCTGCAGCTCGTCCTGGCGCGTGGCGCCCTGCTCGACGAGGGCGCGCGTGTGGCGGCGCGCGGCCCGCTCGGCTCGGAGCGCGGCGAGCAGCGCGTCGCGGCGCTCGAGCAGCCGTGCCTCTTCTGCTATCGCTGCTTGCTCGATTTGGTCTTCTAGGACGGTTTCGTATTCTGTAATAATAATAAATAATAATATTTCAATGTATGTACTAACGTTTAGCCTGTAGCAAAACGAGTAATGTCATTAGAAATTCATCATCGTCACCCTATTAACGTTCCCACTGCTGGGACACAGGGACTTCTCTCTTTACGAGAGAGATTAGGCCTTAATTCACCACGCTGGCCAAGTACGGGTTGGTGAATGTCACATGTCATGTCCTTCAAACTCTATTTTTTTTAAGTTCTCAGAACATACCGGTTTCCTCACGATGTTTGCCTTCACCGATAAAGCACGTGTTTAAAGCGCACATAAATTTCTGAAGCAATTACTAAGCCCTAATTTCACAATTTCATGCTACAATTTGACTTTTATTTGACTTTTATTTTTGTTTCAGTTAGGCGGTAAAACGAGTTCAGTCTGATCTGATCCCGTTCATAGCAAATGGTGAAATCGGCGCTAAGTTACTAGTCAGTCAGCAAGGTCAGCTAAGACTGGCCGTCTCAGTTGGACTGCTAACTTTGGAATGATAGTGGTACATGCCCTTAAATCGTAGTAGGTACATTGTGTAACGTCCCTTTGGTCACAAGTATAAAATAATTTTAACTACATAAGTACTTACTATTGATGGTAAGCTGCAGCTCAGCGATCTTCTCTTCGACGTTCCCGAGCAGGCCCTGCAGTCTGTTCAAGTAGTCCTCGTTCAGGTCTTCGAACTGATGCCCTGGATCTTGAAACCTATAATTTAAGAGCTTATGTTATTCTTTAGAGGCAGTGCATGAACAAGTTAGGTTATGTACCTTGAGCAAGAGGTAAAAAAAATGTTGTACTATGTATAGATATATTTGAATGAAGGCCAAAGTTTGTGTGCTCATGTGTGCGGACATCACTGTAGGGTCAGACGATATTCTAGGAGTCATATTCCGATTCTTTAGGGATGCGTTCGAGAAGAAAAAACCTTAATTCGTTTTATTGTATATATTTTAATAGTCTATAATTATGGTATTTATTTATATTATTATTATTATTAAGAATTCTTTATTGAAGAAAAATACAGAGTTGTACAAAAGGCTAGAACCAACCTCATACGGGAAGCACCTTTGACGCGCGCACTTCGCACTATTAACATCATATCCCGAGAACTTGATCTATTTTATTGTACCCTGAACGAATTTACTAGGATAACAATGTATACATTATGCTATAATAGAAATAATTAGATAAGCACACTATTGCATTAGGTAAAGCCTGTAAAAATAGTTGTAAGTTTTGGAAATAAATAAATAAAAGGTGGGCTTAATGCCCAGGCATTTTCTACCTGCCAACCTCAAACAGGTTTAAGATTATAAGTTGGCGCGTAAGAATGTACAAAAATAGCTTAATCATTATTAGCTTGTATGCCTTTGTAAGGTATTTTATATGACTGCAGTAACACTGTTTCTAACTAGCCCAGGAGGTGAAAAAGTCTTAAAATCTGCATTAATTATGATTCTACGGCTTAGAGGTTAGCGCGGTATGTGCATGAGTATATTATGAGAGGGGATAGACATGTGGGAGTATATTATGTGAAGGGATAGATATTCATGTGACAATAAATAAATAAATAAATAAATATTTCCGGGCTACTCACACAGCATCATCTAACCCCAAACTAAGCAGAGCTTGTACTATGGGTGTTAGGTGACTGATATACTACATCGATTTTTTTATTTTTTTATTTTGTAAATACATACATATGATACATAGAAAACACCCAGACCCGAAACCAGGAATTGTAGATCGTACAAAATCTGGTCCCACGGCGGGAATCGAACCCGCAACCTCCTGCGCCTCAGGCGGACGTTCGAATACGAGTGTTAGGAGAGTTCTTACCTGATCCAGCATTTATTCAGGTATTCCCGACGAAGCCGCGCTAACTCATCCTTCTCAACGTACAGAGCTTGGTCATCCACCGGCATTTCCTGCAGATATTAAGAATTTAGAAATATGGCAGACGGCACGTCGGCCATGACATTATATCTATGCGACTTTGTTTCGAATCATCAAACCTATTTCTTTTTCTATGACAATTGCCAATTACTGTATGTATTCCTATTATATATGTAACTAGTGGCCCGCCCCGGCTTCGCACGGGTTTTTAAATTTTTTACCATTCCCAGATCCCTTGAACACACACAAAAAATTTCATCAAAATCGGGTGACATACACACTCACAGAAGAATTATATTATATATATAAAGATATTCAATGCATAAGCATCATCATTATCTCAGCCGTAAGACGTGCACTGCTGGACATAGGCCTCCCTCAAAGATCTCCAGTGGTTTCGGCTGGCAGCGGCCTGCATCCACCGTGAACCCGCAGCCTTCACCAGATCATCCGTCCATCTAGTTGGTGGACGTCCTACGCTGCGCTTGCCGATCCGTGGTCTCCATTCGAGAACCTTTCGGCCCCAACGACCATCTGTTCTTCGTGCTATGTGGCCTGCCCACTGCCACTTCAAAGAACTAATCTTGTTTGGCTATGTCGGTGACCCGCGTTCTTCTACGAATCTCCTCATTTCTGATTCGATCCCGTAGAGAAACCCCGAGCATAGCCCTCTCCATAGCTCTTTGAGCGACTCTGAGCCTGTTTATAAGACCAATAGTGAAGCACCACGTTTCGGATCCGTATGTCATCACTGGCAACACACATTGATTGAAGACTTTCGTCTTGAGGCACTGCGGTATATTCGATGAAAAGACGTTACGAAGTTTCCCGAACGCTGCCCATCCGAGCTGGATTCGGCGATTGACCTCTTTCTCGAAGTTGGACCTACCTAATTGGACTGTTTGTCCTAGGTATACATATGCGTCAACAACTTCGAGAACCGAATTCTCAACCATAACGGGGGCGGGCACAACAAGGACATTAGACATGACTTTTGTCTTGTCCATGTTCATCCTGAGGCCCACCCGTTGGGAGACTCGATTGAGGTCTTCAAGCATTGTGCTGAGTTCTTCCATCGTCTTCGCCATGACTACGATATCATCTGCGAATCGAAGGTGAGTGAAGTACTCGCCATTTATGTTGATGCCTAGCCCTTTCCATTCTAGGAGTTTAAAAGCGTCTTCTAAAGTGGCTGTAAACAGTTTCGGAGATATAACATCTCCCTGCCTAACTCCTCTTTGTAAGGGAATCGCTTTTGAACTCTGTTCCTGTACTCGGACTGACATAGTGGCGTTTCTGTACAAACACTTCAACACTTCGATATATCGATAGTCAATGCGACATCGTTGGAGAGACTCAAGCACCGCCCATGTTTCCACCGAATCGAAGGCCTTCTCGTAGTCCACAAACGCTAAACAGAGCGGCAAGTTATACTCTTCGGTCTTCTGTATAACCTGCCGCAGCGTATGAATGTGGTCTACGGTACTATAGCCTTTTCGGAACCCGGCTTGTTCGGGGGGCTGGAAGTCATCAAACCTGCGCTCGAGACGATTTGTAAGGACCCTAGAGAACAGCTTATAAACATGGCTCAAAAGCGAGATGGGTCTGTAGTTCTTTAATAGGGCATTATCACCTTTCTTAAAGAACAACACCACCTCGCTTTTGTTCCATGCTTCAGGCGTAGTACCTCCGAGCAAGGAGGAATTGAAGAGCTTCTGAAGGACTTTAAGTACCGGTGTTCCACCCGCTTTCAGAAGCTCTGACGTGATTCCGTCCTCACCCGGCGCCTTGTTGTTCTTCAGCTGTCTCAGGGCCATTCGAATCTCGTACAGGCTGATGTCCGGAATATCTTCGGTGTAATGTCGGTTCAGTTTGGCTCTTGGGTCTTCGGCCGCACTGATAACAGGTTTTGTGACCGAAGCGTAAAGCTGCCCATAGAACTTTTCGACTTCCCTTAACACTTCCGCTTTCGTCGACGCTACACTGCCATCATCCCGCTTCAGCTTCGTCATCTGGCTTTGCCCAATAGATCTATCTCTTGCAAACACTTTGGAGCCCTGGTTTCGCTCAATCGTATCTTTAATACGAGACGTACTAAAGATACGAATATCGTGCCGCAAGGATTTTGAAATTCGTCTATTGAGCTGCCTATGGGACTGGGCGTCGTCGGGAGATTGCAATTTAAGCGAGCGTCGTTCAGCCATAAGGTCGCCGCGGGGCACCGGCATAAGAATGTTGCTCCCCCATCTCCTCCCGTGGGCGCCGTAGGACCCGGCTTAGGGATTTAAGCAGGAAGATGGGCAGCAGCGTCTTCTTGAGCCAACAACACCCCATACTGCGCTCGCCAACCCGCTTGCCAAGCGTGGCGAGTATTGGCAACCCCCCTCATGACGAAGAACACACCACGGCCCCTAGTCCTCGGCAGCCCCGCTAGTCCTGGCTACGGTAGCGGTCAGAGAAACGGCGGGGCAAGGGGTGCTAAGAATCCCCGGGTTCCTCACGGCTACCACACCAAACGAAACCTGGCCCTGGCAACACACAACGTCCGCACTTTGCGGTCTGATGAAAAGATAGTTGAGCTGGAAGAAGAATTGAGCAGGCTATGGTGGGATTTTTTGGGGTTCTCTGAAGTCCGTAGAAAGGGACAGGACACGATAACCCTTAAATCTGGTGGCTCTTCTACCGGGAAGGCGACCAACAGTCCCAAGGTGGTGTCGGGTTTCTCGTTCACAAATCTCTTGTTAACAACATCATTGCCAAATAAAAAATGCATAATAAACTTACAATATGGTAGGCCAGGTCCAGCAGGTAGGCGATGAGCGCCAGCGCGTGCGGGAAGGCGTGCAGCGTGTTCACCGTCTTCAGCCAGGACTTGGAGACGGTCCCCGGGTACAGCAGCCGCTTCGATAAGTGCGGCAGCTGAGAACATATCAAGTAGTTTATATTTTAACTAGCGGTTGCCTGCGACTTCGTAAGCGTTGCACCTGCGTAGCTCTAGCTCCGGAGGGAATTCTGACATAGCAAAGTCAAAGTCAAAACGTTTATTTCCTTAGAAGCACATAGCCTACACGGACAGGTCAACTTAAAATTAATAAAACTAAATTGCTTAAATAACAATTATCAAGGAAATAACATTGTCTTGACAGTTCGCTTCAATGTTTTATACTGAGTTGAGAAGCGAATAGAACAACACAGCTCTATCAGTAATTACAATTTTGGAGTTCTTATTTATAGGTAACTATAACTATTATAAGTTTAACATGTTAGTCAGCAGTATACCTTAGCGACATAGTTGTCGGTGTTGAGCTTGGCGTCCCGGGTGATGGCGGCCAGCAGCGCGCCCACGATGTCCACGAAGCGAGCGATGGTGAGCGGCCGCACGAGCGCCATGTTGTTGGCGCGGTTCTGCGCCGCGAGCGCCTCCTGCACGCGGGCGAGCTCTGCGCGCTGCCAAGCCACGTTCGATATGGGTCTGTGAAGGTTAAAAAAAAAACACTTAATTGTACACCAATACAAAACAATAGTTACAAAATTCATTATCGCTTAGGAGCGTCCTATTCCAGGCAACCTTAGGATGGCAAAGAGAGAATTGGAAATACAAATTATATATTTAATTAATTTGGAATGTAGTAGTTTGATGGACTTTACCTAGAGAATAAGGTACTTCTACCTATAGTACATAAAAACTGCGTGGATCTGCTTGTATTTGCCCTTGTTTTTTTTTATCTTCAATAATTTCTATTCTAACTTAATAATGACAAGGCTATTGGCGCAGTTGGTATATTGATAGAATAATGACTAACATAACTACAAAAAAGTGTGACATGATGATGCCTAATATTTTGCTGCTCAGGTTATCTATATGAATAAAAATGAATTGTTGTTCGTTAGTCTGATTAAAACTCGAGAACGGCTGGGAAGATTAAGCTGATTTTGGTTTTAAAATGTTTGTCGTAATCCAGGGTAGGTCTAAACGGTGAGCAAATAAGGAAAAATTGCCAGGAACTTTTTTAACCCGTGCGCCGCTAGTCTAGAATAAATTTAAAACATAGTAAAAAATAACCTGGAATCCTTAATGGGGACGAAAGCTAAGGCTCTGTCCAGAGATGTCTGCCAGTTACGACTCTTACGGTCTTCTGAAGGTGTTCTCTGTTAAAATAAAAGAAAATGCATTTGTATATCAGACAGATAATCATGCAATATTATTTCTTTAAATACAGGATTTTACATCCTCACAGCCTTCTGCAAAATAAATACTTAAAAATATATTTGTGATGCAGATAATATATTATTAAAACCTTAGTTATAGTCAAGCAAAACTTCTCTTAATTTATCTTCAATCATGTTATGCTTAAAAATTAAGTTTAAAGTTTGTGTTGATGGATGTGTAATAGTTCGATATTTTTACAGATTAGATTTGAATAAAATTGGTTGGTTGTAGAACTTTGGCAGCAAAGGAGTAAGTAAGATAAGTTTTATTATAAACATTCAAAGCTGAAGATAAAGATTGTAATTAAACCTTTTGCAGTTACTAAGATGGTTCACCTGAGGAGTTGTAGTAGGCCTGGAGGAGTACTGACTGGATCTCAACGGGGTCATAGAGGATTGGCCATACCTGTCGCCTTGCTGAGACCGGGACCTCTGTACGAATATTATCCTATGATTATGAAATGTATGCTTAAATATTGTAAAATTTCTTATTATCAGAAACAATTTTTTTTAGATAATAACTAATTTCAAAGTATAAACTGTTCTCATTATTTGAATTATGTAAATTCTTTTGAGATAAGCAAACATTCTTAAAGCTGAATTTGCTATTTCATTATTACATTCCAGATTCAATACTTTTAAATTACTTTAATTGTATCTTCTGAAACAAAAAACAATAAAGGCTCAATTTTTTTTTATTAGAGATTAATAAAAATATAAAAAGTAATATGACTCACCGCATTCAATGGAAGTTTAGTAGCGGAGGCATCTCTGCCACCTCCAAAAGTGCCCCGAGAAGGTTCAGCACTACTGGAGCGATGGCCTGTAGTGCTTGGGCGTCGTGCCTCAGTGGACAAACGGTCCGTGGAGCCCGGCCGTCGAGGCTTTGGCAGCATAGACGGTCGGCCATCGCCTATCCTGTGTAGTTTAAAAAGTTTCGATTAGTGTTTATTTCACACTATATATGAACACCTACTGACTAAACTGGATTACGCCAATATTAATAAAATAGTAACGTTAATAAACCATTTCAATAGCTTGTATCTGTAATGCTAATGACCTGTAATTAATTTAAATCCTTTATATGTATTTAATATAGTTCCCATTTGTTGCAAAATTAACAAACTATGGGAATTCTTATAAGGGAGTTTCCTAAAAAAGGTGCTCTTACTTAAAATAAATGTATGTAGTTACAATAAAAATGTTGATGTTGAAGATAGATGAACAGTTGATTACCTTGATTTTCTTACAACATTGGATTGTGAAGAAGCAAACCTCTGAGGAATCATTTCTTTACTATTTATAGAAACACTTTAAACGATTAGACGTAGCTTATTTGGTCACAGAATCGGATTAATTAAACAACAAAATCACAAATAAAGTTTTATCATTCAATATTTTATTGGCCGACAAACAAACAAATCGGAAAACGTTTTTGTTTTGAATTTGAAATTTGACAGTGTTTTATTTACTTACATTGTGCTCACCATAGACAACTCTTAATTCTAGAGCAAGACCTATTTTATAATAATTACTTATTTTATTATTTTATATTACTCTATTACTTCCTAGTCTATGCTTAATTCTATAGACAAAAGAACGCGCAGAACCTCTTCCTATTTTGTGCAGAGAAAAAAATTAGTGCAAAACTCTTTTGTAAACACTACTAAATGTCACGTAATGTACCTATCTCTGCCTGCCACTGCCAAGGAACTTATACCCAACCATATAAAGTTGGTTTTATGTTCCTTGCTGCCTGTAGCTCTTAGTATAGATTAGATACTTTAGGGTGCAGCTCTATGAAGTAGAACCACAGATATAGTAGTATAAAAACGTTCTTTGTTCTGAGTGTAAAACAGTATGCTAATGCTGAGTATGTACAATCATAGCTCTGAAAAATAATCTAAACGGCAAAAATAGACGTTCGGTTCCGTTCCAATTGTTTCTGGTCAGGTTTACTAATCTTTGTCGTACAACCGGATTACACTATTGGCACCACGTCAAAATGCATAAAGCTAAGCTAAGCCTTAAACGTAGTGCATAAACTCTTTTTGTTACATCTTACACGTAGGTAGTGATTTTATTATCTTTGCCTTTTTTACAAAATGCCAGTATCAAATGTTCGATGGCAATAAATTAAATTATATTACTTTTCTCGTGAAATGCTACTTTTTCCCCATGTTATATTTTCTATCTTCCACAGGCAGCACTGTCAAACAACGCGCATACAATTTAAGCAGATGTGATATCAAACTAAAACAAATGTAATTATTAATATGTAATATTTATATATAAAAAAACTAAAGTTTAAAATTACTTTGTTCTTTATTACCTATTTAAAAATAGTAGAGAATATTTTCTCAGTTTCTTTTATCACACCGGGGAAAGATGGATCCATTAAGCAGAGTTTAACAAAATTATCGTATTCTTTTGGCAACGGCAGCTTTGTGTTCATAAAATCTTAAATAAAAATATAAAACGTTAGAATTAACTCTTATGTTATAGAGTACCTACTTTAAAAGTTCTTAAGGGAGATTATTAATCACTTTGAAAAGGGGTTCCGTCTATTTTTTTTTTACTTTCATACAAAAATATCTCAGATACCATAAGACTTAGAGATTAATTCCCATACACTTTTTGTCTGTGGGCATATATTACTCCTTCGACTTCATGCGTTTTATTCATCACTTTGCAAAATACTTTAGGTACTGACTAGTAGATGCCGAAATGTTGGAGCCCATTTTCAAGGTTTAAGATCATTTCTTGGTCACATAGTATACGTACCATCATCGATTTTACCGTTTAATTTTATTAAAAAGGTTTGAAACACCTCGTCTATATTTTGGTACTTTGAATCAATGCTTGATTTAGAACTATCGTAACCCACGACTAAAAAACGTTCTGCTAATCTTTGCAGACATTGAGCTACGTTTTCTTGAATTTGGAATTTAATTTTTTTAATCTGAAATAAAAAATATTTTAAGGTGAATGAATCAACTCCCATCTTTATTTCTTACAAATACGAAAATCTTTTTCTTCCTAGGTATCTTATTAATTTTCGTATGATCGTAAAATTTCGGTGGGCGAAAATCTAAAATTCCAAAAATATGTATGTATGTCTATATCTATTAAGTATACCAATTATTGTCTAGTACAGGGCTAGATGTAGTTGTGTGGATTGTCTGTAAAAAAAGATGCCAAATTCTACATTACAAGAGTATATCAATGTTGACACAAAGCACATATTTTATGTATTTCCTGAGGTATTTTGTTGCACCAACCTAGTAATTTTTTATATTAGTTCTGGTCGCTAAGTCTAATTGTCAAAAGAATGTGAATAAGCAGCCGATACTTACTTCTTTCCCAGACAAACTTACAAACAATATCAACACATCTTCCTTGTAAACTCCTTTCATTTTACAATTCATGTTTAAGGATTCAAGGACTTTAAGGTCGCTATTAGTTATTAAGACTTGGTCTGAATGTAAATGAAGAAGAAAATTTTTGCATTTTACTTCATATTTCATCCAAGAGTTCATTCTCCATATCATTAGTTTTTTAATGGTCCAATTATCTAAAAATAAAAAGAACCCCGACCATGATTGCTTATCTAACTTCCAACAAATAAAAACAATTATAATATTATATATAATATGGTTAAAGTTATAGTCACTTGACATATTTTTTCGTTGTTTGTTATTATTCATTTAGTTAATTTGCACGTCTTGTTAAGTAGATAGGCATCGAATTCTCAACAACTCCACTTTTATGATTTCCCGCGATTTTAGACGATTTACGAAGTACTAAGAAGATAGGAATTTCTCCATAAACAAAAGTAGAAGAACATCCGTGGTATAACGTGAAAATAGCATTACATTTATTGCTGCTGGCGAAGAGGGCGTGACGCGTGACAAATTTTGAACATGAATTCAAATGTTACCCGCTTTTGTGAAGTCTGCCGATAGCAACATCCAACATTTTTATTTTTTTATGTTTTATAAGCCTTTATTGGACCACAATCTCACCTGATGTAAAGTGACGATGTGGTCTAAGATGGAGAATAAAGACCTAGAAGGTAGATGGCTTCTCCGGACCACATTACACAAAAAAATCGCTTCACGCACTGGCCCAGCCCGGAGGGTGGTGACAAGCCGCGGCCGAAGCCTACCACCAAAATATTTTAAGCCTGCAACAAGTAGTCATAATTTAAGGATACCCTTTCATTTCTCCATACAATCATTGTAAATTGACGTCTTAAAATCTTATTCAGCACTACATTTGAGTGTTTGCTAATGGTAAATATATATATAATATTTCTTTCAAGAAATACATATCAAAACATTTAGGTAACAATTGCAATATTCCTAAATTAGACAAGTCATTACTTATTATTATTTGAACTTTAATCGGTTATTTACGGGTAAGTTAAAGTGTGTTTAAGTGTGCAAAGTTTTGACTATCAAAAATAGATAAACAAAACACAAGCTGGTTAGATATAAATCTAAATTTAAAATTTAAGAAAAACCCCCGATTCCCATGTCTTAATTTCCTTCAACGTAAAACAACATAATATTTTGTAATGTGGACGTGATGCGATTTCATTTGATACCCCACACTAGTATATTTGCAGATTTTCGGTTTTCCTTACCCCACTCTCACCCCCATAACTTGTAAACGGCACAACCGATTTTAATGAAACATGTCTAAGAACACTCGCGCCAGACTTAGGTACCTTTCATACAAAAAAAACTAAATTGAAATCGCTCCATCCGTTCGGGAGCTATGGTGCCACAGACAGACAGACAGACAGACACACAGACAGACAGACAGACAGACAGACGCGTCAAACTTATAACACCCCTCTTTTTTGGTCGGGGGTTAATTATTAATAGATTAAGTCACACACAAACACACTTCGCTTCAACAAAATGTTTTTGTAACAGCTGGCAACATCTTACTAAAAAGGCGACACAAGCAAGAAGGGCGCGGGCGGGCGACGATAACGGGACGGGACTGATTGAATATGAAGTGAAGTACGGACGACGGACGGACGGTACGAAGTGAGTGAGCGATCGAGTGGTCGGGCGTGAAATTTTTATCAAGATTTACTTTTCTCTGCATAATTCGACATCTAGATTACAATGTCTGCAGGGACGTATTACTTTGTAATCGTGGGACATTCAGACAATCCAATATTCGAGATAGATTTCGTGCCTGTTACAAAGGAAGTCAAGGTATGTGCCTGCGGTGACCTCATTTTTACCCATGTAGGTACCTACTCGGCCGCCCCTCATTTATCTAAACTTGATTCGTTGGTCCGTTGCTCGCTGCTCGAGACAGCTGACCTACTGACCCAATTAGCTTTATTGCGCAGCCCACAAGCCCTGTGCTGAGTTCGTGGGAGTGTCACTTGCGATTAGAACGCGTATGTGAACGGATAAATAAAACGTAACGTAAGCACATTTTCGGGAAGTTATTGATTGCGTTGGCATTCGTTAGTTGTCCCTAACGAGCTAGGCTTTGCGTTTCAAATTATAATAATTCCAAATTCTAATTGGAATATTCTAGCACAACTCAGCCATAGAAATGCCAATCCTATGCTGTAGGTTATGTTCTCTACATGCTGGTTTTTGGCACAGATTAATGAATATATATAAATTTTGTTTGATTTCAGAAAGAAGACAACCGACACCTGAACCAGTTTATAGCTCATGCTGCACTGGATCTGGTAGATGAGCACATGTGGAAGGTCACTAACACATACCTTAAGTCAGTCGACAAGTTCAACCAGTGGTTTGTCTCCGCATTTGTCACCGCTAGTCAGGTTAGACCACCAGTGTAATATTATTGTCCTTCGTGTAATAATTAGGTTACTTTCTTATGCTAAAATATTTTTTCTATTTAATTCAATTGTTTGTGTAGATACCACACCAGGATTTTCAACAAAATGTAGAGTTTTCATTATTAACAAGAAATTTTGGCCATTTGGCCATAGCAGGCAGACATTGCACTGTTAGTTTTGTTTTTTTTTTACATTTGATTATAGTGGTCCAATTAATACCTCCAGACTTCTTATTAGAATCTAATTTTCAGTAAATTGCATTATGTTAGTGACGGAACAGTCATTCAATAACAATTCCTGTTCCAGATGCGTTTCATAATGGTCCATGACTCCAGAAATGAAGATGGCATAAAGAATTTCTTTACTGATGTTTATGAATCTTACATAAAACTAATGCTAAATCCATTCTACAAAGAAAACTCCATCATCACAATGCCAGCTTTTGAAAAGAAGATCCTGTGTCTCGGGAAGAAGTACTTGACATAAATCAACAATTCACTCAACTGGATCTTCTAATTCTTATGTAAATAATTATATATCTTGGGAGGCATTTTGTACTTTGTAACTGTGCTAGACCAACAGAAAGCGGTGGAGCTACTATCAAGTCCTAAAGAATGTAAAACTATGGTAAACCTTATTCTTATTTTAAAGGAATCTTGTGAAAATCAATAAAATTTAATTAATCTGAACTTATTTATTAAAAATTTTAAGTAAAATTAACAAACACTGGGTTACATTACAAATTATTATCTTCATTCATTAATACAGATCTGGTAGTCCCAAATCATTGTCATCATTAAAACTGTCAATTGAGTAATCTGAAATAAAAAAATATATAAATTAGCACAGAATAGATTCTAAAGGCTTGTTATAAATTTGTACATTTTTGCAGCGCTATGAAGAAATTAAGAGAAAAATGTGTCAGGTGTACAGGGTGGAGATTGAGACTAGGCTGTGCTTATCAGTCAGTCTTTTTCTCTCTCCTAGTACTACTGGCAGACATTCATCATTTACAGCTCAAGATTTTCAAGACTATGAAGATGGGAAGTTTAATTTTAATTGTTTGAGGTTAATTATAACAGCAGTAACATATTTGATGTAAAATGTGATAAATAAAGTATTCTATGATTAATTTAACTTGTTGTTATTATTGGATATGGAGACTTAGAAGATATTCTGTGCCCTTAATTGTTATAAGCTTTGACAGATTGCTCAATAAATAACAAGTAGAATAATTGAAATTAAAAATGACTAACAATGTTAAAAAGTCACAAATAAAATAAGTAGTAATACATATTGTTTTCATAACTAAGTTTTAAAACATCTTAAAAGATGCATTATGATAATAATTTTAAGCCAGTTTATTTTAAACCTTTTTTTACTGAAATATAGATCTACAAAGAATAGTATTTGCTTGATGCTGAAAACAAAATACTTAATTAAATCAATTAATAGGCCTTTATACTACTAATAATAATGTGCATACCTTTGAAGAAATCATCCTCATATGTCGATATATGCTCCATACTAGTATTTTTGGTCATAGGTGGGGGAGTAGAAGGGGTCCTTTCTTGTTCTAATACTTGTTCACGCATCAAAAAGTCAAACAGGTGCTTGTAATTATCTACAATATAAATGCATAAGATATCAATAACTGCTAACTGAATTTGAGGTCACACAAGATATAGAGGGAAATGGAAGCAGAAAACATATTGTGCCGACCCTACGTAATGTGGGATACGGTCAGGAAGATGATAAATGGATATTAAAAATAACAGCATTTATATTTCAGGAAATAGTCAAACTTTTGTGGTAAATGAATCAAAATAAAAAGAATGTAGCTATTGTTATAAAAAAATTGTATCAATCTAAATTTAAAATTTAAGAAATCCCCGATACCAATGCCTTGATTTCCTTATAAGTATATACCATAATATTTGGCATGCGATGCTCTTTCATTTGATACCCCACTCGAGTATATTTATAGATTTTCGGTTTTCCTTCCCCACTCTCAACCCCATAACTTTTGAACGGCTCAACCGATTTTCATGAAACATGTCTAAGAACACCCGGGCCAAACTCAGCTTTCATACAAAAATAAACTAAATTGAAATTGCTTCATCCGATCGCGAGCTATGATGCCACAGGCAGACAGACACGTGAAACTTATAACACCCCTCATTTTTGGTTGGGGGTTAATAACAGGAAACTTTTTGAGGGTAGATTGAAAAACCAACTTATACTTGGAAGTTATAGTCAGATATTAAAACAACTGTTACCATTTCTGCAAGTAGGTTTAGTGAATTCCACCTCCTCCATTTTGAAACCATTCTCATTATCATCACTATAGATCATGGATGCGACATTGCCTGCTCGAGGAGTGAATACTCTTCTTCCAGGTGTGCTTTGCTGTAGAGCTTTTCCAGTGTTGGAGAGAAAGGACTTCTTAGGCTCGCTTCCCTTCTTCATAGGCTCACCTACCTTCTTCAAAGGCTCGTTTGGTTTAACGGGGCCTAGAGATACTGTTTTGCCCATATTCTCTGTGCAGAAATTTGTTATAAAGTTACAGAACACAAATCTTTACAACATATTTATTATATTTAATATAAAACCCATTGTGTACTATGTTAAGTAAAGCAAGAACACGTCGGAATAATATATATTTTTCAGGTGTACCAATAGCTTACCAATATTTGAGAGTGGTTGGCGTGAAACATTCTTGATCATTTGGCGATTATGGTGATTGCCAAAGATATCAAAAAGTGATTCAGGCATTATGAGTTATATTTTTCAGTTAATACACACGGCACAAATCTAAAATACCAAGCTTTTATATAATTAATTTTTTAGCGACTTATTTTGGATACGCAAACAAAGCAGGTGATACAAACGGTAACGAACGGCGGTTGGGTTGGTTGGTCAGGTCAGTCAGTATTGCCAGAATGTGTATGGATTTTTTCTGATTTCATGATGTCCTGTCCCTAAAAATGGTCGTTAAAATAGGCCACTGTTTAATGTTAGTTCTTATTTTATGCCTTACGTTATTTAGACAATTACTTTTTATTAATTTTTATCTTATAAGTTTTTTATTATTAATATGACATGTTATTCTAATTTTATCATTATAACTAAATTTGAATTATTCATGATTTACAAAAGTAAGAAGATTATTTTATAACATGAGTGTTCAATACTAAAACTAGAATATATATATTTAGTCTGTATTATCGGAAATCAAATAATACTGGCAATATTACAGTAGAAAGCAGTGGTTCAATCAAGTGGTTGTACACATCACGACAGGGTATTTTATGTGTACGTGATGATCACGTACACATAAAATACCCTGCTGCCGCCAAAAACCGGACATTTCCAAAGAAAATCTGCTTCAGGCATCTCAGCTGTTTGTTCTGTCAAATGAAATTTGTAGGTTACATGAATCAAAACAATTTCAAGATTTGATGTTATTGTTCTAAAAAACCAAATTTGGACTATTACACTTAGCAAAATGTCTGAAGAAAGTTCCAAATCAAACGGAACAGATCCATCACAACGTTTACCTTCCTTTAAACCTCCCCGAGACCTTTCTCTAGGGGGAGTGAAGCAGAAAAAAGTTTTTGTGCCTAATTTAAATGTTTCTCGAAATAAAAATAAGGGGTAAGAATAAAAACTATGCTACTAAATAGTTCGGTGTAACAATTTTTATTTATTAAAATTCAGGGTTCAAATAAAGGTGATGCAAATGTATTTCTGTGTGATTTTTTTCCGTAATTTATTTAACTGATTACAGACCTGCAAACTCAGGGAATCAAGCTTCAAAAAAAGATGATCGCAACCGTCTTAGGGACAGAAACAACAAGCCGCGGTTTGTGAAGAATGGACCAAATGTGATCAAGTCTGCTGGTGTTTTCTCTGAAGTTAAGTTACCAGACATTGCTTCTGAGTTTTAATACTTAATAAAGACCATGCATTATGTTCATGAGTTCATGTATTTATGCTAATCTTATAGACAGGACAGGAATCTAATTTATCACAGATTACACTTAATTCTGATACAGTTTTAAATATTTGCCCACTTAAATAACTACACACAAACTACAAAACATAACACAAACTGGTAGATGACTAAAAAAAGTTATAACTGAGAGAGATAGTAGATTATTAAAATCAATTATAGAATAGAATAGAAAATTCTTTATTACACACACCATTATGTTACACAAAAATACAAAACTATTAACACTTGGGCAGTCGTGCCCTGTTTTGATACGCTAGGAGTCGCTACCATGTCCAACTTGACTCCTTGAGGAGCTAGTTTCTTCAGGTCCCTCTGCATTTTGTATTTCTTCGTCGCCATCTCGTTCGGAATCTGTTTCATGGTAATTTATTTCTAAAAAGTCTAATGTTTCTGAGCATTCTTCATTATCTATTCCTTCGTTCAAGCATTCTTCAATATCCCATAACCTCAAGGGCCTATTGGTGTCAATTTTTTTATAATAAAAACAAATTTTAAATAATTAATAAGGGTTATAAAGTTATGAAAAATCACTTACGTATATAGTCGCTACCGGGTCCAAAGAACCCATAAGCACCTTTTAAGCCCTTAGCACTCGAGCGCAGCGCAGCGCGTCAACTGACTGCTGCCACTGTTATTCGCTGTCTCAATCCAACGTCGGAAGGTACTAAGAGCGGCAATATTACAATCCTTAAGATTCAATAGTTACCATGCTAACAATGGGCGACTGGGTCTGATAGACCCTTTAGCGACTATGTGTTAAAAGTAAAATTAAACCTAGCATGCGTAATGGGCGGTCTTATTGCAATTAAAGTCTTAAAGCAATTTCTTCCAGACAACCTATATAAAGCTATTTTTCTTCTTATTGTAAACAAAAAGATCAAGATGAATCGGTGCATTGAAGTTCTGCGTGAGAAAACACTTTCAAGAGATTTGTTCATAATGTAGATGTCAAAAGCCCCCACTTTGAAATTTGTAATACTCTATACCTTAGACATATTTTTTTAATTGATAAAGCGAAAAATTTTATAACCATGATATGTACCTTCACAGAGTTTGTAAGTAAATGATATTAGAATCAAGATATTTTCTATGCAGGTCTGGGAAGTGTGGAGCGACATTCCAGTCGAGCGGCGTACAGCCGAGACGCTAGCGAATCACCGGCGAGTCTGCAGAGACCCACCATCAGAGTCCGAGATTTTGTAAAGGTATAATATATGAAAGATATAAGTGAAGTCGAGGCCGCTCACCTACACGGTGGACCCACACAACACAGGACGCTACAGGTGGCACTCTCCAAGCATCAATACAGTTGGCTCAGGACCGGAGTCGATGGAGAGAAGTGGTGACGAAGCTGATGAGACGCCATAGTCACGTCCCTCAGTCATGAGGTTACGACTAAGAAGAATATATCAAATAACTTTCATGGCATCTTTCCATCTTGTCGGTGGACATCGAATATTGCTTTTTCTGACGCAAAATAATATTTTGGCCCGCAATCTTCTTACTTCTTTGCCAAAGATTGCCTGGAAGACATCGCTTTTAGCGCTAAGGCCGCCGTTTGTACAACTTATAATGTGGCTATTGGTTGTTATTTTTAAATGAGTCTAAGTATTGGTGTGCAATAAAGATATTATCATTATCTTCTTCATGCTTCCATGTCAAACTATGTCATATCTCGTCATTCCTGACTTGACCTTCTAAACAAATCCCTATGGTCTTCTCCATAGCTTAATGACGCTGAGCCTAATCTTAAAAGTGACTTTTTGAATTAGAATGTGCTTACTTTCATATCTTAATGGAGCTTGAGGTCTCCATAGTATAACTAATGACTAGATTATAAGTTTAATGTAATATCTCGATTAGGTTATAAGGTTAATGTTTTAAACCATACTTCTTAATATTGTACTTCTTTTAAAGGATGTTTTTTTTATTTTTATTTATTTTTGTTTAAATGTCACCTTTATTATAATTTATCTGTATTTAATGTTACCATAGGACTGTATATTCTGGAGGTGGGCGTTGGCTCTGCAACACAGTTTTTGCAAACTTTCGCAGACGCCATCGTTCGAATCTAATTGTGTAACTTACTGTTAATGTCCAAATTAACGATTTTTGATTTGATTTTGATTTTTTTTGAATGAATGACTGAGCCTATTCTTAAAAGCGACTTTTTAATTTGTTTGTGTTTATTACAGATCGACAAAGAGCTTGAGGATCAGAAGATAAAAAATGTTCTGGGCGATTCTAACTTTGACGCCGCAGAGACTTACGACTTCAGGCGAGTGCTGGAGCGAGATGCCCCCATTAAACTGCCTATGGACGATGGTAAGATCATATAAATAAATATCTCCGGACTAATCACACAGAATCACCTAACACCAAACTAAGCAGAGCTTGTACTATGGTTGCTAGGTGACTGATGTACTACATAGATTCAATTTTTTTTGTAAATACATACAATATCATACTTTGAAAACACCCAGACCCGAAACCGGCTGGTCCCCGGCGGGATTGAACCCGCTACCTGTTGCGTCTCAGGTGGCCTTACCCTACCGAGTTACGGAGGTCGTCATATATTTTTCATGTACTTTAGATTAAAGATTCCGGGCCCTCAAACATAAAATGCAATTAGAAGGGTTTAGAAGTGCAAAATATATAAATCTAAATTTAAAATTTAAGAAAAACCCCCGATTCCAATGCCTTAAATGCCAAATTTTCTTAAAAGTAAAATACAAATACAAAAACACTTTATTGCACACAGGGAAACAAAATACAACAACACAACAACAATGTGCGGCCTTATCATATAAAATATATTTTGTAATGTGCACTCATTGCGCTTTCATTTCCTTCCCCACTCTCACCCCCATAACATTTAAACGGCACAACCGATTTTCATGAAACATGTCTAAGAACACCAGGGCCAAAACTCACCTTTCATACAAAAATAACATAAAAAAACTAAATTGAAATAACTCCATCCGTTCGGGAGCTATGATGTCCCAGACAGACAGACACACAGACGGACAGACAGACACGTCAAACTTATAACACCCCTCTTTTTTGGTCGGGGGTTAATCAAATTACAGAAATTAAAAAAGAAAACATCAGACCTAAATTAAACCTTATGGGCTAGTTAGTTAGCAGTCCATCGCACCTCCCCCATGACATTTTCGACTTCTTCGACATTTTCGTGTGTCCAACGTTGCATTAATTTTCGTGTACCTATTGTGTAGGTACCTAACTATTATTTTGCTTTTGGTGTTCCCTAAATCATATGTTGTGTATTGTATCATTACATTAAATACAACAAGAAATAAAACAAGGAATTTGAATCAGTAATTCTCTGAAAGACCGATTTTTCTTGATAAATTTGATGATGTCGCACGTGGTCAGTATTTTTATAAAACTAGCTGGCTCATACAGTTTTTGCACGGACGCAAAATCCTTCCTCTATAAATAATATAATCCTCTGAATAAAGATAAAGAAAGCTTTGTCGTTAAATTGTGTACAAAGAGTTCTTAAATAATGAAATAGAATTAGGTATCATATTTTTTTATCCAGTCATTACTATCAGAATCGTTCTACTTTTTTCTGAAAACCGCATAAAGATTCGTTTAGTTGTTTTTGAGATAATCGAGAACATAGGGTTTTATCTATACTAATAAAATAAAGTTGAAGTAATTGTTTCATTGTTTGCTTGAATGCGCCAATCTCAGAAACCTGGTCTGATTTGTAAAAAACTTACAGTTTCCAATAGCCCATTTATCGAGGATGGCTACAGGTTACTTTTTACAGCGGGATATAACGCAGTTCCCGCGGGAGAAAGCTGTGAAAATCTAGTTTATATTATAATAAGTATAGATTTATAAAACAAATACATTTCAACTTCACACAGCGACACCCAACGGATTAATGAACGAACGAACGAACGGAACGAAGTTTTTGTGCCATCTTGGCCATCCTCTTTAAATACTAATGCGTACACAATTAAACATTATTAATTATTAAGTTTTTAAGATTAAACCTTTTTATTTTTATTAGTAGTAGGATTTGGTAGTCACTTGTCTGATGCATGGTTTATAGGAGGATACCACAGGCTGAAGATAGCCGCCAAACAGGAGGTGATTGTCAAAGAAGAACCAGCGGACGAGGACATTTCTAGTAAGGACAATACCCGGGATTATTGTACTAATTCCCGGTATTATTATTTGAATACCCGGGTTTATTGTACTTATACCGGTATTATTATACCAATACCCGGTATTATTGTGCCAATACCCGGTATTATTGTGCTAATACCCGGTATTATTGTGCTAATACCGGGCAATGATGACTTTTGTAGAAAGCAGCTCCTTAACCCTGGCGAAACGTTTTGCGAGGCAACAGGACGCGGCGACATCAGAATACATCATAGCTTAGCTTTAATTTAATTTAAATATGTATTTAGTAATATGCTTTGGGCTGATTTGTGAACGGGTTTGAAGCAACCGAAATATTTCAGTAAGTTATGAATAAAGAGCGAATATTAAACTAACATTTGGACTTAAAACTTGAAATACATTTTATACAAAAACTCATTGATGTAGAAAATGTGTTTTTACATGTACCTAGCAGGTTTTTATAGCTATTGATGCTTACATTTATCGCATGCTTAATGGAATGCCGTCAAGAGATCAATATTGTAACGCTCATGTGTAGTGTTTTTTTTTAAATTATAATTCCAAAATAATGAGGCGTTGCAAATATTATTTTCTGGTTTATTTATTTCGTATGCTTCAACCCCGTATGATTAAACAATCATGATTGATTCAAAAGTGTTATTATTTCCACAGATGAAGTTGCGAGTTTGCCAGGCGTGAAAAAGGAATTTTCTGATACACCTGACATTATTAATCTTATGAAAAGTGAAGAACCTCAACTTATGTTACTTCAGGTAAAGACTATACAATTTTTTTTAACCTTTAAACAATATTTAATTTGTGTCTTTTAATGTATTTATGTACATAATATCCCGTAATACCGTCGCTCTTAAATAGATAGACCAATTTAGATGGCTGTTATTTAACGGTGAATCAGAGAGACACATGTTTAAGGAAAATTTTAATGTTTTTAATTGTATTCCACATACAATTAAAAACATAAAAAAAAATAAAAATTTTTCATTAATATATGTCAAGCCATTTTAAAAAGGAAGGGATATTGGCATAGTATGCAAATGTACCCAATAGCTCATGGGCTGTCTAACAATTTTTTTAATCATAATATTGTGTGATTTGTTTAGTTTCCACAGTCATTGCCTGGTCAGGCTGGAGGCGGCGAAGACGAACCTCCTCGAAGAAAGGACCAGAACCAGGCTTCCTCATCCACCGAGGAAACGGAGGAACAGAAACCGGTGATTTTTCGCTTAATTACGTATTCAGCTCAATTTAGTATCATTAAACCGTGGGAAGTTTAATGCTGTAGGTACCTACATGGCTAAAATGATGGTGATGAGTTTAATACATTTTGATTTATTTCTATTCATATTTAGGTGGACAGGACTTGCTGTCTCTCCGACCTGGAAGAAGGCAAGATCGGCAAACTGCGTGTCTACCACTCGGGCAGGGTCACACTGAAACTGGGAGACACCGAGTTTGAGGTATGTCGTACACTTAGTGTGGAACAGCGGAAGGGCACGACATCTCGTAGAAAATCCAAAGAATATTCTACTATGTAGCGAAAGGTCCGAAATTTCAAATACATATGTATAATGTAATAGGTACATACATACGGTTTGCAAACCATACAGAGCACATAGAACTTTTGAAACTACCATGGTTATCGTTACTATTTAGATTTATAACGGGATATTTACAATGTTTTTGTTTTTATGCTGGATAAGCCTTCATTTGACCACAATCTCACCTGATGTAAAGTGACGATGTGGTCTAAGATGGAGCTTGAAAACCTAAAAGGTAGATGGCTTCTCCGGACCGCATTACGAAACACGAAAAAATCGCTTCACGCACTGGCCCAGCCCGGAGGGTGGTGACAAGCCGCGGCCGAAGCCTACCACCAGAGACTGTTCTTAGCACCACCCGGAGGTCACGTGTAAGGATTCAGAGGGTTTCCACTTACGGACGTGAACAGACAAAACCTGCAAAAAATTACTGATTGTCTTTCGAGTTTCCCGATATTTCGGCACAGGTACATGCGCCATGATCACGGTTGAATATCATGTGAAATCCCGTAATAAATTTAAATAGTATACAAGGTACATGTTTCCAAAACTCAGCAGATTAAGCTACGACTAACATTAGTCGCAAACAGACAGCACGTCACAGCGGCGTACCGTCGCGACCATAACCTACTTGTAAAAACGGTAAAAACTTACAAACTACTCTTATAACTTAACTACTACTATACGATGGTAGGCAGCATATACAACTATACCTACACATATTACGTAATAAAATAGCTCGCGCGACCTTACGCGAGATTTATGTATAAAGAATAAATTATTATATATTTTTACTAGACTGCGCAACGCAAGAATTGATAATGCGTTCAACAGTCAATGAACGTAAATATGTATATAGATTCCTGTGTCCCACTATAAAGACCCAACTCCTGGGCCCTTTCTATCATTCCAACGTCAATCGATTCTTCATAGTACGGCGAATGACACTTCATTAAAGTTATGACGTTAGTGAAAACTCAACATGACGAATACCTACTGGATCTGGATGCCATGTTGTAAAAAAAAAACAGCAAACTGTGTGTGGGGTATCGTTGAATAGGTATTTAAAAATCATTCGTTTTCTTTCAACAAAATATAAATGTGTACCTATAACAGAAGTATTTCGGGGAGAAGCGCCCATAAATGCACCAGTATTGGGGGAGTTGAGCTGCTGTCGAGATACGAATCCTCTGAGATACAGTCACTGATTAGTTCAGAAGGATCAGTAGCCTTGACTGTATGCGAAATATGCCTCTTATACTTGGTGCAATTAAACCTAGTCTAGTTTAGTTTTAGTCTTAGTGTAGTTATAGGTCGTCTGTAAGACATCGTCCTATCGATAAGATGCACCTTTTGTAAATATTTTTACAATAAAAATCATTTTATTTTATTTATTTATTATTTTAAAATTTTTCGATCCGGCTGACAGTTAAGGATTTATGTTGAATCAAAGTTGCGTTGCAAATATTCTCACTTAATAGGACACTTATAGACTGTAAACATTCCCAAAAAAGTAAAGTCACAGTCTGGTTATATTTATCTTAATATGTTTATTTGTCTAGATATATTTATTTTATAAATTGCTGAAAACCTCATTAATATGTGTGAAAACTGAGTTAGTCATGATTATTTGAATGTTGTGCCGACCCGTACCTAATGGGATCAGGGCAAAATAATATTTTTTATCACTACAGAGGCGCCCAACACCTTGGCCCCCATTCGTTCGTATAATACATGAATGAAAACATAATAATTTATTATATATATATATTAGTACATAATACAAGGTCTTATAGCATCATCAGCCGTGTTGGCTAAGTGGGAGGACTCTCGACTTTAATTCCTAAGGTCGTGGGTAAAAGGATTTTTTCTTGAAACATTTATGTGCGCTTTAAACACGTGCTTTAACAGTGAAGGCAAACATCGTGCGGAAACCGGCATGTTCTGAGAACTTTAAAGAGTTTGAAGGACATGTGACATTCATCAACCCGCACTTGGCCAGCGTGGTGAATTAAGGCCTAATCTCTGTGTCTCAGCCGTGGGAACTTTAATAGGGTGATGATGAGGTCTTAAAATAATAAATTACTAATACCGCGCGCGCGCTTAAACGAGCAGTCACGTTAAACTCCGCTCTGTAATAATTAATTCCAAAAGTGTGTAAAAAGTGATTGTTTTGTGAATTTAGTGGCAAAAAATTGTTCCTTATTAAGAATACTACAAAACTACGGAAAAACATACCATAAAAATCTTCGCATTCTATTGAAAACATTACATTATAATATTTCAACAGTCAAAATATTCAAACATACAACTTGAAGACTCCTTTGTTTCAATGTGACGCGGACGTGAGTGTGTCATCGGGATCAATGACCTAATTAAGCTACTGCAACCCCCAAGGTCACGTACACGTCTGACTACTTGAACTACTAGTTTGCAAATTTCGAGTTATGCACTAGAGCCGCGTTGGACCTTCGGTTGCAGCGTACGCCTCGAACACCAAAGTTACCGAGATCGCTTCCTGGCGAGCGAAAATTTATTTTTGCACTTTATAATTTTATTTTTTTCATACAAGTATAACATTTGGATAAGCTTATGATGTATGAACAACAAAATATAACTTTTAGACGAGCTCAAACACAACAAGATTTCAGCCAAAATGAGACAAACATGAGCATCGACACACTGGATGTTTCCACAAGCAGCTTACCAGATACTTCAAAGGATAATACCTTATTGAAATCCCTACAACAAAAAATAGAACAGCTGCAACTGCAGTTAAATAGCGCTCATGGGGAAATAGAACAGTTGTCTCTAGAAATAAGACAATTAAAAAAAGAAAATAATGAATTGGTTAAAAAGAACATATTATATAAAAAAATTGGGAGCAGCCCCGCAAAATTTACATCACAAAAATTGACGACTCCTCAAAAGAAAACGAAATCACCAAAAAAAACTAAAACTCAAAAAACACAGACGGATTTTGTAAAAATTAAGAGGAGTGAAGGAAAACATGTTACTACACAGACACAAACAGGAATAAATAAGAAAACATCAGAAAATTTAGAAAAAGCAACCCAAACGAATCTCTTAGAATACAAAAAGTCAACGGAAAAATACGAGGATTCGAACCCACGCCTCTCTTGTTCGTGTAAGCTTGCAAAAAACAAGACTTATAACAATCACTTGCAGACGAAGGGAAATGAACACAAAATATGTATAATAAGTAGTGAAAAAAGTAATAAACTGAAACACGATATATTTATGAATAATAAACACATACAAAATTATTCTATTTGTCACTACAGAAAACCAAACTGTGGGATGAAATTTATGCTAAATGGAATTTCTGAGAAACTTAAAGATTTTACCATGAATGATTTTTGTGTTATATTTCTCGGTGAACAAGATTTTCAACACACATCAAATTATCTAGAACTCGTTATTTCCTTGAGAGAAAGCTTGCTGAAAATAGACTTTACAAATATAATAATCTGCGTTCCCACATACAGGTACTCTGATTATTCCACTATGTTCAATTGGAGAGTGGAAACCTTTAACAACCTACTCTACCTAGACAACGAGACACATGGATACGCATACCTATTGGATACAAATCGGAAACTCCCTTATGATCAAAGTGTTTTCTCAAAATTGGACGGAAAACTGAAGAATCAAGGTTTTCTTATTATCGTACACAACCTGGGAAAATACATTACAGCCATAAAAGACACCTTGTTTGAACACCTACCTTCTTACAACATATCGAGTTATGATGCAGAACCGCGGACACAAATAAACGAAGATGCCGAGCAGCTTTTTCTCGCCTCCACACAGATCTAGGACGAACCAGTTTTCAGGATCGAACCTACATTTTTTTCACCAAAACCTTTGTGGCATATCAAATAAAAAGGACATTTTAAGTATTTACCTTAGTAACCTAAGCCATGTTTTGGATTTCATTTGTATTTCTGAACACTTTCTAAATAAACAATCTATAAATATGTTTAACATGCAGAACTATAAAATTGCCTCTTGTAACTTTAGAATCAATAAAAAAAGAGGTGGATCTTTAATATTAGTACATAAAAATCATACTACAGAGGAACTTAATATATGCAAACATCTTTACGAAATAAACAGTTTCGAAGTATGTGGTGCTAGGTATATAAATTTAAATTTAAATGTTTGCTGTATCTATAGAATACCTGATAACACAAATTTTGTAATTTTTTTAACTAAGCTAGAAAACTTGTTGGAGCACTTTTTCAACAAAAGATGTATAATTTTTGGTGATTTTAATGTGGATCTATTAAAGGAGAATAGGTATAGATCAGATCTAATTACATTGCTCAAATGTTTTAATTTTAAGCATCTTATTACAGAAAGCACATATTCACGAAATGACCATGAATCATGTATAGACAATATAATAACAAACCTTCCTGACGAAAATATCACTGGCTGGCTTGTTGATCATAATGGTCTGGGCGATGGACACGCCGGTTTATTATGCACATTGACATTTAATAATAAACTTGAAAAATTCTGTAATAGTTATAAAGTCATGCAAAGATCTTACAGCGAACAAAGCCTAAAAGATTTTAGACAAATTCTGCAACAAAGTAATTTGTCTAATGACCGCAGGTTTTTACTTAATTTTAAAGTTTTATTTGACGAATATTTTCCTAAAAAGCATAAACTCATCCGATTTAATAGCATAAATAAAGCTAATTGGATAACCAAAGGTATAAAAATGTCAAGCAAAATGAAAAGGTTTCTTTACAATGGGAGTCAAAATAACCATGAATCAATCTGTCAATACAAGAAAACATACTTAAAAATATTTAAGAAAGTTATTGCTTCTTCCAAACGAATATCAATAAAGGAAGAAATACAAAATGCTAGTAATAATCCTAAACAATTGTGGAAAATTATCAATAGACATAGAAATAAAAATAATTTGAAAACTAATGACAACTACCGGCTTAAAATTAATGACACATTTGTAGATGAACCTAGTAAAATTGCTGACATTTTTGCTGATACTTTTGACTACACCATAATTGACGATAATAAAATTGACAAAAAAAATGTAGCCATAAAATATTTAACTGACTGCACAAATAGAATAACGAATGACATAGATTTTAATCAGACAAATGCGAATGAAATTAAAGTAATAATAAAAAAAATGCAATTAAAGAAATCATTTGGACATGATGAAATTCCTATGATAGTCATCAAACAGAATATTGACATACTAGCTGAACCAATAGCAAATTATTTTAATAACTGTATGGAATCTGGTGTTTTTCCGGATGAATTTAAAATTGCAAGAGTACTGCCGATTCATAAAAAGGGAACAAAAACCGATCCCAAGAATTATAGACCAATTTCTCTACTACCTTCTTTTTCAAAAATTTTTGAGAGACTCTTAAAAGACAGAATTTTATCACACCTAAATTTTAACAAAATTCTAGATCAGCGCCAGTTTGGCTATAGGAAAGGCGTAGGTACAATCGATGCTGTAGAGGTACTTTTAGGGGACGTCCTAGATTACCTTAACGTTAAACAAAAGGTGGCTGGATTGTTCATTGACCTATCTTCTGCTTTCGATACAGTGGACCACGATATTCTAATATCTAAGCTTGACCATTATGGAATAAGAGGAAAAGCACTAGACATCTTTAAATCGTACCTCAATAATAGAAGTCAGTTTATTGAAATTAAAAACACATTCGAGGGAAAAGAATTAGCATACAAATCTAAAAACATTTTGATATCTCGGGGAGTACCTCAAGGATCCTTTCTAGGCCCTATATTTTTTATAATAATGATAAATGACCTAATAAATTTTGTTAAACTTCATATACCTGATATAAGATTGGTTATATATGCTGATGACACTAATGCTATCATTCCAGCTACAGGAATAAAAGAACTTTCTATCAAAATGAATAAAACTCTTAAAGTTCTTAACGATTGGTTTACAGTTAACAATTTGAAACTAAATATAAAAAAAACCAATGCAATTTTGTTTCAGACGACTGCGCGTAAGCAGGATTCGATGGATTTTACAGCTAACGTTGTAGATCTAAAATTTGCAAAGAGTGTAAAATTCCTAGGTGTAAATATTGATGAATACCTAAACTGGAAACCCGAATTAGAATACCTTGAAGATTCCATTGGTTCAGCTTGTTATGCACTCAGAAGCTTAAGAGATGAATTAAATTACGAGCAACTTAAAATTGTATATTTCACCCTTGTAGAATCCAAAATAAGATATAGTGTTAAATTTTGGGGTAATAGTTACAAATATAACTTTAATAAAGCATTCGTTATGCAAAAAAGAGCGATAAGGACTATAGTTAGAATACCACCATGGGAATCATGTCGGGAACACTTTCGTATGCTCAATATACTTACCCTTCCAAGTATTTATATTTTAGTGTTACTGATGGATATAATACGCCATCCTCTTAAGTATGAAACCTCAGAAGAGCGTAGGCATCGGCTAACGACTAGGACAAAAAACATAGCTGCTATTGTAGCTTGTCCCCGGTTACATATAGCTAAGCATGATTGTCGCTATCAGGCCGTGAAACTTTTCAACAAGCTACCCAGAGATTTAAAATGCATTGATAGTCCATACATCTTCAAAAAGAAACTGAAGGATGTTTTGTTGCGAGGTTGCTACTATACCATAGATGAATATGAGGCTGAGAACTTCCTTTAAATATATACTGTTATTGTTATTTAATATTTTTGCATGCATAAATTTATTATTTAATTTAATTTTTAATTTTTAGATTAAGACTTAGAATTAAGAATAATTTTCAACACGATTTGTAAAATAATTGTTAAGAAATAAATGAATATGAATATGAATATGAATTGTAAACCTGTATTTTTGTATTGGCTATGACAGGTGTCAATGGGTACTCAGGCCGCGTTCCACCAGGAAGTGGTGTCGGTAGCTTGCGACGAGGCGTCCAGGTCGGCCAACATCATCTCGCTGGGCCCCCTCGTTCACAAGCTGAACGTGGTGCCGGACTGGGAGCGGATGTTCAAGAAGATGAATGTGTGATAGTGATATTAGTTTGATTATGTTTAGTGTTTAAGTTCATAAATAAGCTATTTAAATAAAAGGTCAGATTCAATTTGCTAGTTTGAATGGAATTTTTGAATCTAGTTTATTAATTCTAGCTACCCATTCCGAAATCTAAATTTCATCACTAATTATGTCTAATATGTTAAGTATATCAGATGTCTAGTACCCGTAACAATTAGCTTAATACTTACTACAGGGCTAGATGTTGTTGTGTGATTAGTTCGGAAATATTAATTTTTATTTAACTGTGGACTAGCCTATGTTATCATTTTGACTGATGAATGACAGTAGGTATCTTACTAAAATTGAGATAACAAACAGCTTATAACAAAATCATTTATTCGATATAGAACTATATATGTAACAACAAATTATTTACGTGACTAAAGACTCTTCGTAAATTAATAGTTTTGGTCGTCGGATTCACGGTCTTCTCTCTCTCGCTTTCCCTGAAAAAAAAACGAATTATAAGTAGGTAATGAAACAATAGTGTAGGTATATTAAATGAATCCTGAGGTCATAATGAACCCAGATTTTTAATTAGAGCGCGGAATTACGTGACATTTGAAAATAAAATTTGTTTAAATTAATCCTGAGGTCATAATGAACCCAGATTTTTAATTAGAGCGCGGAATTACGTGACATTTGAAAATAAAATTTGTTTAAATTAATCCTGAGGTCATAATGAACCCAGATTTTTAATTAGAGCGCGGAATTACGTGACATTTGAAAATATAATTAAAAAACACAATTTTATAATTTAATTATTAAATTGTACATTGCATTTCAATGAATACATACTGACGTTATTCATTTACTTTTTAGGGAATCTATCATAAACATAACATGAGCTAAAATAAAATAAATAAATATTTCTGGACAATCCACACACCCAAAATCTAGCCGCGTGGTAAGCTCTTAGCTTGTTTTATGGGTAGGTACTAGACATCTGATATACTTCATATAATAGACATACATACATAGATATTTTTTATTATACATATTAAACACCCAGACCAAGGATAAAGTGCTTGCAGAACATACAAACACCCCTCGGCGGGAATCGAACCCGCTACCACTTGCGCCGCAAGCGGACCCTCGCCCACCGCGCCACTGAGGCAGTCGACACTACCTCTACATACACTATTATCTTCACGGGGCTCTTCAAACAGACTAGGTGTAAATGTTTTACTTATAATTATAACGATAAAAATATAGTTTTTTTTAGTTAGTTAACCTAAGCCTAAAACTGAGTTAAAGAAACGTTTCAAAACCAAAATAACTTACATCTTTCACCACAATCTTCTTAACAACCACAGTCGGGTTGACAAGCGGGCTGTGTCCCAACAGACCGTGCTCCAGTCCCAGACCATGTCCCAGTCCCAGACCGGGGTATCCGAGACCGCTGTAGCCCAAACCGGGGTATCCGAGACCGCTGTAGCCCAAACCGGGGTATCCTAGACCGCTGTAGCCCACACCTAGCCCGTGCCCGTATCCGATACCGTGGCCTAATCCGATGCCGCTATAACCTAGAATAAAGTAAATTTTATTGTATTTATAAGACTTAGGGATGATTTAAAAAAAAACCGAGTAAACTATGCAATTGTAAGTAATGTGAAATAATACGTGTCTATGGCGAAATAGGTCTACATATTTTAACAAATTTACCTCGAAGATGATGAAATAGACCGCCTCATAACGACATGACATTTTGCTACGCCCTTTAAATATTATTTACGTTAGGTAGGTTTTTTTTTCATTTATTGTTGATTAAAATAGGCTACACCAACAGAATATCTAACAATCACTTTAAAATAATCAATACATACATTATTATACTATGATACATATTTTAATGAAAGGTGAGCACAGCATTCAGGTTCGAGTATACATAATGTAAAAATTTATTTGAATTTTTGAAATGTGCTGGTACATATTTAATATGTATAGCGCTTACGGACGAACGTAACTTTAACATAGTTAAAGTAGGTATAAAGCGTATGTGAAAAACCTATCTTATTAAGAAGTTTAAACGAGCTATTTCAAGCTCTGAGCTGAGCAAGCGCTAGTCTATAGGAATTGACAAGTTTAAAAATTCTCTAGTTTTTTGTTACCTAGATAATGTCTATAGAAAAAATATCTAAAATTACCTAGCCCAAGTCCATAGCCCAAGCCGCCGTAGCCCAGACCTCCGTAGCCCAGGCCTCCATACCCTAGGCCTGCGTAGCCCAGACCAGCTCCCAATAGGCCTCCGCGCTTGTCCCTGCTCCCTTGGCTGTCTTCTGCTGAAGGAGCGCCTAGGGCAGAAACGGCTAGGAGGACTACACACACCTGAAATTCATCTTCATCATTAAAATGCTTCAAGGTTATAAACCTTAGATACTGGATATTTCATTTAATTATATTTATTTATTTACAAACAGTTTTTAAATTGTGTCGAAAATTAATATGTATTGGTACTAAAATTAGAATACATTAGAAATAGATGCTAATTAAAAATTCAATTACACAAAACAATTAATCCCACATAATCACAAGAACATAAAAATATAAATTGCTATATTATTGATCTGTGACAATCATGATTATGAAGATGATATTTTGCACTCTAATAAGTTTGATTGGTTAAAAGCGCCAATCTCAGGTTAAAATAAATAAATCAATTTTATCTCACTGCTTAAACAGCAGTGAAACATAATTTATTTTATTATGTCCATCATTGATTTACATATTATGTGTCATGTTTATGAAGACTCACTAGCTAGCCTTTTAATGCAATAATCAACTGGAAAATAAGACCCTAAAAGAATAATATTTTGCTGTACTTATGTAGCTACTTACGTAAGTTTTCATGATGATTGAAGATGTGTGAAGCTGTATCAACTGGAGATGACTGATGCTCGATATTTGTTGATCTAGTTTTTATAGAGAAAACTTACCGAGGTCGCATTTTGCAAAATGCAAATTTTTACGAAACTATTACTTTAATATCTGAATATTAATACATTTTATCAAACATTATGAAATGATGACTTTTATGAAAACACCTTTTTTTAAGTTGAAAATGGTCCCAACAAGTAGCGTATGCGGTGCAAATATGTTTTAACCGTCATAAATACATCCAAATACAAATTAATTGATTTACCAACCTATAAAACATTGCATTTAATAGCGGTTCCCGCTCTCTCGGTTCATCTTTTGTCGCGGAAGACCAAAATACAATTTACGTTTCCCATAGATGATGGCAACTATAATTAAGTAGGTACATTAAAATATATATATATATATATTTTTTTAAAGTAGGTAATTATATGTTAAATATACTTAGAGGTTGTTTAAAGGTATTTGTATTTTTGTTTTATAGATGTTTCAGAATTCCATAAATTATGGTTAGGTTAGTATTCCCGCCGAGGCAAGCACTTTCTCCTTGGTCTGGGTGTTTAATATGTATAATAAAAAATATCTATATAATTATGTATGACTATTATATTAGGTATATCAGATATCTAGTACCCGTAACACAAGCTTATAACTTACCACGGGGCTAGATGTTGTTGTGTGCATTGTCTGGAAATATTTATTTATTAACCCCCGACCAAAAAAAGGGGTGTTATAAGTTTGACGTGTCTGTCTGTGTGTCTGTCTGTCTGTCTGTCTGTTACATCATAGCTCCCGAACGGATGGAGCGATTTTAATTTAGTTTTTTTTTGTATGAAAGGTGAGTCTGGCGCGAGTGTTCTTTGACATGAAAACCGAGTTTCATGAAAATCGGTTGTGCCGTTTAAAAGTTATGGGGGTGAGAGTGGGTAAGGAACACCGAAAATCTGCAAATATACTAGTGTGGGGTATCAAATGAAATCGCATCGCGTCTACATTACAAAATATTATGTTGTTTTACGTTTAAGGAAATTAAGGCGTTAAAATCGATTTATAAATTAAAGTTAAATTTGTCAAACCGACTTGATTATATTAGTAAGTTCCCTGCCGCATCGTATTCATCTTGGCGATTATTTAAAATCACACCGCTGCGCCATTGACACAAATTGCAACAGTTTTGCAGCGGCCGAAGCTCTGTCTGGCGTAGCGAGCAAAGTTACGCTTGCAGCGCAGGGCTTGGCCGGTTCAATTTCCGCTGAAGGGTCAGTGTTTGTGTTTGCAAGATGTTCTACAATTTCCCTTGAACAACTCCATGTGTGAATGGAGAAGAATTCGATGTATTAGGTATCCATAGTAAAAGTTTTGAAGTGTAGTTGTGTTGTATGTTTAGTACCCGTTACACAAGCTTAGAGCTTACTAGGGGGCTAGATGTTGTCGTGTATGGATTGTCCGGCAATATTTATTTATAAGAATAACGGAAGTGATCAAAATCAAAGCTACCGAAAAACTACGATAATGATAGTCTACACCTAAATCAGTATGTACCTAACCTAGTGTATAAGATTTCTAGCAGAGCCTAGATGTAACACAAGCTTAGAGATTACCACAGGGGCATTATATTGCTGTTTGGATTGTCCAGCATAAAAAATACCTTCATGGAAAACATATTTTGTCGGTACTAATTCCGCACACACTTTAATTTGGTAATATTTTACAAAATTATTAGGCGATTGCATAGTGTTCACTCGCTGATGCTCAAACGCCCAAAAAAAAAGTCTAAGTCAAAGTCCGGAAATCAATCAATCATTTATTAAAAACCAAAGAAAGTACTACCACAGATTACTTAATATACTACATAAATAACGCAGTCATTAGGACTTTACCTCCTCTACTAGTAAGAAACTGTGCTACAGTAAGGCTACGCAAACCACGCATACATATAAAATACCTTACATAGGCAAATAAATAAATACCTATTTATATTTAAGTAGTTTTTAATTCACAGGTGTTCATTCAGGGTAATCTCTTAATCCGACACTTAATACATCTAAATTTAAAATTTAAGAAAAACCCTTGATTCCAATGCCATAATTTTCTTAAACGTAAAACAACATAATATGTAATGTGGACGCGATGCGATTTCATTTGATACCCCACACTAGTTATATTTGCAGATTTTCGGTTTTCCTTACCCACTCTCACCCCCATAACTTTTAAACGGCACAACCGATTTTCATGAAACATGTCTAAGAACACTCGCGTCAGACTCACCTTTCATACAAAAAAAACTAAATTGAAATCGCTCCATCCGTTCTGGAGCTATGGTGCCACAGACAGACACGTCAAACTTATAACACCCCTCTTTTTTGGGGGTTAATAATCAGGTTCTTGCATGTTAGTGGCTGAGGCTTGGTGGGTGTAACGTGAGGTCTGCGGTTGTGGTGCGCTCCTGTCCTGATGATGCTTCGTGGAGAAGGGAAACTAGTTGACTAGCTTTGGTTGGATTCTGCATTTCCTGCGTGCTCATCTTCGGGAAGCCTGTGCATGTGTGAGTGGGCGGGAAGGAGGTGCAGTTGCATGCTAATTATGTAGAATCTTACCATAGAAAAGTGTGTTCGGAATTAGTACTTAATACTAAAGGTATTAAGAATGGATTTCCAGAGTAACGTCTGAATTTATCAATTATATTGAAAAGCATAATTTTATTATTCTTTTATTAAAGTGGTAATGGGCAGGCTGTATACTGCGATATGTCTGCCGTTAGCGTAGCGTAGGACGTCCACATTAGAATAACATACTGCAGTCTGTCGGGGATATTTGCGGAAAATTCGCCGAGAACAATTCGCCGAATCACAATTCACCGATTCACCCACTTTCGACTATAGCGGAAAATATTTATAGAAATGATCAACTACAGCGGGGAATAGTCAGAGATTTTCAACTATTGCTGATAGATCTTGGACTATTGCGTGGACCCTTTGGACCCTTTCAAATGTGATTCGGCGAATTGTGTTTTTCGGCGAATTGTGTTTTCGGCTAATATTCATGCCGTATTCAACCAAAGTGGAAATGGGCCGGCCATATAGCACGTCTTAAAGATCGTAGATGGACTAAAACGGTTACGTCATGGAAAGGTCCATCAGGCAAGCGTTCCAGAGGAAGACCATACGCACGATGGGACGACGATATTAAAAAAACAGCTGGCCCACAATGGCAACAAATAGCTAACGACCGTGACAAATGGAAAACCTTGGAGAAGGCCGTTACCTGAGGGGGGTTCCAGTAGAAACTTTTATATTTTAGATAAAGCACTCTATAGGTGTAGGTGTATATTATAACAACGTTTAATTTCCTCCTGCTACTGGAAATAGAAGGCTTTTTATTTTTTCATTTCATTTTGTTTTATTTATAATCGTTTGTACGCATATTGGCAAAGCTTGCTTGCACATAGATTGCATATTTTTGATGTGCATAGATTGTCTGTAAGTAGGTACGGTACACAATATCATTTAAATAGAGTTTATAAACATACTAGTAGTTCCTTGCGGCTTTACCCGCGTTATAATGGGGTTTCCCGCGGTAAAAAGTAGCCTATGTCCTTTCTCAGGTCCTAGAAAACCTGTATACCAAATTCGTTTCTTACGTGAAAGAAGAACAGACAAAGTTACTTTCGCATTTATAATATTAGTATGGATTTGCTAAGTTGTTTCCAAAAATGTGTTAGTCTGAATTTAAAAAATTGGGATCTAGCATTCCTTACAATGGTTAATTTTCTTATAAAAATAACAGGATATAACAAAATAATTTATTCATTATCAAACTATATAACAACAAATATTTCTGTACAGTTAGGTTCACAGACAAACAAGCGCAGGAATTTATGAAAATGATGTGAAAATATGTGCAATAAAAATAATATTGTCAAGCTACAATAATGTAAACTGCTACGGAGTAATTATTTGTTATAGCAACTCTTCAGCCGTAGAATGTCCTCTTATGGACTTGAGCATACCCCAATGTGGTGTTTATTTATTTAATGTTGCCAACTATAGACTGTAAACTACGCTTGTTTGACTTAACCCTTAGTTGCTTAATTAATAGACGTGGTAAGGGTGGACAGGGGAGGGGGTTACATGCACCTGAACGTCCTCTTCGTGGTCATCTTTCTTGCCCTGGAAAAAAATCAACAGAAAAAGTTTGTAAAAGTTGGTACACAGGTAACTCAAAACAGATTTCTTTATTATTTATTGTTACGTCGCTAATGTCGCTATGAGACGTTTTTTATTAAACTTAATAACATTGCCATGTAATTATTTTGATATTGATGGCCGTAATTAGCACTCAAATTGACCATGTTATTTTTTACCGTCTATAAAGTACTAAGTAAGTTAAGTAAGTAAGTTCTAGTAAGTACCTACATGGTTTGATCAACCAAACTTACATGCTTCTCCACAATCTTCTTGATTATTACAGTAGGGGCGTGTCCCAAGAGACCCTGCTCCAATCCAACACCATGGCCTAATCCCAGACCATGTCCCAGTCCCAGACCGGGGTATCCCAGACCGCCGCCGTAGGCCAAACCGGGGTATCCGAGACCACTGTAGCCCAAGCCGGGGTATCCGACACCGCTGTAGCCCAAACCGGGGTATCCGAGACCGTGGCCGTAACCAATGCCGCCTAATCCCAGTCCGCTGTAACCTGGAAAATATACAGTGTTTATTGGCAATGTTAAGAGTACTACCTAATGTACCTAGATAAAGTTCTTTCCTACACATTTGGGACTTTACTATAAATAAATTAGTCTTATGACTTTGATGAAGCTTATCAATTTCTTATTTTCGTTTAATATTATTGTAGCCCAAACAAATTACTTATTGGAAAGTACCTACTTGCAGATAAAATTCTAACGCAAATATAAAATTTAATTGTCGAAGTATTTTATTTAAGAATTAAAAAACGTTAACTACGATAATTGTAAAGGAATTTATTCAACTTACCTAGCCCACCTAGACCATAGCCGCCGTAGCCCAAACCTCCGTAGCCCAGGCCTACATGCCCTAGGCCTGCGTAGCCCAGACCGGCCCCCACCAGGCCTCCACGCCTGTCCCTTTTCCCTTGGCCGTCTTCAGCAGAAGGAGCGCCCAGGGCGGAAGCAGCTAGCAGGACTACACACACCTGAAAATGTCATTAAGTATAAAAGATTAAGTTTTAGATAAATAGGTATTCATGATTTTTAATATGTGATAAGCCTCAGGTTAAACTATTCTTACTCGACTGCGCAACGCAAAAGAGTGGTAATGTGTTTAACAGTCCATGTATCCTTTGTCCTACTATGCAGACCAAGCGCCTGGGCCTAATAATATGATTCACACGTCAATCGATTTCTCTTAGTACGGCGAGCGTCATAAAAGAGAAGACTAGTGAAAATTCAAAATTGCGACTACTGGACGCCATTTTGTATATATCAAAAATTTTATGTCAACAAACTAAGTCATGTGAAGTATCATTGAATTGGTATTTAAAAATCATTAAATTTTTTGAAGTGAAACTTCTTTAGAATCGTTGTTATTTTAAACCGGATGCAACGGAAAAACGACTGGTACCTAAGCCAATCTTAAACGCTAACAAGGTTAAGCAACGTTGCGCGACGCTAGTACTTGGATGGGTGACCGCCCGAACAAAATCTTTATGCACAGTACTTTTTTTTTTGTTTTATTTTTTTATATTTTAAATCAAATTCAAAGTTTTAGAATTGAAGCTTTGAATTTCAATTGAATCCAAAACAATTTAACTTTAAATTATCATGGTCATAGAATAATAAATTACTACGTCATGGTTTTTAACAGAATTATGAAATATCGGAAAACTCAGTTACCGTCAAATCATGGTTACACGTTCTATCTAAGACGCAAATCAATATTATTAGGTACAATTTGCGAAACTGCTCTTATTTTGGAATCATAAATTATGATAATTAAAAACTATTGAGATACATTTTATGTAGATACATATCAGAATAATTTATGGTTTTATAATAGATTGTACACCATTGATGATTTAATTAATCAGTTTAGCTAAGGAATATATGCTTGAGAAACTCCTTTAGAACAAGGTAAAAGCTAGCAACCTTAATATTTTTACCCCTCACCAAAAAAGAGGGGTGTTACAAGTTTGACGTGTCTGTCTGCCTGTCTGGGACATCATAGCTCCCGAACGAATGGAGCGATTTCAATTTCATTTTTCGTTTTTGTATGAAAGCTGAGTTTGGCGCGAGTGTTCTTAGACATGTTTCATGAAAATCGGTTGTGCCGTTTAAAAGTTATGGGGGTGAGAGTGGGGAAGAAACACCGAAAATTTGCAAATATACTTGAGTGGGGTATCATATGAAAGCACATTGCGTCTACATCACACATGCATACAATTATTATGGTACTTTTAAGGAAATTAAGGAATTGGAATCTGGGGTTTTTCTTAAATTTATTACCTAATATGTATGATGGACAAAGAATTCTATTTTCACTCAGACTTGCTATCATGTACCGGCCTAAAGCTTGCACCACGGTATGTTCGATCGTTCCCGCGACCTTTGGCCCTTGGCATTCTAGGAGATCTACCACTGTGGTAGGTAAACAAATCATTAATTATAATAATTTATTCGTAATATTTATTTTGGTTACTTGGAGTTAAATTGGTTTAATTTCCATACACGACCTCCGTTGGGCATAACAACATTAATAGCTTAGGATTCGCTTAAACTAACTTATTAATTGGTTTAATATTAACAATATTATATCTTTCAAAATTTTAACATGAAATCATTAACTCAATAAGCATTGAATTAATTTAACATTAATGTAATTTTTTTTAAACTATCATGGTTATCAATACTATTTAGATTTATATCGGGATATTTACCATGATTGATTGCCTTTCGAGTTTCCCGATATTATTATATATATTTAAAATTTGTACCTCATGCATTTAATGTTATTGAGAACGGCTTGGTACTAATATTATGTATGTTAAGTAAGGTAGGTACTTACGAAAGTTTTCATGATGGGTGAAGGTATGAGATGCTGTATCAATTGAAGATGACTGATGCTCCACATCGGTTGATCTGGTTTTTATACGAGAGACACAACGAGGTCGCGTTTTGCAAAATTGTTGCGAAACTTTTTGCTAAATATTTAGATTTCCAAAATTCAAAATAGGTACTTATCAGCATTGTGTAATTTTGATTGAATATTTAATTTATTATGCTGACGTAAGCTGGTTTTTAAAATCGGTGAATCTGCATAGCTGGCTGGGTATGTAGGTATACATTTTTTACGACTGATTATAAGGGTTCCGTACCCAAAAGGTAAAACGGAATCCTATTCTATAAATAAGACTTCATCCGGTATCTGTCTGTCACCAAACTGTATCTCACTCAAGAACCGTGATAGAAAGAGCTGAAATGTTATAAAGTAGGCCGCTTGTCACCACCCTCCGGGCTGGGCCAGTGCGAGAAGCGATTTTTTCGTGTTTCGTAATGTGGTTCGGAGAAGCCATCTTCTAGGCCTTCATGGTCCATCTTAGACCACATCGTCACTTTGCATCAGTTGAGATTGTGGTCAAATGAAGGCTTATTATCAATAATAAAAAATAAAAAAAAGTTAAGCAACGTTACGGCCAGTACTTGTATAGGTGCCCGCTGACTGCTTGCTAATCTTTCTTTTAGCACATTATTTTTAGTTTACCTTTGTGTTTTAAGTGGTTTAGGAGTCCATTGAGGACAAACATTGTGACACGAGATTTATATATGGGTATTAAGATATTATATAATATATATTATATAATATAATATTACCCGTAGACGTTTTTTCGGGGCCTAAGAGAATGCACCCAAATCTTGGGCTTGCTCGAAAACAGTAGACGCACAGATGCGTGCGGGGCACTGAATGTATGCCGGGCGAAAACAATGGAACGCATAGACGCGTCGTGGGCATATAGTTTGTGTATAAGAAACGCACAGACGCGTTGTGGGCTCTGAATGTGTTAAGGTCAAATATGTCAAATATTTTGAATTTCCCGGAACCCTAGGTGTATGAGCCCATGTCATACTTATCGAAAATACTGTACCAAATTTTCAAGAACAATCTAACATGACGTCATATTTTACTCAAATCGCCTGTGAAGTGAAGTACTTACTATAACTGCAAAATCCAAGACTGATCAATTCCTATGACTTTAATTCCAAATGCCCCAATTTCACATGTGCGTATGCTACAAATCGATTTTTATTGAACCAAGATCAACCATGGAAAAATGATAATTTATTGTCAAATTGATCTCAGTTAGGCGTTAAAACGAGTTAAGCCTGACTTGATCGCGTTTATGGCCATTGGTGAAATCGGGGCTAAATGTAATTATTTCAACATCATCATTTGACTGAAGGTAGGTTGAGTAAGAACGAAACGTCGGTCTAATTCATAACAATTTAATAACTATGTTAAAAATAAAAACTCTATACATTAGCATCAAGGCGACTCAGTTGGTTCCTTAGACTGCCCCACGGGAGTGTCTCTCCCTACAATCTGGTTTCCCTTCAAGTCAATACCATAGTTGTAGTCTGTGGTGTTCGCTAGGGCGTGCTCGATGGCTGCGTCCAGGGTTTCTCGAGTGATGAAGGTTTTGCATAGTTCCTGTAAAGAAGACATTGTTTAGTGTCTATTAATTGGATGAGGGTGTTTAGTTCTGAGTAACAACTTATAGTCAGGATTAGGCATTGACTAGTGTGACTGGATAAAACAGAGATTGGCTGACGCCAGTATTATGCTGTGCAAGCCATGCCATCTGCTCTGCTGATCCAATTTACATTCTATACATGTATTAAATTATGTACAGTTGGAATTTAATGGAATGGAACGAGTATCGAGAGTGCAAGTTAGGAAATTAGTGGGCAGCTGGAAGCAAATGTGTAGTATAAAAATAATTATTGTAAGGCATCTGTGATAGACACTTACTGTTTCTCTTCGAACATCCTCTGCTGCCTTCCGAATCTTCTCTCTGAGTTCAGCATCCTTCTCTTCCATGAGTGCGAAGGCTTTTTCCTCCATAGCTGCAATTTCGATTTTCCTTCTCTCCTCTCTTTCTAAAGCCACCTGATAAACAAAATTATAGATATTATATTTGTTAGAGAGTTTATGTGTGTTGCTTTTACTAACTAAATTAGGATTAATAGGGGGCAGAGCCCGAGTATAAGGGGCGTTAACTCCTTGACCCTCACCTCAGGTATTAAGGTCAGGTAAGCGGTAACCGGTTACCGCTTGGGGATTAACGAGTTAAGTTGCAGTAACACAGTTTAGAAACTGTTATAACTGCTAGTTAGAACTAGCACAGTAGGTAAAGTGCTAAAGATTGCATTAATACTGTAATACTTTCTTTGGTTTTTAATATATTATTGATTGATTGATATTGTACAGGTATAATGAAAAATACAGTTACCTGCTATGTCAGAGCGGAATGCAGTTGCAACTGCCGTTGCCAATTTAAATCTAATTTGTTATTAAAGATATATTGTATTGAGTATAGATAGATTGTATTTAGTTGGGATAGGCTACAAGTGATAATGAATGTTTCATATCTTTGCTAGTTTGATCTGAATAAACTCAACTTAAATTAATAAATTAACTCTTTCTCCATATGATGTGACACTAACTGTTCAACTTAATCCAATCCAAAATCACTTTATTGCACACACGTAAATAGAAATACAACACATAAAACAAATACAATGGGTGGCCTTATCGCTAAAGTGTGATTTCTTCCAGGCAACCTGTAGATGGAAAATAACTTAGATGAAATAATCAGTTGACTTATTATGTGGGTAGAAGTGCAACGCAGAAGGTAAGTCAATACTTTTAGAGTTTAGGTTCATCTCTCTATCTGTTAATAATTTGGTGGTCACAATTACTTAATTATTGTAAAGAGTATGATATTCTTGTTTTTTTTGTTGCTAATTACCTGTTTATTCCACTGTTCATTGAGTTCCAAGCACTTCTTCCATTCCTCAGCCTCCAAACGCAGAGACATTTCCGAACTGGCGCTCTCCTTCGTAGTCTGGTCATGGATCATTTCATTGTAGTAGAACTTCCTAATGGCGCGCATCTGAGTTTTGTAGTTATTGTTCAGTCGTAGAAGCTCTAAGCGCTCGTCTTCGCTGATCTCCGGACGTTTTGGGATGCGGAATACTTTACTTTTAGCTACAGGCAGCCAGCGGGGCTTTCTGTGTGCCTCTGCGGTCTGTATTAACGTTGGGACAAAACATTTTGATAATATTTTTTGAGAAATCATGTTGCAGAGTTACTTTTTTATGCAAATAAAGTTTTTTGAAAAACAAATACTCCGTAAAAAAACAAAACATAACCTCAAAGTCTTTTTCGCCAGGGTTGTCAGCTTCACATTTATAAATTGTAGGGATAGTCGTTGAATGAACGAACAGTTTATTTAGACTGTTTATTTGCCGTCGACTGATAAACCGGTTTACAGTCCACCGATAAACTAGTTTACTCGTCCAGTCCATTGGTCGAGCGTTGCTGAACGAAACTGTTCAACTGTTGCCATTGTCTATCAAGCATTCCGTTCTCTTCACACTTGCACGTTACGCTAATATGGCTATCTCTCTTTCGCCATGCTCTCAACTTCTACAGAGTTATAATAGCGGTGCGCGGGTGCGGCGTCAAGGTGTTGTGTAAAAATAAACTCTATTGCAATGCATGACAATGTATTATTGTTAGTAGGAAAGCAGGTTTTTGAATTTTGTTTGCTTACATTATTATTTTGTACCTACTACAAAATTTCTTATTTAAAATAACTTTATTATGAAGCCTGCCAGTCCTATGCCTGGAAAAAGTATGAAGGGAAGTTCATTTTATTCGAACTAAATCAACAAAACTAAATCATAAGAAAAAAAACACATCAAAATCGGACCTTTTGTCACGCCACAGGCACTCACACAGATACCTACACAGATATATCTTATATAATATAAACAGTTTAATCTAGTCGTCGTTTACCAACCAATCAGTGAATCGACGTTCACCGTTCAACGATCGTTCATGTCCTAAACGAATAAAGGCAATAAACCAGTCGAAAATTAGACTGTTTTATAAACAGTTTATCGTGAACGATAAACTGGTCTCGTTTCGTCGACTGAAAAGAAGTCGACGACTCATCCTTAATAAATTGCTAGTTTAATAGAAAAGTAGTTAATTATTGCTGGTGAAATGAGGATAGTGGAATGAATGAGTATGGGAAGTATTATTTTCTTAAAGGTTATCTAATCTATCTATAATTCGACTAATGGTCTTTCGTTTATTGATCATGAAACAGTAAATATGCTAAAAACAACGCTAATTAAACTAGCTGTTTTAACATTACGGCGGGCAACGGGCAATACTTTGCAATTTACTGTCAAATTGCAACCCACAGCTAAAAAAACCGGTTTATGAAAAACGCCCAGTGTATGTACAGATTAGTGGTGTATTGTATGTCTATGTTAGCTAAAACATCAGCCATTGAACATGTCGTTGTCAAAAAATAAAGAAAAAAAAATAAACAAAACAAGCGGCGGCGGCCCGTAGCGGAATAACAATGATCTCTTTTGCTCTGTTGTGAATAAAATTACTATTGTAAAATGATTAAAATAGCTGCCCTCAATGACGAATCTGAAGAAGAAAGTGGCTCAGATGATGAAGTAACCAGTGAGGCGCTCGAACAAATCGCTCTCCAGCAATATGCGAAAGCCTTAGATCTTCAGAGAAAAGGTAACTCGAAAGATGCCACACAACTTCTACGCGATCTTCTGGATACTGAGGTTCTTTATGACGTCAAGAAGCCTGGCCCCGGTGAGAAGGTGGTTGGTCCTCTATTCAACTTAAAGTATTTGAGTTACAAGAACTTGGCTTCTATACTGAGTGAGTCTGATGAAATTGAAGCATCCATAGAAGCCTATTGTGCAGCTGCAGAGTTAGATGATACCGATATTACCCTTTGGTACAGACTAGGGCAGACTTGTATGCGCGCCAAACGGTATGAAATGGCTTTACATGCATTTAAAAAGGGTGCTGAGTGTAATCCACGCCACTGGCCGTGTTTAGACAAAATAGTCACTCTCTTGCTAGGACTAAATTACAAAGAAGAATGCATTTCAATAATACATGATACTTTAGTATTAGATCCAGGATACTTGAGAGGTCTAGCTTACAGAAAACACATTTATACTGAATTTCCATACATTAGAGATTATTTAGAATACCTCAATCCAATATATAAATGGAATGAGAATGAGGATGAGGAAATTGATGAAATACAAGCTGAAAAGTTGATCAAAGAAGCTGATGCAATTCATGAAACATTTCTGGAACAGCAAAGAGCGGAACAGTTTAAAAGTATATTACCAGATTTGAAACTAAAAAAACCCATCACAAACTTGACTTGGCATTCTGTTGGTGACTCTTTAGTGCACATGCATCATTACATGACTGAGAACTATTTTAGTCATGCATGTTTTATTGAGCTTGTATTTGAAAAGGCAGAAACTGAGGAATCAATGGAAGTTGATGTAGTGACTGAAGTCGAACCGGTAGAGAACAAAGAAGAAAAAGAAATCACAGAAGTAGAAAAGAAGCCTGATGCTCTCGAATCAGATCCTTCTGATGAAAACAATTGTTCTGATAAAGAAAAAGCAACAGATACTGAAAGGTTTGAAAGTGATGTTGAGATGGTCGCTGAAGTTACAGAGGTTCCACCTGAGCGCAAAAAGAAAACTGCAGTAAGGAGAAGGGGAAGTGACCTTGCCCATCTTCAGCAGTGGTCTTGGTGTACAACCCGCAAATCTGGACGGAAGAAACCTGTCAACAGACAAGAAGCTAATGAAAATATCTATGATACTTTAAGAAAAATGGTACCAACTGGCTTAAATCCAGATACAGATGAAAAGAATGACAATAAAGACAGAGCTACATCACCAGATATAAAGCATTTAGATAAACTATTTGATGAGAACGCGCTACCAATTGAGAAGAAAATTATTGAAGAATACTTTGGCACAGATGCCGAACAGAAAGATGTTAAACAGTTCATTAATAAATTCACAGAGAGGAAAAGAGATATAATAGACATGTTGAATGAATTTTTAAGTATTTTAGCCAGTAAATACAATGTCAAATGGCCAGAAGGCTTACCAAAAATATTTATTGAAGCTAATAAATGCTACAACAACCATGTAGATGTGCCAACTTGCACTGACCAGAATAAAGATGAATTAATTCACTATGCTCATGTTAACATACTTGTTGAAGAATTTTCTGTCAACGAAAAATTATGCACAGAGGAAAAACCCAAACATGACCTTGCTACGATAGAAGCTATAGGGATAACCCTTTACTTAAAACCTCACATCTTTAGTGGCATGGAATGTATGGAACTAAGTCTGAAGCATCTTTGGATAAAACTACACATCCATATTCTGAACAAAGATGAAGAACTTGCACTTGACTGCTTGTATCAGCTACTTGGAGAATTTGATGCTATGGGAGAACACCATGACACTTATAACTTAGATATCATAAACTTCACATCAAAACCTAGAGTCAGTGAATATGAAATACTATCAACTATACAATTCTTAGAAAGGAACAAAAAATTATCTACAGTCATGGAAATGTTCGAAAGAGGTAGTTATGATGAAGTACTATCAATAGTAATTGACTCATTTGAACATTGCAAGACAATGGCTAGAAATCAGGAAGAAGAAATGTCTCTAGACTTTGCTGTTCAGATGTCCCTCATTATAGACACTTACTGGGCTTTGGACGATGTAGACAATTGCTTCAAATGGTCTTTGATCTGTCTCCATGAAGCTTTGAAGCACTACTTCAGATACACAAGTGGCACACCTGAATATGACAAGTGGACCCTAACAGTAGTTAAAATTCTCTGTTCTATGGAACACATACTTACGTCCGAAGGTCTGGCGTGCTTAGACGCTATTTCCAGCAAAGAACTAAGCCAAGCCTTGGAAAATCTTATTAGAATTATTGGACATCAAGTAGAAACAAATGCAACAGAAATGCCGCTCGGAACTGTGATACCGTGGATCATAATGCATTTTATTTTACAACGAGAAGAAGACCAAGGAAGAGGGAAGGTGGATAAAGAAAAAGACCCTGATGATGTTCCGCATCCGTTACTTATTCTCTTCATTGCACATGAGCAGCTTGGGAATAGAGGGTGGTGCTGCAAATCTGAAGCAAAACTACTTTACTTCACTCTAGACACAGTCGTTCCGCGTTTGCGAACTCCCGCATTGTCCAAATGTTTGGAACAAGTTAACCAATGTATGGAGCAATCCATATTTTGCCTATTTGGGCATCCTGGGAAAAAGAACAAGTACAAACATCTTGTCGATCATAACGTGACTCCACACAGTCTTACCTGGGAGAGAGCTCAGCAAGTTTACGAAGTGTTTAGACCATTAGAGTTGCCAAGGTTAGAGGGCAAGCAAGCAGGAATAACTGCTGACGTTGAAGCCCTGTTCCATCGTATATTAGCTATGCTGCCTGCAGAACACGATCCACACAAGTACGCATCAGACGTTGAGAAATACATTAGGGGAACAGAAACAAAGCTACCGAATTTACCACAGTTACTGCCTTTCAAAATGAGAGACATTTACTTTCTTTTGGGTGATTACAATTTCAAGAAAGAAGATAACAAAGTTTCTATAAAATACAATATTTTAGATATTGTTGTGAACACAGACCGTTTTGAATCGTGGGCTCAGATATTTTTGGCGAAAAGTGTTATTTTTGAAAGAGTGTTGAATTCGTGTAAGAATCTTAACAATAACAAAGATGTCTTAAAACCGGCGAAAGCATTGATCAGATGTTATAAACGAGCCTTAGATATAGACCCTACTCATATTAGTTTGTGGATAGAATCCGGTATTTTCGCTTATACTGTCCATTCGTTTTGCTCGCGTGTATTAAAACACGCCAGTGAATCTCTGAGCATGGAAGATTTTGAATCCATTGAAAAGCAAAAAGAAGACATGTTGGATGAAACACAGAAATGCTTCGTGACCGTACTTAACGAACAGAACAACTGTATAGACGACGGTGATAAGGGAAATGAGGACTCTTGGCTGAATTACTACATACTGGGAAAAGTAGCAGAAAAGCGCAACAAACCCCCCGATGTTTACCTCGATTTCTATTTAAAAGGTGTCAAATGCTTATACGAGTTAAACGCTAACTACCCACTTAAAATAAATTACAATACCCCCCCACAGCTATCCATTGAAGTTCTCGAGCTCCATTACAGAATACATGCGTCTATATTAAAATACATTGAGCAACATGAAAATAAAGCTATACCAGCATCAATAGGAAAGGTTTTTATGAATTCTATCGAGGCGTGGAGGAACGGACCATTTATAAAACAGCCTAAGAAAGATATTTCCGAAACAGAGACTCAGGAAACAAAACCCGAAGAACCCGTTCAGCAAGCAGCAAATATTCTAAAACGTTCCATAAGTGACGTAGGTGAAGAAGATTGTAACGAAGTTAAAAGACAAAAATTGGAGTCGGCCGCTGCAAAGGTTAGACGATCAGCGTCTTACGACACGGAAAGATTATCTTCTAAAGATGTACCAACAGAACAACCCCAGAAAACGGCTGATGTAGAAACAGGTAAACCAGTTGAAGAACAAAAACAAGAAAAAGATGATAAACTTGAAAAGATCCCTGAACAACAGGAAGAAAAGACACCAGAGGCTACAATATCCAATGGAAGTAACAAGCCTGAGACTAAAGAAAACATGGAAGTTGATAGTAAAGCTCCCGTAGACGATAAAATTGCGGCAGACCCCAATAAGGGAGAAGATAGTTCTAGTAGCTCGTCCTCGTCATCCTCATCTAGTTCAAGCGACTCGTCCTCAGATAGCAGTAGCGACTCTAGCAAAGATAGTTCCGATTCAAACGATAACAAACCCCTGACAGATGAAGAATTGTTGAAAATAGTAGAAGCTTGTCTAGATTCTTTAGAAGACTGTGCGGGTAGATTTCCTCCCAATTATAAAGCAATATACCGTGTCGCTCACTATCACTTTTATTACAAGAAAGGCAAAGACATTGAACGATGTCGTGATCTCATGTTATCCAATTTCACGTCAAGAAGTGGACAAAAATTGGGTGGACTCTTCAGTGAAAGGAAGCAGAATAACTTTTTCAATAACATTTGGAAGATCCCTTTACAAGAGGTAGACAGAGCCGGCGCCTTTTCATTTCACATGAATCGATCCGTTCTCCTTACCTTGGAAATTTTAAAAGATATCGACGACCACAAAACGCTGCTAGATTTGAGTATGCAACTACAGAGAATACCAGAACCAGATAAGAAGTATCTCCGTGACTGTGATAGGGAGGAATTAGCGCAACAATCGTTTTCGCTTTGCGTACAATCTCTAAAAGGACAACTCACTAAGTTCGGCCAACAGCCAGATCTGAAAAGTAACGAGGTAGAACAACAAGCGCTCAGAAGTTTGATGCTGGATATCTACAGAGCGTATCAAAGAGCCCAAAAACAGCCAAATTGTAAACAATTCACAAACTTGCTCATAGAAGGCTTCAAACTAATAACTAGCGAACCAATAACTGAAAATATGAATCTTGTTGACCTCAGCATGAAGTACTGTCAAAAAGTGATTCAGCAATTAAAATACGAGGCTACACTCGCAAGTATGAATAAGACCGAGAAGCTAGAGAAAAAGCAGGCCGCCAAACAGGCTGTAGAAGCAGGTAAAGCTCCCATACCACATCCACACACATCGGTACCCAGTAGTCAGACCAAATCGGATCCAAAACCACCTCCGCCACCAACTCCTACAATACCTAGTCTTCCGAAGTCGTTAGCTCAAGATATGGCTGCTGTATTCCAAAACTATCTTCCCATCCTCAACGATCCATTGATCTCGCAGCAACCTGCTGCTTTATCTCTATCCAATTATCTCAATAACATGAGTGCGTTGGCAGGATATACCTCGCTCCAAAGTTCAATGCAGAACAGTTTACAAAGCAGTATACAGAATTCATTTCAAGCCGAGTTCTACAGGCAGTTCTTAGGACAAACACTATCTTCTTACTTACCTCCGCCTGCGAAAAAGCAGAAACGTGCTCCAAAGATGCCAAATGTTACGAAACACCAACCGCGAGGCCCAAAACCCAGCATGCCTAGTTCTAGTCTCCCAAAACCAGTAATTCCTCCTATAATTCCTGGCGCTAATCTACAGAAATCCACATCACTTCCATTAAACACCCTGCCAAGGTCAACATCAGTAAGCGTGGCTTCAAGCAGCCAAAAATCTATGTCCATGGCCTCGAATATGGGGATGCAGAAACCAATAACATCTATGCCGAAAGCGTCTTCCGCGGGCAAGTCCTCATTGACTCCTAGCATGGGGACTGTCTTGTCGAACCTCCCGCCTTCATTGACGGCCAATTTGACCTCCTTCGGCACATCTCACTCACACAGCAGCAGCGTACCTACACAAGCACACATGTCTTCAGGGTCTACGTTGAACACAGCTATCCACACTAAACCACCTTTACCCCACCAGCAAGTCAGTCCGGGAAAAACTCTACAGGAGAAGTTGGCAGAACGCCAAAAGCACATGCCGAAACCGAGCGCTCAGGAAATCAGTGCGTCTATCAGCAAACTACCATCATCTTTAACTGTTACGAAAACTAAAACTAAAAAGCCTGAGGCAAAAAAACTAGTTTTTGGCAACAACCCCAAACCCATATCTTCAGATGAAGTTATCGTGCTAGACGATGACTAGCTAATTTATATTTATGTAGATTTTAGGATTATATAATCAATTAAATAAACATGGCATATTATTAATGTATTTTTATTTATTAGTTATTATCATTTTAGTTCTCTAACCTAATATTTACAATATTCTTTTACGATTTATGTAACCCATTTTATTTTTATACATTGTAGGTAGGTATTATAATGCAAGATACTCTTTAAATTCCTCTTTTAGTAAAGTATAACCACTGATCAAAAAAAACTGGTTATTAATATAACAGTATCTAATGTGTGGTATCACCAAGCCATGCTTTATTTGTTATATCAGTAACATTTCAATAATAAATTGCATTTTCATTGTATTTTTCGTAAAGTATAAAAACATTTCTATCATTCAGCCTTTTGAATATATTATAGAACTCTATACTCATAGAAATACACCATCATATTGCTTAGATTCACATTAGCTATGAGTGTCCCTAAATAAGCGAGCACCAGTAAGGGTAGTGGGAAAAGGAAGAGCCTCGCATTCTGCAACATTGGTAGATCTGAAACAAAATAAGTAAATTAATCATCAGTACGTAAGTTTTGTTTATTTATGTGAGGAAAATTAGTGTCCAGTGATAAGAGGTTTTAAATAGGACCTTAGAAACAGAAACAGAGGCCTACCTAGAAGGCTGGTGACAACAGTGTGGTGGGTTATTCTAGGCTGACTTTAGGTAGAGGAAGCTTATATCCAGCAGTGGATGTCCTATGGTAACTTTGGGATGATGAATGATGTGGATGCCATATAAATCTTAATTTAAAATTTAAGAAAACCCCCGATTCCAATGCCTTCACTTCCTTAAATGTAAAACAACGTAATATTATGTAATGTGGACGCGATGCGCTTTCATTTGATACCCTACTTCACTAGTATATTTGCAGATTTTCTGTTTTCCTTTCCCACTCTCACCCCCATAACTTTTAAACGGCTCAACCGATTTTCATGAAACATGTCTAAGAACAACCGGGCCAAACTCACCTTTCATACAAAGAAAACTAAATTAAAATCACTCCATCCGTTCGGGAGCTATGATGTAACAGACAGACACGTCAAACTTATAACAGCCCTCTTTTTGGTCGGGGGTTAATAAATGATTTCACGTCAAAATATAGTGCGCCAATTTGAGGTCATGCGTAAATAGGTCATTCAGAAAATAAATGACTGGAGATTTTTTACTTTTAAATGATAATAATATGATACCGGTGATGGTGGTATTTACTACTACTTCGATTTACTTTAACGTAAAGACACTACAACTTGGACAAACAGAGACCAGCAGTGTATTCATGGTACTTGCTATTAAAGCTTAGGCTAAACCGACGCGTCAGCAACGCGGGAATTTTATGACTGTAAACGTCCCGCTCGTTAACCGCGCGGCAGACTAAGGCAGTTTAGGTTAATTCTAATTCTTTAAAAGGTTCAAAAATATCTACTCACTGCTGTATCCCAGGAAAGTGATGTAAATGTAGTAGATGAAAGCAGCCAGCCAAAACGTGTTAGAAACAAAACATGAGATGAAACCTTTCTCGCCCAAAAGATCTGAAAAATAAGTATTTGTGATTAATACAAATATTTTATTTATTTATTTATATTTTGTGCACAAAAAACAATGTACAGAGGAGGACTTAATGCTAGAAGCATTCTCTACCAGTCATCCTGGGCGTGCAAGAAAACAAAGCAGGCACTATAAATATAAAACTTATTTAAATATGTATATAGACATATAAAATGATGAAGTATTAATAAATACAAAAAAAATAAAATCGCTACAAATTATTATTATGAGTAAAAGTACTTTAGTATCTGCAACTGTATATAACTGCTGTTAACACATCACACTCGTAGATAAAACTATTTGAATAATTGAATAATAACATTTTATTAGCAAAATTAATTTGTTTATTTAACTTTAATAAATAAATGAATGCATAAATTATTTACCAACAGCTGCAAAAGAAAAATTATATCTTGATAATATTGGTTAGATAAAAAATGAATTGGTCTTGGGTCTTGGTTGTAAAGCATTACTTACGTATAAACAGAATAATATGGAAACAGTGAAGCAGCGACAATGGTGGGAAGAATGCATTAATGTGGACATCGAAGGCGTAGCCCCATTCCACGTCCGGCCCGAGCGGGTCCCTCCGCAGATACTTGTTCGCTAGGTACCTGCAAATGTTATAGAATATCATTTATGAGTTAGGTATAAAGAAGCTTTATTTTCTCATAAAAACTTATAAAAGTTCACTTACAATGAGATACATAAATATGTTACATTTTAAATTTATAATATAATTCCTCTAGGCGTTAGTAGTAATTGACAAATCTAATCTAATTTAATTATTATAAACAAATTCAACGAGTATTGGATAAATATAAATGTGTTAAATTTTTAAAATCTGAGTTATAATAACTACTCTATAGCACAAGCACCTTTACGTTCCCACTGCTGGGATACACGACTGGGGACGCTTGACGAGAGAGCTTAAGCCTTAAATCACCACGCTGGCCATATACGGGTTGGTGAATGTCACGTGTCTTTTAAACTCTCAAGCCGAAGGCCGAAGCCTACCACCAGAGACTGTTCTTAGGACCACCCGGAGTTCACGTGTAAGGAAACAGAGAGTTAACACTTACGGACGTGAACAGAAAAAACCTCCAAAATAATAATAACATAATTAATTTGTTTAGTATGTACCCTCATTTTACCACTTATTGTTTAATTTACCTAAATAACGTATTAAGATGAGTTTCCTTGTATGCTTTTGTAGCAAATAATCGATGTATATATCAATTAGTGTAAGATCTTGGTTAATATAAGCTATTCAGTATTTTGGCAACAATTTTTTTTAACTAGATATACTTTAAAAGATGTTAAGAGAGGCGTCGCGGAGGACCAGCGCTATAACAACCTTTATAGGTAGTTATAGCAGATGCTGAGTGACGACCTTTTTCGAACCACTGTCTTTATTTTTATCTTGTTTTCTTAAATTCTTGTTAAATTATAATGTGTCTGCATTTGTTTATTTTGTTTTTCATTGTTTTTAAATTTTAATGTATGGTTTATATTTACTGTGGTCCGAAATAAATGTGTCTTATTCTTATTCTTAAGATAAATTAAGTTACAATTAACAATTCAATAACAGCTTTGTCCTTACCAAACTATAGTGGATACTATGATGCCCATCCCGATGAAGTCCACGAATACCACGAACAGTGTGAACAGCGCTATCTCGCGGCCGCTCAGACTCATCGCTAGCCCGAAGCATATTGATGACACTGGAATATAAATAACAAATCCTTTTTACTATATCTATATAAATAAATATGAATTGTTGTTTGTTAGTCTGATTAAAACTCGAAAACGGCTGGGCCGATTGAGCTGATTTTGGTTTTAAAATGTTTGTCGTAGTCCAGGGTAGGTCTAAACGGTGAGCAAATAAGGAAAAATTGCCGGGAACTTTTTTTACCCGTGCGACGCCGGGGCGGGCCGCTAGTATTTAATATAATCTATACTTATATTAGTTTAAGTTTGTTCTATTGAACTCGCTAATCTCTACTCTCTATTCTTTTTACCGCGCGAAAATACGTTGTTTTCGTAGGGTGATACACGGGCAAAGCCTTGATTGACGTTTAAAGATATAAAAATAGATTTAAGTAATAAAATTAAAGTTTAAAAACTAAAAAACGAATACTTAAAACACGTTATTAAGAGTACCTACGAAACAATAATTGAAAAGGGTCGTATTCAATATATTTTGGAGTTATGAGATTCGTGTTAGGTATAATTATTATGCAGATCAGACTTTAAATATCAGTTTTGATGCGTGAATTTCTTTGATAATCAAAAATTCGTTAAAATATTTACATCTTTGTAATTATGCTAACAAAGGTCTTATATTAGATACCCTACACCACACCTTCATAAAAAATGTTTTTTATTTTTTAAGTTATTTCTCCTGGAGGGCGCTGTAGACATTTTAACGTGACGCCATATAGCCAAAACCAGCGGATAATCAGGAGGCTTTCAACAACACCTCATTTGTCTAATTATGATTACAAGTTTAAACATACAAATGAACATCTAAAGCCTAATAAGAGACTTATAATTTTTCTACATACTTAAGGTCAAAATAATAACGCTCCTCTTTGAATCGCCATAGTCGGGTAAAAATAAGGATGTGCAGAACTTAGAAATGGATACACTGAGTAAGAAGAAATCGAATTAAAGATTTAAAGCATTGGTGTATTGGTAGCATTGTGATGTGTATCATCGATGATACATGGTTTTAATTCCGAGTTCAGCTTCATATGCAGGATATATATTATTATTTTATTCGATGCAATCTTACTTGTAGAATTCAACACACTTGGAGGCGCAATGATTTTGAATTGATGCAGTGAAGTATCTTTTTTGTTATAAAAGAGGATATACAAAATATAACAATATTTTGTATGTCCTAAATAAAGTGCACTGCATCAGTGCGTCAGTCAGTCATATCTCTGTAATGGTCCTGATTAGTACTAATTGTTCTAATATCTAAAGTATAAAAAAATACTTACGTAACATCCACACACTGAGTAAAACAAGGAAGGCTGGATCATCTCTGGCAAACTGTGATTTTGTATCTGCAATAAATAAAAAATATTGTTACATTTAATACACAGGATGGTAGTGCCTAGGGAAAGCATTGTACCTGAAATAAGTACAATTTACACTGAATGATTTATGTTTTGTTTTGCTGGCATAGGTAAATAAATATATAAACATTGGAACATGAAGTCTCAATTGGTTGTAAAAATGTTTCCCATCATAATTCTATTTTGGGGGAACTAAGGACTGCACAGACGTCTCACTCTAAGAACTGCACAGATGTCTCTAATAAGGAGTGCACAGATTTTGTAGCTCCATTTATGGTATATTTAACATAGAAGATAGTATTTATCGACTTGGCATAACATCATAGTCATGGAGAACTAATAGTATTTATATGGAGAGTTTAAGGGGCCTGTACTCACGTTTTCTATAGTTAAAATTCCTGAAAACCTTCTGTGGGGATACAAACAAATAAACCATTTGCCACGCCGCGAATTCAAAGTCCATCTGGTTGAACTGGAAGAGGCGTCTCAAGTATTTGTAGCGCTTCACCGCAGCACTGGCTGTTGTCGGCTGGTAGTTCGCAGGAGCTGGAAGTGGTGAAGTACTCCGGGGATAGTTACTCAAACTCGGAGTTGGGGATGTCGAGTATTTCATCTTAGTTTCTTTGGCAAACTAAGACGAATAAGGGCTTATTAATTTGCAGAGAATGTAACAACAGCACGCGAAAGTTTCTCGCGTGTTTGTATTGAAAATTGCGTGTGTTTTTGATTTATTTTGTAGCTTTCAATTGTAAATACAATCAATTTTGTGCAATATCGGTACAACAAGGACTTGTAAACGTCAGCTGTCAATGTCAGAAATGACTTTAGACAGTGACATATTATTTTTATGAAAAGTTGGGCTTAATTTTTTTATATCATCATCACCATCACCATGAAGCTGATTTTGATTTATTCCCATGTACATTGATAATTATGGTTTGGTATATATAAGCCCTATATCGATGGGGCAAATTTAACAGGCCATATTTTAACAGTTCATCAAATTTCAACGACGTAACATTGTAACGGCGAACAAATTATTATAAAAGGGGTTCGTCATTACTGGCCACGACCACGCAGTATTGAGTGATACGGTCTCAGACGACGCTGATGCCCATATTCTAGTTAGGAATTAGGATAGTTTAGGCATTTGTTACATAACCGCAACACTTGTCGTGCACTAATGTGATAGACACTTAGTGCGACAAAAAAAACAAACACATTTTTAATAGCACTGATTTAATTCAAATATTATACTATACAGTCAGTTCCTTATCACAAAATTATTTAAATACATTTCAAACACATATAACCCTCAACTCAACTGGTTGCCGTATTTAATAATATGGCGCAAGAGGTATTTTCTAATTTGGTAACTTATAACTACATACAACAGCGAGTTTAAAAATAAATTACAATAGAGTTACTTTTTTTCGATTGTTTTATCAGTTTACACCATTTTAGGCTGGTCACCCATCTACTGGTCCGTCTGGCCATCATTACCTATCAGACCGGTAGCTGCGTGAGTTCAGCCTTGAAGGTCAAATACACGATCCAGTCCAGACCGTCCACCAAGTCGAAGTGGTATGACAATGGACAGTGTAGATGTCGGTTGTCCGAGTGATATTTGGCAAATGTTAACTGTATTGGTCGGGAGAACATCCCTCGCGAGAGGTTTCGTCCGTGGCCGGCCACAACTGTCGCGCTCGCCAATCAGCATTACAGACGGTCGGGGCCAAGAGGCCAAATACGGTTGGTGGTGGTTTGGATCGTGTATTTGCTGTTTTATGGAATGAGTAACATGGTAATCTTATTCTATGTTCTGATTGAGCCAGTTGTCATATTTCGTGACGCGCGTGTAGACCCCGGGGTAGCCAGGTTCACCACACTTATTGCCGAAGGATACGACGCCTATTTGCGTCCAGCGTCCACTTATTTGCAGCATGAGTGGTCCTCCTGAGTCACCCTGGGGAAAATATTTTAAAGTTTAATTACAGTTTAGTCATATAGCCTTGGACTTGGATATTCACCATCTAGATGGTCGGATGGATGAATGACTGATGATGGCTAAGAGCTCTTCCCTCCGCTAAATCTAGTCGTGCCCCGTCCTAGCACGGTGGCTACGGCTCTTTCGCATGTTCTTTGGGCCTGGTCTACAGTAGGTTGAAGTAAAACTGACCTGACAAGCGTCAACCCCTCCTCTCGAGTACCCAGCGCAGAGGAAGGTCTCCGTGATAGGCTGGAAGTACGCTTTATCACACTCCTCGTTCCGCCAGACTGGTAGTTTGGCCTCCAGCTGCTTCGAGCTTTCCCCTCCGCCATACCTAAACAAAAAATTAAATCAAAAAAGAAAACACACGGACGCCGAAGAGGAGTGATAAGAAAACTTCAACTACGGCTTGGGTGAGCTAGAGTGAGAGAGGAGGTGAGAGGGGTATACAGACAGGCGCGGTTACGCGCGTTACGTGACAATCACCGGTTAACTCTAAGTTCTAATTTCTCCATTAAGAAGTGATCACTTCAAAAAGTAAAATTGAGTCAGTTTAGTACTTGTAAGACAGATAAAACTTTTTAAATTTAAGTTGTCATGGTTTTAACAATTGTACTTTATAACGGGTAAATATCATGATTTGCCAGTTTTTGAGTATCCCGATATTTCGACGCTATTACAAGCGCCTGTCGAATCATGAGTATGTTACTCGTTATTATGTCGTAATCAGACAGTTTTTTCTGCTCTAAAGCACTGGTATCGTGTTTTAGAACATTTAAAACTTTACCAGGTTAGTTTAACAGTTAGGAAAAATGTTTTAAGCAAAACTAAAAAAATACTAAAATATTTTTTTAATTTAGGTACCTAATTTTTGTTAAAAGTAGTCAGACAAGGTTACCTCGTTGTGCCCCATCCGACCACGGTCGCCAAGGCCCTCTCGTATGTCCGTTGGAGCTGGTCACCATGTGGGAGGCAGATTGGGATCACGTATTTAGATTTTTGGACGTTTTCTGAAATGGAAACATTTTTTATAATGGTTGGATATCACCGTAAATTCCTAAGGTATTTTTGAAACAGCCTTTAATTATAATAATAATAAAAACATTTATTTCCGACTACAGACACACAAAGATATAGAAAAACAAAGAAATACAAAATAATACAGTTACAATATAATACAGAGAATATATGTTGCAAAAGAATGGACAGTTGCACATTGTGTGTGCTGCAGTACGTCAAATGGTCGAGGCTCGACGTGGAACATGCTCAAGGCGATCAAACGCTGATTTTTAGCCATAACCTACATAGTAGTGAGCAAGCAGAGCCTTTCATGATAGTCTTAATTTTTTAAGAGAAATAATGGCCTATTATAAGGCTATTTTGACATAGCACAACATAAGTTCTCATCTAATGGACTATCTTGAACACATTGAGCATTTAATATAAACAGATTCCTTTACAGTCTTTACAGAATGTAACTTAAATGAATATTTTCAAAGGTATTACAGAATTTAAATGCGAGGATTACGGTGGTACCGGCCTGGAGCTGTTACACATTATGTATACCGGCTACATGTTGTAATGATTATCTAATGACAAAAAGCTGAGAACGTTGTATATAAAACATTCTGTAGCAGGTAGTTTTAGTATCAAATTGCACCTGTACAACTTTCACCTCAGAGCGTTACGGATCAGCCACACTCACAGCCACAGGAAAATCTACAAATCTACTGACCTGACAGCACCAGCACAGCGATGTCGTTATAGAAGCCGACCCTGGAGAACTGCTCGTGCGCCCGCACTGCTGTCACACGCAGCGTGACAGGCCGCGACGGTTCATCATCGCGGCCAAGGTCTATGTCTCCGAGACGGACGCTGAACTGGCGGGGAGGGAACCTGGAAATAACATTAAACATCATTCATCATCTGTAGCCTGATTTCACTCACTGTTGGGTAAAGGCCTCGTCCCCTATTATTTTACGGTCCTGTGCCATTTGCATCCAGGGTCACCCTACGACCTTATATATATAGGTATCATCCAGCTTATCGGAACGATTTACCTTCCTATGCCCTTTTTTAAACGCCCTAAACATTCTAACGTGGAGATGAGAGAGAAAGAGAGATAAAGGTATATATTTTTGGTTTTAAGCCCTACGTCGGTCGCTAGCTACAGTAGAAAAGGGTTTATTACCTTACCTCATGAAGTCTTTCAATTATCTAAAGTAGTGTCACTTACGGTCGTTGCTTGGAGTCCCTGGTACAATGCGCCGCAGTGAGAACGTGTCTCTTGCCGACGAGCGTGCCCCCACACCAGAACTCGCGTCTCTTGCTGCCGTGCAGGTAGATGGCTGCCATCCAGGGCCAGTGGCCGGGTTTGGACTCCGTGCCGCCGACTATACGACCGCCTTCGTCTTCTCGCTGGCCACATTCTGAAACGTTAGCTTTCTTAGATTTATACTTTTGGTGTACTATACAGGAAATATAGGTATAGCGGCCCGCCCCGGCGTCGCACGGGTATAAAATTTTCCCGGAAATTATTCGAATTTTTCTCGCCGTAAAAACCATCCTATCTCTCAAGTTGGATCGAACTGCACATGGTGTGCGAATTGTATTATAATCGGTTAAGTGGTTTAGGAGTCCATTGAGGACAAACATTGTGACACGATATTTATATATATTAAGATTTGTACGGCGTGAGAATGTTGCCCCTTATTTGCGTTCGTGGGTCTGTCTGTAGTACCCGGCCAAGAGAATTAACCAGATAGGCAGACTCTCCAAACGTGGAGAGTATGATAACATCCCAAGTCTTTTAGACTTTAAGGAAAGCTAATATGATTTAAGGAAGGATAATTATGGGTTAAGCGCGTCTTTGAAATTGAATGGCAGACTCACTAAAGTTTACCTGAACTGGCATAAATGGTACTCCTCATTAAGGCTAATTGCGGTGCGGTTAGTTTTCTTTAGGTATTTAAGTGGAATTTCATGAAGAGGTATGTATGTAGATCAACTGTAGGATCAGTTTCAGTTTCTTTATTGCAATAAAATAAACATTTAATCTGCGAGGGCGGCGATTTGTCCACTCGTTGAAAGGCTGCTTTCAAAGTCGCTACGAATAAACTTCTACCTATTACCAACCACAAGTGAGTGCCCAGCAACGAGGCGGTATGGCACGGGTGGCTGGTGGTTATAACAGCGTGACCATTACGTCGAATGACTTAATGGTTTGCTATTATAAAGGACAGCGTTAATTGATTGAAGAGCAAATATTTATAGATTGTTTGTATTGATTTATGTTTATTGCGGATAATTACTGGTCGGCTGAGCACGTTCGTTAGGTGCACTTCAAAAGTACACCTGACGAACGTCCCATGATGGAACAGCATGAAACCTATGGGGAAGTCGCTAACGAGCTCTTCGTGCAAGGCAGATGGCAAATGGCTCTTGGTAATTATTTTTGTATTATAATTGGGGGTAATTAAATAAACCAAAAGATAAGATTGAAAAGTAACGTAAGTAAATGAAATTTAAGTATCTTACCTTCCATATCCACAATATTGGAAAAGTTAGATAATATAACCGGCGGGGGCACAGTGCTGTAGTAAAACGTGGTAGTCCTAACTGGTTTCGGCGTAGTCCACGTAGTACTCGGCACTGGTCGTGGAGTCGGTTTCGTGGTCGGCCTCGGCGTCTGTTTTGGCTTCTTTGTGGTCAGGACTAAGACAGCTGATGGTCTTTTAGTCGTCTGCGGCCTTGGTTTCTGTGTCGTCACGGGAAGCAAGTATGTAGGCTTGCTAGTTGTTGCTACAATAGGCTTTTCTGGCACCGCTGTTGTTACTATGGCATCCTTGGGGCAGCACACACCAGGAACGAACAGATCTTTGAAGCATAAGGATTCTCTAAGGTTGACTAAGTTTAGTAAAAGTTGCGGACAGTTGCTTAGGTCTTCGCAGACGCCTTCTTGTCCTTCTGGGGTAGTGCAAGGTTTGACGTCGTTTCTGTCGTTTGCTGTTTGCGTAGCTATTTTAGTGATTGGCGCATCTGGTAGAACTTTTGGCAGAGCTTTCCTTACAAAGGGTGCTATTTTGTCAGTAACGTTCCTTCCCAGCACGTTTTTGCTAATCGTGTAGAAAGCTTGCGGAAGTTGTTTTAGATTAGGATCTTCTTCTTCGTTTTCGTGTTCGTCGTTGACCATGTCTACAAGATAGTGACCTACTGTATTTATGGCACCTAGTGTTTCGGATATTTTTGTGAAAGCGGACTCTGACAATAGTCTTCCATCATTGGGTATCGCTGCAGATCTGCTGTCGTAGTTTGGAATGTTTTGATTTTCAGCTGCATTCATAGGGGATCTACCGTTGAAGTTGTGGAAATTGTCGAAGTTTTGTGTATTTGTTCCGGAGTATGGGTCCTCATTGTATCTTTGGAAATTATTATAGTTTGGATTCTCGACGCCTACTGAAGCTCTTTCGTTTTGATAGTTCTGATAGGTTTGGTATTGTACTGGTCTAGGACCAAAAGGCCCGGTATTGTAACTGTACTGCTGCTCATTATGATAATTTGGCTGAAAGTCTATTCTTTTCCTTGGAGCTGAAAATTCATTCCATGGCGGATTCCTATGTTGGATTTGAGGGTTTGGCCAATCTGGTGACGCTTGGTTGAAACTGACTGAAAAGAGACAGTTAGATATGAGATTATTTTGGAAAGAGTGAGTAAAACATATGTGTAATGATGAAAAAGATGCATACCTACCCTGCTGGACAGGATGATGCAGGGGAAATTGACATTTTGTGACTGGTATTACGAGCAGTATTCCTGGAACAAAAGAAAAATGATTGTGAGTAAGATGTCTTAACACATCTGTCTATGTCTTAACACGCATCATATTGGTGAAAAACGTATAATTGATATCAAATATTTAGGGTAGGCTTATAACTAAATAAGGAATGATTTGGAAATCTGTTTTATCTTTGGTAAGTTTGAGTCCGTTCCACCCACACTAATAGCACTACTTACCCTAAAAGCGAAATGGAAAGAAAAGTTTTGCAACACACGTTTCTACTGTCTACCTAACTTAGCTTGTTGCGCAAGTCATTTGAGACTTAAACATTATAAAACGACATGTTTTTATCTTTTCTCGATCATTATTATTTTATAAGGTAAGCAAGAAAGTAGAACGTATTTCGAAAAAAAAAATTGACATGATTTCATTGTATGCAGCACTAAAGAATAATTTAATTTAAACCACCAAAAATTTGTTGAGAGTATCGCAACAAAATGCCTATATTATGAGACGGTTTCTTTATAGAACATCTTTTACGCAGTATATACTTACTACAGGGTGGCAAAAAATCGAGTGGTTTTGAAAGGGCTTTAAATCCTTTAGCTAGCAAATTTTACTGAAAGGAAACATTTCTTTTTTTTTAATGAAACAAAACTGCTTAAAAAATGTTTTCTTACCTAAGTAGGTAACTTCTTACTTATAATTTTAGATACCATGTAAATTAAAATGCTTAAGTCCGATTACTTACACATTTTTATTTACATGGTATCTAAAATAATAGGAAAAATTAAGTTTACAGCACTTCTAAATGCTTCAAGAGGCAGATATATTAAGGATAAGTAGATATAGACAATACAAGATACAAAATCATTTATTTCCATTGTTTGGTTTTACTAGTCTTAGAAATCAAAATTAAAAGTTTAATTCAGTTGGAGTAAAGAGCTTTGGCCAAACCTGCGCTTTACTATTGCTCTTTGCACAACTCCGCGACCACAAAACGAGACATTTTCAGGCGAAAATGTCCCGCGCCGCGTCCCCCTTGACCCGTTGCCGACTCTTAGGTTTAGCCGAAGGCTATTAAAAGGTTAATTCCTTAATAGGTTGTTAGTTAACAAGATTGCGATACAGTGCGTATGAAAGTACATTGCGCGTTCTTTTGGAAAATACGTCTAATTAACATGTGTGCCTGCATAGCATTGCAATGCACATCACCCCTATACGTAGAACCTGCATTGAACGTGCTTGCATAATATTCTAGTAGGTGACCTAGTTAAACCTAGAACATAAGTATTTCGTGGAAATTGTAGAACAAAAATGTAACAGAAATAGTAAATAGGTACAAATTTACGGTTGGCTTATTGTTTTATAAATCTAGAACTGAGCAAACTATTAATATGCTTCGTTGGGTAACTGTTCTATAACATATTTTTAAATTTTATGCAGAAAAAGATTAAGTCACATCCGTAACCTATCCTCTTCCCTACCCTTACTATACCTATACCTATCGTCCTTACTTTTTCTGCATAAAATTTAAACATAGTTTAAACTGCAAAGTGAGGTTTATCACTTATCAAAAATCATTCAATGTTCTATAACAGTTATCATTATTTAATCCTTTGAATAAATTTGATAAGAATGTCGTACACTAAAGGTTCCGTGTCTTCCAATAGTTATACACTTATTGTAATTAAAAGAAACACAAATAAAAATATTAAAAAATAATGCTAAACGTTGCAGTAAGAGCGACCACAACATCCAAGTACCAATACCGACCACAACATTTTAGTTTTATTATTCTCTTACATTACAAGTTACAGGGGGTTAGTAATTTTAAATTTATCTCCAAACATCGTGAGGAAACCGGCATGTTCGGAGAACTTTAAAGAGTTTGAAGGACATGTGACATACACCAAACCGCACTTGGCCAGCGTGGTGAATAAAGCCCAAATCTCATTCGCCAAGAGAGAAGTTTTTATTTTTTTTTTATTTGTTAGAGAAGCCATCATTTGACTACAATCTTACCTGATGTAAAGTGGCGATATGGTCTAAGAAGATGGGACATAAACACTTGAAGGTGACGAAAAAATCTTTTCACGCACTGGCCCAGCCCGGAGGGCGGTGACAAGCCGCGGCCGAAGCCTACCACCGGAGACTGTTCTTAGCACCACCCGGAGGTCACGTGTAAAGAATCAGAGGGTTATCACTTACAGACGTGAACAGAAAAAACCTCCAAAAAGAAGAAGTCCCTGTGTCCCAGCAGTGGGAACGTTAACAGGGTGATGATGATGATGATGATGATGACTGTTGCTATTGTGAAATCCTTTAAAGTAAAAGTTTTTTAATGTTATCTACCTATGTTTTTCCACAATCTCACCTGATGTAATTTGCGTAACAATCTACTAACTACTCATGTAGGTATACCAACTTAATACCATTTCTGTAATTGCCTTGAAGATCTTAAAGTGCACAACTTAATTAAGAACTTCCTTAACAAGATGACTGATATAACTTTTGAAACTATCATGGTTATCAATATTATTTAGATTTATAACGGGATATTTACCATGATTGATTGTCTTTCGAGTTTCCCGATATTTCGGCACAGTTACATGCGCCATGATCACGGTTAAACTGAAGCTGCAGCGATTGGAGTAACAGTTTTATTGGCAGACAAATCGATCTACCCTCTTTCTCACTCTTTTATTACGAGTAGATGCTTCACTAGGGTTGGGACATGTTTCACACCCCACTAACACACTATCGCGACACACAAAACTGACGGTGTCTGTTCGGACCTCCGTTGCAGGCTTTTTTCCACTACTACACATCTTCACAACAGGGTTCCAGGTTCCAGATAATTGAAAACCATCTTCTCGGACTGACTGAAGATGACTGATACTTAGTTAAACTCCTTCTTAATTAAACACCTTTCTCCAACAGTCATAGAGGAAAATTAGTATACTTACTAATATTTTAAATGCGAAAGTAAGTTTGTTTGTTACCTCTTCCAGCTTTATCTAAAAACCAATCTTCTTAAAAAATATTAAACATTTTTTAAATAAAAAAAAACCTATTTAACTTAATTGAAATCGCTCGTGATCGTGAGGAAACCGGCATGTTCTGAGAACTTTAAAAAAGTTTGAAGGACATGTGACATTCACCAACCCGCACTTGGCCAGCGTGGTGAATTAAGGCCTAATCTCTCTCGTCAAGAGAGAAGTCCCTGCGTCCCAGCAGTGGGAACGTTAATAGGGTGATCATGATGATGATGAAATCGCTCCATCCGTTCGGGAGATTTGATGTCCCAGACAGACAGGCAGATACACAGACAGACACGTCAAACTTATAACACCCCTCTTTTTGTAGGGGGTTAATTGACGAACTTAATTGATTTATTAGGGGTTCCATCAATTTGGCAAAACTACTAATCCGCCATTAAAAAAAATGGTGATGTTGGCCATACATAAAACGCATGTCTATCGACAGAGTAAATAGTTACAAACAAAAAGTGTTCAGGAACTAAACTTCTATGGTTTCTGAGATATTTGGGTTTAAAAAGTACCTACACGGAATCCCTTTCCATAAATATTGTCGGGATAACAGAATAAAACATAATTCTACCTTTCATACCAAAAATATTTACTATTGTTATTTATTATTTACAATAAAAGACGCTAAAATTTCACATGAACGAAACCACAACCAAAGCTAGTTGATAATAGATATTGTAATAACCGCGAATATGAATATATATACTCGTTTGAGGCCGATGCCGAAATATTGGCTGAAATTCGACGCTCTACAAAGCAATTACACCGCACCGGTTCTAGTTGTTCTGTAGTTATTGGAAAACTCTCCAAGTTTCCCAACGTTACGCTCAAACAGTTCGAAAACCTGCGAGTGTCAGCACCCGCGCTAACGAACTTTGACATGAAAAAGTTTAGCGTTCCACACAAAAAAGTTTTGAACGCGTTTGCGTGTTTTACTTTGAGCATATTTGCGAACGGCTAACCGAGTTATCGGAACTTTTGAATTAGAAACTCTGAAAGTTTTGGAAGGGGCATGTGGACTTATTTAGATTTTCGGTGCGGACATTTTTCAGATGTAGGGCGTCTACTTATGTCCTCGCTCATAATTATATTTATAGTTATTTTGGCTGGCCGTTTACCAAAGCATCTTTCTGCATTATTTCAAACTATTTAAAATAATTACCTACCTAATAATATTTTGGAGATACCTTATAAATTTCTAACGAGATCATTCTAATTAACTGACTAAGCCAAATTATTATAAGTATAATGTTGTTTTTCAAATCTGGCAGCGAGTTAGAAATTTAAGGTTATTTATTATATAAACTGAAAGATATTATGTAAAATGCGCATAATATGTTTAATGTCAGCGTCCCTAATTAAAAACATAAACAGTACCTACTTAATATTTTGAAAAAACACTCAACTTTAATCGAATCATTTAGTTGTTATACGAATAGGGCAAAATAATCTTTATTTTCAACCTCCCATCTCGGAAAGAGTGTTTTTGTCTCTTCCTTAGCTAATGCTAATGTAAATTTGAATTTCGAACATAGTGTACGCTAAGTTTGTTAATCCAAATTTACCTCTATGGTGCCGAACTTATAACCTTTTTTCACATAGGAATAGAAAAAATAAAACATAAATTACAGGATTCTAAGTAAATATCCATTAGAGCTTCCGCAAATCACCCATTTTGTCTGCATTATGCAGTTACCAACTAATTATAGGATCAATACTGTGGTAGATACCGAATAGTCACACGAATACCGCATTATCGGGTTTAAACTTTCAAAGTGCACTGTAACACAGATTAGTTTAGCTAGTCATATCATTTATATGAAAAAATATTGAAGTTTGACAAATATTACGTGTACTGATAGGATTCGCAATAAAATCTCTAGAAAAATAAATATGGTCAACGGTAACGCTTTATCTTATCAACTATCCTAACCAACCAACTTGTTTTACAAAATAACCTATTGAGTGATTAAGATTACTATCTATGTCGAAAACTGGACTATATTGGATCATACTTTTATCGTATCGGATGTAGGTATTTGGAATAGTTCATCCTAACTCTGGGTATAATTTATTTTAAACTTTAGCTTATTTCTAAGCGTCTTAAGTCCATTTGAATCCATTAAGGTGTCACATACTAGGAAAACTTAAGACTATTAACTCGGTTTTATTCATTAAAAAGGTTGTGACTACGTTTAAGCTGTGTGACGTAGCTTTTAAGTTGCTTTTTTAAGTTTCCTTTATTTCCTATCGCCAAGCCAGAGATAATGGATCGAAGTCAAATAAAGCCTTATTGGATTATCGCTATGGACACATGACTCAACTAGAAAGTTTGTGTGTCGACGAGTTTTGTAATTTACGTTTTGTTATGAACGAGTCACTGTGTCACAGACATGCATTTATTTTAGATTCGTTTTAGTGGGGTTTTAGAATGTTTAGTTTTTGGAGGGAATCTTCTTAATAATATTCCTTTGCGACTGTTGTTTCAATAAGTAGGGAAATTATTGTGATTGTGATATATTCATATCTTATGGAGCAACGATATTTTATATATAACTAGCATATCCCCGATGATACCTGTATTTTGTGGTTGTTCCCTAGATATTTGTTATTTTCCTCATAATTGTAACCGAAAAATTCAAAATGCAAAACGTGCAAGAAAAATATGAATCCGTTTTTAACTTTTTTAATAGATTATATTTGAAAACACTTTATTTTACACCACACAAATAAAATACAAATTTAACAAAAACCTTATTTAAATGAAAAACAGGGTACAAAGGGCAGTCTTATCGCTATGAGATATCATTTAAATATATTTGAATTTTATGCAGCAATTCAGAATCTAGCATCAAAAACTAAGCTAAGCTTATGCTTTCGAATAAACCTAAATTTTACTGCGTTTTTCAATTTGTGTTATTAATTAATAGTAAGATTTAAAAAACTTATATCGGTTACCCTGACAATGACTAAACAAAGAGATTGATGGCAAACCTAAGGTCTCTACGGAGATTTGTCTCTGTCGGACTTTTCTTTATTTAAATTGTCTATATTGACCGGACTATAAGGCTCTCTTGACCTACATAAACGATAAGCAAATTTGTTTTGATCAGTCCAAAGAGGTTGAATTTTCAAATGAATCCTCAGCCATAGACAAGCAATTTCGCGCGCGAAACACGCAAACATGATCCGTGATTCACAATGGCGTTACGTAAAAACGAGGGAGTGACATCACAGCTTTCACTCACAACGCGGTCAATGAGCCACGAGATGAAACGCTGGATTACTGGGCCATTACCGAAGGTCGATACGAACATAAATAATATATTGTTTCCTAGTTTGACTGCCTCAGTGGCGCGGTGGGCGACGGTCCGCTTGCGGCGCAAGAGGTAGCCAGTTAGATTCCCGCCGAGGGGATACTGTTTGCATGTTCTGCAATGACTTTCTCCTTGGTCTGGGTGTTAGATTACTATTACGGTAACTTTTACGGTTAAAATAAACATGTTATGCATTTATTTACTATTGGTACCAACCTACTTAATAGAAAGATATAGACATTTCCTCTTCCGCTTTCTTAAGCAGATCCTAGTAGGTGCTTAGTTTGTTTATAACTTTAAACAGTGACTGATACCTGACTAATTGTAAATGTTGCGGTCATATTGAAATAAATTTATAATTTGAAATGTCTTAAACGACTATAACTAATTTAGCAAACCGTTTAATTTTAGATTATGCCACTAAACTGGCATGAAACTAGGTTAGAGATCCAAATTATTAATGAAAACAAATAGTAAAATATTCAGCACATATTGTTACACAGTTTTGGTGTAACAGCGGGCTTGGTAAACTCGCTGGCCACTCGCCAGAGCAGGGACTTCTCATTTGCTACGAGTATATACAAAGTTTGCAACCTAGAGACATTCATCTAAAGTTTATTAAGGAAGCTGCTTAGTTTTGTAAGTTACATAATTCATAAGTAAAGAACAAAAACAGCAGACTTTTAGTATGGAAAATATTATTAATTGATTATTTTCTAACTCTTGAATTACTAAGTTGCTTAAAACAGCTTATATATGAAAACAAATGTTCAAATCCTGTCAGAGTAAACAGTTCTAAGGTCTAAAACATAAAACAGCACTGATGACCTGAACAAAGAACAAGATAGTTCTTTATAAAGAAAAGTTCAAGAAGATGACCGCTGACCTTTAGAAATAGAGATGCACTGTGAGAGTAAAATAAAATGTTTTATTCATTACGCAATGAAAAAGGAAAAATCAAATACATTTATTTAAACAAGTTATATATTGATAGTGCCAAATTTATTTTCTTGCACGCCCAGGATGTCTGGTATTGAATGCTTTTAGCATTAAGTCCTCCTCTACACATTGTGCACAAAGTATAAATAAATAAAAAACTCATGGGTAAAGAAAGTTAATGGAACTTACAAGACAATTGAAGATTATTAAGAGCAGTTCCGCAACACCGCATCTGCCTCAGGCGGATGCGGCGGATTCGGCGGTAGAGAACAGAGCAAAAGACTGGCATGTGAGATAACAGCACTATTTCAATTTATTTTAAATTTGGGTTTATTTAAATTATTAAAATACAAAGCACCTACTAAATTAAAGTAAAGATTAGAATTAGATTAAAGTAGCATAAATATATTAAGATTATGCATTCAGCTCTCTGAATGCAACCAGAGAGTTATTACGGTAGTATGAGGCCTTACGGTCCATTTGTTTACGACTTATTTTCCCGCGGTAAAAGGTAGCCTGGAAGAGACCGCTTTTAGCGATAAGGCCAACGATTGTACAACTAATGTGGCTACTAATTGTTATTGTCATGCTTCACCAATGCTTACAGATTAACTGTAAGCATTGGTGTGCAATACAGCAATTATCTATCAATCTATCGAAAAAGTAGCCTTCCTCGACAAATAATATATCTAGCATTGAAATAATGGTGAAAATCGGACCCATAGTTCCTGAGATAAGCGCGTTCAAACAAACAACCTCTTCAGCTTTATAATCTAAAATATAAAATTTCCATGTCACAATGTTAGTTACCGTACTCCTCCGAAACGGCTAATAGTAATTCAGTAGGTCTGAGAATCGGCTACTATCTATTTTTCATTCCGCAAAACAACGTTTGCTGGGGTCAGCTAGTCTAATACATAACATTTCCATGTCAAAATGTTAGTAACCGTACTTCTCCGAAACAGCTTTATCAATTCCTACCAAATTTTATATGCTTATCCAGTAGGTCTGAGAATCGGCTAATATCTATTTTTCATTTTGCAAAACAACGTTTGCTGGGGTCAGCTAGTATTAATATTAAAAAGCCTTATATACGATTTATAATACATTTTTTTCTTGAGGATATAAATACGAAATACCGGCAATAAACAAGCATTTGACATTGTGCCACTTGGATCCGTGCTTGTGCAACGATTGTTTTGGTGCGACGTAACCTCCTTGAACTGCGCCTCGAATGTACGCAACAGTGTGTCAGACTCCACACGGATGTCACTAAAGAAATGGACCGTAAGGCCTAATGCAACTGGAATTACTCTGAATACATAATAGGCTGTTGCTGTATTTCATAACTACAACCTTAGTATCTTCAAGACAAGCGCGAATAGTAACATCTTGACACGATAATAAAGTATTACTAGGTAATATAGTTTCATATATTTGTGCACTGTCTTTTCGTTCCTTTTATTCCCTGTCCTGTATTTCCATCCTTAGGTTGCCTGGAAGAGATCGCTTAAAGAGATAAGGCCCTTCGTACCCTATTTTTAATTTAATTAAGGTTTTTGTTAAGTTTATTCTTTATTTGTGAATTGTACAATAAAGTGTTTTCTATTCTATTATAGACTATTCCATAAATAGTATTAAGTACCGTGATCTAGATCTTTGTGATCCCTCGTAGTCCATCGACACTTATCATCAGGTGATATTGTGGACAAATAATGATATATCTTCCATAAAAAGGTCACATCAGTTCAGTTCAGTTTCTTGTAATTGGACTCTGCGCTTGAAGCGACAATTCAACGCGCATGCTATAGTCCATATGGTTTATGTCTCCAGGATGTCAATAAACAAATACACCGTGATATTATTCAGATTCAGAATTCATACAGTAATTCTCTATGAATTCTGAATCTGAATATCTAAGCTACTTATCTAACTAGGTTATCTCGGAGAAAAACGACTTTTCAGTAAAGTATATTTAAATTTTTCATCTTATATGATGACTTTTCAGTTAAGGTGTTTATCTTTTTAGCTTTATAAGATTACTATAGCAGTCTTGGCAAAATAGTAAGACAAGACGATAAAAGTCGTGAAACTTATGATATTCAGCTTAAAATCTGCAATAAAAGGCCTGCTACACAATCCATTCCGACCAACTGACAGCTCAACGACATCGCTTCCATGATCGGTTCCGACCGTCTAGAATGTCACGACCACCGACAAAGCTCATCAGAAGGGCTTTTGATACCAAAAAAGTTTCGGTCCGACAACCGGCTTCCACACGATCCATTTTCAATTCCGAAACCGATCGTATATAGAGGTATTTGTCGTTTAACACATACCTTTACTGGTTTTTTACCGGTGTCACTGTTAGATATATTATAACGTTTATTAAAAATACGATGAAAATATCAATATGTTTTAAAACGATACCTTGTTAAAAACATTCTCATTTTTCTCTCCGGTTCCGTTTAATTAATTTACATAATAAAAACAGTATGGTGCATTTAATATCTCAAATAATTTGAGATCGCATGTCTGTAACCAAACTCCCGTTTTGGTTTATTAATCATCTCAGCCGTAAGACGTCCACTGCTGGACATAGGCCTCCCTCAAAGATCTCCAGTGGTTTCGGCTGGCAGCGGCCTGCATCCACCGTGAGCCAGCAGCCTTCACCAGATCGTCCGTCCATCTAGTTGGTGGACGTCCTACGCTGCGCTTGCCGATCCGTGGTCTCCATTCCAGAACCTTTCGGCCCCAACGACCATCTGTTCTTCGTGCTATATGGCCTGCCCACTGCCACTTCAAAGAGCTAATCCGTTTGGCTATGTCGGTGACCCGCGTTCTTCTACGAATCTCCTCATTTCTGATTCGATCCCGTAGAGAAACCCCGAGCATAGCCCTCTCCATAGCTCTTTGAGCGACTCTGAGCCTGTTTATGAGACCAATAGTGAAGCACCACGTTTCGGATCCGTATGTCATCACTGGCAACACACATTGATTGAAGACTTTCGTCTTGAGGCACTGCGGTATATTCGATGAAAAGACGTGTCTTAGTTTCCCGAACGCTGCCCATCCGAGTTGGATTCGGCGACTGACCTCTTTCTCGAAATTGGACCTACCTAATTGGACTGTTTGTCCTAGGTATACGTATGCGTCAACAACTTCGAGAACCGAATTCTCAACCATAACGGGGGCGGGCACAACATGGACATTAGACATGACTTTCGTCTTGTCCATGTTCATCCTGAGGCCCACCCGTTGGGAGACTCGATTGAGGTCTTCAAGCATTGTGCTGAGTTCTTCCATCGTCTTCGCCATGACTACGATATCATCTGCGAATCGAAGGTGAGTGAAGTACTCGCCATTTATGTTGATGCCTAGCCCTTTCCATTCTAGGAGTTTAAAAGCGTCTTCTAAAGTGGCTGTAAACAGTTTCGGAGATATAACATCTCCCTGCCTAACTCCTCTTTGTAAGGGAATCGCTTTTGAACTCTGTTCCTGTACTCGGACTGACATAGTGGCGTTTCTGTACAAACACTTCAACACTTCGATATATCGATAGTCAATGCGACATCGTTGGAGAGACTCAAGCACCGCCCATGTTTCCACCGAATCGAAGGCCTTCTCGTAGTCCACAAACGCTAAACAGAGCGGCAAGTTATACTCTTCGGTCTTCTGTATAACCTGCCGCAGCGTATGAATGTGGTCTACGGTACTATAGCCTTTTCGGAACCCGGCTTGTTCGGGGGGCTGGAAGTCATCAAACCTGCGCTCGAGACGATTTGTAAGGACCCTTGAGAACAGCTTATAAACATGGCTCAAAAGCGAGATGGGTCTGTAGTTCTTTAATAGGGCATTATCACCTTTCTTAAAGAACAACACCACCTCGCTTTTGTTCCATGCTTCAGGCGTAGTACCTCCGAGCAAGGAGGAATTGAAGAGCTTCTGAAGGACTTTAAGTACCGGTGTTCCACCCGCTTTCAGAAGCTCTGACGTGATTCCGTCCTCACCCGGCGCCTTGTTGTTCTTCAGCTGTCTCAGGGCCATTCGAATCTCGTACAGGCTGATGTCCGGAATATCTTCGGTGTAATGTCGGGTCAGTTTGGCTCTTGGGTCTTCGGCCGCACTGATAACAGGTTTTGTGACCGAAGCGTAAAGCTGCCCATAGAACTTTTCGACTTCCCTTAACACTTCCGCTTTCGTCGACGCTACACTGCCATCATCCCGCTTCAGCTTCGTCATCTGGCTTTGCCCAATAGATCTATCTCTTGCAAACACTTTGGAGCCCTGGTTTCGCTCAATCGTATCTTTAATACGAGACGTACTAAAGATACGAATATCGTGCCGCAAGGATTTTGAAATTCGTCTATTGAGCTGCCTATGGGACTGGGCGTCGTCGGGAGATTGCAGTTTAAGCGAGCGTCGTTCAGCCATAAGGTCAAGGGTGTCCTCAGAGAGTCTCTGAGTTCTATTGGTACGGCGAGTCTTGAAGAACTGAGACCCGACCGTATGGACAGTCTCTACGAACCTGTTGTTGATCTCGTCCACCGATGCGTTATCTTCTAGGCAATCAAAGCGATTTGAGAGCGCGAGTTGAAAGCTCTCGGGGTTTTCGACCTGGGCGCGAGTAGGACGGAGCGTGGACTTCATCAAACGGGACCGTTCAAGTTTAACGTTCACATTCAATGTGCCTCTTACGATTAAGTGATCACTACCGGTTTTCACCCTGTGAATCACAGAGACATCATTGAATATCCGTTTCTTGTCGGTCATGATGAAGTCGATCTCATTTCTCGTGAAACCGTTGGGACTAATCCAGGTCCACTTCCTGTGAGGCGGCTTCTGGAAGAAAGAATTCATCATGAAGAGTTCTTCTTTCTCCAGGAAATCGGCCAGCCTCTGTCCCCTACGGTTCCGTTGCCCATAACCGAAATTCCCCACTCTCAACTCATTATCGCTTCTCATACCCAGCTTCGCATTGAAGTCCCCCATTACAACATTGAAGTGAGTTTTATGAGTATGTATGGCTCTACTTACGTCCTCATACATAGACTCAACTTCCTCATCTGAGTGTGCCGAGGTCGGTGCATAAACCTGAACGACCTTAAGCGAGTACCTCTTAGATACTCTGAGTGTTAGGTATGCGACCCTGCTCGACACACTGTCGATGGCAATGATGTTGTTAACAAGAGACTTGTGAACGAGAAACCCGACACCACCTTGGGACTGTTGGTCGCCTTCCCGGTAGAAGAGCAGGTTACCGGATTTAAGGGTTATCGTGTCCTGTCCCTTTCTACGGACTTCAGACAACCCCAAAATATCCCACCGTAGCCTGCTCAATTCTTCTTCCAGCTCAACTATCTTTTCATCAGACCGCAAAGTGCGGACGTTGTGTGTTGCCAGGGCCAGGTTTCGTTTGGTGTGGTAGCCGTGAGGAACCCGGGGATTCTTAGCACCCCTTGCCCCGCCGTTTCCCTGACCGCTACCGTAGCCAGGACTAGCGGGGCTGCCGAGGACTAGGGGCCGTGGTGTGTTCGTCGTCGTCATTTGAGGGGGGTTGCCAATACTCGCCACGCTTGGCAAGCGGGTTGGCGAGCGCAGTATGGGGTGTTGTTGGCTCAAGAAGACGCTGCTGCCCATCTTCCTGTTTAAATCCCTAAACCGGGTCCTACGGCGCCCACGGGAGGAGATGGGGGAGCAACATTCTTATGCCGGTGCCCCGCGGTTTATTAATGGCACTCAGTAATAATTTAGTGGATTCCGTGAATGCAATCGTATTTATTGAACGGACTTTTTTAAAATGTTTTTATTATTACTATCAGGTTTCTTATATTCGTAACAAAAGCCTAGGATTACTGCGGGCAGCTGATTAAAGTTAAACCATATATTTTCTGATTATCCAGCAATATCCTACTAATAATAAACGCGAAAGTTTGTAAGGATGTAAGTGAGTGAGTGAGGATATTTGCTCTTTCCCACAAAAACGAATGACTTTAATGGACTTTAATAAAACTTCACAACAATGTAGCTTATTTCAAAGTTCAAAGTTAATTTATTTATATATAAATCTAAATTTAGAATTTAAGAAAACCCCCGATTCCAATGCCTTAATTTCTTTAAATGTAAAACAACATAATATTATGTAATGTGTAATGTAAATTATGTAATTTTCATGAAACATGTCTAAGAACACTCGCGCAAGACTCACCTTTCATACAAAAAAAACTAAATTGAAATCGCTCCATCCGTTCGGGAGCTATGGTGACACAGACAGACAGACAGACAGACAGACAGACAGACAGACACGCACGTCAAACTTATAACACCCCTCTTTTTTGGTCGGGGGTTAATAAAACAGGATTCTAGTTTCAGGCAAATAAATACATCATAGTTCTAATTAAATTTTAAGGATTTTTTATTATGTTATGCAAATAACTTGCACATAAAACAACTAATGTTTACCTACACTAAGACGTTCTATGATAATAAAAATATATGATACAATTATAAAATGAAACCAAAGCAGATTATTTACACATACCTAAAACAATATATCTGAATAACCCACTAACTTCTTTTTAAAGTGTTAAAATACCATTTTAAGCGAATACTAATAATATGTGTGCTAAGCTCGCTTTGGAACATGAAGTTGTAACATTTTGGCATAGCTCTTGTCCGCCATTTTGAAATTAAAAACGTGATTTTGCGGCCAGTGATAACGCATGTCAATCGACAGAGTAAATGCTTAAACAAAAAAAGTTTCTGAAAACCGCATACGAAATTCCCGGCGTAATTGCGCACAGTCTCCGGTGGTAGGCTTCGGCCGCGGCTTGTCACCACCCTCCGGGCTGGGCCAGTGCGTCAAGCGATTTTTTCGTGTTTCGTAATGTGGCCCGGAGAAGCCATCTTCTAGGCCTTCATGCTCCATCTTAGACCACATCGTCACTTTACATCAGGTGAGATTGTGGTCAAATAAAGGATTAGCAATAAAAAAAAAAAAAAAAATCTTAAAAATAAAAAAAAAGGCTATTTTCCGGGATCTTACAAAAGATGTATCCTATTGATATTTTATTTTAACTATCAAGCCACATGTACGCAAACATCGCTTTTAAAATAGTCTAGACGAAATCATGATGAGACCACGACAGGCACTTAAATAGTTAATTTTTGTCGCGGATTAGCGAAAGTTGAAAGTATTTCCTGAATTCGTTCGAGTGTCGTTTTGTTTTGCGTCTATTGTCTTTGGTTCCGCGCTATTACCTCTGGGGTGTAAGATGTACCTACTTTAACTTATCGTCTAATAGAAGTCTCTATAGATAGCTCTCTAGCTTTCGGCTTCGGTTGCGTGAATACATGAAAATCGTTTATCCCACGGAGCTCGACATACGTTTTTTTGGGATAAAAATGTCTCTCCTAAGACGGGAAATACACACACACAAAAAATATCTTGGGATAAGGAATTCTTACTTCGGCAACTACATAATTATGTATTTGGGAAATATGATGTTGTTGGTGAAAACGGACATTACCTACGTTTATTTAATTAAAATTTTAAAAGGCATACGCTATGGTTAGGTACTGGCATAAGATATTTAGGTACTTCTATCTTCTCCCATGGGCGCCGTAAAATAAGCATGATGACTGTATAAATAATTGGTATTCTGTTTTAAATTGGTAGCCCCTCCAAAAATACTGGACACCAATTTTTTTAAATAAATTAAATAAAAATAATATAGAGCATCAAAGTTTCGGAGTGAAGGTACAAGCCTTCACTCCGAAACTTTGATGCTCGCAAAAAAATAAGGAAAATCGCACGAAAGCGTTACGAGAAACTTCAAAACACTGTAACATCTCGATTTTCTTTATTTTCATATTCAAATTTAATTAAAAATAGTCCTACCTATTTTAATACTTAATTTATTATTCAATCTATATTGTCTTAAGGAGGGTGATGGGGTCGCTCTGCAGTTTTTATCCTGTGTATTTTTTACCGTAATGTAAATTAATGATTAAACCTTTTTTTCGATTTTCGTTTGCAAGAAAAGTAAAAAAATAAGGGTCTAATTTTTCATATAATTGTAATAACGCTCTTATTCTTTTTTTAAGTAATCTACCCAATTCACCAGAAGATGTTCTCACCTGTCAAGCTAAGCGAGTATTGTCAACCATCCTCAATACAATTTCAATAAATGAGGGAGGCTTATATGCAGCTGTGGCAGTCTGACAGCTGATACGATGATGATGACATCGGAAGACGTACACAGAGAGTGAAACTGCACAATTACCATGACTTCCACGTCAAGCAGCCTCATTATCACTGCATATTTAAATATAACTCAGCGAGCGTCAGTTCACTGCGTTAGATAATGAGCTTAAGAGGATATAAGATCTTTTCGAAAGTTTACAATTTTAAGACAATCCTTTGTAAGTATAATACGTATAATGAAAGTCGTGGGTTCGAGTCCCATACTTACCCATGTAAGCTACTTTACTTAGTCTTAATTTTTTTTACACAAATTTAGAATATTATTAATGTACACTTCGTGAGGATGTAAGTAATTTTTTGATGCTCTTTGAAGCTAAAACTGCTGAGGAGATTTTGATGTCTTCACAATAATATAGCTTAGGTACATATAAAAATAACATATAGGCTACTTATTACCAAGCTAAAAAAAGGTGTGTGTGCGATTCACACACGGTAGAAGTGAAACTTCAGTAAATCGACAAAAGAATGAGATGAATAAAAAAAAATACTGTGCAAAAAGATTTTGTTAGGGCGGTCACCCATCCAAGTACTGGCGTTCCGGAAAGTTGCTTAACCTTGTTAGCGTTTAAGATTGGCTTACCTGACGTATTTCCGTTGCATCCGGTCTGAAATCACAACGATTCTAAAGAAGTTTCACTTCAATAAAAATCCACGGCAAAATCAATTATTGCGAGCATAACTCGATTTGCTTCAAATTTGACACGGAGATAGCTGTTCTCCCAGTAAAGGCGAGTGCAAAGCCGCGGGCTCAGCTTATTAATTATAAATTTTAAGGAGCAGAGAGTGTAGCACGTAGAACAGAAGGCCGCTGGAACCGAACTATTTTCGAGTGTAAACCGACTAAACAAACTTGGAAAAGAACTCATCTAAGTTGTATGACTAGCATTGTAGGTACCATGGCTGAAATAATGATAGTGATGAGTGTGTATATTTTCTTCAAAATCATTTTGCGATCTGAATGTTTGATGATGAAAAAGCCGCCGCCCATGTTGCAAGCCGAAGTTCCGTAAGCGCCTCCTCCAATTAGTATTTTAACTATCTTGTAAATTGTTATCTTGTAATATGATTTGAATATTCACTACATATAAAGGTGCTATTACTTGCTTACAAGTAATACTTGATGATACTAAACCGTTTACAATGCGCATAACATCTAACTGTTAAATTGCACCATAGACAATAAGGAAACAATAGACTACAAGTTGAGCCAAACTAAACGTCAGGTAACCTGTTAACGAAGGAGTTTGTATGTTACAACGACACTAACTGTGAGGTTTTACAGTTTACCATAGAGTTTAGGCCATCATGTGGCGTGGTTTATGGTAATAAGCGTGTAGTCGGGATTTTCGTGGTTATCTTGTGGGTTTCAATGCTAGATCTGTGTTTCAATGTATCTGCATTTAGATAAAACATAGGTGATATAAATCACATCTTTAGAGTGACTGCTATATTGCTGGTATAGGTGGTAGGCCAGTTTTTCAGTTTATCGCTGACAGACAGAGAAATAGCGAATTAATTTATTTTATAAAACGGAAATGTATGTGAATATGTGTATCAAATTATAAGTACCTATGTGTGACTGACCTTTAAATGTTACATCCATTTTGTATAGCAGAATCCACTCCATCCCTGGTTATTAGTAAACTCTATACGTTGAGACTAAAAGGAAAAAGAATAATTTTAACAAAAATCTACCAATTACTCTACAAAATATGAATTTTGAATCAGAATGTATTAGACAGGTTTTTACAGCTAAGGGCCCGATTTTTGAAACATTAGAAAAAACCACCGGGCTGGGCCAGTGCGTGAAGAAGAAGCCTACCTTCTAGGTCTTCATGCCCTATCTTAGACCACATCGTCACTTTACATCAGGTGAGATTGTGGTCAAATAAAAACTTACCCACCATAAAAAAAAAGTAAACAAATCAATAATTAACAGGTAATTATTTATATGTCCTTGAAAGGTATTATATATAACTAGCTGTGCCCTGCGGTGCTACCCGCGTTATAATGGATGAAGTACTCTTAACCAACAACATAATTTATTTGAATAAAGATTAATATTATTATGTTGATACAACTAAAACAAATTATTTCGACCAAATTAGGTACCTACCATGATAACGGTTTTTGTGAGTTAATCTTAAAAGATAGACATATACTATCGCGGACTGTTTTTTAGATCATTAAAAGAGCTATTATTCTTTAATACATATTTTTTGTGTATCTTGAACCGTTTTCACGGCGCACGCAACGGAAGGCTTCAAAGATGAACAATTTCTCCCGTTTTTTACATATTTACCCCTATATCTTTGCTCCTATTGGTCGTAGCGTGATGTTATATAGCCTATAGCCTTCCTCGATAACTGGACTATCCAACACAAAAAGAATTTTCGGAGAGAACAGTAGTTTCGGAGATTAGCGCGTTCAAACAAACAAACAAAAAAACAAACAAACTCTTCAGCTTTATATATTAGTATAGATTTGCGGGGCATTACCTTGCTGTAACACAGTTTGTAACTAGCAGGAGGTAAAATCCTAAAGATTATGTAATACTTCCTTTGGGTCTTGATAAAATGATTGATTGAACAGCTATTGCCTGACGTCTTACTTCAAACTTTGACAGGTAAGTGACAGTTACATATTATAGGTGATACCTTTAGGTGTTCGTTAATTTTATTCTGATGTTAGATTAAGTGACCCAACGGAATAATTTCAAAAGCACCAGCTTCTAAATATAATAAAATGATATACCCATCAAGATACAAGATACATAATAATTTATTTCCATTGTTTGATTTTACAAATCTTAGAAACGTCAAAAATAACAACAAAGGTAGGTACATGAAATAATTTTTTCGTTTAAGTATGGTCGCTACGCTTTTTTACACTAGACCAAAAAAGCGATAAGAAAATCTAGCTCATATATTATTTCATCGGTCTACGGAGAGAAATAAGTTTCGACTCGTTAATAACGGGGTTGTTTCCGTGATCATGGCGCTTGCAACAGCGTCGAAATATCGGAAAACTCAGAAACCGTCAAGTCATGGTATGTTACCCGTTTTAAATCATAATATTGTTAAAAACCATGATAATTTAAAAAATTATATTCGACTAGTTAATGTTTGTAAATAAGGCAGGTGCCGTACTGCGGCGTGAACTGAAAATAGCATAGCATAGCATAGCTGTATAACACGTGCCATTTAGGGCTCCGACTCACTGAGATGCCAAAATAAATGTGGTGTGCATTGCATACCCGTGTTGGCGAAGTGGGAGCACACACGACTTTCATTCTGAAGGTCATAGGTTAATTAGTACAAAAATAAATGTTTCCGGACAAGCCACACAACAATATCTAGCCCTGTGGTGAGCTCTAAGCTTGTGTTACGGGTACTAGACACCTGATATACTTAATATAATAGATATACATATAAAGATATATTTTTTATAGTACATATTAAACACCCATACCCAGGAGAATGTGCTAATAAATAAAATAAACCTCTAGATTTTCTTTTTGAAAATGTATGTACGCTTTAAACAGGTGCCTTAACGGTGAAGGCAAAGCTCGTGAGGAAACCGGCATGTTGTAAGAACTCTGGAAAACTTGGACATGTGACATTAACCTACCCACACTAGGTACGTGGTGAATGCACTAATAAAACTTGCAATTAATAAAATTTCACTGCCAAGTTTTCATGCAACTTTCAGCAAAAATTGGTAAAAAGATAAAATATTTAATTTGGGCAAAGTTGACGGTCCTCACATTTTGCAAACTCAACTTCCTAGGGTCTGCTCCATTGGAGCAACATTGGGTATTGTGATGTGAAACATTCCAACATTCAAACATTCGTTTGGCGACGACTACATAAATAAATTGAGTAAGGTCTAAGCTTGTGTTACGAGTACTAGACATCTTTACATTAAACGAAGTTCATGAGGTAATAAAAGTAATCTTTGCATCAGCATGTTTGTGTTTGTGAGGTTATAGGTAGAGATAATTTTTATACATGTATATTGAATTCGTAGAAATGAGAAACGGTGCAGTGAAACGTGCTACGAAAATCTCTCTTAAAGCTTTGCTAGGAACGCTTTAGAAAACTGATGTCTCGTAAAATCATAATAATTGGGAAATTATTTGTGTGTCGAAAAGTGCTTAACATTTTTATATATTCAAAGTCAAAACGATTACTTCCCTATAAGCACAGAGCAAACAATGGGACAAAACTTTAAGTTGACCAAAAGTTTTTAAATAAAAAAAAATCTTAAAAAAACAAAACAATGATTACTGCACTAATTGCATCAGCCTTTCAAACAATAATTATCGGGCATCCTACCCACATCCTATTGCGTATTCTCAGTCAAATTGAACAAACCACAATCCCATCCAACAAATTCAATGAATACTGGTTATTTATGAATATTCATATATACAGTAATTTATTTTGCGGGACAGATATAGCTCGGGAACTAGATTGAAAAGGAAATTGCATTTGTGGCGAGGAAGGCAAACTCGATTGAGGCTGGATGTCGCTACCCGATATTCTAGCTTTACAAATGTCAGGGCCGAATGTCACTCGGGGTAAGTCGGGAATTCTATTTTAATATACATAATTAATCTGTTTCGTATTCACTAAAAGAAATAGGATGAAGTGTCAATGTCAAAATCACAAAAAGTAAGAAACATGAACTGAACCGGTTTGAATGATTAATGAGGAAATTAGCACAACACTATTCCCATCCTTGTTTCATCCCATGTCACCTTCCTAATCCATTTCCGCCCCTCACCTCTCTCTCTTCAATTTTACGATTCGAACCGACATCACTGCTCTTGCAATAAATAATAAAATTAATTATAAAAATTTGTTCCCCCAGAGTCCAGAAGTCCTGAAAACCCACCAGTAAGAGCCATATATCTTTCATGATCTATTACCCCAAAATAAAGTATATGTAAATTTGTGCATAGTAATGATATCAAGTTGTGAATATTCTTTGTTTATATGTATATACAAAACAATACACTACTTTTTATTGAACACAACATACAATAAAACACAAAAAAAGATGAAAATATACAAAAATTGTGAATCAATGGGTGGCGTTATCGCTGATAGCGATCTCTTCCAGGCAATATTGGACGGGAGTAGCAAATTATAATGGAGATACTTGTATTAATCAATTTAATACAGATTAAATACAATATTACAGGATTTGAGCTATGCTGCATGAAAATTATAAATAAATATTGTAGGGTGCCACCCTATCCGCCACCTATAATTTATTCTCTGTGCCGATTATTCGATTACTCGGGCGCGGCACTAACCTAACGATCGATAACTCGATCGTTCGGCAGTCATGCACCAGCCGCGAGACTATGCGCGTGGCTTGAGTTTTTGTAACCGCCACCATCTTTTATAATGATGAATAAAAGTTATTAAGTGAAAACCGTCTTTACCAATGACCATCACGTCCTACAATATGAAATACTTTTAATTACATACATATCATATAGTAGACCACATACTTACATATATATGTATATTTATTATATTATATAGTTATATAAACTCGTAGTTAGAAAATAATTTTGTTTGATTGTAAATAATAATTATATTATGTTATGTTCGTATATATTTATTGTTATGTCTCGCTTAATCTAGTTGCTTATGTTTCTGCATTTCGGATACCCATAAATTTCTGTATAGCTTACAAAACTTTCAAGTAACTGAATGACACTGGCAATGACACTGTTACCAGCGAGTTGCTTTAGGACTGATACTCTCGGTTTGTATATACTTAACTGTATTTACTTCTTAGAAAATAAAAGTAGGTGAATGTTATTATTTAACAGATTGACAAACTCACGCGCATCTGTAGCAAGACCGTGCGCGTTTATGTCTTTTGTATTTATAACGTTATCATAGCATTAACATTCAAGTCAGGCAATAGTTTTTTTTTAAAGGAGATATTTTTTTCATTTTTTGGAGTCCTTGGTGGAGTCTTGTCAAATAAGAGGGTATCCAATTCATATCAGCACTACCAACGTAGGTACCAAATCCATTTCTGCCATTTTAATATATTGGTTTTGCCGAGGGGAGTGTTCCACGTATGAATTCATATCCCGCATATGGTATGGAGAGGGACTGGGTGCGCGGTGCTGGAAAGTGTCAGTGCTGTCGGGGACACGAAACCGAGGACTTCAGCTCGCCAAAAAAGAAAACAATGGAAATTATGTACCCTACCTGTAGCAAATTAAAGTCCAAACATGTTTATTTTTTCTGGATAACTACCTAGTACCGATTTATATTTGTCAACAGTACGATTGGTCAGTCTACAAGTGACATATTTCCATCTGTCAGATTGTAAAATTGACAGGTAAACAGGGAAATTTACTTTTTTGCAGTAAGCCATAAATAATATACTTAAACATGTTTTTATTTGTAGATCGTGTGAATGAATGACAGTTGATAAGATTTAAAACTTTGATTCTGACAGCTGACAGTATTTACCGCGAAAAGCGTTCGCGCCACAAAAATGGAATCGATTAAAAGTTAATCGATTCTACGCGTGATCGAATAACGTAACGATCGCGTAACGTGTTGTGTCATTGATTCTTCAAGGTTATCGAATCGGATTTATGCGTTTATTTCCTTTATCGCCCAGAGCATTCATGGACAGGTCTACGTAAAGCTAATTTAAATAAAAACTGAGAATAATCAAGGAAATACCATTGTATTGACAGTTCGCTTCAATTTTGGACACTGCGTTGAGAAGCGAATAGAACAACCCAGCTTTCATCTCTTATGTTGTGTTTATAACAATATTGGTGTACAACTCCCTGGTGTATACATTATCAACTTATAATTACCAGACAGAATACAACTATAGAACCGCAAAGATCCAGTACAATCGATCACAAATCACCCGAGCGGTACGCGCAGAGTGAACACCACAATAGAGATGAAGATGAGATAGCGCCGAGAAACTCTGGGAAATATTTGAATGTAACACTCAATTGTTTAAATAGTCTTTTTGCTGACTGCGTGAGGAGGTATTTTTAAGTCATAAAAAAAACAGAAGCTCTTTAATTTTTTTGTATTATCAATTTATCACGCAAATCTGATTTTCTTTATTTTTTTTAAGTCTAATAAAGAGCGTAAATAAGTTGTTTTGTTGTTCCTTTAGGTAAGCTAAATGATTACTTAGTATAAGTTTTGCTTTGCATAATCTAAGGAAGTGGGAGTACGCTGAAAAAATGTATTCTCTTAAGTTAAGTGAACTATATTCTTCTTCCGAGAAATAAATATATATAAACCTTTTCCATACATTAGTATTAAGAGCCGGCACATAATTATCAAACGACTTCAAAGAGGACGGAGACGGACTATCTACGGAGAGAAGTTATTTTTTCGTTATACTATTCCGAGCTTAGTGTTGGGTATATTTTTTAGATAGAAAAGCTGCTTCTTTATAATAATTATAATAAACAAATAATTATAAAAAATTTAAATAAACTATTTGATATATATATTATGTACCTAATTATTTAATTATGCTACTTTTATTGCTATTGGTGTGAGCAATTATGTGATCTACATAAATATTATCTTTGGGTATCATGAAAAAAGACGACCTGTTTAAATTTTAAGTTTATACAAATTGAAAAATAAGTCATTAGAGTAATGAAAATATCTTACCGTATGAAAAAAAATCAAAACATTTCATATACCTACTTAATATCGTTTTCCCAATTCAAAAGCAAAAAAAACATTCACTGTAAGTAACTTATATTTACAACAGTAAGTAATATTATTCAACATTTCAACTTTCAAACCCATTAAACATACTTATGTATATATATAAATTTAATCATCATTTCCTCAATGCTAATTAATTGCAACGTCGGTGAAAGGTGGGGGATTTCGCTAGTATGTCCATTTACATAATAACTAAATAATTATAAACAATTTACACGCAATTTTGCGCTGATAAAAAATGTAGTAGTTATTTACAATTATAAAGGCATTACTTATGTGTAATTAATAATAATTATGCAGTAAAAGTAAAACGGTATTTGTTATAAATTATTAAAAGTAGCTTACGTCAGTAAATAGCTTTTTACAACGGTTAATAATTATTATAAAAAAATGATTTGTGTCTCTGAATTTATGTAAAGTTAACATAGAACTTACCATAGATAACGCACTTCCCAAATAGGCCAATATCCGCCATAATAGTGATCTAATGTATTACGCAACAACACTTTCACCGTCTGTACAATAACATTCCACTTTTAAAACTCCACGGAGGCCGGCGCACTCAGGTTCAATGCACGGGAAAAAAGAAAAAAGTTTTTTTCGTTTTAAACCTTCGCAGGAAGTTTTGGCGGGATTTTTGGGACGTGTGATGCGCGCGCACTCGAGGTGCGGATAGTGAATTGGTCGCCTTGTGACGATTGCTTTTACTTTCTTACGGCATCACCAGTGGGGAGTGGTCGCTCCTTACTATGACTACATAATGGTTTAAAATTTGCGAAATAATTTGTGTTTTATTTCACTCAACAAGCTGCACACCTTGCAATATCCTTTCGGAATTCCCGAAGGTAAAGTCGATGCAAGATGTTATTAAAATGTAACCACAAATGCGTATTTAATCTTGTTTCTCGCCATATAATAATATGACTTTGCTATTTTCTGGATATACGTAAGCTTGAAAAATATATATCAGACAATTTGGTAGGTAAATAGGTTATATTATAAAAACATGTTTCACGTGCTTAATTAGTAAACAGATTTTATTAAAAAAGACAAGTAACGACTCGCATTACATCAGGTAAGAACAAAAATGTAACTACGAATATAAGACATTTCAAATTATTCAAGAGTATTCGCAATATTCTAATATCCTCTCCTAAAAATTTACTCACAAATTCATAAAATACGACCCTTATTTTATAACCGCATGTTGAACCTTCTCGTTTTGAAATAAGTTTCAAGAATCGTTCACCGAAAAGGTTAGGCAACTTTGGAAACACTCCACCGCTAAAAATATCTGAGATAATATTTTTCCTTTTGGAATGACTAATCGTTTTTGTAACACTGCCTGCGCCATTGCGTCAAAACATCTCCAACACAAAGTATTTTGCCGCGTCAGCAAGTTCTCTTTCCGACTAGGATTTATAACGCTTTCTCGTAATAAATATAGTCAAAAGGTGAAACTAATAGATTCTGAATTCCTTATACAGTTTAAATAAAAAGTATGTCTATAATAAGTATGTCTATAATGAGCATTTTGTTTCCTACGTGTTGTTGTATTTTGTTTCCCTGTGTGTGCAATAAAGTGTTTTGTATTGTATTGTATTAATATTACCTAAGTACCTATATCAGATGTCTAGTAGGTACCTACCCGTAACACAAGCTTAGAGCTTACCACGGGGCTAGATGTTGTGTGGATTGTCGTGAATATTTATTTTTTGGGGTAAGGTCTATGATAAAACTTTATCCACTGTTCCCAAGACCTTCATTCTTAAATTGTTTTGTAGTTTGTTTTTAATATTATTTATAATAGCTTTCATTATTTGAACGGCTCTCATAGGAAGATCGTCGTTGTTGACTTCTATTTTGTAAGACTAATGCAAATGCTAAAATTGGAAGTCATATTTGGAACACTGTGCGAAGTAAGTTAAAATTTTTAAATAATAATAAAAATAAATAAAAGTCTTTTATTTCGGATAACATAGATCGTATCTCAACTAAAAGTAAAATAAACGTACCTCAACTAAAAGTATTTCCTTCATTGTTTCATGATATTCTGTAGTATTTATTATATTACTTACAGATCCGAGACTTTTAATTAATTAATTCATTTTTTTCCGTAAAATCACAAAGATTATGTGGACTTGTTACAATATGGTTATGTTAATTAAATGTTCTTGAACAGCCGGCGGCTGCGAGTCGGCAAGCGCTGCGTAGGACGTCCACTACTAAGATAGACGGATGGCCTGGTAAAGGCCGCGCGTTCACTGTTGATACAGGCCACTCCCAACTGTAATAATTAGAAATCTATGAGGGAGGCATATGCCCAGCAGTAAGTTTTAAAATGATAATAATAATGATAAAATCGTTATGGATAATATTTTCTAATAGAGGAGCTTGGTACCTATTTCGTACATTATTTTCACTCTAATAAACCAGTCAATCCGTAAAATGATTTATTATCACTTTATTCTTACCAAACAGAAAATTATGCATACCGTTTTATGAACGTCGATCCATATCCTCAAAATATCTCCGCGCACGTATTTCATCAATACAGATTAGATCTCAATTCTGAACGCCTACAGAAATATTGTTGGCAACGCGCATAGCCCCGACCTGTGTGCTCTTATTAAAATAGCAGGCGCCGTGTCCTGAATATGAAGTGATAGGCTGTTGGAAGACTTTATTTAGCACCTGGTTCACAATGGCTCTCATCTCCCTTTAGAAGTCCACACAAAAGGCAGGATGCACCCAATTTATGAGATGAACCATTGTGTAAAGATGGGATCATGTTTATTAATACATTTTCGTTGGATGCATGGATATTTTCATGATATGTCTAAAACAATATGTCACTTGTGTCAAAGAGTCTTAAATTTTGCATGAAGTTAATTTCATAGATAGAAAGTATACAAAATAAGATAAACTTGCTTGGTCCAAAATGTGAAATACTATGTGGTATGCAATAAATATTTATGCATGTGATTGGATCTAAACTACGTAAACTTAAATTATGTTTAAAGGCTTGCTGTAGGTACATTTTACAACAAAGTTACTAAAGAATTGCATAATGTACCTACAAAACAACCGAGAAATTGCCAAGGATGGCCTTTGTAAGAATAAGAAGGATTATAACAATTTATCAGATGATCTTAAAGACAAGAATATTTGGGAGCTTAGGCGCCTAAATTAAAAGGACGAAGTGGTAAAAAGAGGATATCACAATGATAATTTCTATAAATCGTCTTTGTGATTGTTTTTAATCTGATAACTTTATTTTTATGACGTCTTCATCTTGCTATTACGAACGTCTCGTGTCTAACGTGTCAAAGGGGCGACTTGCCCTCGATCTAACTCCACTAGGGCCACCATAACTCAAGATTTTATGGGACAATGCTGCTTTGTGAGTAGATTACGTTAAGCTCTTAGAGATTAGACATCCCTTTAGTCTACAACAACAAATATTAGGTACGTGTCTAAATCAAAATTAAGTAAAGTGTCGTGTACTTGTTTGGGGTTAGATGGGTTAATATTCAACCAATCAAGTTTTGTTAATTTAAACCAGCCAGGAATTCGCTCGTTATAAATAAACATTGAATTGAACTTCCTTTTAAATCCCACTATCAGTTGCTGATATCCGTGGATTGGATTAAAAGATCTAAGCAAACAGGCGGCGGTAGCGACTTCATATACAAACTATGTATAGCTTATGATATTATATTTATATTTAGTAGCTAGTAGTGCCATGCCGCGTATACGAACCCGCGTTCTAATGAACTTTCCGGTCGAACGTTATATTTTTTAAAATCGTATTTTGTTAACAATAACGACTAGCAACATAACCTTCCTAAAAAAAATAGTTTTACCATAATATCAAAATAGAAAAAAGTTCTTAGGTAATAAACATAAAGATATAATGAGCAACTTCTATTTTTGGAACCCGTATTTATTAAAGAACGTTAACATTTTAAATAAAAATATGATATCATATGACCCACATTAAACAAAATAATACAAAGATTAAGACTTTGACATAATTTGTATAAGATATGAGACATAACATATAATAACTTTTTAGATTTATAACGGGGTATTGACCATGATTTACTGCATTATGAGTTTATTGGTAAATATCCCGTTATGAATCTAAATAGTGTTCATAGCCATGGTAGTTTAAAACTTATAACATTACTAGCTTTCCGCCATGGCATTGCCCGTGTTTTGAGGATATTTAGCGGGATTTACGTTTTAAGCCGCGGTAAATAGGACAATAAGTAGTTCCTGAGATTAGCGCCTTCAAAAAACCAACAAAGAAACTCTTTAGCTTTATCATATAAATAACATAGATAACAAAACACACCAAAAACACAAGTTTAATCAGTATAACATTTACTAAAGAGTTTTTATTTGAAATTGAGCTTACTTCAATGGAAAAGCGACCGTTAAAAAGTCCTGTCATGTAGGTATTCAACTCTTCCAGAAAAGTCCTAATCTTAATATATGTTAGGCCTAATTTATCTCGCCAAGAGAGAAGTCCCTGTGTCCCAGCAGTGGGAACGTAAAGAGGGTGATGATGATGCATATATTGCAATTAGTTATTTTGTTTCCTATCAAGCTAAAAACTCAACTTGAAAGGATGAATCGCCTTTTGTCTTCCAAAAACGAAAATGCTGGTCACCCTTGCCTGTCGGAAACTTTTCCAATTAGCTGAAAAATGATGGTTATATCGCTTGGAGTTCATGAAGAATGTGACGAGTTAAAGCTTAGACGAAAGACGATAGGTTATTAATGTTTGTTAAAGTTGTAGAATAGCTTTTTGGTGTCATGCCAAAGAAAGTCTCTAAACGTACAGTAAGTGGGCCAGCCATTAATCACGGCTTGATAGGGGAGAAAGGGGTTTAAATAAATATATAAATGACGAAAACCAAATAAGAACACGACAAAAATCACGAAATATAGGGGGTTTATATAGAAGTCTATTTATTTTTTTGTCAATCGCGCTGTTTCTAATCCGAACAGCGGCATGTGACCTTTCTGTATAAACATATTAATCATAATCCCTTAGTTCAGAATAAAATAAGATTCAGTAGACCAGACTCGGTATCTTTTTTTTTGAGGGTTGGGATGTCCCTACCTTATGATTGTGAGTTTGTGAAATAAATTCAGAAATTTCAATAAAATTGTCTCAGATAGCCTACTTATTAAGGCTTCCGCCATACCGACGCGTCAGCAACGCGGGAAGCTACTGCGACGAGGGAACGACTGCAACATTTCTGCCTGAAAACGTCCCGCTTTTTGGACGCGTAGGTGCAGAGCCATAGTAAAGCGTTCGCCGCGCGGCAGACGCTCTCGCTTCACAGCCGCTTTGGTCGCGCAGGTATGGAAGGAAAGACATAAAGCCAAATCCATAAAAAATACAATTAATTTCAAAACGGCAACTATTTTATTCAGATATTTACATTCAAGTTTACTTGAAATTCATCCCGATGGGTAATTTCATTGATCTATGAATCTAGGTCACAATTAGTACGGTTCGCTGTACTGATTTAACGAGCTCTGTTGTTGGGACGAAAATAGAATAATCTAGGGTTGGACTGCCTCTGTGGCACAGTGGTTAAAGGTCCACTTGGCACGGGGTAGCAGGTTCTGTTCCTGCCAGAAACCAGAATTGTTTGTTGTTGACGGCTTAACTTATTTGGCTCTTGGTTGGGTGTTAAAAAAAATATTTAAATTTAACCGCCGCGTCTGTGTGTTTAAGAATAAGAATAATTTATTTGCATAAAACATGAGTGTATATATGGTAGTAAGTTTAAAAAAAAGTGTTCTACATGTTTTGCCAATCCTGGCGTGCAAATTTGAGAGGGCACAATGCATTTGGTCACAAATGTGATTTGTCTGTGAAATATTTTCTGATTAGTTATTCACGATATTTTATAAAAGGACTCTAAACATTTTCTTTCTATTTTCAGCAATATTTCGAAGACTTTTCTTGGAAAGTTTTGTTATGTATTCTTTGCATACGAAGTTTAGTCGGCCTGTTAGTATGAAATAAAAATACCTACTATATTAATAAGATGAGTTTCACGTTGGACGCAGGTCCCTTCCGATCGTAACAAATAAATATATGACAGAGGCTTATAACCAGCAGCATGCATCCATATTAAGTATCCACTGCGAATAACAGTGGACCTTCAGCTAAAATGATAATATGAAACAATAATGAAAAAAAAATATCGTTTCTAATGTACCTATATAATAAAGCTGAAGAGTGTGTTTGAATGCGCTAATCTCAAGAGCTACTCCGTCCGCTAGTCCGATTAGAAAATTTATTTCAGTGTTAAATAGCCTGTTTATCGATGGAGGCTTTTTTACCGCGGTAAATACGTTTTTCCCGCAGGAAAATCCAATCATACGGGCAACGCTGTGAAGTAAAAAATCAAGTAATTTTCGATAACGCGAACGGGCGCAGCGTGAGCTTTACCTACCTGGTCACCTTCATATATTACGTATATCAAACAATTTGGAAAAAGATCAGAAAGAAATCCTCAAATATCTCAATTTTTCAAACGTATATACTACATTTATGAACGTGGTTGTTCCTAACAGAAAGTTTCATCGTTAGAAGACAGACGCTCCTTGCTCGACTGCATGGCTAATGGCCTCCGGGTGGTGCTAAGAACAGTCTCTGGTGGTAGGCTTCGGCCGCGGCTTGTCACCACCCTCCGGGCTGGGCCAGTGCGTGAAGCTATTTTTTCGTGTTTCGTAATGTGGTACGGAAAAGCCATCTACCTTCTAGGTCTTCATGTCCCATCTTAGACCACATCGTCACTTTACATCAGGTGCGATTGTGGTCAAATAGAGGCTTATCGAGCATAAAAAAAAAATAATTGCTTTTGTAAGTTTAGCGAATAGTTGCCTCGACTCTCCTACTCTTGTTTAAGTGTATAAGTGGGTTTAGATTCACAATACGGTCAACTAGGTGCGAAACAGGGGCGTACCGCTAGTATTTTATAAGTTTATATAAAATATACTGTTGGTGTTTTAAAAAATTACATTTAAATAGGTATGTGAGTAACCGTACACTAAATACAGTCAACAGGAAAAGAAACTGATAAATTACTATCCTAAAATAATTTATACGATAAATTAAGACAAAACTAACTTACTATTCTAATAAGTATTATTATTTATTAGAAGTAAAGGAATAAATAATGTGTATAGCATCAGTAAGTACATATATTTCGAACTTCGAATTTAATGTATTTTTATTTTTTATGATCATTTACATTTGACTAATTCAAACTTCATTTAGAACTGACAATTTGATTAAACTTGTTATCTACGACACAGTTTGTTTCGAAACGTATTAAATTTGATCACCTACTTTTGCTGTCGACTGTGCCTATAAATAGTAGGCAAGTAAGTGTAGGTACATATATTATTCACCACAATAATGTTGTAGCAAGAAAATCAGCCCACATAGTCATCCAGGTGTAAGTCTTATAAATATAAAAACGGAATTCTGTGTGCCGTGGAACAGATTGTACGGGACATATACATTGCTGGGTACGTATTTAGGGAAATATGAAAGAAAGAACAACTATTTCAGGCTATAAATCTAAATTTAAAATTAAAGAAAAACACCCGATTTTAACGACTTAATTTTTTTAAATGTAAAACAACATAATATAATGTCATGTGCACGCGATGCTCTTTCATTTGATACCCCACACTAGTATATTTACAGATTTTCGGTTTTCCTTGTAACCAAAACTTACTTACCAAAAAAGAGGGGTGTTATAAGTTTGACGTCTGTCTGCCTGTCTGGGACATCATAGCTCCCGAACTGATGGAGCGATTTCAATTTAGTTTTGTTTTGTATTGGCTTGGGTGTTCTTAGACATGTTTCATGAAAATCGGTTGAGTTGAGTTGAGAGTGGGGAAGGAAAACCAAAATCTGCAAAAATGACTCGAGTGGGGTATCAAATGAAAGAGCATCGCGTGCCCTAAATACTAAATATTATGGTGTTTTACTTTTATGGACATAAGGGCGTTGGCATCCGGGGTTTTCCTTAAATTTTAAATTTAGATTTTTTACCCAAACCAAGTAGGGTTTGGGTGTTTAATATGTATTATGAAAAAAAAGTATATAATTAATGATTTTAATATAATTAAATAATTAATATAATTAATTTCAGATATCTAAAACCCGTAAAACAAGTTTAATTTTGCCACGGGGCTGGATGTCGTTGTGTGGATTTTCCGGAAATTTTCATTTTATTTATTTATTTATCTAGAACTTGCTACAGAACGCAAAGGTGCGTGAAATTGGTTCTAATTTTGTTTCTTCCTGATAGAACCTTAAATTAGTATTTTGTAGTTCAAAAACTAAATGTATTCTAGAATCTAGAATCTAGTAATCTAACTGCGACTGTCTAGTTAATTTAAACTTTCATACTATACTTAAATCTGAAATAACACTTTTATTAACTACTTTTGTAGCTTTTGATAATAAATAAGGACATCATACGATGAGGACACAAGATTTATGGCTCATCTTTCTTTCCGAGGCAAACCCGTTGATGGTTTTACTTGATTTATTAAAGATATGTATTTCACAATTTTTAATTTTGTGTAGAAAAAGATTAAGACGCATCCCTTACCTTCGCATGTAGGATTGGAACCGGCACCTACGGGAAAGCGCCCCGACACGTGCTAACCAATTAGTGCTAATCTTTTTCTGCTTAAAATTTAAAATAGTTTAACCTAAAAAGTGAGGCACGGTAAGGTAGGAGGTAGGTAGGAGGTAAGGTATCTTATTAAAAAGCAAATATTTGGTAAGTAAAGACATAGTATTTAAATGAGTTTGTGAATGTTAAATTAATTGTAATACATTGCTCTAGGAAACAAGCATGCTTTTCTCTCTACAGAAATATTTTCGAGAACACATACCCGTACATTTAACTTTTGAATTTTTCGCGACTCTAAGCTGAATTCTAATAATATATTCAACATATCCACCCAGCAATGTACGAGGTGCAGTTTGCGTGAAAGCCTTTCGCGTCGGATGCTGCGCGCCCAGATCGATCGAGCGCCCGCCCCTGGCTCTCAGTCGCCGCCCGCCCACCCGCGCGCCCGAGCGCTGGTTGCCTGCTATGGCGCTTTTTGATACATTGTGACTGATTTTAATTTTTTTTGAGTTATTTTGACTGGATTTGGATTTGGAGATGGGCGTTTGATGAGGTTAGTGTGAAATACCTACTGAGAAATTTACATTTACATATTTATAGAGATGACTATTTTTTTAAACCTAATTATGTTAACTTGAGCAAAAAATCGTGATATTTTTAGACTATGGTTACGATTTTCAGTGTATTGAAACTAATTTATATTAATTTATTATTAATAGATTGCGACATAAAATTCACCTGTCACAGTGTTAGTTACCACACTCCTCCGAAAAGTCTTAACCGATTATTATGAAATTTTATATGCATATTCAATAGGTCTGAGAATCGGCTACTATCTATTTTTCATTTTGATAGTATTACTATAAAACGTCACAATTTAAATTAACAAGGAAAAAATAAATGTTTATCATCATCATAATCATCATCATCACCCTATTAACGTTCCCACTGCTGGGACACAGGGACTTCTCTCTTGACGAGAGAGATAAATATTTATCATTAGATACAATAAATTGATACTTACATAACTTTTTACTTTCATTAAAGTTCTTGATTATCAGAGATGATCTAATACAATAAAATAATTTAACAGTTATTACGTTTATTTTATACCCAATGCTTTTGATAAGAATATTTCCAACACAAATTAGGTTTTACATAATAAGAATGAGAATAGAATATTGAAATGGATTAATTACTTCCTCGTACAATTTATGATATGCTTCAATTGATTTTGTACTATTATTTTTAATACAGCGTCTGTTTTTTGTTAATTATTATTGTTTTCCCCAGGTTTTGAAAGGTCTAAATGTTTGTCTATGTCTATGTCTATGAAAGGTTTAATTATATCTATTATTTGAATATAAAGACTAGTAAAGGAGCTATTGTTTTAAAAACTGACGTTTAATTTGGCGCAACTCTAATAAATGATGTTAAAGGTTACTGGCAAATAAACATATTACTTAAAGAAATGTGTTTTAGAATACTTAAGTATTTACTTGAATAACTTGAATTAAATCAACATACACGGATTAATCACAAAAGATATTTGTTAAAATACCGTCATTATAACAGTTTCCGTAGGTTGTTCAGCTAAATACCTAAGTATTTTTATATATTACTAGCTGACCCCAGCAAACGTTGTTTAGCAAAATGAAAAATAGATAGTAGCATAGAAAATAAATAGGATCCTATTTATTTTTCTATGATAGTAGCCAAATCTCAGACCTACTGAAAAAGTAAAAATCGGTAAAGCCGTTTCGGAGGAGTATGGTAACTAACATTGCGACATGGAAATTTAAAGATAATAATAATTAAAAGATTATAATTGAGAAGAATCGAAGCCCTTTGCAACTTTTTAAATATTCGCCCTGTATTCAGGCAAAAGTCTTTTAACAATACAGCCTCGACAAATCAAACCAAATTTTCATAATTCCAAATCGAACGTGCTAAAATTAGTTGCAGGCAAAGGTCATTGACCTAGGGCAAATGCAGTCAAGATGGACTCTATACAAAATGGCCGCTATCTAGGGATCAATCAATGCGTAGTACCTGTAGGGTGCCTAGAACAGTGACCCGGGCTGTGCGCATGCGTACTGGACCGCAGACTCCAGCCCTAACTTCTAGATGCTGAATCGAGAATTTATAAAAGTCTTTGTTTCGATATGTATTATAGATGCATAGGTTTTTACTGGCGAGGGTAGGTGATTTTCAAAATATAAATAACTGAGTTTTAAAATCAAACTGTCATACCTAGTTAGGTATTTATCGGAAGTCACATAACAATTTTAAACATACCAATCCTTAATGGATAGGCGTTTAAAAAAATGAATATGTCCGTAGTGCTGTTAATTAACGACACTAATGATAAACTACCAATGAATTAATTTATTAAATCAAGTGTACAATGTTGCCTATGATGAATAAAGTACTATGAAACTATTAATTTATTATTTTGGTAGTTAATCATAAGTTCACTTTCAATGTTGATGTGGCAGATTGGTTCTGTTCTTTATGACTTAACATCACATCAGCCAAAGAAGGTCGTTCATGGCCTATACTTAAAGGTTCCTAATTATTTCGGATCAAAAATTATACGTGTTAATTCAGCTTCGATTAAAAAATCACCTATCCATCATGTTGGTGGACATCTGACGCTGCACGAGGTGATCCTTTCAATACTTTACAACCACAAACGACAACTACAACCTTTTTTCAACAAAACTTCATTGCCAGACGCTCAGATCAAGAAACTCTGTGGCCAGACACTAACTGAGCAAAAGTAATCATCGCATTCTGCCAAGGAATCGAACTCTTTCAGTCAGTCTGAACCAAGCTTCGGTCGTGGTCGGGTGACATCGAGTTAGTAACAAATTCAAAATCGTTCTCCTTAATCCGGTTACGAGATTTACGAGTTGTTAAAGTATTTACTTAAAAGTTAAGACAATAGTGCAATGACCGATAACTATTTCAGTGCATTTCCGGAATATTTGGCAAGCTTTCTGTGCATTCTGGTTATTTATAAAGTGGAGTTTGGCTGTTGATACGGGTGTGGTAGAAACTTTGTGCTTCCTGAATATTAAGGGTAGGTTTTTTGTAAATTTTATACCTCATTAGATGCATGATGACTACTCAAAAAGGGCTTCTGATTAATCCGTCCCGTCCGTCATAGCCCTTCCAAAAATACCGGACACCTATTTATCATTTTATCAAAATTTTGTTAGAAAGTGCTAAGATTTAGCAATAAAGTTTGACGTAGAAAATTTAGTACCAATAGCACGAAAAAGGTTCGTCACGTGAAAATTATCTATATTATCTCGATTTTTCGTTTGCAAAAAAACAGATAAAATAAGTGAATAATTTAAATGAACGATGACTTACACGTTGTAAATTTCAACACATCGGTGGATATGTGGTATGATTAATAAATTTAGAATTTTATTAGGTAAAATACTAAACAAAATCTTCCTATCAACGTAGACATCAATTATTGATGAATGCGGTTTTAACAATGCTGACAACAAGGTTTTTTTTTACCCATTCCAAAAAGAGCACAGCGCAGAAACGTGCTTAAAGGTTTAACAATTATATAAAAAAAACTCAATCATAAACAAATATTCGTTGATGTCTATTTTTGAAGTGAAACTTATAGAGAATCGTAGTGATTTCAAACCGGATGCGAAAAGATGAAACGGAAATGGTAAGAGACACAAATACAATGCTTTATTTAAATTTCTTTGCGCGATACTTCGTAGTTGAGACTACGAAGTATCGCGCAAATAGGTATTGCTGTATTTTATTTTTATTATTTTGTAACATACTTTATGTAATACGCTTTATTGAAGTAATATAAATAATCCGAATAATTACAGATATATGTTTGTTTCTCTTATCATTTTAGCAGATACGTTAATTTACCCTTTTTTTCTATTCGATATATATCCTAAGTAAGTTCGTAAGTAGTAGACTCCAATCGTGCGTCGTAGCTGACACACACACACATTTTTTTTTATTCTTCTTATTCTTTCGTCGATTTACTGAAGTTTCGCTTCTATCGTGTGTGAATCGCACACACACCTTTTTTTTTGTAATATTTGTTGTTCGGCTTTTATTACCTGTGTACTGCTTTATTCTATTTCAATTACCCTGTGTACTGTGTTGAGTTGTCAAATAAATGTTTTATCTATCTAATTGGCTCATTAATTGCTATCCTATGGGTAAAGTCTTGTAGACATGGAATGCTTGAAAGTAAATCCAGCATAACACAAAGAATTACAAGAATAGAAAAACATCATTAGCATAGTGACAGATTTTAGTAGTTAGATAAACCGCATTCCTAGACATTTGACGTTAGCGCCAAACAAAATAAACAGATCATCAAATAAATTACTAGTTATTGTGTCCAAAGAAAACATTCGTAGGTTTATGTGAATCAAATTCAGATCAAGAAACTCTATTCTACAGTGTGCAACAAGAACAAACAAATTTTATAGCATTTTAATATTATTACTATAGATTTGTTTTGTAATAATATTATAAAGCTATATATTTGTTTGTATGTTTGAATGCACTAATCGATGGAACTACTGGTCCGATTTGAAAAAAATCTTTCTGTGAAAAATATAACAATTTCTGGTTTCGGGTCTGGGTGTTTTCAATGTATAATTTATATAAATTTACAAATAAATTTATCTATGTAGTATATCAGTCATCTAACTGATGTGATGACCCATAGTAGGTACAAGCTCGTTAAATGGGTTTTATTAAGAAAATAATAATAATAAATATTTTCGGACTAGTCACACAGCTTCATCTGACCCCAAACTAAGCAGAGTTTGTACTATGGGTGTTTGGTGACTGAAATACTACATAGATGTCATATATATTAATTTACAAAGAAATGTATCAGTCACCAAACACCCATAGTACTACTATGCTATGTGACGTAGGTATATAATAAATTTTTTTTTAGTCTTTAGAACATAATGATACATAAAAAACACCCAGACCCAAAACCAGAAATTGTACGATCTTGCGCCTCAGGTGGACCTTCGCTCACCGAGCCACTAAGGTGTACAAATACATTGTACCCGCGGTAAAATAAAAAATAGGGTGTTAAGCTAGCCTAAGACAATAAAATTGTTTTTCGTGACCAAACTTTCTTCGTAGAATGTTCCAGTTAGATTTAGTATGTAGTTGCGGCCTAACTATGTCTAATCTAATCACATAATAGTATAAATGCGAAAGTAACTTTGTCTGTATGTTCCGTTCCTCCTTCACGCAAAAACTACTGCCTTAGAAAGGACATAGGCTACTTTTTACCTCGGGAAAAAACATTATAACGCGGGTAGAACCGAAGGGCACTACTAACTGCATTATAAATATGAAAGACCCAAGTCAACCCCATCGTGCCGTGGTCCGTGGTATGTGTCGAACAACGGACTAGGCTTATGTGCACAAACCGACTCGCGTCGAATCAGCGCGGTGGGCTTATAGCTATTTAATAGGGCTCGGAATTTGACTAGTGACACTCACTGATGGATTAAAAGCGAAACGCTTTTACATACCCGTAGGTGAAACTAGGTGAAGCAAAGAGAATATAATCACTACGAAGAAGCTTACCTATAAAAAAATACCCAAAAGGAGGTTTCGAGTTTGAGGTTTCGCTAAATCGCTTCATGTTTGACTAAAATAAAATCTTGCAAGGTAAATTAACACGCTACCCAATATCCGTTTAAGCTTAAATGTTGCATTTAGTCAATTCCTCGCCGAAGTAGAAGGGAAAATTACATGTTGCACTCAAGTGCAATAAAAACTCCTTTTGCTCTTTTGATGCCCTCACTAACTCTCAGGAATCTAATTTTGACACGGTTGAAAAGCAACTTTGCACTCTTGTTTAACAAATAATTGTATAACACTATTAGGTTGGTTAGTTAGTTAGTTGTGAGTATTAGACATATAAGATACCCCTTAACACAATATTTCGCAAATCATTGTCAATTCTCTTGATTTTGAAAATCATTTATTCTTTTGTAGTCGATAGATAGGTAGGTATATTAATAGAACTTAATACAAATCTTCCGCCGTCTGTCTGTCTGATTGTGTGGATGTGTAATTCATCTTAAGAACCCTAAGCGATACACAGTGGAACATTAGTTTTTCTTTTCGTTATCCTCAATGTATTTCCAACAGTGGTCGTCTAACGGGCGAAATAATAATTGTTTTATGGCGACGAGCAAAAAAGAAATGACATATTTATATCTCAGGAAAACAAATGGAACATAATTCCCAGGTGCTTTTTTATAAAAATAGTAACAAAAAAATAACATTTTGTTTTTTTTTTGATGTTTTCTGTTGAACATGCTAATTATCCCCGACAGTTATCTCATTACTGTTGGCTCAAGATCAAAACATTGCATAGTTAATTAACTTTTGGCATTTGCACCAAGAACGTGGTTTAAGAAGGTTACTATTGACTAAAAAGTTTATGACTAATCTAATCATTCATCATTGAATGAACTGATTGATGTGTTAGATGAAAATAGTTCTGTTACAATTAATTAGGAAATCAAAATTAACGTGTGGTTAAAAATTATGTGTCTTATAAGATTTTTAACGACTTCCGAGACATGTTAAGATATAACCAGGCGAGTCTAATTATACCTATACAGTTGCATACAATCTCAATGCGTTCCAAAAACTTAAGCCAATGACTTGAATATAGTTATTTTCATAGACAACACTATGTTTATCAAAATTGTGCCTAACAATCAAATAAATCCGTAATTTATTTTTAACTTTAGGCCTGCATAATGCGTTTGGTAGGTATTTTTTATTTTATTTTATTTTTTAAACCTATGTTCAAACATTCCAACATTTATAGTTTATTTTGATGCTCGCCGAGGTACATATTTTTGATGTTTAAAACATTTAATTGTGTCACAGATATATGAATATATTTAAATTTTAAATTTTTATCTTATTTTATTTTGCATACACAAAGTTTAAACGATATTGCTAAGTTTTTTTTTTCATACTACATAAATATATGAAATATATTAAACTGTGTTATTTTATTATATTTCTACATTATAGGTATGTGTAGATGTAATGTCTGAAATAAATGAGTAAATAAATAAACACATTACACTATCATATTTTTTAACGAATTATTTTTGACTTACTTTAAATTATTACAGTTGTATTTTTTGCATAGAAATAACAATAAAAAGGCATAAAAGTTATGCATAACCAAAACAACATTCTTTACTAGTTATGCTAATGTATCTATTTGGCAATTGTCCAAGTGAAGACAATCCCAATGTCCGTAGAGTACTAACCGTGAGGTGGATGTTCAGTTACCTCGTAAAGTGGTCGTGATGCGAAACAGCTGTTTCAAAAAGTGGGAGTGAAATCTGGCTTCATTACAGTCTTATTACAAGTATTATTTTATGTTGAAATCGGTAATAAACATTTTTATTAATAAATTCATGTTAACAATTGTGTCAATTTTACTTATATTATTATCTAGTTGCCAACATTATGATAAATCGTACAATGCATGTATTTTGAAATTGGAATGTAATTTTTTATTTACAGTTCAATACAACATAATTACAGGATAATTGTTAGATTATTTCTGTCATTGATCATCATCACCTCATGAGTGCGGCGCATATTTTGCCAATAGCTTTATGTTTATTCTATACGCATTATTTCCCATTCTCAATTTTGTATATAGCATTTTTGAATAAATCTAAATTTAAAATTAAAAAAAAAACCCGATTCCAATGCTTTAATTTCCTTAAAAGTAAGACCCCACTATATTTTGTAATGTGCACGCGATGCGCTTTCATTTAATACCCCACTCGAGTATATTTGCAGATTTTCGGGTTTCCTTCCCCTCTCTAACTCCCATAACTTTTAAACGGCACAACCGATTTTCATGAAACTTATCTAAGAACACTCGCGCCAGTCTCACTTATCATACAAAAAAAAACTAAAAAAAACTAATGAGCTATGATGTCCCAGACAGACAGACAGACAGACCGACAGACCGACAGACAGACAGAAAGACACGTCAAACTTATAACACCCTTCTTTTTTGGTCGGGGGTTAAAAAGGCATTTTTCCATTATTAAGCTTTACGTGCCACATTAACAATTTTAGGGTAATTTGACATTCCTGTTCCGTATACACAATAGTAGATATAGCTTCTTTTTTATTCAACATACAAAGCCTACGAAAATGTTTTTGTCTGCTTAATTATAAGGGTACCTATATAATTTAGGTCTATCATCATCATCACCCTATTAACGTTCCCACTGCTGGGACACAGGGACTTCTCTCTTGACGAGAGAGATTAGGCCTTAATTCACCACGCTGGCCAAGTGCGGGTTGGTGAATGTCACATGTCCTTCAAACTCTTTTAAAGTTCTCAGAATATGCCGGTTTCCTCACGATGTTTGCCTTCACCGTTAAAGCACGTGTTTACAGCGCACACAAATCTCTCAAGAAGAAAAATCCAGAGGTGCGTGGCGGGGTTTGAACCCACGACCTTCGGAATGAAAGTCGAGTGTCCTCCCACTTAGCCAACACGGCTTTATACCTACTTAATCAACCTTCATCTATATATTTTAAAAAATAATAGCTATTTCCCTTGGCCACGGCATCCATTTACACTAATTATATTTTGTTGTGTTATTTATTGTTAGTAGAAGTAGGGATGAGAATTCTTTCCGAAGAAGATCGATTCAAAACGTGACCTGACGAATCGATCAAGAAAAAAATCGAGGTCTAAAAGACCGATTACCAAAAAATCGGTCTTTTTTCAAATTTATTAAAAACAAGACAAATAATATAATTTACGATCTTAAATCAGTAAAATCAGGGAATTCGATAATAACAATTATTTTTATATATCAAAGTATCAGATCAGGTAGAAAACAAGACATTATTTTCAAAATTGATTGTTCTTAAAACAAATAGATAATTTAGCTTGCCTATGCCCAATGCTTTATATCTAAACTTTTTACACAGATACAAAAATTCAAAGATTATAAACGTAAGTTTATTTTTATTGAAGAGAAATGAAGCGAGTATACACACAGCCATCTCGCGAGATTTTGAGTAATTTACCGGCAGCACTCTTGTTATACGGGCACCTTCAACTAATGGTATGGTTTATACCAAAACAGAAAATATCGAATGTTGATTTTAAAGGGTGATGTATCGATCCAATGCTTGAAAATCGATTTTTCGATTAATCGATCTCAGATCGCCATCCCTAAGTAGAAGGTGATGTGAGGAATTAAAACTCAAGAACAACAAGTGCAACCTAAAATTTTCTCACTTCTACCATGAACATTGTTTTTTATTCTCGATTTAATGAATATTACAAAACAATGTACCTATGCGGGATCAGCTAAGCTAGTACCAAACATATATTTTTTGCGTTTCATCCAAAACAACTATGTAAATTATGTAAGCTTAATTTAATCCAACGATAAACACTACCATAAACTCATAATAGAACCTCTTTGCTGTAACCTCTACCTTAATGCGACTTCCGTCCGTCAATATTGCCATAGCCAACATCCAATACAGCGGAAATGGCGGCAAAACTCGCTAAAGCAACATGGCGTCTCTGATTCAATTTTCGCGTGTCCTGCCAACCGTAATACTCGTCGCCTGAGGCTTTGGTAAACACAATTTGGCTCTCTAAGGCTGTTGCTAGCGTATATTTAACGGGATACGTAAATATAGGCTCGTTACAGCTTTTTGCTTCAGGAAGCTCGAATAGCTAGTTTGGTTGCAGATTGCGCTTCTTCTGCCTGTTTCGTGTTGGAATAAGATAGTTCTTTGGGTAGGTACTTACCTATCGTACTAATCTATACATGGTTTAAAATGAGGTCAATTCTGATGTAGGGCAGACTTTTTAATTTATTTTATGTCTTATAATTTGACTGAGCGCTTGAAGCATCCGTTTTCCAGTGTCAAGTTAAATAAAATTATAAAGTGAAAAATATGTTACTCCGTTGACGCCACTTTGCGTGATGCCGGTTTTGGCAATAGATAAAGAGATTTAAAAGGATGCTTTGCAAGTAACTAGGTACATAAAATTAAAAATCGTTAACATAACCCGACTTTACATCGACATAGGTAATGGTTTCTTGGCTATAATGTTTTTTAATAATTTATCAAATGGCGCTTCCAAACGGGTTATATTTTTCTGCAATATGCTGCGCTGTTGGTAACAACTAGCCCGGCTATTACAAAACGATTGCTGAGACCATACATAACCACAAATAAAATATAGTAAAAATGTCAAACCGAACAATTTAAAAGAGGTTCTACGACCCATAAATAACGGTCGCTTCGGTCATAGTAACGACAGTTTGAATAATACCCAATTTGCCGAATGCCTTTTTCCTCTACATATTTGTTCAATACGCTTTGAATGTACTAAATAACCTATGTTTCCCTCACTTATTTCTGAAAACGCAATAATTCGAGTCCAGAAATAGTCGTGAGCGCTTTCAAGATCTATCCGAAGCAATTTGGCAATTGCTCCGATTAGGGAATAGGGATGTTATTCATCTAGATAAATATACATTTCCGTCACACTGAATCCGTGTTTCCTCTGCGCTGTAGAGTTCACAGTCAGAATTCTACGGAACCCTGAAATAATACCGTAATTTTAATGGTAATGTGGTAAATAGCTTTCAATTCTGTATCCTTTACCTAAGAACAAGTTAAATTCAGTTGAAAGACAAACCGATCAAAATATTAGATAAGGATAAAAGATAAAAAAACGTCAGGCACAACCGATTTTCATGAAACTTATCTAAGAACACTCGCGCCAGTCTCACTTATCATACAAAAAAAAACTAAAAAAAACTAATGAGCTATGATGTCCCAGACAGACAGACAGACAGATCGACAGACCGACAGACAGACAGAAAGACACGTCAAACTTATAACACCCTTCTTTTTTGGTCGGGGGTTAAAAAGGCATTTTTCCATTATTAAGCTTTACGTGCCACATTAACAATTTTAGGGTAATTTGACATTCCTGTTCCGTATACACAATAGTAGATATAGCTTCTTTTTTATTCAACATACAAAGCCTACGAAAATGTTTTTGTCTGCTTAATTATAAGGGTACCTATATAATTTAGGTCTATCATCATCATCACCCTATTAACGTTCCCACTGCTGGGACACAGGGACTTCTCTCTTGACGAGAGAGATTAGGCCTTAATTCACCACGCTGGCCAAGTGCGGGTTGGTGAATGTCACATGTCCTTCAAACTCTTTTAAAGTTCTCAGAATATGCCGGTTTCCTCACGATGTTTGCCTTCACCGTTAAAGCACGTGTTTACAGCGCACACAAATCTCTCAAGAAGAAAAATCCAGAGGTGCGTGGCGGGGTTTGAACCCACGACCTTCGGAATGAAAGTCGAGTGTCCTCCCACTTAGCCAACACGGCTTTATACCTACTTAATCAACCTTCATCTATATATTTTAAAAAATAATAGCTATTTCCCTTGGCCACGGCATCCATTTACACTAATTATATTTTGTTGTGTTATTTATTGTTAGTAGAAGTAGGGATGAGAATTCTTTCCGAAGAAGATCGATTCAAAACGTGACCTGACGAATCGATCAAGAAAAAAATCGAGGTCTAAAAGACCGATTACCAAAAAATCGGTCTTTTTTCAAATTTATTAAAAACAAGACAAATAATATAATTTACGATCTTAAATCAGTAAAATCAGGGAATTCGATAATAACAATTATTTTTATATATCAAAGTATCAGATCAGGTAGAAAACAAGACATTATTTTCAAAATTGATTGTTCTTAAAACAAATAGATAATTTAGCTTGCCTATGCCCAATGCTTTATATCTAAACTTTTTACACAGATACAAAAATTCAAAGATTATAAACGTAAGTTTATTTTTATTGAAGAGAAATGAAGCGAGTATACACACAGCCATCTCGCGAGATTTTGAGTAATTTACCGGCAGCACTCTTGTTATACGGGCACCTTCAACTAATGGTATGGTTTATACCAAAACAGAAAATATCGAATGTTGATTTTAAAGGGTGATGTATCGATCCAATGCTTGAAAATCGATTTTTCGATTAATCGATCTCAGATCGCCATCCCTAAGTAGAAGGTGATGTGAGGAATTAAAACTCAAGAACAACAAGTGCAACCTAAAATTTTCTCACTTCTACCATGAACATTGTTTTTTATTCTCGATTTAATGAATATTACAAAACAATGTACCTATGCGGGATCAGCTAAGCTAGTACCAAACATATATTTTTTGCGTTTCATCCAAAACAACTATGTAAATTATGTAAGCTTAATTTAATCCAACGATAAACACTACCATAAACTCATAATAGAACCTCTTTGCTGTAACCTCTACCTTAATGCGACTTCCGTCCGTCAATATTGCCATAGCCAACATCCAATACAGCGGAAATGGCGGCAAAACTCGCTAAAGCAACATGGCGTCTCTGATTCAATTTTCGCGTGTCCTGCCAACCGTAATACTCGTCGCCTGAGGCTTTGGTAAACACAATTTGGCTCTCTAAGGCTGTTGCTAGCGTATATTTAACGGGATACGTAAATATAGGCTCGTTACAGCTTTTTGCTTCAGGAAGCTCGAATAGCTAGTTTGGTTGCAGATTGCGCTTCTTCTGCCTGTTTCGTGTTGGAATAAGATAGTTCTTTGGGTAGGTACTTACCTATCGTACTAATCTATACATGGTTTAAAATGAGGTCAATTCTGATGTAGGGCAGACTTTTTAATTTATTTTATGTCTTATAATTTGACTGAGCGCTTGAAGCATCCGTTTTCCAGTGTCAAGTTAAATAAAATTATAAAGTGAAAAATATGTTACTCCGTTGACGCCACTTTGCGTGATGCCGGTTTTGGCAATAGATAAAGAGATTTAAAAGGATGCTTTGCAAGTAACTAGGTACATAAAATTAAAAATCGTTAACATAACCCGACTTTACATCGACATAGGTAATGGTTTCTTGGCTATAATGTTTTTTAATAATTTATCAAATGGCGCTTCCAAACGGGTTATATTTTTCTGCAATATGCTGCGCTGTTGGTAACAACTAGCCCGGCTATTACAAAACGATTGCTGAGACCATACATAACCACAAATAAAATATAGTAAAAATGTCAAAACGAACAATTTAAAAGAGGTTCTACGACCCATAAATAACGGTCGCTTCGGTCATAGTAACGACAGTTTGAATAATACCCAATTTGCCGAATGCCTTTTTCCTCTACATATTTGTTCAATACGCTTTGAATGTACTAAATAACCTATGTTTCCCTCACTTATTTCTGAAAACGCAATAATTCGAGTCCAGAAATAGTCGTGAGCGCTTTCAAGATCTATCCGAAGCAATTTGGCAATTGCTCCGATTAGGGAATAGGGATGTTATTCATCTAGATAAATATACATTTCCGTCACACTGAATCCGTGTTTCCTCTGCGCTGTAGAGTTCACAGTCAGAATTCTACGGAACCCTGAAATAATACCGTAATTTTAATGGTAATGTGGTAAATAGCTTTCAATTCTGTATCCTTTACCTAAGAACAAGTTAAATTCAGTTGAAAGACAAACCGATCAAAATATTAGATAAGGATAAAAGATAAAAAAACGTTTATTATGTCATAAGTTAAAAGTAAATTAAATATAGGTACTATAGATGTTATATATAGATTACTAATGACATAAATGGTCACCAATCAGCATTGTGGTATGACAGAACTAGGTCCTGTAATAACGCTGGTCTTCCATGGTGACCAAAAATAGCGAGAAGCGGCTGCTGCGTTACTCGCAGAAACAATATTAGAAACAGTAAACAATATTAATTAAAAAAAAAAACAACATAATATAAAAAACTTAAAAATGTTTAAATCTAAAACTAATTTAAAAATATTGTTAAACATCAAACTTAAACATACAATACAAAACATACGTACATTCAAAATTGAGATCCATTCCATCAATTTAAGATATTACAAGTGAATTTACAGTCTTTTTAAAATAAAATCAAAATAAAATCGAAGTACAGAACGGCTGGTTCTGTTGTTGTGAATCTAAAAGCATACTTTTCACCATTTTCTTAAACACATAAATAGATTTAGATTTTTTTAGTAGAGGTGGTAAATTATTCCAACATTTCGTGGCTGAATATTGAATATTGAACTTATTATGAAATTAAATTAGTTAAGTTTGTAATTAAATTAATATATTGCTTGAAATATGGATACACAGGTTATTCATACAGTTAGACATAAGTATTTCGTCAATTTAGATTTGACATGTAACGTCAATTATAATTATAGAAAAAAAAAAGAAATAATACAATGTCAATATTTTGTAAATTCCAATTCCAGTATATTACATAATATGTTGTCTTATTATATCAAATATATAGAACTTTGATAAAAAACGTTATACCTAAATTAGTGCTGAATCTGTTTAATAACAGTTCCATTAAAGCTTTTCATCCTTTTTTAGATTTGTAAAGTAAGGCATAGATTAGGCTTATTGTAAGGCATAGATTAGGCTTATTGTGTGTTAAAGTTCAGTTATATAAGCCAGAAATAGCTGTTTGTTTGAATAAGAGCAAAAAGCTATTGAGCCAGTACCTTATATTTTTCTTAAATAGTAACTAGTTTTCTAGTTTTGCTACTTGAACTCGACTATTTTCGATAAAATTTATATTTTTTTCTTATTTTTTGAAATATTGAGGATGCATAGGCATCCTCAATATTTCAAAAAATAAGTCCAGTAAACGTCCCATAGCAGAAATTATGATGTTGAGTATAGTGTGGAGTATTTCTTGTACGTAAACAGAGACCTTGAGAAACACCATGACACACGAACAGACAAACCACTTAGATATAAATAGACGGAATATTTCTGTGTCTAGTAAATAAACACCTGCACCCTACACTTTGGGATATTAAACGTAAATCATCGTATAAATATACGTTTTGAATTTATGTTGTTTCTTGTGACTTTATAGTAGTTTTGAGTCTTGTTGATTTGTTTAATCTAATATATAAAATTCTCGTGTCACGGGGTGCGTAATCGAACTCCTCCAAAACGGCTTGACCGATTCTCATGAAATTTTGTGAGCATATTCAGTAGTAGGTCTGAGAATCGGCCCACATCAATTTTTCATTTTGAAAAAAAAAAAAAAAATTTTGCAAAACAACGTTTGCTGGGGTCAGCTAGTCATATATATAAAATTCTCGTGTCACAATGTTCGTTCCCTACTCCTCCGAAACGGCTTGACAGATTCTCATGAAATTTTGTGAGCATATTGAGTTGGTCTGAGAATCGGCCAACATCTATTTTTGTGTTGCAAAACAACATGTGCTGGGGTCAGCTATTAGTTAAGATAAAAATATACTTATAGCTGCCCGCCCGCGGCTCTGTTCGCGTGATAGTAAATTTTCTCGCGGTAAAATAGGTTTTATCCTTTACTGAAAAAACAGCTATGCCCATGCCAAATATGACTCAAATCGGGCATTAGTCGTAACAATTTTTTTCTATATGTTATTCTGATATGTTAGCATAACAGCTACTTATATATTGTGAAGTTTCACCAAAAACCTCCAGTATTTTTATGAATATGGGGGGGGGGGGGGTATTTCCAAACTCCTCAATTTGAGTGTGTTCTATTTACAACATTGTCAAAGAGAATATAAATTGAACGTAGTGATTTAATATACGTTGGTTTTATTTATATTGATAAAAGTTCATTGTTCTATGTTTTATTCAGTTTAAAGGCAAGAATAGCTAAAATATAATTTTATTTTGGTAGTTGACAACACAAAATATTGCTATATTTTATTTACATGGCAATGTTGCTTGTTAACCAACCTTCCTAATGATGATTTATTGTTCCCGAAATAAAATAAGCCGGTATATTTCTGAACAATTAACTTGGATGCTAATGATAGGCACGCAAAGTAAAATTGTTCTTTATTTACATAATCACACTACTCGCCCCCTAAAAATTTAGAGATCTTAGAGTTCAAAATACCTTTCTTTAATCATAATAACGTTTATTTTCTTGTGAACAAAAAAATGGCTAGTTATATCATGACCTATCTTGCCTTGTCGCATGTGACTAGGCAAGATAGCTCTATATTTTAACCTTTGTCTAACTTTACTCGGAGGTGGTGAAAATTACATAAAGCATTTCCTCTTGCATTTATATACAATTTTACATTCTGCGTATAATTTTAAAAATAGTATTTGACTATTATTAAAATATTAAAACAAATTGTTATGTACCTACTAATAACACTATAACGCAGCACAGTATTTAAAAATATAGATGATTTTTATAAGATACCAGCTGACCCGGCGAACTTTGTTCCGCCGTTCCGCCTTAGGCGGCCTCTAGACCTACAATAACATTGTACAATACTTTTATTGTACAATAAGATTGAAAGGCGCTTTGATCCAAACGACCAATTATATTGCACAACAATACGAACAGCACAATGTTTTCGCGTTCAGTCGGAGAATATAGTATTGATCCCGTGTGCACCGTGCGAAAAACATGGTGCAATAAAAATTAAACTCGCTCAAACTTTCGGCCAATCATTGTGCAATCTTCAATATTAACCCTAAACGGTCAATTAAATTGCACAATTCGCAATATTGTGCAATATAATTGACCGTTTAGAGGCCGCCTTAGACGCCATAATAATGAGCAGATTTTTGTATTGTTTATCAATAAAATAATATTGACAGAAGAATCCGTTTTGAACGTCATTTTTTTTTTCATCCTCTTTTTGACTATATTTGAAGCACGCATTCAGTCAATTCTATGTCAAATGTCTTAAGGTTACATTAGCTAGCTTTTTATATGGTGGTTAAGTAATTTTAAATTTTCTAATTTTTTCTTTCGTAAGAACCTTGTCCTGCTAATAACGAACAAAACAAAAAAAGAATTAGCGAAATCGGTCCAGCCGTTGAGGCGTGATGCCGTGACCAAGGGAAATAGGGATTCATTTTTATATATTAGGTCCTTACATATGAAATTGGCGTTTTTCGTACTGGCCACTTTAATCACAAATTTCTCCTCTTTGGTAAGGAATTCCAAATTCAAATTTGTACAGCTATAGACTCATGTATTTGTGCTTCGATGATCGTCATTCATTTGTTTTTTTTCTTCTGTTTTTTTCTGTTTGCGTCACTCATTTTACAAAATGGAAAACTTAAAATATCGCATTATTTACGAGTACGAGTTCCGCCGTGGCACTAGTGCTGCGGAAACAACTCGAAGGGTGAATGATGTGTATGGCGGTCGTGTTGCAAAAGAAAACACAGTTCGTTTTTGGTTCCAACGTTTTCGTTCTGGAAATTTCGACTTGCAGAACAAGCCCCGTGGACGGCCTGAGACTCAAGTTGATAATGAAGAGTTGAAGGCTATTGTGGAAGCGGATCCATCGCAAACCACGTCCGAGTTAGCTGCAGGCTGCGGTGTTAGTGATAAAACTGTTTTAATTCACTTGAAGCAAATTGGGAAGATTAAAAAGCTTGAAAGGTGGGTACCTCACGAATTGACTGAAGCAAACCGGCAAACGCGCGTCGACTGCTGCGTTACATTACTAAACCGGCACAATAATGAAGGTATTTTAAACCGAATCATTACCTGTGATGAAAAATGGGTTCTTTACGATAATCGGAAGCGCTCAGCGCAATGGTTGGATCCTGGCCAGCCAGCCAAATCCTGCCCCAAGCGAAAATTAACCCCAAAAAAGTTACTTGTAAGCGTTTGGTGGACTAGTGCCGGTATTGTTCATTACAGTTTTCTCAAATCTGGCCAGACTATTACGGCTGATGTCTATTGTCAGCAATTGCAAACCATGATGGAAAAGCTAGCGGCTAAACAACCTAGGCTGGTCAATCGCTCCACGCCACTGCTGCTTCACGACAACGCTAGACCACACACTGCGCAACAGACGGCTACTAAATTAGAAGAGCTTCAATTGGAAAGTCTAAGACATCCTCCGTACTCCCCGGACCTTGCTCCAACAGATTACCATTTTTTTCGAAATTTGGATAACTTCTTGCAAGGGAAAAAATTCAACTCCGATGGGGCAGTCCAAATCGCCTTCAAAGATTTTATTGATTCCCGTCCGACTGGTTTTTTTAGTAAAGGGATCAATGAACTACCTATAAGATGGCAAAAGTGCATAGAAAATAATGGTTCATACTTTGATTAATTAAATATATTATATTAAAAAATATTCGACTTTTTGTTCCTCCCATACAAAACGCCAATTTCATATGTAAGGACCTAATATAATATATAGATTACAGTTGTAAAATTTTCGTCTTCCGTTGGCGTTAGTATGCCGGACTGTGCCGTAACTGTCTAGTACAAAATTAAAATATTATGTACTACACCGCACCGTCTATAGCAGTTTACGTGACGTCACACGCGCGCCATTTTGAAGCCAACCGTTTTTCGCGCTCCATTGGAAATTAGAAAATGATTATTGAATTTTTATATCAAATATTTGGGGTTTTCACCGAAATATTAATAAAATGGTATGTTTATCATGTAATATGATGTCCAATAAAATGGATTAGTCAAATATCTCGATGCTAAAGTTTTAGCAAAATATTCATAGGAAATGTAGCAAATTGATAACAAAAAATAAACCGATTAAGGTATGTATTTTTACCTCACGCACCTCACGTAATATTCCTATACCATTGTTTACATTTCAAAAAGGGTATCACCGAAATACGTCAGCCATTTTGAATTATTCAGAGACGAGGAATACATTCCCCCTAAATGTCAAAAGCGATGGCTCACTGATTGATTGATTGGACTATGATATATTCATGGGGTTCCCGGAAGGGATAATGTACCTAACCCTAATTTAGTCTGTAGTCTAGGGTTAGTTTTTATTCCTAGAATGTGGTTTACGTTAAGCCCGATTAGATTATGCTTAGGCTACGGGTAACGTACCATTATCGAAAAACTTAAATTTCCAAGCTATAAGCGCCATGAGCGCCAAAACATAAAAGGTAAAATGACCTTATGTTTTCATATTGTTAGAATCGACTAAGTATATTTTAAATGTTTTGTTATGACAAGTTGGGAGCAAATTTTGTTAATACATTGTTATTAATAACAATCACTGTTTACCTAGGTTTAGTTTAACGCATAATTATTTAAGCAGTATGATTCAATGAGTCAGTTGTTATGTATATAAGTTTTTGTGCCTTTAAATAAATAAATATTTCCGGACAATTCACACAACAACATCTAGCCCCGTGGTAAGCTCGTAGCTTGTGTTACGGGTACTAGACATCTGATATACTTAATATAATATACATACGTACATAGATATTTTTTATTATACATATTAAACACCCAGACCAAGGAGAAAGTGCTTGCAGAACATACAAACACTTAAATTTTCTATCAATGCAAAATATTTGCCATTTTGTGTAAATTGGAAGCTAATCTTATTAATTTGAAGCTATTTAGACCAATAACTTATTCATATTGTCCAAGCCGTTATTCGCAAAAGCATTCACTAAAAAAAGTATCATTGCTCAAAATGTCAGCTCTCTTATCTATCTCGGTTCTTGAGATACAGCTTTCTGACGACAGACGACGAAGTCTCGGTAATGGGGTCCGTTTTACCATTTGGATACGGAACCCTTATAACGAAGGGAACATATTCGCAAACGAAAACATCGATCTTATTTTATTCACCAAACAACACAAAGTCACCGTTATCGGAATTCAACATTTTAATAAATCAACATACTGTTCCGCAATATTAATAATAATGCATTTAATCAGTAACTCAGTTTTTTTACAATTTTGTGGGCGTTGAAACCTTCTTTTAGATTTATTTAAAAATCTATGATGGCAGGCCTCGCTCTTCCTTAACTAATTGGTACGTTGTTTTAGGCAGGTGTTTGTAACACATTCAATAAATTATTTTTACAATACTCGAACGGTTTATCCAAGTTTAAGTTGTGTGCAGAACTTAGGGTTTATCGCGTGAACTGAAATTGATGAAACTTAGTTAGGTACCTACCTAATTGTGCAATTACGCCAGTAATTACAAAATGTCCATCGAACGATTTTAACTGTAGACTGTTTTTTATATGTATTTATCTATGTTATATTAATTGATTTTCGTTGGTAATATTTTTGTTTATACTTATTGTATGCAATGTCTTATGGTTTACTGAAATACCCCCTAAGACTAGCGGTAAGTATTATTTACTTAACAAAAAGTATTTTTTTTACTTGTCATTTATTATAAGTATAGTATTAGAATAATAATATAAAAGTAAGAAATATCTAATATTGTAATTGACATTGTACGCCTTACGGTAGAATTACATTGATACAAATTGATTACATTAAGACATATGTAACAGATACATGTATATCATGCAATAAATATATACTTTACTTTGTTTGTTCTTCTGAGAATAAATATCTTTAAACCGAAATGGACAGCTTGCTTTAGAAAACGTTAATAAACCTAATACATATACATATAAATACAGAATTCTTGTTAAAAAGCTGTAGGCACCTAAATGATTATGGTGTTATTAAGAGTACAAGTTGTTTCTTAAGAATATCTAATCTTATATATAAAATTCTCGTGTCACAGTTTTCGTTGCCATACTCCTCCGAAACGGCTTGACCGATTCTCATGAAATTTTGTGAGCGTATTGAGTAGGTCAGAGTCGGCCAACATCTATTTTTTATTTTGCAAAACAACGTTTGCTTGGGTCAGCTAGTAGTATTACATCTAAGTGTTCAGATATTCGCTACTTAAATCTTAGTAACTACTTACTAAAGAGGCTTTAACCATTTAGAATAGCGTCGTTGGTTCATGCGAGCGGTCACCCAACCAAGTACACGTGGCATGGCGCAACTTTGTAAAAATCACGTTCGTTGTATGGGAGCCTCCTTATATATTTATTTATAATGTGTTTTGTGTTATGTGTGGTGTGCGGCAACAGAAATAAATCATCCCTAAAAATTTAATTTTTTAACCTTCCACAAAAAAGAGGTGTGCTATAAGTTTTACTTGTCTGTCTGGGACATCATAGCTCCCGAACGGATGGAGCGATTTCAATTTAGTTTTCGAAAATCTGCAAATATACGCGTGTGGGCCTGTGGGGTATCAAATGAAAGCGTATCGCACGCATAAACATTTTGTATTTTTTGTATTTGTATTTATTTCATTTTTCAGCCCACATATATGTTTTCGTACTTCCAGTTGTCCTATTCTCTCTTTTTGATCTTTTATTAAATGCTGGTTTGAAAATTGCAGTGAGTTTTTGTATAAAAAATATTGCACGGAATAAGAACCTATTTTAAAACCATATAGAGAAAGAGCAGGTATCACCATTTTACCCGTTAGGTAAAAAACCCTAAAAACACCGAGCTAAGCTCATCCATGTCTGATTTGCATACAAAGTAGTCGCCACTCTTCTACAAGTTTTTAAGTCGTTTTTTTTAAATATAATAACAATAGTTTATTAATAATAGGTTTACAAAGCACTTATGTATATTACAGTTAGATATTACATAATATAACCTGACTTATAGGTATGTATTTGTTAAACCTCAGTAAAATCAAATTGACTGTAGTTCTAACTAAGCTTATAGCTTGCTTAGACCCGACGGAAGGCTTGATCTGAGGTTATGTACAAGTTTGTAAGTTCCCACTGCTGGGACACAGGGACTTCTCTCTTGGCGAGGGAGATTAGGCCTTACTTCACCACGCTCTGGCCGGCCGCGGGTAGGTGAATATCAAATGTCCTTCAAACTCTTTAAAGTTCTCAGAACATGTCAGTTTCCTCGCGATGTGTGCCTTAGCCGTTAAATCACGTTTTTAAAGCGATCATACATTTTTTAAGAAGAATAGGTCCAAGAAGGAATGCTTAAAGAGGTCCGTGGTGGGGTTTCGGACCCACGACTTTTAGAATGAAAGTCGAGTGTGCTGCCACTTAGCCAACACGGCTTTATATTTATCATCATCACCCTATTAACGTTCCCACTGCTGGGACACAGGGACTTCTCTCTTGACGAGAGAGATTAGGCCTTAATTCACCACGCTGGCCAAGTGCGGGTTGGTGAATGTCACATGCCCTTCAAACTATTTTAAAGCTCTCAGAACATGCCGGTTTCCTCACGATGTTTGCCTTCACCGTTGAAGCACGTGTTTAAAGCGCACATAAATTTCTCAAGAAGAAAAATCCAGAGGTGCGTGGCGGGGTTTGAACCCACGACCTTCGGAATGAAAGTCGAGTGTCCTCCCACTTAGCCAACACGGCTTTATATATATATAGTGGTTTTGTATTTTTGTTGCAGAGTGATAATGGACCTCCGTCAGAACCTTTGTGCGCTGCTGCTGCTGATATTATACCATCTTCACTTTACAGAGTAAGTATATCATCAATTAACTGCTTCAGTGGCGCGGTGGGCGAGGGTCCGCTTGCGACGCAAGAGGTAGCGGGTTCGATTCCCGCCGAGGGTGAAAGTGTTGTATGTTCTGCAAGCACGTTTTCCTTGGTCTGGGTGTTTAATATGTATAGTTATAATATCTATATATGTATGACTAATATATTAAGTATATCAGATATCTAGTACCCGTAACACAAGCTTAGAGCTTACCACGGGGCTAGATGTTGTTGTGTGCATTGTCTGGAAATATTTATTTATTTATTTTTTATTTAATAATATGGTAATAAAAAATGTGTATGTATGAATATTATTATTAAGTACCAGTAGCGCCCCGCGGTGCTACCCACGATATAATGGATTTTCCGACGGTAAAATGTACATTACCTACGTAGCAGTTGTATGAGGTTCTTTTTTTCAGGCTCTAGGAAAACTGTGTACCAAATTTCATTTGAATCGGTTCAGTAGTTTTTGCACGACAGAGGAACAGACATACAGAGGTACCTTTCGCATTTTTAATATTAGTTGGGATAACACGAGCATAGAGCTTACCATGGGCTAAATGTTGTTTTGTGGATTGACTGTAAATATTTATTTATTTAATTTCAGCCCCAGTTTTCGTACTTCCGGTTGTCTTTTTCTCTGCTTTTGAATGATCTTTTGTTAAATGTTTTTACCAGTTTTTCTACTAAATAATATTTAAATTTTTGTGTATATTTACAAGTTTTTTTTGTTTGTATGTATTATTGTATGGTAGAAAAATAAATATCTTTTATCTTTTTTATCTTTTTTATCTTTTAAATGCTGGTTTGAACATTACAAATGTGGAGTTTAAACAGAAAATATTGCGCGGAATTAGCTCTACGTAATATAAAACCCGTATAGGGAAACAACAGGTATAACCATTATTTATAATAACTTGACATTATGAGGTTTGATCGATTCTAGACCAATAGTCTAATATAGCTGCACCAGGACTAAATCGAGGGGCAATTTGCAAATAATCTACCTTTATACAATAAATAAACCCTTATTACACTTGGTAATTGCATCATATCTATATCTATACTTATATATAAAGCTGAAGAGTTTGTTTGTTTGTTTGAACGCGCTAATCTCCGAAACTACTGGTTCGAATTGAATAATTCTTTTTGTGTTGGATAGTCCAGTTATCGAGGAAGGCTATAGGCTATATAACATCACGCTACGACCAATAGGAGCAAAGATATAGTGGTAAATGTGTAAAAAACGGGAGAAATTGTTCATCTTTGAAGCCTTCCGTTGCGTGCGCCGTGAAAACGGTTCAAGATACACAAAAAATATGTATGAAAGAATAATAGCTCTTTAAATGATCTAAAAAACAGTCCGCAATAGTATATGTCTATCTTTTAAGATTAACTCACAAAAACCGTTTTTATGGTACCTAATTTGGTCGAAATAATTTGTTTAAGTTGTACCAACATAATAATATTAATCTTTATTCAAATAAATATGTTGTTGGTTAAGAGTACTTCATCCATTATAACGCGGGTAGCACCGCAGGGCACAGCTAGTCTATACTAATATTATAAAGCTGAAGAGTTTGTTTGTTTGTTTGAACGCGCTAATCTCCGAAACTACTGGTTCGAATTGAATAATAATTTTTGTGTTGGATAGTCCAGTTATCGAGGAAGGCTATAGGTTATATAACATCACGCTACGACCAATAGGAGCAAAGATATAGTGGTAAATGTGTAAAAAACGGGAGAAAGTGTTCATCTTTGGAGCCTTCCGTTGCGTGCGCCGTGAAAACGGTTCAAGATACACAAAAAATATGTATTAAAGAATAATAGCTCTTTTAATGATCTAAAAAACAGTCCGATAGTATATGTCTATCTTTTAAGATTAACTCACAAAAAACGGTTTTATGGTACCTAATTTGGTCGAAATAATTTGTTTAAGTTGTATCAACATAAGAATATTAATCTTTATTCAAATAAATATGTTGTTGGTTAAGAGTACTTCATCCATTATAACGCGGGTAGCACCGCAGGGCACAGCTAGTACATATATATATTAAAACTGCACCGAAAAATAAAATGACGACCAAATTCACTTATCTTAAGACAAGGCAGTCTTTTAAAACAGCTTCTTATCACGTCATCCTACTATTCACAAATAAATTAAAATACAAGAAGACAAACAAATTCCAACAAAAATATATTTGAGTGTGCAATTATATTTAGAGACATTGAACCCCCTGGGTCATCTCAAATCTCAAGATCATAAATTTAACTCTCAAATCGTAATTTGCTTAAAGTATTTTTTTCTGGAACCTCTCCAACTTTTCTTGCACGAAGCGGTTATTAGCTAGTTGAAGAATAATGTTTCATAAACTAATACTTAATTTTATATGATTAGTTTTGTGTGATGTATTGCAGAGAATTGTTAACAAGCTTTCTATTGGTAATTTACCTCGCAGACTTTTGCAAGTTAATATTGAATGTTGTTTTTTTTTTCAAACTTGTAGAAGGCCACAAGTTGACGGGATGGAAATCTATGAAGGAAGCATATTACGTATTTACGTCCAGCTAGTAAGATAAATCTTACGACTGAATTTATGATGATGATACAACTGTAACAACAGATTTATTGCGTTTTTCCAAAACATCTCTATTTGCTTTAAGTCTTGTAACGAAACCGTCTATTTTACATTAAATTTAATGTAATTCGAGCTCTAGACAGCTGTATCGGAATATTGAAAAAAAGAAAGAAAAACATTTATTGATTCACACACATTATACAGTAGGTAATCACAAAATAACTTGGTACATTGCGTGTGTGGACCAAAAGGTTTTGCCTCAGCTTTATGTTGCTAATGAATGATATTCTTGTTGTTTATTTCAGTAACGCTTCATAAATACATTCACAACGCCTGAAACGTAAAGACTTCGCAGATGTAAATAAATAGACATTCATTCAAATATGTTGTTAGTGTGTTTGTTGCTCTCACGCAAAAACTACTCAATGGATTTTGATGAAACTTTACAATAATATAGTTGCATATCAAAATAGCACAAAGGCTACTTTTTATAGCTGTAAACTGCCACCGCCAATGGGAAAATCCATTATTGCGTGGTAAGCCCGATGTGGATCAAATTTGGCACGGACATAGCTGTCTGTAGTGCAAGTAGATAAATTACTAAAGCTACTTTTAAACTTTCTCGCAAATAAATAAATTATAATTATTATTTTACCGCGACATAATATATTTAAACGGGCAATGCCGCGAACGGACTAGTTTAAAATATTTGTCATTTATAGTTTCAGTAGAGATACACATTGTTAATCAAATAATCAAATTAATTGTTGCATTCGCAAGTTAACATTGTGGACTAAAAAACTCTGTTTTTCTAAAATGTCGTCTCTATTCTTTTATCAAAAATACAACTGTTTAAAAAGGGCTTAAGTTGTTCTAAAAACTCAAGGGTTGTCCTTGTAGTGTAGACTTAAATAAACAAGTTTAAAGAAATGAATTTGTACCCCTAAATGGACATTACGAATTCATAGGCATGCCCTTTGGGCTACAAAACTCCAACATTATTAAACTCGTGTTAAATGCCTCAGTATTTGCTAAAAAATGTTTTTTACGTGGCTTGCTTTAATTTTAGTTTAGTGAGTAACAATAATTAAATACCAGGTTTTCTTCTATCATCATTGCTAGTAAATATTTACGTTTACTAAAATAACTTTCAGTTTATGTGGAAAAACTATTTCTTTATCTCATTGACAGCTGGAAGATGAAAGATCTCTCTAACAGTAAATTAGTCAGCGCAATAGAGTCACTCTTTTTGAGATTAATTAATAATTTTAGAATATTTCAAATTTAAGACTAAAACTGGTATTGTCACGGTATTGTCTTTGAATCCTGGAGCCTGCCTTAACCACGGGCATATAATAAATTTCCCAGGCCACGCCGAGGGGCGGAAAGCTGACAAATTATATTACAAGTTCAAGATTTACAAAATAATTTAGTATTAAGAGTATACATACTAATAAATAAATATTTCCGGACAATTTACACAACAACAAATAGCCCCGTGGTAAGCTCTAAGCTTGTGTTACGGGTACTAGATATCTGATATACTTAATATAATATACATACATATATAGATATTTTTATTATATATATTAAACACCCAGACCAATACTAATTAAGATATTCATCGCATACATTTAAAAAAAATGGTAGGAACATCTAACACACAGTTTTGAACCCTGAGGATAATGCATTTTTCACAGATGTATGAACAACGGGAAAATCAATTTCCGAGAGAAGGAGAAGCAGATCCTGGACAACATCTTGGGCCCCGGCAGATACGACGCACGCATCAGACCGTCTGGCATCAACGGCACCGGTACGTACTCGCACCGGCTTTATGTCACTGTCACGACGCTGTATAAAGCACAGATTAAAAATAAGAATAATAAATAGTTAGCTATTAGCGCACAAAAAGAAGAAGAAAAAGAGGCTATTGCGCGTCTTGTCATCGCGGCACATGAATATTGAGCAAGGAGTTCTTTATTCGAAAAATTCTGACGTATCGGTTTTCAAAGCAAGGATAATTTTATACAGTACGAGTTATTTTAACGTCTACGTGGCTGCATTTAGAAAAATATTATTTATCAAATTTTTTTGTGAATAGTTTGACATATTCCGTTACCTACATTATAGTGTGTAAGTATAAGACGTTTTTTTGTCAGTTATAAATTTAATAAGCCCTAAAGAGACCATAAAGAAGGTGGCAATTTATTTTACAAACTAAAATATTTTGGAGTTTTGGTTGTTAGATAAAGTTTCTAAGTGTAACGAAAGATTTACCATTTCGAGAGAAATCGCCAATTTATGCAAAAAATATAAAACTACAGGTCAATAATGCTCTCTGCAATTAAAAAAACAACAACTGATTACTTTAATCTCACCCAATTTTGTTACCTGTCAGATATTTTAAAATAAATGAAACAAAAACATTATTTAAACCGATCATGGCGGTATGCCAAGAATGTCTCTAAATGTCAAATGTAAAAATAACAATGGCGACAATATGGTTTTAATAAAAACATAAAATCGACATTCAGCATTATATTATGTGATAATACTGAGCGTTATAGCTTCATAAATCATCAATTTTGTCATGTGGCTAGGAATGTTTACCTTAAGTTTACTTACGTCCTTCATTTATCACGACTATACCTTGTCATGTGGAGCTTTCACGGACGATGAAATAAATATTAAACTTACTATATTCCTCATCAATAACGAGGTCATATTATGATAGATCTCTTTGTCTATCCTCTCTATATCAAAGTTTTAGTACCTACTTTTATTATATATATAATGCTCATAAATATGTGGAAAGGAGAAAATATAGTACCTCATATATTATGTTCCTTTGTACGTTTTTTACTCTTTTCTTGTTTATTAATATTTGAAATAACATTACGGATCTTTTTTATTATTTATGATACAGGTCCGGCAGTAGTTAATATTAACTTATTCGTGAGAAACATTTTGACTATCAGCGATATCAAAATGGTTAGTGGAATATTTAATATATCAGTTGTTTTTTGGGATATAGTAGTTTTTTATACTATTTATATAGAAGTTGTGGTTACAATGATACGGCAGTAGATAAAGAAAACTTATACATGTACATGATTTCGCTGTGGATAAAAATCAATCAAACATTTTTTTCAAGTACATTCTGTTATGATAAATTGAACAATTATTACGTTGATCCGATTTAACATTTAATAACAAATATCACTAAAATATTCATTTACTATTTTATTTCACTTTGAAAACGGGTTTTACATATGCGAAATTCCCGTTTTCAAAATGAATTATGTAACTCGCGTTAATTTTGAGAGTGACATACTATCTTAATGTTTGTGCTATTATTAAATGAAGCACTTTTGCCATTATTATTTAGTTATTGTATCACATAATCTAAAATGCTATGTAAATGAATATAATTATAAAAAACTGCCGTATCGTTCGTGTTGCACGATCTCATTACCACACTGACTTAAACGTTCTTTGTGTTTCTCTTTGGTTCATCATTGCCTGACGTCTATGCTCTGTAACCTGTGTCTATGAATTCAAATGTTACCTCTTCGGCTTAAGTATTATTATTAATAGTTTAAGGTCAGGGCTGTTTGTCCGGTTTGTTGTTTATAACTGTACTGTAGTTAGTAACCGCTTGTGCGGGCGTTACGATACCAAGTAGCTTAATTTTCTATTTGAGATACGACGCTTAACTTGATGTTTAATTATTGAAAAATCAGAATAATTTATGACGTCAAAAACCGTTTCAAATTGAAAAAATATGGAAATGAAACTAAGTTGATAAAAAAACTTTACAATAAGTAGACAAATCGATAATATTTACCTACTACCACATGAATTTCTAACGTGATAAAATTCAATAAAATTTAATTAGAAAAAGCGATAGAGCTATTAAAAAGCCGATAAAGAAATGACACGCTATTTCGGTGACAATAACGACAGACACGATAAAAGCTTTTAACAAAACTAAAATCAATGATCAGTTTCATTAATTTTGTGGAACTTGTCTGAAAGCAAAACGCCTCTGGAAATGTCATTAATCATCTCTAAAAACTAAATAAGTTGACTCAAGTGTCGCCTAAAAACGAATTAGTAAGTCATATAAAAATCTAGTTTACGAAAATGTGGGGATATACCAGCAACAGAAAAAAATATATACCTATTGTATAAAGTACGAGTATGAGAAAGAATTATTTATTTATTGCATGAATAAATACTTCTTCAAATAAAATTTGTGTCTAAAATGTAAGCGAAATTAACATTTAAGAAACGCTAATCCATCGAAAGCCACATAGAACATTTTACTTAAAGAAAATTACATTTTACTTAGTAGATGTTATCTCGCTGTGGCTTCTGAAACAAATTACTAATATCCGCAGTCACGCACGATCCATTCAGCTGCTCCGCGTGACTCGGCACATAGTGAAACTTTAACCCCTACACTAATGGTTTTTTTTTTCCACCGCTATCGAGCCCAATTAAACCCACGTCATGAACTGGTTAACTTTCATCAATTTTAACACCGCTATTGTGACTTTGACAACTATATTTCCGATTCCAAATGCTACAATATCACTTTTACACTAACACAAATTCCCATCAACGAACCAATTTAACTTTATTTGCCGTTTTTCGATGCCAATGTTTTCTTCATCACCTTCTATTCGTTTGACTTTGTCATCAATGTCAACATCGTCTCATGCTAAATTTCAGGTTCCGAGGTGAGCATGTAGTCAACGTGAGCTAAGACTAATTCGATCGACGCTTCAAAATTTGTTATTTTAAGTTTATGATAGGTTTTAGTCGACCTAATCCGTTATTTATCCGTGATTCTGATTGGTATTTAGATGGGCCGGCGGTCGTCAGCGTGAATATATTTGTAAGGAGTATATCAAAGATCGATGACGTCACTATGGTAAGTCACGGCAGGCTAGACCGAATGCTAGTTTGCGTATGCGTTTAACTATTAACAAAAAACTATCGCGGTACTAACAAGTCAAATGAATGGGCAACTCTCTCCTAGTTTGGTCTTGTGGAGCGAATTACCCTCTTTGTGTACATCATTTTTATTTCAAATTCTAAAATTTCCGTTTGGTGTCGACGACCAAAATCGTTTTTACAGACGCTTACTAACGATTCTCTTCGCGCTGTGACGATGGAGTTAACTTTCCTATCATCGCGATCTCTATTCTTCTCCTCCTTTAAAAATAGTTTTAATTTAACTCTAGACATGGATGTTTCAAAATTTATTGGCAATATCGGTTCTTTTTGTTTATACATTCTCATTAACATGCGGCCGAGTTTAAGCTAGGGATGTCTTTCTTTTCCCATTTTAAAGACGTTATTTTTTGTCACAAAGGCGACGCTGAAACCGTAGTTCGTGTCAACTTGTTTCTGCGTTCGATCAGCGAAATCGACGATTACGATATGGTAAGCACCATCGACGTGCTTAAGATTACCACTACCTTTTATTATAAACCAAGTGATACGCTCTATGTTATAAATAAGCTTGTAAAATACTTTGTTTATAATAAAAATGGTTATAAACAAGATCTGTGATCTGATAATACCTATTGCACTGTGCTGATATGAAAGCTCTATGTCGTGAATTAAATTTGGACACTTATTGTTTTTATTATTTTATTTATTAATTTTCTGCACTTTACTTTGACCTTCTATTGTAAATTATCTATTTATTATAATGTTATTATTTTATCCTTATCGATGTTTTTATTTGAATTATAAAACTCAACCTCTGCGGTGCGGTGCCGCGTTCGTCAATAATGTTGAAATTACCGTTTTCTAACTTGTGTCAGGTTTTTACATTTCATGAAGGCTTTTATTAATTTTTATATTTTTCACAGTTATATAATTACTATTATAGGGACTATTATAATCGAATCTTTAATCTTCAGTGACCTTATAATTACAAACATTACCAAAATAAAAAGTTTTATTAGCTAACTACTGTTTATAATTTATTTTATGTTTATACGTGCGAAGCGTCTTGTAAAAACACCGAACAATTGGCACAACTGTAGAAAGCACACAATTGAGCAAACTGAGCTGCTTCGGTACCGCGCACAGTACTGTTCGCGACGAGCCCTGACATGGCTTCGCGCACGAACCCGTCCGAGCCGGCGCGCCACGCTTAAAGAAGCCGTAAGGACCGCGGCCCGCACCCCCACATCACCATATTTTTATTTATATACCACTTCAATCATGCTTCTTATTTTCATTTGATGCATTATAAGAAGATTAAAAACTATTTTGGTCGTATTTACTATTGTATGTCCGTTTATGTGAATTTGTGTTGTGTAAACATTGGGGTTATCGTGGCGTCCGCACCCGCCTCAGCGCTTGGATGGAGCCGCCAGTGAGGGCGGCTAGATAATGTAGCTCTAGAGCTGACCGTGTGCATGAAGGTAACAAGCGCTCCTTCGACGAGTGGCGGCGACGGTGAGTTGGAATTAGGCTTCGCTTCGACCGCATGCCCGGCTTTTGGTGTATCATCGGAACTTGTCTTTTGGATTGTATCATTATTTACATTCGTATCGTGAATCAAAGGGCTTGGCTCTAAGCCAGCGTTGCCTACAACATTTGGATGGGCATTGTTGCATCTATCAAAGTCACTATCTCATATAATGATGACATCGTAATATATTATAGTTTTCTTTATTAGTGTGGAATCTGAAATACAATTTGTAAGTTATTTTGAAACAAGAATACTTCATCTGGTTTCCTGCGCTAGCTTCAGCGGCTTCAGTAATGTTAAACATCTGTAGATTTTGCACTTTACCCATAACAACATTTGGCACAAAGTTTGATTATTTGAATTACGGATTATAAATCAGATTCCACCGTTCATAATGATCCAAAAGCTAAAGTTTCGCTTGCATGTTTGTCACTAGTTTGTTGCTGTACATGTGACTTTAATTCATTTGACTTGCCGTTGTTCCAAGGGTATTTGTGCTCAGCAAGAACACTATAAGTGCTCTTCATTTTTCACTGTCAAGTGAATCTTTAACGATGCCCCTCTCAGTTACTTATAGCTATTGGGTTTGTGTCAATATGGCATTGTGCTGAGCTCGGCCATTGATGGAATCATTCTTGAAGGAGAGTTTATCATTATCATTAACATCACATAGACACGTACAGTGTTTTTGAAGTAGAATCAGGCCAGCAACTCGACACAAGCATAGATTATTTTGGTTTTTGAATGTAGATTTACAGAGGTCACTATCACTATACACTTTTTTAAGCCTCAGATGAAACGTAAGTATGACAAAGTTTCCTCAATGGCCTAGAAGGAACTGATATTTTAGTTGAAAGGTCTGGTCAATAGAATGATCTGACTGTAACTTAATAAATCACAATTGACACAATAATCACAGCTTGATGTATATTGGCACAAAACACATTGAGCTTCAATCGAAAGCATTAAAATTAGAAACTGAAACAGGATAAGCTTGACTCACAGCTTAAACCAGAATTCAATAGTTTGGACTTTATAGATTTCCGCGATATCATTGAAAAATTGACACTGAGCGGTGAATTCATCAATTTTTTAATGATAATGAAGGGCAAGGGCATTTAATACATATGTTGCAATGTTTTCAGGAATACTCTGTACAATTGACGTTCAGAGAACAATGGTTGGACGAGAGATTGAAATTTAATAACTTGGGAGGTAAGTTCTTTAAAAGTGAAATTATTTTTACATTAAAATAAAGCCGCGTCTAGTGTCTGTTCGCTTAAAATTTAAACAGATTTAATATTGTTGCCTGTCATAGATAGAGTGATTCTAAAGAGAGTTATATTTGTAATCATTTGCAACCGTTCAAAGCCTAGATTATGCTATTTCGATTTCCTAATATAAATGTTGTTTAAAAACACAGATAAATAAAAACTATAAATTCCAGGTCGTCTCAAGTACCTAACGCTGACAGAGGCCAACCGCGTGTGGATGCCGGATCTGTTCTTCTCCAACGAGAAGGAGGGCCACTTCCACAACATCATCATGCCGAACGTGTACATCCGCATCTTCCCGAACGGCAACGTGCTCTACAGCATCCGGATCTCGCTGACGCTGTCCTGCCCCATGAACCTGAAGCTGTACCCTCTGGACAAACAGACTTGCTCGCTGAGGATGGCCAGCTGTGAGTCATTGCTACATTATTGCATTAATTTACGGAAATCCTCAATAAATACTTACTCGTACAAGGATCCAAATACTGATTATTTAAGATTTTAGGGAAAGTTACAGATAGCCTAGTATGTATTATAAACATATAAATACATCAATGTGCACATGCACACTGAAAGCCATTAAAAAGCTTTCACATATATGTTATAAAAGAAATAAATTACAATACAAAGAAAAGCAAATAGTCATCAAAAGTTAGAAAATAATAAAACACAATAATATAAATAATAAATAAACTACTAACTGAACACACACTGAGCCCTATACACACTTCAACCAGAGAAAACACTTGTCAGACTGAAAGGACAGTACCTACCTAGCCTACTTTCGCTTCTACACAAAGCATCATCCACACGACAACGCTCAGCTTCATGCTACAAAATCAAAACTTTTATTTCCTTAAAAGCACAGGGCATACATTGACAGGTCAACCGAAAGTTAATTTCAATAAAAACTAAAACTTATCAAGGAAATAACATTGTGTTGACAGTTTGCTTATTTTTTTTACACTGAGTTGGGAAGCGATTAGAACAACCCAGCTTTCATCTCTTTTGATGGTGTAGTAACAATATTGGTGTTTTTAGTAATACACTTACATTTCTGCCACTTAACATGCATAGATCCCAACAACACATTAATGAAGTTTGTTTACCATCACGAGTGTTTGGTTTTCATTAAAAATACACTTGGGCTATTATTAATATATCGACATAGTTATATTTAACTTCTCTCACAGCTAACAAAAAAAATCATTTCTAAACCACTTGTGATTCATTCGTAGCTTTGATCTGCTAATGATCGTAAGAAGGCCACTAGTAAGTGCATCATCTATTTTAACCCATCATTACTTTTACCAACGTTTACAAATGGCAAATAGGATCTATGCCAAAAAGCTGACACAGTGTTGCTACTTTAAATAATCATAAATTATGGCCATCACAAAATGTACGCCATCAATTAATGTAGGATGGTGATACTAGATAAGAGATAAGCTACGGATAGTCATTTTGTAATTTTATCAGAACAACGAGCTGCTAGATGATTTGCTTAATTGACCAACCAACGAGCGTTTAAGTGTAACAAGCAAAGCCTTTTGCTCGTTTGATGCGAGTTGTCTCGACATTTCATCAAAGTGTGCACGCGTGGTATAACGCCCAGAATTCAAAGAAATGTTACATTACATAAAAATGATCGCGGAAAGGCTCTTGTGTATCACCACCTTAACGTTTCTTTCCATAGACCATTGCTTATTTTAGCATGTGTTCCACAGATGGCTGGACCACAGACGATCTTGTGTTCTTGTGGAAGGAAGGAGACCCCGTACAGGTCGTGAAGAACCTTCATCTCCCTCGTTTTACCCTCGAAAAGTTCCTTACCGACTACTGTAACAGCAAGACCAATACAGGTAAGCACCGTTCAATACCACATTTTACTTAAGTGAGGCTCTGGATTGTAGTTTTCTGGTTATACCAAGTAGTATTTTAGAATCCGTAAGCTGCCCCTTAACATTAGTACCTTAACCTTAGCTGCATCACTGGAAATCGCAGCATTAAATTTGATTACCCAGATTTTGGCATTAGTACTGCCAATTTTCCCTGAAAAGGGCCCCCAGGAAACTAACTTCTATCTTCGAAACTCGAAGACCTCATTCCAGTTGAACTAACCCCCAATTCGGCCCTATAAGTTATAATATAATTCGCATTCCAGGCGAATACAGCTGTCTAAAGGTAGACTTGCTGTTCAAGCGCGAGTTCAGCTACTACCTAATCCAGATCTACATCCCGTGCTGTATGCTCGTCATCGTCTCCTGGGTGTCCTTCTGGCTCGACCAGGGGGCCGTTCCTGCCAGAGTCTCACTTGGTAAGAAATATTCCAGGTGAATACAGCTGCCTGAAGGTAGACCTGCTGTTCAAGCGGCAGTTCAGCTACTACCTACTGCAGATCTACATCCCCTGCTGTATGCTCGTCATCGTCTCGTGGTTCTCCTTCTGGCTGGACCAGTCGGCGGTTCCTGCGAGGGTTTTGTTGGGTATGGGTAGCTAGAGCTCTTTTTAGATCACATCTATTTTTGTCACGAATGCTTCTGCAGTAGTTTGGAATGCGTTGAAGATACTCCATGGAGAGTTAGGCTGGTAAATGGTTCATCAGTTCTGTACATGTTCCTCGCTGACTGACTACTACTTGCCATTATTATTTTATTTAGATATATTTTGTATGCTATTAATTATTATTTGTTTCTTTTAGACTTTATTACGATACATTTACTTATTGTTTTACTGTTTGGAATATTATTATCATAAAGTAATTGTTAAATAATGCGTGGTTTTTTTACCTATTACAATATATTTTTATTATTTCGTTTTTTTTCCTTGATTTCATTGCACGCACGCCCTTACAGATTTTCGCACAACTGATTTTCTGTTAGAATGTGCAACTTTAGCAATACTACTACAGTTTATGCTACAGCGCCACGGAAGGACTCTTATGTGCTTTGGCACAAGCTTATCACTGATTGGTGATATCTACAAAGCTGAAATAATCACCAAGCGCCACACCAAATTGTCTTATTACAATCTAACAGACAGACTTGCAAAATTATACAATGAAAACATTATCTATCACTGTTCTATCACATTGAAAACATGTCTGCATAATGTCCTGTGAACGCTACTTTCACTTCAAGCCAAATGCCTGATGCAAAGCTTTGCATTTTGCTTGACTCTCATTAATTTGCTAAAACTAAAATATGCTTATGTTCATTAGGTGTGACGACTTTGTTGACGATGGCTACTCAGTCATCAGGAATCAACGCATCACTGCCTCCCGTCTCGTACACCAAGGCTATTGACGTCTGGACCGGCGTATGTCTAACCTTCGTTTTCGGGGCACTACTTGAGTTTGCCCTGGTGAACTATGCGTCTCGCTCAGACATGCACCGGGAGAACATGAAGAAAGCGAGACGGGAAATGGAAGCAGCTAATTTAGACGCTGCATCTGATTTGCTCGATACCGACAGTAATGCTACTTTCGCAATGGTATGTGTGGTTGTCAATCACTGTATTGTAATTTAACCTTATTTTATTGGCTTTGATTTTAGTATTATCGGCTTCTTTAATGATTATTGATTACTTATTCAATTAGCTATTTTCAAATACTTTGCTATTTATAGACTTGAGTTGCTATAACGTTAAGTTTAACCATGCATTTAAGTTTAACTTGTATTTCATATTGTGTGTACTCCCCACAAGTTTAACCAAAGTACATGACAAACCAAATCAGGTGTGATCCACCAGTATATCAAAATTAAAGTCAATAAAAAGGATGTTTGGGTTGATTGGCGTTATTGTGTTTCCGTGATCGGTGCCACACCTGACAGAAACCGCTCGTGCGAGGCGAGCCGGCGATGCGGCAGTGCGAGGTGATGTTGAAGCCTCCGCGCAAGAATTGCTGCTCCCTCTGGATGTCGAAATTCCCCACTCGCTCTAAGCGGATAGACGTGATTTCCCGCATCACGTTCCCCTTCGTTTTCGCGATATTCAATATCGCGTACTGGTGAGTTGTTTTGCGTAATTGATGTGTTATGTTAAGATGCGTCAGTGCGAAGTGCAAGCGCCGCCGCGGAAGAGCAAATGCCGCATGTGGCTGTCTAAGTTCCCCACTCGCTCCAAGCGCATCGACGTCATCTCGCGGATCGCCTTTCCGATGGTCTTCGCCATCTTCAACTGCTGCTACTGGTGAGTGGCTTATTACCCTGATTTACGTAATTTGAGGGTACTAAGTAGTCTGTAGTTTAGCTGAGTTTGGCAGACCACTGTAGCGTAATTATCACAGCGGAAAATTATGTGTTTGGCTCTACCCAATCTGGGTCCAAGCTTGATAATATAATACAATATACAACAAAAAATCTTTGCACAACAACATGGTTGCATCCAACAATTTAAAACTTTTAAAAAAGTATTTGCAAGGAAAGTAATACTTTAAATATAATGTGTGTATATGTATGTTTATCGCAGCGGCGAATAAAAATTACGGGTCGTATTTTCAGCAGATATTATTTAGTTTCTTTATATAACGTTTAGTCCGAGTTCTCTGTTATAGTCGAATGTACATTAGTATGTTTGTTGGTATATATTTTAGTTTGTATGAAAGGGTTACTGTTCCTTATAGTTCTTTTCTCATCTTTATATTTTTTTTAGATTTAGAATGATTGTGCAGCTTGTTAGTATGTTTGTGCAGTAAATAAAATTAAATAAATATAGGAGTTGAAATAGATAGTAAGTGTGTTAAATGTAAAGGCAATCATTTTAATTCATAAGCAGTCAAAATTTTAATATGATGTATCTGTATTGTTGTGCAATTCAGTTTTTTTTTTTTTATATTACGAGAATTTTTGGTAACATACAAAGTAGTAAAATCTGTAAAAAATGTAGTCACTAGTTGTATTAAAATTAGAGCTTGACTATTTATGACTACTGTGTCTTCTACCTTTAAAGATTATGTAACCTTCCTGTTTTTGCTTTGAAACATGTCAGTTATTTTTAAATCAACATCCTTGAATCCATTTTGAAATTCAACATTACCTTGCATGCATCGAATCAGTTACCTTGATCCAGTATTTTATCATCATCCTTAGCTCTTTTGTTAATTTTAAATTGACCTGTCTTCCAAGGAAATAAACGTTTTTACTTTGACTTCATACTTTTTTCATCCCTGATACGCTTTGATTGACATCAACATGCATCTATCTATCTATGTATCAACCCAACATCTATGTTCCAGGTCAACATACCTGATTCGAGACGCGGAGGAAGAGAACAAGTGATTCGACGCTTCCGCGACGTCGGGCGACTCAACACGCATCATCGCAGCTATAGTTGTGCCTTATGCGCTGTTCTTCGTCACCTACATCGCCTGCCTGCGCGGAAACCCCTCCCTGCCCTCGCTCCGCTACAGACTCTCCCGGCGGGGCACCAACACTGCCCCCGTTTAAAGAGATTTGCATTTTTCTTCTCCTTGAAATTGGCAAGAGACTCTCTGTTCCTTCTTAATAGAATTCAGTATTTCCCACCAGGGCAACAACTCTATTCCAAATTACCGTGATATGTCCAAAGATATATTATTTCTTCTCCTTGTAATTGGCAAGAGATAAATTCTACCCCCGTTTGACGAGATCTGTCCAAAGACAACCGTTTTCGTCTCTTTGAAACTGGCCGAGAGATTTACGAAGGCTGTCGTCTTTTGACGTGATCTATCCAAGGACATTCCGTTTCTTTTACTTAAAACTCTACGATTGGCAAGGGGCTTCTAAGGTCAAGGCTCTCTGTTACCACATTGTAGAGTTTAGACTTACCAACCAGGGCTATCTACCCTCTAAGAAGTGATCTGTCCAAGAGGTTCCTTTCTTCTCCCCTTAGACCCGTTTCCGACTGTTGGACGTGCCTTTTTCTTCTTCATCTTCTTGATACAGGCCAAAAAAAGGACCATAACCTACTAAAGATCTCTATAACTTCTTGTTCTTTGCCAATACCATTATTCTGTCCCAGTTCTCGCGACACAGGCAATGGGTCCACTATCAATTACAATGTAGCGGTGCAGCCAGCGGAGAAGATTTCATTTGTTTTATATGTGTTTTCGATCTGACAGAAAAAGGCTCAAACAGGACATATACTTTTTTCTAATACCCTGAATCAAAGTGGCTCTATAGCAACTTGGCAACGATACGGTGTGGTAAATATAACGCCCGCCGAATAGAGTTTTCAGTTCCACATATTTTCCAATAGAATGGTAAAAACAAAAGAACTCCCTGTTTTTACAACAGGACTGACGAAGTCTTTAAGTATTAAAACCAAAAACTGCCCTGGGAGAAAACAGCCTGGCGTCATATATCTGATCTTACAGGAACAAAGTTTAATTTTCAAATTCAATGGACAAAGTGAAAAGAAAATGACATATAAAAGTTTGTGCTGAAATAATGAGGGAATTTTAAAAGACATTTGAAAGTGAATGTTGACTTTACAGTTTTTTTATAAATATTGTGAATGCACTGAGTGAACGAACGGCTCAACTGTATCTTTGTATATAATACCTATATCCATTTCACTCCCACTTAGGCCTAAGCCAACCACTTTCTTACACATTTTGTCTCACTCTCTTCATGGGCACTCCAACTTTATCAAAAGTTAAGAAAGATAATTTTAGAAAATTTTCTAATATATTTTCCTTACATTCCTGTCAAACTTGAACTGCGATGTAATTTTGAATGATAATTGATTGGTTCATATGAAATTATTTAATTATTTATAATACGAATATAATCAAATAATTCATATTCTGTTAGAATTGTACATGTTATCCGATAGTTTCACATATAACATTATATTAAATGCATGTCGTGTCAATATCTGATTCTGTGAAGTAGTCTTATAAAAGTATGTTTTATTAATTTATTCGGACGCTATTGTCTAAATAACTACCATAATTTAAAAAAAATCATAGAATATTAATTTACGGATAAAATATGGTTTACAATGAGGAATATGTCGTGTGACAGATTGATAATTACTTCAATTTCTAGATGTAATTTTAGTATTAGAGAAACTTCTATTAAAGGAAGGCCTAGATAAAATAAGAAACCATTTTGAATAACGTCACTTGTCTAAGAGACAAAAGGAATTTAAAACTACCAAATAATCACTGTCTAGATGTAGTAAATAGGATATGGATAATCCTAGTTTTAAAAATCGCCATTTTTAAACGGCGAGTGATAATATTATCGTGTACATATAATTAAACGTAATTTTTATGAATATGTTTAATATAATTTAGCTTCTATATAAATTAAATTTGTGTATATATATTGGGATATTAGAAACGAAAGTGTATGTTTTTGCGGTTTTAGAAATGCAGAACTTAATAATAAAAAATGTAGTCAATTAAGTTTTTATGCCATTCGTTTATAAAATTTCATAGTTTTTTTGACTAATTTTTCGCTGAATATATTACATACTTAAATGTATTCTGGTAATACATAGATACTATCCAATAAATATAGAATAACCTAATTCATAATAAAGTTAATCATTGAAAGGTAATTGTAATAGGTGTCACGTAATGAATTTATGTCTTCAATGTTTGTGGATGGTTACATGCTTACAAACAATACAATGTATATATTGAAAATAACTTATAATATTAATTAATTTGACAATTATTCAATTTCATTGAATTATCTAAAAATATTTAGTTAGTTTAAAACATTTATGCATTTAAAATTTAATACATAATTTATTTTTTATTCATAAGTATGTAACCATCCAAGTAAATGTATCAATATGGATGTCTGTAACATTATTATCACTAAAGCTGTGTTCTATAACGAGTACCTACTGTAGTGATACTTTGTCCCGTTTCAGTTATCAAGAAAACTTTTAAGCTGGATTAAATAGAGGCCTATAGATTACATGTTCTATTGCCTAGTATGATATTAAAAAAAAAAATAGGGTTGAAATTTTATTCATCCTAGTCTGGTATAAGTATTTTAAAATATAAAGTTTAGGTTAAATTAAGATTTGTAAGAAATTGCTGTGAGAACTTGAGCTAGATTAATACTGAAAGGTGAACAAAACAATATTGATACAGCTTAAAAGTTTAAGATGGTTATATAATCATTTCTGAATTATTAATCACCAAATTACCTTTTATTTAATATTCTTGCTCAGTTATCTTTCCGTCCCTGATTTCAAACTTTTAGGTTGTCAATCAATAGCTTTAGTTAATGAAACCAATTAAGTATATCCGTTATTCAACATGAAGAATTTATAACAATGCGCCTGTTTAGTACCACAAAGGTATACAACTTTAATATGGTATTATGCATATAAAGTTTAGACCTTTCGTTAAGCTCGACATGTTGCATAACGAGTAGGTAATAAACTAAAATACCACGTTTCAGTACCTATTCGTAACTTCTTTATAGGTGTTCTTGGCTGTGAATGGCAATGAAAAATCCTATTTAGTAAAATAACTGAAAATATCATGTTTTATAATAAACTCATCACATTTAACATTTTAATCAATGCCACTAGAATTGACGTGTGTCAATTTCTATTTGGCTTTTAATATTTCTAATAAAAAGGTTTTAGCCGATATACATACATACGGTGAGAAAAAGATCTTTCTCGTTAAACCAGGACTAAATCAATTTTATCTGTAAGATATTATTTGACCCTAATTATGTTTTGTAATGTTAAAGTTAAGTTATCTTTTAAATAAACGTATGCTCATCTTAATTATTGTTTTACTTGAAGTTATCTCTAAACAAAGATATATAAATATAAAAAATTATCTGCCTAAGGGGCGTGGTGGGCCAAGGCCCGCTTGCGGCGCAAGAGGTAGCGAGTTCGATTCTCGCCAAGGGGTCAAGAGCTTGAATGTTCTGCAAGCACTTGCTCGTTGGTCTGGGTGTACAATATGAATAATAAAAAATATTTATCTACCTACATTAAGTATAGGTATCAGATGTCTTGTACCCGTAACACAAGCTTAGAGCTTACCACGGGGCTGGCTAGATGTTGTCGAGTGGATTGTCCGGAAATATTAATTTATATACATATTTTTTTTCTGGATATTCCACACAGTAAAATTTAGCCTCGTGGTAAGCTCTTAGCTTGTCTTACGGGTACTAGACATATGATATACTTAAGATATAAGACATTAATATTTTTTATTATACATATTAAACACCCACACCAAGGCGGGAATCGAACCCGCTACCTCTTGCGTCGCAAGCGAACCCTCGCCCACCGCGCCACTGAGGCATATAGTATTTATCAGTAGTTAAACAGTAAATCAGCTCCTCTGACCTAAAACGGCATAACCCAATTACTACCTACCTAATACATAGTTTGTATTATAGTCTAAATTACAGGCTACGACCTCTCTCACCGACTCTTCACCGTTTATGTATTCCTGGTACTTAGCCTGGAAGTAAAAACGCAACCCGTTGAGTACCTAATACGTAAAATTAATCATCCTTATATCAGCTGTTCCACTGCTGGACATAAGCCTCATAGACTTTCAGTTATTTCAATTAAAGGCGGCCTGCATCCACCTTGCACCTGCGGCCTTTACCAAATCGTCCGTCAATCTAGTTGGTGGACGTCCTACGCTGCGCTTGCCGACTCGTCTTCATTCGAAAACTTTACGTAAAATTTAGATTAATAAAATGTGGTCAAAGTTTCTTGAGGTTGAGTAGGAACCTGTTGGTGCGTGTAATAAAATAACACCTTTATAACAGAATTTAAAATTTATTTATCTTTACCAGCTACGCCTTGTTAAAACAGGGACCTAAATAATCAAGTACATAAATAGAATTGCCAGCTTCAAAACAGTTGCATGCGTAAATAATAGAATTCCATTATAATGTTAAATAACAATATTCGATATTATTATTTAACATTATAATGGATCATACTCGTAGCCACACCACATATTATAATTAAATACGTTCTAAGTAACAGTAACATTTATTTTATAGTCACAGTATTATAGGTAGGTATTTTATAAAGTTTTAGATAGATGTTACTTTTTCACATAAACAAACGTCCAGCCCTGTTCGTTTATATAAAAAGGTTACATTGTTGCAATCTCTGGACAATCACACTCATACATTCAGAAAAAATAGAAAGAGATAGATGGTCGCTGACACTGAGTTTTTTAACTTTTGCGGTTGTCAACTCTCAAATTGTACCGTAACCCATAATATAATTCCTGTTCCCAATAAAGATTTATTGAATTTGAATTTTGAATTAAGTTTTCATGCATGCATCTGTGAGAAATACAAATCACTGAAAAAAGTTTCTTGTTCTGAGATCTATTTATGATCGTCACCCATTTTGAGTACCATTATCAAGAAGTATTTTCTTGATTTACTAATTATTTAATTAATAATTCTTCGTTACTAAATAAATTGATTAAATATAACAAATAAGACACATAATGTGGATGTATAAACATTATAAGATGACATTGTGACAGGTAACTTTAATAAGTTTTTTTTTAATTACTAAAATTGATCTTGATTTGACCAACTTGGATTAAATTTACATTTCCCTCTGTATCTTGTACGTACAACATTGTAAAAAGTCTTAACAAATAAAATAGATAAGAATTAGCATAGGTAAAAATTTACTTGTAACGGTCCGGCATACTCTAGTCGCAATCCAACAAACATATCCGGATTTTACTGAAAGAAGTAGAATCTAAAAACTAGTTCTCTTACAATAGCATATAAATTCAGATAAACGAAGAAAAAAGTTATAAAGTACCAAGTATTGAATCAGCCTTATTTTATACAAAAACAAAGCTTTTGTTGTAAATAAAATAACTATATAAAATGATATGACAATTCAGTGATTCTCGGTTTTGTAGGAAGACTGTCCTTTTCATGATTTCGCTTTATTTATCCGTTATTTTCCACCCATTTGACAAGCTAGAAACTTCTCTGCCTCCCTCTGAAACAATAACAGAAATAATAATAAATTTACTTCGATATACGAGTATTAAAAATACATAGGTAATACCTAAATAGGTAGGTACTTTTCGTTGCCAAATAATAAGAAAAGAATAATATTAACTAACTGATTATCGATTATCTGCAAGGTATGGCTGGTTTTCTTGCAAAACCAATTTTGATTGTAATTTTCAATATTACCTGAATGAGCTTGTAGATAGCGAACACACTCTCCTCAGCCACACAGGGGTCTGCTTCAGGTCTGGACCTCTTACCGTTGCCCCAGCCAGAGCTGAAATCATACACATGTTACTGACCAATGCATTTTCTAGGCAAACTAGGTTTGTCTCGTCTAGACCTATAAGCGATTTGATGAGACTTTGAATCACCTTACGGGACGCTTGCCGGTAATTAATGTTCACAGTGGCAAGTAGGTACCTACACCCGCTAATACTTATAAATTACCCTAAACATGCATATCATCTTTTACTTAAATAAATTCTTGAAGAAAAAATTGAAATGAGTTAAGTCATGTATAAAATCTAAGCGAACGGGCAGTGAAATTGTATAATATTATTTAAAAAAAGCTGATGATTACATTGGTTGCTTGCTATAGCTTTAATATCTAAGTAATTTAATATTTTAAGTATTAGTCAGAATTAATAAAATAACCACCGGGCTAAATGTTTCTGTCAGAACATATATCTATAGTACTTATTATAAAATTTCCATGTCACAATATTAGTTACCGTACTCCTCCGAAACGGCTTTCCCGTTTTTTTCCCAATTTTATATGCGTATTCAGTAGGTCTGAGAATCGGCTACTATCTAGTTTTCATTTTGCAAAACAACGTTTGCTGGGGTCTATAATAAACTAGCTATTTATATGTATTTAACTTTCTGTTGTACCCACGGTTAAACACGTACCTAATTAATTGCTAGAAAATCTATAAAACACAAGTAAAGTTTTCTTTATCTTTATCTTTATCAAGAATGTTTTTACAAGTGATAAACTTGTAAAAACATTTGGGAAAAAACGTACTATTCAAGAAGTCGGTTAGATAGTCCACCGTTTAAGAACTACGCTGTTAAACATAGACAAAGTGCTCAAACACATCACATACTACTCACATGAGAAAATAAAAAAAATATTAAATGATAATTAAACTTATGCATGTTCATATAACTTTTTAAATTATCATGGTTTTTAACAATATTACCTAACATAATTGGGAATTGGGTAACATACCATGATTTGTCAGTTTTTGAGTTTTCCGATATTTCGACGTGAAGATGGCTTCCAATTGTCAGGAGCATGAAATCCTGTAGTGCGGTTATGCAAAACTCAAACATAATTATGTAACACCGGTTATTCGCCAAGACACGGTCAGTGTAGTGTGTCGTGAACGAGTTGCGTTCGAGAATGAGACAAGTGGTAGTAGCACTAGTGAGTGTCAACCTCGCAATTAAAGACTCAGAAAGAGGGTAGACCGGTTCGTTTGTGAATAACCGTCTGCCCAAATCGCAAAGACAATGACAATTCAGTTGTTTCCGTGATCATGGCGCTTGCAACAGCGTCGAAATATCGGAAAACTCAAAAACCGTCAAATCATGGTATGCTACCCGTTTTAAATCATAATTATGCATGTTCGTCGCATACACCCCGAAAGGTGAGCACTTGCTGCAACAGCTTGGAACCCGGAAGTATGTCGCAGGCGAGGTCGGCCACGAAAACGTTGGCTAGAACTACCTTCAGGACTTTTGGGAAAGTTAGTGGCAAACAGCTCTGGATAGGGATTGTTGGCGGGAGTTGGGGGAGGCCTTTGCCCAGCAGTGGGCCAACATCATATGCGAACATAAAAAAAAAATAAACTTAAAACAAGCTTACCTAAACGTTAACTGCGCTTGCAACATGACGAAAGCACTCAACAATACGAACAAACCCAACGCACGAAACATGTCTGTTTTAAGTAAGTTTCTAATAAGATATTAGGAAGATACTAGAATTTGATCTGGTTAGCTGCCTGGGTCGCAGTTGACTGTCCTCGGAAGAATGGATGAGGAGATAGTTACTAGTCTATTTATATTGAAAATAAAACTAGCTAAGAACAATTTAGATTTTACAGCTGGGTTCCGTAGATAATCTACATTAAATCTTAATGATTTTCAATAAGTGCGAAGCGTGCGAAGGTTACGGATGCATCTTAATCTTTTTCTGCATATAATTAAAAATTAACCAACATTGAGAGTCACCGAGGGTGAAATCGCCGCTTGGGGCCTTAGTGTAGCGTTAGGTCAGAAAAGTCAAATAATTTTGTTTCTGTGTATTATTTTTGGATGGATATTAAATAACCATGTAATTGACAGCTACGAGTATGTCTGAAAACCTTACTCTAAAATATTTTCCATTGGTGAACAAGAAGGATACAAAATTATTATGCGTAATGCCTGATTTTATCGATTATCAATTTGTTGTTTTGTTACTTCTTTAAGATTTATCTACTCTGCCAATCTTCTTGTAATTTTGCTTAGGTATAGTTGAGAGTTACTATCCGTAGTATATTTTAAACATAAGAAACAAATTATTGCAAGATTTGCTATCAATTACCTATTACGAGGTAACCTAGATACAATAAGGTTCCTACTAATCTGTAACCTACAACCCCCCAAGGTGCGACTACGTAGGGGGTCTCCAAACTCCACCCTTGGGGGCACTAAGGTAAAAGCTAGTTCTACGAATTTTGGTATATAAATCTACAACCTTTCTTCTCTGCGGCAGTCATAACCCGAGGTAACAGACAGACAGTGGCTTTCGGACTTTATTATTTTAATAAAAACCTCAGAATACTGGTAAGTCGCTAATTTCTCATCACTATTTCCGACTAGAATCAACATAAAACATATTACCGATTAATCTATATATATAAAAGAAAGTCGTGTTAGTTACACCACTTAGAACTCAAGAACGGTAGAACAGATTTGGGTGAAAATTGGTATGGAGGTAGCTTAGAGCCAGGAGACGGACATAGGATTTTTATCCCGTTCGGCAGCATTCCCGTGTGACTTGACTTGAAACGACAGTCACTATAAAACGTGTAATAACAAAAAAGAATCAGACTTGGAATAACAAAACGCAAATGATTACGCAATTGACGTATAATGACAGCTATGTAATGACGTATAGATGACAATTTGATATATGTAAGAAATCAATATTCAAACTATTTATATTAAATAAATGAATAATAATTATAATGTAATGATATAGAGGTAGAGCCAGGGCCTGCCAGACCTACGTTACGTTCTCACTGGTGTAGGGAACAATGCTTGGGGGTTACGAACCTGGAGTAACGGTGTCTTCAGTAGGTATCAGGCAATCAAGGTGTGCAGTACCTGAGCTCTCTCACGTCATATTAATACACAATATTCTAATGACCATTTTAAGTCATTATTCTAAAAGCCAGACCTATCCGAAGGGTCTAACGCTCCCCCAGACACCGAAGAAAGTCAAATGCCAGAGCATTGCTCAGGTACATAAATGCATTTACTGTCTTAAATTCCTGCAATTTCAATTTTTTAATTAATAAAAAGTATATACGAATATTACTGGACAATTATCATTCAATAATTTTTAATAACCAGACATATTTGAAGGGTTGAACACCCCCTTAGAGCGAATAAAGGCAAGAGAGAACTACACATGAGAAACCAAAAACTGTTCAGTTTAATAAATTTAATACACAAAAAAATATTTATTATTCATGCTTAATTATCTATACTAATATTATAAAGCTGAAGAGTTTGTTTGTTTGTTTGTTTGTTTGAACGCGCTAATCTCCGAAACTACTGGTTCGAATTGAATAATTCTTTTTGTGTTGGATAGTACAGTTATCGAGGAAGGCTATAGGCTATATAACATCACGCTACGACCAATAGGAGCAAAGATATAGTGGTAAATGTGTAAAAAACGGGAGAAATTATTTCATCTTTGAAGCCTTCCGTTGCGTGCGCCGTGAAAACGGTTGAAGATACACAAAAAATATGTATTAAAGAATAATAGCTCTTTTAATGATCTAAAAAACAGTCCGGGATAGTATATGTCTATCTTTTAAGATTAACTCACAAAAACCGTTTTTATAGTACCTAATTTGGTCGAAATAATTTGTTTAAGTTGTATCAACATAATAATATTAAACTTTATTCAAATAAATATGTTGTTGGTTAAGAGTACTTCATCCATTATAACGCGGGTAGCACCGCAGGGCACAGCTAGTTATAATATATTTAATCATCTTTATCTTTATCGTTGTCATCGTCATCTTCATAATTTCCATAATTCTCATCAGTCATGTAATTGTTTGTTTTCATTGGTTTCAATACTGTCTACTTCTAGCAACTTGGCGTCATCTATCTATATATAAATAAAAATGAATTGTTGTTCGTTAGTCTGATTAAAACTCGAGAACGGCTGGGCCGATTGAGCTGATTTTGGTTTTAAAATGTTTGTCGTAGTCCAGGGTAGACAGATAGTAGTAGGTAAACGGTGAGCAAATAAGGAAAAATTGCCGGGAACTTTTTTTACCCGTGCGACGCCGGGGCGGGCAGCTAGTATAGTATAAAAGAGCTGTAATGAACAGTCTAAACGGATTTTACAATTAAATAACATTTATAAATGTACTAGCAGCGCCCCGCGGTGTTACCCGCGTCTAATTTTCCAAGGTAAAAAGTAGCCAATGCTCTATTCCAGGTTATAATTTCTCTTCATTTTAAATTTCAGGCCATTTGGTTGACCCGTTGTGAAAGACGGACAATCAAACAGACACACATAGACTATCCCATTAAAATATTAGTAAGGACTATTGGTACCCGATCGTAATCAGGGGCCTAGTTTATCTTAAAACTTAAAATAAATGTATTTAACATTTCAGACCGAAAAATCAGATAAAATAAATAAAAAACGTTAAGCCTTAATATTTTCTAACAAATAACCGCCGTTTCGACTAGTTATGATTTGTTAAGGAACCATAAAAGCACGTTTGTAGGTTTCGCACAAATCAAAAGAAGCCATGAAGAGTTGATTACATTCAAAGTGAACTGGACAGTGGAAAACAAGTGGGATAAAGTTTATTTCACGCTGTTATTTTATAAAATTAAATATACTGAGTAGGTATTTCAATGTTAGACGTAAACCAACAATCTGCGTCTTATTAATTTAATAAATTAAAAAATATTTCCGAGCAATCAACACATCCCCGTGGTAAGTTCAAAGCTTGTGTTACGGGTACACGACACCTAATATACTTAATATAATAGACAAACATGTTGTTTAAATATGTTTTATTAAGTTTGTGTGCTTGCAGAACATGAAAACTTCAAGTCTTTGTATGCCCTTGGCGAGAAAAGAACCCGCTACCTTTCCGTCCCCGGACCTTCACCCACTGCGCCATTTCTGTATTATGACTGCCTTAGTCATAATACAGAAATACATTACGCGGCGTAGCATTGTCACTACGTAGTGCTAAATTTTCACCTCAACTGCGTAGCAACTTTACATCTACAGCGTAGCAACTTTACATCTACGGCGTAGCCATCTCCACACCTCTACGGCGTAGCAACTTTACGCCACTACAGACAGCATTATACCTATAATATGTGTGGCATAATAACACTTCTACGCCGATTAAATAATAATTAATAATAATAATTCAACTTAATAATTTAAAATGTTGTATCACCCCATTTTCTTGTTCTGTAATGTACCTAAAATAAATAAATCTTGCCCTGCGATTGTGACCGTTTATGTAACTGTCGTAATAGTTTTAATCGCTTCTTTTAACTCTAATAGGTTTAATTGATATCTAAGTATTTCAAATAAATAAATAAATAAAATAAATATTTCCGGACAATCCACACAACAACATCTAGCCCCGTGGTAAGCTCTTAGCTTGTGTTACGGGTACTAGACATCTGATATACTTAATATAATAGACATACATACATAGATATTTTTTATTATACATATTAAATACCCTTTTAACATTTTAGTATTTAAAGCAGGACATACATAAATAATATTAATGTAAGTCTCTATTTTTAGTTTAAGTACCTAAGTAATATTTGATTCATTTAAGTTATATATTTATCAATTGATTTTCCAAATTATCAATTATGATTAAAAGTTTCGGAATAAATAAATCAAACTGAAGTGATCACTTAACGCAATGTCACATCGTTATTTATTACTAAGGTTTCCTCAATCTCATTTCAGACCACATCGAAATATACATAGCATCTATAGATCATCTTCGATTCAGTATAAAAGCAACCCTTCTTGGATTCACCACCACAGAAAATCAGACTGTCTTAGCTACCAACCTTTTTCTTTATATTCGACATTTAAAAACCGACCTCATTTGTCCAACCTTTTTAACATCCTACGCCTTCTATTTTTGTTTTACAGTATACAAACTTTTTGCTGAAACCTCAATATGTCTCTCAAGAGTGTGACCTTCTTGTGTGTCTTGGCCTGTTTGGTGCTGATCAGCTCAGCGCAGCTGACGTTCACATCCAGTTGGGGCGGGAAGCGATCGGCTGGAGTCACAGGCACCGTGAATTGCAGGAATGAAGAAGCCGTTAATACCATCTTCAAACTTATTCAGGTATGTAATTGTGATTTCAGATGATTACTTAAGCTCCCGTGGCACCCGCATGGATTTGTTGAGTCCTTTATTAAAATTTCACGCACGTTTTGCGCAGCATGATGTAGATATGTTTTACTCCTTTAAGTAAAATTAGTACCTAGTGTAACGTTATAATAAATTTTCAAACGGAACGACATGTTTTCTCATGATAAAAAGTGGCCTAATACAATGCATAACCCATCACCATAACAAAATTTAGGCTGTCCTGGAAAACGGACAAACAAACAGACACAAAAATACACTTTCCCATTTACTAATATACTAACCCTTTTAAATTTTTTTTTTTTCAGGGGGAGGCTGAAAAACTCCTGTTCTGCCAAAAACCCTGAAGTCGAAGAAAGATACTATATCGGCGATCCACAAAAGAAACGACTCTAAAAATCATTAAATACTTATAATACATTATATACATACATTGTATTTTTTATAGTTGTATGTAAAAACATCTATAAAAATGACAAACAGAATATTTAGGTATCTTTTTAGCGATTATTATTATTGATGTTGATTGATAGACCAGAGGTAGGTATATTTTCAACATGAGAGAAAACCGCTATAATTCTTTTAAGTGCTACAACAGATATGATTGCGTTAATTAAATCATCATTATTACTGTCAATTTTTTTATCGAGTACTCACTTTCATTAATCATAATTAAAAATACGTAGGTACCTTCAGAATGAATAAATTGTTGAAAATAATCTTATTGCTAACTGCGGTGTTCCCAAATAACATTCAAATTATTAAACCTGTGAACTAATAAAAATTGTTACCTTCAGCCTCTTGTATTATTTTTCCTAATTCATGTGCTCCAAGTTAATTCAAGTAACAGGCATAAGTACTGGACGAATCTGTTAAGTTGTAATCTGGCTTTAAAAAAAAATCTTTTAATCTTTATAATTGACTGCTTCAGTGGCGCGGTGGGCGAGGGTCCACTAGCGGCGCAAGAGGTAGCGGGTTCGATTCCCGCCGAGGGTGTTTTTTTTTTTTACTATTGATAAGCCTTCATTTGACCACAATCTCACCTGATTTAAAGTGACGATGTGGTCTAAGATGGAGCATGAAGGCCTAGAAGATTATATTAAGTACTAGCTGTGCCCCGCGGTGTTACCCGCGTTATAATGGATTTTCCCGCGGAATGGCGTTTTCCCGCGGTAAAAAGTAGCCTATGTTATTTTTCAGGCTCTAGAGATTCTGTGTTCCAAATTTCATTTAAATCGGTTCAGTAGTTTTCGCGTGAAAGAGTAACAAACATCCATACATCCATACTTACAAACTTTCGCCTTTATAATAGTAGTAGGATATCAGATATCTAGTACCCGTAACACAAGCTTAGAGCTTACCACGGGGCTAGATGTTGTTGTGTGAAATGTCTGGATATATTTATTTATTTATTTAATCCAAACACGCTTAAAATAATCTACCTCTGATTCAGTTCAGTTTCTTGTAATTGGACTTTGCGCTTGAAGCGACAATTTGCCAGTGTCGAGTTAAATAAAATTATAAAGTCATATATTGTATGTACTTAAATTGCTGTTTTGGTTGCTGTTGATTGTGGTGATTTTGGTGTCGCCATTTCGAAGAATTGTCAATTTCACGACGTTGGCAAACAGATTTGAACAGAGCATTGGCTGTAACTATGTGAAGCTGAATTAAATATATTGAATTGAATTGAATTGAATCTTGAGCGATAAAAGATTAAATTCAGTTTCTTGTAATTGGACTTTGCACTTGAAGCGACAATTTGCCAGTGTCGAGTTAAATGAAATTATAAAGTGAAAAAGATGTTACTCAGTTGAACGCCATTTTGCGTCCCCCGATTAACGATTTGGTTGTCCACGTTTTGAAGAGGTTTCAATATTTTGACATAAATACCGACGTTAGTCATTTTGAAAAAACGTGATTTTGCGGCTAGTGACGCTACGCATATCCAAAGAGAATTATATCAATATGTAACACTTGTCAGTCAACACGAGTCGAACTCAAACATTGTTTTTACTCAAAATGGGCAGTAAAACATAGTGATTTTATACTCTCTGATGGGCAGGAGCAGATTTTTTACATACAAACCTAACATATAATGTAAGCTACAAATATTACTGAGAGACGGGTGTCAGTAGGTTAAGGGTTAATGTATCTGAGCTAATTGAGTTGTATACTATAAAAGATTTTTATTTTATTAATATTTTGCTTGTAATCTAAATAGAGCAAAAGTTTGTAAACAAATTTATTATAATTTATCTATAAGGGTCCATTTACTGGGCAGTGGGCATACATAGTGGCCTGAAAAGATATAAAGCCAAAAACAAAAAAAGAAAATAAATAAGTCAAAATAAATTTATTATGTCCATTAGCCTAAATTAAAATAATATTTTATTTATTTATAACTATGAAGCTGAGGGTGAAAGTACTTGAGAGACCCCACTGGTGTCGAGAGACATCCGAGTTGCAGGTGGAATGTCATCCTCATCCAGTGTCTCTCTCATCCTTCGCTTGTAGATTTCACTGTCTGGATTATGCTCCTGGTTCCTACACCTATCCAACTTCTTCTCAATCAATCTCACTCGCTCTCTTGCTGGGTTTTCAACCATTTTAACTAAAGACCGGATTTTTCTAACTGCTTCAATGAGTATAGCTAATTTGTCTGGCCCTGCATCTCGGAATAGCATATCAGTGACATAGCTGTCGAGGTTTTCCTGTTCCTTGCTAGCAGCATGTAAGACAGCTGCTAAGGCTATTTGTGAGGGAGCATAGATTAGACAAGCATCAGTAAGAAATACTTTCTCAAGGAACTCATCAATACCTGATCGTAATCGCTCAGGATTAGCTAGGGAACATCTGGTTTTAATATCTATTAGGAAACCTTCCACGGGTCGGAATGGATTGTGAATCGTCAAATGGTAGTTTAACTGCTGCATAAGTAGTAACTCATTGTTAAGGATGATGTCTGATGCTTTATCCCTGTCTCCTTTAATATTTGCCACAAACTGGCCGATAGATACGTTGAATTCCTCCACTTTACACGCCAGGTAGACGCAGGTCGCTAGGATCTCTTTTGGATGATAATCCATTGAAGAATTGTAGAGATAGAACCTTTTGAAGTAATGGAACGCTGTTCCAACGACACCTTTGGGCATGGGCGGGCTGAAGCGTTTGCAGAACTCTTTGAGATGCAATTCGTACTGCTTCAGAAGTAGTCTTTCCTCCTCAGGAGATAAAAATGTATTATATCGTTGAAATTCGTCTATATGCCCTCCATGCCTTGATATAAATGCTTCGTTGTGCTTGTCTCGCAGTCGCGCTAGTTCACTATCGTCACTGAATGTCCATAATTTTCGTTGAGTGCTTGTAGAAAACATTTTGATGAACTTAAACTTCGTTTGAAATAATTTTAAAAGTTCCGTTTTACAAACAATACAACACAACCCCGAGCTCAGCTAAAACGACCAAAACTTATTGATATTGACTTGGACAGTCGACAATGACAACAATAAAATATTGAAGTTTCTTCTCAGATGTTTTTACGTTTTGTTTGACGCAGTTACAATCAAACCTTCTAACAGCACTCCTTGCAAAATATCTTTAGAGTTAGATTTGTCTAAACAGTAAACGAAGTGTAACATTTTTTTTCTCTTTTTGGAGCACTGCCTTTTATAACATTTATCTCTGTCTAACATTCATTTGATTTGATTTGAGTCATCACATCAGTGGACCGTGATTGTAGTGCTGGATATCCGAAACTTAATTTATTTCTACAGTTCTAGTGTTTTTACGGCAAATTTAACTGTTATACACAATGTCTCGCGCAGGTGATAGACCGAACCAAGCTCAAACCTACAAATTGGTTGTTGTTGGCGGTGGCGGCGTTGGAAAGAGTGCGATCACCATACAGTTCATTCAGGTAATACTGAGTTATTTATTAAAAACTCTTCAGAAATCCTTCCTTATTCTATTTATATTACCGTAGTTAAGTATTCTACTGCAAATAGAGTTACCCTTTGCCTCAAAACATTGTATGTTTTACGTGTGTGTTCATACACAAAAATAGTTCTTAGGACACTGTCAAGGCCTCGAGTTAGAAGGCTAAACGCCCACAATACACCGCATCTGGTGATGATAAGTCTACATTTCTGTTCCAGAGCTGTTTCGTGACAGATTACGACCCCACGATAGAGGATAGCTACACGAAGCAGTGTGTTATTGACGATGCCCCGGCGAAACTCGACAGTAAGTGCCAACAAGTAGTAGTAATCGCCGACCGGAGTGAGTGCATGGGAGTATTGGACACAAGGCTGTGACTATGTGGGTGATCGAATCAGCTGGGTAGCCTACTACCTGCGCATTCCTAACATTGTTGACTTTGAGCAGAGAAGTAGGTTTGATAAGTAAATATTATCAAGATCACCCCACCTACACATAAGAATTTATTCAATTTTGTTTCTGTCAGGTTTGGGAGGATGTAAGTGTGTTGCTCTTTCATGTATGAAAAAATGAATGGCTTTTGATGAAACTTCACAATAATATAGTTACATATGAGAATAACACATAGGCTCCATTTTACTGAGGTAAAATCAATTATTGTGAGCAAAGTCAGATTTGAATGGAATTTGGCACGGACATATTTTCCAGTAATATACTATTATGTAGGCAAAGCTGCATGTGGAAGGCTAGTTCATCATTAAAACAAGTTATAACTTATCTTGCTCTAAAGAGATCATGTAGTACCTACTACAAAAATAGAAGCAACGCGCCAACAAGCAGCATTGCAAAAAAAAATATCATATACCTACTAATATTGTGTTAAACTGATAATTTAATATAAATGACCTTGCTAGCTCAGTGTAATCTGGTTCGGCAATTGCCTAAAATTGCATTTAGTTGTCATCGCAGAGAATAGCATATGTGACTATATTCTTTCTATGAAAGAGAACAATATTTGAACCCACACCAATGGGCTAACGGGAGAAAGGACTAAAAGCTTTTATCAAGAAAAACTATGACACATTCAGTACTTCAATTATTGCCTCTTCTTGTCTCTTGCATTTTGAACTTGATTAGGACTACACAAAAGAAAAAGAAGAAAAGCATAGCAAAAAAAAAACCAAGTCACAGAATACGTTTTTTTTTTTCAAAACCCTCCCCTTTTCAAACTTCACATGGTTAATAGACGGCCCCTTAGGCTTACACACAGTAGATTCACTGCACACTCTTTACAGTCCTCGACACGGCTGGCCAGGAGGAGTTCAGCGCGATGAGGGAACAGTACATGCGCTCCGGCGAGGGGTTCCTGCTGGTGTTCTCCGTGGCGGACCACGCGAGCTTCGAGGAGCTGTACAAGTTTCACAAGCAGATCCTCAGGGTGAAGGACCGGGACGAGTTCCCCATGCTCATTGTGGGGAACAAGGCGGACCTGGAGAGCCAGCGAGTGGTGAGACTTATTTAATTATTAACATTGAATTAGATCTGTTCAAATTGTGCTTCGTCAGCCACATTCGGGCATATACCGAATTAGAGCAGTCCAGGTTCGTCATTATCGGATACTAAACGGAGAAAGTATAATATAGAGACACATTGCAAGACGATCTGATAACAGATGGCTAACTGGTGTCAGAGAATAGGCAAACGAATCTTTGGAAGTCCGGTAAAATATCCACTGCCTGGTTTGCACAAGACCTTCGTTCATGACATTAACTCTAGCAGTCCTTGTTCCCAGCAGGGGCTAAGATAGGCTGCGGATGATGATGTAGGTTAAGGGTAGGTTACAACTTCACTAGCGCGTGGTATCCCAAAACAACTGTTTTATATTTTAACTGGCGGCCCGCCGCGGCTTCGCACAGGTAACTATTCTAAACTACAATAAAAAAAAAATTACATACACGTTACGTTAATCAAGTAAATCATAATTATTAATGAAAAGCAGAAATCATTATAAATTCTAGTTATAAATCGTTTGTATGGGATAAAGAAATGGGCTGTTTTAGAGATTTCCCGGCAATTATTCGATTTTTTCTCGCCTTAAAAACCATCCATGGATTTCTACGAACATTAAATAAAAAGAATTGGGCTAATCGGTCCAGGAGTTGTTGAGTAATGCGCTTACTAATACATTTTGCGAATTATATTTATACTATAGATAGACAATGTTTTGATTGATTTTTTTTGCATACTATTTACCGTCACGGGAAACGTCATTGCACTGAAATGTCTTGAGTTTTCGTATTAAAACAAATACTAATACAATTTATTTTTTTATAATTTTAATACAGATTCAATTTTATTTTTTGTCATATAATATTTATGTAACTATCTACAGGGTTTTCCTTGGAACACTGAGTAAACTAAAATACAGCTAAAATCACGTAAGCTGCCCTACATTGCGTGGCCTTAGGAGTTACGGAGAAGTTTCGATTTAACACGCTCAGTTGTAACATGTCAACATCAATATGAATCATACAAATTATAAATGTTATAATGCATTTAGAACTTACAGCATCATTTACTCTAAGGGTATATATAAAACACGACCTTATTTTTAAGTTTCCTTTGTTGATTGTGCGCGTTTGCCGTCTGTTGTGATAGATGGTATTTATAGATGTATGTAAATGTAATGTAAATGCTTTTAATTTCAATTAGGTCACGGATAAAAGTTCCAAAGTAACAACCAAAAGTTGAATTGAGATAACTCTCTATAAATAATCGATATCGATAATTTGCTGTTGCATTGCCTAAGCATTTGCTTGCAAAATTGATGCCATTCAAATGTTTAGAAGATGAAAGTCTTCAATCAGTGTGTGTCGCCAGTGATGTGATGACATACGGATCCAAAAGGTGATGTTTCACTATAAATTGAATAGGTTCAGAATCGCTTAAAGAGCTCGAATCAGAAATACAAGAGACAATTGTCCGGAAATATTAATTTATTCTTTTATTGTAAATCGATTGAATTAAAAAAAAATTGCATACTAACCTCTACTTCCAGGTATCCCTAGAAGAAGCACAATCCCTCTCCCGCCAGCTGAAGGTCCCCTACATCGAGTGCAGTGCCAAAGCTCGCATGAACGTGGACCAGGCCTTCCACGAGCTGGTCAGGCTGGTGCGCCGCTTCCAGGAGGCCGAGCGAATCAACATCAAGGCGGATCACCACACCACTAAGAAACGGAAATGCACTATATTGTAACGCTGTTATATAATGTTTGTTGTATAACTTATTGATTACAAACTGTTTTTGGTTTGAAACGGGATGTTTGCCTTGATTTTGTGTGAATAACAAATTTGTATAACGTCATTTGGTGATTAAATTCACAAGATATCTAATATATAAAATGTTCATGTCACAATGTTAGTGACCGTACACCTCCGAAACGGATTTACCGATTTTTACCAAATTTTATATGCGTATTCAGTAGGTCTGAGAATCGGCTATTATCTATTTTGCATTTTAAATGTATAATTTTCAATCATTTTCAAAATAGCCATTGGTTATAATTTTGAGTCATCATGTCAACTGTCAGTGACTGACTGACCGAGGTTGCTCTCTATTTTAACTCATAGATGATGAAACATGCCCTTACAGTTAGCCTTAACTTTTTAAATGCTGTTGTGGAGCTAAACTAAAACAGCTTTTAGAACTATTCACACAATGTTTTTATTTTAAGAGAACGTCTCATTTTCTTCTCATACTGAAGTGACAACGTAAATTTTGAGTCTGAAATTCTCATTACTTTCAGTCTATGTTGCACCAAAGTTCGCATTATTTGGCGCGATGTTTAGCATGAAATCGTGGCAAATATATCGTTTTAAACTAATATAGAATTGTTATATAGCAGGTTGTTATATGTGCGAATTATTTGATGCGGTAAACGGGTGCGGTGTGCGATATTTTGTTTTGAAATACCCGTTTACCGTATTTGGTAAAAGCAGTGTAACTGTTAACTTATTCTGTAATCATTGGACCGACACTGCCCATTAGACAATATCAGGAATCGATAATTTCTAACAAAAATAAGACCATTGTTATGTTAATCTCTAAAAAATATCACATGTTATCAATTATTGCAATTATACAAGATTTTTTGCAAAAACAATGTCTTGATCTGTCAACGGAAACTGTTATGTTAATCAAAATAGTGGTAGAAAATGCCTCAAATATTTTTTTTACAAGTTTTCTGTTTACAATAATTTTCTAATGAACTTGTACAAATGCTACGAAACGTATATTTTATTATTCTTTTTTTATGGCATTATTACTGCCTAGTTCTTGGGTAAGAGTAACGGTTGTATTATTTTATTTTTATACAATTTATATTTTTTTTCATCTATTTATTCGTTGAATATAAGCTGAGTATACTCTTGTTCTTAGAATAAGAATAGGTGCGGTGTATCAGTGCTCATTGTTATTTATTTTCGTTTCTTGTGCCATACGTTTTTAAGCGTGAAACAAAATGGTGCCTATTTTTAAGAAACGCTGTCTATATCACAATTAGTCTTTGAAAGTTTTATTTTATTGGTAAACAACTACACAAAACTGGTGTGCAACAAAACTTGGTTTTGATAACTAGAAATATATAGGTAAATGTATATTCCCAATAATCCAGATTAAAAATTTAATTTAATTAATGGTCTAAAAAAGCACGTAAATAATATTTACTTGCAATCCAAATGAAAAGTTTACAATATTTGTAATGTATTTGCTATATCTACTGGAGCCTTTTTTTATATTTCCTAATCTAAACCATGCATTAAAAAACCAATGCATATAAATAATGCCTTTATTTTTTAATATGTCTACCAAATACTAATATGATAATTGTACTGTTTTAGCACGTAATTTAGTTGTTAAGATCGTAATATTGTTTTATTATAATAATCAACGCACCATTATAAAATTTAGATTTATATAACAGTATACATTAACCTGTGAAATTATACATTTTTATAGTAAAAAATAAATGCCAATCGACATTATTATTATAATTTTTATAGATATTTTTCTTTCGTTACGGAAATGTTAATATGTTTTCCAAACGTCATAAATAATGAAGATATACCTTTTTAAATATAATTTACAATTTATGTGTAATTCTGCTAGAGGTTTGTGACTTTAGTAAATTTTTAATGTTTTTTGTCAATGAAATAGTTGATAAATAGGCTTGTTGGTTCTGTTTACATACAATATTTTTGTAAAAGTTTATTTATAAGCATTTTGCTAATATTCACATGTTTTGATAACGAGTTTACATTAACTTTTGAATGGTTTGTAATTTTTGGAGTAATTTGTAAAGAATTTTTGAAATATTTTGTTTTATGAGTACAGCTTGTACGCGATGTGACTTTATTTTGGCCACATACATTTTTTTCTTTGAAATTACTAAATTTGTATATACCTAATTATTTATATTTATTTATTTATTTTCTGGTCGCTAACAGTATTTGTTGTGTTGTGACTTTAGACTTTAAGTTATGCTAAAACTTATTTAATCTTGAGAATGTGTAAATTCAATATTTTTTGCTTATTTGCCTAGTTTTAAGATTTATGTTGTTGCCTGGAAAAATATATTAAACAAAAATAGATAACTCATATTGGAATTAAAGTAGCCAAAAATAATTGTAAATACTTTGTACCTTTTATATCTAGATACGTAATTAACTATGTACCAATAGTATTTTTGAATCTGTCTGTTGGTTTTACAACATTTATAATTATAATACTGTACGGACGAAATGCTTGCAGATGTTAGTCCATATTTACTGTTTTTTAAGGAAGTATAAAATCTACAGATATCAAACTTCGATAACCTGCGGTGATGTTATTCTACCCTCATAAAATAAATTATGTGGGAATAGGAGTTTTGCCTCCGATGGGTTCACAGGGTGTTTGAGTCCATGAAAGTTTAAAGCATGATTGAAAATAGGTACCTAGTGTATGATGAAGATAATACATAGCACATGGAATAAACATAAAAACAATGGGTAGAAAACAATTATTTACAAGAAAACAGGGATGTTATCACAGCGCGTGTATTTCTCTCCGGTCTCGCTCGAGCCGTGAACTAGACTGACACGCGCGCCCTCTGTCTGCACTTTCGAGCTAAACTGCGTTCGTTTAGTACCTACCTAAAACTGCGATCAGGAAAATCCGTTTCGCTACAATTATGAATAATTACGTCTCTTTGAGAACAATATAAGATTATGTTTAAATGTTGTAAAAGCAACCTCCCTCTGGTGCAATATTGTATGAAGAGCTTTAATACGGCCTTGTGCCCACTAACGAAATTATCAGATCCAGCTGTTTTGTATTGTAATATAATAATTGTAACAATGTACTGTGTTTCATTCTACCTCAAAGTTTTAGAGCTCCCGCACATGCGCACCGCCGCTGCTTTTCCCTCCGCCTAACTAGCAATTTATTATAAATAAATAAATAATTCCGGAAAATCCACACAACATAATTTAGCCCCGTGGTAAACTCTAAGCTTGTGTTACGGCTACGAGAATAGACCAGACCAAGGAGAAATTGCTTGCAGAACATACAAACATTTGGCCCCTTGGTGGAAATCGAACCCGCTACCAGTTCCATTCGCCCAACGCGCTACAGAGGCAGTACTTTTTGTATATATTTCAAAATTACAAATAATAGGGATTTCGAGCCGTTTGCCGGCTCTTACTAGCAATGTTACTTGTAATATTTTTCGTTACTACATTGCTATTACTCAACTGCATAGTGGACCAGTAAAATTAGGCTTGCCCGCTTAATAGACTTTCCCTTGTGTTCTTCACTGGGGAAACAGCAAGACCGTAGCAAATTTAATTTAAATCGAGGTTTTGCTCGCAATAATTGATTTTGCGCCAAAATGGTATATTACCGCTTTTTTGAGGTTTTTCTGTTCACGTCCGTAAGTGTTAACCCTCTGAATCCTTACACGTGACCTCCGGTTGATGCTAAGAACAGTCTCTGGTGGTAGGCTTCGGCCGCGGCTTGTCACCACCCTCCGGGCTGGGCCAGTGCGTGAAGCGATTTTTTCGTGTTTCGTAATGTGGTCCGGGGTTTGTGTCCACCGATCCCGGGATCAGAATTTATTGTCCACTGATACCGCCTAGTTTTCTCCACCGATACCGGGATCGGTTTCCAATGAAAAAATGATTAAATATTTTTATCCACATTTTATATTATTTTAAGTGAAGTTGTAGAAAATGTCTTAGTTTTGAATTATAAGAGAAAATAACTATTTATGCTAGCAATACAAAATTTTAATAAAACAATTCTCGATTAGTAAGAGTAATAATAGTGTGACAATAAATTCTGATCCCGGGATCGGTGGACACAAACCCGTGGTCCGGAGTAGCCATCTACCTTCTAGGCCTTCATGCCCCATCTTAGACCACATCGTCACTTTACATTAGGTGAGATTATGGTCAAATGAAGGCTTATCTATAATAAAAAATTAAAAAAATAAAAATTTGTAGTGCTTATTCCGACATGTGAGCTATATTCATCAATCGACTAATTTATTCAGTGAAAGAGCGCATCACACTTACATACATAATCACAAACTTTCGTGTTAATATTAGTATGATTGACATTTGAGTGCAGATAATGTTTCTACATGTTCGAAGATCTAGAAAAATACCCCTAAATTTTGTGCATCTCCAAAGAAGCATTAAAAAGATCGTCTAGCTAGTAGCTAAGCCGGAAGGACGGTGAAAATAAGAAACTTTTTATATCTCGACTGGATTTATTTAAATTAACTTTATATTACACATCTACTCATCATCATAGAATCTACTTCCTGGCGGCGAGCGCTGAAAGGTCGGCGATGCAACGGTCCAAGGTCTGCTTTTCCTGAAATTACATATGTATACTTTAATAATACTTAATAACTAATGTAAATAATTATAATCTAGGTAGGTATACATTTCGCTTAAGTTTAAAGCTCATCACTACAGGAAAGCATAAAAATTGTCAATGGATGTATCATCTTTCGGCCATTGTAGCATAAATGTTAATGTAATTAAGTATAGGCTAGTTTAAGGTTTAGCATTAGATATTAGGTATTTATATGTTAGAACCACTGTCCATAACGTATTTTTAATTTTTCTCTCCATCCACGGTTGTCTGGAAGAAATTGCTTTGAGCAATGACTCCGCCCATTACGCATAATAGGTTAACTTATTTTCTGTGTGTATTAAAGAATTTTCCATCTATCGATGTATATAGGAGGCCTAGTAGTATAGTGATGATAACTCCTATAGTGACGACCTCTGTGGCCCGGTGGGCGAAAGTCCGCCTGAGACGCAAGAGGTTACGGGTTCGAGGCCGGGAGACTGGTTTCGGGTCTGGGTGTTTTATATGTATAATTTGTATGTATTTACAAAAAAATATATCTATGTAAATATCCACTTAGTTTGGGGTTAAATGATGCTGTGTGATTAGTCCGGAGATATTATTATAATTATAAGTGATTTTTACCTGATCAGGGGTGATGGACTTGGTGACGTTGGCGACCACCCAGTCCACCAAGTGCCTCTGGGAGAGACGGCGCTCCAAGTTTGACTTCTCGAGTTGGTAGTCTAGACGACGCTTAACCTGAGGACAGGAAATCAGAATAAGAGGATTTACATTTAAATTGTGGGCTTATGATAAAGGGCTTCAGAAATTTAAGTATGGAGCCTGAAATAGTACTTGTAACATTATTTTAAAAATATATATTTGACTGTATAATAAAAATATCTCAGAAACCATATGACATAGAGATTTGATTCCTTAACACTTTTTGTTTTTTAAGTATTCAGTCTGTCAATTGACATTGAGTATCATCACTGGTAGAGAATCACGTTTTTTCAAGATGAGCAGAAGCAGATTTTTTTTATAGTTTTTGAACGCAAATAACTCTTAAACCGATTAATGGTTTCGTTCCTTTATTTCTATGTTGGATAGTATCATCACTGGCCGTCAAGTCATGTTTTTTTTTAAATGGCGGGCTAGTAGGAATGCCAAAATGTTGGATGTTGTAGTTAGTAGCTGTGATAGGTACTTAAGGTAAGTTATTAGGAGACTCAAATAAATAATGTTGTGGCTGCCAAGAGAGTGTCAGATAAACGATTTTATTCAAGGAGTTTTGCTGGTTAGATCCGAGTTAGACAGGATATAGTAAAAAGAACAATGCATATTTTTTTTAATTAATTTAGTTCAGTCATTTAATTTGTTAGATTTATGTACTATTGTTTAATTCCTATTTATCTACCACGGGAAGTTCAAATTAAATTAATACCATCAACGATTTTGGTTGGTTATATTAAACAAACTACACTCGTACCTATGCAGATCTTAAATTCCCCCAAGAAATAGGGTAGACTAAAAAATAATAATACGTCGGTCATTTAAATTACTTTAAAAAATGTATCGGCATCCTATCTTAGTAAATGTTGCCTGAAAGAGATCGCTCACATCAGGCCGCTCTGTGTACTCCGATTGTAACTGTTTACTGTTTGCATTATTTTTGTGGTTTACAATAAAGAATGATCTATCTATCAATCAAAAATGATATGGTGTTAATTAAGTAATAACCTCATTATAAGCGGTCATAAGACGCTCCCTGTAAGCAGCCTCGAGCTGCAGCAGCACATTCTCCTTCTTGGCCTGGATGAGCAGTTCCTGGCCCTGGGCGCTCCACTGAGCCTTCTTCTCTTCAGCAATGGCCTCTTCCAGGGTCTTCACGGTGGCGATCCGCTCCTCATTGTACCCGGTTTCAACTGCCTGTGAAAAGAAATTACATTTACTGACGATTCATCATCATCATCATCTTCCTGACCTTATCCCACATTACGTGGGGTCGGCACAACATGTTTTCTGCTTCCATTTCCCTCTATCACCCGTCATCTCAACACTCACCTCTTTCTTACACATGTCATCTTTTACACCGTCTACCTACCTCGCTTACCTCTTCTCACATTTCTATCTACATTCATATCTAACGCTCATCTCGTCATATAAAATGTTTGTACACCTTATTATGGTAGAATATTGTAGGATAATTAATAATTACCTATAGATTTAAGACCTGGCTCTTATGTACCTAAAATTCTTACAAATAAATAAATTATTAAACAAGATATTTTTTGGCAGTTTTCAGCGTAAGCTACGGTTGAAATGAATCTTGGAGAAGAGTTTGCCAATAATAATTACCTAAGTGAAAAAACAGATAAAATAAATATTTCCAAACAATCCACGCAACAACATCTACCCCCGTGGTAAGCTCTAAACTTGTGTTACGGGTACTAGACATCTGATATACTCATTATATCAGACATATATAGATATTTTTACTATACATATTATAAACCCAAATCAAGGCCTTCCATTGGCTTCTCAAACTCCTACTGGTGAGTTTAAGCAAAAAAGTTTTCTTCACATACCCAAGACGAAAAGTCATCTAGACAAATTTTATAGAGTACCTACTTGTATATTTGTATTTATTAAGCTCGGGAACTACCGAACATATTTGCAAATTCGTGTTCACTGTCCTACCCGTTCAATTTCATCATAATAAGCTTATATACAGCTGTTATGCTTACTTCTTTCTGCAAGAGAAAATACCTTGTTCTGGCGGAAATATTAATTGAAACGGTAATACTAGTTTGTTAGCTATTCATGTGTTATATTCTGAATCAACCTTAAAATGGCTTAGGATCACTTAACATCCCGTCAAAAAGATTTTTTCCGGAGAAGCCTATCTACCTTCTAGGTCTTCATGCTCCATCTTAGACCACATCGTCACTTTACATCAGGTGAGATTGTGGTCAAACGAACGCTTATCAATCATAAAAAAAGGGTGTACCATACAAATGGTCTCATTAAGTCTTCCCACAGATGAAAAGTTTATACCCTAAAACACAATGTTTGTGTATATGGGGGATAATCTAACCGCTACATCAGGGAGTTGGGCTGGTTGGGGCCTGGTTAGGCAGGGGGACAATGCACAAAGCACTCCTAGGCGAGATGTCAGTGCAGATCTCAGTTCCTCCACTTAGAATTAGAATTAGAATGGGGGATAATGCGGATAAGGATATCTTTAATAACGATAATACATAATAGTTCCATGGAATTTACGATAAAACGACCCTACAAATTACTGCGGGGGAAATAAAAGTTCATGCGTTTATTCATCCAATGACCTATTTTTATCTTCTTGGTCCGCTATTCTGCTTTACAATAAATAATTTATGAAAAACCAAAGAAAGTCAATATTTCTTTGGTTAATTATGATGTTTTGCGTTAAGACTTCTGAGACTCTTTAGGTCTTTACCTCCTCTGCTAGTTAGAAACTGTGTTACTATTCCCGTTTATTTGCACTAAATTATATCTAGTAAATTGTACTCACTTCGACTTCCTTATCGAGCCAGGCGCCGATAGAAGGTCCGAACTTCTTGGTGGCGTACCAGACCATGAGCAGTATGGACAGACCGGTGAAGTACTCGTGCTCCATGACGTAGATCTCCTTGCTGAACAGGTAGACGCTCAGGCCGACGCCGAAGGTGTATGGTCCGGTCACACCGGTTTTGGAGTGGAATGCTTGGAACCTGGGGTAGATTTAAATTAAAATGTAGTGTAATCTTAAGAAAACAATAGAGCCTTTGAGTATGGATCATAAAATATTATATAAAATATATTTAAGTATGGATTAATTTTTTTTTTTTTTACTTCCTTTAAAAGTATAGTTATACTATTTTGTAATGAGTAGGTATGTGTTGCACTTTCATTAGAGACCCCACTCGAGTATTCCCTACTTTTACCCTCATAACTTTTAAACGGGTCAACCGATTCCCATAAAACATGTCTAAAAACACTCGCGCGAAACTCACCTTTCATACAAAAAAATAATTGAAATCGCTTTATCCGTTCGGGAGCTGTGATGGGACAGAGAGACAGACACGTCAAACTTATAACACCACTCTTTTTTGTTGGGGTTAAAAATACGCACAAACGCGTTGTGGGCGTCGAAACGATTAACCTTAAAGTTTTACCAATGTTTGCATTGCTGTATCCTAACAGGATGAATGGTTTTCATACCAAATGTGAAAACCGTAAGACCTTTGCCAAAACCATGTATGCAATAAATATTGTCTATTTTGACGCGCTAATCTCAGGAAGTACAGGATTATTAAGATAATTCTAGAGAAAATAAGCTAATGGGTGATCTTTTGCTTCCAATTTCTTCCTGATAACTTTGGGTGCTATCAGGTATTAGCCAGCCCATTTACCTACTATGGAACCTGAATTATACGCATTTATGGTTGTTCCCGCGAAAATAAAGTTTAACTAAGTTTTTTTTTTAATAAACAAATTCAGTGTCAACTTACTTTTATAGAATCTGTAAAAGTTCTTACCATTCCTCAGGGATGAATCCCAGACGGACCTTGCCAGGCTCCGTGGCCCTCACGGGGCGGGGGAAGTTGACCTCATCGCGCACTCCGGCGTCTGAGGCTGTGCTGCGGGCCACTAGGGCTGTGGTGGACTGTTTGGCCAAGGCTGTAACAATAGTATTTAATTTAAGGTTGACTCACAGCAGAGTATTTATTAAAACGGGATTGCACAGCAAAAGGAGTACTCCAGAGAGCACTAACAAGGCCGCAACGAAAATAGTATTTAATTAACAGTTTCTACAGTCTAATTTAATTACTATGGTAGCCAGTCGACTCTGGCATTATTTCTCAGAACTCTGTGCAGCGCTGTCAACGCTATGAAATTTCGTCAAGTTAGATGATGCGGGAAGCTACAGAATACCTGTTTTCGGTTAATAAAAATTTTATTTGAGGATGCCAGGTAAATATTATGAAAAAGCAATTAATACCCTATAGATTCTCCCCATCAACAATTGTTCTCATATATTATAATTAAGTCCTAGATGGTTAGGAAATAAACAAACTTTAAAAAAGGTGTATGTGCGATTCACACACGATAGAAGTGAAACTTCAGTAAATCGACAAAAGAAAAAGAAGAATAAAAAATAAAACAAAAAAAAAATTCTATGCAAAAAGATTTTGTTCGGGCGGTCACCCATCCAAGTACTGGCGTCGCTCAAAGTTGCTTAACCTTGTTAGCGTTTAAGATTGGCTTACCCGACAGGTAAGCCAATCTTATTTCCACTTCCGTTGCATCCGGTTTCAAATCACAACAATTTTAAAGAAGTTTCACTTCAATATGGGGATTATTTTTCCTTACAAGCGTTTGGTGTGATCCTTGCAATAAATTTTTGGAACTCATTCGTATACGAAGGAATTAATGTAAACTGAATATTGAAAAAAGGTTGTATTATGTTAAGATACATTAGAAAAATTAGCAAGGCCACGTAAAAGTCAATTTTAATAGAATTTACGCCTTCTTATTGGCGTAAATTCTATTAAAATTGACTTCGGACTCTATCAGCATTTGATGAACATATCAGCTGATTTTAGGTTAGTTATGCTAGACAAAAAAAAAATATTTTATTTTATTTGTTGTGCCTGTGTCCTGAGGAATTTTCTAAGATCAGCAGTCACTTATTTGTATTGTTTTTAACACAAATTAACAAAAACAAATGAAGAGATGGAGAATTTATACTTACACACCCGTCAAAGTGATTACATAAACCCTAAGGTAATAGTCAAAAACACGATTTTAACAGAAGGTTTAACAATAATAGTACCGACTATTGATAATTCTACTTACCTGAACGCAAAGCTACGCGTGAAAGCATCTTTATTTGCGTAATTTTCAGTATTATATCAGTAATTCTACAGTCCTCGTAAAAAAGTACTTTACGCTAGGGTTGTACCCGACAGCCCGACAGTGACACACCCGTAAGGCCGCGCTGTACCGAACGGACATAAGTAAAATTTTTTTTATCGACTAATTTGAACTCGATTATCTATCACTCATTATAATTATTTTATAAATAATTTATTTTAACTTGTTATAGATATTAAATTGAAAATGAAGAGGACGGTTTAAATAAAGATTGCCTCTTTAAAAGTACTTACCTTAAGTATTCTACAAAATTGCAAATTTTTGCGATGGCAAACAGGTGATAAGTATTGATTTTATAAATTTTCCGTGTTCGTGAATTTTCCTGAAGACATTTCTGCAGTCTTAATAATGGCTAATATCTATTCAATCCGGAACCTAATGGTTAGTTAAAAGAACTTTCGCATTTTTATAGATATACTGATTTAGGTGTGTTATTTTGGTGTTTAATAATAAAGTAGGTAATTCCATCAAAATATTATTAAAATGTAAATATATTTCAGAAATGTAAATAGCACAAAAGCGTTATAAGTAATGGTGTCAGTTATATTTGTTGTATAGAAAATAAACTCTGTTTATAATATTATGCCCTCCATCATAAGCAGCAGCAAGCATTAAAAACATTAGTTAATCAGGGTCACATTTACATTTTCTTCATAATTCCGAAAAGGTGGGTTTGTAAGTTAGTAAGTGTCTCCCCGGTGCTAACTAGCTTGAGGTGACGAGAGTCGAAAACGGTGTCGATTAAATATCGCAGATAACTATTGACACATTATGTATATTATTGTGGTTTATAAAATAATTAGTAAAAAAATCTAATTTTTTTACTAAATTTGGTTTAGTTAATTAGGTTTATTATTACTTTGTATATTGTTCTCTGACTACAAGGAGAACAGTAGTTATACATTAATAGAATAACTATGAACAGATAGACTTTATTTACTATACAGGGCGTCCGGTAATTAATGGATAACCTTGGAATAGGTAATTCTTTTTATTTTTTTCTTTATTACTCAAATATGTTCCCTTAAGGTATGTTCTTATACACTATGGAGCACTATTCATACTACATGAGTACTATTAATTACCAGACACCATGTATAATATTTTTTAGTACCTAATTGAAGTTGGTTTTTCAAACGTAATTCTTTTATTTTTTACAGTTTAGTGTTAATGATCTCTGTGTTTAATAGGTTGTGTTCAAAATACAGAGGCTTAGTCCTAATACAAAAAGGCATATTATAATAAATTTATTTTTAATTCTATGCAGAAAAAGATTAAGACACATCCGTAACCTTCGCGCGCATAGGACCCTGTGAGGTTTATCAATCAACCCTGCAAAGTGAGGTTTATCACTCTTATTAAAAACATATTTAATTTATTAAAAATATGACCTATTATGAAAACAAAATCTTTCGATAGCTAGTCAACTCAATATTATGTTTTGTCTTTTCTTCTCACATGATTGTACGTTTCTTTAAAAAACTAACGACCCGCCCCGGCTTCGCACGGGTATTCAAAATTGTTTTTTCGGCAGTAAAACCATTTTTGTTTGCTGTAACCAACCATCCTTGGACTTCTACGATTATTTAAAAGAAGAATTGGCCAAATTGGACCTGTCGTTGTTAAGTTTTGAGCTGACAACACACATTTTGCGTTTTATTTTTTATCTTAAAAGATAATGTACGATCGAATTAAGGAATATTTTTTCATTAGTTACTTTATATTAAATTTTATTGTTTCACCAAACGTATATACACAGTTACATCTATGTACACAGCTTCTTCTTCTAATATTATATTACGGCCAACCTCAATGCTATTAAAGCAACAACAGGGGTAAATTCGTTCAGTAATGTGATTACTGTCATTTTTATATCAACAGCATCAGTCACTGTCATTGTCATAACATTCTGTTCTGACAACTCATCAGGTGCCTCAGGTTTCGTTCATTGTTGTTGTTTTGTGAATTCGCGAGATTTATCGGAATTCTCGAATATTCATATGGTTTTTGTGAGTGAAAATCCGAATTTTATACAATGGGGTTATTTACATCCTGCTGCAGACCCTCATCCGCCGATGTTATTACTCCCGACATTGTAAGTGGTTGGGAAGCCGAAAATGCTACGGCGTTAACGTCGGTATATTCTTTCGAAAAAATATTGAAAAAACTGCATAAAAATCCTGATTTACTAGCTACAAGCTGGTTTTATGCGCCACAGAGATAAAAAGTATCTATCACATTAGGTGTAATTTATAATAATGTCAATTCATTAGGTACTTCAATAGATAAAGTAGTATAGCAGTTTGTTTTCGTTTACATAAAGTTAAACAGATTCTGCTGAAAATATATATCTCAGCCATGGGATATGTTATATCTTTTACTCCAATTTTAAATAGACTACAAGCCTTGATCACGAAGTTACGCATTGAAGCTGTCATTAAGCATATCTCATTAGTATTTATAAAGAGATAATCACAGAGTGTATATTCTAGGAAGTTCGCCGCCGTCAGCAACAGGAGGCTGCAGAGCGGCGCGCCGATGCTGCAGCGACTCGCGGCGTCAAGGACCCAGATCGTCTGAAGAGGCAGCAGCAGCGCAGCGAGGAGATGGAGAAGCGGGAACAGGAGCTGGCCCAGGCTGGTGGTGCTAACTTGCGGGTAAGGTTTAATTTCTCGAGTTTCAAAATCATAGGGTTTTGTGCAACAAGTCTTGACGCTACACAATCCCAACTATGTTAGTTAACCTTTAAAGTAATTATTTTCTAAACAATAACTTACAAGTGAAATATGTACTGTTTGCCTGTTTCTGATTGAAGGGTATATGTTTTTGTATATATTTCCAAAACTTACAACTATTTTTACAGGCTTTACCTGAATCAATAGTGCATAATAGACATAGACATAATTTCTATCTATCTTATCTAAATTTATGTTTATTTCTTTTATAACATAATTTACACATGATATAAACTAAAGACATTTGGAAATTCAAGTTCTTTATTTGAAATATGTAGCAATAAGATGTTATTAAATTAACAATAGTAAAAAAAAATACCCCAATTGGGTGCATCAAAATTTAAGCATAAAAAACTTAACTACACTAGTACAATGGTAAATTGCCAAGTTACAAGGCTAAAGGAGTTATAATACACTAAGTTTGTTAACTCTAGAAGTTATTAATTTCTTGCCCAATTAAATATCTTTGGTATTTAATTTGTTTTAAGTACCTATGTGATCTTACTTTTTTTTTAGTGGACATCCAACTGAGATGAGGCCCGGGCTGGCAGCAGCCAAATGTACCAGCCCCAACAAGCAACTTCGGGAAACCAGCAGTCCCCTGCAACTTCAAACCAAGGGATACCACCAACAAACACTAAGAAAGATAAATATAAATTTATGAATTAATCGTATTACTCTATATCATTAATGTATTCGAATTATATAAAAGCTGGTGTATACTCTCTTCTGGTCCTAAAAAAGGCTGGTTTATTGTCAAAACTTAAATTAGGACCAATATCTGACAGGGGTTTTTCTCAGCACTGTTCATTATTGGAAATCTCTGTGTTTTTACATAAGTGTTCTATTTTATAGCTACCTTTCATAGAATCGCAAGCAAACACAAGACTTCATAGAATTTGTAAGATCTAGTCTGTGTGGTGTATAACTGATGCATGTATAGTAAAATGTATTTGTTTCAAAATCATTGGTGTTAATATTTATTATTGGGCCTAATGAAGTAAAATTTAAATGTGTGTGTAGGTTTAAATTATTTATTACTTGTGTAAGTGTTAAAAAATAAATCAATGTTTATAGTAACATCATCATCAAATTAAATAAAACACTCAGAGACCCAAAGTAGGTCTTGGTCTCCGAAACGAGAGACTTCCACCGGTCTCTATCCTGCGCTATATTATTAAAATATATTATACTCTATTGAATTGACACAGTTAATGTTTTTGTCATGTACCTACACTGTATTCAACTATTCATCATATCCTAATGATTTTTAATTATTGAAGTTATTAAAACTTTTGTGGAATTTCAAATCCTGCTTAAAGAAGGTTACAGATGCATCTTAATCTTTTTGTGCATAAAAATGTATTCATATTATCAAATTTAGTAATTTTAAATGTAATATTCCATTAAATACTGTTATAAAATTAAGAGTTTATCAAATTCAGTATCTAATCAAATCTAATTTCATGTCTTATTTTCGTAATTTTAATTCATAACAATTCAATCTGTGGTGTACTTTATTAATATTAGAAACATTGTTATAGAAACATGTTTAAACTTAGTACTGCTTTAGGCTATAATATACTTTAATCCTTGATTTCGAGGTAAACTATTAAATCAACTTAAGGTATTGTGTACACTATACTATAACTTAAAATGTTCTTAGTAATAAGATAACGCGATAAGTTTACACATGTTTACACTTTTTATCGTTTTTTTTCGATTGCTTTTGTTACTAGCATAAACTTAAAGTACTGTTTGTGATTGGGACAGTATCTACTCAAAAATCTATCTACAAAATAAAATAAATAGTGTTCAGATTTCAGTAGGTGTGTTGAATGATCTTTTTTATTTGTAAAATTCTTTACATAATGAAATAATTTTGTAAAAGATTATATATTTGAGTACCAAATCAAGACTACATATATATTTATATATTTTTATTAACATTTTGCTATTATTTAATTAATCGATAAAAATATTGAAACTATATGTCATATTATTTATTTAATTTAAAGTAAATAATGACTTAATGACCGTAGGCGCATCGACGCTTTTGAGATGTGGTGCTGGAGAAAGATGCTCCGTATACCGTGGACAGCCTTCCGAACTAATGCGTCAATACTCCAGGAACTCAAAATCTCCACTAGGTTGTCTTCCGAGTGCCTGCGCAGAGTGCTTGAGTACTTCGGTCACATTGCAAGAAAAGACGGGAACAACCTCGAGAGGCTCATTGTGACCGGTAAAGTGGATGGCAAGAGGCCACGTGGACGCAGCCCCGTTCGTTGGTCCGACCAGATCCGCACCACTCTTAACTCGTCAGTTCACAACGCCCTTCACACCGCAAGAGAAAGAGACAGATGGAAAAAGATCGTACGAGATTCATAAGGGTGGTCACGACCCTCAGCATTGAGGACCACGAAGCTAGGAGGAGGAGGAATGACTTAATGAGTAAATAATCTTGAGGATGTTTATATTTCTTATTACACTGAATAAATGTCATACTATTTTATTAAATTGTTTACGAAATATAGTCTCATTTTTTTTACTTGTACCAAAGAATTTATACAAGTTAAAAACTTTACCAAATAGCAATTCGCGACGTAGTATAATGGAATGAGCAAGGTATACCTACTATTTAGATTTTTAATATAACGGGATATTTATCATGATTGATTGTCTTTCGAGTTTCCCGATATTTTAGCACAGTTACATGCGCAATAGGTGACTGATTCGATTCTCGTCGGGGAACCAAATTTTGTGCAATCTGCACTATATGGTATGCAGACAACTTTTGGCAGCCAAAATAGAGAAAAATTCAATTCTAAAGCAAATGTAGATTATAACTATATAGAACCATGAAATAACATCTTGGTACTCATTTAATGTAGGTTATTAAAAAGTACCTATGTACCTACTTATTATAATTTTTATAACCTACATTGAATGAGTTAACTTAATGTTAGTGTGAGTTAAAAAAAGTAGTAGGTAAAAAGTTGTATTAAATATGTAGATAAACAAGATGTTAAAAAATTAAATAATTGGGAACTTTAGAGGTGTGCTGCGTTGTGAGTAATGTATTTCGCGTAATGTGACCGCGTATCTAGTAATGATAAAATGCCACCTAAGCTATTGCTCGACAACATTGCATATTACATTACTTCGAGCCTGTTTTAAGTTCAAAGTTTCGAATTATTATTTCAACACAAATATTACAAAACGAACCATTTATTTCATATTATTAGCTTATTAAGCTAATAATATGAAATAAATGGTTCGTTTTGTTAAATTAATATATCATAGAACGTATACGCATATAAGATGGAGTAATATTTGTGTTGAAATAATAATTCGAAACTTTGAACTTAAAACAGGCTCGAAGTAATGTAATATGCGATGTTGTCGAGCAATAGCTTAAGTGGCATTTTATCATTTTTTGTTTAAAAAATACCAACATACCTACTTAGATTGTAACAAGGAAAACATTTAATAGTCCGGTCAATATAGACAATAATAATTATTGAAATAAAGAAAATTCCGACACAGCCAAATCTCCGAGACCTTAGGTTTGCTTTAACCAGCTTTTTTTTATAATATAAGACAAAGGCATTGTAGAAAATCATAATCAACCGAACATCTAGGTCATACTCCCGTAACGTAAAATATTTTGTTTGGTAATCAATTCCACCTAACGGTGAGCGTATGAGAGAGACAAAACGAGACTCGTCGTAGTCTTGCCTTGAGCTCGAGTACGATAGTATTACCCGACGAACTAGTGGTGTGCCGATTTTTATCTAATAGATTAATCGTTAATGCAAATAAAGGTTATCGATTATTAATCGATTTCTACCTATTATTATGTTCTCGCAGATTTGTAGTGTTTCAGCAGAGTTTAATTTTTAAAGTGAAACTTCTTTAGAATCGTTGTGATTTGAAACCGGATGAAACGGAAATGGAAATAAGATTGGCTTACCCGACAGGGTAAGCCAATTATAAACGCTATCAAGGTTAAGGGCCCCTTATACCGCAAATGCTGTTTTTAAAATCAATATGAATCAGTCAAATATTGACGTAAAATTTTGAAAAAAATATATGTTTCAGTTGAGGATCTTACAGAGTGCAATTCGTTAACATTTACACAATAAGATGAACTTCGCTCGATAGAAAAAAATACCAAAGTTGCCTCTTTTTAAAAAACATTTTCAATACTGTGCCTAAAAAAATAAATTTATTGACCTTATTTTTACACCAATCTTTAGATAAATCATTTTTCTAGTGCAAATCGCTGAGGTGCGTGTTGTAGTGTTATTTTCCTATTAATTATGCCTAAATACCTACAAACCCGCGAGCGGCGCGACGCCCGCGGGCTTCGTCAGTCGCGCGGTGGCGCTTACCGACGACGGACCTGTGCCAGTGCTCTTCCCGCCCGACGAGCGACGTGCGACGTGAAAAAAAAAGGTGTGTGTGCGATTCACACACGACAGAAGTGAAACTACAACAATTAATAAAAACCGTAATTGGTTTTACAAGTACAAGGACAACTGTCTATTTGGTATTTGGGCCGGGGAAAAAGAACCAGTCAAAGTCAAAGTATCTTTATTGCATTATTACATGTAGTTTAAATGGTAGGTATTATAATAAGGTTTTGTATCAATGTAATTTGCCCATTGGAGCGTGCAACATTTTGATTAACAACAATTTAATAATAAGAAATTTTAAATAATAATTGTATATAATTAAAAAATAAACATGTCAATAATTTGATAAATTAGATTAAATTAAATAAAATATTAGTTAATGATTAAAAATAATTACACATTACATTTATTTACCAATGGTTTTGTCATTTAAATATTCGGCAACTGTATAATAACAGTACATATCGAAAGAATCGAAAAAGATGATGAATTTTGGAAATCAAAGATGGAATCAAAATTATCACACTTTTACCACCTGTCCAATGTCTGCTGCCAGAAATCGTCAACCCCAGACACACTCTTGGTTGCCTCTATACGGAATCTGACACTTGAATGCGAATCCCGGTGGATTCGCAAAATCAAAATCCGAAAATAAAGAAAAAGAGATTTTTTTATCGCAAAACATTATTAATTTGCAATCAGGACCTAGCACTAGAACTCTACATTACAATGAAATAAAAAAGCATTTTATTCCTCATATAAAATGTATTTTTTTATAAATGAGAATAAATATTGTTCATAACAATAATGTTTGTTTTCATTTTGTTGTTTGTATTCTTTACCACAAATGCTTCAATCATAATTATCACCTCACTATTTCAAAAAGTTTAGTAAGAAAAATTATGTATACATTCAATACCTACATACCTACCTAATACAATAAACTTTCATTTCAATCAAATAAAAGAATATAGTCAATAAAATAATCAATATACTAAAAAAATACAGTCAATAAAATTAAAATCACCGTAGCTACTGCATTATGCTGTATTGTGGCGTTCTTGCCGCCGACAAAGTTCGCCGGAGTTCATATCAAGTCGGCTCCCGCGTAACGCGCATGCAAGTCGACTGGCCGAGTAAAATGCCTAAATCTTCGAAACAAGGTGGCCTTAAGCAACGCGCGCGCGACGCCAGTAATTGGATGGGTGACCGCCCGAACAAAATCTTTTTGCATAGTATTTTTTTTATTTGTTTTTTTTCTATTCTTCTCATTCTTTTGTCGATTTACTGAAGTTTCGCTTCTATCGTGTGTAAATAGCACACACACCTTTTTTTTTACACAGCTTACAAGATGCTTCCTGGTCATTTTTATCAAAACGAGTCCACACATAATAAGAAATGCTTTCATGGCGTTTCATTTTAAAATTCAAGAAAATATCCAATCACAGCTTGAAGTCGAAACTAAACTATTTTATCCGTCTAAGATAGTACGAGACGTACAGCTCGTGCACTAATGAACTTATGAACCTAAATCCGTAAGACAATGCTAAATACAAAACCCGATGTCCCCTATATTAGAGGACTTCATTAGGTACCCATCACTTCGACTTTTTAGTAGTAACGGAGATTCCCATTAGATAACTTGAACGGGTTTCACCCAATAATCGATAACGCGACGACGACGAATGCTATTCGATTGCAAATGATCATCTTGATATTCGATTCCGCACCGAGCAAGCAGCGGCACGGTAGGCCACGTCAACGCAAAGCGTCGCGTCATGTCATTCATTACATAATATGGCATCAACATTTTGTCGCGTAATAGCACTATTTTAGTTTGTTTCAGTACGCGGTCGTGGTATATTTCGCGTAATACATTACTTGCAAGTGAACTATTTGTTTACGTTACGGTCAGTCACGGTCAAGTGGATTTAGATAAACAATTAGCAATAGATGACATCTTCTTGTGTGTTATGTTTAAATAAATAACAAAAAATTTTTTCTTTGTTATTTATTAGCAATACCTAGATGACACCAAAAAAATAAAATAAATAGATGATGATGATGACACCAGAAGGTGTCATCTATTGCTAATTAGGTACTTAAATATTTTTTTTAGGTAGGTACCTATTTGAATCATACTATGGCGACCAAAAGAAAAAGTAGCCATCTTTGGAACCATTTCGAAGAAGTAACGCCAAACAAACAGGCGAAATGTTGCTATTGTTCCCGAATATTAGCAATTTCTCAGAGCTCAATAGGAAGCCTCAATCGGCATTTGAAAGCTGTCCATCCCATGATTTCATATGATATAGCCAACAACAGTAACCGCAAAGATAGGGTTTCCATCTCTGAAGTTTGGCTATCTGAAGAGGAAGTAGATAAAACACGGACTAAGCAGCCCAGAATCCGGATACATGACGAGGTAAATAAAATTGGAGTGTCTGTTTGTCAAGCTCCCTCCGCACGTAGTCAGAAACGTCTCCAGATGCGTCCGCAGTTAGTTTTTTGTGGCACTGATCGGAGCTCCCGCCTGGTGCCCGCAACATGCCTGTCCACATATCTGAAGACGAACGTCTAGGACAAATCAGTGTTCTGATATGATTGAGAGTAGGTACTTGCGTGCATCTTGTATTTTTTGTGATTTTTCATTATGAACTCGTCAAAATAACATATATGAGCACTGAATAAACATTAATATTACTAAACCATTTATTTTAGGCAACTTCGGCCCATAAAATATAAACACATAATTTTTTTTTTGCTGGATAAGCCTTCATTTAATTACAATCTCACCGTGATGTAAAGTGACGATGTGGTCTACGATGGGGCATGCATGAAGACCTAGAAGGTACATAGATGGCTTCTCCGGACCACATTAAGAAACACGAAAAATTCGTTTTACGCAGCCCGGAGGGTGATGACAAGCCGCGGCCAAAGCCTACCACCAGAGTCTGTTCTTAGTGTCTAACATTCATCAAAATAATCTTCTATACTAAAGTGTCAGCATCGTTGATCATCTGTTACGGCGGTGTCGCCTTGCAGTGTAGGCGACCGATGAACCGTCGAAACTTAACCACTTGCGGCCAAAACTGCTCATTCAGGAATGTCGACAGATGTTGAGTTGGATGGAACCCGCACCATAAATTAACCGAAGCTTACATTACTGCGAGATTCCAACCTTTCGACGCAAACAAGAAATGCAGTCTTGGTTCGGATGTATTCCATCACAAATTTACCAATATTATGTACTATATATTTAATCATATCAATACCTGAAGCTACTTGCTGCAGCTAAAATGCAGCCGCGGCGTTGCCAGCGATATATGAATTAAACCAAATAAACTAACAGAGATAAAAAACTACTTTTTAATTATTATTTCAGGACAAACCAGATTTGGACGATAACTCTTCGAACTCAGACGCCTTTTCGGAACCTAACAACCAGGGCCATGACTACGAAGACATCCCTACTACTACAAAAAAACCAGTTACTCAAACGCAAAAATGTCGAGTCGTAATGAAACGCAAGGACCCTAAATTGCAACGGGCCAGTAGAAACATTAGTCATTTGATTGCATTAAATAACACTTTGCCTAAGCAAAGTGCAAAAGAAGAAGATGAATGCGATTTGTTTTGTAAAATGTTGGCAAAGCAAATCAAGGCGTATCCAAGACTTGAAAGGGAAGAACTCATGTATGAACTTCATGGTGTCATGTTGAGAAGACGTCGGCAGTACAACGCGATGCAGGGTAGGCCGTTTAAAGTTAGTCATCCTAGCAGGAGCAACAGTATATCAACACCGCCACATGGACATGAAGTCAATGAAGAAGGTCAAGAGGAAACAATTATATTGGAAGAAATACAAGCACCGGGAGCAAGTAAAATGTGTTATGAAAGCTTTGGAAATATAGTGGATAGTAAGAAACTACTGTGAAACAGTAATTTTTTGTATAGCATCTAAAAGGGACTCTCTAAACAGTTATTAGATAATATTTTTCCTTTTCTGTTAAACTCTTGATTTTTTAATTCATAAATAATTAGATTGAAAATTATGTATCTTACTATGGCCCGATAGCCTCCATTTTGTCACAACACAAAATTCGACCTCCAAGAAGTGTGGATGGGATGCCTCTTGGATATAAATCTGCATAATCTGCCGAGCGACCGACCGACCGATGGACGTCGCGTCTGCTCGCGAAATCATCTGTAGATGTGTAGTGGGGCTATTAGCGTAGCATGTGTTTCTGAAGACAGTCAGAATGAATGTAGAAATTTATTATAATTACCATTTCTTCTCCCTTTTCATAATGTTATGTAATGTACTACTCGTTAATAATATAACATATTTCGTTTGCCGATTTCTACACGCAAGTCCACAAGCGTCGTCGATCCATCCCAATCGTTCGCGTTCACGATCTGTCGATGTGTAGGTATTGTATTGTATGTAGGTATTGCAGTTGGAACGTATATATCGTAAATATTACCTTCATACCGCAAGCTGTTTTTTAAATGATCAAATTAAATCATTTATTGCATTTATGTGTGTACAATTGGTCTTAAAAATGAGAGCCGTATTGTAACGCGGTAGTGCTACGATTATCAATAGGACGAACTTAAACGTTTCTTTATTGCTAAATCATAAACATTACATTTATGTACCTCTATATGAACTTAGCATGACGGTTGTTCGAAATGGTATCTAAATAATATTTACATACAGAGTATTACATTACAGAGTACTGTTTTGCGCATGTTTAATCATCATCATAAACCTGAAATTATATTTTACATGGTAAAATTTCCTTCCTATCTCAGCTGCTATTGGAATTAAACCCGAAGCTATGGAACGCAGGATACATTAGACTGTGGTAATGGTAATACATTTGTTTAGTTTTTGTTTGCGCCAACATAGAAATCATTCAAGTCATACATTAAGATTTTTCAAAATTTGGAACGAAATATTTTTGACAATCACCTGATTTTGGCAGTTAGAGCAGCTGTCAAAACAAACGCAAAACGCTTCGGTGCTGGTTCTTGCGAAATTTCATTTAAATCCGGTGTTATTACATACAATAGTTATGTCTGACGCCAGGGACGGAGATAAGAAGGTAAAAAATAGTTTATCTATACTTTGAGAGCGCTCCGGCGGTCGTTATCACCGTATCGTCAGAGAAGATAAGTTCTTCGTTCTGTTTATATCTTCTGACCTTCCTACTGGTTAGAGGTCGATTCGGGTTGAAATTATATCAACAACTGAATTTAAAGACATTCATTTACATTAAATAAATTAATTACTACCTATTCATTGGCCAGACTATAGGAACTACTTGAAATACAAATTGAGGTGGATTTCTAAGGATAAATCTACAGGCATGCTATTTATGTGATCTTATACCAGAAATACGCTGTCATATAGAGACTGGCTATAAGCCAATATCACTAGAACTAAACAGGTTAAAAACAATGGTATCAAATATAGATTCATTGATAACTTCCATCTTCGAGGGTAGTTATATTTGAATGCAGTAATAAACTTTATTAGCAAGTGATTAAAATAAATATTGGCTATAATAAATAGTTATGCTTCACGTGTAGTATAAAATAAGTTATATACTTTTAGATAAAGGAAATAGTGTATCTTTCGTCTATACTTACATGTGTCCATGTAAGCATAGGCTTCTAAGGAAATAAACGTTTTGACTTTGTCTGTTCTTTTCTACTCTGCATAGCTTTAGTTCACTCTAGCACAGTATACTAACTATGTTGTTGCTATTGGCACTTTCAGGCTGATGATAATAACCAGCTGAGGCCAGCGGTAAGCTTCCACTCTTCCCTAATATCTACTACTTATCATTTCTTTACTAACATATTGTATAGTATGGTTGAGTTCATTAATATACGAGTATCCAAATGTATGTATATATATTTGATTGTTGCATCTGCTTAGATATATGCCGTTATACATTTATATTTGAAGTTTTGCTAATGTTAAAACATTATGAACTTGCCAAAAATGATTTTTGCATGTTGTATTTCCTTGTGAGTTCGAAAATGAAATGAATGAATTAAAAATGATTTACATATTTGGTTATATACAACATGCATGTTGTTCTGTTCTGCAGTAGAAAACTAAAAAGGGATTTAATAAGCTTTAAACTATGAGTAGTATCTAGGTGTTTGTTCTTTGATTTATTAAAACTCAAGGCTTCATCTATGGGTCTTTTTCTATCACCTAATATACTTATAGCATGTTTTAGAATCTAATTTTAATAGTTTTTCTGGATGATCCACATAACATCTAGCCCCGTGGTAAGCTCTAATCTACTTGACAACCATTGTTTGGCATAAATAAAAAAAGGACTCCCAATTTGAAATCCTTAACACACACAAACATATTTCAGACTTAATCAAACCTTTTTCAGTATGGTACATTAGGTTTCTCTGTATGGCTCTGCACAAGATGAAACTTCTTTCAACTGAAACTATTCTATATTTGACAGTGATTAAGCCTGGAAACATTTTAGGAAGCATAGGTAATTGTTTATAAAATTAATTAAATTTTCAGTAAAGTTTCAATGTTTTAATGGTAGACGAAACTTGACAGCGTTATATCGTTACTCGTTATATTATTGCCATTGCCACGATGCGATGACTTCAGTTTGGCGTGACGCGTCACAGGTCACGTGATATGCTGGTTAAAAATTCATGTATAAATTAAATTTATTTAAACAATCCTGGGAAAATATGTCAAAATGGACACGTAAAATGAATAACTATTTCTGGACAATTCACACAACAACATTTGTGTTAATTTGCATGTATATTTAAAATTTTATCGAATTTCAGAATGATTGGCTCACCACCGAAAGTAGGCTTTGTTGTTTTACAATAATCAAAACATTACAAAAATACTCTATGTTTGCATGTGTATGGTTACCCGCACATTTATGAAACCTTGTGTGAAATGCATTGTACCCTCTCAAATTTGCACGCCAGGATTGGCAAAACATGTAAAACACTTTTTTTTTTAAACTTAATACCATGTATACTCTCATGTTTTATGCAAATAAATTATTCTTATTCTTACCTTAAGATAAGGTCGTATTACGTATATAGGTAGGTACTATGTTATTATGTACTTAGAGATCGGAGTTTAATCACGATGACTTGCTTTTTACAATATACCTTAGGCAATAATAAGATACGAATCGTACTGTACTAAGTCTAGTACCTAGCAATTATGGAGCTGAAAAAATAAATAAATAAATATTTCCGGACAACCCACACAACAACATCTAGTCTAGCCCCTTGGTTAGCAACATCTAGACCATGGAGAAAAGTGCTTGCCGAACATACAAACACTTGACCGCTCGTCGCTCCACGCAATTGTTGACGTGCAGTTGAATACATGTGGTGACTTGACGTGGCGCTTAGCGTGGAGTTGAACTGCTAGACAGAGCCTAATACTTATTATACTGTAAGGTAAACCATAGCTAAACTATATTCTTATCGTAATTTAATATTATGCTACTGATGTATAATGAACTAGCTGTGCCCTGCGGTGCTACCCGCGGTATAATGGATGAAGTACTCTTAACCAACAACATATTTATTTGAATAAAGATTAATATTATTATGTTGATACAACTTAAACAAATTATTCCGACCAAATTAGGTATCATAAAAACGGTTTTTGTGAGTTAATCTTAAAAGTCAGACATATACTATCGCGGACTGTTTTTTAGATCATTAAAAGAGCTATTATTCTTTAATACATATTTTTTGTGTATCTTGAACCATTTTCACGGCGCACGCAACGGAAGGCTTCAAAGATAAACAATTTCTCCAGTTTTTTTTACACATTTACCACTATATCTTTGCTCCTATTGGTCGTAGCGTGATGTTATATAGCCTATAGCCTTCCTCGATAACTGGACTATCCAACACAAAAAGAATTATTCAATTCGAACCAGTAGTTTCGGAGATTAGCGCGTTCAAACAAATAAACAAAACAAACTCTTCAGCTTTATAATATTAGTATAGATGAATCTAAAAACCAGCCTAGACGAAGTAACGCACCGTCGCGCGTCGTGTATAATTTGAATGGGACATATTATCTTTCATCTTCAAGGTGCCAAAAATTATAATTACTATGCGCGTTTTTTTATTTCAATATAGTTATAATATTTGGCTCGATAGATATGTATGACTTATCAATGGGCCGACAATACCAAACCCAAGTACTTACCAATTACGTTAATGATGTTTTCTGCGACGGTAAAAATAATAATATTTACATTAATCTACACAACCAGTTTGGTTTTAACTGACTTTAAATAAACAGTACCTATTTAAACACCATCCTTAAATAGATTTAAATATCTATTTTTAAGATCTTTTGTGTCCTACCTACCTATAAGCTACGTAATGTCTTCCATTCCAATCAGCCAGAATTAAAACTCTTTATGACTTTGACATTCACCATGTATCGTTTGCTATGCTTTGGTAGCAATCTCTTTTACGCAATTAACGCTCATTAATAAAACAATCATCCTGTAGGTATTTCAGCGATCATAGTTCATGATACGTTATCAATTGTGACTTTTAATGGCACAATGGCGTGGCGTGCGTACAGAATAAAGACTCATTCGTTGAGCGACGGTCGAACACTGTCCTGACTCGCGCGCTTTTTGTAATCGAACTATTTGTGTGTGGTGGTTTTGACATTGACATTTCAGCGTTCGCAGTTTGGAAATATGGATGTTCTTAGCAAGGTATTTAGTGCTTGTTTAATGCAATTATTAAAAATAATAGCTTTTTACGGCGTTTCGTATTATCTTGATCTTCTCGCGAAAATATAAGTTATCTTACTCATTATGTAAGTATCTAACACATAAAAAAAAAACCTTCCTGAGATAACCCCTTACCATAGACCAATGCAAGTTATGTTTTAATCAAAGTTAGAGGAGGTTGAGATATATAAAGTGTGAAATAGTCAGAAAAGTATCCAAATAATGAAAGGTAGGTAAAGCTTTATACTATTCTCGTTTTCTTTGTTGCGTTAATTTATATTCGTACTACACTAACCCACAAAAGCCCGATTATAACGAATTAAATAGTTTAGTTATTAACTTAACTTATACGGTATTAATTATTATGTGATATTGTGTGGATTGTGCGAAAATAAAACAATATAAGACTTAAACGATATGGACAGAGAGTATATTATCGCTGTTTTAGATATGGCCGTGACCATGCCCCTTGAACGAATAGTAATCATATCAACACTCACCCCTTTCTTACAAATACATACATCATAAATATATGAGTATCAATTAGACAAAAAAGATGGCTCCTTGTAATTATAATCTATGTAATGCGCAATTACTCCGGCAGCCTTGCGGCTACGAATTACGAGGTACATGTCTCGACTACATCCATAGAAATAACAGAGATAACAATTAATCTAGTGATGCGAGTCTATATAGCTTGTACGACCTTTGCAAGTATAACAAAACCGATTTTTATAATGAATTTAAAGTGTTTGAATGCGAAAAACCATTTTAAACGTGTCTTAAAGGTCTATTTTTCAATCGATAGAAATAGAGTCTTGGTAACCCTCGTATAAAAATGTGTTAAAAAAAAACAAGATCTCAGCGAAACTATTGTTTTTTTTTGGGAAGAAAATTGTCACTAACAAAATAAAACAGGAAGGAAAAAAAATCGTGTGATTTCATTACCGATATCCAATTTACTAAAGCCACAGAATACTTTTTAATACCGGAAGACTAAAGAAAAAATAAAAGCCAAATTTAGATTTTTGGAAAAAAACTCAATGCACTACATATTACCATTAAAACTGTTTTGGTTATCTACACTATTTAGATTAAACCGATATTATAGCGCATGTAACTTTGCCGAAATATTGGGCTACTCGAAAGACAACCAATTATGGTAAATATCCCGTTACAAAATCTAAATGGTGCACTCCTTTTAACAATTTTTTATATATTTTAGGTACCTATTCACTCTTGTCTTGAAGACACTCAGGTTGTAGTTATTAGGAAATACAGCAGCAGGGAGCGAATTCCAAACCTTTGCCATCCGGACTGAAATTTAAAGCCCGGTCAATCCCAACACTAGGTGTTTGTCTATGGATGTTTAATAATTAATTACTGTGTGTTTGTGTTCCTATTGCCGCGCTCCTTTAATCGGGTCAGCGGCAATCGATAAGTTAAATATTTGACGATCACGCAGTTTGATACGAATCTAATGACTCTATGTGAACTGTACTACAAAGTGCCGGTTATTAAGGCACACGTAAATATTAACTGCCCCAGTGGCCGACCGAAGGTTCTCGGACAAGGGTGATAATCTAAATTTAATATTTAACATAAACCCCCGCTTTTAAAACCTCAGTTCCCTTATAAGTAAAAAGTGACGTTCACCAACCATCACTTGGCCACTTGATATTAATGATAATGGACTTATTTAATTTTAACGACATTCTTTTAATTGACTATTATTATTTTTCTTACAAAAATTATTAGGTTTTATTGACATATCTCATTAAGAAATTGATTTACATTCTCCTTTCTGTTCCTGGATTTGATAGCACCTATGATATAATTATAATAAATAAATAAAATAAATAAATAAATAGGTAATGATTTAAGTAGACTCAACAGAAAAGCCTTTTAAAATTTTTTGTAAATAAAAAAAAATAGACTCAAACTCTTTGCAGTGCCTTAAGCTAGTAAAAAGACCTATGCCGCATAAATGTATGTGTAAGCAAAATACATAAATATGCAAAGCCGCGGGTAGGAGCTAGTGCGATATAATTATTATCAATTACAAATATGCAACAGATGTACCCATATACTTGCTATTAAGTTCTGCAAACTGTTTACGGTACCTAAACAATAAAAACAAATGTTATGACGTATTTATGGTTGAAGAAAAACAATAACATAGGTACACTTAATTAATATTTCTAACAAACTAACTGACTTGTATGTATCTGACACGCTATCCTGAAAATATTATCTGAATAACAGTATTCCATACCCTAAGGTTTGCTGTAAGAAAACGATAATGGGGTTAAGCTCGCCTTGTACATGACCTACATAAATTGCTATAATATTACTATGATTTGTTTTTGTTTTTGTGTGCAATAAAGAATTTATGAAATTACAAAAACGTTTTGAGTTTGAATAATTATTACCGCAGACATACTTAGGTATAAGTTTAACCTTATGCTTTAGGTGAGCGAAATCAGAAACTAAATATTAAATTAAATATTTAAAATATTTGCAAATGTTATTGCTGTGATCTCTTATGTTTTTGTAGTATAGATTGTTTATGTTAGAGCCTAGATCTTTAGTCTGAAACATTTTTATGTGTTTTAAGTGTTAAGTAAATAAAAAAAAATTAGGTTCTGCTACATTTCGGTTTATAGAAATTTATTGTCAAAAAGAACAGTACAGTTAACTTGGAATGACTTTGTATTAAAATAATTAAAATGTAAAACTTAAATATTTTAGTAATATAATAATAGAATAACGTAATATGCAAACGGTAACATTATAACATCATGTTATATAGTATAATGCAAATATGTACTTATATCCATATTACCTTTAGATTATTATCATCAAAGTATTTATAGAAACCTTATAAAACTTATGTTTAAGCAAGTGTTTGCTTAACTTTTATTTAAATAAAATAAAGAACTGAAGACATTGCATTTTCAAATAAGATTATGTAACGAAGTAGTACGTAGTGTGTAGTTACGGATGTGTCTTATTCTTTTTCTGCATAAAATTTATAAATAGTTTCACCTACAAAGTGAGGTTTATCACTTATTAAAAATATTTAAAGATTATGTAATGCTATTAAATATATTAGATATTTTAAAACAACTTTAAATTACAGGGTTGGTCTTTTATTTTATTTGTAACTGACCCCAGAACTGAATACTTCCAGAATAGATTTTAATGGGATTTTTTACAATAAGTTGGTCCTATTTAAATTTTATAAGATTTTTTTTAAAATGTGTGTGTGTGTGTTTGTGCTGTTTTTTTAAATAACACACGCTTGGTTGAGGGCCTTTTTGGGACACTATCTGTGTGTTTGTATGGTATTTTTTATTATATTTAATATGTCTTATATAAAATGTGTTTTCTTTCTTTCTTTTTCTTTTTAAGTAGTGCTCGAGAGGCTCGAGAGATTAAATATAATCTATTATCCACATTTTTAATCCAGAACATCAATAATCAAATCATAGACATAGATTTATTTTGATTGTTTCTGGTGTAAATAAAACACATATATACGAATCGAATAAATCGTCTGTTTAACAAAAAATTACGTCAATTTATAGTCCGTTCCATTTAAAAAAACACTATCATCTATACAGACAAGTATTATATCGTGCTCTTTTAATTTGTTTGGATAACTTCTAAGGAGAATATTTGTGTTATGAAGGTCATAACACAAATATTATCCTTAGTCGCTAAGAAACTGCTAACTAAACAAAACGACTTTTGTCAAGCCAATTCGTGCCGTTAATTTAAGTTTTTTTTTGTATTTTGCGTTTTTTTTGGCGTTTAAGTGTCAAAATGACAGTTGGTTGCGAGGTTTTACTACAGTCCTGGGTATGTATGTTTGTATTTGGGTTTTAACAATATCTAAGAAGTTGTTTAAATTATGTTTAAAAAATATTATAAAAAATTGTGACCTTCTTAAAAAGCCGTGTGGCTAAGTGGGAGGACACTCGACTTTCATTCCGAAGGTCGTGGGTTCAAACCCAGTCACCCACCTCTGGATTTCTCTGGTTTGGTCTAGTCTAGTCCACAAGATACAAAGATACAAAATCATTTATTTCCATAGTTTGGTTTTACAAAACTTAGACACGTCAAAATAAATAAAAAAAAATAAAAAAAAAATAATCAAGAACAATCTTATCAACAATCAGTCTTAGGTCTTTAACTATGTTCAACAGACGACCTAACGCTAAAATTATGATGATGATAATGCAATACAATACTTCACTTTATTGAACAACAATTTGCAAAACAAAAAATTTATAATAAATTAAATATACATGTAATATTGTCACAATGGGCGGCCTTATCACTAAAAGTGATCTCTACCAGACAACACTTGGATGGACTGGAATAAATGATAAAAGGTGGAAGAGGCAAAATGTTTAATAACAAAGTCAAGAGATAAGAAAGAAAATAATTCAATTTTTTTAATAAATTCATATATCTAATAAAAACTATTTAATAACACAATAACAATGATGTTTAATAAATAGATTGCCACTGTTATGAATGAAAACATGAGGTTTTTTCTGTTCACGTCCGTAAGTGTTAACTTGTTAACCCTCTGAATCCTTACACGTGACCTCCGGGTGGTGCTAAGAACAGTCTCTGGTGGGAGGCTTCGGCCGCGGCTTGTCACCACCCTCCGGGCTGGGCCAGTGCGTGAAGCGATTTTTTCGTGTTTCGTAATGTGGTCCGGAGAAGCCAACCTTCTAGGTCTTCATGCCCCACCTTAGACAACATCGTCACTTTACATCAGGTGAGATTGTGGTCAAATGAAGCTTATCTATATATAAAAAAAACATGTATTTTTGATGTTTAAAAGATGGACGTAAATAATGATTAGACTTCACTATGAATATGTAACCTTGGATCTGGTTTGTTTACGAAGAACTATTGATATGACTCCACAGAATACATTGTAATATCTATCGCATTTTTACGACGTATTCTAAACTAGTTTTTTATTTACGTAAAGTTAAAATAACACTGGATTTGAATGAATTAACAGTGTTATTCACCGATTTTCATCAAAAAAAAAACGGTTGTCAATTCGATGCGTGTGTTTTCTTTATTGATTTTATATATTTTATCGAAATCTGTTTACGGAACTCTAAGGTTCCCAGAAACAAACCCTCAGCTTCGTGAACGGAGATGTTGCTTGCAAGTTGGTCCCATTCAAATTGTATAACAATCGGTAAAGTGGTTCTCGAGTAGGTAATATTGAAGAACGTCCTCTTATGATACCGAATTTGGTCGACCCTAAAGTTGTTCGGTCCTAAGTTCGAATCACATGATTTTTGTGATTTTTAAAAATACTTATTGAGCATTCTCATTTTAACCGACTCCAAAAAAAGAGGAAATTTCTCAATTCAGCATGTGTTTTTAATTTCGATAATCAGAAATGGTTACGCCCACGTTAGGAGATGGGGTAAACATTATTATATGCCGCGGCTCGAGTTATACTCAATATAATTAAATGTATTCATATTTTCGAAACTAAAAATCGGTGGTTTCTGTTTTAAAAATCTACTGAGAAATATGCTTTATCGATACGTATCGATCTCTATTCTAACGTAATTAAACGCCCAATATTTATTTCAGAACCGAAGAAGAATCTATACGTTATATATATATGTTTGTTTGAACGCGCTAATCTCCGAAACTACTGGTTCGAATTGAATAATTCTTTTTGTGTTGGATAGTCCAGTTATCGAGGAAGGCTATAGGTATATAACATCACGCTACGACCAATAGGAGCAAAGATATAGTGGTAAATGTGTAAAAAACGGGAGAAATTGTTCATCTTTGAAGGCTTCCGTTGCGTGCGCCCTGAAAACGGTTCAAGATACACAAAAAATATGTATTAAAGAATAATAGCTCTTTTAATGATCTAAAAAACAGTCCGCGATAGTATATGTCTATCTTTTAAGATTAACTCACAAAAACCGTTTTTATGGTGCCTAATTTGGTCGAAATAATTTGTTTAAGTTGTATCAACATAATAATATTAATCTTTATTCAAATAAATATGTCGTTGGTTAAGAGTACTTCATCCATTATAACGCGGGTAGCACCGCAGGGCACAGCTAGTAAGTAGTAAGTATTATTTAGTATTAGATATCTCATAGGTATACAAGATACGAGAAATAATAACTCGCATAGATATCACATCTAAGATAAACAAGTCAGTCAGTAATGAGGTACGAAATAACTAAATCCAATATAATAAATAAATTAAAGTACCTACTTTTCTTTTTTAATTCGTGTTTTCAAAGAGGGGTGTTATGCGTTTGACGTGTTTGTCTGTCTGTCTGGGAAATCGTAGCTCGCGAACGGCGCGATTTCAATTTAATTGTTTTATTGTATGAAAAGGTGACTTTTGCGCGAGTGTTCTTAGACATGTTTGATGAAAATCGGTTGACCCGTTTAAAAGTTATGATGAGGGTAAAAGTGGCGAAGAAAAACCGAAAATCTGCAAATATACTCGAGTGGTTTCTCAAATGAAAGTGCATCACGTGCACATTACAAACTTTTATCTTTAACTTCTGGAATCGGAGTTTTTTTAATTTTAAATTATTATCTATTGTTATGTTTTTTTAATAATGACAATAAAATCGATATTTGAATTCATCATGATGCTTGAAGGCTTCAATCCAGTCTACCAGTCCTTACTTTGGCTTAGCCTAGATCGTCAGACCCACCCAAGATGCACTGATTTGCTTTAATCCGTAGCACAGGCTGTAGGTTTTAGATATTAAACAGACTACAGAGTATTTCTACTACGACCATTTCCCTGTAATGTAACTTTTTTGCGAATAATCAGCGCTCCGATGGGCTTAATGTTCACTGCCAGTAATATTTACCTACGCGTTTGCGCAACGGCTTCACGACATGTTACAGTTGTGTTACAAAATAAATGAAACATTGTATCCAACTTATGTGAAGTCATGGCTACGGCTGGCATGACAGATGATATTTGTTGATTAATATGTTTTTTATGTGTAAAACTCAAGGATACTATTTTTTGCTGAGCACGATGACACGAATCTGTGCAGTAATTTACAATTTCTGCCTAGTCATAGCACAGTCATATTTCATCATCGTTCTTTAAATATCGTTATTTCGCAATATTTTATATCTATGATATCTCAAATAATCTGTCGATTTCAGGTACCTATCAGAATAGATATGACTTGATGCTAATAAAGTGGAATATACCTAGGTACTATAAAAAATATCAGAATTGGACTAATCACTTGTTTGTGATTATTTATCTATCCTCACAATATCAGAGATTTACTATTGTTATGATAACTGATATAATAGTTGCTAGTTATTGGAAATCCTAGTAGAGTTGGATGTGTGACACCTCAAACATCAGTATAAACAACTACGTACGTGTATAGATAACTAGTTTGTTTCTTGTTTTTCTAAATGATGTAAAAGTTCCGTTATAACGTTTTTTCCCGCGGTAGCCTAAGTATAGCTAATATAGCCTATTTTTTAAATCGGACCAGTAGTTTCTGAGATAAGCGCGTTCAAACAAAAAACACTTCAGATATATAATATTAGTATTCAAATAGACAAGAACAAATCAATCTTATAACTATTTGACAAAATGGCGGTTTTTATCGCTATTAATACATCGCTAATATTTCTCACGAATTGACCCTAATGCGGAAAGCAGTTGGTGTCAATTTCGCAAGATTGCGGGGTCCGTGGGTTGAATTGAAACCGCAGTTTCCTCATTGGGTTTAAATCTAGTCTGTACTTAGCTTTACGCTTTATATTAACTTGTGCCAAGATTTACCAGTAATAAAGCAATATACCTAGCAATGAGGGCCACTGTTTATGTGTCACCAGTGGGCGCCACTGTAGAGTGAGGTCCTGACGCCTTCGTCACCCTGTTACATAGGCTGTCACAATAAATAATAAATAAATATAACCGGACTAATCACACAGAGCTTGTAACTATGAGTGTAAAGTGACTGATATACTACATAGATATTTTTTTTGTAACATATATATAATACATAGAAAACCAGTCCCGGAACTAGAAATTGTAGATCGTACGAAATCTGGTCCCCGGTCGGGAATCGACCCGCAACTTCCTGCGCCCCAGGCGGACCTTCGCCCACCGAGCCACCGAGGTAGTCAAAATATTTCAATTTATGCTACAACAGTACCTTTAGCGAGGAATTGCTAGCTAGGGTCCTCATTCCGAGCGTAATCCTTTCATATGGGGCTCATACCCAAATACAGTGACATAAATGAAACTGTCTGGAAATATCTATTTTATTTTATTTATTTTATCGCTGTGTAGTCCATTTGGAAATCTTGGCTGAATCGCCGTGCTTACATACAGCTGCATAGTTGATATCCCCAGCTTAAGGAATCTATTTTTTTGTTGCTACGTAGCAAAGCTACTTCTGTCGGAGTTACAAAAATACAAAAAAAAACATACGTTTTTTTATTTTTATCGTAGTAGTTGCAATTTTAACGGTCCTCATGCAAATCGATCATCGATAGTAAAAGCCTGTTTGTTCCTCCTTCATTATTTTGGGCTCATGTTATTATACCTGGTGTTCTTCTAGATTCGCAGCCACCAGCGCACACCATCAGGTTCCCGAGACTTCAAGGAAGCCACCAAGCGTGATGCCCTCCAACGACTCGAGGTGGAGCTGGAGAAGCTTCTCTCCAGCGCGCCGCAGACCCGTCGGCCGCTGATGGAGAAGGAGTTCCAAGGGTTCAAGAATCTCTTTAGACGGTTCCTGGCTGAACGTAAGTGGTTATATCTCCTGACTGTTCCTGGCTCGAGGTGGAACTGGAGAAGCTTCTCTCCAGCGCGCCGCAGACCCGTCGGCCGCTGATGGAGAAGGAGTTCCAAGGGTTCAAGAATCTCTTCAGACGGTTCCTGGCTGAACGTAAGTGGTTATATCTCCTGACTGTTCCTGGCTCGAGGTGGAACTGGAGAAGCTCCTTAGCGCTCCTCTTTAGCGCTCCTCTTTAGCGCTCTTTAGCTTCTCCTCCAACCCTCTTTACTGTGGGATGCCTATGTCAAGCAGTAGACGATCTTTGGCTGAAATTATTAATTAATGATGACAAATATTTTATGGGGCTGTATTTTTAACCCCCGACCAAAAAAGAGGGGTGTTATAAGTTTGACCTGTCTGTCTGTCTTTCTGTCTGTCTGGGACATCATAGCTCCCGAACGGATGGAGCGATTTCAATTTAGTTTTTTGGCGCGGGTGTTCTCAGACATGTTTCATGAAAATCGGTGGAGCCGTTTAAAAGAAATGGAGGTGAGAGTGGGGAAGGAAAACCGAAAATCTGCAAATATACTCGAGTGGGGTATCAAATGCAAGCGAATCGCGTGAACATTACTAAATATTATGGTGTTTTACTTTTAAGTAAATTAAGGCATAGGAATCGGAGGTGTTTCTTAAATTTTAAATTTAGATTTATTGTTAAAACAAATACACTCTCATTTAATTTAGTACATGTAATTATGCGAATTGGAGGAAGCATCTGCCCATCAGTTAAAGATTTCTAAGATATTACTTATTTGACGTATATTTCACAAAATCTGTTGAGACTAGATGTTTGTTTAGTTAGACAAGACGCAAATAAATAATGTAGAGAAAATGGCAGTAGATAAAGCGCTTATCACTGTAATCATTTTCATACAAACCGGATTTCGTGATAACTCCAAACACATTTATGAGACATCATTTGTATACATCTATACTAATATTATAAACCTTTGTTTGTTTGTACGCGCTAATAACCGGAACAACTGGTCCGATTAGAATAAAAATTCAGTGTTTGATAGCCCATTTATCATCACAGGCTATAGGTTACGTTTACCGCGGGAAAATCCTAAAAACAAGGGGAAAGACGTAAAGCTAATGACAAATAAATATTTCCGGACTATCCACACAACAACATCTAGCACCGCGGTTAGCTCTAAAGCTGTTACGCTTACGGGTACTAGACATCTGATATACTTAATATACTAGATACATATACATTTATTACTAAACATATTAAAAATCGTGACCAGGGAGAAAGTTATTGCAGAACATTCAAACACTTGACCTCTCGAAAATATCATTTCGGATTTTATGCTATTATGTCAACGAAAAAGTGTTTTATTTCAGTCTAAAATTCTACCAAAATAATGTCTCACGGGGGTAAACAATAAAGTAAACCTTCCCCTTGAATCTCTCTTGTCTATGCTAAAACTGCATTTAAATCCGTTGTGTATTTTAACAAATATATATTTCTATATGCCTTTGAAAGGTATTATATGTATACGTGGTTTGCGAGGAATTAATTACCTTGCTGTAACACTTGGTGACCTAACCTTGCACAGCAGGGGTCTTATTTTTGAAACTCCTTTCCAGAGGGACCATCAGTAACATGGGAGAAGATCGAGAAGCTTCCAGAAGGCGCCGTCATAGACTACTCCTCGCTGCAGACGCCGACCACAGACAACATCCACCACATGCTGGACAAGCTGGTGGTGGTGAAGCTGAACGGAGGGCTGGGCACGTCCATGGGGTGCAAGGGTCCGAAGAGTGTTATACAAGTCAGGAATGATCTGACGTTCTTGGATTTGACTGTTCAGCAGATTGAGGTGAGTGACCTGATACGTAGATTCTAGCCATGTTCGGTAAACGCAGGTTTTTATGTAGGTATTCATTCAAGCCATGATGTGATTTTGGGAGGTTTGTTCTGTTTACGTACGTAAGTGTTAACCGTCTGAATCCTTACACGTGACCTCCGGGTGGTGCTAAGAACAGTCTCTGGTGGTAGGCTTCGGCTGCGGCTTGTCACCACCTTCCGGGCTGGGCCAGTGCGTGAAGCGATTTATTCGTGCTTCGTAATGTGGTCCGGAGAAGCCATCTACCTTTTAGGTCTTCATGCTCTATCTTAGACCACATCGTCACTTCACATTAGGTGAGATTGTGGTCAAATAAAGGCTTATCTAGCATAAACATTTCTAGCCAGTTTCAGTTTCGTACAACGCAGGTTTTTATAAAGGTATTTATTCTAGCTAAGATGAACGTTGACTTGTTTGCAGTAAGAAGCTGGTAACCCGCGGTTCCCTTTATAAAGTAGAATGACTTTGCCAAAAATCAAATACAAATACAAAATTTATTTAGTCCTCGCTATTGCTTGTACCTTTTAAGAGTTAGCAGACTATCAATAGATAAAACAATATGTATTTTGTTGTTTGTATTAACAATATATATGGTCTGATTTCATTGGAGAATAGAAAATATGCAATTTAAAATGGTTCTTTATTTTCGTAACCTTTATTGTATGAAATACATACTAGCGCAAAAGTTGAAGTTTAATCTAATGAAGAATTTTTGAAATGAGAGATGTCTCATTTGCACGGTAGATCAGATCTATCATAATTATCTATATTGGTTATACTCAATATGTTTACCAACTGATTGATTGAGTGGTCTACCAACTGGCATATTGTTTCTATTATGAGAACGACCTTCAGAACACATTGAGTGGTATCTAAACTTCAGTTCAGGGGCCGCAATGAATACATAGATAACCCATTTAACTTGCGTAAATAAATGAGATTGGATTTTAATGCTATCTTTATTTTCCTCATGTAAACCAAATTTATTTGATAAGAACAGACAGACATTTTGGTTTTGTCAAACAAACAAAATCATATTGGTATGTTTACATATAACTTATAAATTGAAGAACCTGTTCTCTCTCTCTCGGCAAAAGAGGAGTCCCTGTGTCCCAGCAGTGGGAACGTTAATAGGGTGATGAAGATGAAGATGAAACTGTTCTCGGTGGGGTGCAAATTATACAAATAAATCACAATATTCTTGTAACGCTATCAATTGTTAAAAACTGCTTTAAAATCCGTAAAATATCTAGACAAAACTGAATGAATGTTTTCGTGTTGGTTTTTTTTGTTATAGCCTATAGCGCATCGCGTGCACATACTAAATATGATGGTGTTTTACTTTTAAGGAAATTAAGGCATTGGCAGCGGGGGTTTTTCGTTATAAGTTTGACATGTCTGTCTGTCTGTCTGTCTGGGACATCAAAGCTCCCGAACGGATGGATTTTTTTGTATGAAAGCTGAGTTTGGCGCGAGTGTTCTTAGACATGTTTCATGAAAATCCGTGGTGCCGTTTAAAAGTTATGGGGGTGAGAGTGGGGAAGGAAAACCGAAAATCTGCAAATATACTCGAGTGGGGTATCAAATGAAAGCGCATCGCGTGCACATTACTAAATATTATGGTATTTACTTTTAAGGAAATAAAGACATTGGAATCGGGGTTTTTTCTCAAATTTTAAATTTGGATTTATTATTAAATTGGTTATTCCAGCATCTAAACAAGACGTACAAATGCCACGTGCCGCTAGTCCTGATGAACTCCTTCAACACGGACGAGGACACGCAGCGCGTGATCCGCAAGTACGCCAACCTGAAGCTGGACATCCACACCTTCAACCAGTCCTGCCACCCCAGGATCAACCGCGAGAGCCTGCTGCCGGTCGCCAAGGACGCCAACATTCATGGGGATATTGACGCGTAAGTTTATATAGAAAACTAACTCATCATCATCGTCACCCTTTTTTTTTTTTGATAGATAAGCCTTCATATGACCACAATCTCACCAGATGTAAAGTGACGATGTGGTCTAAGATGGAGCATGAAGACCTAGAAGGTAGATGGCTTCTCCGGACCACATTACGAAACACGAAAAAATCGTTTTACGCACTGGCTCAGCCCGGAGGGTGGTGACAAGCCGCGGCCGAAGCGTACCACCAGAGACTGTTCTTAGCACCACCCGGAGGTCACGTGTAAGGATTCAGAGGGTTACCACTTACGGACGTGAACAGACAAAACCTCCAAAAAATATGTTCCCACTGCTGGGACACATGGACTTCTCTCTTGGCGAGGAGATTAGGCCTTAATTTACCACGCTGGCCATGTTCGGGTTGGTGAATGTCACATGTCCTGTTTGCCTTTACCGTTAAAGCACTGAAAAGTACTAGTAAGTAGTAATTAAATTATTTATTTGTACAAATACGCGGCTTGTCACCACCCGCCGGGCTGGGCCAGTGCGTGAAGCGATTTTTTCGTGTTTCGTAATGTGGTCCGGAGAAGCCATCTACCTTCTAGGTCTTCATGCTCCATCTTAGACCACATCGTCACTTTACATCAGGTGTGATTGTGGTCATATAAAGGCTTATCTGTCATAAAAAAAAAAGCACAAAAACGCGCACACAATAAATTAATTCAAGAAAAAAAACTATGAATCATAATATTATACAACAACATAATATTTAGTAATGTGCACGCGATGCGCTTTCATTTGATACCCCTCTCGAGTATATTTGTAGATTTTCGGTTTTCCTTTCCCACTCTCACCCCCATCACTTTGAAACGGCACAAACGTTTCATGGAACATGTCTAAGAATTCTCGCGCGAAACTCACCATTCATACAAAAAAACTAAATTTGGAGTGCGTGAAATGACCTTCTAGGTCTTCATGCTCCATCTTAGACCACATAGTCACTTTACATCAGGTGAGATTGTGGTCAAATGAAAGCTCATCAAGCATTAAACATTATATGCAACGAAATCTAGATTTAGGAACAAGTTGTATAATCTAACTCTGAAGTCCCTCAACTCTTTTTTTAAATTTTTATGCAGAAAAAAAATTAAGACACATCCGTAATCTCATCATCATCGTAATCCGTAATCCCTCAACTCCTCCAGATGGTACCCGCCCGGCCACGGCGACTTCTACGAGTCGTTCCACAACTCGGGCCTCCTGCAGAAGTTCATCAAGGAGGGCAGGACGTACTGCTTCATCAGCAACATCGACAACCTCGGCGCCACCGTCGACCTCAACATCCTGAACCTGCTGCTCAACCCTGACAACCAGGTGGGGTTTAACTTGCTGATCTTGCAGACATTTAGTTATATTAAAGGCTTAAGTTATTCCAGAAAGCGTTAGATGTCGTCAAATCAAAAATGTATTATACATTTTGAAACTATCATGGCTATCAATACTATTTAGATTTATAACGGTATATTTACTCGAAAGTCAAACAATAATTCATAAATATTTCCCGACAATCCCCACTACAACATCTAGCCCTGTGGTAAGCTCTTAGCTTGTGTTACGGGTACTAGACATCTGATATACTTAATATAATAGACATACATACATAGATATTTTTATTATACATATTAAATACCCAGACCAAGAGAAAGTGTTTGCAGAACATACAAACACTTGACCTTAACTTGCTGATCTTGCAGACATTTAGTTAAAATAAAAAAAAAAATATTTATTTCAGCTAAAAAACATTAAGACTTATATTCTAAACACACTTTGAAATAAAACTAATAGACGTAAGGTGTCCTTCAGTTATTTGCAGATAACTTATAAAGCAGACTGTATATCTGGTGACTTCTTCACTAGGCTAAGCCTGTATCGAAGAAGCCTGTACATTTTTGCAGGTTGAATTATATAATTAATTTCTTCAGTAATTCCAGAAAGCGTTAGATGTCGTCAAATCAAAAATGTAGTATAACTTTTTAAACTATCATGGCTAACAATACTATTTAGATTTATAACGGGATATTTACTCGAAAGTCAAACAATAATTCATAAGTGATCCACGATGCTGACACTTTAGTTTAGCTTATAAGATTTATATTTTTGTTATGTATGTTAGTCTATAAGGTAGGTATAATATGTTTATATGGGCCTTGGATGCCTGAAATAAATGATTTATTAATATTATAAATATTTCCCGACAATCCCCACAACATCTAGTCCCATGGTAAGCTCTAAGCTTGTGTTACGGGTATTAGACATCTGATATACGTAATATTATATAATAGTCATACATATATATATAGATACTTTTTATCATACACTAGCTGACCCGGCGAACTTTGCCGCCTTAGACGCCATAAATGAGCAGATTTTTGATTTATTAAGTTAATTGTTTTATTATATAAAGTTGTCAGGTTGATCTAGCTGACCCGATAAAATAAAATGGATGACTACTAAGAAAATCAGGTTTCTTAGATCCTTTAAATTAATTATGTTAAATGTATTGTTTATCAATAAAATAAGATTGACAGAAGAATCTGTTTTAAACGTCATTTTTTTTTCTTTTTGATTATATTTGCAGCACGCATTCAGTCAATTCTATGTCAAATGTCTCAAGGTTACATTAAAAAAGTTTAATAATTTTATATGGTGGTTAAGTAATTTTAAATTTTCTAATATTCCGCGCAATTTCCTTAATTTTAAATAAAAGAGTGAGAAAGAGGGTAGATCGATTTGTCTGCCAATAAAACTGTTACTCCAATCGCTGCAGCTTCAGTTCAACCGTGATCATGGCGCATGTAACTGTGCCGAAATATCGGGAAACTCGAAAGACAATCAATCATGGTAAATATCCCGTTATAAATCTAAATAATACCCAAAATGTATGTATCCAGAACGCGTCAGAGTTCGTGATGGAGGTGACGGACAAGACGCGCGCCGACGTGAAGGGCGGCACGCTGATCCAGTACGAGGACAAGCTGCGGCTGCTGGAGATCGCGCAGGTGCCCGCCGAGCACGTGGACGACTTCAAGTCCGTCTCGCAGTTCAAGTTCTTCAACACCAACAACCTGTGGGCGAAGCTGAGCGCGGTGCAGCGCGTGGTGGACCAGGGTGAGTGGGGATTTCGACTGAAAGGAGAAGTGAAACTTCAGTAAATCGACGAAAGAATAAGAAGAATAAAAAAAAAGTGTGTGTGTGTCAGCTACGACGCACGATTGGAGTCTACTACTTACGAACTATTATTATGATATATATCGAATAGAAAAAAAGGGTAAATGAACGCATCTGCTAAAATGATAAGAGAAACAAACATATATCTGTAATTATTTGGGTTATTTATATTACTTCAATAAAGCGTATTACATAAAGTATGTTACAAAATAATATAAATAAAATACAGCAATACCTCTTTGCGCGATACTTCGTAGTCTCAACTACGAAGTATCGCGCAAAGGAATTTAAATAAAGCATTGTATTTGTGTCTCTTACCATTTCCGTTTCATCTTTTGGCATCCGGTTTGAAATCACTACGATTCTATAGAAGTTTCACTTCAAAAAAACTCCTGGGCCTTTCCAACCTTCCCTCCCCGTGTGTATCTGGAGGTGGACGCTAAACTCGCGACACAGTTATTAACTACTGTGTACTATTTCTTGTGTAAATCTGTAATAATGTTCCAAAATACAAATTCTGTCACTACAAGGTTCAATAGAAAAACAGCGCTGAGTAGGTAATCCAATGTATCTATTTAGCTAAATCTGACCTGAATCTTTTCGTCACAATAGCTTTGTTCATAATGATAGATTTTCTTAACATAACTGTATTTCATTTCAATTACATTTAAATTTTATTTTTATTATTATTAAGCCTCTACTGTCCCACTGCAGGGCAAAAGCCTTCCCTTCTTCCACACTTGCGACTACGAGTTCCATCCTCTAACGACATCTTCTTCTTGCCTCCCCAGGTTCCCTAAACATGGAGATAATCGTGAACAACAAGACCCTGGGCGACGGCGTGAACGTGATCCAGCTGGAGACGGCGGTGGGCGCCGCCATGAAGTGCTTCGAGCGCGGCGTCGGCGTCAGCGTGCCGCGCAGCCGCTTCCTGCCCGTCAAGAAGACCTCCGACCTGCTGCTGGTCATGTCCAACCTCTACAGGTGACGATTGTGTACAAGTACCAGCTGTGGGAGTAGAATAGTCCTAGCATGTTCTACTGCCCGTCAAGAAGACCAGCGACCTGCTGCTGGTCATGTCCAACCTCTACAGGTGACGCTCGTGTACAAGTACCAGCTGTGGGAGTAGAATAGTCCTAGCATGTTCTACTGCCCGTCAAGAAGACCTCCGACCTGCTGCTGGTCATGTCCAACCTCTACAGGTGACGCTTGTGTACAAGTACCAGCTGTGGGAGTAGAATAGTCCTAGCATGTTCTACTGCCCGTCAAGAAGACCAGCGACCTGCTGCTGGTCATGTCCAACCTCTACAGGTGACGCTTGTGTACAAGTACCAGCTGTGGGAGTAGAATAGTCCTAGCATGTTCTACTGCCCGTCAAGAAGACCAGCGACCTGCTGCTGGTCATGTCCAACCTCTACAGGTGACGCTTGTGTACAAGTACCAGCTGTGGGAGTAGAATAGTCCTAGGATGTTCTACTGGAGGTTGTAAATTAAATTATTAATAATAATAATTAATAAAGAAATTCAGGTTTGTGTAGCGGCTAGCACATCCATGCGTATAATGGAAGACGTGGGTTCGAGTCTTTTGGAGGTTTTGTCTGTTCACGTCCGTAAGTTGTAACCCTCTGAATCCTTAACAAGTGACCTCCGGGTGGTGCTTAGAACAGTCTCTGGTGGTAGGCTTCGGCCGCGGCTTGTCACCACCCTCCGGGCTGGGCCAGTGCGTGAAGCGATTTTTTCGTGTTTCGTAATGTGGTCCGGAGAAGCCATCCTTCTAGGTCTTCATCTCCCATCTTAGACCACATCGTCACTTTACATCAGGTGAGATTGTGGTCAAAGGAAGAAGTACCAGTTTTGGGAGTAGAATAGTCCTGGGATATTCTACTGGATGACGGTAGAGGATGTAACTCGTAGTCGCAAGTGTAGAAGAAGTTCAAGCGATGACTTAGTGGCAGGGTTGGTGTTTAGCACATCCATGCGTGTAATGGGAGACTTTCGAGTCTCGCATTTCAATTTTGAATATTTGTTTCAACCTTTAAGTGGGTTTTTTGAACTATAGATGTTAGGTGACTGATATATTACCATACAGTATTTTTTAGTATATACATTAATATGATACATAGAAAAGACCCAGACTTGAAACCAGAAATTGTAGTTCTCTTAATCAATACAATCCAATCAAACCAAAGTTTTTAGGAATTTACCTCCTACGCTAGTTACAAACTGTGCTACAGCAAGGTAATGCCTCAAAAATACATACAAAATGTTGTAATTGTAATGTTTGTTTGTTTCATTAGATACTTAGAGAGCATACAACTCATTTCCCTATATTAATTTCGTAAAAAAGTTTCCTCGATACAGGCTTAGCCTAGTGAGGAAACTGACAGATAATTTCTTTAATATATGTTAAACTGCTCTACGATCAGATGTATTTGTAGTATATTTAAGTTTTTTAAGAAATAATTGTATCTTTTCGTAGTAATAAATATATTTTTCATTTTTTTTTTTCATTTCAGCTTGTCGCACGGCTCCCTGGTGATGTCGGAGCAGAGGATGTTCCCCACTACGCCGCTCGTCAAGCTGGGAGACAACCACTTCGCCATCGTCAAGGAGTATCTTAAACGGTATGTACCTATCCTACTAATAATTCAGACGCAAAGTTTTGTGAGGATGTAAGTGTGTTAAAAACTACAATGTAATTATAACTTTAATATAATAATAATTGTAACCTATAGGGTTGGTGGTCATTGGTAAAGACGGTTTTCACTTAATCACTTTTATTCATCATAATAAAATGGTGGCGTTTACAAGCCGAGCGAAGCTAGAACCCAACTGACAAAAGGCACGGGCGCGGGAAATCAATCAATCAAATGATCGATTACATATCGATCATTTGATTGGTTCCCCCGGGACCGTTCACAGTCTTCGATTACTCGATACATTGATTGGTTACAGATAATATAAGTATAGGAACGGTGATGCACCCTACATGCTCCCCCTATTGACAAACTATGGTCCCCATGTTTGCACAATACATGGGTAACCCTTACTTATATGTAAAACTAAAACTATGTAGACTATACTGTACAAAACTTACAAAAACTATATGACGCAAGTGCCCTTACGAGGACGACCACGCTTGCGCTTAGGCGCTACTGGCTGACACACCTCTGAATGTTCTGTCTCTCTAACATGATAGCGGATAAGTTGTGAGACATGATATTTGCCGATAAGGTCGTCTTGTTTCCGGTAATGCGCTAAGATGTATGTAGTGGGGCTTACTTGCTTAGTCACTATATAGGGCCCGTCTTGCTTGGGCATAAATTTGGTGGTCACGCCTTTGCTTGCGTTACTCAATACGTGGGTTTTAAGCAGAACTAGATCACCCACAGAGATCTTGTCATCTCGTCGCGTAACGTCTTTATCAGCTTTCCTGATATCTTGCTGTCGCTCTATAGTTTCTTTGCTTTCTGCAATCGTATCAGCAAGCTTTAATAGATATGGCGAAATCTGAGGAACATAGTTAACAGAGCTCACTACTTCACGGATGTCTGCTCTAGCATCTAATGGCGATCGCAGTTCGCGAGCAAATGTGAGGTAGGCCGGTGTTCTCTGAGTTGATTTGCAGACAGCTGTATTCATAGCAAAACGTATGGCAGGTAAGGCTTCTGGCCATTGTTTATGATGCCCCTCTACTAATATGGCTAATTGTGTCTTAAGATCCCGGTTTTTTCTCTCTACAGGGTTTGCCTCGGGATGATAAAGTGGGATCAGATTCTGCGTCACGCCTAGTGCAGCCATTGCGTGTTTCATTATGTCAGCGATAAATTGTACCCCATTGTCAGATATGACACGGCGCGGTACACCGTAGCGTAGAAACACCTCGTCGAAAGGGCGCGTGCGCACGCTTCTGCGGTAGCCTCGACCAGGGAAAAGAGCTCCACCCACTTGCTGGCAGGGTCTTCCACAACAAGTATCCATCGCTCGCCTAGTTCTCCCCGTGGCAGCGGCCCGAAAAGATCCACAGCGAGGACCTCGAAGCGCTGCGCTGGAACAGGTGTCTGTAAAAGACCAGCAGGCTTAAGATTGGTTGCTTTATACTTCTGGCACTCCGTGCAAGTTTTAAGGTATTCAGTAACATAGCGCCTCATTCCGGGGAAAAAGTAATGTTGTGTTATACGTTTTAACGTTCGTTCGATTCCGCCATGTCCCGCCGTGGCCTTATCGTGACATTCATGCATTATTTCTTTCCGCATACTGGTTGGAATTACGAGCTGCGGTTCTTCATTGTCCTCCTCATGCGTGTATCGATATAACACACCTTGTGTCATACAATATCCTCTCTCCGCCCACCTTGAGCTAGACACTTCTATGTCGCTTTCCATATCTGTTATAATTTTTGCCACCTCATCATCTTTCAATTGTGCTTCTCTAATAGCAGAGGCCTCCCAACGTGGCGTCTCTATAGTGACAGTGCATACGCCACACGCAGGTCGGGATTCTTCCTGACATGGAGGTCGGCTCAAAGTATCGGCAATGACATTGGCTTTACCTGGCGTATACTCATAGTGTAGGTCGTACGCTTGGAGTTTCATAGCCCAACGAACGAGGCGACCACTCGGCGACTTCAAAGTGAGTAGCCATTTGAGCGGCTGATGATCACTGGCCACACGCACCCGATGTCCGTCGATGTAGCCCCGGAATTTGTCGACCGCCCATACTACTGCCAGGGCCTCGCGCTCTGTGGTTGAGTAGTTGCGCTCGGCGGGCGTGAGCAGGCGTGAGGCGTACTCTATGGGCCGTTCAGTAGTCGGTGACTCCCCCTGGAGAAGAGCCGCACCGATGGCATAGTTGCTGGCATCAGTCCTGAGCACAAATTCAGAATTATAATCAGGTTGACTCAATATGGGCGCAGTGGTTAGTACTTCCTTGAGTTTTACAAAGGCCGCCTCTTGGGTTTCTCCCCAAGTCCAAGCTATGTCTTTCCTTGTTAGTTGAGTTAGCGGCTGAGCTATTTGTGAGAACCCTGGTACAAATTTTCTGAACCATGAACATGTTTGTAGAAAACTCTTTAGGTGTTTCATACAGTTTGGTGTTTTCATATCTCTTATAGCAGCCACCTTGTCTGGGTCTGGTGAAACACCATCTTTAGTGATAACATGTCCAAGATATTTTACACTGGTTCTCAAAAACATGCATTTGGACCGATTTGCCCGTAATTTAAATAATCTTAAACGTTCAAACACAATCCCAAGTTCTTTTAGATGCTTTGTATAGTCTCCTTCAGTTATGAGAATCAAATCATCAAGGTAACATAACAGGGTTAAATCTTTTACCGATGACCCGGATTTGAACCGGTCTATTAACCTCTGGAACGTGGCTGGTCCGTTGCATAATCCAAATGGCATAGAACAAAAACGGAAGACCCCTAGAGGTGAGCAGACGCTGACTTATCTCTATCCTTCTCAGCCAACTGCACTTCCCAGTACCCAGAGCGCAGGTCTATGGTAGACATGTAACAGTTCTTTTTTGTGTATTGCAGCAGATCATCAATGAGTGGCAGGGGATATGAATCTGCCTTAGTAATAGCGTTCAACTTACGGTAATCTACGTAGAACCGAAAAGTTCCATCTTTCTTTGGTACCAAGAGTGCCGGAGATGCCCATGCTGATTCACACTCTTCAATAACTCCATCATTAAGCATCTTGTTAATTTCTGCCTCCATTATAGCACGCTTAGCAGGTGTGAGACGATAGGGTGGCACTGCGATGGGTAGGTGGTCTCCGGTGTTTATATGATGTTCTGCATAAGGAGTGCATTCTCCATGAGTTCTGAAAACATCATCATAAGACATAAGCAAATTTGCTAAAGCAAGCCTTTCATTGTTTGCTAGCATTGGCCCTTCATCTTCTTTTAATACCATAGCGGAACAACATTCAAGAGGCTTTGTGATAGCATTCTCACACTTTAACTTATAAACATTTTGAGGTGTGTCAGGCAAATGCCAGGTCATGCTCGAGAAATTTAAAATCAGTCCGGCTTTCATGATAAAATCAATTCCCAGTAAAGAATCATTATTAATAGCATAAGGCAGCACAACAAAGGTTACTGGGACAATAAGATTGGTCCTATATATATATACATTCACATCAGCTAATTTGACCACCGTATCTTGCATGCTCCCATCTGCAAGTTTTATTAACATGTTGGTAGTGCGGAGGGGGTGCTTTTGCTGGAGCAGAAACGAATAAAGTCTAGATCCAGCTATGCATGCTTTAGCCGCAGTGTCTAGTAATGCTATACCATCACAACCATTAATTTGTATTTCTAAGATGGGACGATTACTCTGTGCCTGCTTAGTCATTGTTAAACTACTTAATTCTAGGGAATTATTTACACAGTTTCGGCAATAGTTAGAATTTACTGAAATGTCTCTATTCACACTGACGTTAACGTCCGTACCATGCAACCCGAATCCCTTATTACACATTGAGCACTTTGGTAAACATCTGGAATACTCACATTGTTCGAAGTTATCACAAACTTTACGTGGTAAGCACTGGTCCGATAGAGCACTAAACACAAACGGCGGCGGCGGCGGCGGCGGCGGCGTCGTAGGCGTCAGTACGGCGTCCATGCTCGGCGCATCTGCGCAGGCAGCAGGGGCAGACTCCGCATTTGCGCGACGCTCGGCAGCACGGCGACGACGTCGAGCACGGCTCCCGCAAGCACGCGGCGATGTTATAGTCTCCACCGAAATCGCAAGATAATCTTCATCATTAACCATGTTCTGATTCGATTTGTTTTCATTTTGGCAGACACGCGAGGTTGTGTCTGACGTTGACAGTTCTACCGAACAGAATTTAACCGAGCGATTTGGTGATCGATGCGCATAATCGAATCGCAATCGATCCCCTGAGCTTGATAAAGGACGCCGTGTAGTCTCTTCCGTAGCAACTTCACGTAGCTCGGGGCGGAGAGCGTTCGTTCGTTCTCGTTCAAAGGACGCGTCTGCAGCGCCCTCGTTGTTGCGTTGTCGAAACGAAGCAACCGGCGTCGGCGAGTGATTGGCGAATCGGGATGTTCGGCTTTGTTGCCAAGCACGATTTCTACCGATTGCACCCGAAGACGTTCTTGTCATCTGCGAATGAGATTCGGTTCCATTTTCATCAACTGTAAGGCGTGGGCATGAAGCGTTTTGGCGCGAAATGAATGATTTTCTTTCAGCTGGTTTTTTCTCTTCTCCCAAGCTTTCCTCTACGTCCCGAGCCTTTTCTAGCAACATCTCAAAGCTACGGACGGTGGTGCGTTGAATATGCTTCCGGAGACAAGGATCTAGTAGGCCGAATACCATGTCCAGTTTAGCCTTCTCTGTGATGTCTCCGTCCGGTATCTTGGCAAACAGGGCTCTGGTGTTCGCGACGAAGACGTCGGTTCGTTCGTCAACCTGTTGCTCTCGGGCAAATATCTTCCTGTAGATCTGGTACGGCCGGCGACGCTCCCCGAAGGCGCATCGAAGTTGGTTGATGGCGTCTTTCCAGCTACGAATATTGTATTTTACTCCTACGTACCAAACGGCCGCTTGTCCTTCCAATAGAAGTGGGAGACCACGCAATGCATGATCTTCACGCATCCCAACGCATTCTTTATACACTTCTATGGTATCTATAAAGGCTTCTAGGTCGTCGGCGTCTCTTGAAGATCCGTTATAGCGCGCCGTACAACCGGTGAAGTTAGAGGTACGGGACGCAAAGTTATGATCTGAGGCGTCGGTGGTGGATGTTTTGCTGGGAGTCATCGCTCTCTCGGCATCATGATGTCTCTCGGAGGGCGGCGGTAACGGTGTAGGTGCCTCGCTCGTTGGAGGGGTGGTTGCCGCGGCAATAAGCTCAGTCACGCGTTCCAGGACTTTCATGTTTGATTCCGCCTGAGTCCGCGCGAACATTTCGAACATTGACGAGAGCTGTTCTTCCGAGACCACGTTGGGCCGCGATGTCGCTGGGGCGAGGTACATGTCCGCGGCGCTCTCGTAAGAGGCGGAATCATCTTCCTCGCGCAGGGATTTACGGGCACGCGTCTTCGGCATTGTTGCACAGCTAATTTTCTTTGGGTTTTTTGGGTTTTTTCAACACAACGCGGACGCGGAGCGGTACACTACGACGCGACGCGGAGGTTGGCCACTAGTTGGAGCGCCAGTATAGGGTTGGTGGTCATTGGTAAAGACGGTTTTCACTTAATCACTTTTATTCATCACTAGCTGTGCCCTGCGGTGCTACCCGCGTTATAATGGATGAAGTGCTCTTAACCAACAACATATTTATTTGAATAAAGATTAATATTCTTATGTTGATACAACTTAAACAAATTATTTCGACCAAATTAGGTACCATAAAAACGGTTTTTGTGAGTTAATCTTAAAAGATAGACATATACTATCGCCGACTGTTTTTTAGATCATTAAAAGAGCTACTATTCTTTAATACATATTTTTTGTGTATCTTGAACCGTTTTCACGGCGCACGCAACGGAAGGCTTCAAAGATGAACAATTTCTCCCGTTTTTTACACATTTACCACTATATCTTTGCTCCTATTGGTCGTAGCGTGATGTTATATAGCCTATAGCCTTCCTCGATAACTGGACTATCCAACACAAAAAGAATTATTCAATTCGAACCAGTAGTTTCGGAGATTAGCGCGTTCAAACAAACAAACAAACAAACAAACAAACAAACAATCAAACAAACAAACTCTTCAGCTTTATAATATTAGTATAGATAATAAAATGGTGGCGTTTACAAGCCGAGCGAAGCTAGAACCCAACTGACAAAAGGCACGGGCGCGGGAAATCAATCAATCAAATGATCGATTACATATCGATCATTTGATTGGTTCCCCCGGGACCGTTCACGATCTTCGATTACTCGATACATTGATTGGTTACAGATAATATAAGTATAGGAACGGTGATGCACCCTACAAACCTAAATATTATTTAATTAATTAATTTCTGACATGTTATAATATAGTAGTATATCTATATAAATAAAAATGAATTGTTGTTCGTTAGTCTGATTAAAACTCGAGAACGGCTGGGACGATTGAGCTGATTTTGGTTTTAAAATGTTTGTCGTAGTCCAGGGTAGGTCTAAACGGTGAGCAAATAAGGAAAAATTTCCGGGAACTTTTTTTACCCGTGCGACGCCGGGGCGGGCTGCTAGTAATGAATAAATTCTGTATTTCTGTATTTCTACCGAATGGGATTTGATGAAACTTCACAGTAATATAGCTTTCATAGCTTTCTTATATCAGAATAACACACACCACTTTTTATCGTTGTAAAATACCACCTTTCGCGGGTCAATCAATAATAGCATGCAAAGCCCATCATCATCATCATCACCCTATTAACGTTCCCACTGCTGGGACACAGGGACTTCTCTCTTGACGAGAGAGATTAGGCCTTAATTCACCACGCTGAAGTCCCTGTGTCCCAGCAGTGGGAACGTTATTAGGGTGATGATGATGATGATGTGTAATTTTGATTACTTTTGTTTAGATTTGCGACCATTCCTGATCTGATCGAGCTGGACCACTTGACGGTGTCAGGAGACGTCACCTTCGGCAGAGGAGTCACTCTGAAGGTACCTTTATCTTATATATAAAATTCTCGTGTCACAGTTTTCGTTGCCATACTCCTCCGAAACGGCTTAATTTTATATGCGTATTCAGTAGGTCTAAGAATCGGCTACTATCTATTTTTCATTAGCAAAACAACGTTTGCAGGGGTCAGCTAGTTTCATATAATATTCATTTATTTATTATTAATTAACACGGTTATATACCAATCACATTAATTGATTAAATAATATATTAGTATATTTATTAATTAATACCATAATCAAACAAAAAAAAACATAAATATTCAATAACAGAAATGAATTACAAAAAATAATTATTCAAAATAATAGAAGAATAATAGAAGATAGGTTGCGAGGGTAGGCTCGTACACACGACTTGAGCTCACGTATTATTTCACTTTAAAAATAGAAAATGACGCAAAAACTTGTTGAAAATGCAGTGCGCGAACTCCAAACACTGATCGGCAACTTGGCTAATAAAGTCACATCCCTGGAAAACAAGGTGAGCGAGCAAAGTTCCCTTATCTTGAAGCAAACAGCTGTTATCAAATCACTCAAGACGCTAATAGAGGGTAAGGAAAATCCGATTACTCAGACCCCAACAGCTGTTAGTACTCCGGACCAGCCAATCGCAAGACCCGTACGCCAAGCACGCATCGCCGCTTCTGCCAAACTCGCCCAATCAAGGAAGGTGACTACCAACAATGACAAGGTGAGAACGAGCACACCGACTGACCGCACCGACGACAGCCCTAGGTGCAACAAAGAAAAAATATATGCAGTAACCGACCTACCGACCGTTACTAGCGATGACGCTAGCCCAAGCAGTAGGGCGACCATGATTTCTTCAGACGCGGAGACGACGACGAGAATAAACTCGAACAATATGAGGGATGAGGGAACATGGCAATTGGCTTCAAAAAAACGCCGTCCTGTTAACCAACGCCGTATCCTAACAGGATCTGGTAATAACGTTAGTGATCTGCAGACAGCCGAACGTGTCAAGTACCTACAAGCCTGGTCCTTTAGACCAGAAACGACGTCCGAACAAGTGATGAACCACTTAAAAAATATAAAACTGTGCGAGAAATATTTGGTGGAAAAGAGAGAAATTAAGACTGACCAACACGCAGCCTTCATAATTGGTTTCCCAGAAACATACTACGAAGTCCTATGTAATCCGAACGCATGGCCACTAGGTGTCAAGCTCTCGGACTGGTTTCGTGCCGCTCCCCGCCGCCCGGAGCGGGGATCGCAGAGACTCGACGCCGGCCGCGCGACCAGTGGCAAGCAGGCGGCCGAGCGCAGCGCTCGCTAATGACTTCGTATGCAAAACAGATGAATCGCAAGTGCAAACTAGTAAGTGTGAGAATATTGTCATCTGCCACCAAAACATTAGATCTTTAGATAAGAAAACGCAAAGGCTCGAAGTTCTTCTGAGTGGTGACTTAAAATGCAGTATTCTGGCATTGACCGAGCACTTCATGACAGAGGATAAATTAAAATCTATTCAACTCCAAGGCTACAAGTTAGGATCGTATTTCTGCAGAAAGCAGATAGTGCACGGTGGGTCATGTATATTCGCTGCCGACGGGACAAAATGCGTAGAAAATAGTGACATAACATCGTTATCAACCGAAGCCATTTGCGAAATATCGGCGGTGGACTTGTTAGACTTTAATATTACAATTATTTGTATTTATAGAAGCAATAACAATGTATCTCATAATTAATTTATTGACAATTTAGAAACATTGCTCGATAAAGTATGTGAGTTAGGTATAGATTGCATAATTGTTGGAGATTTTAACATAAATGTAATTGGTAACCTATGTAGCTCCAGTAAAAAATTAGCAGACGTACTTTCGAGCCATAACATGAGTAATTTGGTCGATTTTCCCACACGTACCACGGTATCCAGCTCCACTTGCCTAGACCACTTGTATACTAACCTTATGAATGGGGATATCATGTCAGTATCTCCTATTGACACTAATTTAAGTGACCATTTAGCTATTAAGGGATTTTTTAGACGGCCACTGGTACAAACTAAACCTAAGCATTCTTTTAAAAGGTGTTATAATAGCACAAACACTGCGAATTTTGTAGCATCAATAGATAGCGTAGACTGGTGTCAATTGCTGCAAAATAAGATACAATCTGAAGAGCTACTGACATCTATTATGAATATTATTGTAAATAAATTTAATATCAGCTTTCCACTTAAAAAAAATTGTGTTCGATACAAAAATGACTCGTCCTGGATTTCCCAGGACATTAAAGATTATAAATTACTACTTTTTGACTTCATACGTTTATCTAAATTAGAACCCAATAACGATTTTTTACAAAACTTAATTACTGACATGAATCAACATTATGACATCTTATTAAATCAAACAAAAAGGGATTTTTTTAATAAAATTTTAAAAAACACTAGCAATGCAACTAAGGGTATGTGGAGCGTTGTGAACCAAGAAAGAGGGAAAAGTAATACACCCCGTCTAGACTTTACCGAAGTGGTTAAGGACTCAAACGGCAATCCATTCCTTAATAAAAGCCGGTTAGTGAATGCAATGAATTCTCGGCTGCTCAGCGCGGCCGCCGCCTGCGGAGCGCCTCGCGGAAGTCCTGCCGGCGCGCTCCAGGCGCTGCGCGCGGCGCGTGCCGCCGCGGACCGTACACTAAGACTTAGATACTTCACAGCTGAGGAAGCCTATAATATTCTGGCAGCTCGGATACCCCCGAAGACATCTCAGGATATATATGGGATATCACCTAAGATATTACGACCTGCAGCTATCGTGCTTGCCCCAGTACTCGCCTATGCATACAATCTGTGTATCCGCGAAGGTAAATACCCAACAGCTCTAAAACAGAGTAAAATCTCACCTTTATTCAAGGGTAAGGGTAAGAGATCCGACATGGATAATTATAGGCCTGTGTCCATAATTCCTGTGCTGGCTAAAATATTGGAAAATGGCCTTTGTCGGCGGCTGACAGAATTTCTGTCATCAACCCAGGCAATCTCAGATCGGCAATACGCGTACCGCGAGGGCCGGTCCACGACGTCAATGACAAGGAGAGTGGTCAGCCTAGTGGTCGCCGCTCGCGAAAGAAAACTACAAGTCGCAGCTTTGTGCTGCGACTTATCAAAAGCTTTTGACGTCGCTGACCACAGCATCCTTTCTATGAAGCTTAAACACTACGGCATTGACGGTTCACCCTTCCGGTTACTCACCGGTATGATGCGGGACAGGACCCAGGTTGTGAAAGGAGGTGGCATAACATCAGACCCCTTAAATACACAAATGGGCGTGGCCCAAGGATCCTCGGTTTCAAACATATTATTTTCATTATTGCTTAACGATCTACCTGAAGCAGTCACTGAAGCCGAGGTCCTCATGTATGCAGACGACGTGGCCGCAGTGGTCACTGCACCGACTTTGGCCGCACTCGAAATTCGCTTAAATGCCGCGGCGACACAGCTAGCTAACTGGTTTATGGTAAACGGACTTGCACTTAACTTAAAAAAGACCCATTTTATACATTTTCAACTATCGGGTAAACCAGTACGGAATCTAAGTGTAAGAATAGAAGGAAACCTGATCGGACAAGTTGAGTGCACGGGGTTCCTAGGGTTTCAGATCGACCGAGGGTTGCAGTGGACGAAACATATAGATGTGCTTTGTGGCAGGCTGGGGAGCGCGTGTTACGCGCTAGGACGCGTGAGTCGTGTGGTGTCGCCTGAAGCCGTGAGAGCCTGCTACTTCGCGACGGTACACTCGCTGCTGCAGTACGGCGCCGAGCTGTGGGCGCGCGCTGCCGACTGGGAGCGCGCGTTCCGTATGCAGAAAAGGGCAGTACGCGTGATAGCGCACATCAGGAGTGACGTGTCCGTCAGGCCTTACTTTAAGACGCTAGGAATACTCACCTTAACTTGTATTGCCATCTACCAAGTAGCAGTATACGTGAGGAACAATAGAGACACCTACGCAACTCATGATGACCATGCCTACCAGACACGCCATAAGCACAAACTGAGGTCTCTGCAGCGTACGCTTACGAAATCGTCTAAGTTAACTCATGTTATGGGTCCAGAGGTTTTTAATCGGATACCGGACACAATAAAGCAGGCTCCAACTGAAAAATTGTTTAAACTTAAACTTAAGAAATGGCTTATCGAGCAATGTTTCTATCGCTATGATGACTTTTTATTATAATCTATCATTTGTATAAATGAAACAATCTATTTATAAATGACAATTTTTATTTTTACAATTTTTATAAATTAATTGACTTTTATTTTATTTGATATTTTATTAGAAAAACGTAGATATGATTGAAACTATGTATGTAAACTTTAAGAACATACCTTTATACAAACCTGACCTGTAACCTATGTTATCAATAAAGAATCTTGAATCTTGAATCTTGAAGAGAAAAAATATACATATAGGCTAGATACATTTTATAAGTATTTTATGATCATTATAATAACAATTACATTTTCCTAATATGTTATCAGGAAGCCATGTTGGCTGTGGGAGCACATTTGACTCTCATTCCGAAGGTCGTGGACTCTAACCCCGCCTCTGAATATTTCTTCTTGAGAAATTTATAGAATAGTAAAGAAAACACTATATTGTACACCACACAAATATAATGAATAAACTTAACAAAACCTTAATTGAATTGAAAACAGGGTACAAAGGGAGCCTTAAAAAAAAAGGTGTGTGTGCGATTCACACACGATAGAAGTGAAACTTCAGTAAATCGACGAAAGAATAAGAAGAATAAAAAAAGTGTGTGTGTGTCAGCTACGACGCACGATTGGAGTCTACTACTTACGAACTAAAAATACGAATAAATATAAATTACGAAATAGAAAAAAAGATAAATGAACGCATCTGCTAAAATGATAAGAGAAACAAACATATATCTGTAATTATTCGGATTATTTATATTACTTCAATAAAGCGTATTACATAAAGTATGTTACAAAATAATATAAATAAAATACAGCAATACCTCTTTGCGCGATACTTCGTAGTTACTACGAAGTATCGCGCAAAGAAATTTAAATAAAGCATTGTATTTGTGTCTCTTACCATTTCCGTTTCATCTTTTTGCATCCGGTTTGAAATCACTACGATTCTATAGAAGTTTCACTTCAATAATATTTTAGCATTTGAAAAATTTATGTGCGCTTTAAACACGTGCTTTAACAATAAAGGCAAACATCGTGAGGAAACCGGCATGTTCTGAAAACTACGAAGATTTTTGGAGGACGTGTGACATTTACTACGCGTGGAGTTGAGAGTTGAGTTGAGTGCTTTTTTATTTGAAGTCGCTTTGGGATTGTCACCCCTATTCTCATACGGACACGGGAACTCTTGACGAGAGAGATTAGGCCTCAATCCACCACGCTGGCCAAGTGCGGGTTGGTTAAAGCACGTGTTTAAAGCGCACATACATTTTTCGAGAAGAAAAATCTGCGGTGCGCGGCGTGGTTTGAACCCACGACCTTCGGAATGAAAGTCATGTGTCCCACTTAGCCAACAGGGCTTTTTTTTTTCATAGTAGTACCTCAATCTAAAATAACCTTTATTCCACAGGGCACAGTGATCATAATCGCGAACCACGGCGACAGGATCGACATTCCCTCCGGAGCCCTACTTGAAAACAAGATAGTCTCAGGAAACCTGCGTATTTTGGATCATTAACCTTATTACTAAGGCTATAAGGTTCAAATTGTCCTGTTGTACGGTAATCCTATGTATTTTTGTACAGTCAGAATTTAAGTACTATATTTATTTATGGAAGTAATTTAAATTAGAGAATCGCTTTTTACTTAAGCAAAACGACATTATTTTTTTCATTGTATGTCTGTCTGCCTGTTTGTTCCAACTTATTTCTGAAACGGCTGGTCCGATTTTGACGGAACTTTCACAGTGTGTGTAACTACTTTAACGGTTTTATTTTTAAAATATTTTATATAATTGTTAAGTTTTGATATATATATGTATATATTGTATATCGCACAAAATCAACAAATATCTTTTAACTATTATTAAAACACTATTATATAAAAAGAGCTTAAAATATTTAGGTTATATAAATTATTTTTCTATTTAATTATGTTTGACTGTACATAAATATACAGAATTATAATTAAATGTAACGTTATAAAGAGTACAGTAATATAAGCCTAGAATCCTACTATTTAGGTGTAAATTTGCTTAGCAAAGTTCTAAGTTCGTGGAAGTTAGTTTTAGTGCAATATTATATTGGTACTATTTTAGAAATTTGCCATAATTTTGTATTTGAAATATTAGTTGACAAATGTATTGATAAAAATGACAACATTGTTGTAAATATATATAAAAGGGCATTTTGTTATTAATATAAAATGCTTTATGTCCCAAAAACATGTCATTTTTATCAATACATTTGGAATATTACTGCGATTTGCTCGCGCCAGAGGGCAGCATTAGCGTAAGCAGTAAACAAAGAATAACAGAGTTTCTTGATCAAAGAGGTCACAAATGCCATAAACCGACAAAAAAGGAAATGTTTACTGCATGTGCTGATGGTGCCATCTGCGCTGAGATTCCCGTAATTACCCTCACTTAAAGTTTATATGGTATTTCCTGCTACAAAATGAAATTATATTTGGTATATATACCAAATATAATTTCATAGATTATTATTTATATACATTAATATTATTTATGTAATTTGGGGGTTTCTCCAAAACTAGTCTGTCAATTAAATATCTTTGGGTTATTATGTAAAAAGGTTCTATGAAATCATATATTAATATTAATGTTGTTTTTCAACAGAAAAGGGTATAATTATGATCGAATAGTGTTTTCTTACTTTTATACATATAAATTAATTATATTTATGTTAATTTATATATCTATTTATTATGAAGAGTTTATTAGGAGTACACGTAACGCCGTTTTGGTAAATGTTAATAAAATATGTACTGTTTTCTTGATCATTTTATTTACAAACTTTCCGTTAGTTATATATAAGGTAATTCACAGCACTTGGTTAAACTTATACTAGTTAGTTTAAAATAGACATGATGATTACACAAACATTATTAGTAACTCCGTTCAAAAATACGGGACACACCTATTTTAGGTTTTATCAATTTGATAATAAATTGCCAAGATATAGACCATCAAAGTTCCGGAGTGGTGCTCACAGTTAAGTTTAGTACAAATATCACGAAAGCGTTACGTCACGCAAAACTTGTATGCACAATGACAGACGGACAATTTTTTTAATTAGAGGTTTTTTCTGTTCAGATCCGTAAGTGGAAACCCTCTGAATCGTTACACGTGACCTCCGGGTGGTGCTAAGAACAGTCTCTGGTGGGAGGCTTCGGCCGCGGCTTGTCACCACCCTCCGGGCTGGGCCAGTGCGTGAAGCGATTTTTTCGTGTTTCGTAATGTGGCCCGGAGAAGCCATCTACCTTCTAGGTCTTCATGCTCCATCATAGACCACATCGTCACTTTACATCAACTGAGATTGTGGTCAAATGAAGGCTTATCTAGCATAAAAAAAATTCTTCTACCCTATTTAGTGTAGGTACATTTGGGGCCCACAATATTAAGAGATACTAAAGATATATTAATCTCAACATAATATATACAGTAGCTTAGATTGTCAGTTCGCTTAGAGCGGGCGCGCACTGGTGACGTATTACCGTGATTTAGCTAATAACTTTTGAATTAGACCTAGATATTGGGCCAGCATATTGGCCCAACGAGTAGATACCTACTAGGCGGTAGGTATGCTGTGTGGAAGTGTGTTGGCTCTGGAGGTATGCGAATAAGGAATGCGCTTTTTATGTGACTTTGTCACCGTGACAAATGTCACCAGTGCGCGTTTTTATACTTTACGACCGGCTAGATAAAACTAATATAATTTTCCATATCGGACCAGTATTTTTAATCGAACAAACTCTTCAGCATTGTAATAATCGTATAAATAAATAACCTACCTATTACTTATGAATTAAATAAATAATATCTTATACTTATAACACAACATACAACACCCCTGTCTCGGACGTGGGTTAAAAAATCTTTTATTTTCTTGTATCCGTCTAGATTGTTCCCCATATTAAACAAGCTAACTTCACCATAGATTATTATTATTATGATTTTGACAGTTATTTTATACAATAGCTTATTAGTGACGAGTGAATATTCCCTCAGGTGGGCGAGGGTTGGAGGCCTGTTCGTGACGCCTCCGACGTTTGTCTTCATTCACTTGTAGAGTGTGTGGCCGAGCGATCCTTTCTCGTATTGGTCTTTACAGCCACGAACGCAAGTGCCGCCGCGATGCTACTATTACTACTAAATCATCTGTTATAGATGCAAAGGCCATCATTATTATTCTCTTTATTTCATTTTAAACACGTCAAAAATATATTTTTTACATTAGATTACATAATAAATTATATAAAACTACCTACTGTAAAAAATATATCAAAACGGAGAATCACTGGTCGCGAAGCTAGGCTCAAGCGACCGGTGACTAGGGCTGTAGAGAGAGGAACTTCCTGACAATACGCGCCGAGTCCAGGAGTACTGCCTTCTGAATCTGACCCTTGATCCAGCTTCCCAGCGAGAGCCTCTGAAGGTGTTGGTCGAGACTCTTCGCTATTAGGCCGTTAACGGACACGACTATAGGGACGATAATCGCCAACTCAACATCCCACAAGGTGACAATATCGCGGGCCAAGTCATGATATTTGTAATTATTATTATAATTAGTCACTACAGAGTTGTGACGAAGGAGGTTCCTTCGTCACAATTCAGTTGTGGGCTCTATCTGGTCTCCTTGCTTGCTGGTATACAGACTGAGGCCTGCAGAACTGGCCGCTAGGACTGCGCTGATGGAGCAAGTGATCCACAGCGTGGAGTGGTGAAGGGCACAGGAGGATCCGTGAGGAAAGGCACAGGTTAGATCTGTAACAAAGAAATAATCTAAAGAACCAGAAGATGTATGGCGCAGTAAAATATATAATGATTATTGAATCAATCATTCTCTGTCTGTCATCTGTCTCTCTCTCTCTCTCATAGAAAGAAAGACAGTTATTCGTTTCGTCTTTCTATTTCGCATTAAACAGTGTGGTGTCGCGACGATTGAGATATATAGATATTTTGTACAGATAAATGCCTTTGTATTTTTTGAGAAAGTAAGCATTTTACCCTCTTTTTAACCCCCGACAAAAAAGAGGGGTTTTATAAGTTTGAGGTGTCTGTCTGTGGCAAATCCCAAAAGATGAAGCGATTTTAATTTAGTTTTCTTTTGTATGAAAGGTGACTTACGCGCGAATGTTCTTAAATTTGTTTGATGAAAATTAGTTTAGCCGTTTATTAGTTATGAGGGGTAAAAGTGGGGAAGAAGAACTCAAAATCTGAAAATATTACACTAAGTAGTTCACATTACAAAATAATATGGTGTTTTCCTTTCAAGGAAACTACGGTATTGGCATCGGGGGTTTTTTCTTAAATTTTAAATTTAAATTATAACTTTTGTGCTTACCAAATCATACGTGATGTAATGCCTCCATTATTGTGTTTGCTAAATACATACGTATACTTCGTTCCATCCGGGTGTTCCTTGACACTTCTCAAGTTTTTGTAGTAAAGGAACAATAAACGTGTCTTAAATAAGTGATTACATTTCGAACCTCGGTGTTATTATAATCATTTACTTTTGATTTATGAAAACTTCATTTAGTCACTTTACCGATTTTTTTTGAACTGTTACTTTGAAAAGTAGATTTTGATCACCTACTTTTTCTGGTGACTGTGCAATACAACAATAACAAAAGCCTTCGTCACTTTTGTATGCGTCTGTACTAAAACGCGCGCTGACTAGCTGCCCGCCGATCTTTCAGCGCCGGTAAGAGTGATCCTAAAATCAGTCTACCGATTGCTCACTGCCTTATTTTCTATAAGGAACACAAAGCAAGGAGGCATTGAGGAACAAGAAGGAAGGAAGACTTACAGCTAATGAGCCAGTACAGCAGGTGTCCAACCACGAAGGAGAGCAGCGCCACGCAGCCGAACGAGGCGGCCACCGCCAGCGGCTTGTCCGGCCGGGCCACCGCGCGCAGGGCCGCCATGCCTTGCATGAGGAGGGACGAGCCTGGAAACAGAACACACAGTTATATTGTACAACTATAAATGCAATTACACGTCATTGTACTTATGTTTTACACAACGACCTTATCTTAAAAGTCGTTGGGTTTTCATTGAAGCATATAGACTGAAAAGTTCGGAACACAGAAGCTATTTCACACGTGTTTTAAAAGGGGCTGTATGACTTTGGAAAAACTGACTTCAACAGGGAATTCCATTTATGTACTAAAGCGTAATTCACAACGCCGTCGCCAAGGTAACCCAATTTTATAGATTTTTCACAGCAAAAATTTTATCATTATCTGCGATTATAATGTTGTAAATTTACAGCAGCTATATTGGGGTAAAGAAGATAAAATTGTTAAACAACTATTGGTAACGCTACAGGGCAGGTCAATGGTGTGCTCCGTGACCTCCGGATGGTGCTAAGAACAGTCTCTGGTGGTAGGCTTCGGCCGAGGCTTGTCACCACCCTCCGGGCTGGGCCAGTGCGTCAAGCGATTTTTTTCGTGTTTCGTAATGTGGCCCGGAGAAGCCATCTACCTTCTAGGTCTTCATGGTCCATCTTAGACCACATCGTCACTTAACATCAGGTGAGATTGTAGGTGAGAAATGAAGGCTTACCTTAAATAACAATTAATAAATAAAACAGTGTAGTGTAGACTCACCAGCTGTAGCCAGCATGACCGTGTAGATGACCTGGTAGGCCGCGAAGGCCGCGCGGCACCCGCTCACAGAACAGGCCCCTCGCACCGCGCGGGGCTCGCACGTGCAGTTGCTGAATATCCTGCCAACATCACTAACTTGAACATCCTGCCAACATCAAAACAGCTATGTCCTTGCTATGTTATGCCAAATTTGACTCAAATCGGGCTTTGCTCGTGATAATTGTGTTTTCACGCGAAAAGCGGTATTTTACGGTAAAAAGATGTCTGTGTGTTAATCTAAAATGTAAGCTAAATTATTGTGAAGTTTCATCAAAATGCATCCAGTAGTTTTTGCGTGAAAGAGCAACGAACACTCTTACATCCTCACAAACTTTCGCGTTTATATTATTATTACTTCACTAGTTCTGCCTCAGTGATGAATTGCGAAGGTTCGCCTGCGGTGACAGAGATGACCCATTCATCATCATTTTAGAGGATATAGGACTACCTGCGTAGGTGCGTAGGCTATGTTGACAAATCTGTCTATGAAATTTGCGACTGCGAATCGCAGCGGACTGTCTCCATTCAAAAACTCCTTTGGTGCCAACTGGCATGGAGGATAAGTGAAAATGAATAAAATTCATTTAATTCCCGCTGATCTTTGTCCATTAAATACACACTAGTGTTGTTCTGCATTCGTACACGCCACCGTATTGACCCCAATAACATTATTCCCTAAAACCTCACTATATTAATACTCACGGGAGTAGTGTCAGTATGGTTAAGCTGCCTCGTTTCAAACAGAACTTAGTAGGGACCAGTTATCAATTCACAATCATGTCGGTAGTCCGATCATAAATTCTTTTTTTGATTCTGAGTAGATGATAGATCTGATGGATTGAACAGAGTTAAAAGAGACCAGTTGCATTATGAATTGAACGTAGTAGGGACCAGTTACCAAAAGTGGTTTGAATGGAGCACTATGAAGGAGACCAGTAGAACTACTCAAGTTACAGTATGGTGAAGCTGCCTCTGTTTCAAATGAGGCAGCTTAACCATACTTACACTACTCACGGGCTATTATATAATGAAATATATTTTACTTACAAGAACCCGTTGAGGTCTTCGTACTGGCTACAACCAGCGGCGCATGGAGAAAAGTACGTTGTTTGGGAGTCTACAGCGCACACGGGGCTGAACCCGTATCTGGCCGAGTCGCAGCTGGAAAGCAGAAAAAAACATTATAACAAAATATTAACAAAAACCAATTCACTATGTATGAAAATACGGATTATTGCAAATTACGCTAACTTACGACTACAGGGCCGAAATAATTATTTATTATTTAATTTAGATGACCGAAACCGAAAATCCTTTGCGTCAGCGAGGGAATCAAAAGATGTGCAAATTCTTGGATTTGAGGTGAAAATTCTTTGCACTCGGAAACTGTATTTTTGCTCATTGATAAAGTCGCGCTAAAGCGCTAAAGCCGGTTTCAACTAATCTACCAACAACGAGGGGTGGACAGTACAAATTACAAATAATGTTTTTTCTTCCTTTAGGGGTATTTAGGTTTTGCAATTTACTAGTTGTTTAAATTTTTTATTAGTTGTTGGGACTTATAATTGTTTATCCGTGAAGGCTATTTATTAGCTTTATTATTGTAATTTTAAGTGTATTTCACTACACTTGATATTGTTTATGTAATCTAAAGGCCTTAAACCAAAATATATACTGGATGGATAAGACATCAGTTTCTACCGATTAAAACTGGAGTGACCTACCCGCAGTCCTGGCTGCAAGCAGGCACAGTGCCCACTCCCCTCACGTCTCCCACGTCGCAGTGCAGCAGGGTCAGCACCACCAGCAGCACGGCCACCACCGCTGCAACCACGCCGCCCACGCGCGACGCTGTGCCGGCCTTCACGCCGTCGCTGCGACGCGTCGAGAATCGCACGCGGAATATCTGTATTTACAATTGTTTACTCGTTTAATTATTATTATTATTTTGCTGTTCGTCAAACTCGTCCCCCATTTTTTAAACGTACACTTGTCATTATACATTACACACTCATACACCACAAACATACTCACTAGCACACATTGTGTGTATCGCACTTAACAAACTACAGAACTCACCATATTTTTTTTATTTATTTGATGTGGCTATTGTGTCACTGCGGCCTGAAAGGCCTATTGTGATCGCCACTTGTTATCGGTTCTCCTCAAAGTCGTAGCGTTACAGTTCGCCACTTATCCTTGCGGCTGTTAGAAACCGAAGGATTTTCTTTGGGGGGAAGTAAGAACTCACCATGACAAAGAAGATGATGACCAGCGCCCGGAAGATGTCTGGCAGCGCCCGGGACGTCTGCGGATCCTGTCTGTATACCTCCACGTGGAACTTAGCCTGAAATTAAACAAGGTGGAGAAAATTTGTACATACTTATTATAAACAAACCTGTGCTCAGGTAAATATACAGTAGAAAGAGACAATTTTGTATTTAAATTTTGAAATATAGGTAGTATATGGCTATGGATATAATCACTGCCTACTTCTCCTTAGTCTGGGTGTTTAATATGTTTAATAAAAAGAATATATAAATTCGTACTTATGCATATTATATTAAGTAAATCAGATGTCTAGTATCCGAAAACAATAGCTTATCACGGGACTAGATGTTGTTGTGTGGATAGTCCGAATATATTTACTTATTTATAATTAAATAAAGTCATTTACCACCGCGATCGGATTCTTAGTAGTTCAGTTTCCAGCTAAAGATGAGGTGCTTCATGAGAAGTCTCTGTTTATGAATTATAATTGAAATAACGAATTACCTGAACATATGCACGATCGTAGTGGACGAAGCCGAAGACGGCAGTGGTGAGCAAGGCGATGGAGATGGTCTGCAGAACCAGGGTTCTGTTCCGAGCTAATCGTCCCAGGGAATTGAAGTAACCTGTCGTAATGAAAGCGGTTTATTTCAGATATTAAATGAGGCTTCACAAAAGGTTTATATTTCTCAATAATAATAAACATAGGTATTTAATTTGATTTAATTTAATTTCGTTTGATTTAATTTTATTTGATTTGATTTGATTTGATTTTATTTGATTAATTTTGTTGTAATGTGTGTTCATTTGATTTAGTTTAATTTAATTTGTTTTAATTTTAATTTAATGTAATATAATTTGAATTGATTTTGTTTAATTTCATTTAAATTTGATTTGGTTTAATTTGCTTTTTATTTAATTTAATGTGATTTGATTGAGTTTAGTTTAATTTGATTTGATTTAGTAAAATTTGGTTTAAATTGATTTGATTAAACTTAGATTAATTTTAATTTAATAGAATATGACCTGATTTATTTTACTAACCCTAGTCATTAAGTTCACTAACAAGTATCGATTATTGTTGTCCGAATTAAAAGATTTTTATTTTTTTATAGGCTATTGGTACACCTACCTCGGGACAGGAGCAGGATAAGTTGTCAGAAAATGTTATTGAAACACAACTCTATGGGAATAGCTTTTGGTTCAATTCATTTTTATGCTTAGTGAGTGTCACCGACATTCACGCTAAACTTTAAAATGAAATGATTGATTTGCAACAATACATACATGGAAAAATGGCGTTCAACTGAGAAACATCTTACATTATAATTTTATTTAACTCGACACTGGCAAATTGTCGCTTCAAGCGCAAAGTCCAATTAAAAGAAACTGAACTCTACATGCATGTCGGATCTTAAAAAGGAAAAGTCAATGTATCCAGCCTCAATTTAGGCGTGTATATATTAAATAGTCATAATTTAAATATTGTCAAAAGTAATACTAACAAAAAAGCTGCAGTTGATTTAAATAGCACTCGTACTTGCTTTGAGAAAACGCCATCACGTTTATCTCAGTTCCACTGCGTAATTTTCGTTAATTAAAAATTTCAGTGATGACTTTTTTTAATTTTCTTTTACCCAAAGTAATCAATACTTTTGAAACGTTAAAGTGATTTGATTTGACCAGTACCTTGTTCAACTTGAACTTGTCCTAGGAGACATTAATACTAACCGGTAGAAACAGGGCGTTCTTCAGGGAACTTCATCATCTCTGTCGGGAACAGGGTGAAGAGAACAGCGAACATGAAGGTAAGGGAAGCCAGGGACAGTTGCGCGTGCCACCAGTCCTCGCTTAAAGCGGTGGCTTGGAGCCAGTTCTGACCGCTGAGGCCCAAGGATAGACGGATGGAGATCAGAATACCTGTAGGAATTATGAAAGACATCTTCACCTTAGACTCTTATAATTGCACAAATAAATTTAAAAAACAGCGTTGACAAACGACAATGTAAAAGGTAAGATAAAAATAAAGCTAGCCCCTTTTGGTACACAATAAAGACACTTTTTTAACCTACCAAGTAATGTTTATTGCTTATTTGAGCTGTTGATGGCTGGCACAAATCAAATCTTGTGAGAATTAGTGCGATTAACACTATGTGGAATGTACAGCTCATGGTATGAAACGACTAAACACCCAAAAGACGTCCTGCTCTGCGCTTGTCGGTTCATGCTCGGGTAGGACTCGTCATTTGGCCTTCTGAGGCTCACCATAGAAGTAGGGTCCATTCTCAGGCTTGTGGTCGTCCAGGTAGGTGAGCCCGAGGGCCCAGACACAGGCCTTCGCCAGCGTGCAGCACAGCACGCACGTGATCAGCAGTGCCATGCGCGCGGTGTATGTGGCGTCTTCAGGAGTGGTGGTAGAAGAACTGGTGCAGAGTTCTGCATAAAATAAATATACATAGACAGGAATCTTTACAGTGAAATAGCAAAATCTGTAGGGTTGGAAATCTGTAGAGATGGGAATCACTCGTAATTAAAATCTACAGAAATTGGGAATCTGTAAAAAAAATCTGTAAAATTGGGAACAATTCATTCTTTTGCTTTCGGATGTAGTAATATGTGGAAAATATAGGGATCAACTATTTACTCCTTCATTTCCTCCTATTTCCTCGTTCACTGCACTGGGAATTATTTATAATCATTTTGTTATTACAGCCATGAAAAATCATCTGCTAAGAACAATCCAGAGCGCGGCGGGGGTCACCCACGATCTTCGGAGTGAAAGTCGAGCGTGCTCGCACTTAGCGAACACGGATTTATGGGGATATAAATGAGTTGAATTGACTTACCAAATAGCGGCAGCGTGGAGGTCAGAAAAGGTACCGTGAGGACCAGGAGCCCGCTGAAAGACGCCAGCGCCAGGGTCGCTGAGAGCATATAGTTCCTTTTCCCCCGCCCCCACCACGCCAGCACCGGGCCCAGGAGAAACTCGCAACCGCCTGACCCGATCTTCAGCCAGTCTGGAAATAAAGCGACCTGAAGTTAGGTACTGTTACAATTTTCTATATGTTGTTAGACCGACGATGATCTACTAGAAAGGAGTACAACAAGAAAATATTAACCAGTGGGCGAGTAGTGAGCAGCAATAGCATTTTCTATGTTTAAACGTAAATAATACTATTTCTATTCTATTTCTGATGGGTTTTTCACTGGGCTAAATGAAGGAGTGTGCGAGTGCGTCGGGCGATTTGTTGTGCCACACTACATATACAACTCCTTTAAAAAGAAAAGAGCAAATGCCACGCCGTTTATGTCCATGAACTTTCAAATCAATAACGGTGGTTTTACGGTGCTATTACGTCTAGTTTTACTACTTTTGCCGAAATATCATAAAACGCCATAAAGACGTTTTAACAAGTCGCCATAATTGACCTTCTGATTAAATGGGAAAGGAACAGATGATGCTGATGGTAGTACCTACCGTCAAAAGCCCCCGGGAGGTATCCAGCCTCGTTACTCCTCCGCATCAGCAGGATTGCGTTGGTTTCCAGGAGGATGACGATCAGCAGTGACCCCTGCAGGAACAGGTCGAAGATCGGCAGTACTAGCACGTATGTTCGGAGGAGGTACCATCCTTTGTACACTGTAACGTAAAAGGGGAGCTTGATAGATGGCTAAAATAAAATTAAAAATGTAATTTAGGTTATTTACAAAAATTATAAACCTATTTGTTCTTTATTTAGATTAACAACGGGATATTTACCATGATAAACCAGTCCTCGTGTTTCCCGATATTATTAAATACTATTTTTTGCATTGCATTGTGCATTGAAGTTTCGTTGACGTAACGCTTTCGTGAGATTAATACTAAATTTATACGTCCCTTACGAACTTTGATGCTCAATATCTTGGAACTTTCTTATACAATTGATAAAGCCAAAAATAGGTGTTATATATTTTTGGACGGACTAAACCGGATTCCTACCTTTTTTTAATATAGTCATCACGCCTAAATGTCGTATACCACAAAGTGCTTGAATGAATCCTATTAATTAATTAATCCGAGTTTTATTTTTTTTCCCTATCTGCACAACATAGTTTTCAATCATTTTTTTCTGACATGAGTTTGAAGTACTTACTTTTTTATTTATATTCTCATTCTGTATGTATGTTTTCATCATCATTCATCATAATACTATACTTTTTTGTTTCTATCTATATAAATATAATTGACTGTTAGGCGGTACGAAGTTCGCCGGGTCAGCTAGTAATTCTTATAATTCTTATAGAGCATTTATTGGGCGTGGAAGAATAGCTGGCACAGACTGATCGGTCCGGTACGGCTTTCGGTTTATGTTCTGTTCTACTTTATGTGGCCGGTCTTACTAGTAACAGAACATTATGCATACCTTTGCTTTGGGAAAAGAATTTTTGTGTCTACACAATTTAATTGTGTGAATTTAATGTTATTAGGATTGGACGAAGAGCACCCGTCATCCTTATCAAAAACGCAAATCTACATCTCGCGTGTCTCGCACACCGTGAACTCCGAGGCTGTGGTAAAATATGTACATCCGAACCAAGACTGCATTTTTGGTTCGCGTCGAAAGGTTGGAATCTCACAGAAATGTGAGCTTCGGTTCATTTATGGTGCGGGTTCCAACTCAACATCTGTCGACGTTCCTGAATGAGCAGTTTTGGCCGCAAGGGGTCAAGTTTCGACGGTTCATCGGTCGCCTACACTGCAAGGCGACACCGCCGTAACAGATGATCCACGATGCTGACACTAGTTTAGTTAATAAGATTTATGGTTTTATGTATGTTAGTCTATAAGGTATATGTTTATATGGGCCTTAGATGCCTGAAATAAATGATTTATTATTATTATATTATCTTTCTAGACCCCACATTCTCAGTTTATTCATATTCATTTATTCGTTTAAGAACTTTTCGGTCCATTAGACCAACACCGATATCGGAATTGGTGTGTTTCGGTATTCATTCCATTATCAGTCCATTATCATTATCAAGGTCGCAGAAATAAAATGACCACACATGGAGACAATAATAAATACTCAATAAACTTATCAGCTTAATTCTCTTAGAGGATTAAAATTGAATTATTTTGGCAAGTATCATTTAGAGCTATCTGAGATAAGTAATTTAGTACGTAATTAGTGATAAAAATATGTTTGTTTAATTAATAAAGAATTATGAGACTTTGTTATAGAGACAGGGAGTGGGAAAATGCCAAGATATTAAAACATCATAGTTTCGGAGCCCCACTCCGACTCGCTCGAAAGTGTGTCGAAAATGTCACGCGAAACATCCATGGATACTATCGTTTTGATTTTTCATTTGGAAGATATAAATATGTGTACAATATTTTAAAATAATCTTAATGACGAACTAATTATAAATTATTTTTAGTTCATTACCCTATAATTGTAAAACTAAACGCGGACAGACATTTGACTCAGATAACGAGATTTCTGGTCGTATTATCGTTGATTGTTTCCAGCTAGGGCGCAGTAAGTATGTTGGTAAGGTTCCTGCTGAGGAATCATTGTGTTTGCGGGCCATAGGGCAATAATAAGTAACTAAGTAGCTTTTCAGTGAAATGTCGAATATAAAATGCTTATTTGTTATGTATGTATCATATGTATGTATTTACAAAAAAAAATGTATCTATGTAGTAAATCAGTCACCTAAACACCCATAGTAAAAGCTCTGCTAAGTTTGGGCTTAGGTGATGCTGTGTGAGTAGTCCGGAAAATTACTTATTTATATTAGGTCCTTACATATGAAATTGGCGTTTTGTATGGGAGGAACAAAAAGTCGAATATTTTTTAATATAATATATTTAATTAATCAAAGTATGAACCATTATTTTCTATGCACTTTTGCCATCTTATAGGTAGTTCATTGATCCCTTTACTAAAAAAACCAGTCGGACGGGAATCAATAAAATCTTTGAAGGCGATTTGGACTGCCCCATCGGAGTTGAATTTTTTCCCTTGCAAGAAGTTATCCAAATTTCGAAAAAAATGGTAATCTGTTGGAGCAAGGTCCGGGGAGTACGGAGGATGTCTTAGACTTTCCAATTGAAGCTCTTCTAATTTAGTAGCCGTCTGTTGCGCAGTGTGTGGTCTAGCGTTGTCGTGAAGCAGCAGTGGCGTGGAGCGATTGACCAGCCTAGGTTGTTTAGCCGCTAGCTTTTCCATCATGGTTTGCAATTGCTGACAATAGACATCAGCCGTAATAGTCTGGCCAGATTTGAGAAAACTGTAATGAACAATACCGGCACTAGTCCACCAAACGCTTACAAGTAACTTTTTTGGGGTTAATTTTCGCTTGGGGCAGGATTTGGCTGGCTGGCCAGGATCCAACCATTGCGCTGAGCGCTTCCGATTATCGTAAAGAACCCATTTTTCATCACAGGTAATGATTCGGTTTAAAATACCTTCATTATTGTGCCGGTTTAGTAATGTAACGCAGCAGTCGACGCGCGTTTGCCGGTTTGCTTCAGTCAATTCGTGAGGTACCCACCTTTCAAGCTTTTTAATCTTCCCAATTTGCTTCAAGTGAATTAAAACAGTTTTATCACTAACACCGCAGCCTGCAGCTAACTCGGACGTGGTTTGCGATGGATCCGCTTCCACAATAGCCTTCAACTCTTCATTATCAACTTGAGTCTCAGGCCGTCCACGGGGCTTGTTCTGCAAGTCGAAATTTCCAGAACGAAAACGTTGGAACCAAAAACGAACTGTGTTTTCTTTTGCAACACGACCGCCATACACATCATTCACCCTTCGAGTTGTTTCCGCAGCACTAGTGCCACGGCGGAACTCGTACTCGTAAATAATGCGATATTTTAAGTTTTCCATTTTGTAAAATGAGTGACGCAAACAGAAAAAAACAGAAGAAAAAAAACAAATGAATGACGATCATCGAAGCACAAATACATGAGTCTATAGCTGTACAAATTTGAATTTGGAATTCCTTACCAAAGAGGAGAAATTTGTGATTAAAGTGGCCAGTACGAAAAACGCCAATTTCATATGTAAGGACCTAATATATATTAAGGGAGGTTGATTTGGTATATTTATTTCTAAGACCTTCAACAAAGAGCCTAAAATTATCAAGGTATTTAAAAAACACACTACTATACATTTTGCACTAGAAAACAAGTGATTTACGAAATAAATGAGGTACCTACCTACGTACTCAAAATGTCCGCCAAAAGGTAACTCGCTCTTGTATTGAGGATGTAGCAGCCGATTAAATTTACTTAACGGATTAATTTATCATCAAAACTTCAGCCGTAAGACGTCCACTACTACACATAGGCCTCCCTCAAAGATTTCCTGTAATGTCGGTCGGAAACGGCCTACATCCACCGGAAACTCACTTTGAATAACACAGGTCGCAGGCTGTATGTTACCAATTTATAATAAATTGGTATTTACCTGTATCTGTGCTAAAATATTTTAAAATGATGCTTATTTTAGGTTGAGATTAATGACACTAATCCCGCGAGAATTACCCTGAAACTCAGGCAAAGACATCTTACCTGGATTCTTCTCTAAGAACATGATTTCTCCAAAAATTCCTAATTATAATAGTACACACACACATTAAGACTTCAACAAACTTAATCAATGAAATATTATCACTTGTGAAAAAGTCCAGTCATGAGGAATTTCCGTAAATTATGAAACTATTCACTGTCAACTACGCATTTTTCCGCTATATTTTATTATGAATATCTTTTATTTCCTAGTTTTTATCAGCATTGTCCAAACTAGCGTTTTGCTATCACTGAACTGAATCCATGACCACTGCAAAGATAGTGTTATCAATATTATGATATTTTATCATTCATAGTATGGAAGTAGTATTGTTTGATAATGGGGAAAAGTACTGCTCAGCAACGTAGATTAAATAGAATTTACTACGAGTATCATACATCATAATATTATATTATGTACATTGTATCAGATGTCTATCTGTCTATCCGTAACACGAGCTTAGAGCTTACCACGGGGCTAGATGTTGTTGTGTGGATTGTCCAAGCAATATTTATTTATTAAAAATTTATTAACTATCCACCCGTGGCTTGCCTTCGTAATAATAGATTTTTTCGCCGTAAAATGTAGCTTTTGCTCACTACCACACATTTTCTTTTGAAAAAAAAATCTTTTTAATCGGTCTTTGCTGGAAATAATGGATTTGCCCGCGAAATATGGTATTTTACCGCGGTAGAAAGTAGTCTATGTGTAATTCTGATATGTATGCTATATTATTGTGAACTTTCATCAAAATCCATGCAGTAGTTTTTGCGTGAAAGAGAAACAAACATACTTACATCCTCACTAACTTTCGCTTTTATATATTAGTAGGATGTTCCGCCATGTCAGTATTGTCGCAGTAATCTCAAAAACTTCTGAATTGATTTTCATGGGTTTTCTGCAGTAGAAAATGTCTAAATTAATTTATCAACGTATTTGTGTGGATTCAAACCCCGCCACGCACCTCTGGATTTTTCTTCTTGATGATTTTATTACAGAAAGACAAATGTTGTAATTCATATACCTATTTAATAAAATTGTATTTATGTTAACTGTCATGAATTCAATATTTACAAAAAGAAAAATGTTCATTACTTACTAAAACATTTATAAGAAAGGTAAAATCCTATGTCTAACACATAATTTATTTAATAAATATTAATATTACAATAAAAAATATAATAGATGTAACATGAATAAAACTTTCTTTATCTTTATCTATTAAACAACTGGGTTTTAGTTATAAATACAAAAACAATAATTTAAGTCAAGTAATATTAGAACTATAAAATGAATAATAAGCACTGGATACAATAATTTTAAAATAAAAATGAGTTATAATAAAACAAAAAATATTACCAAATATTGGAATTTTAAGAAATAGAGGTAATGTATGTTCATTAAAACACTTTGTCAAGTAAGCGAAGGTTGTTTGATTCGTCATAATCATATCATAATATAAATGGTATAAATCTAGTGTTTTGTTTGTAAAAAAAACCAAATCGAAAGTACAAAAGGTTAGGCCAATTAGTTACATCAATGTTGTAAATGTTATATTTCGATACCAGAAGAAGTCAGACCATGTGATCAAAAATATACAATTCCTTAAAACGACAAAAAACTTAAACAAGACGCCAGTATTGAAATAGGTGTTATTAGTTGAGGTCGAACTTAAAAACTAAACTCGAAAATATAAACTTGTCTTAGTTTTTGTCACTAGCTCTACACAATAATCTCGGTCTCAGAACTTAACTAATGAGCATAGCAATTTGGTTATGTATCGCTTTACAGTGTTCCGCTAAATCTAACCTAAAATATAAAAAATAAATTGTATCACAAGTATAACTTTTAAAACTATTAAGATTTATAACGGTCAATTTACCATGATTGATTGTCTTTCGAGTTTCCCGATATTTCGGCAGTTACATGCGCCATGATCACGGTTGAACTGAATCCGCAGCGATTGGGGTAACAGTTTTATTGGCAGACAAAGCGGTCTACCCTCTTTATCAGTCTTTTATTACGAGCCGTTGCATCACTAGAAAAACTCGAAAGACAGTCAATCATGGTAACTATACCGTTATAAATCAAAGTAGTATCACAAGTTAATCATTTAGAAACCATTATCAGCACAATAATACTTCAAATGCGTTATAGAAACAATTATATGAGTGTTATTTTAACAATCAACAACACTTATAATTGAAAACTTCCGTACGTAGTTAATTATGTTTTGACAAGTTTAAATTTAAATCATAGCGGAACACTGTTCTACTTTATATGTCTATTGCTAGTTAAGGCAATAGACCAGTTCACCGGCTGCTTCCGAGCACTTTCTCCTGGATCCAGGGGACGAAGTAGGTGACCCTGGAGTAGACGCCAGGGAAGCCTGCCTCTGCGCACTTCTTCCCGAAGGAGACCACTCCGATCTGGTACATGGGCGAACTGAGATCAGACGGGTTCCACTGTAGACAAATAATTGTACACATTAATTGATAAAAAGCAAAGAAAAGTAAAATATAAGATAAATCAATCGGCTTTAGGTGTAAACATATGGATTATTGAAGATAGTTCACAGCGTATAAACGATTTTTATCAAAATATGATCAACTAGAAAGCTACAGTTGAAAAAAATAGTCATTATTTGCTCCTATACAAAAAAAAAATTAGTAACAATAATGCTGAATAGAGCCTATTTCTACTATCCGAAGTCGGTTATAAAGTAAAATAAATGTTAGCAGTAAAAAAATGTATGAGTTATATTTTTGCACATATATAAGACGGGTTCCAGGTTTCAACCTTGTGAAATACCAGACCAGAAATTGAAGCAATGACGTAGCGGCGAGGTTGGTTGAGCGGTCAGAACGTCCATGCGTATAATGGAAGACGTGGATTCGAGTACCGCTTCTCGCTGGTAAGCTACGTTACTTCGTCTTAATTTTTTCTACACAAATTAAGAATATTAATTTATGGGATGCCCTAAAGACTCACAATGGGCTGCATGAGCGGTCCTCCACTGTCCCCCTGGCAGGCATCTTTGCCCCCTTGCTTGAATCCCGCACAGAGCACCTTCTCGTCGATCTTCTGTGCTTTGTACGCGGAGTATGCCTGCTTACAGAAATCGTTGCTGACGACTGGAAGTTGTAGGACTTGCAGATGAGTAGCGGCTGGTCCACCTGTATATGTAAATTACAATAATATAATGTGAAGCCTTTTTCCAATTGACCTTATTACTAGAATCAAATCAAATAAATGATTGATTTGAATTAATTTAGAAGGTAATCGTAAACATCGTAATTGGGCTTAGTTCGGAGGCCTTTAACCTGGTACCTTTAATTTTGAAAACACATGCCATTCCTGAGAGATTAATGATAAACGACTTCTCAAAATAACCTGGATAAAAGTTATATCAATTATATAAATATTCCCGGACATTCCCAGTTTCCTGGACATATTGAATTATGAAAATATTATCATTGAACGGATCGTATTTGCCAGAATTTTCCACCGACTCTGAAAATAGTAGGCGTTAGTTAAGTTCTTGCTTATTTCAATGTTTTTCCATTTCTTAGCTAAGAACTTTTATTGTCAGTGAAAGTCATATATTTTCTCAAAAGCATTACATGAATATCAAGACTTAAATTCAAGTAAGTTGATAGGCACGATGACCTACATAAAAAATTGGTATTCTCTTTAGTTTAGTCTGTCCGAAAATACTAGAAAAAGTGCTCAAATACATTCCATAAAAGGGCTTCTTACTTATAGGTTAAGTACATTTTGCTCAAAATATTTTGAGTTATCTGGGTAGACAAGAGTTTGTATAATGCTACTCACGGAACTCAGTATCTCCCCAACCGGCGATGATTGGGTTGTAGTCTTCATAGGAGCGCGCCCGCAGCTCGGCCGCCGTCGGGATGCAGATTGGCTTGATCAGTTCTGTGATAAACATAATTATTTTTTAGACTTTACCTTGCTGTAACACAGTTTATAGCTAATATAGTTAAAGTCCTTAAGACTGCGTAAATTATGTCATACTTTCTTTGCTTTTAATAAATGATTGAATTGATTGAGTCACGTAAAAAGTACAAGGAATTTGTCCTAAAAATTCCGAAAAGGCGATATCCGCAACTGGCTATCTGTTACTAACGACTTTCATTCCGAAGGTCGTGGGTTCAAACCCCGTCGCACGCACCTCGGGATTTTTCATGGTGGTGAAGGCAAACATCGTGAGGAAACTGGCATGTTCTGAGAACTTTGGTTTGAAAGACATGTGACATTCACCAACCCGTACTTGTCCAGCGTGGTGAATTAAGGCCTAATCTCTCTCGTCAAGAGAGAAGTCCCTGTGTCCCATCAGTGGGAACGTTAATAGAGTGATGATGATGATGATGACTAAACTAGTTTCTTACGAGTGAACTGGACATCTCGGTCCAGCAGCAGCAGAGCGATGTCGTTCACGAAAGCCTTCGCGTTGTACTCCTCGTGCTTGATCTGTTCCTTGATGAGCACGTCCACCGGCGTCGCTCCTTCGTCGTCTCTCGCCAGGTCCAGCTCACCCAGCCGCACCACGTATCTGGAATAAGATAATACATTCAATCATCACTGAACCCCTAGATCTAAATCAAGATACATTTTAATAGAAATCAACCGAATTATTGGCTAAAAGGATATTATTTATTGAAGAAAAATCCAATTCTCCAGACGTAACCTAACCTAACGGGGCCAGTTAGCCAATTCAAAACTTGCATTACGTCAACTAGGCCCGAAAGACCCGTTCGAGCGGACCCAGTTTACTAAAGAGTCGAATTTAAACAGTTAACATAGTTCCATCTTAGATACATGAGAGAGAGAAAGAGAGATACGGAGATGAACATGTTCTGATATAGCCTAGCATTTAGCTGATAATTGGAAAGGCTATTAAAGCGCGCAGAACAGAATCAGAATGTCGTTTCGTTGTCGGGGCGAGAAATATCAAAAGCTATCTCGCATTGTATCTGTGCGAAATATCTCTACCTATATCTTAACTATTGTATAATTTTATCCGACGGTAAAACAGGCCCAAGATGCAAATAACTGCCTTTCTAACATAAAATGTCTTTCAGACCCTACTAAATTGGCAGTTTTTTACCAATATTAGTTTGGACCATTGAACTTTACGTTTCGTTACACGCTACCAATTCAAATTGTACTCCATTATAAAAGTCAATAATTACGTAATTAACGTAACTGAATCTAACATGGAACAAATGTGTTATACGATTTAACATAGTAGAATATCAACAATATGGTGTATTTATTTATTTAAAGCTTCCCACATCTTAATTAAAATTTTACCTTGTACGCCTAAAGAGAAGTCCCTTTGTCCCAGCAGTGGGAACGTTAATAGGGTGATGATGATGCAAAATGGATAAGCAAACCTATTCTATTTTAGCATACATTATGTGTCTTTCTAACAAACACACTAACTATTTCTTATAAGGGGGTTAAAATATAATTAGGTGATCTGCTACTTAGGGGTAGCTCAGACATTTAAAATTATTACCGTTACAGTTGGCCTATGTGCAGTTTTAGATGTTATAATGTTCGGGATAATGATGAATTCGAGAGGATAAATTCCATTTTGATTGGTATAGTGCCAATCAAAAAGGGGGAGTCAAAGTCCTAAAAACTGCGTTGCAATACAACACAATATTCTTTATTGAAACATCAACAACATAAATATTACAAAGAATTGTGCAAAGCAAAAAGTGCGTTAAAAATGTTATACTTTGATGATGACTAAACTAGTTTCTTACGAGTGAACTGGACATCTCATAAAAATGTTATACTTTCTTTGTTTTTCTTTTTAATAAATGATTTATATAATGACCAATTTTGCTCGCATAAGTTCAAATTCTCGCGCACTGCTAAGTTGTCAACTTAATCGACTCCTAAGAGTATCACGTTAGACCGCGTAGTTAGACAAGGTGTTTCCTTTATGGTATATACTCCGGAAAGGGGGTGAAGGGCCCGCACCAGGTGAACATATTTTCGATTTGGAAGCCTTTTTGTCACCCACAAAAATCTTTAAAGTGCAAATCTGTAGATCCAATTTTTTCGTGAATGATAGCCATAAACTATTTTTTTTAATTTTTACAATAAGTTCTCCTGTAGCCTTCAACCCCTTTCTGCAGAATATACCCTAAAGGAAACACCTTGTATATTGTTCTGTGACAGTAAGTTAGTTTAATGTAGCGATAATTTACGTACAAATGTGGCATAGTTAATCTCCGTAAAACCCATGCAGGTGCAATTTAACAATATTTATAACTTCTACTGAATTATTTTAATGGCAACAGACACCATAATGATCATATAATGGATAAATATATAATATATCTAGGAAATATGCACTGCAAATGGCGATAAATAAACAAAATGATTGTTTAATGATGTTTAAGTGTTCTGATGTATTTATTACTGGACAACGTGACTGTTTGAAGACAAGCAGGATATAGGTATTTTCCTAAGGCATATGTGATAGAAATTAATAACACATACGAAATACCAAAGAACATTAACTTGAAAGTCTATTTTACTAATTAAAAGTAGGTAAGTTTAGTACAACACAGACAACTAATAGATATATATCTGTATTACTATTAGTTATATTAGTATTATATAGTTATGTAATATTAGTATACCGTACTGGTACCGTAGACAGTGAGTTATTATATAAATAAGACCAACTTAAAAATAACTTGAATGCTTTCGAATAAAAATAATCGTCTTCCACGAACAAAGAATGTTCTTAGGTTACATTAATAAAAAAACACACTGTGCAATTGAGATCGTTTTAAGAATCTGTCACTTTAGAAATCTGCTTTTAACCGAATAAACAGTTTTTTAGTTTAGTTTAGATAAAAACTTACTTTAATGTAGTTGTGAGCGTTGAATCGACGAACCGTTTTTTTAAACTGTTTTTCTACGTCCAACGTGTCGACTGTTTTCTTATTACGGCAAAAGTAGTTTTTTCTACGAACAGGTTTTTTCATTCAACGTCAACGATAAACGCAACGCAAACGAACGAAACACAAAGACATATTCAACTACATACACGACCGACAACGACACAAACATCACCCGAAAATTAACGAACAAGCCGCGAGCGAGATGTCCGTCGCTCAGTTGTTTGAGAGTGTAAGAGATGTATATATGTTTGTTCATTCCGGAGCTAACCTTAGCGCTCGAGCCAAACTGACCAAAAAACAGTTTAATTGGGCATAGGTTTGTTTGTTTTCGTTTCAAATAATTAATTTGTCTAATTGACGTGACACGTATGGTCAACGCTTTTTTGTTTGGCACGAAAGTATTACTTCTGTTATAGTGAAAGTTCATTTTATTCTCTAGATTATTAATTCTATTCAATTCAACTGCTCACTCAAAAATACTAAATTAAAGAAACAACGATGATTAAAAACAACGATAGACGAATTACAATGTTCAGTTCGTTTTTCAATGTAACTACGAACTTAATTTAACGCATAGTTCCTTCTACGACAGTTAACGAAAATCAGTCGACGGACAACCAGTTGAAAAAACTGTCGCGACGTTTAACTGGTTCATTCGTTGAACTACGTACGAACGAACCAGTTAAACGCCGACCGTTTTTTCAACTGGTTGATCGATTATAAAAAACGGTTGCGTATCGTTTACGCAAAAATAGTCAACGACCCACCACTACTTTAATGTAATTTCATTACATTGACTTTCATTTGCCCTATGCAAGTTATCAGATGGATATTATAGAAATAAACCTCTTGTATCTCTATCACTGAAACATTTATTCCTTCTTCGTTTTAGCAAGATGTAAGATTTTTACCAAAATATGTTGTGTGTGACATTGTACTATAAAAATATACACGAAATCCACAAAAACTCGATCTAAAATTAAATAAAAGGACTTTACTTTTAAAGATCGAAATTAAATATAACCGACTGAACTTCAAGGGCGGCTTAAGGTAAACGACTTCGCAATCATGATGATGATATGTACACAATACAGTGTACGTCTGACTAACCGGTTCTGATAACAGATTCCTATAAATGATCACATGCTATTGAATGTTGATGTTTTACTCAACAATAGGCAAAAAAATTGTAGTAAATGGAAATGTGACATCATTTCAACCGTAGGACAACTGCTGGACATAGGCCTCAAAGATCTCCAGTTATTTAGGTTGGTCCAAGTCTTTTCATACTAGTTATTCGGGTAGATTTTTATAAAAACGCTTACTTTAGAACCAATAGAATAACCGCAAATTTTAGAACCAATATAGAAATTATTTAATGAAACGGCATTAGTGCAGTGTAATCAGAGATAAAACCTAGGTCGTTTTATCAAAGCATGCCGTACGAGTGTTGCAATAAATCAGCTGTAATTTTTCAGTTTAATGACTTGCGAAAGATATGGGTACTATTTTTTAAGTAATTTAGTTGACGGTCCCTAAACTTATGAGACTAAAAATAATCTTAATATATATAAATCTCGTGTCACAATGTTTGTCCTCAATGGACTCCTAAACCACTTAACCGATTATAATAAAATTCGCATACCATGTGCAGTGCAGTTCGATCCAACTTGAGAGATAGGATGGTTTTTACGGCGAGAAAAATTCGAATAATTTCCGGGAAAATTTTATACCCGTGCGACGCCGGGGCGGGCCGCTAGTATAATATATAATTAGTCCGTCCTTTAGATTATTTAAAACAATTGCACTCCACAATATAGGTACTTAATTTTTTCGCAAACGTATAATCAAGTAGATTCAGATACAGTGCATGGAAGTTACGCGTGGCATAATTCTTGTTTTCGAGCAAAATGTATCTACTAAATGTGAAGGTCACAAGCCTCCACTCCGGAAGTTTGATTCTCCATATCTTGGCACTTTCTTCTTAAATTGATAAAGCGAAAAACAGGTGTCAAGTATTTTTGGACGGACTAAACAAAATACCTATGTTTTATGTAGCATCATGCTTATTCCGTTAAACTTTTTAGCCTTGGTGCTGACCACGATGCGTAATGCACACGTAATAGCCAATACTCTCCAATGCTAGTACTTCGAGCTAAGGTCAATCACTTTCCTTATACGACCGGCCGTCTGGTTTCCGATCAGATGACGCAGCAACCTTGTTATGTCATGGGAATCTTACGTCACTTTCAAGGGCAAGATTTTTATACGCATCTTGTCTTAGGTATGTGTAAACTGTTTTTATATTAAATTATCTTATTTTTATACTAGCTACATGGGATAAAACAATCTTAACCCCCGACAAAAAAGAGGGGTGTTTTAAGTTTGATGTGTCTGTCTGTCTGGGACATCATAGCTTATAAACTTATGAAGCGATTTCAATTTTGTTTTGTTTGTATGAAATGAAAGGTGAGTTTTCTTTCGCGCGAGTGTTCTTAGGTAAAAGTGGGGAAGGAAAACCGAAAATCTGCAAAAATCGAGTATATTTGCAGTGGGGTCTCAAATGAAAACGCATCACGTGCACATTACAAAATAGTAGATATGACTTTTTACTTTTAAGGGAATGAAGGTTATGGAATCAGGGTTTTTTATATGTAAACTAGCAGACCAGCAGCAGCAGCAGAAAAAATAGATGTTGGCCGATTCTCAGACCTACTAAATATGCTCACAAAATTTCATGAGAATCATCGGTCAAGCCGTTTCGTAGGAGTACGGGAACGAAAACTGTGACACGAGAATTTTATATATAATATTTAGATTATGTTCCAATATTTTCCGATGCGACAGTTCGTCTTGGATCTATATCGATTAAAAATGGCTTAACAACCATTCTTACACATATAAATGAAACTAAAAACAGAACAAATTAAAAAAAAATTGTCTTCGTTATTTTTTTCCTTGATTTTTACTTTTTACTACAAACGTCGCAAAATACAAAGATAACTTACAGATCCTTCTCATGGTTGTGTATGCAGTGCGCGGCGGTGAGGATGTGTCGGGAGGTGATGAGGGAGCCGCCGCACAGCCACCGGGTGTCGTCTCCGCGCCGGTAGCCGAGCAGCGCCATCCAGGGGAACGCTCCTGTTGATGACAAAAACCATTGCTGGTCGGGAATTGACAGATTCACGCTACTTTTTGCCATACTCGCTACATTTAACAAGTGGGTTGGCGAACACAAAATGTTATCTGAATATTGTACAAAGGATGAGGCTCTAACTTTAGTAAGAAAACACGCTCTATGTGAACTCCTGGCTGTCCTAATCTGGTACCCAGGCTCTAATAAGCTAACTGTTATTGTAGGACGACAGCCTACATACACATTTGGCATAAACATTAGTATTTTATGTTTGTTTTGTCTAGAACTGCTCTTGTAAAACTGTTAAATATAATAATTTAAGCTTAAAATTAGTACGTATATCTTGTTACGCAAATACTTCAGTAGTGGTAATGTATTATTGGTAAGAGCGGGGTCTCCTAACATAAGCAAATTTTGCTTAAAGGGTGACACCAGAACCTGTGTTTATAGTTTTTTTTAAGTTGATGCAATAAACATAATGGAGATAGTGGCACTAGATCACATAGGTCGCGTGAGCAATCACCGACATGTATCCCATAAAAAATGCAGGCAACCTTACGTTGGTGTGTGTTTAATAATGTACGAGCATAACAAACGCCCTCTAATGGATTTTCCCGTGGAATTACTTTTTCCCGCGATAAAAAGTAGCCTATGTCTTTTCTCAGGCTCAAGAAAATCTGTGTCCTAGATTTCATTTCATTAAGATTAGTAAGGTTTTATGTGATTTTGGAACAGACGGAAAGACTTACATTTAAAGTATTAGTATGGATTCGGCACAGTTTTCTTTAGAAGGATTTTTTTCGAAATGAACGTTAATTAGGAAACTACCCCGACTATGTTAATTTGATTTGTGTTATTTATAATTGTGAAGTTTTATCAAAATCCGTGAAAATGCAACCAACATCCCCACAAACTTTCGCGTATATATATAAAGTATAAAGTAGTTACTAAGGATATCCATTTATTTCTTAATGTGTTTTAAGATTTTTTATTTTATTTTTGTATACCTACATAGTTTACTTTTATTTAATGTAATTTCATTAATTAATTTCTTATGTCTATGGATAATTTTTTCTATTGAATGAAATTAATAATATTATATTATAATGTAAATTGAGTTACTCTATTGCATCTGTAACGATAGAGTAACAATTTGTTGTTGAATCTTCTTATATATAAAATTCGCGTGTCACAGTTTTCGTTCCCGTACTCCTCCGAAACGGCTTCACCGATTCTCCATGAAATTTTGTGAGCATATTGAGTAGGTCTGAGAATCGGCCAACATCTATTTTTCATTTTGCAAAACAACGTTTGCTGGGGTCAGCTAGTAAATAAATACATTTACATGTTCAAACGTACCAAGTTTAGCAGGTATCCCGCCGACCACCCTGCTGAGCGAGGTGTTGCTGACGCCGCAGACAGGTGGAGTCGGGAGGTTGGCCAGGTAGTCCCCTTCGTAGGACTTCGGTTCTGCGGTCGGAGGTGGTGTCGGCGGAGGAGGTGCCTCTGTGCTGGTTGTGGTCGTGGTCTCCGCGATTGGTATTGGTACTGGAGTGAGCCCGGGGAGTGGACAGCACACCTGAGTAAGAATAAGAATAAGAAAACCCCACAGAAACAGAGGTTACAATATAAACAGATGTTCCTAAAAACAGGTATATAATACCTACTCTGGTATTTTTGGAACGAATCCATTTTGACATAGAGTGTAGCTCGAGTTAGTTTTTCAAACTACGTTTCTTACTTGCAAAGCTGTATGTATAACAATTTCAGGGTAGCTATTTGCAGGAAATAATCAAATCTCAAAAGTAAAATCTATAAAAAATATTTTATAACGAGATAAAACAGAATCGACGTTAGGTTGGTATTAATTAGTTACTGCCAAACCTAAGAAATGATGGTCTTGGATTCTTAGACTACCTTCAGGAACGGCTGGCAAGATATTAGGTATTTATATTGTTTAAGCCACCGTCCATAAAACATGTAAATTTTTTCTCTCCATCCACGGTTGTCTGGAAGAATTTGCTTTTAGCAATAAGACCGCCCATTACGCATTCTAGGTTTAGTTTTAATTTCTTATTGTATTGTTTATCTGGTGTGTAATTAAGTATTTTCTATTCTTTTCTATTCTATTCTAATGCAGGACTAAGCCCATTTCTAGTGACTCAGTAACTCACAAACCTTGGGAGTAGTTCCGTCGAAGCCGCAGTGAGCTTGGCGCAGCATCTGCACGGCATCGGGGCTGGTCCTGGACTCTTGGACCACCTTCAGGAACGGCTGGCAGGAGTACAGGCTGATGCAGGTGCCTGAGCCACCGCTTACTGTTCGGCAGACCTCATCTGTACACGGAGTTGAGGAAGTTTAAGGTCTATTCAGTTTAACGAGTGTAGAATTTTGTACAAAAAAAACTAAATTCAAATCGTTCCATCCGTTCGGGAGCTATGGTGCCACAGACAGACAGACAGACAGACACGTCAAACTTATAACACCCCTCTTTTTTGTTCGGGGGTTAAAAAGATTATGACTACTATTTTACGTTATGACTATTTTATGTAACAAAGTTAAAGTGAACATCTAAACAGTGTGACAAGTAAAAAGTCCAAGCACTGCCTCAACGAGATGATAGAAGTTCAGCATGCATCCTAAAGGGTTCGATTCCCGCTGGTGGTGTGAAGAGACATATTCAATTTGATTCAATGTCGTTTGAAGATTTGAAACATTATTTAGTTAATTTTCATGTTTGCCACAAAGCCACAAGACTTTATTATTATGTCTATCATTATCATTATGCATAATGAATAAAAAATGGACTGAATTTACATAGAAATTATGGTAGTACAAACTAGTACAAATTAGGAACGTCAAGATTATTTCTGTCCAAAAACGTGGTTCCTAATTGTTTTTATTCTAATCTAAATAACTATAACTCGTCGTAAAAATTATAAATATCCTCGTCATTTCAACCGTTCATTCACTGATATAATCGTAGGGCTACCTTTTTAACCCCCGACAAAATAGACTTGTCGGTCTGTCTGTCTGTCTGGAACATCATAGCTCCCGAGTGGATGGAGCGATTTCAATTTAGTTTTCTTGTATGAAAGGTGAGTTTCACACGAGTGTTCTTAAGACATGTTTAATGAAAATCGGTTGACCCGTTTAAAAGTTATGAGAGTAAAAGTGAGAGAAAACCAAAAATCTGCAAATTTACTCGAGTTGGGTCTCAAATGAAAGCGCATCAAAGTGCACATTACTAAATTGTATGACTTTTACTTTTAAGGGAAGTTCTGGAATCGGGGTTTTTTATTAAATTTAAATTTATAATATTGTTTCTTATCATATTTGCCTATATATATATTACTCGTTACTTGGAAAGCGCTGTATTGGGTGCCAATAAGCAGCTGTGGCTTATTTTTCTATTTTTAACCCCCGACCAAAAATGAGGGGTGTTATAAGTTTGACGTGTCTGTCTGTCTGTGTGTCTGTCAGTGTGTCTGTCTGTCTGGGACATCATAGCTCCCGAACGGATGGAGCGATTTTAATTTAGTTTTTTTTTGTATGTAAGATGATTTGGCTGATGATGCTGATGAGACGAGTGTTCTTAGACATTTTTCTTGAAAATGGGTTGTGGCGTTTAAAAGTTATGGGGGTGAGAGTGGGGAAGCAAAACCGAAGATATGCAAAAAATACTCGTGTGGGGAAACAAATGAAAGCGCATCGCGTCCAAGTTTTACTTTCAAGGAAATTAAGGCATTGGAATCGGGGGTTTTTCTCAAATTTTAAATTTAGATTTATTGGTAATTCTCGATTACGGTGCCCATGGGAGGACCGGACAACAATCTTACCCCGTGATTAAGTACTACAAATAGTTTTAAGTGAGATATTAGGTCCTTACATATGAAATTGGCGTTTTTCGTACTGGCCACTTTAATCACAAATTTCTCCTCTTTGGTAAGGAATTCCAAATTCAAATTTGTACAGCTATAGACTCATGTATTTGTGCTTCGATGATCGTCATTCATTTGTTTTTTTTCTTCTGTTTTTTTCTGTTTGCGTCACTCATTTTACAAAATGGAAAACTTAAAATATCGCATTATTTACGAGTACGAGTTCCGCCGTGGCACTAGTGCTGCGGAAACAACTCGAAGGGTGAATGATGTGTATGGCGGTCGTGTTGCAAAAGAAAACACAGTTCGTTTTTGGTTCCAACGTTTTCGTTCTGGAAATTTCGACTTGCAGAACAAGCCCCGTGGACGGCCTGAGACTCAAGTTGATAATGAAGAGTTGAAGGCTATTGTGGAAGCGGATCCATCGCAAACCACGTCCGAGTTAGCTGCAGGCTGCGGTGTTAGTGATAAAACTGTTTTAATTCACTTGAAGCAAATTGGGAAGATTAAAAAGCTTGAAAGGTGGGTACCTCACGAATTGACTGAAGCAAACCGGCAAACGCGCGTCGACTGCTGCGTTACATTACTAAACCGGCACAATAATGAAGGTATTTTAAACCGAATCATTACCTGTGATGAAAAATGGGTTCTTTACGATAATCGGAAGCGCTCAGCGCAATGGTTGGATCCTGGCCAGCCAGCCAAATCCTGCCCCAAGCGAAAATTAACCCCAAAAAAGTTACTTGTAAGCGTTTGGTGGACTAGTGCCGGTATTGTTCATTACAGTTTTCTCAAATCTGGCCAGACTATTACGGCTGATGTCTATTGTCAGCAATTGCAAACCATGATGGAAAAGCTAGCGGCTAAACAACCTAGGCTGGTCAATCGCTCCACGCCACTGCTGCTTCACGACAACGCTAGACCACACACTGCGCAACAGACGGCTACTAAATTAGAAGAGCTTCAATTGGAAAGTCTAAGACATCCTCCGTACTCCCCGGACCTTGCTCCAACAGATTACCATTTTTTTCGAAATTTGGATAACTTCTTGCAAGGGAAAAAATTCAACTCCGATGGGGCAGTCCAAATCGCCTTCAAAGATTTTATTGATTCCCGTCCGACTGGTTTTTTTAGTAAAGGGATCAATGAACTACCTATAAGATGGCAAAAGTGCATAGAAAATAATGGTTCATACTTTGATTAATTAAATATATTATATTAAAAAATATTCGACTTTTTGTTCCTCCCATACCGAAAAACGCCAATTTCATATGTAAGGACCTAATATTTGTTATCAATTATGTAAACGCATAAATTACATTTTAATAATTAATATTATTAATATCTTGCTAAGTTGTTGTCCGTAATATATGATAACCAGTGCCAAGTACAATAAATAGTTATTAAATAGGTATAACTTAGATTTAAGATTTTAATTTGCTTTATTTTTGTTTCTAGAGGTATAATGTGAAATACTATGTGTTGTGCAATAAATATATATGTATGTTTATGAGTATGAGAGTATTGATTATATTTCTTCTCTGTACTATTAAAGAACACAGGAATACCTTAGAGTACCTATCTATTTACTCAGAGGGATACAATAAAACTGTTGTGCTGATATTATAATCTGTGACGTAAAATAAACCATGTTACATTATCTATGCCTATTTTAAGTAAACTAATTAGTATAGTATGTGGTTGATCTATGCCTTGATACTGTTTTCTGTTTAAGGTTATATATATATGTTCCGGTTGTCTGTGGTATTTGGTTTCAATAAATTATCCGTCAGCCATGATACAAAACAATAATAGTTTTATTTCTTGTATGTTGTAATAAAAAAAATGCTGAGTTCCGTTTCTTGTATGTATTAATCAAAAAAAAAATGCTGGGTTCCGTGTAACTTCAGTCAAATGTAATGATTATTACTCTCTGCCTCAGTCTTTAGTGACCACACTTTGACCTCGCATTGAAATTATTATAGTCTTCAAACTTTCCGAGTTTATTATGGAAATTACGCTACAAATTCCTGCCTTTTGACTGACATTCAGAAACCTAACCGGTTCTATGGAGGTGATAAAAACATATCCAGTTTGAAACTCATTCACACTTTATCTTTATTATATGTATGTTTTTGATGATGATAGAGCTTCTTGCAGTTTCCAGGCGGTTTATTTTAAAACTTATGACGCAATACAAAAATGAAAATAAAAAAAATACCACACATTGTAAGAGTTTGATTTTTGTTGAACGTTGTCCGTGTTTTGGGATTTTCCAGCGGTAACAACGTTTTTTCCCCGCGGTAAAGTAGCCTATAGCCTTCCTCGATAAATAAAGCTATTACAACTGAAATAATTTTTCAAGTCGGACCAGTAGTTCCTATATTAGCGCGTTCAAACCAACAATCTATTCAGTTTTGTAAATATAGATAAGTCATAAGAAGAAGCTATAGGTTACAACATGGTTGCAAATAAACAATTTATGACCTCGATATGATCTAGATATGAAAGTGGATGGATATGTGGGAAGAGGGAGGCCAAAGAAAAGATGGATGGACTGTGTGAAAGAAGATATGTGTAAGAAAGGAGTGAGTGCTGAGATGACGGGTGATAGAGGGAAATGGAAGAAAAACACATGTTGTGCCGACCCCACATAGTGTGGGACAAGGGCAGGATGATGATGATATGATCTTCAAATCTATGATGGAGTTACTTACTGAACTGCGGTACGTTCTCGAAGTTGAAGTTGTTGCGAGACTCGGTGAAGGGTGTGGAGGTCTGGGGAGCAGGATTGCCCTCGAAGTTCACGGCGTCGTTGGGGCCGTTGTAGTTCCCTGGCGAATGAATAAGAATTAAAAAAAAAGGTATGCTAGTTAAGCCTGCGTTTGAACACAACCTCACCTGATGTAAAGTGACGATGTGGCCTAAGATGGGGCATGAAGACCTAGAAGTTAGTTAGTTCTCCGGGTCACATTACGAAACACGAAAAAATCGTTTCACGCACTGGCCCAGCCCGGAGGGTGGAAATATGTATTGTTAGAACAGTGTACAAAGGAAACAACAGTTTGCCAAAATTGGGGGTTCTCCATTGCTTAGTAGGCTCATGATTACATTGAGACTAAATTATATTCAAATACCTGAACTGGATCCATCCCCATTAACAAAGTTCACGTTTCCCTGTTGCTCTTGGTAGGGGGCGCCATTATTCTGTCCTTGATCTGGGAACGGCGGTTGAGTATAAACCTAAAAAACATATACGTACGAGTCAGATACATAATGTATATTAAATATATCATTTATTTTTTTATATTTATACATATGTTTATGTCAGACATATAGACATAAGAATAGGAAATAACTGTTAAAATACCACAAAATACAGTGTGGCGTTACGCTGTGGTGCCGAATCTAGCACGCTCTGACGTCACTAGCCCCCACAATTCAAGATTAATGCAATATATCTAAAGGAAAATTGGTTTATTTATAACTGAAATAGCAAAACATAGGTTTCTGCTATTTTTCTATTTTCTAAATTACAAAACAAACATAATTTTTACTTTTGTTGAAATTAAAAAATAAAAAGAATTAACTCTATTACATATTAAATACTTTACCTTTCTGCTGTAACGGAAAATGGGAAAGTTTGTATAAATTTGCAAGATTTTACTTTAAAGAAACATTGGAACTATTGAAGCTTAACAAAAACTTATTTTTTTTTTTCTAATTTGAATATCTACCTCATTTTGATTTCCACCATTTTGGTTTCCGCCATCTTGGTTATCCTGACCATTCTGGTTCCCAACAGCATACGGGTTCCAGATATTAGGTGCCTCATCTGGACTGGAGGTGGGGAACAGGACCGGTCGGTTGTTCGGTCGGTTCTGGTTGACAACCGGCCGGTGCGGTCGGAGGATGCCACCGATGGTCTCCCGAATGTTGCCGAAGCCTTTCGCGATGTTGAATGGTTGCTGTTCTTGCCGGTTGAAGAAGCCTGGACAAATTGTGTAATTAGTGATGATTTTTTGGAATTTGGTATACAGTGAAATATTGAATGTGAATTTTTAACCCCCGACCAAAAAAGAGGGGTGTTATAAGTAAAACGTGTCTGTCTGTCTGTCTGTCTGTGTGTCTCTCTGTCTGTCTGTGGCATCATAGCTCCCGAACGGATGGAGCGATTTCAATTTAGTTTTTTTTTGTATGAAAGGTGAGCCCGGGTGTTCTTAGACATGTTTCATGAAAATTGGTTGAGACGTTCAAGAGTTATAGGGGTGAGAGTGGAGAAGGAAAACAGAAAATCTGCAAATATACTAGTGTGGGGTATCAAATGAAAGCGCATCGCGTCCACATTACATAATATTATGTTGTTTTACATTTAAGCACTCTAATCTGTGATTTAAGGAAATGAAGGCATTAGAATCAGAGGTTTTTCTTAAATTTAAAATTTAGATTTATAATTGTAATTAATTGTAGAATGTAGGTAATTAGTTTTAAGTAAAGCAAGTCATATTATATGTTCGTATGTAAGTTATTTATTTATATGCCTTTATAACACAGTTTCTAACTAGCACAGGAGGTAAGATCCTCCTATGACCTCCTATATCCTATGATTTGTAATAAATGATTGATTGAATTTATATAGGATGTGAGAATTATTGTCACTTCCGTAAGTGGTAACCCTCTGAATCCTTAGACGTGACCTCCGGGTGGTGCTAAGAACAGTCTCCGGTGGGAGGCTTCGGCCGCGGCTTGTCACCACCCTCCGGGCTGGACCAGTACGGGAAGCGATTTCTTCGTGTTTCGTTATGTGGCCCGGAGAAACCTTTTAGGTCTTCATGTCCCATCTTAGACCACATCGTCACTTTAAATCTGGTGAGATTGTGGTCAAATGAAGGCTTATCCAGCATTAAAAAAAATTGTGGAAAACGTTATGAAATGCCATAGGTAATATGTTGTATCTTATCTACTCTTTCCTTAGTTAAGTCATGTGCGAAAGACGCGAACCTAAGTTTTAAAGTGTTTTTTCATATTATCAAGTTTTGTTGTAGGTAGGTCTGTAATAACCTTCTTTTTTGCTTTTTAAGTCATGTATACGATGACATGTACTTGAATTGAAAATGTATTTGGCAAATAAATGATTGATGTGATTTGATTTGATGTATCCGCGACTAAGTGAGCATTTAGTACCTATATAAGTTCATATACCTACCTTATTGGTTAATAAATTGTCGCACCAATATTTAAATGATTTTTATTAAGTGATAAACTTCACTTTTGAGGTTAATCTTGTGGGGACTTCACGCGATAGTACAGCAGGTGCATGCGGAAGGATGTCGACCATTCACGTGATTGACGCGCTTGGGTAATTGGTAGCACGTCGGGGCGCTTTCCCAGGGGTGCAGGTTCGTTTCCTGCGTGCGACGTTTACAGATGCATCTTAATCTTGTACACCATAAAATTAAAAATAACAAATATTTTTTTTACTAATGAATTTAACACAGAATGAGAGAACTACCCGAATGCGACTGTATCCCGTAGGACTTTTGGATAAAATGTATCCTATGACACTCCCGTGATCAAGACGAATCTAACGATACCTCTTACATCAAAATCCATCAAGCCAATAAGGCTACAGGAGGCTATAAAGAAACAGACATACATACAAATTACCTTTAGCAGTTGGGCAAAAATGCCAAAATGGCGGAAAGACCGATTTACGCAAAACATTGTTTTATTTACTTATGTAATTAATAACTTACTTACTTAAAAGATTTATAGTTCTGAGATACTTATCTTCTATATATATAAACTCACTAAAACTCGAGAGCGGCTGAACGGATTTATCTTATCTTAGTCTTGAAATGTTTGTGGAGGTCTAGGGAAGGTTTAAGATGCGAGAAAAAAACGAATAAATACCGGAAAAACTAATTTAAATAATTACCAGCGCGAAGCCGGGGATGGCCGCTAGTTAATATAGACTTATTATTATGATGTAATAATGTTTATTAATAGATGTGACAATGAATGTTGAATTATTCATTTATTTAAACGATTTATAGTCACAACTATTTTATTTGAATGTCCTTTACTTACAATCAACATCACAAGTCGATTTATAAGCAAATACAACAGATTTTTAATATTTGTATGACTTTTAATATGATTATTATATTTCACTACCATTTCCAAAACTTTTCTAAAAATTTATTGAAGATCACTCGACAAATAAAAATATACACCAAATTCAGTAGATAACTTCTCCTTTATTTAAATTCGGTTAAAATATAAATTGCTCACAAAGATACGAGAAAACTAGGTAAACAAAAACAATCTCAATATCTCGAGAAATAGAAATATACGCTGAATTGAGATCTTTTTTTTAAATCGCTTCTGTAGTTTTTGCGTGTAAGAGGAAAAGGCAGACAGAGTTACTATTTATATTATTAAATAAATAATTATTTTAATTAACAGATGACTATTACGCAATGACACATGGTACACGGACTAGGGTCCTGTTTTACTCTCCATCTCAGAAATAAATCTAAATTTAAAATTTAAGAAAAACCCCCGATGCCTTAATTTCCTTAAACGTAAAACAACATAATATTTTGTAATGTGGACGCGATGCGATTTCATTTGATACCCCACACTAGTATATTTGCAGATTTTCGGTTTTCCTTACCCACTCTCACCCCCATAACTTTTAAACGGCACAACCGATTTTCACGAAACATGTCTAAGAACACTCGCGCCAGACTCACCTTTCATACAAAAAAAACTAAATTGAAATCGCTCCACCCGTTCGGGAGCTATGGTGACACAGACAGACAGACAGACAGACAGACAGACAGACACGTCAAACTTATACCACCCCTCTTTTTTGGTCGGGGGTTAATAAAATAAGACAATGGTAAAAATATAGAACTTTATCAAGGGTCAGTTGCCTTGATAGCTCTATCTATTTGTCAGTCGACCTGATAACTGTTAATTATAACCATAGGTTATAGGCCTTATTTTATTCAATTTAGATTTCTTCTTTGTTTATAAATAATCTAAACTTTAAATTTAAGAAAAGCCCCGATTCCAAAACTTTAGTTGCCTTAAAAGTAAAGAATCATACTATTTTGTAAAGTACACGCGATGCGCTTTCATTTCATACCACTCGAGTATATTTGCAGATTTACGGTTCCTCTTCCCTATCTTTCACCCCTCATAACTTTTAAACGTCTCAACCGATTTTCATCATACCTAATTAAGAACACTTGCAAAAGTCACCTTCCACACAAAAATAAACTGAATTGAAATCGCATCATCCGTTCGGGGGCGGGATAATAGCCACAGGCAGACAGACACGTCAAACTTATAACACGCCTCTTTTTTTGTCAAGGAATGTAAAAAGAATGTTACTCAGTTGAACGCCATTTTGCGTCTTCATCCATCATAAGGGCTTGCTTAATAAAATTCCAGTAATCTAAGCATGTTCGTTATGTCAAGAGATATCTCGCTTTCTCTCGAAACAGCTTTATTTTTTTTTTATCCACTGTCGAAGTTTACTCGGATATGCACTAAGATTAAATCTAAATAAGGTATTAAGTGGTTTTAGCATAGCCAAAGAAATAAACTACCATTATACATACAAATTCAAAACATCCTTATTTCTAAGCAGGTTTTCAGTCAACAGAACATTTAAATATTTACTTTAAAATTACCGTATTGGTACTTGTCAACATGCGGTTGCAAATGTTGTGAAATACTAAATGGTAAAACGGAACGAGGATAAATTTGTTGTCGATGGATTGATCTTGGCGAATTCTTTGCTGACATACATTCTTTGCAGAAGTTCTTATAGGTAATGCCTCCCGTATTACAAGAGTCATGCAATGAATATTTTTTTTAACCCCTGAAAGAAGTTAAAAAAGACAAAATCTTTTACCGCTTTTTATGTTTTGTGGTGATTATTATTATTATTCTAAATGTGATAGGGTATACTTTATTGGTACCTCTCAAGGTAACCAAAAAATACTTTAATTCTGTTTCTCACGATAAAATTGGATTTTCAGATTTACTCTTTACAGATAATTTTTGACGAATGTGCTTCCAAATCGAAAAATCCTTTCGAACCCCTTACGCTCCCATTTTAAAACATCTTGTTTATATAAGTAATCCTTGATTTTCAATACTTGTTATTCTACATTACAATTATATTTACCAAAATACCTCAATTACCAGAATGATCTTGTAGGTACGTACAGTCAACGCCAAAATAAACTGATGAAATAGAGTCCCAAAATAGTATATGCATTATAAAAACAAAACAAAGATAAGACAAAAGTTACTGACAACTGTAGTTTGTTAGAAGCAAAGGAAAAAAGTAAACACATTTGTTTGGATCCTCGGTGTTATTATAACCACTTTCTTTCCGATTAAAACTTAATTTGGAATTGATACTTCGGTATAACTTGCTACATCTGGCACGTCACACTAGAAGATGTGTTGAAACGTTGATTTTGATCATTAATTTTTGCCGTTGACTGTACATACAATTGCCTATCATTATCGTAAACCCATAATTTGTCGGAAACACTTTAAATTGGCCACACTTTAAGTATGTCGTCATCTCGATCAAATATGTATTCAATGTGTGAGGCTGCAGGGGCTTCACATTTTCCTGCTTTTAGGTAAATCCGGTTTTAGGTAAATAAGGTTTTTTATTGTTATTTTTTTATATCCGGCCTAACTTTATTTATGACTTAAATCTAAAAGTAAATTAAACATGAGAAGGATTTGTATTAGTTGGTTGAAGCTGAAATTTAGCTAGCGTAATTGGATTTAATATACTAGTTAAGAAATAAATAAATAATTTTGAAACCGATTTTGTTAAACGTTTGCTTTTTAGCTGAAAAGTGTGTGTCAATCTGCTCTCTATTCTTAAAGTTTTCTTTTGTATGTATCATATACTAAAGGTTAGGGAGATTATGTGGTTTCAAGGCAGCGTCACCGGCCATTGGTATAAAAATTCTTTAAAATAAAATAAAAATATGGTATATATAATTTGTAAAACATAAACATAGGCTTATAGTACAAACGGATTTGGGACGGATTTAAAAACTCTGTCGCGTATATTATGGGTATCCCCTCCGTACAACTCTCTAGGTACATCAACCCATCATAATCATAACCGTAACATCATTACCCTGCATATTATCAAGGAGTCCTACATCCAGCCAATTATATTTTACTAAGTACAATAAGCGTAAGGCAATTCTCGCGACTATGATAAATTATAACGAATTCGATATATATGTATGTAGGTAACCTAAAGTCGGTAGATTTTTGTCGATTCATTCGTTATTAGAAAATTTTGTCTTTGCTATTAAATGCGTAATTTAAAAGTTTCACAAGTACTTTTAAATTATAAAAGACTTGTAACAAACATTTTTGTGTGTGATTTCGGTTTGACCAAATAATTGGCCTTCAGAGGGCAATTATCGTTCGATTAAAACTATTCGAAAAAAATGTGCCAGTTTTGGCTGATTTTAAGTTGTAGGTATTAAATTCGTTATAATATAATCATAGGGGCGAGAATTGCCTTCCGGATGTCTAGAACCTACACAACACAAGCTTAGATAATTGCTTATAACAGGGATGGGTTATTGTGCCCATTTTCCAAAAATATTTACTTTATTATACTTAGATTAAAATATTAAATAAAACATTTGTAGTATGCCAGACTATAACTTAACAATGAATTAATAACTCGCAAATGCGGTTTACCTCAAGGTTTTAACCTCCTAGGTCAGGTGAGGTATCATCCATTGAAGTTTCACACATGTCAATGTCAAACAGTAAAGGTCAGTGACCCTGACTAGCCATGCGATTTGGGCAGCTATTACATTCGCCACGGTTAAATACACGGTCATGATTTAATGATCCGAATAAAACAGTTGCTGTTCATGGAATAAGCCATCTTTTATAAGACCACGACATTATAAACATTCGTCTAGGTAATTCGGCCATTTAAACTAAATTTAAAATAAAAGAACCCCATTCCAGAACTGAAGTTCCGTTAAAAGTAAACAAATACTATTTTAAAATGACGCTTTCATTTGAGAACCCACTCGAGTATATTTGCAGATTTTAGTTTTTCCTTCCCCACAATTTCCCTCATAACTTTGAACGGGTCAACCGATTTTCATCAACATGTCTTGAACACTCGCGCAAAACTCACCTTTATTTAAAAATAACTAAATAGAAATCGCTTCATCCGTTCGGGAGCTATGATGCCATAGACAGACACGTCAAACTTAAAACACCCCTCTTTATTGTTGGGGGTTAAAAACAACAGATATTATGTATATTCAAATTGAAAATCATCATTTATTTCAGACAATATTAATTGAGTGGGAAACAATTATAAATTTAATATATTACAAATTAAATGTTATATACAAGGTGTTTCAAAATTGGTATATTAAGCGGAAGGGTTTAAAACTTGAGCTCAAAACTACCCAGTATTTTTTGTTCTACGATTTTTGATTAAGAAATTCATTGTTGAAAAAAATATTTTTTAAGTCTTAATTTGTAAATCATTTTACAGACAGACGGCCTTAATTATTTATTTTTATTGGTTACCTAGAGAGGCATACATTCAAGTAAAACCTATCTCATTTCGTATTATACTAATAATTACTACTAAAACTACTAAAAAATTTGGTTACTTCATCCAGGGGTTAAAAACAATTAACTGATATGAAGATAGAATAACCTAGAGATTAGATTATGCGATTTTTAAAAGAATAGGTATTTGTCACAATTCGGAGAAGGTAATTCGGTAATTCTCAATTGGCTAAATAAATTTTGATGCGATTTCCATTAAAGGCGGTATTTTTTTTATTTAAATTCTTTGGTCACATATAAATAAAAAATCACATTAATACCAGTTAAAAGTCCTTTATTATATATTTGCTTTATGTTAGCTATGCCTTCTCATTAGTTAACTATTTAGGTTTATCCTTATCCAGGCCTACGCAGGCAGGTCAAGGGAAAGTCCTCCGCTTCTGGGAATTATCTTGAGTGTTACTCTGACCCTTCGGCGAAACATTACTTATGTTAGATAATATTGAGAATTTATGTAATTATAATTTATGTAATTATAATTTTAGGTACTAAGTAAAGTTTAAGTACATAAGGCATTGATGTTTAAATGTTGAATAATAAACTTCTCTTATTAACTTATAATCACGTTTTTTATGGACGGGTTTTTGAGTGGTTTCATGATAAGGAAACCATATTAATGTTTATGTCATCCCAGAAACTGAGAAAATCTTAAAAAAAAATGTATGTTGAAGATTTTTCTCGTTTTCGATGTCGGCGTTTAGCTAGCATGTTGGTGGCGTAGGTGTGCATAGAGCTATAGTAAAGCCTTTAGATCGGCACAGTAGTTCTCGAATCAGCAATTTGTTACAATTAGTCCTATAATTTTATTTAAAAAATAATACAATTTATGATAAATGTATAATTGTAACCATGTTGTACACCAATATTGTTATTAAAGCAACATAAGAGATGAAAGCTGGGTTGTTCTATTCGCTTCTCAACTCAGTGTAAAAAATTGAAGCGAACTTTCAAGACAATGTTATTTCCTTGATTATTCTTAGTTTTTATTTAAATTAGCTTTAAGTTGACCTGTCCATGTATGCATAAGCGTCTAGGGAAATAAACGTTTTGACTTTGACTTGAACACTTTTCTGTTTACGTTTGTCATAATAAATATGTAAATTCTTCACCTTAAAGAAATTCAACTGCTTCCGATAAATCATTCAAAATGTCTTAAGTCTGTAGGTAAGTGTGGATTTACATAATATTATACAAAGGAAAATTATTGACATAATCTGCGGTAAGTTTAATAGGCAAAACCACAAGGATAGATAGGTTAATATTTATACCTTACTAAATACTTCCTTCCGGACATGTTTTATCAAAAAAATAAAAACTTTTTAGATTCAACATTATCTATTGTCATTATGATTTCTAGGTAAGCCATTAGGCCATAACAAACCATGATAAATACATTTTTGAGAAAAAAAATTGTAAAGTTTGTTTTGGTACCAAGTTAAAAATATATATTTGGATTTATATTACCTGGGAATGTTCTCTAGGGCTAGATAGATTAAGTAATTTGCAGTACTCACCTACTAGATTTGCATAATAATTATCTAAGTTGTATGAGGAAGACATTCAATTCACAGTTTTTTATGACTTGCCATGCAAATTATACCTATAATTCAAAGTAATTCATCTCCATTGTTAAAAAAACTTGTATGTAATTGGTATATAGGTATATCTAGGTATATGCATGTTAGATAGACGAGTTTACGAAACACGAAAGGCTTCTCGAATTCTTTCTTGCTTAAAAGGAGAAATCAAAACCCTGTACCTACTACATAATTATGAGAAACGCAATAAAAAAATATTTCCCTTTTTTACAGTGCGCACCGATAAGGAGTGGAATTCTCTCCCGAAATAAAATAAAATAAATAAATTAATAGTCTTAAGTGCTTATGTATTAGTTTGTTTTTTAATTATGTGTGCACTAAAGAATATTTATCTTTATCATTATCAAAGTGCCGACATTTTTAAATTTCTATACATTGCTTATCGACGCCTTTCGCACTCTGCCGACTTTTCTGTTACGTATTTTTTGCGTGTGTATGCATTATTAAACTATGAATAGTTTGAATTAATCAAGTAGGCAAGATTGGAGTGCACAGCGCAGTTCCCCAGAACCAAGAATTAGAATTATTAGTAAATAATTGACCATAGAGTCCATTTAAATGACTGTAATACCTAACATCAACTTAAATCATATATACTTTTCTTAAAAGTAGCTTAAATAATCGTGAAATATTAATAAAATAATCAAATTGTTGCTATTTAAAGGCATTTTATTTTAACTTACTATCTACATATTTCCGTCTCGAGATTAACTTTTGGAAAAAACTGTTTGAAGAATACTTACTATTAATGGTTTTAATGAATTCGGACGAATTTCAACCACTACTACGTCTTATTAATTCTATTAAACGTCATAAAAAATCATATTTTCTGCAGAAATCTTATAAAAAAAATATTCACAATACATAAACTAATAAAAACGCATAGATACTCACTAAACTGCGAATTCCCAAACTGCACACACACACACAGACACAACACAAACAGTTCCTTCATTGTCACACGATCGTCCTCGAACAGTTTGCAGAACCGACTGACAGAACCAGTTTTTCTTATATTTTTTATATATTTGTGAATAAAACAATGTTAGAAGCACCTTCTATGCGCTCGCTTGACCAATTGAGACGTGATCTTGAGGCTCAATGATTTATACAGACATAGATGGAATAGCAGTTTGTAAGGGGACTGTAACTGTTTGGTTGTCTGTGTCTCGAGGCTCGAATACGTCATTTAGTTGTTATTTTACGGTATAGATGGGCAACTTAACTATTCGTTGGGTATCAGCTTAATGAAGGAACAAATAAAATAATGTTAATATGGTCAGTTAAGAAAGATCTAAATTTATTAAAATAAACAGTAGATTTAAAACAGAAGTGATAGAGTTTTTCAATTAAAGTTGGGGAAAAATTTCAATTATTGAATGTATGTTTGTAATGCAATAACATTCGAATCTTTTATTGAAATAAGGAAAGTTTGTAAGTGTGGAGACTGACAATATTTTTTTATTTAGTTAAATTGTTTTAACCGTTTCCGAAATATTTAAACTTTTGTGATAATTTGAATTTATCTCCGTGCAAACGCTTTAAATACATCAATAGCAAAAAATCACAAATAAATACCTACGTGCATTTGTCATAGACAAGCCACTCGTTAGAATATACGAGTACTCAGGTCAAAACCATGTGGTATACATCATTAGGTATGTTCCAGGCGAGCAGAATTATAAATCTTAATATATATAAATCTCGTGTCACAATGTTTGTCCTCAATGGACTCCTAAACCACTTAACCGATTATAATAAAATTCGCACACCATGAGCAGTTCGATCCAACTTGAGAGATAGGATGGTTTTTACGGCGAGAAAAATTCGAATAATTTCTGGGAAAATTTTATACCCGTGCGACGCCGGGGCGGGCCGCTAGTAGTTATTATGTTTTTATTACCTACTATTTTATTACTTAGGAAGTGAAGATAGAGTTTTATCTGAATTACTATAAGTAGGTACAACCATAATTTGTGTTACAACGAATACTATCTCGTATTTATTTTATTGTCTATTGTATGAGTTTATTCTTTATCTAGCTTATTGTTTATATCTTTTAGCTTAAGATACAGGGTGACCCTATTTCATGCTCATGTATTCCATACCTATTTTAAAAGTTTTATAGGTACCTATTGTTACAAGTGAAAATTGTTAATATTTTGAAAAATATTTACCTATTTATATAAAATATAAATAGGTAAATTATTTAATTTACCTATCTACACTAAATATATAACGTTGTCAGTTTCACTTCTTAACTAGTTATTATGCAGTAGTTATTTCACAGCAATAGGTTTTGCCGGTGGCCGTGTATGGGCAAAAAGCCCAACTTTTTATACGTCAGATTCAAGTACCTGAATGGTACTTAAATAGAACGTTTTATCTTTTATTATTGCCCTAAAAGGCACTAAAGCTATTAATAACTTAAATTGGTTATAAAACAAAATGTCAACACGCTCTGAATAATTTTATTAACGAACTTACCTAGTTATTAGTTAGTTAGTTACTTATGCATATGGGAACTAATTCATCTCAATGACACATGCAAGTAAAAGTGAGTTTTTAGTTTTAATTCAAGTAAATAAATTAAAAAAAAGACATGTGGCACTCGGAGACTGCCACGGTAAAGTATTAGTAATTGCATTGCATTTTTTTATCAACTTATGCAATTATAATTATATATTTATTTTAGTTATGCAGTATTTTTTGCATCACAAAGTTGATGATATTTATGAACAGTGGTCATTTTTTCAACTCTAAGCAGGCATGGGTCACCAGATTGCGGGGCGTAGAAGGGGATTACGCATGCGCAGTAACGCCGATACAACCAATGCCACCTACAGGCGGGTTGCTGAACTGAAGAGACAAGCATGATATTTCAAAAATTCATTAAAAGTTCTGCTATTTATCGATGGATGGAAAAAAACACCACTCAATTTGCTTCCGTAGTTTTATTGGTATATGGCACAATGTAGCTACCTCGAGCTTATCAACGATACAAGAAAATGTTAAACTATACAACCCCAAACCTAGAGTTTTCGTCAGCGCGACCTAGAGCTAGCCCTTTTTAGCGTAGCGACATAATGCAGAAAACTAGATGTCGCGACACCCAGTTATAAAATAAAAAAAAGTGTGTGTGTGTCAGCTACGACGCACGATTGGAGTTTACTCCTTACGAACTATAATTATGATATATATCGAATATAAAAAAAGGGTAAATGAACGCATCTGCTAAAATGATAAGAGAAACAAACATAGATACCTATATTTGTAATTATTCGGATTATTTATATTACTTCAACAAAGCGTATTACATAAAGTATGTTACAAAATAATATAGATAAAATACAGCAATACTTCGTAGTCTCAACTACGAAGTATCGCGCAAAGAGGAGACCCCGAGAATGAGATACGCTGTGTAATGTATTCCATCTCATTCTTTTACACGTTCAATCCTACAGATATATATGTTTGTCTCTTTCTACGTAACGCATCAACTTTTCGTGTTACACTTTCTGATTTTACTCCTCCTAAAATTTCCGTACCGGGCCTTATAACTCAAATCGTTTCTTAAGGAGTAAACTCCAAAAAAGTATCACCGCTGTGCCCGTCGGAGTGTTAGATATTTTTGGTTACGGAATTTCTGGATTCGGTCACCACGCTCAAGGCCCGCGATAGAAGCTATGCAATAGCTTCATAAAATAAAAAAAAACTGTATATTTCAGGTACATGGCAAGACCCATATCACACATACGAAAATAAACAAAGGTACATTAAAATTTATACAGATAAAAAGTAAAAACTCACTTCTTATTACGATCCTTAAGGACAGAAATCCAGTGTCTATTTATGGAATTGGCAAAATAGTCAGATACAGCCCTCAGTACAATGTTGTCGGAGCGACCCACCCTATTCCAGAAGGCAGATATCCTTGTCCTCCGTATTGTGTAGAAATCTGGAGCCCTCGCCTCAGAGAACATGGTCATCGCACTGCAGTGTCTAGGCATAGGCAGTCTCATAAGAGCCCGGTATGCATTATTATACTGCACTTTTATAGTGCTGTAGGCATTCCGCGTCAAGTTGTACCAAAGATGGCATGAATAGAATAGAATAGAATAGAAAATACTTAATTACACACCAGATAAACAATACAATAAAAGTTAAAACTAAACCTAGAATGCTCACTCATGATTTCTTCTAGCGTAACACGCGTTTTCGAGACTACTAAAAGGTAGGTAATGTTATTATAATCAAAAGTGAGCATGCGGGTAGGTAAGTTAAACAATAACGTCGTGGTTCAATATTTAATTTAAAATGTTTCAATAAAAACACAAATAAATTATTTACCGTAAATTGCGCCTTGCAGATTAATTAATTTATTTTATTTTTATTTATACACTAGTTTATAAATTTTATGCAGAAAAAGAATAAGACACATCCGTAACTTTCGCACGCACAGGATTCGAACCGGCATCTCTGTGATAGCGCCACAGCGCGCTACCAATTACATCAACGTGCCATTACGTGATAGGTCGAAATTCTTCTGCACTTTGTATTATCGAGTGAAGCCCCGAGTATACACTAGTTGTTCACAGCCTTGCCCTGAAAATAGGCAATCACTGAAAAGTAAGTATAGAAACTAGACTAAGGGGCGTATTTTTAATCATCTGCCTCTGATGTTGTCTAGTTAGACCAACGTTTAAGTTGGCCTTTAAGAAGCCGTTGACGTCATAATAACATTTGAGAAACAAATTTAAACTTTATTTACATACAAGCACTGATCAGATCAGATATTGATTTATTACATACAGGGTGATTCATTTCACAGAGTCCAAAATGATATGGGCAATTTCAACGCCGTGGCGCGTAGAACTAGTACTAAGTCCGTTATTATCACTATAAGTCCGATTCCCGCACTATTTCCTACGGCCGAGCAGTTTCTCCTCCAGCCACGGCAGGTAGTAGGTGACGCGAGTGTACACTCCGGGGTATCCCGCCTTCGCGCACTCCCGCCCGAAGGACACCACGCCGATCGCGTGGAAATACGTCTTGTAGCTCCCATCGCTCTGTAACTACAGTCAAAGTGGACAGATACAGTTAAAGTATTCAGATAATATCAGACAAATCGTAATAATCGTACTTTTTAAAACGTAAGCAAAGTTGGGTTCCATAAAAAGAAGCCGAGAAGGATGAATCCGTGTTGGCTAGTGGGAGCACATTCGAGTTTCATTCCGAAGCTCAAAACCCGCGATCGCGATTACAAAATCTTTAAAGCCATCATACATGCCGGTTTCCTCGCGAAGTTTGCCTTCAAAAAGGACGTATTAAAAGCGCATATACATTTTTCAAGAAGAAAAATCCAGGATTCTACGACCTTCGGAATAATACCAACACGGCTTTATTGCATAAGGCTTTACGGTATTGATAATGAATAATCTCTTACCAAAGGCTGCATGAGGGGTCCACCACTGTCTCCCTCACAGGCGTCGATCCCGCCCTGCATGTATCCCGCGCACATGGTGCTGATGGGGAACAGATCCTGCGTGGAGCTGTGGTTGTTCAGGTATTGGGTGTAGGAGGTGGTGCACGCGTCAGTGGACAGGACTGGCACTTGGGCGACGTACTGCTGTGACGCTGCTGGACCAGCTGGAAGCAGGAGTTGGGTCATAAAAGCTATCTTGATCAATGTTAATACATCTTAATGATTTTTAATAAATGATAAACCTCACTTTTTAACTTAAACTATTTTAATTTTTTATGGAGAAAAAGATTAAGACACATCCGTAAACTTCGCACACCTTCGCACACCAGGGTTCGACCTTGCATCTCCGGGATAGCGCCCCGACGTGCTACCATTTACACCAACGCGCCGATTACGTGATTGTCGAAATTCTACTGCATTTTGTAAAATCGGGTGAAGTCCCCACTAACGACGTCTCGTAGAAAATCCAAGGACTTTTCTACCGTGCGAAGGCTACTGAAGTGCCTTTATCTTTTCCTGCATAAAAAATTAAAAACGTTTATAAATAATGTACTCAACATAAGTTCATGTCACATTTTCTTATGTGACATTATCTTACGTAACATCTCGTCTATCTTTTCCAGAGTCTACTAGAGCATAGAACCCTCGTGTCTATTCACAAGTGCTACGTAGTTGAAGCGAGTTGTCAATTGTAATAACGGGACGCAGGTTTACAGAAATAATGGATTTGAGACTTTTTTAACTATAAAGAACCACATAAATAACCGGTTCAAAAGTAAGTAACTGTTTGTACCTTAATACCATGTATTTTTTGTTACTGGTAATAAATATATTTATTTATCCTAAGGTAACTAAATAAACATTGGTGAAATCGGACATTAAAGTATTATTAAGTTTCTATGTAAATAAATGCCTCTTATTATTTTTTTGAAAATAATTGGAACGGAATATTAAAAACTTGATAATTCGTTCTAAAATTATAACTTACTGATAAGTGTGTTACTTACCGTACGCCAATCTCCCCCACCCAGCTATGAACGGTGAGTAGCCCGTAAATGTTTCTGATAACATTTTCTTGCTCGGAAGGCAAATCGGCTTGATGAGAGCTGAAAAATTACAAAGATGTTCTTTTATTTTTATTTCTTCTATTTGAACAAGATTGGCGTCACCAAAATTATATTTTTATTGCACGATAGTTATTTTTCTTCATCTTGGGGTGCTGTTTTGTAGCAGCTAGGTAGCTACAGTATTTGGGCTGACGTGTACTTAGGTTTAGTGCACGGTGTCTTCAGTCGCCTCTCGCTAGGTGCACTCATGTATTAATATTCTAACCAAGTGGAAATATTAAGTATGTATTATGGAAACTAAAGTTATTCTTGACCTTCTCTCCTCAACATAAGAAGGCACTACATAATCCGCACAGTATCTTCCAAATACTTCCACTTGCCTCAATCCACTCCACCATTCCAGCAGCTTTATTTCCGAAATACAGTTCCTAAATAAAAGTCGGATATCTATAGATATCAATTATTGTTACGCCCCAAGTCTCGAGGACTTAGACTGTGCTTGGTCTCAGAGTAGAGAAGTATCTATTACTACCTCGCACCCGGTTACACCGTACTTTATCTATTCTACTATATATATTTTACTAGCGGCCCGTCCCGGCGTCGCACGGGTATAAAATTTTCCCGGAAATTATTCGAATTTTTCTCGCCGTAAAAACCATCCTATCTCTCAAGTTGGATCGAACTGCACATGGTGTGCGAATTTTATTATAATCGGTTAAGTGGTTTAGTAGTCCATTGAGGACAAACATTGTGACACGAGATTTATATATACATATTAAGATATTTTTATTGTTTTTAATACCATAAACCCTGAAGCAGTCGCAGATGAAACTTACCTGTGAATTCCACGTCACGCTGTAGAACCAGCAGTCCGATATCATAGATCATAGGCTTATTTTTTGTGTAATTCTGGTGCTTGATCATCTCCTTAATCAGGATGTCAGCTGGAGTGGCTCCCTCGTCATCTCGTGCAAGGTCCAGTTCTCCTAGTCTCACCACGAACCTATACACAAGATACCTAATGTAATACTGTTTTATAGGTTTTAATTCTTTGGTAATCTATCTATAGGTACTTTTAATGATTACTTTATAATTAAGTTTGTGTTTTTTTGTTGTAATGTTATTCGTAGTCAATATAATGTTATTATTAAAAAAACATAATATTCTACACAGAAACACATGCAAATCTAAGTAACATAGGTCATGTACAAAGGCGAGCTTAACCGTAGCTTTTTTAATGGTTTTTGTAAATAATAGTCACCAGCCGCGTTTGTGCGTCTTAATTTTCTTAATAAACTTAAAAGTGTAATAAATATAAAAAAACAAACGCGACGAATTGAGAACTTCCTTTATTCGTTGAAAGTCGGTTAAAAATAAATAAAATAATATATCCGAACAAACACAACTAGCCCCAGCATTTAGCTTTAGCCCGAAGTAAGCTCTTAGCCTGTGTTACGGGTACTACACATCTGATATACTTAATATAACGAGAGAGGAGAGAGAACTGTGACTGGGAATAAGAGAATCATCAGAGAATCAGAAGATATCTACACAACATCAAACCGTCCTTAGATTGAACGATCCTTTAAAACTTTTGCACTCCTGGTTATTCATAATAGTCTGGTAAATGGTCTGGATTAAAGGGTATCTTACAAGGAGTTCTCCAGGTTGTGAATGCAATGCGCGGCCGTGAGCACGTGGCGCGAGGACACCAGGGAGCCTCCACACATCCACCGAACCCCGACAGCGGTAGACTCGTCCTGGTATCCCAGGAGCGCCATCCAGGGGAAGGCACCTGCAGAGAATTATTCACTTTATTAAATAATCTTGATAGTCTTTAGAAGCCTGGGTCAATGGTCAGAAGAGTTTTGGATTCGAAGCTCGTTGTCAGGAAAGTGTTTTTTTCTCCATCCCTAGACTTGCTACACTACTTTCCAGATGATAATTTGGAAAACTTTAGTGTTGGTTCTCACGTCAAAAGTTTTTGTTCTTTCTCGTTATGGCGCGTTCTAATCCACACAGTTCTGACTGGTTTTGGCAGTAGCCTGCCAAACTCTGCCAGTTACTTCTGGCGTTAATAAAATCAATAATTTATAAATTACCTAGCTTAGAAGGGATGCCTCCCACGACCCTGTCCAGAGAAACGTCGGAGACTCCGCAAACAGGAGGCTCTGGTAGTGCGTCCAGAAAGTCTCCACCATTTCTATGGTCCGGGGTGGGCATTTCGGTGGGCGGAATAGAGGTGGGCGGCGGACTAGTGGGCAGTTCCGTGGGCTGACCGGGAAGTGGACAGCATACCTGGGGATCCCACAAATTAATGTGTAAAATAAAATATCCAAACAGAAATGTGCAAGAGTTTCTAATCGCCTCTTTGCAACCTTTTTATCTAAGTACTAATAAGTATGTTTAATTTGTTTTTGTTTTCTTGACTTTTTCCAAGATTTGTGAAATCAACTATATTTATAAATGACGTGGTATCTTATATTCTAGGGAAATAAATTCCGTATTGGTGACATGTACAGACAAACTTTTAGCTTTTACAAAATAACATGGATCTGTCTTTCGTCATCATCAGCCACACAGCCTGTGCACCCAGGGCAATCGATATCAGATTTTGGACGAAAATGCAGAATTGGTATTTGGATCCTAAGACTCTTATGGAGCTGAGCGGCCATACTGCGAGGCGAGGTGATGACAGCTTTAATTTACCTGAGGAATGTTATCGCGATATCCACAGCTGGAGTTCTTGAGTATACCAGCAGCTTCAGGGTCAGTGCGAGCTCGCTTCCCCACCTCCAGCAGGGGCTTGCAGAGGTAGATGTCGGAACAAGCGCCCGTCGTGTTGTACACGGTCACACAAGGATTGCCTGGTCAACAAAGAAGTCTTAGAAGAGCCGAAAAATGTTTAATCGTGTAGTAATTAAATGAAGATGTCAACTTAAGTTTTTAAGGGTATCAATGACATTATCTGTACCTACCTAGGCTGTAGGCACATTATGCGGAAATTGTCCTATTTGTAATTCTAATATAAAAGCTACATTATTGTTTTAAGTTAAAGTTTCATCAGTTTTTGTGTAAAAGAGCAACAAACACTCATATTTATAATATTAGTAGGATTTGCTCCTAAAGTCTCTATCCAACATCTGTTGCACAATATTTTAACCTTTATTGTAACCACATGAAACAACAAATAAATGAACATGAATACAATTTCTTTATGTGTTGCTGTTTGATTACATAGGCTCATAATAGCATAGTTCGCTTTAAGCTTTAAGACCACCGATTGAACAACTAGTAAGTGGCTATTGATTGTTATTTTAAGTTAGTCCGTAAACGTTGGTGTGCAATAAAGAAATTATGTATCTACCTATAACGTTGGCAAAATTGAATACTTACTGAATTTAGAAAGCATATCATAGTTAATGCTTTCTGTTGTAGTAGCCCGTGTCACCCGTGCAGTGGTCGTTTGTGGCGGCAAAGTTGAGGTGGTTGGCGGCAATGTTGATGTTGTTGGCGGCAAAGTTGATGTTATTGGTGTATATGTTGAGGTAACTGGTGGTATGACATTATTGCTTATATCTTCGGTATCTGGACAGCAAACCTGTAAGTGAATAAATAATAGGTATTGGTGCACAAGTTACACAGCAGCATCTAGCCTTTCTAGAGACTTGTGTTTGGGTCTTAAAGAAATTTTCAAAACTAACGCGAGTGTCAAAATAAATAGTGTATATTTATTTTGGAAATGGGTTTTACTCACGTAAACTGTGAAGAAACTGGAAACGTCGGAGGATATTATGTATAATATCGTCACAGATTACATTAGTAAAACCCGTTTTCAAAATGAATTGAAGACATCATTATAAATACAAAGTATGTTTAAAGAACAGTATCCTTTACCATGTTACCGTGTATAGTGTACATAATATTATCATCAAGTACTAGGAAGACAACTATGAGAAACAGCACATTACTTTACCTCGGTGATTATTCCAATTACAACGATTTGTAGACCAATTTATTTATTTATATTTGGGATAACAAACGTCAACGTCACATAATTATAATGCATCAATCTAAAAGTTATTAAATAATTTGCATTTAAACAGGGCTTTTTCTATAATTTTTTCTTTACATTTGAAGGCTAGGTCAGCAATAGCGAATCGAAGCTTTTCGAATCACGTGGTTTCACCTCGGTTTTAGATAAAGCAATAAGTTTACCAGAGGATTCTTGTTATAACCACAGCGGGACTTCTGGAGTAGATTAACAGCATAAGGGTTGGTGCGAGCTTGCTTCGCGATTTCCAGCAAGTGATTGCACGTGAACACATCCGAACAGACCCCGGTTGTGTTGTACACTGTCACGCAAGTATTACCTGGTTAAGAAAACAGGAAAAATAGATTGTAGTAGTGTTGTAAAATAATTTAAAGTTAAGGACGTTGAAAGTATATTCATTCTCAGCTGATAAAGAGACAACTTTTCTATTAAAATTTTAAGGTTTTCAAGATAACCATATTTTTAGACACGCGATTGTCACAACTCTTTCTAAAAAATGGTTCATAATGTCATTATATGAATAATCTATAATGCTTACTGAATTCTGATATCCTTGTAGTCCACCGTACAGTAGATGTTGATTGCGGCAATGTGGTTGTTCTTGGAGGCAAGGTCGACGTTATTGGCGGCAAGGTCGACGTTATTGGCGGCAAAGTTGACGTTATTGGCGGCAAAGTTGACGTTATTGGCGGACAAGTTGATGTTGTTGGCGGTGAAGTTGATGTTGTTGGTGGAAAATTTGGCCTTAAAGTTGAGGTTGTGCGAATAGGCTCTATTACGTTATTGGATTCATCTACGGTGTCCGGCAATGGACAGCAGACCTGTAAGTGGAAATCATATACTTAAAAAATTAAGTTTAACATAAGTTAAAAAGTTTGGTTAAGAAATTGTGTTTTTGAACACCCTAAAAATATAACATGAGTCTTCATTGTTTAATCTTAGATTGTCCTATAATTATAATTTTTCAATGTTATTTTTCGTTACTTTCTAATTTAGTAATGTAATAAAAACGTTAGACACTTAGGTTTTGGTAATTTTAAATCCAAGAGAAGGAGTATCGGGGAGGTAGAAACCTGTGAGTGATATAGTTGATAAGTTGATTAAGTAAGATTAGTACAAGAAATTTGATTTGTCACTATAAGGTTTTTAACTTTGAACAGAATTTTCCAGGAGGTATATTAGCATGTATTTTGCTATGAGGTTCGCGGCGGGTTTACAACCCACGACCTTCGGAATGAATGCCGAGTGTGCTCTCACTTAGCCAACACGGCTAGGAGATAGATGAGTCTATTGCGTAGGTAAGGGCAGTAGGTATTAGTTACCTTAGGGGTGATGCCGTCACGGTCAAATCCGCAATGCCCCTGGCGGAGCATCCACGTCGCGATGGGGTCTGACATCCCCCCTCGTGACCTGAACACAGCCAGATACGGCTGGCACTCCGTCACTTTGATGCAGAGGCCTAGCGCTCCGTTAGTGGCTATGCAGGCTTTAGTTGATACTGAGGATAAAATTAACAACTTAGAGTATCTATGGTAGTTTCTCTCCTCCGTCGACCGAGACACGTTCTCGGTGACCCACTAGACCCCATCTCAGCCGCTAACCCGGAGTTAGCATCCCCCAGTCCCGATTTAGAAAATAATATACAAACCAAAAACCGGACCCGCCGGCGGGGCCGAAGAATCCCTATTTCCGCCCGTAGGTGTAATTTTACACCCGGGCGTAATAATCCATAGTCCTCTTATATACTGGCAACAGCCCAAGCCGAGGTCCGTTCCTAAGTGGAGCCCTTGTGCGTGTTGCCCCAACCTAACTATGGGGGCGCCGCCCTAACGGAACACCGATGCTAACGCGTCGGGTTCGGTTAGGACGCCGCCTTGGTTGAGACGCCCTCTGCGTCCGCCACAGTCCGGTAACGCTGTCATGGCCATCTGCGGTCAACAGCATTAAAAGTCCATTCGAAAAAAAATAAAAAAATCTATGGTAGTTAACAACATAAGGAGTCTATAACCACGTGAATATAGTCGAGGGAAAGAGTTTTGTACAAGTATTGTGCTAACGCGACAAAACGAGATTTTCGAGTAACTGCGTGGCGGCATAGCTACCAATGGTTTGCCGCGCGAGGGCTATACGTGGTGATGGACATGTGAGATTATCTATACTTTATACTGGGCTTTGCTTTAAATGTTGGTGTTAAAAGACTCCCAAAATATTGAAATAGTATTGGTTGTTAAGTAACTTGTCAACATCAAGTCCCACACCGAATAGGTAAAATATATTAACCAAAACATGGGCTTAACAACACTTTGACAGGCTCTAATAATTCTGGTTGACCAGGACAGCACATGTAGATTTTTTTTTGTCAATGTAAAATTTATTATTATGTATATAGGTGGTAAAAATAAGAACTCCAAAATAGTAAAAACTGAAAAAGCTTTGTTTTCTATTAGCTTCTCAACTCAGTGTAGTTCAGTTCAGTTCTTATTATTGGCATCGCGCTTGCCATAGGCTACGACTTGCCAGTGTCATTCAGTTACTTGAAAGATTAGTAAGCTATACAAAAAAATTGATCGGTATCAAGAATGCAGAAACATAAAGTTGACCAACCAGATTAAGCGAGAAATAAAAAAATCGAACATTACTTACTATAATTACTATCTACAATCAAACAAAATAAATTTCTAAATAAGAGTTAAGAATTGACGCGAACTGTCAAGTCAATGTTATTTCCTTGAAGTAAGATGCTTGTAGAGTTGGGGACGTGTAGAGTTATAATAAGCTTGGCTCTACATTACATCTAAAAAAGGAGCTTATCAAACCAACGAATTGATAACCTACTTTTTTCGTTGAAAGTCGGTTAAAGAACAGGTTTATGAAAAGAAACATTTATCAAAGGTAATAAATAGCCTACTCAGTTGTACGGAAGTTTCTTCGCGTTTCCGTTCTATCTCCATAAAGGGCAACAATGTGTGATTTTATAAATAAGGAATATTATACCTTGCAATGCGTAAGCAAAGGTAGGCATTTTTTTGACAATAATGTACTTAAACCATTATTACTTCAATCATTATTATGCCCTCTTGGTAGTCAAGTTAAATTATTTATGAACTTTTTAAGGAAAACGGCGGACTTTCTGATAAATGCCCGGCGGGGTTTCCTACGAAATTATTTATAATGTAGGGTTTATAAACCTTTGATTGTAAGAATAGTTATTGTATTTTATAAGTACACAGTGATTTAAAAGTGATTGAGTCATAATAATTAGGTTTTAAAACAAAAATATTAATAAAAGACTTCTAATACCTACATCTAAAGTTGTATTTCACCCCGACGCCGACGCAAAACGGTGTGTTATAAGTTTAACGTGTATAAAGGTCTGTCCGTCTGTATCGTAGTTCCCAAACGGATGAACCGATTTCGATTCTGTTTCTTTGTTTGAAAGAAAAGTTAATACAACTATTGCGAGCAAAACACGATTTGAGTCAAGTTTGTTATAAGTAGCTGTTTTTTTTCCAGTAAAGGTTATCACAAAAGTTAATTTTTACCGCGAAAAAATATTTTTACGCGAGCTAAGTGGCCGTCGGCCAGCATATATGTTAAGTTCAATTAAATTTCTTATAATTAGATTCTGAGCTTGAAGCGTCAGTTTGCCAGGCGTCGATCGTTGGTCAGTGTCGAGATTAATAATAATTAAGTTAAAAAGATGTTACTCAATTGAACGCCATTTTGAGTTTTTTTCACATGTTAAGTTAATGTTGTCAAAAATCAACGAATGTTTTGTTGATTTTAACTCATTCCCAATTTATCTCTTAGCAGTATCAACATAAGGGTCAGAAGTCAATGGCACTGACGGCGCAGTGTCATTTTTCAGATTGTGTTTCTAAAAGTAGGTCTAGATCTGTGTAGAATAATACCTACATTCAATCAATCGTTTATTTAAAACAAAGAAAGTTTTGCATTATACGCACTGCACGAAAAATATAACGTTATGAGGTATTTTATTATAAAAAGTTTACTGTCAGTTCTTTTATAATTTCATTTAACAATGATTGTAAAGAAACTCCTTGTCCAAAAAATGCAGAAGGGTATTTTTTGGTATTTTCTACAAAAAAAAACGTTCATATGTACTTGTAAATGAATGTCTACTGTCAAATTTAAAGTAATTTATGGTCAGATAATGAAATGTAACAATTTGACAACAAATCATTAGGTTTTTACTTCGTTGGAAAAGTTAGTTTATATTAGATGGAACAGTTTATCTCTCCAAATATAAAAAAAAACTACAAACACTCATAAAATAAAAGTTAGCTTACCATTTCGACTGAAAAATAACAAACACAAAACCAAAAATATTTTCGCCATTTTTTAATACACAAAATACGTAATTTCACAAATTAATTCCGAATTTAAACTTATTTATAAAGTGGTATATTATATGGAATTTAAACTTATTTATAAAGTGGTAATTCATGAACTAAATATTAAATAATATATTATATATTATTAAACTGTTTTATTTCGTACGATGTTGTAAGCTGGCATGTCCAAGCTGAACTGGCCGGCTGAATGGTGACATATTTATAAGTCCAGGTGGAATGGACAGGGTTTTACACCCGACAAACATAATCTTAATAACAATAAGCAGCATTGTGTTGCAATTTCTCGACGACATGTTCGAAAGATGTTGCTTTGCAATGAACATTCCATTTCAGTAAAAAAAAACTATAAAAGTTTATTCTAAATATTTCTTGGATTCGATTAAGGAAAATAGTGTTTAGTTAAATAAATAAGAATGGGGTTTTTATAAGATATGTTTTTTTAGCGTCAACTATGCAAGGTGAAGTTAAATTAAATGCATTATAAGAAAATAAAAAAATAAAAATTAGTAACATAATTTGACTTTTAATTTTATTTTTAATTAATAAGACAATGGGTTATTTAAAGTACACACAATCACACACAGAATCTATAAATGTTTTTAATGATTATGTTTTTTAACAATATTAAGCTAAAATGTATTAAGTTAATATTACTTGGTGAATCATATTTTATACCAAATTTGAATTTAGCGGGTCACACTTTCTTTGCATTTCGTCTTGTAATTTTACTTTCGCTTACAGGTATGTACTAGATTAGAATATATTCTTCTTTATCATTAAGGTTTTGTAAATCCTTTAACATAATATGTATGTTTCTGATAAATTGAATTCGTCTTTCATTCCAAAAAACTTTGCTCCAATCCAATTTACTCATAAAGCGTTTAGCAATCCATTGCTTTTCTCAAAAATATACCGGTATCAAAATTATACTTGCCTCGCCTCAGAAAGGACATGAAAATCCATTCAGTAGTTTATGAAATTTCCTACGGCAAAATTGAACTTGAATTGACATATTGAACATTTTCTAGTTTCCTTTGTTTTTTAATTCTCTTTAGTTGACCGGGCCCGCTCTAACCGGCCCCTCGGGCCCAGTTGACGTAATGTAAGTTTTGAATCGGTCAACTGGCCACGCTTAAAGAATGTTATTAGAATAGACATTGAAAAAAATCATATTACTGGCTTCATAGATTTTTGCAATTATTATGAGTCATTGTAGAACCCATAGATTTATGTATATGGATTCACTGTTTAAAGTAAAGTATAGTAGGTATATAGATATTGCATGAAATACATGTATGTATCTGTTACATTATGTCTCTTGTATAATGTTTATGACTTTAAATTCTGGCTCTCTGATAAAAACTACGCTATTAATCGGCTATGAATAAGACAATAATTATTGAGTCGGGTTTCTCTTTTGAGGAACTTCCATAAACGAGTGAGTATATCCCAGATATAAATACCCACGAAGGAAGGAGAGAATCCAAAATAAATATGACAAGCATGAGAAGTACTCATAGTACAGCAAGGGTTCCGTGTACAGTTTATACACATTTTGCAATGGAATTAACAAAGATATTTTTAAAAGTAAAAAAAGATGCAGTTAGAACTGTCATCCATATAAGTACTGACATCGTGCAAGGTCGCTTAACATGTCAAGATACAAGATACAAATCATTTATTTCCATTGTTTGGTTTTACAAAACTTAGACACGTCAAAAATAAAAGACACAAGAAAAATAATCATAGGTGCTTAAAGATAAATAGGAAACAAATTATAGTATCTGGTCGCTTCGCTTTTTTCACACTATATATTTATATCTATATAAATAAAAATGAATTGTTGTTCGTTAGTCTGATTAAAACTCGAGAACGGCTGAACGGATTTATCTTATCATAGTCTTGAAATGTTCGTGGAGGTCTAGGGAAGGTTTAAAAGGCGAGAAAAAATCGAATAATTGTCGGGAAAAAAAATTGAATAAAAACCCGTGCGAAGCCGGGGCGGGCCACTAGTTTATAATAATATTTATTATTATGTTTTTAGTATTAAAAATAAATACACCATCTCTCTAAATTTTAACTCTGTATCGCGGTTCTTGAGATCAGTCTATTGACAGACGACGACGTCTCAGTAATGGGTCCCGTCTTACCGTTTGGGTACGGTACCCTAAAAAGTCGATCTTGAGCGAAAACAGGTTTAAATCAACGAACGGCCTGAGCGATCCTTAGTTTTAAATAAGTTCCTTGTGTTTTATTTTAAAAACAGTAGCTGCATTATGTTTTAAAGATGCACTCTGAAAGGTTAAATTTTTGGCGGTGTGATTTGGCGAGACTGTTGAACACAAGAGAACACAAGGAGGGGGATTCACTCTTGTCTTAAATCTTCAAATTCTAACTTATATCTAATCTTGTTTGAATTGACTAAAACATACATTTAACCTATTTGTGTCTTATTTTGCGATTATTATACAGACAAACAAGGGTAAAAAGCTTCGATTGAACTGTTATTAAAATAATTTAACACTGTTCATTTTAATTTATTCTACGATAACTTTGAAAGTGAAATAAATATGCACTAATTTGGGTTTGTAAATAACGTTTTTTATCAAACGTTATAGTTACCTCCGACTTTAGTCTAATATAAAAAAATATTGTTTTTATGAATGGGTATGTTCTCAGGTTGTTGTCATCAGGATATACTGCTTCAAAATCTGGTCCCCCAAGGGGGGGATCGGACCCGCTACCTCCTGCGCCTCTGGTGGACCTTCGCCCTACAAATGTTTGAAAACAAATTGTCTTGAATAGTAGGTACATACTATTTTTATTCTTTATAACCACACCGCAACGGTGTATGATATCGATTGCATTGCGGTATCGATATTACGTCGATTTCAATAGAATGCTAGCCGATTGTTCTCGATGAATAATTCAATCGCTAACCGGTTCCGGAACTCGGGGACACCGGAATTAGTTATTATTTTATCTGTGCCGGAAGTATGTTTTTTTCTTAGAAATCGATGGCTAATCGGGAAAAATTGAATAAAATATTTGAATCCTGTAAGCCAATGTTTATTCTTTGAATTATGTTTTGTGGAAACGGTAATGAATAACATTCAACACAAGATCTACGTCCGTATTTTTTTAAACTGCTATTTCTGGCTAATGTAACTAAATTGGCTAAACCACACAATAAGTTATATATTATACTTATAACAACAAAAAAAAAATATCGCGTTCTTGCGACTATTAAACAGATAAACAAGGCTTAAAAGTTTTTATTGAACTGTTAGTAAACGAATTAACCACTATTCATTTAAATTTATACTACTATAACTCTGAAAGTGAAATATAATTATCACTAATTTAGGTTTTATATCAAACTTTCTAATAACCTCCTATAAGTCTGATATTATAAGAACTTTTTTTTTATGAATACCAGGAGTTGGGTTTACTCAATTTATAACGAGGAACCAGTCTTTTACCTTTTAACTCCCGACCAAAAAAGAGGAGTGTTATAAGTTTGACGTGTCTGTTTGTCTGTCTGTCTGGAACATCATAGCTCCCGAACGGATGGAGCGATTTCAATTTAGTTTATTTTTATATGAGAGGTGATGATTAACGTATTTTTATAATGAAGTGATTTTTATTTTGAAAATTGATATTGTGTTTTTTATAACTTATGGAAAGGATAAAATTCATAACGACTTCATTATCATATATTATTCTAAGATATACTTGTCATGTGATCAGTGAATAACAAAGCCATATAATGAAACTCTACATTTGGAGGCCTGTAATTGACATTGACAGATTTGTTTGAGAGAAATCTATGCGTAAGCGCAGGAACTAATATATATACTAAATTAATCATATCCGCATCTATTAACTGGTATAAATCTTTTATTGTGGTACTTACGCTCTAAACTTGGATTACTACCTACTACCTTTGATGTAGGAATTTACTTAATAAAAAATATTATATATACGAGTATAATGTACATAGTAATGCTATATTTTATAATATAAAACTAAATTTTAAATTTAATAAAAATGCTCAATACTTAGGTATTCCATAATTTCCATAAAAGTAAAAAACCATAATATTTTTTAATGTGCACGCGATGCGCTTTTATATGATACGCCACTCGAGTATATTTGCAGATTTTCGGTTTTCCTTCCCCACACTCACCCCCATAACTTATAAGTTATAACACAACCGATTTTCATGAAAAATGTTTAAGAACACTCGCGCCAAACTCACCTTAACTTACAAACCTTAAAAACTAAATTGAAATCGCTCCATCCGTTCGGGAGCTATGCTGTCCCAGACAGACAGACAGACACGTCAAACTTATAACACCCCTCTTTTTTGGTCGGGGGTTAAATAGGTTTAAAACGTATATGGAATACCTGAGTCTAAACTAGGGTAATCCTCTATCTCAGGCTAAAAGACATAAACTATATAGGATAGACAAACAAACTTATAAGCAGTATTATTACTGGAAACATCAAAATACAAAAATTCTGTGACTTATTTAAGTTAAGATAAGATAAAGATAAATATTCTTTATTGCACACATAATTAAAAACACAAAACTAAAAAATGCGACAAATGGCGGTCTTATCGCTAAAGAGTGATCTCTACCAAACAACCTGAATGGATAGGATTATTGGGAAAAAGAAAGGGGCCTGTGTGCTAGATACGAAAGTATTTTAAGTTACCTAGGTAAGTACTAAATGTTCACATGCTGTGCAGCTGACTTTGAAAAAAATAATATGTGGGCTAGTACGTAAAACTGTGTTAGTAACTGTTGCACCATTTCATAGTTGAAAAATAAATAATCTTATACCTATCTATATCCTTTCCTTATAATTCATTCTATCTTTTTCTGTAAGTGGTAAATCGGGGACGGAAAAACACGATAAAAAATAAAAACCCCTTCATTTTGAACCATTTCATTGATTTGCTTAATTTTACGGTTCAATAGTTGTGTGTAGCGGCAAAGTTGTTCCTGTTGGCAGCAAAGTAGATGCTATTGGTGTTAAAGAAGAAGTATTGATAGAGGTGGTGGTAACCTGCTCTCTGCCATTATTGGTTCCATCTGCTGTATCCTGTATTGGACAGCATACCTGCAAGAGGAAATAATATAAAAGAATCAATGTTACTAAACATCCTAGGATATTAGGTGCGTGGAACATGTGGCAACAGTGTGCGCACGAGTTGCTGCGTTCGTCAACCTACCAATGCGCTGGGTGAAAATAATCTACCGTCAGTATGTATAGCGTTCTAGTAACGCAGCCGTAAATTAAAAACTAATGAGTATCTTATATTTATGAGTACAAGAAAATTCTAATTAGAGAAGATCGGAGATACCTCCTGCCAGTGAGCAGTAGGTACACTCTACTAATTCCTACTTACAGACTAAAAAAACTAGGCAAATCATTTATGGGTAACTCTGTACGTTTTTATAATAAGCTTCCTCATAATGTAACAGAGCTTCCTATTAGAAAATTCAAATCATTTATTAAGAGAAGTCTAATGAAAAAAGCGTATTATTCTATAAATGATTACATCAAGGATGATGCAGCTTGGATAGATGTTGCTTAGTTCCACATTAACAGGCTCTAATAATTCTGGTTGACCAGGACTGATATGCTCATGTTATAATAGCTTCCTTATATGACAAACATTTTTTTATTGTAAATGTTAAACTTATAATAGTTACCTATAAATAAGAACTCAAAAATTGTAATAACTGATTAAGCTGTGTTGTTCTATTCGCTTCTCAACTCAGTATAAAACATTGAAGCGAACTGTCAAGACAATGTTATTTCCTTGATATTTGTTATTTAAGCAATTTAGTTTTATTAATTTTAAGTTGACCTGTCCATGTAGGCTATGTGCTTCTAAGGAAATAAACGTTTTGACTTTGACTTTGACTACATTGATCTATTTATAGTCCCCATTCATGATTTCAGTCATCCATTTCTAATCATTAACCTCCCTCAAAAATGTTGATATATCTCGATGATAAGAACCTACACAATTAGAAAGAAAGAAAGAAAGAAAAAAGATTTATTAAGTACACAAAAACAGACACAGTTACAAATACAATACAATACAAGAAAAAACAGAAAATGATACTCAATAATACAAAAAAAGAAACACACAGAACAGATTTAAAAAATTACATAAAATGATCAAATTATAACTAAAATAAAAAAAAAGTAAATAAAATAAAAATAAAACAATGAAATGCAACAAAAACAAAGAAAAGAAATACAACAATATAATAATATAGACATCAAATATTCATTTTCCTTAGTAATTATAATACAAAACAAAAGAAATAAAACAATGCGAGGGGATGTGTCTGTATTGTGTACAAAATGGGTCTAACCTCAGCACTATGCTGCCCTGCACATTGTCCAGGGCAACGCTGATTTTCAGGTCAGACCCTGTGTGGTGTGTACAACAAATACAAATTATTATAATACGTGTTATTACGTACAATTACCATGTCATCTATCCATCTACTTGATAGAATCCTTCGAATGCTAACTTCTAATACTGATCTTAAACAAACCCATATCCCAGAATAATAAATTACTATAGTAACCCAATAATATTGTCTGAAAATAATATCCTATGAGAGATAATTTCACAAACCGATAGCTTGCTGTAGATAAAAAAAGCGATTTTTTTGAGTTTCGTAATGTAGTTCGGAGAAGCCATCTCTACCTTCTAGGTCTTCATGTTCCATCTTAGACCACATCGTCACTTTACATCAGGTGAGATTGTGGTCAAATGAAGGCTTATCCAGTTATTATTATTATTATAAGCCCCCTGTGTCCCACTGCTGGGCAAAGCCCTCCCCCCATTTTTTCCACAACTCCCGTTCTCGGGCCACCTCTCGCCAGTCATGCAGAAAACTGTCAAGCTCGTCCCGCCATCGTCGCCGAGGTCAGCCGCGTCGTCGTCTTATCCAGTATTTAAAATATATATATTTATTTACCAGAGGGCTCTTGTTGTTGCCACAGCTGGTGCTCCTGACTGCACCAGCAGAGTCAGGAGTGGTGCTAGCTTGCTCCGCCTCCAGCAGGTGTTTGCAAGCGCTCATGGCAGAACAGGTGCCCGTTGTGTTGTGCGCTGTCACGCATGAATTGCCTGGTCAATAACAAAGAGGATTTAGAAATAAAAATATGTAAAATAATGAGATAATTAACAGTTTTACTCTTGACGGCTATCATTGAATATGAATGTCAAGCCAATTACTTTCTTTCATTTCATCCAAGATGAAAGCTTAATAAAATCCAACTGTTTGCCTGGATGTGATCGCTCACTCACGATGTATTTTAACTGTTTTCTGTTTTTATTGTTTTTGTGGAGTACAATAAAGAGTTATCTAGCTAAATAAAGTTACGTTAGTTAGACTTTTATGGAGTATGACAGTTTACTCGATAAAAGTCGTACGGGATTAGTAAAAAAATTATGGACAAATTTTTAAACGGACATATTCACATTATACGGGATGCATCCTATCATTTTTTAGAAATTTAAAAGGTTTCATCCTAAGTGAGATTCACTTTGAAATTTTATAACATACCTGTGACCATCTTTCCAGATTTCCTCGTCCGCTTGCCGATCCTGGTCTTCTTCACAACCACTTTAAACTTGTTCCTAGTGCTGCCATAACCTTGCGTGGTCGCATAGCCCGATCCATACGTCATATTACTGCTGTAAATATTCCCTTTTTTGTATCCGGGAACATCTAACGCACCATATCCAGCTCCGTAACCGTAACTAGGTGATCCATAGCCTGACGTCCCATAATTGGTAGAACCATAACTGTGCGTCCCATAACTATGCGCCCCATAACTAGGACTGCTCGATCCGTAGTGCGAGGGGTATTTTCCATACTCTGGGTAACTATGACTGTTTTGACAAGGTTTTATTCCGTATTTTTTGCTGTAGACGTAACAAGGTTTGTGGGACTCAGGAGTATGGTAGCTAGGGCTGTGACCAGGATACCCATGCCCGTACAGGTTGTTGAATAGAGTTTCTAAAGCGTGGTAGTACTCGGGGCTCTGGGTTGGGGACGGGGGGTGGTACACGAAATCAGTTTTAAGACATTTGTCATGCTTTTGCGCCAGGATTAGCAACACGGGAAAGGATTGGATAAGATTGCATATTGACATCTCTTTTATAGTCATTTTTAAAGCGATAGACGATCATAAATCGTTTGACGTGTTATTTTTTAAAAGTGATACTATATTATATGGAACTTAAGTTATAATATATCTAGGTAGGTAATTTGGTAATTTCTGTTCTGTGAACTGTTTTTGTTGGTAATCCGGCAGAAACTAAATGAATACGGCGTTTGAAACTAGTTTTTGATAAAATCTGTGTTACTGTTCCATTGCACAATTGGATAAATTTGACTGTTATCAGATTTTATCTTTGCGCTATGGAAAAATGAGCGATTTAGGATAATTAGGCGAAATGTCATTGGCCTATTTTATTTATTACAATGATATTGTGTAACTGTGCTATGAGTAAGCTATATATTTTCAATACATAGAGGTATATAGGTAGTACTTTAATCGGACATAGTTATTTTTGTTATTTGTCTAAAAGCCGCCAGAATGTTTATCTAATTTATTCAATAATTTATATATGTACATACATAGATAGATATTCAAAACCTTAGAAAGTTAATGAATGTGGAGCCTGCAAATATTTTAGTTATTTTATTGTGAACCCCGTTGTATGAAAATTAAATGTTGAATAGCTTGATTATTGAATACAGGTTTTTCAATAGTTATGAAATAAAACTTGGTCTTTAATTATGAATAAAATAAGTAGGTCTACTCAAAAAATATATGTTTTTTATAGTTTCAATAAATCACAAAGATTAAGTAAATTTATTTTTGCTAGATTCCACTATTTAGAAATGTTTGTGCCATTGCCAACTCACGACTACATAAATACCAAGTCGCTAATACAAAAAAAAACTCAAGAAAATTGAATATCTTCAAACTATCAAAAATCAAATACATGGGGGAAAACAATAAACATGAAATATAAGAACTCTCCCACACCGACTTAATTTTGGACAATATCAAAATGAATGAATGTATAAAATTGAACTGTTTCAAAAAGGCGTTTTCCGGAAATTGTAAATATTTTTCAAATAACGTTTTCAGAGGTTTACACTTCTAAATAAGTAAAATAAATTTATTTTTATTTAACTAAGTCCATAGTTTATTAACAGACTTAAGATAGGTAAGTAACGAATTAGCTTAATACAAATTATAATAGGAAATTAATTGAATTTAATATGTAATAATAATTGAAATATTTTAAAGGGCGCAAATTATATTAATTTGGTAAATTTTTGTCTAGAGTTATACTTTTTAAACTTAAGGTAACTTAACTTTTTTAACTTAAGGTATTATTAGTAAGTATATTATTAGTAAAGATGGTGCAATATTATACTATTGAACTTTTCCTGGTAAACCTCTCACATAACTCATCTCATGTTCTTGAACTGGTTTTGAGGCTTAATAGTTTCTCAGAGACTCATTATTAGCTAGTATAGGTACACGGTGTAACACGGTCGACGGATCAACGCAGGCTGGGAGATAGGTGACCTAATACCTATCGATTCAACCCCCGTATGTTCCCCGATTTATTATAGTTTTGGAGATATTCAACTTTTTTAGTTTATATTGTATTACCACTTGGTCCACACGAAATGTTATTCTCAGAAAAAAATAACATAGTCGTAAGTCGTGAGTTTTGGCACAAACATAGCATATAGGTATTTGACTACCTCACAACTGCCACTGTAGCTCGGTGGACTCGGTGGGTTCAATTCTCGGGGTCAAGTGTTGGTTTTTCTGCAAGCGCTTATTTCCTTGGTCTGGGTGTTTAATATGTATAAAAATATCTATATTTGTATGTCTATTATATTAAGTATAACAGATGTCTGGTGCCCGTAGCACAAGCTTAGAGCATACCACGGGGTTAGCTGTTGCTATGTTTAAATGGTTTAGTTTTAAGTGGACTGTAAAATGAATCATACATTTTGCTTTTTGACTATTATTTTAGCACTTTAACTAACTTAATAGCTATAAATAAATTACAAGATGTTATTATCAAACCCCATCTTGTTGTTAATTTGGAATACTTGGTGTAATGGTAAGTTCAGTTCAGTCAAGCTACGGTCCTATTTTAAAGACTTGCTCATAACCATATTATTTGCATTTCCCACATTTTAAACCACATGTCAAATATTTTATTATGCCATTTTGCGTTCAACCTAAAATTTTACCTCGTAGTTATGTGGAATAATTTTTGATAGTTTGTAGAATAATAGTTCATTAATTTTGCTTCAATTTAATGAAGGTTTTATTTATTTAAACCCTACGAGAATTAAAATACACAAGTCTAAAACAAATGGTATTCCAAATTACCGTCCTTTCCTCTATTCCTTTCACAATTGGTGACTAACAAAGCGATATTATTTAATTCAATATTTGGAAGGTCTATAATTGACATTGACAGATTTATTTGAGAGAAATCTATGCGTAAGCGCAGGAATTGCGTGTCAACTAGTAAATATTGACTTCTTGTATATAGTTTACCACTTGGATACTAGTAGCATGGGAACTAGTTTAGATTTAAGTCAGTTTACTACGACGCAATACCTATGCAATGTTTTTGAATTACTGAATAATATAATAAAATAAAAAAAAATTGTAAGAATAATTCACACAACATCTTAGCCTCGTGGTTACGCTCTTAGCTTGCAACACGGGTATTAGATATAAACATCGTCACTTTACATCAGGTGAGATTGTGGTCAAATGAAGGCTTATCCAGCATAAAAAAAAAGTACTCAATACAATACTATAGATATTTACATATGTAGAAAACCACGGAAAAAGTTCTTGGAGAAAACACAAACACTGATTCATAGGAAGGAATCTAGCAAATGGATACCTACTCCATTTTTCTTTAAGCAATTCATTTGTAACAATTTAATATTCACTTCCGTCTCCACAAACCATTATTCCGAGAATCATGTTACCTTGCAGGATTCATATAGTATATACTAATTTTCTGATTAGCCATCAGTAACTAGAAAAGTCAACATCTATTTCCAAGTAAAACATACTTACTTCCGACACAGGAATTCCTAAATTCGGTGTCCCCGAGTTCCGCAACCGGTTAGCGATTCGATTACTCATCGAGGACAATCTAATTGTATTCTCTACAGTTATTGCTGAATTCGATAAAGCGTTGATACAGCGAAAAATAATTGTTCATTATTTTTTTGGGTTCCGTACCCACCTATTAGTGACCCTGTTAATGAAACTTCGTCGTCTGTCTGTCACCAGGCGGTATCTCAAGAAGTTGAAATTTTGATGCTGATGTATTTTTGTTGCCGTTATTACAACAAATACTAATAAATGTAACTTTTAACTCTTTAAGAAAAACCCCCGATTCCAATGCCTTAATTTTCTTAAAAGCATAATAACACCATAATACATGTCACACAATGTATTTTGTAATGTGCACGCGATGCGCTTTCATTTGATACCCCACTCGAGTATATTTGCAGATTTTCGGTTTTCCTTCCCCACTCTAACCCCCATAACTTCTAAACGGCACAACCAATTTTCATGAAACATGTCTAAAAACACTCGCGCCAGACTCACCTTTCATACAAAAAAACTAAATTAAAATCGCTCCATCCGTTCGGGAACTATGATGTCCCAGACAGACAGACACGTCAAACTTATTATAACTCCCCTCTTTTTTGGTCGGGGGTTTAAAACACAATAAATAAATATTTAAGTAAGCTCCCTGAGTTTTGTAACGTTTTCTTTGGTATTTAATAAATTATTGATTGAAATATCCGGTTATGTGTCATATCGGAGATAGGATATATCAAACAGGTAGAGGTAGTAAGCAACTTATCATTGTTTGACAGCTGATTGAAAAGTGTTGACAGGTTATTTTATTTAATAATTAAATCCTTATATGTCGCATGGCACTCGGCCTTCGCAGTGTTTGTTCTGCAATATTTCATTCGTTATTATTACCCTACTAAATAAAAACTACTTTGCTTTTATGGGGCATAAAATAGTCTAAAATTTTCAAAACTGTCAAAATGAAAACTAAAAAAAAAGTTCGGACAGTTCAGAATTTCAATATTTGACTACTTATTGAAAAAATGGCGTTCAACTGAGTAACATCTTTTTCACTTTATAATTTTATTTAACTCGACACTAGCTAGAAATTGTCGCTTCAAGCGCAAAGTCCAATTACAAGAAACTGAACTGAACTGACTACTTACTCATTAAAAATCGCTCTTAAAAAAGGATTTTTTTTTTATTGTGGAGTCTAATCATTGCTCTATTTTCTACTCGTGAAAACTTGTAATTGGCTTACCGTCGTTGTTAAGGTTTTATTGTGTTGTGTTTAGTTTTCCTTATTTGTAAATAAATAAAGGAAACGCTTCGTTTTATACTGATTTTTAAATAGTGGCATAAAATTGCTTCTTCAACTTACCTTTTAGAAATAGTTTATTCAACTACTTTTATAAGTTGTTGAATAAAAAGAAGAACGTATGTTGTATAACTTTTGTAACTATCATGGTTATACATATATCAATACTATTTAGATTTATAACGGGATATTTACCATGATTGATTGTCTTTCGAGTTTCCCGATATCTCGGCACAGTTAGATGCGCCATGATCACGGTTGAACTGAAGCTGCAGCTATTGGAGTAGGTAACAGTTTTATTGGCAGACAAATCGATCTACCCTCTTTCTCACTCTTTTATTACGAGTCGATGTATCACTAGAGCTGGGACATGTAACTGTGCCGAAATATCGGGAAACTCGAAAGACAATCAATCATGGTAAATATCCCGTTATAAATCTAAATAGTAACGAATGTTCTGTTTAATTTGAGGAAAATAATAGTTATTTTTACCGTTTTATAAATAAATAAATAAATAAATAAAATCATTTATTCAGGTCAAATATTAACTATGCACATAAATAATAAGATACGATGACACTACCGAAGCTTTACAACTGTGTGGTAGTGTCAACGCCCGACTCCTGGACAAATTATCCTGATTTTACAAAAACAAATTTAGACTAACTTATAAAAGATTAAGTTACAAGTTACAGTTTTTAAAAAGAAAATTATGTAATTAGTTAATGTTATATAAAATAAAAATAAATTATTCCTATTATTTACTTTTAGCTGGCTTGCAAGAGAATGTGTGTGTATGTGTGTGTGTGTGTGTGTGTGTGTATGTGTGAGGGTGTGTGTGAGTGTGTTTTATGAGGTTATAGTTTATGTTGTATACGAGGTTTTGTTAATTCAAGGTTATCTATGATTACAGTAACCGTTTATTTTCCTAGAGCAGTGTCTATTACAAATTCTGATCTCGAAGACTTTGGATCATCTGCTATGACTTCATTGTAGCTCATCTTGAATTTGTAATTATATAGGTAAACATTATCTTCCTCCTATATAAAAAAAAACAAGCTAATTTAAAGTTAGTTTTTTGTTTAATATTAACATATTAATATCCGTGTTAAGCGATAAATTATTATCTATAAAATCTATACCAATCCAATCGAAGCTGATCTTTTAGTCTGATAACACCTTAGCTTTCGAGATTGATTTATCTAACAAAATCAACAGCCCTTATCTTGCCCTTAGGACAATTTTATACGTGCCGAATTGACGACCTACTTTTTTGTTAAAAGTCGGTTAAAAATATACCCCATTAAAGTCCTTATAAAATTATTAAGTGAAAAAGATGTTACTCAGATTAACGCCATTTTGCGTAGGTATCAAAAATATACCCTGTCTCGAGGTACAATTTTTTTCTTCTAAATGTCACTGTTCGAGTACATAAAGAACAAAATGAGTTTATCTCTTGTAATGTAAATTTATCTTCTTTCTTTGGCGAGTCTCTACATGTAAGTTTAATAAAATGTAAATCCGTTTTTAGCCCTATAACGTTGCCTGCAAGTTGGTGCCATTTGAATTTTATAACTATCGGTAAAGTAGTTCTTGAGTCGTAAAATGTACTTATTGTATACTGAACTAGCGGCCCGGCCCGGCTTCGCACGGGTAATTATTTTCCCGGCAATAATTTGTTTTTTTCTGGCCCTAAAAACCAACCTTAAACTCCAAAGATCATTTTAAAAAAAATTGGCTAAATTGGTCCAGGCGTTGTTGAGTTATTCGTTTAGCAACACATTTTGCGATTCATTTCTTATATATAAAATTCTCGTGTCACAGTTTTCGTTCCCGTACTCCTCCGAAACGGCTTGACCGATTCTCATGAAATTTTGTGAGCATATTGAGTAGGTCTGAGAATCGGCCAACATATATTTTTTATTTTGCAAAACAACGTTTGCTGGGGTCTGCTAGTTTATAATAAGATTCAGTCAAACTGCTTCAAATTTCACGTGTTTTTGTGATGTTCAATTTGGTTCTGGAAAAACCATCTGTTTTCAAGTATTTTTTGATTGGCTTATTAATTTGTTTTTTTATGGCAGAGATAAGTAGGTTAAAATCAAAATAACTTTATTTATAAACAATCTTTATTTATATCGCTTACGTGTAACACGTACAGTATGGCTCACGACATTTATTCACATCTTATTTACAATTTAAATAAACATAACAAGAATATTTACATATAAGATTAATCACTTTAACTAATTAATTCAAAACATTTTACCACAAATTACATGATGTCTCAATATTTTTTATAAATATTAATTTATTATTTGACTATAGTAAAAGTCTGCACATAAAAACATCAATAATAGTGAAAGATCCATGCATAGTCCAGCTCCTATAGTGTAAAATAAAAACTTTATACACCAAAAATACCACTAACAGTGGACACTTTTTTCAAAAGCTTAGATATTTTTTATGAATTTTGGATTATAAATAAAATCCAAAATTCATAAAATATTTGACAGATCTGGGTGAATAAAGTCTACTAAGAGTGTACTTAATGCACCTGGGTGAACAAACGCATGTGAATTAAGTATAACGAGAATTTGTCTCCCGATTATCATTTAAATGACCTTGACTCCATAAGGATGTATCCAATAAGGGTAGGTACATATTAACAGAACATATTGAACAATTTATCATAATTATGTAATTAGTACATCGGTATGTAAAAGTGTTGAAAAATAAAGAGGTGCTTTTTCTTTTTTGGCTCAAACTTTAAAGTTATATAGTTTTAACTGAACTGAATATAGTTTTTTAAATGTAGGTATAGAAGGTGCCACAAAAATAGGTATTGAACCTAGTAGATCCATCATGGATCTAGTGGGACTTTTTTTTACAATAAGTTACATTATTTTCTACTTAATTTAATTGTTTCTACCACAAATACTGGAATAGATAATCATTATTTCATAAATTATATGTTTTGAAAGTAATTTTTACATTGAATCGGTATTTTCAAAGACTAGCAGGTAGGTAGCTATTCTAGATTACTTGCCCTAAGCACAAATATTTGAGTGGCATCTTGTATAACCACTTGAACGTCCAGTGGTACTGTAGTGCCACAAAACTTTATGCCGACTAACGTCCATGGTACTAGAGTGCCACACGAGTTTTTGGTTTTTTTATTTCGGATTTTCTTTATTTTCTAATAAGACAAGTTGCTAGTGTCAATGTCAGATGTCATTGTCAATAATTATTCTACTAAATTCTAATTAGAAAAACCCATACCTGGCAACAAAAATTATGAAAAAATATATATTTTGTCAATAAAGTGAGAGAAATTTTCCGCCATTTTCCTATTTTTCGCAAGTTAATTTCTTTATGATTTACTTGTGATATCTGTATTAAAATTAAATATGTTATTGAAAAAACTAGACTCCAACCCCGTTAAAACGGTACCAAAATAATAATTAAATGTTCAGAGGAGGTATTTTAAATAAATTTATCAAAATAGGTCTCCAAATCAGTCTAAAAATGCTACCATACTATTTTTGATAATTTTTTAGTAAATGAAGATGTAGGTACGATGATTCGTATTATTATTCAAGTTTATATAATTATAATAAAGAAAATAAATACATTTTTGGTTTTGAAATAGGTTTAGAACTTTTTATGTGATAAATAGTTTTAACGGATAAATCGCGCAGCGTGTCATGCACCGCTCGCGTAACGCGCGCTGGGACGTTAGTCCCTAGTTACGCCGCGGGCGCTGGACGTTACAGTGGATAAAGAAATGAATAGCTTAGTTTATTTAATATTTACATTTTATGTGTATTCTAACAATGCATCTTTCATTTATTAGAAAAAAGTACCTAGATGAAAAGCATAAATTCATATGAATTGCATAAGAATAGTTGAAATGGTTTTGGGGTTTTCGGAGTTTGTTCCAAGTTGTCTAGGCTACAACTAGGCTAGAGCGAGGAGGTATTTATTATTTTCCGTTCAAACTAAGGTTTTTTTCCTATAAAAAACGTAATGAACTTATTGTAGAGGTAGTATAGACCTGTACCTACTCTATTCTCAAATAAATATTGTTGAATTGAACTATTTTAAATTATTTCTACAATGTGGTTAAATATACTTACTCTTACTGCATTTAGTTCTGTAATAAGAGATCTTGAAATATGCCTACTATTTAATGCCTACTATAAATACGATAATATTACATAAATCCTATACCTAAATAAAATAAGAGCATGATTTACAAGTTATTTATGTATACAAGGCAATTTATGGCATTTATTCGTATGACTTATTTATACAATACTTATAATATATTTTACCATTTTTGGTTGGAATGTTTTCATTGAATCAAATTCTCATTACATCTAAGATTTTCTATACAATAACACTGCACATTTTATTTTGTACACTAAATCGTAAATAAACCATCTTAGGTTAGTTAATAATAATATAACATTATATACAATTATACTTATATTTACATACTTAATTATAATATTTTATTATAAATATGACATCCGTAGTATTATCGAGACCAAAATCTTAGTTATATAAACAGGTGATTATATTTCAATGCTTACATTTTGGAGATGTTCACGTAGCATAAAATAGCTACGTGGTCATCGTTTCTGTCGGATCAGATCTGACGTCATGAAAAAATAGGTGCTCAAACGGGAAAACTTCCAGCATTTTTAAGTAATGGTAAATAAAACTTTATTGCAAATACTCTTTGTCCTCGTGCTAAATCCAGAAGAGAACATTCGGTTCTCATGGCGCAATTTCACTAGTCGATAGGGTCCGCATGCGGCGTGCGGGAGATTTCTGGAACGCATGCCACAGGGCCCGCATTCGGGGAACCGTTTTCATTAGTCGATAGGGTCCGCATGCGGAGTGCGAGAGATTTCTGGAACGCGTGGCACAGGACCCGCATTCGGGAAACCGTTTTCATCAGTCGATATAGTCCGCATGCGGGGAGAGAACATCGTCGCCAGTTATTAACGAGAGTGGCACTGAGACAGACGTTCTTGCCATGCATCATCAATTAATGTTAAATCTTGATAGATTTCCACAAGTTTTAACATTTGCGAATCCGATAAGCGATCAGCCATTTTGAACAGTGTCCTAATCCAACAAGCACACGACGTATTATGAAATATTTGACGCAAGACCCGCAAACAAGCTGTGTATATCGACTGATGAATTTCATTGGTCGATAGCACGGTCGGTATAACGCATGCGGGGAATCCCCGCAGGCGTTGTACCGAACGCGTATCGACTTGCAACTTTCATTGGTTGTTATCTCGCATGCGGGGAGTCCCCGCATGCTGTATATCGAACGAGTTATCGACTAATGAAAATGCGCCATCAACGTAGTTTAAAAAAATGAAGCAAACTATAATGTGCGTCGCTATCAAATAGATTATAAGTTCCTTGATGACTTATATTTTACTTTAAAAAAAATTAGTAAATTTTAAGTTGACCTGCACATGCTCTGTGCTTCTAAGGAAACAATGACTTCGACTTTGACTTTCTATGGTTGACATTGACATCATCATTTGCACTCTACGTTTCCACTTCTGGGGCACAGGGACTTCTCTCATGGCTTTAATTCACCACGCTGATCTAGTGCGGGTTGGTGAATGCCTCGTGTCCTTCAAACTCTTCAAAGTTCTCAGAGCATGCCGGTTTCACGATGACGATGATTGACATAATGATGTCTCAGTTAAAACAGGTCCTGGTGACCTCAGCATAGTTCCAAGCTGGCTAGACTGAAGGCTCGAGTGGTGAGATTTACGGGAGTGGTATCAGTGGGAGAGGTTCCGGTCCGGGCGGCGCGGCGGGGGGTGCGCGGGGTGCGCGGGGTGCGCGGGGTGCGGGGGGAGCGCGGGGTTGGCCACCGCGATGATGCTGTCCCCGCGCGCCGCCACCACCTGCGGCCGCGACTCCTCGCCCTCCTGCGGACAACGGACCTAAGTGAAGGAAACTGTTTCAAAAACATTTGAATACATGTAAAATGAAAATTCATTATTTGCATAAATATATAAGACAACCAGCGGCCCGCCCCGGCGTCGCACGGGTATAAAATTTTCCCGGAAATTATTCGAATTTTTCTTGCCGTAAAAACCATCCTATCTCTCAAGTTGGATCGAACTGCACATGGTGTGCGAATTTTATTATAATCGGTTAAGTGGTTTAGGAGTCCATTGAGGACAAACATTGTGTTGTGATACGAGATTTATATAATATTAAGATTTTGAAGGAGTTGTGTGACAGATAAACTACCACGTTGTTGCTCTGAAAACAAAGTTTTTTATTTTAGTACAAACTTACTTAGTTACGTTAACAATAACAGTTTTAAACTTAATTAACATTATGTAACCTACCTGAAAACAACGTTAATTAAAGTCTATTTCTCAATTCCCTTTTTACAATATTTCTATAAAATTATCTTGTTTTATGTTCAATCATGGTGGTCTTTTATAATATACCGACCGGGCTGACCGCCATTGCTCTCAGCGCCAGTTTCACGCTGCTGTACAAAAGTACCGACAGAGCGATCGTACAAGATAAAGAAATTATATTATGTATCATTATTATTTCTTTACAAATATACATAGGTGTTACGGTCAGTAAAACTGTGATCTATTCAGATAGGATTGGCAACGGAATGGGCTCACTTTTAAATGACCTTCTGTCACAGAGTGTGATTAATAACTGCTTTATAAATGCTGCAACTAGAACTATCACAAATTCTATTGATAAGGATGTTAGTTTTGATAAATTGACCTCACTAATAGTACAGTTAAGCGAAATAAATGTTAAGCGGTTAGATATTTTACAACTTTTTGAGGTATTGCTTCATAAATTAGAATGTGGTCTAGGTAAATTGATTATATGTGCCTTCCCATACTCAAAGTCATTGAGTATAAAACAAAATAGACATTTAAGTAATATGAATTTACTACTTTACAACTTGACATGTCGTCATAGTGACGTTTTATTTTTAGACACTAATATTTTTATTAGTAAAAGTTTTTTGATAAGAGATACTTTGTATCTTAACAACCAGAACAAGAATGTTCTTGCTAAATTATTAGCATACAATATTAATGACACAGTTATAAATACTATAACAAAGTTTTCTGACGAGCCTATATCTTTAGCTAGTTATTCTGCTAATAAGGGTGTAGATTTAACAAAGTCAGCTTATCATAATTTAAACTGACTTTGCCGACAATGGGTAACAACTTGCAGTTACATGTAGTCCACCAAAAGAAGAAGAGACACAGAAGATCTTTGGAATATCTCAACAAAAGTGCTAGGTAATATTATTAATGATATTGCCCCCCTCCTGGCCTTCATTTTTAACAGCTGTGTCGATGTTGGTATCTTTCCGGATCTCATGAAATATGGCAAGCTTGTCCCTCTTCATAAATCTGGTACTCAATTTGATCCTGCAAATTATCGGCCTATCTCAGTTGTTCCCGTAATGAGTAAAATCTTTGAAAAAATTATTTTAACACAATTAATTAATCACTTTGATCGCAACAGACTTCTGCATAGCAATCAGTTTGGCTTCACCAAAGGTAGATCAACTACTGATGCTGGAACACTATTGATAAAGCACATTTTGGCGGCTTGGGATAGAGCGCAAAATACTATCGGCGTGTTCTGTGATCTCTCCAAGGCTTTTGATTGTGTCTGCCATGCAACACTTATAAAATTTTCGAGCTCGTTGACTCAACAGTGTTCCTAGGTTTACATATTGATTCTCGTCTACAATGGAAACCCCAAATTACAAACCTTGCAGGTAGACTTAGTTCAGCCGCTTATGCAGTGCGAACAATGAGATATATCACAAATGAGGGTACAGCTAGACTGGTTTATTTTAGTTACTTTCATAGTATTATGTCATATGGTATCCTACTCTGGGGTGCTGCAGCCGATATTCAAACTATATTCGTGCTGCAAAAAAGGGCTGTACGTGCAATATATAAAATGAAACCACGTGACTCCCTCAAAGAAAAATTCAAAGAGATTAACATTCTAACTGTAATCTCACAGTACATTTTTGAGAACTTGATGTTCACCCACAAGAATAAGCATTTGTTTTTAAGAAAAAGTGACGTACATAGTATTAACACGAGAAGTAAAGAAAAATTACTAATTCCTACTTACAGACTAAAAAAACTAGGCAAATCATTTATGGGTAACTCTGTACGTTTTTATAATAAGCTTCCTCATAATGTAACAGAGCTTCCTATTAGAAAATTTAAATCATTTATTAAGAGAAGTCTAATGAAAAAAGCGTATTACTCTATAAATGATTATATAAAGGATGATGCAGCTTGGATAGATGTTGCTTAGTTCCACAGTAACAGGCTCTAATAATTCTGGTTGACCAGGACTGATATGCTCATGTTAATAGCTTCCTTATATGACAAACATTTTTTTTTTGCAATTGTAAATGTTAAACTTATAATAGTTACCTATAAATAAGAACTCCAAAATTGTAATAACTGATAAAGCTGTGTTGTTCTATTCGCTTCTCAACTCAGTATAAAACATTGAAGCGAACTGTCAAGACAATGTTATTTCCTTGATATTTGTTATTTAAGCAATTTAGTTTTATTAATTTTAAGTTGACCTGTCCATGTAGGCTATGTGCTTCTAAGGAAATAAACGTTTTGACTTTGACTTTGAGTTTGAATTGATTGATGAGAATATTTGTCACTATATTTGACTACTTGGGTCGTACAAATATTACTGTAAGAGTATTAAATACGTATCAATAAATTCCCGAAGGTCGTGGGTTCAAACCCCGCCACGCACCTCTGGATTTTTCCTCTTGAGAAAGTTATGTGCGCTTTAAACACGTGCTTTAACGGTGAAGGCAAACATCGTGAGGAAACCGGCATGTTCTGAGAACTTTAAAAGAGTTTGAAGGGCATGTGACATTCACCAACCCGCACTTGGCCAGCGTGGTGAATTAAGGCCTAATCTCTCTCGTCAAGAGAGAAGTCCCTGTGTCCCAGCAGTGGGAACGTTAATAGGGTGATGTTGATGATCAATAAATTAATAAAATAGCGTAAGCAAAAATTTACTTATGATAATGTGATACTAATGACCGCAGAAGGCCGTGACAGTGGCACCGGGCTGTGTTAAAAAATATATTACATTTTGGTTAATTGCAGTGCGCGTCAGTGGTCGCTACAGGTTACCGCTGCATACAAACCACCAGTTTTAAGGTGATACAAAATCATGACTCACTGTACTAGCGGTCCGTCCCGGCTTTGCACAAGTATATATTATTTTAATGTGTTAGAAATAGATTAAAGAAATATTAATCTATTTTATATGTTAGGTTTGACTTTTTTTGATGACATGTGACATGAGCATGACTCGTGCGGCGTTACCTTGCTGAGGCGTTCCATTTAAGGCTTTAAGTGCAAGCGAGAGCGCGGAACGAGCGACAAAGAGGCACAATCGGCAGTTGCACGTTCAACTATCGTCAGTAAACCGACTTTAGAGACAACCGTTGTTTGTTTCTACACATGACTTGTATTTACTGACTTTTGTGAAATTGAAAAGAGGTGGTTTTAAGGCTTAGATATTATGTAAAGGTATAAGGTTTACTAACACTTACAGGAGGAGGGGTACTGGTACTTGAGTAGGAACACCGGGAGTCCGCATCATCGCTCTCCGTCTTTACACCCCACCATCTGAAACAAAACTTCATATTTAATAGAAGCATGAGGTACTCTGTGATCAGTAAAGCTTCGGCCGAACCTAAACCTTCATTTGACCACAATCTCACCTGATGAAAGTGATGATGCGGTCTCAGATGGGTTAAGTAGACCTTGAAGGCACATATTTACTCTTTCTTTGAAGATCTCTCCCTCTCTCTCTCTCTCTCTCTCTGTAGTCGGTCCCTCATGTCTGATGATCGTGGTAAGCATAGGAGTTACACCGGGAGCGGATAATTTGTCTCCATCGGGTTCTGTCCATCGCATCTCTGACAGTGTCGTAAAATTTGGAGGACGATGGAACCTTCATTTGATCTGTCCATCGAGTTGGTGAACGTCCTCGGGATCGCTTCCCTTCGGTGTTACCAACGATAATCAATTTCTCCAGACTCTCATCGCCTCTTCGCACTGTGTGCCCGAAATATGCGCATAAGTATTCGCTGTCGGCATATGGTGGAAGATACCCAGGTTGTAACCTAAAGGAAAGACAGACGCTGGCAACTTGTTCCAGTCCTTAGCGGTACGAAAGAGGAATGTTGAAGAAAACCGTTTGTTTTCTTCAAAAAAAAACTGTGCGACTAGAGGGAATGCCCACCAAATAGGATGGTACTGTGCCGTACCTGCTGGTTCTGTTGAGGAAAGATGCTGACATACCCATGATTGTTCCCGCGAGTGGCGTCCGGACTGGCTCTGACTCCATTGTCGTCACCGTCCTGTAGAAACACAACTATTACTACAATATTAAAATATGGTTCGCCATGCTTTAGGGTTTTCATCAGGTTTTCAAATCTGAAATAGTTTTAAACCCCCGATCAAAAAAGAGGGGTGTTATAAGTTTGACGTGTCTGTCTGTGTGTCTGTCTGTCTGTCTGGGACATCATAGCTCCCGAACGGATGGAGCGATTTTAATTTAGTTTTGTTTTGTATGAAAGGTGAGTTTGGCGAGTGTTCTTAGACATGTTTCATGAAAATTGGTTGTGCCACTTAAATGTTATAGGGATGAGAGTGGGGAAGGAAAGCCGAAAATCTGCAAATATACTTGAGTGGGGTATCAAATGAAAGCGCATCGCGTGCACATTACAAAATATTATGGTGTTTTACTCCCTATTAAGGAAAATAAGGCATTGAATTCGGGGGTTATTCTTAAATTTTAAATTTAGATTTATTTATTATTCATTTATTAAATACATAATCAGCTCACATCCAGGTCTAGACCCTGTACTTAAGTTTGTTATGTTATGACATAGACAATATACAAATTTTGGATTACATTTGAATCCAAAATATGTATATTGTCTAAAAGAGTTCATATGATAGTGATACCATACAGAAATAAGACTGACAATGTTTAACAATATTTTGCAACTCATGTACCTAACTCGTGATCCTTCAAATCTTTTTATCTCCATAAATTAAGATTCTAGACAAATCAAAAGTAATGATTAGACTATTAAGAAAATAATATATTCTAAGATGAGAAAAGTCAATCTTCTTTGTATCAGCCCTCGAGAGTATTATGTATAATCACTACGTTATCACTATCAGTGCCATCTACAATAGCCTCATTTTGACTTTTAAAATTCTTGTTATACATTATCCGTTTTCTTATTTGTATAATTTAGTCTATGGCAAAAGCAAATATAAAGAAAAGGAAGGAAATATAAAGTAGGTATAGTATATAAAAATGCAACGAAGAAATATTTATAGAAGTAAAACAATTGGAAGTCTCGTCTCGGTTTTCTTAAACAAGATTTTCAGTAAACAAGTATATAAGTTGGTCGCGGTTCGGGCGCTCTTAATATTTTCAAACACGACTTAACCACGCATTTAAGACTTGTTAAGCGAAAGTTATATTTTTTTAAACATCTGTTTAACACGTGTCTAAGTCGTGTTTATTTTTTGCGGTAAGACTAGACTTATAATATACATTAGATTTATAATGATAGATACATTATTCTAATCTCTTCGTAAATCTTTACGTTTACTTAACCGCGCCCAGGCCGTTTTGATCTGTAATTGCATGTAGTAAATTATGTTTACAAAATAATCTTATTGAGTTGACTTCCAATTATGTACAGATAAAAAAAGCATGCTAAGAAAATAAATAACAGTTTATTAACCACTTACCAAGAGAACTGTCCGTGAATCTAAAGCAAAATAAAATAAGTGCATAAATTAGGTTTTAGTGAGGCATTTGATCAAGTGCTGCATGCTTACCTTTGAAAAAGCTTAGTGAATAATTATAGATTAAGTTTATGAACGTTTTGTCTATATAAACAGTTTCTTTCTAATTGAGTATTCTATATTAAGTACTCATAATAAGACTGAAAATGTAACTTCTAGTTAGATTTTTTGGGTTTTCGGAAAAGGTTTACACAGGGCTCACCAGTACGTCTTATATGATTCTCCTCAGACTCTATGGTACAAGAATCTTAGTAAATTCCAAAGGGACCGAAACAAAGCTTTTCTTCTTACTAGAATCGTTTAAAAATAATCATATGAGATTGATTTATTTTATATATTTACGCAACGATTGGACGGAAGTTTAGTATTTTCTACAACAACTTGTTTGTAGTATATTCGTGAGATTTGGATGATCTAATATTCATTTAACTTATTTAAAGTTTTTTTTCTAAGATCTAAGGAACTTCCTTTTTTCTATCTGGTGTACTACAGATCAATTATATGATTTGTTTTATAGGGATTCAATCTATCAAAAAAAATATTTCGTCATAATCAGATTAGTAAATCCTGCTATGGCATTGTTAAGCTAGCCTTAGAAAGCCCCATAAGGTTTCACCTCCTCTTCGCTCCTTCTTACTGCTAATACTTTAGTTCTATAAGAATTATGAGCGTATCCACGGCCATTATTTAATTAACGAGTAGACCTTCCAAATGATTAGCATACTCAAGCTTTATTTTTAACTATACTTGATAAGGACCCATTAGTTTAGTTTAGATATTGGCAGATATATTTTTAGTGTAAGCTAGTCCGTAAGGTCTACGTGTGGGATTTGTCTGGACCTTAGATTCTATTTACTTCTACTATCAGAGTCTTCTAGATTTGAAGTAATTCCATAACAATTAAGCCCACGACTCTTCCATAAAGACCTTCCCTAAAGTTTAGATCTACTATTAGTGTAAGACCCATTAGTATGATAGTGACAGATCTACTGTTAGTGTTAGACCCATTAGTACGATAGTGTCAGATCTACTGTTAGTGTTAGACCCATTAGTACGATAGTGTCAGATCTAGTGTTAGTGTAAGCTAGTCCGTGAGGTCTACGTGGGTGACCTGTCTGGGCCGCTTGGCCGGTGACTCGTCCTCATCACGGTCTCTCTCGTCACCAGTCGCTGCAAGTGGTAGGCTGGAAAATAAATTTTTTTTTTTATTATATCTTCATTATTCTTTTTTGTAAAGATTCTTATAATAATGAGCAGGAGGTTTTGGGTTCGATTCCCTCCGGGGACCAGATTTTGTACGATCTACAATTTTTGGTTTCGGGTCTGGGTATTTTCTATGTATCATTCTGTATGTATTTACAAAAAAAATAATGTATCTATGTAGTATATCAGTCACCTAACACCCATAGTACAAGCTCTGCTTAGTTTGGGGTTAGGTGATGCCGTGTGAGTAGTCCGGAAATATTTATTTATTTTTAATGGACTGTATGGTGTTAGTTTATTGTTATAAGTACCGTATCTTTTATTAAAATTATCGTTTTGTTCATTTTATACAGATGTCTCTTATCTGGTACGTTACCGGTAGGAATATCATCACCAAGATCGTCTTCATCATAGATTTCCAATAGATTCAATTGGAAGAGGCATACAACCAAACACACAATTTCTATTTTATCCAAGTCATCCGTCGGTCTCGTTATGGGCTGCCTTACACTTTGCTTGCCAATTGGCGGCCTCCACTCAGGAGCCTAACGCCCCAACAACCACAGTTCTTGCTATGAGTCCTGTCCTCTTGTCATCATTATCATCAGTAGTCCTTACCTGTGCTTGGTGTAGTGCAGGCCGGCGCGGCGCACGAGCTGCCTGGCCAGAGGGAATAGCTCGTCCCGCCGCGTCAGCAGCGCGGGCACGCAGCGGCAAATCTGAGCTGCCGCTTCGTTCACCATCACCTGAAGGAACAAATATTATATTGAGAGCTTTATAGTTATTATTATGATTTTAATCTGGTGACGAACTATGATTTGTATATTATTGAAAAACTGCAACGGCGGTTATTGCAGTGATCATGGCGCTTGCAACAGCGTCGAAATATCGGAAAACTCAAAAACCGTCAAATCATGGTATGTTACCCGTTTTAAGTCATAATATTGTTAAAAACCATGATCATTTAAGAAGTCTTATTATAGTGCTTTATAGAGAGGCTAAGTAAGAGGACACTTAACTTCCATTCCGAAATTCGTGGGTTCCAACCCCAAAGCAAATATCTGGATTTTTCTTCATAAAAAAAAAATATGTACGCTTTAAACTAGTGCTTTAACGGTGAAGACATCGTAAGGAAACCGGCATGTGCTGAGAACTGAAAAATAATATATTTTTCGTCGCAGGATATTAAAGCTATTACGTGAAGTAAAACTTATTTACTTACTAATTTAACACCTTGTGTACGTGACATTAACTCAAAGGTTATCTTATTTAAATAATAAAAACAGGGAATTTCTGGCGGTTTTCCTAGCCGCAAAACTAATACTTGTTGGTACAAATACCTATGTTTATGTAGGTCATGAACATTGGATAATCACTGTGACTCATAATAATTTACTACATTTCTATGTCTATAATTTTGTTCAAATAACGACGTTCTAACCGCAGAGATGAGGTATTTACTAACTGCGTTCTTTATTGCTATGTCAACTATCTGTTGAGACCTCAGTGTCGCGGTGGCCCAAAGTCCCATTGCGGCGCGAGATGTAGCGGGTTCTAACCCTGCAAAGCCAAGTCTTTGCATGTCCTGCAAGCATTTACTCCTTGGTCTGGGTGCTTAATATGTATAATAACAAATATAAACAAATGTATGTCTAATAAATTAAGTACATATATCAGATGTCTATAGTACCCGTAACACAAGCTGTTGAGTGGATTGTCCGGGAATAGTTATTTAAGTTTCTGGTCTTCTGTTCTGGAACTGTACCATGTACATCTTTCAGCGCGGTGTTCGCTGTGACGTCTTTTTTTTTTGCTCGAAATGCTTCATTTGACAACAAGATGCCTAGATGTTAGTTAGTTAGATATTAGTTGTCCTAGATGGGGCATGAAGACCTAGAAGGTAGATGGCTTCTCCGCTGGTCCGAAAAAGCCATCTAACGATCGAATCTGAAACGATTTTTTCGTGTTTCAATTCAGTTTCTTGTAATTGGACTTTGCGCTTGAAGCGACAATTTGCCAGTGTCGAGTTAAATAAAATTTTAAAGTGAAAAAGATGTTATTCAGTTGAACGCCATTTTGCATCTTTTTCGTAATGTGGTCATTACGAAACACGAAAAAGTTAACTGTCTTTAAAGTGACGTTGACGTTGACTTTAAAGATCATTACCTCATGCAGCGTAAGAGGTTTCTCCGGCCTCCTCTTGCAGTCGAACCGGCCGTAGATGGCCGCGTACTTGCGGAGCTCGTCCATCCGCCGCGGGTCCGACTCAGGCATGCCCATCACCAGCTCCAGCTCCTTGCACATCTTCTTCTTCGTGTTCTGTGGCTTCGGCTCTAGTTGCGGTAGGTGTTTGGATAGCTTCTCTGCGGCTGCAGTCAGTTTCTGGGATCAAGTATTATTTATTTAATAATAGTATAATAGTATTTAAATGTCTAATGTTTTTAATAAGTGATAAACCCCATTTTGCAGATTAAACTATTTTTAAATTTTATGCAGAAAAAAAAATCGGGGCTTCACTCGATAATACAATGTGCAGAAAAATTCCGACCTATCACGTGATGACGCGTTGGTGTAATTTGTTCTAGCACGTCAGGGCGCAATCCTGGAGATGCAGGTTCGAATCCTGTGCGCGAAGATTACGGATAAAATTTAAAAATAAGTATTTAATAAATAAATTAGCAAAATTGAAGACATTTGGGCTTTGACTTCGACTATAATCTACCAGTATATGATGATCGCCTCCTTGACGTGTCTGTCCACGGCGAAAATGACATGTTTTTACCCGACTGTGCAATACAAAGGAATGGTAATGTGTTTAACATAATAAACTAGAAGTCCAGGCGGGATATAACGCTGACGACTTACATATTTCGCCTCACGAAATATGTATATGTACGCAGACGACCTTCGCTCTTTGCCATACCAACGGCAAGAACTAAGTTATGGAGCATGTCTCCTTTTCAGAGGGCTCTACGCACTCTCAATAGCCTCTGCAGTGCGCGCGAGGATGTTGACTTGTTTGTAATATCGAAAAAAAAAATATTGTGCCGTGTCCCAGTACTTGGATCAAATAAACAGAATCAATTGGAAATAGCAATAAGAATTGAACAATATTTATAAGTAAGTAATTTAATTTATAATGATGTACTTATTATTTTCCATTGTCGCATTAGTTTTGTACTGTAATGGCAATGTAAAAGTGTAAAAAATAAATATATAAATAACATTCTAAGTATGAATGTTCCTTTGTCCCACTTTACAGACACAACGCTGGGCCGATTTATTCAAAAACGTCAATCGATTCCTCTTAGTACGGCGAGTGTCATTAAAGACATGACTTTAGTGAAAATTCAACATGGCGACTACTGGACGCCATTTTGTATCAATTAAAAATTAAAGTCAAGTAAAGCAACTATGTCATTGTGGGGTATTGAATAGATATTTAATTATTTTTTTCAACATTTTTTGAACCGACTCACGGTTAAGGATCTATTTAAAGTTGCGAAACAACCAGATTGCAAAAAATCCCAAAAATGGATATATTTTTTCTAAATTTCAGTATGTATTAATTTTTTAAATTGATTAATAAGTACCTAGAAAAGAAAGAAAGAAAGAAAGAAATACATTTATTTCGACAACACAAATACAGAAAAAATAAAGTATATTTAAAACCAAACTACAATAATAAAAATCTATATAAATAAAAATGAATTGTTGTTCGTTAGTCTGATTAAAACTCGAGAACGGCTGAACGGATTTATCTTATCATAGTCTTGAAATGTTCGTGGAGGTCTAGGGAAGGTTTAAAAGGCGATCAAAAATTTAATAAATACCCGTGCGAAGCCGGGGCGGGCCACTAGTAAAAAATAAAAATACAACATAAAATCATTTGGTTAACTCATAAACATTGTGAGCCGAAATATGCGTTGGCTCAGCATGTGCCGAACGGTTGCCGCTCAGCGTTGTTTTTCAGCCAAAAACCTTCGATGTTGTGTGGCGTTCGGACGTCAAGCAGGTCAACAACTAATGCGCATAAAAAACATACCTGTATGTGCACATCCTGTAACGCCGGCGTCAGTTGCGGCGACGTGACGGGGCTGGAGCCCGGCGAGGCGGGGGCGCAGGCCTGCGGGGGCGAGGCGCGCTGCGCCGTGACGGCGGCGCGCGGGGACGCGGGCAGCACTATCTTGGAGAAGGAGGTGTGGACAGGGCTGGCGTTGGCCGCGGAGGTGGCCGAGCCGCAGGAGTTCTCTGGAGCGCCGGGGGATGGACTGTCAAACATTGTACAAATTCAGCCTACGTGATACTATTAGGATTTGTTTATCATTATTAATAAATCTAAATTTAATATTTAAGAAAAGCCCCCGATTCCTATGCTTTAATTTCCTTAAAAGTAAAACACCATTAATATTTAGTAATCTGCACGCGATGCGCTTTCATTTGATACCCCACTCGAGTATATTGGAGATTTTCAATTTTCCTTCCCCACTCTGACCCCCATAACTTTTAAACGGCACAACCGATTTTCATGAAACATGTCTAAGAACACTCGCACCAAACTCACTTTTCATACAAAAAAACTAAAATGAAATCGCTCCATCCGTTCGGGAGCTATGATGTCCCAGACAGACAGACACGTCAAACTTATAACACCCCTCTTTTTTGGTCGGGGGTTAAAAACAATAAAAACATCAAAACTTGAAAATTTGATTACATCCTTGTTTTAATCAACGACACATTTGTGTATGCACGTGACAACGCCATAAATTTTGGCGATATGAATCGTCAAATATTAACGAGATTACTATTAGTGATAAGACCGCCGATTACCTGTTGTGGCAGACTAGTTGTGTTGTATTAGATTTTTTGTTATTTAGTATAAGATTAATGGTGTGAAGAAAAAGCCGTGTTGGCTAAGTGGGAGGACACTCGACTGTAATTCCGAAGGTCGTGGGTTCAAACCCCGCTACGCACCTCTGGATATTTCTTCTTTAGTAATTTATGTGTACTTTAAACACGTGCTTTAACGGTGAAGGCAAACATCGTGAGGAAACCGGCATGTTCTGAGAACTTTAAAAGAGTCTGAAGGACATGTGACATTCACCAACCCGCGCTTGGCCAGCGTGAATTAAGGCCTAATCTCTCTGCTCAAGAGAGAAGTCCCTGTGTCCCAGCAGTGGGAACGTTAATAGGGTGATGATGATGAAATGGTGTGACTTCAAGTATCTCTTTTATTTCTACCTGTACATTGGCCGACTTTCAGGCGAGGCGACAGATCTCGGCAAGCTCGGCACCGTCATATTCAACATCCGCTGGCTGCACTGTATAAACGGATCCGAGCACAGATTCGGCACTATAGGTATTTGGAAGAGCGCGGGGTTGTTCACCCATTCTTGCAGGGCCTTCTGGAGCCTCCGCACGTGCAGGGGCTTGGAGGCCATGCCGACTAGGGCCATGATTTCCAGGAATTCCTCCTCGCCGGCGTCGCAGAGCTGTTGGACGTCGTCACCGCCTGAAAATATTGTTGCCGATTTAGTAAATCTCTTTATAGAAATAAATCTACTGTACCTACGTGTCTTTGAACACCTCCTTTTTGCGGACCTATTTCGATGTTATTATGTGTGTGTGTTTAAGTGGGTTCGAGAATGGTTAAGATTCACAATACGGTCAACTAGGTGCGAAACGGGGCCGTGTACTCTAGAAGTATTTAAATTTATTTATTTCATCAAAATTATAACACAGGGCGATAAACAAGGTAAGTCAAGTTTTACAATTCAGAATCAAACAATTATTTAACACAATATCTCATATAATAATAATTACAAGTTATAGAGTATGAGATGGACTTATAAGAAATAAAATAAAAAGGTTTTATTTCAGACAACACATGAATAGTCCATTTTATACATTATAAAAATTATATCTTTCATAGTATTCGGCTTATGCCCAGAGCGTGTGTAGTAATTTTATTGAAAACTTTCGCCTTCACACTATCATTTGTTATTTTGTTGACCAAAAATCAACACAATAGTACATAATTCAAAAGTTCTGTTTTTTTTTTTCATTTTATCCCATCATCAACTTGGAGGGCTGGTAAAAGAGCCAAAGCAGCACATTTTCTGATCTATATCTCATTCAAGAAGGCATTTTGAGTCAACAATTACCCGAATTGAAAGAGTAAAATTCTCACAAAAGGTGAGAATGAAACACAATCTACTTTTAAGCCACTTAGCGGTGAACAAATTCGCGCGGCACGAGTTTAAAAAGATGATTCGATTGATTACAACGACAATAAAACAAGTCAAAAAATATTCTGGTCATACAATTACACAGATTATGGAGCCAGTGGAAGGGAGGGTCAGGCTCTACCAACCACTGTAAGATACTGAATAAGGCCATAGCTGCAATTCCAGAAGCTGCTAATGGGACTGACAGAATAGCAACAACTTACTTAACCGGTAAAAACTATGAGATAGCGCATGAGGAAATCTCACCAGAAGCTAGCGCAAATGACGTCAAAACATATCATGTTTACACTGATGGATCCAAGAGTAAATTGGGAACCGGCTGCGGATACTTCTGTCCAGAGCTGGATCTCTCAATTTCGCAACCCCTAAATCCAGCCTCTACGGCCTTCCAATCAGAAACGTTAGGAATTATTCTGGCGGCTCGACAAATCCTATCAGAGATAACAAAAAAGGATCAAACCAGCAAACTGCAAGTAATCTTTAAAACAGATAGCGCTGCAGTAATAAATGCACTCAAAAGCACGGAGACAAGATCGAAATCAATTGCAGATTGCTACAGCGCTCTACAAATGCTTTCTGAGCACCATAAAGTAAACAAGGTCTGGTTGCACTGGACAGAGAGACGGTCCTGCCCGGGCAACGTAACGGCTGACAGACTTGCAAAGAAAGGGGCAAGACGTACTCCTACGGATCAAGATATTAGTTTATCCAACCCACCAACCGCTGAGGTCAGACAGAGACTAAGGCTAAACTCAGAAACAGAACACTGGAAACTATGGGAGCTTCGAACTGACTGCAAGCAAACCAAAACAACATTCCAACATAAAGATAGAAAGAAAACGACAAACAAGTTACTTAAACTTAGCCGCGAAGACCTCAGAACGATGGTGGGAATAATCACAGGTCACTGCGAATTAAATCACCATCTTTTCAAAATAGGAGCCACGGACAGCAGTTTATGTAGAGGCTGCCTCGAGGAAGAAGAGACAGTAGAACATACCTTGCTACACTGCACAGCCACAGAGGAGGCAAGAATAAGGACGGGGTTGAGGCGTCTAATGGACGCGGAGGCCCCATCCTCACCATCAGATAAGCTGACACGACTCTGTAAATCTCCGAAAGTCCTACTCCGGTACATCAAGGAGTTAGGATGGTTAGGGCCTAGCTAGGCATGGGGGTAATGCACAATACACTCCAAAGCGAGATGTCAGTGCAGTCCTTAGTCCCCCCAACAAAGAATTAGAATTAGAATTAGATTACACAGATTATATAATTACTCTCTTGTATAGTTTTTAACTAGTAACCTAAACCAACCAATTAATTTGTTCAACTGATTCAACAGAAATATGAACAATTTTTTTTTATTTGACAATTTTATACAATTTGTTCAATTTTTGGGCGTAGTAGGTATAGAAATTTGATAAATCGTGGAACGACCGACGGGAGTAAGCCTTGCATGTGTCCCATTTCAAAAACCTGTTTCATGTGAAGCGCAAATATACCCCAACCAAATAACTATAAAAAATCTAGACTCCGTTCTATAAACTCATTTGCTTTAATCAAAACCCATCCCCGGTCCAATTCCCAAAGAAAAAGCTATAATTGTCTTCAATCGCGTAATCCTCATTAATATTCACTTTCTTGCACGGCAACTTCATTCCGAGATATTGTTCTGGCAAAAACGTGTGACAGATAAAAAAAATTAACTCACATTTTGACAGATATGCAAATAGGAAACGTGACCATTTTGCGAAGGGGCAGGATAAAAAATAAAAAAACAATGCGCTCGCGGACAAACCCTTTCTTAACCGGTAATCGGCGAATTAAAAAAATAATTTGCATGTCTGCTTTTTTGCGTGGTATGGAAATTTATTTTTTCGCTGAGAATCCGTTTTTTCTTGTGTTCCTGTGATTATGATTTGAAGATGCTCGGGAAGATGATTGTTATAGCATGTTAGTTTTTATAACTTTTAAAGGGACTTTATGTACTTACGGTACGGTATTTTTGTATTTATTCGCAAAAAAATACTGAGTTTAATTCATAAATTAATTTAAGAACTTCCGTAATAAGGTAAATTAAAAGTATTATTTTATCTTTTTAGTTTATCTCGGGTCTTATGTTAGTATATTTTGTAAGAGTTCTTTGAAGAATATTAATGCATATTTCTGGGCTCTTTATACAGAATTGAGTTCACGTTGATTCAGATTTCAAAAGTTTAAGATGGACTAGACCTAGAGTTCCAAGAAAATTTAGTTCCAGTTTATACACATTTTGCAATAAAAAAAAACAAGTATTTTTTGGAACGAAGTTCCTTACGGGGCAGGCTTTGAGGAGATAGGGATTTTGCTGCGCCCCCGAACTGAAAAAAAATTGATAGTAAAACCGTAAGAAAAAGTCCGTGGAATAAAACCGTTAAATGAGACGTACGCAGGCGCGACAGTCGTATACACAAGCGAGTAGTGTACAATACCTTTCTCTTTCTCCTTCTTTCTTTTAGTTCTGTGTGTGTGTGTGTTTGTGTGAGTGTGTGTGAATATTTCTTTTTAAAAGTTAATTCTGTCCTAAATATATGCATTTTTTTTATTTTGATTGATAATTTGAATTACGATTTCTTTATTATTTTACGTACTTAATTTATTTCATTTCCTAAAATACTGAATTTCCTAAATACTGTCCTGTACTTAAATAAAAATAAATCAGCAAAATTTAGGAGAAAATTCAAGAAACCCTACATAAAATAGAGCACGATTTTTTTTTAGAAATTGTGTCGATTACACATTAGCCGAAGGAACTTCGTTCCTACCTGGTGTCCCACGACACCACATCTTTTTTTTTTAAGTGCAAAAAGATAAAGTTCGAGCGGTCACCCATCCAAGTCCTGGATGCGCGCAACGTTACTTAACCTGGTAAAAATCACTTCATCACCCTTAAATATTGATTTATTATGTGTTTTTAGTATGTGTTGTTAAAGCGGGAACAGAAATTATCATCCCTCGAAATTCAAACCCTCTAACTACCTATCACGTTTGTTGACATACAGCCTGGTGACAGACAGACAAACGACAAATTCTCAGTAATAGGGCTCCGTTTTACCCGTTCGGATACGGAACCCGAAACATGGATCAGTAAATTTATTGTTTTCTTTAAAATAACAAAGTTTAATTTCTTGTATTACCTACTAGCTTGTAAAATGTGAGTGAACTTACCCATTTCTAGCAGAGTGTCGTAGTAAGCTAGAAGGCTGGCTCTCTGCATCACCCTGTACAGCTGAAGTTCGGCCTCGTTCGCCGGGGCCGATGTTACAACCACTGCAACGAAAAAGTCAAAGTCAAAGTCAATAAAAGTGAATTTTCTTTGAAGTAAGTAAATGATGCAGTAGTATGTGTTATTAACTTATTAGTTATTAAATAAATAACTCCAAAAAGTCCTAAGAATTATGATATCTAATACTTTAAAAGTGCACATACATAAAGTACCTACTTTATCTTCTTAATTTATGGCACGAAGTTGTCATAAACAACTTTATCCTCTATATATTGCTTACTAAGGCATATTTTTATGTGTTAAAGCATAATTTAAAATCAAATATAATTTTATAAAACACTAAATTATTTTCCTAGAATCAGAATATTAGGTATGTACAGTCAACATCAATTTATTTATTTATTTATTTAAGTATACTAACACGATTACGAAACCAATTACATTAGTACACAAAAAGTAATATTATTAATCAAAAGTAAGTGATCAAAATCAGAGCAGTTTTAAAACAGCAACTTCTAGTGTGACTTGCCAGATCTAACAAGTTATACCGAAGTGTCAATTTTATTTGAAGTTTTAATTGGTACAAAAATAATGAAAATAATAATATAGATAACAGACGGTCGAAATAAATGTGATCCCTTGACTTCTAACGAACTACAATAGTCCACAACATTTGACGTAATTTACCACGTAGTTCATATTATTTTGGTACCCTATTTAATCAGTTTATTTTGCTGACTGTACCTTTATAGTTTACCTACATTCTATCTTTGGAGGTCAAGGTTTGTTTCAGACAGTAGGTAAGCGGTTTAGACGTAAATAAAGCAAAAGTAAATTTTATTTATTATAACAGCTGCTGCTCGTCCGAAACATTAACTCTTTCTGGAAACATAAAAACCGATGATTTGCGTGCGTCCAATAATTTAGTATAGCATAAATAGCGTGCAGAGAAGCTCGCACAAAAAACTAACCCCTTTTAATAACAACCCCAGTTATTACCGAAAAGAATCGCTCCGACCGTTACCGGACGAAAAAATAGATGAATAAGGTTTTACATAAAGGGTCGACCTCTTTTGTTCGAAAACTCCTTTTGAAATTAGAATGGGTTGATACGCGCCAAATGCGACCCGGCGCGCGGGAAAAATATTGATCTGGGCTGTCATAAGAAAAAATGTTGCCACCCCACAATTTACTATTGGGTTTCATTTGTTAAAAAAAATGTGGGGTTGTTTTGAACTCCACCCCTAAGGCAGGTAGAAAAAGTTTATATGCAACAAAAAAATTGGGATGAAAAAAATGGGTCTATGTATACTATTTATTTTAAATAACAATAGAAGAGTCCCTATTTTATGTTCATATAATTTGTAGATTGCACAAACTTGTAGGTATACAATATTGAGCTTTTAATAAAGTTAGATTATGTTAAAATACGTTTTTTAGTAAAACTTAAAATACCAAACAAAACACAAAATTTTATTGAAAAAAAAAATACAAGTACCTAAAGGTGGCTAGGCTTAATTAGTAATTATAACTTCATTGATAAGTTTGATTGGGTATATGATAGTTATTGAAATTAGTATAAATAAACAAATCAGTTATTATCATAATGTAATAATAAAATAAATCCTACGTAAATAAACTGTAAGCATAAATTATTAGAAAAAAATCCTAATTAAAACAAAAATAATTATCGAATAAAAAATGTTCACATCAATAAATAAGATAACATCATGAGAACTTTTACTTAACTTTTTTACCCTACAATCTTACAAAACAAAAAAAAGCTCTCACTCATCGTAATGTCCAAAAAATAGATTAGCATAATCTTTCTGGGCATAAAAAATCGCCACAGAAGTATGCAAATTCACTTTTTAATTCTATGCGATGTTGAAGGGGTGGCCGCGGACAAACGAGGCTACATTGTCTTTTTTTTAAATTTTTTACTTTTTTATAGTTTAAAAAAGTGGTCACGTAACATTTGCATATAATGTTTGTTGTGAGTTAATTTTATGCGTCTCTCACGATATCTTAAAGACTTTTTTTGCTGTCTAGAAAAAAATAGGTCTTGAGAACTTTAGTCGCTTCGTATTTTCATTATTTCTTTGAAGATTATTAATTAATTTTATGCAGGGTATGTTGGGAGGTTGTTTTTTGTTAGTTTGTGACTTTTGATGAATTTGGTGATGAAGCTACTGAGAAGTTGTTTTGGTGTTCAAGAAATTTATTATTTTTAGGTTATATTTTGTATGTGGTGTTTACTGAAGTGATATAAAAACGTATACCTACGTAGTTAAATGATTTTTAGTACTTAGGTGTTGCTTTCCATTTGAGTATAAAATGCAACGTTATAATACTTTAGAATTAAACTCCATCATAACGTAGTAATTTATGTCACGTGAGGTTTTATGGCACTCTTGAATTTTAGTTTTTTCTTTACTTCTTACAAAGCGACGAAATTCCTTACTGTTAGTTATTCCATTGTTTTTATTTAAGTTTTGGTAAAATGTGCGGAATACTGCACGCTATGTATGAAAGAAAATAAACCGCTTTTAGGTGGCGTCCGCTATATTAAAATAAAACAGAAAAACAAAAAAATTGCAATTATGGCAACATTGTGGCGCCATGACACCTATGGTCAGACTGGAAATGTGCGAAGTCGTTAGAAACTTCTCAATTAATTTTTTTTTAAACTGACATCTTGTTAATGTCGTAAGACCTCCACTTTTGGCCTGCTTCTAAATTAATTATACATACTTAATTTATTTTTATAGCTACTTAGATACAACTTAGGTAAGTTTTAATTTTACCCATAGAATATAATTTTGTACAACCAGGGTGTTTATATTCAGACGCTCTTCAACACATTAATAATTGTTTTCTTTGAAAATTGGCACATTCATCCGTTTTTACCGACAGATTATGAACATCGAATGCATTATTGAATTAACAACTTAGTTCTCATGCAGACTTTTTGTCTTCAAGACGTGTGAAGAATACGTGCGGAAACGTAAGTAAAAAACAATCCATACTGCATCGTTAGCAACCTGCACAAAAGACGCCATTAATATTCATTCAACGATTACGCATATCAATCACATGCGCTAAAAAGCGTCTAATAGCATGCAGGGACACAACCCGAATTCTCGAAGCTTCGAACTTCCACTGTCATTAGCGCCTTTTTGTATTATTCAAATTTCGAATGACAAAGGGATGTTTTTGTTTATGCGCTAAGAAAACCGAGATTACCGAATGCAAAATCATAGACAATTTTTTTTTCTATGCAAGGCGTGTTTCCGAGCAGGTTTTGATAGAGCTAATTATGGTCGTATTTGAATTTGGAATTAGGTGATGTATTCGCACGGTGTCGGATTGTTTTGTAGTGTGGTAATAGGTAATTATGTTAGCGCCAGTTCTGACAAAACGGCAGTTACCGGTCTTGCCTTGTGTTTAACGTGAGATTATAATAAAATAATAGAACAATAAAATAAATTTGATACGTATGAAATGGACTCATACTACACCGAGGGTTCCGTATACAGTTTATACACATTATTCACAATATATAATACATAAATATATATATATATATATATAGATTATTTTAAAACATATATAATCCCTCAAAATGTCAACTCTCTAGTGTAGCTAGCACGGTTCTTGAGATACAGCATGGTAACAGAGCAGAGAGAAATAAGCAGATAGGTTGACGACGAAGTCTCAGTTATAGCGTCCCATTTACCCTTTGGGTAAAGAACCCTAAAAACATCGGGTGCATAAAAATACATTCGACAAGTATGAGACATACTCACACGCCGAGTGTACCATTTAATGCACTTTTAATAATAAAAAGAAACAACATTTAATTTAAAAAATGCAAAAAGAGATGTAGTTTAGCATCCCAGGTAGTGACCGCGCACAAAGTTGCTTAACTTTATAAAATTACGAAAAGTAATAAGAAGTAGTATCTAAGTATAATTTTTTTTAAGGAATTATATAAAGTAGTCCTATCTATAAATAGTTTCACAATAGTTAGTTTATTATTCATTTATTCTCTTCGCTATAATATGTTCTGTACGTTACGCCACTGTTTATGTCGTTCTATTTCTTTCCAGTCTTTCAAAAGGTTGCCTGAAAGAGATCGCTCACAGCGATAAGGCCGCCCTTTTTACTCCCATTTCCTCCGAATGGTTGTATTATTTTTGTCTTGTACAATAAATAGCTTTCAATCTATGTAACTTTACTAACAAGCAAATTATACCACATAAATAAATTGTCTTTTTCTGTATGGCTATTTTTAACCTACTGTTCATTATTTTATATAACACAAAACAGTACCTATATAAATAAATAAATATTTCCGGGCAATCACAACAACATCTAGCCCCGTGGTAAGCTCTAAGCTTGTGTTACGGGTACTAGATTATCTGATATAGGTACTACTTAATATAATTGACAAACATAGATAGATATATTTTGATTATTCATACGAGTATTAAACATTCACAACACATAATATAAATTTCGAGTACCTTAATTCACCGTCCAATCCAAACGGATTAATTCAAACGAATATGCTTCCAAATTCAAACCGACTACCGACTAAAAAAACCCTTTGTCTCAAAAAATGACAGGCAGGTCAATCCAAGCCAGAAAAAAGTTGATGATGCGTTCTAGTCCACATGTCTTCCGCTCTCTCAGAGACAATGACTGGCGATTTACATACGAGATTATGGTAGAAAAAAAAGTTTCGTTTCTCTATGGATCTAGAGTGAGAGCTGGGTATTTATTATAAAACGAACGTAATAAGCTAGTATGGATTTATTGACGAGAATACAAATAGAATCGTTGATTATTTTCTTGAACGATGTCATAGAAAATATTTGAAATATAAATAAAAATATATATATATTTCCGGACAATCCTCACAACAACATCTAGACCCGTGATAAGCTCTATGCTTGTGTTACGGGTACTAGACATCTGATATACTTAATAATAATAAACATAAAATAAAATAAATGTCGCAAAAATAAAAAATAAATGTTTTTAACTTTATCATTTAAAGTTGGCAACATAACCTTTTATGGTATCTACTAAAATAGGCACTTGCGAAGGTGTTTTATTAAACATGATATTAATCCTTATCGAAATAAATACGTTATTAAATAAGTATTTAATTTAAAACACAATTCTCCTTTACATCATTTGAATTCAATGAATTCAATATCTAGGAGATATCGCAGTTTTAAAATAACTTCAGAGCATAATTTGATCAATGTATAGAGCACACTCGTGATGTCAAGGCGCGGGGAGTGAGGCACGGAAGCTGTCGGTAGCCACAGTTACTCTAAGACCGCGGTTACCGCGCGGCTCACACGCTTGGTAAGATAACACACAGTAATCTTCTTTAAAAGAAATATTTCCAAAAAATATAATCGTGTAAATACTTCTTTTTATTTATTATAAATAAATTTCGACCGTCGCGTCTGTCTATGTCTTTGTTCGCGATAAACTAAAAAACTACTGAGCTGTTCAGTTATGCAGTTTTCGGGAATGCGAAAAGTAAATTCTTTCCTCATTAGATCGGATCAGAAATGAGGAGATACGTAGAAGATGTTGGAATTAGTAGTAATCCAAACAGTTTGTACCTATAGTCTGTTGCGTGTGACACTATTCTTTATGGTTACTCTCACTCTCTGTCTTTGTCTACGGCATACGGCATGCATAAGTTTACTTGTAAACGTTCCAATAATAAATCCGTTTTTATTAATTTAATCCTTTGTTTTGCTCTAAACCTTCAGAAGAACGCAGGTCACCGACATAGCAAACGGGTAGGCTCCTAGAAGTGGCAGTGGGCTGGCCATATTGCTGTAGCTACAAGGTGGATGCAGGCCGCCTCTAACCGACCTATCTGGAAGTCTATGAGGAGGCCTATGTCCAGCAGTGTACGCCCTACAGCTGATATGATCATGATGATGATACTTAGACAATCACAAGCTAAATCTGGCCAATGGCTCCTCATCTATAATTTTTCCCAATCGAAAGTTAGGCAGGTGCCCAGCACTTTTTCTGGTAATTAATCAGAGCTGCATCTGTTCTGTAATTACGCGGCGTTTGAAGGGTTAATCAAATTTAATAAAGAGATTAGTTGACCGGTGCAAGTTTTTTAAGATTTCTATCGAGAGTAATATAGTTGTAATTATTATGTAGAAAAAATGTTATCACTAATGAAAGGAATTGTTTTAGTCCCGGTGATTGAGGATTGTTTTGAATCATAAATAAAATATTAATTATCATTGAAATTGTTATTTCCGTTAAATGTTAACAGGACACGGTTTATTGTATAAACGTAGAGCCACTAGCATCTATTAAACCATTGAAAAATCCATAGTTGTTATAAGAACTGAAAAACTAAAATGTCTGCGAAATGTACAGCAACGTTTATTTTTTAATTTAGTCCAAATCGATCGATAAATTAGATGGTATATCGATCGATTATACTAAGTAGGTACAAAAACAATTAATTTTCAATAACCCTAAACAGAGCACCTTACATTTGCCTTGAAGCGTCACTTATTGTCTCTCATGTCACGGCTGAATGCCGCGGGTTTTGTAATTTTTGTAAAAGATGTATTTCTGTTGCTTCTAAAACAACCAATACTTATATAAGTTTAAAAGAGGATCCCATACAAAAAAAACGTCATTAGATAAATAATAAAAATCTTTCATTTCAGACAACAATTAATCCATAGTTTGTAAGTAAAGTTAATGACTAGGTTTAATAAAATTGAATAGGATAAATGATTAAATTAAATTTAATAAAGTTGTGCAACGTTCCACACGGCCATGACTTTAAAACTAAATGTTTGTAAAAAAAACTCTATTTAACACACTGTTGAAATACAAAAAAATCTCGGTGTACAAATCCAACATAAACTTATCGGTTTTACTTTATTATGTCCGAATCAACATTTGATATAACTCATCAGTATCCCAGAAAAAAAAACATAAAATATTTCAAAAAATCAATTACTTTCAATAAATAACCCTAAATAGAGCACCTTTGCATTCGCCCGAAGCGCCACTTATACGTTTTACACATGCCATGTCTAATTGTATGGGTTCCGTAGTTAGCACCTAACTTTTAATTTAAGGAAAGGTTCGAAATGTGGGTCGATAGTTAACGCCGTTTTTATACGCGAGAGGGTTAAAAAAGTGAAGCTAGGGTTGCCAAAATCTAGTATTTTGGTAAAATTAAAAGTGTGAATGTTGAAACTGTAGTATAGCTAGTATATTAATCGACAATACCCCATTTATGATATTGTAGATTAATAATATAGCAAATTTCGCTTTTATAATAATAAAAAAAAATATTATAAGGTTAATTAAACAATAAACCTATAACAATAATAATAACATATATCCGATTTCGGCGACGTGACCTTAGCTTCGTGAGAGCCAAAAAAGAATATATCTATGATATAAAAATGAATCGCACAATGTGTTAATAACTCAACAACGCCTGGACCAATTTAATCAATTATTTTTAAATGTTCGTACAAGTCCAAGGATAGTTTTTAAGGCGAGAAAAAATATTATAAGTCATTCGATACAATTAGATAGATGGATTTTGTCCTTTGTACTTATTGTTTAAGTAAGTTAATTTAATTACGAGCATGTTTCACCATCTCCGATTAAACCGTGTAAAATAAGGAATGATCAAAATCTGAATATAAAGATACGTCCCTATGCCCCTACAGTGGTGACATAAACGGTGCTTAGAAAAGAGATCTAGCTTGAACAACAGTCAGACCAACACACATAAACTCGCGTCCTGGTCACTATAAAAAAAATCTTACGTAACACGTCGCCAACCCTAGCACGCCGCCTGGGTCGATTCGACCCACAGCCATCTGTCACTCAACGAATAAACCCGCCGTTGTTTACATTGTTCAACGATTGGCGAATGTTTTATTGATTTGTTGACTATATCAGTCTAAAGAAATGGAACTTGGGTGCCACATAATTTGACTTCCACTGTCTTAAAATATTTTCGACTCTCATAACACACTATTAGTGACACAAGCTTAGAGCTTACCACGGGGGCTAGATATTGTTGTGTGGAAATTTTCATTTATTTATTATTAAATTCTTTATTGTACACAGAAACAAATTATACAAATCATCATAGTTTACATCATAGTTTAAGGTCATGTACAAAGGCGAGCTTAACCCTATATGAGACTCTCTACTACGATAAAAATCAAAAATCTCAAATTTTATCAACATGAAAGCCTCATTTTTTTTGGTTTTGATGCCTATTTTATTTCAAGCTAAATAAATATATATTTCCGGACAATCCACACAACAACATCTGGATAACGAGTTGTTTGTGGTTGGTGAAAATTCATTAAAATGAGTTATTGCAAATTAAATAAAAACTTTTAATAACATTTTTCAAATTGATTCTAATAAATAAAAATTTTAAATAGTAATCTAACTATTCATGACAACTCGGGGCATTTTATAAACTGGGCTAGCCAGTTCTAGTTCCTTTACTGGGGTGATGCCTCTCCTAAAGCATCCTGCCACTGGTAGGCAGTAGACTATACTAAGTACTTAAAATGCCAGACATCAAATCCAACTAAGCATGACCTCAATGTATTGGGCATTGGGACCCCTTTCAATAAAGTTTTTCGTCCCTTTTATCTAAACACCTTTATCACCCACGAACTCAAACATTCAACAAGCTGTTCCGAAACCGCCTGTTACGATCTGAATGAGATTATCCACAATCAAGGACCATTTATTATTCATCCACAGCAATAACTTTTCTAAGACAAATGTCCACTCGCGACCCCAATTTTATTTTTTATCGGACCTCCTCAGTTTTTCATTACGACTGTTTGACGTTCTCACGGATGAGGCCCGGCTGAATGGACTGTTCATCTGTGCCAGTGGATGTACCTCAATATTAAAAAAAAACACGGAAGGGTTGCCGTATTAAAATTATTAGTTTGTTTTCGCTGGCCGTAAGGTGCGCGCTGTGGGAACGGAGTGACCCCACGTTCTATTTTTTGAACTTCCGGGAAGATGGTTTGATTTTGTTTGGTAATGAGAGGATGGGATGGACAAAAAGTATTCAAATCATTGTGCTGGACCACGGGTGTAGGGTTACTTTATGAGATAACATTAGGCTGGGGTTCAAAGGGTGCTATTGTCGTCTTGTTACAGACAAACGGTCGAGCGTTGCAGCTCTATGGAAATTCTCTCACATGAATATGTTAATGATTTTGTAGTTCACACATTACGCTGATGCGATTGACCAATTGAAAATGTTGATTGTTATTCTGTGAACGTTAATAATAATGTGTGATCAGAATAAAATTTAAAAATACGTAAGTTAACTTATGAACCTTGTGATGGAAAAGTCAGTTTGATTTCATAATTAATAAGTATCTATCTTGACACTAATTTATACCTATACGCTCATATTGAAATAATGTCTATGTTTAAATTTGGTATTGGTATGTAAAAGCATAATTTGCTATAAACCTAACACATTTTCTATGCTAAATATTTATCATTTGGCTACAATTTCACCTGATGTAAAGTAAAGATGTGGTCTAAGATGGGACATGAAGACCTTGAATGAAGGTAGATAGCTTCTCTGGAGCACATTACGAAAAACTAAAAAATCGTTACAAATAAAAATATCTTAGTAAGATAATGATTGCATCAACTAATAATTATTCAAAAATCTAGAGTAAATCTTTTTGATTAGTAACTTTTTTCGATGTAATTCCGATCCCATGCTACAGGTGTCTGTCGATAAAAAAGTAATAAACCATAGACTATGGAGCAACGTGGGTTCCCGCGTTTTTCTGATTGTTTTTGTGAGGGAATGTGGGAAGGAGGGATCGATTTGTGTCATTAGATGTGAATTAAAACGAGTTGGTAAAAAATGTTATTTGTTTTAGTATAATTTCATGTCAGAGGTTTATCCTTGCGTAATATTAAAAGGTTTTGGAATGGAGTCAGTATGCTAGGATAAAGAGTTATGATATTATTTCGACTCGGTGATTTTGAAATAGAAATGAATATAGATAGATGGCATTTATTTGCCAACATAAACGGAAAAACAAACGGATTTATACTACAAAGTCTAAGTATAATAGTGTTAAACAATTCTTAAATATGTAATCTATAATTATTTCATCTAACTCCTTATTTCTTATTCTTTATAAAACAAAAGTGTTCATTTTCTTACATAAAAATAATATGAATAGAACTTTCGACGTCTTAAGACGGAAGTAATTTTTTAACCATTCTGAATATAAATTCTCACCCCGAAGGAAAGGGTTAACTTTCAATTTCTCGTGTAATTAATTAACGACCACAACATATGTTTAGATTAATATTTGACACGCTTTCTCTGACTGAGCATTAGAAGCCACCTGTTGACATCGGAGGAAAAGGGTCGAAATTACCTACCTACTTACGCTTTTGGAAGAAAAGAAAGAAAAATACTTCTTTTATTTTTTCTTTTGGATTCCAAATGTGACTGCCTATATAAGACGGCTACAAACCTTTTTCGTCCAATCGAAGTCTAAATAGGTCTAATTGTCTACCCATTGCATAACAAGCTTTCCGCTCGCGATGTTGCCTGCGTAATAATAATAGATTTTTCCGTCATATAAAGTAGCTTTTTCTAGTATTGGGGTTACAACTATGTCTGTGCCAATGTAGATAAAAATCGGGCTTTGCTCGCCACAATTGATTTTCCCGCGAAAATGTATATTTCTATGTGTAATTTTGTAAGGCTGTAAGCTATACTTTGTGTTTCATCATAATCCATTCAGTAGTTTTGCGAAAAAAAACAACAAACATACTCATACACTTACATAGGTACTTATAAACATTCGCGTTTATAATATAAATGGGATAATGTATACTAAAAATATCTAAGTATATATGTTTAAATATTTGTAAAACAGATGTCTAGTACTACTACGCAGGGCTTACCAAGGGGCTAGATGTTGTTGTGTGGATTGTCCGGAATTTTTTATTTTTATTTAATGATTCCTAATTAGAAAATCATAGCTGTAAAGTAAGAAGTGAAAAACTAAATAAGTTATAATTTCCATAGAAACTGTTGTCAGCTCACTTAAGGTAATGGAAGTGACTCATGATAATTAAAATAATTCTTGCGAGTAAAGCCGATTCGGATCAAATCCAGCATGGACATAGCTGACTGTAGCCCTATGAAAGGACAAAATCTACCTAATATTTACCGCGGGAAAATCTTGTCATACGCGAGCAACGCCGCGGCGGAAATCTAGTTTACAATAAAACCCACTCCATGAAAATTAATCACTGAAAATATATCAAAAGAATCGTTAGACTTTTTGTTTGTCCAATAATGCAACTAGTGGAACAGGCAGACTGCGCACCGCCGAACCCTAATCACAAAAAACGTCGACAGTTGCGACCACAGGAAGGACCACAACCAAGATTTGTTTTATTTCTTTTTAATTGTCAATTTGACGTCTCGCCTCTAAAGGGTTAACTGATTTTACATCATTTTACATCGGAAGTGACATGTGCTGTCATTATTTTTAATTTTATTGTAATTCTGTGTTGTTAATGGCAGTTTTAGGTTTGTTTTTATTGATAAGCGGATATCCTGCTGATATACGTTTTTGATGAGAGTCATAGATTTGGACGAAATTTATCATTATTTCTGATGACACTGAAATAGTTTTTCGTATGTGTAAGTTGTTAGGTGGTACGGTAAAATGTGATTTTTAACATTTTATATTAAAGATATTATTAAACTTTTTCGTCTATCTTACCAAGTTTAAAAAAAAGTTAGTTGTTTAAAATTTTTATTTTAAAAGCATATTTAACTACAGACTAGCAAAATATAAAACAAAAAAATAATCCTAAGTTATAACTTTTTAAAGTATCATGGTTTTTAACCAGTGGCGTAGCGTGCCTTGTCGGGGCCCCATATAAAAATTTTTTTGGAGGCCCTTATATGGAGGTAAAGATTTTTCACAAAAGAAAAAAAATATTGTGAGAAGTAATATTTATTTATCACATAATTTACCCATTTTACAAATAAAAATCGAATTTTAAATATTTACTCTCCTTGCCTTTTTATCGGCAAACTGATTTATTAAATCATTTATGGCTGATGATGATTTTAGTTTTTCTAAAGTTTCTGCCTCTATGGACAATAGTGAGATGTCTTACAGCCGTTCTTGTCCCATCGAAGTTCTTATGTAATTTTTTATTAGTTTTAATTTTGATAAACTTCTTTCTGCCGTTGCGGTTGTAACTGGAAGGGTCAAGAATAAAAAGCATGCTGTGATTACCTCGGGAAAACTGGATGCAAGACTATTGAATTTTACTAGCAATCATTCAATGAGTTCTTTAATAGATAATTTTTTTTTAATTTCAGAATTTAAGCATGTTTTTAGAGCCTTTAATTGGTCACAAAGATTAAGTGAGATGTCTTTACTGTATTTAGCAGACAGTAAAATAAAATAAATTAGAAAGTTTTTATTCTTTTTCCTTACACACTTTGGGGGCCCCGTGGCCCGGGGGCCCCGTATAATTGATACGGCATATACGGCGGTAGCTACGTCCCTGTTTTTAACAATTAAAACGATTAAAAACAGGTAACATACAATGATTTGACGGTTTTTGAGTTGTCCGATATTTCGACGCTGTTGCAAGCGCCATGATCTCGGAAAAAAACTACTCAAAAACCGTCAAATCATGGTACCTATGTACCAGTTTTAAATCATAGTAATCCTAAGTTATGCATTAATTAAGAATATTTAAGAAAAAAATTCATATAAGGATGCCTAATTTAGATAAAATTGTCTTTAAAGGACAACATTCCCAATTTAGCATCAATTTAATATGTAAGTATGTAGCTAAGGATGAAAAACATTGAAGCTAAATAAGCAAGTAAATTATAAAAGTATGTCCAATTAGCATTTTATAAATGGCTTAGTTAATCACAGTCTGCAAATAAATGTATGTAATTAAATATTTCACACTTCACCACTTATCCTACAAAGTGCCTGAGTAAAATATATTTAATTGTTGTTCTTATTTACTTATCGATAATAACATTTAATTATGTAGATAAGCATCCATACCAATTTTGGAATAAAAATATGACAAGTTAATTTACATATTATTATTATATTAAAAATAAAGTTGTTTCAAAATCCAATTTTTGTTCATGTTTGTCTGAAAATGCCTGAATTCATTTCATACAAACAAAACATAATTTATATAAATATTTATTTTATTTATATATATTATATTACATTTCAAACTATTATGACCACTGAATTTATTTAATAATTTGAACAGCTAGGCCTATTATACACGTTACAACAAAAATTCATACATATACACATTAAAGATAAATAATAATAATCATTATATCCACTCGCACAAAGCTATTCTCATCCACCTTCTCAACGGAACGCTACTGCTGTGTTTCCTGATAACAATAACTACATGAGTATTTTCCAGATAGGTATGTGTTTAATCTTTTAGGATCTATCCTAGTCCACATGGACACGTACCATCAGGTGTGATTGTGGGTAAAATAAGCCCTATTTTTCAATGAAAAATGAGTACAACTCATATTTTACCATTCGCTTTGTTTCCGCGTCGCTCTTTTTGCCATTCGCAAATTTTCCCATTCTCAGAAATAGATGATCGATCGACTAGTAGAACTGGAATTTATTAACTAGTATTTATTGTACTTTTTAGTTTCTAAGACTTAAACTTTAACCACTGGTCAGCGCATGACCTATTATGGCAACAATGTAGTACAGCCAACTAGAGAGGTTAGGTATGTACTCAATTTGTCCGTTTTTACGCGTGTACACATTTTTGTTGGATAAGGTAAAGTCGGCAATAACTAGTGACACTGACAACATAATAATTATTTACATGCTTAAGCCAACAGTAATTTAAAGTACCACAGTTGTCATTCACTGACAGGAGGTAGTGAAGGACTTACGGTACTCGAGTTATATCTAGTAAGGAAATACTAAGTCACACAAAAATCAAACAACAATTAATTTAAACAGACAAAATCTTTTGTTTCATATTAAAATATTTTATTTTCGAGATTACGCTGCAGCGTTAAGGAGAATACCTACACAGAATATAATATAATTTATAATTAACACTAAAATTGTTAGTGTTAATTATAAACGTTTAATATATTCATTCGATATAAAGGTAGTTTCATAAAAACTGAATCACTAAAACGTCCCAATCTGACAGATTAGAATAATTCAAATACCTACTATTACTCCACTATTCTTATGGTAGATAAGTCCTATAAGAATACCTGTATAAAAATGTATTTGGAAATCATTAATACCCCAACGCATAATTATTTTGCTTAAATAATATGAAATATTCAAACCCCAAGTGAAGAAATAAATGATGACAGGTCAACTACCATAAAACATCTCCAATTTGATCGATATACGAATATCAATATCAACATCACCTGTCCTCAAAGCAAACAAAATCAATCCAAATCACTGGGTCACTGACCTTTATACCCAATACCAACCTTTTTCAATTCCCTTAAGCATAAAATACAACTCTACGCGGTGAGCAAAGAGTTCAAAATTCAAATGATGTCTGTCATTGACAATTTTATTAGTTGTTAAACAGATTCTACGTTTGAAAATTGAACGAATAAAGTTTTTGACAGCAGGTCAATTCAAACGTAGCATCAATTGAAATTGAACCTTCTGTTCTTGAATGTATAGTTGAATCTCGTGTGTAATAACGTCAGACCATCTGCCGGCAGATGTAGAGATCACAATCACACGTCATACCTGTGGTTCGGATCTGTGGCGCGAAAGGGTTAAACAATAGAACACGGATTTTTGATAAAAAAAGTAGCCATTTGAAATCGAGAGTTGTTTCGAATTTGAAAATAGAACGTTCGTCTGTCAACATTGTTTATGACTAGATTCTTAAGTAATCTAAAGAGAATATAAAATAATCACTTAAATTATCGCCTTTGCATGTAAGTATTGTCATTATTTTGGGTTATTCTCATGGACATATGACAATATCCAAGGTCAAAAATATTATAATCTATAGTTTTCAACGATAAATACTGAAATAGTTTTTTAAGATAGGGATAGGGAACAGCAAATGTAAAAAAAAATGAAAATTGGAGCTAGTTCCTGAGATAAGCGCGTTCAGATTAACAAATAATATATTCAAGTTATAAATAAGTAAATAAATATATCCGATCAATCCACACAACAACAACCAACTTGAGTTACGGGTACTAGACATCTGATATACTTAATATAATAGTCTTACACATAGATATATATTTTTATTCATCGAACCCGCTACCTCTTGCGCCGCAAGCGGACCTTCGCCCACCGCGCCAATGAGGCATTCAATGTTGCGTATAAAAATGGATGTTAAATTTAAAATGTTTCAGATTAAGATGAATTCCATAAAGAAAATAAAAAAAACTCTTCAGTTACTTATTTTTTTTTTAATAAATTATACATTTAATTATACGGGACATTTAAACGCGAAGTAAATGTTTACCTTGTTGACACATACCAGTACCACAGACTACAGAATAAATTATAACCTGCAAACTGCATCATATCTCGCAAAAACGCTAAACTCTACCCAATGATATTTAATTGGCTTTGCCTTATAAATGTGGGCAGCGTCACAGAACCTGGGATAAATTAATGTGCATTTATAAATAGTATTTTTAGCAAAAACACGGTTGGCACACCTGTAATGATCGCACTGAACTCATAACCTACTTTCGCTGTAAAAAGGTTAACAATCGAGAATTCATTTTGTGTACAGATAAAAAATATGTAAGGCTGCGCACACACGGTGATACAGGGAAGTTTTATTGATCTTAGATAATGTTATGTTTGCATATCTTGCAATGGAAAGAGATTGGTTGAGTGTTGATGGATAGTTAAGTAGATAACTTTAGCTCCCAGTTTTGTTGCGCTAACTAACTAACTAAATATGAAAGCATATTTTAGGATTCCGTACATAAAGAGTAAGACCCTATTACTGAGACTTGACCGTCTGTCTGTCTGTCTGTCACCAGGCTGAATCAAATGAACCGTTTTATATATTTTATAATAGAGAGTTGAAATTTTGAGGGATGATGTATTTCTGATGCCGCTATAACAACAAATCTATATAAATAAAAATGAATTGTTGTTCGTTAGTCTGATTAAAACTCGAGAACGGCTGGGACGATTGAGCTGATTTTGGTTTTAAAATGTTTGTCGTAGTCCAGGGTAGGTCTAAACGGTGAGCAAATAAGGAAAAATTGCCGGGAATGGTGGGGGCTGACCCTAGCGGTCAGCCCCCACCATTCCCGGCAATTTTTCTACTAAATAAATAGGTATATAAATTGTATGGGATACAATAAGCGTCATATATTTATAAAGTTATCACAGTGCGAAGAGGCGATGAGAGTCTGGAGAAACTGATTGTCGTTGGTAACACCGAAGGGAAACGATCCCGAGGACGTTCACCAACTCGATGGACAGATCAAAATGAAGGTTCCATCGTCCTCTAAATTCTACGACACTGTCAGAGATGCGATGGACAGAACCCGATGGAGACAGATTATCCGCTCCCAGTGTAACTCCGATGCTGACCACGATCCTCAGACATGAGGGACCGACTACGGAGAGATAATAGTTAACAGGAGTTGACCGCTCTGACTGCATCTTTTTGCATTTTTTTTTGTTTTTTTTGATGCAAAATGTGTATAAATTGTTACGGAACCTAAGGTGTGTACTAGGAGTACTCATTAAATTTACTTACTGTCCTGCAACTCCTAAAATTTCCTTACTTAAGATTTTTTTCCAGAATTTCTATACTTGTACAATTAAATTATAACTTATAATAATATACCTCAATCAACAATAATAATCAATGCCAAAGGGATATATAGAATATTACACAAAATTTGTATAAAAAATTAATGAGCAATTATGTTGTAACAAAAATTACTTGACATTTAATATTTTGGCGGGAAGGTGTTTAAACAGTCGAGAGTGGTCCGTTTTTTGGTGATTCTACGGTATTCATATCACTCCTTAAACGATGAAGAGACTCAATTAAAACTTTTTGCACACTCCATTATTTAATTTAATTTAAGTATGAATCAAATAAGCCAATACAGTAAGATTATTTATTTTAGAGGTTACATTAATATTAAAATGATTATTAATTAATATAATCACAATCTCCGGACCACATTACGAGACACGATAAAATCGCTTCACGCACTATTTACATTATATTAAGTGTATTTTCTGTTGGTTGTTAAAATTATTAATTGTGTACTTATTCCTAGATTTTCAAACAGAGGACGCATTCACCTATTAAGTATATGTCAATACAATAAGGCATTGATATGACACGTCTTTACATTTAACATAATATTTTAAAAGGCTATTTTATCAACCATATTTGTATACCTAACTAATAATTGCAGTATTTTATGTACGCGGAGCAACAAAGGATGAGTGTAAAACCAAAATGGACTATAATTACACATCATCGTTCCCGCCGCGCGGGCTGCGAGCTTTCCGCCGCGCGCCAAAAAAATCACCAACTTTCGGCAAATAAACAAACTCTCGGCGCTAGCCGCTTATTATAAATAATTAATGATTCCCTCCACTCTTATGCACGATAAAATGCCATTACGGTTTTCATCGGAGGTGCAAAAAATGTCGAAAACCGCCGCCGTCCGAACCAGTCCATGCAAAAAATACGCTTAAAAGAGTGCGCTGGCATCCCTGAAATTCCCTCGTTTCTTACCGCATCATTTGACTCCCGCCATTATCTGCGGAATTAACGGATAATAAAAAACACTGATTCGATAAAGCTACCTATTATATATATTCGAGTTGTCGTCCGTTGTTTTTACGACATACACGCGGTGCCCAGATAAACGTCGCCTCATGAAAATTCAGATCCGTATTAACTGAAAAACTCGACCCATTCTCGAGATATTTCACAACTAAGACGCTGCGTAAAAAACAATATGGCCACTGCATTTAAGTTGAACGCAAAAAAGGATATTTAACCGTTCGAATGTGCCAAGTCGCGCTTTAATATCAAAAATGACAGATGCATCATTCCAACTCAAGCAGACTTCGTAATGTCTAGAAAAAAAAAACAATTAAAAGTTATTTGCATATCATGTAAGCGGATTCAAGAATGGAATGAAAGGAGATGAAAAAACTAAAGAAAAAACTGTGTGTTTTGGAACGCATCTTTGCGTAACGCGTTCTTTATTCGAATTGAATGGAGTTTTGTCTGTAAGATATGAATGTAGATGTAGACATTTGGTGAACTGGGTGCGCCCCGTGGCATTGCCTACGAGTACCTATTGGTTGCTTCGGTCAAGCTAAGCTTATTTTTCTTACTAATTAAACGCACCAACTTGTATTACAATGATTATATTTGATCTATCAGTAGGTGACTTTAACTTGACTTTAATGTATTTCTATCGAATCATCAAGTAAAAGAAGAAATTAAATCATCAACTGACTGCGGACGCTGCGTCATATCAAAGTGACATACCATTCCAAAAAAAAAAGAATAAATAGACAGATTAAAAAATCTATGATATCTTTTATCTATTTAGTTACGCAGTACTAGGTAGGTATCATAATACAATGCACTCTATAAACGTCATAACGTCATATTTTAAACAAGACAGCAAAATGCACGGAAGTTTCTGCATCATACATCACCGAGACATATTTAAAAGGTTCCTAGAGCTGTGGTAGAGCATACAAAAATTGCGAAAATTTCCATAAACAATGCAGATTTCATACTGAGGATAAACATTATTTATGAAATGCGACGTGCTTCAAAAGCTTCATAATGCTACAATTTTTAAAATCGTTACGTAAAGTTCTTTCTCCCTTTGAGGTGAAAAAACTCCTTGCACACGTTTTAAAAGATTTTTTTATCGCGGAGTTTGAGAGAAAACTTGTTTTTTGATGATCATAATGTTAACATATATCTTGACTATTTGAGTTATGAAGTTATTATTTTTCTCCTTTATTAAATGATTTAGATGAAGAATTAATCTCAATAATAGTCGCAAAATAAGTAGCCGCATAGTATTATTTTATGAGTACGCGCGGAACTAACTTGAAATTTGGCAGGTAGGTTTTTTATTCGTTGTAAACGTCAGTTACGTACGAATTTACGAAACTACACCCCTAAGGGGGTAAAATGGAGGTTTCGAGATAAAAAAATACCTATACAAGATACAAAATCATTTATTTCCATTATTTGATTTCACAAATCTTAGAAAAGTTAGAAGTTCTTCATTTCTTTAAGATTTTCGATTCTTTAATGAACGTCTCATGTTTTTAAAGTTTTAAATTTGTGTAAGATTTGCGGTCCGGGTTTGATTGTGGGCACAAACTCCATAATAAGGATAATTATTATCCATAATTATATACATAAAATAAATAAGCCCAAATGTTTAAAACAATAGTCCAAACGTGCGAAGCCGGGGCGAGCCGCAAGTAGTTAAATAAAAACCACTTATTGTAATTTTAGCGATATTTATGCATTAACTTTATTTTCTGCATAATATAACAACAGATCCTTTTTACTTAATACCTCATTATTTCTCATAAAAACATTCATTATAGTTAATTGTAAGGCATCTGCTAAAAATACGGAAAAATTGTATTATATTTCATATGAGCTGACTGCAGGAAATACATTATTTAAAACAGGCTGATATGTAATAATATTAATCTCAATTCTTACTATTTTTCCTACAAATCTAATGTATTTCGTAACTTCTAACCATCATCATCATCATTTCTTCGGTCGGAAGCAACCTGTAACCTGTTCTTTACCAGGTCGTCAGTCCATCTAGTTGGTGGACGTCCTTTGCGTTTGCCGATTCGTGGTCTTCATTCGAGAACCTTCCCAACTCCAATATTATGATAATATGTATAATATTAAGTCTATATACCTTTTGAAACTATCATGATTATTAATATTATTTAGATAGAATATCGGGAAACTCGAAAGACAATCAATCATGGTAAATATCCCGTTATAAATCTAAATAATATTAAGTCTATGTTTATTTTTTGTATAGTTTGTGTGGTGTTCAATAAGGTGTTGTCTAATCGAATCTTTCCGCCCCCAAGGGTCATCGGTTCTACGTGCTACATGGCCTACCCATTGCCACTTTAGTGAGCTGATGCGCTTGGGTATGTCGGTGACCCGCGTTCTTCTACGTATCTTCTGATGTATTAGCGTTATCAGACCTGTCGTATAGTATGGAGTGCTGGGCAGTGAAAGGGGCGGCTGATAGAATACTTCATGCAGCAGAGTTGAGAATGCGTAGGAACTTTTTTTTTTTTTAGTGCAAACCTGTCGAAGGCAGCAGGTTAAACGGGGGCTCACACTTTTTGGTAAATACCTCCTTCCTATATTTTACCCCTAACCTCCAAAGTACCATTCTATTTCACAGAAATATTTTCACCATCATACCCTATTGCCATGAAAACAATTGAAGATCCTATAGTATTTAAAAAAATATTAAAGGAAATTTTGTTGAAAGGCTGTTACTACTCAGTTAAAAACTTTTTTTTCTGATGACATTATTTTTTATTTAATTATTATTTTTTGTCATTTTTGGTATTATTGTTAATTTCAAATACAATGTAAATATTGTTGAATGAAATAAATTTATGAATTATTAGGGCACCTATTAAATAAATATCTCCGGACTAATCACACAGCATCACCTAACCCCAAACTAAGCAGAGCTTGCTTGCTTGCAGTGCTAGGTGACTCATAAACTACATAGATAATTTTTTTATGTAAATACATACATAGTAAACAACCAGACTTGAAGTCCCCCGGCGGGAATCGAACCCGCAACCTCTTGCGTCTCAGGCGGACCTTCGCCCAACGAGCCACAGAGGTCGTCAAATTTTATTATTTATGTTTTTTGTTTACCGGGACCTGCTCGTTTGCACAAAAATGCACGGCTATTTAAATACTCTAAGATGCACAAAACAGCAAAAAGTACCGCCATGTTTGTTCGCCATTGTTTTCAAGGAATGGCTGTTTTTATGAAATTTTATGTAAATAAGAACAGCGATGCTAATTTTGCTAATGACGATGCATAAAAAAAAGAAGCCTTAGTTATATTCCACTAAAATAGATTATACTAAAGGTGTTATAAAAATTAATCAATTATACATTTTGATGTATGTGCGCTTTAAAAAACGTGCTTCAACGGTGAAGGCAAACGTCGTGAGGAAACCGACATTTTCTGAGAACTGTAAAGAGTTTGATGGACATGTGACATTCACCAACCCGGACTTGGCCAGCGTGGTGAATTAAGACCTTATCTCTCTCGCCAGAAAGAAATTAATGTGTCCCAGCAGTGGGAACGTCATAAGGTGATGATGATGATGACATTTTGAAAACGGCTTTCTACGTAAAGTGTGACAAAAATCATAAAAAGTTAATAAAAATCAACATGTGTATCTCGCGTTAGGTTTTGAAAATTAATCAAATATTCTAAATTAATTATATTGTTTATATGCAGATCAAAGGTGGCAAAACTTTCAGAGAATGTCAGAATAAAAAAAATTGTCTATGAAAGTAGGTAGGTATATGTCTTTTTTTTATTTATTACTAGCTGACCCCAGCAAACGTTGCTTTGCAAAATGAAAAATTGATAGTAGCTGATTCTCCAGACCTACTGTATACGCATATAAAATTTGGTAAAAATCGGTAAAGCAGTTTCGGAGGAGTACGGTAACTAACATTGTGACATGAAAATTTTATATACTTTTGATAGATATGATCTTTGACGTTAGGAACACACCTACATTGCTTAGACAACAGTGAGTGCTTGTAATTTAATATGAACTTTATACCATTGCAATAAAGCTCAAATTGACTACGTTTTAGTTACAAATCATTTGTATGGGAAAAAGAAAAGGGCTATTTTTAGGGTTTTTCCAGGAATAATTCTAATTTTTCTCGCCGTAAAAACCATCCTTGAACTTCAACGAACATTTTAAAAAAAGATTTGGCCAAATTGGTCCAGGCGTTGTTGAGTTATGCGCTTGCCAACACATTTTGCGATTCATTTTTATATTATAAAGATTTCCCAGTACTTCAAATTGTAGCTGACTTAAGGATATTCTCTTCTAAAAGACCGGTAGTCTGCTAATGATTATAATAGTTATTTACAAGAAATACGAAACATTAACGTGAACATTGGCCGCAGAGCCATGAAGACGAACTGAACTGAACTGCTGCACTGAAAATATGCTTCTTCACACTTTATTGGATATAAGTGCATTATGTAAATATAAAGACAAGATTGCTTGCTTGAGTTAACTTTCAGATAATAATTTCAGTTATTTTTACACAATTAATTCTTTATAGATGTAGATTTCAAAAGTTTCAAAAAACTAATACGAATCGTTTTACCGGACGTTTGACGGTTTTAATGGACCGCTTTCGTTGCTATGACGACGACTTGCTTATCGAGAACTTGGCAATAGAGGACTTAAATTTCAATACGTGTAGGATGTGTTTGTCTTTAGGTATAACTTAGGACAATAGGTTAGTTGACTAATTCTTTATTATATTAGGTTAGGTTAGGAAGCATAATATTTCAGTAAAAAACAATGAAATTCGCTAATGAATTACGAATCGCAAAAGAGCGCGAAACACGGTTGCCTCCAAGATGGCACGTGTAGGACACTAATTACAGATTTGTACCACTCAGTTACGTCACAACTCGGCATACCAACGCCATTTTGAAATGAAGCTGTTTGAGTCACGTGATCAAAGAAGAAAATATTACAATTTCACTAATGAAATCTTATAAAAATCGTCTATAATAAATAATGTTTTAGTTTCAGTTCAAAAAAAATCCTATACAATACAATACAAAAACTTCTTTTTTTATGCTGGATAAGCCTTTATTTGACCACAATCTCACCTGATGTAAAGTGACGATGTGGTCTAAGATAGGGCATGAAGACCAAGAAGGTAGATGGCTTCTCAGGGCCACATTACAAAACACGAAAAAATCTATGTTTTTATACAAGCCTACCCAAAATAAAAAAAAATAAAAAATCGCTTCATGCACTGTCCCAGCCCGGAGGGTGGTGATAAACCGCGGCCGAAGCCTACCACCAGAGACTGTTCTTAGCACCACCTGGAGGTCACGTGTAGCCAACTACTCTATTTTCTATTATATACAAGCAAGCTTTCTCTCTTGAATCATTTTAATTTTCATGAGTAAACTCGTAATATAATTATGGCGCACTAATAGGAGTACATGCAAGCAAGAAATTATAAAAACTAGAAGTTGCAGAACGTCCATAGAAGCGGTTTTTGTGCGACAATGTGCCTTTTTCCGAGTTACCACGGTTTTTCCGGCTGTAGGAGTAGGTTTTTGTATGCCTTCGCCCTTTATAGTGGAGCTGAGAGTGATTGATACTTTTTATTAACTAGTTTAAGTCTCTTAATTTAATACTTAGTTTTACACACCACAACGTTGCCCTCGTTTTTTTATTTTCTGAGTAAAATTTTTCAATAAATGGGCTATCTAACGCTAAAATATTTTTTCTAATCAGACGAGTAGTACCTGAGATTAGCGCGTTAAATCAAACAAACTCTTCTACTTTATAATATTAGTATAAATAATGATGAAGCTATTTCGAGTTCGTGTCTTTAGTTTATTAGGCCGAATAAAACATAAAGGTCGAATAAAAAAATATATTTTCTACGTCCCCAGCTTAAACTTTAACCCACGGAATCGGACGCGTCTCTCGCCAAGAGAGAAGTCCCTGTGTCCTAGCAGTGGGAACGTTAATTGGGTGATGATGATGATGTTTAAAATAATTATGATTTCTTAGCTACGGCGGCGTAGAGCCTAGCGCGTTGGTCTTTTATATGTGCCTAGAGCACTAGACGTAGCACACAGAATATAATTATCTATATATTTTTTTATTAATAATATTAGGATAAAATCTCCGATGTACAGATAAAATTTATAGGCTACTTTTTACCGCGGAAAAAAAAACAAAAAACACGGGCGAAGCCGTGACTTGAAAAGCTAGTATTAAATAAATGAAAACTGCACAAAAATATTTCACTGCATCATGAAATAACAAATAAATGCTACACGACAGTATTTTAAATAAAAAACCGACAACTTCCAACTCCCCAGCACTATTTTAATCAGCGGACCAAGACACTTCGCCCCCGCTACACACATCAAGAAGCGTACGCAAAAACCCCCATCTCGAGACAAAGCGAGGAGGCCTCAGAAAAACGCAAATTGCGCTAGTAACGGGTTCAATTCTCATCGCATGCTACTTTTCTTGCAATCTCTTTTTGTATGACGAATGACAGAAAAAGTCATTCTGTTATGATGGTTGATGCAGTAATGGGGTAACTGCATCGTTAGAAACAGTTTTCGATTATAATTATAATAGAAAATATAGTTTTATAATGGTGCTTAACTATAATATAAAAATGAATAACAAAATGTCTTGTTAAGCGCATAACTCAACTAGGCCAGGACTAATTTGGCCAATTCTTTTTTTAGCGTTCGTAGAAATCCAGGAATGGGTTTTACGGCGAGAAAATGTAATAATTGCGAGGAAAATAATTTTGAACCCGTGAGAAGCCGGGGCGGGCCTCTAGTATAAGTACATTATACCTCTAGATATTGCTAGAGTCCAAAAATTATTTACTCAGAGGAAGGTTGATACCTATCTGAAACTTTAATGGTGTTCGGTTTTAGCAATAGTAGTTATAAAATAAACACTTAAGTTATACTTTGTATAAAAAAAAAATTGATAGGTAGGTAGGTACGATTGACACTCGTTACATTACATTACTAACTTAAATAGTTTTAAATTACGTATTACCTGTAATTTGCCAGTTTCATTAATTATTTATTTCTTAAACAAGACTGAAAATAAATGATATGAGGCAAAAGGTTTAAATTTACATTGCTATAGTCTACAAAACTATATTAAATAATGTGAATAAGAGGGAATTAAATATTATTTTAATAGTTTGTAAGGCAAAGCCATGACAAGAAATACCATTAAAATAATTTTAAATAAAAAAATATTTTTTATGAAAATGAAAATGCAAAATTGTCGTGAAAAGTGACTTACTGGTTCCATTCACATTTCTTCCGATGATCTTATTGGATCCATTCGGCTGTGGACCGGGTGTGTGCGGCGCGGGGGGCGCTCGTCCCGCTTCCTCTCCCGGACTCTCCATATCACCCCTCTCGCTCGCGCACATCAACAACCGCCAAAACACCAAACTTCACCAACGTCAAAAAATTTCAAATGTCAATTTGGTAGAATAATTTTGTGTCTTTAGTCACAGTTTCTTTTTTTTTACCGCTGCAAGGTAAAATAGCGAGTAGGTTTTCAATTTGAAGTCGTATTTCGCGGGTTTGTGAGGTTTTGTAGCCGTGACGTTTGCGTAAGACGCTCGCGGCACGACTGACGGTGGCCGAGCCCTAAGCCTGCAGCTGCAGTTGCCCCGCCCAGCACCCCACAAGAGAGGGGCAGTCACCCCCACGGTACATAAAAAAGTCTATCAACGAATTTTTATTAATGTACCACGAAAGGGTTAGGGCAGAATATCGCGTAGTAGCGGCGTAATGCTAGCTAGGGGTAGGGTGATGACTAAGATTTTGAAGGGTCATGTTTTTGTTTAAATTCGTTTGCTGTGCTTATTTGGCTGGAGAACTGGAGTTGTTTTAAAATTTACTTGGAGTTTTGTTTTTGTAAGATTTCAGTTGCATAAAACATGGTTGCTGGTGCTGGGTTGATTGTTTCATTGCCGTCTTCTTGGGTAGTTTTTGTTACAATTTTTTCAATTGTTGGAGTTTTTCTCTGTTCACGTCCGTAAGTGGTAACCCTCTGAATCTTTACACGTGACCTCCGGGTGGTGCTAAGAACAGTATCTGGTGGTAGGCTTCGGCCGCGGCTTGTCACCACCCCCGGCCTGGGCCAGTGCGTGAAGCGATTTTTTCGTGTTTCGTAATGTGGCTCGGAGAAGCCATCTAGGTCATTCACGGTCATCACGGACATTCTAGATCTTCATGCCCCATTTTAGACCACATCGTCACTTTACATCAGGTGAGATTGTGGTCAAATGATGGTTAGTCTAACATAAAAAAAGGGTCTATATCACTTAATTTCATACATTTGACAATCAACTGTACGATATCAGAGGATTGAAAAATAGATTATTTATCGATTTAGTAATATATGACATTATCTAAACCTAGTGATTTAAGTGAAAAGTAGGATAATAGGTAGAGGAGAATCTCTGCTCAGTTTTTGGCTGTTAATACTTGAAGCCTAATTATGTTTGTATATAAGGCCAGTAAAAAAAAATCTCTTCTAAATTAACTTAAGTAATGTATTTCAGCAGCCCTACTAAGTAGTAAGCGTAATGTTTTCAGCGCTTATATTCGACCATGCTTCGACTGCTAAACGTATGCAAACGATGACGTTCCTGTATGAGCAGTAGATATGAGATTTCATGAGCAATCTTTATGAAGTGCATACTGTGTCATTTAAAGTTGTATACATGTTTCCCCGAAAATATGTACCAAAAAATAAATTACCAAAAAACCAACAAGCAATTTATGAGAATGCCTCTTTAATACCGAAATTTCGGCGATTTAACCGAACTTTTTGCAAATATCCCGTTCGATAGTTTTTTTAGTTTCCTGGAAGAAGTTTTAGGTCAGATGGCCGCGCTTGAGTTATCATGTTTAATTTGATTTCGGCACGAGAGCCGCCATAATTGTTTTTGTAAGCGCGGTCAGGTTTTATTTTAAATTTCATCCATGTTTGTATTCATAAAAATATTTCACTTTTTGCATCAGTCCTAAATGAGGTTAATACAAAGTTTGATAATTTACTTTTTTCATAAACCTAAATTAGTGCTAAATTTGGAAAAGCTTTTCACCCTTGTTTATCTCTATAATAGTCGCAAAATAAGGCATAAATAGGCTTATTGTGTGTTTAAGCCACGTTCCAGCCAGTTCAGTTTCAATAAAAAATGCAAATTTTGGCTTATATGGCCAAAAATAGCATAGTTTTTATTATACGCTTAATTGCTTATTTGATATACGATCAAAGCTTTTATCTCAATAAGTATTTTTCTCAAAAGCTCTTAGTTTGTCAAGTGCGAATAGGCTTACAAATATTTTATGATGCCAGACACTCAAAAAACTTACTTATAATAACAAAAATAAATTATTTTGTTAATACATTTTAAACAATTGTCTGACTTTTGTATCTTGGGTGATTTTGATAAAAGCAATTACAAAGGCTATATATACTTCCAGAGATTTTTTTTGTTTGTTTCTTGGGGAAACTAATTTCCTTATGAAAATCCCTAACACGTAGGAAACATTTCATTCAAGTCCACCACTAAGCCACATCGTCGTAATTAAACTAATTAATCATTAGGAAATCAGTTGAAAGTTCATTATTCTAAATAGGACATGGAAATGTCGCATCGCCTTAACTATACCTCGTGGACATGAGAAAATAACCCAGTGAGAAAGTGAAGCTGTGAACAGCTGAACATCAGCTTTGACTAAGGTCAGTCGGTGTATTTGCCTGCACATTATTTTTTTATTATCGTTTGAGGAAGGCCTGTGTCTAGAAGTGTATGACCTATGTCTGAAGTGATGATGATAATATGTAAAATAAAAAATATCTTTTTATGTATGACTATTATATTAAGTATATTAGATATCTAGTACCCGTAACACAAGTTTAGAGCTTACCACGGGGCTAGATGTTGTTGTGTGAATCGTCTGGAAATATTTATTTATTTTATCTTTTAGGTTTATTTACTGCCTCGGTGGCGCGGTGGGCGAATGTCCGCTTGCAGAGCAAGAGGTAGCGGGTTCGATTCCCGCCGAGGGTAAAATTGTTTGTATGTTCTGCAAGCACTTTTCTCTTTGGTCTAGGTGTTTAATATGTATAATAAAAATATCTATATATGTATGTATTAGGTCCTTACATATGAAATTGGCGTTTTTCGTACTGGCCACTTTAATCACAAATTTCTCCTCTTTGGTAAGGAATTCCAAATTCAAATTTGTACAGCTATAGACTCATGTATTTGTGCTTCGATGATCGTCATTCATTTGTTTTTTTTCTTCTGTTTTTTTCTGTTTGCGTCACTCATTTTACAAAATGGAAAACTTAAAATATCGCATTATTTACGAGTACGAGTTCCGCCGTGGCACTAGTGCTGCGGAAACAACTCGAAGGGTGAATGATGTGTATGGCGGTCGTGTTGCAAAAGAAAACACAGTTCGTTTTTGGTTCCAACGTTTTCGTTCTGGAAATTTCGACTTGCAGAACAAGCCCCGTGGACGGCCTGAGACTCAAGTTGATAATGAAGAGTTGAAGGCTATTGTGGAAGCGGATCCATCGCAAACCACGTCCGAGTTAGCTGCAGGCTGCGGTGTTAGTGATAAAACTGTTTTAATTCACTTGAAGCAAATTGGGAAGATTAAAAAGCTTGAAAGGTGGGTACCTCACGAATTGACTGAAGCAAACCGGCAAACGCGCGTCGACTGCTGCGTTACATTACTAAACCGGCACAATAATGAAGGTATTTTAAACCGAATCATTACCTGTGATGAAAAATGGGTTCTTTACGATAATCGGAAGCGCTCAGCGCAATGGTTGGATCCTGGCCAGCCAGCCAAATCCTGCCCCAAGCGAAAATTAACCCCAAAAAAGTTACTTGTAAGCGTTTGGTGGACTAGTGCCGGTATTGTTCATTACAGTTTTCTCAAATCTGGCCAGACTATTACGGCTGATGTCTATTGTCAGCAATTGCAAACCATGATGGAAAAGCTAGCGGCTAAACAACCTAGGCTGGTCAATCGCTCCACGCCACTGCTGCTTCACGACAACGCTAGACCACACACTGCGCAACAGACGGCTACTAAATTAGAAGAGCTTCAATTGGAAAGTCTAAGACATCCTCCGTACTCCCCGGACCTTGCTCCAACAGATTACCATTTTTTTCGAAATTTGGATAACTTCTTGCAAGGGAAAAAATTCAACTCCGATGGGGCAGTCCAAATCGCCTTCAAAGATTTTATTGATTCCCGTCCGACTGGTTTTTTTAGTAAAGGGATCAATGAACTACCTATAAGATGGCAAAAGTGCATAGAAAATAATGGTTCATACTTTGATTAATTAAATATATTATATTAAAAAATATTCGACTTTTTGTTCCTCCCATACAAAACGCCAATTTCATATGTAAGGACCTAATATATTATTAAGTATATCAGATATCTAGTACCCGTTAGAGCTTACCACGGGGCTAGATGTTGTTGTGTGAATCGTCTGGAAATATTTATTTATTTTATCTTTTATTTTTATTTATAATGATCACAGATTTCTGAAGATATATGGAGAACTACTGGACTGATGTTTTTGAAATTTAAATATTATGACACATTTGTAAAATTAATCTAATTTAACTCGCTTCAACACTCGGTAATTTATGGGCTATGAGGCTATCATACCATACCTACCATTTATTAAGTATATTATTTAGTAGATTAAAAAAGAAATTGCCATGAATAATTTAATAGTTTAAAAGTACAACAAATACACAGTATAGTCAGCAAAATGACAAAATTTTTTTTAACTTTATAAATTTGAAAAAAAAGAACATACTTAAAATAAAAATAATTAAAAAATATATCATAAAAAAAACGCCTCACGTGCTTCAGAGGGACAGAAAAATGCATTTTCTAAACAACCTTATTTCTTATTTTCCATTTTTAGGGTTTCGTACCCAAGAAGTAAAACGGAAGCCTATTACTGAGACTTCGTTGTCTATGTATCTGTCAGCCTGCTACCAGACTTTATCTCAAGAACCGTGTTATCGTGTTATATAGAGTTGACATTTTGAGGGATGGTGTATTTCTGTAGATGCTGCAACAACAAATACCCTACTAAAACACATAATAAATAAATACATAAGGGGGGTCCCATCCAAAGTGTTTTAATTAAATTGCGCGAGGCCAGATTGGATGGATGACCGCTGTAACTGCATCTATATCATCTTTTTGCACTTTTTAATTTTTTACTTTTTTTGTCGAAGTGTAAAACTGTTCTAGAATCCTATGTGTAAGTAGTATGATACTTTCTCTTAGAGTACTTAACAAATTTATTTATATGATTTTGTTAGCTATAGACACAGATTTTATAATATACTATAACTGACTAACCAAGTGTTAACTAAGATCCCATGGGAAAAAAATATTATTTCCTTGATATTTTTTATTTTAAAATGTTAACTTAATTAACTGTAAGTTGACCTGTCCACGAAGGCCTGTGCTTCTAAGGAAATAAACGTTTTGACTTTCTAGAATTAAATAAATAAATATTTTCGGACAATCAGCCCCGCGGTAAGCTCTAAGCTTGTGTTACGGGTTCTAGACATCTGATATACTTAATATAATAGAAATACATTCATAGATTTTTTGTATTGTATGTAATTTTATAACAAATACCAGACCATGTAAAAAGTGCTTGCAAAACATACAAACATTAGTTAAGTACCTCGGCGGGAATCGAAACCGCTACCGGGACTTGCGCCGCAAGTGGACTTTCTCCCACCGCGCCAATGAGGCAGTCAATTTGTTTGCACCCGTGAAAAGCCGAGGAAAGCAACTATGTGTATGTCCATTTAAATGTGTACTATGTAGTACATAGCAATAATTAACGGAGTACTCGCAGAATAAGACAGTGTCGTGTCGGCCGATGCGATCGTGGGAAATCTAGCGTCGCTGAGCGGCTGTGAGGCCACGAAACACGCGGCCGGTTTCACTTTCTGAATCGCTCATGTCTGTATCTAAATATGTTTACGTCTATTATACTAATATTGTAATATTAACATTGTAAGCTGAAGAGTTGATTTGATTGTACGTGCTAATCTCAGGAAAAACTGGTACGATTTGAATAATTATATTTCACTATTTTATAGCATATTTAACGAGGATTTTTTTATGAAAGATAGAGCTATGTTTGTCCACAATCTCACCTGATTGAAAGTGTCGATGTGGACTAAGATGGAACATAGATCTAGAAGGTCCCTATTCACTCTTGTCTTGAAGACACTCAGGTTGTAGTACTTAGGAAATACAGCAGCAGGGAGCGAATTCCAGATCCTTGCCGTGCGAATTATAAAGGTGGATGAGAATCGCTTAGTACGAGTGGAGGGAATATCCACTAAATAAGGATGATTCAAATGGCTTTCTACTGCGGGACAAATCCGTGCCGTGGTGTGAAAACCTAGTTTCGTTTATATTCAACTAGCTGTGCCCTGCGGTGCTACCCGCGTTATAATGGATGAAGTATTCTTAACCAACAACATATTTATTTGAATAAAGATTAATATTATTATGTTCATACAACTTAAACAAATTATTTCGACCAAATTAGGTACCATAAAAACGGTTTTTGTGAGTTAATCTTAAAAGATAGACATATACTATCGCGGACTGTTTTTTAGATCATTAAAAGAGCTATTATTTTTTAATACATATTTTTTGTGTATCTTGAACCGTTTTCACGGCGCACGCAACGGAAGGCTTCAAAGATGAAATAATTTCTCCCGTTTTTTACACATTTACCACTATATCTTTGCTCCTATTGGTCGTAGCGTGATGTTATATAGCCTATAGCCTTCCTCGATAACTGGACTATCCAACACAAAAAGAATTATTCAATTCGAACCAGTAGTTAGTAGGAGATTAGCGCGTTCAAACAAACAAACAAACAAACTCTTCAGCTTTATAATATTAGTATAGATGTATAACATAGTAATAATTAACAGACTATGAGCCTGATTAAAACTGTGGCGTGTGGCTGATCTGATCAGACAATCTATTTGGATAACTATATAAATTATCATGGGTTTTTGATTATTCGTTTCGTTTGCCAAGTTTATGGATACGGAGCCGTTACATCTGTTTTAAATGACGCCGGAGAAGTACAGCTCTAGTTAGTAGAACTGGTAGACTAGCCTAGTGGCTAATAATATCTTTATTTATTTATTTAATTTAATAACTAGTACAGATTATAATCTAATTAAACTAGCTAATTATAAGTTATAACAAAACACAATAATAATACATCCAATCAATACATTGTCTAGTTACATAAAAATTATAATACGAAAATAAAAATAAAATTAATAATTAAAATCGAAAATGTTAAGAAAAAAAAATAATAATACTAATGTCAAATCTTAAATATTAATGTATCAGATCACAAAAATGAAGAATGTCACTCACTAAGTCCATCCATTCGTCCGCAAATACATCACATTCAGGGTGGGCTTCCAGGAGGGTATTGAGTGATGCAAGGGATCATAGGAAAAACAGATAAGTAACTTATATCCGGAAAAAAATAAACAAAAATATGTGATATGTTGTCCATAATGGATGATAATAAATGTTTATTGGAAAATCTATTTCTGTTTGGAGTCCTATGGGTAAGTTTAGTTTGAAAACACTTTTAGTCCTCACTTGTAGTTTAGTTTTAGTTATCCATTATTAGTGTAGTTACAGTATTACAAATTTTTTTTGTCCACATTTAAATACACCAGTGTAAAAGAAATGTACAAATTTTCGCCGATCCAACTTTTGAGGGGAAATAATAGTCAGTAAATAGTCTTAAATTTCTGTAAATCGACATCCTTAAATAAATAACTATGTAGGTAAAGATAATATTTTCATGTCTAGGTGAAGGTAGAATTGGAACTGTATGAAAAATAACATCAAATTTTACCACATATCTTCATTGCAAATAAATCTACCTACATAATAATAGTCATAATAGTAATTTATTGATAATATAGATTATAAGTCACAATGTGGGTTTTAATGTGGTGTTTTAATGTAGGTACATTTAGTATATATAATATATACCTTCAGTAATTTATTATTCTATGCTTCAGTTATATCCCGGCCTCAGTTATATATTATATGCCTTCAGTTATATACAATATACCTTCAGTTTTTAAGAAAAAAATAAAATCACCTAATAATAATTTTAAAATAAAACCGCTGCTTCCATAGCGTCAGTTTTTCTACAAATAATATCAGAAAACTGTTAAGGCAGAGTCGCTTTTTCCAGCGGCGGTGAAAGGTGAAGTACTGGATAGCGAGAAATATGTCGATATGATAAGCTAGCGGCTGCTGTGGGAACCGTGGTCTATGCTTTTTGCGCGTGCGCAGTAAAAAGTCCGCTTTCTCGCTGAATGCGGGAGAAAATGCCCCGATCGATTTGTCTAACTGTATGTGACAGAGTTTATCAGATTGCGAACACATTGCTTTTTATATGTTTTTTTTTTCTAGTTGGCAAAGGTTTTAAATGTATTCTACCCAAGGTGGTTCTGACTAAATACTCCTTCTTCCCGTGTATAAATTATTCATGTAAATTTACTGCGCCTACTCTAATTTGACTGCCTCAGAGGGGTCAAGTGTTTGTACGCTCTGCAAGCACTTTACTCCTTGGTCTGGGTTTTATCTAAGATATGAATAATAAAAATTTCGATATATGTAGGTATGTATATTATATTAAGTATATCAGATATCTAGTACCCGTAACACAAGCTTAGAGCTTACCACGGGGCTAGATGTTGTTGTGTAGATTTTCCGGATATTTTTATTATGTTATTTATTTACTGATCTTACCAAACAATAAAAAGTCTCCTTGACACCGATTGAATAAAGTAATCATTGATACCTTTATAATTCGTGTCTTTTCACATTCCTACTTCATTACCTAATCTGATTTTTTTTCTACTTAGCAGAGTTGCCTCAAGTATTCTACCCAAGGAGATTCTAAAGACCCACTCGTCATAAGGCCTCTGTTGTGCCTGTTAAAACAAGGTTCCGTAATGTTACGAGTAATATTTTTGAATGCAATAAAGAACTGAGTTGGATGCTTATATCTTAACTTCTTGTACCTACTTAATCTAACTTGACAAGTTTTATCGAGTCTTATTGGCAACATACTTATTGGATTATAATAATGTATAGAAATAGAAAACTAAAGTTATGAAAACTGAACAAGATTTCTTTATATGTTATTCTTATAAGAACGTCCAAGATTTATCAGAGGTATTTTTTGTAAGCTAAAGTGAAATCCAGTTCGAGTGACCATTTAAAAAAAATACAACAGTTTTTTAGATTTTAATAGCGTATGCATCTTACAAAATGTATAATGTTATGACGTCGGAAAAACATTATTATACATAAACGCCCATTCTTCAGCCAAGAATTTCATCGGGTAATTTTTTACACGAAATTTTTGGAGCGCGAACATCATTTCGAATCGCGCGGGAAAAACTACAATATGGCGGGCGTTCCTTGCTAATGCAAATAGCGAGTTGGAAAAAGCTCTTGATGAGTAAAAAGTCAAAGGAACTCATAGTATTTCATCGTCGTCGGCAGTTATTGAGCTCGGCGAGTGTTTTTGTGCAGATTCCCGCGATCGGGTGCGTTTTTGCCGCCGCTTGGAGTCTGGGAAGAGAGCGGCGGCGTTGGCGGCAAAAACACACCCGCCCGCCATAACGCCACCGCCGCAAAAACCAGAGACAAACGGATAGAATTAATACAGAGACTTTAATTTTCTTCAAGAAAGAGCGGGAGGAAATGGTAGGTAATGAGTGTTGCCAGCAAAAACTATCTGTATAATGACGTCGCTCATTTATCCATTTATTTTTCTGTTCTCGGCAAGTAAAAAGTAATGCTGGCATCTTGAGTGCGTTCTTGTAAGGTTGCTTACTGTTTTGCCTATTATGCAGGAATAATTAAGTTTAATTGCATCGATTCGGGTGATTGTAAAAACTGAATTAAAGTTCCGGTAACCTGCTTAATATAGAGGTACTACTATATGCACCTAGATTGTAATTGTATACATTACATAGGTACCTGAAGTAACTTGTGCATTGTTTTGTAATTACTCTTAGTTGCTTAATTGATATGATAAGGTAAGTACCTACACTTTTATAGAAAAAGCATCTAAAATTAATCATCATCATCAAAAATTGAACCGAAAGAGGTTTACCTACTGTCGGACAAGACCTCCTCATAGTCAGATATTTCTAAGTAATTTGGGGTACCTATTACTATATATTTCTAAGTAATTTGGCTGTCTATGTGTTTACATATACCGTAAACTTGCAACATTAAACCAAAATCATTCGTCCATCTAGGTCGTGGGCATCTTCCACTGCGCTGGTCGATCCGTGGACTACTTTTCGGACCCAACGGAGACCTATATCTTCCATTTCCAATAAATAAATAAAATAAATAAATAAATATTTCCAGACATTTCACACAACGGCATCTAGCCCCGTGGTAAGCTCTAAGCTTGTGTTACGGGTACTAGATATCTGATATACTTAATATAATAGTCATACATATATAGATATTTTTTATTATACATATTAAACACCCAGACCAAGGAGATCGTGCTTGCAGAACATACAAACACTTTCACCCTCGGCGGGAATCGAACCCGCTACCTCTTGCGCCGCAAGCGGACCCTAGCCCACCGCGCCACTGAAGCAGTCAAATATAAACATTTCATGTTTAATCACCTTTAAATTAATATGTAAAACTTTATCTCAATATATAAAAATATACCTACGTAGATAAATTATTATGCATTATTTACTAAACCAAAAATATATGTCGTTTTAAAATGGCTGTATGTTTGTAATTACATGGATACGACGCGAGCCCGCCGCGCTGGGGCTGACCGGTTAAACTAAGATATTTTTTTAGTTACCTAGTAGGTAGTGGTAGACTTGCACATTAGTTCCAGTGCTTGTATATTCATTATTTTATTATTTTTTCCTAAAAAATCAACATTCCACTCCGTATCCCACATTTCTTTTTAAAGGAAGCATTGGTTGTTAAACGTATCTTGCGGGACGCTTAATAACATCGACTATTGGCAACATAGTCCTGTTTTTAAATTTAATGCAGAAAAAGATTAAGATACATCTTAACCTTCGCACATAGGATTCGAACCAGCATCTCCGGGATTACGCCATGCAAAGTGAGGTTTATCACTTATTAAATATCATTCAAACATAATCCTTATCTCTATTCTATATACTACACCTATATTTAGGTTTTTTTTTCCTATCGTAATACATATCGATAACTTTATCGAGACCTCATTCGTACGAGAGGTTAAAAAGCGTTGGGTCTCGATTATTTCGCCTTTAGTAGCTCTAGTTCTTATCTACTGTTGTGGGTTGTGCTTTATAAAAGAGTTTGCGTGCTTTAACTGAGTCTTTATTGTCCAAACTTTAAAATACAAGACTTTATAGTATTTCTGAAGAAGTATTATTTAATATCTGTAATCTACAACAATGTTCCAAAATCTGTTCAAGCCCTGTCCATAAATGAATTTAAGACTAAAACTTAATGACATTTAATGAAATAAAGCCTATTATTCCATTGATGATTTCACTAATTACCACAATATTGCGCGAATCTGATTTAGTGACGTTATTATTAATTGATTTATTTTTTATTTTTTTAATTGTATCGACATTTAGTTCAATAACTATTGATTTTCTGATATTATTATTTTTATGTGATTGATTTCTAATTTGTTTTATTATTTTGACATTTTATTGTATTATGCACCAATTTTATTTACTGATAGTAATGTTTGTATGCTCAGGTAGCGGAATCAATTGTTCGATCCTAAGTCTAACTAACTGACTGCATGTACCTATTGTTATTACTTCACAAGCAATAAATTATTATTATTATTATAACTACAATTATTCATAATCGTTAGAACTGGAGCAAGGCGCGGGAATGCCTGTTAGTTTAAATTCAACAGCCAGTTTCGCTGAATCGGTAAAAACATACATTTATCGCGTAGTATAATTAAACTGTTTTACTTATGCCTTTTAATATCGTTCTCAAGCTAATGTAATTACAACTGCGTATATGTTTATCTACAAAATAAGAGGTTAATAGAAGGCTTGTTAAAAATACAAAAATTGAAAATTAGTGCTAAATTTGTAGGTATAAATAGCAGTTCAATAAAAATAACCCTTGTTTATCTCCATAATAGTCGGAAAATAAGGCATCAATAGGCTTAGCTTGCGTTTAAGCCCATTCAGTTATATTAATAATAATAATAATCATCTAATATTGAATTTATTATTTAGTGTGTAAGTTAATTTATTCAAAGTCAAATGTCAACGTCAAAAACGTTTATTTCCTTCGAAGCACAGGGCATACATGGAAAAGTCAACATAAAATTAAAAATTTAAATATAAAAAATATCAAGGCAATAACATTGTTGTAGTAATGAAACACGCGTAGTTGGTTAAACACTGATTTTATTTTCTAAAGGTATCTACCCTCACATATTGCATGACCGCTTATCTACCTACATTAAGTATTTATACCACATCTTTCCCCTTATAGAAAACAAAACATAAAATACAATTATATATTCCCTTCACCAAAATAAAAATAAAGAAATAATAATTAAATTGCCTTAAACTAAACACCAATAACTAATATTATAGTACTTATAATCTATATATAAACTTTTCTATAAATTTCTTTGAGTTCTTAATATTTGTGACAAGAAGTAACATTAATTATGTGTAATATACCTACCTACAACCAGGTGTAATAAAGAGCTACACAGCCTGTTATGTGCCGCTAATCATCGTCAATCGTTCCAAAAAAATAATTTAACATTCGAGCCGTTCTCTCTTTAGACCTCGCCGGCTCACAGACTGGTGACACTCTTGATGGGTCACAGCTACTAGTGCCCAGAATTGACTTAGGCCCTGTAGTTCCTGCCTGAGATTGCGTTGACTCCGTTGACTGTTGTTGACTTACCTTAGATTGCCTGCGTCTGCGAATACCTGACCTCGACGAGAAAGTGGGCGATTGCAGACCTGACCGCATAGTAGTTCTGGGTAGGTTTTGTGAACGCACACTGCCGCCGGCAGTCCCGCGCGCCACCAGCTGTGCGCGCGTGCGCCGGTACCTAGCACCGTGATCGTCCTCAACGACGTAAGACCTAGGTTCAGGCGCAGAAGCCACAACTGAAACGGGTTTTCGGTTACCGTTACACACTAACGTCACTCTTTCGCCAGGGGAAAGAGGTCTTAGAGCTTTCGATGCTGCGTCATACTTGAGCTTACTGTTTTCTTTCAGTTGCAGTAATGCCTTATAGTTCTGTACATTGTCAACTTTCTCCATCAATAATTTAGTGCTTGTTGGTAGTTTTGTGTTCAGGCGTCTGCCCATCAACATTTGAGCAGGGGAATCCATTCCGTTTCTAGGTGTCGTTCTGAAATTTAATATTGCTAATTTAAAGTCTTGCTTGGAATCCACACACTTTTTCAATATGTTTTTAATAGTCTGTACAGTCCTTTCACTTTTCCCATTAGATTGTGGATAATGTGGCGATGACGTCACATGCTTAATTTCCCATTCTCTCATAAAAATATTGAAATCATTTGACGAATAACAGGTTGCATTATCCGTGACCAACTCTGCGGGGATCCCGTGCCTCGCAAATTGATCCTTCATAAATTTGATGACATTACTCGTGCTTAAATTTGGTAACTCGTCCACTTCGACATAGTTGGAAAAGTAATCAACTAGTATGATATAATTTTTTCGAGCATAATAAAATATATCAGAAGCGAGTTTATGCCAAGGGAGCGGCGGTACCTCGTGTTGTAGCAGCGGCTGTCGGTGCGGGCGCGGCGCGTGCAGCGCGCACGTCGCGCAGCCGCGCACGGCGCGCTCCACGGCCTCGGACAGCCCCGGCCAGAACATCACCTCGCGCGCGCGGCGCAGGCACCGCTCGATACCGAGGTGCCCCTGGTGGACCCGAAACAACATTTCTTCACGCAGACCGCGAGGAATGAATACACGGTCACCTTTAAAAATTATTCCATCCACGTAGTGAAGCTGCTCACGATAAGGCCAGAATATGTTAACTTTCTGATTAACATCGCGTCTATTTTTAGGCCAACCCTGTGAATTATATTTCATTAACCACTTGCACTCGTCATCGACATCCGTTTCAGCCCGAATGACCTGCATCTTCTGCTCGCTAAAGGGTACATTTTCTATAACGAAACATGCCTGCACCTCCACTTCATTCGTGACGCGTTCGTACATTAACTCAGTTAGAGGGGCTCGCGACAAAGTGTCAGCAATATACATGTATTTACCGGGAGTATATACAACTTTAATATCAAACCCCTGGACCCTCAACATCATGCGCTGCAGACGAGCCGGCACCGCGTTGAGAGGTTTGGTGAACAGCGCCTCGAGCGGCTTGTGGTCCGTGTGCACAGTGACGTCAGACCTGCCGTAGATGTACTGCCTGAACCGCTCCACGGCGAACACGATGGCCAGCATCTCCTTCTCTATCTGAGCATACCTGGTCTGCGCACTAGTGAGAGTGAGTGAAGCAAACTCGACCGGGCGACCCTCCTGCAGCATCACCGCCCCCAGGGCCACGCTGGACGCATCCACCGACAGCACGATGGGCGCGCGCTCGCAGTACAGCGCCAGCACCGGCGCGGAGACCAGAGCTTTCTTCAGTGCCTCCACCGCTTCACTGTGCTGAGCCTCCCATGACCAATCGCTATCCTTTTTCAGCAGGGACCTTAAAACGTTCACACATTCTGAATAATTTTGAATGAATTTAGATAGATAATTCACCATCCCTAAAAATCTCTCCAAAGATTTTTTATCAGTAGGATAAGGCATTTCCGTTATAGCCTTAACTTTTGAACAGTCCGCTCGCATTCCGTTTGCGTCAAAAATATGACCTAGATACGTAATTTCCGACACACCGAATTTACACTTACCTCGATTGAATCTAACACCAATTTCCCGTGCGCGACTTAGTAAGCTTTCCAACCTTCGATCGTGCTCCTCCTTAGTACTACCCCAAACGATGACGTCATCAATAAACGACTCCACTCCGTCAAGATCTTCAAGATGTTGCCGAAGCTTCGCGTGAAAAACCTCAGGAGCACAGTTGATTCCATACGGGAGCCGTAAAAATTGCCACCTACCAAATGGAGTCGAGAATGTACAAAGGTCAGCGCTGGCATCGTCGATTTGCACCATCCAGAAACCGGTGCGCGCGTCCAGCACGCTGAACACGCGCGCGCCGCGCAGCCGCGCCGCCAGCTCCGGCACCGTCGGCAGCGAGTACTGCGCGCGCCGCACTGCGCGGTTTAACGGCCTGGGGTCCAGGCAAACCCGGATGCCGCCATCTTTCTTCGCAACCAAAACAATTGCATTCACCCAGTCTGTGGGATGCGAGACCTTCCTAACTACACCCAGTTTTTCCATTCTACGTAGCTCATCCAACAATTTACCTTTTAGTCCCATAGGAATCTTTCTGCTAGGGCATATAACAGGCTGAACATTTTTATCAATTACAATACTGTATTTACCTGGTAATTTTCCTAGTCCTTCAAATAAATCTGAATATTGATCTATGTTTAATGAATCAACCCTGTTAATTAATCCTAGAGTAATACAGCCTTCCAAGCCGAGAACATTCTGACAATTAAAATCTGCGACAATAAATGGCAAAATATACCGTTTGTTATTGAATAGCAAAGTTATGTCATTAGTACCTACGACCGGCAACCGGTTTCCTGTAAAAGAATGTACTCGCTTTGTGAACGGCTTCAAATCATTGATAAACAAGTCCAATTTTAAATATTGAATTTTAGAAATAACATTTATCATAGAACCTGTATCTATTTTTAGTGAAATATTATGTCCGTTACAGTCCATATTTTCCACCCACTCCTTATTTGACTTACTTGACGTTTTGTCCTTACCGATCGTATTCACGTAAAACATCTCATCGTCAGATTCCTCAGCGCCACTGTTCGCGGTGTCAACGCTTATATTTAACACTTTACGCACCATTTTCTTATGCTCACACACACGCGAAAAATGCCCTCTTTTATCGCACACAAAACACAGAGCATCACGAGCCTTGCAACGCTCGCCGCCAGCACAACGGGTGCTGCCACAGGCCAAGCACGGGGCGCGCGTGTAGCTCGAAGAACCGCCGACGGCGCCGCCGTTGCCGCGCCGCACGGCGTCGCCTTCGCCGAATGTAAACGTCGTATAGACATCATACCCCTGGGGCCCGATGAGGTTAACCAACAAGCTAGCCTGAACTTCCTTCGGCTCCTTGCTCACTCCCGACGCTTTGAGAAACACCTCGAATAACTTCCGCCATTTTCGCCAAGATTCCGAACGTGCGGCCGGGCCGCCTTCGAGTGATAACTCAGTCGGAGGACGCGCGTGTTCCATTGTTTATCGCTCTAAACATCAAACACCAAGTAATACTCAATCTGTATAACACTTTCAGTGGGTTGATTGCAATAAACTGTCCCAAGACAATTAAATAAATCACCGCTGCCACCATGTAGTAATGAAACACGCGTAGTTGGTTAAACACTGATTTTATTTTCTAAAGGTATCTACCCTCACATATTGCATGACCGCTTATCTACCTACATTAAGTATTTATACCACAATTGTCTTGACAGTTCGCTTCAATTTCTACACTTTCCTAAAGGTTTATCAGTTTTTAAAATTTTTGTGTTCTTATACCATGTCACATGCTAGTAAAACTTTCAATCTTTTTTTTATGTTCCGTGGTCATAATAGTTCTTAATGCCACTTTCCAGCTCTTTCGTCTAATGTTAGATAGAATAGAACTGTTATTATAACGTTTCTAACGTCGCCGGGTCAGTAAAGTTTAAACTAAATATAAGCTTTTTAAATATATTGAACTTATATATACAGGCTGTGGCGTAATGAGTGGATAATCCTTTACCCACGGTTGGGGGGCATCGCGACTGTTTGGAAAATGATAATTTGTATTCAGTAAAAGTGTCATGGTTTTCGAGTTATCAGGCATTTTAATTTTTTTTTTAAAAGTTATACCTGACCCACTCTTTTAAGTACCAAATTTACAATACAAAGAATTTTCTCAGTCTGTTTTCTGAATAGCATTCCTAGATAGTGGTGCTATCAAATAAACAGGGCAGCGGAGACCATTAGTCAAACGGGGCATGCCCGAAATGTTAAGCGATCGTTTATTATAAGGTGCAGGGCATGCATTCGAGCACGCGGTGGGCAATTCGAACATTTATTGTAAATAAATTTAATAAATGTAATTTTGATGACTTTTTATTTCATTTACACGCTCTCATACAGTTCCTAGTTTTAACATTGGTATTAATTATTAAAATTAAATAAATTATAAATTATCTTGTAAATTCAAAAAATGCTTCTAACTCATCTTAAAATCATTAGTTTTTTTAATTCAGAGCTAGAGATATCGTATGTTATACCATTTTGGAATCCTAATGAAATAGGCTAATTATTTATTAATTGGGCACTCATGTCACCATACATTTTTTTTACACCACGAGATACCAAAGTTAGATAAAATTAAAATAAAAATACAAATTTTGCGTTCAAAAATAAAAATATAAAAAACTAAGGCTATCGTACAAAATTGGTAGTTTACATGCCCCCCAACCGTGGGTAAAGGATTATCCACTCATTACGTACGCCACACCCTGTATAACTATTAAAAATACATTTGTAACCTGATTTATAAGTGCACTTACAAGCAAATTCATTCCTCGATAGATTGGTATAAAACAACAAAAGAAAAGAAAAATGTCTAGTAGTTTCTGTAAATATATTCAAATCAACAAAAGTTAAAAAATCTCGACTAATAGATGCAATTCACCGCAGCAATATCTTACATTTATAGAGATAGCAATATTAATCAAACAAAAAGTTATAAAATTATTCTTCATGGTTTTTTTCAACGTGTTTAAGCAAATTACTCTTCTGGTGATAAGCCTTTGAACAATAATCACATTTAAACGGCTTATCATCCAAATGAACTCTCGTGTGCTGGTCCAACCCACTTTTCTGTCTAAAAGACTTCCCACAGAAACAACTGTAGGGCTTTTCTCCACTATGCAGCCTTTTATGTTGTATCAGATTGCTTAGCTGCCTAAAACGTTGCTTGCACTGAATACACGCATAAGGCTTTTCTCCAGTATGTGTTCTCTTGTGTTGTGTTAAGTGGCAGCTTTGTTTAAATGTCTTTTCACACGTATCACACTTGTACATAAAATTACCGTGAGTGCGCAGTACGTGTTTGTTTAGATATGACAGTCTTGTGAAGTCCTTTGAGCATGTCTGGCATTGGAAAGATCGGTCACTGCCGTGGCTTTTCATGTGTAAGGCTAAATATTTTTTTATGGAAAATGTGCGATCACAGATGTCGCATACATAAGGACCTTTCCCATTAACCCCTACTGTAGATTTTTCGATATGTTTATCAGTTGTGTGATTTGATTTGTTTTTAGTTACTCTATCATATTTTACAGTTTTTTTTATTGATTCTTTCTTCTTAGCTGATGTTGTAGTAATATTTAATGATGTTTTATTTAGTACACTTTTCTTTTTCAAAACGTTTTCTAACCTTTTTCTGGGTGCTATGACGTGATTTGGTGTGTAAGTCAGTGTTAAGTTTTTAAAAGAAATACTACTGTCTGGAGTGGTTTTTGATCGAGTAATAGCCTTATCATTTTGGTCTTTATTACTATTAATACCAGCATTATCTGGCTTATTTATATCACCGTTCATTTCACTATCACTTATTAAGCATATAACTTTATCATGCATTTTATTATTTTCCTCTGATGATAATACTATGATTTCAGAAGATGGTATGTAAACTAAGGCGTTTCTATCTATAAGTGTAGCTGAGGAACTTCTGTAATTTGATTTGTTATTACAAGTGTTGCCATGTTGACTTTCTTTGCAAGGACTTTTTCGCTTTTGGCAGGAATCAGTTGTGCTTTTTCTAGGGCTGCTATTTTCTTGATTTGGTCTGAAGATTTTCTCTGGAGAACCTGCAAAAATACATAAGGTACATGAATTAATGATAAAGAATTTTAACATACATTTTGTTGTTTATGTTGTATGTTTATTATAATATTAGTTTTTAAAAACATGAAGAAAATTGCATTATGGAAAACGATATACAGATAGCCAAAAATCAGAAAAAAAAAAGTTTATTTTTTTATTATAATATAAAAGACGACAATTTACAAATAAAATTACAAAGGCCTTGCATACAGTAAATACTGAGATATGAAAATCATTAATAATTTAATCTTGGAAATCTTAATTTTTTTTTTTTTTTAATACACTTTATTAATTTATAAAACAACTTGCATCACCCCACAGTGTAACCCACTTTACAATGGTTTTATCACATATTTCCCCAAGCCTCAAGTTCCCTACAAGCTATCCGTCACTATTTAAAATTTAAGGCCATTTTGCCGTGAAAAATGGACAAACAGACAGACACATACACTTTCCTATTTATAATCAAGGAAAAGAATAAGATGTATATTATAGTACCTTCTGTATTAGATTCATCAAGAGTTTTGATCTCTATTTTAATATCATCCTCACAATCATCAATAGCATGCACAAAGCTGTATATATTGTTTTCCATGGGAGATCGTCCAAGATTTTGAAGCCTGCTCGTAGAATCTGAAGCACCTTCGTTTGGTACATAGCTATTAATATTTGCTGAGGTTACACGGCAAGCTTCTAGAGCAGATCTTGTGGTTGCACTTTCCTCTTGTTTAATGTTTTGCCGAGGCTCAATGACTAAGGTGACCAATGGTGTAATCTCAACAGTCTTAAAGCTTCTCTTGTTGAGTATTGGTAGAATTTCTTCTGTGAACTGTAAGACAGTTATTAATTAAAATTAAAGGTGATTTAATAAATATGCAGTTACAATAAGGCTGTCTATGTATAAATTCTATGTAGATAGATTATCTTGTAAACCGTGTTGGTTAAGTGGGAGCACACTCTTATCACTCTAATCTATCTTGACAAGAGAGAAGTCCCTGTGTCCCAGCAGTGGAAACGTTAATAGGGTGATGATGATGAGATTATCTTGACATAGTGTAGAGAGTAGGAGTTTATATTTTATTTTATTTAATAATTTTAGGAAAACTAACAGATCAAAGCAAGGCCAACAAACAACAAGCTAGGTAACTAAATACTAAGCACAGTGTGTAACTAACGGCTAATTATAAGTTTCCACAGATATAAGATAAAGTTACTAGATAAATAAAACAGTCAACAAAAACAGACAGTAAACAGATTATTACAGTATTTTAGGAACAGATAGGTACAGAGGTTTTTTTTTTTTGTAATAGGAAGGTTTAATTGTATAGTATTAAGTTGATTGCACTAACTTGGATACAAACTGTGATACAGATAAGAAAGCAGTTTTTTGATGAATGTTGTGTTTGAGACATAAATATCTCGAAAATTTAAGTTCCTACAGTATGCACCAACCTCAAAGCCAACAGCTAACATTTGTTCAAAGATTTCATCTGACTTTTTGGACATTTCCTTGAACTTAAGGGCTCTCCGTAGTTGAGATTTACAAACATAGCAGATTTTAGCTGGTCTGTTGACTTGCACCCACTGTAATTAAAATACAACTTTATTTTAAAAGTTACGTTTAAAAGTTTATGAAATAGTAAATATAAAAGTTATTAACATAGTAGTATATATGATAATAACTGTCTGCCATCCCCTAAGAGTATTTCATAATATTGGTAGAGCTCAGAAACACTAAAAGAAATAGGTCAACTTTGGACATCATATGTTTAGGTTCTTTACTGCAATAAAACAAACATCTAAGGACCCTCTGTATAGGGCATAACAAAAAAATTTACTTACATACTAATTAAGTATGAATTAGGTAATACAAATATTGAATAAACTTTACTCTATTAAAAATAGTACAATCTATACTAATATTATAAAGCTGAAGAGTTTGTTTGTTTGTTTGTTTGTTTGTTTGAACGCGCTAATCTCTGAAACTACTGGTTCGAATTGAATAATTCTTTTTGTGTTGGATAGTCCAGTTATCGAGGAAGGCTATTGGCTATATAACATCACGCTACGACCAATAGGAGCAAAGATATAGTGGTAAATGTGTAAAAAACGGGAGAAATTGTTCATCTTTGAAGCCTTCCGTTGCGTGCGCCGTGAAAACGGTTCAAGATACACAAAAATATGTATTAAAGAATAATAGCTCTTTTAATGATCTAAAAAACAATCCGCGATAGTATATGTCTATCTTTTAAGATTAACTCACAAAAACCGTTTTTATGGTACCTAATTTGGTCGAAATAATTTGTATAAGTTTTAACAACATAATAATATTAATCTTTATTCAAATAAATATGTTGTTGGCTAAGAGTACTTCATCCATTATAACGCGGGTAGCACCGCAGGGCACAGCTAGTAAAGAATATACATATACCTTAGATCCAGTAATTTTTTCGTAAACATCTTGATATTCGGTGCCAGCAACGGTATACATCTTTGAATCGCCACATAAACATATCCGGCATAAATTTTCGTGCCATAACATCTTTGAAAGAGTGTAAAGTCGCTAGGAAGCCAAGGAGCTAGATGGAAAACCAGACGTTGCCGCCTTGGTACGGTCGAGATGTAGTAGCCGGAATAATTGGAATGCAGACAATGAGATCTTGAGTTTTCAAGATCATCACATAAATCTTTTTTAATAAGTGGAATGCCTGCAAAATCGATGAAGCACGAGAAATCAACACTATGTGACCAACACAACACAAACTAATTCGGTGTTCGGTTCGGTTCGGAGTCGGTGTCGGTGTCTGCTGTCAGCGTAATGTATTAGGTATTATAAATAGGTACCTATATGATATATTTTATTCTTCTTCTTTACGTTAAATGGCGCAACGCTTTTTCAACATCAACAGATAATTTTATGTCATTGTAATGCGTTTTTCTTCACAGAATTTGGTTATAATGTTTGCGTCAGCGTCATGTCCACGGGCTGGGCTGGGAAGGGTGGGAAGCAAGCAAGCGTTCACATCACCAGTATTTTGTGGGTTGTGGGCGACCTTGTTGGTGGCAGATGTGCCGTTCTGCGTTCTGTTGGTCGCAGTAATATTTCACGCACAATATCACGGATTTATTACATTTTAAGCAAGCTCCGCACGTTTGCCAAACAGCCAAACAACAAAAATCAAAAGATAGTTAAGATAACTTCATTTTATTTTAATTATCTAAACGGATACCCTGCGGGATAACGTTTATCAACAAACGTGTATCCTAGATCAAGCGATCGATGTGTCTAATATCTTACCCGTAACCCTTCTCTTCTTTTATTATAATGAAAAATATATTTTATTTAACTAGCAACTTCGTTGTTCAAAATACGAAGTTGCCTACATAAAACGCTTACGTTAGATTTGACCATAATTATAGCATTTGAAAAATCAAGTTTTCTTTATATCGAATTTAACCTAACTTTATATTAAATTATAACAACGACGCTTTGTTATGAAATCGGGGAGAGTAAATAAAAAAACACAATGTAAAACCCATTTTTTTTATCAAGGAAAAGGTTTTAAATAGATCTTGGAAATTTTGATCAACTAAGTCAATAAAACTCAAAGAGTAGGTTCTTAGTTTAATAAATAGATAAAAATATGCTTTACTACAATTAAATGAATTATCGTAAATTAGTATATTTTATGTAGTTGCACGTTATTATGTTTATATATTACTGTCTGCTAAAACTGGGGTTTTGCTTTTGTCAATAGTAGCTGGATGATTTCATAAAATCATCTGCACATTAATTCATAATACGACTTATAAAATAATAAGAATATATATTATATTTCAGCAATGTAGTGAGTGTAAGCTTGCATAAAACTTACAAATTCTAAAGTTAAATGAATTTGATATTTCTTGTTTAAAATTGATTTCAGCTAAATTTTGTTACCCTCATGTAGTAGTATTGTATGTATATGCATCATGAATAGGCTCTGAGTTGCACAGCTAGCTACTCCTGATTTTCCATGTGATCGAATCTGGAATGAGGAGATAGGTAGAAGTAGGCGTTTGCCTGACATAACCATGTGGAAATGGACAGGCCATGCAAAAAGAGTAGTTGAAAGGAGACCACGAATCGGCAAACGCGGTATAGGACGACCCCCCAATTAGATAGACGGACGACCTAGTGAAGCTGCTACCAACCGAAACTACTTTAAGTATTTTAGGGAGGCCTATGTCCAACAGTAAGTCCTACGGCTGAATTTATAGAAATAAAATAAACAATGTATGGACATTTTAGAAATTAACTAACTTCATTTCATATATTTTATATTAAAATGTATTTCGAAATATTATCAACTAACAAAAGAAAGTTAAAATATGACAAAACTTACGAATTGATAATAAGTTCACGTCATATACATTTAACCTACCCATCCTAAAAAGTGTGCCGCCTAATAAATTATGTAGTGAAAATTTTAAATCACGAGTGAAGTGTCATCACATCAGCATCAGCTAAATTTAACAGTTCCTTCCTGTAATTTTTTAGCTGGCAGCACTGAAGCCAAATTTGAATTTTGTTTGGAAGTCAACGTCTTCTCAACGACCGTATTTTTCAAAACACTCCCAGGAGTTTTTGTGGATTATTAATAATTTTATTGTAAAACTCTGTAATAGTAGTGATAACGATATTGTTGTGCTAGTGTTTTAGTGATATATCGAGATGACGTCCGAAAAAGGAAGTAGGAAAGACAAAAATCAGAACATTCAAGTGTTCGTTCGACTCAGGTAATTTTTCTTTTTGAGTAATTCTGATAGGATGGATTCCTATTTGTTACTTACTATTTCTTCTTGAATATCTAGTAATATAATTATGTTTATGAACCATAACATAGAATTTACTAAAGATACCAATTACACAATAGTAAACAATGCATTAATCTCTGATCTGACAACTACTTTCTTGAACGAGAGAGATTCGCTTGAAGCGCCTTTTTGCCAGCCTTTGACTGTTGTAAATAAATAAAAAATATCAGCAATCTACACTTGTAAATGCTCTCTAAAGGCTTGTAACAGGAAAACAAATCATAGACATCAATATAATGAAATTGGTTTCGGGTACTAAATTTAAAGTGTCTGACTTTCTCAATCAGTAGGCGAACACAATTTACAATTCCTAAAAAAAAACAGAAATTGTTTGTATTGATAAAACACCATCATCACAATTTTATTAATGTATGGAACATACTCTAATGGAAGAATGAAAAGATTTTAATTTATTTATATCTTTAAAAGTCTTTCTCCAATACATAATGTTTTTGGCCTAAATGGCAGGCAGATAATGCAATATACTTGTGAATTAGATGTAAGTGCAAATTGCAGTTGCCTAAACCTAAATTCTGATAATAGGAACCTACTTAAAAAAACAACTTTATAGCACAATATTTCATAAATACCAAATTCCAAGGAATCACATCAAGTTACTATTAGAAGAATATCTGTAAACCAACAATAAGCACTGTGTAGAAATTCAAGGAGGCCATCATCATAATCATCACTGGGGAAACTGAGATCTTCACTGACATCTCGCCTAGGAGTGTACTACTATAACCAGGCCCCAACCAGCCCAACTCCCTGAAATAGCGGAGTAGGACTTTCAGTGTTGTAACTAGTTGTTTGAGCGAGTCTGTGGATATAGATGGGTCTAAGATGGTGTCCATGAGACGGGAGATAAGAGGAATCAATGATATAACTATAAAATTGAATCTGTTTACAGACCTCTCAATCAACGTGAGCGAGACATCAAGTCCCTCGGAGTGGTTGAAGTGGCACACAACCGCGAGATTATTGTGAGACAATCTCAGCAAAGTAATCACACTAAGAAATTCACATTTGACAGGGCTTTCCCACCCCAGGTTAAACAGGTAAAAAAACTCTATAATTATTGTACAGGGATCAACATGTTGCATTTTTTTTTTTATTCTATTTTTATTTAGGGACTTTTACAAAACTATAACATGTTACATAAATCTTACAAATTACATATTACTGTCTTAAAATACTGGATAATAATCAAAATAATAATTTCATAATTTTATAATATTTATTCATTTCACAATTTATACATTGTGAATATATATTACAAAATAATTACCATTAGAGTAGGTATCTAATTGCTACAATAACCATAATCATTAAATTTCTTTCTCAGCTTTGTAAAACAAACAATGAAAGTAAATATTGTTGAGTTTGACTTAAATGCAAACTGGTTTTAACATTTTACAGAACCCCCTATAATTAATTAATTTTCAGGTGGAAGTCTACCAAGAAGTAGTGAGCCCGCTCATTGAGGAAGTGCTTGCTGGATACAACTGCACTGTGTTTGCATATGGACAGACTGGAACAGGGAAAACGCACACCATGGTTGGAGAGAGCACGGGCGATGAACATAACTGGCAGAATGTAAGTCTTCTACTCAGACTCTGACTGCTTATTTACATAGACTATCTCTATGGGTTATAGTCAATGTGAAGAGAATGTAGCCTATTTTCACTCTGGGCTTTTTGTTTCATAATCAGACCTTTTAGGAGTCTGGCCGCGGTCTGGTCGAAGATTTCGCGATTTCGTGATGACTGGAGGTTTTTTCTGTTCGTGATTGTTAACCCTCTGAATCCTTACACGTGACCTCCGGGTGGTGCTAGGAACAGTCTCTGGTAGGCTTCGGCCGCGGCTTGTCACCACCCTCCGGGCTGGGCCAGAGCGTGAAGCGATTTTTTCGTGTTTCGTAATGTGGCCCGGAGAGCCCTTCAACCTTCTAGGTCTTCATGCCCCATCTTCTTATCTAACATAAAAAAAAACTCTGGTGAATTTTCCTGTTTGAATTATTTTTTTGAAGAGTTGTTTATCTATCCTTTTTTTACTACCATCTTCACCGATGCTAAGTGTCGGTGACCACGAAGATGGATGGTTCAGGTCTAAAGAAACCTATTCATATGCCTTGAACGCACTTTGATGGTAGTTGTTAGGAAAGTCGCTCAAAGAACACGAATGTTTGAAATGCGATATTTTAAATTGAAACCGTTGCGTTTTGAACGATCACGGGGAAAAAACCGCTCAGTGCATGGAACATTAACTTAAGTCAAAATCAACAGTCTAATTTATTTTGTGTTTCCAGGACCCCCTAGCTGGTATAATCCCGCGCTCGCTCTCCCAACTGTTCGACGAGCTGCGTCTCTCCAACACGGAGTACACAGTGCGCGTGTCGTACCTGGAGCTTTACAACGAGGAGCTGTTCGACCTGCTGTCCGCCTCCGAGGACAACTCCAAGCTGAGGATCTACGAGGATGTCACCAGGAAGGGAAGCAACATTGTGAACGGGCTTGAGGAGATTACGGTTAGTACTTATATATCTTATTGTCTGATAAGTGACATCTATCCAGCACTGGAGTACATTATTGAAATTACAGTGTTATGGTGTCAATCTTTCGGACATGCTGCAACAACTGTAAAACAAGGAGTTGGACTGTTTTGGCCGGGGATAATCCACAATAACACTCCTATGCAATCTATAAACGTATTATCATAGTTCCACCAAGAACTTTACACAGGCAAACATATTTTTTTACAGGTATCCAATAAGAATGAAGTCTACAAAATAATGGCACAGGGACAAGAGCGCAAACGCGTCGCTTCCACTCTCATGAATGCACAATCCAGGTAATTAAATTACTATGTTATGACGTCACTATGCGGACATTGCAGTAACCCACAGTAACCCCAATAAGTTAGTCAAACAACACGACAAAAATACATAATAATTTCTATAAATGGTTCAGTAGCTATATGAGGTAGGTACCTCACAATTTATTTATTACGTGATGATTCAATAGTTGTATGAAAATTAATATAATGAGTTCCACCATTATATTAATTTAAAGGAAAGAAATAAATTAACCAGACATTCTATATTGCAGAACCCCATCCAAATCCATATTCACCAGAAATATATTTACGTGAGTCTGTCACTTATGTAGTTCTGATATGGTTTCTGCAATATAGTGTTGAATGTAGCTAGATGCTAGTCATATGTAGTTAGCTATATTAGTACGAGTAACAGCTACTCGGCTTTGCGGATGATCACTTAAATTAAATCTACATGCTACTGTACGTAAAAATATATAGTTATAAGTTGGTTTCTCATGTAAGCGAATTATTGTAAATTGTTAATGAGAAATAAAGATTTTCAAACTTTGCCCTCGTTGGGATTTCGGTACCTATTAATATTCGGTCAAACCTACACGTCAGCAACGCGAGACATTTTTGCATGAAAACGTCCCGCATTGTGGTACCGTCCCCGTGGGTGTGCTAAGAGATATAGTTAAGGATCTACTCTTCCTTCCGTCTGCCGCGCCGTAGACACACCCGCTTCGCCAGCGCAGATTTGGCCAAAGCTTACTTCGTTTGTACTGGTCGAATTTCAATACTTTGATATCGTCTAACTGACTCTCACCGACTGTTCGTTGCAGCCGTTCTCACACGGTGTTCACGATCGTGGTGCACATGCGCGAGAACAGCGCCGAAGGGGAGGAGCTGGTTAAGATCGGGAAACTCAATCTCGTCGACCTCGCTGGCTCTGAGAACATTAGCAAGGTAAGCATTACTAACTAACTACTATTATGGCTCAGCGGCCCTCGCTGGCTCTGAGAACATTAGCAAGGTAAGCATGACTAACTAACTATTATGGCTCAGCGGCGTCTTGGCCTCCGAAACGAGAGACTTCCACCGGTCTCTATCCTGCGCTAGCTCTGACCAGTTCTCGATCCCGAGCTCTCGCAGGTCGGCCTCCACCATGTCCTTGTAAGGTTAGCATACTGTAGGCACATTGTAGCATCCACTGGCAAACTCCACTGCCTGTGTGAATTCATCTGCTGGATATAGGCCTCCGTTATTAATTTACATTTATTTCGAGCGGAAGCGTCTTTCAACTTGACTGCTTCAGTGGGTTCGATTCCCGCCGTGGGTGAAAGTGTTTATATGTTCTGCAAGCACGATCTCCTTGGTCTGGGTGTCTTATATGTATAATAAAAATTTCTATATATGTTTGACTATTATATGAAGTATATCAGATATCTAGTACCCGTAACACAAGCTTAGAGCTTACCACGGGGCTAGATGTTGTTGTGTGAATTGTCTGGAAATATTTATTTAAAATATTTAACTTAATCCATCTACTTCAACTAATTTATTTGTTGATCAGACAGCAGACAGTCCTATTGCCTCACGCCGGCGTACCTACCTAGCTCGGCCCGCCTGTATTCAGTATTCATTTATTTAAATCTTTTGTTTGCATACACAAAACTTAGACAAGTCCTACCTAACACACTATAATTAAGTAATTTCCTCTGTGGCTCGGTGGGCGAAGGTCCGCCTGAGGCGAAAGAGGTTGCGGGTTCGATTCCCGCCGGGGGACCAGATTTTGTACTATCTACTATTTTATGGTATCTGGTTTCGGTGTTTTCTATGTATCACTATGTTTGTATTTACAGAAAATAATGTATCTATGTAGTATATCAGTCGCCTAGCACCCATTGTACAAGCTCTGCTTAGTTTGGGGTTAGGTGATGCTGTGTGATTAGTCCGGAGTTTTTTTTCTATTATTTAATTAGTAGGTACATTCATTAATAATGCGGAAACACCGTAGGGGAAATGTCCAATTAATACTTACAGAAACAGACAGATAAACAATACATAAAAGTAATCCATAAAAGAATTTATAACAGTCTGTTTAATTGGTTATGAAGAAAATTTAGATTAATCCTTGTTGAAAAAATTTTAAGCTTTAAATGAATAAAGAACCTATTTACCCTTTTTTTGACAAATTATTTTAGGAATACTCTTAAACCTTTGAAAGACACTATGATACATACGTACTATATGTTACAGGCAGGATCTGATAACCCAGCGAAGCGCGAACGGGCCCGCGAATGCGTCAACATCAACCAGTCGCTGCTGACGCTCGGGAGAGTTATCACCGCGCTCGTGGAGAGGCATCCTCACATACCTTATAGGTAATTAATTAACAAACTAGTGTATATTTATTTATAGCTCTCGCACACTTCAACTCTGGTTCTAACTGAAAACCAGCCTTTCTGTTCACTCTGAGCGAGGTTTAAAGCAGTTTCAGATGTAAGTGATAAATATGTGCAGAAAAAATACAAACAATGGATGATTATATTTATACTTATTAAATTGTGTGTAATAATGTAACTAGCTGACCCCAGCAAACGTTGTTTTGCAAAATGAAAAATAGATGTGGGTCGATTCTCAGGCCTACTCAATATGCTCACAAAATTTCATGAGAATCATAATTCAGAGAGAAAGGAGGAGTAAGGGAACGAACATTGTGACAAGAGAATTTTATATATAAGATATACTAGCGTTATCTGACTTGACCTGACTTCTTATGTCTGGTTATTTTATTGTTCTTTGTTGTAATTTTATTAATATTTATAAATGTTACCATTACTACGACTATACGATTTATTTCTACATGTTCACTAAATGCGTTATATGAGCTTCGACATTTAAATCACAACTAGCAACACAGTACCACATGACCACTATTTACCAAACAAATCCTCACATTCCAGAGAATCTAAACTGACGCGCATCCTGCAAGAATCCCTCGGGGGTCGTACAAAGACCTCTATCATCGCGACCATCTCCCCCGGACACAAAGACCTGGAGGAGACCATGAGCACCTTGGAGTACGCTAACAGGTACGAGCTTTCAGAAACATTACGGATTATTTCTTAATTTTACTTAGTAACGTTAACACCAACCCGCACTTGACCAGCGTGGTGAATTAAGGCCTAATCTCTCTCGTCAAGAGAGAAGTCCCTGTGACCCAGGAGTGGGAACGTTAATTGGGTTCCAATTATGATAATGATGACTTAATAACGTAAGCAACAGCTTTGTAATTTCGGGAAACTAAAAAACGACAAATCATGGTATCTAACTCTTTTTTAGTCTTAGAGCCTGTTTCACTATTTCCAAGTAAAATTATATTAATAAATATATATTACTTTTTATAGACATGTGAGATTTTGATTACTTATGACTAACTTATAACAAACATATTGATAAAAAACATTATTCATAAACCTAAATTAAAGAGCTAAATGTGTTAAATAAAAAGTTCAATAAAAGCTTTTCACCCTTGTTTATCTCTATAATAGTCATAAATAGGCTTATTGTGTGAAGAAGCCAATTCAGTAAGTTTTTATGAATACATGGGCTACTTATTTAATGTGTGACATTGGTGACCATTTCACTGACTAATTGTTATGTATAATATTTTTATCAGAGCCAAGAACATCCAGAACAAGCCGGAGGTGAACCAGAAGATGACGAAGAAGGCTATACTGAAGGAGTATGCGGAGGAGATTGACCGCTTGAAGAGGGACTTGCAAGCCTCCAGGGATAAGAATGGTAACATGGTCTAACTGTTTCTACACCCATACAAGATCCACGTATGGAATTGAGCCTTACTTAAAGACTTGGGGCTTATTTCACGAATTCTGAGTAAAGTAAGCAAAGGTTAGTTATGTTAAGAATATTCTTATACATAAATGCTATTATACAGTTAATGAATTCCTTCTTGACAAATTTTAGGATTATAATAACTGATAAAAATATATTTAAAGATGTATCTACATATAATACTAATTAACTAATTAGGAAATATTTCACAGACAAATCACATTTGTGACCAAATGCATTGTGCCCTCTCAAATTTGCACGCCAGGATTGGCAAAACATATAGAACACTTTTTTTAAACTTACTACCATGTATACACTCATGTTTTATGCAAATAAATTATTCTTATTCATATTCTTATGTTAAAAGACCTATCTCGCTTTGTCACATGTGACTGAGCAAAATAGCTCTATATTTTAACCATAGTCTAATTTTACTTAGAGATGATGAAACAGGCTTAACTGCATACGTTGCCATACTCGCCAGAAGCCTGTATGAATTTTACCTAAAACTCTAATTTTTTACTGCCTTTTTACGTTAATAAGTTAAACGTGCATTATAAATTTACCCGGGGGCATGACGTATCTGCGTGGAAATAACTAGCTTATAACCTACGTCGGTAAACGGGCTATACAGCAGTAAATTATGTGAATTTTCCCGTATTAAGCAATCGATCGAAGAGTCGGAAACTATAATAACTAAAAATACAACAAAACACACATAGCTACTTGAAGAGAGTTTATCGACAAATCAATGGATTAGTTAGATAACTAAATCCCTAAATCGTCCTCTCCTGTAACAATAACATTACGTAAAACTTGGGTAAATTACTAAATAAAAAAAATCCGTCATTTAGAATATTTAAATAAATTGTAAACGTATTTTTTCTATTTTAATAAAATCCATTCGATACAGCGCATTGAAGTATCGTCTGACGTAACTCTTAAGAGGCTCAAGCCACCACTCCGAAACTTTTATGCTATCTTGGCACTTTCTTTATCTTTATAAATATAATTCTTCTGTGAGTGTGTATGTCACTGAACTTCTCTCAAACGACTGGACCGATTTTTATGAAATTTTTTGTGTGTGTTCAAGGGGATCTGGGAATGATTTAGATTCACAATTTTGTCCGCTGGACAATGTGTTTTTAACTAATTTTCAATTTATTAGTAGTTGTTGATTTTGGAATGTTTTACATTGGATCCGACAGACGGCGCTACCATCGCAGTGTCAACATTTAAATAATATACGAATAATTGCCGGGAAAAAAAATTGAATAAAAACCCGTGCGAAGCCGGGGCGGGCCACTAGTTAACCTATAAAGCTATTAATAAGTTTCCAGTATTTCTGGATAGGCAAACAGACGGTCTTAGTAGAACGCTTTTTTCATTTCGTCATCATGCCAATCGCCTTGCAGGAGTATACCTGGCCACGGACACGTACGCGGAGATCACGCTGAAGCAGGAGGAGCAGCGCAAGGAGATCCAGGAGCTGCTGCTGCAGAAGCGAGCCGTGGAGGAACAGAAGGACAAGGTCGAGAACCTCTTCAGGTATTTAACATAACCTTATAGACATTTTTTTAACCCTGTCTGTCTGTGTGTCTCTGTCTGTCTGGGACATCATAGCTCCCGAACGGATGGAGCGATTTCAATTTAGTTTCTCGCGGTGGGCGAGAGTCCGCTTGCGGCGCAAGAGGTAGCGGGTTCGATTCCCGCCGAGGGGTCAAGTGTTTATATGTTCTGCAATCAATTTCTCCTTGGTCTGGGTGTTTAATATGTATCATAAAAAATATCTATGTATGTATGTATATTATATTAAGTATATCAGATGTCTAGTAGGGCGATTCCGCTATAGACGATTTTTGACATGAATTTCTTAATCACGCTATTTGTTACTTTTTTTTATATCGGTACAAAGAAAAAGGTATAAATTTATTAAAACATTTTATTTTTTTTATTTTACTTCATTTTTAAATTTTTGGCGCGCTTGGAAACATTATCATTCGAAGAATTGGCTGATTCTGCAAAATTACAACGCGGCAACACTGGCGCGAAAGAGCTGTTGCCGACAGTTTGAGGTAATGTTCAACCGGCTGAATGTGTAGTGAAAATATTGTTTTATTCTTATGTGTCAAAAAATGTAAGTACTTGTTGTTATTTTTTAAGAATTATTGAATATAACAAGTCGCACTTAGCTTGTTGCACCCGCGATACAAAAGATATAAAAGTTTGTGTTTTTCACAGAAATGATATCCTATAGTTTCCAAACTTTGTAAAAGTAAGAAAAAATCAAAGGCAAACGTATTTAAATCGTTTATATGAGTATAATGTTAGTTGAATTGAAATTAACTTAAACTTAAATTGGTTGCACCCGCGATCGTGATGTTAGGATCGCGGGTGCAACTCTTTGACAAGTAACCGTATTGCCTAATTTATCACATATTTTATTCTTTTTTTATGCTATAAATAATAATTATATGGTGTGCATGATTGGTGACGTATATTTAATGTGTGGTTATATTATATTCCGTATTTTTTTACAGAAAGATCGGCTAAAATGGCAGAAGAGCAAAGGAAAGAGACTGCTTCGCAGAAATATAGGCGAAAGTTAAAAGAAAACCCTGAACTTTATGCAGACCATCTCTGTCAAGAAAGGGCTCGTGATTCAAAACGGAGAGAAGAAATGACAAGGAAAATGGAGGTAGATAAAGATTTGAGAATACTGGCTAGGATCCGATCAAAAGAAAAAATGCAGGCAACTAGAAAGCGTCGTAAAGAAGAACAAATTCAACAAACAGGTATGAGATATAGCAGTCCTCGCACATTGGGTCAAATCTCTGTCCTTCAGTATCGGATCAGAGTAAATCTTTTGTCCCACTTAAAACAAAATTGCGCATTTCTGATGTTTACAGTGATTCAGACGACGAATATCCAACGTCTCTTAAACCCTCAAAAATACTCGCAGAAGCATGCCCTGAAACTGGTTCTGCCTGTGCTGATGTCTTACCAAGAGATATTAGCGCTGGTTTGTACGTGCCCGTGCAATTGCTGTGTAAGTCTGGCAAAAAAAGTACTCAATACCGCTATGTAGGGGTGTGTCAGAGCGATATGGACGAAGATGGAGAGGTTAGAGTACAATTCCTGATGACGGTTGATGGCAAGCATTTCACTGTAATTGTTAATGACATAGCAGACGTACGATTTGACGATATTATCGCGAAGTTGGAAGCGCCAGAGAAAAAGATTGACGGAAAAAATACGTTTGTAGAATTTTCGGCGAATATTGACGTATTTGAAAAGAAATAATTAATTGAAGTGACAAAGAAGTGTTCTGATTAGTAATAAAAATTGATTGATCTCTTATTTTATTCCTGTAAAAGTTTTATTGATGTTTGTATTCACTTAAATTAGACGGGTTGCACCCGCGATAATTTGATGTTGCACCCGCGATTGCTTTAAAATTGAATAATTCCGTGTTTATTTTTGTTTTCTATAAAAAAATATATTTGTTTACTTAGTTAATTTAACGCCTTACGAAATACGAAGGCATAACATAATAAACGTTTCACAATTAACAGACTTTTGAGTTTTTGTTTAATGATCTAGAAAGGTTGGGCCAACTTTGTTGCACCCGCGATAGGACTTTGAACCTCATTCCTGACTATATTAAATATTTCAATAAATTTCTTTTCACGAAAAATAAAGTGAACTTGTTGAAACGTAGCACTTACAAGAAGATTTTTATTCAAAATATTTTTTGTTTTATTATTATGAAACTTAACGTGCGTCAAAATGTTGCACCCGCGATAATGGAATCACCCAGTACCCGTAACACAAGCTAAAAGCTTACCACGGGGCTAGATGTTGTTGTGTGGATTGTCCAGAAATATTTATTTATTTTATTTGTATGAAAGGTGAGTTTGGTGCGAGTGTTCTTTGACATGTCTCATGAAAAATGGTTGTGCCATGAAAATAAGTTATGGAGGTGAGATTGGGGAAGGAAAACCGAAAATTGCGAATATATTTTATTTTATTTTAAAATCAAATTCCCGAGTGGGTTAACAAATGAAAGCGCATCGCGTGCACTTTGCAAACTATTGTAAGTTTTACTTATATAAGGAAATAAGGGCATTGGTTTTTAATAAATTTAGATTTATTAATAATAATAATATTGTAAGGTTGATTAAGGGTGAGATTCAGAAGGCAGTACTCCTATACTCGGCATGTATTGTGAAGAAGTTCCCCTCTCTGCCTAGTCACCTGAGCCTAGCTTAACGGCCAGTGAAATATTTTTTACAGTAGGTAGTTTTGAAAATGCGTAATAGGCGGCCTTATAGATACTTAGGATGAACTCTGGGATTTCATTGTCATCCAACCGTTCAGTATAGGCCTTCTCACAGATACTTGAGATCTTTATACAAAAGTTTAAATATAATTTGTATTTTATCCAGTGAATTGAACAAGACTTTGGAGAGGAGGGACACGGAACTGACCGAAACCAAAACCAAACTGAGTACCGTTCAAACGAAGCTGGCCAACACTGCCAATGTAAGTACTGATCGACCCCCATCGCAGCGCAAAGTGAAGTCATAATATTAAAAATTATGTAGATTTAATGTAATTTTATGCTAATATTTATTATTTATCCCCCGACTAAAAAAGAGGGGTGTTATAAGTTAGACGTGTTTGTCTGTCTGGGACATCATAGCTCCCGAACGGATGGAGCGATTTCAATTTAGTTTTTTTGTATGAAAGGTGAGTTTGGCCGGGGTGTTCTTAGAAACATGTATGAAACATGTTCATGAATAACAGGTTGAGCCGTTTAAAAGTTATGGGGGTGAGAGTGGGGAAGGAAACCCGAAAATCTAGTAATATACTCGAGTGTGGTATCAAATGAAAGCGCATCGCGTGCACATTACTAAATATAATGGTGTTTTAATTTTAAGGAAATTAGGGCAACGGTCTCGGGAGTTTTTCTTAAATTTTAATTTTAGATTTATATTGATTATTATCATGGTTTTGAAAGAAACAATAAAAACATGAAAATAAGGTTTTATTATAAATTAGAGAAATAAAATAGATAAATTAGAAATATTATAAATTAGAATAGATTGAAAACAAGATGTCATTAATTAAAAATTATAAAAAAATCATTTAAAATTTAAGATTACCGGGCTACATACTTATAGAAAATAATATCATTTATTGAATCAGTTAATATTATCAGATAAAAGTTAAAATCAGATGCAGATGATAATTAAATTAAATGCATTCAAAAATATAATTGAAGTATATTGATTATTGTCATGGTTTTGAAAGAAACAATAAAAACATGAAAATAAGGTTTTTTATTCGAAATATGTTCCGTCATATTTTTCCGACCTTTTTCCCGGAATCCCGGGGCGTATCCATACTATCGATAATGTTTGAGGTAATTTACCACAAACTGCACTACCTGCTATACCTATAATAGATACATCATGAAAGTATAATAGATGCATCATGAAAGTATAATAGATACATCATGAAAGTATAATTGTATAATCCACAGCTACTGGAGAACACAAAGCAGGAGTGCGAGGAGCAGAAGCACCTGGTGTCGGCCGTGTCCGCGACGGAGGAGAGGCTGGGCGCGCAGGCGCGCGCGCTGCTGCGCGCCGCCGGGCTGGCCGCCGCGCACGCCGGCTGCCTGCACGACTCCGTCGATAAGCGGAAGTATGCAACATTCTTTTTTTTTGTGCTAGATAAGTCTTCATTTGGCCACAACCTCACCTGATGTAAAATCTATTATGGGGCATGAAGACCTAGAAGGAAGATGGCTTCTCCGGACCACATAAAGAAACACGAAAAAATCTATTCACGCACTGGCCCAGCCCGGAGGGATATGACAAGTCGCGGCCGAAGCCTACCACCAGAGATTGTTTATAGCACCACCCGGAGGTCACGTGTAAGGATTCAGAAGGTTACCACTTACGGACGTGAACAGAAAAACCTCCAAACTATATATTCTTATTGTTATTCATATATTGCTAGACTATCCACACGGATACATCTATGCTTGTTTTACCGGGTACTTGATATCTGACATACATACTTACTCAATACTAATTCTTTATGGCTGTTTAAGCATTGGTTTCTTAAATCTAAGTTATATTATAGTGTATGTCACAATGTGGACCCTGTTGGGCGTTACAGCCAGAGGGAGGGAGACCCACGCTTTTTAATGTTGTTATTTTTGAATTTTGTTCATGTCAAGATATTCATGAGTAAAAAAAATTTGAATTTAAAATAATAATCAAATTTATTTAAAAAATCACATAAAGATTATTTATTATAAATTAGAGAAATAGAATAGATAAATTAGAAATATTATAAATTAGAATAGATTGAAAACAAAATGTTTAATAATTTTAAAAAATTAAATTAAAATTCAATCAAAATTTAAGATTACCGGGCTACATACTTATAGAAAATAATAACATTTATTGAATCAGTTAATATTATCAGATAAAAGTTAAAATCAGATAAAAATTAAATTAAATGCATTCAAAAATATAATTGAAGACTAAATGTCATTGTTATTGAAATTTAAATAAAGTCATAATTAAAAATATTTATTATAAAAATTTTAAATTACTAAAAAAATAATCCAAGAAAATGAGTAGTTATTTTATTTTTTTGAAATAAAATAAAATGACTTAGGAAAAAGTATTTTGAAAATACATACTAATCTCCCGGTGAAAATCCGCTACTTCATACGACAATTTGATTCATGAAATTCATTATCAATTGTCTAACTAAATATCAACATCATACAATGTGTAGGTTCTGAAAAGTAGAATTTTTCTGAAAAGTTTTATTTTTAAACACTTTTATCGTTGTTCATTTAAGATTGCACAGTTAAATATTATTAATTAATTTTAATTTAGAATGAAATCTACTCCATGGATCTTGTAACTTGTAACATGCATACCAACCTCCATTTTATAAACTGCACTCTGAAGTCTCAAGATATAAGCATTGCTTAGTTTAAGCTTCGATTTGTATTTTCTTGTATGCTCTGCTTTGGTAAATAAATGATTTTATTATTTATTAAGTAATCACATACCAGCCATACTTAGTTGCTTCTATCTCCTCCCATGGACCGTGGAAACTCAACAAAAGATAGCAGCGTCTTCTTGAACCACACATAATTACTGTTTAAGGGATGCCTAAAACCTGCAGTTGACTACCTACAGTCTTATAGATGACTTCGAGACATAATTAATAAAATAAGGTTGTGACATTAATTTCATGTTATGTGTAGTTTTGTTTGACATAATTTAATCTGTTTAACTTGTTTTGTTTTTATTTTATTCTTTATATTAATTTTGTGTGTATGAATTATGTATTAAAATGTTTTGATGTTTATTTTAATCTAAATTTTATGCTTATTTTTAATTAATTTTAACTTGTAATTTAATGAGCTCTATTGAATTAGGTTACCTGTAATGATAGAGCTCCATGTATTTGAAAATAAATAAATAAATAAATAATCATACTTCATACTAATATTATTAACACGATCCGGTGCGGTACGGCAGTGACAGCATTTTTGAAAGATCATAAAATGACAGTACGGTGACCGCCGTCCATTTTTCAACTTCGTTTTCATCAAGTACGGCTAGCGCAGCGTATAAATATTTTAATCTATGTTAGACCTTACTAAATACGCAATAAGACAGAGATTACGTTGCTATATTACCGAAAATAAGTTGTATTATGAGGTTTCAATGTGTACAATAGACACACATAGACAGCTTTGATCAAAACGCTAGTACGGCCATAACCGGGTTTTTTACTATGAAATGTCATAGTTCTGGGAAGTTAGTGTCACGTGAGCGACGGTTAGAGTCGGTTGTGTGCACGGCGCGGCGGCGGTTGCGTGGCAATATCAGTAGGCAGCCAAAGCTCGCACGGTAAGCATGTTATTGATTTATTTATAATGCATAAATATTGTTTATACTTGCTTTATTTTGTATCTAGTAGTGAATGTTTCATTTTACGTTAATTTTAAGTATTTTTTACATGAATTCTGGTATTTCAGATGAGTCGGCGGAACAAAGATGACGATCGCATTGCAAAACTTTTGGAAGATACGTCTACCCCTGAAGTATCGGAAAAAGACCCATTTAGTGACGACGGCGAATATGGTTCCGATAAAGATTTTGAGCCGGATTATAACGAGCTTTCGTCTGATTCGGACTGCCCGCGAAAGAGACAACGCGTTGTGAATGTGCATTATTCTACCAGGTATGAACCACAACAATCTGATACTGAATCAGATAATGATGTTGCTGATATTCAAAATGTAGAGCATCCTAGAATATCACTTGATCACTTAGAAGAGGTAGTTGGTAATCAACGATCAACCGCCGAGAATCCTAGAATATCTCTGGATCATGATGTTGACATGGCTGATGTAGCTGAAATAGTCAATGAGCCCCAACTCGAAGCCCCCCCGGCAGCCGCTTGTAGAAGTGAATCTTCTACACTTATGATGGATGATTTATTATGGTTTGAGACTACGGAACCCATTCCAGAGTTCGATTTTGACTATACGTCTACAGGTCTTCGTATTAGTATTAGCGATAATCCCTCAGAACTTGATATGTTCAAAACAATGTTTTCGGAGGAATTGCTGGAGTACCTTGTAACGCAGACCAATTCTTATGGACTAAACTTGTCTTTCACAGAGAGACCTCATACAAGAAATAGTAGGAAACAGGTTTTTCGCAATGTCGATAAGAAGGAAATGCTTGCCTTTCTTGGTTTATGTCTCTTGCAAGGTCAATGTAGCATTCCAACGATGAGATCCCTGTTTTCTTATTCGAATGCGTTGTATTACCATCCGTATTTTTCGTACACCATGTCTCAACGAAGGTTCGAACAAATTTTAAGATGCGTATATATCGGTGAAGTTGGCGCACAGCGCGAGAACAAAGTTACTGGTTTTATTGATGCGTTATCGAACAACTTCCGCAGAGTCTACGGACCATACAAGGAACTATCCTTAGACGAGTCCCTGGTCCTGTTCAGAGGTAGACTCGACTTTCGTCAGTATATAAAGAACAAGAAAGCTCGGTATGGAATTAAATTTTACGAATTGACATCTTCCGACGGATACGTTCTGAATATTATCATGTACTGTGGAAAAGAAGAAAACACTGATGAAACTACAAAGAAAACTGAACAGATTGTAATGAAGTTGCTAAATCCATATCTGATGAAAGGTCATCACGTATATATGGATAATTTCTACAATGATGTTGAGCTGAGCAGGAAACTTCTAACATTGCGGACTCATTCTTGTGGTACCCTTCGAAAAAACAGAGTTTCTAATCCAAAGGTTCTTACAAACGCTAAATTGAAGAAGGGCGATCATTTTTGGCGCCGTAAAGGACATGTGTATGTATCTGCGTGGAAAGATAAACGGCCTGTTTACGTAATTACCACCAATAAACATCCAGCAATGGAATTGGTTTCCAACAGATTTGGGAAATTATGCATGAAGCCAAAAGAAGTGGCGGCATATAACACCTATATGCCGGCGGAATAGACCGCAAAGACCAGATGGTTGCCTATTATTCGTCGCCGCAAAAAACTATTCGGTGGTATAAGAAAGTTTTCTTTCACATGCTCGACATAACAACGTGGAATGCGTATTATGTTTATAAGAAGTATTTCAAGCCAGACGGCAGGTACGAATTCATAGATTTTAGAGACGCTTTGATAAAGCAAATGACCGGAGTTGACAAAAACCTCTCAGGAAGAGACTTGGTAAGATCTGGCAGCATATATGCTAGCAGAAGAACAAAAACTTCACCAGCAGAAAGCTCAACAGAGCCACGAGCCATTTCTGAGGGACATAGGCCTGAATTGATTCCATGCGCTGCGGGTGCTAAACGTAAATTCAAGTTTTTGAACTGTAAACTATGCACCAAAAAAAAAGTTCGAAGGGAAACAAGATACAGATGTAAGGGTTGTATAAAAAATACTCCTCTTTGCCCCGACTGCTTTGAAGAATGGCATGCTATAAAAGAGGCTAACATAAATTGAAATTGTGGTTTGAGACTGAATAAACTGATTCTAGGGTATATTAATGATAAGTTCAATGTTCCTAATATTGTTACAAAGTAATGAGACTGATTAATAAATAATATAGTAAGCTAAAAATTTTATTATGTTGGTGTATGAACACAATTTTCTAATTTGATAGGATTTTTTTAATTTTAGAAACAGTTTTATCACATAGTGTATAGGTGTTGTCTGTATACATAATTTTCGTAATAATAATAATATAAATTGATTACATTTAATTTGTTTTATTTATAAATAAAAATCTAGCCTCTAAGTTAGAGTGGCTGTTAGAGCCGTACTGTTATTAGTATTTGCTGATAAATCATACGAGATGATCAGTACTGCCCCAGACGTGTTACTGTGTCTGCCGTACTTGTTCTCTGCTATAGATATAATGTATACTTGTGTGACAGTACGGCTGAAACCGACATACTGTTATACCCGTACTGACAAATACCATAGTAATTTTTATACGAATCAGATGGTACGGCTATATACGGTTACGGTTGTAGCCGTCTACCGCCCTATGCAAGCGATTGATTATTCCTGTTATTGTCAGTACGGTGGTAGAAGTATTATGATTTTGTATGAAAAAATCTACTGTCTTTCTCTACCACTGCGTCACCGAGTACCGCGCCGGAACGTGTTAATGCGAATGTAAGTTTGTTACGCTTTCACGCAAAAACTCCTTAACCAATCATCATGAAACTTTGCACATAATACTCTTGAAGGTATTAAAAGTAACATAGGATACTTTTTATCGCGGGAAAATATATTTTAACGCGGGTAACACCGCAGGTCTCAGCTGGTAATAAATTATTTTAAAATCTTCCCAGGACCGTAGAAACCCGTAACCTACAAGTGACACAAACATACCGCGAGCAGGCCGCTCAGTACAGAAGCAGCATACTCGACGGCACCAAGCACTTCACGATGTCGCTCACCGAAGCGCTGACGACCCTGCACTCGAGTTTAAACGACTACGCCGTGAGCAGTGCGTCGGGGATGGAGGCTGGCAGAGGGAAGCTGGAGGAGATTCTGAGACAGATTCAAGAAACTATGGATGAGGTGAGAATTTGATTAGACAAATATTTTAGGATTGTTTGTGGGACAAGCTAACATCTGTCCTCGCAGATTAGACCTCGTGAAAGTTCTTCAAAATTTGTTAGACAGCGGTGCTCAGGTAAACCAAGCATTCTAATAAATATAATAATAATAAATTCTTTATTGTACACAAAAACACAGTAATACAAAAGGGTCATACAATAAACAAAATGTACAAACCTTTTCTGACAGCAAACCTCGTCATTCTGTTATGATCTCATATCAGTTTTCAGCAATAGTTACATAATTCTTGTATATGCATGATAAACTTTCCTATTGAATAACATGAGGAAAGTTTATGTGTATAACTTGCACCCGTGCGAAATGGGCGAGTGTCTAGTTGAATGTAAACTGTAGTAGGTATGTTTTTTTTTTGTTATATTGATGTTTTCAGAAATACTGCTTATTAGTTTATTTATCTAGCCTATTGTTTATGTCTTTTAGCCTGAGATACAGGATTACCCTAGTTCAGGCTCATGTATTCTATACCTATTTTAAAAAAAATTATACATAAATTATTTGAATAAAATTTATTTATTATTATTATTTATCTCTATTTTTCACAGATAAAGGCCCTAACCGACGACAGTCACGACAAGCTGATATCAGCGACTGACAGGCAGCGGGGTACCCTCCGCGGCGCGGTGGAATCGAACCAGCGATCGCTGAGCGAGTGCGTGGCGCGGCTGCTGCAGCGCGCCGCCGCGGCCGTGCGCGCCGCGCGCGACGGGGATGTCACTGAGAGCGTGGCGAAGTTCGTGCAGCAGTGGGTATGTGATATGCAGACATCTTTATTATTATTCAGCTTATACTGTCCCACTGCAGGGCAAAGGCCTCCCTACCCTTCTTCCACTCTTCGCGATTGAACGCTAGCTAGCTAATAAAATTATTATTTACAATTTAAAATGTGATAGTGGCCTCGAACGAAAGTCCATTTATTCTGAGAGGCACAACAGAATGTGCTATTAATTAAAATACACCATTAACGTTGTCGATCCGTCAACAACCTTAAATAACCTAAAATATACGCTATAAATGGAAACTTTTAACTGGCGTTCTCTGTTAAGGCATGTTCAAGACATGTTCTTTTTATATTTATCTGTTATTATTGTTTGCCTAGCTGTAAGTTTTCTTAAAATTATAAAAATCAAATATAATAATACGAGTCGTCCGGTAGTTTTCAGGTTCCAATCATTCATACATTACATACTCGGTACTATAAATAATTGGTGAATGTCGGTTAAAACTGGACTTGAATGTTTATTTTTTAAATACCCATCGGTTTAAAAACCTTACTTTACGAGGAAGAAAATATCCGCAAATATACAAAAGTTAGCTCCCGACAAGGCATAAAAAAAGTTGTGTTGGTTAAGTGGGAGGACACTCGACTTTCATTCCGAAGGTCGTGGGTTCAAACCCTGCCACGCACCTCTGCATTTTCTTCCTGGGACATTTATGTGCGCTAACACGTGCTTTAACGGTGAAGGCAAACATCGTGAGGAAACCGGCATGCTTCGAGAACCTTAAAGATTTTGAAGAACATTGTGTCATTCACCAACCCGCACTTCAGCGTGATGAATCAAGGCCGAATCTCTCTCGCCCTGTGTCCCAGCAGTTGGAACGTTAATAGGGCGATGATGATACAAAAGTTTATTCACCCATCTTGTATAATATTGTAATGAGTAACGATATTTGTGTAGCATGTCGGAGCGGCGGCGCGGGTGTCGTCCCTGCGGAGCACCCAGGCGACTCTAAGTCGCGGGTCGCGGCAGTGGCGCGCCGCGCGGGCCGCCGCCCTCGCCGCGCAGCGGGACGGCGCCGCGCGCAGGCGGGGGCGCCAGGACGCCCTGCTGCACGCTCTCAACGAGGTAGCTATACTCATATTTGTGTAGCATGTCGGAGCGGCGGCGCGGGTGTCGTCCCTGCGGAGCACCCAGGCGACTCTAAGTCGCGGGTCGCGGCAGTGGCGCGCCGCGCGGGCCGCCGCCCTCGCCGCGCAGCGGGACGGCGCCGCGCGCAGGCGGGGGCGCCAGGACGCCCTGCTGCACGCTCTCAACGAGGTAGCTATACTCATATTTGTGTAGCATGTCGGAGCGGCGGCGCGGGTGTCGTCCCTGCGGAGCACCCAGGCGACTCTAAGTCGCGGGTCGCGGCAGTGGCGCGCCGCGCGGGCCGCCGCCCTCGCCGCGCAGCGGGACGGCGCCGCGCGCAGGCGGGGGCGCCAGGACGCCCTGCTGCACGCTCTCAACGAGGTAGCTATACTCATATTTGTGTAGCATGTCGGAGCGGCGGCGCGGGTGTCGTCCCTGCGGAGCACCCAGGCGACTCTAAGTCGCGGGTCGCGGCAGTGGCGCGCCGCGCGGGCCGCCGCCCTCGCCGCGCAGCGGGACGGCGCCGCGCGCAGGCGGGGGCGCCAGGACGCCCTGCTGCACGCTCTCAACGAGGTAGCTATACTCATATTTGTGTAGCATGTCGGAGCGGCGGCGCGGGTGTCGTCCCTGCGGAGCACCCAGGCTATACTTCAGTCCCTGTTTCGCCGCATATGCCTCACAGATTTTTATTAATTGACGCAAAGAACCCGCCGATGGTCCCAACAGTACCATGTCGTCTGCGTAACTTAGGTTATTTACAGCAACACCATCGATAAAGCAACCTGTATGAGTACTGCTAAGCTCACCGACCAGATCATTTACGTACAGGTTGAACAGCAGAGGAGAGGTCACCCCGCCTTGTCGCACCCCGCATCTCATGTAATATGCGTCGGATAACGCACCCGCCCACCTAACTTGGTTTAGTTGGCAGCCATACCAATTTCTCAGGATGGCTATCAAATCAACCGGCACACCTGCCACCTTTAGCCTGCTCCAGAGTTTATCGTATACAACTGTATCAAATGCTTTGGACAGGTCAAGGAAGCAGGCGTATACCGGCGTTTTCCTCTCTGTGTAGTACCTGACAGCCTGCTTAAGACATAAGATCGCACTCTCCGTCGAAAGCCCAGCTCGGAACCCAAACTGGGCATCATTAAGGTGGACGCATTGAGCAGGCTGTCAAAGATCTTTGCCACAATGGTTGCCAAAGATATAGGCCGATAGTTAATTTTATCCGACGGATCCGCAGTTTTACACTTTAGAATGGGCACAACTATGGTTTTAGTTTATTTCTTTGGGCAATTTATTATAAAATAGAGAAAATATTTTATTACACACCAGATAAACAATACAATAGGAAATTAAAACTAAACCTAGAACTCTTAAGGGCTTTCAAATACTATGTTAGGAAGCCCTTATCCGTTGGATCACATTATAGCATTACTTTGTATTGGGTCAAGGATAGTCTAGACCTAGAGAACAGAACCAGCCTCACTAAGCCTGGTATACCACCACCCTCCTTAGGTCTAGTTATGGTTTATACACCTTATATTTTGAGGGAGCATTATAGCCAGCAGTGGACGTCCTACAATGATGATTATTATCGCGTTTGAAGCATTTTTATCTGAAAATGTTCAATGTATTCTCAGTGTATAATTTGGATTACTTAGGGGTCAAGTTTGGACGATTCATCGGTCGCCTACTCTGCAGGCGACACCGCCGTAACAGATGATCCACGATGCTGATGCTGCACTTTAGTTTATAAGATTTTGATTTTTATGTATGTTAGTCTATAAGGTATATACTATTTAGATTTATAACTCGAAAGACAATCAACCGTGGTAAATATCCCATTATAAATCTAAAAATCTAAATCTAAATATTGATAACCATGATAGTTTCAAAAGTTATAATTATAAGGTATATGTTTATATGGGCCTTAGATGCCTGAAATAAATGATTTATTATTATTACTATTATTAACACATGTATTACAATCTTAATATTCACAGAAAGTAGAACGCGACAACATAGAACTGGAGAAGCGTCTACAAGAGCAGGTATCCGAGATCGAGGCGGAGCGGCGCGACACGCAGAACAGGCTGCAGTTGTGGATGGAGAACGAGCGGCGGTTGCTGGAGGAGCGGCTGCGGCAGCACGCTGCGGCCGAGACTGCGGCTACGGAGGAAAGGTATACAAGAAATACTATTTAAAGAATGTTTCCATTGAACATACAATGTATAAAATTTTAAGACTAACCATTAACCCCCGACCAAAAAAGAGGAATGTTATAAGTTTGACGTGTCTGTCCGTCTGTGTGTCTGTCTGTCTGTTCCATCATAGCTCTCGAACGGATGGAGCGATTTCAATTTAGTTTTTTTTTATGAAAGGTGATTTTGGCCCGGGTGTTCTTAGACATGTTTCATGAAAATCAGTTGAGCCGTTTAAAAGTTATGGGGGGTGAGAGTGGGGAAGGAAAACAGAAAATCTGCAAATATACTAATGTAGGGTATCAAATGAAAGCGCATCGCGACCACATCACATAATATTATGTTGTTTTATATTAAAGAAAATGAAGGCATTGGAATCGGGGTTTTTCTTAAATTTTAAATTTAGATTTATAAAATTATAAGTCGCGTCCGCCGCAGACATGTTTGATTACTGCTTTTTCAATTTATTTTAAGCACGTTTTTATCATAATCGTAGATTACCCACCCTCATTTGTAATAATTTAAGGTACAATAAACAAGATTGCCAATGAAACAGGATTTTGCTCTGCAAGCACTTTCTCCTTGGTCTGGGTGTTTAATATTATTATTATTCAGCCCATACTGTCCCACTGCAGGGCAAAGGCCTCCCTACCCTTCTTCCACGCTTCGCGATTGAACGCTGTTTAATATGTATAATAAAAAATATCTATGTATGTATATTATATGAAGTATATCAGATGTCAAGTACCCGTAACACAAGCTAAGAGCTTACCACGGGGCTAGATGTTGTTGTGTGGATTGTCCGGAAATATTTATTTATTTAAGGTATAAATTTTGATTTTCCTTTAATCTTTAAAGAGATAGATTGGTTCCAGCAAGCCAGCCTAAATAGTCATAGAAAAGCCTCAAATGTAACCTCAAACTTATTCCAGATTATCGAAGAAGCTGGAGTCCATCGAGAAGGAGCGCGTCGCGCTGCAGGCCCGCGTGGGCGCGCACCTCGAGCTGCAGCAGCGCCTGCTGGAGGCGCGCGCGGCCGACCTGGCGGCGCAGCTGCAGGACCTGGCCGCCGCGGACGACGCGACCACGGCAATGGAGAGCACTATGGACGCCTATGACAAGGAGTTTGACGAAGGTATATAGTTATGTTTTGGAGTTTACTCCTTAAGAAACGATTTGAGTTATAAGGCCCGGTACGGAAATTTTATGAGGAGTAAAATCAAAAGTGTAACACGAAAAGTTGAGCCGTTACGTAGAAAGAGACAAACATATATATCTGTAGGATTGAACGTGTAAAACAATGAGATGTAATACATTACACGGCGTATCTCATTCTCGGGGTCTCCTCTTTGCGCGATACTTCGTAGTCTCACTGTATTTTATTTATATTATTTTGTAACATACTTTATGTAATACGCTTTATTGAAGTAATATAAATAATCCGAATAATTACAGATATATGTTTGTTTCTCTTATCATTTTAGCAGATGCGTTCATTTACCCTTTTTTTCTATTCGATATATATCATAATTATAGTTCGTAGGAGTAAACTCCAATCGTGCGTCGTAGCTGACACACACACTTTTTTTTTCATTTGACCATAATCTTACCTGATGTACAGTGACGATGTGGTCTAAGATGGAGCATGAAGACCTAGAAGGTAGATGGCTTCTCCGGGCCACATTACGAAACACGAAAAAATCGCTTCACGCACTGGCCCAGCCCGGAGGGTGGTGACAAGCCGCGGCCGAAGCCTCCCACCAGAGACTGTTAGCTGAAGTCCACTGAGAACGACCGAGAGTCAAGCTTTTATGCATATTTTGATATTCACATAATTTATTAACACTAGTTGTTTTTTTTTCTGTCCTGTCATTATAAACTTTACTAAACTAGACCAAAACGGTCAACGCCAGTAACGTTGACAGGGTGAGAGGAGCCATTTCGCACTGGACTCAACTTAGTCATATTTTATTTTGGCTTTCAATACAATACAATTAACTCGCTACTGTATGAAATCAGCCATTTTAACTGCCAAATGTAGACTTTTATAATTTATGATTATCTTGACTTGTTTTTGTAATTTACTTGTCTTATTGTAATTTATCTTCCTTATTTAAAATTTCACAATTAATAATGACATTTATTTATTTATTACTTATTTATTTATATAAATCACATACAACTTACAGTTTACTTATAATCTAAATCGTTATTATGTGGCACAAAATTATATAAACTTTTAACAATATCTTATGACATATGTAACTGTATAATATCTTAGCTATATAAGTGTACATTTAAGAAAATAAAGAATTGAAATGAAAACAATATAACATGGTCGATTTTTAGTGTGGTTACAGCAGATTCCTACTCAAGCATCTTTCTTATCATCTGCGCTTACTTTACCTCAGGTGCGAGCGCAATCTCCACTGACATGGAAGTGTTCAGCGCCAACGTGGTGGAAGTCGTGGACCACATATACCAGGAGCTGCTCAGCGGTATGGAGCGAGCTAATGCCGACACGCAGGTAACAAACCTTATCATACCATAAGTTTTTTCGTGTTTCGTAATGTGGCCCGGAGAAGCCACCTTCTAGGTCTTCATGTCCCATCTTAGACCACATCGTCACTTTACATCAGGTGAGATTGTGGTCAAATGAAGGCTTATCCATCATAAACAAAAAAAAAAAAATTTGTACAGAGCTGTAAGCAAATTTTAACTTATCCATTTTGAAGACGGGATATACTCATGATAAAAAGTAGAATTGACAAAACTTGCAACGTTTCGGACTACAAAATCAAGAGAAATCCTTCAATAGCAAAAGTGCCCAACGGTTTAAACTACCCAACGGATTTTAATGCAGTTAGTAATGTTTTTTATGAATTTATTTATTTATTATTTTGATTTCATTTTTGATATGATTATATTTTGTTTTGATTATAATTAACTAATAAATATCTTATCAAGTAGGTAGAAATTATATTGAAAAAAATCAACATTTAAAAGCCTCGGTCTGCCTTTGTTTCAAACGTGTAAACACACTACTGCAGCGCTGTGGTTGGACCCATTCTGCCGCAGCTTATGCTGAATGGTTACCTTTTTTGTCGCAACATGTTGTTGTTATTTTTTATATAGTTCTAACCTTATGTTAATTTATGTATTTGTTGTATTATGGTGTGATTGTGACTAAAAAAATCATTCTTATTCTTATTCTACGATAACTATGTCATATATTCAAGGGAGCCAACGTGTAATGGGCAATAAATTAATTGAGTATTGAATCAGGATGTAGATTGATGATGATAAAAATCAGTGATAAGAGTAATATCTCTTTTCAATATTCTAACTATTTTTGACATCTAAAGTAACAGAGTGGAGAGAGTAAGCCGTGTTGGCTAAGTGGGAGGACACTGGACTTTCGTTCCGAAGGTCGTGGGTTCAAACTCCGCCTCGCACCTCTAAATTTTTCTTCTTCATAAATTTATGGGCGCTTTAAAACACGTGCTTTAACGGTAAAGGCAAAACATCGTGAGGAAACCGGATGTTCACCAACACGCACTTGGCCAGCGTGTTGAACTAAGGTCTAATCTCTCTCGTCAAGAGAGAAGACCCTGTGTCCCAGCAGTGGGAACGTAAGTAGGGTGTTTATCTGATGAAAGTAGGAGAAAGGGAGATTTCCTTCTATTTCTCATTACATTAAATCGTTACAGGATGAGACTAAGGCCGTGCTAAGTGAGATTCAGTGTTCAAGCGAACAGTTCTGCGGAGAGACCGGCGCCGCGCTCGACGACATAGTGTCCACTAACAGGGCCGTTGTGGACGAGATGCTTCAGAATATGCAGGTTAGTAAAATATGGATAACTAGCTGTCCGCCCTCGGTATTGCCCAAAGTAGCTTATGTTCTTTAATTGGATAACCATTAATCTTGCATCAAATTACATCAAAATAGGGCTTTGCTCGCAAACTTTTTTTTTTGGTATTTTAACGGGTAAAAAGTAGCCTATGTGTTATTCTGATATGTAAGCTATTATTATTGTGAAGTTTATCGCGGACGACGTATTTAGCTTATAGCCTTCCTCCATAATTAGTAGCCTAATTATAACATTGAAAGATTTCGAATCGGACCAGTAGTTTCTAAGATGAGCGCGTTCAAACAATCACACAAGCAAACTCTTCAGCTTTATAGTATTCGTATGGATATAGGTACTATGTATAAAAACTTTTCTCGCTCTAATGACATAAACATCATAAATTATCGTAAACATCTCGATAAAAAACATAAATAATGCTGATAACCGATGATAGTTGGTTACAATTACATTTGTAATTTTTTCTCTCCATCCGCCCATTACGCATTTGCGGTTTACTTTTATTTTTTTATTGTATTGTTTCTCTGTTCGGTGTGTTCTAAAGTATTTTCTATTTATATTTATAGTTTCAAAAGTTACTAATACTATTACCATCCGCAGGTCAAGAACAGCAGCACAACCGGCATCCTCCAGGAAGTGTCCGGGTCGCTGGCGTCCCTCTCGGCCGGCGCCTCGGCCGCGGTGTGCTCCCACGGCGCGGCGCTGGAGGAGCTCACGGCGCAGCTGTGCCTGTTCGAGGACAGCGTGCTGAGCGCCGCGCGCGCGCTCGCCGACGCCGAGGGCCGCTGCCTCGCGAGGGACTACCAGCTCTACGTGCCCTCCGGTGAGTCCTACTGTGCTCGCTGATGCCGGCAGCTGTGCCTGTTCGAGGACAGCGTGCTGAGCGCCGCGCGCGCGCTCGCCGACGCCGAGGGCCGCTGCCTCGCGAGGGACTACCAGCTCTACGTGCCCTCCGGTGAGTCCTACTGTGCTCGCTGATGCCGGCAGCTGTGCCTGTTCGAGGACAGCGTGCTGAGCGCCGCGCGCGCGCTCGCCGACGCCGAGGGCCGCTGCCTCGCGAGGGACTACCAGCTCTACGTGCCCTCCGGTGAGTCCTACTGTGCTCGCTGATGCCGGCCACACGTAGGCCGCTAAAGTTGCCTCGCGACCCGTTTATGTGGAAGAAATCGCGTCACAATTGTCCCCGTATGAATATAGTGTGTTGAATACTGCGCGCATGCTCTCGGAGGCATTGAACGTATTTACCTCACCGTGGTAATATAATTTGCTCATATTACGCCGCGAGCGGACCTTTCCCCGCTGCCTCTGAGGCAGTCAAAAGTGCTATGGATTCTGTAGCCATCATCGGCTACGGAATGGTATTCTGTGGTCGACGAAACCCATCATGACATAGTTTGTTGACTTTTTTGTTTAATTTTTACAAAATGGCGTCTAGTAGTCGCCATATTCGATTTCCACCGACGTCTTTAGTGACACTCGCCAAACTAAGAGGAATCGATCGACGTTAGAATAATAAAAATCGGCCCAGGCGTATGATCCGCATAGTGCTACAAATGAACGTACAAACATAGACTTATAAACATATTACCACTCCTTTGAATATAGTTCATGATACTTAGTTCCTAGTCGCTCTGTAATTATTTCACCCATTTCACGGAGGTCTTATGCAGTCTGTTCAGTGCTGGCTAACCGCAAATCGAGGCCTGTACCCAACAGTGGGAGAGCATAGCTAACGAATAAATAAAACGGAATATATCATGTGTTAATGTATTATCATTCCATGGTGCGAATATAAAGGTTGTTTGACTTGGCAGGTAAAACCCCGTCTCGCACGGAGTACCGGTTCCCGCGCGCGCTGGCCGCCACCTCGCCGCACGAGCGCATCCTGGCGCGCTTCCGGGCCATGCGCCAGTACTCGCCGGACGATGTATGTATTATTCTCATTCAATATAACTATGTATATGATTGACTAACCAACCAACCGTCCAGTTATTTGCTGAGCATTTTCCTCTCCATCCAAAGGTTTTCTGGAAAAAATTGCTTTAAGCAACGAGGCCGCCCATTACGCATTTTGTATTTAGCTTTAAGTCCAGTTTTGTTTTGTCTTGGTGTGTAATAAAGAGTTATTATTAGTATTAAGTTAGTAAGGGGGGGGGCTGATTTTACGCATTGGACTCGAGGTGGTCCATTGTGCGTGGAGTGGGGCGCTAGTGTAACCAGCCCAACTCCGACCAAAAGCGCAGAAGCTTCCTGGGGTATTCGCAGGCCTCTCGGAGTGACCTTGGCTTCTTGATGATTTCGCGTCGCTGTGCTGTTACTCCCTCGCATTCCAGGATAACGTGGGCAGCTGTTTCGTCTTTGTTGAGGCATCCTCTGCAGAGTGAACTGTCCGTGGATCCTATGGGATAGAGGTGTTTGTTGAGAGTTATGTGTCCTGTGATAGTTCCTATCGGGACTCCGTATTTGAGGAAGATCCCTATTTGAATGACTAGTTCTCGTTATCCAGTAACTATAGGCGGCAGCACTTACCGACAGTTACAATAGGGTAAAACATTAAAACAATCAAATTAATGGTACCAGTTGGCAGCACTGTCAACGTGCACGTTCTCTATAGTAAATGAAAAGTCAAGATGTTTATTTCACATGGGATACACCCGGGCCAAACTCACCTAAAAAAACTAAATTGAAATCGCTCCATCCGTTCGGGAGCTATGATACCACAGACAGACAGACACGTCAAAAAACCAAAAACGTTGGGGGTTAATAAAATTATCTGAAAGCAATATTGTGCTTACAAATTATTTATTCTTAAAAGAAGTTTACTAAGTAGGTTAGACTTACAGTGCTAAGATTTACTTTTGTCTCCAGCCATTTCCCGGGCCGTCTTTCGACGACATGATGTATGACACATTTGGTCCGAAGGTGATACGTTAGTACAATAATAAGAAGACTAGGCTAGAGAGCATAATTTTACTTATTAATTGTCTAGTTAACATAAATTACTTAAAATGTTGGACATAACTGAGTTACGCATTATTGAAATTTTCTGTATTTAGTTAATATTATCGTAAAAGTCGGTGGATCTGTCAACAATATTTACATACTAGTTAGTGAGTTCACTTGTTCCAGTGTATTTTACCGCAATCAATTAAATAAAATTACTCTTATACATCTTTACATTAACTTAACTATGCCAAATCACCTTTATCCATTCGCACAATTTCGTAACTGTAGAATTACACGGAACTGTTACTGTCCATGTCATACTTAGGGGTTGTTTCACAAACTTCGAGTGACATCAGTTTATAGTTAAAATATAAGCTATCAGCTGACAGTTGACTAAGTGAGCAGTATATTTTAACCTTTGACTAATGTTACTCGGAAGTTGTGAAACGGGCTTCTATCGGTGTTGTTTTATCCAGGAGTGCGTCGTGGTGGAATCGGACGGCGAATCAGCGGCGGACTCCCGCGCCAGCGACTGCGAGTCCTCCGGCGAGGAGCCGCCCGCCTTCGTGGCGCCCTCGCCGCGCCCCCGCGCGCCCTGCCCCCCCGCGCCCATCGTCAAGTGCACCTCGGAGACTGACATCTATGCTTACAAAAGGGTAACTATCTCTCATGTATAGCTCGCTACTATGGAACGACTCATTTCATCATTTCTTGAGATATTTATGTGCGCTTTAAACACGTGCTTTAACGGTGAAGGCAAACATCGTGAGGTAACCGGCATGTTCTGAGAACTTAGAGTTTGAAGGGCATGTGATATTCACCAACCCGCACTGGGTGATGATGATGATGATGGAACGACTTATAGATACCGAGGATGGGCGATATGTCTCTCAGTAAATTTAGTAAATTTATTTATTGCACCAGAAAGTTACACGATAACATTGGCATGTCAGTTATTACTTAGAATATTATTAGTTTAACATAATCATTGTCATAATTTCGTCGCTCATATCGAAGAGCTCACTCATGACAGAGGCACATCATCGTCAACATTATTGAGGTGAATATATACGAAACAGGCGACTGCATGACTTGTTCTACAAATCCTCGGCATTCGTTACCTCCTAATTTTGCTTAAAATACGGGATAATAGTATGGGTCTATCATGCTCATATTTAAGAATTTAGTCAACAATTCAGCTACAAAACTATGACTCTTTAACTCGCTCGCCCCTGACACAATAGCTCCATAACACCATACAGAACGAGCAAAAAAGGCAAATACGCCGATATATTAGTAGAGCCTCTAAGAGAGATACAACAATCTAGGATTAGCGGAGCGCATTCCCATCTCTATATATTTTGCCTACTAACAACATTAGGCCATAGAATATCGACAGGCCTCCCTCAAAAAATAAAGGGGTGAGATCTGTGCTCGGCAACTCGGTTGCGATACCGCGCCATATATAACAATACAAAAACACCAAATAATAAACGTTTTTTTTTATTTTTTTATTTATAATCTGAAAAGTCCGAGGGTCACAGGGTGATTGATATTTATCACGAAATATTGTTGCAGAATGGCGACAGCGGCAAAGAGAACGCGAACCGCTCCATGAACTACAAGAAGCCGTCCAAGCTGCCCGCGCCCGCGTCGCTCAAGAAGCCCTTCCTCGACAGGAACGTCAACGAGAACGGACAATAACAACCCGCAGAATGTATTCTTTGTGGATTTAATCCATCCATCGAAGGTTCAACGGCACAAAATCTGCCAGCATGTGAAGAGAATGTTCAAGTGCTGAGCGGTGATATATTTTAAGAAGGGAATAGTTAGACGAGCGTAGTGCGTTTGAAGAATGTTTGTAAGGTTCGGTGAGATTTGTTTTGATATTACATTAAGCGTCGGAGCTTTCGCTGGATGCTGGACGACTTAATCTTCTTAAGTACAGCTTGGAAGTCAACGATAAATTCATATGAAAACATTTGCTCTATGTTGAAAAACTTTGGTGCATGCAAATTACATGTCTAATTTAATTTAGGACTTTCTTTTATTTGCATACTGCTGGAAAATTAAATAAAACATTAACTTTTTGCATTTAAAAAGTAATTGACATACATTTTTTCTTTGACATATAATGTATCTTTTATGACGATGGGTTTTGACTAGTTGTTGCCATGTGCTGTACGTGTGTGCTAATTTAAATGTAGAATAGTTTTAAAATATCGTTAGAAATTGCATTTGCAACATTATAAATAATTATGCATTAATAATTTAAATATACTTATCCCAATGAATTTTTAGTATTAATTTCTTAAGTTACAAATTCATTATTATTATAACAACCTCTTTATTTCTATTGTCTTCAATATCGTCTTATTTTATTTATATAACTAGCGATCAGATTGTCTTCGCACGGGTACAAAATCTACAAATTAACCTAAACCTTCCTTTTCAATTACTTTATTGCTGAAAACATATAAAAATCTGTAAACATGTTTTGAATACAAACTTACATACCCCCGTATGCATAAAAATACTTTAAAAATATTTAAACTAAATTAGTACCAAATCTGTTTAGTAACGGTTCAGTAAAAGCTTTTCACCCTTGTTTATCTCTATAATAGTCACAAAATAAGGCTTAATTAGAACTCTTTTATTTCTTTGAAGTAAGTTTAAATACAAATTAATTTCGATATAATGTTATCTACAAATTAGTTACAAATATGTCTATTGGAGATAGTAGTGAATTATTTATAAGAGAGTTAAATTTTTAGGCATGTTTTATTGTGTACTGTGTGTATGACTATCTTATAGAAATAAATTTAATTTGAAACAAATATTTTATTTTGTTCACCTGTCCCAAGGTTAGATTAAAATCATAATGGAGGTTTTGTCTGTTCACGTCCGTAAGTGGTAACCCTCTGAATCCTTACACGTGACCTCCGGGTGGTGCTAAGAACAGTCTCTGGTGGTAGGCTTCGGCCGCGGCTTGTCACCACCCTCCGGGCTGGTCCAGTGCGGGAAGCTATTTTTTCTTGTTTCGTAATGTGGTCCGGAGAAAACACCTTCTAGGTCTTCATGTCCCATCTTAGAACACATCATCAATTTACATCAGGTGAGATTGTGGTCAAATGAAGGCTTATCGATCATTAAAAAAAAAAAAATGTCTTTAATTTTTACTTGTGTGTTAATTTATTATTTTATTAATCTTAATAGGAATTAAGAATTAGATTAAGAATAATTTTAGTAATTAAACATAGCTTAGGAACATATACAGGGTGGAAAAATCGAATGCCACATGGATGGCAACTACCTTAAATATACGGATATAATTATAAATCCTTTAATGCAGTATTTATTGTTTTTAAAAACAATTTACAATATTTAAGGTAGTTGCCATCCATGTGGCATTAGATTTTTCCACTCTTGTTACAAAAATTATGCAAACTTTGAATTATAATTTAATATAAACACTACTTTTAACACAAATTTTGAGGTTCATCATCATCACCCTATTAACGTTCCCACTGCTGGGACACAGGGACTTCTCTCTTGGTGAGAGAGATTAGGCCTTAATTCACCACGCTGGCCAAGTGCGGGTTGGTGAATGTCACAAGTCCTTCAAACTCTTTTAAAGTTCTCAGAACATGCCGGTTTCCTCACGATGTTTGCCTTCACCGTTAAAGCACGTGTTTTAAGCGCACATAAATTTCTCAAGAAGAAAAATCCAGAGGTGCGTGGCGGGGTTTGAACCCACGACCTTCGGAATGAAAGTCAAGTGTCCTCCCACTAAGCCAACACGGCTTCTGTCAATTCGTCGTCAATTTTGAGGTTGATTAGTGATAAGTATGAGGTGGGCTCATACTACATCTAAGCTTCCGTATACAGTTTATAAACATTTTGCAATAAAAAAATCATGAGTAAAAAAGATATATTTAAAAAGTGAAAATGCAATAAGAGTGGTTACCCATCCAAGTACTGGTTGCGCACAACGTTGCTTTATGTTGTAAAAATCACGTTTATTGTATGGGAGCCCCCATAAATATTTATTTATTGTATGTTTTTAGTATTTGTTGTTATAGCAATACATCTCAAATGTTCAACTCTCTAGCTATCACGGTTCTTGAGATACAGCCTGGTGCTATACAGACAGACAGACGACAAAGTCTCAGCAATAGGGTCCCGTTTTACCTATTGGGTACGGAACCCTAAAAACCGTTGTATTGATACAGTATTTTTTTTTGGAGATGTTGTATTGATTTTGGAGGTTTTTCCTGTTCACTTCCGTAAGTGTTAACCCTCTGAATCCTTAAACGTGAAGGATGGTGCTAAGAACAGTCTCTGGAGGTAGGCTTCGGCCGCGGCCTGTCACCACCGTCCGGACTGGGCCAGTGCATACTTATAAATTAATGTATACTAATATTATAACGCTGAAGAGTTTGACTGTTTGAAACGCGCTAATCTCAGCAACTACTAATCAGATTTGGAAAAATCTACTGTTAGCCTATTTATCGAGGAAGGCTCAGGCTACTTTAACAGAGGGAAATACGTAATTCCCGAGGAAAAATCCATAAAAAATGAGCATCACATAAAGCCAAAAAAATTTTAGTAATATATCAGTAATTCGGGTTCGATTCCCGCCGAGGGGTAAAGTGTGTGTCTTTTCTGCAAGCACTATCTCCTTAATCTGGGTGTTTAATATGTATTATATTAAAAAATATATCTATCTATGTATGACTATTATCTGGGGGCACGGCAGTGCCCCCACCAAGTCGAGCAAAAAAGCGTCACGGCCGTACCATCCTTTTCTCGAAGCAATTCAGGCCATTTTCGACCCCCTGTAACTTCGTTGTGGATAAAACTAGAAGACTGAAATTTTCAGTAATCATGCAGGATTGTAAAGACAAGTTATATTCCAAATTTCATTCAATTTGAACCAGTATTTTAAGAATTATAACGGGTCGAATTTCGTAATTTTGTCACTCACTGACTGACTGACTGACTGACTGACTCACCGATCATCAAAATTCTAAGGCACTTCTAGCAGACCTAGAAGCTTCAAATTTGGAATATAAGTAGTGTTTGGTGTATGAATCAAGGAAAAACTAAAAAATCTAGAAAAAAACCGGTATAGAGGGCGCTGTCGTACCTTTTCTCGAAGCAATTCAGGCCATTTTCGACCCCCTGTAACTTCGTTGTGGATAAAAGTAGAAGACTGAAATTTTCAGTAACCATGCAGGCATTGTAAAGACACGGTATATTTTAAATTTCATTCAATTTGAACCAGTATTTTAAGAATTATAACGGGTCAAATTTCTTAATTTTGTCACTCATTGACTCACCGATCATCAAAATTCTAAGGCACTTCTAGCAGACCTAGAAGCTTCAAATTTGGAATATAAGTATAGTTTGGTGTATGAATCAAGGAAAAACTAAAAAATCTAGAAAAGACCGGCATAGAGGGCGCTGTCGCAACGCCACGTATATACGAAATATGTTCTAAAGTAATAACAATGCGAAATATAAATAAATCCAATCTGGACCGGCAAAAAGAAAATTATATGGACATATATACACTAAGTAGAAGGTACCGAAAAGGAAAAAAGTAGAACTGTCTACAAAATACAAAAAGAAATGAGATCCCATCAAAAACAATACTTGTCAAAAAAACCAAGTCGCGCAACTCAGTTGTTCTGCGGTAAAAATTTGTGAGATCCATGTAATTCCAAGTCGGTTATTAATTTATTCAGTCTCTACTTAAGCGACTTTCTGTCTTAATACGTCCAGTCTCTAAGACCACGAACGTGGTCCATAACAATTGAAAATCAATTGTGTCTGGAATCTCCGTACTCGAAGCATGAAGTTGCTACGTAATAATTACAGCATCTTATAGTGACGCATATCAATATTAAAATTCTTTAATGTTTTATATAAATATATTAAGACTTGGCCATCGCCTGAAAACACGTGTAAATTCAATTATTTATTGCGATGGCCAAGCCTCAATATATTTATATAAAACATTAAAGAATTTTAATATTGATTTGCGTCACTATAAGATGCTGTTAATTATTACGTAACAACTTCATGCTTCGAGTACGGAGATTCCAGACACAATTGATTTTCAATTGTTATGGACCACGTTCGTGGTCTTAGAGACTGGACGTATTAAGACAGAAAGTCGCTTAAGTAGAGACTGAATAAATTAATAACCGACTTGGAATTTCATGGATCTCACAATTTTTTACCGCAGAACAACTGAGTTGCGCAACTTGGGTTTTTTGACAAGTATTGTTTTTGATGGGATATTAAGTTATCAGAAGTCTAGTACCCGTAACACAAGCTTAGAGCTTATCACGGAGCTAGAATTGGTGCGGATTGTCCGAAAATATTTGATTTATTTTTTATAAAATTCGTCTATTCTGATTTAAGTTCCTAATAAAATATAACTAATATAATATATAACTACTGCCTATTATATCGAAGTCCTCGTGCGCGAGTATAAGGAAAAATCATATATAAAAGTTGTGAGTCATGTCATGAATGTTTGTGAATGAGTTTTTATCGTAATCCGACTCTCACTTATTTAATATTTGGGAGGTTGACACACAATCTATTTTAAGGCCTGAATCTGTGCTTTGATTGCGGAAACATTTTTAGGTTGTTTCAAAATTGGTATATAAAGAAGGTTATGATGAGTATTTTTTGTTCTACAATTTTTAGATTTGGAAGCCTAATAGCCGAAAAAATTATTTTAATGACACTAAATTTATTTTTTTGTAATCCGTAGGTATGTCACAAAGTGACTGCCTTAATAAATGTAAAACCTATCCCATGTAGCATGGTACATAATAATCACAAATAAGACAATAGTTTTTTTAACATCATTAAAACTTTGGAGGATTTTTTTCTGTTCACGTCCGTAAGTTTTAACCCTCTGAATCCTGACACGTGACCTCCGGGTGGTGCTAAGAACAGTCTCTGGTGGTAGGCTTCGGCCGCGGCTTGTCACCACCCTCCGGGCTGGGCCAGTGCGTGAAGCGATTTTTTCGTGTTTCGTAATGCGGTCCGGAGAAGCCATCTACCTTCTAGGCCTTCATGCCCCATCTTAGACCACATCGTCACTTTACATCAGGTGAGATTGTGGTCAAATGAAGGCTTATCTAACATAAAAACAAAAGAACTTGTATTTAACGGTTTAAAATATCGAATCAAAGCAACCGTGATTATCATGCTATGTTAAGTAGGTACAGCATGATTGTTTTTATTCGATATTTTAAACCGTTCAATCATGGAAAGTTTTAGAACTCCTCTTACAACTCAAACAATTTTAAGGTCACACACGGTCATTTCTGATTAACTAAATATTTAAAGAAGAATAGATTAGAATAAAATAAAATTTGGAATACGTTATTCCTAATTAAAATTTGTTTTAAAGCCGTGAATACCATTTTATTCGTTTTTATCTCACTATTTTTGTGAGTTTATTGCACTATTCTTTATTAATTTACGTACCTAAGCTGTAGGATTTCTAAAATAAAAGTAACACGCCAACAATGCTACCAACCTAAATGCCTAGGCATTAAGCCCACCTTTTGGACACAAATTAATTTTGTGCAAATATTGTTTCAAATTAAATAAATAAAAAGCCACCAGCTAATAAGACCAAGGCCATACATTACCGATCCATAGGTAGGTACATTATCCAATGATACCGACCACCCTGCGCAGTGCCATCCATTTTTACCAAACCAACCACATAACGGACCTTGCCTTGTACGGCACGTTATAAAAATCATTATTTTAAATCGGGTTACAATGTACCACTCGTAAAGCACACCGCTTGAGATATTGTTTGGGATGCTGCTGGCCAAAGAGTAGATGGTGCGGAGAAGAATTACTTTTTTGCTTAAAAATCTTTACTAATATTATAAAGTTGTAGGGTTTGTTTATTGAACGCGCTAATCTTCAAAAACTACTGTTTGATAGCCTATTTGTCGAAGATGACTATACCATATACGCTAATTTACCGCGGTAAAATCCATAAAACACGGACAAGGCCGTGTCGTGAAAAACTTGTCGGTATATTATATTACAGCAGAGCAGTGGTAAAATGATAAAAGATAAAAGAGATGTTGGTATAAGAAAATGGAATAAGCTTGAATCTATTATGTATATTCAGAATTACAAAGAAAGAATCAAGTCTTACAAAATCATCTTACAATCCAAAGTTGATTCACAAATAATGCATAAAAATTATAATTAGGTACCCACATTACACAAATAAAAAATTATATTCATAAATCCTATTTGTGTTTTGCACTTTTTCAGTACAAAAAAGTACAGTAATAATAGCACGAATTCACGACCTTTGACATACATAGAAGTAGGTACATATAAGTCGAGCACGTACTTATTCTTAAACAGTAAGTTCACAAGTTTTTTTAATTGAAATTAGACCACTGAGCTAATAGCATACGAAAACTACAATCACCGTTATTTCAACAACAGTTTTTATTCAATCTGACACTATTTAGGTAACTATAAACCTCATTTCTAATATAGAGTGGTGCGTCTATACCTACCGCGTAAGTAGGTGCTGAAACCTGTCCTCTCTGCTATGCTAACTGTTCTATGACCACCGTTATAACGTGGGTGTGTGGCAGATGAGGAAAATCTTGTGAGTGTGGAGTTTATGTTAATTTAATATATTTGTTAGGTAAGCAGATTTAGAAGAGATATAGTCGTTCTAATTGTTAGACATTGCTATTGCTTTTAAATTTAATTAAAGACATAAGTACCTATACATATGCACTAATCTAATTGTTTTGGATTGGCTAAATATTATTGGCAGTATAGATATAGTCGTTATATTGTTAGACCATGTATGCCCTGTGTGTGCTTCTAAGGAAATAAACGTTTTGACTTTGACTTTGAGACATTGCGATTGGTAAATAAAATTGAAAATAAAGACATGAATAAAACTATAGGTAGGTACTTAACACGTTGACTGTACCGTCTATTTTGAGAAATTTTCTGGTACGTCCATCTGTTTCAAATGAAGCTATTAAAGACCTCATTTTTGATTTCTGACGTCCATAAACAATAAAAAAATACGATAGGACATTTTCGTTTTATTTTCGCCAATTCATTTATTTGTTCATTCATACGTCCCTAGAAAATCAAAGTTATAACTCTCAAGTACAGCCCAGGAAACGCGATTCAGTTATCTTCGGCAAATGCATTACATGTAATGCATGAACGTCACAGCCATGCCAGACCAAAAATGCATTACATGTAATGCACGGACTGTCAACGTGTTAAGCAGCTACCCTATTTTAAATATTTGGAATCGACAGTATGACAGCATTACATTTGTTTGTAACAGTAACTTGATTATAATTTGGGGTAGGTAGGAAATCACAGAAAACTGTGCCTAGTATTTTCCCAAATTTGCAGATAATCATTGAAAAATATACATGTACAAAGTTTAAATGATTTTAATTTAGTTTCATTTGTATGAAAGGTGAGTCTAGCGCGAGTGTTCTTAGACATGTTTCATGAAAATTGGTTATGCCGTTTAAAAGTTATTGGGGTTTAAGTGGGGAAGGAAAACCGAAAATCTGTAATATACTCGAGTGGGGTATCAAATGAAATCGCTTCGCGTGAACATTACTAAATATTATGGTGTTTTACTTTAAGGGAAATTAAGACATTAGAATCGGGGGTTTTTCTTAAATTTTAAATTTAGATTTATAAAACATAAATATGTTTATGCGTATATTGTTGACGTCTTGTAGGGTTGTCAATATAACATTTATTTTGTATAAAAATTTGAAAATGCGTTTTTGAAAATGTTTACTTAGTTATTTCGGCAAAATAACGTGTGATAACGAATATCTATTTTGTTCCACTTTGTATAGAGAAATGGGAATTCATATATCTTGTTAATAATAAGTTTAAATGGAAATCAAAACCTATGTATTTTTTTTCATGGAAAAATGTTAAGTGTGTCCGTTCGACCACGCAGCACCGGAGTAAGTGACGATATGACCTATGATGGATTCTTGATCCAGGTTAGTTTTTATCACCACAACATCACAAAACTTTTATGTAGGTAAGTATAACTAAGAATATCTACATTATAAAGTCTATACCAAAACAATATAAATGGTCCTTCTACATCTCACTATTCTCAGCTCTCTGGGCGCCATATTGTTTGTTTTGACAGGTGACGTCACACCAACGGGGGGGCAGTTTGACACCGCGCGGGCGTTCAACAAATAGGGCATGGGAACCAGAGCGAGATTATACATATACGGGAAACCGGACTTGGATGAGTAACGGCTTTATTTGTTTTAGCTTATTTGTATTTTAATTTCAGACAAAGAGAGCCCTGCTGTGTTATCCTTCGTTTTAATAATGGATTGCCCAGCGGTAGGTAAGCATGTCTACCCGCTGTAGCTTTGGTGTGAAGAAAGATTCAGTCAACAACAACAAACATTTGTAGCCAATTTTTTTGTTCCGGTGGAATCCTCAAATAGTGGAAAATCTCGTACGAGATTTTTTTAGTTCAAGCAGTTTCTTAAATTGAGTGCACTTTCTTTATTATATTATAAATAAATACATTCTGAGTCGCCATATTGTTTGTTTTGACAGGTTTCACACCGGGGGGCAGTTTTAAATCGCGAGTCATTCAACGAAATAGGACATGGAAACCTGATTTCGATTACTAACGGCTATTTGTTATAAAAATAAAACCACAAATATCATATTTGTGGTTTTATTGCAGATTTTTAAAGATATGTTTCGGTAAGTAAAAGTAATTTGTTTATGGGCTCAGGGGCAGGGACACTTTTAGCCAAAATACTAAAAAACAGTTAATTTTGTGTCTAAAGAAACTCTGATTACATAGATTGTATAAAACATTACATTCAATGTATAAAACATAATAATTTAAAATCAAATATTTTTATTAATAACTTATACTTACTATAATTATATATGCAATTGTCACATTGTAAATTAAAATCACTGCTCTTTACTAAGCTATCCAAACCAATACAAAACATATTTTTGAAATCGGTTCCAGTAACTTCGTTGATTACCTCTTACAACATCATAACAACATCATGGTGGTTTTGTCTGTGCACGTCCGTAAGTGGTAACCCTCTGAATCCTTACACGTGACCTCCGGGTGGTGCTAAGAACAGTCTCTGGTGGGAGGCTTCGGCCGCGGCTTGTCACCACCCTCCGGGCTGGGCCAGTGCGTGAAGCGATTTTTTTCTTCTTTCTACGTCTTCATGCCCCATCTTAGACCACATCGTCACTTTACATCAGGCTGAGATTGAGGTCAGCATAAAAAATAATAATAACTCATAAACTTCACCTCTATAAAATATTACTGTGAATGTATAATGCAAATGATATAACAACCTTCTTGGTTTTAAGTCTTCTCTATAATTCTACCGTATTGAGGACAACTCGATAACTGCTAATTTAAGCGCAGCCATTTAAGAATACGGTTTTTGAGGATTATTGTCTTCTCTAGCAGAAACGTACACGATAAGTTTTATTTATAATCTAACTGTCTAGCCCGTCCCGGCTTCTCACGAATGAATGCATACGAAAACCTTTTTGTCTTTTTTTCTTTATTTGGACGAACATAATAAAAGTACAACCTTCCTCTTGAATTATTGTACTATTGCTGATAATCGCATTAAGATCCATTCAGTAGTTTTTGAGTTTATATCGCACATAGAGACAGACAGACGACGTGGCGGGTGACTTTTATATATTACTAGCATTACACTCCACGGCCAAACTTGTGTTTTTTGTTTATCCAGCGGGAACAACGTACTTTTCCGAGGTGAAAGTAAGCCTATAGCTTTTCTTGATAAATGGGCTTTCTAACACTGTAAGAATTTTTTAAATCGGTCTAGTAGTTCCTGGGATTAGCGCGTTCAAACAAACTCGTCAGCCCGGTGACTTTCGTATTACCTAGATACGAGTCGTAGATCTTAGAGGGGTGGAAAATTAGGGTTGTATGTATTTTTGTATGCTGTAGCATAAAAACATAAAATATCCAAAAAAATTTAGGCGTCCACCCTTAACATTTAGGGGGATATAAAATAGAGGTTGTCCGATTCTCCACACTGGCTGTTAAGCATGCTTTGGATGACTAAAATCGGTCGAGCCGTTTTGGGGGAGTTAGATTACAAACACCGTGACACGAGAATTCTTAAATATAAGATTATACATAATTATTTTATACGCAGCTAGCGCGTTGAAGTCTTTTGTATCGAGAAATTATAATCCTGATTTATTTAGTTAATTTTATTTTTCCGATGAAACTTGAGGTGAAAGAAGTTAAAGACAGTCTGTCTGTCTCAATCAGATGGTCCGCCTCGCTCTACCAATTAATTTTAATGTTTATTGATTCGTATCGAAGTCAATGTTTTAGTCATCATTAATTAGCCAAAACAAATACCTAGTTAAAACGTTGTGCAGGAAACAATAAAAAAGATACAGTAAGTAATAACTATTAATAGGTAGGTACGTAGGTATTGTTATACGTTCAATAATCTAAATTTTAAATTGAAAAGAACCCTAATTTCAATACCTTAATGTATTGGAATTAGGGTTTTTTCCCTGTAAAAAAAAAACTCTTTTAAAATTATTAAGAATTTTGAATGAGTGTTTTTTTTACAGATAGGTACATTAAATTAAATTAATAAATAAATATTTCCGGACAATCCACACAACAAGATCTAGGCCCGTGGTAAGCTCTTAGCTTGTGTTACGGGTACTTGACATCTGATATACTTCATATAATATACATACATAGATATTTTTTATTATACATATTAAACACCCAGACCAAGGAGAAAGTGCTTGCAGAACATACAAATACTTGACCCCTCGGCGGGAATCGAACCCGCTACCTCTTGCGCCGCAAGCGGACTCCCATTAATTCCCATAAAAGTAGAAATCATATTATTTTGTAATGTGCACGTGATGCGTTTTCATTTGATATATTTTATTCATCTATATATTATATAAATAAAAATTAATTGTTGTTCGTTAGTCTGATTAAAACTCGAGAACGGCTGAACGGATTTATCTTATCTTAGTCTTGAAATGTTCGTGGAGGTCTAGGGAAGGTTTAAAAGGCGAGAGAAAAACGAATAATTGCCGGGAACTTTTTTTACCCGTGCGACGCCGGGGCGGGCCGCTAGTATCTTATAAATTTGCACAATCGGTTATTCATCCCCTTCTTTCACTCCCATATCTTTATACGGCTCAACCGATTTTCGTCAAACATGTCTAAGAATACTCACGCTTAAGTCACCTTTAATAAAAAAAAAACTAAATAGAAATCGTTTCATACATTCGGGACCTATGAAGAGGAGTTCCATCCGTTGATTTTAAATATTTAATTTCATAGAAACAATAAATTTGTAATTATATAATTTAATTTATATAAAGGTACTTATTATTTTCCATTGTTTAGTTTTGTAATGTCCGCTCTTTTGTCAGACTCGGCACCGATTGTTCCAATGTGTTCGAAACAAAAATGGGAGTTCGTCAAGGATGCATCCTGTCCCCCGGTTTATTCAACATCTACGGGGAATTTATTGTCCGGAAGGTACTCGAAAACTGGGATAAGGGATTTCCGATAGGCGGGAAACGGATATCAAACCTGAGATACGCAGATGATACAGTCCTTCTAGCAACGTCTGTAGATGATATCCAGGTACTGTTTCAGAGGCTCGAGACCGAGAGCAACTGCATGGGTCTCGCAGTAAACAGGAGCAAGACGAAGATCATGGTGATAGACCGTGCCGGAAAACTAACCCCCACCACCAACATCATCCCAGGAGTTGACGTAGTAGACCACTATGTGTATTTAGGTGCATTAATACACAGTGATGGTAGCTGCGCACCGGAAATAAAGAGGCGTATTGGAATAGCTAAGGACGCCATGACCCGACTTAACAACATTTGGAAGAGAAGGGGAATTACCAATGCCACCAAGATCCGGTTGATACATGCTTTAATATTCCCAATATTCCTGTATGGGGTGGAAACATGGACTATACGCGCCCGTGAAAGGCAAAGAATCGAAGCATTCGAGATGTGGTGCTGGAGGCGTATGTTACGGATTCCGTGGACAGCCAAGCGCACCAATGCATCGATTCTGACACAGCTACGGGTCCAGACACGCCTCTCAACTATCTGTCAGCAGAGAATACTCACGTATTTCGGCCACTTAGTGAGAAGGGGGGACGAAAGCCTGGAGAAGCTGATCGTAGTTGGAAACACGGAGGGTAAAAGAGCCCGTGGTCGGTCTCCAACCAGATGGTCCGATCAAGTGAAGGCCTCTTCCTCATCTAAATTCTGCTCGGTTGTCCGTGACGCCATGGATAGGCACCGTTGGAGGCAGATTATTAAATCCAGGTGCACCACAGCACCGTTGTCCACAACCTATGATGACCACGATCCTCAGCCATGAGGGAACGACCCCAGAGAGAGAGAGTTTTGTAATGTAATATAATAATAATATTACTCTTTATTACACACCAGGATGAAACAATACAAAAAGGGACTTAAAGCTAAATACAAAAATGCGTAATTGCTGAAAGCAATTTCTTCCAGACAACCTTTGGATGGAGAGGAAAATGCACAGCAAATAACTGAATTGAATTGTTTACATGTAGTACAGTAACATGAAGAAAAAATAAATATTTTTGGAAAGCCTTAAAACGGATTAAGCCGCGGTATAAATCAAATAACATTAATCTATAAAATTACTCGCTGACCCCTGCATATAAAATTTCATAATAATCGGTTAAGCTGTTTCGGAGGAGTACGGTTACTAACATTGTGACATGGAAATTTTATTTATATTATGTAAAAAGTTTGCTATCGTAGGATCAAACAATGTCATGTTATGATCTAGTGTTATGGGTACTAGTCAGAGACTAGGTATTGGTTATACCTGTTATTACCATAATATATTACATAATCCATATCAATATTATAAATGCGAAAGTAGATAACTCTATCAGTCTCTTTATTCCTCTTTCATGCAAAAATACTAAACCGATTTAAATTAAATTTGGTACCCAGATTCTTAGTAGTTGGGCCTTTTAGTTAGTTGGGCTTCTGTTGTTTTAAGACTACATTTATCTTTTTTATTTTTACAGCTGCTTGAAATATCCATTATTCACTCACTCATATTATTCAATCAGAAAAAAAGAAATCAAAGCGAAACACAGACTGTACGGTCACTGGTAAAAGTTACTACCAAAACATTTAAATTGTATGTCTCAAAATTGGCATTCGGACTCTATCTAATTGACCACCAATCAACGAACCAATGAGGTCAGATGGTCAGAGCGGTCAGTCCCAATTTCACTGACACACCCAACAATCTCAGTTTGATTTCTATTTGAAATTGTTAATAGCTCATGAACTCATTAGGATGTCGTAATTGAAGATGCGATTCTCAATAAAATCAGTGTATCCGTTAGTGTGAGCGCAGAGAGGCTGTGCACAGATGAGACAGAAAGTTAATACAATACAATACAAAAACGCTTTATGGTACACAAAGGAACACGTTAAACAATAAAGAAAATAAGTGGCCCAATGGGCGGCCTTATCTCTAAAAAGAGGTCGCTTCCAGGCAACTTTAATTTATGTTTCATTTATAGAAGTCAGTTAAATTATGTGCTTTAGTTACATACTCTACCTATATATTTATTGGTAAAAGCTTTTTTACATAATTAATATAAAATTAAGAAGGCTACTGGTGCCTCTTTGCTTTGCTGTTTACTGTACGTCATTTTATGCAGTTTCCCGCTCGTTTTAATAAATATCTTTTCAAACGGAAATTATAGCCTTAAAGGGCAAGGTTATAGTTGTTGATGGAAATTAGGCAGCTTTTGTAGGAAAACTTTCCATGAAGTATTTCCAATAGCTGTTCAGTACATTGTAATATACGGTACAGCGATTATATTAGGTATGTTGCTGTACGTACAATAGTTATAACGTAATAGAGAAAAATTACTGTTAGTTAAGCAAAGCTCTTCCTATCAGATAGAACCTAAATTAGTGTTTAATTATTTTCATAGAATATTGATATATACATTCCATATTAATTAAGAGTTTTGATAATTATATAGTATCTACACATAGTCTTGTCCAACTTCAGTTATAATTTCGAATAGGTAGAGTTTTATCGTCGAATTTTAAGCAACTTGTAACTTTGTCGATTTCAAGCTACGCATGTATGCCTCACAGAGCCTACCGTCCCGTAGCAACTTCCATGCCCAACCAAACGTGTCCTTTCTACACACACTTATCAACAGTAAACGATAGCACGCAACCGATCGCCTTTCTTCTTTCACCAGTGCACTCGCCGCGACCGTACGCGTGGACGCGCCATGCTCCCGCCTTTTTCCTGACAGTTTGACAGTGACAGTGTGTGACAATGACAGTGGCAAAAGTTTTACTATTCTTCCTGGCGGTGGTTGCACCGGGATATTGCCAGGATGATTTCGCGAGTTCGCTGTTTTCGAGTGAGTTTTTAGTAAAATAGGTTGCCTCTTCCGGTCAAGTTTAAAAGAGGTTATTAGGTGACCATCCGGTATGGATACCTAGGTACCTATGTGTAAAATCCGTTATGTGACTTTAGAAATTTGGCAGCCGTTGCCATGTTTGGTGGCGAGAATGTCTACGAATGGGTAGCCTGAATAAATTAACCGAGCAATCAATTGACTGCTTAAGTGTAAATACATTGAATTATACAATGTTCTTTCCGTAACACTATTAAAGATAAATTGTTTGAAACGACATCGGCAGACACTTTCAACTCAGTTTAAGAGTAGACAGTTTTCGAATTATAATTTAACATCTTTAGTCCAATAACATGGCAAAATTTTGGCATTATACTCTCGCATTATTTTTCAACCATTTAAAAAAAAAACATTCGATACGTTTGGGTAGGTATAGAAACAGGTATTTTTGTTATTTCATAGAGTAATTTCAAACTGTACACCCATTTTATCAGAAAATGAAAATCACAAGTTCAATTCGTTACGAAAACCGTTATCATGAGGTATTATAAATTGGGTTTTTTTTTATTAGCCTATATCGTCCCACTGCCGGGCAAAGGCTTTCTCCATATCCACGGTCAAACGAATCTAGAATACCTTTTAAATATCAATATATATTTTAACTACCATTGTAAAAGCTTAAGAAAACACAGGATGTCGGTTTTTCCGTAGAATAACGTTGCGATAGTTCGATGACCGACAAGTCGGTTGAATTTTACATTTTCTGTATAGTGATCGCTATGTGCCTACTTATTTAACACATAGCTGTAAACTAAACGCTTTACAAACAGCTCTGCAACCAGGCTTTACGCATTTTAAGACAATACAATGGAGAGGAATTGAGCGCAAAATTATTTATTTAACACTTTACTCGTACAATCTATACATATGTATAGAATTGACTGTCTTTTGTTCGGGACTTACTCGAAGCTAAGAAACATATCCTCATGCAGTGTTCAGTAGTAGGTAGAGTAATTCAGGAGGAAGGTTTTGATGCATAATTTGTTAAGGATGTGTGAGAATTAGTTGAATTATGATGATAATTGTTGAAGGAGTCGGGGAAAAACCAAGGAATTATTTGGAATCACTAGTCACCTGGTTATGACATTTCGCTCAATACTATCGTATAATTATTAGAAATATTATAATTAAAAAGCCGTGTTGGCTAAGTGGGAGGACACTCGACTTTCATTCCGAAGGTCGTGGGTTTAAAACCCGCCACGCACCTCTGGATTTTTCTTCTTGAGTAATTTATGTGCGCTCTAAACACGTGCTTTAACGGTGAAGGCAAACATCGTGAGGAAACCGGCATGTTTTAAGAACTTTAAAAGAGTGTGAAGGACATGTGACATTCTCCAACCCGCACTTGGCCAGCGCGGTGAATTAAGGCCTAATCTCACTCGCCAAGAGAAAAGTCCCTGTGACCCAGCAGTGGGTACATTATTAGGGTGATGATGATGATAATTATAATGTTAAACTTTTTGCTTTCTTTCACCCGAGTCCCTCAAATAACACAACATGTTTTTAAATTATCTTAAACGACTCAGTTATTCTGAGCGATAAAGGTTGTTTTAACTCTAAACTTGTTGCGATGTATATATTTGACGCGTAAACCTTCGTGATGGTATCTTCTTGTCAACATAATTAGAGCTTATCACCCGGATAGGTACCAATCAATTTTGTTATAGCTTACAAAGCTTTCAAGTAACTGAATGACACTGGCAAGTCGTAGCTAGCGGCAAGCGCGATGCCAACATTAATAACTGAACTGAGCTTACCCCGGTTCATGATCTTGTGGGGATTGTCCAGAAGTATTTATATTATTATGGGGTTACATTTTATGAATATAATTATCATTATATACGCATAACCGAATTAGTCGTTTATCTTCATGAAATTGAATCTTCATGAATCGTTCTTTTTCGATCATTTTGACAATTTGTTAGTAAGAAAAAAACAAATATATTATTTCAAAAGTGCATGCATGTTTCAACAATGGTTGAAATATAAAGCAGTCAGTCAGCCATTTATTCTTAATTCGCTTTGTACTCGTAATTCAAGCCACGAAAATTTTTGCTTATGGACTGAAAACTGAAAAGATCTTTATTTTATCAAAATATTGTCATTTTGTTTATTGGTGACATTTTGTTTGTTGATTTGGTGTAAATTGTTTCTAGAATACCTAGTGCTAAATATAGCTAAATATGTTGTAAGTGAAACTGTGTGCAAGCAAATTAACAGACATTGTAAAGTTGTACAATTACTAAAACTGTGTGGTTGTAGAGTTATTAACTCTAGGTTTGAAATTCTAGCAAACCTAAGTAGCAATTTACAGCGTACCTGGGTACCTAACTTGTAGTTAACACCTAATAAACAATAGGCATAATAACTACATAAAAACATGTATTATGTTAAGTCCGTCCACCCAAAAATACAGGACACCTAATTTTCGCTTTATTTTATATTTTTTTTATGCTGGAATAGCCTTCATTTGACCACAATCTCATCTGATGTAAAGTGACGATGTGGTCTAAGATGGGGATGAAGACCTAGAAGGTAGATAGATGGCTTCGGACCACAGTACGAAACATGAAAAATCGCTTAACGCGCACTGGCCCAGCCCGGAGGGATTTATCAATTTAATTTGAAAATACCAAGATATAGCATCAGAAATTGGCTTAGGATGTACAAATTTAGTACAAATCGCACGCCAGGGAAACTTTAATGAACAGTATCATTATGATATTTTGTTAAAAGAAAAAATAGGTCTTAATTTTTTTAATAATCTAATGATGGCATTTTTTTCCTTACACGATAATTAAATTAATGCTTTCACTACATACTTAATCGAAAGCCTTCTTTCAAGAACCGTCGGAAAATAAATATTGAAAGGCTTTGGATTTTAATTATTACCTGCAAAAGACATCAACGCGCTCGCTGTGTAACAAATTGGAGTATAATATAAAATTTGTTGTTTCTCGTTACTACGAGAGAAGACTTTGACCATAATTATAATAAATGCTTGCATAAGAAGCAAGTATTAATTATTATAGGTTAAGTTAAATTCATAAAAATAAACGGATAATTAGTCCACAAACTAGCAGAACAAAATCAGTCTATTCTAGAGGTGGGCTGTGAGAGACTGGCTCTGTGATACAGCTTTGTTCATAGTTCATAGTTCATAGTTAAGCTTTATAAAGTGACTCTTGTTAAATAGGTAAAATTTATGTCCAAACGAAAGTTTTTTGATTAAAAAAAATAACCGAACCTGGGTAGAATTCAGAGTAAATGATTATAAATCGAATAAGGTTTGTTATATATAACCCACTATGCTAGTCCAATCCTGTCCTGTCTGGGCTCATGTTGTAAGCACACATTTATTTCTAAGACCAATTGTACACACATGAATGCAATAAATGATTTGATTTGAATCCACAAACGCGGTGGGTGCGCCAAACCTCGTTCATTGCTGTTCGTTCGCAGAGCCACAGCAGTGTGTTATGAATAATTAAATTAAAACATAATAGAAACGGGTACGGAAACGCCAAAAATAGAGCCATTTAGGTTCTAGCTCTAAGATTGTGGCTCAGACGAAGTGAAACTGAAACAGGCATGTCATGAATAAGGCAAAGAGAAGAGAAAGTGCGAATGGTCGCTACCGCGCAGGTACACGGCATCCGTCACATGTCAGCTTCTCTCACATATACACTAGACATTAATTTGTATATATGTCTAGTGTATATGTGCCCGAAAAAGAAGTTTTAGGAGGTTAACAACGGTCGCACATTGTAAGAAAACTAACAGAAAAAATTTTGACGCTCGCCGGAAGGCACTCAATGAATTTGAATGAACTCTCGCGCCAATGTTAGAAAACTTCTACCGATCGTCAATTCTCTGAGTCTGGGTCTGGGTGTTTAATATGTATAATAAAAAATAGTATGTCTATTATATTAAGTACTAGCGGCCCGCACCGGCGCCGGCGTCGCACGGGTATAAAATTTTACCGGAAATTATTCGAATTTTTCTCACCCTAGAAACCATCCTATCTCTCAAGTTGGATCGAACTGCACATGGTGTGCGAATTTTATTATAATCGGTTAAGTGGTTTAGGAGTCCATTGAGGACAAACATTGTGACTCGAGATTTATATATATTAAGATATCAGATGTCTAGTACCCGTAACATAAGCTCATAGCTTACAGGACTAGATGTTGTGTTGATTGTTCAGAAATTATTTATTTATTTAATTCATAATTTGGTTTCGGGTCTGGGTGTATTCTATGTATCATATGTATGTATTTACAAAAAAAAATGTATCTATGTAGATATATCAGTCACCCATACTACAAGCTCTGCTTAGCTTGAGGTTAGGTGATGCTGTGTGAGTAGTCCGGAAATATTTATTTTCATTTTATTTTATAATTCACCGAGTGCGCGTTAAATGTTTTTGTTTGTATAACTATGAATGTTAATAATACTTTACGAGAATTTATTTGTAACTGTATAACTATGTAACTTTTTATATTAGCAGGCTTTTGAGCGATATTAAGACTTGAAACAGGTACGGGTTTTGAACACGGCGCTTACAAGAAGTCGAAATATTGAAAAACTTAAAAACCGTTGCATGATAAGTATGTTACAAATTTAAAGCCTTAGGTAACAATCTATTTTTGTTTGACAATTCTACGTTCAGCATAATGTACGTCAATAATATAGTTTAATAATTGATTTTATTGATGTCCAAATTCATAATCAGATTTTTGTCACGATGCTAAGAAATTGTTTTTCTCGAAAATACATGTACGCATGACTACTTTTCCTAAAATGCATACAATACTTTAGTGTAACCCTGTATGCTACGTAACTTAGGTTTATAAAAAACGTTTAAATTTTTTTATAATTTGTATCCTGTCCGCCAAAAACTGAATGTCTGGTATACAGAAACCTTTTCTTTATATTTCATATTAATTTATCGTTATGTTGTTACAACCTGTTTCTAAACATAAACCAAACACAGTTATTATGGGTCTTGTTTTGCATTTTTTAAATGTGTGTTTGCAAATCGATCAGTCCCTCTGACTGACCAAAAATTATTGAAAATGTTGTGCTAAAGACCTCCACAACCGATATCTTAATAAATCAATCATTTTTTGTTTTCAAAAAGTCCGTGTTATTATATTCCTAACAATGTTTAAGTTTGTTTCTAAATGTGTGAATCAAAATCGATCAGACCTTCCAATACTGACCGAAACTTTTTTACATCCTGTATTATACGTTTTATTCTGTGTAAAACAGTACTGCGCATCCTACATTCTAGTGTTGATAACTAAATTTGGGCTTGTAAGCCATATTCGCGCTCACCAGAGAAGTAGTCAAAATTAATTAAAAAAAAGTGTGTGTGTGTGTCAGCTACGACGCACGATTGGAGTTTACTACTTACGAACGATATTATGATATATGTACATCGAATAGAAAAAAAGGGTACATGAACGCATCTGCTAAAATGATAAGAGAAACAAACATAATTATATCTGTTATTATTCGGATTGTTTATATTACTTCAATAAAGCGTATTACATAAAGTATGTTACAAAATAATAATAATTGTGTTCAATTTATACAAATCCAATTTTAGGATGATTGATTTCTTTCACTTTGAATTACTGCAAAGAACAAATTAATTAGGTGTCGAAACTATAGCTTCTTTTTAATATTTTAATTAATAAATAACAGAAGGTACTTATTATATGTTCCAACGAAACGCGTTGAGAGGATCATAAATTCGTCAATTGTTTTAGTTCCCTGCACAAAAACGTAAAAGCTATCTTTGTAAGACGATATCCAAGTGAAAAAGAAACGTCCGGCCAAATTTTTTTTGTAGATATTGATGATTTTACTGAATAACAAACAACCAATCAAAATGCGTTAAAGTTCTTATTTCGAACGTGACGTTTCGACGGTATTCCATCTCATTCTTTTTCACGTTGAATCCTACTGATATATATGTTTGTCTCTTTCTACGTAACGCCTCAACTTTTGTTAACACTTGATTTTACTCCCCATAAAATTTCCGTACCGGGCCTTATAACTCAAATCGTTTCTTAAGGAGTAAACTCCAAAAAGTGTGTGTGTGTGTCAGCTACGACGCACGATTGGAGTTTACTCCTTACGAACGATAATTATGATATATATCGAATAGAAAAAAAGGGCAAATTAACGCATCTGCTAAAATGATAAGGGAAACAAACATATATCTGTAATTATTCGGATTATTTATATTACTTCAATAAAGCGTATTACATAAAGTATGTTACAAAATAATATAAATAAAATACAGTGAGACTACGAAGTATCGCGCAAAGAGGAGACCCCGAGAATGAGATACGCTGTGTAATGTAATCCATCTCATTCTTTTACACGTATTGAACCTACAGATGTATATGATTGTCTCTTTCTTCGTAACGCCTCAACTTTTCGTGTTACACTTGATTTTACTCCTCATAAAATTTCCGTACCGGGCCTTATAACTCAAATCGTTTCCTAAGGAGTAAACTCCAAAAAACAACATGTCTCCTCGCCATTAACTGAAACGTCAATGAGGCCATCAACATCATTACACAAGGCTTAATTCATTCACAAAAATCGCATAGCTACAGCAATGAATATATTTTCACATGTTTAAAACTTGGAAGTGACTAAAGTAATTTCCGGAGAAAATGGCATCATAGCTCTCTGACTCATTAGGTAAACACGAAAATTTCACTTTTGCTCATGCATACGTATGCAATTCACACAATTCACAGAAGATCGTGATTCGTTGTGTAATGTTCATTTTACTCATAATTTTCTGTAAATGGCTTCATGGGTTCACTTTACTGACCCTGAACAATAAAAAATACTAATAAAAATAACGTTTTCTAAAAAAATATATTGTTGACCTTAAAGTTTATTAAAATTGTGGGAAATTTAAAATTTTAGTAACAAATAAACTTTTTGATGATATTTTATAGGTAGTTTTTTTGACTTTTAACGCTCTCTAGAGGGCGGAGAGATTCGATGGTGGTGTTTCGTTCAAAATTCTTAACGCTTTGCTACTAAATCTTTTTAATTATTTATTTAAGAAAGTATTTAGGCATAAGACACAGTTATTTCGGAACACAGAATATATTTATAATAACATACAATAAATAAAAAAAAATAAAGTAATTAAATATTCAATATAATTAAACAAACATTTAAGAAAATAAGAGAAAAAAACGGTGGTTCGTAAAAGGTCGTCACTCAGCATTCGCATATCAGCAGTTATTGATCACATCCATGCTTAAAATAAATTACACAAATGCTGCAAGGTGCGTTAAGACCTAAATATGTGACATACATCCTACTTCAAACTACTTCTACTTGTTAAAGAATTTCCTACAAAAATCATAGTAAACGATGAAATTCTCGAGCTCGTTGACTCAACAGTGTTTCTAGGTTTACATATTGATTCTCGTCTACAATGGAAACCCCAAATTACAAACCTTGCAGGTAGACTTAGTTCAGCCGCTTATGCAGTGCGAACAATGAGATATATCACAGATGAGGGTACAGCTAGACTGGTTTATTTTAGTTACTTTCATAGTATTATGTCATATGGTATCCTACTCTGGGGTGCTGCAGCCGATATTCAAACTATATTCGTGCTGCAAAAAAGGGCTGTACGTGCAATATATAAAATGAAACCACGTGACTCCCTCAAAGAAAAATTCAAAGAGATTAACATTCTAACTGTAATCTCACAGTACATTTTTGAGAACTTGATGTTCACCCACAAGAATAAGCATTTGTTTCTAAGAAAAAGTGACGTACATAGTATTAACACTAGAAGTAAAGAAAAATTACTAATTCCTACTTACAGACTAAAAAAACTAGGCAAATCATTTATGGGTAACTCTGTACGTTTTTATAATAAGCTTCCTCATAATGTAACAGAGCTTCCTATTAGAAAATTTAAATCATTTATTAAGAGAATTCTAATGAAAAAAGCGTATTACTCTATAAATGATTATATAAAGGATGATGCAGCTTGGATAGATGTTGCTTAGTTCCACAGTAACAGGCTCTAATAATTCTGGTTGACCAGGACTGATATGCTCATGCTAAAATAGCTTCCTTATATGACAAACATTTTTTTTATTGTAAATGTTAAACTTATAATAGTTACCTATAAATAAGAACTGTAATAACTACAAAATTGTAATAACTGATAAAGCTGTGTTGTTCTATTCGCTTCTCAACTCAGTATAAAACATTGAAGCGAACTGTCAAGACAATGTTATTTCCTTGATATTTGTTATTTAAGCAATTTAGTTTTATTAATTTTAATTTTAAGTTGACCTGTCCATGTAGGCTATGTGCTTCTAAGGAAATAAACGTTTTGACTTTGACTTTGACTTTGACTTCCTACAAATATTATAAACTCGATAAATCTATCTAATAGTGAAAGAATTATTCAAATCGGACCAGTATATCCTGAGATTAGCACGTTTAAAATTGTTTGATTGGATGGGCCATGAAATTGTGTTCTAGACAGTTCAAGACCAACCCCTATTAAATCTCAATGATTTTTAATAAGTGATAAACCTCACTTCTTAGGTTAAACGATTTTAAATTAAGTTGAAAGTTACGAATCTTTTTCTGCATGAAATTTTAAACCCCTATTAAATCTGTGATATAATGAATTTGTATCTTTATCTTACTTTCCCATTGGGATAACATAACGCTGATTAGACATGAGGCGACTCGTATCGCCTCAGCTGCGTTTAACGGCGAGCACCGTTAAACGCAGCCAACGCACGCGCAGGCAGGTACAATGTAACGCAATGTGCTTTGTGGGTCAGGTTATCTGCTCGAGTGTGCTCCACCTGAGTGGTGCTTATAACTATATGGCCGATTGTTCATCATGCCCCAGTCATTATATCTCTTTTTTTTTACGGTTTATAAGCCTTCATTTGACTACAATCTCACCTGATGTAAAGTGACGATGTGGTCTAAAATGGGACATGAAGACCTAGAAGATGGCTTCTCCGGGCCACATTACCCACTTGAACGTCCTCTGGCACTTTTGTGCCACAAAATTTTATGCCGACTTACGTCCATGGTACAAATCGGCCACACGAGGTTTTAGCCTTTTGGTTTCGGATTTATTTATTATCTATTATGCCAAGTTGCTACTGTCAATGTCAGATGTCATCGTCAATAATTATTCTACGAAATTCTAATTAGAAAAACCCATACCTGGCATCAAAAATTATGAAAAATCCATGAGAACTTTGTTCTAAATGTTTCTAAAAAGTTATTACGAAACTTCTGATCCTGAAGAGTAGCACTTTATTATTATACTATAATGATCATAATTCAAATTATAATCCATTAGTGGTTTTGTTTCGTATGATTTGACTTGCTGTTATAATATTCAAATGTAAATTTAATTTTAAAAAACCTGCATTTGTCCCACTTAGTTCACCATCTAAATCATGTTTTATAATAGTGATATTATCTGATACGGGGAGTATGGTGTACTCAAGAATTACATTATATATTAAATAGGTATTATATATGTACGTGTATCGAGAGTCTGGGTTTTAGATACGATCTTTATTCATAAAAAATCTGAAAAATATATGTTTTTGTTTGCTTGAATTTCTTATTCTGTATAGACAGCCTACTTGGTCTGATAATAATTCCTAAGCACAGCGTTTTTATCCAAAGGTTGTCTGGAAGAAATTGCTTTAAGCAATAAGGCCGCCCATTACGCATTTTTGTATTTAGCTTTAAGTCCCTTTAAGAGTTATTTTATTATTCAAACAGGTATTTTTTTTTCCTTTTATTAAGATTATTAGAACAGCACATCAATATCAGGTAACAGGAAAGCAGAAACAATGAAGAGTTACGTAGATCCATAGATTCGAGATAACGGGTCACGAAATCCTTGGTTTATGAAATCCTGGTATTGATCCCTAGAGTAAAAGCTATTTTAATTGAATACTGCTTTATTTTCTACTCGAATAGCCGTCCCAAATAACATCAGATTGATAATATAAATTCTATAATTAAATTAGAGAGACAAAGATAAATTAAATATATAGACACAACACACACACTTCACAAGGAAAAACACTATTATATGTCGGGGGTGGAGGCTCAGTGTCGCTAAGCCTATCCATAGTTTCTATGCTGTGGGCGTCGATGGGTAAAGTTGGAGCAACAAAACACAGTTTTCTTATCGACAACTGTAATTTCAAGAGGTACAGAGTGTAGGAACGCGCGTCGGTTTCAATAATCGACCGCACTGGACGGCTGCTTCTCGAAAAGTGTCGAGCGCGCCGCTCAGCCGATGAATCGTTGACTCCGTCGAGCGCCGACCGGTTGCGCTGGCGTTCCACTCGATTCCTCGATGACTCGATTGCGACACGGTCATCCTGCTTGCACACGCCCTCGTGTGATAGTTAATCTGCAACAAAAATATCCACGAGACTACTTCTGTTCCACTCGGTCATACCTGACCACACTCTAGACTGCAGGGCAAATTATAAGACATTAAAAACTTGAACGTGTGTTTAATTTCAATCTGATCTAAATAACCAAAAAGGGAATACAAAATTTACTATGCAAATAGCCAGAGCCATGTATCGCAGTCGTTAAAGCTTCATTACAAATAATCAAAAACAACTGTACACAGATTTTTACAAAATACAAACTCTAGAAACTTCCAAGTAAGACATCTAGTTTCCCGGCCGACCAGCAATCACATTGCTCTCATCCAGCGCATGGATCAAATCTCTTAACTCACCGACCTCCGCCAGAGCTAAACGCACACCGCGCACCCACGGACTACTCGAGTTGCTCCAAGAGATACCGATTTCCAACGGGCTACGACTACGAAGTAGCTACTGGTTTGGTCGAACACAACTCACATAACTATGCCACTAGAATCCCCTTACTCGAGTTTCTACCACAACTTAAATTTGAACATCTTCGTTAACATCATCAATTTCGACTGATACGTGACCTGCTGGCACTATTCTTATTCTATCATGTGCGTATTTGTAAGCACGATTTGAGTTGACAGCTTTTGGTGCGTAACGATCGCCATAAAAACACAAACCAAAAAAGACAAATGTTTGCCTTTGATTTGAACCGAGACATATCATAAGCTGCTCATTTTCTTTAATTAGCGAGCATTCAGCGCGAGAATCGTAAGTAAAACTAAACAACGTACCATTATGTTGTAACATGGTGGATGGAGGGTGCATAACGCACACATCGACGCGTCGCTCGCGATGTACTGCGCCGGGGCCGCCGCTGCTCTGCTGGCCGCCGCCGCCACCACCGGCGCCGCCGCTGTTGCTGCCGCCCCCGCCGCCGCTGCTGGTACACCGGACAGCAATGTGGCCCGGTTGCCCACATTTGAAGCACACCAATGGCTTTGATGCTGGCTGTTGCGTCCCTGGGCTTGACATCGTAGTTTGTCTTCTTACGTCACTCGTAGTGCTTTGGCATTCCGGTCGCTTATGACCCGTCTTTCCACAAAGAAAGCACTTGATTTCATTTAGCTTTCGCTTGAAATCAGGTACATACGACGATTCTTCGGCGGTATTCAACTTGCGTTTCAATTGCGAGAAAGCGTTGAGTTCTTGTTGCAGTTTTTCTCGAGAATTGATGTTCGTCGTAAAGGCCAAACGTTTAATTCGCGGGTCGAACTGTGACAAGTGGGCGAGTACGGTAGACACGGCGATCTCTTCTTTCTCGACATCCGTCCAACGATTTGTCAAAGAGGCTATTAATCGACTGACTCTTTTTCGCTGGGTTTTGCTTCATTTAATTTTATGAGGGTACCGGCCAATGTTTCCGTCGTTATAAATCTTGTGGTAAAAAGTACCTTAAACTCAGGCCATGTTATTCCTTCGTATGCTATTTGAGATACCCACGTCGATGCTTCACCTTTGAGCGCCTTGCTGACGGCTAGTATGAGTTGGCCGCCACATGGTGGATTTTCAGAAAAACAAAGATTAGCTGTTGCACACCATGATTTCGCATCGGTACCTTCTTTGTCCGGGTCAAACGTAGGCAGGCTGTGGCCGTAAACTGGTTTTGGTACTTGCAGGGCTTCGATTAGCGCTCGCATGTTCTGGTTTTGTTGTTCGAACATGGAACGCCAAATATCCGCTTCGTTCCTTTGTTCATTTTGCACCAACGGAGATCGCACTTCTGATGTCGGGGGTGGAGGCTCAGTGTCGCTAAGCCTATCCATAGTTTCTATGCTGTGGGCGTCGATGGGTAAAGTTGGAGCAACAAAACACAGTTTTCTTATCGACAACTGTAATTTCAAGAGGTACAGAGTGTAGGAACGCGCGTCGGTTTCAATAATCGACCGCACTGGACGGCTGCTTCTCGAAAAGTGTCGAGCGCGCCGCTCAGCCGATGAATCGTTGACTCCGTCGAGCGCCGACCGGTTGCGCTGGCGTTCCACTCGATTCCTCGATGACTCGATTGCGACATATATAATACTAAATACTAGTCAATAATGAACTATTGAATGGGTTGTGCCAAAAGGTATCGCCTCAGCACATGCACATCTACTCCATGTGGAATTTGTAGGGTTATTATGATACAACTACGTTTTTACAGGTCTGTGCTGTTCTTTTGGTTTGTGGCAAAGTAACAATAGCAAAAACTAATCAGCACTTAACTTTTCTTCATACAATATTCCCAACGTACAAAACAAAAGACTACTAATATTCTAAATTTGTGTAGAAAAAAATAAAACGATGTAACTAGCTTATAGAGTGGGGTTTATCACTTTGTAATAACATAAAAGTCTTGAAAGACTACTATTTTATCTTTGTGCAAATCGTTATAACACTCGCTGAGATCGCACAAACCGCCGGAAACAACGCCGGCCGTTACGCGCGGTACTGTTACCGCAAGTGGACCGCTCATTGGCCCAGCTGATTACACCTCACTGATAGTGATAACTGTTATCAGTTGCGATTACGGTTTACTGCTCAAGTGCAGGGTCTCTTTTCTTCCATCTGTGTTTAGGACGCAGCTCAATAGGCACTCTGTTGTCTGTGGTCGTATTTTGTCCGTATCTTCGCAGATAAAAGGTATCCGTCGTTACAGTTTAGATAGAAAAAGTCAGTTCAGTCATTTATTTGTTCTAATTAATATAAATAATTCTTAATATTGGCATCGCGCTAGCCATTTACTACGACTCACTGGCAGTCGTAGTAAATGGCTAGCGCGATGCCTATATTAAGAATTATTTATATTAATTCATTCATTACTTGAAAGATTTGTAAACTATGCAGAATTTGATCGGTACCCGGAATGCAGAAACAAAGTTTACCAACCAGATTAAACGAGAAATATAATTTTAATAACAAACGTAACATAAATTAATTACTGTTTACCATAGAATAATAAAATACTCTATTTAGAAACAAAATTATTTTATAACTATCACTTAACTTTCTGACGCATATGCATACATTACAATGTTGCTGACAATGACACGTAGCTATAACATAACTTAGAATCAAGTTAATGGATATGAGTTTGCCTTGATGCAAAATCTCGCTAGAATAATAACTAATAAGACTTGTTTATTGAAGCACTTAACCCACATAAGTTCTATCTATGCGTCTTGTGGATAGTCGCGAGGTGTGAAAATGTCGTCGAAGTGCAATTGAAAAGTAAAACTGAACCGAACTGGTCGCAGTTTCACATTATAAATAAGGCCTGGTTCCCACGCTCCACAGCAGTGCGCGCCCTGCGCACACGCATAAATATATCAGGTTTACACGCTCTTAATTTTACATTGTAACGTTTTCTTAGAAAACATTTTATTCTACATATGTATAGCAAAATATATTTTGTGCTGATCCCACACAATGTGAGATAAGGCAGAAAGAGATTCTTCATTCTTATAAATCTATAGGTCAAACCTCGAATCAAAAATCACAGCGAAGAATGTCCACCAACTTGATTGAAAGAAGGCTTGGTGAAGACAGTAAGCGACGGATGAATACCGAAATAACAAAAAAATATTATCCAGCAAATCCTGTGCTACGTCTGAAATAATAATAACGATCTTGTGCTATTAGCCGGCCCCGACTTTGTTTGGATTCAAATCGCACATTCCTACGAATTCCTTTATTATAGAAAGATAAAGAGAAACCATTAATTAGTCCACAAATACTTTAAACACCGCAAACTAAATAATAAATAAAATAAAAAAATATATATTCAAAATATTAACAAAATTAATTTATACATAAGAATATAGTATTAAACGTTTAAAATAGGTACCATACCACTGCACATGGCTCGATTTTGCATTGAAGAGATTGTCCAACAACATTTATGATATTACGAGTATTTCATCCTAAGCTTATGATGGTGGATAGATATCAGTGGTACAAGATCCGCGCACTGCGCAGGCGCATGTGTGGTCCGCCAAAGGGACCGGTTGGGTAATTAATCGGACGTCGGTGCGTCTGAGGACTTTCTCTTAAGGAGCTGAGAACTCCCTATTTCTGATTCGATCTCAAAACCCGAGATCAGGACTTATGCTTTCTCACCACAAGCACATCCCTTTCCATAGCTCTTTGAGCGACTCAGAGACTATCTATTATACCCATAGACATCACCAAGATTCGTTCCATATGTCATCACTGGCATCACACATTGGCTAAAGGTTTTGACGTCATGGGACACTGAGGTATTTTGGACGAAAAGATGTTACAATTTACCGAACGATGACGATCCGAGCTCCATTCGGTTAGACCTCCTTACTAAAGCTGGGCGTATCTAACTGGACCGTCTGTCATAGGTATACATACGCGTCAACAACTTCGAACGTCGAATTCTTAACTATTATGGGGGTAGGCATAACAAGGACTTTCGTCATCTCTTTCGTCTTGTCCCGGCTTTTATATAATATGGTAGACTACAGATGGCTACAGTATCCGGGCACTGCTCAGAGTGCGCAAGCACATGTGTGGTCCGTCAAAGGGACCGGTTGGGTAATTAATCGGACGTCGGCGCGTCTGAGGACTTTCTCTTAAGGAGACTTACAGTGCTCTAAAATCACATCGTTTCATGGTGCGCTGATTTCCTTTCATATTCCGTCTACGAAGTGGGTATGGTCCCATTATGATGTAAGTAAGCTTAAGTCTATTAGCTTAAGTTATGGCTTAATTCCGATATTGGGCGCCCAAGTCTAACATTGAAAAATTACCAAGAATATATTTCAACATCTCCTTGGTAAATTATTCAATGGTTAAAACTTAGTTCTAAAGAGTGACCGAGATTGCTCTTTAATTTAACCATTGACTTACTTACCTCGAAGATGGTGAAATAGACCATTAGTGTAACAATTATGTTTGCCTGTTGGTGGTTTTAAATAACATATAATCTTTGAAACTTCTTACTATGCGCATGCGCCGCTGAAATTGGTGAAACGATGTCATGCGGCACGCTCCGAAAGTGAATTACTAACATGCGCAGGCGACGCGACGGACGGCCGAGACGATGGCCTCTGTGCATAGTGAACTGACTCTCCGGGTGTTAGGAAAGTTTAGTTTAAAAAAAAAAGGTTAATCAGTATTATGGCGCTGGTTACTAGCATGCTATATGGTATTCTGACACATGCTGAGACAGATCTAGTTGTGTGTAAATAAAAATCTTTCATAGACACAAATAGCTAGATGGCAATTATAAGAGGCAACTTTTTTGCGGTTAGTCCATGCCTAAGTTTTGACAATGATCATGTTGTTTGTTGTGTCTTACATTAATGGTGTAAAATATATATTTTGGACAGGTTGCTGATTCTGAAGCACATATTGAAGAATTATCCAATTCGTTATATTAAAATAACCATTTTATAACAAACTAGCAAAAGTTGTTTTGTCAGATGAATTATTTGGAGAATAAAGTAAGGTCATAGTAGAAGTAAGAAAATCAATGACAAATCTTTCACTCCAACTCCTACTCACTCTCCCTTCATTATTTAGGTAAACCTTTCCTGAAATTCCACAATTCAATTTAAACCTAAATTAGCAAATCGAGTTTTCCGCAGTTTTTACGCGAGACTTACTAATCGCAATTGAATTAAAAACTTTTATGAAGAACAGAAATAGATTTAGTAGAATTAGCCCTACAGGCATGCAAAAGTCACTTGACCAGACCACTTGACTTTTCAGATGAAAACGGAAGACGTGGCTGTATGATCAAGTGACTTTTACCCAAAGCTGTATGGTAAATTGACTTTTGCATGCCTACATGGTGGATTAAAAAAATATGTCAGCTATAAAAAATTCTAAAATGCGAATGCGAATTATACGCGTACAGAAACATTCCGGCGTTATATTTTTATATACATATACTATATACTGAACCAAATAAACATATGTATGGCATGTACACTATGTAGGTACATACAGAACTCATATATTGCCATGTCCTGTCAGGGCTCATGTTGTAAGACCAAAATTGTACACATGAATGCATAAAACGATTTTGGCTTTGAAAAAATAATAATTATCTATAAATGGTTTTTTTATGGATATCGGTATACCTGTCTGTCCTATCTACCGGGCCTGTCTGCTTGTTTCAGCAAATCTCTACATCGGAACTATTTTGACGGAAATTCACTGGCTTATGTAATGAAGAGTATCATAGGCATTTTTTACCGCGGGGAAATGCAAATCTTCCTTTAACTTTAACTTTATTTAAATGTCACATATTATTTAAGTTCAAACAAAAAGCTTCTCCATAATCAGTTTAATAAACCGCCATTAAGTTTATAGTCATATAAATACTGACGTCATAAGACGTCATCATTGAATCATGACTTTCTCACGGCCAATGACCTCCGAGAAAGCAGTCGCGCTGACCAATCACATATTATCATGATTGTTGCGTCTGTCGCTAAATAAATTTATATGCAACATTATTTAAGTTCCAATTTCGTATCTGCCGCGATGTCTGACAAAACATAATATGAAAAATTGAAGACTTAATATACTTAATCGTATGTTGAGTTGTATATGTCCTGCAATATTATATTTATTTATCAACCGACTTTCAATAAGTTATTTCTCAGAGTCGCGTATTTTTTTTTGCGTTTTTGTTTTTGTTGCTTTTTTAATAACAACGACAACTACAGGACCGAATCCTGTAGGTATCAAGGAGCAGGAGAACTGGTCATGCTATAATAGTTCCCTGATTTTGATGACAAGTTTTTTTTGTAAAGTAAAATTTATTAAGCTACCTACCTATAATTAGGAACTCCAAAATTTAAAAATGGATAAGCTGTGCTGTTATATTCTCTTCAAATCACTTCTTCCAATTCAATATAAAATATGAAAGCGAACTGCCAAGACAAAGTTATTTCCTTAATTTTTTGTTTAAAAAATTTAGTTTACTTAATTAATTTTAAGTTGACCTGTCCATGTAATGCCCTGAGCTTCTTGGAAATAAACGTTTTGTCTTTGACTCCAGCTCCAGTTTTTATACTAAATACAATATAATACCTATATGATATATTTGGTATTGAACATTATTAAAATAATTAAATAAATATTATATAATAATGACTATTGCATATTACTATTGCCTGTAAAAATAGTTGTAAGTTTTGGAATTAAATAAATGCTTTCAGACAAACAATTTCTTTAGGTCAGCGGGGCCGACTATAGTCCGACTATTTCCCGACGTCGCGTCGGTCGCCCGACCGCGGCCGAGCGGCCGGAATACGAGGGTACAATAGTCCGACTATTTCCCGACGTCGCCCGACCGCGGCCGAGCGGCCGGAATACGAGGGTACAATTAGAGGCGCAGGCGCAGTAGGTACTTTCGTTTTCGGCGCGATTTCACCGCCATTAGGTCATCGGCTAACGGTTCTGCGTGCGCAAGTCATAGGCGACGGTATATGGTGCTAATATATTATATGTAAACAAATGGCTATATACGAAGATAAAGATAGCAAGATGAGTTATGTGAATGGGAGATGCTTTGGAATTTATTTTGAAGACCGGTTTTAATCACGTAAATTGTTACGATATTAAGTATTTATATATCCTCCGACTTTGCTATGCTTATACATGTCTGTTTGCAAGTCCTTCGTTTAAATTAGCTAATTTTATATTATCTCATTGGGAATGATCACTATAAGATACGAGATACAAAATCATTTATTATACAAAATCATTTATTTCCATTGTTTGATTTTACAAAACTTAGACACGGCAAAATAAAAAAAAATAAAAACAAAAAAAATATATCATAGGTGCTTAAAGATAATGATATTAAAATTGTACTTAGAATAAACTAAAGTTACCAATCAGTATCTAATTACTGTTTCATCATGTATTATATGATTAAGATCTCCTAAAGTAAAGCGGCATTAATCTAGCCACACTCGCCTTTATTATGAATTCTCCTTCCTCTTGAGCTTCCACTCCATCTATTGCTGAAAACTACATAAAATCGGTGTTTAAGTTTTCGTTTAGAATCTGTAACGGTGTACCAGAATATTATCCCTCTATCCCATCTTTTTAAGACGACTTATAAAAAGCTGTGTTGCTTTTTACGCTACTCAGCTTGTGCTTTAAAATGAATGCTTGAGTGAAATTTTATAACAATCAAAGTTAAGATTATTATTTTTTTACGGTTAAATCATGGTTAAAAAGTCAGTAGGTATGGCCTATGTCCAGTTGTGGGCCGGCTGGCAAACATTTATTTAGTTTTCTTAGTATGTTAATAGTTTCTGAATTGTTATTCATAAAGAGTCCATCTCTTTAAAGTTTTTATTTTTATTTTCTCATTTACTTTTGTACACAGGAACTGTGTAGGTAATTATTTTATTTTATTCCACGTACACCTGATTCCTTCCTACAGCCTATAACTTAAGCCGCTTCATTCATTTGCCTCAAGTTCTATGTCAGTGGTGTGAGGTCAGTCCCCCCTCCCCCTTCCTCATTGTAGGGGGGGGGGGGGATAACAGTAGTTGTAGATCATTCTGGAATGCGGAGGGACCAGGTTTGGGATGAGGTGACCTTGAGATGAGCTATAGAAGATTAGATTGTACGAAGTACAAGTTGTTGTAACTAAACATTTATTGCCTAGGTATTGGTTAGATGTAGGTCTGGATCGTTGTAAGGTGCCATAAAATAAGACATGTCTGTAATGTTTTTTTCGGACAATCGTCACAACAACATCTAGCCGTGGTAAGCTCTAAGCTAGTGTTACGGATACTAGACGTCTGATATACTTAATATAATAGACATACGTGTATAGATCATTTTTATTATACACACTAGTGGCCCGCCCCGGCTTCGCACGGGTTTTTATTAAAAATTTTTTCCCGGCAATTATTCGATTTTTTCTCGCCTTTTAAACCTTACCTAGACCTCCACGAACATTTCAAGACAATGATAAGATAAATCCGTTCAGCCGTTCTCAAGTTTTAATCAGACTAACGAACATCAATTCATTTTTATTTATATAGATATAACTGTGATATAACCCACCCAGATCTAGGAAAAGTGCTTGCGGAACATACAATAACTTGACTCCTCGCTTGGCGGGAATCGAAACCTCTACCTCTTGCGCTACGACCATTGTGCCACGGAGGCATGCGTACGGTATACTGGCATGATAGTTAGGTTACATGTAACTTACATGTCAGTTGATGTAACCTTGCCAAGGCTGGGGTCTCCGGCCCGTTACGGCCGCATTCCGAGGCCCGTCCACTGCCTGAGTGCGACCACTGCTATTTGCTATCATTCATCTAAGTAGGGCTCTAGCCTTATGAATATGCACGGTTAATATTCGGGTTCAATATCCTACTAATATTACAAACGGGATTGTTGTAAGGATGTAAGTGTGGGTTTGCTGCTCCTTCACGAAGAAACTACTGGATGGATTTTCATGAAACTTCACAAAATAATATAGCTTAGGTACATATCAGATTTACGCATGGGGTATTTTTTACGGTGTAATCCCGCTTCTCGCGGGATATTACCATTATTGCGAGCAAAGACGATTTGAGTCTTATTTGGCATGGATATAGCTCTTACTTAGAATGTTTTTTTTATGAAATCACCTCAGTAATATTTATTAATGTGAAGATTATTTATGATCATTATTTTTCTTCTGAAAACTATCTATTATAATTTTATTTATTCAACTATGATATGAAATTATCCAGAAAAAAAAATGGAGCAACATACAGTGTGATAAATAAATAAACTTAATCAGTCGATCCACTTTTTAATGACATGTTTAGCATATTTGTTTTTAAAAATAAATGCAATAAAAGTTGCTATCAAGCTCGATTGATGAAGAAGATGACTGATTTATGATTATCTGCGCAGTTCATTTGGATGTGTTAATTGGAATACCTAATCTATTTACAATCTTTCTCTTAATAAGTATAATAAAAAATATCTTTGTATGTATTTCTATTGTGTTCAGTTATCAGATGTCTAGTACTCTTAACACAATCTTAGAGCTTTCTACGGGCTAGATTTTGTTGTGAAGATTATCCGGTTTTCTTTTTTCAATCTATTAATCTTAAATTCTTCAATTCTTTATTGCACACAGAAACATTATACAAATATTAGTTAAAAACATAGGTCATGTACAAAGGCGAGCTTAACCCTATTAGAGTTTTCTTACAGCAAACCCTAGGGTATGGAGAACTGTAATGCTGAAAATATGGATAGCGTGTACATACAAGTCAGACAGAATTTTCATATAAATTACCAAAATCATTTATTTAAAACCAAAAAAAGTATTACATAATAAAATTAACGCAGTCTTATTCGGGCCTCCTGTGCTAGTAAGACACAGTGTTACAGCAAGCAATTCCCCGCCGACCACGAATACATAATAAAATACCTTACAAATGCATATTAATAAACACCTTAGGCTTTCATATACTAAATAAATATTTCATTTTTTTTTCTTCAAAAAAAAAATATACCTTAAAAACCTTAAAGTAATTAGGGATTTTTCTTCGTAAACGCATCCAAAAGTATTATGTCCATAGTCCACCTTTGTAACATTACACTTGTTTCAGGCTTCATGCAGACCCTGGACTCGCAAGCGGAGTCGAAGGACTGCCCTGGCACCTGCATGCATCCCCTGGCAGCGCTGATCTGCACCAACGTGCTGGAGGAGGTGGAGTGCCCCAGCAGCATGAAGTGCTGTGCTGATGATGTGCCCAGTAAGTGCTGTCCATCAGCATCATGCCGTAACCGACGATATAACCTAAGTGTTCTTTAATGTGCCTCTTTTTCTTTTTATTCTTGTACTAGCGGCCCGCTCCGGCTTCGCTTCGGTAATTATTCAAATAGTTTTCCCGGCGACTATTCGATTTTTTCTCGCCGTAAAAACCATCCTTGAACTCCATTATTTATTTATTATTTCAATGTCCCAAAAGTTATATAAAAGAATTGAATTGATAGCGAATCTGACTAGGTCAGGCGACTGTGATCAGCAGAGTATTACACGTACAGCCAGACACGACAGATAACGAACTATTCGATCTTCACGATATTAATTACGATTTGAACGATTTTCAAATAGAATAGGTACAAAAGAATAGAAGTTCCAAACATAGTACAAAGGTTTTGAAGATACATTTTATTATATTATAAATCTATATATTGAAAAATAGTAAGACGCAATCTGAATGAACAATATTATATTGTATATTTAGCTAAAAGTGCGATAAGATCTTTTAAACCACTCAACGGACTTCAATACAGTTTTTTTATCGGCACGACAATAGGATGACTAAAAAAAGATTAGTTCATAATTAGACTATAAAAAAATTTAAACCTATTTTCTTTTTCTTTCTTTTTTAAAACATAAAAAGTTTGGGGAAACAGTCAATGCTTTTATATTGATACTTTCTTACTAAATAGAAAAAGCGAAAAATAGATGTTACAGTATTTTAGGACGAGCTAACAGACGTACATAAAAACTATTTTTCTGTTTTTTTTTTTTAATTTTAAATGTTGGCAAAACCAAGCGAAATATTTTAAAAACTTAAATAGTTACCTAACAGTTGCTTTACTTGATCATTCGTACTGTAACGTTTATCCAGAAAGCTAACTAGGATTGGGAATGGAGGAGGCCTTTGCCAAAGTTGGGCAAAAAGACGAGAGTAGCTTAAGATTTTTATTTTTGATTGAATAAAGGCTATTATTATTATTAACTTGGATTACCTCTATTCCCTAATTTTCCTCTATCACCCGTCATCATAACAGTCACCTAACAAAAGTATTAATATCTATTTACATATCCATACATGTTTTCTTTGGATTATCGTGGATAACATTATATATCCTCTTTCCAGGTAATAACACAGAGGCGACGCGAAGGCCGTACACCACCACCCCTTCCGAGGAGGAAGAGGAGGAGGAAGAAGAAGAAGAAGAGGAGGAGGAGTTCACGAAGCCTCCCCCCACCCCGCCCGCCAGCGACAAAAACAGTGGTAATTGTTAGGTACACCATATTAAAGATAAAAAAATAAGTATAAATTCAGTGCGTGTCCCATATACCTACTCCGTTTGCTAAAACGCCTGCCAAGCGTGGCGAGTGTTGGCAAATCCTCTCATTGTGATTGAGGAAGGCGTATGTTTTGTAGTGGACTTCCTACGGCCGAAACGAATTTCGGTAATAACAACTTATATCATTAAATAACGAAGCTTTCAACAGAGTCTTTTGGGTCCATCTATTGGAACGCAGAAAAAAAAAACTAAAGTTATAGACGCCCTTCATTACGCTTTAAACAGAAGTGGCAGTGTGCAGGACATGTAGCAAGATACACAGATAAAAGATGGACACTAGAGACAATAACATGGAAAGGGCCAGAAGGTATAAGAAAAAGAGGACGCCCCCGAAAAAGATGGATAGAAGACATAGAAAAGATAGCGGGAAGGGAATGGAGAAAGAAAGCTAAGGATAGAGAGGTCTGGAAGAAGCTGGAGGAGGCCTTTACCCGAGAAGGGGTTCCGATCAATGGTACAGACGAAATTAGCTATAGTTAGTGCTCGTATTTACATACTTTTATAGATTACGTTATTTTTTTTAATATTTATTAACAGTTGTAGATCGGAAATAAATGGGTATTATTATTTATTATTATTGGAACGCAGCAATCCCTCAGAACAAAAAGCTTACAGCCCTTTTTTTATTTTCAGGTAACATAGCTTGCCCAGGTGTCTGCGTGGAAGCACACCTGACCCGCTACTGTTCCGCCTACCTCACGTCCAAGTCTCTCTGCGTCGCGGGCCGCCAGTGCTGCGTGTCGCGCGACTTCGGAGATCGGGAACGACCCGCCGATCTCGTCATACCGAATGAGAGTAAACCGGCTAAGAAGAAGACGACTACGGTACGTTTGTTATAGACAGATAGTACTATTTAAATAGATAGTCGCACTGCCAGCACCTGAAATTATGACCACGACCACTCTATCAAGAGTGACGCCGATGATGAAGAAGAGAGATTCCGCTCGCTCATTTGATTGCCAAGAATTAAGCTAGTTAATTTATTGGAAAGAGACGCCAAATGAGGCTTCTGACGAACCTACTCCTACCCTAAATATAGATAATAAATGTTGTCACGATATTTTTTTCCCATGTCATGTGACATGATCAAAAATTTATGATAAGCACTCGCAAGATCTTGCATTAGATAATGTTCTAGTGCATCCCGTACCTATAGCCAAAAGTGTACATTAGCATAATTACTTCTCATTACAGACCACAACCACCCCAAAGCCCAAACCCGGTCGTAAATGCCGCGGCGACTGCGTGGGCGGTCTCTTCTCGCTGCTGTGCGACCACATCGACGAGCACGCGGAGTGTCCGGACGAAGGGACGTGTTGCATGTCGGACGCCAGGCCCGAGACCACGACACCGGCGCACAAGCAGTACACGACGCGCCGTCCGAGGCCTACGACCACACAACGCCCCACGACGACCCGACCTCCGGTGAGTAAACTGATTGACTGATGATACGCTGCAGGTAGAGCATGGAGTGTCCGGACGAAGGGGCATGCTGTATCTCCGACACCAAGTCCGAGGCCACTACTCCAGCGCAAAAACAGTTCACCACGCAGCGTCGGCACCGCAACGATACTCCAAAAAGCTGTTTAACGAACACAATAAAAACCGGAAGCTTAATGTGCAATACAAAATATATTAATTATCCGACATCTACCGATCCGTTCCATAAAAAACGGCCTGCCAACAAGCAACCGGCAAACATCATCATCATCACCCTATTAACGTTCCCACTGCTGGGACACAGGGACTTCTCTCTTTTGACGAGAGAGATTAGGCCTTAATTCACCACGCTGGCCAAGTGCGGGTTGGTGAACATGCCCTTCAAACTCTTTAAAAGTTCTCAGAACATGCCGGTTTCCTCACGATGTTTGCCTTCACCGTTAAAGCACGTGTTTAAAGCGCACATAAATTTCTCAAGAAGAAAAATCCAGAGGTGCGTGGCGGGGTTTGAACCCACGACCTTCGGAATGAAAGTCGAGTGTCCTCCCACTTAGCTAACACGGCTTTTTAACCGGCAAACATCATTGTTCACAAATCCCCTGCGTAATGTTTTTACGATGTTTGTTCTCTATCTCCAAAAATAACTATATATTACCCGTTCGATAAAGGTTTATCTTGATACCGTTTTTGTTCCAGCCTCCACTGCCACGCTGCCGAGGATACTGCATGCTCAGCATCATGGCAGCCTTCTGCAAGCCGCCAGCTGTCCTCAACTACCACACTGCGTGCAACAGAGAGTCTACCATCTGCTGTGACAGCTCCAAGTAAGTTTCTACCTCTTGCCTCGCTCATAGGCAGTGTTGGTAGCATTTTCAACGCCAGTTAACTCTTGCATCGACCGCTGCTGATTCGATTAACAATATGTAATTCCGCCATAGTTTGAATCCATTATAGCGCCGGTAACACCGCGGGGCACTGCTAGTAGTCTATAACCACGTTAACTATTTATCTACTAAAATAGTTATGAAAGTCTGTGTTTATATGATATTGTGTGTCTGCAGAGCATTCCGCACGACGACCACCACCACGACGACCACGACGCCAGCGCCGGTCGACCCCAGGCCCGACTGCCCCGGCTCCTGCATCGTGCCTCTGCTATCTACGTTCACCTGCTTCCGTGAGTGTCTTCATGCTTAACAATTACAAAGCGTACCTGTCTAAATAATGCATAAGCAGCATTTCTTACTCAAAAGCAAACACCACGCCCCCGACAATAAAGAGGGGTGCTATAAGTTTGACGTGTCTGTCTGTCTGGGAAATCATAGATCCATCCGAACGGATGGAGCGATTTCAATTTAGTTTTTTTTGTATGATAGGTAAGTTTTGTACGAGTGTGACACGTTTGATAAAAATCGGCTGACCCGTTTAAGTTATGAGGGTAAAAGTGGAGAAGGAAAACCGAAAATCTGCAGATATACTAGAGTGGGGTCTCAAATGAAAGCGCATCACGTGCACATTACAAAATAGTATGACTTTTTACTTTTAAAGGACAAGTTCTGGAATCAGGGAGTTTTTTAATTTTGATTATACATAATACATCCATTTATAACTTTATCCTCAGACAACGCGGAAATCACCGACGTGTTCAAATGCAAGAAGGCCGGCACGCAGTGCTGCGCGCCCAAGTCCAAGGTGCAGGAGGCGACCGGCGTGCGCGAGCCGCCCCCGCTGCCGCCGCCGCCCGCCCAGGACAAGATCTACACTCCGCTCACGCAGTACAACACGCCCTACACGACGGCCATACAGCCGCACACCACGCCAGTTTGTGAGTATCTCTGTGTATATGACGCCTACACCTTCAGAGAGTCAACCATCGTATGTCACAGCTCTTAGTAAAATAGTATCCCAGCGAAGAAGCGCAGAGCGAAGCGATGTTGCATTGCAGTTTTTGTCGCCAAGTCGCCAACTGTCTGGTAACCCCCTTGCAGTAATGGTTTGTATGCACAGTGGGTTACCAGTTAGTAACGCCACGCATACTGTGCATACTGTACCACATCCCACGCGAGTTTGTAAGTAGCAGTAGAATCGAAAAAATTATAAAAGGAACTTTATAAAAAAAGCTTAAATCTTAGTGACTCACGAATTGCATATTTTTGAAGTTTGATGTTTTGTGGTTTGACCCCTATGACTAAACGTAACTAAACGCCTATGACTTTATGCCGAAAAAGGCGTCGGTATAACATGTGTAAAAATAATGATGGTGTTTCGTCTAACGATGGTGTGAACTGTCAAGACTATGTTATTTTCTTGATTATGAGTTTTTATTTAAATTAGCTGTAAGTTGACCTATGTTTGCATAAGCGTCTAAGGAAATAAACGTTTTGACTTTGACTTCGTAAAACTATATATGCACCGCAGTCGCCGCGTGTACTACGAACTAGAAAATCGAGCATCACCTGGGCCTGCATCAAGCTTATTGCTACCGCCCTTCCTCGCTTTGAGGGCAATGTCTGTTCTGTATCATTGCGACCATTACCTGCTCCGCGATATTTATCCCGTCATTGATATATTGTTGAGATCAAATTTTCTAAAATCAACCTCTTGTTGCAGTGCCTTACGAACCCGACTACGTTTCATACGGTGCCAACTATTCCACGAAACCCCCGGAGAAGTACAACAGATATGTATGCGGGGTCAAAGGTAAGAAGATATTTTAAAAGCAGCTCATCTATAACTTACATAACCATCGTCATCATTCCAGTATCTACAGTCAGCGTAAAATTGATCTAAGCGTCTAGAGTAGTCAAAATAATTTGAAAAACATAGACTTAACCAAATTAATATAAACTGTTAACATCATCTTATTGTATATCTACTACTTTAGGATTATACAAAATGAGTGGTCAAAATATCTCACTTCTTTTGACGAATTTTGGTGTATCAATATTATGATGATTAAAACGTGCTTTTACTTTGCTTACACTAAACTAACTTAAGTACCTGCTCAATGTTATCTTAGGAATCGAGTTTATAGTAGGTACTTTAGCTTATAGCTAAGAATTAACTGAGTGAATGCATAGCAAGAGCTCAGGAAAAACAATGTAAATGTGATAAACTGTATACCGATATTATTAAATACTTAATTTTATAAATCGCAGGAACGTCAGGGCGCTCCGCCAGGGTGATGGGCGGCGAGGACGGCGCGAGAGGCGAGTGGTGCTGGCAGGTGGCCCTCATCAACCAGAACAACCAGTACCTGTGCGGGGCCGCGCTCATCGGGACGCAGTGGGTGCTGACGGCGGCGCATTGCGTCACCAAGTAAGTGAGGATCTACGGCTGATGGCGGATCGCTGAGGGGTGCTGGCAGCTCCTCATCAACCAGTCAAATTCTTCATTTGCACGAACATAAGTAAAATCATCATCATCACCCTATTAACGTTCTCACTGCTGGGAGATAGGGACTTCTCTCTAGGCGAGAGAGATTAGGCCAAAAAAAATTTCAATCGTTCATCCGTTTTGGAGCTATGATGTTCCAGACAGACAGACAAGTCAAACTTATAACACCCCTCTTTTGTCGGGGGTTAAAAACAGCAGTCAAGTAACCAGTTCCTGTGTAGTGCTCATCCCGGCACACAGCGCTATCTATTTATTTATTTACATATTTATTAGCGTTCAAAAAAGTGAAGCGTGATTTTAAGAAACCCCCTTATTTCATTCCATGAATTAGGTAAATTCGATTACCATGTTCGTATAAAACAATAACAAAGTGGTATTCAAGAAATAGTAAAAGGAGTTAGTTGCAGACATCATATTATTGAGCTTGCTGTAGCTTTAATTAAGAAAACACTAGAACATAAATATTCCGTATTTTTATTTTAAGTGTATTTTGTTGTTGGTGGTCGTAAAAAACAGATAAAAATCCCGCCAAGCACCATATTTATTTATTAGTTATTTATTTATTTCAAAAACATGGAGCTCTATTATTACAGATTTTACCTAATTCCTCTCCATTAAATTCCACGATAAAATTAAATGAATTAACATACACAACAGGTTATCTAAATCAATAATAAACACGGGAAAGGCCGTGGCCGTGGGTTGGAAAGCTTAGTCGCAGATCGTTTCTGTAAGACGTCAAATTCTACTGTGATTGGTGATTGATTTGATCGTTTCGCAGCATGGTGCGGATGCAGGAAACCACGTACGTCCGCGTGGGCGACCACGACCTGACGCGGAAGTACGGCTCGCCCGGCGCGCAGACGCTCAAGGTGCTCACCACCTACATCCACCACAACCACAACAGCCAGACGCTGGACAACGATATAGGTAAGTTCCACTGCACCAGTTCTTCTTCTCAATCGGTACACAGAAATCAGGTATCAGAAATGAGGAGATACGTAGAAGAACGCGGGTCACCGACATAGCCAAGCGAATTAGCTCGTTAAAGTGGCAATGGGCAGGCCATGTAGCGAGTAAAACAGATGGCCGTTGGGGCCGGAAAGTTCTTGAATGGAGACCACGAATCGGCAAACGCAGAGTAGGACGTCCACCAACTAGATGGACGGACGACTTGCGGTGGTTACAAGTTGCTAACGACCGAAATCACTGGAAGTCTTTGAGGGAGGCCTATGTTCAGCAGTGGACGTCCTACGGCTGAAATGATGATGATGATGATGAATCGGTATACTCTTGCCAGAGTGGTCGTGGTCATCACTGGAAGTTTCCACTTGTGACACGCTTCACGGCTCGTCTCCATTCCTCCCTGACAGCTGCTCGACTGGCGCATTCGTATAAGAGGTCGTCCATTGCTGCCTTTATTTGATCTGTCCACCTCATGGGCGACCTGCCTCGCGCACGGGTACCTTCAACCCTACCCTGCACCACCAGACGCTCTATGGACATATCCCCAACAATACCCTATCCACTGCACCAATTAGACAAGACTGTTTTAATTTTAGAAACTGTGCTCTTGGTTTCTCTGGGATACCATCATCAATCAATAATTTATTAAAAAGCAAAGAAAGTATAACATAAATAACGCAGTAAATCTTTGTAAAAAAGCTTATTATAAATATCGGATTACCTTGAGCACAAAACTGCTTGGGACGGAATCTGCTCCAACAGCAAATCAAACACAACACAAACAAATAATTATTGTAAAGTTTCAATACAAAAATGAGCTAGAGTTTCTAATCGCTTTATTTCTCTAGTGTAAAGAGCGAAACGACCAGATACGATAAATTTATTTCCTATTTCAGCACATATGTTTTTTTTAACGTTTTTAAGATTCGTAAAACCAAACAATACTATGATTTAAAACGGGTAATATACCATGATTTGACGGTTTTTGAGTTTTCCGATATTTCGACGCTGTTGCAAGCGCCATGATCACGGAAACAACTGAATTGTCATTGTCTTTGCGATTTGGGCAGACGGTTATTCACAAACGAACCGGTCTACCCTCTTTCTGAGTCTTTTATTGCGAGGTTGACACTCACTAGTGCTACTACCACTTGTTTCATTCTCGAACGCAACTCGATCACGACACACTACACTGACCGTGTCTTGGCGAATAACCGGTGTTACATACGTTTGAGTTTTGCATAACCGCACTACAGGATTCCATGCTCCTGACAATTGGAAGCCATCTTCACGATTGAAGTTCCTATATTTAGTAATTTCAATAATTTAAATATTGAAATTACTAAATATGCATGGAATCCTGTAGTGCGGTTATGCAAAACTCAAACGTGTGTAACACCGGTTATTCGCCAAGACCCGGTCAGTGTAGTGTGTCGTGATCGAGTTGCGTTCGAGAATGAAACAAGTGGTACTAGCACTAGTGAGTGTCAACCTCGCAATAAAAGACTCAGAAAGAGGGTAGACCGGTTCGTTTGTGAATAACCGTCTGCCCAAATCGCAAAGACAATGACAATTCAGTTGTTTCCGTGATCATGGCGCTTGCAACAGCGTCGAAATATCGGAAAACTCAAAAACCGTCAAATCATGGTATGTTACCCGTTTTAAATCATAGTTTTGTTAAAAACCATGATAATTTAAAAAGTTATAAACCAAACAATGGAAATAAATGATCTTGTATCTTGCAGTCTTTACCTGTATCAGTTAGTCCCGGTATACGTATTCATATAAAATACCTAACAAAGATCATCAGATCATACTTAACTGGAACCATCCTGGGGATATATCTACCTAGCGGATACACTAAAGCTTAAATTCAGTTCCTAAACGACGCAGTTACAGTCTGTCAGTCAGCTTTTAAGTTTATTTAAATAGATTACGCTCGTTAATTATGGCTAATTCCGGTTCCCGGTAGTCTAAGTTCGTCTTTTTAACCTTATGCCATTGTATTATTGTGTTGCAGCTCTCCTGAAGCTAGGCGGCAAGGTGGAGCTGAAGGAAGGCGTGTGCCTGGTCTGCCTGCCCGCGAGAGACGTGAGCCATGCGCCGGGGAAACGCTGCACGGTTACCGGCTACGGGTACATGGGAGAGAGTGAGTATTGCTACTTGTATTATATTTATAGCGCACCACACAATCCACATATTATATTTAGTCCACAGAAAACCGCAAAATAGTCGCCTTATCTTATTTACCCACTCTGATGAAAGTTTTAATAGCAACACACATTATAAACAAAGTTTCTACTCCGCGGCTAAGCCCACGAGAATAACCCAGGCAAAAACTGTGGGCACCGACGACGTAAGAATGTGGACTTCATCTCCTCCCTCCCTCGGCTCAGCCAATGCAAATCCCACAAAAGATAGACTGCAGCATCTTCTTGGGATTCAACATCTAACACTGAAATAAAAAAAATCATGTTATTTGAGACACATACTTAATTAAATCAGTAACTGGACACAACATTGCTCCATAAAGTCTTCCAACGCAGCATTTTGTTGTCATAAATAACTGATATTCTGCCAATAGCGCTTGACTATCTGCCTGTCAAGTGTTGTAGGTTAAGCGTTAAAAACCTTACTTCGCCAGTTCGCCACATAACGAATATCTGTTACAATTCCAGCCGGCCCCATCCCACTTCGCGTGCGCGAGGCCGAGCTGCCCATAGTCAGCGACGCGGAATGCATCCGGAAGGTAAACGCGGTCACGGAGAAGATCTTCATCCTCCCCGCCAGCTCCTTCTGCGCCGGAGGAGAAGAGGGGAATGACGCTTGCCAGGTATTTGTTTTTGGAGTTTACTTAGAGTGGCCTTGTAGAGAAGAACGATTTCTTTCACTGAACATTTAGATGGAAATGAGAGATTTCTATGCAAAGTTATTTTCTATGCAAATTTACCACGAATTTTAAATGACCCTCTTGGTCTTCATGCTCCATCTTAGACCACATCGTCACTTTACATCAGGTGAGATCGTGGTCAAATGAAGGCTTATCTAACATAAAAAAAGGGTTGCTTATTCAGTGGAAATCAGCATAAATACATAAACGTTTAGCTTAGCTATTTCGGTCATACAGGTACCTACTTGTAAACCCTAGCATAGCCCTCTCCGTACCTCGTTTAGCGACTGAGTCAATTCATAAGGCCTATAATTTTCGGATCACTTACAACATATTTGAACACCAGCTGACTTACTGTACATTTTCAGGGCGACGGCGGCGGCCCTCTCGTATGCCAGGACGACGGTTTCTACGAGCTGGTAGGTCTGGTCTCCTGGGGCTTCGGCTGCGGCCGCCAGGACGTGCCCGGGGTCTACGCCAAGGTCTCCGCCTTCATCGGCTGGATCAACCAGATTATATCCGTCAATAACCTATAGACTTACACAAGCGACCATAAACCGGATACTTACTCTCAAAATCATTGATTTTATTAGGACTTGATTAAAACCATGATTCAAGGATTTTAGTTTTTAGATATTTTGCTATATATCGCTGATTAAGGGACTTGATTATAATGATGAGCTGAGGATAATAATTATGGATAAAATTGTGTGTTGCCCGGTAAAATCCGTGATTATAAATAATACAAAATAAAGCTTCACAAACGGTTAAACAGTTGGGGCCATAAAGTTCTGTGGAGATCGCAAGCGGCAAGCGCAGAGTTGGAAGTTCACCGCAAGATGAACAGATGGCTTGGTCAAAGCTGAGAGTTCACTGTGGAGTCACAAACCAACCTAATTAGTTATGTCCGAGATTACTAAAGCTATTTAATAATACCCATTTACCTAGGCACCAGACATACATAGGTGATCTAAAGTTTCTCTAGTTTATGGTCGCTAGATATATAATCTGTTTAGGATATCGCTCAAAAACGCCACAAGGCGAAAGTCACTGATATAAAACTATTTTAATAGCCTGGCTTGGCTTTATTTAGGTTTATCAAATTATCTTAAACCCGTATATTCCAGATTATACTACCAATGAACAATATCTTTCTACTTCTATACGTATATATTGAGGGTATATAGACTGTCTTATACTATAAAGATTGTCAATGTAAATACATAATTATAGTTAGGATTAAATTTATTATTAGCTATAATAACATGTTGGCATTTATACGTCCCTCCCACCATTTATTATATTATTTATTCCTATTTTAACTAAATTATTTATATAATAAAGTACATATATAGATATAAGCGGAAATCAGTCTTAGATTCAGGCTTATAGGATGGATATATAGTATATAATTTATTAGTTTTAGTGTGAAAACCAAACGATAATTGTTATTATACGTACACATTTAGTTAAGTTATATAAATAAATAGACTTAAAGGCTATGGTTATCATGTTACGTAATTTTCTTTGAAGCCATAATTTGTCAATTTTTTTTAATATTTTAGGTATGTATATAGACTTATATATGGCTAGCAAAATATCATGAAAAAAATTCATTACATATCAGTATACAGCATTTTTGATAGGTACATAGAATTTGTTTGCAAAAAAAATTTTATATGAATGAATTAACGACTGTTTAATTAAGCAATTTATGTGCTGCTTATTTAGGAGTATATCTTGCTTAGAAAATAAAGTTTAGATTAACCGTAAGTTTTGGTGCAGATTTATTTTTTGCTCAACTACACAGAAAGGCGGTGCTCTTCATCCGCTTCAAGTTAGTCTAAACCACATCTACGTGTAAATCTACTATTGTCTGTTTGCTAATAAAATTTTGTAAAAATATACCAAATATCGTTTTTATTTGAATTTCCTTCATCATCACCCTACTAACGTTCCCACTGCTGGGGCACATGGGACTTCTCTGTTAACGAGAGAGGTTAGGCCTTAATTCACCACGCTGTTTAAGTGCAGGTTGTGGATGTCACATGTTCTTCAAACTCTTTACAGTTCTCAGAACATGCTCGTTCAATTATGATGTTTGTCGTCCCTGTGAAATAACGTGTTTTGAAGCGCATTTTGATAATACTTTGAGGTGCTTGGCGGAGTTTGAACCCACGGACTTTGGAATGAAAGTCAGGTGTGCTTCGGAATTTCCATAACCTTAATAAAATGAAGGCTTATCTTGCATAAAAAAAGGTTATCTACAAGTAAATGCTTCAACTAGTGTATCAACTTAAAAATCTAATTAAATTTGAGAAAGAAACACAAAGATGATTTTCTTTAAACATTTATATTTATTGCTTAACAATACATATTCAACGCAAATGTTACATGAGAAAATAGTTTTCTTACGTCAGAACTGGGCACTAAGTTATTAACCTTATTCTATTGAAAAATGACAATTAAACATCTTAAACATAACAAGCTGACTGATTATACTAACTTCAAGATACTCATAACACGCTTAAACACCCTGATAAGGGATTTATCTCCGAGAGAATAAATAGGTACCTACTAACATCTACTACGAATACTTGATTCAACTCTATGAGAATATCACACAACAGTTGTGTACCTACTGGGAGCTTGCATTATAAATATTTACTTAGTGGTACTTTCCATTCTTCATTTTATCATATTGTTTTTCTGTCTAGAAGATACTATCTCTTTCTAATTGTGATAAAACCCTTATACATGACATATAATCTAAAGCTCATAGGGTTAATTTCACCATCTTCTAGTAGATAGTCAATGGTTAAATATAACATCCACGGTCGTCTGGACGAAATTGCTTTGAGCAATAAGATAGTCATTAAGCCATATATCTATACTAATATTATAAAGCTGAAGAGTTTGTTTGTTTGATTGTTTGTTTGTTTGTTTGTTTGTTTGTTTGTTTGTTTGAACGCGCTAATCTCCGAAACTACTGGTTCGAATTGAATAATTCTTTTTGTGTTGGATAGTCCAGTTATCGAGGAAGGCTATAGGCTATATAACATCACACTACGACCAATAGGAGCAAAGATATAGCGGTAAATGTGTAAAAAACGGGAGAAATTGTTCATCTTTGAAGCATTCCGTTGCGTGCGCCGTGAAAACGGTTCAAGATACACAAAAAATATGTATTAAAGAATAATAGCTCTTTTAATGATCTAAAAAACAGTCCGCGATAGTATATGTCTATCTTTTAAGATTAACTCACAAAAACCGTTTTTATGGTACCTAATTTGGTCGAAATAATTTGTTTAAGTTGTATCAACATTAATAATATTAATCTTTATTCAAATAAATATGTTGTTGGTTAAGAGTACTTCATCCATTATAACGCGGGTAGCACCGCAGGGCACAGCTAGTTGATAATAAATTTATACCTTTATCAATTTAGACCGCCCATTACGCATTTTAGGCTTAGTTATAATAAAGTATTTTCTATCTATCTTTATGGCAATTTTGGTCCTTAGGTCACCAACAGTTGTCAGTTGACTTGATCGCTCTATATTTTAACCATAGCCCTATTTACCTCGAAGTTGGTGAAACAGGGCCTTATGCAAATAATTAACTATGTAGTGCCAGTTGTATTAAATCTATTTGAAAATAATCAAAACAGTCTTATTGTGCATTTTTTAGGATTTTATTTCTTATGTTGTCCATTTAAAAAATTACGGATATTAAATCTAAATTAATCTTACATTTTATATACAAAAGCTCGAATAATAACTCAACCGAAAAACATACTGATACTATCAAAATCATAGGTTTCGTCAAAAATTACTAAGCCACACTAAAAATCTACCTATACCTACCTAAACTGCAAAAAGTTTGAGGTAAAATTAAATCTCGTGTTTACATGGATTTTCCCGCCATAACATATCCTTATCAAAAAGAGTTCGATAGCGTTTTCGAGTTTAATAGCGGAAAATCCAAGCACTGAATTTCTCGTACAAAGTTATTTTTCATCAGCAGCTAAATCTAGAGATTCTACTTATTATTGCGTATTTAAACTCACGAAAAACACTTAAAATTAGATAGGTACTACCTCAAAAAGAACTATCATAACTTAAGAAAATTTTGTTAGCCTACTTGTACTAATAAGTTTTGATCATTATGTTAATATCACACTTTTGGTACAGTTTACTAAAGCTACCTTAGTGATAGCATAGGTACTTAAAACTAGTAAGGCATTGAAAACAATCTTAATTGAAACGGCCAAAAATATATCAAACGTAAAACTAAAAACTAACCTCACTTCTATGGATCACATCCAAAAAGATACAAAACCAATATGCATCCCGTTAAACAGATAAGGTCCAAAAAGGCCTGTTTTCATTTATGATTGCTTAGCTGCAGTGGGTTCTTGCCACTTTTGTTAATAAAGGCCACAATGTTGTACACTAATATTGTAAATAACAACATAAGAGATGAAAGCTGGGTTGTGCTATTCGCTTCTCAACTCAGTGTTAAAACTTTAAGCGAACTGTCCAGATAATGTTATTTCCTTGATTATTCTTAGTTTTTATTTAAATTAACTTTAAGTTGACCTGTCGATGTATGCCCTGTGCGTAAGGAAATAAACGTTTTTGTCTTTGACTTTGACTAAGTGTAGATTTTTCAATCTTTCAAAACTAACTCGTTTTACACTATTCATTTTGAAGTCGAAACCCATCAAAGAAACTTAAAGGACTAGCTGAAATGAAGAACAAATATAACGTAATGATATGACTGTGACTTAACTTTTTTGATAATTTTTACAGTCCTAAAGCCTATTAAGTGATAATGGTTAGTTTAAATGGTAGTTACGCGACTTCGATTCAATATAGATCCTTAACGGGCGGCCGCATCGAAAAATGTTAAAAGAAAACTAAAAATGATTTTTAATAGTCTCGATTTTTCATTTGCAAGAAAAATATGGGTACCATTTTTTAACCCCCGACCAAAAAAGAATATAAGTGATTATAAGTTTGACGTGTGTCTGTTACATCATAGCTCCCGAACGGATGGAGCGATTTCAATTTAGTTTTTTTTGTCTGAAAGGTTAGTTTGGCGCGAGTGTTCTTAGACATGTTTCATGAAAATCGGCTGTGCCGTTTAAAATATACTCGAGTGGGGTAACAAATGAAAGCGCATCGCGTGCACATTACAAAATATTATGGTGTTTTACTTTTAAGGAAATTAAGGCATTGTAATCGTGGGCTTGACTAAATTTTTAATTTAGATTTTATTAAGTAATCTATGATTATTATAATTTTTTAGTAATTTACCCTAATACTACTGAGGTACTTTAATAATAATGGCTAAGCCAAAGTTTACAAGAGACTTTGACCACTCAACGGTCCAAAGCGCGCGGCTCTATCCTCAACTGTGTAATGATGATGCCGCAGATGTAAAATTTATTACAGCGCCATCTAGTAACTACACGCACAAATCATTTGGGCCGCTTTCGTTGAAATGTCGATAAAACTGAACTGAGTCAGCTGGCGACCGGCTGGTGACTGTAGTAACCGTGGACAGTTAAGTCTAGGTTTTTTTGGGGGACTATAGTCACAGTGGACTGTTAAGTGGTTATGATTGATTCACACACACTCACACAAGTGAAACTACTGTTGCGACTTAGTGCGTAATACAAGGTGTTTCAAAATTGGTATATGAAGCAGAGGGGGTCGAAAAGCTACTGACGAGTATTTTTTGATAAACCATTTTTCAGCCCATTTGTTGAAGAACTTTAAAGTTGGAATCCAATGTTTTAGTTATAATAATTATTTTTATTTTTTATTGGATCACTAATAAAACAGTTGTCAAATATTTAATTCAACTTTTTTAAATTTAATAAACTAATATGAGGCTAAACATATTCTAATAATTCTGGTTGACCAGGACTGATATGCTCATGTTATAATAGCTTCCTTATATGACATTTTTTTTTATTGTTAATGTTAAACTTATAATAGTAACCTATAAATAAGAACTCCAAAATTGTAATAACTGATAAAGCTGTGTTGTTCTATTCGCTTCTCAACTCAGTATAAAACATTGAAGCGAACTGACAAGACAATGTTATTTCCTTGATATTTGTTATTTAAGCAATTTAGTTTTATTAATTTTAAGTTGACCTGTCCATGTAGGCTATGTTCTCTAAGGAAATAAACGTTTTGACTTTGACTTCTAGATATTAGGTGAGGCTAAAAATGTGAGGGGCTTTTTCTAGGACATTCACACTATTCGCTTTATATACCAATTTTGAGTAGGGTTCTCGTTGATTCCATATATATCCCTGGCAAGTCCGTAGGTAGCCATATAGACTTCTATTAAAGTCTAAAACATAGTGAGTAGTCAAGTTTAAGACATCCCTTTATACTGAGTGTTGAGTATTGTGTTTTCTAATCCAGTTAAACCTAATTGTAGCAGGTCTCCCGCAATACAGGCTTGCCTTGTGCGGGGACCACTGCTAAATTAAATTGTAACAATAAATATTTTTGTATTTTATTTTATTATGAGGGTGCAAGTGTTTGTATGTTCTGCAAGCACTTTCTCCTTGGTCTGGGTGTTTAATATGTATAGTAAAAATATATATATAATGTATGCCTGTTATATTAAGTATAGTAACCGTAACACAAGTTTAGAGCTTACCACGGGGCTAGTAAATGGGCTTTAATTTAATAAATGTATATTTTGGTACATGTAGGTATGTTTTCTACTCGATACCATAGCAAGTATGTTCAGTGCTATTAGTCTTCAGCTCCTATAGACTGCTCTGTGTTTTACAATCAAGGTTAATATAATAAATGTATATAATGATACATGTAGGTACGTTTTCTACTCGATATCCATAGCAAGTCCATTCAGGGCCATAGTCCTCGAGCTTCTAAACACCGCTCTATGTCTTACAATCAAGGTGATTTATAATATGTATATTATGATACATGTAGGTACGATTTCTACTCGATATCCATATCAAGTCCATGCTGTGCCATATATTTCTCGAGATCCTTGTCGAGCGCGTCGGGGGCGCTCGCCATGTACTCGTCCAGCTCCTTGTCAAGCTGTTCCAGCGTCTTCAGCGGCGGCATGCTGTTCTGTGACACACCTGAAAGGAAATATTCATTCTTTAACTTGATTAAACAGAGCCATCTATAGTACGTACCATAACAAAGGTTTTACGAAGGTTAGCCAATTTGTCGATGTCAATAATATATTTAAAAAAATATATTAATAGTTAAAAATAGAAAAATAATAATAATAATAGTTAAACTTGTTTTTTGTTATCGATATCGATAATTTAGATTCAGTATATTATTATCAAGCATTTGTTCTATTATCAGCGTATAAACTAAAGTTATTTCGTAAAACAAAAGTGATAGTACTAACACTTTAGTTTTAGTTTTAGTAGACCGCCATCGTCAAAAAAAATGATGTCGCTATCAGTAATGCAACGCATGTCAATCGACAGAGTAATAAGTATAATAAAGTTAAAGTTGTAATACCCCAACGGGGCTCATGTCAGGGAATCTATTTTGTTAACACAAATAAATGAATATGAATAAATAACAACCAAAAAAAAGTGTAGTGGAAGAAACCTCTATGGTTTCTGAGAAACTGGAACCCGGTTATAAAGATAACTGTATTATATACTATTCAGCTCTTGAGACATACTCGGAGATGGTGAGCTACCCTTAATCATAATGATTATCTATGTAAGTCTATTACATGAAGTATATCAGATGTCCAGTACCCGTAACACAAGCTTAGAGCTTACCACGGGGCTAGATGTTGTTGTGTGGATTGTCCAGGCATCTATCTCTCTCGTGGTCAGCATGGGAGTTACATCGGGAGCGGATAATCTGTCTCCATCTGTTTCTGTCCATCATATCTCTGACAGTGTCGTACAATTTGGGATTTGTAATTTGTCCAGACATATTTATCTATTTATGCTAAGAATGTTACCTCTCGGCAGCGCGTTGTAGCCCGTCCCTCCGCCCCGGCTCTGGGCGGGCTGCGGGAACTCCTGCATACAACATTCATGGTTAAAGCATCACACAATAACCGAGAAGAGACTCATACACCGAAAGTTCCGTGTAATTCATCAGTAGACTTGGTGAAAAAGTAGAATAAAAATAGTAAAATAGAAGAAAAAGATGCGGTTATCCAAGCCTCGGAACCTTAGCGCTTAAATACTTTAAATATGTATTTATTTTAACAAATACTAAAAACACATTTTTTAACGTGTTATAGCGGCAACAGAAATACATCATCTGTCAAAACTTCAATAGTTAGGGTTAGTCTAAGCTTATATTCTAGTTTTAGGGTTGCCACCCTTTCGTCTAGTTAGCCGCCATTTTTGAACATTTTACTTAGAGAGCGGTGGAAGTCTCTCGTTTCGGAGGCCAAGATCGACTTTGGGTCGCTGAGCCACAATAGTTAAGTTATAGTTAGTTAGTATTTAACTGGTTAGGGTACCTGTCCAGCCCTGCCCCTTGGAGTGAGAGGGGGTCTGTTGCCCGTGTGCCCCCAACGCCTGACGCGCCCCCAGCCGCGCTGCGCCTGCCGGGCCGAGTGGAACTGCCCCCACTGCCTGCGAGGGTTCCAATGCCCCCACTGCCCCCACTGGCGGCCCCTTGTGTTACGCTGGTTCCTTTGGTTCTGGTGCATCCGTCCGCGGTTATTGTAGCCTCTGAAAATTCAGTTTTACCATAAAACATAAACACGACTTAGACGTGTGTTTAGGAGTTTTTTTTTAAATTACATATGGATGGATCACTTTTGCAAACTTTAAACTTGTGTCTAAGCAGTGTTTATGTTAATGTAGTGGATGGTTAAACATGGACGGTGTTTAAGAAAATTAAGGCGTAATTTGTTTTTAACCCAATTCGTTTGTCAATCGCAAATTAATATATCACAGACTTCTTTTGGGTTCATTGTGATTATTATATTATCATTCATGATCTCGGCTATTATAGGATGTCCACTGCTGGACACAGGCATTCCGCCATGCTCGGAGGGCAGATGTTGTTGATTCTGCTCATCGTCTGCAAAATGTTTACTAGCTGGGTTTTACGGAGCCGCGCTGACTTGTGACGACGGAATTTCTGAGCGGTAATGTGGAAGAATCTTTTATAACGCAGGTAACACCGCGGGGTGACGCGTTCATAAATCATAAACAATTCAAACACTTCATACAATATTATTATTATGTGCCTAAAATATTCCATAGAGTTAGTAGTACACCAATATTGTTATAATAACAACATAAGACATTCACCAATCCGCACTTGGCCAGCGTGCTGAATTAAGGCCTAATCTATCTCGGCAAGAGAGAAGTCCCTGTGTCCCAGCAGTGGGGACGTTAGTAGGGTGTGATGATAACAGGATGGAACATACCCGCGGCCCCGGCCCCGTCCGCGCACGCGTCGGTTGCGCATCCACGCGTTGCGCATCTGCAAGCGCTGATTCAAGTCCAGCTGTGGCTTCCGCTGCATTTGGTGGAAACCACTGCACAATACGATAATTAATATGAATTAATACTACAATAAGCTATAACTATCAAACATATACTACTCAAAACAAGGTTCGAGGCAATATGCTGACGCGCAGGTTTTCCCGTTGTACTGAAGACGTTAAAATAACGCTTTTTAAAGCATACTGTCAAAATTTGTACACGGGAAGTCTGTGGATTCGGCACACTAAACGATCGATGGACGCCCTACGCGTTCAATACAATAATATTTTTAGAATGTTGCTGCGACTGCCTCGGTTCTGTAGTGCGTCGGGAATGTTCGCGCAGTACTACACGGACGGATTCCATGCCATTATGCGCAAAAAAACCGCGTCCCTGATGCGTAGAATGCGGGACAGTCGTAACAGCATCCTAAACAGCGTCGGAGAAGACATTTACTCTCCACTGTGGAGGTGTCTTGTGCAGAGGGTGATTAGTGAGGGTACTTATTTCCTTAACTAATCGGTCTCTGCACATTTTACTCTATTTTTCTCTTTTAAATTAATTGTGTGTGTAATTTTATTTTTTCAAATATGGACTTGTATGTCTGAAATAAACGATTTTTATTTTTTTTTATTTTTTATTTTATTTTTTTTTTAAAACAAAATAGGGCCACCACGAATTTTCCCATTTTTTTTATTTTTTTTCGGATTTTGAGCTTTTATTGTTTTAAATTTAATAAAACAATGTTTTTTAAATTAAATGTAATTAATTTTAATGCAATTAGACATAACATGATTAAGATTTCAATGTTTTTGGATTTTATCACTTTTTATGGCTGTTTACATCTGACAACAAATAGCATTAAATTGTAGACTAAAGCACAGTTAAGTTGTTTATTTATTTTTTTAATATCGTGTGTGTCCTCCCTTCTACAAAACACATTCTTGAAGCCTCGATGGCATGCTCTCAATAAGATGGTGGATGTTTTCAAGTGATATCACCTGCCAGCACCTTTTCAGCAATTGAATCAACTCTTGCTGGCTGTGGACATCCTCTTCAGCTGCACGGACTCGGCGTTTTAATTGGTCCCAAAGGGGTTCAATTGGATTCAGGTCAGGGCTGTTCGCAGGCCATGCCATAAGTTGAATATTGGCTTCCTCCAGGACAGAGATAGCCGCCCGGGCTGTGTGCGGTCGTGCATTATCCTGCATCAGGATGAAACTGTCCACCGCTCGTTGTGTAAATGGGATCACATATGGCCTGACAACTCGTTCGATGTAACTCTGAGACGTCACAGTGCCCTCATTCAGAAAAACAAGGTCAGTTTTACCTTGCAAGCTGATCCCGCCCCAGACCATGACATTGGGACCACCATATCTGTCACGTTCCTGAATGCAAGGATCGGTAAATCTTTCTCCGCTTCTTCTCCACACTCGCATACGTCGATCGTCACTAAAAAACTTCACCTTACACTCATCCATAAAAAGCACCTTACGCCATTCCTCCATACCCCATTCAAGATGTTGACGCGCAAACCGTAATCGATTTGCACGATGAGCTCTGGTCAGTTTAGTGCGGGTTACAGGCCTTCGTGAATGTTGCTGGTCTTCGTGCAAACGATTCCTAATTGTCTGGTCGCTGACAAGGGTACCAGTAGTCCGGCGTAATCAGTTTTGTAATGGCCGCGCTGTCACGTTACGATCACGTCATGCAGAAAGTCTCACGTACCGGTCTTCCTGAGCGGTGGTTGCTCGAATTCTTCCAGAGCCACGACGCCGGGATACACTCCCGGTCTCCTGATACCGATTCCAAAGATTTTGGATAGCCATTCGCGAACATCCCAGCTGTAACGCCACGGAACGTTACGATTGCCCAGACTCTACCATCGTTACGGCCCTGGTAGCAGAAGCATTGTTCTAATGGCGGCGAATTCTTGGCATTTTACGTTAAAATGATCAAATTACACGTTTAACTTCCGAGAACAACCGTAGTTGTCAGTAGACTTGAGTAAACTAATCTGGGATCAAATTAAAAAAAAAAAGTGTGTGTGTCAGCTACGAAGCACGATTGGAGTTTACTCCTTACGAACGATAATTATGATATAACTTTTCGTGTTACACTTGATTTTACCCCTCATAAAATTTCCGTACCTGGCCTTATAACTCAAATGGTTTCTTATGGAGTAAACTCCAATAAACCAAAACTCTACCCACTTCACATTAAGTGGAACATTAAATTTTTTTACCATACCGTCAACACTAATATCCCTAGTGCTTCGCTATTATCGTTAACGCAACACTTGAGAATAATATGGCATTTATAAAAAAATATTTTCGTGGCGAGGGTCAGCAAAAAATAGTCTCGAAACAAAATTACTCGGGTGGCCCTTATTTTGTTTGGAGTAGTATAACTTGTAATTTGCAGTGGCCATTAGACAAGCTCTGTTCATTTGCTCTCTAATTCTCGAACAGTAAGGCTGTGTTTTTATGATTTTAATTGTTTCTATTACAAGAGAAACCTTCATCGGCAGTAATCTGTTTTTAAATTAATAAAATTTAAATAATTTCTAACTTATAACATAAAATAATTATGTAGTGCTACTCGCTATAGCTATGAAAGTCCACAAATTTAATATGTGTACAGCAAGATGTTTGTTTATGTACCAAATAAATGTATTTCATTTCAAGAACAAGCACTGCAGTGTGTTATAAATGTAAATAATACCTTAACAACAACATAGGCTTACGACTAGAACTTACTTATTTCTATTATTAGACCGTCCAGAATAGTTGGACCTCTGACTGTAGTTCCCAACACTATTATCTCTGCTGAGGTTACCCCAGCTGTTGGCCCGGATGAGTCCCGGCATGCTTCCTTCACTTCCCAATCTAGGCATGCTGTTAGCGCGGCTGCCAGCCCGACTGTTTGGCCTGCTGCCTGACTGGCTGGGCGGTCTGCTACCTGACCGGCTGGGCGGTCTACTTCCTGACCGGCTCGGTGGTCTGCTGCCTGCCCGGCTAGGCGGTCTACTTCCTGACCACCAATGATTGTTTTGCTGAAGCTCCTGCTGTTAATATACCATTATTTTCAGACTGTGTTATTAAGTCTAAACAAAGTATGAAATTAGGTACTGTTTGTTTAGTTATAAATCTTAAACTACTCAATGATTTTAATTTGAATCAGATAGTGATTTAAGAAAGGTTTCTAAATTTTAATTTGCAAATTTACACCTGTGAAAGCAAGAACATTATTATAAAAGGTTGATTTAAAAAAATACCAACTACTCAATATGTTTAAGTATGTGTGTAGAACAGAATAGAATATAAAAAGGTTAATTAGACTGTGTGTGTATGCTACTATATTCATCTTTTAATACCATACATATAAACATGTGGGGTTGTTTGTAGTACCATGGTAATTGATTTTGTCAGATCAATAAATTTTATGGGTGTAGACATAATTGACATCTCCAAGCAAACACAACAATTCAGAAACAATAAATGTTTACTGTCAACTTATTTTTATCCATAATTTCACATTCTGTTGATGTTTCCTAAATACTAGGTATATTTTTTTTTATAGGCTACCTTCATTCCTAATTTTATTCCAATAGCATTTCATGTAATCAGTTTAACATGGATGGACTGTGTGAAGGATGACATGTGTAAGATAGGAGTGAGTGTTGAGATGATGAGCAACAGAGGAAAATGTATGGAAAAAAACATGTTGTGCCGACCCCACGTAATGTGAGATAAGGGCAAGCTAAATAAACTTCATCATTCACCCAATAGATCTGCTTGTGTAGAAAATATTATGTACTTAAAAACATTGTGACACAATTTCACACAACTAAATCAAGGAAAGATCAGATTAGTTCCACAGGCTAGGAAATCATATGTAATGTTCAGGCAAATTAGTTCCGCTATTTCAGCCTAAGTGAATAACAAACCACTGAGGACATTTAATGTTTATCCTTCACTTCATAGATCAATTTGAGTGTTCAATAGGTATGAGTGGTGCTGCAGGGTAAAAACAATCGACTGAATGTACGATCTACGTCAAATGCACCTCTTCGGCATCCAGCCGTATGTTTTGCTCAAATTGAAAGTGAAAGTTTTAATAATAATATTACTCTATAATACACACCCCGATACAATACAAAAGGAACTAAATATAAAATAAGTAGACTTACCACTCTCCAATCGAGTCCTAGCTGCTGCACCACCTCGTCCACGATATCCTGGTTCCGGCTCATGGCTCGAAGATCAGAACTGAGAAGCGGTCCGTCATTAGTCGACATCCGCCGGGCGCGCAACGGTGCAGCCCTTTGAAACGGCGTCGTATCAGCCAGGATCGTGAAACGATCGTTCAAACTCATCGAGGTAGCCCCCGCGAAAACATGTAAATACTCCATATCCTCCAACACCATGGCTAGCAGACAGACTGAAACGTGACCGATCCCCAACAACAAAATCTTAATCTACACAAGCGTAGATAAACTCTTGTTATTCATGAGTCAGGAGAAGGCCATACCGCTCCTCTCATGTACTCCGAAGTGTAATTTGATACAGAAATAAAATCCGCAAAGCGACGAAATTCCTCAAAGTAGCACAAGAAAACGTCCGGCGCGTAAAGAATTTTTTTCCTGCTTGGCTTGATTCGTTTGACATGACAATGACAGATTGATGATTGAATGAATGAATGAAGACGCATGCGAGTCGAAAACCGAAAAACTATGTTGTAGATTTTGTAAAAGTTATATTATTTCATACTAGTGGCCCGCCCCGGCTTCGCACGGGTTTTTATTCATTTTTTTTTCCCGGCAATTATTCGATTTTTTCTCGCCTTTTAAACCATCCCTAGACCTCCACGAACATTTCAAGACTATGATAAGATAAATCCGTTCAGCCGTTCTCGAATTTTAATCAGACTAACGAACAACAATTCATTTTTATTTAAATAGATAAGGCTTAGCTCCATGATGTGCCCATTTATTTCCACGATACATCCATCGATGCTGCGAAACATCTGTCTTTTTAGCGAGATCTAAGGATGTTCCCATATATCTTCTTTTAAAAAAGTCCAAATGGAACGATGTCAATTTTCATTTGAAAAAGTTCCAAAGGGACGCATCGTTAATGTCTACCTTTAGGCAACAATATAAATAATAATAACATTAAATATTGAACACATTTTTTTTATTTTACAGTTGAAATCACTTTTATTATGCATTTTGTATCACAAGAAAAAACATTAGAATAAATTAATTTAAAGAATTATTAAAATTCTCACTGATGATGGTATAATAATGTTTTATAAAGGACAAGGTTGTAGATTATCAGGACAGTTAAAAAATGTAGATCTGCGGAAAATACTTCTGTATGGCAACTTTGCAAAAACCAAACAAAGCGTTTCATTACACGTTCCATTAATTATAACACAAAACGATTTAAAAAAAATGATTTGGGTTCTTTTCTATGCAATTTTTTTTGTACTTGTATATTTCAAAATAAAAAACAAGTTTAAAGTTTTATGTCATTTTTTTACTAACCACCACCCATTTGTTTCCTTTCCCATTCTACCTTTGAGCTAAAATACTGCGTATAATGATTAACCAAATCCAATATAAATATTCACTCACCTCACTCACTCATCCAGTCATTGAATGTTGTGATTGTTGATGTCGAAGTGCACAAAAAATATTTTCACAATATTTTTCGTTATTTTACTGAAACTATGAATTAAATTTACATTTTTATTTGACAATGAGTTGCAAAAATATATAAATTAATTCCAGGGAGACATAATTATGCTTGAAACTGCGTTTTCCAATCGCGGCCGGTTGTTTTGTTCCGTCTAGGTTACATAAGGCTGATACCTCGCTACCATGGTGCTAAATTCGTTTATAAGACAGCCTAGCGTGGGACTGCGAGTCATTTCTCTGCAGCCTACGATGACGGAGGTCGCGACCGACTCGCCCCTTGATGAAACCTGCCTGGACGATATGGACGCATGCTACGAAACATTTGATAAAGATGGGTATGTTTTCTGTGAAATTTATAATGATTTAAATACCAATTTAATATGAGAAGTAAATAAGTACTGTTATTAATAAATATTGTCAGCCGCTTTTGCGGAAATCCACTCGCAATAAATAAATTATCGCAAAATATAATAGTAACTTTATTATTGTCTGTACACTGTTTACATTTTAAAAAGATTAAGATAAAGATCATATTTATCTTGCAATTCTTGAATTAAAATCAGATTAACTTATGTTATGGTGAATTAGACATACATAATTACAAAATTGTAATAACTGATAAAGCTGTGTTGTTCTATTCGCTTCTCAACTCAGTATAAAACATTGAAGCGAACTGTCAAGACACTGTTATTTCCTTGATATTTGTTATTTAAGCAATTTAGTTTTATTAATTTTAAGTTGACCTGTCCATGTAGGCTATGTGCTTCTAAGGAAATAAACGTTTTGACTTTGACTTTACAAATAAAACTGTTGTTGTATGTAATGAAAAAATATTAAAAAATAGCTAATAATATAACTGTCAGTATTATTATTATTTTATTATTGTATATACATATATTATTATTATTTTAAACCATGCAGCTTATTATTATTATTTATCAGTCATTATGCTCAAAGTATTATTAATTTTTCTCTAATCTATTTATTTGTATCAAGTTATATGTAGTGTTCTGCAGGTATTATTTTAAGTCACATAAGAGCCCATAACAGAAATTAAAGCATAGGTCATCGAAATCGATGTGGAGGACCTATATATATTTAAAGCAAAATAATTTGCAATGTGGTCCACCTAACTCACCTACCATTTAAAATATGGTAGCTTATTCTTATGCTGTATTATGGAAATAGAATCATGCACATCTTGTGTAGTAATTCTACCTTGACGTAGCAGGAGAGGACAGTTATTTCATCTTTCAACTAATCTTTACCAAGCTAATCTTTATTAATATTTTAGGGATGGAAAGCTAAACTACGATGAATTCCGGCTGATCTGCAAGGCTCTCTTCCGCAACGAGAAGGGCCACATCTACCCGCTGTCCGAGGACAAGGCCACTCACATCTTCCAGGTCTTCGATAAGAATGCTGATGGGTTTATTGACAAGGAGGAGTTCACATTCTGCTGGAACCATTGGATAAAAGTGGTAAGAAAATCTTAAGTGATTATTCTATTTGTATTAAATGACAGGTATATTTTTTTGGAATTAGAATATTTGTACTCATTATGATAGATATGTATACATATATATCACGAAATAATAAGCAGAAAACACTTAATATTGCCATGCAAAATTTATGATTATTACCAACTTCATAATGGTCATAATCTTGAAACATAATTGTGCATAATTTTAAGGTATGTTTGTTTTTTTTTTTTTTTTTATATTAGCTTGTTACGTCCCACTGCAGGGCAAAGGCCTCCCCCCTATCCTTCCAAGTGTCTCGGTCCTGTGCGGTATTCCACCATTCACGGTCGTACGCATCTAGATCATCTCGCCATCGTTTTCTTGGGCGACCTCTACGTCGAGTACCATCTGGCTGCCAAGGTGTACAAATTTTTGCCCATTTTTCTGATCCCATACGACTGAGATGACCAGCCCAGTCCCATTTTAAGTGGGCTGACTTGTACCCAACATCTGCAATACCAGTTAACGAGCGTATTATTGTACTGGGGACTCGGTCAATCCGTTTTAAACCCAAAATACTACGCTCCATGGCTCTTTGGCAAATCTTGAGCTTGGACTTCTGCGCCTCAGTTAAAGACCATGTCTGCGCACCGTAAGTAAGGACAGGCAGGATACACATGTCGATGAGGCGGCGTTTGTAAGTTATAGGGAGTTTGCCTTTCATGTACTGTTTCATGGACCAGTAGCTCTTCCAGGCGTTATCGATACGGCGATCTCGAAGCTAGCTAACTGGCCCAGAAGTAAATTTGATTGTCTACCACGACGTTACGTTACGTTATTTAATTTTAATTCAGTTAGCATTTTCTTATCCTCATCTTAATTACTTAAGCATATATGGACTGGGGATGCCTGAACCAAAACTACTCAACTAGTTACATTATGGAGATGAGCAGTTTGGATTTGAGTTAAGCACAAAACACTGCTACGTCAGATGTCAAAGTCCTTACCAAGAAATAACCAAGCATGGTCCTAACCGACCCTATTTGAGTTGGGTCGGTTAGGACCGTGCTTGGTTATTTCTTGGTAAGGACTTTGACATCCTGTAACATTTAATAGGTGAAGCTGAATTAAATAAAATTGAATTGAATAACGTAATAGGACTGGACCGCAAAACTGCCGCCGAAAAACTGACCGCTGAAATACTTAAACTTCTAAAAGGTTCTAAAAGCAAAGTGTACAAGTTTCTGCAGCAAGACTTTGGTACGAGCAAGGTGTCATTATTATTATTATTTTTAAACTTATATCCATTAGCAACTGATTTTAAAAAACGCTGATCAACGCTTCCACGCGTGGTCCAGTGCTCACACAAAGGACCGTCTGTCTCTCACAGGAACACGGTCTCAGCGAACTCCCTGAGACAGGGATCTCCCTGATACATGGATATCACTGAGACATGGATCTCCCTGAGACAGCGGTCAAGCTTACAGGGGTTTCGCGCTCAGAACATTTTCTGTTTTGTATAAGGGCGATTGTGCACTACAAGGAATTTTACTGTCCGGCAGTCCGATTTCTTACGGTCCGATATGGCACGCCATATAATGTATTATACTAGTTTGTGGTACTATGCGTAATTTTACCGTCCAATATTTTACTTTTTTCCATTCCGGAACGGTTTTTTCGCTCAGAGTAATTTCGCGTGCGTGGCGTGTTGTTTAACTGACGGAGAACTGAAAAGAGACTAAACTGAGGCGTTTCATCCGAGTAAAGACGTACAAGTGCAGAAGCCAATCATCCATTTTTTCATGCCACTTCGGACAGTAAAATTCCTTGTAGTGCACAATCGCCCTAAGTGTTGAACGGAACTCCGGACGGTTCTCTGTTTGTAATACCTTAAGAACCTAAGCTAGTCTAGTAGGAGGCTAAGCTAGGCTAGCAGGCGGCTAAACTAGGCTAGCTAGGTTCAAGATTTGTCTTCCAAAAGTCCCAACAGCAGTATATTTCAGATCGTGCGTCCGGTGAGCGCTTTCCTGATAGTAGACGTGCAGAATGACTTCATCACGGGCACGCTCAACATCAGCAAGTGCAATGCGCAGCAAGACGGGAACGAGGTCAGTGCATAAGAGAGAGAGAGAGAGAGAACATACCTATATCGACACACACACACACACACATAACAAGGAATAATCTAAATTTACAATTTAAAAAAAACCCCGTTCCATGAACCTTAGTTCCCTTAAAAGTCTTACTATTTTGTAATGTGCACGTGATGCGCTTTCATTGCAGAGTATATTTGCAGATTTTCGGTTTTCCTTCCCCACTTTTACCCTCAGAACTTTTAAACGGGACAGCCAATTTTCATCAAACATGTCTAAGAACACCACAAAAAAAAAACTAAATTGAAATCGCTTCATCCGTTTGGGAGCTATGATGTTCCAGACAGACAGACACGTCAAACTTATTACACCCCTCTTTTTTGTCGGTGGTTTAAAATACAATGAATTATTTGTATATAAGAGAATTCGTTTAGTTCATGGATAAATAATTTACCATTCGCATTCATTGTGATCCATTGACAAATTACATTCTATTGTAGCATAGCCTAGCCCACGTAACATTCAACACACACTTAACAATAATACCATTATACGTATGAGTCAGTATTTACAAGGTAAGTACAGTAATCGTAATCATTGACTTATTGACAGTCATCGAAGCGTGATATCGAATCATCGTTACAACCTAGAGTTTTGGATCTGATTTATTTTGTCACTAGTTTTGTAAGGACGGGTGTTGGGACGACTAGTGAAAGGCTTGAATACCTGAGTTAGACTGTTTATTATAATAGAATACTAGCGGCCCGTCCCGGCGTCGCACGGGTATAAAATTTTCCCGTAAATTATTCGAATTTTTCTCGCCGTAAAAACCATGCTATCTCTCAAGTTGGATCGAACTGCACATGGTGTGCGAATTTTATTATAATCGGTTAAGTGGTTTAGGAGTCCATTGAGGACAAACATTGTGACACGAGATTTATATATACTAAGATAAAAAACACCCGCCCGCAGCTTTTCCTAAGTTACAATATTTTTTCGCGGTATAAAGCTTATGTCATTTACTGGGACAACTATGTCAAATTTTATCGAATCCGGGCTTCGCTCGCAATTATGGATTTTACAGCGAAAATGTGTATTTTACCTCGTAAAAACAGGCCTATGTGTTAATGCGATATGTAAACTCACTTACGCATATCCACACAATCTTTCGCGTTTATAATATTAGAATAGAATAGAACTTTTCATTTGACATAACACATGTAGGATGACTATGTTTTATGAATTCATGACGTCATTAAACACACCAATAATCAATTCAGTAGCAATTATTTTGCAGACTGGGCATGAAAATGCCTTAAACTACTGGATTACTCGTCGATTAAGACAATTTTTTAAAGTGAAACTTCTTTAGAATCGTTGTGATTTGAAACCGGATGCAACGGAAATGGAAATAAGATTGGCTTACCTGTCGGGTAAGCCAAACGCTAACAAAAAAAACGTAAATAATAACGTGGTAAACGCTAACAAGGTTAAGCAACTTTGCGCGACGCCAGTTCTTGGATGGGTGACCGCCCGAACAAAATCTTTTTGCATAGTATTTTTTTTTATTCTTCTTATTGTTTTGTCGATTTACTGAAGTTTCACTTCTATCGTGTGTGAATCGCACACACACCTTTTTTTATTTTTATTTCAAATCTTTCTCCTGTGAAGTGTATAATTGTATAGCACTCTATGTTATCACTTAACCCCGTATTCATAAAAATATTTCACATTTTATTTAAGGCTTAGGCCGTTAATAGCAAGTTTGCTAAAAAACGATGTTTTGCAAAATGAAAAAAAAAAATGATTCTCAGACCTACTGAATATGCTCACAAAATTTCATGAGAATCGGTCAAGCCGTTTCGAAGGAGTACGGGGACGAACATTGTGACACGAGAATTTTATATACAAGATTAGATGTCTAGATCCCGTAACACAAGCTAAGAGCGTAAACGTAAGACCACAGATGTAGTTGTGTAGCTTGTCAGGAAATATTTATTTATTTATAATAAAAAAAAAAAAAAAAATATTGCGTTTCTCATTCTTATGTAGTAGGTACAGGGTTGATTTCGTCTTTTATGTAATAGATTCTTTGTTTGTTTTTCTTATAAATTATTGATTTAAACGATTGATCGATTGATTTCCGAATTGCACTCCTATAAAGTTATCAAACAAAACAATCAATTAGTCTTATCCCTTGGTTTAGTATTCTGACCCCCCGATCTTCTTCTTTTATTTTGATGGCGTCCGTGACTGGCTATATGGCCGTCAACAGCCAATGTCCGTATGTTTTGTAGGCCATTGTTGATTCGGTAAGGTTTTCATCCATAGAACGACCCCCAGATCTGCCCTTAACTCGCGTCTTACAGACAAGTTGTTTTATTCCTTTCGTGCTGAGTCCCAGTATCTGCGGTATTAGCATAATACATACCTCCGCATTGCCGGCTTCCAAAAGAACTGGCTTACGTTACGATTATATTTGGATCTTACGTGGGTTTATCGATGTAATCCTTGAGAAAATTCTCTTTCAAACTAACTTAAAGGTTAAAGGTTTTTCCGTGATATCACAGTTTTCCCGTAAGTTGTTTTTCAGTATTCAGTATTCATTTATTTAATCTTTAGCTTGCTTATACAAAACTTAGACAAGTCAAACGCACGCTATATTAAAGTTATTTACTAATTACTTACAAATGAAATAATAAGTTATATAAAATTATTTTTCGTTTGTGAAGGGGCATTGTCAATAGGAAAATATAAGATAATTACTTTATATTACATCAAAACCTTATATCAAAATCTATTGCTCACATTTTTAATATACTGCATACTTTTGGCAAATAAATACATTTAATTTCATTTCATTAAGGTGTTAACATACATACATATATGTATGTAAGAAGTAGCCATGTCAATTTCAATAATTTATTTACCCGAAAGAGAGAGAGAGAGACCGAAAGAGAGAGAGAGAGAGTTATAAGACTTGTGTTTTTTATTATAATGCCATTATGAACGCGATGGTAGTATATTTTTCACCGACTCTTCCAAATAAGAGAATACCTTAAAGCCCCAACAGTCATCTGTTAAACGGTCTAAATAATCTGCCCAAACAATTCCGTATGTAATCATTAATCAATCATTGTAAACAAAAAAAATTAAGACTCGTTCGAAGTACTGTGAAATTTAAATATGTGTTTGCATGTGAAAACGGAAATTAAGTATAATAAAATAAAATGTAAATTTTCAATGTAAACAAGTAAAAGGCAGAACATTATTGAATATTAATTTGTTGAAAAAGTAAAGGTCAAGCAAAACAAATGAATGTTAAGAACGAAATTTAAATCGAGTATTTAATGTTATATACGGATTGATGGTTATTCGTATTTAAATAATAATAATAGTATATGTAACTAGCGATATACTAATCGAGACAATCAAGGGAGTTTAAACTCGATGGAAACACTATGTCCTTTTATTACTAAGGGTGGCTACCTTCCTTCATCAATCAGCTCTATGTAATCATATTACTAGCTTTCCGCCCGCGGCTTTGCCTTTGTAATAATAATACATCCCGCAAAAAAAGGAGGTTTTGTCCTTATCTGGGAAATCAGTTGAGTCCATGACAAATTTGCCGGCAAACGCGGAGTTGGTGGACGTAAACTGTCATGGCATAGTAGTTATAGGATTAATATTATTGGCGTGTAATAAAGATATTATCTATCTATCTATATATGACTGCCTCGGTGGCGCGGTGGGCGAATGTCCGCTTGCAGAGCAAGAGGTAGCGGGTTCGATTCCCGCCGAGGGTAAAAGTGTTTGTATGTTCTGCAAGCACTTTTCTCCGTGGTCTGGGTGTTTAATATGTAGAGGTATAATAAAAAATATCAATATAATATTTGTCTATTATATTAAGTATATCAGATATCTAGTACCCGTAACACAAGCTTTAGAGCTTACCACGATGGCTAGATGTTGTTGTGTGGATTGTCCGGAAATATTGGTTTATTTATTTATCTATACATCAGCAAAACTAGTTTCCTCACAAGAACAGCTCAATCTATACCTCACATACCGTCACTGTTTTATCTTATCAGCTAGAGGGCATCCCCATATGAAGTCATTGATCAAACAAGCGAACGGTACTCTCTGTGCAAGTCGCCAGGTCCCTATCTCTGATGCGTAAGGTTCACATTACACCGCGTTTCTGTCTGTTGTAATTCGCTTTTCAAGGCTCGTTGAGAGGACGTATGGATACAAGATACAAAATCATTTATTTCCATTGTTTGTTTTAACAAGACTTCGGCACGACAATAATAAAATAAATAAAATACAATTAATCAATAAAAAGTAAACCTAATTAAAAAAAAGGGGGTGTGTGTGTGTCAGCTACGACGCACGATTGGAGTTTACTCCTTACGAACTATAATTATGATATATATCGAATAGAAAAAAAGGGTAAATGAACGCATCTGCTAAAATGATAAGAGAAACAAACATAGATCTGTAATTATGCGGATTATTTATATTACTTCAACAAAGCGTATTACATAAAGTATGTTACAAAATAATATAAATTAAATACAGCAATACCTCTTTGCGCGATACTTCGTAGTCTCAACTACGAAGTATCGCGCAAAGAGGAGACCCCGAGAATGAGATACGCTGTGTAATGTATTCCATCTCATTCTTTTACACGTTCAATCCTACAGATATATATGTCTGTCTCTTTCTACGTAACGCCTCAACTTTTCGTGTTACACTTTTTGATTTTACTCCTCATAAAATTTCCGTACCGGGCCTTGTAACTCAAATCGTTTCTTAAGGAGTAAACTCCAAAAAAAGTATAATAATGGTATATTTGAACGGGTTTGAGTGATGAAAAATTAAGCGAAAAACTTAAGTTTAAGTTAAACTTTACTGGAATAACAGTTATGACCGCGCTACATTTCATTCATATGGGGCTATGCTCACAATAATGGAATTTCCCGCGAACTGTGGTATTTTAATTTGGTAACAGGAAGCCTATGTGTAATTCTGATATGTAAGCTATATTATTGTGAAGTTACATCAAAACCCATTCAACAAACACACACACTTACATCCTCACAAACACACTTTTTTAATAATATTATTAGGCTGCGTTTCCACCAGGGATGTGCGAGGATGCGTTGCGAGGAATGTGTTTTTCATGAACCAATAGAATCGCTTCATTTACCTAGCTTCGCTCAGAACAGCTCTGGTGGAAACGGTTTAGCGGAGCGAGGTTTTTGTATATACAAAACAGGCGAGAGATGTGTGCGAGGGATGTGTGCGAGGGATGTGTGCGAGGAATGTGTTGCGAGTGATGTGTGCGAGGAATTTGTTGCGAAAAATGTGTGCGAGAAACAAGAGCTTCCGATAGAAAAGTGAGACGCAAGAGGCAGGCAGGCGTACGCGCCGCTCCCACTACACCGCACCCCCTCACCGAAACACATTTCACAGCTTCGCAACTCGCAATGCATCCTCGTAACGCATCCTCGCACCGCACATTAATGCGCATGTTCATTCCTTGTACGACACATTTTCCTCGCACAGCTTTGGTGGAAATATCCAAACATTTTTACAGCACAGCTAGACATCCTCGCACGACACATTTCCCTCGCACATCCCTGGTGGAAACGCAGCCTTAGTAGGATATGATTTAATAAAAAGACACATCTATTTTTATCATGGGTACAGCGGACATGCGCCTTTGATAAGTATCATTGTGAATTGATATGTCTAAAATTAATTCCATGCAAAATGATTATATTAGAATGCACGGACCTCCTCTTTTTTACTGATAATGTTAATGATTACGTCAATAAGTCGAAACATGTGAAAATTAAAATACAAAAAAAATAACTCACATTAATATGAAAATCTAAATTGGGTTGTCTTAAAAATACTTTAAAAGTACAACATATTCTTTTTTATGCTGGATAAGCCTTCATTTGACCACAATCTCACCTGATGTAAAGTGACGATGTGGTCTAAGATGGGGCATGAAGACCTAGAAGGTATTAATTATACTTTGTATAATAATTTTGTCTTGAAACATATTCACCTACTAATCTAACTAAAACCTCCTTAATCATGATAAATATACTTGTTTAAAGCTAAATCACCAATAAGGCATCTATTTTTAGAGGTTTTATTTGTTCTCAAACGCTATGCAGTATATAGTCGCGTGTAAGTGATAACTTCCGAACTTCAGACATCAAACTCGAGTTACTGCACGGAACATGCAAACCTTTTGGCCAACTTTTCATTTCAAACTAACTCAGAGAATAGTTTGATTCTTGCAGAAGAGAGTTAGTTTGATTTAGAGAGATTTTAGAGCTAAGCTTAAATAAAAGATTATTAAGATAATTAACAAATAAAAATGTTTGTCAAATTCAAATATTTTTATTGAATAAAAATACTAGAATTGAATTTGTCCGTTTTAAGTTATACAAATTTCATAAGTAATGTGTGTTAGAAACGCCGCGCCGCCGGCCGCAGTCTGACAACGCCCAATTTGAAACCGTTAACTTGTTTAATAACAGCCCATTAACTTGTCAAAACCAGCCATATGTCAAACGACAAAAATAATATATGGGGGATTTGATCAGGTCTTGATGTAATAAAATAACTGCATAAACTGCGAAACGGAAAACATATAAGAATTGGACTATGAAATATTACATATATTTAACCAAATTGTAGACAATTTCCTTACTGCTGGAAATTGTCTTTCCCGACGATATTTCAGTTTTTTATTGCTTATTCAATGTTTTCTTGAAAGTTAAACATTGCCTGACAACGCCACAGAAAATAAATAAATATTGCTAGTCAATCCACACTACAACATTTAGCCCCGTGGTAAGCTCTGAGCTTACCACTGAGTGATACGGGTACTAGACATCTGATGAACTTAATAATAATACACATACATACATGCATATTTCTTTATTATACATATCAAACACCCAGACCAAGGATAAAGTGCTTGCAGAACATACAATCACATGACCCGTCGACAGACACACAAATCAATTTAAAGTGAAAAATATGAATAATTATTTATATATAATTGCGACCTAGGTGGGTTTGGTGGCCTAGCTATTCGGCCTAGGATCTAAGAAGAACGAGAGATCTTGGGGTTGAGTTCGAGTTCTACCTATTTCCATGGGGTACTCTTATTTTTCTGATTTTGTAATAGTTTCTCTGTGCGCAGTATTTGCCCAAAATAAATAACCAGATATTTTTTATAATAGTCTTCCATAAAAGTAAATATTAAATAAAAAGGTAAACCTTTCCAAGTTGTAAGTAATGACAGCGTTACAGAACACCACGAGTGCCAAACTGCAGTTTAGGCAAGTTTTAGCGGTTTTTTTGCACGACATTATCAGTATCAAGGCGATATTTATAGTTGCCTTCAATGTGGCAATATTAAGCGAGTTTCAAACACGAATGAAAGTTCGTAGTGCACATTTTTCTGTTTGTTTATTGTTAGGTATTTATTTATATGCATTGACGTAAATGTAACCAGCAGAATGGGAAAGATTACGCGTGCATTTTGATTGTTAAAGTTGTATATTCTCTATGCTATGAGGTAGATATGTCGTAAAAGCGTCCTCTCATTTAGCTCTATTTTATGTTCTACATTTTACTTATGTAAACATTACTCAAGTGGAACAACATAATCCTAAGACTGTCTTACCAATCTCAATTTTTGGAAGACCTACTAGTAATTAGGGCTCACACACATAACTGCGAATTCGCATCGCATCGCAAATATCTGTGAGCTCGTATGGATAAAGTACCTCTGCGGCGTCCGTCGCATCGCATCGCATCGCATCGCAGTTTTGTGTGGGAGCCCTTAACGATACCCTCCACGATATTTTTTTCTCCGACAACGTATAATTTTCTATTACTACCGCGGCAATTATTACTAAAGTGAAAATAGCCATACATACACAGACCTTAAGTATTAAGGAACAGCAATAGCTTATTTTTAATTTCATTATCCTTTAGTGTCCCACTGCAAGGCAAAGGCCTCCCCCATATCCCTCCAATTGTCCCGGTCCTGTGCAGAATTCGCGGTCATACGCATTAAAGTCGTCTCGCCATCGCTTTTTATTAAAAAACATTTCAGTAGGCTTGAAATGTTATCTAAGAAATCTATGGTGCAGGCTTATGGTGTGCAGAGCTAGTTTGTCTTTGATTCTTGTATTTAAAATGTGAATATCACTAATTAAATTTTCCCGGACTATCCAAACAACAACATCTAGCCCCGTTGTAAGCTCTAAGCTTGTATTACGGGTACTAGACATCTTATATACTTAATAATAATAGACATACATAGATAGTACTATTCTTAGTAAACCTGTTAATATATCACATTCAGTGCCTCAACTTATAGTCCTCATAATAGTAACCGCTGACTGAAAGCGTGTTCCGCTTTCCAAGTCTAATTATAACCCTGGTCTTATCTTCAAACTTGCCGAAACTTTACGAGCTACGAGAACTAATGCGCAAATTACCTGCTCAAAAGTCAGAACTTTAAAGTGCCTGTCCAAAGTTGCTTTTATGTGGCATTGATTCAGTGTCTTCAAATTGTCTATCTTAGTGCAGTGGGTGAAGATCCGCTGAGGCGCAAGGGGGCGGGTTCGACTCCTGCTCTATATAGATCCTGGTTCTATATAATTTTGAGCTATCAAGTCTCTTTGGAACTTACATTTATCTGGCTTCTTGCGTCTGACGAGGCCTCTGCAGTCATTTATTTAAGGCATCAGAGTCCCATGGAAACATAGACCTTACAGACATACAAATATAAATGTAATGAAAATGAAAAATGAAATAATATAATATAAGAATATAAATCTGAAATACTTGAATAACCTCGTGTAAGTGACTCCATGAGGGAGTCAAATATCACGGGGGTGTCCCCTAGCAGTGTAGACGACCGATAAGCCTTATATTTGCCACTCTTGGCAGACGGGTTGGTGAGCGTAGTATTAAATGCTGAGGTTTAAGAAGACCCTTGTTCCTAGCCTGAGATGGACATAGAAGATAAGACATTCATACGCTGATGACCGCGGCTTACGTAGCGAATAGTTGGTCGGGTGTTTGAAGTATCTGCAATCTTGCAGCAGTGCCTAGCTGTACCCCAGTTTTGGCCATTGCTCCATCAATTCAAAGCTTCACGCCAACCCTTTACGTAACGAGTTAATTCCTGCAATGCACATTGCTAGATTGATGGTACTAGTCACAGCGCGCCTCTGAATGCAGTGCTCTTTGGAGCTGCGCCAACTTCCTATTGATTCTGTTACATTCCGCAAATGGAAATATACTTTTTCGACGATAAGCTGATTAAAAGATTTTGGGTTATGAAACGAAATATCCAGAAGAACATCGGGGTCGTGGTAATATTCCGGAACTGGTTGACGGTACAAATCGAAAATAATAGAACACTGTTATCACACCACTACAGGACACCAGCTATGTTGATCCTTTCGCTTGGCAACTCAGTATTAAAAAATTAAGCGGGTTTGCTTAATTTTTTAATACTGAGTTGCCAATCCAATCAAGACAATTTTATATCCTTGATAATTTAAATTAAAAAAAAATGTATACTTAAATTTTAGTTGACCTGTTCGTGTATGCTCTGTGCTAAAAATATAATTTTGACTTTGGCACGTTTATCGCTTTCTTGATACTCCGGGACTGGTCGGGGAATATGATCCTTTGGGAATAAGACGAATCATGGCTTTACGGTGAGCTAAAGTACTGTTTTGTACTCGTACTTGACTCTCACTTAAATTTTAATGTTTCATAATACATTTTTTTTTAGTTTAACCGGTCCTTTTCCTCTTCTGTTTTTTGACCATGCGAGTTAAATTTTCTTCCGTCCGATTGAGCTGAAATTTTGCACGCGAAGCTTATTGCGTGATTATGCAATAGTAAAATTTATAACACAGAGCTTCTGATAAAGGAACTGGAAGGTGGCCATGGGATAGGAACTCCGTTATAAACATAACGCAATCCCATAGATTTCAATCAATCATTTATAAAAACCAAAGAAAGTATTTTATAAATAAGGATTTGACTTTCAAAGCTATCGTGCGTTATACAAGCCGCCGACCATCTCACTCGAAGCTCGCGCCGATGCTCACTCCTCTCGATTAAGGACTTCTCTTGACTTCCGAAGTTTGAAACAAATTTATCAACTCTAATCTTCTACGTGAGAAAAGTTTGGAAGCAAAGTTTACTTCGTCTCAATAAATGTGTTGTCCTAAAATTACATTTTATCATCAAGTATAAAAGCTTGTTATTATAGTAACATTTATTTGTGTCCAAATGAAATAAACTAATTTGAAAACGAAACTATTCACCTATAGCTTCAAATCTATCATGAATATAGTTGATAATTTAATTAATTAAATATGAATTCAAAGGGCTTTTCACCTTGTACCAACACTGACCTATAAAAGCTACCGCGTCATGTCTTAACAAACGCCAAAACGTTTACCCTCGATTAAAAGCGAGCTGGAACAAAGCCGGAATGGAACCCATCAATTTGTGGAGGCACGAACGTTTGGCGCTATTGAAAATTGCCTGTCGAAATCGTTGTAAGCGGCTTTTCCTCAGGCTTTATTGGAATACAGCTGGTACACTATTTATTAGTTATGATTGAGGATACTTTATTAAAGAGGTAGGAGCTGAAAGTCGGACGACCAACGACTCGTTGGAATCTGTCTATACATCTTGTGGCTTACTACGAAGACGTCTACGCGAAAAGCCTTCTTTCTAACACTTTTGACGTCACGCTCTGAGTTGAAAGGTTCAATCGGAAAAACTTGGTAGGACAAGTGTACCCGAGAGAGAGTAACACACACTTTTCCGTAGACTGAGTTAGGCTGAACCGTCACGATCTGAGGGAAAAGGCTCGATAGAACGCATTCGGCACTGCCGGCCGGGTGTAACCGAGCGATTAGCACCGCAGACATTTTTGTGTAGGCTTTGAGTGAGGACGATCCGTCACGCTCGAGGTGAAACGTGACATCTCCCGTGTTGGATGTAGATCTTAGCCAAGGGAAATTCAGCAAAAGATTGTGAGGGGTATTTTTGGACTTTAATACCTAATACCGGTGGTCGCTAACCTAACTGCCAAGCATGCCAAGTAAATAACAAATAAATAAATTTAAAATTAAAGAAAAACCTCCGAATCCAATGTTTTAATTTCCTTAAAAGTAAAACACCATAATATTGTATAATGTTCACTCGATGCGCTTTCATTTGATACCCCACTCGAGTTTATTTGCAGATTTTCGGTTTTCCTTCCCCACTCTAACCCCCATAACTTTTAAACGGCTCAACCGATTTTCATATAACATGTCTAAGAACACTTGCGCCAGACTCACCTTTCATACACTAAATTGAAATCGCTCCATCCGTTCGGGAGCTAGGATGTCCTAGACAGACAGACAGACACGTCAAACTTATAACACCCCTTTTTTTGTCGGGGGATAATAAAATCATTATATACCAACGCCGCTTGGCTTTGGTATATAATGATTGAAAAGATGATACAAAAAAAAATACAAATGTCATCGAAGCTCAAACTAAGCAAATCTGCTTGTATCTTGAGACTTCGGAGTGCTGTTTACAAATTTGCAGAAGTTATCAAGCTATTTGACAGCACCTGCATAGCACTGCTTCACACCTACCACTATTAGGTTATAAGGCGCCAGGCACGGCCCGCGCCGTCGGGACTCCGCGAATTGCCTTCTTTCTATCTCAATTGAGGCTTTCAAGGCGTTAAGCCTATTGTTGCGGGCTATTTTTGAATTTGTGTTTTATTTGATTGCGATCTAATAAAAAAATACTTAGGTATTTGGTTTAGATTGTAAGGTTGGCTTTTACGTACTTCAGGGTCACACTATTTAGCACTGATTAGAATACAATTCCTAGGTATCATACATTTCCGGTAACACAACATTAGAAATCTATAAGTAAGTTTAGTGGAGGTATGCATTGCTGGACTTTTTGTAGGCAAACATTTATATGACTGATATATTCTACAAATATTATCAATTAATGTACTTTTTTTTTATATGCTAGACAAGCCTTCATTTGACCACAATCTCACCTGATGTAAAGTGACGATGTGGTCTAAGATGGGGCATGAAGACCTAGAAAGTGTTGTTGCCGTAGCAAACGATGAATTATAAAGAAGAAAAATATATTTATTATATCCATTAATAAATAATAAATTAGTAATACCTAGTGCAAATAGACCCGATTGTGTTTTTGTAATAACTTTTAACATTTTGTATGAAAGTCAACATTTTCCATCAACTGTTACATAATAATTGAACAACAGCAAAGTGTCCCACTATAAATCGTCTTCCATTGGTATTTCGTATTAAATCGATCATTATTACCTACTGGCTTTAAATGATCGATCGATCAGTAGGTAAACTGGTATAACGATACCATACTATATTATATTATGTAGTTTGCATGAAATATTTTTATCTCAAACAAAACATCATCCAACCAACCAAACTGAAACCAATACCTCAGTAATTTATTAATCTATACCTATACCATTTATCAAATTAAACTCGTAAAATGACTAGAGGAAGCGGAAATCATTTTCCAATGGTTGCTCGCAGACTAACATGACAATGTGTACATCTGCCTCTAGTTAACTATTGAATCGAATCACCAACTATACCTGCTTAAAATATACAGGGTTACATTGTAATAGTGATCAGAAGTTTAAATTTAAATACATACCTACTTTCCGCCCGCGGCTATACATACGCAATAATTGGATTTACCCGCGGTAAGAAGTGGCTTTTGTCCTTTACTGGGGTTACAGCTATGTCCATGCCAGATCCACATAGAAATAATGGATTTTTCCGCGAAAGATGGTGCTTCAACAAGGTAATAAGCATTATTTTTGATGTCACTCTGTATAAGCACATACAAACATACATATCTACATTACATGTACTATATCAGTTACGGCTGGAGACCCGAGGATTGATTATGGGCCAGCACGAATACTCGAGCTTAGTGATTTGTGTGACAGTGGGTAACTTATTTGCCGAAGACGATGTTGTTTGCAATGCATGATTTATTTCTAGGGGATATCAGTTGATACGTATTCGCTTTATTAACTCTGCGTATCGTAAAGTTAAGGAAAACGCAGCTTATTCATATTCATTTAGTTATAAAACAATTCTTTAATCGTATTTGAAATATTACAATGATATATTAACCTAACTGAACACGCAAATTGAATTGATTTTAAATTACATTGAAACTTGATTATCGGAAAAATTACATAATGTCAAGGGAAATAATGTCATGTCAGAAATAATCTATAATAAATCTATAAAATAATCTCTACGGATTAATAGAAAAATTTTCGTTCATAAACTCGTCAATAGAATAGTAGTATCCCTTTAACAGAAGTGTCCTTAATTTACTCTTGAATATATTAGGGCTGTCAATTGTTTTCAGTTCAGTAGGTTAGATTGTTGAATAGCTTGACAGCCTGATACCGACTGCCATGCTTAGTTACTTTTAACCTTAGGACGTTAACGTCTGCTGCATTTATGCTGCGTTTTGGTTAAGGCTGCAGGCTTAAATATGACATATACGAAATAATGACTCATGAATAAACACAAGCGCATAATTAGGCATGACTTACTACGAGAGATCACCCATCGTGTCCCATGTTATGTCTTCAAAGAAAACAAAATTGTTATTTTTTACTAACTCAAAAACATTTTTTTTAATCCTCTTTAAGAAAGAAACAAACAAATAGTATATCTATTTATTTTGAAACAGGTATTACAGACTCAAATTGTGAAGATCGAATGGAACAGAAACGTTTGTTGAATATAATTTTGTCACTATTAACGTGAATAATACTTGTTCTCAGGTAACTCGCCAAAATGACAACAAGTACATAAGTTTAAAATATTAACTATTGGACAGAACACACCAATAGGTACAGAATTGTTTTTACTATCACAGGGATCTACCCGACTGAGAGCGTTCAAGAGGTCAAACATTCCGCGTTCAGTTTTCTTTTGTTTTATAATTGTGTTGTTCGCAACGTGCATCACTTGGACTCCTTCCTTTCCTTGGACGCTTTCTGACAGATTCCAGAATGTAGTGTCCACAAAATGTGACAGTAGGAACTATAGCGAACAGCTATTAAGATGAAAACTTGTCTATAACGATGGTCTGACGATGATATTCTTTCCAGGTGGTGGAACCGATCAACCGTCTCCTGGAGTCGGTACCGTTCGACTGCGTGTTCTACTCGCTGGACTGGCACCCTCCCGACCACGTCTCTTTCATAGACAACGTGCACATGCGCGAGCTGCACCCCTCTAGCCCGGTGAGTCGACCACAGTGTCTGGTGAGTCACCCAGCACAGTGCCCGGTGAGTCACCCAGCACAGTGCCCGGTGAGTCACCCAGCACAGTGATCCATTATCGGTAGCATTTGACTGCGTGTTCTACTCGCTGTACTAGCATCATCATTATATTCCTGACCTTATCCCACATTACTTGGAGTCGGTACAACATGTTTTTTTGCTTCCACCTGCCATCTCAACAATCACCCCTTTCTTACACATGTCTGATTTCACACACGTCTCATCAAGATCCATCTTTCTTCCCACAAATCCATCTACATTTTCATCTAACGCTCTTTTCGTCACATGAATTTCCTCAGACACACACAGTTATTTAAATTGTCAGTTGATTAGTTCTACTCCTAGACTCGCTTTGGCAAGAAACTCATAGACAAGAAGAGTAATCTGTGAAATTGGTGCTCCAGTAACCAGTACAATACGTAACATTGCGGCGATAGATTTTACTAATATTAAATAAATATTTAAATATTTCCGGACTACTCACACAGCATCACCTAACTCCAAACTAAGCAGAGCTTGTACTATGGGTATTATGTGACTGATATACTACATAGATACATACAAACATAATGATACATAGAAAACACCCAGGCCCGAAACCAGAAATTGTAGATCGTACAAAATCTGGTCCCCCGGCTGGAACCCGCAACCTCCTGCGCCTCAAGCGGACGTTGGCCCACCGAGCCACAGAGGTTGTCAAAATAAATTTTACTAATATGAATGTATATATCCGCAGGTTTCAGCAGATAAAGCGCAGGCCTACGACACGGTGGTGTTCGCGGGCCCGCCGCCCATGAAGCAGCGCCTCTGGCCGCGCCACTGCGTGCAGGACACCTGGGGGGCCGAGTTCCACCCGGACCTCAAGGTATACCCATCACGCTCTCTTCAACCATGGAACATAAGGCTGATTTCAGTGTCAAGTTGTCCATCGGCGATGACGGCTCAGCTCGTAGCAAACAGTATGGAATAATCTAAATTTAAAAATTAAACAAAAAACCCGATTTTAAAATCTTAGTTCCTTAAAAGAAAATTGTCATAATATTTAGTAGCACGCGATGCGCTTTCATTTGAGACCACTTTCACTCGAGTAAATTTGCAGATTATTACTTATAACTTTGAAACGGGTCAGCATGCAAACCTGTATGTATAAAAGTATAAGTTCAGAAAATGTATTATGAGATGTAATTTGTGTAAGGTTTTTCGAATTCTTTCCTAGCAACGTTTTAAACGTTGCTTTTTAAAATAAAGAAGTTTCTTGGTTGATTAGTGGTACCATTTAGATTTTTATTCCTTTGCAATGAACTGCTATCAAAATATGCTGCTTTATCGCTGTTGCTTTTTAACCCCCGATCAAAAAGAGGGGTGTTATAAGTTTGACGTGTCTGTCTGTCTGTCTGTCTGTGGCACCATAGCTCCCGAACGGATGGAGCGATTTGAATTTAGTTTTTTTTTGTATGAAAGGTGAGTCTGGCGCGAGTGTTCTTAGACATGTTTCATGAAAATCGGTTGTGCCGTTTAAAAGTTATGGGGGTGAGAGTGGGTAAGGAAAATCTGCAAATATACTAGTGTGGGGTATCAAACGAAATCGCATCGCGTCCACATTACATAATATTATGTTGTTTTACGTTTAAGGAAATTATGGCATTGGAATCGGGGTTTTTCTTAAATTTTAAATTTAGATTTATTATGTCATTCATATCAGTAGTTGTACGTTCCTTTAGTTTACTGGGCAAAGGCCTCCCCCAATTAAGAAAGTAAAAAAAATAGTTATTTACTGAAGTTTATGTTATTTTATTTTTACAATTAAAAAATAAATCTTTGTCGCAAAAAAAATGTATTGTATACCATATTATTATTGTATTGCTCGTAGATAGTGGAAGGCGCCATAAAGGTGTACAAGGGAACCAACCCCGAAGTGGACTCCTACTCCGTGTTCTGGGACAACAAGAAGCTGACCGACACGTCGCTGAGCGCTCAGCTGCGCGTGCGCCGCGCCACCGACATCTACATCTGCGGGCTCGCCTACGACGTCTGCGTCGGTCAGTGCGCGACTCACTGTGCGTCACCCTGTACAGCACGGGTCACCTTGTATAGCACGACTCACCTTGTATAGCACGACTCACCTTGTATAGCACGACTCACCTTGTACAGCACGACTCACCTTGTATAGCACGACTCACCTTGTACAGCACGACTCACCTTGTACAGCACGACTCACCTTGTATAGCACGACTCACCTTGTACAGCACGACTCACCTTGTATAGCACGACTCACCTTGTACAGCACGACTCACCTTGTACAGCACGACTCACCTTGTATAGCACGACTCACCTTGTACAGCACGACTCACCTTGTATAGCACGACTCACCTTGTATAGCACGACTCACCTTGTACAGCACGACTCACCTTGTATAGCACGACTCACCTTGTACAGCACGACTCACCTTGTATAGCACGACTCACCTTGTATAGCACGACTCACCTTGTATAGCACGACTCACCTTGTATAGCACGACTCACCTTGTACAGCACGACTCACCTTGTACAGCACGACTCACCTTGTATAGCACGACTCACCTTGTACAGCACGACTCACCTTGTATAGCACGACTCACCTTGTATAGCACGACTCACCTTGTATAGCACGACTCACCTTGTATAGCACGACTCACCTTGTATAGCACGACTCACCTTGTATAGCACGACTCACCTTGTATAGCACGACTCACCTTGTATAGCACGACTCACCTTGTACAGCACGACTCACCTTGTATAGCACGACTCACCTTGTATAGCACGACTCACCTTGTACAGCACGACTCACCTTGTATAGCACGACTCACCTTGTACAGCACGACTCACCTTGTATAGCACGACTCACCTTGTACAGCACGACTCACCTTGTATAGCACGACTCACCTTGTACAGCACGACTCACCTTGTACAGCACGACTCACCTTGTATAGCACGACTCACCTTGTATAGCACGACTCACCTTGTACAGCACGACTCACCTTGTATAGCACGACTCACCTTGTACAGCACGACTCACCTTGTATAGCACGACTCACCTTGTATAGCACGACTCACCTTGTATAGCACGACTCACCTTGTATAGCACGACTCACCTTGTACAGCACGACTCACCTTGTACAGCACGACTCACCTTGTATAGCACGACTCACCTTGTATAGCACGGATACAGTATGACTCGAACTTCTTGCTCTGGGACATTAAACTCACTGACACTTCGCTCAGCGGTCAGCTGCGCATGTCGGTTAGTCCTAGCATTGTAGTACAGTGTACAATAAACAGTTATCTATCTATCCTTGTATAGGTACTTAGGCATCATCCTAATGAAAGCAAAAAAAGGCAAGAAGGGCAGGAAGAAGATATATACAGAATGTGTCATAAACGTGGAGGTTTTGTCTGTTCACGTCCGTAAGTAGTAACCCTCTCAATCCTGACACGGGACCTCCGGGTGGTGCTAAGAACAGTCTCTGGTGGGAGGCTTCGGCCGTGGCTTGTCACCGCCCTCCGGGCTGGGCCAGTGCGTGATGCGATGCGACCTTCTAGGTCTTTATGTCCCATCTTAGACCACATCGTCACTTTACATCAGGTGAGATTGTGGTCAAATGAAGGCTTATCGAGCATTAAAAAAATGGTTAATCCGTTAAGAGGTGGCGCTGTGCATGCGATTTCACGCAATTGGGCCAATCGCAAAGTATTTTGACACTACAAACGCAAGATGGCAATTCGACTAGCTGGAAAGTGACTTTCAAAGTTATAAATAATCCGACTTTACAAGAAGAATATCAACCAGTTATGCGCGTTTTTATTACAGGAGCCACCATAGCCGACGCACTGGCCATCGGCTACCGCTCGGTTCTCATCGACGACGCGTCGCGCGGAGTCGATCTCGCCGATATCGAGGCCACCAAGAGGACCATCCTGCACAACAACGGGGTCATCATCAACTCGGAACAGGTAACTAATGAATAAATGTTAGTTAAGTAAGTATCAATGTAGTGCCCCCCTGTCTCATTTGTCTTTTCCATCCTAAGGCTGCCTGGAAGAGATCGCTCTTAAGCGATAAGGCCGCCCTTTGTACATCTTCCTCTGATGTGAATTTTGTAATTATTGTTTTGTTTTGGTTGACAGTAAAGTGTTATTGTATTGTATTGTAAATGTTTTTTGAAAATATACACAGAAATCTCCAGTCCTCTAACTAAGCTCTAAACTTGAGATATGGGTCTACCACTAATACCCGTTGTATTAGTTATCTGATACCAGCTGGCTTATCACGGCGGTTTCCTTATAACTCCTATCCTACTAGACAAAGTAGGTATTCTTCTTTTAGCTTTGCAGGAAGGATAATTACAGATAGATAGATAATATCTTTATTGCACACCAATGCTTACAGACTAACTTAAAAATAACAATCAAAAGCCACATACGTTGTACAATCGGCGGCCTTATCGCTTAAATCGATCTCTTCCAGGCAACCTTTGGATATGTATTATAAATTCACTCCATGTCTTTTGAGCAACTACTGGCGCTGCACGAAATCTCCGTAGCTTTTGTGTTGATTTTGAATGGTTCAAAAACCTTTTCTACTCTAAAATGGCAAGAACTTCATATAATAGCGACCTTGGTTCGGCCGTTCTCTAGTAATAAATACTGTAACACACATGACTTTGTTTTATTTCATCATCATCATCATTTCAGCCGTAGGACGTCCACTGCTAAACATAGGCCTCCCTCAAAGACTTCCAGTGATTTAGGTCGGTAGCAGCTTGTAACCACCGCGAGCCCGCGCTACCTTCAAGTCGTCCGTCCATCTAGTTGGTGGACGTCCTACTCTGCGTTTGCCGATTCGTGGTCTCCATTCAAGAACTTTACGGCCCCAACGGCCATCTGTCCTACGCGTTACATGGCCTGCCCATTGCCACTTTAACGAGCTAATTCGCTTGGCTATGTCGGTGACCCGCCATCTTCTACGTATCTCCTCATTTCTGATTCGATTGTTTTTTTTTTGTTTTATTTATATAGATTTAATACCTGATGTCTTCTATTTCAGGTAATGGCGATGGTGGAAGGCCGCGACCGGCGCCCCGAGCTCGGCTACAAGCTCGCCGTGGAGCTCAAGCACGCTCTCTCCGACACCAACGCTGGCAACTAAACACGCAAGACACCATCCACAGCTAGGTATCATCATCATTCCTCCGCTGCAGGACGTAGGCTGGCTTCGAAACATATGGGGTTAGAGACCCTCCACGCCTGGCCCATTGCGGGTTGGGGGGGCGCCTATTAATCACGTGAGGTTTGAAAGGGGGGAGGGTTTTGACAAAAAATCGCAATATATCACGATGGGGGAGAGAGGGTCTAGTAAGATATCACGTGTATATATTTTTTCGTTAAACGTGCGATTTCTGTACCGAAATGCGGTTAAAAATGGCTAAAACAAGATCACGCGATTAATGGCCGTTTTTGGACGGTGGTTGAAACACCTCATTCTCCTAGAAGATAAAAGATAGGCTTTTTAGGTTGATTCACACATATCAGTGACTGGTGACCATAGTTCAGAGGCAGTGGGAATTTAATTATTGTGTAAGAGTAAGAAATCATTTATGGCAGCACCGTCGATGTACAATATGGTATTTGCAGAAAATATAGTTAGCAGCACGAATGTGTCATTCCGAATGTCAAAATATGATCTGATTACGTAGGAAATTCAAATCGATTGCAAATACCCTATAGTTGGCTACACCAGTAGACGGTGTTGCTGATAATATAGCCGTTGTATTAGCAGATACTGTAGGTGGCAGCACTATTGCGACCGACAGAATTTCGATTATTATCTTATATCGTAAATAACTAAAATATGGCACCAGTTGGCAGCACCGTCGACGTCTACGTTTCCTTCATTTCCGTCAACAATTAATTTCCGTTTATTCATTGGACTACTCGTCATTTCGGCCGTAAGACGACCATGACATGGGACAATATTCTTACGCCTGTGCCCATGACTAAATAATGTCTGCACTGATATTGATATGTGTTAATCTCTACTGTGCTCTCTACGTTTCTAACGCAATCATTATGACGCGCGGACACATTAGCATGTTATTACTATTATAAGAATCTAGTTGGGTTCGACTCAAAATATTATTTTTTCGTCACTAAAATTAGGTTCGTTCCCAGATCCCAGATCTACTAAATCAGATTTATGTTGGATCTAGTGGGTGGTGGTAGATCCAATTTTTCGCTAGATTGATCAACTGGTAAAAATAGTTATACTTGATCCAAAATGGATCTGGTCAATGTTTCTTTCTACACTACTGGGACCGAACCTTATATTGTAGTCCGGTTTTACAATTGAAGATATTTTTCTGTAAAGAATGTGTTGCCCTATGAAACGGAAAATGGTTACTTATAGTCGTTTTGTCTGTGTGTGTGTATAAAAAATGTTGTTGACGTCAATTTTATACCAGAATATATATTAACAGAATATTCCCGATATTTATAATTTTATAATGATGAATGCAAAATTTATTGTATTTATTTAATTACAAAAAAGTAAGAAATAATATGACGTGAGTATTCCATAACACTTATACAATTAGTTTAAAGGTGTTTCGTTCTTTACAAAATATATCTTTAATTCTAAAAATGAATGATGCTTGTTTGAAGTTTAGTTCTGCCTATCCACAGCTGTATCTACTAGTGATTTATGCATTTCATAAAATATTAAAAGGCGTTGCTATTGTCCTAATAATTAAACATCTGCCTATATACTCTAGAATCGCAAAATTTACCCGTTTGGGTACAATGGCGTGTATATAGGTTATCCTAGCTTATAGATTTAGACTCTAGTCCGGCCCAGTCCTATTAAAAGGGTACTTAATAGATACGAGCTTGTTTTCCTGTCTTTAAAGTACAAAATTAGAATTAATTTAGTCTAGCTGCTATAGATCTGAATGTTATTTATATAACTGTCAATGTTTACGGGTTCATGTTTAATTTATAAATGAGCGTATTTTGTTTCTGTTTCGAACGTGTTTAATAGGTGGTTTAATAGTTGGCTCTGATTGGTCAACGGCAATCACAAATAATTTGCTTGATAATGTCAAAGTCGTTTGTTGATTTGATCCGGTGTTTAATTTTTAAGTAGTATGTAATGATCTACTATCCTGAAAATCTTATCGAATCAAAAATGTCCAACAAAACATACGGACATTGGCTGTTGACGGCCATATAGCCAGTCACGGACGCAATCTAATAAAAGAAGAAGAAGATGATGATCTACTATTTATTTATTTTTGGAAACTTTTTAAATCTAAACTTAAAAAGATACCAAAATACATCCAAAAATCTATTGGGGCCTAAAAAATGCAAATATGTTTATGAGCTTAATACTAAATACATATTGGTTTCCTATAATTTGTAAACACCCTCTAGTAAACATTTTGGAAACAAAACGAAAACGCTAATTCCGACAAATATGTATTAATAGCTATCTCGATTAGCTTCCTGCCCATTAAGAATTAAGTTAGTGAAGTAGTCTGTAGACAATAATGTTAGTTGATGCACTTTGCACGGACTTTAAATGATAAGAAAATGCCTTTTAATAATTAGTTTAAAAAGAAAGGTAAAGGTTTAATATAAGGAGGGTGTTTTGGATTGGTTAACTTAAGTAATGTACTAGATTAATGTTGTACTTACATAGTAATAATAATTGTTCTAAAAGAGTTATTTAACTAAAAATATATTAAGAATTTGTGAGAAACACTGAAATTTATAATGTATATTTACTATATTCAAAAAACCTTGGAGTAACTAATAATTTATGTGGTTGTAAATTTATTATAAAAACCTTGGGAGTGGAAGAAGTATAACTTATAATATTAATATTTATTCTAAAGTGCACCGCATAGCGTTATAGCACTAAACATGTGTAGCATAATATACAGTTAATATAGTATTTTCTGAGAGTAAGAGATTCATCTTTCAATTTGGTGTAATTTATCAATTTAAGTACCTATATCAGAGATGCCTAGTACCCGTAACACAAGCTTGAAGCTTACCACGGGGCTAGATGTTGCTCCGTAGATTGTAGAACAGTTTATTTATTGGAAGAACATTGGAAACATGTTTAAAAAATGAGTTTAACAAGTTTACCTAATTAATGGGTCATAACTTTACCCAGTAAACCTTTTTGAACAAATTTTGCTGTAATGTGAGTTGTTGTTGAATCTTTTTCAACGGTTTGATAATTTATTTAGAATCCGTGAAGTTTAAACTGGCATATAATGCACCTTAGACGCACTAGATGTTAGTAGAGAATAGACATTCCCGTATAATTATAAGTAGTTGTTAGAAAAGTTAAATATGCTTGACAGTGATTCAATAATTTATTTTAGAAGTAAACAATCCATATTTAGGGTACGCAAGTATTTTTAAATGTCCAAAAATGTATCTTGTTTAAATAAATTTTAATCTGTCTTGTTTATGGCGTTAATTACCATATTGTTATAATATTGTATTCAATCTTTAAGCGTAATTGCAAAGAGACAAAGGTTATGTGAGCAAATATTAAAATTTTATATGATTTTAAATGTGACCTCAAATGAGACAATTTTCTTATGTACCAAGTGTATTTTTTAAATTATGAATTTTAACAATTAGACGTGACTGCTTTTGTTCCTATATTTATGCACTTTAATTTATTAAAGATCGTTTTATGAAATTGTTATTTGTTTTTTTTTTATTTGCCCTTTATGTAATTTGGTTTCAAAATAAAATACTACCTTTGTAAAACTAGAAATCCCCACGATTATGGAGTATTCATTTTGAAATGGAGATAATAAGGTAGGAGAGATTTGTTGGACGCGATGTCGAATCGAGGCACAATAATATCCTTAATCACAAACATTAGTTCAGATGTAAGTTGCAAATCTCATGGGGCATATTTCTTTGACCTATGTCCAGCACAGTGGCGTAGCTAGGTGACCAAGGACCCCGGGGCAAAAGTAATGAGGCACGTAAAATGTTGTGGGATCTCGATTCACTCCATTTGTTTGTGCTCTGCGCTATATTTTGCCAAATGACAAAAAATCCAACTTTTCCTTACCGAGTATCGTATACATTTCACATTTGTGGGCAATACTGGCAGTATTGCCTGCGACATGAAGCCCTAGATTATTAGCATATAAACAATATGTTTAATAATGTTGTTTGTAACCAACTCAAAACCAATAGATTCCGAAGTTGGTCGAATTTTTGTTAATATAACAATAGGATAGCTGATAGGACTTTGTGCCACCACGGGCTTAGCCTCTAGCCCACCGGAGGCTACGCCGCTGGTCATCTTTGTCCTACAGCTGAAATGATAATGAGTATTCAATATGGTATTGAAATAATCTAATTGGTTATCTTAAATGTATAAATAGTATAGTATAAATGTTCTGGAAGGGAGCTGTAATAAAACATATTTTAAAAACAAATTATTTATTGGTGCAATTATCACACTAACATGTTGAGCAAACCCTTCACTTGTAATATTCTATACATCTCTAAATTATTGCATGCATACATGCAAGTAAAACACTATAAAACATGTTTTTACAAAACAAAATAACTAAAACTAAATATCACACAAGTTTTAGGCGTTTCATAGCGTTGTAAATTAAAAAATTAAAACAATAGAGCAAGAAAATCACTATAAGACACTTTTTTTGTAAGAAATAATTACAGTAATTTATAACGCACTTTGGTTTACATCAATTTATTTTAGGTAAGTAAATCAGAAATATTACTGCATGGAAATAACATACATATTCTCATCAATATTATCAGCTTCTGGAAGAGAATACTTGTGAGGATATAAGGCCACCCATTGTACTACAACATGCTATCGCTCGTCACTATATATGTACTAACTGTAATACTTGTTAATATAGATTAATAGTATTATCTACCTCTATAAATGTTATTGCGCATTAATAAGAAATGAGTCATTTAAAAATAATATTAATAACAATTGATAGATTCGGGTAATAAATCTATGCGGAAATCCATTCTAATATGTGATATTTCGTGTGTGTTACAGTAGTACTAAATTTTTGGTTCTACATAGGTATTTTAAATAATATTAAATTAATTTAATTAAGCAAACACCAGTGCTTATGAAACTTAAAGCATCATAAAAATTACCTCTACTAATACAACCCTTTAAAAATGACCTAATTAAATAAATCAGCTAGGTGCAAATTAACGAAATTTAAATGTCAATCAAGCAGCAGTAATGCTAGAGATGACTTGTCTGCCCAGCTTCTCCGAGATGAAGTCCAGGATGGTCAGCACCAGTTCTCGTCGACTGGCTGAGCAGGCCAAGAGGATGTCTATAGCTCTGATGTAGTCCGAGGCATCGAGTCTTCGGAGGAAGTTGAACATTATGAAGAGGAGCTCTTGTAGTTTTTCCTTCACTGACGACCAGATTTCTCGTAGGGATACTAGAGCTGAAAATTATTTACATCCCATCAAAAACAATACTGGTCAAAAAAAACAAGTCTCGCAACTCAGTTGTTCTGAGGTAAAAAGTTGTGAGATCCATGTAATACCAAGTCGGTTATTAATTTATTCAGTCTCTACTTAAGCGAATGTTTTATATAAATATATTGAGACTTGGCCATCACACTAAATAATTGAATTTACACGTGTTTTCAGGCGATGGCCAAGTCTTAATATATTTATTTAAAACATTCACTTAAGTAGAGACTGAATAAATTAATAACCGACTTGGTATTACATGGATCTCACAACTTTTTACCTCAGAACAACTGAGTTGCGAGACTTGGTTTTTTTGACAAGTATTGTTTTTGATGGGATCTCATTTCTTTTTGTATTTTGTAGACAGTTCTACTTTTTTCAATTTCGGTACCTTCTACTTATTGTTTATATGTTACCAGCAACGAATTTTCTTAAAGCCCTCTGACTTATGAACTTTTCGTATATATTTCGTATATACGTGGCGTTGCGACAGCGCCCTCTATACCGGTCTTTTCTAGATTTTTTAGTTTTTCCTTGATTCATACACCAAACACTACTTATATTCCAAATTTGAAGCTTCTAGGTCTGCTAGAAGTGCCTTAGAATTTTGATGATCCGTGAGTCAATGAGTGACAAAGTTAAGAAATTTGACCCGCTATAATTCTTAAAATACTGGTTCAAATTGCATGAAATTTGAAATATACCGTGTCTTTACAATCCTGCATGGTTACTGAAAATTTCAATCTTCTAGTTTTATCTACAACGAAGTTACAGGGGGTCGAAAATGGCCTGAATTGCTTCGAGAAAAGGTACGACAGCGCCCTCTATACCGGTTTTTTATAGATTTTTTTAGTTTTTCCTTGATTCATACACCAAACACTACTTATATTCCAAATTTGAAGCTTCTAGGTCTGCTAAAAGTGCCTTAGAATTTTGATGATCGGTGAGTCAGTCAGTGAGTGACAAAATTACGAAATTTGACCCGTTATAATTCTTAAAATACTGGTTCAAATTGAATGAAATTTGAAATATACCGTCTCTTACAATGCCTGCATGGTTACTGAAAATTTCAGTCTTCTAGTTTTATCCACAACGAAGTTACAGGGGTTCGAAAATGGCCTGAATTGCTTCGAGAAAAGGATGGTACGGCCGTGCCGCTTTTTTGCTCGACTTGGTGGGGGCACTGCCGTGCCCCCAGATATTAGTATAAAATTATTTAAAATTTGAAAGAAAATGTACAAATACATTTAAAATTGCTATACAAATACATTTCAGGTATTGTCGATTTTCATGCACTTCACTTGATGAACAAAGGCCAAAATGATCCATTTGAAGTGAATACCTGAATAACAAATTTAGTAAATAAGATGAATGATAATTGAGCCTATAAAACAGGTCATATAAAGCAGTAGATTCAAGTAAATTTTAGTTTAATTTTTATACTTAAGGTCAAGGCGATGAAGACAGTCTAGCAGGATTTACTACTAATTCTGGATGATGATGGGACACATAATTTTGAGAAAGTGTGAAGCATTTTATTCTTAAAACTCTGACATAGATAGCGATACGTGTAACACGTAGAGAAAAATCGGCCTTCTATTGTCTAAAAGCCGTGTTGGCTACGTGGGAGTACACTCAACTTTCATTCTGAAGGTCGTGGGTTCAAACCCCGCCACGCACCTCTGGATTTTTTGGCACGAAGTTCCTTACGGCAGGCTTGGAGGAGATAGAGATTTAGCTGCGCGTCCGAATTGCAAAAAATGTGATAGTAAAACCGTGGAATACCTCAAATTGCGAATTTACAACTGCCGCCGCCGGATGTATATAATTATCGTCTAAACTATAGTCCAGTCAATTTAGACCAAAAAATGAGAGTGAAGTTACATAAAGTCCCAACAAGCTGAATTTCAGTGAAATTGTTTAAAACATAATTATAAACAATGCCTAAAAGTTCCCCATCATTCCCATGTGAGGAAAAATTTTTATTCAAGGTCAAAAGTTACAATAATGAGTTTATCGCGATTTTCAGCAAAACGGTAAGTTTTATCATAAAAGTAAAAATTAGTGAGTAATTATGATAAAAATTGTAATTACACTAATATTATAATATAAAAACGTAAATGGGTAACTATGGTAAGGTTCGTTGTAAGGTTTTCTCGGTCATGTGTGTGTGTGTAGTTTTTTTTACAAATTGTGTAGATTCTACATTAGCCGAAGGAAGTTCGTTTCTTACTGGTGTCCCACAACACCACATCTTTTTTATTTTCTTGAAACATGTATTTGCGCTTTAAAAACACGTGCTTTAACGGTGAAGGCAAAACATCGTGAGAAAACCGGCTTTTACTGAGAATTTTAAAGAGTGAAGAACATGTGACATTCACCCACCCGCACTTGGCCAGCGCAGCGTCGTGAATTAACGCCTAATCTCCCTCGTCAAGAGAGAAGTCCCTGTGACCCAGCAGTGGGAACTTTAATAGGTTGGTGATGATGATGATTGTCTAAAAAGTATTGTCTTGTCTGGGTGGCAACTCATAATCGGGTATCCCCTTACCGAAAAATATTGGTTTATTCTTATCGTAATTATTGTTAGATTTATGGACGAAGGCTGAATACATTGACTTTTAATTTTTTTTCTTATTACTTTTAGGATTTTACATTTAGTAATTAGTAATTATACTAATATATATTATATATATATTATTTATTAATACTATTAGTATTATTAATTACAGCCTTCGTCCATAAATCTAACAATAATTACGATAAGAATAAACCAATATTTTTCCGTAAGGGGATACCCGATTATGAGTTGCCACCCAGGCAAGACAATACTTTTTAGACAATCATCATCATCACCAACCTATTAAAGTTCCCACTGCTGGGTCACAGGGACTTCTCTCTTGACGAGAGAGATTAGGCGTTAATTTATTTTTGCAAATAATTTCATTTCATTAAGCTTATTCACTATGAATTGATTGATCAAAGTAGTCTAGAATTTGGCAAAAGACATTGTCATACGCCAATCTTTGCCGTTTCCAAAACATACACTTTTTTACGTACGCAATATAATTTGACTATGATAAGTTTTAAAGTCTTTAAATGTTTTTTACCCAAAATGTCAAAATATGCCAGTCTTACCTGACAAATGCTTAACTTTGCGAAAATAGCTATTTGACACATCATTCATTAAGGTATGAGAGCTCAAATAATTGGACATTTAACCTGCTTAATATTCAGAATAACCTAATCTGCTTATTTTCACCAAAGTAAATCACTAGATAGTTTTCACCAACATGCATGCCATATCTGTCAATTTCACTGTGTTTATCTTTAAAACTTTGACAGTATTATTATTCAACAAATTATTTATTTAATAAATAAGTCAATTAATATTTTGATAACATTAATATATTGATAACATATCAATATGTTAACTTCTTCTGATTTAGCCAGAGGATTAGAATAATACTTACAAGATACTCCCAGGCCCGTAGCAGTTCCAACTCCAGCTCCAAGTGCGGCCCCAAGTCTGCCGCCTGCGTATCCTCCCAGTAGGCCTCCAGCGACGGCCATCGCACTAGTCAGGATTGCGGTGTCCCTGTCCCATACTATCTGGATCCTGAACACATCAGCTGAAAAAAACAATGTTTAAATTGAGTATTCATTGATTTATCCCAAGAAACAGACATAATCTTAATAGATTAGTAATAAATGCCTTTTAGCCTGGTATTGTTGTGAAACGAATACAATTTAGCAATTAGTGCTATAAATCAGTATCACATACCAATATCCAAAAGAATTTGTTCCATAAAACTAGAATCGAAGCCAATTTGGTTGGCCGTGTAGGGCTCCAGTTGCATTTCAGTGAAAGACATGTTTGCTGTTGTCTAGGAACTGTAAATATTTGAAATAACACCAAAATTAACAGATCAGAAATAAAAATAAATTGCAACGCAACAGCAACAGCCGTCCGTCGAAAGTTGGCAAATAAACAAAAATTAGGGATGGCTAAAGCGATTAGGTATAAGCTTGACAGTGACAGTTTTGTGTTTTTGCTTTGTTTGTTTCGTAAAGAATACAATAAAAAAACTTCAAGGGATTTAGATAAACGGACGAATTGAACACACATCACCTCCACACATGCACACATGCCACATGGAGGGAAAGTACTTTAAAGTAATGATTTACTTTTATTCTTAAAACATCGATGTATCGACAGTATCGAATTCATTCCTTCAACATCGATGAATAGACAGAACATCCCTAATTGAAGTCAACCAATTAAAACGTAGTGATTAATATACCTACTCTCTGCAACCAATAACCAAGTTAAGTTAATCAAACCAAACCAACCGACCGACCGACGCGACGACGACCGTCCACGCACGTTCAAGTTAAATCAAGTTCAAAATAACGAAAAACAACGCGGTGAATCCCCGTTAAATAAATTAGTGAACAATAGAATTTTCCTGATCTAAACCCAAAACTAAAGTAAAACGCGAGATTTCCAAATAATAAAAATGAGTTCCGATTCCGATTCCGAATCAGAAAATGACTACGAGGTGTGCAATGCCTGTCCTCGCTCCAGTTCGTTCTCCCTGCCGTTCGATCCTGCGAAATTAGAGAGTATAATCCTCACTATCTGCGATAGGTTCGAACTGAGAGTTATAATGAGTGATTCGCGCATAAAGAGCGCCTGCGTGATCACCACGGGCCTGTCGTTTGCGGGAGGTTTGATCGGGAAGCATTACGGCGGGAAAATTGGCGCCGCGGTCGGAGGCGCTATCGGGGGAGTTTGCGGCCTGGGTTTCGTTGGTAAGTATTATTTAATTCAGCATTATAATCATTGGTTTTTATTGGTATATTTATATTTTTAGCTTACTTACCTGAAAAAAATAGAACTACCCTCAAAAAAAATATTACTCATGAATGCCTGAAATATAGCTTTTCACGCCTTGCTTTATTGATTTACCAGTTAAATAGCTATATAATTCAGATGTTCCATTACTACCGGACAATCCACACAACATAACCCCGTGGTAAGCTCTTATCTCGTGTTACGGGTATAGACATCTGAAATCTATCTAAATAAAAATGAATTGTTGTTCGTTAGTCAGATTAAAACTCGAGAACGGCTGGGCCGATTGGGCTGATTTTGGTTCTAAAATGTTTGTCGTACCTAGTCCAGGGTAGGTCTAAACGGTGAGCAAATAAGGAAAAATTGCCGGGAACTTTTTTTACCCGTGCGACGCCGACGCCTGGGCGGGCCGCTAGTACTTAATATAATATACATACATCTATACTAATATTATAAAGCTGAAGAGTTTGTTTGTTTGTTTGAACGCGCTAATCTCCGAAACTACTGGTTCGAATTTAATAATTCTTTTTGTGTTGGATAGTCCAGTTATCGAAGAAGGCTATAGGCTATATAACATCACGCTACGACCAATAGGAGCAAAGATATAGTGGTAAATGTGTAAAAAACGGGAGAAATTGTTCATCTTTGAAGCCTTCCGTTGCGTGCGCCGTGAAAACGGTTCAAGATACACAAAAAATATGTATTAAAGAATAATAGCTCTTTTAATGATCTAAAAAACAGTCCGCGATAGTATATGTCTATGTCTATCTATTAAGATTAACTCACAAAAACCGTTTTTATGTTACCTAATTTGGTCGAAATAATTTGTTTATGTTGTATCAACATAATAATATTAATCTTTATTCAAATAAATATGTTGTTGGTTAAGAGTACTTCATCCATTATTATAACGCGGGTAGCACCGCAGGGCACAGCTAGTACATAGATATACATATTAAACACCCAGACCAAGGAGAAAGTACTTGCAGAATATACAAACACTTGACCCCTCGGCGGGAATCGAACTAACTACTGCACCGTGCCACTGAGCAGTCATCATTAATAATCAGCTCAAAAAAAAAGATCCACAAAACTATTTGTGCTATCTAAATACAAAAGATTCTTTACTTTAGTCAACATCCAACATCATATTATCCAAATAATATTTGTTTTTCAGCTGTATCCATGAGAGATCTATGGAAGGATGTGAAAGCCAAACTATGGGACCTTCTTGATTTGGTTTATGACTTCCTCGGTGGACTTGGTATTGAAGACTACAAGAGAGCAGCCTCTTTCCTCACCAGCCACAGCGGAGAAAGCCAGCAATTGGCCATGGTTATAATGGAAACAGCTTCTACTATTCTTGGAAAGCAGATTCTATCTAAAATGTTGACAGAATGAATTTAGACTTTTATAATTACAGCTATTTTAAGTATTAATAATTAAATTATGATAGGATTAGTTTTAAAATTTGACATTTAATGTGCAATGTTTGAATCAAGACTGTTAACAGGAATAAAACTATTTTAATTTAAGAAATCTGATGTTATGTATATTTGTATTAAATAATTGTTAATTTATTATTAGCAGTAAATCATTGAGCTGGACTTATTATTACTACTTTTAAGCATTTTAAGAGGACAATAAATATTTGGATTAAGTACCTATTTTTTTTTAATTCCTTGCCTTTTACCCATATTATAAATAATAGCATACATATATTTATCTACGAATAATTATAATCGTAGGAAAATTCAGATGGGCTAGATGTGTTGCCTTCACATTTAATGTGGATGGAGAGAAAACAATGAAATTAGGCATTTCATTTTACAATTAAATTTTCAATTCAGTTTAAATTTTAAGAACCGTAAAACTACACAAATATGGTCCAGATTAGCCAGGTTTCGAATTGAAGTAATTAGTTACACGTGAATGGATTGATTTAATTTGTACCTATTGTTGGTTTTGGATACAGTATGATAAAGTAAATTGACACATCTAAGCCAAATATAGTATTTTGCTTTATCAATATATTTATTTTTTTACTGAAATTTGGACCATTGTTGTACGGTGTGTTGACAACTAAAGTCCATTTATTAAATCATAGTCGGTACGCTTATTGTGGCACATTAGACCAGAGTTGGGTGTTTTATTTGATTGGACGTAGTGTAGCGTTTAAGAAAAACACGACATAATGAGGTCAAAGTAGGTTTAATTGCCTAAAAACACAACATATTGAGATCAAAGTAAGTTATATAGCCTAAATTACGACAAACTGACCAAAAAATCTAAATTACTCGTTAATCAAGAATTATTAATTTATTAATGAAAATAATTAAAAAAATAAGTTACCTAGGTACATATTTTTAAATATAACTTGACTTCTTTGTTTTCCCCTATTTATATTCGAGTTCCGGCACACGGAACAATGCACGCTTCGTGCTCAATTTTGTAGGGGGTTTGATTGAGCATAGAATCTTGTTGAGTGGATAAAATATACAGTCCGGTTTCTCAGGCCACTTCCAAGATAATCCACAGCGTGATAAACAGCTGATGAATGCTCCATCTAACTCTACAGTCTTTACTTGCCCTGGCCACGTTTCTCCTTCGTAGTTCACTAGTACAAAATCTTTTCTTAGATTTTCGTTTGACGTTCTTTGAAGTCGAAGGTTCTGGTTCGTTCTGGCGCTCACTGTAGCACCTATAAGCACGCCCTCCTACTTTTCGTCTCATTAGTTTGTCCCTTGACATAATTTTCTGAAACAAAAAAACTCTGATTTTAATTATGGTCCATAAAAATGTTAGGACCATACTTGAAATCTAAGTACCAAAATTAGAAAAGAAATATACAATTTCTAAAATAAATACAATTACACCGTAAACAATATCATAAATACTTGTTAACAACATTACCTTTCATTTAGATCGAGATCCGTATCGTTTCTCTCACTTCCAACTATAATTTCAAATAAAAGTTTGCAGAGCACACAGAACACGTTAAAACCGGGTAATCTCACACAATACCTAATAAATTGATTCCAGAGCGTCATCTGATGGCAAACCACGGAAGTAGTTCGCTTGTCAAGTAACTATACAAAATAGTAATGAACATTTGCCCTAGATGTCACTGAAACCATAGGAGGACTTAATTTGCTCGAAGGGGTATCTGGACTATAGTTGAGGCCCTGGACCATAATTGTGTAGTTTTACGGAACTGAATACAGCTGTATACCACTTAATGCTTAACTTAACTTCCTTTATCGAGCAAACAATGATTTATAACTTTTGAAACTATCATGGTTATCAATATTATTTAGATTTATAACGGGATATTTACCATGATTGATAATTGAAATATCGGGAAACTCGAAAGACTGAATCAATCATGGTAAATATCCCGTTATAAATCTAAATAAAACAATGATTTAGATAAAAAAGTGAAATTTTAATATCATTTCTTCTATTAAAATAAATAAAACAATTTGATTATAATAACAAAGAATTTAATAAAGTTCACCTTACACTAAGATTTACATGAGAACATGTATGTTATGTACAGAGACAACAGAAAAAAGAGTGTTCCTTCTATCAATAGTTCAATTCTGAGTTTTAAAATTCCAATGGATCTATTCGAAACTCTCGTCCTGCAAAGTGACTAACCTATTTTAACATAATGAAATTGTCTTTCACTAATTTCGGTATAGCTGATTCTCGAGACATACACAGTAATGTCAAAATATGTAGCTATAATTTTGACAGTTTCTATGTGAATATCGAATGCGATATCAAAGTCGTCAGGCTAACAATACAACTACCAGGTACTTATTACAAATGTATAAGTACAAACCAGCATAGGGTTGCCTGGTTTCTTCAATGTTCTCTCAGAAAATTCGTTGTTATTTAGTTATATAAACAGACCAACAACCATTCTGCTTTACGATATTTATACAGTTAATTCTACCTTCAAAAAAAGTTGTATATAGAAAATTAGGCGATACTGCACCAAACAATATATTTCTTTAAATTATCTGATTAGGTTTCTTATTAACTTTTGAAACTATGCTATAACTATTTTGACTATAGCATGTCTTTTTAACATATTTGCATATCTCGTTTCCTTTACATTAAACAAAGTCTAGCAGAGTTTGAAGATGAAGCATGTTTGTGTAGACGCCTATATTAACTTGAGTCTCAAAATGAGTTATTTTTGTCCTGATAAACGCATTTCAATCAAAATAGTGTCCATGTTATTTTTAAAGAACATTATATCAAATCCCGATGTTATTTATACTAAGGCTAGCTTTCCAGCATAACGTGAGTTAATTAGTGAATTATTTTCATAAAACCAAAATAATTTCAAACATCAGTCTTTCATTCAGAAACACACACTCAAACATAAACGGGCCTGAAATCTAGCTAAATCTAGAAATTTACTTTGTACATTGTTTTTTAGCTTTTATATAATTTAAGCCCTGTATAACTAATGTGAATAAAACAATTTTGTAAAATTTAAACGAAACTTCTCTGAGAACGAAACAATTTTTAAATTAAACAATCCAAAACTTTGTACATAAATGTATAAATATAAGTAACATACATGAGTTTTTTTTATTATATCTAAAATACAGTGTTACCAACATATTCAATTTCAAACTGAACCATTATCAATATTTTCGTCTAATTCAATTTATAAATTAATTGTGCTGGTATCACTGACATGCTACATTTATCATATAAATACACAATTTACACTCATTTTACTATTTCCTACTGAAATTCAGTCCTGCCAGATAATTGTAAAATTAAGTCAAACACTAATTTGCAGGAGTGTGTCAAGTAGATATTTAGGAATAGGTTTCTGTGTAAGGTTTCAATTTGTAACAAACATTTATATAAGTACCTAAGTATTTAAAATAACTATACAGCCAAGTTAAACTTGCCATTATGTACAACATTCAAGGCTCCAGTCCTAAACACTTAAAATGTGTACAAAAAGCAATAATTGTGAATATAATAAAATGACATATAGATAACACTCAGACCAGAAACCAGAAATTGTAAATAGTACAAAATCTGGTCCCCCAGCGGGGATTCGAACCCGCAACCTCTTGCGACTCAGGCGGAACTTCGCCCACCGAGCCACAGAAGTGCAAATAAGTAATCTTTAAATGGTTTTAGGGTAGATTTTTTTTAAATTCTAAATTGGTTAAAAAAAAAACTGTATCATAGTTATCATTTCACTTGTATTACAATAACCTCAAATAGAGCCTATCTGAGACATGGAAAAGCGGCCCTAATTCACTTAATGGGCTAAGTAGACAAATTTAATGTTTCAACAACCAAGAACAAAATCAAGAGTAAGGCGATTCGTTCCAGTTTCCGCAGATATCACTGAATATAATATTTCACTAAATTGTAATTATTCTCATCACCTTCTGAACGTATATTTATTCCAAATCAATTAATTGCAGTTTGAAACTTAATTTGAAGCCTGCATTTTCACAACAATAACCGCATTTTACATAACACACACCTGTCAATGTCAAATACTACAAGTCCACAAATCACTCGCAAGAATTACAATTTTGAACGATTGACGTCTAAGATACCTGTCAATGTCAAAGAAACACGACGATAGTAACATTCACTCTCAAATAGAATAAAATTTTGAACGTTCGACGTCTAAGATACCTGTCAATGTCAAACAATCGCGACGCTAGGGATGTAACATTCACTCGCAACTCGATTAATTTTGACTGTCTCGATTAGTAAGCGGTATTACTAGTCCACTACTAGAACCTAAATGGGGGTGGTCTTTCCCGTTCGCCCCCGCGCTTGGGGGCAGTATCAAGAGGGGCGCGGAGCTACGGACGTGTAGAATAGGATATAGGCCGCCGACGACTTCACCTCGCTGGGGGATATCTCGGATACCACGTGGTCGTCGTATTTGTACCATCTGAAACAAGTTTTATCAGTTTATTATGTGCAATGCATGGATGGATGGATGTCAATAGGGATTTCACTCAGGTGTTACAAAATATTATTGTGTGAATACTGCGCAACAAACCATTTAAAAACCGAATCAGTAATATTTTATCTAGAAGCATAATTCGGCTAATTGTGTGTTTTAGCTAATTCAGCTATGCATACAAGCCAGAAATATATGTTTTTATGAATGCAAGGGGTTAGTCTATACACTGGGTCCCAGCAGTGGGTGGGAACGTTAATAGGGTGATGATGAGTGTGTACACACTTCTGGTAGAGACTGCTCTTGCAGTAGGCGGTGTAGTGGCCGCCCTCCATGGTGCCGTAGTGGTTGGAGACGGCGTAGAGCGAGTAGAGCGGGCCGCCGGCGCCGCCGCCGAGCGAGAACTGCCGCATGTCCAGCTGCTCCAGCGGGAAGTCGATGTACGTTTGACGCTTCCTGGAATTTACAGTCTGGTTATCGTTTTGTACATCATCATTCATTCATCATTCTTCTTAATTTACAGTCTGGTTATCGTTTTGTACATCATCATTCATTCGTTCATTCATCATACTTCTTAATTTTCCCAGATAATAATTTCATGTGACACAAAAAGCCGTGTTGGCTAAGTGGGAGGACACTCGTTGGTTAAAAATGCATAGAAAAGGAAGAAGTTATAAGCGTCTCTATAAAATAGTGAATGACCAGAGGCAACCTTATTTATTTTAGCATTAAAAAACTGTCACTATCAACGACAACATTAATAAACTTACACTAAAACATGAACAATAACCTCGATACTACATTCTGGCGACCTACTCATTCTAAATTACTTAAATGTAAATTAACGACTAGCCAAACGGATTAGCTCTTTGAAGTGACAGTAGGCAGGCCATATAGCACGCAGAACGGATGGTCATTGGGACCGAAAAGTGCTCGAATCGCCAAGCGCAGCGTAGGCCTTCCACCAACTAGACGGACGGACGATCTGGTGAAGGCTGCGGGCTCAAGGTGGATGCAGGCCGCTGCCAGCCGAAACTACCGGAGATCTTAGAGGGAGGCCTATGACATCTTACGGCTGTGATGATGATGACGAAATTAACGACTCATATTACTAATTAAAATTGCCTATTAAAGTTTCCTATTAAGGTTTAAGATACAGATACAAGATACAAAATCATTTATTTCCATTGTTTGGTTTTAAAAAACTTAGACACGTCAAAATAAATTACAAGAAAAAAACAAAAAAAAATAATCATAGGTGCTTAAAGATAAGTAGGAAATAAATTTATGGTATCTGGTCGCTTCGCTTTTTTTAAACTAGAGCAAAGAAGCGATTAGAAACTCTTAAGAATCGATGATTACCTGTAAGAGTTACACATGTAATCCTTGGGGTCGACGTAGAACCTCTTGAAGTGGATGACGAGGACCGGGGGCAGGCGGGAGATGTCCAGCTTCTTCAGGGCGTCCCGTTTCTCCTTGCAGTTGGGGCAGTTCCAGCCCGGGATGGTCTCACCGTTCAGGTATAGCTTTAGGCAGTCCTGTAGGTGACAGATTATTAGTAAAGTATTAGTTTATTATTTAAACACGGTTTTGTTTAAGTCACCCTTTTAGACTAGTTCAAGATTCTGAATTGACGTTATAAAATCCACACCCACCACGTATGCCCTGTGTTTCTAAGCAAATAAACGTTCGTTCTACATACCTAAAATAAAAAGACAGGCACTGTCTCTTTTTTTTTGGAGGTTTTGTCTGTTCACGTTCGTAAATGTTAACCCTCTGAATCCTTACACGTGACCTCCGGGTGGTGCTTAGAACAGTCTCTCCGGGCTGGGCCAGTGCGTGAAGCGATTTTTCGTGTTTCGTAATGTGTAATGTGGTCCGGAGAAGCTATCTACCTTCTAGGTCTTCATGCTCCATCGTAGACCATATCGTCACTTTACATCAGGTGAGATTGTGGTCAAATGAAGGCTTATCTAGCATAAAAAAAAACTCTTCGCTCGAATACTTCGCTGTAGGCTGCTGACGTAGCTGCACCATCATTGAGTGAGGTCAGCACAACGTGTATCTTGCTTCCGTGCAGGTGGTGTACTGGCGGTCTGCTGGCGGTCTACTGGCGGTCTAGAGTGTAGTGGCAGTCCACCGTGTACTCACGCTGAGAGAGCAGCGCGCGGCGTTGGGCGGCAGCTCCAGGGACAGGTTGGAGTAGGAGTCGTAGGTGGGGCTCTGCTTGGAGCAGACGGTGCACTGAACGGTGGACCGGATCTGGCCGTGGAACAGGCGAAGGATGAGACTCTCCTTGCATTTTGTGTATTCTTGCCAGGCTTTCTCTGGAGCTGGGAGCATGTCCTGTGGGGAGAATAACGGAAGCATTAAAGTACACTAAACAAGGGAGGTTAGACTGTAACAGGATGCTAATCCACCGCTTAAGTGTTATTGAGCAAAATAGCACGGGTCTGTAAAACAACTTTATCGAAAAAATGTTTAAAGAAAACTATCAACGATTTTTAAATACCTATCCAACGATACCACATGACATTGTTGACACTTTGTCGACTTTCATTTTACAAAATGGCGTCCAGTAGTCGCCATGTTGCATTTGTGCTAATGCCATGTCATAAGTGACACTCGCCGTACTGAGAGGAATCGATTGACGTGTGAATCATAAAAATCTGCTTAGGCGTTTGGTCTGTATAGGCTGTATAGTGGGACAAACGAACATACATATACACAGAAGACTATAACTTTTTAAATTTCATGATTTATAACAATATTAAGACTTGATGTTCAACTTAGTCCCGCGCGATAGTTGCAAGCAATACTTTGTAAAATATAAAATTCTTACTCTACCTGCTCTCTACATACTAAATATTGCAATGTTTGTAAGAAACAATTTGAGCCTATTTAACAGTTTTTCCGACATCACAGTACGTAATAGACGTTATAATAACAGACTCGGTACACACCCGTCACGAACTGCGTTGGTAAGAAAAAGTGTTTTAGGTATGGCACCTAAAATTTATAATCAGGTATTGAAATGTTTAAAGGAGTCTAATTGTTGTAATTCTGAAGTAGTATTTAAGAACAGACTTAAGAATATTCTTATACATAAATGCTATTATACAGTTAATGAATTCCTTCTTGACAAATTTTAGTATTATATAACTGATAAAAATATATTTAATGATGTATCTACATATAATAATAATTAACTAATTAGGAAATATTTCACAGACAAATCACATTTGTGACCAAATGCATTGTGCCCTCTCAAATTTGCACGCCAGGATTGGCAAAACATGTAGAACACTTTTTTTAAAACTTAATACCATGTATACCTACACTCATGTTTTATGCAAATCAATTATTCTTATTCTTAAAAAGGGTAATATACCATGATTATACATATACCATGAGTTTTCCTATATTTCGACACTGTCGCAAGCGAAATGATCACGGAAGCAACATTCCGTGATTTCACTCCATTGCGTTGCGCAGTCGGGTAAAAATCTATAGAATTTATAAAATATATATATATATATGGTATACCTTGTTGTGCGGCTGCGGGATGGTGAACTGCAGGTCGAGGTGGAGCCAGTCCATGAGGATGGTGAGGAACTCGTGCGAGTCCTGCTGCTCGCAGCCGCGGAAGGCTCGCTGGTGCTTGCCGACCTCGTTCTGTATATATATATATGGTATACCTTGTTGTGCGGCTGCGGGATGGTGAACTGCAGGTCGAGGTGGAGCCAGTCCATGAGGATGGTGAGGAACTCGTGCGAGTCCTGCTGCTCGCAGCCGCGGAAGGCTCGCTGGTGCTTGCCGACCTCGTTCTGTATATATATATATGGTATACCTTGTTGTGCGGCTGCGGGATGGTGAACTGCAGGTCGAGGTGGAGCCAGTCCATGAGGATGGTGAGGAACTCGTGCGAGTCCTGCTGCTCGCAGCCGCGGAAGGCTCGCTGGTGCTTGCCGACCTCGTTCTGTATATATATATGGTATACCTTGTTGTGCGGCTGCGGGATGGTGAACTGCAGGTCGAGGTGGAGCCAGTCCATGAGGATGGTGAGGAACTCGTGCGAGTCCTGCTGCTCGCAGCCGCGGAAGGCTCGCTGGTGCTTGCCGACCTCGTTCTGGAAAAACGACACGTTATAATTGCAAGTAAGCAGTCGAGAACTGAGTAGTATGGCGAAAATAAGACATCGTTCAAAGCTTGTCGATATTTGGTGGAACTGGTGCATTTTGTGCACAGAACACATCTTAATTTAGGCCCTATCAACCAATTAAGGTCTGCCTATTGGTGTTAATATAATAATATAATATATATCGTTTATTTCAAAAGGCCTTAACAGTAACAGTAAGTACATTGTTTAGTTTAGACCTAGTTTCTTATTCTTAGTTTCAACCCCTCGCTCTAACTAAGTTCGAGACTTGTAATGTAGACGCGAGGGCTCTCTACCTCGGCAATGGCTTAGGTTCTTATCTATTTATAGAGTGCACTTTTTTAAGTTACTAAGTTTTAAACAAAGCAATGAAATATAATTAAAGAAAAAAAAATAGTAAAAAGGACAAAGAAAAATGGAAAATACAATTTTAAACATGTCATGTTTAAATTTAGACTTTAAATTTTTTAACAACTTAAACTTGTAATTATTTAATAAGTTCAGCCAATATTTATGTGAGTATGTGTATATTTGTGAGTACGTGTTTGTGTGTGAGGTTGTAAGTGTGTGTGTGTGTGTGTGTATGTGTGTGTGTGTGTGTGCGCGCGTGTATGTGTGCCTGTGCCTGTTTATGCGTACATACGTGTAGGTATGTATGAGCTCTCGTGTTTATCTGTCAATTTATGCGGTGCACGTTATTATTTCATTGTTCTTATCATATTCTCTGTTTTATAATAATCTAGAGTTAGTAAATAGGTTTTAGTCTTAGCTTTACATTCAGCATAGCTTAATTCTCTTAAGAATATTTGTTTACTGTTCCAGTGTTGTTAAGGTGTTCCTTGATAAGAATATTTTTTTATTACTACTAATACTGGTAGATGATGCTTTTAGCATTAGGTTCTCATCTGTACATTATTATTTATTTAAGTGATTCGATGATTTTTGAATAACTGCCTAATCGCAATCAGTTTATGCCGTCGCTTGCAACAGCGTCGAAATATCGGATAATCATGGTTTGTAACCTGTTATTAGTAGTAATATAAAAAAAAGGGTGTTATAAGTTTGACGTGTCTGTCTGTCTGTGTCACCATAGCTCCCGAACGGGTGGAGCGATTTCAATTTAGTTTTTTTTTGTATGAAAGGTGGTTCTTGCGCTAGTGTTCTTAGACATGTTTCATGAAAATCGGTTGGGCCGTTTAAAAGTTATGGGGGTGACAGTGGGGAAGCAAAACCGAAAATCTGCAAATATACTAGTGTGGGGTATCAAATGAAAACGAATCGCGTCCACATTACATAATATTATGTTATTTTACATTTAAGGAAATTAAGGCATTGAAATCGGGGTTTTTCTTAAATTTTAAATTTAGATTTATTCTATTTTGTAGTTGTGTTGTTTTGAACGCGGAACGCCTAAAACTGATATTTCACAAAACCGTAAAGAACTTTGGGTCGATTCTGTTTGTTCGGTTATGAACTTTAGTCGTAAGTCTGCAGCTGTAGCAACCGAATGTCGTTGGAATCTTGCCTTCTTATGCAAAATGGATAGCAAACCTAATTTTACTATTTAGATTTATAACGGGATATTTACCATGATTGAGTGTCTTTCGAGTTTCCCGATATTTCGGCACAGTTAGATGCGCCATGATCACGGTTGAACTGAAGCTGCAGCGATTGGAGTAACAGTTTTATTGGCAGACAAATCGATCTACCCTCTTTCTCACTCCTTTATTACGAGTCGATGTATCACTAGAGCTGGGACATGTTTCACACCCTACTAACACACTATCGCGACACACAATACTGACGGTTTCCGTTTGTACCTCCGTTGCATGCAACGGCAACTCGAAAGACAAACAATCATGGTAAATATCCCGTTATAAATCTATATAGTATTGATAACCATGATAGTTTCAAAAGTTAAACATAATTTTGTCTCATTCCAACAAACATGAATGCCGTAGTGATCAATAAGGACAAACGAATGCTAGCGGCATGTTAACTATTTCGCATAACGAGTTTAGCGCCCTAAACTCGTAACAAACCACCTACTACATTAGATATTCAAAATAACTTATACTGGCGACATGCTTGGGCTTTGTTAGATGTAAAGTGGACTCACCCTCAGGTCTCGCGTAGCTATAAACCGGTACTGTCCGGACCAGAGCGCGCGCACCACGGCGGCTACCTCTTCGGCCACTGCGCCTCGAGTGCTGTGAGATCTAGAATAGACAAAAATAAGTAACGTATACAAAAATATTTTATTGGCGATGCAAAGATTATCCGCACGCCTCTAGCGGCGAAATTTAGAAACTGTCTAAGAACGACACTTTGTTTATTTGTTGAAGTTATACCTGATTTATATTTATTATTTATTTTATTTTATAAAATGTTAAAGTGTCGTTCATAGACAGCTTCAAAATTTTGACACTAGAGGCGCTAGTTAGAATCTTTGCATCACCAATAAAAGTTAGGTTTATTATTTTACACTCACTCTGCGTTGTATTTTTTTAAGATAAAAGATAAGATAAAAAACGTTTATTATGTCATCAAACTAAACTTAAATTAAATATTCTACAGATGTTACATATTGATTCTTAATGACATAAATGGTCACCAATCAGCATGTGCTATGACAGAACTAGGTCCTGTCATAGCGCTGGTCTTCCATGGTGACCAAGAATAGCGAGAAGCGGCTGCTGCGTTAATCGCAGGAATAGTTAAAAATAATATTTTTTAAATAACAACATAACATAAAAACTTAAAAACATACAAAATTAAAATCGTTTATAACTAATCAAAAATATTGCTAAACATCCAACATAAACATACAATAAAAAACATACATACATTCAAAATTGAGATCCATGGAATGGAATTTAAGATAATACAAGTTAATTTACAGTCTTTTTAAAATAAAATTGAAGTACAGAACGGCTGGTTCTGTTGTTGTGAATCTAAAAGCATACTTTTCAACATTTTCTTAAACACATAAATAGATTTAGATTTTTTTAGTGGAGGTGGTAAATTATTCCAACATTTCGTGGCTGAATATTTAAAACTGCCACGAAATGCTGCCGTTCTGTACTTCGGGCAAATTAGGCGGATAGCGAAACGAATATGGCGGTTTGAGAAGTGAAGCTTCTCAAACAGATAGCTCGGCTGTTCGAATTTAATTAAACCAAAGAGTAATGATGCATAATGATATATTCGGCGAGATGACATATTAAGTAATTTTCTATCATTTATGTAAGGAGAAATATGAGCACGTCGCGGAACAGGTAAACAAAAACGCACACAGGCGTTTTGAACCCGCTGAATTAGTCTTTTCGACTTAGACAATAAACAACTACCAAAAACGACATCAGAGAAACTGAGTTTAGACAGAATAAGCGAGTCGCACAATCGTATCCTCAGGTCTACACTTAAGTGGTCTCGCATGCGGTATAGAACAGATAAACGGTAAAAGCAATTTTGGACTGTCTTCAAAATATGATTTTCAAAATGTAATTGCCCATCCATCAATAATCCTAAGTTCCTGGCTTCAGTTACGTACTCGATGGGATAGCTATTAACTACAACCTTAGGATTTTGCGCAAGAATTTTCGTAACCTGATGTTTGCTACCCAAAACCAAAAATTTTGACTTCGATGGATTAATTATAAGACTGTTTTTAGCACACCACTTTTCAATTTGTTCAATATCTTCGTTAAGTTTTTCTATTGTATTGGTAACATTATCTTGATTAACAAACGTGTAAAGTTGGAGATCATCCGCATACATATGGTATTCGCAATGATCTATTTCGTTAATTATATCTGCACAGTATAATACAAAAAGAATAGGCCCCAATATTGATCCTTGAGGGACGCCTTGATTGACGGGTAGGATATCTGAGTAATTTGATGAGTTATCTAGGTTCTGAGTCTTTACAAGCTGAGAGCGGCCGGTAAGATAGCTTGAAAACCATTGGGTAACTGAGGAATCAAATCCGTAATATGTAAGCTTAGAAAGTAAAAGGGTTAAGTTGATTGTGTCAAATGCACGAGAAAAATCCAGTAATGTTAGAACAGTACCCTTCCCAGTATCTTGGGCGGTGAGCACATCATCCACAACATCGATTAAAGCAGTTGCAGTGCTGCGACCTCTACGAAACCCTGATTGTTTTTTAGGTAAAATATTATTATTTTCTAAATAACTATTGAGTTGGTTACATATAACCTTTTCTAATATTTTTGACAAAAATGGAAGTATGCTAATAGGGCGTAAATCGGATAAACTTTGTGGGTCATTAACCTTTGGGACTGGATTAACTATTGCAATTTTCCAACAAGAAGGGAAAGTTTCAGTTGTTATTGAAGTATTTACTATTGCTGTTATAATACTAAGTGTTTGTGGTAGAGTAAGTAAAACCATATCCATTGACAACCCATCATACCCAATGGCGTTCGTAGAGAAAGATGTAATAATTTTGACAATTTCTTGTTCACTAACAGTATTCAATTTGAATGTTGAGGGTCCGTGTCTATTGTATTCGTAAAAAGTTAAATCAGAAATATTTACGTTATAATTACCGGGTAAAGTGAGAAAATGCTGATTAACAATGTTTGGATCATTCAGATGTGGTGGTAAATAATTTGATTTTGTTCTAAAATTAGCAACGTTCTTTTTAATATTTCGCCATAATGCTCGCGGGTTATGTGAGTTACAGTTAATGTGTTTATTAAAATATACAGACTTTTCTGTGAAAGTAGCCATATTGATGTAGTGTTTTAGTTCTTTGTAATATTTTGTGTAACTGTCCTTGTTAGAAATACGACTTCGCTCATGGGCTTTGTCACGGGTTTTCATCATATCTCTAATTGTATGCGTTATCCATGGATAAGATTTAACTTTAAAAATAGTTTTTCTATATGGTGCGTGCTTGTCAAATAAGTGTATCAAATTAAACTGGAATTCTTCGACCATTCTGTTAACATCTAGAGATATAAAACTGTTCCAATTAATAGACGAGAGGTCAGAATTAAATGAGTCTTTATTTATGTCTCTGATGGGCCTGTAAATAATCCACTGTGAAACCGGTTTATCTTTTTTTATTTTAAAACTACAGGATAAGAATGCATGGTTGCTTAGATCAGGAATATACTCTACGACAATATCATTGAGTGGTAAATTTGCACACAAAACATCGATTAAAGTTGCGCTATGATCTGTTAAATGTGTAGGCTTTTTAACATACTGATTAAGATTAAAGTAAGACAGAAAATCGAATATTTTTTTGGAATCTGAGCTAGAAACTAAAAGGTCTACATTAAAATCACCGACTAATGTAATATGATCAAACACAGAAAAAGTAGAAATTGAGTCAGTGAGGGCATCTAAAAAAGTTTCAATATTTTGCCAGGGAGGTCGATATGCGGTTCCTAGAGCTACCTTACGACCGTTGATGTTTAGCCGTAGCCACATTTGTTCAACGCCAGGTGCCTCAGGGTGGGCTAGTTGACGAGCACTCACCCCCCGCTTGATATAAAAACCAACGCCACCGCCGCGGGCCCGCCCGCCCGCGGCCACTGAGCCGTGCGCGCGCGGCGCGTGTCGCAGCCGGTAGCCCGGTAGCGCAGGAGCGCGCGCCTCCTCTCCCGCCCTCAGCCATGTCTCGTTAATGGCTAGTACATCGACAGGGAAACGATTTACCGCGACTTCTAGTTCTTCGTGTTTCGTGCTCAGAGAACCCTTGTTTAATAAGCCAATATGAAAGTATTTATTTGAAATAAATCTAATGACATAGGAAAACATTTTACGATCAATTATGCAATTTATTAGAAACTCGCGTAAATAAGTAATATGACGTTCGTCAATATATAAAAATAGGTAACATGAGGTTGATGTACTTGAACGTTCAATTTTAGTTTGATAATAATATTCGCATTCGCTCCCCGCTCGTTTACTATTGTTTCCGGCAGCAAAAACGTATACACAATTTATATAAAATACGTCTACATTTTTTAAATTAAAATATAATAAATATTTCAGTATTAACAGGATGAAGTTCTTATAAAAATATATAAAGTGCCTTTTACGTAAACAATAGTAATTTTTTAGCCAACTTATTGCAAACCAAAAACCTTAAATAAGTCATCCTCTGCACGAATCCTACGCACGGGCTCGCCGTGCTCTCGCCTCACCAGGATGGCACCGTCTTTTGTCCATGCGAACCTCCAACCCAGGCGACGCGTTTCGTATCTCACACGTTGGAATAGGAGACGATTTGAGCGCGTCAGTCTTTCATTTATGTATACGCGGCGTGGTGGCCCCGGCAGGTCGAGGCCAGAGGTATCAACGGTACGGCGTACGCGCGCCGCGCTAAGTAGGTCGTCGCGCTGGGCGCGGCGCAGCAGGCGCACCACGAGGAGACGAGGGCCGACTTCACTGGCATCTTCACTGGCGACGGCTTTCACAGGGGGTGCGGTAGAATCGGTTGGCGGGGCGCTGTCCTTGTCGGCGCTGACGGAGGCAGCCTTGTAGTTACGGCGCGTGCCTCCGACGCGAGACGCACTGACCACGTCGTTCTCAGTGAGACGTACCCCAAGTTTGTTACCCAGAATCGTGACAACATGTATAATATTTTCGCCTTTGGTTTCTGGAATCCCTGAAAACTCTACTTCGTTGGAAAGCAACTCTTGCTCCTTATCATTAACTTCGTTCTGTAAACGGTGTAAAGTTTGAGTTAGATTGTCAACCCTTTCGTTCATAATAGGCTCGTCTCTACTAGCATCTAATCGTTTTTCAATTGTAATAATTTTTTTCTCCATATCGTCACAACGACGATTGGTCGATTTCAGAGAGCAAGCAAGTTCGTCTATTTTAGATAGAAGATTTATCGTGAATGATGACATCTGAGATGAAACATATTCTTTGAGTGAAGAAGTTATCTGAAGAGCCGATTCACCCTCGTGAGATGTACTTTCGGAGAATTCGGTAGTTCTATTCCGTGAGTTTTTACGCAATGTTACGTTTTGAAACGGATCTTCAGTCTCTTCGTCGCTGAGGATGTCAAAGTTGTTTGAAATCGGGGTTATCGGGCTCGCGGGGGCGGTGGGGGGCTTCGGTCGCAGCGGCGGGAGGTTTGACTTCGCGACTGTGTTGGATGATGCATTATTACTACGATTGTACTTCGAAGCCTTTCTGATACATACATCGCATCGCCAGTTTGCTTTTCGAGTCGCATCCAATAGATAGTATCTTTTTTCGTAGCCTTTACAATCTATATGAAAGTATTGTTTACATTCTGTGCATAACAGGTATGTTCTTCCGTTCACCAAACCTTTACATTGACCACAAGGTTTCTTCGAAATTGGTGTAGGCATTTTTTTTTGTTAAAATGAATTAAAACTTAATAAAATAAGTATTTTGCTAAAAGCAAAGCGCGGAGGGCCCGGAGCGGGACGCGGCAGGCGCGCGGGTGGAGGGGTCGCTAGAGTTCACGCGCGCGACTCCAAGCGGCTCACGAATTCTCGGAATTACGATGCAGCTAATGTAATAGTTACTATTGGCTGGTACGGTTTTGAATGATTTAGAATAATTTGTTGGATTGTACTATTATTACAGGTATTTAATATTGTCACTGCTGGTAAGACACTGTAAAAACCACTTAATTATGTGTTGACGGAAAATTAGGCTTAAAAACACTCGTTTTCTAATATTTTTGATTTAATTTATACGGAGATAATATAAATGCGTGCGTACACAGCGCCGCCTCGCGCTACTCATGTATTTTTATTGTGGAAACTTTTATAAATCTATGCATGTTCCCCAAAGATAAAAGAATACATATTATAATAAAAAGACACACATACCTGTTGATATGCTCGAGGTACTGTCCGTTGCAGAAGTAGGTGACGAGAATGGCGGTGTTGTTGAGACATTGGATGATGGAGTTCATGTAGCACGTGTTGCCGAGGTTCTTGAGGCCTGTTAGCCCTCGACCCTTCACAAATAATCATCATTATAACAGTTGTACCTCTAGTTGTGGTTGAACGATTTAGGGGCCATTTTTCCAACATCATAATTAAATTGACAAACAAGAAAATTAAGAAAATATAACCCCGACTGCGATTTAACTTTTTTGGGAATTTTGACAGCCTTTTAAGTGAGTTGGTTGTTATTGCAACCAAAATTCAATATAGATCCTAAACTAAAAATGTAAATGGAAAACAAAAAGGATTTATAAATACCTATTCAACGATACATTTCATAGTTTGTTGACTTTCTCTTTTTTATTTATACAAAAAATGGCGTTACAGGACGCCATATTGAATTATCGCTGACGTCACGTCTATAGTGACACACGCCGATAAGAGGCATCAATAGACTTATGGGTTCTTAAAAACGGCCAAGGCGTTAGGTCTTTATAGTGCAACAAAGGAACATACATAAACTGATAAACACATTACCACTCCTTAGCGTCTCGCAGTCGGGTAATAAATAAAGGGTAAGATAGCGGAATTAAATTGTCACTTACCCGGAAATCATTGCAGTGAGACGTCAGACAATTTCAATCTGTCGTCTTATAGTATATTGATTTTTTCAACTTTATTCTGACGTTGGAATAATCGGCCCTTAATGTATTATCCTACAATTTTCATAACTCTAAAGTAACAGTGAAATCCATTAACCAACTTAAATATAAGCCTAGTAAAATTAACATTATTTATTCCTAGAATGTAACTAATAACATTGTATGGAAGGAGCTCCTGACACACAGTTAACCCTAGTTTATGAGTTTATGAGTCAGAACACCGTTGTATTTTGTACATGGAATTATAACCAATAAAGAAATTTTATATTTCTATAGCAAATAGCTATAAACTAACATAATATGATAATTAGTTTCTCCAACGATTTCTCTATCAATTCAACTTATATTTAAGGACGGTTCGTAATAAATTTTGTAGATTTATCCAGTTTGAAAACAGCACATGTTTAAAATTGGATATTTAGTGCTAAATAACTGTTTTCTGTATCGTAAACAAAAATAGAACCGTGAAACTAGTGAAGCTCCGATCGCCCTTGACCTAGGCGTCTTGAAGGCTAGCTTTAAAGTTACAACGCGGCATAATTGATTCTGATAGTTAAAGATAGAATGCTTCTTGATGATGTTTTTAGTACTTATTTATTGCGATAAATTCAAAATTAACTATAAATTACTACTGATAGTTTAATATTTTTTGTATTTAGTTTATTTAATTCAGAAAAATCACATCACCATGTTAACAATAATATATATAATATACATTTGCCGGGTCAGCTCGTTTGAAATAATTCAATGTCTAACGCGAGTTCATCTATTAATTTAACATTTCCCTGCAAACGCTATACTACACCAGCTACTTTGGCCCCAATAAGTTATTAATCATTGCTGGATCAAAATTTGTACCCTTATGTTTCTGTTGAAAACTATTTATATTCTACCTCTATAAGTTAATAATAATATCTATTTCCGATTACAGACACAAAAAGTCATAAAAAAAACAAAGGAAAATACATGTTGCAAGAGAAAGAACAGTTGCACATTGTGTGTGCTGCAGTACGTCAAATGGTCAAGTTCAACTTACCCTCCGAAACAGCCATACGATCTGGTTCTGCGAGTACTTGAGCCGTACTTTGACTTTGAGCACCATGTTAACAGCATCCAGCGGGATGCATCTCTGCTCGCAGCGTAGTATTTTGTACCTTAGCCAGTCTGCGGCAAGTTTGCTTTGTCAGGTTTTTGTTAGCTTTTCTTAACCATTCCAAGTCGCAAAGGAGTTTTATTTCAGCACATGAATGTTGAAAACCGTATGCTGAGCTAAAATTTATGATTGGTAAAGATTATGTCAGTGCTGGTCGTGCAATGATGTAAACTCGTCGTTTTGAAAGCTGTGTGAGCTCTTTGAGAGACCAAGTTTGACGAAACTTCTTCAGTAGATGTAACCCGATTCAACGAAGACGATAATGTTGCTAATCTTTGCTTTCGTAGTAGTCAGTCTTCTAGTCTTTATTTGGGCTACAAAATCACTTAAATCTGTATCTTATGAGCGTAGATATCCATTGAGATACTCCTGTACTTTAGAGTGGAGAGAACCACGCGTTTTAGAACGTAGCACGCGAATATTTCCCTTAGTTTTTTAATGAATTGACATATTTAGATTCAAGGACACGCTCTCACAACAAAGTTTATATTTTCTTGTTATATTCCGTTGGTTTTAACCTTGAACTATATTTCGTTTTAGAAATTGAAGGGAAACAGATGTTTTTTTACATTGATAATATATTTATATCACTATCGATTTATTCGTCTCTTCCAAAATCAGATTTAAAATCCCTGGTCGGTTCAAATCTCACGTAACTTGGGCTTCGTGTATTTGGATATAGGGAATACAAGTACGAGGAGAAATATTAGATATAACATGAAAACTGTGGAAAAAATTCTAAGGAACATTTGCTAACGTACAGTGCCTGCAAGCACTATTCGCAAATAACTACTCATCAAGATTGCTTGAAGTTATAACTTCCGTAGTATATTAACACCGGCTGTTAGACCCAAAAATACATTTTTTGTTTTTAGTAAACTAGTCAATTAGTTGTTTATGGAACACAACAGACAAACACCAAAAACGAACTTCAATTTAACAGTTATCAGGAACCTAGGCGTCCCCAGTTAACAGACTGAAAGGCGGACTGTTGCACTCAGTTTTAAAACACTTTTGAGCATTTGTTTACTAAATATAACTATAAATGTATTTAGCAGACGATACCCCACGGCTAGGTTCGCGTATACACTGCCAGTTCAGTGTGGCGCGGGGGATGCGGTGTGGAGAAGGGGTGGGTGCCACGCGCCACCCCCCAATGACGACAACTTTCTACATTTTGCGGGAATTTTATAACTAGCACTTTTTCGCACTTGTGTTGTGTTATTGTGTTGAAAAGAAAATATAATTTTTTGATATAAAAGCCATATGACCTAACCAAGTAATGTAAGGCATTTATCCATCCTAAGGTTGTCTGGATGAAATTGCTTTAAGCAATAAGGCCGCCCATTACTCATTTTGTATTTGGATGCAAGTCCCTTTCGTATTGTTTTATCTTGATGTATAATAAAGAGTTATATTATTATTATTAGTAATAAACAAATGTAAATTCGTAGATTAAGTTTCACTGTTTCATTTTTAATGAAAGTAAAAATAGTATGCCTAATCATAGTTTATACTTACACAATCATATTATTAGAAAAATCGATCGACATACGTCATATCATAACCAAGGTGTGTGCCGTCAATTTGGCGATACCTACAGAAGTTTCAATGACTCGACTTGTAAATATGTGGGAGTCATAAACAGGAGTGAATTAAAAGAAACCACAATTTCATAAAATGGCTGCCTTTCATGGGATTCAAAAGGAAGACGACGGCCTATCGGTATATGTGTATCGGGTTCGATTCCTGCTGTGGGAGTGTCTGTATGTTATGTTCTACAAGCCCATGTTCCGGGGTGGTATCTATGTATAAGTCAATATATTTATTTAAATTATACTTTTATTGTATCTAGGATATCTGTGTAGTTTCCGTAATGAAAACACAAAACTAGCCACTGAGCTAGACACTGTGTAGGTAGACTATTCAGAAATATATTTTTCATCGCCTTTCATCTCGAAAGACTGTGTTTGCTCATTGATATTCTGAGCGCAAAAGCTGTTTTTATTCTCTAGAGCTTAAAGTAAATTTGAATTTAAAGCATAGTTTGCGCAAAGTTTGTGATCCCAAAAATAATAATCAAATAAATCATAAAACTTATTTGCTTTAAATTTTATCATATAATTTCTGAATAAGCTGCCATTTTCCACACTTTGAGTTGAAATTTAGTAATTTCCACCTTCAGGTGGGCAATGACGTGTTGCACTGGAGTGCAAAGTTTTATCATCTTGTGCTTTTGATGAATTTTGATTCTAATTCCGAAATTTAGAATACTTCGCTTGCTTGGTCATCAAATATGAGCACGCTGTTAAAAGCAACTTTGGACTCTTGTATAACATAATCTATTATCTGTCCTGGTCTCTATCTTCGGTTTAGAATGTGATCAAGAGTGACATTCAATACGCAATAGAGTCTTGGCAGTTAAGTTCAAATATCTCGACTTGAATTTTTTTAAAGAGCACCCATTGTATTGTGTATACAATGGGTGTTCTTGGGTTAATTCGCTGGGACTTAGCGCAGCCACGGAACGACTGAGACCTCAATAACTAATTTTCGCGTCGATGCTTACATATCACAAACATCATGAACGTGTTAATTGATTTTAATTTATGTTTGTATTGTGTATTAGTTAGTCAGTAAAACTGTTTGTTTTCCGAATAAAATAAAAATAAAATAAATATCTTGAGTAGTGAGGCATTTTATGCAAGACATTTTTGCTGCTGTAACACAATACTCATATTTCTAGTTTCTGTTATTATAAGGTATTATTCTCGTGTTTAAACAGTATTCGTCATATGTAACTATGTTAACTTAAATGGATAGTAGGAGGCCTTTGCCCTACAGTTTGACGTTTAAGACTAAAAAAATCCATGTTAACTTTTTTTATTTAAACTTTTTGAGTAATTTTTATGTATAACTAATAGCATCTTTGTAAATAATTTGTAAACATTTTTGTATGGTGTGACCATTAATTAAATGTTCGTCTTTGTTGTCTGTCTGTTTGGTAAGCTGTTAAATCAATAAGAGTTGAATATTTGTTCGGTCTGGTCGGCGACCCTCCCTGTTCAAACCTAGACAATAACCCTAAACCAACTCTAGACAATCGCCTTAAGTTGTCCCAACGCTTGTTTAATCCCAGACAGTCTTAAAACTGCCCGGGACATATTAATGGGAAGAGCGTGATTGTGTTTTTATTATAATTTTCATAGTTATGGCCATATTTTGTAGACAATTTTCGATATTTTACTGTTGAATTGGTAATCATGATGAAAGTTCAACGTTATATCAAAACAAGCTTTTTATGTTGCCAGTTTTTTCCCGAGGTAAAAAGTATCTCTCCCCGATAAATGGGCTATCTTACTCTGAAAAAATTCAAAACGGACAGCAGTTTCTGAGATTAACGCCTTCAACCAAACAAACTCTTCAGCGTGATAATCTATTGTATAAAATTTCCATGTCACAATGTAAGTTACCGTACTCCTCCAAAACGACTTTACAAATTTTTATCAAAGTTTATATGCGTATTCAGTAGGTCTGAGAATCGGCTTCTATCTATTTTTCATTTTGCAAAACAACGTTTGCTGGGGTCAGCTAGTATATGAGTATAGATTTCTGGACAACCAGTAGCTTCTGAGATTACCGCCCTCAACCAAACAAACTCTTTCTCTTAGAATATTAGTAAAGATTTCTGGGCAGTACATCAAAAAATTAAAGAATGAAATGTTACAGTCTGATCAATAATGCACCCTACAATGCGGTGATCCCTGACATTTGGCGAGGGCGCCGTCCGAAATGTCCGAAAAGGGGTTTAACTAGACTTGACCTTTACCTGCGATAGGCTTTCAGCAATGTGCCAGCTTTACGGCGGTACAGACAACAGCAAAATTAACTGATGAAATAGGGTCCCAAAATAATATACAGGGTGAATAGTTAAAAAGCAATGTTATACTTTTTAAGAACTACTCTAAACTCACTCTAAAAACTCTACACTCTAAACTCTTACCTTACTTAAAAAAACCGTGTTGGCTATGTGGGAGGACACTCGACTTTCATTCCGAAGGTCGTGGGTTCAAACCTACATCGCACCTCTAGATTTTTCATGTTGAGAAAATTATGTGCGCTTTAAGCACGAGCTTTAACGGTGAAGGCAAACATTATGAGGATATAGGATGTTTCGAAAAATTACTAAAAAAAAAGAGTATGAAGGACATGTGACATGCACCAACCCGCACTTGGCCAGCGTGGTGTATTAAGGCCTAATCTCTCTCGCCAAGAAGTCCCTGTGTGTCCCTGTGCAGTGGGAACGTTAATAGGGTGATGATGACTCTAAGCCTCCTTTTGAAATAAATATATTTTATTAGAATCAGTAAACTAAAGTAGGTTTTTAATAAATGATTGATTGATTGAATTAAGTCAGTAATGTAATTTTTTAAAAGCGAAGGAATATATTACAAGGCATAAGTAATTTTACATTAACCATTGCTCTTGGCGCAAGAGGTAGCGGGTTCGATTCCCGCCGAGGGTTGAAGTGTTTGAATGTTCTGCACTTTTTCCTTGGTCTGGGTGGTATGATAAAAATATATAAATATCTACGTATGTGTATCTATTAAGTATATCAGATATCTAGTACCCGTAACACACGCTTAGAGCTTACCATACAGGGCTAGATGTTGTTGTGTGGATTGTCCGGAGAAGATGTTTGAAAACGTTGATTTCGATCGCTTACTTTTGCTTTTGACTGTACACTCATGAGGGCGACAGTACAAGGTCGCTATAACTCTTGGCGGTTTGTTTTTGTAAGATATGATGAATATGGTTAAGCTGTTAGCGTTAACTGATACCTTATTTTATTTGCGCTACTAGAAAATACTCATAAAATATGTACCTACATATATTTTTTGTTGCAAACCCTTGTTTTAATATACGCCTACTCGAGAACTTTAGTATTTTGTGTTTTGGAAATACTAATTAAGAAACTGTCCAAATTATTCTATAAATTTTATATATAATATGTTTTAAATGCTTTTGACTGCCTCAGTGGCGCGGTGGTCGAAAGTCCGATTGCGGCGCAAGTGGTAGGGTTCGATTCCCGCCGAGAGGTCGAGTTTTTGTGTGTTCTGCAAGCACTTTCTCCTTGGTCTGGGTGTTTAATATGTATAAAAAAATATCTATGTATGTCTATTAAGTATATCAGATGTCTAGTACCCGTAACACAAGCTCAGAGCTTACCACGGGGCTAGATGATGTTGTGTGGATTGTCCGGTCTGTTAACTTTGACATGTCGTGGGTGAAAGCGTAATAGCTAAGATTGCGGTGGATGGCAAAAACTCTGAGAGGCTCATGCCCAGCAGTGAGCTAAAACAGGCTGCGTATGATGATAATGATGATGATGAATTTAACATATATTTTACATAATCCCACTAATATTACAAACGCGAAAGTTTCTGCTAAGTGTGTTTGTTGCACTTTCACAGAAAAACTACTGGATGAATCTTAATGAAACTTTACAATAATATAGCTTACATATCAGAATAACGCATAGGCTACTTTTTACCGCGGTAAAATACAATTATTACGAGCAAAGCCCGTTTTGAGTGACAATTGACATGGACAAAGCTTTTTTCCCAGTAAAGGATAACTAGCTGTTATCCTTTATATTTATCAACATTTTCTTACACACACATAATCACGCAAGCCAGAAAAAAATATTAATACTATGAATATTTATTTTACTGTTTTTGTTATGTAATTTAAGCTATTTACCTTGTTTTCTTTATATATTATTGTAGCCTAATTATAAGTTAAGTCAAAATTTATTTTTAATTTCTAAATTTATTTTAAAGTTCTAATAAAATTAGGATAATTTGTCCAGGAGTCGGACGTTGACACCACACAGCAAAGCTGCGGTAGTGTCATCGAATCCTATTATTTAAGTTCATTGTTTATATTGACTTTAATAAATGATTCTTATTTTATTTATATTTACTGTAGGCGTGTTTCAGTTCAGTTTTGGTTTGTCGCAGTTTACCAGCGTCCACAGTATGTGTGTTTAGATTTTGTTACCATAGCAGTTGCATCATGTTCTGGCAGTGACGTGTGAGACGTCAGTGCGTGACTGCTGTCTGACGCACTCGCCCAAGGCAGGGAAGCCCGAGCCGTGCTAATCCGTAATCAAGCGTGCGGTATGCGCTTAATGATATTCATTACTTGCATGCCTTCATTACTTTGTTGCGTTTACGAGGATAATTTATAATTAAAAAAAATGAATTTGCCGAATAATCCACACAACAATATCCAGCCAGGTAAGCTCTAAGCTTGAGTTAAGGGTACTAGACATCTGATATACTTAATATAATAGACATACATACATAGATATTTTTTATTATACATACTTACACCACTTTTTATTTTACTTTTCTTTACATTTTTAGTTACACTGTTCCTCCAACAAACCAAAACACACATTGCGAAGTGGAGTGGGATTTGGTGACTTGTAACACAGTCTTTTAGCATACACCAGTCTCTCATAAAATAGATAAAGGATGTATGTTATCGCATAGTAACATAGATATAAGGTTACTGCATAAAACAATGCAATATTTTGTGAGAGAATATATATATATTATTTATATAAAAAAAGAAAAATTAAAAGAGAAAATATATGATTTTGATTTATCTATACTAATATTATAAAGCTGAAGAGTTTGTTTGTTTGTTTGATTGTTTGTTTGTTTGTTTGAACGCGCTAATCTCCGAAACTACTGGTTCGAATTGAATAATTCTTTTTGTGTTGGATAGTCCAGTTATCGAGGAAGGCTAAAGGCTATATAACATCACGCTACGACCAATAGGAGCAAAGATATAGTGGTAAATGTGTAAAAAACGGGAAAAATTATTTCATCTTTGAAGCCTTCCGTTGCGTGCGCCGTGAAAACGGTTCAAGATACACAAAAAATATGTATTAAAGAATAATAGCTCTTTAAATGATCTAAAAAACAGTCCGCGATAGTATATGTCTATCTTTTAAGATTAACTCACAAAAACCGTTTTTATGGTACCTAATTTGGTCGAAATAATTTGTTTAAGTTGTATCAACATAATAATATTAATCTTTATTCAAATAAATATGCTGTTGGTTAAGAGTACTTCATTGTGAATAAAATTGTCTTTGACATAACTTAATTTCAACAAAAAACTTTAAAAATTACCGGGATTTTTTTTTTTACCCGTGCGACGTCGGGGCGGGCTGCTAGTTATAAATAAATACATAATACAAAGGGGTTCCAACATTTTGGCATACTATGGGTCATGTAAGTCATCAGTTTCATCACTGGTCGTGAAATTACGGTGTTTCAAAATGGGCAAGATTTTTGATTCAGACGCAGATATCTCAGAAATCGTATATTTATGTTAGTTTGTTTCCTATGAAATGAAATGAAATTTATTTATTGCTTGAAATATGGTTTACATAGGTGTCAGGTTATTTATACAGTTCTACATACTTCGTCAATTCAGATTTGACATGCAATGTCAATTGTAATTAAAGAAAAAAATAATAATTAATAATATAAATAATAGAATGTCAAATATTTAGGAAGTTAATTTAAATTACAATTTAATATTAAGTCTAATGTCTAGTATTTAAATGATCTTTTACATTGTAATACGATTATTAGTTATGTTTGTTAGCATTTACTAAGTTTATTTCAAAATGGTGGATTAGTAGGTATGCCAGGCTTCAGGTAAGCGTCGAAACCCTTTCTAGTTTGTTTATTTTCTCCCCATTTGTAATGAACTATATAATACCAATAACTTTTGCAGTCATCATCGTATTCTATCTGTATCTGTTTCGCATTACATCCGATCCGATCGAAGCCCGTGAAATTAGATAACCATAGAAATAAATAAATAAATAAATATTTCCAGACAATTCACACAACAACATCTAGCCCCGTGGTAAGCTCTAAGCTTGTGTTACGGGTACTAGATATCTGATATACTTAATATAATAGTCATACATATATAGATATTTTTTATTATAAATATTAAACACCCAGACCAAGGAGAAAGTATTAAAATATATAAGTAGTAGTAAAATATTTTTAATGTTTTTAATAAGTGATAAACCTCACTTTGCAGGTTAAACTACTTTAAATTTTTTGCAGAAAAAATTAAGACACATCCGTAACCTTCGCGCACAGGATTCGAATTTGCATCTCCAGGAATGCGCCCTGTGTGGTCTAGCACGTCAGGGCGCATTCCTGGAGATGCAGGTTCGAATCCTGTGCGCGAAGGTTTTAGAACTATTCCTATACAAATATATTGTCACGTAGTGAGAAAACGAGCGACAAGTAGTGGCCATTCTACAGCTGACAGAACAGAAAAAGAAATAAAGAGTAATATCTCAATACATAAAGCTCAGCGCCAATATTCAAACTTAATCCCCATATAAATTTGTCGGGCAAAGTATTTACAAACAGACATAAGCTCCTTAATATTTGTAAGGCGACGGTTTGAGCAGTAAGCCGCTCATGGAGCTCGCCTCGTGTCCGAATTACACGACACTTGTCGGCCAATGTGCGGATTTAATGTCACGTTTTGTGATAATAAATAAATCAGTAGTTTTCAATTTTTGAACGAAATACGTTTAACGAATTTAGTCCTATTTTGTCACTTCTTTTGTTTTCATGCACTGTTGTCTATACCCGGTTAAACCTAATTGTAACAGGTCTCCCGCAATACAGGCTTCCTCGTGCTGGGACGACTGCTAAATGAAATTGGTAAATAAATAATGTTGTATTTTTGTAATTTAACGCTTTGAGCATATAAATGCTTAAAATTCTTGGCACATATTGGTATTGCCACCTAATTTTTCCTATTTACATTTGAGTTAATCTTGTTTTCGTTAGTTTTCCAACCATTTGAATAATATGAGCGAATACAGTAAAACGTGAGAGTGAAGGAGCACGCTTCACAACCGACGTGGTCGCGAGCGTGACTCGCTTCTATGGCTTCTGTATTCGGCGGCTTCTCCTAAGGAAATAGGCGAAGTTCTAAGTAGTTGTTAATAGTAATATTGTGTTTAATAGGCATGATGAGTTCTGAAAAAATAGGTATTCTGTTCGCCCGTCTAAAAATACTGGACACCTATTTTTCGCTTTATCCATTTGAAAAGAAAGTGTCAAGATATAGACCATCATAGTTCCAGAGTGGGGGATTATGAGGTATGAAAGAACAAATTGCACAAAAGCGTTCCCTCTCGCGAAACTTCAATGCAAATCGTGGTTTTTCGCCGCAAGGAAAAATACGTCGCCATTATAAAAAAAAAGTGTGTGTGTGTCAGCTACGACGCACGATTGGAGTTTACTCCTTACGAACGATAATTATGATGTATATCGAATAGAAAAAAAGAGTAAATGAACGCATCTGCTAAAATGATAAGAGAAACAAACATATATCTGTAATTATTCGGATTATTTATATAACTTCAATAAAGCGTATTACATAAAGTATGTTACAAAATAATATAAATAAAATACAGTGAGACTACGAAGTATCGCGATACTTCGTAGTCTCACTGTATTTTATAGAGGAGACCCCGAGAATGAGATACGCTGTGTAATGTATTCCATCTCATTCTTTTACACGTTCAATCCTACAGATATATATGTTTGTCTCTTTCTACGTAACGCCTCAACTTTTCATGTTACACTTGATTTTACTCCTCATAAAATTTCCGTACCGGGCCTTATAACTCAAATCGTTTCTTAAGGAGTAAACTCCAAAAAAATCTAAATGACGGACTAATTATTTATTTATCTACGAACTTATTGAAGTGAAACTTCTATAGAATCGTAGTGATTTCAAACCGGATGCAAAAAGATGAAACGGAAATGGTAAGAGACACAAATACAATGCTTTATTTAAATTTCTTTATTAGGTATTGCTGTATTTTATTTATATTATTTTGTAACATACTTTATGTAATACGCTTTATTGAATATAAATAATCCGAATAATTACAGATATATGTTTGTTTCTCTTATCATTTTAGCAGATGCGTTCATTTATCCTTTTTTTCTATTCGATATATATCCTAATAATAGTTCGTAAGTAGTAGACTCCAATCGTGCGTCGTAGCTGACACACACACACTTTTTTTTTATTCTTCGTATTCTTTCGTCGATTTACTTAAGTTTCACTTCTATCGTGTGTGAATTGCACACACACCTTTTTTTTATTTAGGCTAGTATTTAGTGGAGATTTTATTAAGCAGTCATTTGAATTTATAATTTAAAGCTGTGTTTTCTGTTTGTTTTCAGATTTAGCCACGGTCAATACGAGGTGGCAAAGTTGAAATTTGGAAAGAGCACACCAAAATCTATACAATTTTCAATTTGCAAAACTCCCGGAAAACTTTCCGGTTAACTACATTTTCGAACCCTTTACCTGTACAATAGACAGAACACTAAAATACATAACACTTAATAATGGATTCACTGTTACTTAAAAGTTAAAAAGAAAGTTTTATATAATATGTATCATGAAATGTCGCAATTTTACTACTCAGTAAGTCAAACCCACGGCTTTGCCACATCGGAGAAAAAGTACTATGAATTGTTTTATATATCAAAGTAAGTAGAATATTCTTCAGTACATAAGTTTTCCTTATAAAATTTAAGGTACTTTCTCTCTATGTGGCATGGCCGTGGGACGACAGATGTGTTGTGCCTAAAGGGTACTGGGTACTACACAGGTGTAGTAAGTAAAGGCTCGGCACACTAAACTCGCGACAGGAGCTGAACAGAAGCCCCGTGAAAATAATAGCACGATTTGCGGAAAGTTCGCCGAGAACAATTTGTCGAAATCAAATAAGTCGAGAATATTTCGTTGAAAACAATTTACGAGTAACTTTGGTTCTGAGCAGGCTTTCTGGCGCTTCGGCGTTAGCATACGCTACTTAAATAATAAATTACTACTACGACTAAATATCCTTCAAATTTTCCGCAAACAAACGAATGGAACAATAAACTCACCACATCGCCCCAAACTGGCTGGAAGTCCCTCTGATGCAGGTCGGCGGAGGGCGGCTGGCTGTGCGCCGGCTTGGTGCTGCGGTCGAACACGGGCGCCGGGCCCTCGTCCGAGTCCGAGGATACCTGCTGTATTCACACGTCAAAGTCAAACTCAAAGTCAAAACGTTTATTTCCTTAGACGCTTATGCATACATGGACATATATCTCATATATATCATCTTATATTTGAAAGAAGAAAGAAAGAAAAAAGATTTATTTAGTACAAAAATATTTAAGACCCTTTAGTCAATAAACTTGGATACTCGAGTCATCTCAGAGCACAAAAAGGTGTTTTGTATGCCTCTACACCTGTACGATGTATCTCAACTTAGATATGATGCTTATGTCATTTGTAACGTAGGTACCTACTAGACAGAATAAATCGAGATATAGAAGAGCTAACACCTTTTCATTTGAGCGCCTCAGTGCGGCGTCAACCGAACCTTATAAAGGGGTGGACCATGGACACCCTAACTAACAAAAGTCCATGTTAAACTGCCTGACCAGTCACTAATAAAACGGGGTAGTCAAATATTTTAATTTAACTTTTTTAACTGCTTCCGGGGGTTAATAAGTCCTTTAAATCGAAATGTTGTAGAACAATTATGTTCGTCTGGTGTGTGCAATACACACCCTTTCCGCATTATAAATCAATTTTGAAGCAAGCGTTGAGGTACGGGAGAAAAGACTTAATTCATTATTTTTAATAGCACTCAGAAACAAATACAAATCTTAATGATGACATAGGTCATGTACAACGGAGCTTAAAGGACGATTCACACATATCAGTGAGCCCACAGTTCCGGCACAGTACCGTATCAGTGATAATTATTCTTTCAAACATTTTCTATGGACTGACACTGACGGTACTGAGACAACACTGACACGGACAAGTGTGAATACATCCATAGAAAATGTTTGAAAGAATAATTATCACTGATACGGTACTGTGCCGGAACTGTGGGCTCACTGATATGTGTGAATCGTCCTTGACCCTATAGAGTTGTATGTGAGTTACCTTGGCGATATTAGGCGAGGAATGGGAGCGGTGCATGCCGGCCGCCCCGGGGCTGTCCGCCGGGGACGCCATGTACGCGTCGCCGCTGTCGTCGTCCTACAAACATACTTAGTTAGGGAATACGCCTCTGCAATTGACCATAGTTTTTGTACTTCTAAAACGAAGTTTACGTTTACATATACGATTTTATAACGACACCAGCCGCGCCCCCGACGTGTGACAAAGAGCGGTACCTTGTCGGTGGGTTTCCTCTTGGCGCGCGCGGCCTGCAGACGGCGCGTGCGCTCGCGCTCCAGCTGCTCGCGCGCCGGCAGCAGCTGGCCGCGCCCCCGACGTGTGACAGTGAGCGGTACCTTGTCGGTGGGTTTCCTCTTGGCGCGCGCGGCCTGCAGACGGCGCGTGCGCTCGCGCTCCAGCTGCTCGCGCGCCGGCAGCAGCTGGCCGCGCCCCCGACGTGTGACAGTGAGCGGTACCTTGTCGGTGGGTTTCCTCTTGGCGCGCGCGGCCTGCAGACGGCGCGTGCGCTCGCGCTCCAGCTGCTCGCGCGCCGGCAGCAGCTGGCCGCGCCCCCGACGTGTGACAGTGAGCGGTACCTTGTCGGTGGGTTTCCTCTTGGCGCGCGCGGCCTGCAGACGGCGCGTGCGCTCGCGCTCCAGCTGCTCGCGCGCCGGCAGCAGCTGGCCGCGCCCCCGACGTGTGACAGTGAGCGGTACCTTGTCGGTGGGTTTCCTCTTGGCGCGCGCGGCCTGCAGACGGCGCGTGCGCTCGCGCTCCAGCTGCTCGCGCGCCGGCAGCAGCTGGCCGCGCCCCCGACGTGTGACAGTGAGCGGTACCTTGTCGGTGGGTTTCCTCTTGGCGCGCGCGGCCTGCAGACGGCGCGTGCGCTCGCGCTCCAGCTGCTCGCGCGCCGGCAGCAGCTGGCCGCGCCCCCGACGTGTGACAGTGAGCGGTACCTTGCCGGTGGGTTTCCTCTTGGCGCGCGCGGCCTGCAGACGGCGCGTGCGCTCGCGCTCCAGCTGCTCGCGCGCCGGCAGCAGCTGGCCGCGCCCCCGACGTGTGACAGTGAGCGGTACCTTGTCGGTGGGTTTCCTCTTGGCGCGCGCGGCCTGCAGACGGCGCGTGCGCTCGCGCTCCAGCTGCTCGCGCGCCGGCAGCAGCTGGCGCCGCGCGCTCTCCGCGGCCGCGATGCGTCGCCGCGCCACGGACGCGCGCCGCATCGCTTCCTCTGCAACAGCGACGGTCCATCTCAGGGTTAAATTAGAGAACGGTTAAAATATGGAGCCGTTTCGCTCGGTCACATGTGACGAAGCGAGATAGCTCCCGTCGTAGCTGACTAACTTGTGGCCTAGATAGGATTTCACTTCTCGGACTGAGGGCCTCGCGCCACCGCACGCGTGCGCCGCTGTTTGCGTTCAACATCGGGAAACCGTCTGCATACTGTACTATGTACGTATATCAAATGTCAAGTGGCCATAGAACAAGCCGTGAGCTTCGCGGCGCCAGATTTAGCTCTGCGGATGTTCCAGCGGTATCAATCATTAATTTGAATGCGTTTAGTACCTTGCGCCTCGGGGCTGGGCGCGTCCGCGGCGGCGATGAACTCGGCCTGCTTCTCGGCCTCCTCGCGCTCGCGGCGCTGGTACTCCTCCAGCTGCTCGCGGAGGCTGTGGTTCTCTTGTTCCTAGAGACATGTTACTTATTAGCGTCATCATCATTCTCTTGCCCTTATCACGGTACGTGTGGCCACAACATATTTTTTTCCAAAAAAATAAACTAAAATAAACATGACAGGAGTGCTAACACGTTTCGTCAACAATCATCATAATGTCCGGTGTAGGATGTAGAGGTAGGATGATAGAATCCAACAAGGAAACGCACCGCTGAAACGCTGTCATTTTTAACTTGGACATAGGCATCTTTCATAGCCTCTTTCACTAACTTTAGGCCAGTATCAGTTCTGCCTACATTTAGTCTAATATTTGAGAAGCTTATTTTAAGTCAGCTATCATTACATTTTGATGTAAATAATTACTACATAACAAGCAATATGGCTTCCCTAAATGCAAGTCCACTGCTGATGCTGGTGTTGAGTTACTAACACATGTTTATGATGCTTGGGAAAAGTCGCAGGATGCAATAGGATTTTTTTTGTGATTTATATAAGGCATTCGACTGCGTACACCATGAAACATTGATCAGAAAATTACACCACTATGGAATTTTATTAGAGGCATATCCTTGGATCTTTTTGCTTTATATTTAAGCGAATGGATTCAAAGAGTTGATGTCAACGGGAAACGATCTCCAGGGTCCTTAGTTTCAATGGGTGTACCTCAGAGATCCATATAAGGACCGTACCTTTTTTTGATATATATTAATGACTTGCCACATCTTGTAAAGAATCAACATGATATTGTATTATTTGCTGATGATACTCCACTTTTATTTAAAATAAATCGTCTCGCTAATAACTTTGACAAGGTGTAAAAAAAAGCGAAGTGACCAGATACGATAAATTTATTTCCTTATTATCTTTAAGCACCTATGTTTATGTATTTTTTTGTTTATTTGTATTTAATTTTTGTAGTGTCTAAGTTTTGTAAAACCAAACAAGGGAAATAAATGATTTTGTATCTTGTATCTAATATCCTGTTATCACGGATAGAAGAGGCATGGACTAACTCATGCATCCGTATAATTGGTGGTCGTCTTTTCCGTTTCTCCTCCTGTGGCAAGAGAGAGAGGAGAGAGAGAGAGAGAGAAATAATTACTTAATTTTATATTTTCAATTGTTTTATTATTGCCTGTATGTTTATTTTTATTTTTGAAATGTTTATTATTATTTTGACTTTTAATATATGACGGCGCGACGTCCTAGTTCTTCATTGTAGGGCACTTGTACCGAGTGGAAGTATCATAGAATCAACTTAAAATGTCCGATGGCGTGAGCGGGCGCTCACGCCACTCGATCGCGCAACGTTTACCTGCGGCCGGTACCGGTCGGTGTCAGCCGACCGGGCTAACAGCCAATCGGGTGGCCGCAGGTGGAGGGGTTGTTTACGAGGTGCGTTGCTATTTAAAGTACAGTTCTAATAGTCCGTGGTCAGTCTTTCTTTGTCTTTCTGATCTCTGCAAACGCTCTCGTTGGAGTTACTAGTTGATTTTATCTATATCTTAGTTAAACTAAGCCTCAGATTATTTGTGTGATTGATATTGTTCGATTAATCCTGTAATTAATTATTATTCAATGATAATCTGTTTAAATCAATATGTCAAAACCTTTCACCTACATATAAATAATTGTATTTTGATTTTTTATTATTTCATCTCAAATTGTTACTATTTACTAATTGAAATTGTTATTAGATTATGATTTGTAACTTTTGAATGTGTTGGACCCTAGTCTGTAAGTTCAATTGTGTATTTCAATACATAAAATGTCTCACCATGTCGTACTGCTTGTTCTCCAGCTGCATGAGCTGGGAGATGATCTCCTGCTCGCGCAGCTTGTACATGGCGCGCACCTCGTCCTGCGGCTCGCGCTCGCGCTGCTGGTGCACCTTCTCCCAGTCCTGGATATCGCAACAATGTCTCACCATGTCGTACTGCTTGTTCTCCAGCTGCATGAGCTGGGAGATGATCTCCTGCTCGCGCAGCTTGTACATGGCGCGCACCTCGTCCTGCGGCTCGCGCTCGCGCTGCTGGTGCACCTTCTCCCAGTCCTGGATATCGCAACAATGTCTCACCATGTCGTACTGCTTGTTCTCCAGCTGCATGAGCTGGGAGATGATCTCCTGCTCGCGCAGCTTGTACATGGCGCGCACCTCGTCCTGCGGCTCGCGCTCGCGCTGCTGGTGCACCTTCTCCCAGTCCTGGATATCGCAACAATGTCTCACCATGTCGTACTGCTTGTTCTCCAGCTGCATGAGCTGGGAGATGATCTCCTGCTCGCGCAGCTTGTACATGGCGCGCACCTCGTCCTGCGGCTCGCGCTCGCGCTGCTGGTGCACCTTCTCCCAGTCCTGGATATCGCAACAATGTCTCACCATGTCGTACTGCTTGTTCTCCAGCTGCATGAGCTGGGAGATGATCTCCTGCTCGCGCAGCTTGTACATGGCGCGCACCTCGTCCTGCGGCTCGCGCTCGCGCTGCTGGTGCACCTTCTCCCAGTCCTGGATATCGCAACAATGTCTCACCATGTCGTACTGCTTGTTCTCCAGCTGCATGAGCTGGGAGATGATCTCCTGCTCGCGCAGCTTGTACATGGCGCGCACCTCGTCCTGCGGCTCGCGCTCGCGCTGCTGGTGCACCTTCTCCCAGTCCTGGATATCGCAACAATGTCTCACCATGTCGTACTGCTTGTTCTCCAGCTGCATGAGCTGGGAGATGATCTCCTGCTCGCGCAGCTTGTACATGGCGCGCACCTCGTCCTGCGGCTCGCGCTCGCGCTGCTGGTGCACCTTCTCCCAGTCCTGGATATCGCAACAATGTCTCACCATGTCGTACTGCTTGTTCTCCAGCTGCATGAGCTGGGAGATGATCTCCTGCTCGCGCAGCTTGTACATGGCGCGCACCTCGTCCTGCGGCTCGCGCTCGCGCTGCTGGTGCACCTTCTCCCAGTCCTGGATATCGCAACAATGTCTCACCATGTCGTACTGCTTGTTCTCCAGCTGCATGAGCTGGGAGATGATCTCCTGCTCGCGCAGCTTGTACATGGCGCGCACCTCGTCCTGCGGCTCGCGCTCGCGCTGCTGGTGCACCTTCTCCCAGTCCTGGATATCGCAACAATGTCTCACCATGTCGTACTGCTTGTTCTCCAGCTGCATGAGCTGGGAGATGATCTCCTGCTCGCGCAGCTTGTACATGGCGCGCACCTCGTCCTGCGGCTCGCGCTCGCGCTGCTGGTGCACCTTCTCCCAATCCTGGATATCACAGCAATGTTAATGTATATTTGATAACGCCCTCCAACGAGCACTAAGATGCACTGAGATTAGAATTTTCTTCTAGCCTAATGGCTCTTCAACATCTCCGGGTAAAGTCCCAAATAGCTAATAAGTTACACAATATTGAGTAATAATAATAATAATATGTATAACTCTTTATTATCAATTCATAATTTAATTTGTAATAATTTAATCATATAATTGTTAATACTTTTAATAAATTAATTATAATTATAATTTTATTAAGCCTGGAGGAGGGCGATGAAGAAACTCCGCAGTTGTAAAACTTTTGTAACTTCATCGTACTACCATGTAACTATAACACTATCTTTGTACACTGATTAATAAATTACTTTTTACTTTACTTTACTTATTACACACCAGGATATCACAATCATTAATATAATCAGTCACGAAAAACATCAAATTTTATTTCTAAACTAGCATTGGGGCGTAATTGATAAGATAAGATTGAAGATTTATATTATTCCATCAAACAATCATTAAAACAGAAATAGTTGTAAATAGACACAAAGCTTAAAATATTATTTGCTAGAAAATCTGGCTCTGGTATTGTGTCTAAACAGGTGAAGTCCTTGAAGTATCGAAGTAGGACTTAATAAATCATCATCATCTATTAATGTTCGACACAGGGACTTCTCTCTAGACGAGAAAGATTAGGCATTAATTCACCACGCTGGCCAAGTGCGGGCTGGTGAATGTCACATGTCATAAGCAGAGTTTCTTTGTACTATGGCTGTTAGGTTAGGTTATGTGACTTTACTACATAGATACAAAATGTGAATAAATAATATAAATAAAAAAGGTTCAGTTTTAACAAAAATCATATTATTAAGAATAAATAAGCCTAGGTTAATCCTGTATCTCACAAATCATGCATTTAGAAAATAATTAACAAATTTTAATTTCTTTATTGTAAATGGTAGATTAGAGAACACTGGTACCAGAACTTTTAGGTAATACAATAACAAGCCCCTCGGCGGGAATCGAACCCGCCTACGCCTCAGGGGGACCTTTGAGTCTTTGCCCTTTTCGAGCCACAAAGGTCTTCAACTTTTATAAATGTACCACGTATAAATTACATGGGAATATACTAAATTTCACATGTATGTTACATATAGGTGCTGTTGTGGATATTTTGTATTCCCCCCTCAAACATCTCAAAGTAATCTTTAACTTGAGATGAGTCTTAAGGGACAGTGTTAGCATTCCTAAGAGTAAGTTAACAACTAGGCTTAAAAAAACAAAAAAACAAAAAAAAATACCTTAGATAAAGTTCCTTTTCATCCATTTTTTATTGGATTCATTAATAAATAAATAAATATTTCAGGACAATCTACACAACAACATCTAGCCCGGTGGTAAGCTCTAAGCTTGTGTTACGGGTACTAGATAATAGAAATATACATACATATATAGATATTTGTATTAAACATATTAAACACCCAGACCAAGGAGAAAAGTGCTTGCAGAACATACAAACAATTTTACCCTCGGCGGGAATCGAACCAGCACCTCTTGCTCTGCAAACGGACATTCGCCCACGGCGCCACCGAAGCAGTCATTATTCTCCTTGATTATTATTCTTATTCATATATTTTTATTAAAAATATTAACTTTAATAAAGAGTAGAGTTGAGATTGTTTTATTTATTCAAGCATATGTTGCTATAGGTGCGTTTAATATCCACCAATCATATTAATGTTTATTATCTATGTTCACAAATGAATAAGATTCGTGGGTACAAGCACAGAGTTTTATATTAGGGCTATATTTACCTGTTCGGCCTCAATCCGCTGTTTCTCGAGACTGAGCGAGGTGTCCGCTATGCGCTCCTGTTCTTCTAGTATAATTTGCATGTAGCGCGCTCTCTCCGAATAGATTTGGACTGCTGCACCCTAGAAAAACAAATCAAGTTGTAATTTTCTTATAATTGTCGCCTTTGGTAGGTTTGTCTTATTGGACCATCTTTAATGTTCTATGATATTAGTAATAAAGTACAAGAAAAACTATTAAATATTACGAATACTTTGAATCTGGTGGGGTAACACTCTAGCTAATAATATTTATCTTTAAAGGCGAAAGTTTCAAGTTTTGATGTTTGAATGTTTGTTGTTATTTAACTGCATATCTGCTGAACCGATAAGTAGTGATGGGTTATACCTTGGATTAGAATACAGGCTATATCTTATCCCGAAAAATTTAATCATCATCATCACCTTATTAACGTTCCCACTACAGGGATTTCTCTCTGACGAGAGAGATTAGGCCCTAATTAACCACGCTGGCCAAGTGCGGGCTGGTGAATGTCACATGTCCTTCTAACTCTTTTAAGTTGTTGAACTTGCCTTCACCGTTAAAGCACATGTTTAATAATAATAATTATTATTTATTTCAGGCATCTAAGGCCCATATAAACATATACCTTATAGACTAACATACATAAAAATCAAAATCTTATAAATTAAAGTGTCAGCATCGTGGATCATCTGTTACGGCGGTGTCGCCTGCAGTGTAGGCGACCGATGAACCGTCGAAACTTGACCACCTGCGGCCAAAACTGCTAATTAAAAAAAAAGGTGTGTGTGCGATTCACACACGGTAGAAGTGAAACTTCAGTAAATCGACAAAAGAATGAGATGAATAAAAAAAAATACTGTGGTAAAAGATTTTGTTCGGGCGGTCACCCATCGAAGTACTGGCGTTCCGGAAAGATGTTTAACCTTGTTAGCGTGTAAGATTGGCTTACCCGACAGGTAAGTCAATCTTATTTCCACTTCCGTTGCATCCAGTTTCAAATCACAACGATTCTATAGAAGTTTCACTTCAAAAAGTTTAAAAGCGCACATACATTTTTAGATTAACATAGCCAAGGAAGGCTATAGGTTACTGTTTACAGCGGGAAGTCCCAGTGTCCCAGCAGTGGGAACGTGAGTACGCTTATGGTAGTGTTGGTATGAGCGAGGACATACCTTGCTGGTGCGGTCGACGGGCGGCTCCCCGCGGGGCGCGGGCGGGGCCTCGCTCCAGTCCGGGTAGTCGATGTCACCTACAAGTCAATTCAGTAAATTCATCTTAATATATATAAATCTCGTGTCACAATGTTTGTCCTCAATGGACTCCTAAACCACTTAACCGATTATAATAAAATTCGCACACCATGTGCAGTTCGATCCAACATGAGAGATAGGATGGTTTTTACGGCGAGAAAAATTCGAATAATTTCCCGGAAAATTTTATACCCGTGCGACGCCGGGGCGGGCTGCTAGTTTATTAATAAAAACTCAAATCACAGTCGCTCATAGAGCTATAGAGAGGGCTCTGCTCGGGGTTTCTCTACGGGATCGAAACAGAAATGAGGAGATCCGTAGAAGAACGTGGATCATCGACATAGCCAAACGGATTAGCTCTTTGAAGTGGCAGTGGGCAGGCCATATAGCACGCAGAACATATGGTCGTTGGGGCCGAAAAGTTCTCGAATGGAGACCACGGATCGGCAAGCACAGCGTATGACGTCCACCAACAAGATGGACGGACGATCTGGTGAAGGCTGCGGGCTCACGGTGGATGCAGGCCGCTGCCAGCCGAAACCACTGGAGATCTTTGAGGGAGGGTTATGTCCAGCAGTGGACGTCTTACGGCTGTGATGATGATGATTTATTAATAATTATAATAAATCATTTATGTCAGGCATCTACGAGAACATGTTACGAGAGGAGCCCTTCTCTCTAAGCGAGAGAGATTACGCCTAAGTTCACCACGCTGGCCAAGTGCGGGTTGGTGAATGTCACATGTCCTTCAAACTCTTTAAAGTTCTCAAAACATGCCAGTTTCCTCACGATGTTTGCCTTCACCGTTAAAGCACGTGTCTAAAGCGCACCTAAATGTCTCAAGAAGAAAAATCCAGAGGTGCGTGGCGGGGTTTGAACCCACGACCTTCGGAATGAAAGTCGAGCGTTCTCCCACTTAGCCAACATGGCTTTAATTTACTGAGCATAGAAACTTTGTTATTATTATTGATTTTTTTTTCATTCTCGATAAGCCTTCATTTGACCACAATCTCACCTGATGTTAAGTGACGATGTGGTCTAAGATGGGACATGAAGACCTAGAAGGTAGATGGCTTCTCCGGGCCACATTACGAAACACGAAAAAATCGCTTCACGCACTGGCCCAGCCCGGAGGGTGGTGACAAGCCGCGGCCGAAGCCTACCACCAGAGACTGTTCTAGGTTATCTAGGAGTCTTACTGAGCATGTCGTGCAGCGCGTCGTGGTGCGGCGCGGGCTGCGCGCGCGGGTTGGTGGTGGCGGCGGGGTACCGCAGCAGCCACTCCGAGTAGCCCCCCGCCAGCGCTAGGGGAGCCCGCGCGTACTTACTGAGCATGTCGTGCAGCGCGTCGTGGTGCGGCGCGGGCTGCGCGCGCGGGTTGGTGGTGGCGGCGGGGTACCGCAGCAGCCACTCCGAGTAGCCCCCCGCCAGCGCTAGGGGAGCCCGCGCGTACTTACTGAGCATGTCGTGCAGCGCGTCGTGGTGCGGCGCGGGCTGCGCGCGCGGGTTGGTGGTGGCGGCGGGGTACCGCAGCAGCCACTCCGAGTAGCCCCCCGCCAGCGCTAGGGGAGCCCGCGCGTACTTACTGAGCATGTCGTGCAGCGCGTCGTGGTGCGGCGCGGGCTGCGCGCGCGGGTTGGTGGTGGCGGCGGGGTACCGCAGCAGCCACTCCGAGTAGCCCCCCGCCAGCGCTAGGGGAGCCCGCGCGTACTTACTGAGCATGTCGTGCAGCGCGTCGTGGTGCGGCGCGGGCTGCGCGCGCGGGTTGGTGGTGGCGGCGGGGTACCGCAGCAGCCACTCCGAGTAGCCCCCCGCCAGCGCTAGGGGAGCCCGCGCGTACTTACTGAGCATGTCGTGCAGCGCGTCGTGGTGCGGCGCGGGCTGCGCGCGCGGGTTGGTGGTGGCGGCGGGGTACCGCAGCAGCCACTCCGAGTAGCCCCCCGCCAGCGCTAGGGGAGCCCGCGCGTACTTACTGAGCATGTCGTGCAGCGCGTCGTGGTGCGGCGCGGGCTGCGCGCGCGGGTTGGTGGTGGCGGCGGGGTACCGCAGCAGCCACTCCGAGTAGCCCCCCGCCAGCGCTAGGGGAGCCCGCGCGTACTTACTGAGCATGTCGTGCAGCGCGTCGTGGTGCGGCGCGGGCTGCGCGCGCGGGTTGGTGGTGGCGGCGGGGTACCGCAGCAGCCACTCCGAGTAGCCCCCCGCCAGCGCTAGGGGAGCCCGCGCGTACTTACTGAGCATGTCGTGCAGCGCGTCGTGGTGCGGCGCGGGCTGCGCGCGCGGGTTGGTGGTGGCGGCGGGGTACCGCAGCAGCCACTCCGAGTAGCCCCCCGCCAGCGCTAGGGGAGCCCGCGCGTACTTACTGAGCATGTCGTGCAGCGCGTCGTGGTGCGGCGCGGGCTGCGCGCGCGGGTTGGTGGTGGCGGCGGGGTACCGCAGCAGCCACTCCGAGTAGCCCCCCGCCAGCGCTAGGGGAGCCCGCGCGTACTTACTGAGCATGTCGTGCAGCGCGTCGTGGTGCGGCGCGGGCTGCGCGCGCGGGTTGGTGGTGGCGGCGGGGTACCGCAGCAGCCACTCCGAGTAGCCCCCCGCCAGCGCTAGGGGAGCCCGCGCGTACTTACTGAGCATGTCGTGCAGCGCGTCGTGGTGCGGCGCGGGCTGCGCGCGCGGGTTGGTGGTGGCGGCGGGGTACCGCAGCAGCCACTCCGAGTAGCCCCCCGCCAGCGCTAGGGGAGCCCGCGCGTACTTACTGAGCATGTCGTGCAGCGCGTCGTGGTGCGGCGCGGGCTGCGCGCGCGGGTTGGTGGTGGCGGCGGGGTACCGCAGCAGCCACTCCGAGTAGCCCCCCGCCAGCGCTAGGGGAGCCCGCGCGTACTTACTGAGCATGTCGTGCAGCGCGTCGTGGTGCGGCGCGGGCTGCGCGCGCGGGTTGGTGGTGGCGGCGGGGTACCGCAGCAGCCACTCCGAGTAGCCCCCCGCCAGCGCTAGGGGAGCCCGCGCGTACTTACTGAGCATGTCGTGCAGCGCGTCGTGGTGCGGCGCGGGCTGCGCGCGCGGGTTGGTGGTGGCGGCGGGGTACCGCAGCAGCCACTCCGAGTAGCCCCCCGCCAGCGCTAGGGGAGCCCGCGCGTACTTCACCTTCACATCCCACTGGAAGATCAATTCAAAATTTAAGAAAAAAACCTCGATTCAATGCCTTAATTTCCTTAACAGTAAAACACCATAATATTTTGTAATGTGCACGCGATGCGCTTTCATTTGACACCCCACTCGAGTATATTTGCGGATTTTCGGTTTTCCTACCCCATTCTTTTAAACGGCACAACCGATTTTCATGAAACATGTCTAAGAGCACTAGCGCCAAACTCACCTTTCATACAAAAAAACTAAATTGAAATCGCTCCATCCGTTCGGGAGCTATGATGTTCCAGATAGTTTTTGATCGGAATTAAAAATTGGAAAATTACTGTAGCAATTATACGAGCTGGAAACCAGAATATATTATCCTGGCGTCACACGCTACGGCGTCGGGTACTCCCGGCTTTTGGATTTCCTGCTAATTCTTTTTAATATAATATTTATTTATCTTATATTTAAAATTCTCGTGTCACAATGTTCGTTCCCGTATTCTCCGAAACGGCCAACAACGTTTGCTAGGGTCAGCTAGTTTATAACAAAGCCCTCGTGATAGAGGTAAAGGTGACCTTGAGCAGGATGGTCTTGAGGAGGAAGAGCGTCTGCGCGGGGATGAGCGCGGCGCTGGCCCAGTCCAGCAGCACGATGAGGTCGCAGCCCGCGCGCGCCGCCCACACGCCGCGCGCCTCCATAGGCAGCTGCTGCTCCAGCATGTTCGCCGACTGACTGCCGAGGGGATGCTCGTTGTTAACATAACATACTAAATAAATATTATCGGACAACCTACACAACATCTAGCCCCGTGGTAAGCCTAAGCTTGTGTTACGGGTACTAGATATCTGATCTGATATACTTAATACAATTTACATACATTTATAGATATTTTTGGAGTTTACTCCTTAATAAACGATTTGAGTTATAAGGCCCGGTACGGAAATTTTATGAGGAGTAAAATCAAGTGTAACACGAAAAGTTGAGGCGTTACGTAGAAAGAGACAAACATATATATCTGTAGGATTGAACGTGTAAAGGAATGAGATGGAATACATTACACAGCGTATCTCTTTCTCGGGGTCTCCTCTTTGCGCGATACTGCGTAGTCTCACTGTATTTTATTTATATTATTTTGTAACATACTTTATGTAATACGCTTAAATTAAGTAATATAAATAATCCGAATAATAACAGATATAAGTTTGTTTCTCTTATCATTTTAGCAGATGCGTTCATTTACCCTTTTTTATATTCGATATATATCATAATTATCGTTCGTAAGGAGTAAACTCCAATCGTGCGTCGTAGCTGACACACACACACTTTTTTATTATACATATTATACACCCAGACCAAGGAGCAAAGTGCTTGCAGAACATACAAACAATTTTTCAAACTCGGCGGGAATATAACCCGCTACCTCTTGCACTGCAAGCGGACATTTGCCCACTGCGCCACCGAGGTAGTCCCTTTATTTAAAAAATTCCCTTTTATTTCCTGTCCATCCAAAGGTTGCCTGGAAGAGATCGGTCATAGCGATAAGGAATAAATGAATATGAATAAGGCCGCCCTTTGTAACCTATTTTTAATTAGTTAAGGTTTCTGTAAAGTTTATTATTAGTTTGTGTGGTGTACAATAAAGTGTTTTCTATTCTATTCTAAAAAAGTAACTTGGATAGGAAAAAAAGACCCTGATTCCAAAACTTTAGTTCCTTTAATAGTAAAAATTCATACTATTCTGTAATGTGCTTGTGATGCGCTTTCATTAGAGACACCACTCGAGTACAATTGCACATTTTCGGTTTTTCTTCCGCACTTTTACCTCTCAATCTATTAAAGATCACTAAACTGAAATCGTTTCATAAGTCCGGATAAGCTTTCATTTGACTACAATTTCACCTGATGTAAAGTGACGATGTGGTCTAAGATAGGGCATGAAGACCTAGAAGGTAGATGGCTTTTTCGGGCCACATTACTAAACACGAAAAAATCGCTTCACGCACTGGCCCAGCTCGGAGGGTGGTGACAAGCCGCGACATTTCGACGAGCAAGATACAAGATACAAAATCATTTATTTCCATTGTTTGGTTTTACAAAACTTAGACACGTCAAAATAAAATACAAAAAAACAAAAAAAATAATCATAGGTGCTTAAAGATAAGTAGGAAATAAATTTATGGTATCTGGTCGCTTCGCTTTTTTTACACTAGAGCAAAGAAGCGATTAGAAACTCTAGCTCATTTTTGTATTGAAACTTTACAATCATTATTTGTTAGTCTTGTTTTTGATTTTGTGTTGGAGCAGATTCCGTCCCTAGCAGTTTTGTCCTCAAGGTAATCCGATATTTTTTATTAAGCTTTTTTACAAAGATTGTTTTTTACAATATTCTTAAATTTAGTAATTGAGTTGTTGTTTACTAAATTTAATCTTGTTGTAGATGCGTATACATTGCCCTTTGAATGACACATTAACCTTATGGCCTTTGTGCGAGCGCGGGCAATCTCTGTGTGCTTCATATCTTAAGTGGCTCAAAGAGTGAACGCGAGGTACAAGTAGTTATAGTTATGTTATTACATTCGCAAGACTATTATAGTTCACAGAAATGTTCTAAAGTATCTACACACCATCTTTATATACCTGTTTGGGGTTGGCAGGTAGAAAATGCCTTGGCATTAAGCCCACCTCTTGTACAACTCTGTATTTTCTTGTGCAATATAGTATTCTTAACAATAATAGAGCAATTGGGATTACTGGAGTAATTGCTTCAACTTTTTAGTTTTTTTTTTGTATGTAAACATAGTTGAATATTAAAGGTTATTTTATGTGAACCCCCTCGTTCTAATGAAATGTGTTACACCCTGTATATCCCCAAGGTGATGATAAACCTACCCAGGAGTGATAACCTCCTCCGGTACGCTGATGCAGGCCGGGTGGTTGATGTGGGAGTCGATGAAGTCCTTCGCAGGCCGCGCGTCCAGGATCATCACCTTCACCTTGCCGGACTTGAGGATCTGGTACAGCAGCTCACTGCTGATGACTACCTCGTCAGGGTCTGAAATGTTTGCTGGTTGTTAGGATTTATCTTGAATCATATTCTTTTATTGGAGAAACCAAACAGGTGTATATTGAAACACGATAATGAGGGTTAATGTATATGTTGTGCCCCCGTTTTGGTTGAAAACTTGGTTCTTGAAGTTGTTCATGATTATCCAATAGGGTATTTTTCATTTTTCATTATGGCTAATGTTTTTTCTTTCAATAATTTATTATTTAAACAGGGTTTTGTGAACATGTCACCCTTATAGACTAGTTCTTATTTCAAGTTCAAAATACATAAATACAATATAAATACTACACTTAAAGTCATTGGAGTAAACGACAATGACTGTGAGTGCGCACTACACACAACACGGTATAAACATACAAATTTCGTAGCACCCAGCGAGGTTATGGCTTATATTATCACCAGCATTATGATTTTACTAGTGACACGTCCAAACTTCGCACAGGAAAAATTATGTAGTGAAGCCTTCTAGAATGTATTGAACTCTATGTATTGCTGAAAACTACTTTTCTATCTGCTGAACTCTCAATATATAATAAACAAATAATTCACTAATCACACATCATCACAGCATCATCTAACCCCAAACTAAGCAGAGCTTGTACTATGGGTGTTAGGTGACTGATATACTACATAGTAACATTTTTATTTGTAAATACATACATTATGATATATTGAAAAAACCCAGACCCGAAACCAGAAATTGTAGATCATACAAAATCTGGTCCCCCGGCGGGAATCGAACCCGAAACCTTTTGCGCCTCAGGTGGACCTTTATCCACCAAGCCATGTCATCGAGATGTCGTCAGTAAAATTAATAAAAACGTATGTATTTTTAAACTATTGAGCTGTGTTACATAGCAATACAAAATTTTTTAAATGAAGCTTAGTGGAAGCTACATGCATGGTTAATGAACTTTGAATGTTTTGACTTTGAATTTTAAGTTATACAATCACATATGTATTTCTATAAGAATAAAAAGGCCTAAAATCTAAAAGATGATGTTATTAATTTATAAAATCTCTTTAGAACAAAATAAAAGATTTTGTTATTAGGATAAAATGTGTTTGTGTAACAAATACAAAAATTATAAAATTAATTAAATTTAGCTATATAGCCATGTTGGCTAAGTGGGAGCACACTCTGGGTTCAAATCCTGCCCCGAAAAATCCATAAGTACACCTTTGGATTTTTATGTAAAAAAATCGATGTGCGCTTTAAACATGTGCTTTATCGGTACAGAGAACATCGAGAGGAAACCAACATGTACTCAGAAGAGTTTAAGAACATGTGACATTCACCAACTTGAACTTGCCAGGGTGGGGAATAGTGGGAATGTAACTAAGGGTTATATGGTGATAGTTAAAATATAATCAGTTGCATTGTACTGAATCCAATTATGGTTTATCTTAGCTGCATTATTTCCATTTATTCATGTTAGTTAAAAAATATATTTTTTTATATAGAATGTGTATCCACACTACTTTGTCAATATGACTGCCTACTCGCAATATTATTAGTTCACTTGCATAAGACAGCACTAAGATATTAGAAAACAACCTAACCAACCTATCTAAGTATTTTCAATCATCATTCATTTTAATAATTTATAAGAAACCAAAGAAAGTATTAGATAATAAACAAATACAGCAAATGGTTTAGCATATTAATTTCATAACATTTTCAATATCCTAAGAAACTTATCTCCAGACTTTGACTTTGAAAAGTTTTTATGTTACATACCCGGCAAAGTCACGGTTGGATTTGGCTCATTCACAGACACAACTTCCATAGCCTTCTTCCTATTTTCTTCAATCTTCTGTTTTATTATCTCATTTTCCTTTATATCATTTAGCCGTTTAACTTTCTGCTCTCGGGAATATCTGGAAAATATTATAAGAAAATTAAGATAACTTAGGTATCAACATCTACTCTAATATTAAGAGCCGAAGAGTTTGTTTGTTTAAACATGCTAACCTTTAATACTGAACTAATGGTTCTGGTACTGAAAAGTTCTTTCACCGTTTGATGGCCTATTTATCACTGAAGGCTAAAAGTCTAAGGCTATATGGCTATTTACCATGGGAAATTATTTTGTTCCCCCATTCAATTTAGTTACTAAATTATCACTTAAGATTATAAATTCATAATAAGGATTATACTATACTGGGGTTTAGTATATTATGACCGCTTTCTACTTATCTATCAAATGAATAATAATAATAATGGGGGACCAGATTTTGTACCATCTATAATTCCTGGATATTGGATTAACATCCAGACCGGATGTTTTTTATGTATCATATGTATGTATTTACAAAAAATAATGTATCTTATAGTATATCAGACACCTAACACCCATAGTATGATGCTGTGTGAGTAGTCCGGAAATATTTATTTATTTAATACATAGATTAGCAGAAATCTGCTAGTCACTCCAAAATTAAGAAAATAAAAGCTTGTAAATGCCTTATTAATATACTCATTCACTAAAATGATTCTTTTATCAACTCACCTGTCAATCAAACTGATCTTTAACTTTTCAGCAGCATCTAAAGCCTTTGTTGGATTCTTTACACCCAGCATGTTGTTGAAATAGGACTTATCCTTCAGATATTCCTTGTCCTTGCTGATGAATGCCACCACCCGAAGGTATTTCATGTAGAACACGTAAGAATACTCCTCATCGCCCTTCGCGCGGTGCTCCTCAGCGCTCTCAAACAGTTTCTGAGCTGTTTTGCATAACCTGCAACAAAATTCGCTCTAGTTGTGCTCTGAACCAAGGGTTATCGATCAAATTGAATTCATAGAGATTAAGAGTACTCACAGTGTCGCTCGTTTCGCCTTCAAGTCGGGAACATTGTGCATTTTGTCTAAATCCTCTATGCATTTTCCAAGGTGAAGCTGAATTCTTCTAGCTTCCGTCATTTTGTTTATTTGGCCCGACTTTTCGAGTAGGGCTCGAGAGTAATGGAAATTCACGACACTGATCACTACATTTGTACAAAAATCACCAAAAATTCACTGCAAACAATAAATTAGGAATCTATCTGAAATTTGTGAAAAATGTCATGTTATTACTTGGCTGGCAGATTTTGGCATTTTGCACAGATTATTTTTAAAGCTCTTACAGACGAGCAAATAGATAAAAAAAATTGAACAGAGTATAAATATTCTGTCATTTATCAATTTTGCTCCATGAAAATTTATCATCATCAAAGAATACCAATAATAGGCTTCAAATGTTAAGTTTAATTGGTTTTATTTTATGGATAAAAACAAAAACCAATGTAAAAGTTTACCCCGAAATAAAAAAAAATATCAAAAAATGGGAGGAACGGATATTATTTTCAAAAGCCACATAAATGTGATCCAAGTCAAGAAATCTTATGTGCACCAAAAAGAAAACAAGAAGTAATGTTTAAAAACTACCTTATGATTTTTTCCAAAATTTACAAATTATATCAATTAAAATTTTTATTCGTGGAAATTTGCATAACACTAATAGTTTTGATGAAAAAAATTGCACGTATAGGAAGTCATGAAAAAAAATCAAAACAAAGATTTAATGCGAGAATGAGCGTTAAAATTGCTTGCATTCGGTCGTTACTATTCCGCGCGAAACGTTGCAGTAATGGGGCAGTAGCGAAATCATTCTGTAAATATTGTATTAGGCCGCGGCAATTTTAACGCTCATTCTCGCATTAAATCCTTGTATTTGATTTTTTTTCACATTGTGAACGACAATGTCCACGACTTTGAGAACAGGCACCTTACTCCTACACAAGTCACCTTTACTCGACGGGCAAAAAATTATAACTTAGCCGCCCCTCTGGTAATCATCAAAATCAATTAAGAGCAAATACCGATTTGGATTATATTTGGCACAGACATAATGTAGCTGTAGTCTCAATAACTTCGATTGCCCTTCGTTTCATTACTGAAAGTAAAGTTAATTTAAAAGTGGCGGATTTGTAGATATGCCAGGCTCCATACAAAAATATGAAAACCCTTTTTTGTAACATTACCTGACTCGTATGAAAATTCTTTATTTTATGCCTGTGCTTCTTTTGACGTCTGGAAGCAGAATGCTTGACATTGACGTTTATGTACAGTCAGTAGCAAATAATGAAATCATGTTTTTTTTTAAATCTCAGCTTTATCGTAACAGCATAAAGCTCATGTTTCTGTGTGCTCAAAAGAAAACTTTGCGCTGCTTTCTGTACTAGTAAATAGCGCAGCGCAAGTTTTCATGCGCAGTGGAGTATTCCTGGATTTTCCCGGTCGATCGCGGTTTCCCATTAGTTTTCAGCTGATCACGCGTTTCACAGCAGTCCTTCCGCGTCGCGGGTCATGAGCTATTCTCTCGCTGCCTAGTGAAAATCTCTGTGATTGTGTTGTGTAGTTTGAAAGCCAGTGCCAGTGAAAATGTTTTCAGGTCTTACGAATCAGGTCAGTTCTTGGATGGGGGCTGCAAAAGGCGAGCCTCAAGATGAAGAGGTGCCTACCCCCACGAAGGAGGTCACGGGGGAGCCCTCTGCGGCAGGCGAAGGCGAAAAGACCAGGTTTTTAGTTCCTTTGTTTACATTTTTCATATTTGTCGCGCTCTATTGTCTTTTACTGATTCCTAACGAATTTTCCGCAAAATCGAATATTAATATATATACTTTCGTCTCGATACTTTTAATGGCTTTACGTTTCGAATAGAATGCAGGGAAAATAGTTTTAGTGAATGTATTGATTTGGTGCCTATTGGAATCTTATTTGCCATATTGAGGCTGAAAGTAGGTCAAGGTGGTATTGATCTGTTGCAATCCAGACCACCAGAATGATATCTAGTAGGAAATAGAGGTCATATTCTTTTTCCCAGATGAAAATTCTCCATTTCAGCAAATAGTTCATGGACCAATGGTTTCTTAATATGTAATATTTCAATGAATACTTTAAAATTATGTTTAAAGAGCTTGCTGAAAACTATTTTCAACATTATTTAAAGTGAATTGAATAGCATCATCTAAAAGTTAAAAGAAAATTGTAACTGTAACTGTAAGGCTCACTTTGTCCTTTAAACTGTTCACATCAGCATTATTCAAACCCCTAGCCACATTACGAAATCTTTAAAGCATGTTTCTTCTAGATTGAAACTGAGAACTAAATTACTAAAACAACTTGATTTCTCCACCAGCAGTCCAACCAAAGGTGGCAGTAAAATGGAGCTGATTACCAACGTCAAATCCCAAATGACTGGATGGCTCAGTTCAGTCCCAGTGCCTGGTCTCCGGAAAAACGAGGCAGCTCCAGCTGAGCCCGAACCTGCCCCTGTGGAGCCCGAAGTAGCAGAAACCAAGATTGAGGGCAAAGATGACGATGATAATTCTAGGTATAATAGGTACGAGGGGTTTGGCAGATAATTGAGTGCCTTTGTTCCGTTGCTGCTTAAAAGTTCCTTTTTGGTCTTTTTATACCCTGTTTTGTGGGTGAGTTGATTTTTATTGGTGGTTGGCCATTTTATCTATATGCCTGTTTTTGAAAGTTACATAATATCTATTTAATTATTCAACACTACTTTTATAAATTGGATGTGAAAAGTATCCAACCTATAGATATTACAGTAGTAATTTAGGTTGGATCCTTTTTCATGTCTAATACATAAATATAAATGGGATCCATTTCAAGAATATGGGCCTTTAGGCTTCCAATGAACTAAATTTATAAAAATATGTACTTACTTAAATGCCTAACAAATTGAATAAAATCATCACCAAATCATGAAAAATTATTCTAATGTGTGTAAAGAAATAATAAATGTATGTAAAATATAAGATTTTTAGGGCCAACCAGCTCAATTCTAACTTTGCTTAATATTAAGCATTCTTAGCTTATTGCAATGTTTCATGCAAACACAGCTTAAGTGCACAAACCATGGATGTCCCACTTTCTAGCTATGCACTTTACTTGCACCTATTTAACTTAAGATTAAACTTTTATCACCTTGCAGAATTACTTAGTAATTTTGAAGTTTGTGGGCTTAGGGTCTTTCATGTTCTAGTTATCATAATTTTACAATCTTTTTTATTATTAAGAAATGTTTTCGGTCATAAGAGCTTTTGAATTTAATGAAATTAGTCACCCCAAAAAACATTTTTAAATAAATCATAAATTTCTAGTCATGCCAGGTTTTTATTAAATATTTAAAAAAATTGTAGCTCTTTAATTTTGTACAAGTTTATATTACTTAGACCATTCACATTTACTTGAGGAACCACAAACAAATATAAATTATGCAATATTTACGAACATTTTATACTATAACTTAGAAGTTAAAAACAAATTATTAATACATTATATATTCCACGGCGTTATACAAAGATTTCTTAATTAAATTTAAACCAAAGTGCTGTTTATAGAGAGAAAGAGCAAAAAACTCAATATTGGTACAAAATAGGATAAAAATAAATTCGATAATTTTGAGATGTACTCATACAAAATCCAAAATCTCGATTACCGTATCCCGTCGCTCAGTCTTTTATAGGTTAAATTTCTGGGAATGTTTACAGAAACTTCATGACCTGATTCCACCATCTCCCTTCCACTCCAGGACAAGCAGACGCACGGCGAATTACTATCCTAATTTTGTGGATATTCCGTCCAATCACACTAAGCGATTCTCATCCACTTTTATAATTCGTACGCCAAAAGTTAAAAAAGTTCTGGATTTCGCTTCCTGATGCTGTATTTCCTAACTACAACCTGAGTGTCTTCAAGACAATAGTGAATAGGTACCTTCTAGATCTATGTGATTCATCTTCGTCCACATGGACACTTAACATCAGGTGAGATTGTTGACAAAAATAGACCATCACATGAAATACACCGAGGGTTCCCTGTAATTTAACTGTTTAAAAGTTTTGTAAAAAAATATATACAGTACAATAAGAAAGATTTTAAACAAATCAGACAGCGGTCACCCATTCAGGTACCTATTAAATCACCTTTGTTGTATGATATTGATAGCTCCCTTAAATATTTATTATGTTTTTTAGTATTTGTCTGGTGATTCAAGGACATACAGACGACGCCGACGATGCGTTAGTTATTGGGTCCCAATTTGCCCTTTGGGTACGGGAACCCTTAAAGAAACTTAAGTATAGCAATAATCTTAGTCACCATATTTAAACTTCAATTTAATCAGTTATTCTCGCATACTATACTTCAAAACTAAACTTAATCTGCAATATACCTCTACTTCAAACTAAATACATACTGCATACTTAACTTCTGCAGACGCATTCTGTAAAAAATCGAATCCGAACTCGAAATCACTCAAGTGACCGAGCTCACTTCGAACGCTCGTCACTGAGGCGCTACAGGCGCTATCGAGTTTTACAGAATACAAAACTTTAAACTCACCGCGGATTCAGCTTCGTAAGGATCGAAATGAGTTTACAGAATGCGTCTACAGAACTATGCATGACATTCTACAACTACCCACATTTACGGGCGCACTAACGCAAACTCATTTATTCTGCTCAAACCCCATTCTTATTTATTTCTCATTTTATGCATTTTCAATGTTCTGTGTATTTTAGTTTTTAAGATTTATTCCTTAATCTAAGCCTAGATTTTAATTATAGAGCCATATGAACTTACTGCAATATAGAATAGAATTTAACGCTTAGAGCTATTAGCATAATACACGTACATAATGCTGATTCATATTATAAATAAATTACACAGTATAATTTTACTACAGTAGGGAAGTACCTACTTGCTTAAGGCGACAAATTGCCCGTGCATAGAAATAAATATTATCTATTGCATTTCCCCTTTTAAAAACGGGTTTTACTCACGCGCAATTAACGGTATGTAATATTAACGATAATCCGAGGTTATTGCATTTGAATTATTAGTTACTCGTATTTGAAAAACGACATACCAATATATCTCTACATACATACATACATTCAATACTTTTTCACTAAATCAAGGTTAAAAATAGTAATATGGCTGAGGGGAATAACTCCCATTGTTATTTTGGGATGTTCATTCAAATAATCGAGATAGATTCCTTCATGGTAGTTCATGAAGGAATGAGGGATTTAGGTAGGATGCTGGTAAAACTATAGTCAGACCACTTTAGTATTATAGCAGATATAGTTTTAAGCTTCATCAACGTTAAGAATTAATGAAAATGAGTTTCATTCATTCATTCAATTTAATAGCCAATGCTATGTTATTCTTTTAATATGATTTAAAGTGTTTTGCCGATGATGGGACAAATCGGTTAACGCATCAACCTTCGTATTGGTCCGTAGAATGGAACCATTCAAATAAACATATTTTTTTTATTATACAAGATCCCAACAATGGTTATACTGTGCCATAATCCGACTTAAGATTTTAACACATTAACTATCCTCTATTTTATTTTTCTAGAATTTCATGCTCACGTTCTCGTATCGCATCCCCATTGCGTTGGTGGTTTGTATACGGTGTTAGAATTAATGACCCGTATTAGAATTCAGTTAAGTTCCAGCATTTATTAGTACAAAACTTATCGTTATTTATAAATTTACGTAAATTAATATTTGGATGCCTACATCCAAATATTAATTTACGTAAATTCATTGACATACATTCACGGGTGAAACTTATTTTCGCAGTAGAGTCTCATCTCTCGTACAAATCTGCTTAAATCCTTTAAAATGGTCTTGCTATATTGAAATTAATAGGCTATTTCAACAAAATCTAACCAGTTTTGTAAGAACAGGAGTATTCCGGGTAATACGTCATTATGTTAATAACCTCAAGGAGTTTCGTTCTAACGGGTTGACGATCCAAAGGCTCTTAGGTCAGTGTCAATGTATTCCTGGATAAATGTCATATTGGCTCTGACCAAGAAGTTTTGTTCTTGAAAGTTGAAATTCTTAAAAGGTAATTTTCACGACTCCGTTAGAACTTTAATGTAGATTACTGGAAGAAAACCCGTTATTCAACAAAACTCCTTGGTGAGAATGAGGAAGAGGTTGGTTCTCAGTCCTCCCACCACACCAAAACTCCTTGGTGAGAACCTATGCTCCCACCAAGGAGTTTAAGGATCAAAGAAAGAAAGGCTCTAAGGTCATTGTCTATACTCCTGTAGTTCTTAGAATAACTGATGGTTTCCACAGCGCGACTGGCGGCGCTGACAGCCGACCTGCCTCCACTGGTGGCACGCCTACCGAGGAGCAGCCCGCTGGTGTTGGCAATGGTGAGTGCCTTGCAACTGTCATCGTGGTGAACTTGTTAAAGTCTTGTCGCCATGTTGAACAATCATTATCTTTTTTAAATTAATTTTAAGCTCTTTTTACATCTCATCCAAAATTAAAAAAAAAAATTGTATGACCATATTTTATTTTGCATTTTTAAAATTTTAGGTTAGATTTTTTTTCTTAATTTCGAAAGTGTTTGCTTACAAAAAATGTCTAGTTAAAAGATAGCGTCCAGGCGGCTGAATTTACACTTTGAAAATTCTATTTTGAGAGTTATCTGGAATTATTGTTACCTACATACTATAAATGAAGTAGGATTCATTAATTTGACGATTTCTGTTAAATAACGAGAACTTATGGTTTTCCATGGCTAGTAGTATTGAAGGCCTGTTTATTTTTGTTATTTTATGATTTTAGTTTAAGTATGTTGCTAGTTTTCATTATTTATTTTGTTCTCATTTTGTTGTTTTTGTTTTATTATGTTGTTGTTTGCTAAATTTTCAGATGCTCACAGTAAAAAGTTTTTCTCAGTTGACGCAATCGAAGTTCCTGATATGCAAGAGCGTTAGTATTTTATTTTGTTTTCTTTGTGCTATAATTTTTTTAGTACCTACTATTTTAATGGCTACTAACTTATTATTAACCGATAAGTATTAATTGTTGAACTAACACGTGTAATGTTATGATGCATCGGAAATCTTAGGGCGTATGTAATATTAAAATTAATTACCTAGTGAATTTCTGTGTAATAATATCATTTTTATGAGTGCTCATCGGACTTCGCGAGTCGCCCGTACTACGAAATATCCACTATTCAATGATTAACAGTAGAGGTCTGCTACGCAATCCAAACCGACAATTTTACGTTTACGCCACTAAAACATCAACCAATCACGGGTCCGTAAACCTGACCATAGACAATAGGTCGGTGTTCAATTCTACGAACTTATAAAAGCTCTGCGCCCTTTCAATTTAAAAATCTCAAAGTACCCTCTATTTCTCAGTGACAACAAAAGCCCTGGCCGGGGCGAAGACCCTGGGCGGGTTCCTGTACTCCGCTGTGAACAAGGCCGGCGCCAAGGTCAGCGAGACCACCGCCAAGATCAAGAAGACCGTCGAGGAAAACGTACGTACTGCTTAGAATATAGAGTAGACTATAGGTTAATGATATTGTGTCTCTTACAGCATTTTGGAGTTGGGTTGAGGAAATCTAATTCAAAGTAGATTGGCCAGATAAGTGTAGCAACACTCAACAGCAGCTTAGGTCATAAAGTGGAAAGTAGACTGAGGATATTGTGACTCTTACAGCATTTTGGAGTTGAATTGATTGGAAGTCAGTTCAAAGTAAACCTTTTTAAGTCTTTAAAGTAGAATACAGACTGGGTGGTAATATCTCTTGAAGCATTTTAGAGTTGATGAGGAAAGCTTAATTATAATATCTTCTTTCCCTCTACCAGCAAAGCCGTTATTTCGACGTTCCTTACATACGTCATAGTTCAGACCGTCCGTCCAACTTTACTGTGTTCTAAGTTTTCAAATCGAACACTTGTCTCTTCACATGAATTTTGACATTTCGCATTACTCCTCAACATATCCGCTACTTTAATACCTTTGATATACCTAGTCCTTATCTTATCTATTCTTGTCACCTCTTAAGCACACATCTCTAGCGCAAGCATTCTTCCATCCACCTTTTTGATGAAACGTGACCCTGAAGGTCAAAGCGGCCCATCAGGGAGTAGGCGTGGACCACTCAGCCACTTCGCCGTTTCGCCGCTATAAAGCTTAATGTGCAAACATCGCACAGTTAGCTAAGTGCGATTCGTACTGTTACTGAGGCTGTATCGTTGGACGATGTAATCATTACCGACTTTAGCCATAATAGCAGCCCGCTGTTTTATTTACAGAGGACCTTTCTAAGTGTGTGGGGTTTCTTACCTATAAGGGATTTATCACATATAGTGAGGCGTTCCGCGATCAAAACAATTTATTTGACTTTGGAAATTCTAAATACGATTTGGACGTTTTTTTGGCTCGGAATTATCCATAACCTACAACATGGCGTTGATGATCAAAATCCTGACCCATATATTTGTATAGAAGTTATTTGAGAACAAATGCTATGATTTCTGTGTGTCCAAATCAACAGTGTCTTCCATCGATATCCGCTGTAAGGTAATTTTGGACCATATTCCATTGTGCTAAAGCTATTTATTATGGCTACTTATCTTTTTATTTTACTGAAATTAATCAATACATACAATGACAAATGTACAAGCTTAAAAAAGTTAGTAAAAATAATGAATAAAATAAATAAAAATAGATAATTTCGGACTAATCAAACAGTGTTACCTAACCCCAAACTAAGCAGAGCTTGCTTGTACTATGGGTGTTAGGTGACTGATATACTACGTAGATACATATTTTTTTTAGAGGTAAATTCATACTTATGATACAAAGAAAACACCCAGATCTGAAACCAGAAATTGATAATTGATGTACACCAAATTGATGTTAATAGATATTATTTTTAGACCTTTTTTGGGTGTATTAAACACCCAAAAAAGGTCTAAAAATAATTCAATTCCCATTCCTATTAGTACCTAATTGGTTCATTTCACATAAACATTTCGCCAAATTGTATTTTTGCCCAATAAATTGTCAGTGAAAGAGCAATTTCTACCTTTTCCTCGTGGAGCGCTCAATTAAGAGGAAACTCGGACCGTGGCGATATTACAGCGATAAAAGTTTTGATTGGATCGCTCCCGGCCTTCAGATACCTACTGATATCAGTTAGCAAGTTATTGTAAGAAATGTAGTCTGTACCGCGAAAACAACCGCCGAAACCAAAACACCCTTATTTACGTTCCCACTGCTTACCTATGCCCACTGCTTCCATTATACGCTGACGCTAAATGCTACGTTCTGACCGCTTAACCAACCTCGCCACAACGTCATCGCTTCAACTTCTTCTACACTTGCAACTACGAAATACGCCTCGTACTGTACCTACTGGGTGTAGTTAGACACACACCCATGTTTATTTGTCATAAAAAAAACACGTGAAGGCAAAAAACATCGAGAGGAAACCGGCATGTTCTGAGAACTCTACAGAGTTTGAAGGATATGTGACATTTACCAACGCGCACTTGGCCAGCGTGGTGAACTTAGGCCCAATCTCTCTCGTCAAGAGAGAATTCCCGGTGTCCCAGCTGCGGGAATAGCAGTAGGGGTGGTCTAGCTATCGATAGCTCCAGGATAATAGGTTTCTTACACTGCTAGACCGCTATAATTTGCCATACCAATATCAATTATAAAATACCCATATTATTTAAATCATTGTATGTATCGCTTTGGTAATTTGTGTGGAGACTCACGCTCCACACAGATTACCAAAGAATGCATAAAAAAACACTGCGGACTCTCAGTCACATACTTTTATCTAGTTTCATCTTGTCAACAAGAGCACGAGTTTTGGTAATATAAAACGAACTTGGATTCATGAAACTATAGCAATCTTACCACTTACTATACCTATTTCCTCAACCATCCCCGCTGGTCTAACACGAGCTCTGCAAAACCCATCTGCGAAATGCTTTCAAGGAATGCACGTAGCTATTGAATTACAGTGCAAATAGAACATAATACTGTTATCTCGGTAAGTGCTCTCGGAGCTTCAGCTCGGGCTCTTTCCGGAACTTCTAATGGAATTATTCTAGAAATGCTACGGAATATTGATGAAAAACAACCCGTGATAGGAAAAGTTTATGTGACTTACTTAACTGTCATTAAGAATAATGAAATCGTGAAGTTAGGATTTGGCTGGAGTGTGAAATAAAGGAGACTGTAACTCGCGATATAGCATTATGAACTTTGACTGGTTTTAACCAATACTAGATTCAAAATTTAAATGAATTAAAGTCTATCACGTCACGTTTCTCTCTCACTCTGAAGTTCACCACTTCCGAGTATAGTCCCTAGTAGCTTATCAGTGGTTATAAATAGCGCTGTCTTGCTCATTTACACACTAAGGGGCCGAAAAAGGTTGCTGTCACTTTTATGTACTGATTAGCTGCTTGGGACATTCGGAGATGGTGGAACATGCCCTTAGATTAAATATCTATCAAAAAACTTCGAATCAATAAAAAATGAAAAATCCCGCTATCCATCAAATTTTTTTAAATAATTTGTTAATTGTAATTTATTCTTTCAAGAGTTAACTTTTAATGATTCTGTAAATCGGAGTTGTTATATCTTTTGTTAAACTTTAAAGCTACTTAACAACTGAATGCCAGTAATACCTCAGCATAAGCCTTCAGACCTTGGCGCGCGGCCAGTGTAAGAATTGGGCCGAGACATAATGCGGCATGCCGTGACGTAACATGTCTGATGACAATGTGTGGATTGTGATGTCATAGGGGTTAGAGGGTTGTGACCACGCTGTTGAAGTTGTTGCGTAATTAAGACTACTGGCGTTGTTGAAAGTACAAATCTACAGCACCCTATTAACGTTCCCACTGCTGGGACACAGGTACTTCTCTCTTGACGAGAGAGATTAGGCGTTAATTCATCATGCTGGCCAAGTGCGGGTTGGTGAATGGCACATGTTCAATTGTCAAAAATAATAATCCAGAGGTGCGTGGCGGGGTATGAACCCACGACCGTTGGAATGAAAGTCGAGTCCCACTTAGCCAACATGAGTTTAAAAAAAATACAAATAAATAATGCTTATCCGTTATTGGCCTTCTTTTAATTACTAAGTACTATTTAAAACCTTATATTGGTAATTAGAAGAGGATGCTAACCTGATATATAAGTCTTTATTTTATTAACTATAGCCATGCAATAAGTAAAACACTGAGCTAAATTACATCAACTTTATTTTATATTCTTATGGCCTCTAGTCTGCAGCACATAATAACAAAAAATAGGATCTTAAGGAAAAATCAATATGATTCATCTTAAATAATTTCAAATCCTGAATTAAGTGCGCCTGAAATACAAAGCAAAAATATTCAAAAAACTATGTTCTATATGAAATCAGAATTTGGCGCCCAACGTGTGACATATCCTGTAAAATAGCCAACTGAATTGGACTAACTTGTCTAGATACAAGATACAAACCCATTTATTTTATGTCAAAAAGAAAATAAAAAAAAAACCGAAAAAATGAACATAGGTATTCAAAGATAAATAGGAAATAAATTTATCGTATCTGGTTGCTTCGCTTTTTTTTACACTAAAGCAAATAATCTGTATAACTCAGTCATATTTAAAACACAACTAGCTGACCCCAGCAAACGTTGTTTTGCAAAATGAAAAATAGATGTTGGCCGATTCTCATAGATACCGGATAAGTACAAAAAAAATCATCAAAATCGGTCAAGTCGTTTCGAAGGAGTATGGCAACGAAAACTGTGACACGAGAATTTTATATATAAGAAGATTGGAAATATAATTTAATATAAATTACACAACTCTACATAGGTATACCGCAAAATCTAGATTTGGCGCCCAACGTGCTACATCAATGCCCTACAAACCGTCAACCCGCAGAAGTTCGGCAAAGTTAATCTATTACCTCTCGCTAAGCCTCTAATCCGTTTACGTCTGACATTGAATTATACGGATGTTGGTATCCTTGGGCCCGTTTCTCGCTCTGATGACATTGATATCGCATTCGATATGCACAATAGAATAGTAATGATATAAGACTTAGGTTTTGTAGCCGAGCGGAGGAATGAAACTCAAAAACGCTTGCTTTATCGATCCCTCTGTCTGATTCGCTCAATATGTACTGATTAATAAAGCAGAAGAGTTTGTTTCTTTGCGGTAATCTCCGGAACTAATGGTCCGATAAAAGAAAAACTAAAATATTGGATAGCCTAATTCTCGAGGAAGGTTTTAGGCTACTTTACCGCAGGAAATTCGTTGATTCCGCTGGAAAAAAACATATAATACGGGCGTGAAAAGCTAGTTCTAAATAATTCTGATATAATTACTCAGGTATTAATTAATTTCGCGCGAGATTGTTTAAACTATGCTTCAACAAGGAAATAGTTCTCATTTTCTATGACAATAATTTATTAACATGCAAAATATAAATTAAAATAAATATATATTTCCGGACTGCTCACACAGCATCACCTAACCCCAAACTAGGCAGAGCTTGTACTATGGGTGTTAGGTGACTGATTTACTGCATAGATACATTTTTTTTTGTAAATACATACATAATGATACATAGGAAATAAGAATAAGATAAGAATGTTATCAGCAGTCAGTTCTCTGTAGTAATGCAAAACAATAAAGAAGGCTGTACTGAAGACTATAATCTAAAGGTTTTTTTCAAACAATTATTATAACAAAACCCCAAAATTATCATAATATGGTGTTTCTCAATTGCCATAACGTTTTGCTAAGGCGCGAATTGATTCCCTTCGCTTGATATATTGGCACCCAACGTGGGGTAAGAGCACGTTCTAGATTAGACTATAAATTAGGTTTCTTGTGTACTTTGCAGAATATATCGAACGGTGCAAGGTTAATATTGTAAGTTTAACAAAGTTAAGGATCGCTTCCTTATACTCTTATATTAGATATAGTAGATTTGCTTCCAAAATAACTTGTACATTTGCATGAAATTACACAAAGAGGTAGCTCTAAGCAGGTTTTAAAACAGGATACATTTTGTCACTGTGGAATTAATTCCCTAATAACAGGTCTTTGATTTTACCTGTTCGTATCTATCGTAGGTGGATTATCTTCCTGTCCGATTTGCGTAATGTAGGTATTTTGTGAGTCGCCATTGGAAGGCAAGTATATAAAAGCTTAGTAATGATGCTATTATAAAAATCTTTCAAAAATTAATACCTTTAACTAATATTTTGCCAAATTACTATTCTATCCTTTAGAATAATGTACCTGGTTTTTAATATTTGAATCCTATCTAAAAGTATAAAGACGAAAAGTCCCTTATAAAAGAACGACGCAAAGTACTTTCCTCCTTTATAAGGCAGAGATTTGACCTTTCTCAAAGCACCTTGGGGTCCAATGTAAAAAGGATTGGTTTTGCCGTACCGACTAAAAGGGTTCACTTGAGTAGCTGAAACAATAAGGAAGATACTAGCTGTATTATTTCACTATTTATATTTTATCTGGGTGGTTGAATTTCCTTGTTTTTTTTGTTAATAACCACCGAATTGTTCGAAGTTCTAGCTTTGCGTAACTAACATAGACGACAAAATATTATTTAGCTTTTGGAATTATGAGATGTCTGTATGTCCGGTGTAGTGAAGTATAGTCTTGATTTTAAACTGCCTCATTGGCGCGGTAGGCGAAGTTCCGCTTGCGCTAGACGTAGCCGGTTCTATTCTCGCCGAGGGGCTGTATTTTCTCCAAGCACTTTCTCCTTGGTCTGGGTGTTTAATGTTTATAAAACATTTTTTTTTATTGAGGGATCAATTAATGCAAAAGCGTGGAATTACACGTTTATTTTGCTTCTGGTATGGTGTCCAATTCACCTCCAACTTTGAAGAGAAGACTGATCTTAAGTGTCTTTGACAAATACCTCTGGTTGCCTAGATATCATAGATCTATTCTATTAATCGGCAAACGCAGAGTAGGAATTCCACCAACTAGATGGATGGACGACCTGGTGAAGGTAGCGGGCTCGCGGTGGTCACAAGCTGCTACCGACCGAAGTCACTGGAAGTCTTTGAGGGAGGCCTATGTCCAGCAGTGTACGTCCTACGGCTGAAATGATGATGATGATGATTCTATTAATCCCTACCATATAAACCTTAAGACAATCTAACTGTGGCGCAAGCTAAATATAACTCTTATACCTCACGCCCTAATACCATTCCCAAATAAGATAAAAATATTCTGCATAAATATATGTTTCACGAGAAAATAGAAAAATTGTATGCTCATTGGTATTCAAGCCGCGACACCATTTTGTTAACAGAATTTCCTTTAAAAAATTCTTAAGTGTAAGTCAATTCTCTTGAGTGGAATGGAATATAACAATTCATAATTCGTTGCCAAATTAAAACTGGACATTTATTTCCTCGAGCGCTTTGGCTTTATTAAATCTTTATAAATTTTTCATGGATCCGTTTAAAAAATAATGAATTTTCTTTATTATTTCGTGGAAGTTGAGATGGTGTAAAATTCTCGACCTTTATTTTGTATCAAGCTAATGAATTTCACTTGGAGTTTTTTCGTCTTTTACTTAGTTAATTTTGGAGGGAGTTTTCGGGTAGTACATTTTCGTAAAATGATAATGCCTCTACTTCGTTTATACACAGGCAGGAATTTGAATATTGTTTACTAAAGATGTTTTGAGGACGAGGCGTATGTTTTAATTAGTTTGGTTTATTTTTAATTAGGTTGATATTATTACTCTCGTTAACTGACTAAGTTCATCTTACTTAGAAATTCATTTTACTACAAATTTATTAAGATTCAATCCGTGATACACATGAACAATTTTTTTATGAAAACATGGCCAATCAAAAAGTTTAATCTCACCGTAGAATACATTACCCATATATCACTCGAATATAAATTTACCCAAACAAATGTTCGTTACCGAGTGCTTAAAAATGACACCCTTTTCAAAATCCCCCACAAATGAAGCAATATTTTTAGCTACGGGTGCAAAGCTTCTAATCAAGCCGATGTTACGGCCGAAGCAATCAGGTCATTTGAGTAGGTCGGATGGATAGCCAGCATTTATTAATTGAGTTTAGCTGTCATGGTCACACGTACTGAGGGTAGAGGAACGGGAATCCATGTTATATATCAAGGATTGCTGTTATACATTTTATAGAGACTAAACAACATTGACGTCTCATAAATAATAATTTAGAGTAGATTTCTGTAGTTTACACCTATTTTTAACCCCCGACTAAAAAAGAGGGGTGTTATACGTTTGACGTGTCTGTCTGTCTGTGAGTTTTTCTGTGTGTCTGTCTGTCTGGGACATCATAGCTCCCGAACGGATGGAACGATTTCAATTTAGTTTTTATTTGTATGAAAGGTGAGTTTGGTGCGAGTGTTCTTAGACATGTTTTATGAAAATCGGTTTAAGCGTTAAAAAGTTATTAGGGTGAGAGTGGGGAAGGAAAATTGAAAATCTGCAAATATACTCGAGTGGGGTATCAAATGAAAGCGCACCGCGTGCACATTACAAAATATTATGTTGTTTTACTTTTAAGAAAGATAGGGCATTGGATTGGGGGATTTTCTTAAATTTTAAATTTAGATTTATTAGGTACCTTAAGAAGTTAGCCGTTGTGTTTCATAAAAAAAAAATACTAAATATTCCACGAATGTTGTATTGGACTTAAAATCGCATTATTTTTCAAGATCTGACCGGAATTAAAGTCTTAATATAAATTAAAAGGATGTATTGTAAATGCCGGAATTCTATGATTATATCTATTCTTCCCTATAACCAATTGTTAGCAATTCGATTATGTGTAACTATAAATTTCATCCTGAGTTTTCTCATATCGTCTATGCCAATTTAAGTTTTTGGCTCGAGAACAACTCAACATATCTGTCTGTCTACTTGGATATAGCTTAGAAGGCTAAACTCTAACAATCAGACCTCTTCTCCAAGTTAAATAAATCACAAGTTATTAATTTAGAGAAGGAAACCTTACATTGCCTGGTAAAGTTACCAGACCTACCTCAAAGTATAAATTGTGAGCTTCTTAGAGCCGAGACCTTCCGGCTTAAGTATTCTATTAGAGCATCAAAGCGGCCGCGGCGCAAAGGTGGATGCGAAACTAACATATAATGTACATACCTAGGTACTGTGTGCTGGTGCTCGAACGGACACGTAATTGAGTTTGTGTACTTTGGGGTCTAAATAGCACACGATTAAACTGCAAGTTTAAGCTTTTATTGACTTTCACTAGTTAGGCAATTTTTGGATAGAATTTGGTGATAGGGAATAAAATGGAATTAATAATATTTAATAATATAATAATAATAATATAATATAATAAATATTTGATGGCGTCCGTGACTGGCTATACGGCAGTCAACTTGATTCCTTCATTTAACCACAATCTCGTTTGATGTTATGTCATTAAATTATTTCTTTTTCTACGTTATGGTAACTTGGTTTCGATTTTTAACCAACTTCCTTATAAAGAAGAGGCTATCAATTCAGTGTTTGTTGACAGACGGAAGGATTTTGATGAATCATGTTTTTTTATAATATATTTTAAACTTTGTCCTTTGACTTTGAGAATTAATTCTTATCTTGAGTTTTAACCCTTATTTTCATCTTTGGTGTCGCTTGACTTATAATTAAATCGTATAACTGCACTTTTATTAAATGTATAGATAGATAATTTCTTTATTGCACACCAATTATAATAACCTAAAAATAGTTACATTACTAGTTGTACAATCGGTCGCCTTATCGCTACAAGCAATCTCTTCCAGTATAATTTTAACATATAACGAGATCTTAACAAATACCTACCTAGGTTCGCCGTACCATTACCCACATCATAGTCTAGTAACTTAAAGTATTACCGCGGCGACCGCACTAATCCCCGAAGCCGTTTGCTCCGCCATTGAGTTATCGAGGCGCGATATTAAGTTGGCGCCCAACGTGGGTTGAATCTTGTGATCGTTCTATGTCTGCGTATTAGTTTAGATATAACTGTTAGAAAGGAAAATTTGGCAATAAGAAATTGCCAATTTGCAATACCAACCGTATTATGCAAGTGAGTGAATTAAAAAAGCTATTAGCGCAGCTTTTGCAATCTATCGTTACACCACAAGCGCATTAGGACTTCGCCTACTGAGCCATTGTAAACATGTTTTATAGGTAAAGTTATATTAAACAAAGGATATTGACCATTGTGGTAACTACAAAAAAAAACAAGAATCCAAAATAGATAAAAGAACTTGCGATACCGATAAGTTTTATCCTAGTTACGTCTTTACTTTAGATATTGTATAGTAATAAATCATCAGTGAACTAATTTTATTAAACAAAGTATCGCAAAACTAGTAATACCCTTCTGGTCTGTGAAAGCGAAGACCCAGGTGTTTGTACCGTAAGCTTCTGTAAGTCTCCATTAGAGAGCTTAGCTTAATGCTGGTTTTTTATGACGGTCATGTACAAGCCGTTGTACGCTAAACTACTGCTGTTTACTCGTTTATGTATAGGGCTGTAAAAGAGCAAGTTTCAGTATTTTAGAATGAAAGAATATTCTTTGTTCTAACTGAAGCCAAATGGCGTTTTAAATTTACCCATATTTATAGGCTAGATTGTTTCAATTCATCGATTGTAGCAAAAACGACCCCTGTACACACGCCTTGTACACGTGAAGTTGCATGGAGTCACATCGCAGTTTTTTTGGCAGACAAAGACGCTGCCCTCCTCAGTGTTTTATAGTGATAACTTTTTATGGGACCGGTTTGTTACGTAATGCGTTACAGCGCCAGTCTATCTGGGACCCCTTACTCTATCACATGCGGGAAGCGGTAGACAGACTCTTCCTTTCCTACTCTGACCCACATTGCTAGCTGTATTTGATAATATCACATCTGTCAGGAGTCATAACACGTCTTTTCTAAGTATAATTATAAAGCTTATAGTCATAATACGTTCAGTTGCACCTAAAATCGTTCAACGTGTCGCACCATTTTACTACGAACCACGTCCCAGAAATCGTCTTAAAAACATCATTACCTCCGTCAATCTCCAGTCCATAATCTAATACATTAGCGTAATAACGGTAGCGATTCCACGTCCCAAGGTTGTCCAAAATTGGGGCGAGGATTTCGTTATCATATGAAATATCTTCATTTCATCTCGGCGTCTATAAATTGAGCTTTCGGATTTAATACCTTACTGTAATGCCTTCCAGATTTGTGCGGCTTCATTTTTATATTTTCTTTAGATGTTATTTTTTCTGAATCGTATTACAGAATTTTTATATACTTATGTATGTATCTTCGATGTGGGTTATGTGATTTACATAATTGTGTAACGGCAGGTAGTCAGACGAATGTGAAAATAGCGAGACGATTGAACTCCATGATTTTGAGAGATAACAAATTCTAAAAATTATTTGTGTTGCTGAATCCACCAATGTTTTGTGTCCTTCCTTATACCTTTTAACCCTACTGAGTATTCGTATATTTAAAATAACGGATTTAACAATCCATATCTATCCTTGTTCATTTATCTTCTGAGTTTTTTTTGGAAAATAAATCGCTTTGTCTCGCATATAATGTTGTTCGAGTTGAGTTGCACAGTGTAATGGTGCGGCTACACTAGCCAACAAAGATTTTTGTGGCGCGTTTACTGCTTCAAGTTTCTATAGTGACGAAATTGTAGCCACGCCTATGCCAAACATCGTCTTTGCCCTACTGGATACATACAAGATATAATTTTGAGGAGTCTTATGATTCGATCTTATTTGCAATAAATAACGATTTCCATTCCAAGTTTCTGCTCTTAAAACCCTTGGGATACGACAGCTAAGCTCGCATAGTTGCTAACTTGCTTTGAAGGCATACGATGCAGTTCCTTGCTTATTCAGGTATCCGTAGTAATTGGCCAGCTTCAGTGTAACTTCGAGCTTGGATTGCGAGTCAAAGTGCTTCCAACTTGGATGAACTTTCTGAATTTATTGGTATTGACTAGCTGTGGTCGCTGTCGCAAAACTCTAGCAGATAAACTATTCAACCAACTATCGTAGTTCAGCCCCTCGGTGATACCCGAGGAAATATATATTTTCCCTCATAAGGTAGCATTACTACAGTTTCCAAACATATTGCGAAACAGTGACGTATTTGCTAACCCAATAAATGCCTCGACTTCGAAAGGACTCCTTATACTAAAAGGTCCTCGTGAGAACTAGAGTCGGGAGATTTATCTCTGTCGTTGACATTTCGTGTGAAATTCAGTGGAATTGGGTTCGCGGCACTACAGGTCGCGCGGAAGGATATATTTGGGATAAGTGACAGTTGGAGGCTTACTGGGATAATGATCTGAGCAATTGAAAGGTTAAAGGTCATGCGTAGATATTTGATATTTAATAGCTGTTATAAGAATCCCCCGAAGCCGTGTTGGCACACTCGGATTTTATTCCGAAGGTCGTGGGTTCAAGGACGTACCTCTGATTTTTTCTGCTAAAAGAATATGTGCGCTTGAAACCCGTGCTTTAACGGTGAAGGCAAAACATCGTGAGGAAACCGGCATGTTCTGATAACTTTGAGGAGTTTGAAGAACATACATGTGACATTCACCAACACGCAGTTGGCCAGCGCAGCGATGACTTAAGTCCTAATCTCTCGACAAAAGAGAAGTCTCTGTGACTCAGCAGTGGCAACGTTAATAGGGGTGCTTATGTAGGTATGTAATCGAAAAATTAAGCCTTTGTCCAGCAGCGGGACACAACAGGCTAGACAAAAAAAATAGTCTTCTACTTGCAAACACAACATAGACCATTTCTAATATCGTTCCGAACAGGGAGACATGCCATTGTCAACAAATCCTTGAAGATCTTAAATCTGTGTATGAAAGGAGGTCTGCTTAGCATATTTACGCTCTGCGGACCATTACCCAAATGTTTCCAAAACACGAATGTTTTTTACAGAACCTTTCAGAGAGTTCAGAATTAATCGACTATGCAAAAAGATTGCGATGGGGGATCTACATTTGCAGTTGGGGGCATGAATAAGGTTTTAAAAAAGGGCTTTTGGAAAAATTTTCCCTGAAGCAATGAAAAATTTACTTTGCATATATATTTTTGTAATTGTTTAGAAACTACCTTTAAAGTGAAATATCTATCCTCAGGTAGCAAACCAACTCTCGATGCGCCATTTTTGACCAACTTTTAACGAAAAATGGAGGTTCTTAATTAAATGTGGATGTTATTCTTTTAGAATTATAAATAATCAGAATTGGTCTGCGACATATACTCAAAAAATATTGTCCTACTTGCGTATAATCAGAAAATTTGAAAATGACACTTCGTCTTTGTACTGTTTAAAAAGTTGACTATCTTCATTCCGGTATATTTTTGTAGATTTTTTCCTCACCATTTGGGTTGGTTCTTTGGACTGTCCATACTTAGGCTTATTCTATTTTTGTATTATCTTTACCTCCCAATATTCCACGAGGATTCTCTCTCTAGATTCTCAATACTATTGAAGGAATTTTATATTCCCGAGTATATTTTCCTATCGGCAGACAGTTTGAATTCTCGCTGTAACTTTTGTCCATATCTCGGGCCGCTCCGGAGTTGCCAACATTTATGTTATGATTACTGGCAATGTATCTACATTCACTCATTTAGTTTCTAAGTTTGGTTTTTATGTTGGCAACACAGTCTGTACAAATTGTCACTGAGTTTTAGTTCTATACAATAAAAACATCTTGTCTCACAAATAAAAGACTTTTTATTATTAAATCACTTCAGGTTATGGGCCCAGATAACGCCTAGACACGAAGCCGTAACCGTGATTTAATAATAAGCGCCAAAAGGTATTATCGGCGTAAAAACATCGGCGTGAAGAAAGTAAGGTTAGGTGTACCTAACCTCGCTACACCGGCGGTCGTCGATTTGGAAAAATACTTGCCCTAGCAGGTCAAGGAAGGAAGGCAAGATGGAGGGAAGCAACAACAGCAGTGTTATAAAGCTGGAAGGCTCCAGAAACTGGAACATCTGGAAATTTCAAACAACCGTACTCTTGCGAGGTTATGGTTGGCTGGACATAGTCGAAGGAAAAACTATAAAACCAGAGGAAGCTAGTCAAAAAGCTGCCTGGGAAGCAAAGGATGCTAAAGCTCAAACATTGTTGGTGACAAGGATGAGCGAAGATGTTATGCTACACATCATTTCTTGTACAACCTCGGCTGAGATGTGGACAAAACTACAAAGTGTATTCGAGCAAAAGTCAGAGACCAGTATTCATATTGTACAGCAGAGATTTTTTCAATATAAATATGAAGCAGGGACTGAGATGTCAGTATTTTTGTCAAGGATTCAAGAATTGCAAAACAAGTTGAAGCAATTGGGTGAAGAGATCTCCGACAAGCTTGTTATAACAAAAATATTAATGTCTCTGCCGGACCAATACAAACACTTTGTCTCAGCATGGGAGTCTGCACCTGACAATAAGCAAACATTCGACAATTTAGTGGCCAGGTTGTTAGTTGAAGAAGAGAGGGTGAAGGAGAAGAATTATGAACCCGAGCAGGCCTCATCGTCTGCATTTGTTGCCCGGAACAGAAGTAGTGTAAAATGTTTCAACTGCGGGAGACTTGGACATGTTCAAAGTGAGTGTAGAAACAAGAACAATAAAAATAATAGTGAAGGAAAAGTGAACAATAATAACTGTTTTTATTGTGGCAAAGCTGGACATAGTAAGGCGCAGTGCTGGTTCAGAAAGAATAAAATGATGACAAAATACAGTAAGAAGAGTAAAGACAGTATAGAAAGTAATGCATTTGTTGTGTCAAGTGGACAAAATCTAGAATCCAAGTGGCTGGTGGACTCTGGAGCAAGTGAACATATGTGTTACGACCGTGCATTATTTACGTCCTATTCAAGTTTTTCGAGTAATTCTCAAAGATCCGTAATCGTTGGTAATGGAGAAGCAATAAGTGCGTTGGGCTGCGGACAGATGGCGGTGCAAGTGCATAACGGAAGTGAATGGATTGACACTACGTTTGACGGCGTTTTGTTCGTTCCGGAATTGAAAACCAACCTCTTCTCTGTGAATCGTGCCATAGACAAAGGATACGTCATGATGACAGATGACGGCTCGTGCAAATTTTACAAAAACGATAATGTTTGTGCGATTGCAAAACGTGTTGGAAACTCTTATTACATGGTTTTACGCTATAAATGCGGAGTGGCGAGCATCGCTAAAACAGTAAACAATGATTTGAACGAGTGGCACGAGAAATTAGCCCATCAGAACTTCGATCATGTGAGAAAAGTCTTGAAGCAAAAGGATATAAACACAGACCTAACCTCTTCTCCTGCATGTGAGAGCTGCTTGAAAGGTAAAATACACCGGTTGCCGTTTGGTAAAAGCGATCATGTCAGCACAAAAACCTGCGAACTCATTCATGCTGACACCTGCGGCCCGATGGAGGAGGTGTCTGTTGGCGGCTCCAGATATTACGTTATACTGAAGGATGACTACTCAAACTATCGTTGTGTCTATTTCGTCAAGACAAAAGATCAGATTAAGAAATGCATTGAAGATTTCATTAATAAGGCAGAAAATGTAACTGGTAATAAGATAAAAATGTTTAGAACTGATAACGGCCTCGAGTTTGTCAACAAGGAGTTGAAAGAAGTGTTTTCAAAACGTGGGATAATACACCAAACAACAGTACCATATACACCTGAACAGAATGGGAAGGCTGAGAGAGAAAATAGAACCCTGGTGGAAGCAGCAAGAACAATGTTGTATGCAAAGAACTTACATAAGAAATTATGGGCAGAAGCAGTAAACACAGCAGCATTTGTGTTAAATAGAACTGGAAAGAGTAAAGAAAATGGGAAAACACCATTCGAAGTATGGACAAACCAAAGTTTTGACATTCATGAATTGAAAATATTTGGTACACCAGTGTATGCACATATACCAAAAGAAAGAAGAAAGAAATGGGATAAGAAAGCAGAAAAGGGATTGATGGTTGGATATGGGGAAGACATCAAGGGGTATAGAATATATTTCTCCGAAAAGAACACTATTGAGACAAAGAGAGATGTGGTTTTCTTAGAACAAGACAACAATAAAGAGGGAGAACCTACAATCATGTTTGACTCAATGGGAGAAAATAATGGAGGCGAAGAATCTCAAACAACCCCAGAAACTACCCCTACAAGCTTTGATGAAGATAGCTTTGAAACCACTTTGCGTGAAAGTGAGTCTGGAAGTGACTATCAACCATGTAGTGATCAGGAAACCTCATTGGATGAGACGACACCAACCCGGAATGAAAGAAACAAGCGTGTGAGAAAACAAACCTCATTTTACAAGTGTAATAATGTTTATAGTGAAGTAAGTGAGCCAGTGACATACAAGGATGCTATGAGTAGAAAAGACGCTAGTAAGTGGAGTGAAGCTATATACAAAGAGTTGCAAACCTTAAAAGCGAACAATACTTGGGACTTTTGTGATGCACCAGTGAACTCCAAGGTGGTGAGTAGCAAATGGGTGTTTAAACTGAAAGGTGTGAGTAGTGATAAACAATATAAAGCTAGATTAGTGGCTAGAGGGTTTGAACAAGAAGATGTATTTGATTATTATGATATTTATGCACCAGTAGCCAAGTTATCAACCTTCAGAGTGTTTGTTGTCATAGCAACTAAATTAAATCAGCCTATATACCAAATGGATGTAACAGGGGCATTTTTATATGGGGAAATAACTGAAGATGTTTACATCAGGTTGCCAGAAGGAGCCTATTCTGGTGACTATAACATAGTAAAGCTAAACAAATCCTTATATGGGCTGAAAAATTCACCAAAATGTTGGAATGTTAAATTTAATTCTGTAGTAACAAGGGAAGGTTTTGTAAGGTCTAACTGTGATTCATGTTTGTATAAAAGGTGTAATGGGAATGATAAAACTTTTATATTATTGTATGTTGATGACCTATTAATTTTTGGAACTAATGAAAAGGAAATTATACAGCTCAAAAGTGTACTAAATAAGGAATTTAATATGAAGGATTTGGGACTGGTTTCTGATTTTCTAGGAATAAATGTAAAACAAAACTTGGAAACAGGTATTACCAAACTAACTCAAAGAGATTATTTGAAAAATGTTCTTGAAAGATTTAACATGTTGAACTGTAAACCCATGATGACCCCTATGGACCCTAATTTTAATGCAAACACTGAGTCTATTAAGCGTTTAAAACATATAGATATTCGCTATCATTTTGTTAGAGAAATTTAAGGTTAGAAAGGTTAAAGATAATAAAATATGTGTAAAGTATGTTCAAACTAGTGAACAACCCGCAGACATGTTCACAAAAGCCTTGAGTAGAGAGACCATCTTAAGGCACCTTTTTAAATGTCATGTTGGGTAATAGTATCATAAACTGTATTAAGTATTAAGTTGTATTAAGTATTAAGTTGAATTTGTAGAGATAAATGTAGACATTGAGAGGGGGTGTTATGATTACTGGCAATGTATCTACATTCACTCATTTAGTTTCTAAGTTTGGTTTTTATGTTGGCAACACAGTCTGTACAAATTGTCACTGAGTTTTAGTTCTATACAATAAAAACATCTTGTCTCACAAATAAAAGACTTTTTATTATTAAATCACTTCAATTTACATATAAATAGCCTAGTTTTCTAGTTGGATCCTTGTACTCGTGCTATATTTGTGTGAATTTATACAAAGTGGTAGCCGCCGTTTTAGCTTGGGTGTATTGGGAATGGGAATAGAAATAGTTTTTTTCTGGGGATAAGAGTACTAATGTTGATTTCCCTGAAGTCTGTATGTTTGAAATTGGATTGGTCATTTAGCACCTAGATTGGATCTAAGGCTAGATGCAATGCTCTGCCGGCTGTTAGCGCTGACCGTCGGTCGACGTAGCTATATTAATGCAAGACTTCGAACGCGCACGCAGCTACGCGTTAATCCGGTCAGTAGTTTGTGGGGTTATCCCAAACATATTAACTTAATCTATATAAATAAAAATGAATTGTTGCTCGATAGTCTGAATAAAACTCGAGAACGGCTGAACGGATTTATCTTATCATAGTCTTGGAATGTTCGTGGAGATCTAGGAAAAAATCAAATAATTGCCGGGAAAAAAAAATTGTATAAAAACCCGTGCAAAGCCTGGGCGGGCCACTTGTTTAAAATAAAAACATTGAATCTAAAACTTTGTTTTTTTTCTAAAATAAAAAATCTTATTATTTAGGAAAATAAAATTTTTATTTATATTAGCAGCAAGCACTAGCTGTCAACAATATTGACAGGTGCTGTAAATGGACCAGGTGCGATTAGGCTGGGTGCTGTACTTAGACTACTTCTATAAGACGTATGACTAATATACGTTAAAAAATGTCACCAGATATGGAAATATGCCAACTACGATATGAGCAACTCGGGTTCAGGGAAAGTTTTCAGTTTTCGTGAATTTGCTCACGCGATCGGACGATTTAGTCGCATTTGCATACTCGGGATGGGAAATTTAGGTTTATGAGTTATGAGTTTTGTATTGTTGCAATCTACATACTGTGTTGGGGTGGTTTTAACTAGTTTAAGAAAAACGGGTTAGAGACGATGTTTAATTTTTATGCTAGATAAGCCTTCATTTGACCACAATCTCACCTGATGTAAAGTGACGATGTGGTCTAAGATGGGGCATGAAGACCTAGTCAAAGTCAAAGTCAAAGTCAAAACGTTTATTTCCTTAGAAGCCTATGCTTACATGGACAGGTCAACTTAAATCTAATTTAAATAAAAACTAAGAATAATCAAGGAAATAACATAGTCTTGACAGTTCGCTTCAATTTTTTACACTGAGTTGAGAAGCGAATAGAACAACTCAGCTTCCATCTCTTATGTTGTTATTATAACAATATTGGTGTACAACATGGTTACTTATACATTTAACATTTACAAATAAATGCTAGTCAAACATGCACATAACAGAAAAAAAAACTAAATTTAGCTATTTTGTCCATCCTAGTGGAACCGAGCTACATCTGACCAAGCATTATCGTCTTTGATATAGTCCTCTGTAGAATAATAGGCTTTTTTCAAAAGACATTTTTTAATTAAAAACTTAAACTTTCGAATGGGTAGGTCAGTTATAAACTGCGGAAGTTTATTATAAAAACGGACACAATTGCCCATAAAAGATTTCCCCACCTTACGTAATCTAAATGAAGGGATATGTAGTTTATTCTTATTTCTAGTATTAACATTATGGAAATCACTCTTTTTTAGAAAATCTTGCTTATTTTTGTGTGTGTACAGCAAATTCTCATAAATATATTGTGAAGCAACAGTCATAATATTTATTTCCTTAAATTTATCTCGTAAGGAGTCGCGTGGTTTCATTTTATAGATTGAACGCACCGCTCTTTTCTGAAGAACAAAGATAGTTTGGATATCAGCTGCCGTTCCCCATAGCAAGATACCGTATGACATGACACTATGGAAGTAACTAAAATAAACAAGTCTCGCGGTGGCCTCATCAGTAATATGCCGCATAGTCCGAACTGCATAAGCTGCTGAACTAAGTCGACTCGCAAGAGCATTAATTTGAGGTTTCCATTGAAGTTTTGAATCAATATGTAGCCCTAGAAACACTGTTGAGTCAACAAGATCAAGCTTTTCATTATCTAATATTATTTTTATAGGACGTTCTCTGACAGTTGGTAATTTAAAATTAATACATTTAGTTTTTTTTAGAGTTGCCGCGAATACTCGCTATTATTCGGTATTCGGCATTACTCGCCATTTTTTTTATATTCGTCGAATACCGAATAATAACTAGCATTATTCGGCATTCGGCGAATAGTCGTCTGAAATAAACTTCTAACGAACAAAAAAACGAATGAATTAAAAATAATCACTTTTTTATTATTTTCCTTAAAACAATACACAATTACACACACCGTATCAATTATTATTTGAAATATGTGCCTGTGCCTATCGTATTTATGAAATTAAACATAAAAACTTTTAAATTAATATGTAAAATCCAACAGAGGCAGATTGTGGTGCAAAAAAACACTTTTTTGTCGGGGGTTAAAAATGAATCGCAAAATGTGTTGCTAAGCGCATAACTCAACAACGCCTATACCAATTTAGCCAATTTATTTTTTTAAATGTTCGTTGGAGTTTAAGGATGGTTTTTACGGCGAGAAAAATTCGAATAATTTTGAAACAATCTTGAATAATTACCCGTGCAAAGCCGGGGCGTGCCGCTAGTTTAATATAAATTATACGTTTTCAAACTTTTATTCAAGTTGTTAATCATACACAAAGTTTTAAACTTGAGTTTCAAGTTCGTAACATTTGTACAAGAAAAGGGTTGCCAGCATTTAAAAATGGAAAATTAATTATTTGTTTTCTTTTCTCACAACCTTAGAAGAAATTAGAAATATTTTTAATGTGCCTTATTTATGTCGAATAGTAATGTCGAGTTATTCGACTATTCGCCAAAGTGAATGGCGATTAATCGGTATTCGACTATTCGCTATAACAACTATTCGCGGCAACTCTAGTTTTTTTCGCGTTTAGTAGCAGATTATTAACAGTAAACCAATTCAGTACGCGAGACAAAGAATTATTTACGTCGTCATAGTTATCTTTATTTCTATCTACCTTAAAAATTAGAGAGGTGTCATCCGCAAATAAAACTATGTCACAAAGGTCCTTGGCATAAAAAGGAAGATCATTTACATATACTAAAAATAAGAACGGTCCTAGAATCGATCCTTGCGGCACGCCTAATTCTATATTTGAGCCCGTGGATCTTTCAGTTCCAACTTGTACTATTTGAATTCTATTTGTCAGATATGACTGGAGAAGGTCTAATGCTTTACTGCAAATACCGTAATGTTTTAATTTATTTAATAACGTAACGTAACGTCAAAAGCCTTGGAGAGATCACAAAATACACCGATAGCGTTTTGTGAGAAGCTAGAAGATAGCTTCTCCGGGCCACATTACCAAATACGAAAAAATCGCTTTACGCACTGGCTTAGCCCGGAGGGTGGTGGGTGACAAGCCGCGCGGTGTTTTGGGTCGTTTTTAGCCGTAGGACGTCCACTGATGGACTGATCTATAAGGGAGAGATATCTCATAGTCAAAGTCAAAGTCAAAAACATTTATTTTCTTAGAAGCACAGGGCATACATGGCACTCGGCATACACCTCTCATATACCTCTCCTGTCCTCGATAGACCTCTCACAGTCATCTAGTTATCGTTATACCTGTTCGAAGCGGCCTGCACCGTTAACCCACGGCCTTTACTAAGTCGTCCGTCGCTCGCTCGCTGACCAATCCGTCGTCTCCATGCGAGAATTTTTTGGGGCCAAAAAGTCCCCAAAAAGACCCCAAAAAGTCCCCAAAAATGCCATCTGTTCTACGTATTATTATGGCCCGCTCACTGCCATTTTAAGAAGGTAATCTGTTTGTCTATGTCGATGACCCGCGTTCTTCTACGTATCACGTAATTCCTAATTCGATCTCGTAAAGAAACTCTGAATATTACTCTCTCCTTATGAAGTTTTCACTTGTTATTCGTAAAAAAAGTGTACTTATAGCAGGGCACCACCCCGCACTTGGCCAGCGTGGTGAATTAAGGCTAATCTCTCTCGTTTATAGAGAAGTCCCTGTGTCCCAGCAGTGGGAACGTTAATAGGGGTGCTATTCTATAGCAGGGCACATATGTATAGAGAATACAATACATAATCCAAATTGGTTAATATTCCAAGCCGGTCATAAATTTGCCATGAAAAATTCAATGATATTTTCAATTTATAATATTCAGTTCGTCGAAGCGAGAGAGCCATTACATATTCATCCGGAATATTCGCCCCGCAGGCAAACCTATTCATTTCCGTTTCCGCTCACTAAAATAAATGACGTTTTCAGCCGTATCTACGTATGTTGAAACCATAAATTTAGAATTTACAGTTTAGAACAAAGTATACCAATATTCCCTGTTTTCATAAAAACACTTTTATATCAGACTTATAATAATCATACCTGGGAACCTGGATCTCCCATATAATCATATACCTTACAGATAGCATACATACAAATATAAATATTTTATACTAAAATATCATTGTGTCAGTATCATGGAATCATTTGTCACAGCGGTGGTGGTTATAGGAGGTTAATAGAACGTTTGATAAAAAACGTTATACATAAACCTAAATTATTGACGAATCTGTTAAATAACAGTTCAATTAAATCTTGTCACACTTGTTTATTTATCCCTATAATAGTCTCCTAATAAGGTATTATTAGGCTTATTATGATTTTGAGCTAATTCCGTTATATTAAAATTAATTAAGCGTTTGAAACTATTTACAAAAAGATTTGAATTTTATTAGTAACTGTTCAACGGCAATAATTCAGTTATTTATAACTAGATGTCGCTACGCTAAAAAGGGCTAGCTCTAGATCGCGCTGACGAAAACTGGAGGTTTTCGATTGTATAGTTTCACATTTCCTTGTATCGTTGAATGGTTCTGGGTAGCTATATTGTACCTTAAACCTATAAAACTACGGAAGCAAATTGGGTATCATTTTCAAGTGGAAGAGCTGATCCTAAGGGCTGGGATCTTCCCCGACGTTCCAGCTGAAGGTGCTGATAATCCGTGGGTGACCAGCTGTGGAGGCAGTTCAACAGTAACAGTATATTATCTAAACTATATAAATAAAAATGAATTGTTGTTCGTTAGTCTGATTAAAACTTGAGAACGGCTGAACGGATTTATCTTATCATAGTCTTGAAATGTTCGTGGAGGTCTAGGGAAGGTTTAAAAGGCGAGAAAAAAACGAATAATTGCCGGGATTTTTTTTTAATAAAAACCCGTGTGAAGCCAGGGCGGGCCGCTAGTATATAATATCTTCGTTGATATATCGATACTAATATTATAAAGCAGAAGAGTTTGTTTGAACTCGCCATCTCAGAAACTACTTGATTATTTTAATCAGGTTCGTTTGAAAATCCTTTCAATGTTAGATAGACATGGCTATAGGCATTTTACTTAAAATACGTTGTTCCGCAGCAAATCCAAAAACACGGGCTTTTTATTGTATTCATAAATGCAGTGTTTCCGACATGTTATATAGAGGATCTTTGGTACCCCGCAGACGTTGACAAAGCAAACGTGAAGCTAAGGGAAGCCACTAAGTAAAATGAGCTCTTTGCTGATGAAAACCTTCGGTACAAAGGGTAGGTACATACTGTCAACAGCAAAATACACTGATGAAATAGTGTCCCAAAATAATATTTACGGTAAATTAATTCAAAAGTTACTGACTATTGTAGTTTATTAGAAGTTAATTATCAAATAGCATCACAAAGTCAAAGTCAAAACGTTTATTTCCTTAGAAGCACATAGCCTACGTGGACAGGTCAACTAAAAATTAATAAAACGAATATGTTTAAACAAAAAAAAATCAAGGAAATAACATTGTCTTGACAGTTCCCTTCAATGTTTTGAAGTTGAGAAGCGAATAGAACAACATAGATTCAGTTATTACAATTTGTAGTTATTAAAATTTTGGAGTTCTTATTTTTAGGTAACTATTTATAAGTCTTAAGTATCTCTTATGTAAGTGATCTTATTTTGTTTCGATCCCCGGTGTTATAATGATTATTTTCTTTCGTTTTATTTTTACTTCGTCGTAATATCAAGAAACTCGATAAAATCAAAACTATATATGTACTCTAACTACTACATTGCTTTTCGTATTTTCCGTTCTATTTCCGTCTGAATGGAGTGTATAATTTGCGTCCACGAGTATTGCCACTTACACCCATAGTATTCCCAAAACAACTAATCTATTTTCATTCACAAAGGTGGCTATTTTAGGAGCTTCTATTTCCTGTCTTGTCTGTAATTTAATCCTCTTTATTTGACCCGTGAGGTTGGGGAGTATTCAATGATCTCACGTGGCGACATTTTGCTATACGTTTTTATTTATTTATTAATCTTAATTAACACGGTTAGATACCAATAACATTAATTCATTAATTTTTTTTTTGTCTAAATCAAGTATTTTTTATAATACATACTATAAAAATATACGTTCGTAGGAAAGAATAAAAAAATAGAGATTAAACATTTATAAAGTTTTTTTTTTGCACTTCGAGCATTCTTAAAAAAAATAGGGTTTCGTACTTGGAAAGGTATAAACGTCTGTCTGTCAAGACCTTTTTTCTTTGGATCGCGTTGAGGTAATAATCAAGCTTCCTTGTAGCTGTATAAAAATCTAACTTCAGAGCAAACGCAAATACCATAACTAATTTTATATATAATAATATTGATGAATAGTAGGAGTTATTTATTTTATTTCGGTCGGAAACGGAGTGTGTCTCATTTTAAATTATGTCATATTATAACTGCTTGAAACCTCTAAATTAAAAACCGAAAACGTGTGACAAATAGCAAAAATACATATTCCTTTGATAACCCCTAATTCATTAAATATTAATACATTACAATAAAACTAAATTAATCTAAAGGCTAAGTGAAATACACAAAAAACCCACTACTTCAGTTTGCCTAAAGTTTTCATCCCTGGGGAAATTCTATAGAAGTTTCACAAATTAATTTCCTTGGACGACAAATATATGAAGCGAAAGGTTAGTTAGTTCTTGATAATACTTTCATAATTTTTATTTTTATTATTATAAGAGTTTGGTCAAACCGTCGCGTCAGCAACGCGAGAAGCGGGACTTGTCGCGGGACTGTGTTGCCTGAGAACTTTCTGCTTTGTGGTCGCGTAAGTGTACAAAGAACCTTACTGAAAAAAAAAGAATGGGATGCACCCGTCGCGCGGCAGACGCTCCCGCTTCGCAGTCGCTTTGATCCCACAAGTTTGGCCAAGCCATTACTTCTATTGAAAAATGTAAGTTATAACTTCAAAGGAATTCCACGCGTAGCCTAGTGAACATACAGATCGTAGTCCTGAGACAAGTCGCAGTCGCCGTGAAGGCGTGTTGGCGTTCAGCCAAAGCAGAGTTCACTGCTCTCGTATCGATTTAATTGCGTAACGTCCTTTTTAGACTTTTCTTAGAATCGCGGATTGCTTGCGTTTCTAGGATAAGTAGGACTTAGGTTTGTTTTACATAAGCGCTGTTTTACATAAGGCTCAAACCTTGCTTTGAGTAGTTTTGCTTTTGGGGTTTTTATGTATCTGAACAGTGGATTTTCTGTATATCCTAATAATATATTCCAAACCATTGTTTGTGAGGATGTAAATGTATAAGTAAGAAAGTTTGTTTGTTGCTCTTCCACGCTACTTATAATGGATTATGATGAAACTTCACAATATTAGCTTAGATTTCTGACGACAACATTACTACTAATGTTAACTGCGGTAAAGTTTCGCTTTTCGGCGAAAAATACCATTAATACGAGCGAAGGCCGATTTGGATAAAATTTGGTACGGAAATAGTTGTTTTTTCAGTAACGGACAAAAGCTACTTTTAACCTCGAAACTATATTACGTGGGCAAAACCGCGGGCGGGCATCTAGTATGTTCAAATGGAGGAATTGACAATTCCATTATAAAATTGACGAGATCTCTAAATCGTGACCTTTGGCAATACACGTTCGGTAAAGAGGAAAATCAATAAAACACACAGTAAAAATACACGGTTTGAAATATGTGGGTTCTGTTTGGACATGAAAAACCATTTTCGGGGCGAGCGAGCCGCGACCCCAAAGCCGAGGAGTTATGAGTTTACATAGCAGATATAAATAAAATACTTCATAATTACAGAGTACAGTAGGTACCTACTATTTCGCTGCTATGTACTAAGTTTTGTACAAACTCTAAGCTCCGATTTCACTAGGGCTATAAACGCGATTAGATACTTTTCGGTTCGGTTCGGAACTTGTTTTACCGCTTAAACTGACTTTAATTTATTGAGACTCTATTTTAAACATACAATGGTAAAATTTGGTTTCTGATTTACAGCATTACTTCAAAACTGACGGACTTGTTATGTCGTATTTCTTTAGAAATAAGATCATTTTTAAAGTTTCATACGAACACGAAAGTCCGATATATACATTTTAAATATTAAATTTTTCTTCGCAAAAAAAAACTGTTAAATTAGGTACATTCTCCTAGAATTTAATATTTTCATTTCAATGTCTTTTTCACTTTCACGATTCCTCTTTCACAATTTTAAAGCAACAAAGCAAAGAGTTCTCCACAAATTATATTGCATGAGAGCACAGATATAACTTCTGATATCTCAAATCATCCGTGAACGATTATTATTTCGCTACAAAACTCGCTACGCGAGCTACGCGATTCGTAGCAAACGACTACGGCGTAGAGCTTAGCGCTACGACGCGACGTAGCAATTCCCTATGATGGTTATTGCTACGCCTTTCGCTTATTTACCGTTCTTATGTATTCAGGAAGTAACTTTTTATGACATAATCTGGGATATGTTTACAGATTATTTGGTACTAGCTGTGCTTGGGACTTTGTCTGTGTTGGATAGTGACCTCGGTTAGCGTTTTAAATTATTTGGGTAAATTATTTAATAAAAACAGTATATACTTAACTACCTTAAAGATATGTTTGTGAACATTGAGTACATATATTTACTTATATAAAATTAACAGATGCAGAATTTTAAACAAATTAAAAGCTACTAGCTTAAAAAATACGTTGCTTTCTTATAACCTGTCGTCAATGTTTACTACCTACTTTTCGCAATTAAAAGTCCCTATATCGCTTAAATTGTTGTCGCCGGTAACATTCACAGGCTCTAACCAATAATAACACGTCTTGTTGACATAAATAACCATTGCTTAGTGAACTATCAATCCCTAAGGTTCGAATTGACATATTACTCAGTGAATATTGATTTATCAATGAACAGCTACCGTAATATCATGATTTCCTGCAAACCCGGAAGGAAGCAAGTCCGCACCGTGCCCGCCGGAAGTTAACCCGTGATTTGATTTTGTATCTCCCTCAGGGCCTGGAGGCGACAGACTCCGGTTATAACACTCGACAAATATAAGATAAAGATAAGATAAATATTCTTTATTAAACACATAATTAAAAACACAAAAAAAAATAAGCACCTAAGACTATGCGACAAATGGCGGTCTTATCGCTAAAGAGCGATCTCTAGCAGACAAACTTGAATGGATATAATTATTGGGAAAAAGAAGGGGACCTGTGTGCTAAATACGAAAGTATTATAAGGAGTATTATAATAACAATACTTTTACCAAAATATAAAAATATACATAAATTCTACCTGTAACCACAAAGTTTATACAATATATCGCTTCTTTTACAATTTTAAGAAAACTTACAGCTATGAAAACAATATAAACAGATAAATAAAAAAGAACATGTCTTCAGCATGCCTTAACACAGAAGGCCAATTTAAAGAATCCGTTTTAGCATTAAATAATAAAGTAAACACATTTTCATTCATTTTCCCTCCTTAAACGACCCCAAACGGAGGTCGTTTGGGGTCGTTTAAGGTTATATCCTTCAAATATAACGGGATTAGACTATAACATAACCCACTACGCTAGTCTACCTCTATAAGGTTTTCGGCCAAAGCTACGCAACTGCGACGCGGGAGCCTCTGAAACGAGGGAACTTTTTTGACTGAAAATGGTAGCCGTTTTCAGGCAAAAATGTTCCCCCGTTGTGGTCCCCTAATCTCTTTCGATAAGGAAGAAGTCCCTGTGCCCCAGCTGTGTGGACATAAAAAGGGGCACATATGATTATGTCTTACCGACTAATTCTTATTTCGTCACAGAGACAGACGCGCGTCAAACGTGTAACACCCTGGTGAATAAAAAAGTGTACTTAATGCACCTGGGTGAATAAACCCGGGTGAATAAACCCGGGTGAATTAAGTAAACCGGCCCGTTCTTTTTGCGTCGGAGGCTAAACATGTTAATCTAATACTGTGACTCTTAACATTAAAAAGCCTTTATAGACCCAAGTAACCTATAATGAATATTTATGCGCAGTCAAAGCTATTAATTATAATTTACGATGGCACCGCCCGCTTTTTATTTTATGCTCCATTCGTTGTTTCATCGTTAAACTTTTAATCTTTCATAACCATATTTCTTGATTTATTATTATTTATTAAAATAGAATTAGAATGTATTAGATACACAGAAGTCAGAAGACTGGAATCTACAGATTTTTCTTTGTGTACGATCTCTTTCGCTTAAAATATCTATGTAAGTCTATTATATTAAGTATATCAGATGTTTATACCCTAAACACCAGGTGGTAAGCTCCAAGTTACCACGGGGCTAGATGTTGTTGTGTGGATTGCCCGAAAATATTTATTTTATTTCACTTCACAGGTACTTCTTTAAGAACCTGTAGATTAGAAAAATATGTGTGTTTACATATGAATCGTAATTCTTACCAATAATGAGTTATAAATCATAGCATTTTTGACGAATCAAATACATATTATCTAATTTCGTACCTATTTTTAAAATGTCGCATACAATGCCTTGAAAATGATTACTTAAACTCAGTTCAAAAATTGCTAATAAATTAGTCTCTGCTTCATCTACAAAGTAATGCAAAAGTAACTCCATCTGTCTGTCCGGCTGTCACACAAAAACTACTGTAACGATTTCAATGAAAATTAATACATACATTCATTCATAGCTTGACAAAGGACATGGGCTAGTCTTTACTGCGGGTAAATATGTAATCCCATCAAAAATAATACTTGTCAAAAAAACCAAGTCTCGCAACTCAGTTGTTCTGCGGTAAAAAGTTGTGAGATCCATGTAATACCAAGTCGGTTATTAATTTATTTAGTCTCTACTTAAGCGACTTTCTGTCTTAATACGTCCAGTCTCTAAGATCACGAACGTGGTCCATAACAATGGACTAGAACTTTGACCCGTTATAATTCTTAAAATATTGGTTCAAATTGAATGAAATGTTGAAATATACCGTGTCTTTACAATGCCTGCATGGTTACTGAAAATTTCAGTCTTCTAGTTTTATCCACAACAAAGTTACAGGGGGTTGAAAATGGCCTGAATTGCTTCGAGTAAAGGATGGTACGGCCGTGACGCTTTTTTCCTCAACTTGGTGGGGGCACTGCCGTGCCCTCAGATTCTGCGGGATAACTCACTATAAAGTAGGTTAAAACGCGGAGCACTATTAATATACGCTGCAGTCGACTTGATACAAATGGTTTGTTTGTGCCGAAAATTAATGGATATCGATTGCTTGGCATTTTCTCGACCTATACATATGTATTTCGAGTCATAATTCAAACTATTATTTTGATGTTACTAACAGTAACTCTAAATCGGACTTTTAAAAATAATCTGGGAATGTTTGCAAGAACACTTTTTTATAGTTATAATTGTTTTCTACCATAGGGCCTGTTTCACCATCTCCGAGTAAAATAGCCAATGGTTTAAATATAGAGCAATCTCTGCCAGTTACTGACTGTTGTCAGTTGCCATGATAGCTCTATAATTTAACCATTGGCTTTTTACCCGGAGATTGTGAAACAGATCTTTAGACTAGCGTAGCGTGGAGAGACTATCGTTTACTTCTCTGTCTCTTTCTCTCTTGAAGTCGTGGCAATACTAGGAGATATTCTTATGGTGCGGCTACATATGCGTCTGAAAATTTGTGTCGCGTAGCCACGCCCAATCTAAACATCGTTTTCGCCCGAATACTTCCCGTTGCAACGGTGTACCCGGCCACACACGTCGCGTTGGCACGAATATTGCCCGCAGGCCGCGTAATGTAGCACCATTAAAGGGTTGCATGTCATGTTCTGGTTTTTATGACTATAGAGATTGCAACACTGAATTATCGGAAAACTCATCAAAGTATGTTCCCCCTCATTCGCTTAAATAACGGAAATATATGCTAGAATACCATCTAGGGTAATTACAGTGATAAATGAAACGTAATGTTAAACTTGTTAGCCTCAGCTAACATTGAACTGAACAGTTGACAATGTCCCCGAGTTGAAACTTTGAGTGAGTTATTAATTACAATTGATTATAAGTTAGTTCTGCTTCGGTACGATAAACGATTAAACTTCAGAACTACACGGATTTGTTAGTAGATTATGCAATTATTATAAATTAAAGCAATTTATCGTGTCTGTCTGTATATTCATGATAATCTCAAGAACTACTTAACAATTGTCATGCAGTTTTAGGCAAAGGTATTGAAGGATTTTAGGCGTACTTATAATATTTTGAGAATTTGTCTTATTTGGTTCAAATATGACGATAATAATTTATTAAAAAAGCTGTGTTGACTAAGTGGGAGTCCACTCGACTCGACTTTATTTCGAAGGTCGTGGGTTCAAACCCCGCCACGCATCGTTAGGTTTTTCTTTTTTAAAGTTTTATGTGCGCTTTAAAACACGTGCTTTAATGGTGAAGGCAAAACATCGTGAGGAAACCGGCATGTTCTGATAGCTTTTAAAAAGTTACAATTTCACTTAGCAGCGGTCCCCGCACTATATTGCGAGAGATCTGATACCAATTACAAAAATACAAAAAAAAAACAAAATTAGTTTTAACCTGCTATAGAAACAAGCGCATGAAAACAAAAGAAGTGATAAAAAGGGTCAAATAATAAAATAACATTTGCAACAATATCAACATTCATTTTATTTTTTATGAGAAACACTCAATAAGGTAAGGGAAGGGAAATATTAAGAAGCTGGGAATTGATAAGTGACGCCGACTTATTCCAACGATTCTTCTTAAATACAAACGAGAGGTACAGAGTACCTACTTTATACTGACCTTCCTCGACTCTTTCAATAGAAGCGGGTTGCCACTCCACAAAATTGCGAACGACGGCGGTATCGGAAGTCAATAAAGGCTCTAAACCGGAGGCCATTGTTAGCCGCGAACCACAATCAGCGACATGTGATTTACTAGTAGAAATATACTAATTGAGTTAAAAAATGTAAAATAAACTTACACTACACCAAGGATTCCTTATACAGCTTTTACACATTTTTCAAAAGGAAAAAAAACAATAAATAAACAAAATACTCTTTAAGAGTCCAAAGAGATGCAGTTAGAGCGGTGACCCATCCAAGCACTGGCCTCGCGCAACGTTGCTTAATTGGATTGATTGATTGATATTGGAGCCCCCTTTATACATGTATTTATTATGTGTTTTTAGTATTTGTGGTTATAGCGACAACTTTTCAAAATAAACCGTATATTTGTAATTATTTACATGACGTACTGATTACTTTTTCATCTACTCTTTCTTAAATAACCAAACACCGTATGATATTATATGTATATACTAGCGGCCCGCCCCGGCGTCGCACGGGTATGAAATTTTCCCGGAAATTTGTGACACGAGATTTATATATATTAAGATGATACTCCTTTATAGTTATTGTTTGCAAGATTTACGCTTTTGATTAAAATGCGTTGTATTATTAGATTAAATCTGTATTTTTTAAATGGCGTACTAGTAAGTATTAGGCAGACTTTAATTAAACCGGTGAAATTAAATCCATGTTTCACAGAACAAGTTAGAAAATCAACGGACCGGAAGGCGATCAGGGCCTATCCCTTTTCATCGGCAATAAAACGTAAATGCTTAATTTATAACGAATCGAGACATGATTGCGAGCAAAGAGTAACAGAAATCATGGGTCCACTTCATCGAACTGAATAAGAAATATCAGTTTTCGTCCTTATTTCAATTTGGTACATTATTTCAATTTCGTTGCTCAAATAGTATTTTATTAATCCCCGACCAAAAAAGAGGGGTGTTATATTAAGTTTGACGTGTCTGTCTGTCTGTCAGGGACATCATAGCTCCCAATCAAAGCGATTTCATGACAAAATTTAAATTAAATGGATTTGACCTAGGCACTTTCATTAATATACTATCAGAACCAAATTCACTAGCAGCAATTTCACTATTTAAAATCTTTATGCATCAGTGACTCAATACAATACAATACAATATTCTTTATTGAAACACCATAAAAAAATAATATTACTAAGTTCTCAACGGCTCTGAAAATTCCAAAGACATAAGAAAATTACACTATTCTATACGTTTAAAATGGTGGTGTTACATCAACTCTCCAAAATTCCTATAATTGATAAGTTGCCAGAGATTTTTTAAATGGATGGGTCTATTCGTTCCGTATCTTTTATCTATATAGTGAATTGTTGTTCGTTAGTCTGATTAAAACTCGAGAACGGCTGAACGGATTATCTTGAAATGTTCGTGGAGGTCTAGGGAAGGTTTAAAAGGCGAGAAAAATTGCCGGGATTTTTTTTTTATAATTACCCGTGCGAAGCCTGGGCGGGCCGCTAGTTCCAAATAAATCTATACTAATTATAAATTCAAGTTCCCGTCACCTCTGTCTGTCCATTTGTCCGCGATGAACTCAACAACTACTGAACGGATTTATGCAGTTTTCTGCAATAGGTAGAGTTGTTCAAGAGAAAGATTTCGCACCGAGCAAAACCGGAACGGGCCAGCTATTGGTTGATATTTTTAAACTCCTTTTAAAAAAAATAATTGGCCAGAAAGTGTTATTTTCATAATATTTCTGCATGCTTTATTATAGCTCAGTTGTTTGCATTTATTAATGTTCTAAAGATAGCCAGTTACTGATACTAATTTCTTTGTAATGATACACTCAAATCATTTTCATGAAACCCTTCGACCCCAGTAAGTCGCCCGAGCCCGTATTGCGTTCCAATTCACCCAAGTTCCGTGTTCCAAATACAAAGTACCCAGCCCAAAGTATCCAAAACTTTAGTATACGTTTCATTTCACGTCTTGACGCGGAACTGACAAATCAGCAGCAATGTTGTATGTAACGGCTATCAAATTAAAATTAAACCCGACGCTGTGATTGGTCCGTCTGCGGGGTGTGGGAGGGAGAGGGGAGGTCGCGATCAATACCAGTCTTGTTACGTAACGCTCTGCGGAGGCCACGCTATTATCGCAGCTCTGGCGTACTTCTCGGGGGTTTTAGGGGTGGTTCTCGTTTGCTCTGCCTGTGACGCCACGGTAGGTTACCTTTCGGACCACTACTAAGGGTTATAAAGTCTAGGTTGTATCATTCTTTGTAGAAGAAGTCGTCAGTTTCGAGGATTGGATGGGCGATGGGTGGAAATGTTGTCGATATTGTTTATGAGGTACTGGCATTTTGTCAATGGCATCATGTCAATGTCAAAGCGTATTTAGGCGCTTTCCATATACTGTTGGCAAACTGTCGCGCTTCAAGCGGAGAGCCATGAAGAGGAACTGAACTGATATACTGTTTTTAAATAGCCTGACGTGTCTCAATGCAGATAATGATTTTTTAGCAATGATTTACTTTTTAATAATTAAATTTAAGTTTTGTTTTGCTAATTAACAAAACAAGTAAATTTTTAACAAAATCAACTGCTTTCAACGTCATAAACTGATTTATAAAGAAAAAATCGTCGAAATGTGATCAGAACTTGTACCTGATAAAATACTCGTCGAAATAAGAATCTGAGTTAAATTAATTTCACGGTTCAGTAGATCTATTTCTTTGTTAATATTAACATCGATTTATTTTTGGGTACAACAGATACCAACTTGTTTTTAGTCAGTGTCAGCACCAATTGTTATCGAAATTGTAATTGCTCACTAATACGTGACGTACTACGCTTCAAGTTCAAGTTTGTTATGTAAATTGTAGTATTTAGCTGTCAAGTCGCTCCTTTCCTTCACATTTTCGAGGGTTTGATCTTCAAACAAAAACTGTAAAGCAGCCATGACATATCCCTCCTTATCTACAGTTTATCGGATGACATATTTAAATCAATATTTCCGGACTAATCACTCAGCATCACCTAACCCCAAACTAAGCAGAGCTTGTCCTATGGGTGCTAGATGACTGATGTACTACATAGATACATTATTTATCGTGAATACATACATACAAATGATACATAGAAAACACCCAGACCCGAAACCGGAAATTGTAGATCGTTCAAAATCTGGTCCCCCGGCGGGAATCGAACCCATCGAGCCACAGAGGTCGTCATACCATGAAAACGGCTTTAAAGCCCTTGTAGGGTTAATCCGACATTGCAATTTTATCATAATATCGTATCCTTGGTAGGGGTTGTAAAGTTTACACCGACCACAGTAACATTGTAGCGACATAGTTCCTAGATTATCTGATGCAATTCTGAAGTACGCGCTGCGCAATTTCCTATCGTATTACTTTGGAAATTGTGTTTCAAAACGTCCTTGAAGTTAAATAGTTCTGGTATTAGTCATGAAGGCGAAGCCGTGTTGGCTATATGGAAGCAGACTCGACTTTTATTCCGAAAGTCGTGGATTCAAACCTGACCTCTGGATTATTCTTCTTGAAAAATTGTATGTGCGCTTTAAAACACATGCTTTAACGGTGAAGGCAAACACCGTAAGGAAACCGGCATGTTCTGAGAAATTTAAATAGTTCGAAGGACATGTGATATTCACCAACCCGCACTTGGCCAGCGTGGTGAATTAAGACCTAATCTTTCTCGTGAAGAGAGAAGTCCCTGTGTCCCAGCAGTGGGAACGTTAATAGGGTGATGATTATGAGGACTAGTTATGAAGGCAAATTAATCAACTGCATTTTAAAAATGGGAATTACTTAGCTAGAACTGGAGATATTCTCGTGTTTCGCCGCGTTTTATGCCCGTTGGAGAAGCTGGCGTTAAATATCAGTGGAATAAATCTGTCTCAGTCCTGTTGGAAATAAAGAGATTTTAATGAAATCTTCGTATCTACGGCATGGTTTAGAAGTATATTTTAATCTCTTTGTTTGGTCTTCTTGTCTGTATTTATCCGAATGCGGAGGGTAATGGTTTTTGAGAGTATTATGTACTAGCTGTGCCCCGCGGTGTTACCCGCGTTATAATGGATTTTCCCGCGGAATGACGTTTTCCCGCGGTAAAAAGTAGCCTATGTTATTTTTCAGGCTCTAGAGATTCTGTGTACCAAATTTCATTTAAATCGGTTCAGTAGTTTTTACGTGAAAGAGTAACGAACATCCATACATCCATACTTACAAACTTTCGCCTTTATAATAGTAGTAGGATTACGTTATGTATGTGTTCATCTGCCGAATGGCTAGCGGTTTGTGGGCAAATACTACTACTGAGTGGAGCCCACCCAACGCTAGAGGCGACGTGGAAGGCCCAGGATGAGATGGCGGGACCAGCTCGACGCCCACCTAACATCGTGGCCTGAAGTAGCCAGCAATAGAGGCGAATGGAAAGAGAAAAGGGAGGGCTTGGCCCTGCAGTGGGACGGAATGGCTAATTAATAAATACAATACAATACAAAACACTTTATTGCACACACAGGGAAACAAAATACAACAACACGTAGGAAACAGAATGTGCAATGGGCGGCCTTATCGCTAAATAAAAAATAATAAATAATGTGTTCGTGATAACCTCAAAAACGGAACGGATTACATACGCTTTTCAGCTATAGATAGTGATTGTAGTGGATCGAGGCGTATTGCTAGTTCAATATAAATAGCAAACAGGATTGAAAAAAAAAATAACATTTCTTAAATCTATTTTTGAGTGTCTTTATTCATTTAGACTGGTTAAACACCAGTCTGAATGAATGAACCGATTTAAAAAAAAAATTGGTAATGGTTTAGTTTCACAATTTTGTCCGCTGGACAATGTTTTTTTAATTAATTTTCAATTTATTAGTAGTTGTTGATTTTGAAATGTTTTACAATGGATCCGACAGACAGCGCTACCATCGCAGTGTCAAATTATAAATAATATTCGAATAATTGCCAAGAAAAATAATTGAAAAAAACCCGTGCGAAGCCAGGGCGGGCCACTAGAACATCAAAAAATTTAATGTTATTATTAAGATCGGTTTTATTAAGACTTAACATAAATATTTACCTATTTCCCTCATTATCCCAACAGGGTTATGCAAAGCGGCCATATTATGAGTATTAAAAGCAAGCCGGCGAAACTCTTTTAGGCTGTGATCCGTAAATGATGATGATGCCGGTTTTAGGCAGGACGTGCACTTACTTACAATAATCAAATACGTCCATTTAGAAGGACATACATTTCCTTTGATTGAATAATTTTTGATTTTTGTACTATATCGACGCAATTTTATGATTCAGTGATAATGATCACAATTCGAGGGTTTTTTTGTAATTTTTATCTTAGAACAGATGCCAACGGACGGGTTGCTTGAAGTTTTGAAAGCTGTTGTTATAATGGCCCCATAAATGCATATAAAAATATACATAATCATTTATTAACATAGTTCGATTTCGCAAAACTTCGAATGAGTCAAGAAAACAAAGACTCATTGAACATTTGCTTTATTTCACATTAAGAACTTGAGTTTTTACTCTTATCCGGAAACAGAATAATGACGCGGTTTTTCTATACAATTTTTATTTTATATACAAACGTAAAATTTTAATTATTTTCCCCATTTTCTACCGTACAGCATTTTCTTCTGTATGCAAAGCCGCAGACGAGTATTGAAAGCAAAGCCTACTCGAGCGTCGGCTACTCATATAAGCCGTGATCCGTAAAATGATGTATAAGGGCTTTGAGGCTGACAGTCCGGCCTTAAGCCGCGTTCACACGGACTCGTCGACTCTGTCGAATCAGATTTTTTGACGACCGCTTGCTATTAAAGAGCGCTCACGCAGCTTCATTACCTAATAATATATGTTGTTCGTGTGATATACTAATCTTATATATAAAAAAGAATCGAAAAATGAGTTAAATATATACTTTATTTATTCATCATAGGTAACATGTTGTACACTTAATTTCGTTCAATACTAATAAGTCTATATTATACACACAGAAAGGATAGCAAAAGGCACAGACAAGAGATACAAATGCTAAGACATGCCAAGAGCATGTTTTGATTTCTAATGAAACGATTCTAAAAGCATCATGGAAAACACATGTTCTATTATAGAGCCGGAACAGATTTTCGTAAATATTAAATTTTTCTTCGTAAAAAAAATAAGTATCGAATTGGAAATCCTATCTTTGAAGTAGATTCAATACCTTCTAGGTCTCAAAAATAAATAATAATAATAAAATAAAAATGGTTTTTATTGTAAAAAAATACAAAAGGTACATCTTATCGCTAGTACGATGTCTTACAGATGACCTATGCTACACTAAAACTAAACTAGACTAGGTTTAATTGCACCAAGTATACGAGTCATAATTTGAATACAGTCAAGGCCTTCCTTGATGAAGGATCCTTCTGGTCTTCATGTCCCATCTTAGACCACATCGTCACTTTACATCAGGTGAGATTGTGGTCAAATAAAGGCTTATCCAGCGTTAAAAAATAGATTCAAATATACAGAAATATAGTTTTCTTTGGATTTTTCTACTGAAATATGTATATGCGTCAAACATCGTGAGCAAACCGACATGTTCTGGGAAGGGAATGTGACAATCACCAACCCGCACTTGGCCAGCGTGGTGAATAATGGCCTTATCTCTCTCGAAAAGAGAGAAGTCCCTGTGTCCCAGCAGTGGAAATGTAAATAGGGGTGGTTAAGCTATGTGAATGATATTTAACAAGTGGCTGCAAATACTGAATGGAATGGTTCTTACACGATTATTCAAGATATAGAAATATTTAAGAGTTTTCAGATTATATTATACCATGCTTATTTTCAATTTAGTATTAAGTTTTTAAATATGTGTAAGTGTAGTGATACAAAATATAAGGCTTTGTTATTTTTATTTTATTTTATTTCGAATTCACTCCAGTGTACGTCCACCCTTACCCAACGATCCGTAAAATGATGAATAAGTCCCTCTAATGAAAGGTCAGAGGGGATTCACCGATATTCCTGAAAAGGGCGGAATTTAATATAAATCCTACGGGTTATTGATCAAGACAACTGCCTTTTGATGTATTTGTAACAAGGTCGTGAGAAAGGGTTGACCCCCAGACGAGACGACTATATAAAAAATAGGTATTCTGTCCGTCTGTTTGTTTGTCCAAAAACGCTGGATAAATATTTTTCCTTTTGTCGATTTAATAAATAAATCTAAATTTATATTCCAATGCCTTAATATCCTTAAAAGTAAAACACCTTAATAGTTTTAGTAATGTGCATACGATGCGCTTTCATTTGATTCCCCACTCGAGTATATTTGCAGATTTTCGGTTTTCCTTCCCCACTCTCACCCCCATAACATTTAAACGGCTCAACTGATTTTCATGAAACATGTCTAAGAACAACCGGGCCAAACTCACTTTTCATACAAAAACTAAACTAAATTGAAATCGCTCCATCCGTTATGATGTCCTAGACAGACATGTCAAACTTATAACACCCCTCTTTTTTGGTCGGGGGTTAAAAAAGTGAAAAACATTACAAAATAGTATGATTTTTTACTTTCAATAGCAAAACCTTAGTTGTTATGGAATTGAGGGTTTTTTATTTTATATTTAGATTATTCAACGCAAATTCAATCAACTGGCAATAAAGTCTTTGAGACCTTTAATGAAACTCGAATATTTCAAATCACCGAAACTCAATAACAATGGCCGCTGTGGTTCACAGACTGTAAAACATTTATCACTGTAACTCTTTTTATGAATGACTGGTGCGGCTGGGGACAGTCGTAAATGATGGTTAGATTATGTGGACGTCCACTGAATGGGATTTGTTTGTACGATTTTGTGGGTGTTGTTGCGTGAAAGATTTATTACAAATTAAAACCCTGTCGTCTTATATATTGGTGATTAGATATCTCATTCACTTATCCTAATCTGTGACAATATTATAAAATGTCACAAACATAACAGAAAAGTAGCCGGTACTTACGCTAAAATCTATTTTTAAAACTACTTGATAAAAACTCTTTCGAAATTGCAATTTCTTCAAACTTTATGACCGAATAAAAAAAAAAATACTGAATATTTTTCATTAGGAATTGGACAGTAAAAAATCCCAAAAAGGTTAAGTCGCTGTCGAGTTTATTTATCTGAATATGAGCTTGTATAAACATTATCGAAATACTGAAGTTTGTACTTAAAAATTTAACCTACCTTGAAGCTTAGTCAAAAGCTTGAAAACAATACTTATGCAAATTTCGTGTCGTTACTTTTACGAAATTTGAGACAAAGGATATTAATAACGTTTATTTTATCTGAGGATTTGACAACTCGAGATGAATCCACTATTTATTCTGTAAACACGAGGGTGTGTTTGTAGGATTATGGTGGGCGAAATATTGAGACGTGTGTGTCGGGACTATTATTTGGTTTATATTACTTTCTTACACCATATCTATACTCATATTATAAACAGTTTGTTTGTTTGTTTTAACTCGATTATCTCAGAAACTTCTGGTTAGTTTTTTTTTATAGAAAAAATCTGTCAGCTTTAGATAACCCATTTCTCATCAGCGGCTTATCAGGTGCCTTGTCAAATCTATTAAAATTTAATAACATTTATTGATATATTAACATAAAAACGTCACGGCATTACCTGTGTTTTATATTTTTTATTCACAACGTATTTTCCTAGTTATTCGTAGTTGACTTCCTCGATTAATGGACTATCTAACTTAAAATAATAAAATAATTTCAAATCTGACCAAAACGTTCTTGAGATTAGCGAGTTTAAACAAACACTTCTGCTTTATACACGGTGTATCACGGTCCACGGATCTACGGAAGCTGGGAGCTAGCTGACCTAAATACCTATCGATTTAACACCCATATATGTTACCAGATTTTCATACTTTTCGAGATATTCAGCTTTTTAAGTATTTGTATTACGGACTCGGTTCACAAAAACTCATATTTAGAGAAACATTTTCATACTAGAGTCGAGAATTTTGGCACAAGCATAGTTGAATAGTTGCCATTACTTATACTTAAATCAATTTGAAAACCATTTCTACTCTAATATAAATATATCGGACGTGGCTCACGTGGAACTAGGTCACAATGTAATTTATCGATGTATGAGCGGGGCTGTCGGCGGCCGTCGCCATTGAGCGCGCCTCAATGCAGGTTGTACGTCATTATGAATACTGCCTTTGTGCTTTTGTAGCTGTATGAAACGTTAATGGTAACTGGTTGTTATTAATATTAGTTTCAACCTAAAAGTGGGGTTTACCACTTTGCAAAAACATTAAGGTCAAAGTCAAAGTCAAAACGCTTATTTCCTTAGACGCTTATGCATACATGGACAGGTCAACTTATAGCTAATTTAAATAAAAACTAAGAATAATCAAGGAAATAACATTGTCTTGACAGTTCGCTTGAATTTTTTACACTGAGTTGAGAAGCGAATAGATCAACCCAGCTTTCATCTCTTATGTTGTTATTATAACAATATTGGTGTAAAACATAAACAAAACAGAACAAGGTACAAACACACAAGGCTTATAATAGTTCATCAAAACCATATTAACGTTCCCACGGCTGGGAACGTTAATATGGTGTTGGCGAGAGAGATTACGCCTTAATTCACCACGCTGGCCAAGTTACGTTGGTGAATGTCACATGTCCTTCAAACTTTTCAAAGTTAGCAGAACGTGCTGGATTCCGTACGATGTTTGCCTACACCGTTTAAGCACGTGTTTTAAAAAAGAAAAATCCAGAAGTGCGTGGCCGGGTTTGAACTCACGACTTTCGGAATGAAAGTCGAGTAGCCAACATGGCTTTTTAATGGTGGAAAAGTGTTGATTATCACTTTGTAAAAACATTAATGTTTTTAATGGTTATTTTGGCTTTAATGTTTCTACGGTATAACTTAACACATTTATGTTTCAAATAATGTACATTGTGTTTAAGTATGTTAGACACGTACTATATACTAGCTTCTATAGAGTTCTTTGTTGTTTGTTAAGTAACATGTATCCACTTGGGTATAATATAATACGACCCTGTTAATCACGTTGCCGGTAACATTATAAATAAATTTGATAACGCGGGGTGCGTTTTAGTCCTCGCGATCAAAGACTGAATGTAGTCTAAGCTTGTAAATTCAAAATTATGGTGATAACATTAAATAAATGTCACTCAGAAATTCCCATCTCAAGCACGTATCTTTCTGCATCGATCGCTATTTTCACTCGCCTCGATATTAGATTATTGTCGACATCTCGTCGCTCATGAAGCAGCCGCGACATATTTCATTATAATGTTTCTTTATGTTGATGTTGACGGATATTGAATGGAGTAATATTTAAAATTTAGGATATTTAGAGTCGCAGTGGGCAAGCTGTATAGCACGTAGAATAAGGTTCGGCCCGAAAAGTTCGCGTATAAAGATTGATGGATACAGGCTTGAATGAAATCAATTAATACTTCATGATACATAATTACTAGATTTTAAATATAAAAAAACTTAACCAAAAACCTAAGTTGCCTTAAATTAAAAAAATAGTGTAATTTTGAAATGTGCACGAGATGCACGAATTTGAGACCCCACTCGAGTATATTTGCAGATATTCGGTTACAACAGTAAAATATAAGTTTTTTTTTTATTCCATAAATATGCTTTTACAACTTATGCCCATCCAAGTATATTATGTATATAAAATCACGTTTGTTGTATATTGCGCGGAAAGAGAATATTAACAGAACATTGAAATGATAATGAGAACATTAAAAAAAATTCAACTCTATAATTATCTAACACGGTTCTTGATATACAGCCTAGTGACAGACATACAGGCAACGAAGGCTTTCTTTTTTCTATCTAATATATAAAATTCTTCTGTCACGGTGTGCGTAATCGAACTCCTCCGAAACGGCTTGACCGATTCTCATGAAATTTTGTGAGCTTATTGAGTAAGTCTGAGAATAGGCCAACAACTATTTTTCATATAAAAAAAAAAAATTTTTTTAGCAAAACAACGTTTGCAGGGGTCAGCTAGTTTTATTATAAGGACTTTTAGTAATTAATAGACTATTTCAGTCCCATCGGAATACAATGTTAACTTATAACAACAAAGTCTCAATAATAGAGTCCCGTTTTACACTTTCGGTACGAAACCCTAAAAAACTGCCGTGTTGCAAGATTGTCTTGTATAGTTAATATGTCTGTACTAGGTTTGACTAATTATCGTTTGCACAATCCCAAACAAAGGGTCGGTCATGTTTCCCCTTAATTAAGACTACCCATATCCTTTACTTACCTCCTCTAATAAAACCTTTGCTTTGTACAGTCAACAGCAAAAGAAACTGATGAAATCAAAGTCAAAGTCAAAACGTTTATTTCCTTAAAAGCACATAGCCTACATGGACAGGTCAACTTAAAATTAATAAAACTAAATTGCTTAAACAAAAAATATCAAGGAAATAACATTGTCTTGACAGTTCGCTTCAATGTTTTATACTGAGTTGAGAAGCGAATGGAACAACACAGCTTTATCAGTTATTACAATTTCCCCAAAATAATGTATACAATAAATTAGGTCAAAATTTATTGACGATTGTAGTTTATTAGAAGTAAAGGACCAAATAAGGTTTCATAAGTAAGTGGTCACATTTATTTCGAACCATATTAATATTAACACTGTACTAACTGTTAATGAATATATAACTGGCATTGATTTGACTGACTCTTAATCACTATATTTTTAATGTTAATAATAATTATGATGATTTTAAATAAATAAATATTGCACGCCGTACATGGCAGAATACATTGAGACCAAATATATTGTTAACATTTTCTTTACATGTATTTTAAGCAAAAAATATCTTCTTTCGTTCTTACTTTCTTGCTGTTTTTATGATCATTTACTTTTGACTAATTAAAATTTCATTTAGAACTGACACTTTGGTGTAACGTGTTACATCTGACACGTTAAACTAGAATGTTTTGGAATGTTGATTTAGTTCACTTACTTTCGCAGTTGACTGTGTACCTCGGGCTACTAATTAATAAAATAATTAGGTATCGAATATCGATGGGTACAAACATTTTTTTAAAATATTTATTTATTAATATGACTGTATTCATAATGAGATTCATAAATCATTTATTTATTCTCAATCAATTTTTACATTGTGTCGGTTTTAAATATGTAGGTACTCATTAATACAATTTCAATACAGGAAGTAGTATTTAAGAACACACTTAAGAATATTCTTATAGATAAATGTTATAATTGTATTATACTGTTAATGAATTTCTTCTTGACTAATTTTAGTATTATACAATTTAATAAAAATATAGTAAACGATGTATCTATAATAATAATAAACTAATCAGGTAATATTTCACAGAGAAATCACATTTGTGGCGTGCAAATTTGAGAGGGCACAATGCCAAATGCATCGTATAATATGTATGTATAATAAAAAATATCTATGTATGTATGTCTAGTACCCGTAACACAAGCTAAGAGCTTACCACGGGGCTTGATGATGTTGTGTGGATTGTCCGGAAATATTTATTATTATTTTTATTTTATTTATTATTATTGTGCCCTTTGATTCAGGATCGGCAAAACATGTAGAACACTTTTTTTTAAACTTACCACCATGTATACACTCATGTTTTATGCAAATAAATGATTCTTATTCTTACAATACAATATAAGATACAAAATAATTTATTTCCATTGTTTGGTTTTACAAAACTTAGACACGTCAAAAATAAAATTCAAAATACAAAATAATATTCATAGGGGCTTAAAGATAAATAGGAAATATATTTATAGTATCTGGTCGCTTCGCTTTTTTACACTAGAGCAAAGAAGCGATTAGAAACTCTAGCTCATTTTTGTATTGAAACTTTACAATAAGAAATATAATCTGGCACACTGTTGTTATATGTCTGTTAATATTTCCTTTAAGTCCGAGTAGAGAGGAGAATTAATCTTGTTTTATTTGTTACAGGTAAGTAAAATATAGCTACTAAGAAGATTATTTCAATGGTAGGAGGATCCTGAAACTGTAAGTACGGAGCTGAATTTAATAAAAACATTTCTTTAGTAGGAAAATGTTGGCATTAAGTTATTTTCCTCTTGAAGCTTACACGGAAAGCTTTCGTGGAAGTTTATATAGTAGAGAAGTCTTGGCAAGGAAATCTGACGGGATGAAATGCACAAAATATTATCAAATGATTTTTTGAATGCAGAAACAAAGTATCTATGTAGTATATCAGTCACCTAACACACGTAGTGCAAGCTCTGCTTAGTTTGGGGTAAGTTGATGCCGTGAGAGTAGTCCGGAAATTTTATTATTATTATTGTAGAACGCCGCAGTGGCGCAGTTGGCGAAATCTCGCAAGTGATGCTAGGACAAAAATCGAACCAGATACTCCTAATTCAATTCTGGTCGTTTTAAGTGTGCAGTAATGTTACGTTTTGCACGCAATGGTATTTGTATGGCATATACCTTTTCCTTAAAGCATTAAATAACTATGTAGATCATACATAAATCTTGTCACTCGGCGGGCATCGAACCAACGAGTTCTTCTGAGCCAGACCGAGCCACTGTAGTCACTTCCTTTTAACACAATATTGAAAATAACTCTGCACCTATCGCTACAAATATATTCCAAACATATCTCAATGATTCGTATTCGTTCGCCTCCAGATAATAAGATCTTGAGAAATATGCCAATTTCCATCCCTTATCAGAAATATAGCAGTGTCTGACTTCGTGATCTCAATTTCATCTCTCGTTGCGATCGATCAATCTTGTGTCGTGCCTACGTTTCTGATGAATGGGGCTTTGGTTAGAATTTATGTAAGGAATGTAACTCTCAGATTTACACATATATACGAATGGTTCTTTGTTTAGAAGCTTGGTAAGGGAAGAAAATCTTGGATTCACACATTTATATGCGGGAAACCTTTTTCGATATTTAGTTTTTACGTGACTCGTGAGCGTTTAATCAAAGTATTATTTACCTGACAAATCGGTTAACGCACACGAAACTTTTGTTTGCCTGAAAGAAATCGCTATCAGCGATAAGGCAGCCCATTTTACTTGTAATTTAATGTTCTTCTATCTTGTGAACGATAAAGTGTAAATCGATTGAAGGTCTTTTATTCGATTTAATTTTACAAAAAAAAAGATTAAGTAGATTTGGTTCGTTAGCGTTGCAGGAAAATGATATCCTTTCTTAACGATAACCTAATGGTATTCAAGAAATATTTCATAAAAATTTCCTAACGAGGCAATATTTATATCAAAAACCCTTACGCTTCTACAAAAAGATTCCCAAAGAATTGCAACAGTTGTCACTTACTAAATTTAAGAAAATTGTAAAAAAACAATCTTTGTAAAAAAGCTTATTATAATATATCGGATTACCTTGAGGACAAAACTGCTTGGGACGGAATCTGCTCCAACACAAAATCCAAAACAAGACTAACAATAAATAATGATTGTAAAGTTTCAATACAAACATGAGCTAGAGTTTCTAATCGCTTCTTTGCTCTAGTGTAAAAAAAGCGAAGCGACCAGATACCATAAATTTATTTCCTACTTATCTTTAAGCACCTATGATTATTTTTTTTGTTTTTTGTAATTTATTTTGACGTGTCTAAGTTTTGTAAAACCAAACAATGGAAATAAATGATTTTGTATCTTGTATCTTACTTCGAAAAGCGTCGTCACATTAAATTGTCAAAAAATATAGTTTTTATTTAACGAGTGTCGTCGGCCATGACACTCGTCTCCGATTCCGCGCGCGCAATTAGCGCTGTCGACTCAAGCGCCCTCCAGTTGTAAAACGGAGCGCGGGGTTTAGCCAGGGAGTGCCTTTGTCTCTCGCACTGTTCTGCCTCTATACACTGCAGCTTTTGTGTATTGATGTATGACTGAAAAGTTAAAATGTTTGTTGCTTTGATGTAAACGGAATTTTACATCTTTGTTTAAAGAGTAAGTGTTTTTTTGATCTACGGCTATTCCTTGTTTGTTAATAAAACTGGTATCTTTTTTTAAAGCTTTGTAGCTACCACAAACATTCATCTACCTAGATAAATTATAAAAAGGTTTGATTTTATCATGATTTGTATTGAGAATTGAGAGCAAGCGTGCCGACTTATGCCTGTATTATGAAGTCGAAGTGATGCGCGATAGTATCGCATATTCCGATATTTATCGTCACCTAACACACATTATCAGAATCAAACAACCTAAAGCAAATGAATAAAGTGAATATGTTTCTGCAATGTGGCTGCAACAACGGACGCGCGCGGTCTGACCTTAGCGGCGACCAACATCGAGCGTTGGTCGGGGTTCGGACACGCGAAATATGTACATGCATTTGCGTTAGCGGGACCGATTCCCGCCGAGGGGTCAAGTGTTTGTATGTTCTGCAAGCACTTTCTCCATGGTCTGGGTGTTTAATAAAAACATGTCTAGGTATGGCTATGTACTCGTATGTGTAATATTAAGCACATCAGATGTCTAGTACCCGTAACTCAAGCTAAACTTACCACGGGGCTAGGTATTGTTCTATGGATTGTCCGAATTTTTTTATTTTTTTATGTCAAGTTAATTTCTGTGAGCGCTACCCTATTGCAGGAAAAATAAATGAAGAAAAACATCATCAACATTTAAGGTTATCTTTCCTTTTGTACATTTTTCTGTTAAATTTCAAAATACGCACAAATTTATAGCTTCGCTGCTCAATAAACACTACATAAGAGAAGCAACTCACATTAGGAATTCCATAAAGTAGGGATTGGGCATGAATAAGTAACAGTTTGCCGAGCACTCGACCACCGGCCACCCCGGCTTGAATAATTCAGCCGGACTTCCACTCTCTAGGAACGCTGACGTTTTCAATGGAATCCTGTCTAAGTCATATAAAAAGACTAGCGGCCCGCCCCGGCGTCGCACGGGTATAAAATTTTCCCGGAAATTATTCGAATTTTTCTCGCCGTAAAAACCATACTATCTCTCAAGTTGGATCGAACTGCACATGGTGTGACGAACTTTATTATAATCGGTTAAGTGGTTTAGGATTGAGGACAAACATTGTGACACGAGATTTATATATATTAAGATTGAAAAGACTAAAATATACTGACGTCTATCTATAAATACTTGGTATTCAGGTATTGTATCGAAAGTTTTTACAAAATGCATTCTCAAATCATTGCCTACACACAACAACACTCACACATGGCATACAACTAGCAAAATGCACTTATAAAACAAACAACTTATAAATAAACTAAACATTTTAGTACAACTAATTTTTTCCCTACACGAAGCATCACCAATAGCACAATGCTCGACAACAACGCAATCAACACTCAAATACCTATTTATACTACAAAGAAAGAAAAGTGGACAGAATTTTAACTTCCTCTCTGATACTACAATTCAACATACACGTACATCTGCCATAACTAATCTTTTACTAACTGTCATTCCCATGCCAAATACATAAGCCAAGTACACATTGGCTTCAGTGTCTACATAAGTATATTATATGCTATACTTTTGTTATTCGTACCGTCTAGCCGAGTATTTTTGGCCTCGTGCATACTTAAGGGAATGTTCTCGTTGGCCGAATCACTCCAAGTCTGCGAAGTTGGCTGGCTATTTTTAGAATTGAAGGATCTTGCGGAAATATGTAAGGAATTCCACGAGTTTTAGGTAACCTCGTAATTAATTATCGTGAACTGTTCTATTTTCGACAGGCATGCTTTATAAGTTTAACGAAGACCGGAGAGTTTAATAAGTGCCGCAGTGTAGCTTAACCGTTATAAAATAATTTGATGTCTTTTGAAACACCAATTCAATTATAAATTAATAATTCCGGACTAATCACACAGCATTACCTAACCCCAAACTAAGCAGAGCTTGTACTATGGGTATTAGGTGACTGATAAACTACATAGATACATTGTAAATAAATACTTATGATACATAGAAAACACCGTGCCATCGATCGTCAATTTTCATGTTATGTCTTATTAAGTCCCAAAGGGCGTTCGAATAAAAAGATGAAACAAATCAAAGAGATGTTACAGGAACTTGTTTCGAGTTAGATTGTTTTGCCGACCGTGGGTGAGCCAATTACGTGAATAAAATGGCTTTGGAGATGTTATGGCAGTGCGCGAGAATTACACAAACTTCTCTGCAGATCGGGATTGGGGTCAAAGTAATTAATAAACATGGAAAACTAATGGTCTTGATAGCCGTGGATAGTCAGATTCTCGTTATTTTATAAAAGCTGAAGGTTTTCTGTGCATTTCCCCAACACAGATAGAAACGACCAGCGTAATGGAGTTTGGTTTGTGGTGAACAAAATTTAGCTGAGATTTTCTGTTTAGAACTGTTTAGCTGCCATTAGTAAATAAAGGGGTAGAAATCACACTTTGCTTAAAGTCATAAATCAATTATTATTATTATTATAAATCATAGGGGTTTCTATAATAATATAAGTGCTCAGTTGGAGTGGAATTGGCTGATATAGGGTCTTGCTGTCCTCGGCTCTTAGGCTTATACCTAAGACGGGAAGTAACCATTGATACTATAGAATTTGAGTATTGTTTGTTTTAAATTCAATTGTGACTTTAACCAGAACATGTTGTAATAGAAATAATAATCTGCAAATCTAACTCCTCTGACTTTTCCTTTTTTGTTTTTATGCAGATAGTTTATGTATAGAACAAATCTAATCCCGCTATCGTAACCACGTGGTTGAGAAAAAATATCATAATAGTTCTTTTAAATAATCATCAGTGCCATTACCAAGTTTGTCTCCATTAAGTGTAACACAGAGTGGTGCCAACACTTAAGTTAATTACTCTCAGTAACTTACTGACTTTAGCAGACTCATTACACGTAAATTATGCCCCTGGTGGCGAACCACTTAAATGCATGTTCTATGACTTGTAACTTTAATTCTCTCTTATTGTTAATTTTCTTAAAACTATTATGACTTTTATTCTCAGAACTAGTGCTTAAATAATGAACGCATTCGATTGGAATCAAATTCTAGTACACATTTTTGACTCGATTTTCGTGGCTTGGTTAATTTTACTATTAAATAAATATTGCCGGTCAATCCACACAACAACATATACCCCATGGCAAGCTCTAAGCTTGTGTTACGGGAACTAGACATATGATATTCTTATTATAATAGATATACATACATGTGTCGATATTTATCATAAATATTCAACACGTTAAGTGGCTAGCGAGTTTAGTTAACGATCTTCTTCTGTTCTATTAAGATAATCTTTATCTTTCGTCATGTCCGCTTTAGTCGTATCATTATCATTAAGTACGAAGCCACTAATGATAAGAATAAATAAGGCCATATTATTTTATCATCCTCATACAAGGAACTTCCTTAAAGCTCTTCTTATCCACTTTAGTTTCTTCCGAAACAACGAGTATTTGTACTCGTTGTATCCAATATTCATAGCAGACCCAAACTCGATTTCTCCGAAAATATACCACTAATTATATTTCTCCTGTATTTTTAGGGATCGAGGTATTCAAGGTTGTTTCCACAATCTTTCAGTTGTTTTCCAGGAATTTATAAGTCTATGAAAGTTTTACCTTTTGACAATGGTTCTTATTGTTTTGTTTTATTTATGAATGGGGAGGTAATCTTATAATATAGAAGCGAAGGTTTTAGACTAAACAATTTTATTACCAATTGATCTATTTCAACTTTAATACTGTACGTACACGAATTTGTAAAGTCCTGTTGTATATATTTAAACTAGCTGTGCCCTGCGGTGCTACCCGCGTTATAATGGATGAAGTACTCTTAACCAACAATATATTAAAATTTATTTGAATAAAGATTAATATTATTAAATTGATACAACTTAAACAAATTATTTCGACCAAATTAGGTACCATAAAAACGGTTTTTGTGAGTTAATCTTAAAAGATAGACATATACTATCGCGGACTGTTTTTAGATCATTAAAAGAGCTATTATTCTTTAATACATATTTTTTGTGTATCTTGAACCGTTTTCACGGCGCACGCAACGGAAGGCTTCAAAGATGAACAATTTCTCCCGTTTTTTACACATTTACCACTATATCTTTACTCCTATTGGTCGTAGCGTGATGTTATATAGCCTATAGCCTTCCTCGATAACTGGACTATCCAACACAAAAAGAATTATTCAATTCGAACCAGTAGTTTCGGAGATTAGCGCGTTCAAACAAACAAACAAACTCTTCAGCTTTATAATATTAGTATAGATTAAATTGAATTTCGTTAGTCTCACTAAAACTCGAGAACGGCTGAACGGATTTATCTTATCTTAGTCTTGAAATTTTCGTGGAGGTCTAGGGAAGGTTTATAAGGCGAGAAAAAATCTAATAATGGCCGGGATTTTTTTTATACCCGTGCGAAGCCGGGCGGGCCGCTAGTAATGTAATAGCTTGCAATTGCTTATTTACTATCCGTCAGGAGCCTTTTTCATCCATCCCTGGGTGGCAATTCTTTTTTGATATTTAAAAAAATCGATATAATATAGAATAGAACTTTTATTTGCCATAACACATGTGTACATTTATTTGTTATAAAGTCATTTCGTTCTTACATGCTTCACCATTTGGTATGCAAATTTCTTAATTACATTTTCACCTAATAATAAAATAAAATAATTTCAAAGATATTACAATTAATACAATCATACAATAACATTCATATTTTGATTTTGTCATCAGATAAACAATAATTAGGATATAAAAATAATGGAAATTAATATATTTATAATGTTTAAATTTTATCATTTAAATAATCATTTATGGCATAATAACATTTATTTGTCAGAAATATTTTGAGTTTGCTCTTGAGTTTGTTAATATTTAGGTCGCGATAGGTTTTAGGCAGTTTGTTAGTATTAGTTTGGCAGTATACAGCTTAGACGCCATGCAGAATATACCTGTTTTCGCAGGATGTGTACGTATTCTATCAGTATCCCTTTTGCTTTGTCCGTCTTTTGCGAGACGACAAAACAGGTCAGGATTACTCCTTACAAACATCACAGTTTCAAAGATGTACAACGACGGCACTGTCAAAATATTGTATTTTATAAAATATGGTTTGCAAGAATCTGTTGCTTTCAAATTGAACATAGCTCTTAGGCATCTTTTTTATACTTTAAAATATTTATTGTGTTGGTAGAGTTACCCCAAAATAAAATATATAACCCAAAGCTGTTAGATTTTTGACTATTGTTTATGATATAATATAATTGTGTCAGTTATTGTTCAAAGCCGACCTTCCGAGAACGATTCTTGTGCTTAAGATTTGTAAAATCAAACAATTGGTAATTAATGATCTTGTATCTTAGAATTTAAAACGAATTTTAAGGAACCGAAAAAAATCTGCCGACTTGGTTCAACGATAAGTGTTCCGTTTAATTATATAAATATAGTTATAAGCCTTAGTTGATAAAAATATATTTTTTTTTTGTGACACAAAATAAACATTATTATTTATTTTATTTTAATTACTATCAGACCATACAGTCATCTATTCTCCTTGCGTACTAACGATTACCCACATACAACAAGAATTATTTATCTAAAAATAATCATCTTATTCGGATTATCATGACATATGGACGTTCTCACGTCTACGTATATATTTCTTGGTAATTCAATTTGAGTACGTACATAAAGGCTCTTAATAATACAGGTACGTTTCGAGGAATAATGGATATAGGTGAACCAATAGCGCTGAATTATATCTTACACATTTCAACATCTACGAGAAAATCAAATATCAAAATGAAATATGAATATGACGTTAATATATTACGGCTTTTATTGGTTTTTCCGAACTCATTGACAGAACTCATTAGGAAAGTTCAATGGTTACTGCAGAAATCTTCCCTTTATCACTGAATTCCACATCATCAACTCACAATTTTCGCTCCATTTATTTCCAACTATTAACAAGACTTTATGTCGAAAGTTCAGCGTATACGAAAGAGCTTCTGTCACTCGGCGCAGCCAGTAGGATTTGAGTTTTATTACGACTAGTTAGAGTTTATAATTTGAATTTACTCTTCGCGTTTCATCGCACTCCTAAATGGCACAATCCTTTGGGGGCTTGCGCTAGTTTTACTTTGCTTCATAATTTTACAAATTTCTGTAATATGAGAGTTTAAAACTGGAGTATCAAAAAGTCGACCGTAAATTCTTTGTGATAGAGTATAAAATGGGTTCGGTTTGTTGTTCGTAAATTTTCAATGAAGGTACTTTAATTTATCACCTGTATGTTTTGTATTCGGGCTAATGACTTTTTGGAGTCTTTGTCGTTGGGTACGGAAATTGTTATTTTTTCGTATAAAAGCTTTATCAGACTACGCAGAGGTTCGTTTTACGTTTGTTGTTTTATTTATTTGGGTTTCGCTTTTTAGAAATTTAATGTATTTGGTATTTTCACCAAATATTTAATAGTAGCGATAAATTGGCCTTTTAATGGACTACTTAGAGCATCGTTCTTAATATAATTTTGTAATTTATTGATGATCTGCTTTATGGGTTTTAAGTTTATTCTGGGTTTTAGTCAAATCCATTTAACCGTTTCCTTTAAGTGCAAAAGTAGTTAGCAAACCATACCACAAACTATCACGATTTACCGAGTATTTTATAGGATTCATATTTCCATTTAACTTTTATATTTCGTATAATGCTTTCTATTTGCTTTGTCGATTCCACGTACAGTTAGCTAGCACACAATTTTAATGCATTTCAACCGAACTGTTAGCGTTCCGGAGAAAATTATTCCCTCTATTTTCTGTTATTTGATCGCGTTTGCGTTGTTTAATTTTAGTTTATATCACAGTTTTGCGCAATGCTATTTCTGTTTCTGTGTGAGTTTATTTTTTGGTCAATTCTACAGCTGCAGTTATATTCGTAAAATAGCAAAGATTACTTTTGGTATCAGTTTTAATTGAATAGGGTATAGGACTTACCCGTGCAAAAAAGTGCAATAAGGAGTGATTTCCTAAACAAGAGTGTATCTTTAGATGAACTGAATCACTGTCAATGACCAGTGTTCGTTTCATTGATTAGTTTATATATAGCATGTAGAATAGTTCGTTGTTCGAATAGAACATCATGACTATATAAAAAAATAAAATTGTTTAGTCCGTCTGTTAGTCTGTCCAAAAATACTGGATACCAATTTTTTGCTTTATAAATTTGATAAGAAAGTTCAAAGTTATATTAGAGCGTTAAAATTCAGCGAAATTTAGTATCAAAAAGCGTTACGTCACGCTAGACAATGCACTGAAAAGTCTTGATTTTTCGTTTGCAAGAAAAATGAAAAACACTGATACAATTTTTTAATAATAACGTTTTTTTAGTCAGCTCTCATATTGGTTAAAGGTTGAAACCACTGGAGAGGTACGAGAGCATAATTATCCCAATTTTGGATATCCTGTAATGATGACAATCTGTATGTGCTGTGATAAACTGCATATTCACAAGTCAATGATCCCATACCTTTAACCCACGCTACTCAGAAGGGAATACACAACCCTTACAACTTGGATTCCTCAAATTTGAACTTTTTGATGGTATTATCGGAAACAGTTAACTCAAACTGTTTTTTACAACTACTCTAACAATCAGAAGTTTGTTCACGTTCGTGCGTGGGTCTGAACTGATAACTGAATGGCGTGTCACAGTAGCAACTGAGGAAATAGAATTGGATAAGCGCTTTGAATTACATTTATTTATTATTTTATTATTAAATGCCTTTCTGCCACTCTTCGATGTTGAACGCTGCGACAGGCAACGTGCTTAGAATAAAATAGAACAGAAAATACTTTATTACACACCAGATAAACAATACAATAATAAATTAAAGTAAAAACTAAAGTAATGGTAGCGTAATGGCCGGTCTTATTGCTAAAAGCAATTTCTTCCAATTTTGCTTAGGTGAGTATCCAGTTTTTTATGGCGGGACGACCGCCATCTCATCTTGGGCCTTCCACGGAGACGACTCATGTGTGGGGACCAATCAGTTGTTCGCCCCAATCATTTTAACAAAAAACGTTAAGCCGACTGTTGTTTCTGAAAGAAACAAAGTTTTAATATATGAATTGAGTGCTTATTATCAAATTATTTATTCAGATTGAGGCCTTTTTTTTCCAAAATAAATTCATTTTCAACGGAAACAATGTATTTTACTTACCAGAGAAAATGTATGTATGTTATGTGCGGAATAAGTTAATAAATTTTGTTCCATATAAGCATTTTACGTATTACTGTCAATGTGGTGGGATAATCTACGGTGAGATAAAACTTTTGATCATTCATGGTTTTTATGTTTTGAACCAAATACCACAAAATAACTTAGCAACCTTAATTGATCAAACAGAATAAGAATATCACGATATTAGGCGACCTTACCATTAAAAGTGATTGGCAACATATAGATGGATTATACTTACTATATCTACTAGCATAGAGCCAATATATTTCTCTGTGAATTGTCCAGCAAATCTAATATATAACATTTCCATGCCACAATGTTAGTTACCGTACTCCTCCGAAACGGCTTAACCGATTTTGACCAAATTTGATATGCGTATTCATTAGGTCTGAGAATCGGCTACTATATATTTTTCATTTTGAAAACGTTTGCTGGGGTCAGCTAGTTTATTTATGTATTCCAATAAAGGCAAAAGTACTCCCAAAAGTCCTGAACAAATTACGCCTCAATACGTGCGACCTTTGTCTCCCAGAAGAGGGCCCTTTCTGCAAATTATCATAGGGATGAATCATGTTGTGTACTAGTGTTGTTTGTGACCTCTAGGGCTCTAAGGGCCTTTGTCTGGTCTCATTATGTGGGAGTATATTTAAAACATTCAATCTCGAAGGTATAACTAAGAATTACAAGCTGCGTACCTTCAAGACAAGAGTGAATAGGTACCCTCTAAATCTATGTGATCTGTCTTCGTCCACATCGACACTTACCATCAGGTGAGATTGTGGACAAATATAGATCTTTCTCTCATAAAAAAAGGTGGTATTTTTATCGAGGGTCCATAAAAATAAATCTAAGTAAGGAAAACGCATCTTACAATGCTGTAATCTGTAATCTGTCTTGTTCCCTTTATGGTGTCAAAGAAAAGATCAGGAAATGGCTTCTCACTCTAGATTACGACTCCACCGAAAAACTTTTAATTATCGTTAGATAATTTTAAAAAACAACAATAATAATAATTTAACGTAAATTCAATTCTCAGCTTCCTAATTTATTCCCTTCCCTTTCCTTTATTGAGTGTTTCTCCTACATAAATATAAATTAATTAAAATTGTATTGATGATGTTGAATGTAATGTTAGGTTATATTATTATAATTTCTCCTATTTTGTCTCCTTTGTTTTACACGCACTTTTTCTATACCCGGTTAATTCCAATTTGTAATAGGTCTCCCGCAATACAGGCTTGCCTCGTGCGGGGAACGCTGCTAATTTGTATTGTATTTAATGCATGTATCTCTATTCAAATATTATTAAATTTGGTGTTGTAGATAGAAAATGAAGAAGGTTACCGAAAAGATGTTTTATGCATCGTATGTATATGCAGTTTCTAGGTTTAGTTTGTGCGAGTATGTAAGTTATAACACCCGTAATGAGTAGTTTCAGGAGTAGTTTTTTTACTGATGCTATGTTTTTGGCATTTGGTCAAATTGTTACCTTCAATTAAATTTGATAATATCTGTCTGGAGCGTTTTCGTCCACGCAACATTGCAATACGGCGAATGTTCGTGGGTTATTAATGTTATCACTTATAGATAAATGATGATCACTTTGACTTGACTACGTACGCTTTGTACTATCAAATCATAATATAACTATCTCCTGAACGAATCTCTGCGCAAAATATTTTTCTCCACGCGACATTGCAATACGGGCATTATTCGTGGGCTTACGCAATGAACACATTAACCCACTTGCTGTATTGATCCCAGGGCTGAGGGTTAGGGGTTAGGCTGTAAACGTTTGAGCTAGATCCTCGTTACTGTTTGTGGTGCTAATAATGCTGGCATATTTACTGCGAGAGGTAGGAAGGCAGTTTATGTAGGTAGGTGGTAAAGTTAAACTATTCTAGGTAAATAATACAATAAGCTTTGACTGTTCATAAATCTTTATACAACGGAAAAAAAAGTTACTCCAAAAGATTATTCGACTTGATTAAGCGCTTTGGGAATACTGTTTTAGTTTTGATAGTAAATGTTACTGTCTATTTTTCTTTTTACCTATTATATTATTGTGCAGATACTTTAAGTGTTTGTAAATTTGGATGTATACTTTTATCACTGCATAAATTAATATCGCAAAATCTATATGTGGCAGCCTATTGCTATCAGCATCATTTCGGCTTTTTTCGGTTAATAAAATCTATGTACTACATCATATATTTATACTTTTATAATGTATATTTATTTTATACTCTTCCTTCAATGTATGTAAGTAGAAGGAAAGTTTATCTTCCTTCTTCGAGTCTTCTATAACCGAAGCTACATATACTTAGTATAAACTAAATTGCTTTTGGTCCACATTAGCATCTATGAACTACCACTACCACAGCAATATAACCCTTCCATTAGCAAATACATTTTCACATCCCTAATCTTATTTGCATCCTAAAATCACATCTATTTCCATAACGCTAAGGCCCTGTTTACATATACATATGTACGGTCGTATGTCTTCATTACTCCCGCACGCTCCGTTAATTCCTGAATATTCCTGTGAAGCTTTCTTCTGTATTTCGCTGAATTAGGAGCCAACTGGAGCGCTTGCAATGCTAATTTCAACTTTATTGTCGTTATAATTAAATCCAAAACTCCTCGCTTCAAATTCGCAGATGGAAATTATTTCGTTGTATGTAATAAGGTGTTTGTGCCCGAAATTATTAAAGGCTAATTATCTGATACGAATACAGATTGTGAATATGATTTGTCGATGTATTGAAGGCGTAAAGTTGGGAAATGGTGTAATACAAATTGTATCAATCAAGGATATAAAATAATTTAAAAAATATAGCCTGGTAATTTAGCATATCACTGGCAAATTGAGTAGAAATAATAAGTCGGGCAGTTAGATTATAAAAAAAATATAAACATGTATGTATTTTTTTTTTTTGCAAACGTAAAATTTAGACTATACAGTGCATTGAACTCATTGAAGTATCGGGTGACGTAAGGCTATATAAATATTTTGTTATATATTTTGTCGGACAATCCACACAACAACATCTTGCCCCGTGGTAAGCTATAATAAGCTTGTGTTACGGGTACTAGACATCCGATATACTTGATATTATAGACATACATGGATAGATATTTTTTATTATACATATTTAACTATATATTTTATTTATACTTATATATTATATATACATAATATATATATTAAATTTTATTTTTATATACTTAACGTTGCGGCACCGGCCGACGTGTAACCGTAAACGGTGTAACGGTGTGCAACGTTAACATGTAGATCATAGTCAATAGAGAATTTTACTAAAGTCTATTGTATCCTATATTCTTAGTCTATTGTATACCTTTACTCAGTTTGTCGACTTTCTGAATCAACAGTTACTGCAATATTTAAATGCTAAACGTTAGCTTAGCATTTACAGCGGGCTCTAGGGTACAGCTACAGTATTAGCATTGCAAAGCGCTTGTTGTTTCCAGTAAGCGCTTTTCTTTACATCAGTTGCTTGAAAGCGCTGAACGGCTGCGGGCTCATTTGCATGACCTGTTTGATTGATGTTGATGCTTCTTGTTTTGAAGTTCGAGAAAAGGCTATGTACTCTTGGCAGCAATGCGGTATCATAGTGCCTTTTTTATCTATTACTGTCTTTAGATTGTCATTTTATTACTGGATGAGTTCTAACCAGAAGGGACGATGTGGCTGGCAAGTTAAAGCTAGTGGGCCGAAAATATAAATATCTTAGTCGATGATTGACCTCATCAAACGTCAAAAAATAAGAAAACCGGCTGTTAATTTGTATTGGAAAAGTATTAGAGCCTGTTTCACCATCCTCGTGTTTGGACTTAATTTAGACAATGGTTTAATTGAACAGATATTTCGCTCAGTCGCATGTGACAAAGCGAGATAGCTTTTAACATAACTCAATATAGACACTTATTATTGTCATGCATAACATTTCCAACCATTGCTTACTGTACTCGGAATTTGGAAAATAAATTATGAATAAAACTATTTGAAGTTATTTATCGATCCTGAGAATTGTATGGAAATAAGGACATTGAATGTTGAAATTTTAATTTCTTAATTAACTTAAGAGACAAAAAATCATTTTATATTGGAAATTCAAGAACCCAATTCCATCGAGGCTTGAAGTCATGGTCATCATCGTAATCATTTCTTCCGTAGCACGTCCACAGCAGAACTTTATGACTTCTTGTTATGTTTATAGAGGCCTGCATCCACCGCGTACCTTCACAAAGTCATCAAGTCAAGTGGTGGTAGGCTTCACCACCCTCCGGGCTGGGCCAGTGCGTGAAACGATTTTTCGTGTTCCGTAAATGTGGTCCGGAGAAGCCATCTTAAAGAGAGAGTGAAAGAGAGAAAGAGAAACATTTATTGACACATCACAACACAAAATACAATAAAACAACGAATACTTAACAACATAATTTTGTGAGGTGTCAAAAGGCCCCGTCTCAGCATAATGCAACCCCACACTTAGAGCGCGGGGGTGCGCTGATTTTCAGACGAGACCTTGGAACACAAAACATCACGAGCGACGACTAAATGATAAACATAAAAAAAGAGATACAAAAGTTATAAAATTAAACAAAAACAAACAAAACGGACTAAAATGATAACATAATAATATAATATAATAACTAGCTAACTAACTAGTTAATAAATATTTTAAACAAAATAGGAATAAATAGAGAAGACAAAACAAAACTTATTTAGAATACACTTCTTACACGCGAAACAAACAGTTTTCACAACAAAAAGAAGAAGAAGTTGACACTTTAGTCACCCAATCGGAAAAAAGCAAAAACTTAAAAAAAAAAAATCATGAAAGAATGAACGTGTGCGCTCATGAATGGGATATGACGTGAATGACGCTTTCATCATCATCACCCTATTAACGTTCCCACTGCTGGGACACAGGGACTTCTCCCTTGACGAGAGAGATTAGGCCTTAATTCACCACGCTGGCCAAGTGCGGGTTGGTGAATGTCACATGTCCTTCAAACTCTTTTAAAGTTCTCAGAACATGCCGGTTTCCTCACGATGTTTGCCTTCACCGTTAAAGCACGTGTTTAAAGCGCACATAAATTTCTCAAGAAGAAAAATCCAGAGGTGCGTGGCGGGGTTTGAACCCACGACCTTCGGATTGAAAGTCGAGTGTCCTCCCACTTAGCCCACACGGCTTTTTTTAATGACGCTTTGCCTTCATGAAAATTCTGCCGATGGCGCAAAGTTCAACTCGTTCAACCAGTGGAAAAATCAGTTTTCTTAGACCACATCGTCACTTTACATCAGAGTGCTGAGTCTAAGTTCCACAAACGTTTTCGAATGACTTTACTATCTCGTTAATCGAGCTAACGAAATTCGAATCGAAAAGCAATGGCATGCAAGTTGGAGTTCCTATCGACAAAAACTATACGAAAGCGTTCACTCACCGTGAGCATAGTTAAATATTTTTGTTAGGGTGGTAGCATGACGTCATCAAATCATTAACCGGCCAAATTCAGAATGATATTTTTACTAGTATTTTGTCAAGAAGCAGCTGTCTATCAAAAATGTTATGATTATTCTGTGTTTTGTTTACGTTTGAAATGAAAACTTTCGTTCGAGTAGGAAGAAGTGGCCGGCCGATAAATTAATAATAAATTGAAACTATGAGTTAAACAGTCTAAAAATGAAGACAAGTTCATGGAGCAGTGAGTGTTTGATAATTTATTTGATGTCTAAATCTATTTATGTGAAGTTGTTTCATCGACGAAGAAAAAACTAAGTTTATTGTTGTTTCTAGGCATGGAGACCTCAGACATTGGGATGAACCTGGGCCATCAACATCATTATGTTGCCCCAGTCCTAAGCCCCAGTCAAAGAATTACTGTAACAACCCCAGTTCACAATATTGTCACAATATTGTATTTGTTTTTGAGATTTATTTCACAACATTGGAAGCACTGGAAGGTAAGACTTAACTTTTTTAAGGATAACATAATTATAATGTTAATAAGATTATAATAACATTAATGTATTTTTACAGATGCCCATGCACTCTCCTATAAGGCTCTGTGAGAGCAATCTGATTCGGCCTGAGCCTGCTTGCTTTGGGCAAACACCACCTTGCCATGCAAGAATTCCTTGAAGAATTTTGAGGCTAGCACAAAATTTTCTACAAGCTGAAGAGTTTTGGAGAAAGTTTATAATAGAGTAACATAAGCTTGAGGAGAGAGCAAAATATGATTAGGGAGATGGAAGCGCAGAGCCAGAGATTGGCAAGCAATAGGAATAAGAGTTTAAGATAAGTTAGTTAATAGACTCTGTAATGATTAGTTTATATTTTTGTAAATATAAGTATATAAGTTTATAAATTTAACTTGTCAATTCTGACTGTCTAATTAGGTAAAAAAATAAAGTTCATCTTATATAATTTTGTTTATTTATTCATTGTCACAATACAATATCCTTAACCTTATAATCCTAAGCACACTTCTATAAATAGCAATAGTACATTAACACAATATATAACTGAGAACTACATACATATATATATCACACACTATTTATCAGTCTTCTTACTAAAATTGGTCCGCTGGTAGCTCCAGCTCCTTCCACATAGTCATTGTAACCCGGTTCACTATTTAAGTTTCCTGGAACTAGATATGATTAATTGTAACATAAATAGGTATTTTGTTATAATATTAGGTCCTTACATATGAAATTGGCGTTTTTCGTACTGGCCACTTTAATCAGAAATTTCTCCTCTTTGGTAAGGAATTCCAAATTCAAATTTGTACAGCTATAGACTCATGTATTTGTGCTTCGATGATCGTCATTCATTTGTTTTTTTTCTTCTGTTTTTTTCTGTTTGCGTCACTCATTTTACAAAATGGAAAACTTAAAATATCGCATTATTTACGAGTACGAGTTCCGCCGTGGCACTAGTGCTGCGGAAACAACTCGAAGGGTGAATGATGTGTATGGCGGTCGTGTTGCAAAAGAAAACACAGTTCGTTTTTGGTTCCAACGTTTTCGTTCTGGAAATTTCGACTTGCAGAACAAGCCCCGTGGACGGCCTGAGACTCAAGTTGATAATGAAGAGTTGAAGGCTATTGTGGAAGCGGATCCATCGCAAACCACGTCCGAGTTAGCTGCAGGCTGCGGTGTTAGTGATAAAACTGTTTTAATTCACTTGAAGCAAATTGGGAAGATTAAAAAGCTTGAAAGGTGGGTACCTCACGAATTGACTGAAGCAAACCGGCAAACGCGCGTCGACTGCTGCGTTACATTACTAAACCGGCACAATAATGAAGGTATTTTAAACCGAATCATTACCTGTGATGAAAAATGGGTTCTTTACGATAATCGGAAGCGCTCAGCGCAATGGTTGGATCCTGGCCAGCCAGCCAAATCCTGCCCCAAGCGAAAATTAACCCCAAAAAAGTTACTTGTAAGCGTTTGGTGGACTAGTGCCGGTATTGTTCATTACAGTTTTCTCAAATCTGGCCAGACTATTACGGCTGATGTCTATTGTCAGCAATTGCAAACCATGATGGAAAAGCTAGCGGCTAAACAACCTAGGCTGGTCAATCGCTCCACGCCACTGCTGCTTCACGACAACGCTAGACCACACACTGCGCAACAGACGGCTACTAAATTAGAAGAGCTTCAATTGGAAAGTCTAAGACATCCTCCGTACTCCCCGGACCTTGCTCCAACAGATTACCATTTTTTTCGAAATTTGGATAACTTCTTGCAAGGGAAAAAATTCAACTCCGATGGGGCAGTCCAAATCGCCTTCAAAGATTTTATTGATTCCCGTCCGACTGGTTTTTTTAGTAAAGGGATCAATGAACTACCTATAAGATGGCAAAAGTGCATAGAAAATAATGGTTCATACTTTGATTAATTAAATATATTATATTAAAAAATATTCGACTTTTTGTTCCTCCCATACAAAACGCCAATTTCATATGTAAGGACCTAATATCATATGAAATATTTTACCTTAACTAGACCCACCTAAATCTTACTCGGACACCGAGTAAGATTTAGATCAATGCCAAGATTGATAACTATGTTATGCAATACTGAGTATGCTATAATAATAGAAGCATATTTGAGTGGCTTGAAGTGGATGGAGTGAACTCCATCCTTGTCTAAGCACTACCATCTGTTTTTCAGCATTTGAAAATGTATTTTCTATTATTACTCTAGCCCTCATTTGCTTGTTATTATAATTGGCCTCTGGTGTACCAGTATTTATGACTGCTACAGTGGCGCGGTGGGCGAGGGTCCGCTTGCGGCGCAAGAGGTAGCGGGTTCGATTCCCGCCGAGGGTGAAAGTGTTTGTATGTTCTGCAAGCACTTTCTCCTTGGTCTGGGTGTTTAATATGTATAATAAAAAAATATGTATATATGTATGACTATTATATTAAGTATATCAGATATCTAGTACCCGTAACACAAGCTTAGAGCTTACCACGGGGCTAGATGTTGTTGTGTGAATTGTCTGGAAATATTTATTTATTTATTTAATATTTATTTGCATCTAAAATTGGAGTCATTAGCCTGGGCGCTGAGGGTATCCAGAGTCTCCTAAAAATAAATAATTATGTATAAGATAGAATAGTGAAAGGGATCAAAACATAATGCATTTTAATAAATCAAGTACCTAAAGATACTTTACCTTTATAGAAGCCAGACCATTTCTCTATTTTGGTGCAGAGATTGAATTTATGTATTCAAGTCACTGTTTTCCCATACAAAGAATCATGCTTTGCACCTCCAAACTTAGGGTTAACATTTAAAATGTAGTATTGATCATCACATAGGTAACTGAAAAAAATATAATTGCATTGTTTTGCTACTCAAATTGGCTTTTGTATGAACCAGAAGCAAAAAAGAAGAGAGCCGTGAACACCTGCGAAGAACAAATTAATTAGGTGTCGAAACTATAGCTAGGTACTTTTTAATATTTTAATTAATAAATAACAAAAAGTACATAATATAAGTTCCAACAAAACGAGTTGAGAGGACCTTAAATTCGTCAATTGTTTTAATTCTCTGCACAAAAACTTAAAAGCTGTCTTTGTAAGACGATATCCAAGCGAAAAAGAAACGTCCGGCCATAATTTATTTGTAAATATTAATGATTTTACTGAATAACTTTGCACTCTCACCTCTACTCACTGAGAAATTCTAAGTGAATGCTAGACGAATACTTTTTCGAGCGCGTTTACTATTCGAATGTCAAAAATGGTAACACGAACTCGGGAAAATTTTCAAACAACCAATCAAATGCGTTAACGTTCTCACTTTCGAACGTGAGCGTAAACGAGTCGGGTCCATCTGACAAAACCTACTTAGCAAAATGACTAGCTAGCAATACATCAACACTTCATCTTCTCTTCATAGCATTTGAACGACATCGCTAAATTGACTTGGTAGCAAAAAGACTACTTTTTCAAAAGTACTGTTAGTAACAAAAACATTTTATTTAGAAAAAATATGTTTAATAACCAACAAAAAGAAAAAAAAAATTAATCGGCTTACTAAAATTTAAAAAAATATGTTTCTAATGGTTCTGATGAAGAATTTGCTTTTTAATTTCAAAAATGTTTTCTAAGAACTGCATCTCATTGATGTGTCCATGTTTCAGTGATGTAATTTCATTTTTGAGCATTTTATCAAATTGTATGTGGCGACGCAACCGTCGTGATTTGTTAAAATAGTGCTGCTTGATAGCAATATCTTTCAAGCGTGCTTCTTTTCGCAGGATATACAAAAATAAAAGCAACGTGGCCGTATGTGGGATCCGGACGTTAAGGCGTCTGTGCCAGCTCTCCATGCCATTGTTCGTTTATTATTATTATTATTTTTTTTTATTTTTTTTTTTCGTTTATTGCTTCTATTACAACCAAATGAATCAATAACAATGAAACAATATTCGATGTTATCTTTCAAGCATACTTCAACATGACAGCTTCCTTCTTAATTTATAATTGACCAGTCTTGTTTTCAAACTACGAAGTTTGAAACCATGAAGTATTAACACCGTTGTAGCCGATTTCGTATTTTTTGTTCAAAAAGTACTAGTTAGCAACATCATTTTCTAAGAGGTAATAGTTAATGTCTATATACTTTCTTGAAATTATATTTAGTTTAGCGTACATAAAGGAAAGCTAATAATTAATTAATAATAATAATAATTACCTTTTTGAAACTTCTGTAACCCTAGTACTTTTCAGAAACCGAATCAGGATGCAACATTATAATATATATGATATTTAAACCATAACCACTGCTCATTCTAACAAGTCTTAAAATTTCAGTATTTAGTAAACACGACATGATTAGGATTTCAACTTTTTGTAAATGACTGTACCTGTTTTGAAAAAGTAGTCTTTTTGCTACCAAGTCAATTTAGCGATGTCGTTCAAATGCTATGAAGAGAAGATGAAATGTTGATGTATTGCTAGCTAGTCATTTTGCTAAGTAGGTTTTGTCAGATGGACCCAACGAGTCGACGATCGACGGTCGATAGTGAATCTCAAACTAGCAAATTATGTTTCTCAAGTTTGCCACAAGAGGCGCTGTTTCGATCCCATACAAATTATAGTTAACGTTCTCACGATCGAGAAAGTTAACTACAATTTGTAAACTCAGACTCAGCACTCAGGTGAGATTGTGGTCAAATGAAGGCTTATCTAACATAAAAAAAAATAAGTTACTAGTAGTAAAGTAAGTAGTACATGTGTGACGTCATGGTAATAGCAGGAAACCTCAGAGATCCGTGAACTGGTTTACGAGGCTTCCGCCCGGATTGAGGACTCCTTCGAGACATTATAGCCTGTTTGATGGCCGGGACATGACAGGCTGTTTGCGTGTGTGTTATTTGTTGTTGAGTTAATGAATGCGTGGGGATACACAGAGGGTTTTATGTTATGTAAAATAAATATTTACCTACCACTACTAATCATCTCCTAACCCCAAACTAAGAGAGAACTAGTAATATCATAAAAAAATCTAAATATATCATAACATCTATCTAGCATCCAAAATAATCCGAAATCTCTTCACCATTCTTTTAAACAACCTTGCACTGAATACTAATTCCGTTATCGTTAATTAATCAGAGTTCCGCAAACAAACGGCGCTATCTGCGCAAACTCGACTAATCTCCAGACAATACTCATTTGCATGAATATATAATATGGCACAGCTGAGTTAGAATGGGTAGGTCATTTTGTAAAAATGTTCTGTGGCGGATCGGCAGTGTTGAATTACTGTGAGTTTAAAGTTGAACAGCTACATCTTTATTAACTCACTGTTTGATTGCTATTGATTGCTATTGAAAGAGGTATCAAAGAAATTTTAATACATTATGCCACTGTTATATAATGAGAGGTCTTAAATACACCTATATTGTTATAATGTAAAAAGAAGTTGGCGTCGCGACGCCTGAAATAAGTGATATGATAACGCAGGACTCCGCAGGAGAGAAGAGGACTACCGTATTAGCCGTCTGCCGAATGCGTGAGAGAAAGAGATGTCGCGAACATTATGAAGCGAACCGGTTCACTTTTCTAATCAAAGTTCCGCAAACAAACAGCGCTTTCTGCGCAAACGCGACTTATCTCCAAACAATACTTATTTGCATGAATATACATATGTCATGGCACAGCTGAGCTCTGAATAGGTGGATCATCACTACATAGTATAAAACAAAGTCGCTTTCTCTGTCCCTATGTCCCTTTGTATGCTTAAATCTTTGAAACTACGCAACGGATTTTGATGCGGTTTTTTTTAATAGATAAAGTGATTCAAGGGGTAGGTTTATATGTATAATAACATCCATTAAATAGTAGAGAAGTACTGTTATTTTTGAGGTTTCTAATGTGATGTCGTAAATAATTTCATTTTTTCCGCTTACATTGCAAGCGCGGGCTGAACCCTACGAGTTTTATCAAAATAATGTACTAAGTATTGTACACATTGAAAAGGTCTACAGAAAAGTCCGTGATGGTATATGTCTATCCCTCATGGATAACCCACAATAACTTTTTTTTGTCATTTACTTTATTTTTATTTTTTTATTTAGTATCAGTATTGCACCCGTGCGAAGCCGGGGCGGGTCGCTAGTTTAGAATAATACGATGTTTGGTTGGATGTTTGATGTATATCTGTGAATTTTAAGTTAAACAAATACATTCTTATTTGCGCATTGTCTGAATGCAATTAATAGACGTTTCAAGCGTTTTTCTATATTCAGTATAAAAACCGTGTTTTATGGGTGCTGAGTTCAAATTTACAAATTCTGACCAATCACAATCATGACCCAAAAAAATAAGTATTTAGAATGGATTTTCGAAAAGTAAGCCCTGAATCCATGTATTATTTTTAACGATCGCTCTGACAGCTAGAACAGCTTTGAGAACAAATTTTGTGAAGCTTGAGTCCTGATTAATTCTTAAGGAAATCCCCTAGAGTACTTTAGTAGGTAGTCCCCTTTCATTCGACGTAAATGAATGATCCTTCAAAATCCTCATTTATTACAAAGTAAATAAAAAATAGAACGTAATTGTTTCAACAGTTCACTTTCCTTTCGCTTTCGAGAATAATTCCGAAAACTGACGTGAGATTTTATTTACTCTAACAATATCATATGCATAATCTTGTTAATTTGACTTCTAACCTCTGCCTAGCGAAAGAAATGCCTATAAACATATTTATAGACTAGGTTTAAACGCGTTGCCGTGTGGTTGCATTATATAGCCTATAGCCTTCCGCGATAATGGCTATCAAACACTGAAATAATTTTTGAAATAGGGCAAGTTAGTTCCAAAGATTAGCGCGCTCAAACGAACGAACAAACTCTAAGGCTTATAATATTAGTACAGATAAGATCCAGCCTGCTACCCAGGCTTAATAATATGAAGAAAAAGTGTAGTTAGATGCCCTCACGTCCAATGGTCACTTAACTCAGTCCATTTGGACTGCAACTAAATAGACTCTATTTACTGGAGATAGACTCTATTTACTGGAGACAATGGAATCAGAGTTGATGTGGCCTCTTTATCAGTTTCAGTGTCTTATTTATCTGGACCTCGGATTTGTTTCAGTTCTGTGAGTTACGTGGTAAGTGGGCCTTTGCTTTTATTGTGGTTGACTTGGAGATATGGAATTATCGGTTACTTTGTTCAGTGTCACGTCTCGGCGTTTGCTAGCGTTTTATGGATTTAACCCGCGGTAAAAGTATAATTTTGTCCATTTATCTACGGAATTATCGGTCCGATTTTAAAAATTATTTCATTATTATATAGCCCGTTTATCGAGGAAGACTGTATGCTACTTTTTACTGCAAGAAAAGGGTTGTTCACTCGGGAGCGGGAACTCCTTTTCGTGTAAAGTGTAGTATTTCATAAATTTAATTCGATGTATTGATAGATAGCTAGATAGATAACTCTTCATTGTACATCATACATATAATGCAGACAGTAAAGAGACAATACTACATCGTCTAGTATTCAATTATTATCAATATTGGTGTATCTGATCGTGACGTCGCATAATGGTGAATCCAAAGAAAATTGAGTTGAAGATGTTTGAATCCATTACTATGCATAAACTAGTATTTGAAATTATAAAATCAGTAGTATAAGCTGACATGATTCTATTCTAGAATTGTATGCTTTTCCACACGATTTTCAACATTTCCCACAAAGAATTTCTCAACGCTTTCTGATATTTCCGAATTGAGTTTCTGCCACTTTGCGTGGTTGGAACCGCGAATGTAGCTCCAATAGGGAATTAGATTTGAACTGGATTCATGTGAAAACGAGTGTGCGTTTTCAAGTAGATTTCCAAATAGATTTTCCCAATATATCTGTAGTGGGGAATAGGGGGATGTACAACAGTTTTTTAGATAAAAGTACCCATGTAGAATAAATAAGAGATTTAGATATAAGCTTCCAAGTGATAGATTTAGATGTTTTTATATACGTTGAATCTCAATTTCACAGTATTTGATTGTTTGCTTGAACGTGCTAATCGCAGAAACTGCTAGTCCGAGTTGAAAATTCTGTTAGATTTATCGATTTACCACCATTTACTCATTTATCGAGAAAGTCTCTAGGAAAAAAAGAAAGAAAGAAATGTTTATTTTTCACAAAATAAAAAACCAAATATACCTTAAAGTAAACAAAAAACAATAATAAATGTGACACAAAGTTGATTCAGCATTATGCTGTGATTGAGTAAGTCAAACTTCAGCGCTGTTCTTTTAGGCTACTCTTGTTCACGGGAGAAGCCATCTACCTTCTAGGTCTTCATGTCCCATCTTAGACCACATCGTCACTTTACATCAGGTGAGATTGTGGTCAAATGAAGACTTATCAAGCATAAAAAAAATAGAATACGTTGTTCCCGCAGAAAATCCAAAAAACACGGGCAACGAAAAGCTGGTTTTAAATAACTCTCGACAAGCTTGAAAGATGGATATAGAGCTAGCCGGTAAAACATACATACATACATCATCACCCTATTAACGTTCGCACTGCTGGGACACAGGGACTTCTCTCTTGGCGAGAGAGATTAGGCCTTAATTCACCACGCTCTGGCCAAGTGCGGGTTGGTGAATGTCACATGTCCTTCAAACTCTTTTTAAAGTTCTCAGTACATGCCGGTTTCCTCACGATGTTTGCCTCCACCGTTAAAGCACGTGCTTAAAGCGCACATAAATTTCTCAAGAAAAATCCAGAGGTGCGTGGCGGGGTTTTTGAACCCACGACCTTCGGAATGAAAGTCGAGTGTCCTCCCACTTAGCCAACACGGCTTTTACGGTAAAACATAATTCTTACAAAATAACTTCAATCTCAATTTCATCTCATGTTCCCCTCTCCTCCATACACGGTACAAAGTAGTGCAGATGTTGGTCATTGGGCGTGTTTGCTCTATTTCCTTTGTCTACACACAGTTTTAATAGAAAATCCGCGTCTGCAGGATATTGTGTGGTGCACGCGCTTCCGGGACTGACGTAGTTTGCTTTTCAACGGACTTCATACGTACAATAGTGATTCTGTTATATTTTTGTACACAAATAAATATGTTTCTGTCTTTCTTTCTTTCTTACACAGAGCTGAAAGTTCTAAGAGAAAGGCTGAAAGGCTTTTATCGTTATTAACGTTGGCAATAAAATGTAAATCCGTTTTTGGAAAGACATTATTAATAAGTTATTTTTAAAGATAAATAATAAGAGCTGTGGATATTGTTTAGTAAAAAAATATGTTAGCGTTAATTCTAGTGGATAGAATTACTCGTTACTATTCCAATTACTGACATATATCATCCAGATAAGGTTTAAAATCCCTCGAGGCAGGCCGTCGAGGTCAATATGGACATGGCAAAATGGAAATAGTACATTTTTCCACGCTACATTTGCACGCTGCAAAGCTGCAGCTATTTTGCAACTTTTTTTACAAAGCGACGCTTTTATCCGTTGAAAGTGACTGAACGGAAATAATAGAATTCTGCTCGCGTAAGCATAAATATGCCTGTATGAGTTAGTTGTGCGTTTCTTTATGCAGTTTTAAAAGGTATTATTTGATATTTTCTTCGTTAGAGCACTTTAAAAGTTCTTGATTGTTATTTAAATCCTTTGATAATACACGGTGTTTCAAAAATGATATATTAAGCGGAAATATTTCGAAAGGTGGGCTCATGATGATTATTATTTGTTCCACGGCTCTTCGAATGGAAAGCTCATTTGTCGAAAAAAAATGTTTTAAATACATAGATAGTCTTAAACTAACATTTATTTTATTTTAATTGTACACCTTGAGAGGTATAAATAAATTAAAACGATTGAATAGAGGTATTATAATAATATTCATTTTTAGTAGTTAAAAAAACCGTGTTGGCTAAAGTGAGAGGACACTCGACTTTCATTCCGAAGGTCGTGGGTTCAAACCCCGCCACGCACCTCTGGATTTTTTTTTCTTCTTGAGAAATTTATGTGCGCTTTAAACACGTGCTTTAACGGTGAAGGCAAAACATCGTGAGGAAACCGGCATGTTCTGAGAAATTTAAAAGAGTTTGAAGGGCATGTGACATTCACCAACCCGCACTTGGCCAGCGTGGTGAATTAAGGCCTAATCTCTCTCGTTAAGAGAGAAGTCCCTGTGTCCCAGCAGTGGGAACGTTAATAGGGTGATGATGATGATGTAGTAGTTAAAGATTGTATTTAACCTTTATTTCTTCTTACCCCTAGAGGTTCACAAAAAATAAATTAAATGATATGAAGCTAAAGATAACCTAGAGATTAGATAAAGCTAAGACCTATTTCCGAAAATAAGGCCTGCCAATCGAAATCTCGTAGAACAAAACATGTTATGGCGCGTGCCATTCGCGCATTCCGCATTATATACCTATTTTGTAACACCTTGCATAAAAACAAGTAAGAAAATTTCTGAATCAAACTGAGCTCTATTTTTTAAGATAATTATGTTCATGCATGAGAACTTATTGACGGATAATCTATCATCATCATCACCCTATTAACGTTCCCACTGCTGGGACACAGGGACTTCCCTCCTGGCGAGAGAGATTAGGCCTTAATACACCACGCTGGCCAATTGGTGAATGCCACATGTCCTTCAAACTCTATAAAGTACTCAGAACATGCCGGTTTCCTCACGATGTTTGCCTTCACCGTTGAAGCACGTGTTTTAAAGCGCACATACATTTTCCAAGAAGTAAAATTCTGTGGTGCGTGGCGGGCTTTGAACCCAAGACGAGCGTGCTCCCACTTAGCCAAAACGGCTAAAAAACTGACTGATAAGTATGTTAATGAAACAAAGAAAATAAATTATTTAATTATAATTATCAAGAACAGCTTCATCAATAAAATCCGACAAGACACAATTAATCTTATTATCTTGTTTGTCACATTTCGTTCAGCAGACAAACGAATTCCAACAGTTAGCTCCCGTAAGACCCCCAGCCAGACCCCTCGACCGACCCCGGGCTCGTTAGACCCCAATAATTAGGTGCCAACAAGAACGTGACAGGAAAACGCTTTTAAATTCCTCGCTCGAAACAAAACTGGCTCTCCGTACTAATGATGGGAAAATGTGTTTTTCCTTACTAATGATTATCTTATGAATAGATAGATAGATAGAAATTTCTTTATTACACACACCAATAAACAAAATTCAAAATTATTAATAGTAAAATTAAACCTAGCATGCGGAATGGAATGTATGTTAATGTAAATGGAATTAATCTACCTTTAAAATTAAATTCAAAGCCAAAACGTTTATTTTCTTAAACGCACAGTGCGTACATAGACAGGTCAACTTAAAGTTCATTTAAATAAAAACTATGAATAATCTAGGAAATAACATTGTATTGTCATTGACAGTTCGCTTAAATTTTTACATATAAAATATATAAATATAATATATATTTTTTTATGTTGGAAATGCCTTGATTTGACCACAATCTCACCTGATGTAAAGTGACGATGTGGTCTAAGATAGGGCATGAAGCCCTAGAAGGTATATGGCTTCTCCGGGCCACATTACGAAACACGAAAAAATTGCTTAAAGCACTGGCCCATCCCGGAGGATGATGACAAGCCGCGCCGAAGCCTGCCACCAGAGACTGTTCTTAGCACCACCCGGACTATAATTTAAAAGTTAAATATAACATTAATAATGAAATTAGAATAGTAGTCTGACTGCCTCAACGGGTCAGACTACAATAGGTACGTTGTACCTAATATAGTGTACATGGTATTATAAATCATGAATTATAATGCCATGTTACTATATAAGGTTCCAAAAATGTTATGTTTTCAAACTCTATGTGAATAAATGATTTTTATTTTATTTATTATTTATAAGGTACAACGTACCTATTACCTATTACAATTGTGTCAGAAGGTGCACCTTGTATAATTATAATAACATAATACAATACAATTGTAATAATTACACGCCTCGTTCTTTACACAGAAAGCAGAGGGCGTTCCGGAAACACTGTAAAAATAAGAAAAAAAAAATGAATATATATTTTTTTAAATGTACATAAAGTAAAAGTTGGTCTTTTTACGAGTACGCTTGTTAAAGAGTTCGGTAGTAAACGTGCGGTGCTAAATAAAACTTTTGTTATTTTACGTCAAAAGAAAGAGCATTTTATCTTGTCGTCGGTGACTTCGTATGCTTATGAATTTTCACGGGAATAAGGTATTTTCCCACAGTGAAATTTACTTATTAATGAATGAATTTTACTTATTCCTTTATTTATTATTTATTTATTTAATAATTGAGTAGAAATTGTAAGGTATTATTCCGCTTACTTATAAATACTTCACTATAAAAAATCTGGGAACATATAATAGGAGTTTAATCAATAGGTATTTAGGTCACCTATCTCCCAGATTTAGTTGTTACGTCGACCACGTTACTGCGTGTATAAAAATAAATATTCACTCACATAACTTTATTCGTTTATTTTAATACTTTTTAGAAGATCTTAGTAACGTTTCATTTCAACTATTGTATTTACTGGCGCCATCTAGTGAAAAATTATGACATGAACCAAAATACGCTTTCATAGTTCAGCTTCTACAAAATTCCATGCAATATTAATACCCTGCGAGTACAGCGACAGAAAGCGAGTTTTCTCAGTTATATCCGTTTCCGGAGCAAGCTAATGTTCCAAAGTGGACTAATATAAAACGTCAAAGGTTTTCTTTTTATTCAGAGCTGGAGCTCAGCCGGGAATAAAATACTCGGAATGTACCGTTATTTGAGTTTTTATATAAATGTAGTATTTTTATAGCGAGGATTTTAGAGCTCCCAGCGGCTTTAGGTAATGGAATTCTATTTATCAAACTTCAATCTGTCTATCTTCGTTGATGTATGTGGATGTTATTTTTTATTACACTAATGCGGCAGATATACATATATGTTTGACCCAGCTAGACAATCTAAGAGAAGAAAAAATAAAATAATCGAGTCATATTTTATTTTGACCTATATAGAGGTATACATAGGTCCTGAAGTAAATACGCGTCGAATAATCGCAGGTTCTTAATCGCTTATTTTTTTGAAAGCTGATTTAAAGTGAAATCGTTCCTATATCCTATATATCCTATATAACTCCTATATATATATATATCCTATTATATGAGTAATTCAGTAGGAATATATATATAATATGTGTAATATGCATAGATTCATTGTGTTCATCCGTCATTCAGATTATTTAAGAAAACACACCATTTTTTTCTGTTTCTTGTAAACGAAAAATTAACAAGATTGAAGTTTCGCGTAACGTAACGCTTTTGTGCGATTTTTACTAAATTAATACGTCAAAAGCTCCCACTTCAGAAAATGTATGCTCTTTATCATGGCTTTTTCATATAACATTTATTAAGTGAAAAATAGGTGTCCAGTGTTTTTGGACGAGCTATCGAACAGACTAGTTAGTTAGTTAGGGGGGGCCTGATTTTCCGCATTGAGACTCGAGGTGGTCCATTGTGCGTGGAGTGGGGCGCTAGTGTAACCAGCCCAACTCCGACCAAAAGCGCAGAAATTTCCTAGGGGTCTTCGCAGGCTTCTCGGAGTGATCTTGGCTTCTTGAGGATTTCGCGTCGCTGTGCTGGTACTCCCTCACATTCTAGGGTATCGTTGTTTCGAACAGACTAAACAGAATACCTATTTTTTATGTAGTCATCATGCCTATTATGTATACCAAAAGTTTATACATATATCTATACTAATATTATAAAGCTAAAGGAATCGTTTGTTTGAACTCGCTAATCTCAGAAACTACTAGTCCTATTCAAAAAAGAATTCAGTATTTGATAGCTAACTATACGCTACTACTATTTTACTGCGGGAAAATCCAAAAAAGGGCAACGCCTAGGATCTTATACCAGGATTACCCGCAGATTCTCACCCGACATGATTCTAGCTAATCCAAGGAGCGTGTCGGGGATGCTGTTCTGTTCATGTATCAGTTGTTAACTAGCTGTGTTGTATAACTTTGTTGGTTGCTTAAGTTCGAGTTAACTGCGTGTTCCGCTATGGTATAAACTGGTTAATTAATTTGTGAGTTAAATTGCTGTGAAGCTACATTGTTTCAGTTGGGGAGACATTGCGGAAATTGAGAGAAGAAGGCTATGATTTGAGCCCCTTGAAATGTGCGCAAACAGTCTGTTATAGTCATAATAGTTATTTGTTGATAAATATGTACATTATAAGTCACATTTTTGTTTTAAATGCGGTTGCCAAATACGACAATTTAATTAAATATAGTTTAAACTATGACAATTATCATGTCAAAGTTTAAATTTCAAAATAATACTAGAGGTAATATATTAGGTGATGTATTTGAGTGTTGAGATGACGTTTGAGAGGAAAATGGAAGTAAAAAACATGTGCCGACCGCACGTAATGTAATCCTACATTACGTGCGGGGGGCGAAAGGGCAAGAGAATGATGATGATGATATAGGTGATAGTTTTATGTCTCAGCAAGGTTACAGGTCTCTCGATATTCCACAGGATTAATTTGGGAGAGCACCGTACACTACCATTTCCCTTCCAATCCAGGACAAAATTTGTTATACATACATACAAACATAAATATGTGTATGTGTTCCCTCTTTATGCAATAATATACGGGTTCCGTACTCAACAGACCGGCATCGATATTTATTACGCGTAATTCTCCCATTCTCTTACCAAAGTTAGTCATAGTCGTAGTTTCGTATTTCAACGGTCCGTAGATGAACGATATAAAAGCGCCCGTTCTGATCCGTTTTATTTTATTAAAAACCGAGAATGACGCGCCTTTCATTCATTAATTTCACAAATCCTTATTGGAATAAATATAATGAAAAATCCTTCGTTACCTGATATTCTCTTGATATTTAAATTTAAGCACAATATAAAGCGTACTTTACTTACTCTGCTTCTCTGCACTGTGTAATGAGAAACTTGTTTTTTGTTCCCTGAAGTTGGCCTTAATGAAAATTTACGTCGCCAAGTTCGCGTGACTAAAAGCTAATTACGGAGGCTCCGTTTGCAAAGCACTTGAATTATTTAGAGTGGAATTTGTTATAGCGCTAAAAATAGTATTTGTTGCTAAAGCTATATAATATGTTATATTGGAAACATAGTCATAGACGGTATGATAACTGCTTTTGGTTAACCGATACGCGACGAAACGCGTTCCGGCCTCAGTCTGTCTGGCTATTCTCTCTCACTCTAACGCACAACCATATCCTTATTTCGGACAGGAAATACCAAGTTACCAAAAACAAAGTTATCACTTCTATCGGGCGTCTCGCGATGCACACGTGTTTCTTTCATATCGGTCGAGATTCGACGAGTACGACGATGAATAGCAATGATCTAGAAGGTACCTAACTAAGGCGATTTACACTATACAAACAGGTATTAAAACTTAAACTTTTTGCAAACGGGTATTACTCACGTATATTGTAACGATATTCCTTCCGACGTTTCAGTTCCCATCAGGGAGAAACCGTCCTCAGGGAAGCGGAAGGGAGCCTCTCCTGACAGACAGCGCGATGCGAACTGCAACGTCGGAAGATTTACATAATATCGAAAAAATATACGTGTGTAACCATTTGCAAAATGAATAGGTACTTATTCACTCCTGGCTTCAAACTCAAGTTGTTGATATCTAGAAAGACAAGGATAAATCCAAGCCTTTGTGTTGCGCTATACAAACACCACTAGGTAAACTGTTCACTAATAAGTTTAACCCAATCTCAATGAACACAGTGATTTATCATCATAATAATTTGATACAAATATTAATTTCCCCCATTTTCTCTCACTAATTACAAAGCTATTAAGGTCTCCGGTAAATGAACCCATTACACGTGGCTGTGTTTAACTTTGACCCACTTTTCGGCTTTATCGGCTTTAAGGCCGCATTGTAAAATATTTGCTTGGAAATTATTCGAGTAAAGTTGTTAATTTGTTTGATATTGATTCATTGGTCGGTTATTAATAAGAGGCTTATTTTGGTCCGCAATCAATCAATGGATTTCGGTAATTGATGAATATGGTCACAAAATGAATGCCCGACATAAAATAATCACAAATATTTAGCGTTCACTCTTGAGAAAAGGTGACATTTAGATGTTATGTTCAGCCTACTCATTTAGGATAAAACACGAAAAGTTTTTCAGTTCTACTTACAAATTAACAACTTTTCTCTTGACTTGAACATTGTCGATCAAAAATGAAACACGCATTCCGGTATGTTGCATAAACTGCAGCTAAAAGGCCTTACAAAAAAAAGCAGTTAATAACTTTTCAACTTTATGTCATAAAAACCTTATCACTTCAAAATCCATCAAGTCTTCTATCTCTTTCAAACTCACTATCCACCATTTACCACTCCAATATTGACAGCTCAGTGACTTTACTGCCATGGCCGACCTCTCACAACTCAGTCCTCCAAAACATCAGGTAAGTTGACCCCTTTCGTCTCCGGCAAGCAATAACACGCGCCGGCGGCCACCAGCGGCGCGGCGGCGAACACAGCCGGGGCCCCCACAGACCCCAGCCCCGCCACGAACGGGGCCACCATAGACCCCACTCGCGACGACATCGACGACGACCCCAGGGCCATGTTGCGTATCACGGTCGGGAATAGTTCTGTTGTGTACATGTACCTGGAACATTAGATGTTATCAGAAATCCACATCGACGTTTACCATCAGCTGAGATTGTGGACAAACATAGATCTATAGCATACAATCAAACTATCTATGTAGTATATCAGTCACCTAACACCCAAAGTACACAAGCTCTGCTTAGTTTGGGGTTAGGTGATGCTGTGTGATTAGTCCGGAAATATTTATTTATTTTAATTATTAATTTATATCCCATAAAAGGTTTTTATGCAAGAAATATGAAAGAGAATGGGTAAACAAAAGCTTAGTAGAAACTTGGACCCCTACAAGATAGTTTTACCAATGTTTGGCATAAATTTTACCGGTTGGTAAGTGGAGATGGCGACAAGGATGGATCACAAAGGACTAAGAAGGTTTCTAAGAAGGTTCTAAGGTTTTTAAGAACTTATTTGGTTCCATTGCTTCAATTTGTCGATTAAAAATATTATATTCACAGCATCTATTTATGACGGATGTCATTCGACTTCACGAGATCTTAGAGTTGTCTTCACAAAAACGGTAGCCAACATTTGGTTAGCCACACCCTAAGCTTTATTAAAGTCATGAAACCCCAAGTCATAACTTACATGACAGAAAACGCACCAGAAGCGGTGCTCACACCCACAGACCCGAAGACCAGCTTCGCGTAGAACCAGTCCTCGGGCAAGGCCAGTAGACCGTTGCTGACTCCGCATATCACCAGGAAGACCACGATGGTGATGCGGCGCCCGAAACGACGGCAGCAGACTAGAGCGATTATAATGCCTGGAATCTTAAGACAAATATGTTAGAAAGGACGAAAGAAAAATGAGGAAGTGGGGAAAAGAAAAAAGAAGTGAGTAAGGAGAGAAAAATCATATTACAGAAACCCAACCCCAAATCCAAATATACCTCTACAATTATAAAGAGATATGTCCATTGGTGGAATGGTAATCCTGTGCGGAGCTCTTTTTTCCACCTAAGTGCATATGCAACAGTAGTAGTGTTGTTGCTATAGTGTAGATTAATAGTAGCTTCTATCTTGTTACTTATTTTACCTATATACATATGTATACTGCTGGACAAATGCCTCCTTCAGAGACAACTTAACCTGCAACTTTTACCAAATTATGCGCCCATCATCATCAACACCCTATTAATAATATAATAATAATAAATCATCTATTTCAGGCATCTAAGGCCCATATAAACATATACCTTATAGACTAACATACATAAAAACTATAAATCTTATAAACTAAAGTGTCAGCATCGTGGATCATCTGTTACGGCGGTGTCGCCTTGCAGTGTAGGCGACCGCTGAACCGTCGAAACTTGACCCCTTGCGGCCAAAACTGCTCATTCAGGAACGTTACTGCGGGATTCCAACCTTTCGACCTATTAACGTTCCCACTGCTGGGACACAGGGACTTCTCTCTTGACGAGAGAGATTAGGCCTTAATTCACCACGCTGGCCAAGTGCGGGTTTGTGAATATCACATGTCTTTCAAACTCTTTGAAGTTCTCAGAACATGCCGGTTTCCTTACGATGTTTGCCTTCACCGTTAAAGCACGTGTTTAAAGCGCCGTACACTTTTCAAGAAGAAAAACCAGAGGTCTTGCTCCCACTTAGCCAACACGTCTAAATCATCCGTCCATAGCTTTAACCAAATCTCGTGGACTTCCTACGTTACTCAAACCAATCGCGCTCTCCATTCGAGAACACTGCGTCACTATATTTTAAATAAATATAAATATTTCCCGACTACTCACACAGCATCACCTAACCCCGAACTAAGCAGAGCTAGAGGTATTTTTTTTTTGTAAATAGAAAACACCCAGACCCGAAAACAGAAATTTTAGATCGTACAAAATCTGGTCCCCCGACGGGAATCACACCCGCAACCTCCTGCGCCTCAGGCGGACCTTCGCCCACCGAGCCACAGAGATCGTCAATAACTGTAGAGGCACTTCAACAGTTGTTGTTAATAATTCGCCCACTAAAGATAAAATACTAATAGTGACCTTCGAGTATTCAACATATTGTCGTAACAAGACATCATCACGCGATGCATAATACGGCTATAGCTTATCCAATAATACAAGGTCATTCAAATTAGATAACAGATGATTGCAACATGCAACTTTATCATGATTGTATTGCGATGACTTTGGCCTGAAGTGAAGTGGCCGCATTTGATAACAATATTCCCAGACGACAATACACGCCAAAGAATTATATAACATGATATAATACAGTACTAGTTTCCATGTCGCGGCTTGGCTTGCTTTTTTTTAACCTTTAGTGTCCAATACTGGGGCTAAAGCTATGTCCATGCCAAATTTGATCCAAATCGGGTTTTGCACGCAATAATTTATTTTAACGCGAAATGTGGCCAACCTGTTCTGATGTATTACTGTAAGATATATTATTGTGAAGTTTCATCAAAACCCATTCAATAGTTTTTGCGTGATAGAGAAACAAGAGAAAAAAAATATTAAGATCATTAAGAAATTGAATTACATTCTTCTATTTGTTCTTAGATTTAAGTTGCATGACAGCACCAATGATATACATAGTTATTAATTGACATAACTTTATTCGTAGTTAAATTATTCAATTAATTAAAGTCTTGCAGAGCCCCAACGGGGTGCATGTGCATGTTGACTTAAGCTAGTAATAAGACCCATGCTGTATAAATTTGTGTGTTAGCAAAATACATAAATAAAACAAACATCCTTACTCACATCCTTACAAACTTTCGCATTTACAATATTAGTAGGATTAGTGGGATAGGACTATATTAACGTGAGATCAACGATATCTTAACTATCTTTACTACTGACAACACTATACGTTCTATTCTAGATTTAACTTTATCTTATTACTAGCAGCCCGCCCCGGCGTCGCACGGGTAAAAAAAAATTCCGGTAATTTTTAAAGTTTTTTGTTGAAATTAAGTTATGTCAAAGACAATTTTATTCACAATGAAGTACTCTTAACCAACAGCATATTTATTTGAATAAAGATTAATATTGTTATGTTGATACAACTTAAACAAATTATTTCGACCAAATTAGGTACCATAAAAACGGTTTTTGTGAGATAATCTTAAAAGTTAGACATATACTATCGCGGACTGTTTTTTAGATCATTAAAAGAGCTATTATTCTTTAATACATATTTTTTGTGTATCTTGAACCGTTTTCACGGCGCACGCAACGGAATGCTTCAAAGATGAAATAATGTCTCCCGTTTTTTACACATTTACCACTATATCTTTGCTCCTATTGGTCGTAGCGTGATGTTATATAGCCTATAGCCTCCTCGATAACTGGACTATCCAACACAAAAAGAATTATTCAATTCGAACCAGTAGTTTCGGAGATTAGGGCGTTCAAACAAACAAACAAACAAACTCTTCAGCTTTATAATATTAGTATAGATATGAGCAAGATTAGGACTGTAGCTGATCCTTTCCGCTTCATTTTATCTGGTTTATTTACTAGCTTAGAGAAAATGTCGTAAAGTTATCCTTGCATTATTTTATTTGGTTTAAATGAATGTAATGCAACGAAGTTACACAGCAGCAATCATGCATGTTACCTGCGTGATTGCTGTAGGAGTTTTTGTTAAAGATGACAATTTTTTTAAAGATAAAGATTATTTAAAAAAATAATCATAAGGGTGATGGGTGGGGGGAAAAGGTCAGAAAGATGATGAGTCGTTTCAACATCAACACTATCACTGGTGGGTATAGGCCTCCCTCAAAGAATAAAGAGGCTAGAAAATAACCTACAACGCTTGTCTAATGCGGGTTGGTGGGTGCGCCAGAGCGTCGTTCGGCAGACCACGAATAAAATGATGTTTGAAACCCCCCATATATTGTCAACCTAGTCACTGAACCATGCGTCTTCTCTAAAATACTCACTTGCAAAGCTCCAGCCATCGATACAGAGATGAAAGAGTTTTTACTCGTCTGTCCAATGTACTGGTTGCTCCCGTAGAACGCCAGGCCAAGGATCAGCCAGGACAAGCAGGAGAGGAAGTTATTCATCCTCACGCTGCGTCTAAGGATCAGGTCCAGGAAGGTGGCCTTCACCTTAGGGACTTCGGAGCTGGCTGCGGCTGCAATGTCCTTCGCAGTTTCCACCATATCTCGGGCGGGAAGACCGTTACTAAAAATGTCATAAGCATTTTAGTTTATTTTACGAAGTACATTTATTAGTAGGTAGGTAGTCACTGCATTCTGATATAAAATTTAATGTTAAGGTGATAAAAATATTTATGGTCCAGTATTACAAAGCATATGCACCGAAGTGCAGTAAAATGTGTTGGATTAATCGATAAAGCCATTTCTTTAATAAATTTTAGGTATCTATTTACTCTTATGGATACTCAGTTGTTGATGACAAAAACACAGCAGCAAAGCGCATTCCAAACTTTTGATGAAGGTGGATAAAAAGCGCTTATCGGGAGTGGATGGAACAGCAATAGACGATAGAAAACTTACATTTTAGCAGCTTTCGTCATAACGCGACTCGCCTTCTCCAACTGGCCCGTCGTTATCAGCCATTTCGGCGACTCGGGCGCTAAGAAGAAGTATACCAAGAACACCAAATTCGGCACTGCCAACCCTAAGCTAAAGGTGTTCCAAGATCTCAAATAAAACGCGAATGCAGGTAGAAGCATTTGTGCCACAGTCAACGGCATTTGTGTGATACAGCATAACATCTCCCTCTTCGCTGGCCCGGTGACTTCTACCATCAGAGTGTAGGAGACTATCAGTAGACCGGCTGTGGCTATGCCTATGAAGAACCTGATCGCTGTGAATACCCAGAAGGAGGGTGCGAAAGCGGCAGCCACGCTAGTTATGAGTTGGAGCATGCAGGCTGATAGCAGGGCTACTCGTCTGCCGCATCTGGAAACAACCAATATCTCAATATGGCAATTTTTCTCAAATGATATTGAGAGAATCCTAGGTCTGGCAAGAATCGGTCTGACACGTTTTTGTATTGCGTCGCTATTCGTCTTGTTGTGGAACTATTATTAGAACTCTTTTACTGAACATACTCTTAATCTCTCTCTCTCTCTCTCTTATAGACCTTAACTACTGTTTAATATTTTACTTATTCCTTCTACAAGTCTTTAGGATAATGTAAAAAATCGTGAGTGAGAATGCTTTTGACAGTTAATATTTTTTATGGCACTGGCTTGGGTCCTCTATTGTTTATTAGCTATTCAAGAATTAATGTGAAAAATCTAAGATCCTGGTGATGTAATATTTATAAAAGAAACTCCCATTTGTTTTACAATTTTTGTAGAATTATTGTTTTAGTACAACAGTGTAGTATTGCTCTTATTGATTATTGAATCCAAAAATATGGTAAAAAATAATACCTTACCTGTCGGCTAAGCCACCAAATATAAAACTGCCTACCAAAACCCCCAGCATCAGCACAGTCTGGTTGAAGTTCGCCAGCCAACCCTTATCACATATCAAATCCCACTCAGAAATAATAGTGTTATCAAACTCTGAACTGTACTTATACGCCACACAGTCCTTGTAGCACGTGGAGTTCACTATAATCTCTGTTGCATTTGTTCTTTCCACACAAACGAAGTCGGTTTTCGGCGCTAGAAATATGATAGCCATAACAGGCCACAGTGCGGACATTTTGATAGGAATAATGAGGATGATGAATAACGTCCAGTGCCATTTTCCAAACGATCCGATCGCTTCAGACAGCGGATCTGACGAGGCCGTTGAGTCCATGTCGGTAATAACGACGAGCAAAACGCAACTGACTCTGAGCTATGAGTTATCGTATTGTAATACGTTATCTTTGAGATTATTAAACCGCTTACAACTTTAAGGAGTTGGCAGATTGAGTTTACGATTTGCTTAATATGTAAATAATGACTTTGTTATTGTGACTATTTTATGATGTAATTTTGATTCTGTAACACAGTTTTTGGTACATGCAGTCTAATTAATATTTCAATTACGGTTTTTAAATTGTTTTATAAATAAATTAATTTTCAATTTTTGTTTGATCAACGTAGTAATTAAATAAATAATAATATTTTCCAGATATTATAATATAATATTTCCAGACATTTCACACAACAACATCTAGCCCCGTGGTAAGCTCTAAGCTTGTGTTACGGGTCCTAGATATCTGATATACTTAATATAATAGTCATACATATATATATATATATATATTTTATTATACATATTAAACACCCAGACCAAGGAGATCGTGCTTGCAGAACATACAAACACTTTCACCCTCGGCGGGAATCGAACCCGCTACCTCTTGCGCCGCAAGCGGACCCTCGCCCACCGCGCCACTGAAGCAGTCATAAATAAATAATAGTTGTTCATACCTACCTAATACCTGGGAAATTCCTTCAAATCTCTCAGTTTTCGGTGGTTGAAGGCATGATGATAGTCACATAGTTAATTTATTCATAAAAATCATGTTTAAAATTTTTGTACAAATTATACAAACTTAAATAATTATACAATTAAATTCAGTATAGGTAATGAACTTATCCATATTAACTTTTCATAATGCATCAAAATAATTTAATTTATAGCAATTCAGTGTGTAAATAAATATGTATTGTTATTAGATTAAAAAATCAACGCAAATAATTTACAAAACAACACATGTAATTTTTCACCGGATGTTCACCACCAGTGTCACGTTATTATAAAATAACAAAGTTAAAAGCTTTTACTTAAGCGATCACCATAATTATACCGTCTCCATTTTACAAGTTAAAATCACAATTTTGCAAGACTGAGCAAACAGTTTTGAACTGGGAAGCATTTTAAAACCTGATCAACGGGCCGAGCAAAAAAAATTTAAATCAGTGATTAATATTTGATCGTATAATAAAATCGTCATAATGGAATTCAAACCCGTACCTACCGGTGGTAGTAGACGCATTATAATTCACTGACGTACTATTGTTTCTGAGATTTGTTATACAAACAAATGTATTATGGCTAGAACTGTATGCCGTATGCGTAAAAGAAATGGAAGCTAAGATAGACTGGTTACGATACGAAATATTAATTAATTTTATCGTGGAATTTAATGGGCTATATTAAATTAGGTAAAAGCCGTGTTGGCTAAGCGGGAGCACACTCGACTTTCATTCCGAAGGTCGTGGGTTCAAACCCCGCCACGCACCTCTAGATTTTTCATCTTGAAAAATGTATGTGCCATTTAAAAGAAACACGAGCTTTAACGGTGAAGGCAAACATCGTGAGGAAACCGGCATGTTCAGAGAACTTTAACGAGTTTGAAGGGCATGTGACATTCACCAACCCGCACTTGGCCAGCGTGGTGAATTAAGGCCTAATCTCTCTCGTCAGAAAAAAAAATGATCAGTCGGTAAATGTGTAATCTAGTATGTCTTATGGACCAAACACATCACTCATCAACTGTAACTCTCATTCCTCTATATGATCATCCAACGGCTTCCCCTTAGTCTCGGGTAGGTGGCGCACCGTTAGCGCGGGTACCAGCGCCACCGCGGCCAGCACCGCGGGGGGCGCCCAGGGGGTGACGGCCTCCAGGCTGCCGAAGAAGGGGGCCAGCATGCTGCCGACCCGTTCCAGGACAGCAGCTGTGCCGGTGCCCATGCTGCGGACCACGGTCGGGAACAGCTCTTGGGTGTACACGTAGCTGAAATACAATATATCTTTGAATATGAATTCTGCAGTCGTTATAGGAATACATTGGATGCCATTACAAGCATAAAGCTGAAAATTTCCATGAATTGCCGATTACAACTTTATTAACCGACATTAAATGAAAAAAGGAGTTCTCAATTTGTCGCGTATGTTTTTTACCTCAGAAGATATCATTGAAATCATTAAAAAGTGAAAAAATATTTGAAAAAAAATCATTGTAATCGTATACCCCACGGAGATAAAGAACTTTTATCTCCGTGGACCCGCTTTCAATGATTGTTATTTTAAATGAAAGGGTTTGCTTGCAAGGGGTGCGTGCCATTTACATTTTTTTACAATCGGTAATGTAGTTCGCGAGTTATATTGAAATATATTTGAATTTCTGACCAAATTTTATCGATTCGTGTGCGTTCGCCCAGCAAAAAGTATCGGCTTTTCAGGAATCTAATGATGCAGATAATTAGTGCCCTATGCCGTGTAAATGTGCCCGAAATTTTAAATTTGTGCCTCCATAGGCTGCAGAGTTATTTATGAAAAACAGTTTTTGCTGGACGAACGTTCGCCCAGCAAAACTTTTTTTTTAAAAAGGGTTTAGCTGTATTTTTTATATGCAAAAAGATAGCTTAAGTACTCGTCCAAATGTGCCGTTAAAGCCAAATTTGTGCCTCTAAAGGTTTTTGAGATATTGAGTTTTTTGCTGGGCGAACGTTTGGGCGATTTCCATATCTCGGAAACGGCTAAACGCATAGTCATAATTTTTGTACCTACAGATACGGTATAATTTGTGCCTATTTGTGCCATAATTTTCATTATCGTGAGTAGCATGGTTCAGGAGCTATTATTGTTTTTCCTAGAAAACGGAAAAATGCTCTGGCTCTCGAATGACCAAATCCAAGGACTTCGCGTTAGTGCCGACTGGTACCCATTATATATTCACACGATCCTGTAAAGTTTCGCCGGCCTACTACATATAATAGACGAGTTATTAACGATTTTGTCTTTTTTTTGAGGTTATCTTACTTAGGATACAAAAACTCTAGTTTCCTGTAAGCTGGCATATTACATTCTTCTACAATAATTAGTGCCCTATTTAAAGAATACGTATGCAAAAATTCATCTTTGTATACCCAATACTTTAGACAATAATGATAGAAAACATTTCGAAATATTTTTGGTCGATAACCATACCAAATTCGAATGAACATTAAAAAGCGGCCGTACGATACTTCAAGCTATCCTTCTTAAATCGTCATGATTAATTTAGTGTTTAGAGAACGTTGAGTACAAAAGTGGAATTATCTATTATCTCAACAGGTCACCGATGTGCCGTTGTCTCCGGACAATTTATTTATAGTAATACCTACATTACAAATTATAGTTTACTAGATGCGCCCCGCACCTTTGCCCGCGAATCAGAGTTTTTTTTAAATTTTGTGCACACCCCCTAGGGTTTGTGTAAACATACCTACGTGTTTAATTATTCAGTCCATTGTTCATATAAACCGAGTTTTGAGTGAATCGAATGAAGGAAAAAATATTTTCCATACAAACTTTACCACCATATTTAACCCCACAGAAAATTTTAACCTATTTTTTTTATTTTTTATTTCCGGACTAATCACACAGCATCACTTAACCCCAAACTAAGCAGCGCTTGTAGTATGGTTGTTAGGTGACTGATATACTACATAGATACATTTTTTTTTGTAAATACATATTATACATAGAAAATACCCAGACCCGAAACCAGATACTGCAGATCGTACAAAATCTAGTATTGCGGCGGGAATCGAACCCGCAACCTCCTGCGCCTCAGGCGGGCTTTTTGCCCACCGAGCCACAGAGGTCGTCGTTTATTATATTATAGCCTATTTAGTCCTATTCTAAGTCCTAAACTACCTACCTACCTACGAAATTTCATTTTAATAACTTAAGTAGTAACAACCTACTTATTACGAACATTCACACAGACTTTTCCATTTATTATAATAGTAAGATTATTAAAAACAAAATAATTTACATTTTATTTCATGTATAATATTTTTCGTAACATAAATATTATTTTCTTCTTAACAATTCTGTACGCATCTATACCGCGTGTTACCGCGTGAAACGCCACCAAGCGAGGAAGGATAGCTTGAAGTATCGTACGGCCGCTTTTTAATGTTCATTCGAATTTGGTATGGTTATCGACCAAAAATATTTCGAAATGTTTTCTATCATTATTGTCTAAAGTATTGGGTATACAAAGATGAATTTTTGCATACGTATTCTTTAAATAGGGCACTAATTATTGTAGAAGAATGTAATAAGCCAGCTTACAGGAAACTAGAGTTTTTGTATCCTAAGTAAGATAACCTCAAAAAAAAGACAAAATCATTAATAACTCGTCTATTATATGTAGTAGGCCGGCGAAACTTTACAGGATCGTGTGAATATATAATGGGTACCAGCCGGCACTAACGCGAAGTCCTTGGATTTGGTCATTCGAGAGCCAGAGCATTTTTCCGTTTTCTAGGAAAAACAATAATAGCTCCTGAACCATGCTACTCACGATAATGAAAATTATGGCACAAATAGGCACAAATTATACCGTATCTGTAGGTACAAAAATTATGACTGTGCGTTTAGCCGTTTCCGAGATATGGAAATCACCCAAACGTTCGCCCAGCAAAAAACTCAATATCTCAAAAACCTTTAGTGGCACAAATTTGGCTTTAACGGCACATTTATACGAGTACTTAAGCTATCTTTTTGCATATAAAAAATACAGCTAAACCCTTTTTTAAAAAAAAGTTTTGCTGGGCGAACGTTCGTCCAGCAAAAACTGTTTTTCATAAATAACTCTGCAGCCTATGGAGGCACAAATTTAAAATTTCGGGCACATTTACACGGCATAGGTCACTAATTATCTGCATCATTAGATTCCTGAAAAGCCGATACTTTTTGCTGGGCGAACGCACACTATCGATTCCGAGGTCCTGAGTTCGAATCTCATGTGTTTTATAAAAATTCTATTTAGGGTAAACATACCGGTTTACCGGCCACCACCCCTTTTCGACCACTTCGCACATTATTTTGAATAATAGAGATTGTTTATAACAGCGCCTTTCGAATTTCGTGCCATTCTACCCGGACGAATTTCACGGTTCATAAGCCAACGGCATGACCGCGAAATTTGCGAACTGAAGCTTCAGTCGCCATTTCAAAATTTGGTGTATCCACGCGTGGCAAATTTAGTAAAAAAAATAGCAGGTCGATCGATTTTCGAAGGTAAGTTTTTAAGTGTTATTATTGTTTAATTGGTCATTGATTTGGTTTGTGTGTATTTAGCATGTTTAATTTCAATATTCAAGTGCCCAAACTCACCATACTTTACATAATTTGTAAAATTTTTGGTGGTCGGACAACACGTTAAAGATTAATTAGAAAATCTACTTTCCGACCGGGTGGTCGAAAAACGGTTTATTCATGTTATTTCTCATTGCCTACATTGCGGAAACCTTTAATTCACCAACATAGATTCTATTATATTAGTGAACAGTTAGAATATTGTGAATTGACAACTAGATTCCGGCCGCCAGTATACTTCGTAGTTTCAAAGATATGACCTTCAAAAATATCGAAAATTTACCGCCGATAACCAGTAAAAAAAAAACCTATTTCCGGCCATCAGAAATAAAAGGCGGCGGGAAAATTCGTCACATAGTCTCGGTTTTACTGAGCATAAAATTTTGTGTTATGTTTGAATTTCATTTTTATATAATTGTGTTAGGACAGTGTAATTTTTTATTCGCAGAAGAGAGTATTCAAGCTTTTTTAAAATTTAATCATTGTTTTACTTTCATACTATTATGAACCCTCTAAGCTATTGAATAAGACTCGTTTTTCTACCGTGAATTAGGTGGCCGATAACCAGTGCACCGGTGGACGATAACTGAGTAAAAAGGCCGAATACCGGTATATTTGTAATTTTCACAAATAATATTTTTTTTTTAATTACGTATCACTGCTACGTCTAAAAACATTAGGTTTTATGAAACTAGACTATAGTAGGATCAAACGATTTTTTTTTTTAATATCTTATCGCACTGCATTATGATAGAAATTAACTCTGAAGCCAACAAGTCGCTTAAATGGCCGATAACCGGTATGTTTACCCTATACAAATTAAAAATGGTTTAGTCAATTTATGAACTTGCGTCAATGACCTAATTGTCATTACAAAGCCAGGTTAGGTCATCTGATTATGTAAACGGGATCTTTAGATTGAGAATAGGGACACCAAGCTCAATGCTCACATCAGTGAAACGCAAGCTGAGATACATCCGACGCCCGCGGCCCCGGCGAAGTACCGCCAGCCCCCCCCCAGCAGCAGCATGCAGCAGGCCACTGCGGCGATGATGAAGAACACGATGATGGCAAACCGCCGGCCGACGAGCTTGGACACGAAGCCGCTGATTATTAGACCTGGAACCTGGAGGAAATAATGTATTTTAGTCTACAAATCGAGTTTAAGTGAACCTAGTGCAACCATTGAATAATGAAAATTTTATCTCAGTTAGACGGTAACACGAGATTAAATCGGGCTACTATTTGATCGCGTTAATAGCCAATGGTAAAAACGGAGCTTAGTGATTTGGTCTTGGCTATGTTGCGAAAGATAAACATTTTTTTCAGACTTTCCTTGGTTTAAAAGTTAAATAAATTATTATAGTTTACTATTATAAGACTTTGCCTAAAAATTGTTTATGGTACATACATTTATTGTGCGTCGTATATATATGTGGCGTGTGCGGTGTTGTTTTGTTGTCTGTACAATTATAGTAGTTAATAATGCTAATGGAGTCATTATTATCAAATTTATTTATTAATAATCATCTGGGATTAAATAATCCAATTGACCGTAGATTAGTAACTAACCTGAGCCACGGCCATCAGAACAAATGATACGAACACATTCGAGCTGGTCTGCGCGAAGTACTGCGCGGACCCGTAGAGAAGCAGTCCCAATGCGAACCAGATCAGACAGCAGCACAAGGTCTTCACCCTCAACTTTGGACCCATCAAGTCCATCAGCGTGGCTTTCGACTTCGTCACTGTCGTAATTTTTCTCCTCGATATGTTTTCAACGGTCGACAACATGTTTTCCGTTGGGAGTTTGTTCCTGAAACGTGTAACTACTTCGAAATTTGCTAGTGTCATTTGCCTTTGAAATTAATAATTATTGCCTAAAACAGATATTATTTTAGTTTTTTCTAGTTGCGATTGGAAACACGAAACCGATGTTTGACACGGATGAGTGACAGTATTGAGATGATAGCTATTTTTAATACAATTTCTCAATAAAAACTCAGTTTTATTCAACTAACAGATAGACTCTCTGCCAATATATTAGTATAATTTTCCGACAGATAAGCAATATCAAAGAATTGGAAAATTTGCCCTTAATTAATTTTCTTGGCAAATTGCTGACATTTTATAGTTACCATTTGGCAGCGGTAGTCATAACTACACTAGCTTCTTCCAATCTGCCAACAGATATCAGCCATTTCGGTGATTCTGGCAAACACACATAGTACACCAAATATATTAGAGTAGGCGCAGCGACACCCAAACTAATATCCTTCCAATCCCTGAAGTAATAGGCGATCACTGCCGTGTATATCTGGCCGATAGCTACAGGTAGCATGTACACGCAGCCTAGAAGCTCTCTCATCTTGGGCCCAAATACTTCCACGAGGAACACGAAGGTGGTGAACATGGTACCAGCCGTGGCGACACCCACGACAAACCGCGCGGTTACGAAGAGCCAGAAATTTGTGCAGAAACGCGTCGTAAACGCTGATAGTATTTCAAGGAATGCTGACGACAGAATAGCTGGACGACGGCCATGTCTGTAAACAGTTATCAACCGTTAGTCACAAGCTGGTTAAACAAAGTAAATGAAACTATATTACTTGCTATGTTAGTTATTTAAATTTCTGATGCAATCTGGAGGATGTGTGTTTGTTGCTTTTTCACACAAAAACTACTGAAGGAAGACTGAAGAAACTTTGCAATTATGTGGCTTACATATGAGAATAACACATAGGCCACACTTTTTACCCGTGTTAAATACCAGTTTCCTCGGGAAAACCAGTTATTGCATAGTTAGTTTACCAGTAAATGACAAAATATATTATTACCGCGGTAAAACTATTACTGCGCGGGCCAAGCCGCGGGTGGACAGCTAGTCATGTAGTAATATAATTACCTGTCAGAAATGTACCCAAACACAAAGCTACCGGCCAAAGTCCCGAGCATGCAAATCATCTGAGATAGATTACTTAACCACGCTCTCTCACAGATTAAATTCCACTGAGTAATAATTGTGTCCTCAAAGTCACTGAAGTATTCGTACCCGACACAGTCACTATAACATGTTCCATTCTCCACTTCCGCTGTGGAATTAAATAGCTCTCTACACCTGAAGGTTGTCTTCGGAGCTATGAATACAATGTTTAGGTGCAGACCAGGCAGCGCCATTTTAACCGGAATCGCCAATATGATGAACAGACAAATCTGCCATTTGCCGATCTCTCCAATAGCTGTGGTATATTCATCTTCCTCGTCTTCTAGTTGTGGTTCGGGATTTGTATCTGTGTTTTTAGCATTTTTATTATTTAAAGCCATTAGTGTAGTACACGTAGTATATAGAACTTAACGCTTTCCAGTTTATCGTTCCACTGCTGATATGACGAATATGTCTCGGTGTTCTGTTTAATCTTCTTGAATAACTTTGTCTAATTATATTCGGTTCGGTATTCAAATATATATTGAAGAGTTTTGCAACAATGCCTAACCTTGGGACCAATATTCATTATCTCCCGCTTAATGTGTGAGATACATGTATTATTTTTATGATACCTTTCAGAAATATGCGGCTTTGTAAAGAACATTATTAATTTAAATTAAATGAGTTCCACGATTTTGGACACGTCTACCATTTTGAAAACAAAAACTGATTCGCTTCCAGTGATTCAACGCATGTCAATCGACAAAGTAAATATTCAAACAAAAAGTGGTAGGTACATTTACTCTGTCCAATATTTCAATGAGTTTCATAAATGTCCGTAAAATCACGTTTTTTTTTTCAAAATGGTCAGGTCTTTATACAAATATATTGTAATTGTAACCCCTTTCTTACATTATTTTCAATATTTGCTAAATTATATAGTACATACGTTAAAGTATACAATAAATAGCTAGGATTAAACCTGAATTAACTGATATTATTATAACTTACCAGAAGAGCTCCCAAACCTAGTAATAATTTGAATTTGTAATATTGTTAATGAAAATTTTTGTTTTTGTATATGTATACTTATCCAATGTAATAAATGTATGATCTCATCATTGCGAATAAAGCAATGAAACTAAATACCAAAAAAACATACACAACTGACGACCTGAGTGCTGAGTCTAAGTTCCACAAACGTTTTCGAATGACTTTACTATCTCGTTAATCGAGCTAACGAAATTCGAATCGAAAAGCAATGGCATGCAAGTTGGAGTTCCTATCGACAAAAACTATACGAAAGCGTTCACTCACCGTGAGCATAGTTAAATATTTTTGTTAGGGTGGTAGCATGACGTCATCAAATCATTAACCGGCCAAATTCAGAATGATATTTTTACTAGTATTTTGTCAAGAAGCAGCTGTCTATCAAAAATGTTATGATTATTCTGTGTTTTGTTTACGTTTGAAATGAAAACTTTCGTTCGAGTAGGAAGAAGTGGCCGGCCGATAAATTAATAATAAATTGAAACTATGAGTTAAACAGTCTAAAAATGAAGACAAGTTCATGGAGCAGTGAGTGTTTGATAATTTATTTGATGTTTAGATCTATTTATGTGAAGTTGTTTCATCGACGAAGAAAAAACTAAGTTTATTGTTGTTTCTAGGCATGGAGACCTCAGACATTGGGATGAACCTGGGCCATCAACATCATATGTTGCCCCAGTCCTAAGCCCCAGTCAAAGAATTACTGTAACAACCCCAGTTCACAATATTGTCACAATATTGGATTTGTTTTTGAGATTTATTTCACAACATTGGAAGCACTGGAAGGTAAGACTTAACTTTTTTAAGGATAACATAATTATAATGTTAATAAGATTATAATAACATTAATGTATTTTTACAGATGCCCATGCACTCTCCTATAAGGCTCTGTGAGAGCAATCTGATTCGGCCTGAGCCTGCTTGCTTTGGGCAAACACCACCTTGCCATGCAAGAATTCCTTGAAGAATTTTGAGGCTAGCACAAAATTTTCTACAAGCTGAAGAGTTTTGGAGAAAGTTTATAATAGAGTAACATAAGCTTGAGGAGAGAGCAAAATATGATTAGGGAGATGGTAGCGCAGAGCCAGAGATTGGCAAGCAATAGGAATAAGAGTTTAAGATAAGTTAGTTAATAGACTCTGTAATGATTAGTTTATATTTTTGTAAATATAAGTATATAAGTTTATAAATTTAACTTGTCAATTCTGACTGTCTAATTAGGTAAAAAAATAAAGTTCATCTTATATAATTTTGTTTATTTATTCATTGTCACAATACAATATCCTTAACCTTATAATCCTAAGCACACTTCTATAAATAGCAATAGTACATTAACACAATATATAACTGAGAACTACATACATATATATATCACACACTATTTATCAGTCTTCTTACTAAAATTGGTCCGCTGGTAGCTCCAGCTCCTTCCACATAGTCATTGTAACCCGGTTCACTATTTAAGTTTCCTGGAACTACATATGATTAATTGTAACATAAATAGGTATTTTGTTATAATATCATATGAAATATTTTACCTTAACTAGACCCACCTAAATCTTACTCGGACACCGAGTAAGATTTAGATTAATGCCAAGATTGATAACTATGTTATGCAATACTGAGTATGCTATAATAATAGAAGCATATTTGAGTGGCTTGAAGTGGATGGAGTGAACTCCATCCTTGTCTAAGCACTAACATCTGTTTTTCAGCATTTGAAAATGTATTTTCTATTATTACTCTAGCCCTCATTTGCTTGTTATTATAATTGGCCTCTGGTGTACCAGTATTTGCATCTAAAATTGGAGTCATTAGCCTGGGCGCTGAGGGTATCCAGTCTCCTAAAAATAAATAATTATGTAAAAGATAGAATAGTGAAAGGGATCAAAACATAATGCATTTTAATAAATCAAGTACCTAAAGATACTTTACCTATATAGAAGCCAGACCATTTCTCTATTTTGGTGCAGAGATTGAATTTATGTATTCAAGTCACTGTTTTCCCATACAAAGAATCATGCTTTGCACCTCCAAACTTAGGGTTAACATTTAAAATGTAGTATTGATCATCACATAGGTAACTGAAAAAAATATCATTGCATTGTTTTGCTACTCAAATTGGCTTTTGTATGAACCAGAGGCAAAAAAGAAGAGAGCCGTGAACACCTGCGAAGAACAAATGAATTAGGTGTCGAAACTATAGCTAGGTACTTTTTAATATTTTAAATAATAAATAACAAAAAGTACATAATATAAGTTCCAACAAAACGAGTTGAGAGGACCTTAAATTCGTCAATTGTTTTAATTCTCTGCACAAAAACTTAAAAGCTGTCTTTGTAAGACGATATCCAAGCGAAAAAGAAACGTCCGGCCATAATTTATTTGTAAATATTAATGATTTTACTGAATAACTTTGCACTCTCACCTCTACTCACTTAGAAATTCTAAGTGAATGCTAGACGAATACTTTTTCGAGCGCGTTTACTATTCGAATGTCAAAAATGGTAACACGAACTCGGGAAAATTTTCAAACAACCAATCAAATGCGTTAACGTTCTCACTTTCGAACGTGAGCGTAAACGAGTCGACGATCGACGGTCGATAGTGAATCTCAAACTAGCAAATTATGTTTCTCAAGTTTGCCACAAGAGGCGCTGTTTCGATCCCATACAAATTATAGTTAACGTTCTCACGATCGAGAAAGTTAACTACAATTTGTAAACTCAGACTCAGCACTCTGACCACGCGCCCGCGCCGTAATGCAGCATTGGTCACACAAGTTATACTTAGTTTGGCATTAGTATTGCACCGTTTAATGCAATTTATTTATTTTATTAACCGCTTACCAAGGAGCTAGATGTTCCCGAGTGGGTTGTCCAGCAATATGTATTTAATTTATTATCAATCTTTAAACTTAATATCACTATTATATTCAATCTCTTGAGTACTGCCCAAATCATCAACAGAAATCTGACGAAACCATTTCTATCTTCCACAGAGCATCCTTGGAGAATTCAACCGCGAACAGGATGCGTTCATCAAGGGCCAGGCTGGCGGCGGCGGCGCTGCAGTCGCTCCCTGGGTCGGCGCGCCCAACGAGGCCGGCCTGAAGGAGGAGTGTCTCTCTCTGTCTACTGTGAGTGAACCATGATGTATAGAGCAGGACGCGTGTATCAAGGGCCAGGCTGGCGGCGGCGGCGCTGCAGTCGCTCCCTGGGTCGGCGCGCCCAACGAGGCCGGCCTGAAGGAGGAGTGTCTCTCTCTGTCTACTGTGAGTGAACCATGATGTATAGAGCAGGACGCGTGTATCAAGGGCCAGGCTGGCGGCGGCGGCGCTGCAGTCGCTCCCTGGGTCGGCGCGCCCAACGAGGCCGGCTTGAAGGAGGAGTGTCTCTCTCTGTCTACTGTGAGTGAACCATGATGTGTAGAGCAGGACGCGTGTATCAAGGGCCAGGCTGGCGGCGGCGGCGCTGCAGTCGCTCCCTGGGTCGGCGCGCCCAACGAGTCCGGCCTGAAGGAGGAGTGTCTCTCTCTGTCTACTGTGAGTGAACCATGATGTGTAGAGCAGGACGCGTGTATCAAGGGCCAGGCTGGCGGCGGCGGCGCTGCAGTCGCTCTCTGGGTCGGCGCGCCCAACGAGGCCGGCCTGAAGGAGGAGTGTCTCTCTCTGTCTACTGTGAGTGAACCATGATGTGTAGAGCAGGACGCGTGTATCAAGGGCCAGGCTGGCGGCGGCGGCGCTGCAGTCGCTCCCTGGGTCGGCGCGCCCAACGAGGCCGGCCTGAAGGAGGAGTGTCTCTCTCTGTCTACTGTGAGTGAACCATGATGTGTAGAGCAGGACGCGTGTATCAAGGGCCAGGCTGGCGGCGGCGGCGCTGCAGTCGCTCCCTGGGTCGGCGCGCCCAACGAGGCCGGCCTGAAGGAGGAGTGTCTCTCTCTGTCTACTGTGAGTGAACCATGATGTGTAGAGCAGGACGCGTGTATCAAGGGCCAGGCTGGCGGCGGCGGCGCTGCAGTCGCTCCCTGGGTCGGCGCGCCCAACGAGGCCGGCCTGATGGAGGAGTGTCTCTCTCTGTCTACTGTGAGTGAACCATGATGTGTAGAGCAGGACGCGTGTATCAAGGGCCAGGCTGGCGGCGGCGGCGCTGCAGTCGCTCCCTGGGTCGGCGCGCCCAACGAGGCCGGCCTGAAGGAGGAGTGTCTCTCTCTGTCTACTGTGAGTGAACCATGATGTGTAGAGCAGGACGCGTGTATCAAGGGTGCAGAGGTTAGAGCTGAACGTGAGTATTTGGAGTGCTGTGGTTAGAGAAGTACGTGTGTATTAACAGTGTAGTATTAGAAGCCCTAAGCCACTCTATGGGACGAATATTTCTTAGCAATTCACATTCAAGATGGATGCTTAAACCCTCTTGAATTTTAATATAAGCTTTAAGTGAGAGCTGGTTGTCTCTTTGTTTAATATGTTAACCAGGCTTGAATAAACGAGATCAAGGGGATTAATGACCGAACCTAATAATTTCCTATACTTAAATATATCCTCCTCTGTGGTACGTTCCAGGACCGGAGGAACTTCGTGCGAGCACCGCCAGCAGGCGTGGAGTTCGACTTTGATTACGACAAGATGTACAACGTGGCGCTCGCCATTATGGAGGAGGACCCTAATCTCGAGAAGATGCGCTTTGATCTCGTGCCAAAAATGTGAGTCTGCTGTTACATTCACTGTTGATAATCGCATTAAACCGCAATAGATATTAGATTAGTGGGAGGGTATGTAACAAGAGTTGTATAAGAGGACTTAAAATGTCCAACATACATTTAAAAATGGTTTGAATATAGAGATATTTCACTCAGTCACATGTGACATAGCGAGATGGCTCTTGACATAACTAGCCATTAACACGTATTGTTGACTTATTCCCTAGCCCATATTCTATCTAGTTTAGCGGTGATCTCTCTGAGAGTAAAGGTTCACACTCCTGATTGCATTGTGTGCTTTGAAGGCGCTATTCTCATAATTCTGAATCGTGCCTCACCTTTACCTTTACGAACGTACGTAAATTGGTATGTATGTATAGTCAGGGGCATACTGATCTTTAGTGCTCCAAGACCTGGGCGCCCTGACAGCTCTGACACTATCCACAAATTAAACCTCCATTATAGAACATGTAAGAGAAAAATAAAATGTGCATGGGCGAACCGTGGTTCAAGAGGTTAATTCGTCTATACCGCATTCCAGAATAACCGAGGAGCAGTTCTGGCGGAACTACTTCTACCGCATGTCACTGATCGTGCAGGCCAACGAGGCCGACCACGCGCCCCGCCAGGACAGCGCCGACGACTCGCAAGGTTCGTCTCCAACCCCAACTAGTCCCTCTACTTCCACCCCTACTTGATCCAGGGTCTGCCCGACCCATGTTACTGAGGACCTGTTCACTCCACATCAACTTACATCAAAATAATGGAGTGACAATACACTATGTCATTGTCACTGATCAAAACAGCTCTTTTTTTTAATTTTTTTTTTATGCTCGATAAGTCTTCATATGACCACAATCCCACCTGATGTAAAGTGACGATGTGGTCTAAGATGGGACATGAAGACCTAGAAGGTAGATAGCTTCTCCGGGCCACGTTACGAAACACGAAAAAATCGCTTCACGCACTGGCCCAGCCCGGAGGGTGGTGACAAGCCGCGGCCGAAGCCTACCACCAGAGAAAAAAATCTCTGATAAATTGCAAGGTAACTTTCAACCCCAGCAGACTGATGTTCATCGCTTTTACTGAGTGAGGGAGTGGCATTATATTGCAAGTCGCTGATCAAGCCAGCTCTGATAAATTGCAAGGTACGTATCACCATGCAGGACCATAGATAGGACGGTTCCGATCTATCTATGTGAATCATTTAGTGAATGTATGTAACTGCTCAAAACCGAACTGATCACCCGTATGTCCCATGATCTAACCCAAGGAGACCTAGGAGACTAACCTTCGTCACAGTCACTGAGGCATGACGGGTTTCCAAAGAGTTGTGCTTAATGACGCCTTAATCATTATTCAACGAAAGCGTCATCATAAAACAAACTGCATTATCAACCATCACATTAAATAAGCTTTGTAAATTTTTCTAAGATAATTTATACCCTGCAAAGCCAATCGTGGCGAGTAAGCCTTTAAGGGAGGCTCAGGTCCAGCAGTGGGCAGTCAGCAGCTGAAGAAAGAGAGAGACAGAGATAGTTTAGGAGTTCATATATAGAATCATTCTAGTCTTATATATCTTAGAATCATTCCAACTTTTGACAAAACAACACAAACCTTTTTAAGATATACCCAATTTTATAATTTCATCATTGTTTTTTTTTATTTCGCCATTTTATTTTTAATTTATTTTTAATTTTTGTTCATAATTTATTTAGATGAGTCTGCGAGTGAATCTAAAGTAGTTGAGAAATCGTCCCAAGAGTCAATAGATGCATCCAAGGAACGAATCAAATCTTTGAGAGTCGATAAAGAAAATGACGATGGTAAGACATGAAAAACTAACAGAAAGACTTGTAAATACTATATTTATTATTTTATGTTCTCATCTTGCTTTTTATGTTTATATTTCACTTATGATTTTCACATATTATTGTTTTTTCAATATTGTTACACGGATACGAGATGGTATAAATTGGCAATAATGAACAAACCAACTTTGAGGAATTATGCATGGATATGTCATCACATATGTCGTCACACTGCACATATGTTTTAAAACCTCGCTTACAAACTAACCCCACTAGCATATATTTGTTATATATATATCGCTAAATACCTTTTTTCCTTCCCGGAATGCAGCTTAATCAAGACAAACGGACTTCGGGGGCATCCTACTAACATCAGAAAAATACGATTATATAATTCATGTATAACAAATACATATATCCATATATTATAAGTTGCGAATAACTATATGAATTCCAAGCCTGTTACATGAATAGCCTATATTGTCTTATTACATAGTTCTATACAGAATATAGTGGATTTATCTAAGCGTTTAACATTTCAATATTATCGGTATTAATAAAGTGTCATCACAATTTATGGATAGATGCATAGGTACGCACATATAGCGTTAGGTGCATGATATTAAAATTTCTGAACGATTGTAATCTTTGGATAAGTCTCTCAAGGCTTCCTATCTTCCCGAAATGCCCCTAATCTAGCAACACACCTTTACGCGTCTCGTCTTGTGTCATACTTCAAGCTTGACTTTGACAGCTCTGAAAGATGACATGACATTTATTGTTCTAATTACGTTACGTCACTGTTAATCCTTCACTCACTATTATATTTTAGCGTTGATCGTGTATATGTCTATTTATTTATAACTTTGAAAGTTTATATATCACTGTGTCATATCTTCATCCATGTTGTTATCTCGTGTGTCGTTTATATAAATTATATAAATGTTATATGACAATATAGCTTCTTCTATCCCGTTCCTTGCGGATTATAAATTGTATATATCGTTCAAATATGTTACAACAAAATGGTCTGTATTTCAATAGCCTGAAATAAAACATTTTGACAAGTCAACTAACAATTCCAGATGAGAATCTGAGCTATTGGCGTAGAGACCACAGTGAATTGTATCCATCTTATCAACTTTCTCAATGGAACCTATTTTAATGTCTACTAAATGTTATATATGTCTAAGTATTTAATAAGGTTATACAGCTGTAACACCACACAGTTCATTGTTCAGCTCAGTAGTGTTAAATGTAAGTACTTCCTGTTCCGGTTTTGACATTGCTACTTCGATTATGTTTCGCTTTCTAATGTGCTTGTGTCTGCATCTCATCAATTACTCAAAGTTGGTCATCTAATATTATTTTTATCACTTTCGTATGTTTTATGTGTAGCAATGTTGAAACTTTTGTATATAATGTGTTGTCGGGTTTCAAATGTAGATTTTCAAGCAGATTGACTTTATCCTGTTGTATGTCTGTAGTTTACGATCTCGTTGCAGTTTTAACAGTTACTTTTTGCCGTGACATATCACCGAGGTGACAGTCAATTACATCCATTTGGAGAACACTTGGACTTACTGCCGAATTTCTAACATTTTCGAGTACTTTAACTAACTTTCAGTCGAATCTATCTTCTCAAGTTTATAATTTTTTCTTGGTATGCATAATCTCTGAAATGACTTTTGCTGACAATCTAACGACCCTTATAACTTGATTGTCAAGTTTATATATGAACTTACTGAAATCAAATGAAAAATTAGATTTACAAGTAAATTTGAAACTTGAGAGATATTTGACACGATCTCTTCCTTTTTTTCTTTTGTAATTATTTACAATTAGAATTAGGATCAATATTAATCTGAATATTCGAGTTATTGAAGTTGTGTAGGGTTAGCATGTAAACTCTGTATTTATAGTCGAGGTTCGAGGTGTGATAGAATTGGCCTAAACTGTCGCCATTCTCGTGAGGTCTATATCTGGTTGAATCCTTAGATGGGTATAAATGTTATAATCGGTGTACAATAACAATGTTTGTTCTAGGCGTTCCCTCTTACTATGCCAGAATATCTGATATAGATTTATCTATGTTGATCTGAGTTTAAAATTTGGAATGCATATTCGAAGTAACATTCCTGTATATTTAAAGCTCAGGCAAAATTTCGATTGAATATTTAATTGTATTGTAATTGATATGATGTATATTCAATCGAAATTTTTATTGGTGAAAGATAAATTTGACTTTCCTTAATATTTAAATCTCAAGCAAATTTCGATTGTATATTTAATTGTATTGTCATAGATTATGATGTATATTCTATCGAAATTTTCATTGATTTGAGATTTATTTATTTGTGGATGGATCGCAGGGCAATAAATATTATTGTAAGGGGGATATATAATAATTTGGCTACTGTATATTTCAGTTCTAGAATCTCTTTTAAGTAGCGACAGTATATAATTTTCACGACACAATATTTAGAAAAACGTATAGTTATAAATGATAAATTGTCATTTATAGTTAGTTATGAATTGAAATAATTATATTATTCTAAAATAATCAGTGTTGTTATTTAGTAGTGTAAATTCCTATAGTACTTTTATAGCTTGGTTTGATGACTTGATATTTTTCGAGGTATGTAATGGGTTATGTAGCAAAGTAAATTTTCAGAAATAATCAGAAGAAGCAATATGAATTCACAAAATGCTGGTACTGTAAATTATATGTATTGTATATGACTAGTTATTTTATGTGTATATATATATTCTTTAAGGTCCTAAATGTTCGAAATTATTGCAAGGTTCTATTTTGGCCTACACTAAATTTCCTTTAAAAATATTGATGAATGACCAATGTTTTTATAAAAAAATTGTAGTTGACTAACATTAAGGGTTGTAGTAAAATTAAATGTTTATTGATATTCAAACCTCAGTAAATCATGTTATAAATCCAAATAATCAATATTGGTCAATTCGATTTCACTAATATTTATATTATGTCTGACATATTATGTGTAAAAATCGGGGCCGACTACGAAAGCCGCGAGGGACGCGCTCATGACCAAGTCCGTTGCCGTCAGCCGAATATCGGTCGGTCAACCGATTTCTATATAGACAGCCAATTTTTAAATCAACCCGACCAAAGACAATCTAACCGGCGCGGCGGTTGGATCGTGTATCGTGTTCTATGATGTCCTATGATAAAATGGTTCTGGAAGTAAAAGAAAAATTACCGTTATTTAGATTACTTAAAAAAATTGTACCCGTATTTTTTCTTGCAAACAAAAAATCAAGACGTTACAATGTAATGAAGGTTTGCGTTACGTTATGCTATCGTGATGCTCGATATCGCACTTTCTTATTTAATTGATCAAGCAATAAATTGGTGTCTAGTATTTGACTGCTTCTGCGGTGGGCGAGGGTCCGCTTGCGGCGCAAGAGGTAGCGGGTTCGATTCCCGCCGAGAGTGAAAGTATTTGTATGTTCTGCAAGCACTTTCTCCTTGGTCTGGGTGTGTAATATGCGCAATAAAAATATCTATATTATAGGTATATGGATGCCTGTTATATTAAGTATATCAGATATCTAGTACCCGTAACACAAGCTTAGAGCTTACCACGGAACTAGATGTTGTTCTGGAAATATTTATTTTATTTATTTACTTAAGAACGGGCTAACAGACGGGCTAAGCAAAATTCAATTTTTTTATGTAGTCACTCACAATCCCCTACTCCGGTGCTTTGATGCGCAATATCTTAGAATACAAATTTTATGCAGTCATCATGCTATTCCTGGATATTTTTCATCAGCATTTTAACTTAAGTATCCCATTTAAAGTAACAACATGACCATGATTCCAGAGCAATGGGAGAAGGAGCTGGACGCCGAGCTGAAGGAGTACGAAGTGGTGGTCGACAAGAACGGTGAAGACCAGCACTGGGAGAAGGAGTGCGAGGACCTGCTCGGGGATGACCTGGATCTCAAGTGAACACCATCATCCTAAAACTGATTAACAAAACTATTAAGATTCAATATTATAAAAAAACCAGGATAATTAGAATTAAAAGCTCCATTTGACAGTTAATTGAAAGTAATTTGGTTTTAACCAATCTGACCATGATACGTTTTCTCTTTTAAGGTTTTTGATCTTAGTATTCTCAGGTCATAATACGTCCCTCAGTCTTCAATATGACCTAAAATGTTGTTACCATTTCGATTTATAACGAGATATTTACCATGATTGATTTGCTTTTGATTTTCCCGATATTTCGGCACTGTTCTACATGCGACATGATCGCGGTTGAACTGCAGCTCGACTCAACCTCAAATCCTTAAATCATGCCTTCAGTCAACCGTGATCATGGTCAAAGTCAAAACGTTTATTTCCTTAGAAGCACAGGGCCTACATGGACAGGTCAAAATTAAATTAATAAAACTAAATTGTGTAAACAAAAATGATGAAGAAAATAACATTGTCTTGACAGTTCGCTTCAATGTTTTGCACTGAGTTGAGAAGCGAACTTGGCGCATGTAACTGTGCCGAAATATCGGGAAACTCAAGACAATCATGGTAAATATCCCGTTATAAATCGAAATGGTAACAACATTTTAGGTCATATTGAAGACTTAGGGACGTATTATGACCTGAGAATACTAAGATCAAAAACCTTAAAAGAGAAAACGTATTCATGGTCAGATTGGTTAAAACCAAATTACTTTCAATTAACTGTCAAATGGAGCTTTTAATTCTAATTATCCTGGGTTTTTATATATAATATCGAGGGCCTGTCTCACCATCTCTGAGATAAATTGGTCATTGGTCATTTAAATAGCAATCTCGGTCAGTCAGTCACTGACAGTTGTCAGTTGACTTGATAGCTGTATGTTATACCAATTGACTAATTTGACTCGGTGATGGTGAAATAAAAATAAAAAAAAATAAAATAAATAAATATTTCCGGACAATCCACACAACAACATCTAGCCCCGTGGTAAGCTCTTAGCTTGTGTTACGGGTCCTAGATATCTGATATACTTAATATAATATACATACATACATAGATATTTTTTATTATACATATTAAACACCCAGACCGAGGAGAAATTGCTTGCAGAATATACAAACACTTGACCCCTCAATAATACTTAATAGGCACTTAAATATAAAACACCACGCAACAGTTGATGGTATTTGAGTTTCCTATATTTTCGGTCAATCATGGTATTCTTATTACCTGTTTTAAGTTACCTTACTAAATATTGTTAAATTTCATGATAATTAAAAAAAAACATTGATTTAAAAATAAATAGTAGGTCATTATACGATCCCTGGTCATAATGAGTAACTGAAAGTAAAAAAATAATTTATAATTTTTATTAGAACTTAATATAATGTTTGATAGCAAAGTTGACAATATCCTAACTCAGAGTTGTCTTCTGTAAAACGGAAACCTCAATCTAATAATAATTAAAGTCCATACTTACATTAATTATAATGTTAAAAGAACACCAAATATTTTAAGTATCAATTTGGTAACATTGACGATTGAAAAAATCCAAATTACATTTCCAGCGGGCTAAATGGCAAAATAATTCAATGATAAGATTTTTAAACCCGATGAATACCTCTTGAAATTTATATATGTATATTAGCATTTATATTTACTCTATACATTTATAAACTGGTGTTTTAAAAATGTATAGGGTCTGGTATGACTCAGAGATGTTATTCCGCAATGATTTGATTAATGAATTGATAAATACTTTTTTGTCTGATAGCATTTACTCTGTCGATTGACATGCGTTTCAAAACTGGTCACATAATATCATTTTTTCAAAATGGCGGACTGGTTGGTATGCTAAAACGTTGGAATCCCTTTCTACCGCCAACCCGCTCGCAGTCTGGCCTGCGTAATAGTGTCATATACATTTCAAGTAGGGTTACGTAAACCCTCTAGGGTCACCTAGGACCCGTGTAGTTTTGAGTGAAAGTTTTGTGTGAATTATGGTGAGTAGAACTTTCTGGACGTCTCAGTATTAAAAATATATATATGCCTATTACTATGATTTATATTAGATACTACTATACTACTATGTGTTACAAAACTCCGTAGATAATATTGCCTAATTACTTTATCTGTTTATATAATATGTGTCTAGTCATAAAAACCCATTAAAAATCTTTTAATAAGAATTATTTAAAAATATTTATATTGAATAACACTTTGCTTAAAAATAAGTTGATAAAAATATTGATGGCTTAAATTTCTCAGAAATTTAAGCGAAATGTGTCTCTCTCTGTGTGTAAAAAATATTAATGTCATGGAAAAAGTATGTACTGAGACAAAGTCTAGAAAGTTTGTGCGTTCTCGTGTTGTCATGTAGATGATTATGATAAGTAATTAATAACTAATTACTCAATTAGATTAAAAATTATAGCTGTACGAGTTATAAAAATTAATAACTTAATAAATACCTACACTTATTGACAAATCAAAATACCTCTATAAGGTCTGAACTGCTCGGGCGCCGGCTTAACGCAGTAACAAGCCTAATACATTAATAATAATGTTTAAAATTAATCAGCTAGGAAATCCGGAAAGCCCGGTAAAGGGCGTCAACCAATAAAATAAAAATATGATGATTTTTTGTAAAAAAAATATTTTACTATCATAAACTTAAATCTTGTCTTCGCCTCTTCGCTAAGTAATGCTCAACTCGTGATTCGAAATTGACTTAAATATTCAAGTTAAATCTAGCTTGCAATGTCTTCGATATTAGCTTTTATTAAGCTTAACGCTATTTCTATTCGTAATATTTTCTCTGTATGATGAAAATGGAATTTAATAACAAAAAGTTAAAGTAATTTATACTCGTAGTACCTAACCAATTTTGTTGTATTTTTTTTTTGTAAATTTTCCTTTTAAAATAAATAGTAATTTTTTTTACTACGGTAGAAGTAGCATTTCCAATGCATTATGATATTTCTGTGCATTAATTTACACGTTAATTAATTTATGTTTAGTTAAGGTTTCGACTATGTAAATAATAAAATTGTACCTATAAATTATTATTATAATTGATTGTTTGAATATTTTATAAAGAATTAGATTGTATGTTGTTATTTAAAACATTCCCATTCTAAATAAAATGTGTTTATACCAACGTGTTTTTTTTATTTTGGTCTTTGTTTTGATGTTTTAATTAATCCGTCTTTTCTTTAGAGTAGGTACCTACCTACATTATGTCCATCAACACATCTCGTCATATAACTTTATTATCTCTTTTGATAAAATGTCTAATTAATCCAATATGGTTCCTCTTAATTAGACAGAGGATCCGTAGGATTTTATGGAAATAAAAGGCTTTAATTTTAATTTTAATTTCAACTTAATAGATAAGTATTGGTCCTCATTTCTATCTTCCATAGTTCTTGAGATAGGCGCGTTTAAACAAACAAAAGCTAGGTATTAGAAAATATAGTCAACTGTCATAATTTCGACAAGATGTCCACTGTTGGACAAAAACCTCCTGATAGATCACGCTGTTGATTCAATGCTAGTTGGTGGGGGTGTACTTGAGCCTTGTTTTTTTTGCTCAGCAGAGGGTCACACGGACCGGAGGTGTGTGAAACCCCACTTTTCCCTTCATAACAACTAAACATATGAAATCAGAAATTTTCAGTTAGTTCAGTTTCTTGTAATTGGACTTTGCGCTTGAAGCGACAATTTGCCAGTGTCGAGTTAAATAAAATTAAAAAGTGAAAAAGATGTTATTCAGTTGAACGCCATTTTGACATTTCTCAGAAATTTTTATGTTTATTTTCATAAAAAATCAAAGATTATAGAGTTTACTATGTACGACACTTGTCATTAACCGAGATTGTAGTTTTAAAGCTGTTTGACTTTGACATTAGTAAACATTGATATAAGTTCACACATATTTGACTGTCAAACATATTCCAAGGTAATCATATTTGCTGAACATATTGAATCTATTTAATAGCTGTTAGTTTTGTAAATATGGCTTAACGCCGCACTTGCAATGTTCGTAACGAAATTCCGGCGGAAACGGCGACATTTCATCCTTATTACGTAGCAGTGGGACGTCCACTGCTAGAGCTGACTACACTGCTTCTTTAGATTTGAAGTTATTTCTGCAACCTCCGTAAACCCGCGGCCTCTACCTCTAGTTAGTTAAAAAAAGTTGGTGGACGTTCTACGATTGCCGGTTTCCGATCCAGGATCATTCAGCTGCAAACGAGCAACATTTCAATGTTATTCGCCCACTGATCAAGTGGCAATGGATGAAGAAAATTAAAAATGTTTTATGAAAGTAACTAATAATAAGGTTCACAATTCAGTTGTATTAAGTCTCCTTTTATGTAAATAATATACCTGTGCTTGGAGATCTCGCTCTTCCTTGGTACTAAATTTAAATTATTAAAAGTGGATATTTTCGTTTTTCTACGTATCTCTTCTCGCCTGCCTCACCTGATATAGTATGTAAGCCCTCTAGCATAGCCCTCTCCATAGCTTCGATCACAAATATTCTGTGACCTTAAGGTACTACCAGTATAATGTATATGCCCTGTGCTTCTAAGGAAATCAACGTTTTGACTTTGAATTTGTGAATGAAAAAACTACATTATTGATAACAAATTGGAGATTTATAGAGTGACTAAATCTCTTCTGTCTGTTGCCAAAATGGCGCCTAACTGAGTAACATCTTTTTCACTTTATAATTGTATTTAACTCGACACTGGCATAATGATTCTACAAGCTCAGAGTCCAATTACATGAAATTAAAATGATAACAAATTTGTTACGACAATGCTTCGATCTTCAATGCTATCTATAACTTATCATTATCAGGTAATATTTCACAGACAAATCACATTTGTGATCAAATGTATTGTGCCCTCTCAAATTTACACGCCAGGATCGGCAAAACATGTAGAATAGTTTTTTAAAACTTAACACCATGTTTATACTCATGTTTTATGCAAATAAATGATTCTTATTTTTATGCCTACCATTTTTTAGGTAGGTATCCTAAAACTTTAAACATATGCAATACTGTAAATGGCTTTGAACCGTACGACTGCAATTATTATTAATTTACATAAACTAAGAGCATGTCAGTACTTATGCTTGACAGGGTTAGATAATAAGGTCTTGGCACATTGCTTGTACCTGCCGATTATGTGTCCTTTAGACTTCAATCAATAAGATTAAGAATATTTTAATGTAGGTATAAATTGTGTGCATTTACATTGGGTCATAAAATGCTACAACAGGTCGTAGTAATTTATTATTCTATGAACAGGGTAAATAATACAAAAAATGTTGTCAGTCATTAAGATTATTTTAAAAAAATCTACACGTATTTTTTCTTGCAAACGAAAAATCAAGACGAAGCAGTGACAACAGTGCATTAATGTTAACCATGACGCAACGCTTTCGTGCTAAATTATACTAATAATTGTACTAAATTTATACGTCACAACTCCGCAACTTTGATGACTCGTTGGTGTAATTGGTTATCTCGGCGCTATCCCGGAGATGCAGGTTCAAATCCTGTGCGCGGAGGTTACGGATGTGTCTTATTTTTTTCTGCATATAATTTTTAAAGAAAGCTAAAAATAGGCATTGATTATTTTTGGACGCGCTAACAGACGGCTGTTCTGTTGCATTCAACTTATTGTTTCTAAACCAGGCAATTAGTAGGTATTATACATTAATATTTTAATGGCCAGAGCAACATCCATTTTTCTTATAGTCATGTAGGCACAAGTTTTTACTTACGGTGTAATAGTTTTTATCGCGGAAAAGAATTATTAATGCAAGATTAAAATCTGTTTTGAATGTTATTTAGTACAAAAAGTTGAAATCCCATGACATCCTAGACGTAGGTCAAGAAAAACAATATAACTACCTCTCAGCTTACAAAACGAGAGATCAAATCTTTGAACTTGTTAAAATATGCAGGGCCAAGTTGTTCAAGTTCATTTTAAGATAATGTTTTGCAGGTTTACAAGCCTCCTATTTTATATTATAAATGCAAATTAATGAGAGAGAGAGAGAGAGAGAAAACATTTATTGACACAACACACACATATACAGTAAAATACAGTTAAATACAATTAAAAAAAATAATAATAAGATTTTTATATAATACTTAAGTAATACTAGACATAAATAATTGCATGTGTTGTGCCAAAAGGTCTCGCCTCAGCATAAGCAGATCCACATTGGGTGGATTTGCGCTGGTTTTCAGACGAGACCTAATGACAAACAACCTCACGAGCGACTAACAGAACAGAACTTAAATTAAATTAAACTAAATTATACACGTAATAATGCAATACAAATACAAATAAATTAAAAAAAAAAACAATATGATAATAAAAATATAATTTTTTTTTTTATAGAACACGGTAAACACGAGAACACACCAGAAAGAAGAAGAAGGAAAAAAACGACAGTGACAGTAATAAGAGCCATAGCGCCCTATGACATTCATTACTCATTAGATGAGCTAACCCACGAGCTGAAAAAATGAATGATGACGCCTGGCTTGTCATAGGACGCTGATGGCGCAAAGTTTTAATTTTGAGAACAATTAATTTAACCAGTCATTAAAATCATGTGCTGACATCCGTGACAAACACCTAAAAATTTATAAAGCTAAGTGTGCATGTGCATGGGAAACGTCACGGCCGGTGAGGCGTCAGCGTCGCGTCGTCGTCGGCGTCAAGGCGTCAAGTAAGTACCCACGCAATGCTTTTAAGTCGATAAAAATTTATCTTATTCGACCCAAAAAAACACTCGCATAGTAGGTAATAGAAATTTGATTGTAAGTTTCTAAAATACATTAGCAAATTTCTAAAGTACACATGGAATAAGACTAATTTTCACAGAATCACTAGAGAAACTACAAGCCGTTCAAAAACGTCAATCTGTCATACCTTAAAAGAAAGAAAGAAAGAAAGAAAGAAAAAGATTTATTAAGTACACAAAAACAGACACAGTTACAAATACAAAACAAGAAAAAACAGAAAATGATACTCAATAATACAAAAAAAAAAAGAAAAAGCTTCAGCATAGCATGTGATCTATCTAGTACCAGGAATTATGTGAGTGAGTGTAGGGACTGATTAAGAAGTGAAAATAGTGTAATATTATGTGAGTTAGTATAGGGATTTAATGTGAGGATATGTGTGTTTATTGCTTTTTCACGCAAAAACTAATGAATGGTTTTTCATCAAACTTTACTAAAATAATACAAATACCACTTTTACCCGGGGAAAACGGGGATACCGCGGGAAAATCAATGATGCGTGCAAAGCCCGGTTTGGATCAAATTTGTCATAGACATACTCGTAGCTGTTGTAGTCCCGGTTAAATTTATTTGGCGATGCTGGGGTTTTTTAGTAATAGTTAAATTATTAGGTTTGTTATTAATATTAATAGTTCATATTTTGGTTTACGTACATAAATTATATATTAGTTAATGTTATTAAAGTATGTCGTTTAGGTATTCATGTGTAGTTCTGTAACGAGTATTGTTTGTTTTTGTTTAACGTCGTAATTTGTTAGGTATTGTGTTTTTTGTCCGCGGGGGCTTTATAAATAGCTATTTGTAATTTAATTTAGCTACATAATTCGTTGTGTTAGCTGTACGCCTTCCTTATAAATAAATAAATAAAAGGACCGGAAAATGTATTATTACGCGGGCAAACCCGCGGGCAGGAAGCCAGTAGGAAGCAAGATATGTACCTACAGCGAAAATCTTGATGATCACCATGATTTTTTACATAGGCAAATAAAAAAATATTATTATTATGTCAACCGAGTAAAAAAATATATTTATTAACATTTTTTTTAGATTATTCATTTTAGATTACATTTCATTAATAATATCATTATTTTATTTTATTATCTTTTCCACATCTAGTTCTATCCTTATATTATTTCGGTTTTCATAATTTTTTTTCTTTAATTGATGTCACATATTTATACTGTATTTGTATAATTTTAATTTTAACAAATAACATTAAGTGGTTTAAGATTTAACGCGCACGGAAACATTGTTAACAACCATCACAGGTTGGCAGGTAGAAAATGCCTAGGCATTAAGCCCACCTTTTTGTACACAATTCAGCGTTGTGCAAATAAAGTGTTTTAAATAAATAAATAAATATTCTTAATAAATTCGGTGCAGAAGATTTTCAAGACATTTGTTAAATTCTGGGAATATCGTGACAACTTTACTGTGACGTTTATATGAATTTGTTTCGAAGAAACACAAATTTCACACGAATAGAAAACAAACAACTATCAAAAATTCTCAAAATATCTTGTATTGTTCATAAAAATCCCTGCGACTTTCGTTGATTCATATTTATTGGGTTTCTCCAATTTGGGTTTAACCCGAAGGCCGCGTGTAGGAGGCGCGTAGCTTTGAGCGGCGCGAGCACCGACCGACGCGACGCTGCAGCTAGCTGCTCGCACAAACACAAACTTACGTCAATGTTCTTCAAGGACAAACGGATTTAAAAGCGATTGTTTGAATTGTAGCGTCGCACGCGGTGTTGGCTATTTTTAACCCCCGACGCAAAAAGAGGGGTGTTATACGTTTGACGTGTCTGTCTGTGTCTGTGGCATGTGTGTAATATGTATCTAATCTGTGGTAATAGGTATACTAGAATTGTGTAATATAGAAAGTATTATTTAGAATATATTTCTTTGGTATTTTATCCAATTATAGACGACGCTGAAAAAAAACAGAATAGTTTTGTTTTGTTGTTTTTGAAAGCACAATCCTGCGTTCCAAAGAACACGCGATATAGTGTCATTGTAAAAGCATCCATTATCTAACACTGAGTGTGTGTCAGTGTCGCGAGGCATTTTCCAAAGCTGCGACTGCGTAGCGGGAACGTCTGCCGCGCGGCGGACGCTACCCAAGGCCTTGTGCACCTACACGAACACAAAGCGGGACTATTCAGGAAAAAAGTTCCCGCATTCAAGACGCTCCCGCGCCGCTGTCGCTTCCCGAGTTACAGACGCGTAGGTTTTGCCGAAGCTCCTACAAACAAATCGGTATCTGGGGGCACGGCAGTGCCCCCACCAAGTCGAGCAAAAAAGCGGCACGGCCGTACCATCCTTTTCTCGAAGCAATTCAGGCCATTTTCGACCCCCTGTAACTTCGTTGTGGATAAAACTAGAAGACTGAAATTTTCAGTAACCATTCAGGATTGTAAAGACACGGTATATTTCAAATTTCATTCAATTTGAACCAGTATTTTAAGAATTATAACGGGTCAAATTTCGTAATTTTGTCACTCACTGACTGACTCACCGATCATCAAAATTCTAAGGCACTTCTAGCAGACCTAGAAGCTTCAAATTTGGAATATAAGTAGTGTTTGGTGTATGAATCAAGGAAAAACTAAAAAATCTAGAAAAAACCGGTATAGAGGGCGCTGTCGTACCTTTTCTCGAAGCAATTCAGGCCATTTTCGACCCCCTATAACTTCGTTGTGGATAAAACTAGAAGACTGAAATTTTCAGTAACCATGCAGGCATTGTAAAGACACGGTATATTTCAAATTTCATTCAATTTGAACCAGTATTTTAAGAATTATAACGGGTCAAATTTCTTAATTTTGTCACTCATTGACTCACCGATCATCAAAATTCTAAGGCACTGCTGGCAGACCTAGAAGCTTCAAATTTGGAATATATGTAGTGTTTGGTGTATGAATCATGGAAAAACTAAAAAATGTAGAGAAGACCGGTATAGAGGGCGCTGTCGCAACGCTACGTATATACGAAATATGTACTAAAGTAAGAACAATGCGAAATATAAATAAATCCAATCTAGACCGGCAAAAAGAAAATTATATGGACATATATACAATAAGTAGAAGGTACCGAAAAGGAAAAAAGTAGAACTGTCTACAAAATACAAAAAGAAATGAGATCCCATCAAAAACAATACTTGTCAAAAAAACCAAGTCGCGCAACTCAGTTGTTCTGCGGTAAAAAGTTGTGAGATCCAAGTAAATCCAAGTCTTCAAATTTCGTCTCAAAATTCTTTAATGTTTTATATAAATATATTGAGACTTGGCCATCGCACTAAATAATTGAATTTACACGTGTTTACAGGCGATTGAATTAACACGTGTTTTCAGGCGATGCGATGGCCAAGTCTTAATATGTATATTTATATAAAACATTAAAGAATTTTGAGACGAAATTTGAAGACTTGGATTTACTTGGATCTCACAACTTTTTACCGCAGAACAACTGAGTTGCGCGACTTGGTTTTTTTGACAAGTATTGTTTTTGATGGGATATTTTTGCGTCGATAATTAAACCGTGGGTAAAAACACAAGTTATAAATAAATAGGTACCTATAAATATGTTCTGTGAAGTTTAGAATCAGATGTTTTTACAATTATTAGTCTTATCAAGTATAATCTCGGTCGCGTTTAAGATCTTTGACGTAAGTAGTTGTTGTACAATCCGCTGCAAAAAGTTATGACTAAAACTCTATCTACCGCGAAAAAAACTTCATCAAGTCCAAAAAAAAAGTACCTACTACGAACTAAATTTTCTATGTTCTGAGAACTTTCAAGAGATTGCCCGCACTTGACCAGCGTGGTGAATTTAAGGCCTAATATCTCTCGTCAAGAGAGAAGTCCCTGTGTCCCAGCAGTGGGAACGTTAATAAGGTGATGATGATGAAATATTGTATTCTGTAGGTAATCTTATATATAAAATTATCGTGTCACGGTGTTTTTACTCTTACTCCTCCGAAACGGCTCCACCGATTTTCGTCATCCGAAGCATACAAATCGGCCAGGGTGAAGCATCGGACAATATCCAAAATTTTTTGATATTTTGTTTTTCTTTTTAATTTTTTTATGATACAGCATACAAAAATACATACAACCCGAACTAGTGGAAACGGTTTCACCGGGTCAGCTAGTGTTTAAATCATAACGAACCAAGTAATTAATTCATTTAATTTATGCAAAAAGTAAGTTCAATTTATAATTTCATTCATTGTCTCGATTTAATCGAGTCATTTTCAGGCTAAAAATCAATAAAAGATACATTTTTATCCGACCATTGAAAATTACAAGACAACTATTTTGGTTTGTTTAGAGTGATGTGCACCTACCTCCTATAATAATATTTCGTTGATTGTACCTACATGAACTTGAGAACAGGCTGTTTAGTGGTTTGTCGCCGACTGTACAAGTGATTCTATCGACCCTTCAGTTATCTTTGAACCATTGAAGTATTAAAACCTACCTCAAAATAATAAAATAAATAAATTAAATTATATAAATATTTTAGAAATTAATGAGATACTTAAATGTAAATAACTGACACATGGACAATTATTTTTAATTGCCGTTCGAGTTGTTAGCATAAAATAATATTTATTTTATTTTATTGTTGTGTTGTTATTGAAATTATTAGGGTTTAATAATGGCCCTATCGTGCGCAGTGACCTTAAATGTGTTTGTTTTTATTGTTTTGGGTAAGTGTTTTTTTGAACATATTACATAACATTATAAATAAAAAAATCTTATTCTTATGGTATTTTCGATATCTAAACTACTCTGGAAATACGCGGGGAGGCCCGGCCGTGGGTAAAACTAATTAAGTAGGAATATAAAATACTAGTAGTGCCCCGCGGTGTTACCCGCGTTATAATTATTTTTACCGCGGAATGACACTTTCCCGCGGTTTCAAGTAGCCTATGTCCTTTCTCAGGCTCTAGAGATTCTGTACCAAATTTCATTTAAATCGGTTCAGTAGTTTTTGCGTGAAAGCGTAACAAACAACAACTAACATTCACATTTACCTCTATAATATTATAACATTATGGATTAGGATTAATGATTTTTAATAAGTGATAAATCTCACATTTTAGGTTAAACTATTTTCACTCTTCTATTTCTGCATTTATAATACTTAATAATTTAAATAAGCTAAATTATGAAATTACCGGACCAATAAGTTTTTTATCATTATAGCCTAGTTCTCGATGTGTGGTATAGGCTTCTTTTTACAGCAAGGTAGTTATAGATACCTTATTATTCCCGTGGTAAAATACAATATATATTTATATAATATTTATGTACAATATATTTTTACTTTCAAAGTTATCGTGAGTAATACCTACTACTCAATATATTTATTTTATTTAACTCCAAAAATTCTAGGATTATCCATTAGTTAATTATTATTATATACCGTTTCCATTCCACTGCTGGGCAAAGGCCATTAGAGATGTCTGAAAGAGACGTTTATCCCATCAACAATCATAAAGAATACAAACATTGTCTCTGGAAGGGATTCGAACCCGCTATGCCTGTATCAACTATCAACGTATCTACATTCCTGAACTTTAGTTCCCTTAAAAGTAAAAAGTTATACTATTCTGTAATGTGCACGCGATGCGCTTTCATTTGAGACCCCACTCAAATCAAATCAAAAAGTGTATTTGTATCTAAAACATTTATACATTATACATGTTCAATAAATGGAAAAATAAAAAACCAAACAAAAAAAGTGTGTGTGTGTGTGTCAGCTACGACGCACGATTGGAGTTTACTCCTTACGAACGATAATTATGATATATATCGAATAGAAAAAAAGGGTAAATGAACGCATCTGCTAAAATGTAAAGAGAAACAAACATATATCTGTAATTATTCGGATTATCTAAATTACTTCAATAAAGCGTATTACATAAAGTATGTTACAAAATAATATAAATAAAATACAGTGAGTCTACGAAGTATCGCGCAAAGAGGAGACCCCGAGAATGAGATACGCTGTGTAATGTATTCCATCTCATACTTTTACACGTTCAATCCTACAGATATAATTATATGTTTGTCTCTTTCTACGTAACGCCTCAACTTTTCGTGTTACACTTGATTTTACTCCTCATAAAATTTCCGTACCGGGCCTTATAACTCAAATAGTTTCTTAAGGAGTAAACTCCAAAAATACATTAATAAATATATAATTATTTAGATACAAAAGGGTCCCAGCTCAGCTTTTGCAGGTTTTGCAACCGGCGCTGGTATTCTGCTGGGGCCAATGGGACCGATTCACTTGGTTTCATTATTTATTTTAAGCGAAGTGTTACAATTACAATACATACAATAATTTACTAAAATAAAGGAAGAAAATAAAATTATACAAATCAAATTAAATATTCTCACTCCCTCACTCGAGTATATTTGCAGATTTTCGGTTTTCCTTCCCCACTTTTACCCTCATAACTTTTGAACGGGTAAACCAATTTTCATCAAACATGTCTAAGAACACGCAAAACTCACCTTTCATACAATACTAAATTGAAATCGCTTCATCCATTCGGGAGCTATGATGCCCCAGACCGACAGATACGTCAAACTTAAGCAGCTCAGGGCATTTCTGGAGTTAGCCACACTGTCTGTCTGTAACCATGTGTTTAGAGACATTCTTTGTCTTTTCTTTTTGAAAGTCGGGGCGGGTCGCTGGTATATGTATAGATTTGTATGCATGTAAAGATTCGTGACACTAAACTTCTCTATTAGAATGTAATGCCGCGGGGCAATTGGATGTTTTTCAAAATCATACAAATCCGACCTTGGAGGCTAAATTACAGCTATACCGATGTTATGTAACTGCGCTGTAATGTCTGCTAATGTCCTACAAGCAATCGTCATTACTTGACATGCGACCTGACCTTTCTACACCATCTCTTTATAAATATATTAGTAGATTTGTAATATTCTAGTTGCTGCTTACAGATTTACCCGTGTGGAAGTCGACTTGTAATTAAAATAAAAGGATTTATGTCGGAATAAAATGTTGCCTATGTCCTTAAAGTAGTTAGAGAGACTTATTAGCGATTTATTGAGTCATTGTGTCCACACAGTAGGTACCTATGCGACGCCTTTTTTAAGAATTACCTATTAAGTTATTAGTTAAGTATAGAGCACAAGAAAAACTATTAACATAGATGTCTGAAACGAATTTAAACAAATGATAAGTTTCCAGAGACAAATAAAAAGCTAAGCTTATTTGAAAATCGCTGTAAATCGAGACAAGTTGCTGCCGAGTGGATCGGCTACTATAACGACATGCAAATTCAAGATTCGACTTATCACCATGTCAAATAGTTTTAGCCGTTTTGCCGCGAAGGAAGACGAAACATCCGACCTTAACAAACTTTGCCCTTATATAAATATTTCCAGACAATTCACACAACAACATCTAGCCCCGTGGATATCTATATAGGTACGTCAAAACGTTTATTTCTAAGGAAATATTATTTCTTTAAAATATTGTTAGGTACCTTATTAGCACAGGGCATACATGGACAGGTCAACTAAAATTAATAAAACAATATTTCTTAAACAAAAAATATCAAGGAAATATAATTGTCTTAATCAGATCGCTTTAATGTTTATACTGAGTTGAGAAGCGAACAGAACAACACATCAACATCCGTTTTTAGGAAGAAAGAAACATATTTATTATTACTCATCTTAAACTATTTATTACTAAATATACCATAAGCCTAAGTGAAATTTAAAAAATCATTGTGTAATAAAGGGCTCAGCTTAATGCATCTGCCAGAGGGACCATAGGAGCAATAATGGCAGAGCGCTGGTTTTCAGCCAGGTCCAGTGAGGGTGGCAACACCACAACTTAAAATTAAAACGGAAAACAATAGTAGAGTAAATAAAAAATCGATTTTGTTGTGGAACTCGGGAAAAAAATAAGAAGGAGACAAAGTAGTCATATAAAAAGAATAATTCTCCTCTTCTTTCTCCGCTCCGTGGCGCAACACACAAACATACATAGGTTTTTATGACAAATCGAAAGGAAACAAAAAGACAAACAATATCACAATAAGAAACAAATTTTAAATACCATAGAAAAAACAAATAAATGTATAGCAGAGCATTGAGTAGGTTTCTGAACGAATCAGCTAGCAAACGTCAGCAAGCCAATCTTACTGTCACTGTAACAACATCGTTCTTGACTTGCTTGATTGATTTGATTTGATTGCCGCGAAAAATTTCTACCTACAATACAATCGATGGGTGAAATTTCTCAAATTTCTGTGCTACGACTTACTTACTTCAAAAATTTCATGCCTGGAGCCTGGCAGGTGATCATGGTCCAGAACGTTTAGGCAAAGCCAATAATTAAGCCTACAAGCCTTTTGTATAGGTACCTACCACCCCACTAAAACCCGCCCACCACTCAGATCGTACATACAAATGTGGTAAGTTATGTTAAATTTATTTTTATTGTGGATTAAAATAAATCCACATCCCCTACTTTATCTATTAGGTCCTTACATATGAAATTGGCGTTTTGTATGGGAGGAACAAAAAGTCGAATATTTTTTAATATAATATATTTAATTAATCAAAGTATGAACCATTATTTTCTATGCACTTTTGCCATCTTATAGGTAGTTCATTGATCCCTTTACTAAAAAAACCAGTCGGACGGGAATCAATAAAATCTTTGAAGGCGATTTGGACTGCCCCATCGGAGTTGAATTTTTTCCCTTGCAAGAAGTTATCCAAATTTCGAAAAAAATGGTAATCTGTTGGAGCAAGGTCCGGGGAGTACGGAGGATGTCTTAGACTTTCCAATTGAAGCTCTTCTAATTTAGTAGCCGTCTGTTGCGCAGTGTGTGGTCTAGCGTTGTCGTGAAGCAGCAGTGGCGTGGAGCGATTGACCAGCCTAGGTTGTTTAGCCGCTAGCTTTTCCATCATGGTTTGCAATTGCTGACAATAGACATCAGCCGTAATAGTCTGGCCAGATTTGAGAAAACTGTAATGAACAATACCGGCACTAGTCCACCAAACGCTTACAAGTAACTTTTTTGGGTTAATTTTCGCTTGGGGCAGGATTTGGCTGGCTGGCCAGGATCCAACCATTGCGCTGAGCGCTTCCGATTATCGTAAAGAACCCATTTTTCATCACAGGTAATGATTCGGTTTAAAATACCTTCATTATTGTGCCGGTTTAGTAATGTAACGCAGCAGTCGACGCGCGTTTGCCGGTTCGCTTCAGTCAATTCGTGAGGTACCCACCTTTCAAGCTTTTTAATCTTCCCAATTTGCTTCAAGTGAATTAAAACAGTTTTATCACTAACACCGCAGCCTGCAGCTAACTCGGACGTGGTTTGCGATGGATCCGCTTCCACAATAGCCTTCAACTCTTCATTATCAACTTGAGTCTCAGGCCGTCCACGGGGCTTGTTCTGCAAGTCGAAATTTCCAGAACGAAAACGTTGGAACCAAAAACGAACTGTGTTTTCTTTTGCAACACGACCGCCATACACATCATTCACCCTTCGAGTTGTTTCCGCAGCACTAGTGCCACGGCGGAACTCGTACTCGTAAATAATGCGATATTTTAAGTTTTCCATTTTGTAAAATGAGTGACGCAAACAGAAAAAAACAGAAGAAAAAAAACAAATGAATGACGATCATCGAAGCACAAATACATGAGTCTATAGCTGTACAAATTTGAATTTGGAATTCCTTACCAAAGAGGAGAAATTTGTGATTAAAGTGGCCAGTACGAAAAACGCCAATTTCATATGTAAGGACCTAATATAAAGTTACGAAATGAAATAATTTATTTGCAAGAATAGGTACTAAATAATTAAATGTCAGATCTTAAAAAGTAAAAGTCAATGTATTCAGCCTACAAGTAAGTGTGCAAATTGTTAAGTCAAATATAATAAATTTTTAGTACATGTCATTAGTTTTAATTTAAATATTCACTAACGCTGTAAAAAACACTTTTGTAGCAACTACTTAACTACATAATTATGTCATAAGAATATGTTAATTTAACTCTCAAACTTAATAAGTAGGTAGGTATCCCATAATGTAAAGACTATCTGCCATATAGTGTGTCTTCAATAACTAAATATATAAATACACCAACCTAAGATATTCATAATTATTAAGATTTTATTCTAACAATTTTGACATGACATTGCCATGTTTGACAAGGCCAAGGACTTACAGGTTGCTAGTTACTTCTAAGTAATTATTAATAAGTTACATAGGTAGGTAAGTATGTATTTTTGTAATACTTGTGCAATATTTGCTTTCCTACTTAGTATTCTAATAATCTATCATAATTCCAAAGGTAGTCAGGCAGGTTGGCGAGCATTTGTAATTGTTTTTTTTTTTACTTTTTGTTGGTTTCAAAGAAGACATGCTGATTGATACCCATCTTCTAAACTAGGTTAACAATGGAACAAGTGTGCCCAGAAAAGCCTAATCACTTGGGTCTTAAAAGTGGTCAGGTTGTATGTTTTCGCTTGAAATTCTTGAAACAAAACTTTAAATCGGTCCCATTGGCTCCAACAGTAGGTACATCAGCAATTGTAAAGAAATTGCAAAACCTGCAAAAGCAGAGCTGGGACCATTTTGTTTCAAAATTATTGGATTAATTAACTTTTTAGTAAAAAAAATCTGTTATTTTTGGTTATTTTACCAATTATTTTGATGACGATTTGGTGATATTGAAAGGGTTCGTTGGTATTTTTTTTCTTTTTTAAATTGTCTGTAAATAATCAGAAAAGATTTTCTATCAAAGAAAATGCCTTTCATATACAAAGATTTTAACGCAATGTTAAATGTGGTGCTTTATATTTATTTACATACTTAAATTACCTTTTCAACCTTATTTGATATGTCAAATTGTATGCCTTTTATATATAAATTAGGTACTTAAATCGAGAATTGTGTAGGTTCAGAGTCCATATGTGAATAATGGAAAGAGTGTGTTCGGTGTTTCTTACGAGATCCAATCAGGAGTGCGAGATGAAACGGATTAGATAGATTATGGTAGGACACGCTATTAAAAAATAGCATAAACAGATAGCGTACGTAGTGTGGTAGTACTACTGATTGTGGCGCGAGTGTGCTTAGACATGTCATGAAAATCGGTATTGCCGTTTAAAAGTAATGGGGCGAGAGTGGGGAATGAAAACCGAAAATCTGCAAATATACTCGAGTGGGGTATCAAATAAAAACGAACCCACGATAAATTCCAATGCTTTAATTTCCATATAAGTTAAACACCATAATATTTAGTGATGTGCACGCGACGCGTGCACATCACGAAATATTTGGGGTTTTACTTAAATTTTAAATTTAGATTTATTTTATTTTTATTAATAGAATAGCACAGTAAACGAACATCCATTAACTTGATTGGATTTCTCGGTCGTGGGTCGCGGTGAAGCAGACCGCTTCTAACTGAAACTGCCTCAGTGGCGCGGTGGGCGAAGGACCGCTTGCGGCGCAAGATGTAGCGGGTTCGATTCCGAAGGATCAATTGTTTGTATGTTCTGCAAGCACTTTCTCCTTGATCTGGGTGTTTCATATGTATGGTAAAAAATATCTATATAAGTATATTTATTAATTTACACTAACAGCTAGGTTATAAAATACATATAAAATTATATTATTAATAACATGTGCCAAAACAAATAGGCACATGTAGACTGATGGCCAATTACTAGTTTCCGCTAATAAATAAATATTAGATGTCTAGTAACCGTAACACAAGCTTAGAGGGGGGTCGATGTTGTTGTGTGGATTGTCTGGAATATATATTTATTTAAACAAATGAAGGAAATCCTTAGAAGTGGATGTCCTATTGCTGACATTATAATGACTAGATATTCAAACAAGCAGAATTTTAACTTACCTGTCCCTTCATTCTGGCATACCTACCTAAACCAGAATCGATTTAAAAAATAGTTCTAAGGAATTAAATCTCTAGCTCATAGATAGGTACGTTGTGTACCTACCCTCAGCGCCATTTTAACAAAGTTTCATGTTAAGTTACAGTGCTGCCACCAAGCGGCGGTCAGCGAGAGCCGAGCCTCCCCGTCAACAAGAATAGCTTCACCCAGATCATCAGGTCTTCAAAGTCAGGTAATTATTAATTGCTATAAAATCTATCATACTTCTTTTATATTTCGTTTAGTTTTAAGTATAATATTGCACGTCCATAATTAATGAATTAATTGTTAATAAAACCTGTTGTCCCAGATGTTTGACTGTGATCAAATCTTGTACCTAGAGGTAGACTTTTCCTGATTTTTAATAGAAATTGCTAAAATCCGCTAGGTAACGTCTGTTTTACTTGCATGAAATTAAAATAATCTGTTAATAAAAGCATAAAGCTTATATTAAAAAGATTTTTTACTATTGATATTTGTTATAAACTCATCTCAAGCCTCAGCTGCATCCGCTGTGAGTATGGCGTGGGTATAGATATAATAAAATAAGGTATAGATAGAAATTCCAGAATATTGATGATTGTCGTACTGAAGCTCAATTTTCCAACGTAAGAATAAAATTAACAAATCAACAAACTATAAGGATTCTCGCTCATCGAAGTCAAGCCTGTTGCAAAACATTTTGGTCTCATCTCAACACAGATTGTCGTTGACAGCGTGCGCGGCTGCATCTATTCTGTAACTAGTCAGTCGCAAAACAGTTTGTAAGTTGGTAGTCAGTCGCAAGCAGTATCAAGTTCTGTCTTGGGTCAGCGCGAAGCCTAGGAAAGCAGATTGACGATTTGAGTACGGATAGGTGTATTTAAAATTTCTTTATAGCGTCAAACAAAAGTTAAATTCAAGTATTTCGCTGATTATCCTACTAAAGCTCAATTTTCCTCCATTTTTTTTTATGTTACCTGATGTAAAGTGATGATGTGGTCTAAGAAGTGGCATGAAGACCTAGAAGATGGCTTCTCCGGGCCACAATGAAGTTCAATGAAGTTCTGTTACAAAAATTTGAGCGACAAAATTGAAATCACCCAATTTATTGTGAATTTTTTTGTCGTGATCGGTGGTAGGAGGACTCACTAGACATGCTCTCTCTTAATATTGACACTATTAATATGTCTAACATTCAAGTGAGATGTAATAGAACTTCAATCTGCCGTCATAGAGTTTGTTGATTTGTTAACTTTATTCTAACGTTGGGAAAATTTAGCTTTAGTCGCATAATCATCTTCATAAAAATTGTGTGGATTTAGTAAAAAAAAATTAAAACGTTATGGTCAAATAAGTTTTTGCGGATCCAAAATTATAATTGTATTGTAAATTTGTGTACCTACGCCAGCGCCCCCGACCTCTTTTTAGAAAAAAACGAAGGTTAAGAAATCGTATAAAGGTACAATGTTAGGTCACATTAAGTTTCAGAATACAATGTAACGAGATAGAATAGAATAATTCTTTATTACACACACCAATAAACAAAAATACAAAACTATGAATAGTAAAATTAAACCTAGCATGCGTAATGGGCGGTCTTATTGCTTAAAGCAATTTCTTCCAGGCAACCTTTGTATGGAAATAATTTAAGTCAGGCCGTGGTAAGCAAAATGAAGCATACAAAATTTACAACAATAACTTACTCTTAACTAATAATAATTCTATTACTACTATTGCCAATAGCAAAGATAGTGATAGCAAAGTACCTTATTGTAGTATTGTAGTATTTTTGTAAGAGTTAGTTGATGATTGAGCATCATCTAAAGAAATGAAATAATAAATATTTTTATACAAAAACAAGCTTATGAGCTTATGGGCCCCTACTTAAGATTTTGGTATACAAATGGTTCGGCACTCAGCAAGAGCTGTGCCTGCACGAACGTAGACACAGCTCTGGTTTTCATTAGCCCTACCACGAGTTGCCACTTGCGACTGGTGGAGATTACTAAATGTTGTAATCCCATGCGTATGACAGATTTTTCATAACTTAAATTTTATCTATATCAGTTAAATGTATAAGATTATCTGAACAGGTGCTGGAGTGCAATAGGTTTGACTAATGCCCTAAATTTAAGCAATATCGCCAAAACTACAACAATAGGTACATGAGAATTGCGTTCTACAAAATATTAAAGCCGCTTCATCTCTCGTTTCTTGGACTATTTTTGGATATTCGAAAGTTTGTACCTGCGTGCGCAAGCGGAAACTATAGGTACTAAAATGGCGTGCATTAAGAATAGGAAGTTACATTCAACAATAATAAAAATATTGGACGATATCTTGTTTACCATTTTGTAGTATTAAGGCCGAAATTTTAGAATGGAGCACGTAGGACTCCCAAGGATGGCTAGATGCCGGTCGCTTTCAACTGTAAGGCTGTCGCCGTTATACGCGTCAGCAACGCGGGATGCGCCGCGGTAACGTCTGTAAGGCGGAATATTTGTACCTGAAAACGTCTAGCTTTATGGTCGCGTGGGTGTGAAAAAGGGCATAGTAAAGTGTGGGTAGGCTTTGGTCGCGCAGTTCTGACCGAAGATTAATAACTAGAAGTCTATGTGCGACACCTATGTACCTATATAACTTTTTCTATGTACCTATGTATTGCAATAGACGTCTTACGGATAAAAGGTGGCGAATATGATTGTTTTTTTTTTTATATTATTGATAAGCCTTAACTTGACCACAATCTCACCTGATGTAAAGTGACGATGTGGTCTAAGATGGAGCATGAAGGCCTAGAAGGTGGCTTATCCGGGCCACATTGCGAAACACGAAAAAATCGTTTCACCCTCCGGGCTGGGCTAGTGAGCCCAGCCCGGAGGGTGGTGACAAGCCGCGGCCGAAGCCTCCCACCAGAGACTGTTTTAAGCACCACCCGGAGGTCACGTGGATTCAGAGGGTTACCACTTACGGACGTGAACAGACAAAACCTCCAGGTGTATATCAGTCACCGAAGTCTAACCATAGTACAAACTGCGGTCCCTTGGACAAATTTAGTATTCTTATTTCTACAATATAAATAGTTGCAACAAGTGCCTTGAACTATTGTCAGGGACTACCACAACCATTATAATGTTGTATGAATTGCAGCTTCATAAAACCGTTTAATTAAGAATATTGGCCTTTTGGTTTGCGGTAAAATTAAATAAGAACCCGCGGTAAAGGATGACACGTCATTAGTATATCAATTTGGTGTACAGAGAGACCGGAAACCGCCGCCGGGCGAAGTAAGGCCTAATATATCTCGTCAAGAGAGAAGTCCTTGTGTCCCAGCAGTGGGAACGTTAATAGGGTGATGATGATGTACAGTGTCCGTCGCTGACTGGTACCCTTGCAGTAGTGAAGAGAGGTTACCAGTTGGCGGCGCATACTGTACCTACTTATATTATCAAATGCCGTATTGGCTAAGTGGGAGGACACTCGACTTTCATTCTGAAGGTCGTGGGTTCAAATCCCGCCACGCACCTCTGGATTTTTCTTCTTGAGAAATGTATGTGCGCTTTAAACACGTGCTTTAACGGTGAAGGCTTGAGGAAACCGGCATGTTCTGAGAACTTTATAAGAGTTTGAAGGACATGTGATATTCACCAACCAGCACTTTACCAGCGTGGTGAATAAAGGCCTAATCTCTCTCGTAAAGAGAGAAGTCCTTGTGTCCCAGCTGTGGGGTGATAATGATGATGTTGATTTTAAATTTACAGTTTCTAACGAAAAATAACAAATATGTCGGTGTTTTGTACGTTTGTTTTGTGTTCAAATACTAAATGCAAAATATTATCCAAATCTCAGATATTTTTATTTATATTAGGTATTAATCGTGAGAAATAGAGACACAATGCCGAACAACAACGTCTAACAACATGATACCTAATTAATGTTATTTAGGTTAGTTTTATCAGGCAGTTGTATCTATAAATTCTAAAAATACTCATTTAAAATAATGAAGATTAAGGTTATTTTTAAATTTTTATAAAAAAAATACTAAACAAAAGAAAAGAGAGATATGGCTCCATTTTGTGAGTTGTGAGATTTTTGTGACCATTTTTTAGGTTGTTTGTGCACATCATTTAGTGTCTTATTTTTTTATAGTAGTACTATTACTAACACCATTGAAAAATCTCCTCTTCTTTCTACCAATTTAATAATCATCAAAATTATAATCAAAAATTTTATAACTAAATGTATAAATAAGTTACTAAAGATTAAACATATTATTTATAATTATAAAATAAGTTGCAAACTAATAAAATAAAATCAAATAGAAAATTATACATTTTTTATTATAAATTGACTGACTCAGTGGCGCGGTGGGCCAAGGCCCGCTTACGGCGCAAGAGGTAGCTGGTTCGATTCCCGCCGAGGGGTGAAGAAATTAAAAATATAAAGAGGTATATCGATATACCTATGTATGTCTATTTTATTAAGTATATCAGATGTCTAGTACCCGCAACACAAGCTTACCACAGGGCTAGTTGTTGTGTGGACTGTCCGAAAATATTTATTTATATAATTTATAAATTAAATAGTTTTTTTAGCATCATTAATTACATTAATTGCATTTATAAAAAATAACTTAATATCAGTTTAGATGTCAAGGTGATGTGTGCATTCGGATTATCCTCTAACATAACTGGTTTAACATCGAGTTGCACTGAACTTGTTCTCTGACGTAGGTAACATAACATTGGAAAAAATTGTAACTAAATTTGGGAAAGTCTAGTACTATGTTTATGAGTTGCTAGCGCCCTCTCGTAATGTTTTAAACAAGATTTTAGTTTTTAGCCTGGGATACCAACTAGTCCGCCATTTAAAAAAAAAAAGGTGTGTGTGCGATTCACACACGATAGAAGTGAAACTTCAGTAAATCGACGAAAGAATAAGAAGAATAAAAAAAAAGTGTGTGTGTGTCAGCTACGACGCACGATTGGAGTCTACTATGTACTTACGAACTATAATATGATATATATTGAATAGAAAAAAAGGGTAAATGAACGCATCTGCTTAAATGAGAAGAGAAACAAAAATATATCTGTAATTATTCGGATTATTTATATTACTTCAATAAAGCGTATTACACAAAGTATGTTACAAAATAATATAAATAAAATACAGCAATTTTATTTATTTATTTATTTATTTATTTAAGTATACTAACACGATTACAAAACCAATTACATTAGTACACAAAATAACAATATAATGATACACACAAAAATAATTAGGTAACAAGTTATAAATAAAATGAAATAGAATTAATTATTATTATTACAAAGATTTGGGACATTATGAATTAAATGATTACAAACTAAAAACAAATTAAGCAGACATCCTTCCATTCATTCATCACTCTCGCAAAACTTCAGACATACCAACATTACGCTCTTCCATTCATCTGCGAAGATATCGCAGTCTGGGTTCTGGTCGATCAGTCTGTTTAGCCCGGCGAGAGTGCGAGGCAGTGGAGAGTTTGCACGAGAGACAGTTTTACAGTAGGGCACAGAGAACAGCCTATGACTTCTACTGCGAACGTAATTATCGGGAAGGTAGAGCCGGAGCAGAAGGTTGTGCAGATCAGGAACGTCGATCATACTACGAAGCACCTTGCACATTGTTGCTATCTGATCGTACGCTCTTCTGGTCTGTAGGGAATTGTAACCAAGACACCCTTGAAGAAATCTGGTTGGGTACATATAAGGGTAATATCCAAATTCCCGCTTGTATTGAGACCTGAGAAACGCCTTCTGTACCTTCTCTAGTAACAGCACGTATGTTACTTCGTACGGGCTCCAGACGGAGCTGCTGGACTCCAGCTTGCTCCGCACTAGAGCTCCAAACAGAAGCCGCACAACACTGTCACTGCGAAAGTCTCGGGCGTTTCTCAGAACAAAACCAAGTCTTTGAAAAGATTGTTTGGCGATGCTGATGATGTGGTCGTGAAATGTGAGCTTTCGGTCAAACGTTACTCCTAAATCCTTCATTATTGTTACCCTAGAGATCATGTTGCCATGAATCGAGTAATTAAAGGATAATGGGTTTTTCTTTCGACCGAAAGTCATCACGGAGCATTTAGAAGGATTGAAATCCATCTTGTTGGTAAGACACCATTGGCATACCGCATTCACGTCTGCTTGAAGCGCCTCACAATCTGATGGAGAGCGTATGACAGTGTAGAGTTTCAAGTCGTCGGCGTACAATAGACATTCTGCGCGCTCTACAACGTCCGGTAAGTCATTTATCATTAAAATAAAAAGCAAGGGACCCAAAATAGAACTCTGACTTACCCCTGACCGCCTGAATACCTCTTTGCGCGATACTTCGTAGTCTCAACTACAAAGTATCGCGCAAAGAAATTTAAATAAAGCATTGTATTTGTGTCTCTTACCATTTCCGTTTCATCTTTTTGCATCCGGTTTGAAATCACTACGATTCTATAGAAGTTTCACTTCAAAAAGTGTTTTTGCGGCCGGTGATGAAACGCATGTCAATCGACACAGTAAATTCAAACAAGTTTTAGGGACTGAACCTCTAAGGTGTACCAATTTCTAAAATAATTAAGTTTAAAATCTATAAAAAATTGGCCCCTGCCTATTTTGAATAAGCACGATTATACGGCCAGTGATGAAACTCATGTCAGCAGAATAAATGCTCGAAAACAAAACATTTTATGGCATAAAATCTCTATATCATACAGTTTCCGAGATATTTAAGTTTATCGTGTTTTTTAAAATTGGCAAGAGACGATTTTTATAGTTTCTCAAATATCTCAGAAACCGTACAACTTAGAGGTTATAATTCCTAAACATTTTTTGTTGCTTAAAATTGACTATCTCGATTGACATATTTTTGTAAACCGGCCGCATTATCAAGTTTTTTTTTTCAAAATGGCGGACCAGTACATAGGTATGTCCAAATGTTAGAACACTTTTCACCAAGAGTATGTTTCTGCTAAAATGTGATTTTATCACCTTTAGTCCCTTTGAAAATAAGTAGCCCCGCTCTGACCTATCGTAATCAGATATTTCGTAATTAATTTCTGTTGTTATCGTATCTGAACGTTGTCCTTCCATGCTTCAGATTGTTTATCTAAATTACAGCTTACAGGCTGAGGTCAGATGCATTCAGATTATCCTCAGCGGGCGTTACACTTACAACTGGTTTTGTGACACATGGCAGTTATTGCATTAGTTTGCAACTCTTTCAGTCTTTAGAATTTCTAGATATGCCTAAACATTCCTACGTTCTGCTTAATAAGTAAACTACGATAATCTATTTTTTCAGTGCCGGAAGGAAGGTCCGCTAACTTCAGAGATATCATCATACGATTCTATGAGTAAGTTGTTCATAATTTGTCTAAGGTATTTTGTCATAAATTGTCTTTTTTCTCATTTATTTTTATGCAACTTAAAAAGAAGAAGGTATTCAATTCTAACCAAAACCCAAAACCACTATTATTATTAATTTTTTTTAACCTATAGTGTCCCACTGCTGGGCAAAGGCCTCCCCCAACTCCCTCCAACAATCCCTGTCCAGAGCTGTTTGCCACCAACTTTCCCAAAATTTATCATCTTAATCCGTTAATAGTTAATTTACCGATTTATCATGTAAATCCGTGAATAGATAAATATTATATTATTAAGTTCTATATTATGAAGCTGATCCTTCATGTTGCTTACAATAAAATTTGATAAGAATCTGTTCAGAAGTTTTCTGAGTTATTAAATAATCAACACTTATATAAATAGGATGTTCGGTTGATATTTGTAAAAAAATATTAAACTTTGTGACCCGTCCCAACTTTGTACAAATGCAAACACATTACTTTGTCTTGTATCTTTCGTTTTTTCTATTGCTGAAAACGGCATTAAATAAATTAAGTAATTTTAAATTAAATATAATACGGACAATCCACACAATAATAGTTAGCCCCGTGCCCCGTGGTAAGCTATAAGTTTGTATTACGGGTACTAGACATCTGATATACTTAATATAATAGACGTACATACAAAGATCTCATAAAAAAGAAGGTTTCTTATGCATTGTTTTGTTTTTGTAATATTTATAGTAATAAATAGATTAAAAGCAAGCTGTTGATTCCGTCACTTCAAACTGAAATGTCTAAACCTACAACTAAAATGATAAAAGATGATACTAAAGTTAACTATTTTCTAGTAAAAACGACACCGCGCCGTATTCCTACCGACTGCCGGAGCTGAGCCGCATCTTGGACAACCCCAGCTTCGACCCCCAACGACCCACCGTTCTCTATGCTCACGGGTAAGTGCTATCCCATCAAAAACAATACTTGTCAAAAAAACCAAGTCGCGCAACTCAGTTGTTCTGCGGTAAAAAGTTGTGAGATCCAAGTAAATCCAAGTCTTCAAATTTCGTCTCAAAATTCTTTAATGTTTTATATAAATATATATTCCAAATTTGAAGCTTCTAGGTCTGCTAGAAGTGCCTTAGAATTTTGATGATCGGTGAGTCAGTCAGTCAGTCAGTGAGTGACAAAATTACGAAATTTGATCCGTTATAATTCTTAAAATACTGGTTCAAATTGAATGAAATTTGAAATATACCGTGTCTTTATAATCCTGCTTGGTTACTCAAAATTTCAGTCTTCTAGTTTTATCCACAACGAAGTTACAGGGGGTCGAAAATGGCCTGAATTGCTTCGAGAAAAGGATGGTACGGCCGTGCCGCTTTTTTGCTCGACTTGGTGGGGGCACTGCCGTGCCCCCAGATAAGTAGTTACTACCATTTTAACTATTATCTTATCGACAGGATTACTTTAATCTTGATCTTAAGTAAGGAATCGAACTCGCTACCCCTATACCCCAAGCGAACGGTCCACTGCGCCACTGAGATAGAATCAGTTCATTTCATTTCATTGACGACCTGTGTGGCTCGGTGGGCGAACGTCCGCCTGAGGCGCAAATCAAACCCGCAACGGGTTTGATTCCCGCCGGGGGACCAGATTTTGTACGATCTACAATTTCTGGTTTCGGGTCTGGGTGTTTTCTATGTATCTAATGTATGTATTTACAAAAAAAAATGTATCTATGTAGTATATCAGTCACCCATACTACAAGCTCTGCTTAGTTTGCGGTTAAGTGATGCTGCGTGAGTAGTCCGGAAATATTAAAAAAAAACTTGAGAGGTGTCGAGGGACACCCGGATGGCACGAAGTTCCTTTCGATTAATAAGTGAAGGAAATGTAATAATTTTTGTTTTTCAAATGTAATTTGAACTAAAAATAACTTACAAATGAAACTGAATTTTACCCAAAACTAAATTTTGGAAACACAAAAAGAATTGACCCCGATGTGATCTGGAGTCAGACGCGCTACCGTTACGCCACGGAGTCGATGACGAGAAGCGCGAAATTAAGCAACAGCTTATCAAAAGACGTTGTGATTCAAAAAGTGTCGTGTCGCGTGTCGTGACAACTTTTCGTAAGATTTTTTCCGTCTAGTCCCCTTTCACTACGCGCGATAAGGAACTTCGTTCCACAATAATAATATGTTTTGCAGTTACGTAGAGCTGCATACGGACAGCAGCGTGCGCACGGTGGTGCAGGCGTACCTGCGGCGCGGGGGGCGCAACGTGCTGCTGGTGGACTGGGCCAACCTGGCCTTCGGGAACTACCTCGTCGTGTCCGTTGATGTGGCCTTCGTGAGTACCATTACTTCCTATACTCAGGTCTAGTCATAAACTTGTACGGATTATGGATTTCTATATTCTAAGGAATTACTTCAGGTTCCATAATAATATACTTTTTATTTCCACTTGATTACAAAATTAATACCGTTGTGTAGCCGTGTTGGCTAAGTTGGTGAAGCGATTTTTCGTGTTTCGTGATGTGGTCCGGAGAAGCCATCTACCTTCTAGGTCTTCATGTCCCATCTTAGACCACATCGTCACTTTACATCAGGTGAGATTGTGGTCAAATGAAAGCTTATCAAGCATAAAAAAAAAGTGGGAGGACACTCGACTTTCATTCCGAAGGGCGTGGGTTCAAACCCCGCCACGCACCTCTAAATATTTCTTCTTGAGAAATTTATGTGAACGGTTTAACGCTTTAACGGTTAAGGCAAACATCGAGAGGAAACCGGCATGTTCTGAGAACTTTAAAGAGTTTGAAGGACATGTGACATGCACCAACCCGCACTTGGCCAGCGTGGTGAATTAAGGCCTAATCACTCTCGTCAAGGGGGAATCCCTGGGCCCCAGCAGTGGGAATAGGGTGGTGATGGTGATGATTATGATGATGTAGCCTTATAGTTTACTCATAGCAAACTGTAATGAAAGTATTAATTTTCAGATAGGCAAAGAGACCGGGCGAGCGGTGGTGCGGCTGCTGAGACAAGGGGTGCCCGTGGAAGGCCTCCACCTCGTGGGCCACTCGCTGGGGGCCCATGTGATGGCCTACGTGGCTCGTTCGCTGGCCTCCAAGGGTTTTAGGTTACCTAGGTAAGAAGATATTACTATTTCAGTTACTGTTGATATTTATTTATTTATTTATTTAAGTATACTAACACGATTACGAAACCAATTACATTAGTACACAAAATAACAATACACACAAAAATAATTAGGTAACAAGTTATAAATAAAATGAAATAGAATTAATTATTATTATTACAAAGATTTGGTACATTAGTTAGAATTGAAATATTCAATAATATTGTCATGAATTAAATGATTACAAACTAAAAACAAATTAAGCAGACATCCTTCCATTCATTCATCACTCTCGCAAAACTTCAGACATACCAACATTACGCTCTTCCATTCATCTGCGAAGATATCGCAGTCTGGGTTCTGGTCGATCAGTCTGTTAAGCCCGGCGAGAGTGCGAGGCAGTGGAGAGTTTGCACGAGAGACAGTTTTACAGTAGGGCACAGAGAACAGCCTATGACTTCTACTGCGAACGTAATTATCGGGAAGGTAGAGCCGGAGCAGAAGGTTGTGCAGATCAGGAACGTCGATAATACTACGAAGCACCTTGCACATTGTTGCTATCTGATCGTACGCTCTTCTGGTCTGTAGGGAATTGTAACCAAGACACCCTTGAAGAAATCTGGTTGGGTACATATAAGGGTAATATCCAAATTCCCGCTTGTATTGAGACCTGAGAAACGCCTTCTGTACCTTCTCTAGTAACAGCACGTATGTTACCTCGTACGGGCTCCAGACGGAGCTGCTGGACTCCAGCTTGCTCCGCACTAGAGCTCCAAACAGAAGCCGCACAACACTGTCACTGCGAAAGTCTCGGGCGTTTCTCAGAACAAAACCAAGTCTTTGAAAAGATTGTTTGGCGATGCTGATGATGTGGTCGTGAAATGTGAGCTTTCGGTCAAACGTTACTCCTAAATCCTTCATTATTGTTACCCTAGAGATCATGTTGCCATGAATCGAGTAATTAAAGGATAACGGGTTTTTCTTTCGACCGAAAGTCATCACGGAGCATTTAGAAGGATTGAAATCCATCTTGTTGGTAAGACACCATTGGCATACCGCATTCACGTCTGCTTGAAGCGCCTCACAATCTGATGGAGAGCGTATGACGGTGTAGAGTTTCAAGTCGTCGGCGTACAATAGACATTCTGCGCGCTCTACAACGTCCGGTAAGTCATTTATCATTAAAATAAAAAGCAAGGGACCCAAAATAGAACCCTGACTTACCCCTGACCGCGTGTGATAGGGCGCAGACTCATAGATTCCAAGTTTAACATACTGCTGGCGATCGCGCAGATAGTCGGCAGAAGTTTGAGGAGATGAGGCGCGAAGCCTATGGCGCTTAATTTGGCCAGCAGTATGTCGTTATTGACCCTATCAAACGCTTTTTGGATATCGAAGTAGAGCACGTCCACCTGACAGCCAAGGTCTAAATTACTTGAAATGTACTCCACTAGAGTCAAAAGATTTGAGTTGACCGATCGCTTATCTCTAAAACCATGCTGGGCATTGCATAAAAAGGTTTTGACTTGTGCGTATATGATTCTCTTTAAGACGCTTTCAAGTATTTTTGCAGGCGAAGACAATATAGCGATCGGACGATACTCCTCAACGGCTAGTTTATTCGAGCTTTTTGGGATAGGTGTTACCCTTGACACTTTCCACTGTGCTGGATACCTACCTGTCCGTAATGCTAAATTAAAAATGTGACACAGTGGTGTCACCAAGCTTCTCCAACATGATTTTATAAAAGCTGGGGGTACGGCATCTGGCCCTATAGAGCTTTTAGCTTTTAACTTTTTAATTCCATAGAGCACATCTGCTGGCGTAAATTCAATTATATTAATATAGTTACTGTTACAGCTCTGATCACAGCGATTAATATTTTCAGCATCTAGCGCTGGAATATCATTTAAAAAAATACTACCGAAGAAACTAGCAAAAGCCTCAGCTGCTGCAACACCCGAACACGTCTGTCCTTTATAGGTAACATTGGCCTCAAATCCCCCCTTAGCTCGTAAACTAGAGATGTGACGCCAAAAGTCACGTGGGTTGAGCGTAAGGTTATTTTCTAAATTTTTTAAGTAAAAATCGTAAGCTGTAGATACCCTTAATTTCAGAGATGCTCTCAATTCCGAGAAGGACTTATAGTTCTCATCAGACTTACTTTTTTTCCAGCTGGCATGTAGCCTCCATTTTCGCCTAGTATCCCTTATAATATCGGCGGTAAACCAGACTGGATAACGTCTTGTACCACTTTTTGTACGACTCTTGTTCGTTAAGCACTTATCAAAGATTTCATAGATAGTAGCATAGAAAGCCTCTGTGGCGGATGTTATATCGACAGAGAGTAACACCTGATCCCAAGAAACGTTTGAAAGACAGTTGTGCAGAAGCTCAGCATCACAACGTCTAAAGTTCCAGTCTCTAGCTGAATTTATATTGCTCGGCTCAATACGATCTGAACTACGGGTCGTCTCCACCAATACCTCGATATCTAGAGCAGGATGGTATGCATCCATGGGGACTATACTCTCCGTGCCAGAGACAAGTACCTCCCTCAGACCTTCGCTCTCCCTCGCCAGAACAACATCCAGAATACCACCATGAAGGTTCAGCACTGCGTTATGTTCAATAAAATTAGTAAAAGATAAAAATAACAATAATAATTTTGAATATTTACAGAAGCACTATTTAAATTAATATCACCCATGATTATTACATATCCCTTTAAATTATTAATAAAAGTCTCAGTCTTACAAAACCACCGCATAAAGTCTTGGTCGGTAGAACTAGGTTTTAAATAGACAACACATACGTGAAAAGCGCGACCGCCCCAGTTGAAACTCGCCCACAGATCCTCGCCGACGTCCGTCTCGAGGTCCAGCCGCCGAGAGAGGGAGATGGGCGCGCGCGCGGCCAGCAGCACTCCTCCGCATGGTGTTCCTCTATCCCGCCGCAAGATACACCAGTCGCCACATACTAATTCGGAGTCCTCTACAGAGGTGTCCAGGAATGATTCCGTCACAGCCACTAAGTTATGCTCAAGTAGGGCAAGATTGTTACGCCACATGGAAAGCTTTGTCTTTAAACCGCGGACATTCTGATAGAAAGCTCGAAAACACGTGGATTTACTGTGTGGTTTGGCCTCGAAAGGACTGCCGTGCCGTGCCCATGGTGGAGTTAGCATTAATTTCACTGTTAGCTTTCCTCAGAGAGGCTGGTTTTCTAAGGTTGATCCATGGTTTCAATCTAGCATTAACCGGCCGGTTATATAACTTCTTAGAGCTATTTATGTTGCTAGTTTTTTGTGTTGTGTGATATCAAGTTCTAAAACTAGGTAAAAAGGCGCTAACTTTTTATTGGTTCAAAATTATATTTCGCGAATTTTTTTTTTTTTTTTTATGAAAATATTGCTTTTAAGTTACTATCATTTCAAGTTATTTTATATAATTGTAAAACCAGTAGGTTATTACCTTATTATTACGATGAATAAATTAATAAAATGCAAAGCAATTTTATAATCATCAGTATAATCATCACTTTGGAATCCCCATTTTTTAGGGTACCGGTCATAAAGTATGTGTCCATGTAGGCTATGTGCTTCAGAGGAAATAAACGTTTTGACTTTAACTTTGACTTTATAAAACGGTAAAGTAATTAGTTTCTTGTGTTTTTTTACAACACACTAACTTTATGTTTTTTAGTTCTGGTTTTTCCCACGAGAACGCTTTTCGCGATAAATAGGCTTTAGAAAACTAAAATTATGTTTCAAATTGGACCAGTAACTCTTTCAAACAAACAACATCTTCAGGTTTTAATATATAAGTATAAATTGCATCTAACCTGTTGCATTAATTGGAACCCTGAGTGTATTCACCCTCATTTTTATTTATACTATAATCCTAATTTAAAATTTAATACAAACCCCCGATTCTAATGCCTTAATTTCCTTAAATGTAACAACATAATATTATGTAATGTGGACGCGATGCGCTTTCATTTGATATCCCACACTAGTATATTTGCAGATTTTCGGTTTTCCTTCCCCACTCTCACCCCCATAACTTTTAAACGGCACAACCGATTTTCATGTCTAAGAACACTCGCGCCAGACTCACCTTTCATACAAAAGAAAACTAAATTGAAATCGTTCCATCCGTTCGGGAGCTATGATGCCACAGACAGACAGACAGACACGTCAAACTTAAAACACCCCTCTTTTTTGGTCGGGGGATAAAAAGTCAGTAGATTTTAGTTAATATTTATCATTCTTGTTTCCTCGCAGACTGACAGGCCTAGACCCGGCCTACCCCGGCTTCTACCCACCGCTGCTCGGCCAGCCGCTGTCCAAAAACGACGCGTCATTCGTAGACGTCATCCATACGGACGGCGGCGGGTACGGCGCGCCGGCGCGCTGCGGCCACGCCGACTTCTGGCCCAACGGCGGCCGCGCCAAGCAGCCGGGGTGCCCCTCCGCCACCATTCCGTTCACTGATGAAGGTGTGCTGTCTTTCATTCCGAAGGTCGTGGGTTCAAACCCCGCCACGCACCTCTGGATTTTTCTTCTTGAGAAATTTATGTGCGCTTTAAACACGTGCTTTAACGGTGAAGGCAAACATCGTGAGGAAACCGGCATGTTCTGAGAACTTTAAAAGAGTTTGAAGGAAATGTGACATTCACCAACCCGCACTTGGCCAGCGTGGTGAATTAAGGCCTTATCTCTCTCGTCAAGAGAGAAGTCCCTGTGTCCCAGCAGTGGGAACGTTAATAGGGTGATGATGATGAAGGTGTGTATGGGTTTTTGAAGTGAAACTTCTTTAGAATCGTTGTGATTTCAAACCGGATGCAACGGAAATGCGACAGGTAAGCCAATCTTAAACGCTTACAAGGTTAATGAACTTTGCGCGACGCCAGTACTTGGATGGGTGACCGCCCGAACAAAATCTTTTTGCACAGTATTTTTTTTTATTCATCTCATTCTTTTCGCAAAATGAGTATTTTATAAAATCATCTAAAAATAAAACAAAAGCAACATGGAACATAATAAATAAATATTCCAAAAATATATCTAAAGAAAATATTAAAAAATTAAAAAGTAAGAATGGTAAAATTATTACTCGATCCAGTAGATATAGCCAATGAATTAAATAATCATTTTATTGACATACCAAACAATATTGACCATAGTACAAATAATAATCCTCCTAATATTAAATACAAAATGACATCATCTATATTTTTAACACCAGTAGCCCCTTTTGACATTATTAAAATTATCAAATCCTTATAAAATACATCTAGTGTAGGTTTTGATGGTGTAAGTACAATGATAATTAAAGACGTATCTAATTATATTGCTCCTATCTTAACACACATAATTAATAAATCTTTAGAACAAGGTATTTTCCCCGATACTCTTAAGACGACCATTGTGAAACCATTACACAAAAAAGGATCACATGGCGAATTAGGAAATTATAGGCCTATTGCGCTTATTCCAGTATTCTCGAAAATTTTCGAAAAGGTTATTTTTACGAGAGTTTTTAATTACTTTGAAGATAAACACATCTTAAGTAATAACCAATATGGTTTTAGAAAGGGTAAGTCAATAAATAAAGCTACTTATGATTTTCTTTATAAAGTGATGACAAATAGGGATAAGAATGAGACTGTTTTAGCATTATATATGGATATGACGAAAGCGTTTGATCTTGTTAATCATAGTATCTTGCTTGATAAAATATATGACTACGGTATTAGAGGCACAGCTTATGAATTGATTAAATCATATCTTACTAATAGAAGACAAGTTACTCAAATAAACAAAGTATGTCTAAAAACACAAGCTGACACTATATTTGAGTCTAAATCAAGGGTTGTGACATTCTTAGGGCTAAATATTGACAGTAAACTAACTTGGAAATTGCACATTGATGACATTTGTAAACGGTTGAAACGATTCTCTTATGCTCTATGTAAATTAAGAAAAGTCTCAAACCTATCGACCCTGCTTGCGGCTTATCATGGACATGTATGCTCTGTTTTACGCTATGGAGCAATATTTTGGGGTAATGCATCAGATAAAATAAGAGTGTTCAGGGCACAGAAAAGCTGTCTGAGAGCGATCTGTGGAATAAAAAAGCGTGACTCGTGTAGAGAACATTTTATCAATTTAAATTACTTACGTTTCCTTCAATTTACATTTACGAAGTAGCCGTTTTTGTTCAAACCAATAAAGAACAATTTGATTGGTTTACCATCGGTAGTCGCTCAGAGGGAAAATTACGCCGTCTAGCATGCCGAACTGGCCAATTGCGGAAAAGTTTATTTTGTATGGTGACAAAAATCTACAATAATGTTCCAAAGTCTGTTCGTGATCTGTCCACTAATGAATTCAAAGTTAAACTTAATGACATATTATTAAAAAAAGCATATTATTCCATTGATGATTTTATTAATGACCATACTTTTGAATTAATTTGACATAAATTAATTGTTATTTGAATTGAACAATTATTTTATGACATTTAATGAGTAATAATTAATTTTATTTAATTTGTATAATTTTATTAACTGTTATTTATGTTTGTATGCTCCTGTAGCAAAATTAATTTTACTCTAAACTAGTCTTACTACCTGACTCCATGTAACTGTAATTAATTCACAAACAATAAATGATTATTACTGATTATTACTTTTGTCGATTTACTGAAGTTTCACTTTTACCGTGTGTGAATCGCACAAACACCTTATTTTTTTTAATGTTTTTTTTATTCATCTCATTCTTTTGTCGATTTACTGAAGTTCCACTTCTATCGTGTGTGAATCGCACACACCTATTTTTTATTTTTTACCAAAATCTCACCTGATGTAAAGTGACGATGTGGTCTAAGTTGGGACATGAAGACCTAGAACCTTCTAGATTTTTGGCCAGTCAACCTAGATGAATTCTCCGGAACACATTACGAATCACGAAAAAATCGTTTCACGTACTGGCCCAGCCCGGAGGGTGGTGACAAGCCGCGGCCGAAGCCTATGTATGGGTACTTCATCTTTCGACTGATCAAGTTTCAAGTTTCTTTTTATTAATATCAAAGGTTACAGGTCAGGTTACATTTGTATACATGTATGTCTTTAAAAATGTACACACACAATAATATAATTTAATACAATAGATATAATTGTTTTAATTAAGAAACATAATTAATTAATGAAAATTTAAATTATACACAATGTCATCAAATGTAAAAATCAAAAAAAGTAATTATTCATTATGCTAGATCAGATTGTACTAAAAAAATATTGTAGTGATCATAATTTATAATTTGATAAACTGAAATCGTCGAAAAAGTCTGATTGCGGCGTAAGAGGTACCTATAAGCTAAGAATCAGCCCTATGATAATAGAATGAAACATATTTTATAACACATTTATTTTTTTAGAAATATATTTAAAATAAGTTTCCCAAAAAATCATAAATCAGGACAATTGGCGCCATCTAGCGGACTATGTGGAACAACTTACACACAAATAATGTTTCTGCAAAATTTGTTTTGTTTCCGTTCAATCGTTCATTGATTCAAGCATTCACTCACAATTTTATTTCTAATAGGGATGCAACTGGTAATTTGTTTACTTAATGCTCAATTAAGTGATTTATTATAAAATTTGAACAGTTTTGAACAGTTAGTAGGTAAAAGTGGGAATTTGGCGATAAGTTTTAAGGAGACCCCCTCCCCCTTTCCTCATTTTATCAGTTTAGGGGCCACTGTTTTTTTGTCCCAGAGCCCTTCGTCCTCTAGCTACGGCACTGGATGGCAGTGGGACAGCATGGCTACCAAATTAATAATAAATAAATACATTTATTCCAGACTTCTGCAGTCACTGGCGCTCTTGGGCGTTTTGGGCGGAATCTGTCCGGGGCGGGCAGTTCCTGGCGCGCCCCTGCGACGGCCACGACACCTTCCTGCGCGGGCGCTGTCGGGAGGCGCCGCTAGTGCCCATGGGGCTGCAGGCTAAGCCGGGGTCAGGATAAAGACATGTCAATTATAATATTATTATAAAAATACTGTAAAGCTGATGATTTTTTTGTGTTTGCTTGAACGTGCTAATCTCGGGAACTTACTGGTTCGATTTGAATTCAGTATAAAATAGCCCATATATATCTATAGGAAGGATTTAGGCAACTTTATTCTGCGGGATAATAAGTTTTTCAGAAACTGCGTGACGTGTAAATCTAGTACTCATTTATAATATGTATTTTGGCTAGGAAGGAGCCAAAAAGTAATTTGGTGAAAGTTTTGTGATAAAAATACAAATCTAAACTTGCAACTTTTTTGACTGATTGTATTTAAGCATCATAAAAATCAGCCAATTTAAACTTACTGCTGAATATAGGCCTTCTTCATAATTCGCCAATCGTTGCAATCCCTCGCATGCCCTATCAAGTTGTTTATACGTAAAATAATAATACATAATGTACCTATAATACAAGTAACGAAACATACTCGTATTTGAAGAATTTTTATTTGAACAAATTAAATTATTTTGTCAGATTATTGAATAACTTAGAATTGAAAGATTAATACGAAATAAACTTTAAATGTCAACAAATAAGACATTTCATAATTGTTACAGATTAAGAGGAAACTTCTACCTTCGAACTGCGGCTACTGAACCTTATGCACTGGGAGCCATCGGTACTACCTAACCCTAATGTAACAGCAAGTGCCTTATCTGCACCGAAGGTTGTATGTAATAGATACTAGTTTTGTAAACTGTGTAGTAGTAGTCAATTGTAAAGGTGATATAAGAGAAAAGTCATCCCACAATTAAGGTTAAGAAAGTTGTTTTTCTAGAAATAAGTAGTAATAATTTATTTGCTCAAATGTAGGTACAGTAGATCTTATTTTATTTTAATGTTGGTTCCATCACATTCTGCCTGTCAACAGGTGCAAATTATTATTTAATTCATATGCTAGTTATGTCCGTCTGCATGTCAGAATGGGAATAATAAGGAAAATAAATTCTCACAAGCTGAATATTTTCATCCGTACGTAAGTAATTCTTTTTTTCAAGCATAAACTGCTGAACCGATTATTCTTTGGACTCGATGTCAATTACATAGGCTACTTTTTACTTTTTACCAAAACCATTATACCGTGGATTACACCGCGGTACACTAGTACTTACTAAAATTGGAACGGGTAACATACCATGATTAGACTGTTTTTTATTTTTCCGATATTTCAAGTTTCCTATCAAGATATAATTGTTAAAGAAAAAGCTTATACATATTGTGATAAATTTCTTTCAGTGTCATCATAATTGCCTTGTTTTTGTCCCCACATCATGTAGGGGCGACACAATATGTATTTTCCTACATTTTTTCTCAGTCACACATTCATCTCAAAATTAGAAAATTGTATTTATAAATTCAAATACTTTTATAGGCGTGGAAAAAAGATCTAAATCGTCAGGGCTTATATCACAAATTCCGAGTAAACTTAGCAATGGTTATTTAGGTCAATAAAACATTTATTATGGTTAGTTAGGTCACATGTGACTGAGTGAAATAGCTCTATATTTTAACCAATACCAATGAGATGATAACAGGCCCTAAATGTGTGATAAAAATCATCTGTGATAAAAATAAGATTTGATATAATCAAATGTAGGTTCTTAGTCAATAAATTGTTGTGATTATTTTCGTATTATTTTTAATTATAAGTACCTTTTTTAGTTAATAAATTACTGATGCAAATATAATACATAATTATTTTAACATACATAAAATAATTACATTATTTTAATGTATCTCCTAATCTTAAAAGCTTAATCCAAAAAGATCACAGTAATATTTTCTCCCTCAAAAGATACTTATAGTTAGTATATCATATTAAAAATAGAAAATTATAATACATCTTCAATGAATCTGAATAGAAACCTAAATTTAAGTATGAATAGCTATTTTAAGTAAGCAATATAGTGCATTAGTTTTATTAACTAATTAATTTAAAAAAATATAGTTATTTTTAATCAATTAACTAGCCGACTGCTATATTCTCTATTTTAAAAGCAAAGCAAAAGACAAAAAGTAAAAATAATTAACTTACCAAGAGATGAGTGGATAAACAAAGATGTGATAGATATGATTAACAACAGAAATGAGTTATGGAAAAGACTAAAGAAAAATAAAGACTTAAAAGTTGAATTTATTACCAGCAGAAACAGAGTCTACAAAAAGATTCAAAATGACAAGGAAATATACTACATCAAAGAATTTGCTAAATGTAAAGATGACCCAAAGAAAATGTGGAAACTAATAAATACCCTTGCTACTAACAAAATTAAGTCGAATGTCACTCCACCTAAACTCATACATAATTTACAAACAATTACTGACAGTACAGCAATATGCGACACTTTCAACTTGTTCTTTTCTTCTGTTGGTAAAGATTTGGCGAACAAAATTCCACCACTATACCATAACCAAACTGGGAACACGTTAATGTACAGCCAAACTCACATACACAACATAACATTAGACCAATTTAAACAATGTACAACAAAAGAAGTCTCTAAAATTATTGACAACTTAAAAACGAATAGTAGTGCAGGCGTGGACGAAATCACCACTAAAGCAATCAAATGTATAAAACCCTTAATACTAAAACCTCTTACAGATTGCATCAATAAATATTTACAAATAGGTAACTTCCCGGACGAATTAAAATTAGCTAAAATAACTCCGATCTACAAATCTGGAACAAAAACTGACCCCTCAAATTACAGACCTATATCTGTACTGCCGGTAGTATCAAAGATCTTCGAAAAAGTTGTCTACAATCGCCTGAATGACTATCTATCAGAAAAAAGGTTTTTGATCGACCAGCAGTATGGGTTTAGACACAAATCTAATACCCTTTCAGCAACTATAGACTTAGTTACGCAAATTAAATCAAATATCGACGAGAAAAAAATCTGCTTAGGTGTGTTCATCGACCTAAAAAAGGCTTTTGATACAATCAGTCATGAAAAACTCCTACAAAAGCTAAAAAACATAGGCGTTATTGGGCAAGCTTACAACCTTCTCTCGTCGTATTTAAAAAATAGGTACCAAATTGTCAAAATTGGAAATTATTCAAGTTCACCACAACATATAACTTGCGGGGTCCCACAAGGATCTATTCTTGGTCCCTTATTATTTCTAATTTATGTAAACAATATTAACAAAATAGGACTTTCTGGAAACGTAACACTGTATGCTGATGATACCTGTATTTTCTATTTCGGGAAAACAATCCATGACATCATAAATGAAGCACAAAATGACTTAAACAAACTAACAGAATGGTTTTCATATAATCTTCTGACTATAAATGTAGAAAAGACTTCGTATATGATCTTATCTGCCATAAATAAACATATTCCTATTCATATTCCTTTAACGGTAAATGGTACCTATATTCGAATGTCAGAAAAAGAAAAGTATTTAGGACTTATCTTGGATAATAAACTGTCATGGGTTGCACATATCGATAACATTCGTTCCAAACTCACATCCTTGTCTGGAGCCATAAGTAAAATGGGAAGTTGTCTACCGCACAAGATCAAAAATACTGTATACAATTGTTTAGTAAAACCACACCTAGAATACCTCGTAGAAATTTGGGGAGCTGCCTCTAAAACAAACCTTATGCCACTACAAAGAGCACAAAACAAACTTATAAAAAGATTATACAAATTTAACTATCTGACACCTACTGAAAACCTATACAGAAAAATCAATTTATTTAATATTTCAAAAACATTCACGTACAACACCTGCATTTTAATACAAAAAATACTCAACAAAACAATATTATCAAATATAAATCTAATAGTAAAGAAATACAAATATAACTTAAGATGTAAAAATAAACTCTACATACGTCCGCCGAGAACAAAAAAATATGGCAAAATGAATATATTATATCAGGGAGTTTTAATATACAATGCTCTTCCGAATGAAATTAAAACATCCACAAGTTTAGATATATATAAAAAGAAGCTGAAGTTGCATATCATGAACATGTGACTGGTATAAAATTATTTAATAATATATGTATGTAAATATGTATACATTTAATGCTTTTGTTTAAAACTTTTATTTAGCATCGGTGTTAATATTATTCAAATATTAATTCCGATTTTTTCACATAATAATACATATCATAAACCATACAGTACACAGTAGAATTATATAATAAACAAGCAGTGTAAATAACATCTAAAACGTACACAATACTTTATACTAATAACATTTTAATAATAAAGTAACAATGTAAAAATTAGAATTCGATCATAGTTATAAAAACAATCGTAGCTCCCGAACTACACCTTACACACTCACGCAAGCTCCGGACATAAACTGCGTACACGCATTAACTACTACAAACTTATTAAACAAAGCGCATTGCAGTTCACGCACACATTTAAAATATCACCTGACACTGCCAGTCCCGATAACTCGCGCAATAACAATATATGTATAGTTTTTTAGATCTACCGGCAATTCAACTTCCTTAGACAAAAAATTTTAGATTTGTATCAAACTTATTTATGTTTTTATATTCTTGTTTTTTATATGAACTATGTTATATTAATGGATTTTTATTATTTAATTTTTGGTTATATTGTATGTAATATCTTATTGTTTACTAAAATACCCCCTAAGGCTAGCGGTAAGCACTAATTATAAGCATTATTTGTATTTTCTCATTTTAAGTGAACTTGTTTGTTCTTTTGAGAATAAAATATCTTTAAACCGAAAAAAAATATCAATAGAATCACACGATAAAACAGAAATTAAATTCAAAACAAAAAAGTGTGTGTGTGTCAGCTACGACGCACGATTGGAGTTTACTCCTTACGAACTATAATTATGATAGATATCGAATAGAAAAAAAGGGTAAATGAACGCATCTGCTAAAATTTTAAGAGAAACAAACATAATATCTGTAGGTAATTATTCGGATTATTTATATTACTTCAATAAAGCGTATAACATAAAGTATGTTACAAAATAATATAAATAAAATACAGCAATACCTCTTTATTCGTAGTGTCAACTACGAAGTATCGCGCAAAGAGCGAGAATGAGATACGCTGTGTAATGTATTCCATCGCATTCTTTTACACGTTCAATCCTACAGATATATATGTTTATGTCTTTCTACGTAACGCCTCAACTTTTCGTGTTACACTTTTTGATTTTACTCCTCATAAAATTTCCGAACCGGGCCTTATAACTCAAATCGTTTCTTAAGGAGTAAACTCCAAAAAACTAATACAATAAAACATACATTGCGTTCAATGGGTTCTGATTCAGCATTATGCTTCTGCTCAGAATGTACAGAGGCGCTGGTTTTCAGTCAGAACCTGAGATTAGGTACAAATTCAACGGTCAAATAATATAAATTCATCTACTATTCAGCCTTGAACATCATCCTCAATACTATCCACCAGAGGCTTACCCTTCGTCTCCGGCAAACACAAGCACACAGCGCCCGCCAAAATCGGCGCCAAACCAAAAATGACAGTTGGCAGCCAAGGAACTGTCACTGTCAAATTTGAAATAAACGGCGCGACCATAGAGCCTACTCGCATAGACATAGAGCACGCGCCCATAGCTGTGTTTCTGACAACTGTTGGGTATAGTTCTGATGTGTAGATGTAGATAGTAGTGGCTACTATGGATGCGCAGCTGACGCCAAGGGAGCCGAGGGTCAGGTTGAGCCAGAAGATGTCGGGGACGCAGCCTAAGGTGATGATGCAAAGACCTCCAAACAGGAAGAAGGAGCAAGTGGTGATCTTACGGCCGAATCTGGTGATTAGCCACATTGCGATAAAGTTTGAGGGTATCTGAAAGAGAAAAATTGTATTAGAAATATTGTGTTACTTTTTACCTGTTTTCTTTAAATCTATTTAATTTGTTAAAGCCACTTTGGTCTCGTTAAAGTGAATATTTCAGTAGTTTCAATAGATTAAATGAATCACAGTTACATTAATGTCAAGTTTATGTATACAGAGCGGGGCGCTTTGTAGAAAAAAATGTTTTCCATGTAAGTACTTAAATACGGTTTTGTACAAGAAAGTCAATATCATGGCTCAAAGCTACAAGCCGGAAAGCTGTGCGGAATAGATATAAAATAACTATTAAAAATATTTATATTCTCCATATATGTTTGCCTGTAAGAACTGCCTCAATGGCGCGGTGGTCGCGGTGGTCCGCATGCGGCGCAAGAGGTAGCGGATTCGAATCCCGCCGAGGAGCCAAGTGTTAGTATGTTCTGCAAACAGTTTCTCCTTGGTTTTATATTTATAGTAAACTAGCGGCCCGCCCCGGCGTCGCACGGGTATAAAATTTTCCCGGAAATTATTCGAATTTTTCTCGCCGTAAAATCCATCCTATCTCTCAAGTTGGATCGAACTGCACATGGTGTGCGAATTTTATTATAATCGGTTAAGTGGTTTAGGAGTCCATTGAAGACAAACATTGTGACACGAGATTTATATATATTAAGATAAAACTATGTGCAAATCATACAAAATAACACATACATTTCTGAACCCTCCTGAACTTCATACAATTATGGTCCAACTTCATAAAATTATCGTCTACATCCATTTACCTGAATAGCCCCAGCCGCCGCCACACTGATGAAGGGATCTGGACTGGTCTGTCCGATGTACTGGTTCAGCCCGAAGAACGTGACTCCGACGACCAGCCAGATGGAACAGGTGCAGAGCGAGCGCGCTCGCAGGGCTCGGCTGAAGAGCTGGAGCGGCGCTGACGACAGAGGGGCGCTAGGGGATATCTTCTTCAAGGTGTCGACTATGTTCGATGTTGGCAGTTTGTTGCTGAAAGGAAGGAATTTAAATGTTAGAAAAAATATAAAATAAAAGAGATAGAAAGATAAATATTCTTTACTAGCGGCCCGCCCCGGCGTCGCACGGGTAAAAAAGTTCCCGGCAATTTTTCCTTATTTTCTCACCGTTTTGTCCTACCCTGGACTACGACAAACATTTTAAAAACAAAATCAGCTCAATCGGCCCAGCCGTTCTCGAGTTTTAATCAGACTAACGAACAACAATTCATTTTTATTTATATAGATAGATTGCAAACAAATTTAATACACAAAACTATACATAAGCACTTAAGACTATTTGACAAATGGCGGTCTTATCGCTAAAGAGCGATCTCTACCAGACAACCTTATATGGAGTTATAAGTAATTTGGTAACGCAGTTTTTTTACTTTGCTGTCTCTCCGTTCATTGTATTGTAACAAATGCAACATGTAACTGGTTTTAAATAAATTTACTTGACTGTTTAAGTACCTAGCTAAGTAGATATCTATACTCTAAACTAATTATAATAAAGCTGAAGAGTTTGATTGTTTGTTTGAACGCCCTAGTATCAGGAAATACTGGTTCGATTTGAATTGAACGCCCTAAGTTCGGAAAATACTGGTTCGATTTGAATTATTTGTTTAGTTTTAGCTGGCCTAGTTATCGAGGAAGGCTATAGGCTACTTTTTACGGGGAATACGTTGTTCCCGCGGGCAAATCCATAAAACCCGGGCATCGCCGTGGCCTGAAAAGCTAGTCTTATATATTTAAGATCTTCCAAGCAAACCCTGTGTAAATAAACGGCTTGACTTTGACTTCACCTGCGGCATGCTTTTATTTGATGGTAGTCTTGAGGAAAAATGTAGTTACAGTGGTGAAAAAAAATCCAATCCTTCTAGATTGGATTTTATTCCTTTTTAGTTGTAACGTGAAAACTAATAATATTGACTCTCGATATGTGGTACATGGTACCTTCGGATTTGATTAAAAAAATAAAACAAACATTTTTAAAGTGTTTTCTAAAGATAAAATACAGGTTAGATTTATTCGTAATCTTTTTTTTTATATCATATGGGTATCTAAATGTGTCAAGGTGAATCGTCGACCCTTATAATTATCACTTATAATTCAAAAGTACTGTCTTTATTCACTGGTAAATATCACACCGAAAGAGTACCTTTCGGTGTGATAAGACTGATATGATAACCTAAAACGTATTTTTGGGACTAGGCCAAAAGTGTCGATGGCACTGATAAAGTAAATAAATTATAATTTACGATTTTAGCAGTGAAAATCATCATAATATTGAATGCTCTCAATCTGTTCAAAATATGTCACTTCGTTTTACTATCACTGCAGTTTATATTTGGTTTCGGATGGGAAATAATGAAAAAATGAGAATTGAAAGGAACTTGTCGTTAACATGCGGTGGGATCGTGTTTCCGTGTTCAGTAAATATTTCTCAATTGTTATTGTTATGAGCGCTTATATTACAAATATGTAAGCTTAGTACATTCTAAAGAATTGTTGCAAAATGTATGTGGTTTCTGTCTATTGAAAGTGTATGACTGAAGATTTTTAAGGTTATTTTATGTTCCGAAAATAAATTTCGCGAAAAGACATTGAAAAAGGTATGTTGTGCATTTTCTTTAATCATAACGGTTCGTAATGTTTTTTAACTATTCTAAAACTGTATATAACTTCCAGATTGGATAAAAACTACTTGAGATATGAGTATTATAATGAAACATAAAGTACATAATATGACCAGCGCGGGACCAACAAGCGATTTAGCGCGGCATCCGATGATACAATTGGTATGGTATTTTTAATCATTTTAGTCATGTTTATTTTATGTTTGTATTTTGTGTTACCTTGTGATAAGTGATCAAAATCAACGTTTCAAAACATCTTATAGTGTGGTGTGCCAGATTTACCAAAGTGTCAATTTAGAACGATGTTTTAAGTAGTCAAAAGATAATGATAATTTTAACCCCGAGGCTGGAAATATATATGTGATCACTGATCACTTACGACACGGTATTTGTTCCATAACTTCTAAAAAACTACAATAGTAAGTAAAATAAAATAGTGAGTAACTTTTGACTTAATTTACAGTATATTTTATTTTGGGACACTATTTCATCAGTTGCATAATTATGCTGTTGACTGTATCTTACGGAATTTTCTTTTGTCACCCCACCGATTAAAGTGAAATTATGACATGTGATCAGGTCAAATTTAGTTGCACTTCTATCATGAAATGTAAATTGTCGAGCCTCTGATTACGTCGTAAATTTATAGGCATTCCTTTTTTATATTGTTTATGAAAAATACATCTATGTTTGTCCACAATCTCAACTTATGGTAAGTGTCGATGTGGACGGAGATGGGTAACATAGATCTAGAAGGTACAGGCTACCTATTTATTATCTATTCACTCTTGTCTTGAACGCACAGGTTGGTGATATTAGAAAATACAGCAGCCCGGAGCGAATTCCAGTCCTTTCCGTGCAAATTATAAACTATACGAAATGGGCACGTGATTATATTATTCCAGGGACTCACAGCTTAGCAGCCTTCTCTACAATCGCAGCCGCCTCCCCCCCGCGGCCGCGGCTGACCAGCCACCTCGGAGACTCGCTCAGCAGCAGGAAGTACAGCAGGTACACCAGCGGAGGGACACCCAGGGCCAGCGAGAACCCATCCCAACTTCGAAAGTAGTACGCGAATAGGGGGACTGTCATGTGACCTGGAAATAGCATGAAGGTTAGGTATGTATAATAATAATAAGACAAGACTAACGTAAATTTACCGCGAAATCGTCTTGACTTGGTTAAGTATAATAAAATATATTTATACCTATGTATATAATATTAAGTATATCAGATAGTAACACCGTAACACAAGCTTAAAGCATACTCAAGGCTAGATGTTGTTGTGTGGATTTTCTGGAATTATTTATTATTTATTTATAATTCACCAAAAAAAATGGCAGTTTTTTTTTCCATAAATGTTTGATGCTGTAATGCCTTTATATTAACATTCTAATGATATTAACATAAATACACTTCACAAATATGTAGATAGAGGCACTTCGAGCAAAGGGTGCGCTTGTTGTTCGTTTGGTTCGAGATTTCGTTTAACAAAAACTAATATAAAATAAATAATATAATATTTTTCATTAGTTTTAAATTGAAGAGAAATTTCCACCAAAAAACTTCAAAACTGTGACAGAGGTTATATCTCATCTCATATCTATTTCATCGTCATCACCCTATTAACGTTCCCACTGGGACACAGGGGCATCCTCTTAGCGAGAGAGATTAGGCCTTAATTCACCACGCTGGCCACGTGCTGGTTGGTGCATGTCACATATCCATCAAACTATTTTTTTCAGAAGACGCCGGTTTCCTCACGATGTTTGCCTTCACCGTTAAAGCTCGTGTTTTAACGCGCACATAAATTTTTCAAGAAGAACAATCCAGAGGTGCGTGACGGGGCTTAAACCCACGACTTTCGGAATGAAACTCAAGTGTTCCCGCTCCCGCTTAGCCAACACGGCTTCAAATCTATTTACTGACCAACAATAAACGGCAGCTGGAAGAGGCAGCCGACGACGCCCCTGCAGCGCGCCCCCACCCCCTCCACCACCAGCACGAAGGACACCACCATGGTGCCCGCCGTGCTCACCCCCAGCAGGAACCGGAGGACGGTGAAGGTCGTGTAGCTTGATGAGTAGGGGATCCCAAGTCCGATGATGATGAGAGTGGTGATGGAAACGAGGAATGCCGGCTTGCGGCCGTAGCTGGAAAGAAATAGACATAAAGTATACACTTAAGCATAAGGATCCCTCTTTAGCTTCCCACTGCTGGGACATAGGGAATTCTCTCTTGACGAGATAGATAAGCCCTTAATTCACCACACTGGCCAAGTGCGAGTTGGTAATCGTTACATGTTCTTTACACTCTTTAAATGTAACTCTTTACATTGAAAGCTATAACGCCCTGTACTAAGCGAAGCGGGATCCTCGAGAACGCTTCCAATGGCCATTTGCAAACCTACGCATTCGCTCCCGCGTTGCTGACGCGTAGGTGAAAAAATCCTATCTCCCAACAACATTAACTAATACATCTACTTATATTTTGACAAATAAGTATTCAAGTTCCTTTAGCATAATTATATATTTATTGAAATGTAAAATACCCGTAACAAGCTACGTTGTAACTACGCATATACATTATTTTCTTGACTTATTACCTAAGGAGATAAAAATAACAACATTTTAACGCAATCGAATAAAAAAAGAAAAAACCATACTGTAGCTAAATAGCCACCTTTTGTTTATCGGTTGTTCAATAGCTTAGGTTTATGGAAAATAACTTAAAAACACTGTTCATTGAAATCTTCGAACAATTATTATCACACTTTCGACGTCTTTTTGTAGTAATTGCTAAGTATCCCAGTTTTCTGCAGTTATCAAAAATAATTTACAAGTGAAAGTCAAAATGTCGTTTTCATTTTTGTCAACAAACTTATCGTACGTATGACCTTCTATAATTTATCAATTAATCCGTAGGACGTCAATCGCTGGAATTTTGCGATTCTCAAAATAACCCATGTCAATTAAGTTAAGGTCATAATATTTTCAATTACTGCGGTTGGAAGCGATTTGCATCTACCATGAAACCGCCAACTTGTTTACAAAATAGAATTCCATCGACTTCAAACTTAAATTGAGAAAGAAATTACTTTATACTTTTGATAATTTGAGTACTACTTAACCGATACGTGTACTATTCAAATCAATACTCAAATCCGTTCACGTATCAAATTTTCCGAAGTTACATAAAATTAACGCAACAAATAGATACACCTACCAACCTAGATCCTCTTGATGCCGTTTAAAACTCAACTTACCGATCAGACAAGAACCCGAAGAGGACACTTCCAACCAGGACTCCAAACTGCAGAACAGTTTGCGTGAAACTCGCAAGCCACCTTCTCTCACACACCAGACCCCATTCCGAAATGATACTCGACACCATAGGCGCATTGTCATAACTATACTCCTCGCAACTTTCATAGCACGTATTATTCAACACTGTGATATTTAGACCACCGTCATGACTCTCCAGAGAAAATGTGCCTTTATTTTCTAGATAGTTTACGCTGGAATTGGCGAAACTCGAGCACCAAAAGGTGACATTGGGAGTGAGGAATATTATAGCCATTTGCACCCATCCTGACGATAACTTGACCAGGGAAACTGTAGCAACAAGTATGAGCTGCCAAAGACCAAAATGGCCGAGAAGTCTGTCCAATGGATCGTCGGTAGGTTTTGGCGGAGCGATCGTGAATAGTTTCTTTATGTTTTGGATCATTGTAACGTTGGCTTGGATTTAAAATCTTTTTTCTCTTTGAATAGATGCTTCTAAGGCGTTGATTGTTAATCTTGATACTGCATCTATTTCGTAGGTTTATTTTTATATGTTAGATAAATCAGGTGAAATAACCATGGTCTTCTTGTTGAGTAGCACTTTTTTGTCACTTTACATATTGTACATACATCATTGTATTGTTTTAGTATTTATGGCTGTGTCAAATTTAATCTGGATTTTCATAAGCTCAAAAAAACAATTTAATTATATGTTTTAAATATTTCTTACATGATTTGTAGAGCACTGGCAGTTAAGTATTTAAAATGCATAAATAGTATGACACGAATTTTCGTTCACTTCTTATATTGAAACATTTCTCGAACTTGTATACGGGTTTATAACTATCATGGTAATTTTCATCAATTTCTGCTCCTTTTTATTTCTGAATCATTATTCACTCCATTTCATCAAATTCATTCACTAGTTAGTATTCACTAAACAAATAGTTTTTGCTTAAAATTGGTATGTTCCTTATCTCTGTTTATTAACAAACTGTATTTTCTTCTCTCCTTTAAGTTTACGACTGCTAAGTCGTTGATATGTCTGGCATCTGTGAAATACTATATAAGTTTATCTTTATTGGTATTAATAGTCTTATCGGTTACCTAAGTCTGTATTGTTCTACTTAAATTATAATCAGCTTGGTGACCTACCTTTGCTTATCATAGATCACATCATAGATTCTGTACCTAAAGGTATATTAAACTTGTTGAATTAAATTTTACTGATCTTTATCTGCACAAATTATACTCAAATAACATTTCCCTCTATCATCTCTCTTATTATTATTTTTCTATCCTGCTCCTCGCGACATATTAATCAGTATTATCTACTCATGTATTTAGTATTACTTATAACTTCTCAATTGTCATTGTTTCTACTTTCAATGTACTGTACATCTAATAAAACACAATATGTAGTAAAATGTTGTTAGTAGTAGTTAATTAATAATATCAACAACCATCCTTAGCTGAATTGCCCGTGTTAACCATTATGTCTATTTTATTAAGTAGGTATATCAGATGTCTAGTGCCCGTAACACAAGCATAGAGCTTACCACGGGGCTAGATGTTGTTGTGTGGATTGTCCGGATATATTTATGTATTTATTCTTCTTCTTATTTATCGCTCAAACAATGGCCGCTTCTACTAGTAGTCAACATGGCTTACTCGGCCGGAAAAGATACATATATTTATTTTTGTCGCTCCAGGGCTTACTTTGTATAATTTATATCTTTTCTTCGTGAAATAGCCCGTCATTTTATTCCCAGTCGAGTATCCAAGCTAACAAGGTCCTTTCTTATAAGTATAATATTGCTTTTGGTAGGTACCTAATAGGCCTTATTCTTGATTGATCATGAATAATTTACCTTATAGGTAGAAACTTGATTTAAAGCCAAGGCGATGCTGGTAGATCATTATTCTGTAGATCGCCTTGCCCTACCGATAGAAATGCAGAAATACTTAGTATGCGATGTAGACTATGTAGGTATATGATTATGGTTTACTAGCTGTGCCCCGCGGTGTTACCCGCGTTATAATGGATTTTCCCGCGGAATGACGTTTTCCCGCGGTAAAAAGTAGCCTATGTTATTTTTCAGGCTCTAGAGATTCTGTGTACCAAATTTCATTTAAATCGGTTCAGTAGTTTTTACGTGAAAGAGTAACAAACATCCATACATCCATACTTACAAACTTTCGCCTTTATAATAGTAGTAGGATATAGGGAGGTTATGATCAAAAGGAAATATGCATGAGACCTTAAAAATACTCATACAAAAATATTTAAAAATAATCAAAATTTCATAGTGAAACCTAATCATCAAAAAGTTGAAATTTTTATAATCCCTCGCAAATTTCCAAACACATCTCTCGCTTGGCCGAAATATCATTGAACGCCATGTCCTATTGGTTTACGTGGTCATAAACTGACACCCGAAAAGGATAGTGATTTCAATATATGTATATGTTTACAAAAACATACACATCTTTTTGTATCTTGAATACATATATTATGTAGGTATATGAATGTCATGTCTGAATCAAACGAGTTTGAAAAGTCAACTCGTGAAGCGTTGAACGATAAGGATAACATGCCAGTCTCTATAATTACCTATATAAAGTTTTTTTGTAAGTGTTGATAAACCACAGTTAACATACCTTTCCATTCACCACATTCCATTCATTCTACAATTTGCGGCAAGTTAAAATAACTGTTAACTGTAGTTAAAGTAAATAAAGAAATACTTGATCATAAGAAAATGAAAAATATTGGAAGGAGTGAGTGTTGAGATGGAAGAGGGAGGATAGAGGGAAATGAAGGGAAAACACGTATTTTGCCCCAGATAGTGTGGGATAAGGTCAGGATGATGATGATGATGAATAATTAACCAGCGATCTTCATGTGGCAAAGCCGAGAGATCAATTAAGAAATTAACAGATCAGACAATGCGGACTAATTAAACTTAATAGATTTTTATATAATTAATTTAAATACAAACATTTACCCCCGTATTCACAAAAATATTTAACTTTTAATATCAGATCTTAGCCTCAATCATTTAAATTTAAAAGCCGTTTTATAACACCTACTATTTTCGTCGTCACCTTGTTCATTAAAGTGATTAGAGTCCAAAAAGGCATATAAGGTAAAAGCCTTAGCTGGGAATCGAACCGACGACCTTAGTCACCGTATTTATAATGTTACGGTCATTGAGTTATCTTTGTTTCGTAAGATTATTCAATATCCATTATAGATAAAAGGTTACAGTCATTTGTAGCTTTGCTTTACTACTAATAGATTATAATAACACATTGTTTTAATAGTTTCCGTCCTATGACTTTGTTAGCATTTTCATGGATTTCTCAAGGGTTTTGAGAAAACATATAGCCAAGAACGATTATAAATATTTCTCATTACCAACACGTTAATAATTGTAACGACATTAACCATGTAATTTCTTAAACAACCAATCTATATTTATGTATACAAATATTATAAAGCTGAACAGTTTGTTTGGTTTAACGCTTAATCTCAAGAACAACTGGTCCGATGTGAAAAACTATTTCACTGTCAAATGGCCTATTTATCGAGGAAGGCTATAGGGTATATTTTACCGCGGTAAAATACGTTATTCCCACGGTAAAATCCATAAAACCCGGGAAAAAGCTAGTTGATTATATGTATAAAACTAAGAATCCAATAATGGTGGTAGGTACTATCTATTTAAATGGTTATTATAAATAAATATAAATAAATTAGGAACAGAATGATGAATCCCTAAATGTTGGGTTAATTATTAGTAATTATTAAAAAGTCGAATTGGCAATATGTCAAACCTATAGGTATCACTATGTTTGCATAAAGTTGGATTTCTCAAAAGTAGCAGTTTTCAAAAACTTTTTATTTATTTATTTATTTATCTTACCCTATTATTACAGGAAAAAACCCAATGCAATAAGGAAGAATGTCAGAAGTTTGTTACATAAATTTAAAAACATTATAAATTATCAAATTAAAACTATCACAAAAATAAAAAACAATAATAAATAAAGAATGTCACAAACCAAAAACTAATAAAACAAAATAATAATAATACATAAAAGAAAAAGGTAATTGTGCCTATTTAAAAAACAAAGTGTATAACGTTGCTTTTGTGAACTCGTTCAGAGAGCAATGCAGTAAATCTCAGTAAAACTTGAACAAAACCCTAAAAAAATAAACCATAAATGAAGTGTAAAAGATAATTAACTTAATTTTCTTAGATTACATTGATAACTAACTACATTATGTTTCTTATGGTATTAAAAAGAATAATATTCTGAAATGTAAAAAAATACTTAAGTTATATTAAGATTATAGTTACGAGAATATTTGCATCAAAACAGTACCAGACAATTTTACAATAAAATAAAATTAAATATGTTGATTGTAAATTATATATTAATTGAATTTTTTTGATTATTACTAAAAAACTTGAGTCCTTAGAAACCAAAATAACTGCACAAAATATTATCATTCTTTTCATTTCAAATATCAAAGCAATAACATTTAAAACTCACCTGATATACTATGCGTCACTCAATATAAAAATATCGCTACAAAAAATATACACAAACATAGGTTTATTTTTCGAAGCTAAATAAAGACACCTCAAGAAGGCAGTGTAGCAGAAAGACTGGATCACACTGATGCGCCTGCGCCGGCGGAATGGGTATAAGAACCAGTCTCGAGGTGAAAAAGTACATTTCTTGCACACCTACTTACAAATAAATTTAATTGTATTAATTTCAATAAAATAAGTTATATTTGATAATTTTGTTTACTAATCTAAAGAAACTTATGTACTTTAACGTTGACGGCGTGAGGAAACCGGCATGTTCTGGGAATTTTAAAGAGTTTTAAGGACATGTGACACAAACCCGCACTTGGCCAGCGTGGTGAATTAAGGCCTAATCCCTCTCGCCAAGAGAGAAGTTCCTGTGCCCCAGCTGTGGGAATATTAATATGGTGACGATTAATGTAATTGGTTTTAAATCTCGTGTTAGTGTACTTTAATAAATACTTAAATAAAAAAAAATTGATAATGATAAGTAAGAGATGAACTTATACACCAAGGGTTCCGGGTAATTCAACAGTTTAAGTTAATAATAAAAACAAAGTTATATTAAAAATTTGCAAACATATCAGTTAATGGTCACCCATCTAGTAGTGCCCGCGATGTTACCGCGTTTTAATTGATTTTCCCGCGTTAAATAGCCAATATTCTTTCTCAGGCTCTAGGGAATCGGTTAACCAAATTTCATTTAAATTGGTCCTGTAGTTTTCGCGTAAAAGAGGAACAGATGGACAGAGTTAGGTATAATTTAAGCATGGATTTACAGCTCAAACTGAAATTAAAATTACACTTAAAATATAAACAAGATTTATTTTGTTTATTTTAGTAATAATAATGGAACGAAATTTAAACATACAAAATAAAATCTTTATAAACGCAGGTGTGTTGTTTAAAAGCTTAGGTACTTAAATCTTTTACTTGTGTTTTTAATCATTTATTTTTATGGCGGCAACAGAAATTTATCACCCCTCGTTTTAACACAAACTACTTGAACTCTGTTCTTGAGATACAACCTGGTGACAGACAAACAGAAAGACAGACAAAGTTTTAACAATAGGCCCTGCTTTATTTTACCCCTTAACCTTAGGGTACGAAAACCAAATAATGATTTTTGTTTAAAGTAAAAAAAAATTTTTAATTTAAGTATATAATGTAAGTTAAGATTTATTTTGAATGTTAGTTAAAAATGTAAATATATTATGACTAAAACGAATTGTCGTTATGGTGCTGTAAAGAAATGTTCCACAATATAATAATAAATTAGGGACGTAAAGATGTATAACATTTACTCACATTCTTATGTTAATAATGAAATTATTTACCTACATATTCTTGTCAGTCGTGATAAAAAGTATTTTAAAAAGGTACTAAAAGTATTTTAATTATTATTAAAACTCGGGGATATCTTAACCAATTAAAATTTATTAAAAATATAAATTCTACTAATACTATAAACGCGCAAGTTTGTGAGGATGTAAGTGTGTGTTTGTTGCCCTTTCACGCAAAACTACTGGATGGATTTTGATGAAACTTTACAATAATATGGCTTAGATATATAAACATATGCTATCCTTTGAGCGAGGTAAAATACCGCTTTTCGTACGAAAATTCAATTATAATGATAATCTTCAATTTGGCATGAATTTAGCAGTTTTCCCAGCAATGGACATATCTAAAACTACTTTTAACCGCGGGAGAATAAATTATTACGCGAGCAAAGCCACGATCCAACATAATATGTCCGTTCTTTATGATTGTATCTCTATATAAAGTGGAATTTTATGTGTTACCAACTACGAATGAGGAAAACATTGTATAATGATGTCTCCATTTTCCTCTGCAAGTGTGTCGCGTTGTTGTTGAAGTAATTATGCTACCAAAGCCAGGAAAACCAGAACATGAAAGAACATCATACAGACCTATTTCTCTTTTACCAATTATGTCCAAACTATTCGAAAAGCTTTTTCTCAAAAGACTTAAGCCCATTATAGAGGCAAAAAAGTTGATCCCGGACTATCAATTTGGTTTTAGGGAAAAACACTCCACCTTAGACCAGGTACATAGAATAACGAAAATAATAGAAAATACTTTAGAAGAACGAAAAGTCTGCACTACTGTCTTCTTAGACGTAGCGCAGGCGTTTGATAAAGTTTGGCATAAAGGTCTATTACATAAAATACGAGTTATGTTCCCAAAGCAATTTGCTGATATATCAGAGTCTTATCTTTCACAAAGAATGTTTAGAGTTCGTCAAGATGACGCGTACTCAGATCTAAAGAAAATTGAAGCTGGAGTGCCACAAGGTAGTGTCCTAGGCCCCGTTTTGTACTTACTTTATACCGCAGATATCCCAGAGTTAGAAAACAATACCATCGCCACATTTGCTGATGATACAGCCATAATGGCTACTGGAGTCACCCATGCAGAAGCGGCAGAAAAGGTTCAAAAAGCAGTGAACACTATATTGAAATGGACACAGAAATGGCGAATTAAATTAAATGAGTCAAAGTCAGTTCACATTGACTTCACAAATAAAATACCAAACTATAATCCGGTGTACATCAATGATAAAGTAATACCATACCAAAATACAGCAAAATATTTAGGTATGACGTTGGATGCAAAGCTTCGCTGGAAAGCTCATGTCAAGAAGAAACGTGAAGAATTAGGGCTTCGCTATAAGAAGATGTACTGGTTACTTGGAAAACACTCTGCGTTATCAGTGCACAATAAACTACTGCTATATAAGCAAGTCCTAGTGCCAATATGGACGTACGGTATTCAGCTTTGGGGCTGTACCAAACAGAGCAACATCCAGATTATCCAACGGTTTCAAAATAAATCACTTCGGAGTATCGTGAACGCTCCGTGGTATATAAGAAATGCAGACTTACATCGGGACCTCAAAGTGGACCTAGTCGCAACTACCATCAAACGTTATGCAGAAGCTCACGAAAAAAGACTTCATCAACATGTGAACGTCGAGGCCATCCAGCTCCTCGACAACACGGACATAGTGAGAAGACTAAAACGGACAAAACCGTTTGAGTTAGTGTTTTAAATTAATTAGTGTTAATGTTAGTGCAGTGAGTGTAGATAACAATTTTATAGAACACAAGAACATAGTGTCTTCCCCTTAAATAGAGACAGTAAGCAAAGTGTTAATGGACACATTCTTTATATTACTCTACATAGCAATTTAAGTCATATGTAAAATTACTAATTAGCCTTTATAATGGCTAGATCGTAATATTGTTGTAGCATCTTTATTTGAGAAGCTGCATAAAAAAAAAAAAAAAAAAAAAAAAAAAGTGTGTCGCGTTGTCCTTACTTTTCACGTTGAAGAGCGTTTTCCGTTATTTAATAGGCTTGATGACTACATAAGAAAATAGGTAAGTATTAAGTTTGAACGTTTCGAAGCCAGTCAAAAAAAAGAATATTTCCGGACAATCTACACAACAACATCTAGCCCCGTGGTAAGCTCTAAGCTTGTGTTACGGGTACTAGACATCTGATAAACTTTATATAATAGACATACATATAAAGATATTTTTTTATTATACTCTAGCGGCCCGCCCCGGCTTCGCACAGGTAAAAAAATCCCTGCAATAATCAGACTAACGAACAACAATTCATTTTTATTTATATAGATATTAAAATCTCTCTATAAAGCTAAATAACTGTAAACCTTCATCAAAATCCATTGAATAGTTATCAGGTTAAAGACGACACATACATCTTGACAAACTTTCGCGTTTACAATATTAGAAGTATACATTTTATCTTTATATACTTGAACTGTAAATAAATAGACATACTTGGACTAGGTATATGAACTCTTGCGCATGCTAACTCACTATCTTAGTCTTTCCTCCTACGTGCTATTACTCGATAATTTACATCAACAGGTTTAGTATAAATATGCGCTAGTATTGGTACGTTGTCGTTTGTATCAATTCGTTACCCGTGTTACATCTTATTGCCAGTAGTAGGTAACACAGGTAAAATATATACCCGTGTTACAACCAACTGTTCTGGTAGTAAGACTTTTCACTTTTACTACTTACTGTCTGTATCATTATTAGCACGAGAAAATAGAGTTTTATGGTTTTATAATATTCCTGATTATAGATAACTTTTACTCGAAGAAAAGAGTTCGACAAGACTATAAAAAGAGTAACTAATCTATTTACATGGTGTATATTTATTAATAAATTAAATAAATATATCTGGACAATCCACACAACAACATCTAGCTCCGTGGCTCTAAGTTTGTGTTACGGGTACTAGACATCTGATATACTTCATATAATAGGCATACATATATAGATATTTTTTATTAAACATAATGAAATGTAATCAATATAAATTATTGTTTATATTGATTCTGAATTGTAAAACTTGACTTACTTTGTAACGCCCTGTGTTATATTATAATGATGATGAAATAAATAAATTGAAATTGAACTAACAAAAACAAATAATCCGTGTTAATATACCTTTCACAAATATGTACTTTTTTGCCATTGGAATTGTTCGAACCTGATTTTGCCAAATTTCGATTTGTAGGCCTTTTTTACCTAATCAAATCTATAAGATATCTATCGCATTTTATCAGTTATTTTTTTTAACCCCTGGAGAAGAATTTAAAAAGATAAATAAAATCTTAAACCACTGTTTTATTAGTGATTATTGTTAATACTAAATGAGGTTTCACTGTAATTGAGATTTCCTGAATAAAATCCAGGTTTTGTCTGTTCCGCATCAACTACTCTTACTGTCGTATATTTAAGTAATAAGAATTTGGTATAATTAATTAACAAATCTTCATACCTTAGTAGACCTACCAGACCTCTTCGTGCCATAACACTCTCAAGTACAACAAAGCTGGGGTCAAGAACACAGCACCATAAGCTTCTAAGGTCAGATCAGTCTGTCGCAAGATCTCGTGCTTCTGTTGAAGCTTGGCTTCTGTACAATGGTTAGAAAGTCAGCTATATTGTTTAGATTAGAATATAAAAACCAGCTTATAAACAATAAATCTAAATTTTAAATAAAATCCCCGATTCCAGTGCCTTAACTTAACTTAAAAGTAAAACACCATAATATTTAGTAATGTGCACGCGATGCGCTTTCATTTGATACCCCACTCGAGTATATTTGCAGATTATTGGTTTTCCTTCCCCACTCTCAGCCCCATAACTTTTAAACGGCTCAACCGAAGTTCATGAAATATGTCTAAGAACACCCGCGCTAGACTCACCTTTCATACAAAATTGAAATCGCTCCATCCGTGGGGGGGCTAGGATGTCCCAGACAGACAGACACGTGAAACTTATAACACCCCTCTTTTTTGGTCGGGGGTTAAAAATGAATAGTTAAACAAGTAAGAAAACAATAGTAAAAAAACAATAAAAATAAATACGGTCGAATTGAGAAACCTCCTTTATTTTGAAGTCGGTTTACAAATAAATCAAACAAGAATTGCAATTTATCCAAACATTTGCCTACAATAGGCATTATGACTACTTAAAAAATAGGGATTCCGTTGATTCCGTCCGATAGCCCACCCAAAAAATTACTGGATCCTTATTTTTCGCTTTATCAATTTACTAATAAAGTGCATCACAATTCCCAAGTGAGGGCTTGAGACGTGATAAAATACGGTTAAGTACAATGTTTTTAAAAGAGAAAGAGGTCTCGTGGTCGCTCTCCAACAAGGTCGGACCTCATCTCAAATTTGACTCAGGCCAACATTACCGACTGCTCCCGTAACGCAACTGGAGCAGTCGGTAATGTTGGACTAACAGGGAACAATGGCGGCGCATTGCAAGAGCAGCAACTCATAAAAACCCCTATAACCACGACCACTCTGTCAAGAGTGTTCGACTAAGAAGAGACAATATTTTTATATAATCTAAATGACAGACTAATTATAATTTCTTAGTTATCTAATAAAAATAATAAATCCACTGCTTACTCATTTATTAGCTATCTACCCTATTGGCTTGTCTTATCTATTTTTTTAAGCATAATACGAAAACTGTTCAGCTTGAGCGGCAGCTGTGGCAGTCAATCTACCTACATACTAGGTATATCAATATCTACCGAATCGAACATTAATTTCAACAGTTGACAAAGAAAACCGGATCATAACAAATTAAATATCACTTAAAAACAAATCAAAGATCAATTACATTTAAGCTCATTGGTTTCACAACATCAATTGAACCAAACTTCACATTGACCTTGTGTGGTTTCGCCACTAGATTATGGATAAGCAATTATAGTTGCTCAATGCTATTGATGGTTTGACAACTTTGACAGTTTTGACAGGTTTGACAGAAGCGTGGACGCCGGCTCGATAAACAAATCGGTTAATAAATCGATGGTGATGGATTATGTGAACGAGTTACGAGGAGATGGTGCTGATATCTGGTTTTGTTTAGTTTGATGAAACTTAAATAAATATCTACCTATTGCAGGACAGTCCATTCAACACCATCGTCTCTCGGGGTAATCTTTATAGCATGAATTTAAGCTTACACAAAATAACCCCTATTTACGTTCCTGGTGCTGGGACATAGGGACTTCTCTCTTGATGAGGAGATTAGGCCTTAATTCACCACGCTGGCCAAGTGCGGGTTGATGAATGTCACATGTTCTTTCTCTTCACAGTTGCAGTCATCCATCGGTAAAGTACGTGTAAAAAGCGCACATACATTTTTCGAGAAAAAAATCCAGATGTGCACGGCGGGGGTTAGAATCCACGACCTTCGGTATGAAAGTCGAGTTTGCTCCCACTTAGCGAACACGGCTTTTTTTGCTTTAAGATTGTGTAACGGGTATTAGACATCTCATATTCTTTAAAATATTAACAGTACATAAACATACAAAAAGAAGAATTTATTTTTGAAAGCAACACGAATCTTCGCCTGCTAATATAGACAAGCAATAAAGAATGTGCCAGTAGGTATGTATGTTTCTTTGTAGCACTGTACAGAACGCCTGAGCCGATTTTTATAATTCATACGTCGATCGATCGATTCTTCTTAGTCCGGCGAGTATCACTAAAGACATAACGTCAGTTATATAATTCAATATGGCGACTACTGGACGCCATTTGGTGAATGAAATAACACAAACTATGTCTTGTCGGGTAAGGTATTTAAAAATAGTTTTTAGTTGTTTTTAAAACAGTATTATATTAAAGTTGCGTAACAACTCTCTCGCCAAGGGAGAAGTCCCTGTGTCCCAGCAGTGGGCACGTTAATATGATGATGATGATGATGATGAACAACCATTCTTACTTAAATTCAATTCAATTCCTTAATAATTGTAGCGCTGCCCTTGAAGCGTCAGTTTGCCAGAGTCAAGTTAAATAAAATTATAAAGTGTAAAAAATTTTACTCAGTTTAACGCCATTTTGCGTTCATTTTCCGTCTCCATTCTTACATAATAGGTGTCATAACATTACTTTTTTTTTAATTTTGACATTCATTAAAAGACTAAAAATTCCCAAAAAAGTTAAGTCGCATTCAAGTTATATTCTTTCTTAATTTCTTGTTTCACTAGGTACCTCATTACCGGATAACAAAGTAGAAAATAACAAGTATGTCTTACTACCCTATTTTTTTTAGCTGATTCCAATTTTGTACGGATGCGACAAATTCAGGCAGTTCTGTTCAATATCTATTATTTTTTTTAATAATTGGACTGAGTTAGATATTGCTCTCCTCTATTTGAAGCTTCACTTTGCCAGTTTTTAAGAGAAATGATGTTATTTGGTACGATGTATTTTAATGAAATTAATTTCTGTTAATTCCGGCGCCTCACTAGTTCCACCCAACATTGTGAAAGTTCAAGATTTCTTTATATCTAATATAATAATGTTTTGCAAGAGGATATTCCCTAATCTGAAGTGTACCACAACAGATCCTTATAAGCGCCATGATGTCACCAACTTTCATGCGCCTACGCATAAGTAACACACTTTTCACCACATTTTGTTGTCGGTTCTCGGAGGGTGCAGTGTGTTTTAGAAGGAAATTAAGCTGTAAGTTCATTTATATCATTTTATTTTATTATTAAACTAAAAGTTATACCCTGGGGATAATATCACCTTCATTATTTCCGTCTAATAAAAGAAAAAGTATGAGAAAAGTTGGTATATTTGAAAATTATATAAATCCCTCCACTACGTTTTGTAATTTATCTCTCCATCCACGCCACGTATGTCTGGAAAATTTTCTTTGAGCATTAAGACCGTCCATTACGCATTCTTGGTTTAGTTTTTATTTTCTTATTGTATTGTTTCTTTGTTTGGTGTGTGTTATAAAGATTTTTCTATCTATCTATAACTAATTAAAATAATTGAAGTTAAAAAGATTATGATTAATTTAATATAAGTACCTCGAACAACACTAATGGTTACTGGGAAGGTTGACGGCAAACGACCAAGTGGACGTAGCCCCGTTAGGTTAGGTATTACAGACAACCTTGGACACCAATTTACATAATATATAAAATGCTCAGCCATCTCACTCAGCCAAGGAGAGGAACAAGTGGCGAGCTACAGTCCGAAAGAAGATCATGTCAAAAATAGGGAATCACAACCCTTAAGTAATGAGGAATCGACGCGCGGAGGGAATATGTGTACCTACTAACGTAATGTAACAAGTTGTAAGAAATTCGTTGAAATAATTATGTTATTTAAGTTGTAAAGGTTAATTGATAATGACGGGTGTTACGTATTAGTATATAATATAATCTGTGGTATTAGTAAGTTATTAAAAAAGGACCTAAAAGCATATCCGTTACATGTAACAAAATAATTTCTTGTTACGGTTCTGTGTATTTGCGATGAGTCAACTTGTATGTGCATTGCGATGAGAAATATGTCAGGAAAACCTATTTTACAACAAAGAACGACCATTTTCTTATATTTACTTAGGAGTTGTAATTTCCAAATATATTATTTTGCTATAGACCAATTATCTTTCCCTTCGCTGTAGGTAATCTAAATAGTTCCTCATTATATAGATTTATTCGGTTCCTTCAGATCGTACTTCATGTGAGCCTAATTTTATGACTATTTAATTGAAAAACCAGTTCAACGTGGTCCCTTTCAATAACTTAAGGATTTAACCAGCTTTTAAACTTCAATTCTTTATAGTCCATTTTCGATTCCTGTCGCTTTTTTTATATTGAGTTAAATTAAAGTAAGTTTACATGAAACTAATGAATACTAAACAGTACACTAGTTTACCTTTTGACTTACAAAATTAACATCAATTAAAGCATCCAACACAGCCAAATTTTAACCAAACTTTTGTTAATTATTTCAGAACGGGGGCAATGCATCTGTTTGACATTCTCTTGCTAATAAGTGTGGTGACTATTGTCTCGCATGGGACTAATAGCACCAGATATGATCCCGGAGAACTTCTTGCGTAAGTTTACTGGTTCATTTTGCAGTAGAACTCAGATTATAAAACCAAAAACAGATTTAACGCTTGCATACATGAGCGAAGCAAACAATACAAATTTATTTAAACAAATCAGCATTGGCTCCAAATGGAAACCAATATACACACAATAGTCAGTTTATCTTTCGATAATGATCTAACTAATTTATGCAATATTTTACGACAAATCCTACCCAAAATCACAATATCCATTTTAAACTCATTCCAAAACGTTTTATAATACTATAACGTAAAGATTAAACCTCCGATAACCCAGCAAAATTGCTCTTGCGAAAACATCAGGATAGTGCAATCCAATTTAAATTTCAGAAAAATATTCCACACAAATATCAACATAACGTCACGCCAAAGACAACACGGACTAATATTCGAAGACGACCAGGAAAACCAGGCACAATACGGTGTCATCTCTTTCGAAGAGAACAATAGACTAAAGTTCGAAAACGAAGGCAACCGACCTCATTTTGAAATTCTCGATGAAAAACCTGATAGACCTTTGAAATTCGAAGACCAGGATTTATACAATGATCCAGTACCATTCCAAGATGACAATAATGTTCACCAGAGTAATAAAAATAGGAAACGAAGGCGTAGAAAGCCCAAAAATGGTTTTATTCATGGAATTCCTCCGGGTGTTCAAGGTGGACCAATAATTCCTGGAATTGATGGCATGCCAGGAGTTGGATTTGGGTCTGGTCCGTACCCAGGAGACGTCGCTTTTGGACCTAATCAAGGATACCGAGGACCTGTTCCGTTCAGTAAGTGTAAAAGTTCAGATATCATTATTGTCATTTCATTCATTGTACATTAGCTGTTATTTATTTTGGGAGTGGCTTGCATTGCATCCGCCGTAAACCTGTAACTACATCTATCAACAAGCAATAAAATATCACATACTTAATATAGGATCTAACAAAGCTGTATATTGAGGTCACTTTTGCGGTAAAACGAACTGGATCAATTCCTGGCCCGTCGGAAAACGGTGGCTACAGATAGAGATACCAGTAACGAATAGTAGAGGCTTTTGCCCAACAGTGGGACTGGAATAACTGATAATTTACTAAATTCTCTTCCTATCTCTAGAACGCCGACGCCGCCCCAGACCGTCCCTCGCATCTGATGCCCTTTCAGCCGTGACAGGAGCCCTAACCTCCATCGCGCTGTACGACGATGGCCAGTGCGTGCCGCGGCTGCTGTGCGAGGCTGCCGGCGGCTCCCTGTCCAGTGGCGGAGTCCTGGACTCTGTGGCTGGAATTCAACCGTTGCTGACGTAAGTGCCCTCATTCTAACTGGCCTAATATTAAGAATGAATGATTATCATTCGCATGAAGTTTACGTACGGGCGATCAAACCCTCGTCTGTGTCTTTAATTACCATACACCATCCCAGTTTATTAGAACAGTCTAGGTACTGATCAGGTACGAAGGGTTCCTTACCGCATCTCAAGGGTATCAGTTGACTGAAATCGCCAATGGTAGAGTAGAGACGTGGTTGTCCGAAGTTTAACTTTTTTATGCATTGAACGAAATATACGTATCATAGCTTTACTTAATGTTGTTACCCTTTTTGCTATTTCTCTTTCAGCCTCCTCTCAGCCTACAGCGGCATCAGCACCTCTCCCCTCTTCGTCTTCGGGCGCGCAGTCTTCCTCGGCATGACCTCCAAAGGGAACCCTGGAACCTGTCGCTACGCTTACCCTCAATGCCCCACTGACCCAGAGCAGCTGGTCTACTACCTGAACAACCACAACGGAGGCTTTTTCAGGTTCTTCAACGCACCAGGGTCTGGCTTGGAACAGTTCTACAATCATCTTGGGCAGAATCAGTTTTCGCAAGGACAATACCCAGAGCAGGGAAATTATAACTATCCGCCTCCATTTAGTCCAAATGACCAATATCAACAAAATTATTATCAAGGTGATCCAAATGAAATTCAACCAGGATATGGGCTTTACCAGAACCCTCAAAATCAAGGTTATGGACTCCAAAATAACCAATTTGAACGCCCAAATGAATACGGCCAAAACTATGGATCTAATTACGGGTACAATACATATGGTTTTAATAATGTTAGATACAAAGCTACGGCTGATAAAATTGAAAAACGGATTCAAAATAAACCTGTAAAGGATGAAGGTTCTAATAACTTTGATGGGAAATGGCAATTTCCTGATATTCATTCCAATAAAGATGAATATGCATTTGAAAATGATGACAATGATCTTTTCAAATTTCCCGACAATTCAAATGTTAATGGTGATAACGATTCGACAAGAAAAGGTAAAAGCATACTATTCCCAGAATATTTCTATAATCAAAACGCTTATTCAAATAAAAACTTAAACATTCCAATTCAAAATAATATTAGAACAACAAATAGACCCTACTACAATCATAATTATTATAACAAAATTCAAACTGTTAATACCGATTATTACACAACAATTTCTCCTTTAAGCAATAACGATTACTATTACGATTATAAACATAACTTCTACGTTAAAAAGAACAACAATAATGAACAATATAATAACAATTATTACCAAGAACAGAACAGAGATCATTATAACACCAATCATTTGTATAATAGTCAGAAGCCAGACAATTTTGCAAGCTATAATAACAATAATGTTCAACACAACAACAATAATTACAAAGAACAAAACAAGGATTATTATAACACCAATATTTTTTATAACACTCAAAAGCCAGACAGTTTTCCGAACTATAATAACAATAATTTACAACATAACAACAACTATTACAAAGAACAAAACATGGATTATTATAACACAAACAAATTTTATAATAACCAAAAGCCAAACAATTTTGTTAACTATAACAACAATTATTCAGACAAAGATAATAGATTACAAACAGTGTATATTGTAAGAGGAAACGGGGATCCAAATAGACCTGAAATAGTAAAAGTGAAACCTGGACAAGTTGTTAATAAATAACTCACCATCGATACAATACACTTTATTGAACACCAATTTACAAAACAAAAAAATAACAACAATTTACCACCACCGTCCAGTTATTTGCTGAGCATTTTCCTCTCCATCCAAAGGTTGTCTGGAAGAAATTGCTTTAAGCAATAAGGCCGCCCATTACGCATTTCGTATTTAGCTTTAAGTCCATTTTTGTTTTGTTTTATCTTGGTGTGTAATAAAGACTTATAATTATTATTATTAAATATACATATTCTCACAAGGGGCAGCCTTATCACTAAAAGTGATCTCTACCAGACAAACTTTGGATGGACTGGAATAAATGATAAAAGACGGAAGAGGCAAAATTGGGAATAACAAAATTCAAAAGATAAGAATGAATATAATTCAAATTAAATACATAAACATACATACATTATCTCGAGGAACTAAATATCCTTGGGTTAGGACATAGGCCTAACTCAAGGATATTTAGTTGTTTCGGTATGAAGCGGCATCCACCGTGAACCCGCGACCTGCACTACCGTGACTCTATGCCGCGGTGGTCAAAGGTCCGCTTGCGGCGCAGGAGATAGCGGGTTCAATTCCCGCCGAGGACACAAGTGTTTCTATGTTTTCATGCAATTTCTCCTTGGTTTGGGTGTTTAATATGTATAATAATCTATACTTGTATGTCTATAATATTAAGTATATCAGATGTCTAGTACCCGTAACACAAGCTTACAGCTGACCACGGGGCTTAATGTTGTTGGGTGTATAAATAAATATTTCCGGACTTATCACACAGCATCACCTAACCCTAAACTAAGCAGAGCTTGTAGTATGAGTATCAGGTGACAGATATACAACATAGATACTTTTTTTTTCAATACATATCTAGGAAACACCAAGACCCCTAACCAGAAATTGTAGATCCTACAAAATCTGGTCTTGCGGCGGTAATCGAACCCGCAACCTCCTGGGTAATAAGTTTGGAGGATTGTCTAGCAATATTAATTTATTTAATTACATATACTTACATACCAATATACTGCCTAGTGATGTAACCTGTATTATTAAATTATAATTAAACGAATATAAATGAACCATAGTTATTTTGTTATCAATTATCATCGGATTAAAAATCATTTTTAAAGGTCCTTTATAATCCCTAATTAATTACTCTTGCAACACCCATTTTTTCATCAGGTGTCAATAAAAAAAACATTATCAATCAACCAATTAAAACTAGATAAATCAGTATTTATAATAGTTTTGCCAATATTAATAGCATTCGTCCTTACCTTTAATATTACTATAAAAGATCATTCACCTTGTGTCGTGAGCCGTTTATATGCAACGACACGACATCGTGATCAAGGACGAAATCGGGTCTGGTGTCCAAACCAGCTGATTGACTTGTAATAATCTTATCAGTTTCCATCTCTACAAACGTAATTTGATCTTTATCTCTATATTCTTAAAGGTGGTATTAATTGTGTAGCCTCGGATCAGTAAAAACAAGTCATATTGTAATTAACTTTATATAATTAGATGTTTTTAACCCCCGACCAAAAAAGAGGGGTGTTATAAGTTTGACGTGCCTGCCTGTGTATCTGTCTGACTGTCTGGGACATCATAGCTCCGGTGAGTTTGAAAATCAGTTGTGCCATTTAATAGTAAATGGGGGTAAGAGTGGGGAAGGAAAACCGATAATCTGCAAATATACTCGAGTGGGGTATCAAATGAAAGCGCATCGCGTGCACATTACTAAATATTATGGTGTTTAACTTTTAAGGAAATAAAGGCATTGGAATTAGAGGTTTTCTTAAATTTTAAATTTAGATTTATTACCAATATTTATTATATAAAAAAATTGGCTTACTTCACAAAATCCGAGTCAACCAAGCAATGGTTAGTTATGTCTGTAATACGTGCCAATAGTTCGTTATTAATAAATTATGTTAACCACTTTCTCTGTTGTATTAGTATCAATATAACATATATAATGTATGTTTTTATATTGTATAAACTTTGAGAGAGAGAGAGAGAGAGAGAGAGAGAGAGAAAACATTTATTGACAAAACACACACATAACCAGTAAAATACAGTAAAACAAAACAAGAAAAAAAATAAGATATTTATATAATACTAAACATAAATAATTGAATGTGTTGTGCCAAAGGGCTCGCCTCAGCATAAGCATATCATCCACCGTTAGGTGGATTTGCGCTGGTTTTCAGACGAGACCTAATGACAAACAACCTCACGAGCGACAAACAGAACAGAACGGCAAATAAAACAAACAAATTGAATTAAACTAAATTATACACGTAATAATGCAATAAAAACACAAATCAAATAAAAAAAACAATATGATAATAAAAAATTAACAACTCATAGAACACAGGAAACAAGAGAACACACCAGAAAGAAGAAGAAAGAATAAACGACAGTGACATGACAGTAATAAGAGCCATAGCGCCTTACGACGCGTACATTCACTCATTCACCCATTCATTACTCACTAGTCACTACCTACATAGATTATGAGATGAAAAAATGAATGACGCCTGGCTTGTCTTATGACGCTGAAGGCGCAAAGTTTTAATTTTAAGAGCAAATAATTTATGTATTTAATCATTTATATCATGTGCTGACATCCGTGACAAAAACCTAGAAATTTATAAAGTGTGTACATGTGCATGGGAAACGTCACGGCCGGTGAGGCGTCAGCGTCGCGTCGTCGGCGTCAAGGCGTCAAGTAAGTACCCACGCAATGCTTCTATGTCGATAAAAATATAGCTTAGCGACTTAAAAACAATCGCATACTAATAGAAATTTGATGGTGTAGTGAAAATATTGTACTCTAAGTTTCAGTTCATATTATAATCCCTAAGAACTTGTTTCAGATCCCTGTTTGGGAGAAAAGACCAAAAGCTAAGATTTATGTGGCTTGCTGTACTGATGAGAAATAAATATATATCTAAAATGATCCGAGGAGAATGCATTGAGGTATGAATAGATAAAATAGCTAATAATACTACTGTAAAATAATCCCTTTCAGAAAATACATATTATATATTAAAAACATTATCATGTAATATATATACCCATGTAGTCCACCTGCCTACACAATATTATTAGTTCTAAAATAGTTAGTTTTTTTTATCATAAAAATTTGCTAAGAATGTACAACTGGTCCACACATACAAATGCATATATAGATCCTTACACATACATACATTTTCAATATGCATACACATATAAATATATATATATATATATATCTTATACTAATATAAAATTCTCGTGTCACAGTTATCGTTGCCATACTCCTCCGAAACGGCTTAACCAATTTTGATGAAATTTTGTGAGCTTATTGAGTAGGTATGAGAATCGGCCAACATCTATTTTCATTTTGCAAAACAACGTTTGCTGGGGTCAGCTAGTATATATATATAACTATACTTTTACTTTTTTTTTTTTTTTCTAGTTAGTGGGTTTTCTGCAAGTCCAGCAGATGGTTTCTAAGCTTTCGCTTAAACACATAAACACTTTTCAGATCTCTAATGGGTGGCGGGAGTGAGTTCCAGCACCGAGTCGCAGCAAAACGGAAAGAACCCCGAAAGGGTACAGTTCGATGATTCGGGTTCATGAAGACGTTGGTGCAAGCGCGTCTAGGGTAGCGTGAATGACTTTTAGCCCAGGTTAGCTTGTTATATAAATACATAGGAATCCTGCTTTGGGTTAATCCAAAGAGCAATACAGCCAGATGGAGTTTTCTCCTGGCTTCCATTTTCAACATGCTGGCTGCATTTAAGAATGGGGTTACATGTGTGCGGGGGGGAATGGTAAAACAAAAACGAGCGCATGCGTTTTGCACCCGCTGGATTAGCTTCTCAGTTCGCTTTAGCAGCCGAGGGCCAAACACAATATCACAATAATTCAGCTTCGACAAAATGAGTGCCTCACATAAAGTGATACGGATAGCCTCACACAGATATGGTCTTATTTTATATAGTAGCCTCAGCCTGAAGAAACATTGTCTAACTGTTTCTGCAATATGGCTTTCAAACCTTAGGGTACTGTCAAAAATTAGTCCTAAGTTCCTAGCTTCTTTTACGTAGGGGATCTTTTCACCCTTTATATTAACATTAAGGTCTGCAATATTTACTTTGCTTAGTGCAGATTTAGATCCTATAACCATAAATTTAGATTTAAGTGGATTGAGTATTAGGGAAATTCTTACTGACCACTCCAGCACATTTCCTAAATCTGTGTTGATTTCATTGACAACTTGGCCTGTGTCGCTGGGGGAGAACGAGTGGTATAACTGCAAGTCGTCAGCATATAGATGATATTTGCTAAAGGAGATGCCCTCAATAATATCAGTACAGTAGAGTGCAAAAAGAATCGGCCCTAAAATTGAAACCTGTGGGACTCCTCGAGGGACAGGTTCGCAGGTTGATCTTAGGCTTTCACCATTATCCGCCTCTATCTCAACAAATTGTGATCTATTTGTAAGGTAGCTTTTAAACCATTTAACTGCCGTATCGTCAAATCCATAAAATTTCAGTTTCGATATTAAGAGGGGAATACTAATTGAATCAAAAGCCCTAGTAAAATCTAATAAAACAAGTATGCTGCAAAACCCATCATCCTGAGCCTCGAGTAGACCATCAGTGACATTTAGAAGAGCAGTGGCTGTACTATGGTTTTTACGAAATCCAGACTGCAGCTGGGGAAGTATTTTATGATCTTCCAGGAACTTAATTATTTGAAGGCTCACTACCTTTTCTAATATTTTCGAAAGGCATGGCAGTAGGCTTATAGATCTAAGGTCTTTAAGAGATAACGGCTGGCTATTTTTTGGAATAGGCCTAACTACTGCTACTTTCCAGGAATCTGGGAAAATACCCTTGCTTAAAGACACATTTATTATAGATGTGATAGCATCTAACGATTGTGGTTGTGTGAGCTTTAACATTTCCAGAGAAATGCCATCACAGCCATGTGCATTAGATTGGAAACCTTCAATAACTTTTAATACCGTGAAATCCGAAACTCTATGGAAAGCAAAGGAAGCAGTACTGTATCTAGCACTTTCGTAGCGTCCCAAAAGTGAGTCATTTACATGCCCATCTCCAGGGACACTATGAAAGTGCTTATTAATTTGAGTTGGATTTTTTAGATGGGATGGGATTTCAGTATTTTCTTTTTTATTAGGGACTAAGTTCTTCTTAAGATTTTTCCACAATAGTTTTGAATTACTTTTATTTTTATTTATATTATCTGTAAAAAAGGCCGTCTTTTCTCTCTCTATAGCTTCTTCAACTAAATGCTTCATATCTTTATATGAAGTCTTTGATGAATCAGTCTTCCGGCTCTTGTACTTAGAAAAATACCTATCCCTAATTCTCATCATGTCTCTAACAGTCTCCGTAACCCAAGGATGAGGTGGGTGCTTGAAATAGGCTGATTTTACTGGGGCATGTATATCATACAAAGTTGTAATACAGTTTGTAAGGGTACTGACCATATCATTGACATCTTTGTGTTCATGGAAGTAGTTCCACTTTACTGACGATACATCATGTGAGAATAGCTCTAGAATAATGTTATTAATGGGTCGGTAAGTGACCTGCCGAGCGGGCAGTTTTTCTCTTTTTATGCATAATTCTGCTACAATCATGGCGTGTCCACCCAAGTCAGGTGTATGTTTCATGACGAGTTTACTTACTTTTACATCTGTGCACAAGATATCAATTAGGCTGTTACCATGTGGAGAAAAATGAGTTGGCTCTTTCACCATCTGCATTAAATTTAGACTTTTTAAAAATTGATTTAACATTGAAAATTTATTTGATCCTGTGGAGAGCATGTTGATGTTCAGGTCTCCTGTAAAGATAAGATGATCGTAACTATTAAAAGAGGTAATTGTTTCAGTAAGAGAGTCAAAGAAACCGTCAAGGTCTTTCTGATCGGGGGGTCTGTAGGCAGTACCAACCACCACTCGTTTCCCTGCCACTTGGAGCCTTAGCCAGAGTTGTTCAACACAGATTGCTGGTGTGAAACTATCACAGATTAGCGCGTTAAGACCCCTTCGTATATAAAAACCGACTCCCCCTCCACGTCCGCCCTTGATGTGAGAGGGCCTTGGCTTATGAAACATTTTATATCCTGACACCTTCGGGGCTTTCCCCTCCTCACCTGCAGCCAACCACGTTTCATTAATGGCCAAGATATCCGGACACAACTCATGTACGGCTGCTATAAACTCTTCATGTCTTGTGTTTAAAGACCCTGCATTAAACAAATCAACTTTACCAACTTTGAAGTTACTTATAGTATTTATGTATATTTTGGTAAAAGTATTGTTATTATAATACGACTTATAATACTTTTGTATCTAGCACACCTGATATAAAGTGACGATGTGGTCTAAGATGGGGCATGAAGACCTAGAAGAAGGCTTCTCCGGGCCACATTACGAAACACGAAAAAATCGCTTCACGCACTGGCCCAGTCTTATAAACAAGTACTTACTAATTTGAATTCTGTAGCTCTAAGACCTATATGTACCTACCTAGTATAAGTACATACGTTGTAAACCTTAACTATGTGAATAAAGTTTGTTTTTATTCAATATAGCTATCTCGCGAATCTCTCATTGAGCGAAATAACTTATATTTTAACCATTATTATGTCGGAGATGTGATGATTAGGGCCTAAGGCTTGAAACGTATCTACTGCGGTCGGAGCTTAAAATGCGTAAAAATATAACATTAAAGATTACTATAAAAGTCTGATCGCAGCTCTTAAATTAACTTAGCTTAAGTCTCTAACTGCATAGTACCGAAGTCCATTCGTTCATATTAATAGTTACCTCGTAGGTATAGGAAATAAATATAGGTATTTCAACGGAAAATCCCATGTTAGACTTATGTATGACAGATGGCGACTTCTTACGAGACGGCAAAGTTAATTTTTAAACCTTATTTTACATAATCTGTGCTTTTATATTATTATTTTTGCTTGTGACCCCAAAGGAGGTTTGGACTCAAACTCAAAGGCTTTAATTAATAAAAAATGGCGTAAGATTAATTTTACACCATAGAGGTAGAAATAAATAGATTTTATGATGTTCCGGAATTACGGAATAAACATTCTCTGTGATCTTTAGTCAAAATACAAGATACGTTTCCATTGTTTGATTTCGCAAATCTTAGAAACGACAAAAATAAAGTACATACCTGCAAAAAAACATAAGCTAATTGAACAGGCTCAGAGTCGCTCAAAGAGCTATGGAGAGGGCTATGCTCGGGGTTTCTCTACGGGATCGAATCAGAAATGAGGAGATTCGTAGAAGAACGCGGGTCACCGACATAGCCAAACGGATTAGTTCTTTGAAGTGGCAGTGGGCAGGCCATATAGCACGCAGAACAGACGGTCGTTGGGGCCGAAAGGTTCTCGAATGGAGACCACGAATCGGCAAGCGCAGCGTAGGACGTCCACCAACTAGATGGACGGACGATCTGGTGAAGGCTGCGGGCTCACGGTGGATGCAGGCCGCTGCCAGCCGAAACCACTGGAGATCTTTGAGGGAGGCCTATGTCCAGCAGTTGACGTCTTACGGCTGAGATGATGATGATGATGATGAATTGAACATACGTATTCAATATTTACTTGAACCTCTAGAGAATCAAAACAGATTTTGCGCTCAGCTAAAGAATAGAAATAATATTTTTATCCAAATGAGGTGGACGCAAAGTACTATATCATATAGGTAATTATTTATATTTATTTATTTAAAGCCGTTTAAAATTCGTGAGCAATAACTAGTACAACATGAAATATTCGATTGTAATAACTAAAATCTACGAAATAGTTGTATAAATTAATGAATGCCCACGTTTCAAAACTATAAATAAATAATTTATTGGTAATTGAGTTTCACCAAAAGGTACCCTTTGCCCATGACGTATCGGCTATTTTTGTTCGATCTCGCACGATATAAAAGTCCTTTTTAAGCTGTTCTTGACATTATTCCTTTTTTGGGAAAAGCAAGAATTTTCTTGGCACCTTGAACTTATTTTTTTTTTCTTCCGCGTTAAAAACTTAATTCTGTCTTGATTTTATTTTCTACAATAATTCAAAAGTTTTACTCACTCTTTATTAATTAACTTATATTAAATAGGACTAGGATATCTCCGAACTAATCATAATCACACAGCATCATCTAACACCAAACTATAATCGGTGCCCAAACTAAGCGTATTAATTATTAACCTTAGAGATATTTAATTATTAACCTTAACTTGACGACCTTTGTGGCTTAGTGGGCGAATCTCCACCTTGGCGCAAGAGATTGCGGGTTCAATTTTCGCCAAGGGACCAGATTTTGTACTATCTACAATTTCTGGTTTCGGGTCTGGGTGTTTTCTATGTATCATATGTATGTATTTACAAAATAAAATGTATCTATGTAGTATATCAGTCACCTAGAACCCAAGTTAGGGTTAGGTATAGGTGACGCTGTGTGATTAGTCCGGAGATATTAATTTAATTTATTAAATTCAGTAATATTAAGCCGCCTTAAGAAATAGCAGTTTTGATGAATAGGTACGTGCGAAAATATCAACTGTACCTACGTATACCGTGTAATAGTTTCTGATGTAAATATGATTGCAAAGTAAATAGGCTAGTGATATGCATGTTGGACAAGCCGAGACGAGGGCCTGACGAATTGACGAGGGCCCGGCGGTGAGAATTACTTCATTCGGTGAAATAACCTATAGGGCTCTTGAGAAGGCGTTTTGTATAAATTAAAATATTTTTTACATTACCTCCCTCCCTACCATGAAATGTTTGTCAAAAGGCGTAATTCAATTCTATTATAACTTTTGAAACTATCATGGTTATTAATATTATTTAGATTATAACGGGATACTTACCATGATTGATTGTCTTTCGAGTTTCCCGATATTTCGGCACAGTTACATGCGCCATGATCACGGTTGAACTGAAATTCAATTCTATTAGTTAAAATTTTTGTCTGATCTATTGACACGTCAAAACTTTTCGTCTTGTGACATGTAATCTGTAATATTTTTATTAAATTCTAAAGTTATTTTACCGAACTAACAAGAACGAATGTTTATTTTATAATCATCATCTTTACCCTATTAACGTTCCCACTGCTGGGACACAGGGACTTCTCTCTAGGCGAGAGAGATTAGGCCATATTTCACATGTCCTTCAAACTCTTTAAAGTTCTCATAACATGCCGGTGTCCACACGATGTTTGCCTTCACCGTTAAAGCACGTGTATAATATAAAGCGCACAAATTAAATGTCTCAAGAAGAAAAATCCAGAGGTGCGTGGCGGGGTTTGAACCCCCAACCTTCGGAATGAAAGTCGAGTGTCCTCCCACTTAGCCAACACGGCTTCGGCTTTTTTTATATAATAATTATGCATTTATTTAGTAACCTAGATTTTTACACTTTGAATTAAAAATAAAATTAGTTTTTAATTTATCGGGGTAAAAAGTTTGCATGCACAGATAATTTTGAACACCATTTGTCTTATGTAGTAATTTACAATTCAGTGCCATGCCCATTAAAATGGTTCTAACTGCATGGATCAATTGTTATTTGCTTTTATGTTTTTTCAGATTATTTTGAATACATTAATTTGGCGCTGACTTTACGTACAAAAATATATACTTAACCATTTATTCTTGGCATGACAAATATTTCCGTATATTACAAATATATTCGAAGTGCTTGGTTCTTATAAACATGTAAAATAAAAGCTAGACATTTAATTAACTTCAGCACTTAGGTGTTAATTGCTTATGAATAATCTATTAACATTTTTATAACTAAAGATATTAAAATTATTAATATGAGGGAAACTGTAAGGCGTGTGTATATTTATAATTTTAATATTTGTAAATAGAAATCATTTGGAATATTTTGGTAGATAAAAAAATAGGAGAGACTTTGTAATTTGACGCGTATTTTTTCATTAGTTTGTTACCTATAAGCTTTATAGATCGAAAAACTATGATTTTTACATAAAGCTAATTATTGACCCAGTTGATACCAAATTATCGTTGTCACCTATTTATTTTTTACATCGTTCGGTCGTTTATTATTTTTAACCCCCGACAAAAAACAGGGATGTTATAAGTTTGGCGTGTCTGTCTGTGTGGGACATCATAGCTCCCGAACGGATGGAGCAATTTCATTTTTTTTTATGAAAGTTGAGTTTTGCGCGGGCGTTTTTAGACTTTTTTTTTAATCGGTTGACCCGTTTAAAAGTTATAGGGGTAAAAGTGGGGAAGGAAAACCGATAATCTGAAAATAAAAACGCATCAAGTGCACATTACAAAAAGTATGACTTTTTACTTAGAAAAGAACTAAAGATCTAAAACCGAGGATTTTTTTAAATTTTAAATCTGGAATATTTAAACTTACTTCTTATTTTTGATTGTGACAACTTTCAAGATGATGTCTAGACTAGTCTCACTCGATTTATTTCATAATAATGCCAAAAGCAAGATTTTCTACAAGAAAGGACATTGACAAGTCAAGAAAAAACTGAATGACAATTTGAGACCTCAATTGAAAAAGGACCATGTCTACGTGAAGTAAGATTACGTGCCATATGGCTGCCATACAAATACAAGAACAAGGTGAAATTATTCATACAACAAACTTATAGAAAACTAGCCAATAAAAAAAAAACTAGATGGTATTTTTTTTCCACAACAACATTATCCTCTGGTAAGCTCTAAGCTTGTGTGCCGGGTACTACTAGACTTCTGATATACTTAATATAATATAAATACATTTATAATTATTTTTTATTATACATACATATTAAACACCAAATAATTAAGTTTTTTTTTAACACAAGAAAACACGTTGAAGCACCAGTTTTTAATAAAGTTACTCGTACAACCGACAATTAAAAAGATAATACTTTCATACCCTTTTTAAAAGTATTTATTCTGACCAACAATAACAAAAAAAAAAAATATAAATAAAATATCTTTATTAAAAAGCTATACAAGACAAGTTAGAATTAGAACTACTTCGACTTCGCGACACCAAAACCGCTGAAAATAATAATTATCTTCAAAAAACTATTATATTTTACATAATTATGTAGATCTTTGTTTCTTTTTATGTAATAACACTCCGACTTTTACACTATTAGCTCAGCATACTTTACTTTTAAAGTACAAACTCAACTATGCTACGGTTTTACAATAATCGTTTGAAATATAATATGAAACGACATTCATAAACAACTTGTCCTGTACAAACGATACAGCTAACGACTAAAGCTCGCAGGACCCTGCTAACGAACATAAGCTTTACAAACCTAACAAATTAAAAATCCCAGGAGCCCAATCTAATTCAATTACCCCAAGTGACAACGACAAACTGTCGGGCTATAACGATATTATCATTCTAGTGAAAGTAGAAGGACGCAGGTTAGTTCGCTACCGACCGCCGCGACGCGCTCACGTCTCGCGGAGCTCTCACGACTCGAATGGAACTTACTATTAAGTATGTCAGTTTATTGTTTTTAAATTACGCAACTTATTACGGAAGTGTTTGTGCTAATAATAACCGTAGCGAATCCATTGCACGCGTAATTTCGGAAATGGGAAACTTTGTGAATTTAAATTAACTTAGACCGTTGATAATGTCTATGTTGTAGCTTTTGTTGAGTTCTTAGGATCTGTGGATTTCCTATTTACAATACCTGTTTGGGTGGCGGAGGTGGTAAGGTTTGGTTCTGGTTTTATTTTGGAGACGTCGGAGGTTCTAGCGATTTCCTGTTTGATAATGAAGTAAATATACAGGTTGTGGTCTAATTTAAAAACAGCTGAACTGGATATTTTCTGGACATTTCGGCAGACTCATTTATTATTAAAGTCTTTTTTAGACCTCAATGTTTTTACTAAGTGATAAACTTTTAGGTGGAAAAAAATATTCTTAATTTGTGTAGATAAAAAATAGACGAAGTAACGTAGCGTAGGTAGCTTTACTAGTGGGTTCGATTACCGCTTTTTACAAGTACCTAAGCTACGAGTACGTTATTTCGTCTTAATTTCTAGAATTCGGTCTTTAAGTCTAGAATAATACAAAAATGTTATATTACAGTTATTATGAGACTTACAATCTAATAAAAATCTATCGAGATTTTATATATTTATTCAAAAATGTTAATTTCCATGTTAATTCATCATCATCAACGCCCTAGGTATTCAAGCTACAAGATCATTTATTTCAATTGTTTGGTTTTACAAATCTAGGAAACGTCAAAAATAAAATACCTACAAAAACAAAAAAAATGAACATACCTAGGTGCTTAGAGATAAATAGGAAATAAATGTATCGTATCGAATTAACGTTCCCACTGCTGGGACACAGTGACTTCTGTCGTAACGAGAGAGATAAGGCCTTAATTCACCTCGCTGGCCAAGTGCGGGTTGGTAAGTGTCACATGTCCTTCAAGTTGTCAGAACATGCCGGTTTCCTCACGATATTTTTTGCCTTCAGCGTTAAATAAAAATATTTATGAGGAATTTTTCAAGTTCACGACTTTAACCTACCGTGTCACGCATAGTATATATAAAATAATAAATTCCTTCGTTAATCTATGAAGGACTTATACCTAGTAAAGATAATTACTCTAATCGTTATCTTTTTCTATGATACGACTACTTATTTCAATTATATACAAATACTCTACTGCTTCGTAGTTTATTACATAGATAATTTTATTTAAAATAGTGCGTAAGTCGTTTATCTAAATGTCAACTTCCATTAGCTCAAATCTTCTAAGTGACAATTTATCTAATTCACATAAAAGCTTTAACATTATAAAGTCCGACATTTTGTATCAACGTGTGTAAAACGACGTGGCTAAGTGGGAGCACACTAGACTTTCAATCTGAAGGTCGTGGGTTCAAACCCCGCCACGCACCTCTGGATTTTCTATATTGAAAAATGAACGTGGGCTTTAAAAACACGGGCTTCAACAGTGAAGGCAAACATCGTGAGGAAACCGGCATGTTCTGAGAACTTTAAAGAGTTTGAAGAACATGTGACACTCATTAACCCGCACTTGACCAGGGAGGTGAATTAAGGCCTTATCTCACTCGTCAAGCGAGAAGTCCCTGTGTCCCAGCAGTGGGAACGTTAATAGGGTGATGATGGTGGATGATGGTGTGTATTAGTTTTTGGGATGACACAGTTCATCTTTACATTTTGTACGCGTGTATGTCAGTCAATCAACGATGTCGCGGCTCCCTGATCAAGTTCAGCACATGCTGAGTGGCAACCATTTTGTTTCTTTAGTGTATTTATTTAATTATTTTTTTTTCAAATACATGGAGTTTTATAAATTTTAATAAAAATTATGTAGAATGAAATAAAGACATTCTATTCAATTTCTATACATTATTTAATTTCAAGCTGGCAGTGATTTTCCTTATCAATTGATTTTATCTGTCAAGTTTATTCAAATTGCTGTCTAAATTACTTAATAACATATTTACCTCTCCAAGGGGGTTTAAGATCAGTTTCAAAATGACAGTTGACAGCAAATGTCGCAAACAGTACTAGGTTATTCTAAAACAGGTATTTATAAGCTTATTTTAAACACCAACGGTCAAGTGGTCAAGTGGCAGCGGATACATTTGATTGATGTGGCGTGCAAGATTCAATTTGTTTGTTCAGCTTTTAGACTAAGCGATTGACTTCTTAATTGCTATATAAGATTGTTTAAGAGTATGGTTGTCTGCGAGGGATCGTGTGCCGAATGATTCTTGCCTCTACTTTTACTTATAATAGCTTTGCACTTTGCAATAATTTATTTTACCGCGGTAAAAGAGACCTATGTGTAATTCTGATATAAAATAAAAATAAAATAAATATTTCCGGACTACTCACACAGCATCACTTAACCCCAAACTAAGCAGAGCTTGTACTATGGGTTTTAGGTGACTGATATACTACATAGATACATTTTGTTTTTGTACCTAAATACATACATAAGATACATAGAAAACACCCAGACCCGAAACCAGAAATTGTAGATCGTACAAAATCTGGTCCCCCGGCGGGAATCGAACCCGCAATATGTAAGTTTAATGAGTGTGAAGTTTAATGGTATCATCTGTTATGGCTGTCGCCTTGCAAACTATTAAGTTTAGACAAAAATATATGTTAGATACCTCAATATCAAAGACCTACCTATAGATACACCACAATATGGGTTTGTCAAAATTATTTTCCTTGAGTTAAAGTTCTAATTTAACTTTAAAAAGTTTGAAGGACATGTGACACTCACCAACCCGCACTTGGCCGGCGTGGGGAATTAAGGCCTAATCTGCTCTCTATCCAAGAGAGAAGCCCCTGTATCCTAGCAGTGGAAGGGAACATCAATAGGGTGTTAATGATGATGAAGTTCTTATTAAGTAATCGTTTTTTTTTCTAGTTAAATATGAAAATCTTATTATAACAGTTTAGTAGCAAAGAGGCGATATATCTTTAAACTATCATCTTTTAATAAGTAGGTGAATATTGTAGGTGACATTGCAGTGAGAGACCCATTGGGCGTGTGTCCGAAAGGGCCCCAGCATCAGCATATAAATGACCTTCAGGTCTGTGGGCGGAGGGCCACTGTGTCTGGTTTTAAGCTCGTTAGTGGGCATTAAGGGCAAATTCATAAATTATACTTTTGTGTTATTTTGTTTAATATTCTTAAAATGTATGATTTACTACACCAAGGTTGGACTTCAAAAGGTACATTTTAAAAAAAGGTAGCGGCGAGGTTCGTTTAAAAGGTAGCGGGTTCGTTTCCCGCCGAGGGGTCAGTGTTTGTATGTTCTGCAAGCACTCTTTCCTTGGTCTGGGTGTTTAATATGTACAATACAAAATATCTATATGTGTACATATGTCTATTATATTAATTATATCAGATGTAGAGTACCCGTACCACAAGCTTAGAGCTTACCACGGGGCTAGATGTTGTTGTGTGGATTATCCGGAAATATTTATTTATTTATTGAATAGTTTACTCGGATTTTGTTGCGTTTGCTATGTAGGTATATCTTAGTACATCTTAGCTTTGGTTTCCACCGTAAACTTTAAGTTTAACCGTAGTTTCTCTAACTGTACCTATTAGGTACAGTTAGGTAGTTTACGCATTAGTTATTTGATCAGTAACTTAATATGTATATTTCAAAGAGTGAGAGTTTGTATTCCCTAATGGTGTTTAATTTCTGTGAGTTGTTTTGCTTCCTATGTTTGTTTTAAATTTTACATTGTCATTTAGCAATAGTTTTATTTTTGAAGCATATACAATACAATATCCCTTTATTGAAACACCAATATTATATACAACAGAACGACTTATGAACTAAATACATGTACATAATTCTGTAACAATGGGCGGCTTTATCACTGAAAGTGATCTCTTCCATATATACGGAGGAGAGAGAAAAACGCGGATATTGCGAAATTGGTAAATTAATTAAAAGATAAACATTCAATAATAAATAAGCCTTACAAATACAGCATACTTTTTTATTTTTTTTATAGTACATGCATAACTATGACTTTTGCGATTACTTAAGTAAAGTGAACTAAAAGTTAATATAATAATATTTTTACAAATTGATTAATCTAGTTTGTTACAAATGATAGCTCATATTTAAAATATACGTCTCTAAATGCTTATTAATTCAAAAACTAAAATACATCAACATTTACAGTTAATAGTGACTACCTAGAGAGACATTATTTTTACTAGGTAAGGCATAAAGAAATGTTTTTAAAACCAGTTCGTAAGGAATTTGTTATAATATAATATATCATATGGCCGAGTGCGGGTTAGTGATGTCACATGTTCTTCAAACTCTTCAAAGTTCTCAGAGCATGCCGGATTCCTCACGATGTTTCCTAAGTCACAATATATCTTAATATCACGAGTTCAATGTTAGTGGTGATCGGCCCGCCTCTTCGTTCATTTTGTATCTAACATATAGAAAAATAAATAACTTTTACACGGAAATAGTTCAAATTCCGTCTCCAAAAAACTTTCTCCGGAAACGATCCCAACATAGGATGTCCATCTTTCGCGACGAAAAATTATAAATAGCCCGAACTCTCCGACTTTACCCGAAGAGTCCCGAGTCATTAAAATTTTAAGATCAAAGATATCTTTTCCTTACATTTTCACCATAATTTGAAAATGTAACTTTTTACTGCTTGTTTCAGTGTCTTGCGTAATTTTTTGGCGCCGTTTCATGTTTGGCGGTTTTGTTTGATTGATCGCTAACGATGCGGTTATGACAGCTGCGTTTGAATTTCGAATAACTTGTTTACAGAGACAGTTACAGATTATTAAATTCTTGTTTGTTTTTTTTAGTTTCCTTTTGAAGTGTAATCGCTTACTGTGCTATTTCGCCGGCCGTAAAGACATAATAGGTCTGCTTTATAATTACATATTACCCAATTGAGCGATCCAAGAAAGTGTTAAGTGTGTTTTTGGTTGTTATGAATTTTATGCAAATTTCTCGCGTAAATGGCCCAGAAAATACACAATAAGAGTAATGTGTCGTCGAATGGGTCTTTTAAAAACAATGAATAATGTAGTTTAATTTTAGAAACTGACTATTAATTAGTATCTTGTACCTACATTTTAAAATCTTTTCAATATTTACTTAGGCTAAGAATTTGTTTCGAGTCACTGAATTTATTCTAAAGTAATATTATCTGTTCTTACACATTTTTTTCTGCTAAATTTGATAAATTTAAATTATTACCATTTGCCTAAAGTATAAACAACTAAAGCAAACAATACACTACGTTTGTTTTAAAAGGATTAATTCGACAAAATTCTCATCATTAGTCACATGTCTCTACACAAATTAAATTTAATTCCTGAACATTGCGTTCGGCCTTACAAGAAACCGGAAAGAACTCCAATGTCATTGATAAGCCTAGGCGTATTGATAATACTGTCTTTTATTTGCGAAATAAATTAGGTAGGATATACCGTCTTCATCATCATTTCAGCGTCGACAGAGAGAGATTCACCTCTTTCATAGATTTCTAATTGATTCCGTTAACATCACCTGTTCTTATCTACCGTGAACCCGAAGGCTTTTCTATGACATACGTCCATACATCTTATATATAAAATTTCCATGTCACAATGCTAGTTACCGTAGGTACCGCTCCGAAACGGCTTAACAGATTATTATGAAATTTTATATTCAGTAGGTTTGAGAATCGGCTACTATCTACATATTTTTCATTTTGCAAAACAACGTTTGCTGGGGTCAGCTAGTAATTTCTAAACATTGCCATCCACCAACTAGTAGTAGGTATACGTCAGCCAGTAGTTTACGTCAATATTTAGAAAACTAATCACTTATTTTTCTAATGACCAGAAAATATTAGATACATAAAACTAGCCCTATTAAAAAAACCGTCCAATTTCGTCTATAAACTAATTGAGCCATCGTTGTAATCCATTGCCCCATCCTGTGATTTGAGACAAGTGACATATTTCCCGTTGACATTGACAAATATTTGAAGAAATTCCAAATTATTTTAAAAAGAAAGCAATTCAAAAAATGCAGTGACCGTTGACTCATCCATTCACCCAATTTCGCGCTTTAACTGTTTCTATTTTCGAATTTCGAACTGTCACACGTTTCCTGGATCCAACATGGCGACTAACTGTCACATTACGTCAGAGAAATTTAGTCTTTCACCCCTTAAAATAGAGCTGAAATGATATTATAAAGGTTAGTAGCATTAGAATAATATTCAGTTTCCTAATTCCAAGGGATTAAGGTTGAGAACCGCTCGTTTATTTTTAGTTATGGATTGTCACTCGTGATAGGACTGACAAATAGATTTGACTTATTGGGCACAATGGGGTGCAGGGACAATAGCTCAGTGACATAATTATGGTGACACAACGACGCCTGATATGTCAGTGTGACGTATTCAGACGTGAAACTTGCATTGTATTTCATTATTTCTTTTGGAAGTATGAAGGTAGGTCTATAGACCTTATGAATAAATCAGAGTCACAATAAGAAGTATGTAGTGGTTGTAGTGGGTTTGGTCTGGGGTTTCCTATACGTGATTGAGTCAGCAACTAGAGCCAAAGAGTTCCCAAGATGTCCCTCCAAAAAATATATACAAAAGTTGAGCCTTATACCCACTGTAACGTCCAGCGCCCGCGGCGTAACTAGGGACTAACGTCCCAGCCCGCGTTACGCGAGCGGTGCGTGCCACGCTGCGCGATTTTTCCGTTAAAACTATTTATCACATAAAAAGTACTAAACCTATTTCAAAACCAAAAATGTATTTATGTTCTTTATTATAATTATATAAACTTGAATAATAATATGAATCATCGTACCTACATCTTCATTTACTAAAAAAATATCAAAAATAGGATGGTAGCATTTTTAGACTGATTTGGAGACCTATTTTGATAAATTTATATAAAATACTTCCTCTGAACATTTAATTATTATTTTGGTACCGTTTTAACGGGGTTGGAGTCTAGTTTTTTCAATAACATATTTAATTTTAATACAGATATCACAAGTAAATCATAAAGAAATTAACTTGCGAAAAATAGGAAAATGGCGGAAAATTTATCTCACTTTATTGTCAAAATAATTTTTTTTTCATAATTTTTGTTGCCAGGTATTGGTTTTTCTAATTAGAATTTAGTAGAATAATTATTGACAATGACATCTGACATTGACACTAGCAACTTGTCTTATTAGAAAATAAAGAAAATCCGAAATAAAAAAACCAAAAACTCGTGTGGCACTCTAGTACCATGGACGTTAGTCGGCATAAAGTTTTGTGGCACTACAGTACCACTGGACGTTCAAGTGGATACTACAAAGAAAGCATTTTATCATAATTTTTTAAATGCAATGTTTTTATGGCACTTCATACTTTCCTGACAGGGGCAAGGCACATTAAATTTCTGGCATTGAGTGACGTATTTATTTTATTCGGAAAACAAACAGTTTTACTTACTAACTAAATCACAATACAAACATAACTTAGAACCATTTACATGTTTCCATAGCGTAACTTAAAAAAAACACAAATCACAAATAGCTAAATATGAAAATGTCTAGAGAGCTGATGTTATCCAAACACAATAATTATAGGTACTTGTTGGTAAAGCGAAAGTAAGCTATTTTGGACACTTAAATAAAATAATATAAGTAAATAAAAATTTCCGGGAGCATGCGTATAACAACTTTAAGGCTTAAAATAAGGCCTGGCTGTTCTTTTTAACTATGAATATATGAAAGAGTTCTGTCAAATTGACATTTCAACAGCGAAAATATAGACATTCAAACTAAAACAAACAGAAAATGATAAAGTAACTTGCGAGTGTCGAATCGCGTGATGTAGTTTGCATATTATAGCGATTGTACCGACACGACAGGCGGCAGGCTCGGGGCTTAATGGCACAGACTTATTAGCTTTTGTTTCAAGGACAAACTAACGATTCTGGTGGCTACAGTCAACAGCAAAACTAAATGATCAAAATAAACGTGGCAAAACATCGTCTAGTGTGAGGTGCCAGATGTAAAAAGCCAAAGTGTCATTTCCAAATGAAGTTTTAATAAGTAAAAAGATAAATCTAAATTTGAAATTTATGAAAAACCCCTGATTCTTAGGCCTTAATTTCCTTAAAAGTAAAACACCATAATATTTTGTAATGTGCACGCGATACGCTTTCATATGATAACCCGCTCAAGTATAGTTGCAGATTTTTAGTTTTCCTTCTCCACAGTATAACACTGGCTCAGAAAATCAATTGCTACTAGCTAATAAAAATAAAATAATGCAACAAATAAATAAATAAATAATACGAGTATGTTAATTTCTAACGAAACACAAAAATAATAAGTACATGATTGATACTAAGCAACCAATATAGCTCCGTTATGGGTTTTCCAACGGAAGGTATAACTATTTGAGAAATGACGTCCAGTAGGCGTCGTCAGATGACAGATAGACAGACAGAATCAGCGGCGACATCTGACAACGCTAAAACCTTCAAAATACACTTTCCCTAAATTTATTTCCATTTAAAAAAGTGAAAATCGGAATTTACATATTAATTTTCGTTAACATATCATATTTATAGCGTCTGGTGAACTTAACAAGGTTCTACCACTTAATTGTAGGTTTGATGTATGGTCAGATTGGTGGATTCGTCTTAAATTAGTTATGTAACTAACTTGAGCTATTAATTTGGGTTGATGAAGGGATATAAGTTGCTTTATAGTTTTATGACGATTGTTAAAACACGTTTGTAATCGGTTGGGTGTAACTGGGTAGGTAATCTTATATATAAATATCTCGTGTCATAATGTTAGTTCCCGTACTCCTCCGAAACAGCTTGACCGATTCTTATGAAATTTTGTGAGCATATTGAGTATGTCTGAGAATCGACCAACATCTATTTTTAATTTTGCAAACAACGTTTGCTGGGGTCAGCTATAGTAATGTTTAAGATTTAAATTATAATAAATCAATATTTCTGGTCTCTTCTGATCACACAGCATCCTAAAGTAAGCCGAGCTTGTACTATGGGTGTTAGGAACAAAACACATAGGTACCCGAAAACAATAATTGTAGATAATTTAATAAAAGTCAAAGTCAAAACGTTTATTTCCTTAGAAGCACATAGACTTTATGGACAGGTCAACTTAAAATTAATACAACTAAAATGCTATTATGTTTAAATATTTCCGGTCTACTCACACAGCATCACCTAACCGCAATCTAAGCAGAGTTTGTACTATGGGTGTTAGGTGACTGATATACTACATAGATACATTTTTTTTTGTACATACATATGATACTAGAAAACACCCAGACCCGAAACCAGAAATTGTAGATCGTACAAAATCTGGTTCCCCGGCGGGAATCGAACCCGGAACCTACGGCGCTTCAGTCGGACCTTCGTCCAACAAGCCACAAAGGACGTAAATAAAATAATAGTGCATATTTAGAGCGAAGTTTTTGTTAATAAATATATACCTATCTAAAGAGTTTGTTTGTTTGTTTGAACACACTCATCTCAGAAACTACGAAAAAAATCTTTTACTGTTACATAGCCTATATCGAAGAAGGCTTTCGGCTCCTTTTTACCGCGGTAAAGTATGTTGTTCCCGCTAATGCAAACTTCGGCAACGACGTGGTTTATAAAGTTTCTTTTATCTAAGGTTTTATATAATCTATGAATAAATAAGCAATTACATATATTTTAAGCTTAAGGCTTTAAAAGTATCTACGACTTTCGGGTACATTTTCTAAAGGTCTTGTACATAGTTTAATTAAGCTATAGATTTTATATATTATTTCTCAATCGATATCCAATCAATTCAAGTATACCAGCCAAAGTTAAATTTGATAACTATCATCTTACAACATCAAGAAAACACAACCTTAGTGCCTACCTGTATGTTGAAACTTAAAACTTAACATAGATATTTCTGTAACTCGTATCAGAGTTATCTTTACTTCATTCACACTTATTCAATATAAGTATTATTAAATTACTTTAAAATGGTTAAGATTTTAATGTTTGCTATATTTAGAATAGGGATAGATGCTGTAGATGCATCTATCAAGGAGCAGTGGGCAAGCTATGTCCTGGCTAGTAGGAGTTAGTTTAGATAAATATTATTCTTATTCTTATTCAAAACATTACGTCACGCAAAACATCAATGCACTGTATTGTAACGACTTGATTTTCGTTTACAAAAAACAAATAAAAAAAAGGTGTGCGTGCTATTCACACATGATAGAAGTGAAACTTCAGTAAATCGACAAAAGAATGAAAAGAATAAAAAAAAACAATAAAAAAAATACTATGCAAAAAGATTTTGTTCGGGCGGTCACCCATCCAAGTACTGGCTTCGCACAAAGTTGCTTAACCTTGTTAGCGTTTAGGATTGGCTTACCCGACAGGTAAGCCAATCTTATTTCCATTTCCGTTGCATCCGATTTCAAATCACAACGATTTTAAAGAAGTTTCACTTCAAAAACATTTAAAATATTTTACTTATTATTTTGCTCATCTATTTTATTTTATCCTTTCATAAAATAAAGAGCTTCATTGAACTTAAGCCAACTGCATTAAGTTGTAGTCAACTCTAGTCTTAGTAAGTACTGCCGACTGAGTTTAAGCGATCTATGACAGGTGTATGAAGCGTGGGCGGCGAAGGCCACGCGTGGGCTAACTGGTAGCTTGGCTTCTAATGAATGCACGATAACTTTTGACTGCGATTATTAGGAATAGTTTTGGTTTAACTTCCAGTAAAATAAAATAATCGATAATCTTTCTTGTTCAATACACGGTCTTTTAGGCTATAAGGCGAGTTGTTATTGAGAAAATACTCGCTGTTTCTACTAAGAATAAATAGGATGGTTTTGAGTTTCTTTTGTTTAATCAGTATACTGTAAAAAAAACAACAACATTATTAAATTAATATAAAATGTATAACGTTTATGGAATATATCGAAAGGAAAAAATTGCGTGAGTAGACATTTAAACACGTGAAGCTATTTCTCCCCATTGTGACGTCATTCAAAACACCATGACAGTATATCGAGGTCTATTTTAAGTTAAAAAACGCAAAATGATATTTTCTAAATATTATAATATTAGGTCCTTACATATGAAATTGGCGTTTTTCGTACTGGCCACTTTAATCACAAATTTCTCCTCTTTGGTAAGGAATTCCAAATTCAAATTTGTACAGCTATAGACTCATGTATTTGTGCTTCGATGATCGTCATTCATTTGTTTTTTTTCTTCTGTTTTTTTCTGTTTGCGTCACTCATTTTACAAAATGGAAAACTTAAAATATCGCATTATTTACGAGTACGAGTTCCGCCGTGGCACTAGTGCTGCGGAAACAACTCGAAGGGTGAATGATGTGTATGGCGGTCGTGTTGCAAAAGAAAACACAGTTCGTTTTTGGTTCCAACGTTTTCGTTCTGGAAATTTCGACTTGCAGAACAAGCCCCGTGGACGGCCTGAGACTCAAGTTGATAATGAAGAGTTGAAGGCTATTGTGGAAGCGGATCCATCGCAAACCACGTCCGAGTTAGCTGCAGGCTGCGGTGTTAGTGATAAAACTGTTTTAATTCACTTGAAGCAAATTGGGAAGATTAAAAAGCTTGAAAGGTGGGTACCTCACGATTTGACTGAAGCAAACCGGCAAACGCGCGTCGACTGCTGCGTTACATTACTAAACCGGCACAATAATGAAGGTATTTTAAACCGAATCATTACCTGTGATGAAAAATGGGTTCTTTACGATAATCGGAAGCGCTCAGCGCAATGGTTGGATCCTGGCCAGCCAGCCAAATCCTGCCCCAAGCGAAAATTAACCCCAAAAAAGTTACTTGTAAGCGTTTGGTGGACTAGTGCCGGTATTGTTCATTACAGTTTTCTCAAATCTGGCCAGACTATTACGGCTGATGTCTATTGTCAGCAATTGCAAACCATGATGGAAAAGCTAGCGGCTAAACAACCTAGGCTGGTCAATCGCTCCACGCCACTGCTGCTTCACGACAACGCTAGACCACACACTGCGCAACAGACGGCTACTAAATTAGAAGAGCTTCAATTGGAAAGTCTAAGACATCCTCCGTACTCCCCGGACCTTGCTCCAACAGATTACCATTTTTTTCGAAATTTGGATAACTTCTTGCAAGGGAAAAAATTCAACTCCGATGGGGCAGTCCAAATCGCCTTCAAAGATTTTATTGATTCCCGTCCGACTGGTTTTTTTAGTAAAGGGATCAATGAACTACCTATAAGATGGCAAAAGTGCATAGAAAATAATGGTTCATACTTTGATTAATTAAATATATTATATTAAAAAATATTCGACTTTTTGTTCCTCCCATACAAAACGCCAATTTCATATGTAAGGACCTAATATTTATGTGGTAAAATAGATACTAAGCTTATAGCTAGATAGTTTTAAAATAATATCCAAATGTTGTTTCAACTTCTTTGTATGATTTCTCGAAGATGTCTCTCAACGAGACAAAAAGAGGGGTTTCTCTATAAGATCGAATCGGGATGTCAATATATGTACAAGAACGATGGTCATTCGTTCTTCTGTTTGCGTATCTCAATACTATACTTACCAACTAATTTCTCAGTACTCAAACCTCTCACACGCTTGCAAGTTAAGTTCCTAAGAATTGTATGACTAATCAAGTTTCGTTCCCATACAAACTGCATGGACTAACCCATACACCGTGAGTGCACAGGCGCATAAGATCGTGTTATCAGCGCGGCGTCTCAAAGCTATCTCGGGAGATAGATAAGGAGCACGCCTTTTTATCTTTCTCTTACTTGTTTTGTGGAGATTAATTTTATACGAGAATCCGGTTGGGAGTTATGTTTTTAGATAAGTTTATGTTAAGAAAGCTCTTTTAGAGTGGCCGCTAGAATTTTGAAGTTTGAGGGCCTGTTTCACCACCTCCGGGGAAATATAGCATGTATAGCTATTAGAGCTATAAAGTCAACTGTCAACTGCCAGTGACTGACTGACAGAGATTGCTTTATATTTAACCATTGACTAATTTACTCGGAGACGGTGATACAAGCCTAGACTTTTCAAATCGAAAAAAGTGTTTTATTAAGTCGGTATCTTATTTTAACTTAAAAGCTCACAACTAAATATTATATAAACCTACTTTCGCAAAAGAGGAGATTGTCAACTACTCACGGATTGTTTTTTAATGTTTATTATTATTATGTACCTCTAATATTTTTCGCTTTGAGTGCATGTTGATAAATTATATTCTTTATATATTTAAATCTTTATAAATTTAAATCTTCTGTACGTGTGTTAGTCATGAAATCCTTCTTAAGTTCTAGAGTTATAAATAATTGATCAATTTCTTATAGACTATTTTTTTTTTCTTTTTTTTGTATTTACCTGTAGGGATACAATTTTAATGATCTTTTCTTTGTTTCAGAATGGGGATATTAGCAATGTGTTCAGTGATTCGACTTTGAAATGTATTCCAAGTGACACTAAAACAAAAAAAACTATATTCTTTGGAAGTGAAGTGAGTGTAGTGATCTGCAGTTGGAAAGCTGGTAAGTTATTTTTAATACCTACCTATTTACCTTATAAAAGCAATAATAAATAATGTTTTTCATACTCCCATCTACGTACGGAACGAGTGTTTTTGCTCTTCGATATAGGAGGGCAAAAGCTTTGTTAATTCTCTTAAAGTTTCAGTTTCAGTATTTGTAATTGGACTTTGCGCTTGAAGCGACAATTTGCCAGTGTCGAGTTTAATAAAATTATAAAGTGAAAAAGATGTTACTCAGTTGAACGCCATGTTTTTTCTTCTCTAGAGGCAAACGTAAATTTGTTTTGAAAACAAAGAATGCAGTGAGTTTCTTATTCCGAAACATCATTAAACCTATTTACTTCCGCCTCAATGGTGCCGAATTTAAAATACAACTTCTTTAATTTGTTATTAACCTCAGACTCGAAACCTCCTTGATGTCCTTGTAGAAGAGTTTCTTAGTATGAGGTTTCATTGATCAATGTTTTGCTAACTTAAAATGGTTTTTTTTTCATATCGAGATCGTGGTTGTTGTTTTTATTATAAAATCCACTTGTTATGTTACTGGAGTAGATATCTGATATGATAAATGCTTAAGATCGTTTGAGCTGACTTCTCATATAAATATATTTTGACGTGTCTAAGTTTTGTAAAACCAAACAATGGAAATAAATGATTTTGTATCTTTTATCTTGAAACAACAACAGATATTATGTTTATTGCTAAACTTGCCCAAAGTGAGGACATAGATTCTCCTCAGCTACTGGAAAAAATTAGACTCCCAATTAAATCAGTAAGACACCCCATTTGCTAAGACACACTACACTAAGAATTAAGAATTATTTGACTGTTTATGTAGGTATTTTGATATAATTTGATTATCCAAGCTTATATTGTTTTGACGCCTCAATACGCACAGGCTACTAACACAGAAGTAGGTTTACTATGAACCATACATTACCATACATCCCAATATGATAAAATGTAGGAAAGCAGCTTTCCAATTCCCATTGTGGCTACTAAAACAATATGGCGTCTTGTCTATGGTCCACTATGTATGTCAATGTTGACCATAAAGCTATGACACGGAAACACGGTTTTTTAATATGTTACAGATGTAATATTATTGTATTATTAAGCTCCGGATGTCTCTTGATTTACGAAGTTTGGTTGGAAGTAGGCAGTTTTATATTATATTGGGGTTTATGTCAAATAAATGTGTTTTGTTTGTTGACGTTTTTATTTTGTAGATTTTAAGACCAAATTTAGGTAGGTGGTATCTTTGTACTAAAATGGGTTATACTTATAACTTGTTTTTAATATGAAATTGCTGACCCGGAAATCGTTGTTTTGTTATAATGCGCATCGCAATGTGACTTCTTCTGTCAAATGCCATTGCTTCCTATAAATTAACAATAGGTACTTTTGAAAATGCTTCATTGTTCCGACGCCAACAATTATTAGTATCGTAATTCAACTAATTCTCACACATTAGAAACAAATGATACCTACATAAATTTAACCTTCCTGTTGAATCACTTTACCTATTGATGAAAACTGCATAAAAATCAGTTTAGTAGTTTTTGAGTTTGTCGCGAACATAAGGTCTGACAGACGCGACGGGGGCATTACGTATATAATTTTATAATACGTACTAGCTGACCCCCGCAAACGTTGTTTTGCAAAATGAAAAATAGATGTTGGCCGATTCTCAGACCTACTCAATATACTCACAAAATTTCATGAGGATCGGTCAAGCCGTTTCGGAGGAGTATGGCAACGAAAACTGTGACACGAGAATTTTATACATAAGATACCTATGTATGGACTATTCCAGTCAAACTAAGGTAGAATTAATAAATGTATATTATGAAGGCTTGCATTCTTAATCTAAAAAAGAGACATTGTTGCTAAGTACATTTACATGCAATTTTTTTTATTTAATATCTCTCAGGTGTGTTAAAAAATAAAAAAATAAAATAAAAAAATTTTTAATATTTTTTTCTTGTAAATTGTAAATATTTTTTTCTTGTAGTTAGGCAGGGTTTTCTAGTTAGGTAAGTTTTCTAACGAAATAAATGAATTTTTGACTGATAGATTGAATTAAAATTGAAATTAATTGACTAAGACATTTACAATGATTTTACTTACAATTAATTTTACCGTAATATAAAGTTTTTTTTTATATCAACCTGCGATGTACTAATTAATAAGTCTACAATCATTATCATCAACGGCTATTCTGTTAATTGCGTAATTACACCGATTGACTAATTGATTGATAATGTCCACTGAATTGAAATGTAGCGCTCAATAAAGGAAGTTGTAACGCAATTTGTTTTATGTTGTTTCAATTATTTTTATGTGTGGATTGTGTTACAAGGAATGTTATATTTTAACAAAAAACCGGATGATATGTTAGATATTATTAATAAAAAAATATTCCCGGACAATCCATACAACAACATCTAGCCCCGTGGTAAGCTCTAACTTGTGTTATGGGTACTAGACATTACATGTAGTATGACCCACACATAACTTTTTACAGCGTATTGCGGTTACTTTTTTTTATGTTTGAAAGGTTAATATATATACGTTGTGGTAGATAGGGATCGATCAAACTAAAATAACACTTTAAAAAAAATCATGTGTACACTTTATTCAACTATTCTCAGCAATGGGCAATATTCTGCATGGGCTGAAAGTAATAACCAAAATAACCTATTTATCAAACTTTATTTTTGTAAACAAATAATAAAATATAGCCTAGGATATATAAACAATATATTCCTAGACATAAAACATTTCCGGTAATATAGACTTAAAAATATACTGAGTGTTTGAAACCATTAATATTTTTATCGGAATGCTATCAAACAACGAGATGTCAACAGGACTGGTTCGCGACATTGACTCTGATGATGGAGAGCCCCCGGGCGTAACCTTGGAGCCTGCGCTTTGAGATTACAAATAAAAGTGTACCGGTTTTGTACGTCGCGGCTGTTGTAATGGCATTTTATTGACTTCTTGTTTAGGGCAATGGTGGAAGTTAATTATTCACAATTTTTTTAAGAACCTGTTATCTCGGTCAGGCAGTCACTGATAGTTGTCAGTTGACGTGACCATTGCCTAATTTACATTAAAGATGGTAAAAAAGGTCCTTTGTTTTAAATTATTGCTTAAAATAATATTTTTCGTAACAAATGTTTGGTTGGCCAAAGTAGGTGTAAAGTGTAGACAAAGTCTTTTTTTTTAATGTTTTTTCAATTTTCAATATTCGTCTCAGGTGAAACGTCCGACGAAAAAACCGAATGTAATATCAAAATTAATTATTTCGTATAAATGGAGGAAAATAATGAAATAACTATTGAAACTATTAAACTATATAACTGAAAGATTGAGAGAAACGAATAAATCTTCTATTCTAAAAATAACTTTGGAGGTTTTGTCTGTTCACGTCCGTAAGTGGTAACCCTCTGAATCCTTACACGTTGCCTCCGGGTGGTGCTAAGAACAGTCTCTGGTGGGAGGCTTCGGCCGCAGCTTGTCACCACCCTCCGGGCTGGGCCAGTGCGTGAAGCGATTTTTTCGTGTTTCGTAATGTGGTCCGGAGAAGCCATCTACCTTCTAGGTCTTCATGTCCCATCTTAGACCACATCGTCGCTTTACATCAGGTGAGATTGTGGTCAAAGGAAGGTTTATCATAAAAAAAATAAAAAATACTTAATATAATTTTCAAATTATAAAATTTAGTTGATTCTGCTTTTAGGAGGATATGGGAGGAGCATTATTAATCAAATGACAAAATTGTATATAAAAGTTTTCGTTACAAGTTCTGCTGTTGTGCCATACCAAATGCCGCTACCTGTAACTAAGTACTTATGAAAACTATTGAATCAAAATACAAATAATTTTTAATTTCACAATCCTCAGTGGCTCAGCGGGTGACTGTTTTGTCTCGTAACCAAAGGTCGCAGGTTCATAACATACATACAAACCATATATAATTTGAACTAAACCTTTGATCCTGTCGAATTCAATAGAGATTAGATTAGGTTATTATAACTACATAATTATTGTATAGATTGTCAGAATTACTAAGAAATGATTAATTATCATCATTGTTTTGGTCATGGAACATCTACTGCTAAGTATAGGCCGCCCTCAAAATCTAAGGGGGTTAGATTGTAAACCCAATTGCAAGGCTATTTATACTGAAAATAAATAAAACTTTAACAAGGTTACAAATAAAAGGGATCTCAGGAAGTACACCAATTTAAAAAAAACAGTATTGGATAGCCCATTTATTGCAGAAGTCTTTAAGCTACTATTTACCGAGGAAAAATTCATAATACACGATCAACGCAGTGGCAAAATTTTACAAAAACACAAATTAAGAAGAAAACAAAAACATTAGCTAGGAAAAATGGTTACGCTTGTGCTTGATTATAGAAAAGTAGTATCAGAGCTGGTCTTCCGACGGAACCGCTTGTTGGCGTTACGGACAACAAACACAGAATTACACAAAAACAATATAAAAATAATAATATATATATATATATAAAAAACCTTAATAAACGTTAATTAAGTTCCTACTCATGCTACCTGGCAATCCTGCTCCTCCACCAACATAAACCTTTAGCGTCGGGTACATTTCACCCCTAAGGTTTATCCCTGGGGTAATTTTTACCTATTACCATGCCAGGGGTACTTTTAACCCGGGTCAGCCGGAACAGTCTTCCGGTGGAGCTGGCCTCGCCGCGGCCTCAGCACATCTGCGCAGGAGTTTCGCAACGCGCTGTATAAGGCGAAACGGGTCATTGCTGCCGGCCGACCTTAGTGCGTGCTCTTTTAACGGAATTGTTGTGTTTTAACGGATATAAAGACTGATATAATTACTTAGTATAAATAAAGTATGGAGCTTATACGATAATTTGTTCCAGTCCAATCCAAAGCATTGTGATTCTTAAGGTATCCGTTTTAGCGTGTTTTCAAAGGACGTTTTAATGTCAATGGATGAAATAGATTTCAATAGATATTTCTTGTATAAAATAAGCCATAAAGCATTTTTGTAGGCTTAGGTAAATACAAATTATACCGTCAACAAATAAAAAAAATAACTAACGTAAATTTTTACACGCTAAGATATTTTATCTTAAACTATTTAATTTAGTATTCAATGGGTATGGTCAATTTTTACACGCTAAGATATTTTATCTTAAACTATTTAATTTAGTATTCAATGGGTATGGTCAATCCATTTGTCAAAATAAAATTACGCCTTCTGAAAAGCTCAACAGTAAATGTTTTTCTTTTCAATGACTATTAGACGAAATAATCCAAAATTCGTTCAATTTATTTCGGATTGCAAACAATTATATAATACATCCAGAACTTAACAAGATGATTTCCGAGTACGGAATACGATTTCCGAGTACGGAACGATGATCGATACCTTCAAGTGCCGATGACAGTTCGTAATTATTCGAACTCGCGCTTGGCCCTTGACCTATTGTTGTTCGTTATGTCAGTCTGTCAACTATTATATGACAGGAAGTACGGTTTGTTAATTTTTTATTCGAAGAGCATTTACCTAAAGACCAAGGTGGCCCTTAATATCATAATCCGTCCATAGTAAATAATATAATTTTTGAATTAGAACAATTATGCATAGTAGATAACCTTAATACGCCTGGGGATAATCCGTTTTTAATTGTAATAAAAATGCTAAGAAATACCGCGATCATTCGTTCTTTCATCATAAGTATGAAAATAATGTAGCTACATTATTGTAGCGTGGCTGTCCGTTATGTCAAAATCGACAATGGTGCGACTGTGCGCTGATGATGATAGAAATAAAAAGCTTAAGCTTACTTACGTTCCCACTGCTGGGACACAGGGAGTTCTCTATTGACGAGAGAGATTAGGCCTTAAGTCACCACGCTGCCCAAATACACACTAGCCACGCCGCCGTGTTTTTCCCCGGAAAAACATATTTCTCGCTCTAAAAAGTACCCTACAGCCTTCCTCGTTAACTAAGCTAACTTACACTGAAATAATGATTAATATCGGATTAGTAAGAAGTTGCTGAGATTCGCTCTTTAGCTTTACAATATTGGTCCAAAATTTTATTTTATATCATTTTATTTTATTGTTGGTGGTCATTATAAATAAATAAATAAGAAAAAAATGGATCTATGAAGTATATAATTATGTAAATCACCCAAGCTTAGATTGGAAATAGGTGATGATTAGTAAAAAAAAACTACGCTAATATTATCATTTCTTAACATATCCTCGAATTCTTCGAAATTATTAAATGGTGTAAGGAATTGTATTCTTTCGCACGACACTACCTAAGCTTGACTTGCAAGAACCATATGGCAAGTTATCCGAAGGCTCCGTGAGTCAGCCGTCCTACGCCGTGTTATCTACTATTCGAAGAACATGAGTCTTGACGACTATAAAGTATTTAGACTTGAGTTTTTTTTTTTTTTTATTTTTTTTTTTTTTTATTATTGATAAGTCTTCATTTGACCACAATCTCACCTGATGTAAAGTGACGATGTGGTCCAAGATGGAGCATGAAGGCCTAGAAGATGGCTTCTCCGGGCCACATTACGAAACACGAAAAAATCGCTTCACGCACTGGCCCAGCCCGGAGGGTGGTGACAAGCCGCGGCCGAAGCCTACCACCAGAGACTGTTCTTAGCACCACCCGGAGGACACGTGTAAGGATTCAGAGGGTTACCACTTACGGACGTGAACAGACAAAACCTCCATAAAGTTACTCACATATGAAGTTTATCAGAAGTAGAGGAACAATTAACGTATCGTAAGTACATATGTGATTACATTCATACAGTACCTCGGTGTTATTATGATCATTCACTTTTGACAAATTAAAACTTCATTTAGAACATTTCATTTTGAGACTTTGGTATAACTTGTTACATCAGGCACTTCACACGGTACATGTTTTGAAACGTTGTTTTGATCACCTACTCTTGCTGTTGACTGTGCCATACTTTTGGCAAATAAATACATTTCATTTCATCATTTCAGCTGTATGACGTCCACTGCTGTACGGCAGCTTCTTTTATATATGACCATATCGAAATATAAATAAATAAATATTTCCGGGCAATCCACACATAAACATCTAGCCCCGTGGTAAGCTCTTAGCTTGTGTTAGGTAGTTAGTTAGGGGGGGCCCTGTTTTTCCGCACTTAGACTCAAAGGTGGTCCATTGCTTAGCTTGTGTTACGGGTACTAGACATCTGATATACTTAATATAATATACATACATACATAGAGATATATTTCCATCTCAAGCTACTTGCATTCACCAAGACTCCGCAGCTTTGACCAAATCATCTGTCCGTTTTGTTGGTGGCTGTCCGATGCTTCGCTTATCAATCATTGGCCTCTTGCTAATTTTTTTTTTGCACTGACGACCTTGTATTGATAATGAAAAAATAGAAATGAAATGAAATGAAATTTATTTATTGCTTGAAATATGGTTTACATAGGTGTCAGGTTATACAGTTATTTATACAGTTCTACATACTTCGTCAATTCAGATTTGACATGCAATGTCAATTATAATTAAAGAAATATATAAATAATAGAATGTCAAATATTTAGGAAGTTAATTTAATATTATGTCTAATGTCTAGTATTTAAATGATCTTTTACATTGTAATACGATTTGTCAATAAGCCATTTCTTAATTTTTGGTACAAATTTGTTTATTGACAATTCTTTTATATCAATAGGGATATTATTAAAAATGCGTCCATACATTGGCAGACAGCTTTTTTTGGTAAAGTGCCGTCTTTGGTGTTCTGGATATTTGCTATAAAAATTAACAACCTATTAGTTTTATTAATTTTAAGTTGACCTGTCCATGTAGGCTATGTGCTTCTAAGGAAATAAACGTTTTGACTTTTACTTTGACATTGACATTAACATTAGCCTCCACACTAGGCAGAGGATGTATCGTGGAGACCAAAATATATTATACGCTCTTTATGGTATGCCTATAGACACAATCAGCTAATCCGGCAGGCTATGTCGGAGACCCGTATTCTTCTTCATATCTGATTCGATCTCGTAGAGACGAAATCTCGTACAAACCCTATTATTTTCGTCATCGGCTTAGGTTTAACTTAACTCGAAGCTACTGAGTCGCTCAGACCCAGGATATAAAGGATATAGGTCAAATATTGTTTTATTAGTTTTGACAGGCCTGGTCCATCCCTTAATGGTTAGTGGTTAAATCAATTTTGATATAGATTTATAAAAACTCTATTAAAACAAAATACCTCAAAGATGTTCGAGATCCCGGGTCATTAAGTGGTTGGTTGGTACAAGTAAATAATCTAAAACTTTAATTCCCTTAAAAGTAAACCATCGCTTTCATTTGAGACCCCACTCGAGTTCTAAACGGCTCAACCGATTTTCATCAAATATATCTAAGAACACTCACACGTAAGTCACCTGGAATACAAAAAAGGATTCGGGGTCTTTTTTTTCCGACCACTTGCCACTTTAGTAAGCTAATTCGCTTAGCTAGAAATATTTATAAAGCATAATTACTTCCATCGATGTAACTATAATGTATTTCATTTAGAAACGAGTATAAAATTTCGTTATGTTATTGAAACTCCTACAATTCTGTTTTCGCACTACCGCGTTCAATACCAGTTCAAATCTTTAGAAATATTATCTAATTTATAACGACAAGTATCAGGAATCACGCAAGGACGCCCGGTTGGAATTACGATTCGTATTTATTGCAGTATTCTATTGTTCGGCGAAACTAATTTGTATTTCTAGTGCTATGCGGCTTGAATATTAAATCTATTTTTTTTCTAATGGGTGGGTATAGGGCATATGTGTTAAAAACATTGTTATTAGTTAATACAATACAATGAAAGTTGACAAATCCCCTGCCAGTACAGCTGCTTAATTCATTGATTTTTTTCTTTTAACATGTTCTTATTTTTGTGTTACATTGAACGTATTTCAAAGCTCTTGTCTATTGTGTGTAATTAATATTATTTTTATTAGACGTTACTAGGTGATCTAACATGTTTCAAAAGCTAAATAGGTATTTGAAATTTGCATTTTGAATTTGAATTGATAGGTGCTGTAAGTAGGCTGGGTCAGGTGCGATTAGGCTGGGTCTGTTTCTAGACTACTTCGCTGTAACCATGTATATAGAACACCTAATGTTAATAAATATCACTCTATTTGTCTATAAAATACCTGTTCCTATAAGTACCTAGGTATTGTATGCAATGGTAGTAATGTGTTATTATTCTACGCTATGGTATACAGGGCTGTATTCAAAATTACCAAATGAGTAAAATGTATTTATTATAACTGTAGTTTGGAAGCAATATGTGACTTCGTGTGACTTTCGGAATAGTTTCAGTTTCAGTTTCTTGATTGCAATATAAACATAAGGACCCCAGGGTCCCAAAGAATTAAAACTAAGCATAAAATATAACAATTTCAAGTCTGTTCATAACAGTTTAAAAAAGTATTCACTTAGTAATAGGTAAAGTGCACATAAATGCCAAGTGAATTAGCTTGCTAATGTACCACGTAGAAAAGATGGCCGTTGGGGCCGGAAAGTTCTCGAATGGAGACCATGAATGGGAAAACGCCGAGTAGGACGTCCACCAACTAGGTGGACGGACGACCTGGTGAAGGTTTCAGGCTCGCGGTGGTTACAAGCTGCTACCGACCGAAGTCACTGGAAGTCTTTGAAGGCCTCTGTCCAGCGGTGGACGTCCTACGGCTGAAATGATGATGATGAAGTGTAAATATACGCTGTAGCTAGAAGAGCTAGTAGGTTTTCTATGAAATCGAAACTGTTTCCTTTCACTGTAAGATGCCCTACGAGAAATTATAACTACGTACTGGCTATTTCACTGCTGGAAAATGCTTTGATCTGTCATAACTAGTATTATTATACGTATTTAAGAGGGATGGAAAAATAGTGCCCACATGTGCCCACTAGACACAAAAGGCTTCAATCGCAGTAGAATATGAACCAGTTTGCCTTCACCTCGCTATTAGGTGATTCATACATCTCTGTTCCACGTACCGATGTGACTTGGCTTCTATAAAACACTGTTATATCATACGCCTTCAAGGCTTTTCAAGTGATAAATATTATATTTTTAATGTTAAATAAGTGATAAACCTCACTTTGCAGGTTAAACTATTTTTAAAATATTTTTATGCAGAAGAATCCTGTGCGCGAAGGTAACGGATGTGTCTTTATTTTTTTTTGCATAAAAATATTTTAATAAATATTATAGATTTTAGTTAAAACTTTTTATATTAAGATAACATTGATTCGCAATTTCTTTGAGTTAGTAGCAATCCCCAGTTAAATTTTACCCGAAAAATTAACGACACAAATATATATTTTTTTCATATTTTATGTGTATTTACGTCTATGAGTGTAGAATTTAACAGGCCAGATAATAGGTTAGTTAAATCAAGAACTATCTTGCCTGTTCGCATGTGACTAAGTCAAATAGCTCTGCATTTTAACCATTGTCTAACTTTACTCGGAGATGGTTAAACAGGCCATACGTCGTTGGGGTCCAAGTGCCTGAATAGTTCCCAATATTGCCAAAAACAGTATGGAAAAGGTGTCATCCATATGTTCTTGATATTTCTATCAGTAGCCAATGTCATCCAATCAGTCAGGAATAAAAATCAAAAAAAAAATGCACAAAATGTATTGCCATGAAAACCTAAGAATCCTCTCCTTCAAGTCAGATTAAGTTAATCAAAATAGATTAAAATTTGACTGCTTCAGTGGCACGGTGGGCGAGGGTCCGCTTGAGGCGCAAGAGGTAGCGGGTTCGATTCCCGCCGAGGGTGAATGTGTTTGTATGTTCTGCAAGCACTTTCTCCTGGATGTTTAGTATGTTTCGTAAAAAAAAATCTACATATAGTCGCATTGTATTAAGTACTAGTGGCCCGCCCCGGCTTCGCACGGGTTTTTATTCAATTTTTTTCCCGGCAATTATTCGATTTTTTCTCGCCTTTTAAACCTTTCCTAGACCTCCACGAACATTTTAAGACTATGATGAGATAAATCCGTTCAGCCATTTTCGAGTTTTAATCAGACTAACGAACAACAATTCATTTTTATTTATATAGATAAGCATAGAATAATAATTACTACGTAACCTTAAGCTTGCGTTTCGGGTACTAGATATCTGATTTAAGGCTTACCACCGAGCTAGATGTTGTTGTGTGCATTGTCTGGTAATATTTATTTATTTATTTTTATTCAAAGTAGGTAAGTATAAAATACAATAAAAACAAATAATCTAATAAATGGAAATAATATTGTCTTGAAAATACGCTTCACTGTTTTTAACACTACGTTGAGATCGGTCAAATTCATCTCGATATCTCTGTTGGTGCATTCTACGTCCACCTTCTCGCCCTGTCAGGGCGCCTGATACTGCTAGCCTGGTGCACACTCAACAGCAAAATAAACGGACGAAATAGTGCCCCAAAATAATATTCACAGTAAGTATAATAAGCCAAAGGTTAGACTGTATTTTGTTAGAAGAAACAAATAATATGTCAGAAGAGTGATCTCATTTATTTCGACCCTCGATGTAATAAGGACATTTTAAACTTATAATAATGTAATTTGACATTGACACTTTGGTATACTTATTATATTTCACGTCACACTAGATGTTTTGAAGCGTGGTTATCACTGACTTTTGATGTGAATTGTTACATATTACATACTCCTGGCATACCTCCATTGCTTGGCATAAGCCATCCTTATACATTTCTAGTTATTTGGATGAAAGCCCGTATATACATGGGTAAAAGATCGCTCTTGAGCGATAAGACCGCCAATTGTCGCATAGTGTTAAGATATTTTTGTTAAAATTGTGTATGAAATAAATAATTATTATTATATACAGTGAACCAGCGACTATCAAAGTTAGTATGCAAATAATAATTCAAGTCGTTCTATAAAACGTGTGAAATATTACCTCTTGTCTTTAGACTTGCAAATGTTAGACATAAGGTCGATGACATCCAACGGGATAGACCAAACAGGCCAATAAAGTCTAATTAATAAGCGTTCCGCCATTTTCCTTGATGACACCTTGTTTTGCGGTTTTTATGCAACATTTTACAGACAGGGTGTATTCGTATTGTCCTGTTAATACCAGGTAATTATAATTATAGAGGTGATACATTTCAAGGTCTTGGTCATAGTACATGACTCAGATAATATTATACGATTGGGTATATTATGTTCTGGTTAATGAAAAAATAGGTTTTAATGTTTACCATGAATTAGGTAAATATGAGGATGTTTTGTTTAGCTGTTTATGTCTTGTTTATTAAATAGTTTAAATATTAAAGTGTAAAATATGTTGACTGTATTTACCTCGAATAAACATCGAAAATATAATTTTAAGAACTGTTTAGAAAAAGTTGATTATTTAAACACCAACTTTCAGGTACCTTCTTACCAAAAAATATATGTAATTATGAAGATTAAAACATAATATTCATGAGGAGAAAATGTTAGGTATAATACATATGTTAATATTGAACAGAACATAAACAGATTTATAGTTTCTATAACTGCAATGATAATAAATATTTTAATATGTTGTTTATAACTGTGTGTGTTTATTTCAGTCTCCTTACAATCATAAACTGACTTATAAACGCTCTTTTGAGAAAAAAATATTATGACTTCATACCATTTTACGCTTTAGAATTACGAGAAACATAGGAATTCTTAATCGAATCATCAATGTTGGCTAAAACCAACTTGTTTTTAGGTCTGACTAAAAACCTAAAAACAAGTATTATTAAATTACTAAAATCCATTTTTTTCCTTATAACTTGATTTAAAGTGAATTCTTCGCGTCGATCTTGACCCATATAGTGACAAATATTGTTTTGTCTGTAGTTCTGTTTGCACAGCTGCTGTGGAGTACCGCCTTTATTCAGTCGAACTTGAAATATAACAAGTGCAAGTGTATTTGTGAAATTCTTGTGGTAAATAATTAATAACTGGACAATCTACAATCAATCACCACGAACAGCCATAGTACAAGCTCTGCTTGGTTTGGGGTTAGGTGATGCTGTGTGAGTAGTCCGGAAATATTTATTGTACTTATAAATAAATATTACAGGATAATAACATATCTTCATAAAGCTCTAAATTACTGGTAAGTAATCCTTTTTTACTTCGGTTAATAGAATAATTAAGGCCTAATCTATCTCGTCAAGAGAAAGTCCCTGTGTCCCAGCAGTGGGAACGTTAATAGGGTGTTGATGATGTATAGAATAAAATCACTAACGCTCTCTGTTTTGTATGCTTTTTATATTTTCAAACCACGGCATTGCTTGTGTTTTATGGCTTTTCCCGGGGTTCCAATGTATCTCGCGGCAAAATAGCCTATAATAGCCTTCCTCGATAAATGAGCTATTATCTAACACTGAAATCATGTTTAATCATGAAATCATATTTTCAAATCCGACTAGTGTCCGAGATCAGCGCGTTAAAACTACAATTGTAAACTATTGTGAAACCTGATAAAGCTGTGTTCTATTCGCTTCTCAACTCAGTATAAAACATTGAAGCGAACTGTCAAGATAATGTTATTTTTTGAGAATTTTTGTATTTTCAATTTAGTTTTATTAATTTTAAGCTGACCTGACCATGTAAGCCCTGCGCTTCTAAGGATATAAATGTATTGACTTTGACTTTGACTTCAAAACCTTCAGCTTTCATAAACTGATTTATATCTTAATGCAGCTTTCAATTCTATACTGATTTAAGAGTTAGCTTTGTCCATAACTCGGGACGTTTCTCTAGTTCTTAATAACATCTTATCTTAATGAGGTATTTATTGTATTTTTATCATAAAATACTGTGTTAGTCTTCGTAAACTTCGATAAATAAAAGTAATTAAAATTTATATACCTCGTTATTTTCTTGCAGAGTCGGGTTTATGAATCTAATGAACATATAATGAACATAACTAACATTTCGAATATATAAATGTATATGCGATTCTTATCTGAGTACATTAGCATAGTGGTATGTGTATTATTAAGTACTAGTTTTATGATTTTACCGTGGAAATAACATATTTTCCCGCAGTAAAATAAGGGCTATCGAACGCTGAAATAATTTAAGTAATCAAACGCGATTTCCTGAACGATTTAAAAAAAAATACAAACATACACTTCAGCTTTATAATCTATATAAATAAAAATGAATTGTTGTTCGTTAGTCTGATTAAAACTCGAGAACGGCTGGGCCGATTGAGCTGATTTTGGTCTTAAAATGTTTGTCGTAGTCCGGGGTAGGTCTAAACGGTGAGCAAATAAGGAAAAATTGCCCGGAACTTTTTTTACCCGTGCGACGCCGGGGCGGGCCGCTAGTCTTATATATAAAATTTCCTTGTCACAGTGTTAGTTACCGTACTCCTCTGAAACGGCTTTCCCGATTTTTACCAAATTATATATGCGTATTCAGTAGATCTGAGAATCGGCTACTATCTATATTTCATTTTGAAAAACAACGTTTGCTATTTATTGGTATAGATTCTTGTTTCATCAAATGAATCATCAATTATTCTCAGATTGTGTACTCTTGAAAGTCTTTTAACTCTTGGTACATTTCCATTTAAACTTCTGGTAATACTTATATTTATATGAACTCGACCACACCTTAAGTGACAGAAAAAAAAATCCGGTAAAATAATATAGACAAAAATATATATGACTTTGATCCACATTACATCACTGCTCCTTGATTTTTTGGCGTATATAGTTATTATATGAGGTAGATTGAATGTTTTTACGTGGGAAAATTAAATTTTATTTGGTTAGCATGGGACCCAGCCATAATAATTTAAGTTATTTGAAGTAGCATCCATTAAATAAACAAAAATCTTTAATTCAGATGCAATGCAATGCATCCAGACATAAAAAAATATGAGAAAATATGCAAAAAAGTGTCACAGAACTGAATGGGCGGAATGGCGCTTATTTGACATAAAAAAACACATTCGTTCGGAAATAACTGCGCGGGCGCCGGAATGTGAGCCGCCGGCGCTTCCGAACACACCTGTCTCGGCATCTTATAAATAATAAATATTCCGGACAATCCACACAACAACATCTAGCCCCGTGGTAAGCTCTAAGCTTGTGTTACGGGTACTAGACATCTGATATACTTAATATATAAATCTAAATTTAAAATTTAAGAAAAACCCCCGATTCCAATGCCATAATTTCCTTAAACGTAAAACAACATAATATTATGTAATGTGGACGCGATGCGATTTCATTTGATGCCCCACACTAGTATATTTGCAGATTTTCGGTTTTCCTTACTTCCTTACTCTCACTCCCATAACTTTTAAACGGCACAACCGACTTTCATGAAACATGTGTCTAAGAACACTCGCGCCAGACTCACCTTTCATACAAAAAAAACTTAATTGAAATCGCTCCATCCGTTCGGGAGCTATGGTGCCACAGACAGACAGACAGACACACAGACAGACAGACAGACACGTCAAACTTATAACACCCCTCTTTTTTGGTCGGGGGTTAAAAAGTCATTCATATATAGATATTTTTTACTATCCATAATCAACACCCAGAGCAAGGAGAAAGTGCTTATGATATCATCATCATCATTTCAATCGTTGGTCGTCTACTACTGGACATAGATCCCTAATCGACGACCTCTGTGGCTTGGTGGCTCTGTGACACGGTGGGCGAAGGTCCACCTGAGGTGCAGGAGGTTGCGGGTTCGATTCCCGCCAGGGGACCAGATTTTGTACGATCTACAATTTCTGGTTTCGGGTCTGGGTGTTTTCTATGTATCATAAGTATGTATTTAAAAAAAATGTATCTATGTACCTAGTATATCAGCCACCTAACCCATAGTACAAGCTCTGCTAAGTTCGGGGTTAGGTGATGCCGTGTGATTAGTCCGGAATTATTATTATTATTTGTTAATTGATTTTAATCAGCTTGATTAATAGAATCGAGATTTTCAGGTGTACACGGGTCCAAGCCAAGTGCCCACCGATGTTCATTATTATTATTATAAATTAAAGTCTTTAGCCGCGTCTGTATGTCTTTATGTTCGGGAAATACTCAAAAGCTTCAATACTCCGGTGAAGCCATCTACCTACTAGGTCTTCATGTCCCATCTTAGACCACATCGTCACTTTACATCAGGTGAGATTGTGGTGAAATGAAAACTTATCGACGATAAAAAAAAAAACAAAAATATTCTATCAGTTTTCTTAATACGTAGAGTAATTCAAGCAGAAAGGTTCGGTGTAGGTATGATTTACTAAGGATGTGTGAGAATTAGTTGAATTATGATGATAAAATTGTTAAAGAGACCGAAAAAGAGAGGTGTTGTTATAAGTTTCACGTGTCTGTCTGTCCGTGGCTTTACAACTCCCGAACGGATAAAGCGATTTCAATGTATGTACATAGTTTCTTTGTATGAAACGTGACTTTTGAGCGAGTGTTCTTAGATTATGTTTGATGAAAATCGGTTGAACCGTTTAAATGTTATTGGGGGTTAAAATGGGGATTCTACCCAGCCGAATATTTGAAAATATGCAAACGAAAGCGCATTACAAAATAATATGTTTTTTTTTAATTAAATTTAGTCTTATTTAGATATATAACGGGATATTTACCATGATTGATTGTCTTTCGAGTTTCCCGATATTTCGGCACAGTTACATGCGCCATGATCACGGTTGAACTGAAGCTGTAACTGTGCCGAAATATCGGGAAACTCGAAAGACAATCAATCATGATAAATATCCCGTTATAAATCTAAATAATATTAATAACCATGATAGTTTCAAAAGTTATTAATTTAGTCTTTTGTAGATCGCAAGTACAATTGAAATTGATCAAACCAGCTCACAGCTACCGAACTATCTAATCCGTGAATGTACCTATGGGAAAGGAGCTGCATTAGCCCTCATTGAGATATATGTGACTGACACAAGTGGATAATAGATGCTAGACTGCAGCGGGGATCTTTTGCAATCTGTACTCAATATTATCTAACTATTTCTAATGCCTGTTTTCACCAACGGTTCCTAAGTAGGAATTCCGTATCCAATTGAAGCATTGTAGCTTCACACTCTTTTGTTTTTAACCCCTGACCACATAAGAGGGGTGTTATAAGTTTGACGTGTCTGTCTGTCTGCTCCCGAACGGATGGAGCGATTTCAATTTAGTTTTTTTGTATGAAAGGTGAGTTTGGCGCGGGTGTTCTTAGACATGTGTCATGATAATCGGTTGTGCCGTTTAAAAGTTATGGGGCTGAGAGTGGGGAAGGAAAACCGAAAATCTGCAAATATACACGTGTGAGGTATCAAATGTAAGAGCATCGCGTCCACATTACAAAATATTATGGTTTTTACTTTTAAGAAAATTAAGGCACTGAATCGGGGGTTTTTCTTAAATTTTATTTATGTCTTAAAAACCGTTAGAGCGTAGAATACTGTAAAGTTGCAATGTTGGCTGTATAGCACTTAGAACAGATGGGTGTTGCGGCCGAAATGATCTAGAATGGAGACCGTAAGCTTAGATTTGGTAATGGTGGGTTTATGGTCATTTGTTTGAATGTCATTAATGAAAAAAAAGGACCAGATTTTTATAAAAATATATATAATCAAAGTTGTATTAGAGAAAACTGCTCTGAGATAACTTACCTTACTTATATACGCGTTCAATTTTATTAACCAAATTTTAAGGCAATTAGGAGGAATTTAGTAGCTATCATTAAAAAAATATGATTTCTTGTTTACCAAAAAATCGATACAAAGTAATGATCAGTAACTTGTAATTCTTATTGAGCAATAATCCACACTTTTGCAAACTTCAATGTTTTAGAATTCACAGGTCGATTTTGCACTACGCCGACCTTGACTCACTCGTGGGTTGCAATACTTACACCAAATGTTTACTTAAACACTTGGCTTTGTTTGAGTTAGGTTTATGGCAATGACCGTTAGGAAAAGGAGTACTTATGAATTTAATAGTTGTAAAGAAAACCTTTGCAAGCCGTATTGGCTAAGTGGGATGACACTCGACTTTCATTCCGAAGGTCGTGGGTTCAAACCCCGCCACGCACTTCTGGATTTTTCTTCTTCAGAAATTTATGTGCACTTTAAACACGTGCTTTAACGGTGAAGGTAAACATTGTGAGGAAACAGGCATGTTCTGAGAACACAGCAACAGACGGACACAACGGAATAACTGTTTCTTTGAGTAGTCATCATGCCGATTATGAAAAAGTCAGGGATAACATTATTATTATTTTTTATTTTGGAGCAATTGAACCTTCAAAAATATAAAATTGTCACAAATGGATAATGTAGAAGCTTGTTACTTATGCGGCTAATGATTTTTTGAACATTTTGTATTATTTATCAAAAATCTTCCTTAAAACCTATGTATGAATCTAGACTATCATTACATACAACTACAAAGTCATCGACCTATAAACCCACTTCTAGATCACGCATTTACAGTTCACAGGATACGCCACTTGATCGTAATACGGGGATTTACAACCAGACAGACAACTTACTGTGCCTATAGTTATAGCTACATTTTAGAGGATGGGAATTCAATACTTGACTACTTACTAAATAGTTATTAAATAAATCAATAAGACAGTTTAAGCCGTCCACAACCTTCCTGAATTAAATTATTTCCATACAAAGGTTGTCTGGAAGAAATTTCTTTGTGCAATAAGACCGCCCATTACGCTTGCTAGGTTTAATTTAACTACTTATTAATAATTATGTATGTTTGTTTGAAGGTGCTAATCTCAAGAGCAACTAGTCCGATTAGAAAAAACCTTTCTGCGTTACGAGTAGATAACCTATTTATCGAGACAGGCGCGAATTATAGGCTATTTTTACCGCAGGAAAATTGACGGCGACTAAATTTAGTTTCTAATAAGCTGGTTTTAAATAACAAGAACATAACACCCAACTTGGCTAGCATTGGGTCTCACGTACCACGTAGGCAAATCTCATAGCTCCGACGAAACGGGAGGGAAAGGCGATAATGCTCAAATATGGGATCATAACGGTACTCCCTAGTACTTCTGTCGTCCTGGTCGGCGCGGAGGCGTAGGTGCGACTCTTATGTTGCGCTAGTCTTTATTTTTCAACTAGTTAACCTTCTTATGCATAATCTTAATATAAAATGAAAAAAAACCGCTTCCAAGGCCTTCATCTGCATCATTCCATTAACGTACCCACTGCTGGGACACAGGGACTTTTATCGGCGAGAGAGATTACGCCTTAATTCACCACGCTGACCAAGTGCGGCTTGGTGAATGTCATGTCTGTCAAACTCTTCAAAGTTCTTGTTTTTTTTATGTTAGATAAGCCTTCATTTGACCACAACCTCACCTGATGTAAAGTGACGATGTGGTCTAAGATGGGGCATGAAGACCTAGAAGGTAGATGGCGTCTCCGGGCCACATTACGAAGCACGAAAAAATCGCTTCACGCACTGGCCCAGCCCGGAGGGTGGTGACAAGCCGCGGCCGAAGCCTCCACCAGAGACTCTCATAATGTTTGCCTTCCCCATTAAAGCACGTGTTTAAAATGCACATAATTTTTTTTGAGAAGATAAATCCAGAGTTGAGCAGCGCAGGGTTGGAATCCACGACCTTCGGAATGAAAGTTGAGTGTCCTTCCACTTAGCCAAAACGGCTTAAACTATAGTTAAATTGACATAACTTTTGACTATTAATCATGTGAACATCCATTAACATGAGTTGTTCTAATGTTCGTGCTTTTTGATATATTGAACATTCAAGGCCTTTGTGATGGTTCAATTATATTGAGTTATAAAGGTTCCGTATCTTATTTTTACTATTAAATTATTATTGAGTTCAAACGACGAATAGTATGATACAGCAAGTATTATTTTTATTATAATGAACAAATGCTCAATTTAATAATAACCGCTAATATTATTGAATTTCGCAGGAAATTAATTAAATACCTACCGAAACCTATATATAATAATAATAATAAATAATAAACAAATATTTCCGGACTACTCACACAGCATCACCTAACCCCAAACTAAGCAGAGCTTATACAATGGCTGATAACTACATAGATACATATTTTTTTTGTAAATACATACTTATGATACATAGAAAACCCCTACTTACGTTCTCCTACGTACTTCTGGGACATAGGGAAGGGACTATTGACGAGAGGGTTTTGCCTTAACTCACCACGGGTCGGTGAATGTCACCATGTCCTTCAAACTCTTCAAAGTGCTCAGAGCACGCCTTTTCCTCACGTTATTTAAGCAGGTGCTTAAAGCGCACTTAAACTTTTCAAGAAGAAATATCCAGAGGTACATTACGGGGTTAGAACCCACGACTCTCTGAATGAAAGGCAAGTGTGTAACCTATAGAAAACTTGAAACAAAACATTTTGAATTAAAATAGTATAAAACCTTAAATGACGAATGCGTAACCCTAAAAACCGATTTCATAATTTTAAATATGAAATCCCAGCATGGCTCATACTGACCATAAATATTAATTAATTACACACTAAAACACTTACACAATACTTATCAAATTATACATAGTTACTTGAAAAAGTAATTGAAAACGAGCAAAAACTAATCTTGGTACCTCCTTAATCGCTACCGAATAATTATAAATTTATCTTAATTCTAATCTAAAGATAACATTGATAAATTAAAAGAAACCGGCATAATAATGTCGATTTATAGATATAGATCTTTAAGATAAGATTAATTAATTATGTTCTTAGCGTGGAAAGTTGGAAATCATAAATAATTTTGTGTGTTATTTCACACGTAAAATTTATATTTGCTATTAATTTTAATAAATATCTTAACATGTGGTTGGTGCACTCCTGGTAATTCGATAATAATTCACTCATCAAATTCATTATATTATATTAAGCTGAAGTTTATTTGTTTGTTTTATTACTTGTTTTGTTTTTTTTTTACATATTTGCCTCAGTGGCGCGATGGGGCGAAGGCTCGTTGCGCAAGTTTGATTCCCGAGGGGTCAAGTGTTTGTATATACTGCAAGCATTTTCTTCTTGGTCTGGGTTCTTAATATGTATATTCAAATATATCATTAGAATTTATGTCTATGAAACAGGGGATAATTGGAAAATTTCCCAGAAATGCCCTGCCACTGCTCGAATGGGTCTCGCAGGGGATTTGTGGAAAGTTTTTCCAACTATCTCCATCGCAGGGGTACTCGCAGGGCATTTCTGGAGTAAGCCATTATGTTAAGTTTATCAGATGTCTAGTCAAACTTAGAGCTTACCACGGGGCTAGATGTTGTTGTGTGAATTGTCTGGAAATATTTATAGTTTCTTATCTCAATTTTGCATGATAAAAGATAGGTTAAAGTATAAGCATATATAGCTATTATTTTCATCTGGAAAATACGTTATTTGCAAATGAAATCAAATCCGGCCGGCTCAGTGGCATGAAAAACAAATTATTAATAATTAAAGTTAGTTGTCGCAATATAAAAAAAAGTTCAAAATTCTAAGACTGACCATATTCCGACATGCTATTAGATATTCGGTCTGGAATATTTTCAGTCATTCAGCATTAATTTATTCAAAATAGATATAAAACTTTTAATTGGCCTTCTGTGTTAAGGCATGTTGAAGACATGCCCATTTTTATTTGTCTGTTTATATTGTTTGCCTAGCTGTAAGTTTTCTTAAAATAGTAAAAAAAATAAATAAAAAAAAAATAAAAAAAATAATAGAGATGTAGAACAAAATAGTCACTTGAACTGATTATCAAGTGCCTTATCAAATTGGATATTTAAGCCCTATAAAGCTGGCTAGGTCAAATGCCTTAACATATAAATATGAATTCTTTACTAGTTGAACCCCGCGGTGTTACTCGCGTTTTAATGGCTTTTCCCGCGGTAAAAAGTAATAAGTAAAGCCTATGTCCTTCTACAGGCTCTAGAGAATCTGTTTACCAAATTTCATTTAAATCGGTTAAGTAGTTTTTGCGTTGAAGAGGAACAGACAGACAGACAGACAGACAGACAGATGCAAGAAACGGGAAGTAATTGGATTCCAGACATCACAATCATCAATAATTGGGGAGCCATCAAGGATGTCTCGCAGTATTCAAAATTAGGGTCACCCCAGTCATGCTTAGTCAATTGGTGCCGCATTTCGCTCGATGCATGTCTAAATATAGTTATGAAGTGTGGCCACCTTACTGCTCATAGATTATGAACTTAGAAGGGCATATCCGAAATATTATTTAAAACGTTTTACCGACACAGAATTTTAATAGAATGACGAAGTTGATAAGCTAGAAAACTATAAGCGAAATCAACTTTGTTTCAAACATTAAAATAGAGTGCGTTTCATTACGCATGACAGAAGTGATAACTTCAAATACGGCTAGCATCTTGGCTGAGAAAAGTAAGAGTAAAGAAGAGAAAAGAGAAAAGTGCTACCGTATGTGTATGCGTGCGAGAAAAGGATGACAGACTTAATAAGTTATCACTTCATGAATTAAAAACATTTGAATTAACTATAGCAATACGACTATATTATTCTTTGCACAGGTGCGAATAAACCTTCCTCTTGAATAATAATACGACACAATAATATTGCTGAATACTGCATTACAATTAAATAACACGGGTTAGTTATTACTATTTTTAATTAATTGCTATATTCATTAATAATTTGTAATATCAAATTATATGTTTTTTTTTGTTATGCAATATCATGCAATTTTGATTTGTCGAGACGAGATGTAGGTACTAGTTGTGTGGATACGGAAATATTTATTTATTTTATTTGTTTTTTACTTTGACCTACAACATTCAGCCCGTGATATTAACAGGGTCCCGATTTTCTTCTGCGTGTTAACACTTTTGATATAAAACCTTTTAGACTGCACTATCTGTACGTTCAAAGGAATCGGGTTTAATTTCAGAGTAGAACATTGTAAGTGTATTAGACATCGTAATGAATGACGAATTGTATGGAATTAATCCTATTGAGTTAAGTGATCGCAGAGATACGGCAATTGGAAGTTCGGAGAAGGTATTTCTGTATATAGAATTTACTAGGTAGGTACTATTTTTGTTTAGAATATGATTATAATGAGATAAAAGTTATTATTAGTTAAATCGAGATCATAGAGAAGAATTAAGATGTTTGTGTGAAAAAGACGTCTGACGGTGAAATTAGAACTCAATGTGGTCATATCAAGACTTAATATAGGTGAATTGATAAATTTAACCGATTTTTAAGAAAACCAAAAACCATCAGGACAATTAAAGTGAGTTATTTGGTCAAATTCTAACGAATAGATTTCAACCATTTTGTGAATCTTAGAGAAAACAACATATATAATCTAAACTTAAAATTTATAAATAAAACTCTTAAATTATTTATAAAAATTCCAAAATGTTTGTTCCCTTAAGAGTAAAAACACATACTATTTTGTAATGTGTTTGTGATGCGCTTTCATTTGAGAGTATATTTGCAGATTTTTGTGTTTTTTTAGTCGAAATTCAGCTTTCCTTAAAGAACTAAATTGAAAACAGAAGACAGACAGCGAGATTCGTCAAACTAATAACATCCCTCTCTTTGCGTCGGGGGTTATAAACAGTAGACCTACTCTACAATTTCGTGCATCCATGTAGTGCGTTGACCCGCAAGATTAGGATGCGCATGATTTGACCAATTCGAATTGGACCGTAGCCATACATAACATAAAAGGTAATTTCTTGACTTAGGTCAAGCCTTTGAACTAGTAGCCTGAGCTATTTTATATAAAGATTAGCTGTTTACGCTACCGTGTTGCCGGTGTTTATAGATTTTCCCGCAAGGACAACGTATTTTCTCGCGGTATAAAGTAGCCTTTCTAGATTTATATCTAACACTGAAATAATTGTTGAAATCGGACCAGTAGTTCCTAAGATGTGCGCGTTCAAACAAACTCTTTAGCTTTATAATATTAGTATAGATCAGTTATGTTTATGTAAAATCAAAAATACGTAATTACATTTTTAGTTTGTTGCGGCCGTAGGAATTCCGCTGCGTGATACGCCTATCTCCATCACAATGTGGGGGTTTATTAAACTCACCACGCTTGGCAAGCGGATAATAAGCGCACCTTATATAGTGTTGTGGTCCAAAAGACACTTCTGGTTAGCTTCCCCATGGATTGTGATGGAGGGCAACAATCTGATGCTGGTGCCTCAACATCAATATGATTTTGACATTAATGTGTTTTCTATGTATCATAAGTATGTACTTACAAAAAAAAATCTGTATCTATTTAGTATATCAGACACCCATGGTACAAGCTCAGCTTAGTTTGGGGTAAGGTCATGGCTGTGTGATTCGTCCGGAAATATTTATTTATTAACGTAAATACATCATTTATATCAAAATAACTTGCTTCGTAGGTAATTGAGTCGATGTTTGTCACGATGTTCTATGGAGTGCCTCAGGGCTTTATCTTGGGTCCTTAATTGTTTAAGTGCCGTCAATTATATTAACCAGATGGTATTTTGCACGTGTGTCGCGTTAAGTGGTATGCGCTCTAACACGTTCCTATCATTTATTAAATCGTCTTTGTTGATTTAGATAGCACGGTTGTATTATATAAATGTTCTATGGTTGTTGCAAAATATGATAGATAATTTTCAGATTTGATGCCTGATTTAACTCGATCATAATGTTAATTGGCTTGCCACCAACCTACTTATATTATAAGCGCAAAAGTTTTTTAGGATTTATGTATGTGTGTTTGTTGCTTTTTCACGCAAAAACTAATTAATGGATTTTGATAAACCTTCAGAATAATATTGCTTACATATAATAATAATACGTAGGCTACTATCTACTGCAGTCAAAGCTACGGGAAAAAAGCTAGTGTTTCATAATATAAGATCAAAACATGGACCTAATTAGGGCATCACAAGCAACTAAGATGCAGATTATATATTTTATGTTCAAGACCTTTAAAGCCAGTAAGTCTTGCATCAAACCTTAAATTAGAATAGTCAAAACATTCAAATCTCAATAATCCGTGACATAATTACTAGAATTTTACTACCAGCCTTATTTTTGTAACTCGGAACGCGGAACCAAGAATAAAACTTCCAAGTTTCAACATGGAAAGTGCCACGAAAGTTCAAACCTCAAAATGAGGCTAAGCCAAATGCAAATGTTATCACTGACGCAGTGTTGGGCAACACTGATAGCGCCGATAAGTGATAACAGACGACCTTCCGAAGGATTCATTGTTGATATAGTGATTAGTGGTTGTTTTGTAAGACACTGAGGCGGTGTTTTTAGGACCTGACAATGTAGAATTTTTAAGAAGTTACGTTATTATTTTAGTAGTGTGATTTAAGTGTATTATTTTGACATGATGTTTCGTTAGGTTGATAAGTGCTAAGGTTAGGTTGATAAGTGCTAAGTGACATTTCTAGACAGTTTTTTTTTGCGGTAAGTGTTTTGCGTAGTCATTTCTTCATTTCGTATGAATATAATTTTAAAATTGCTGCCCATTATTACCAAACTAAATTTTGACTTATTTTTAATTCATCCACAAATAATAAGTGTTTCCTGATTTGTATTTCAAGACCGAAATTGAACAGTACATTTATTTCCAGGGACTTTAATAAGCAATAATAATTATTAGTATCTCTGGATGTTATAAAATATAGATTGTATTCTCACATGGACCCAAACGCTTTTTAATTAGTAACATAGAAAGTAACTGTTATGACGTCAGACGAATTTCTTTCTTTTAATTTGCTTGAAGCATCATTAGTTTTTTGTCAATGTTATCTATGTTTATCTTTAGATCTTGTTATGTAATGTGTTTGATAATTTCTTTACTCTTTACTACAGTAAGGTATAATTTGCGTACGTGATTTTAAGCCAACGTAATGATTATAAAGTGATTCAGATCATTGATAACTTATCTAGCATTACCGAGTATTGTTTGAATTTTCTTTGTAAATTATTCAATGGTTATTTACAAAAACAAGATTAATCATAGCAATGAACTCTGGATTTTCCATGCGCGGTTTAGTCAACCTCAAACAATATTTTGTTGTTTATATTTGTTTAAGTATCATTATTTCTAATAGTTTTGACAATTAGCTTTCGTGATATTATAAAGTCGTTATAATTTGTTGATTTCATTTCTGAGAGCAACATTATGTTACCATTTGTCATTTGCTATTGTGTTTTTTTTTCATATTTATTTCTAATAAATTATTCGTTCCGCTGAAATAGGAATAATTATGCTTACTGTTCTTCAAGAAAATCGTAACAAAGTAAGGTCTCCATGATCCATCAAAACTGCATTATCATAATATCATTATATACAAAGATAAATCATTGTAAAAATGTTGCATAATTATTTTAATCAAATGATATTGGATTTCACTATAAAAGTAAAAAGGCTGTTTCACCATCTCCAAGTAAAATTACACAATAGTTAAAATATAGAGGTGTTTTGCTGTGTGTCACATTTGACAAAGCGAGATAGTTCTTGACACAACTAACCATTGCTTGGTTTCTTCGGATTTTGCCGGTCGGTCGGAAATACGACCAAAGTCTTATAATAAGCTTGTTTTCATTTCTCGTCATAAAAATATTAAAATCTTTATTTTATAGGACACACCACAGCTGTTTAATCTACTCCCCTTTTCCCTCTTAGGTATCTTTCTTATTCTACTTTCTCAACACCTTAACTTAACATTTAGATAATTGGCTTCATGTTCTCAAATGGCATTTATGTCTTAACTGACACATTACTAAATAACAAGTAGCCCCTCATAAATTTAATAAGGAACAAATATTTTAATGAACTTTGAAGAGTTTGAAAGACATGTGACTCACCAAACCGCACTTGTCCAATGTGGTGTTTAAAAACCTATGATCTCTCTCGTCGAGAGATAAGTCCCTGTGTCCCAGCAGTGGGAACGTAAACAGGGATGCTTATTTATTTATTTATTTAATTTAATAACTAGTACAGATAATCCAATTAAACTTGCTAATCAAAGTTATAACAAAACACAATAATAATACATTCCAATCAAAGACAATGTCAAGTTACATAATAATTATAATACAAAAATAAAAATAAAATTAATAATTAAAATAGAAAATGTTAAGAAAAAATTATAAATGAATGTCAAATCTTAAATATTCATATATGTATCAGATGTCAAGTTCACAAATTTGAACTTATGTTTTTAATGTTCGTGATGTTTTTGAAAATAACACTTTCCTTATAAAGAGTGTACAATAATAACATTAAAGGATAACTAATGATTGTTCAACGGAAACTAAAATCGTGATTGCACGTCTTAACAGCCTTTTCTATATATTAGCATACAAATGGTTAATTAACAATAGAGCACTTGGTATATTGATCATTTCCTGTTTTCAAATAGATACTACGGTATTAAAATTTTCTTCACAGTTGGAATATCTATGAAAGGCTAAGTTTATAGTTAGTAATTATAAGTGATGCTCCCGGACTTCGCACTTATAGGTAATGAGTAATAAAATCCGTTGCATTTCATTAAAATCATATTAATTCAACTCTGATGGATTTTTTTTTTTTTTTTTTTTTTTTATTATTGATAAGTCTTCATTTGACCACAATCTCACCTGATGTAAAGTGACGATGTGGTCCAAGATGGAGCATGAAGGCCTAGAAGATGGCTTCTCCGGGCCACATTACGAAACACGAAAAAATCGCTTCACGCACTGGCCCAGCCCGGAGGGTGGTGACAAGCCGCGGCCGAAGCCTACCACCAGAGACTGTTCTTAGCACCACCCGGAGGTCACGTGTAAGGATTCAGAGGGTTACCACTTACGGACGTGAACAGACAAAACCTCCAGAATTCAGAAAATCCTTTGACAAATTCCTTAGTTATAGGTAAGATAAAAGTTTTGACTGAGACTGCCCTAGCGCGCGCACAGATGCCGAGGTAGATACCAGAGGTAACGGGTTCGATTCCGGCCGAGGAGTCAGGTGTTAGCATGTCATCTGAAATAAAAATATAGGTACTCGTAATGTAGAATTCAATTTACAATTAATATCTTAAGAAAAGGAGAGTTTAGTGTTTACAAAATATAATTAATTGAAAACATTTTTTTTAAATAAAATAAATACCAGTATGATGCTCTTTTGTACATTTTTTTTTACGTTAATTATGAAACTATTCATTATTGGTATGTAGAACACAGCCTTGGCAACAATTTGTTCAACAATTGATTTTTCTGTGAGAAATTTACACACTGTTTTTCAAATGCTGCGTCGCGAATAGTCGATGTAAATATTTTAATAATGTGCTATTAGATCTTGAGTTTCGCAAATTAATTTATACAAATATTATAAAGAGGTTAATTTTGTGAGTTTGTGACGTTGTAGGGGATAATCTCTGGAACTACTAAACCGATTTGAATTAAATTTGGTACACAGATACTCTAAAGCTAGATAAGAGACATAATCTAAACACCGCGGGAAAATCCATTAAACGAGAGTAACATAAATAAATATATATATATATATATATATTATATATATAAAAACACCAAGCTACTAATAAATAATTATAATATCGACTACCGCCGAGGGATCATTGTTTTAATGTACTTGAAGAAGACCTATGTCGAACAGCAATCTCATGTTTAACTCAAATTTCAACTACCTCACAAAATACTAGCAACCAATATAATAGAAAACCGCTTAATTGTAAATAACACTTATCTACAAATAACCATTTCATCAGAATCCGTTGCGGATGAACCGTGAAGGCAATACAGTTACTCTACTATTTACAATAATAGAAATAATAACACTGACTTATGTATTTATTTTGTGTTTCTCGTATTGCTACGGCTTCCACAGTCAAAGCCAGGAAGCACGCCAGCCGGGAACGTGACAAACATACAAACCTATTGCGTAAGACAACAATCACAACGCAGACCATAACCACGAGAAACCTGCACCCAAACAAAACTCCTTCAAACACCAAACGATGCAACGTTCTTGTTATACTGGTCCACGTAACCACCAGTGTAATAAGAACTCGTGATTGAACAGTTATGGTGTGAAAGTCATTGATGTGGACGGGTCTATACGTTATGGTTGGTTGGTTATGTGCATAATTTGAGGGTGTTAAATGCGTTTAGACAACGATTCAGGCAGTTAATTTGTTTAATAGCTTCCCCTCTAAGTAAAAAGTGATAATTTTATATACAACGGATCGTTATTGGTAACTGATATGCCTCGATTTCAACCTATAAAAATATGTACATAAAAAATACGTATTCTGATCAGCCCGTCTGGTAGCCCAAATATAATGGGCACATATATTTCGCTATATAATTTAATAAGTGCCAATATATAGCGCAGCAAAGTTCTAGACTGAGGGCTTTTAACGTATAAACTTAGTAAAAATCTTAGTAAAATCTTCAATGACCTGCTTGGTCTTCATTTTTCGGTTGCAAGGAAAAGAAAAATATGAGTATAATTTTAAATAATCTTAATGACGGACAAATATATTTTAGTCATCTATACAAGTTCTAATTAAAAATGATCCATTTTGTTATAACTTTTAATGAATCTTGGGATACCTACCATATGCTAAGAACCAAAGTGGTACCCTGAGGTCGTTCCATGAGACCAATATCGAAAAAAAATGCAAACTTAGGCATATTTAGGAAAACCACTTCGAACCGGAAATAGAAAAAGTGCATCATACAAAATCAAGTCACCAAGACAGATGGACTGAACCCGCAACCTTTTCGCAAATGTAACCTTTCGTATATCTTAGGATCTTTCCATCCTTCAACACTTAACTATGAAAATAATCTTAGCAACGGATGTAGAAGTAAAAGCATTAATTAGCTGTCTGACAGATGTTTCACAAGTCAATTCGTATAATTATCGCACTTTCGACGCATGCGCCACAAAAGGAGCTAACCTAGGTTGTTAAAAGTATAGTGGTACAGTCAGGGTAGAAATAAAAATAAAATAAATACTTCCTGACAGTCCACACAACAATATCTAGCCCCGTGGTAAGCTGTAAGCTTGTGTTACGGGTACTAGACATCTGATATACTTAATATACACATATAGATATTTTTAATTATATAGACTAGTTTAGATATTCACTTTCGAAACTCAGATTGTGTCACTAGACCGTAAATATTTAATATTTTTAGGGTTTAAGAACCTATTTACTCGCTTGGAAGCCTAATAGATAAATCAGCTAACCTAGAATTAACCTAATTTCATCTGTGTATGCTGTACTATGCCCTATTAATATCTGGCTGAAATCTTACAGTTAGTTAAAGTAAACTTTTCACTTTTAGTTCAATAAATATAGGTGCACAATGGAATGTGTGAAGGATGGCATGTGTAAGAAAGGAGTGAGGGTTGAGATGACGAGTGACAGAGGAAAATGGAAGGAAAATACATGTTGTGCCGACCCCACGTGATGTGGGATAAGGGCAGGAGAATAATGAAATATTGGTGCACAATATTACACAATACACAATATTATTGAATATCTTGAAGCAAAATTCGACTTCGGTCAAAGAATTCAGAAATCAAAATCACATAGAGCCTCTTGTTTAATTGTTTCATTGTTGTCCCAAATATACATATATTTATATTTTTTATTTATTACCCCGACAGTACTGATCCCCAACCTTGCTTCCTAAAAAGGGTTCATCTAATTCCAAGGGCGTTGGGCAACGGCTGACCATAGATATTATATCTATGACCATAGACACCAAGGTCTCGGTTATGACCTGTCATTACTCCATATATACCACATATTGTTGTCTCCTTTTATGTTCGAGTGACGTTTCCTCAGTGTTACAACATCGAATAACTTCACAAAATTTAATGTGAATTGTTATTTCGTTAAAATTACTTTGAAAGTTTGAGATAGACTCGCCACCAGGTTCCCGTGTACAGTTTATACACTTTTTGCAATAAAAAAAGCAAAAACAAGAAAAATAGAGTCACCCATCCAAATTCTGAAAAATTCGCTTCACGCACTGGCCAGCCCGGAGGGTGGTGACAAGCCGCGGCCGAAGCCTCCCAGAGACTGTTCTCTAGTTAGATAGTTGTGCGAAAGTCATTTTAAAATTAAATACAAACAAACTAAATAATGATAAAAACGCTTATTTCAATTAAAATTTAACAATTTTTCATTTAAACTGGATTTTTACGCTACGTCGTTGCCCGTGGTTTTAAGATGGAAACAACTTATTTTCCCGCGGAAAATATATCCTTCCTCAATAAATAGGCTGTCTAACATTGAAAGAATTATTCAAATTGAAAACATAGTTACTGAGAAGAGCGCTTTCAAAAAAACTCAATCTTCAGCTTTATAATAATTATAATTAGACTAGCTGACCCCAGCAAACGTTGTTTTGCAAAATGAAAAATATAAACTTAATAGCCGATTCTCAGACCTACTGAAAACGTATATCAAATCTGGTAAGACTCGGTAAAGCCGTTTCGGAGGAGTAACATTGTTACATGGGAATTATATATATACAAAAAAGTGGGCGAGGACCACTGGGAAACGGATTACGCTAGAAATAGTTGGAGGGAATTGGGGAAGGCCTTTGCCCAGCAGTGGGACAAATTAGGCTTAGATATATACCTACCACTTAAACCTAAACTATGGAAGTTAGGGGATAAGACTGTTTTTTAAATGACACGCTCCAATGGGCAAATTACATTGATACAAAACCTTATGTAATACCTACCAATTAAACTAAATGTTATTATGCAATAAAGATACTTTGACTTTGACTAATTAATTATTAGTACCTCATTCAAATTTCTTATACTCACGACATGTTTCTTGTTTTTCAGATGAGTATTGACGGAAATCCAGGTGAGTTTATCTTCATTATCATCATCAGCCTAAGCCCACTACTGGGCTTCCCGGAGTTTGTTTGACCTCCGCCTCCTTCGTGTGCTAACCTTAGATTAAATCAGACAGGTTCTTCCCGCTTCACCTGACTATTAATATTCGTCGACTCCTCTCGATTAATTATCTTACTAACAGTGCAATACAATTTTTCAACTTGGTTTATTTAAAGGTAAAGACTTGTTAATAATATTAATTAGATAATCTTTTTAAACATAAATAAATGTTTATTAGTATGAGATAGATTGTTACTACCCCTAGGATCTGTATATAGTTTAAACACACTTTGCAATAAATAAAAAAGCAACAAAAATAAACCCAAACATTTTTAAAGTTAAAAAGATGCAGTTAGAACGCTTACCAATCCAATTACCGGCCTCGTTCAACGTCTTAACGTCATTAACATCATCATCATCACCGTATTAAAGTTCCCGCTTGTACTAAAGTTCACTTTAAAGTTCACGTTTGTTGTACTAAAGTTCAAGTTAGGACACAGGGACTTCTCACTTGACGAGAGAGATTAGGCCTTAATTCACCACACTGGCCAAGTGCGGGTGGGTGAATGTCACATGTCCTGCAAACTCTTTAAAGTTGTCAGAACATGCCCGTTTCCCCACAATATTTGCCTTCACCGTTAAATCACGTGTTTAAAGCGCACATACATTTTTCAATAAGAAAAACCAAATTTTTCAATAAGAATCGTCTTAACGTAACTTTATGAAAAACACGTTTGTTGCATTATAGCCCCCTTATATATTCATTTATTTAACGGCAAGGGAGATACAATACATCATACCTCAAAGTTTCAACTATCTACCTGTTCTTGAACATGGTGCAGCCAGACAGACAGACGACGAGAAAGTCTCAGTAATAAGTTAAATAAAAAGAAAATAAAAACCAAAAGAAAAAAGCCGTGTTGGCTAAGTGAAAGGACACTCGACTTTCAATCCGAAGGTCGTGGGTTCAAACCCCGCCACGCACCTCTGGATTTTTCTTCTTGAGAAATTTATGTGCGCTTTAAACACGTGCTTTAACGGTGAAGGAAAACATCGTGAGGAAACCGGCATGTTCTGAGAACTTTAAACAGTTTGAAGGACATGTGACATTCACCAACCCGCACTTGGCCAGCGTGGTGAATTAAGGCCTAATCTCTCTCGTCAAGAGAGAAGTCCCTGTGTCCCAGCAGTGGGAACGTTGATAGGGTGATGATGATGATGATGAAAAAGAAAAAATCATTTACCTAAGGATGTCATAAACCTAAAAATCGCGACATGTGAAGTTGTCACATATACCAAGTTTTTCTCACGACAGACCGTGGGTGAGTAAAGATATGGACCCACTTAGCGCTGGCTTCCGCCGAAGCCTACTTATCCTCAAGCTACAGTTTCAAGTTGCCTTAAGTGTGTTACTTGAACACGAAAGCGAAAGGTATAGATAATGTGCTTAAAAATTGCAAAGTACCATTATGTAAGGCACTATAGGTACCTTGAATGGCTCTTTCAAAATTCAAATGTCATAATACATTTAAATTTTTGTGATTTGCTGAAATGTATTGTGTGTAATGTTAATTGATTTGAGTAATATTTTGGGTCTTATCAAAATTGGTTTCCTTATTTGGTGCAGTGGGTAATTTTTGCTTAAGTATAGAATCATCATCATAATCATTTCAACCACTCGACGTCCAACGCTGGTCTCGTTCAAAGAATAAGGGGTTTAACATTAATTTAGCTTAATAGTAGCCTATTTTTTATCGCGGGAAAATACAAAAAACACGGCCAACACCGTCGCCCCAGTCTAGGCATAATTTGCCCGTGCGAAGTCGGGTTGGGTCGATAGTAAAAATTACAAGCGTACTATCCTCTATTTCCATATATAAGTTCTTAAAGATCAAACTGAAGGTAAAGTGTCATCGATCTTCTTAAATCAATCAATCATTTTTATTAAAACACCCAAAGAAAGTATTACATAATTAACGCAGTCTATAAGACTTAAAAACTGTGTTACAGCAATGCAATGTCCCGTAAACGTATACATATAAAATACCTTACATAGGCATGTCAGTAAATACCTTAAGGACTTACATATAATAAATAAATAAAATTTTTTTTTTTTTTTTTTACATTAATTTTAATCTCATTTTAATAATTGATAATATAATAAAATTCAAAAATAAGCTTAATAACTTACATAATATAAATGATATTCATCTAATATTCGACCTTAACAAAGATTAACAAGTCAAGTGTGTTCAAAGTTTTGTTTGTTTGTAATATGGCCTTCAGCTAGATTTCCCTTTGTACAAACATACAGGGGTCACGGGCTCACGGGGTCTCAAAAACAAACAAACTTTCTTCTCCAAACAAACCCACACAAAAGAAAGTGAATAGAATTTACTTAATAGGAGATATTACTTAGCAACTAGGACTATTTAAAATTGAGGTAATTTGCCCATTTTAGACCTATGAGAGAGAATAACGTCTTTTTGAGACAAAAAACAACTTATTATGTTTCCAGGTGTAACAAATAAACCCTGGTAGCTTGACAGTTCAAATTGTATATTCTATGGTTGTATTTCTGTTGTATTTATTACACATAATAAATAATGTATAGCAACAGAAATACATCATTCCTAAAAATTTCAACCCTCGGTGCTTGAGTTACAGCCTGGCTGAAAACGAAGACGAAGTCTTATCTTATATCTCATCCCTTAAAGGTTTTTCAAATCATAATATAGATAATGTTGATATATTAATAATGTAATGAAATATTAAAGCGTCTTATTTGTGTCACTGATTGGATGTTGCATGCATTGTAGCTCATGGAATGAGTTTTGGAGTGTACATATTTGCGGAATAAAAAAAATACGTAAAAGGTTATAACACTTTGCGAGACTACCAATATTATTATGCTAATTGTTAATTTAGAATACTCTTAACAAGTGAGCTGTATGTTCTTTTAGAGTATTTTTGAATAAAGATCTTTAAACAGATATTAAAAAAAAAACTAGTAATCTATAATGAAGGCTTCGTAGGATATATTTACGGTAAAAATAATGATGCTCATAAACTCAAAGTAAACTTACGTCATTAGAATCATTATCATTAAGTCATAGAAAGCAGGACAATGGGGCCTTGTTTCTGAATCAGTAAGGTGTGGTCACATTGTCTATGTCTAGTCAAAGACTTTGATACTTTTTGTAGAGGTTTCTTCTTCTAAAGAGACGAAATATTCACGTATTGAATAAAATTGATATAGAATCTAGGTCTAGGGATGCGGCTAGGCTAATGGTAAAAGGGTTTGAGAGTCCATTTTTTATTGCAAACGAATGGACCGAGTCGATTATGTTTATTTTGTTGATAGGTGGGTCAAAGTGTTCTTAGCTATGTTTTGTAAACTAAGACAAGAGCCGTATAGGTACCAACCCGCACTTAGCCAGCGTGGTGAATTAAGGCCTTATCTCTCTTCAATAGAGAAGTCCCTGTGTCCCGGCTGTGGGAACGTAAATAAGGGTGTTTGTGTTGTATGAATGAATCTAAAATTATTAAGTTTGACTCTTCTTATCTTACTACTGCGAACTGCGCAAATACATGTTATAGAGTTAAAACAGATTATCATCATCATCACCCTATTAACATTCCCACTGCTGAGACACAGGGACTTCTCCCTTGACGAGAGAGATTAGGCCTTAATTCACCACGCTGGCTAAGTGCGGGTTAGCGAATCACATGTCCTTCAAACTTTTTTAAGTTCTCAGAACATGCCAGTTTGCTCACGATGTTTGCCTTCACCGTCAAAGCACGCGTTTAAAGCACATAAATAACTTAAGAAGAAACATCCAGAGGTTTGAACCCACGACCTTCGGAATGAAAGTCGAGTGTCCTCCCACTTAGCCAACACGGCTTAAAACAGATTATGGTTATATTTTAATAAATCCGTCTTGTTTTTTAAATCTAAATATAATTCATAAACCAGCTTAACTTATTTATAATTGAAACCAGTAAAAAATAAGCGCAAATACTCGCTAATTGGCAAATAACATTTATACATCCTGCTGACAGCAAAAACATACTGATGTGAATTAAATCAATTTAATTGACTTTGTTGCTCGTATTAAATCAATTTAATTGATGTAAACAAGATGGCTATTATGTTAATGTAAGGCTTTTTACTCAACGTCAATCAAGGAGGTCTGAGTCAGTGATAATTTATCTAGGTACCTAGTTAACTGTTTTTCTTGTGTCTATAACAGTAGATTTTCTAATAGTTTTTTCGAGTAGTGTTTTGTTATTAATAGAAGTGCCCCGCGGTGTTACCCGCTTTCTTGTTAAACAGATTATTATGTCCTTTACTTGTTAAACAGATTATTATGTCCATTCCAAATTTGACTCAAATCGGGCTTTGCCCGCATTAATAGTATTTTCCCACGAAAACGGTTATTACCGCAATAAAAAGTAGCCTATGTGCTACAGATATGTAAGCTATATTATTATAGAGTTTCATCAAAACCAATTCAGTAGTTTTTGCGTGAAAGAACAAAAAACACACTTACACAGTACTTAAACTTTCGCGTTTAAATTATTAGTAGGATTTGAGATATTGCAATACCCTGCAGGAATCAGCAAACTATATTGTAATCATTAATTGTATGCAAAATTGTAGGTGACAGAATCCATGTACATTGTTTGCTAATTCTATTTGTGTAGTTAATATATTATGTTTCAACAGATTGTGGGCGTTTTTTAATTAGAACATATTTTTTTTAATTGGAATGAAACGTAAATGGAAGGAACATGATGAATGTGATTTTGTTTTAAGATACCTACCTTTTTTTTTCTTGAGTTCTGAGTTTTGAAAATTAATATCTATAATGAATATGTATATGTATCAAATTTTAGTATTCTTTCTATCTATGTTATGCCCAAGCTGGACAAGTTTGGGCTTTCTACTATTTTTAATCCCCGACGCAAAAAGAGGGGCATCATAGCTCCCGAACGGTTAAAGCGATTTCAGTTTAATTTTTTGTTGGTATGAAAGATGAGTTTGGCTCAAGTTTTCTTAGCCATGTTTGATGAAAATCGGTTGAACCGTTAATTAGTTATAAGGGGTGAAAGTGGGGAAGAAACACCGAATATACTCGAGTGGGGTCTCAAATATAAGTGCATCACGTGCACATTACAAAATAGTATGACTTTTTACTTTAAAGAGAACTAAGGATTTTAAATCAATTCATATTTTAAGTATATTATATCAGATAACAAAAGCTTGTAAGATTTGATTACACACTATCATCGAAAACCGTGCTAAAGTAGAATGAATAATAGAAAACTATAAAAGAGCATTATGTCAACTTTTATCTTAGCCTATGCTCTTTCCAACTTGCACCATAGATAAGCAACATTATATTTTGTTTGTCAAAAACTGCTTCCGCGTTTCGTCACAAGTCAACGACCGCTTTTATTGCTTTATCATATCAAAGATAGCGGTTTGATAACTTTACAGCACATGGTGTGAATCGAGATTTATGTATTTATGAGATGTCAATGTCACATGCATTTGAAGTTTTGTTTTGTGATGTTGGTATTGGAGTGGTTGGATTACTTAATGTCGATAACGCAATGTCGAAATTTTGTATTGTTATGTGGATTTTTGAAATAATAAAAAAAGAGAAAATGTTAATGTCATGTTTAATATGTTTTAAACCTTTTTTCAAAGTTTGTATATTAACGGAAGGATAGTAGGGTTAATGGAAAAAAAAAATAAGTCCATTATTTCGATAATTTAAAAAGGAAACAGTCCCCGTATGTTTTCATACGAATGTGTATAATGTAATGTGGCCCGGAGAAGCCTTGTAAGTATTCATGTCCCATCTTAAACCACATCGTCACTTTACATCGGGTGTGATTGTGGTCAAATGAGGGTATTTTTTTTAATTTATTAAAATTGGCTACACCAACAGAATATATAACAATCACTTTAAAATTATCAATACATACATTATTATACTATGAATATATTCTAATAAAAGGTGAGCACAGTATTTACAAAAAAACATATATATATGGGTTATCTAACATGAAAAAAAAACCTATTTTATGTACTCATCATGCTTTTTATCTTAAACATTACGTAAGTAATACCCATTTTAATACTAAATAGTGCAGCTCATTCGTTTCAAAAATAAAATCTATTACATAAATAATTCACGAAACACGGAAACATTTGTCAATCCTTGAAGATATTTGTCGAGCTCATATCTCCAAGGTATCCTACATAGCATTACATCGTGTTGTGGTAATTTTGTTCAATGCTGCACTTACATGTAGCAAACATTTTGAGTTCATCAAATATTATCAGATGTGCCGTGAATATGCAATTTATTGCATTTTCCGGGTTTTAATTCTTCATCGTATATTACATAAATATTACTAATTACTGCCTCAGTGGTGCGCTGGGCGATGTTCCTCTTGCATCGCAAGAGGTAGCGGGTTCGATTCCCGTCGAGTGTTTGTATGTTCTGCAAGCACTTTTCTCCTTGGTCTGGGTTTTTAATATGTATAAAAAATATCTATATATGTATGTATATTATATTAGGTATATCAAATATCTAGTACCCGTAACACAAGCTTAGAGCTTACCACGGGGCTAGATGTTGTGTAGATTGTCCGGAAATATTTATTTATTAATGGGCGTTAGGGGACTTAATATAATCTATTGTCAAGGGATTACACGTCAATAAATAGTAATAGTGTTAATTTATTTAAGTTTTTTTTTATAACCAGGACGTAAGTAGTGAGTATTTAGACGCGTGATTGTTAATGGTGAACTATATTGTCTTGATAAACATGACATAGGCTTGAAGACACTACAAATCATTGTTAAAGTGTTTTTTTGTGAATAAAGAAATGGTTTTTATTATATTCTGTATCTTTTATTATATTCTACATATTATGTAGAAACTTTTTTTTATAATTACATACACAGGATACAACGTAAACACCCAGACGCGAAACTAGAAAGCATAGATCTTACAAAATGTGGTCCCCGGGTGGGAATCGAACCAGCAACCACGGATGTCTATAATTATATTACTAAATAAAGGCAAAAGTTTGTACGTTTAATGTTCTTCACGGATTATGACGGAACCGATTTGACTGAATTTTGAAGGTTAACAATGGTTTAGGACATAGGTTAATTTATATGAGGGCTTTTCTAGCATACAATAAAAAAGAAACAAACAAAATCTCCAGCTTTGTAACAAGATATTATTATATAGTTTAATACACATATTTTCCTATAAATAAAAAGTAAAAAAGCCCACTTTTACATAATTGCAAATTGTACCTCGCATGCGCAAGCGCAACCAATATGGCGCCGGCTTTGAGCTGCGACGGTACCGTGATGGCATGCACTTCTCTATTCGTAGAGAAACCCGCATCAGGGGCCATTTGTCGATGAAACTGTCGCTAATTTGTTGATAATTATGATGATGGGTTTAGAGTTCCATAAAGATGGACTATTTATAGACACCCCTATTTACGTTCCCACTGCTGGGACACCAGGAGGCCTTAGTTTACCACGCTGGCGTTAAAATCTTTTAAATCAATAATTTAATGCAGTTTTTAGCAATAGATAGAGTAAATTAAGTTGATGATATTATTATGTTTATTTACTTACACCTTGCAAAGCCGGGGCGCGTCACTAGTTTATAATATATATCATATTAGCTATGATGACTACTTAAAAAAATATATATTCTATTGATTCCGTGTGACGGCCCCTAATCATATAATTTTTCAATTTATAAATTTAATAAGAAATTGCCATGACATGGAATTTACATTAAGTAGGTACTTACTGCACTACTGAAGCTTCAATGTATTGTATCGCCTTAATTGTTCGTTTCCAATAAAAATGAAATAAAATTTGGGTTTTGTGAAAAATAAATAAAATTATAAACACAAGTAATTAAGATTTTTTTTTAATCTAATACCCTATTCTTTATACTCGCGGAACCCTCGGTGAACACCTCCAGTTCGCATTTGCCTGGTTTTTTATAGTGTAGTGATTGACAGGATAATGTTGCACAATTAGTAATCACTTGTAACTGTAACTGGTTTTAATATGACTTACTGACTCAGTGGCGTAGTGGGCGAAATTCCATTTGCGGCGCAATAGGTAGGTTCGATTCTTGACGCTGAGGGATCAATGTTTTAGTGTTCTGGATTTCGGTGCTTATTTTGTAAATTTAGTATCTAAAAGAAAAAACGTAAAGGAACGGAACGAAGGTGGTCAAATGCTCGATCTTGGAAGTTATTTTAGAGGTTTTATCTAGTAAATGTAGGCAAATAAATATTATGCATAAAATCTAAATCTCCTGAGTTAGCTATAGTTATCCACCAGACTGGATGGATAGAGGATTAAGGGCTTGTTTCACCATCTCCAAGAAAAATAGTTAATGGTTAAACTTTAGAGCAATCTGCCTGTCAATCATTGACATTTGGCTATTCTGCCGAGTTTGTGAAACAGGCCCTAAAAGTATCAAATTGAGTGGTTATTTTAAAGTTTCGTTGTACATCTTATTGAATGTTCCCTTCCTGAATTAAATTATTTCCATACAACGGTTGTCTGAAAGAAATTGCTTTAAGCAATAAGACCGCCCATTACGCATGCTAGGTTTAATTTTACTATTAATAATTTAGTATTTTTGTTTATTGGTGTGTATAATAAAGAATTTTCTATTTATATATCTATCTTTTGATTAATAAAAATAAAAAAGCTTTTATTTTGGACATCAACCAATCCATAATTTCTTTAAAAACTTTATCACTAGGGAAAATTAATAATTGTATATATTTTTTATATTAATACCATGAATTACCTAATTTAATAATTTTCATCATAAATGTTTGCTAAATGGGAGATGTTCCAGCTATCGGTAGTAGCTATGGTGTTAGGACAGTAGGTACCCTACGCATCAGGGATGCACTCTCATTGCGAAGGATGGCAGCAAAGCCATCTGTCTCATACTCTGCAAACATTTCCCATGCACTGAAGAACAGGGGCAGCAGTTAATGGTCAATTTTGATTTATTTAAACAAAAAAGTATAAGTATCATAACAAAATACCTAGAAGATCTTCTAAATCCAGTAACCGGGTCGGGATGAGGTTGATGGAACGAGATGCTCGGGGTGTGAGATGCTGCGGGAATAGCCCGACGATTTCAGAGCATTATGACAACCATTAATTAAGGCACTCTCTTAGAAAATATTAATCAATCACACCTTCTCTTCTTTCCAGATGTCCTGATGCTGTTGTGCGGATAATTAACGTAAGTAGTTCGGTCGAAATAATAATAAAAAAATATTTGATTATTAGGTCTGACTTTACTTAAAACGTATAAGGTAAGAAGCCGTGTTGGCTAAGTGGGAGGACACTCGACTTTCATTCCGAAGGTCGTGGGTTCAAACCCCGCCACGCACCTCTGGATTTTTCTTCTTGAGAAATTTATGTGCGCTTTAAACACGTGCTTTAACTGTGAAGGCAAACATCGTGAGGAAACCGGCTGGTTCTGAGAACTTTAAAGAATTTGAAGGACATGTGACATTCACCAACCCGCACTTGGTGCCAGCGTGGTGAGTTAAGGCCTAATCTCTCTCGCCAAGAGAGAAGTCCCTGTGTCCTAGGTGTGGGAAAAAGGTTTATGATGATGATTAGGTACTAACTAATAGCTATAACTTTTTAAATTATCATGGTTTTTAACAATATTATGATTTAAACACCGGTTATTCGCCAAGACACGGTCAGTGTAGTGTGTCATGATCGAGTTGCGTTCGAGAATGAAACAAGTGGTTGCAGCACTAGTGAGTGTCAACCTCGCAATAAAAGACTCGGAAAGAGGGTAGACCGGTTCGTTTGTGAATAACCGTCTGCCCAAATCGCAAAGACAATGACAATTCAGTTGTTTCCGTGATCATGGCGCTTGCAACAGCGTCGAAATATCGGAAAACTCAAAAGCCGTCAAATCATGGTATGTTACCCGTTTTAATGATAACAAATAGATCTCTCATTGAAGCTTTTATCTCGCAAGGTTAACCTGCCGCGTCGTCGGACCATTTACGCGCATGCCATGTAGGGCTTCCTCCTCCCTAAAAGGACCTATTTGACCATGTGTTCAGGGCTTAATGCACATGGGTTATTTAAATAAAAATATTATGTAAGTGAGGAGAATATATACTAATATTATTAAGCTGAGAAGTATATAATTTGTTTGTTTTAACGCGCTTATCTCAGGAACTAATCTCTGTCTCTCTCTCTCTCTCGCTCGCTCGTCTGTCTCGTCGCAGACCACTCCAAAATATCTAAGCGAGCGAAAGGTTAAAAGAAATGGTAAATTACAATATAACTGCTAATAATATCTAATGGAATTACTTTTGAATATTCCAAAAGACAGTATTTAAGGATATACAGCGGCTATAAACCATTAACTGAATTTGATGAGGGTTTTTTTCAAATCCATGTGTGATCCTATCTTTTTTACTCTACTTAGAAGATTGTTTCTCAGTAAACGGATTTGTTTGTTTATTTCACTCAAATAGAAGCTGTTGCTTGCAAATCGTTTATTTAATAATAAAAATAGTCTAGTGGGCTCTCGAGCTTTTTTCAATAATCCATATTTTACTATAGAAGTTTGGTTGAAGATTGCTGAGAATTTTCCTACTTGTTAAAAAAATATATACCTATTATGGGCACAATTTTTTGTAATCTTATTTTTTTATGATAGATAAGCCTTCATTTTACCACAATCTAACCTGATGTAAAGTGACGATGTGGTCTAAGATGGAGCATGAAGACCTAGAAGATGGCTTCTCCGGACCCCATTACGAAACACGAAAAAATCGTTTCACGCACTGGTCCAGCCCGGAGGGTGGTGACAAGCCGCGGCCGAAGCCTACACCCAGAGTAATGCCCGCTTTCCACTGCGTAAGTGAAATGAGCGAGAAATAGTCAACCGGAACGTAGTTTGAAATGATTAATAGTTTTTCCCTTCCACTAAGAAAGAGTTTTATAAAATACTAGCTGTGTCCTGCGGTGCTACCCGCGTTATAATGGATGAAGTACTCTTAACCAACAACATATTTATTTGAATAAAGATTAATATTATTATGTTGATACAGCTTAAACAAATTATTTCGACCAAATTAGGTACCATAAAAACGGTTTTTGTGAGTTAATCTTAAAAGATAGACATATACTATCGCGGACTGTTATTTAGATCATTAAAAGAGCTATTATTCTTTAATACATATTTTTTGTGTATCTTGAACCGTTTTCACGGCGCACGCAACGGAAGGCTTGAAAGATGAACAATTTCTCCCGTTTTTTACACATTTACCACTATATCTTTGCTCTTATTGGTCGTAGCGTGATGTTATATAGCCTATAGCCTTCCTCGATAACTGGACTATCCAACACAAAAAGAATTATTCAATTCGAACCAGTAGTTTCGGAGATTAGCGCGTTCAAACAAACAAACAAACAAACAAACAAACTCTTCAGCTTTATATATTAGTATAGATTTATTTCGCCTTCCACTGAAAACGAAAACTAAACTCGCTCAACTCGCTAACCTCTTATGTGACTCTTTCAACTCGCTCACTCCACTCCGCTTTGGTGGAAGCACATGTATGAAAACCATCGTTACGAGTATAGCGGAGTCCGTAATGGGTCCGTTCCGCTCGCAGTGGAAAGCGGGCATAAAACTTGAGGGTAGTACTAGAGGGAATTATAATTAAATTTTAGTGATCTATCGTATTTCAGTTTCTTCTTTCGAAATAAGGTGCCTATGTCATGTTCTTTTCAAAAAACGTCATGTTTACATAAAACTTGACACACGATTACGGGGTCATCTCATTTACATAGAGACAAAGAAAGCTCGGGTCAGTTAGACCCACTCGTGACGTCATAACCAATCACAATGCAGTGCAATGGACAAGCTATGGACGCAAGTGTCCACTTCCGGTGTAAGGGTTGCTACCTCTTAGTTATGGTATCTGTATTCAAGTTCTTAATATTCAAGTATTTCTCGATTTATATTAAAAAAACCCATATATTAAATTATAAAGACTATTATATTTTACTTGATAAAAAAATCTCATTCCAAAAATAGTCTATTTCTTTAGGAAAACAAAGCATATTTTTGGCCTAAACGTGAGATTGTGGTCAAATGAAAGCTTAGCTTAAAAATCATAAAAATCCTGTATGAAAGCCCCATTATTTATTCATTTATTATTTGTTACTGTCATCATGAAATACACTATACCTCAAAATTTCAACTATCTAATTTCAACTACATATAACTATCATACAAATAACATAACATAATACTTAGGGATAAAGTATATTATTATCTATCATGGATCTTAAGATACAGCCTGGTGACAGACAGACAGATACACGACGAGGTCTCAGTAATAGGGGTCCCTTTACCCTTTAGGTACGGAACCTTATGATATCTTTCTTTATTTTGACTTTCGAGAACATGCCGGTGTCCTCACGTTGTTTCGCCTTCACCGTTAAAGCTCATTTTTAAAGCGTACATACATTTTTTAAAAAGGGCAATCCAGAGGTGCGCTCCGAGGTTTGATATCGACCTTGGGAATCAAAGTCCAGTGTTCTACTTAGCCAACACGGCTTTAAACAATATTATTGATGTGTATTAGTTCAATTCAATTCATTATTATATAAAAAATAATGAAAATAATCAATTAATAGTTTAGAAGCTTTGTCAAAGTATGTAGAAGCAGCTGTAAAGAGGCCTTGTCAAATTTGTCATACACAATGCTAGAATATACAATAATCAATTATTTTAAATAAATATAAATATGAAAACAACTTTTATAATATGGAAACACCATTTGGGACCAAAGTAAAATTCTATTATATTTTACAGAAAGACGGTACAAATGATTCTTAATAATTAAAACATATTCTAGATAATTGTTGCTGTTGTTTAAAGGCATTGTCGAATTAGTGACAGCCCTGCGTTGAGGAGAGACAATAGTCAGTTGTAATATCGCTATGGCGCGCCCTTCGCGCGCTCGTGACTACCGAATATGGTCCACGCTGAATCATTACGTTTTTGTATTATTCCTACATTAATACTTTTAATTTTTAGTGGTAAAACTATTGAGAATATTTAGTTTAACCTCCATTATTAATAGACCTACACCTTTCAAAGTAAATACTTATATCATAGAATAATAAATTACTACGTAACTTATATTCTAGTACAGTAGTAAACTACACTTAAAATGTATGGGGTTTCAATCACCTTCCTGGAAACCCAAGCTAACCCGTGGTATCCCCCCAAGAGATTGCAGGTTTGATTCCCGCCGGAGGACCAGATTTTGTACAATGTACAATATCTTGTTTCGGGTCTAGATTTTGTCTTTGTTTAATAAGTAATGTATTTACAAAAAAAAACGTTGTACCTATCAGTAGTCTAACACCATAGTAGCTCTGCATAGTTTGGGGTGAGGTGATGTGTGATTGGTCCGGAAATATTTATTTATTTATACATCACCTACAAAGAAAAAAACATTCTTTTTTCAATAGTAACTAGAAATAAAGCAAATTCCTTCACTTAAAAGTAACGACACTTCAAATAGATATTAAACAATTATACTACTGTAAGATCTATCCGTAAAAGCTGAGTAGGTAGAGTGGCTTACATTAATATTGACTGCGCGATTATAAATGCGTTGCATAATAAACCGGCTCTCAAGGTCTCTGTCGATAAACAAACATGGCTGTTCTATAGCTCAGCATATGGACAGATATTTACTGTTAAATATATATTTTTTGAAGTGATAACTGATAGATGGATGGACTGTGTGAAAGATGACATGTGTAAGAAAGAGGTGAGTGTTGAGATGAAGGGTGATAGAGGGAAATAGAAGCAGAAAACATGTTGTGCCGACCCCACGTAATGTGGGATAAGGTCAGGAAGATGATGATGATGATGAACTCCTTGGAACGATAACTGATTTGTCTGTGGTGTGAAAGAGCTTGCATGTTTTATTAGAGTCACGTATGAAAAAAAATGTTATATAAGAGGTATAAAGAAATGAAATGCTGGAAGAAAAATATTTACATCAAATTATTGATGTATTTATAGAAATTTTAAGGCTTCCTGCAATCCTTTTATTCCATTAAATAGAATATGATTTTTTGGTGATATTTCTGATAGTCTTTTCAAATCTCTTTTTAATTTCTTATAAGCCGAAATATGTTATATATAAAATTTCCATGTCACAATGTTAGTTACCGTACTGCTCCGAAACGGCTTTACCGATTTTTACCAAATTTTATATGCGTATTCAGTAGGTCTAAGAAAAGGTTACTATCTATTTTTAACCGACTTCAAAAAAAGGTGGTTTCTCAATTCGACCGTATATTTTTTTTTTTTTTTTTTTTTTTTTTTTTATGTATGTCCGCGGATAACTTTGTCGTTTATGAACCGATTTTGATTATTCTTTTTTTGTTGGAAAGGGAGTATCCCCAAGGTGGTCCCATGGTAAGGAAACCTGGATCTGGTGGTGGAATCCTGAAGAAATTGAGGGAAACTCTTGAAAAAATTGTCTTTCCGACTTGTGTGTTCCTTAAGATTATTCAATATAATGAATTTTAAAGCCCTTTTATTAATGAAGGTCTGGTGTTGATCTGATGATGGAGGGAAAGGCGGTCGAGGGAACTCCTAAACGATTTACAGCAAGTACTTTGTGTTTGGGCTTGATTAACTTATATTACTGAGACCGTTCATCTAAATGGGGTTTGACTGATATTAGGGGTCTGATGATGAAAATGAAGGACAGTCAAAGGAACTCTATAAGGTATATTTTAGTAGATTAATCACTAAAATTAGTGAAATAATTCGTTAACAGGTAACTAATCCCATTCAAAAAGTTATTTTCAAAACTAAACCCTAGCATATAGCATAGATATTGTACATATCGGCGGTTGCAGATTCAATTAGGTTAACCACCAAAACACGTAAAATAAGTTGAGTATACAGTTTTTTTAGTATTTTCTGCTCTTTCGAATAGCATAATAATATAATTCTAGCTTTAAAAAAAATACAGTTACGCTACACATTTTAACTGTAAATTTTGCAGACTTCCGTCGAAATTATGTTATGACTGAGTAGGTATGTACATAATCGAATTGTTGTATTCCTATGGCTTTACCGATTTTTGCCAAATTTTATATGCGTATTCAGTAGGTTTAAGAATCGGCTACTATCTATTTTTCATTTTGCAAAACAACGTTTGCTGGGGTCAGCTAGTAAGGTATATTTTAGTAGATTAATCACTAAAAATCGTGAAATAAAACTTTTTGCCAAAAATTAAACCAACTTCAAAAGAGAAACTAAAAAGTACAAAATAAATTAACTTTACAAATCATTTCGACATTATAAGTGATAATTAAAAGAAACATCAACAATTAAATAACTAAGTATTTAATAATTTTGAGGTCGGTGCCAAGTAAAATACTACAAAAAACTTAATGCAGTAACAAATACATTTTTACCTACATTATACACAATATCAATAGATAGATATGTCAAAATAACATACTAATTATCAGCATTTAGGACCCAAATAGAAATGCGTGCGCGGATATACGGCGAATGGACTGATATTTAGAGTTAATTTCCTAATTCCTACTAATACCTTATGGCTTGAGTTGTGAAAAAGATTGATGTTAGGTAGGTACCTATATTATATCTATTTATTGATTTACTTGGCACTGACTTAAAAATTATTAAATATTTAATTATTTAATTGTTTATGTTTCTTTTAATTATCACTTATAATGTCGAAATGATTTGTAAAGTTAATTTATTTTGTACTTTTTAGTTTCTCTTTTGAAGTTGGTTTAATTTTTGGCAAAAAGTTTTATTCATTTTGCAAAACAACGTTTGCTGAGGTCAGCTAGTAATTAGATAAAATCTGCTGAGAAAAACAATGTGAGTCAAAATATTTACAAATAAGCTCATGCCTTCATACAAGAATGTATCAAGAAAAGAGACATCTCCCTTCGTTAGCATTCGGGTAAACGTTGTTACGGTTTTTTTCTGTTCAATAACAATATTAAAATACAAATTTATAAAATATCAATCACAGCGTATTTCTTACCCTTATTAAAACTAAATCATCCATCACAAAAGGTGACAGTGATCAAAATTTAGGGTTCAGTATCAAAACACGTCTAAATTAAAAAAAATTGATAAGTATTTGATGGACTGATACTACACCTAGGTTTCCGTTAACAGTTTATAGGTACATTATACCTTTTGCAATAAAAAAGAAAAAAAGGAAAACAATTAAGTACAAGTATATGCAATTAGAGCGATCCCCCATCCAAGTTCTGGCCTCCCCCCTGGAACTGGAAGGACCCCGTTATATAATTATTTATTATGTATTTTTAAAATTATTGTTATTATAATAAGATAAAATTATTAATTTTAAGGAAACCATCGATTTCAGAAACGGCTCTAACGAAAAAAAATATTTTTTATAAATTTTGAATGAGTTTGGCGACGATTAATCGATCTAGGTAGGTTTCATAATGGTTTATTTATAAATATTCAGCAGATTCATTCAGGTAAGTATAAATGATAGAAACTGCAAAGGCAACACGGTTCCGCTCTTAGCATTCTGTTACAAAACACAATGTACTAATAAATTATATTTAAACGGTAGCATACCATGATTTGACGGTATTCGAGTTTATACCGTGTTCGTGGCGCTTGCAACAGCGACGAAATATCAGAAAATTAAAAAACCCGTTACTTACCCGTTTCATGTTTAAATATTGTTAAAAACCATGATAATTAAAGATAAAGAAAGTTTTATTCATGATACATCTGCATTACAAAACAATGTTAAAAATACTAAATTAAAAATGAAAAAACAGATGAACACAAAAGGGTCGTCGACTCAGCATTTGCTGCGACTGCTCTGGAGCAAGAGGAAGCAAAGAGTTCCTTACAAATTAATTAATAAATATCTGGAACCCAATTTTTAAAACCAGATATACTCTTTACAAATTTTTAAATATGTAATGTAATATATCGATTCTACCGCAAGGTTTAGTATCAAGCAAACGGATCATCATATCTATGTCGGTCATTGCTCTTAGATTTTTTTAAGCACATATAATGTAGTTATTTATACCCTAAGCTATTCGACCGTATCCAGGTAGCTGCTATAGTCATATTCATTTTCACAACTGGACAATATCCTTTCCATAATTCCAATGATTTAAAGTTATATTGACAAATAATTGATAAATATTTTCGGACAATCTACACAACAACATCTATCCCCGTAGTAAACTCTAAGCTTGTGTTACGGGTACTTAGTCTTGTCAACTGATGAATAAAACTTCGGAAGCCAATTGAGTGGGGTGAATGATTTTCAAACAGAAGAGCTGATCCAAACTGGCTGGGATCTTCCCTGACGTTCCACCTGAAGGTGCTGATAATCCATGGCGACCAGCTATGGAGGCAGTTCAACAATAATTAAAAACCCCATACCAATACAATACAAGACACTTCATAGCACCACAAAACAATAGTTACAAAGAAGAAAGAAGAACAACAAAGGCATTTATGTACAAGGAAGTTTAACCTATCATCTAGTATATAGACCCATATATAGTTATACAACAACCTGTGTTTTCTCTAGAGCCACATTAGGAGCCCTTGATTCCGAATCACGCGCAGGTCAGGCGACTTTCTCTGCGCAGTTCAGACAATGCCAATGGACCTCATCTATGTGCTAAAATCTATAGGTCATACATAAACTATGAATACTTTCAACGCGCTTTAATCTTAATATATATAAATCTCGTGTCACAATGTTTGTCCTCAATGGACTCCTAAACCACTTAACCGATTATAATAAAATTCGCACACCATGTGCAGTTCGATCCAACTTGAGAGATAGGATGGTTTTTACGGCGAGAAAAATTCGAATAATTTCCGGGAAAATATTATACCCGTGCGACGCTGGGCGGGCCGCTAGTAGCTCTATAGTTATTTCAAGACATTCCACGGCATTACCCGTTTTTTTGGATTTATCCGCGGTATAAAGAATTTAAAACGTAGCCTATAGCCTTCCTCGATAAATGGAGTATCTAACACTGAAATATTTTTTAAATATGCCCAGTAGCTCCTGATATTAGCGCATTCAAACAAACAAGCAACAAAAAAACTATATAATAATAAGACATTTTAATAGGTATAGTAAAAATATACCCAAACATAAACTTGACTGCTTCAGTGGCGCGGTGGGCGAGGGTCCGCTTGCGGCGCAAGAGGTAGCGGGTTCGATTCCCGCCGAGGGTGAAAGTGTTTGTATGTTCTGCAAGCACGATCTCTTTGGTCTGGGTGTTTAATAATGTAAAATAAAAAATATCTATATATGTATATGTATGACTATTATATTAAGTATATCAGATATCTAGTACCCGTAACACAAGCTTAGAGCTTACAACGGGGCTAGATGTTGTTGTGTGAAATATGTGGAAATATTTATTTATAAACTGACAGTTTAGGATCTATATTATATCTATCTATATATCTGTTGAATTAAAGTTCTAAGATCTATATATAATGTTGATTTAAAGTCGCTTATCAACCATTCTCACTTAAAAGGCTTATAGACAGTTAAAATCCCCATAAAAGTTAAGTACTGGTTATATTTTTCTTGTTTTATTATAAAAATTCAAAAATATTCATCGACTAATACACGGTTACAATTTCACTCAGCAGCGGTCCCCGCATGATGCAAGCCTGTTACAATGCGTTTTTTCCAGGTACAGAAAACAGTGCATGAAAACAAAAGAAGTGATAAAATAGGTCAAATAATACAATTACCTACATTTCCAACAACATCAACATTCATTTTATTTTTAATGAGAAACACTCAATAAGATAATCTTAATTTGAAATTAAAAAAAACCCTTGGCCCTAGATCTTTAGTTCCTTTAGATGCGCTTTCATTTGAGACCCCACTCGAGTATATTTGCAGATTTTAAGTTATCCTTCCCTATTTTGACCCACATAACTTTTAAACGGATCAACCGATTTTTTCAAACATGTCTAAGAATACTCAAAAACTCACCTTCCATACAAAAAAAAAGCAAAACAATATTGTAATCGTTCCATCCGTTCGTGAGCTATGATGTCCCAGACAGACATACACGTCAAACTTATAACACCCCCTATTTTGTCAGGGGTTAAAAAGGGAAGGGAAAATATTAGGAAGCCGGGAACTGTGTTTTAATGAGATTTTTTGAAGTGAAACTTCTATAGAATCGTTGTGATTTGAAACCGGATGAAACGGAAATGGAAATAAGATTGGCTTACCTGTCGGGTAAGCCAAACGCTAACTAGGTTAAGCAGCCTGTGCGCGACGCCAGTACTTGGATGGGTGACCGCCCGAACAAAATCTTTTTGCATAGTATTTTTTTTTTATTCTTCTTATTCTTTTGTCGATTTACTGAAGTTTCACTTCTCTCGTGTGTGAATCGCACACACAACTTTTTTTTTTTTTAATACGTGGAAAACACCCAAATATAATTGAACATGAGATGAATCAGAGGGCACAACATGCGGGACCTTAGCCGTAAGCCCTAGCGGGCCACCTTGGGCCAAGGCCCGCCATATTTGGTCGTAGGTCAGCGCCTGGCATTGCGCGTGCGGAACTAAAGGTAATTAGGATTATTATGTTGCCCGTGACACAGGAATTATATTTCCTACATATTATGTAGTTTTCCATTTATTTTTAGCTGCTTCTCGAGCTAAATTTTGAATGAAACGTTTTCTACTTTCTGGGTGTTTAATATGTATAATAAAAAATATCTATAGATGTATGACTATTATATAAAGTATATCAGATATCTAGTACACGTAACACAAGCTTAAAGCTTACCACGGGGCTAGATGTTGTTGTGTGAAATGTCTGGAAATATTTATTTATTTATAAGGCCTATGTGAACAAGTGTTATAAATCTAAATTTAAGAAAAACTCCGTATTTCAATGCCTTAATTTCCTTAAAAGTAAAACAAAATATTTTGTAATGTGCACACTATACGCTTTCATTTGACTCGAGTATAATTGCAGACTTTCGATTTTCCTTACCCACTTCCCAACTCTCACCCCCATAACTTTTATAGGCACAACCGATTTTCATGAAACATGTGTAAGAACACTCGCGCCAAACTCACCTTGCATACAAAAAAAACGAAATTGAAATCGCTCCATCCGTTCGGGAGCTATGACGTCCCAGGCACACAATCAGACAGACAGACACGTCAAACACATAACACCCCTCTTTTTTGGTAAAAAAATTAGTCTTAGTTTAAGATCGTTTTAATTGGCCCCAAGCTATAAAATAACTATTGATTTTAATAAATTATTATTAAAACAGATGACAGCTGGGTTATTCAATTCGCTTCTCAACTCAGTATAAAAAATTGAAGCGAACTGTCAAGACAATGTTATTTCCTTGATTATACTTAGCTTTTATTTAAATTAGCTTTAAGTTGACATGTCTATGTAAGCCCTGTGCGTCTACGGAAATAAACGTTTTGACTTTGACTTTGAACGTCTAAAAATTATGATTATCTTGCGGTATCTACAGTAGACATACATTTCCTCTGATTGTGAAATCTGTAGAATTTGTGAAATGCGCCAGCGCTTGTCATTAGACATTAACATAAAGCCTAGACTTGTTCTGGTCGGTGCTGAGGGGGGGAGGGGGGACCGACGATAAGCTTATTTGATTTTAATTTTATTTTTGAGGGTAAAGGGTAAAACGGGACCCTATTACTGAGAATTCGCCGTCTGTCTGTCTGTCTATCTGTAGTATACAGTAAATTGTAGTTAGGGAGTTGAAATTTTGATGGATTATGTATTTCTGTTATATACATAATATATAACAACATGTACTAAAAACATATATTATACTAAATATAAAAATGAATCGCAAAATGTGTTGCTAAGCGCACAGCTCAACAAGGCCTGGACCAATTTGGCCAATTTTTTTTAAATGATCGTTAGAGTTCGTGAATGGTATGTACGGCGAGAAAAATTCAAATAGTTGCCGGGAAAATATTTTTTTAATAATTATCCGTGCGAAACCGGGGCGGTCCGCTAGTACTAAATAAATATTTAAAATGCTTAACAATTCACAAACGTGATAATTACCTGGTTAAGCAACGTTGCGCGCAGCCAGTACTTGGATGGGTGACCGCTTGGACTGCTTCTTTTTGCACTTTGACATTTGTTTTTTTTTACTTTTTTATTCCAAAATCTGTGTAAATTGTACAAACACACGCAAAAACACACGAAATACGAAAAAATCGCTTCACGCCCTGGCCCAGCCCGGAGGGTGGTGACAAGCCGCGGCCGAGGCCTACCACCAGAGACTGTTCTTAGCACCACCCAGAGCTCACGTGTAAAGGATTTAGAGGATAATTAATAATTATTAGGAGTAATTTAGTTAATAGCCTACGTTAAAATACAGAGCGATTTTTGTCCGTCAGTTAGAGCTATCAAGTCAACTGACAACTGTCAGCGACAGACAGACCAAAATTGCACTATGTAACTATCGACGAATTTACCTCGAAGATGATGAAAAACTTACAACTTTAACGACCTTGGGACATTTTGGCACTAAATTTAGACAACATATTCGAAACATGTGTTTTTATTTTAACCGACAATTTGTAATTAGCAGTCTCCGGAAACCACACAACATTCCTCAGTCTAACAAACTATAAACCACGTGAGTCACTCGTCACTTGGACCAGCAGACGCATTCTGTAAAAATCGAATCCGAACTCGAAATCACTCAAGTGACCGAGCTCACTTCGAACGCTCGTCACTGAGGCGCTACAGGCGCTATCGAGTTTTACAGAATACAAATCTTTAAACTCACCGCGGATTCAGCTTAGTAAGGATCGAAATGAGTTTACAGAATGCGTCTACAGTAAACCTGCGCCTACGCATCGCAGAACGAGATACGCCGGTCGCAGTTGCTGCAACATTCTACAATACAGCGTTGGGGAAATATAAAAATATACATTTTCTGTTCAGTCGTATATCGATATAACTTTTGAAACTATCATGATTACCAATAAATAAATATTACCGGACAATCCCAACAACAACATCTAGCCCCGTGGTAAGCTCTAAGCTTGTGTTACGGGTACTAGATATCTGATATAATATATATATAATATATATATAATATACTTAATTTATTATACATACATGTATATGTTTTATTATAGAAACACTTGACTCCTCGGTGGGAATCGAACCCGCTACCTCTTGCGCCACAAGCGGACCGTCACTCACCGCGCCACTGAGGAACTTTAAGACAACAAAAAATTATTGGGGAACCACGTTATAAACCATATTGTGACTTAAGTTATAATTTATATTTTCAATGACTTTTGTGATTATTATTATGACTACTCGGATTATATTTGATTGTATTTCATTAATTTAGGATGTTTTGTACCTAAATATATTTTAAATTTAATATGTAAACTTCTTTTGACGTAGACAGAGGATCCTTGGATTTTATGGCAAAAAAAACGTCTTGAATTAGAATTTACAAGTTTCATCTTAAACTAAAACAAACTGAAGTTTCGTTCGCGTTCTCGAATGCATCAATAACATTTTGTTATCTTTTGATCAACGCATATAATATGTATAGCATTAGTATGCAGAATATGTGGCACAGGTGTTAATATAAATGCCGAGCACGGACCGATGCGAATCAGCCGAACTGATAGCTTTCTGAGAATGATTAAGATTGCATAAGCATTCGGATTATATGGAACTAGAAGCTAGATGGCTTCTCCTGGCTACCCCAATCATCGTCCCTCAAAATTTCAACTCTCTATCCAAATCGGTTCTTGAGATACATACTTACATACTGGTGACAAGCAGTCAGACAGTCGACGAATCCCAGTGATAGGGTTATTTTTTACGGATTTAAGGATTCAAATCTCTTAGCGCGTTTCTGGGATTTTTAAGCCAATTGTATTTTTTTTAACCCTTTACCTTGAAAATAGAGGGGTGTTATAAGTTTGACGTGTCTGTCTGTCTGGGACACCATAGCTCCCGAACGAATGGAGCGATTTCAATTTAGTTTTTTTGGTATGAAAGGTGAGTTTGGCGCGAGTGTTCTTAGACATGTTTCATGAAAATCGGTTGAGCCGTTTAAAAGTTATGGGGGTGAGAGTCGAGAAGGAAAACATAAAATCTGCAAATATACTCGAGTGGGGTATCAAATGAAAGAGCATTGCGTGCACATTACTTAATATTATAGTGGTGGTACTTTTAAGGAAATTAAGGCATTGGAATCGAGGGTATTTCTTAAATTTTTTATATTAATTTGTTGTGTTTCGTTCCAGCATCGGCATGGAGAGCCGGGTCGGGTTGGACTACATCGTGGAGCACGCCGAGTACGCGGGCAAGCTCGCCGCCGCGCTCACCTCGCCCGCCAAGCCCGTCAAGAAACAGGTACTCACACAAAAAAACCGTATTGGCTAAGTGGGAGCACACTCGACTTTCATTCCGATGGTCGTGGGTTCAAACCCCGCCACGCACCTCTGGGGTTTTCTTCTTGAAAGATGTATGCGCTTTAAAACATTTATTCTGAGTTATTATTATTGTTATTCTCCTTATTAGTATTTTGACATGTAGAATTTTTTCATTTATATAACATTGACTGACATAACTAGCATATGAATTAAATAATAATTTGCACGTCTTGACAGGCAGAATGTAATGGAACTAATATTGACATAAAAATAAGATCTATTGTACCTACATTTAAGCAAATAAATGATTTGATTTGATTTGATTTAACTATTGTTCTAAGAACTATTGTTACATCGGCAATCGAATACATCAGCCCTCAAAATTTCAACACTCTATCTATCACGGTCCTTGAGAACCAGCATCTTTTATTATTATCCGCTATTACTGTATCTTATATCTAGTCAACATATTTCTTTTCATCATTTTGAGTTTCTTTGTAGCGCGAAGCTCTGTTCGCCATCTATTTTTTGCAACTTTTCTTTAGCTTTATTTTGCTATCTTTTATTGCAAAATATTTTATAATTGTACTCGAAACACCAGGCCTAACATACTACGCCGACACCCAGATAGGCCATATTTCATAAGTATGAGATATCATACATATCAAATGATTTTATGGAAAAGCCTCTACCTCTACATTGCATCCTGAACACGCAACAACATTTAACTCGCATATTCAGATCCTATGATAAACAGTGTAATTATATTAGCCTGCTAACCTATACATACCTGCCTATTAAGCCTCGCCTACTCTACATCGTGACCAAACCTCTACGGAGGGTATGTATGTATGTATGTATGCGTGGTCATTAGTAGGTCGAATACTTGCAACTTGTTGACTGGTAATAGGGAATAATATACAAGCTGTTTCCTCAGGACGTATAATTATACTCCGGAAAGGGGGTGAAGGGCACTCACCAGCCGAACATATTTTGTTCTACAACTTTTCGATTTGGAGCCTTTTTTTCGGATATTCTTTTTAGTGCCTTTAAATTTTTTACGAGTTGCTACATTAACAAAAATATACTTAACACATTCATAATAAATAATAATAGATATTAATGGACAATCCAATAGATAGTAATAATAATAAATAACGAATAATTCTCAAAAAAAACAGACAGCGGGAGCTGAAGACATATTTTATAATTAATATTATACCTATTTAATTCATTTCCAAACAGTCATTGAATATATTAGCTGCACCCTGCGGTGATACCCGGTCTTGGATTTTCTTATCGCGCGACGTATATAATGATCTATTTTTCCCGCGATAAAAAAAACATCCATAGCTTAGTAACTTAAAATGAATTAGGGTTAGTACTTATAATATAACATAACGAAATTTTAAAAAGTAGCATAAGTGTTATTTTGATTATGAACGCTATATTCATGAGACGTTTGATTAAAATCTATTAAGATTTTGCGTGAAAGAGCAACAAACACACACACTAACTTACATCCTCACAAAAAAAAATCAGTTAATAGGATTTATAATAAAAAGAGACCCGACAGAAAAGAGCCAAATCCACAATGTAATAAATCTATTTATAAAAAAAATGTGTTTAATATGTGTATTGTTATTTATAATAAATTGCCGGAATCTATAAAGGCACTTATGGGTAATCTATTTAAAATTAAATTAAATAATTGGCTTATTGACAAAATGTTTTATAGTGTTAAGGAATATATTGATTTTAAGTAGGTAATTGACATTTGTATTGACATTTTTAATTTGTATTCTGATATCGATGACTTATATTATGTTTAATTATTAAGTTACAATTGGTTTTTGATTATTTTAATTATTATATTTTTTAACATTTGCATACCCGCTTGCGGGCTATATACAATATACTACTTGTACTATAATTAGATCGTGACATGTACTTGAATTGAAAATGTATATTTGGCAAAAAAAAGATTGATTTAATTTGAAAAAAAAGAGGATTTATGTTTCTTATTTATATTAATTTTTGTATATATTTTTTATTTTTATTTATTTGGCAGGTGTTCGAGCTGCTGTCTGCGCTATGCGTGTACAACGCAGAGGGCTATGCGCGCGCGGTGGACACTCTCGATCGGTATAAGGTATGTGTTCTTACATCCACACTTTTCGCCCTCTTGAAAAAAACCATACATTCATACGCTATTTTCGATCTCATTAGTTAAACACCATCCATTCTTATTTATGTTTATAGATAAATTTGGCACTGTTTGTCGAAATCGCTATTAGCTAATTTTATTAGATAAATAAACTCAAAAATTAAACATGATCCGAAAAACTTTATACAAGGATAAAACTATCAAATTCATATTATAGTTATTTAACATCAAATTTTGCCAGTGCCAGCACCGGAAAGCACCAAGGCTTACTGCGAAAAATGTCAAAACCGTTAGTTTATATGAAATCCATGTAAAACACGAATAATAAAGAGGAATTAATAAGAAGGCAACGAACGCTTCGTCCATTTCAAGGACAGCACAGATTTTATGACTTTACTAGTTTTGTTGGTAACCAACAACTTAATCCTCATTTAAACAGCGACTTTCCATAAGAGAAATAGACAAAAATATCATAATACGCTTAAACTTATTGTATATTATGTTTTTATGTATGACCTCGCATATTTTTTTACAGAGCTAGATACTCTGTACCATTCTAGGATATAAGTAATTCGTTTTTGGAAATCTAAAATTACTTATAAATCTTGAATTCTTTAGTAAAAGAACTTCGATTATGAGGTCAAATGAAAAGCTTTAATTTATTTAGACATTATTATTTTTGCAGCTAAGCAAACCATTGCGTATTTTACTCGTTTGTGAAATAAGCCCTTTAACCGTTTAATTCCAAATAACGCCAAATCGTCAAACACTTGGTAAAAAAAAAACAAAAATGGCAGGATAATATTAATAACTTGAAAGGTTATAAATTTATTAATACAAATACATTTATGTGTTTGATAAAATTAAGATATAAATTCAACCGTTAGACGACAACCAATATTTATAAATATACGTATGCGCTGTGAGTGTTCTTACATCGATACGATCTTCACGAAAATTGGTGCAGTAGAACTTGAGATAAACGATAAAACGACTTTTCAAAATAAAGTTGTATAGTAGTTTATTCATCATAGGCAACATTGTACACTTGATTTCGTGAAGTTCTAATAATAAGTATTATATTCACACAGAGAAAATACAACAAAAGACGCAGACAAGACGTTCAATATGAGATGTAACATAATAATTGATCTGCCGAGTAGTGGCATTGTCAATTAAAACTATGTATACCTAATACAAATAATTCTATTAAAATCAAACATGTTACAAATCTATCAAAAAAAAAAAAGAATATTGTATCTACTGTATAAAGTGGCATTGTCAAATTAAAACTACTAAAATTAAGTATATTAAAATGATTAAATTGAAAGACATGTCATAATGTAAATAAATTAAATAAATATATGCGGTATGAGTGTTCCATTAAATCCGCTATACCTTTTTTAGTTTTGCTTTGACAATTTTTTTATTTGGCCATTCGATTTTGACATTTTTTTACTAAATCCTTTCAAATTTTCGCGAAGATCGGAGGTAAGAACACACTGTTTCATGTGGTGATCTAAATACCCTTATATGAGCCCCGTTGGAAAATAACACTTTTATTTATAGTTAGACTTAGCCTATATTAGGTTACATTATGTATCAAATATTATCATTAAATTATTTACAATATATGTTATATGTAATTACGAGATTCCAATAACACTAATATTTATTTTACTTATAAGAGGATCTCAAACCTTGCTATGTATATTAGTACATTAAATCGATGAATAAATGTATTTGTATTTTGTATTGTATCAAATTTAAAATTGTGTTACAAATATATAGAAAATGCTGATCATTAGGCTTATGTTGGAATTTAATAATTTGGTACATTATCTCAGTTTTCATATTAGAGTTATTTATAAAAAAATGTTGCTAGTTTTATAAATAAACACGTAAGCTGAGGTTTAATAAAAGACAAGGATCGTATCCATTTCTAAAACCCGTTTCACGGTCGACGGGTCAACTTTGGGGTGTTGCGAAATCCTCAAGATCACGGAACCTGTTTTGGAGGAGTAAACAATAAAAGCCACGTTGATAATGCACTCGGTTCGGAATCAGTAGCAGATGTTACGAGCTTGTAGTCTTTTTGTGAAAAAGGAACATTGTAAAAGTTATTCCCGTTTTCACTAAAGGTTTCTAAATTAGATTTATTTTAAGACATATTAACATGGAACAAATTTTTGTCTTTTTTTTTTTTTCTTTGCGTAAGAAATTCTTAATTAGGAACGATGTGTCCTTACCGTGGCTTGGGAACCCTTGGTGAAAACAGGCATAAGTCTCTCAAGCTATTCAATGTTTTCAGGAGCGCCTTTAATAAGTAGATGATTTCGCGAAATATATACATATATATATATATATATATCAACGAGTTTATTAATCCTAAGCTGTATAATATTCCTAGTTCTAGTCTAGATAAATAATCCTACACAAATAAAAACTGTTGCATTTAGTAAGTAGAAGATTTGATTCTATGACCAATCATTCGAAGAACTAGGTACTGAATCGATTTTCTTGTCAACATTTTGGTAAAGTCATTCGAGAAAATGGTCTATGAGTGATTTCTAACATAGTTTGTCCGTAAATGTTAATTTTTATTTCTTCTTATCGTAACCATTTGTCGGCAGACGCTGCAGAGCGAGCGCTACCGCCTGACTGTAGTAGTCGAGGAGCTGAAGCAGGCCGCCACCACCGACTACAAGACCGCGCTGCTGGCCTTCATCAACTGCCTCATCATCTCCGCCCCGCGCCTGCCCGACCGCAGCCGCGTGCGCAACGAGTTCATCGGTAAGAGATAGACAGAAAATACATCTCTAGTTAGTTAGTTAGTTAGGGGGGCCCTGTATTTCCGCACTTAGACTGAAAGGTGGTCCATTGTGCGTGGAGCGGGGCGCTAGTGTAACCAGCCCAACTCCGACCAAAAGCGCAGAAGTTTCCTGGGGTCTTCGCAGGCTTCTCGGAGTGACCTTGGGTTCTTAAGGATTTCGCGTCGCTGTGCTGTTACTCCCTCGCATTCCAGGATGACGTGGGCAGCTGTTTCGTCTTTGTTGAGGCATCCTCTGCAGAGTGAACTGTCTGTGGACCCCATGTTATAGAGGTGTTTGGTGAGGGTGATGTGTCCTGTGATAGTGCCTATCAGGAATACTATTTAGATAACGGGATTTTTACCATGATTGATGTTTCGGCACATGCGCCATGATCACGGTTATGAAACTGCAGCGATTCTAGTAACAGTTTTATTGGCATACATAGCGGTCTACCCTCTTTTTTCGTTTTTTATTACGAGCCGATATATCACTAGAGCTGGTACTTGTTTCACACTCGAATGACTAACAATACTGACGGGGCTCCGATGCAGGCCTTTATCGACTACTACACATCTTCACAACAGGGTTCCAGGTTCCAAATAATTGAAAGCCAACTTCTCAATGTTATTTCCTTGATAATTTTGTATAAATAATTTAGTTTAGTTTAAGGCCACCTTGTTTCGAAGATTTAGGCATTTTACTCGCCCAGTCGACTTGCATGCGCGTTACGCGGGAGCCGACTTGATATGAACTCCGGCGAACTTTGTCGGCAGCAAGAACGCCACAATACAGCATAATGCAGTAGCTACGGTGATTTTAATTTTATTGACTGTATTCTTTTAGTATATTGATTATTTTATTGACTATATTCTTTTATGTGATTGAAATGAAAGTTTATTGTAGTAGGTATGTAGGTACCTATTGAATGTAAACATAATTTTACTTACTAAACTTTTTGAATTAGTGAGGTGATAATTATGATTGAAGAATTTGTGGTAAAGAATACAAACAACAAAATGAAAACAAACATAATTGTTATGTACAATAACTATTCTCATTTATAAAAAAAAATCATTTTATATGAGGAATAAAATGCTTTTTTATTTCATTGTAATTTAGAGTTCTAGTGCTAGGTCCTGATTGCAAATTAATAATGTTTTGCGATAAAAAAATCTTTTTTTCTTTATTTTCGGATTTTGATTTTGCGAATCCACCGGGATTCGCATTCAAGTGTCAGATTCCGTATAGAGGCAACCAAGAGTGTGTCTTGGGTGGACGATTTCTGGCAGCAGACATTTTGACAGGTGGTAAAAGTGTGATAATTTTGATTCCATCTTTGATTTCCAAAATTCATCATCTTTTTCGATTCTTTCGATATGTACCTACTGTTATTATACAATGTTATTATACAGTTGCCGAATATTTAAATGACAAAACCATTGGTAAATAAATGTAATGTGTTATTTTTAATCATTAACTAATATTTTATTTTATATAAGTAATCTGATTTATAAAATTATTGACATGTTTATTTTTTAATTATATACAATTATTATTTAAAATTTCTTATTATTAAATTGTTGTTAATCAAAATGTTGCACGCTCCAATGGGCAAATTACATTGATACAAAACCTTATATAATACCTACCATTTAAACTACATGTAATAATGCAATAAACTAACTATGTAACTGAATGTTATTAATAAATGAACTGAACTGAACTAAAGATACTTTGACTGGTTCTTTTCCCCGGCCCAAATACCAGATAGACATTGCCGTCGCGACGGCAATGTCGCGCAGTTGTCCTTGTACTTGTAAAACCAATTACGGTTTTTATTAATTGTTGTAGTTTCACTTCTGTCGTGTGTGAATCGCACACACACCTTTTTTTTCACATCGCACGTCGCTCGTCGGGCGGGAAGAGCACTGGCACAGGTCCGTCGTCGGTAAGCGCCACCGCGCGACTGACGAAGCCCGCGGGCGTCGCGCCGCTCGCGGGTTTGTAGGTATTTAGGCATAATTAATAGGAAAATAACACTACAACACGCACCTCAGCGATTTGCACTAGAAAAATGATTTATCTAAAGATTGGTGTAAAAATAAGGTCAATAAATTTATTATTTTAGGCACAGTATTGAAAATGTTTTTAAAAAAGAGGCAACTTTGGTATTTTTTTCTATCGAGCGAAGTTCATCTTATTGTGTAAATGTAAGCGAATTGCACTCTGTAAGATCCTCAACTGAAAATAATATTTTTTTCAAAATTTTACGTCAATTTTTGACTGATTCATATTGATTTTAAAAACAGCATTTGCGGTATAAGGGGCCCTTAATTTTAAGCTGACGTGTCCATTAATGCCCTGTGCTTCACAGGAAATAAATGTTTTGACTTTGACTTTAGGATCCCAGTAATAAGAATATCAGTAATAATGAGACATCTTTTGTTCGGGGGTATTGTGCATTATTCCAACCCGCCCGAACCGAGCTAACTCTTTGCTACAGAATATGTTGCTTTAAATCTCTTTAAAAACCTTTAAGTAATATTAAATTATGATTTCTGTTCCAGGTCTTGGACTTCTGCCGACTTTGAACAACTTAAGGTCAGTATATTAAAACAATAATTAATTCCAATTTAAGCCAATTTACAAAAAAAAAAAACTTTATTTTGCATCAGACAAATAGAATATTACATGTAAAAAAACAAATGTCCAATGATCTCTTCCAAGCCAATTTATGTTCAACCCAAACATTAATTGCCCAAAAACAATATTACAAGCTAAATACTCAACAAAAAAAAAATTTAGTCCACGGGGCTACATTTTACTGTGTGGATGATCCAGCTATGTTTTTTATGAGTAAATAATCATAAGAAACTTACTTTTAGTTTATACCTGAGAAAACTGTTGCTTGGTGTGTCACCTTCTCCGAGTAAAATCAGTCAATGGTTAAAATATAGAGTTATTTCACTCAGTCACATGAGACAAATCGGGATATCTCTTGACATAATTTAACTATTGCGACTGATTTTGGTTTCATTTTGACCATCGGCGAGAGCTCAGCTCGTAGCAATATGGATGGACCTTATAGAAACCTTTTAGAAAAACACCGACCAATCAGCGCTGACAGTATGTACATACTTACAAATTGATAGGTACGCGCCGAGCTATCAGCACTGAAAATGAAAAATGAAAAAATGTTTTATTACAGTAACTAAATAATAAGGTTTACAATTCAAGTTTTTTTGAGTCTCCTTTTAAGTAAATAAATTATTTACTTAAAAGGAGACTCAAAAAAACTTGAATTGGAATCCTACCTGTGCTAGGAGAACCCGCTCTTCCTTGGTACTTAATCAAAATTATAAGATTACAAAACGTTGTATTTTAATTAGTAAAAAGTTTACTTATATACCTAAGGCATAGAATAATAAATTACTATCTAAGGTTTCAAAAATATCAAACTAAATTAATTAAATATAAGCACTTATAGAATAGAATAGAATATACTTTATTACACACCAGATGAACAATACAATATGAAATTAAAACTTAACCTAGAATGTGTAATGGGCGGTCTTATTGCTAAAAGCAATTTCTTCCAGACAACCGTGGATGGAGAGAAAAAAGATTACATATTTTACACTGATGGTCCTCATGACCCTAAACTCACTCGGATTTTGTGAAATAAGCCCGTATACTTGTAACCGCTATGTCCTGTTTAACTTCTCCAGAAAACAGAATTCATAAATTACATAGTGGTATAATAAATAAAAAATAACTGTATTTCTCATAGGACAATTAAACCAGTACGAAGTTTGTTGGTAATTATTATCTAAATTTTCAATTAGATCTCAATTTTATATTAAAAAATAAAATATGTTAGTATTGACGTATAAATTTGTCTGTTAGAACCCAGGCAAGTAAAGGCCTTCTCCAAATTTTGCCAATCCTCTCTTGAGTTTGCAGTTTGCATCCAATTTGATCCAGCCGTATGCGTAATTTCGTCTATAGACCTCGCAAAAGTGGTAAATGGTAGTATATTATTACTTTCCTGTTGTAATTTTAGCGCCGAACGCACAAACAATCAAGGTATAAAATCTAGCGCCTAATATATTCAAGTTTACAATCTTGAAATCGTTTTACACAAAGGCCAATATATTTTCGCAGCGGGACTCGCCATAAACCGGCGAATGTCGGCAAACACCAAACATGGCGCTTGAACACTCCTTCATTGTTCGCTTTTAGCATTCTTAGGGCTGCCATTAATGAAATTGCATTAATTAGGTACCTATTATATTAGTTACTAGCTATAAACCCCACGGTTTTGCCCGCGTTATTGGATTTTCGAACAGACAACTTATTTGCCGGTAAAAGCCTTTAGCATTCCTCAATAAATGGGATATCTAACAGTGAAATATTTATTCAAATCGGACTAGTAGTTCCCGAGATTAGCGCCTTCAAACAAACAAACTCTTCAGCTTTATAATATGAGAAAAGATTTTTTGGGCCGTTGTAATTATACCCGCGTTACAAGTGATACTTTTTAACCCCCGACAAAAATGAGGAGTGTTATAAGTTTGACGTGTCTGTCTGTCTGGGACATCATAAGAAATAGCTCCCAAACGGATGAAGCGTTTTCAATTTAGCTTTTTTTTTGTATGAAAGGTGAGTTTCGCGCGACGTTTGATGGAAATCGGTTGACCCGTTCAAAAGTTATGAGGGTAAAAGTGGGGAAGGAAAACCGAAAATCTGCAAATAAACTCGAGTGGGGTTTCGAATGAAAGCGCATCATGTGCACATTACAAAATAGTACGTCTTTTTAACTAAGGGAAATAGTAGTACTATTTTTTTTTTACTTTTTGGGAACTAAGGTTCTGGAATCAGGGTTTTTTTAATCATGTATTATACTCAAAATATTCGTAACACACAATAAATGGGAGTTGGGGTCGAAAAGTTCTCAAATGGGGATGTGTATCGCCAAGCGCAGCGTCTGACGTGAATAACAACACCGTATTAGATCTGTGGTTTTAGTAAGAAATATTTATCTTATAATTGAATCAAATAAATCAATAAATCCGGTCAACTACCCATCTTTATTGTCCCTATCTAATACATAAATCAATAAAAATCCAATTAAAATAAGCCAGAAGTTAACAACATCACACATTTTGCGACCTTTGATTTATTTTAAAGCAAAAAAAAAAACAAGAAGTTCAGTGGCAACCCTACTCAAACTTTTTGTGTTATTTTTTGCCGCGACTCATCAAGTTTTTTGCCGAACATTGTCACGGTAATCCTATAACCGCAGATTCGGGCAAAAACACCAATCAAGTGCCGATTGGTTTCTTTTTATTAAAAAGGAGAAATATGAAATTTTTCCTGATGGGTTTGTTTACCTCAAATATAGAACTTTATGATTCCGTAAAATTATAATTGAAAAACTTTTCATATACGATTGAAGGTTAAACCTGGGTATATAAACTAGCGTTGTACTGGTGTACAACAAAGACTTATTAATATAAATAAATATTTCCGGATAATCCACACAACAACATCTAGCCCCGTGGTAAGCTCTAAGCTTGTGTTACGGGTACTAGATATCTGATATACTTCACATAATATGCATACATGATATTTTTAGTATAGGTACATACCTATCTATGTACATATACCCTTAACTCATTCGTTAGTCGAAGGACTGGATGCAAAGGCTTCGTAAAGGCCGCTAAGTTTACACTGGATGCAGACCACTGCCAACGTACTCAGAGCTTTAAGCTTTTTTTTTTTCTTTTTTTTTTATGATCTATAAGCCTTCATATGACCACAATCTCACCTGATGTAAAGTGACGATGTGGTCTAAGATGGAGCATGAAGACCTAGAAGGTAGATGGCTTCTCCGGGCCACATTACGAAACACGAAAAAATCGTTTCACGCAATGGCCCAGCCCGGAGGGTGGTGACAAGCCGCGGCCGAAGCCTACCACCAGAGACTGTTCTTAGCACCACCCGGAGGTCACGTGTAAGGATTCAGAGGGTTACCACTTACGGACGTGAACAGACAAAACCTCCAAAAAAAAAAAATCAAAATCATCCAAAGCGTAGAAAATTTGAATTAGAACGGCAAAAATAACAAGCACTAACCCTTTATATTCTGTAGGCAGCCTATTACCAACAGAGGACGATGTGCAAATTGACCAGCAATATTTATATCTGCAAAAAGTTTTCTCTTTGGCTTCATTTTAGCCGTACGATGTACACCTCTGGACAAAGGCCTCCCTCAAAGATTTCCAGTTATTTTGGTTATAGCAGCCCGCGGCCTTCACGAAGTCGCTGCATCTAGTTGGTTGCCGACATACGCTGCGCTTTCCGATAACTGACTGAATTCGTTAATTTGCAAGTTTCTAGAAAAGTTTCAACATACATTCTCGATAACTTTTGTTTTTAAAACTTAACATAATCAAATGTTTTAGTACCAAAGTACGTATCTAACCCTCAAATTCCGTGGAACGCCCACGAGGCCCATAAAAGGCGCCAGCGACTCCGTGAACCTCAGAACGAGTCGGCAAAAACGCGTTACGAAAACGGATTATAGGATTAACTTTATGGATAAAGCATTGGCCAGCTTCGTGGTTAATGGGCTTTTTGCATAATGGACTAAAACGTATTTATTACTGTTTAATTTTTTATGTTGCCCTCTGTTTTGAAGATAGATTAGATACTTTATGGTATATATCGTCGTACTCAACGTATTTTGTACGACGTAGGTACCTATGTAGTATGTATGTAGTGATGGAAAATCGCGTCTTTACATCCAAAGTCAAGATATTTATTTTCTTAGAAGCATAGGGCATACATATGTTTGTCTCTAGTTATGTCAACATCAAAGTTTACAAAATACAAGTTGTCTCAATAGAAAGTGTATATTTAGTAGAACGGTTAAAACAATTAAACCGTGTGTCGAAAAAATTTGGGAAATTATAAAATAATATCGTCCAAATGTAGACCATCGCGTTCGCGGCATTCACATTTAAACGAACAGTAAAATCACCTGTAACGGCTCGGCAGGTGGGCTCAGTGTTGGCTGAAATTTAATATTAACTTAACACATTTATTAATTTGTAAATTTCCTGAGGCATGTATTTAGATCACCATTGAATAGTTTTCCCATTAAGTTGTTATATTATACTTCAGTACTACAATGACCAAGCTTTGCTTTATTTCGTCGTTCGATTAGACTATTGATAGTTGTGAATCGATAGTTGGGCCATTATGTGCACAAGACTTAACCGTCTCAGGGCCAATGTTTAGAGCCCAGTGGTCACTGACACAGTCCGGCAGTGACTGAGCGAGTGGCGTAACGAAAAGAGATTAAACACACTACTGTTTTTGCATATAAAATACTTATAAGGAGTTGTTCTGTTGAAGGCATGGTTGTACCTACCAACTAGTATAAAAAAAGTGTGGGTTCGTCAAGATTATTTGGCTTAGACGTTAAATAGATTAACTTTCATCGTTAGCGAAGCTGCAGACATTTGATTAGACCATTGTCTTGTATGAAATGGCGCCTTAATTTCTAACCTATTTTACTTTAATAATGTTATGGAAAGTAGTCAATTATTAATTTTGCGCTTCAGCGGCTGATGTCGCTCACTGCGCTCACTCGTATCACACATAGTTTTTCATCGTAGCTTTTTATTCACCTCATAATATAGCCAAAACGACAAAAGTACCTACACGTTTTAATTATATTATAAAATTTACGTTCTACAGCTTAGATTATAATGAAACATCTTAAATCAACAACCGATGATGCCACAATGCCCAGACAATAACCATGATGACTACATAAGAAATAGGTATTCTATTTAATCCGACTGATAACCCGGCCAAAATACTGGACAATTATTTTTCGCTTTATCAATTTTATGAAAAATGCCAAGATGGATGGATTGTAGGTGATCATGGTCCAGAACGTTTGGGCAAAGGCAGAGGCCTCTCTCTTAGGAACTACTGGTGCGATTTGAATCATTCTTTCACTGGAAATTAAAAAAAATATATATATATTTCCGGACAATCTACACAACAACATCTAGCCCCGTGGTTTTAAAGCTATTAGCTTGTGTTACGGGTACTAGATATTTTTGTTATACATATTAAACACCCAGGCCAAGGAGAAAAGTGCTTGCAGATCATACAAACAATTTTGCCCTCGGCGGGAATCGAACCTGCTATTTGCCTGCCTCTTGCTCTGCAAGCGGACATTCGCTCACCGCGCCACCGAGGCCATCAAATATGGCATTCCCGCGGAAAATCCACTAAACACGGGTATCGCCGTGGCGTGAAAGCTAGTAAACTAAAGAAGACGTAACATAAGTTTGTTCTTATGTAACATAAGCAATTTAGTTTTATTAATTTTAAGTTGACCTGTCCATGTAGGCTATGTGCTTCTAAGGAAATAAACGTTTTGACTTTGACTTTGACTTTTGACTTTGACTTTTGACTTTGACTTTGGACTTTGACTTCTGACTTCTGACTTTGACTTTTGACTTTGACTTTTGACTTTGACTTTTTGACTTCTTCCAGACATGAGGCCGCCAGCAACCCTGATCTCGGCGTGCAGCTGGACGTGTTCGAGGAGCAGCGCGAGAGCGACGAGGCGCGGGGCCCGGGGGGCATCAACCTTAACTCGCATCTCGACGTCTTCTACGCTATACTCAAACAGGTTATTTTCCCAGACAACTAGTGGGTTATTGTGCACTTATGCTTAAAGGTTCCATTGTTAATTTGCATGTATTCCCCAAGTTCCTCTGTCAAAGGTCACAGTCTAAATGGATAAGAATAAGACACATTTGTACAAGTGTAGAAGAAATTCAAGCGATGACAAAGTGGCGAAGTTGGTGTAGCACATCCATGTGTATAATGGAAGACGTGGGCTCATCAACTTAAAAGTGCGGATTATCACTTTGTAAAAAACAGACACAATTATTTCGGACCACAGTTATAATATACTAAACATAATAAAATATTCATTTGAATTAAAAAAACTTTTAAGAAAACAGTGGTTCAAAAGGTTGCGTAGAAGTTTCTTGAGGTCAAGCTGGCTTCTTGCTTTTGCTTCGTGCTACCGCGCACATATTATGTGCGAAACACATTTCTCTATGCGTGTCAGCGATATGCCAACGAAAAAGGGATCTAAAATATTTTTTTTCCTTTAACTATGTAAATTTTTGTTTGTTATTAGGTAACTTCTAAATTATTTTTACTGTATAGAAGGTATTTCGATTTTCTATGTACAAATATGAGTTTTGTGGTGTTTGTTATAACATTTTTGGCTATTCTCATGCACCATGCTATGAGTGTTCACACTTTCTCTCATAAATTACTAGTGATAAACAATTATCCTTACTCTATATCGTTTTCAGGTCTCAGACACACCCCAAGAGATCCCGTTCCTCAGCATCCTGCAGCACCTGCTGCGCATAGACCCCAAGGAACCAGTCAGCGACATTGTCTGGGACACAGCAGAAACTCTGGTGCATAGAGCTACACTACTGGAGACCAGGTTGATATTGTAAATTTGTAAAATTATAGGCTTTCAATCAAATGCTTTTTTAAGGTTTACTAACTATTAATTTATTTTGTTTAATTATGCGTAAGGAAGAAGTGCCGAGGTGACGTCTCATAAAGCAAATGGAACGAATTGGTAATAACAGGACTCTTTTGGCTTTAAGGGAGGATGCTGCCAAACTGCTGCGAGCGCCCAGCGTCCAGGCTAAGATGGGATGCACCTGCCAGCACAGAGACATGTCTGGTGGCAGGAAACAGAGCCTTCAACGAGCGCTGTCTCCACCACCCGCACCCCCGGCACCTCCTTGTAAGTACAACTCTAACATCCAGGATACAGGCACCTTCTAGCAGGTTCCTCAGTTCCTCAGTTCCGGTAGTTGGTGGCTACTGCTTTGGTTTGTCGCGTCAGTTTACCAGCGTCTACGTCAGATCTTCATAAGCACAGTTGAGTAAAGGTTCTAGCAGTCTAGCAGAGTCTTCAACAAGCGTTGTCACTGCCGCCTGCAACCCCCGCACGCCCTTTGAGTACTTACTATACTAGCCTCCAGGCTTAGGTGGGCCTCTCTGTACATGTCTGGAACCGATGATGATGATGGCTTCAATATACCAAACGTGAGACAAAAGTAGCGCTGTTCCTAAAGTGGTGTTGCTGAATTTCTTGCGCAAGTTGACGAAAAATCTTTGAACACCAAAATAAAAAAGAAATGGTCTATATTTCGACTGGATTCTAAAGTTTCTCACTCTATTCCAGGTATCCCTCCACCTCCCAGCATCCCCCCACCGCCCTGTATCCCGCCGCCGCCGCCCGGCCCCCCGCCGCCCCCCGGCCCCCCGCCCCCCGGCCCGCCGCCCCCGCCCGCGTTCAGCGCGCCCGCCCCGCCGCCCGCGCCCGTCATTGAGCTCAAACTGCCGCAGCAGGAAACGCCCATACCTAAGACTAAGATGAAGACGATTAATTGGAACAAGATTCCTAATAATAAGGTTTGTAGTTCTTTCTACTCAAAGCATATTTTTGGCATTAAAAGTATATACCTACTTAAGTAATAGAATTCAGAAATTAAAGGGGGAAACGATCTCCTGGAGCCTTAGTTTCAATGAGTGTATCTGGATCCAAATCTATTATTTATTATATTAATGATTTACACTATCAAACAACTAATAAAGATACGTTTAAGACTATTTGCTGTTGATATCTGTATTTTAAATTATTTTTCTCCTATCAAGGTTATCGGTCAGAAAAACATCTGGTCCCTAGTGGCATCTAGTCACAAGCACTCGCCCAAAACCGAACTGGACTGGACGGAAATCGAAGGACTTTTCTGCCAGCAGGTAATTAGCCCTTTTTGCTAGCTTAACCCAATAATTAAGTACAAATGAGACTGAGGTGTGTTACAAACTTGTGTAGCCCTAAATAGTTTTAACATCTCATAAAAACTATTCATCATCATCATCATCATCACCCTATTAACGTTCCCACTGCTGGGACACAGGGACTTCTCTCTTGACGAGAGAGATTAGGCCTTAATTCACCACGCTGGCCAAGTGCGGGTTGGTGAATGTCACATGCCCTTCAAACTCTTTTAAAGTTCTCAGCACATGCCGGTTTCCTCACGATGTTTGCCTTCACCGTTAAAGCACGTGTTACACGCACTTACAATATTCAAGATGAAAAATCCAGAGGTGCGTGGCGGGGTTTGAATCCACGACCTTCGGAATGAAAGTCGAGTGTCCTCCCACTTTAGCCAACACGGCTTTTTTTAAATTATTTTAAAAACTATTTAGTGACACATAGAATGGCCGAAAAGATGAAAGCCACAGTACCAGCTCTAAATGTATCCTATTTCGCAGATCCAGCCGACAGGCTCCGCAGGGTCCTCGCCGCGGCTCGGTCGAAGCCCTATCTGTGACACCTCCAGCGAGAGGAAACCGAGGAAGGAATCCTCGGAGATCACACTGTTGGACGGGAAACGGAGCCTCAATGTCAACATCTTCTTGAAGCAGTTTAGAAGGTAAGCAGTTCTATGTGAGCGACTTAAGCGATAGGTGCGAATGGGACGTGGTTTGTTCAGTAAAATAGTGGCTTGTTAAAACGCATAATTTTATTTATTTCATTTGTAGCAGGTCAAATAAGCTTGTATTAAAGGTACCTATGGGGGTCGCCACACTTATTTACGGCGTGCCATATTCGGAAAAAATTACGCGCTGTATTTTCTAAGCTAGCAACCCTAAAAAGTAATCTGAATTTAAAATTTCAAATCACCCTTGATTCCAGAACTTTAGTTCATTTAAAATAAACAGTCATACAATTTTTGTAATGTACCTACACGTAAGTCGCCCACTTGAGTATATTTGCAGATTTTCGGGTTTCCTTCCCCACTTTTACCCTCATAACTTATGAACGGTCAACCGATTTTTATCAAACATGTCTAAGAACACTCGCGCGAAACTCACCTTTCATACAAAACTCATACTACTACAAACTAAATTGAAATCGCTTCATCCGTTTGGGAGCTATGATGCCCCAAACAGACAGACAAATATGGATTATGAACAAAACTATGATGAAATTCTGACCCTATTATCTTTGCAAACTTTTTCTGGTCATTTATACAACATTAAACTCTTCCAGTTCCAACGAGGACATAATCCAGATGATCCGCGAAGGCGCTCACGACGACATCGGCGCCGAGAAACTGCGCGGTCTGCTGAAGGTGCTGCCGGAGATGGACGAGACGGAGATGCTGAAGGCGTTCTCCGGAGACGTCGGCAAGCTGGGCAATGCGGAGAAGTTCCTGCTGCAGTTGATACAGCTGCCTTAGTGAGTATACCTTAGCTGGATGCTGGAAAAGCCGTGTTGGCTAAGTCTAAGCACACTTACGGACCCGCACTTGGCCAGCGTGGTGAATTAAGGCCTAATCTCTGTCAAGAGAGAAGTCCCTGTGTCCCAGCAGAGGGAACGTAATAGGGTGATGATGATGATCCTGGATTTTATTCGTATTGAGAGGGGTTTGGCAATACTCGCTACGCTTGATGGTTAGGTTTGCAATTGCAGTTTTTGGTGCTATTTTGTTGCAGTTAATGCTGCATTAGTCAGTAGATATCTTCATATCATCCATAGTTTGTCCACAACTAAAAAATACTTTGTTTAAATAGCACTAGTGGTTTTTTGGTTGCTACATTATATGTTAGTTGTTTAAGTAAAAAGTTGATAAAAATTGGACTGGCCCTCATTGATACTTTTCATATTGAGTGATTTAGCTAATATTCATTACATTTGACAGATGGTTTCGTATTTTTTAGTGCTTTGATGGTAGTTTTTGGTGCTTTGGTGAAGAAAAAAACCTTCATGCTCACCTTCGGGTTTATTACCCTTTGCCCTAGTCCTACGGTACCCACGAGAGAATATTCTTAGGCTGGTGTCCACAAAATCTTTATATTTAAATGATCTTCTTCTTCTTTTATTTGATGGCGTCCGTGACTATTTAAATGATATTGAAAGAATGTTAACATGCTTCATGAACTTTTAAATGTGTCAAATTAAAAACATTTATTTCCTTTTTCCCTAGTTTGAATCAAATCGACCAAATGGCGTTCAACTGAGTAACATATTTTACACTTTATAATTTGATTTAACTTGACACTGGCAAACTGACGCTTCAAGCACAGACTCCAATTACAAGAAATTTAATTTTTAAGTTCCCTAGTTACTTTAAATTCATAAAAATAAATTTTTAAACAAAAATTATCAAGGAAATAACTTGTCTTGACAGTATGCTTCAATGTTTTATACTGAGTTGAGCGAATGGAACAACACAGATTTATCAGTTTTACAATTCTGTAGTTATAACAGTTTTGGAGTGCTCATTAAGTGATGCAGAAATAATGTATTATTGTTTTACAGCTACAAGCTCCGCATAGAACTGATGCTGCTGAAGGAAGAGTGGCCGTCCACCGCGGGCTACCTGGAGAGCGCCATCAACGCCATCCTGGTGGCTGGCGATGACCTCATGTCGTCTAGAGCCCTGCAGGCAAGTGGATAGGCTGATTTCATCATATCATAGTAATAACATTGAGGGGAGATGTGCCAATTCTCGCCACACTTGGCAGGCGGGTTAGCTGGCAAAGCTTATGTTATCTTCCTGTGTCCAGAAATTGATTACCTTATGCAAAAATGATCCTTAATGTAAATGATTTTAAATAAGTGATAAACCTCACTTTTTTTTGAATAATAATGTATGTAAAATGTATTTTGTAAGTTGTCTAGTGAGCATTAGTTTTTCCACATCACTGTAACAATTCTTTAATAGATTGACGATATTGACGTTATGTAAAAATTACGAATTTGAAGAAATTGGTGACATAAAGATAACCAAGATTAATTTATTTTTTAAACATCTTTAAGTGTCTTATATATAAACTATAGTTTAGTATTCTAAGTACAATGTTATTACAGGAAGTACTGTACATAGCCCTGATAGCGGGTAACTTCCTGAACGCGGGCGGGTACGCGGGCGGCGCCGCGGGCGTCAAGCTGTCTTCCCTGCAGAAGCTGCCGGACATCCGGGCCAACAAGCCCGGGATGAATCTCATGCATTATGTGGCTATGGTACGTGTTTTTATACTAACTTAAGAAATTGTTTCGTGTTATGTTTGGCTGTTAGTTTTCCATACACATCATTGACGTAGCAACAGGAGCCTGGGCAGGGCAGTGCTTTGGGGTTCCCAAGACTAGTGGGACTGAAATCGAGGACCTTGAACATTAATAGAAACCCTAATTCTTCTGCCGAGAGCCCTTGACCACCTAGCTACGCCACTGATATACATTATGTTAAATTTATAAATAAATTACTAGGAGTATTATAAATATGCGATCGCCGAAAGTAGATAACAGTTTTTAAGTAATTTTGTGTCATCTTTATGCTCAATGTTCAATGATTTCATGGTGGCATCCACATAGAACGTTATTATCTAAGTGTACCAGTTATTTTATTCTATTTTTTATTAATATTACACTTGAAGCTATATTCACCAACTAATAAGGTACTCAGTACCAAATCAGTGCTTTAAGATTATGCTATCTCACTCAAACAATTATGTTTCTGAACAAGATATCATATCTCTATATATACTTACTGATTAGCTCCTTGCGATGTTACCTCGAGATGGTTAAATAGGCCCTTCGTCTATAAACGGTTGATTTTCACGTGTATGAGTCCATCTTATACTAATCGGCTTAATTATGAATCCGCAGCAAGCAGAACGCAAGAACAAAGAGCTAATCCACTTCGCGGACGACACTCGCGTCCTGGAAGAAGCAGCCAAGGCGTCTGTGGAACAGGTCACCAACGAGATCAAGAACCTGGAGACCAGGATCCGAGGGCTGAAGAAAGAGACACAGGCGCCGAATACTCCCGCGGATATTAAGGAGCAGATGGGAGATTTCCTACAGGTTAGTTTTTGATAAATTCTTAAATAATGTTTCTGGACATAGACCTGCCTCAAAATTTCCAGTGACTTCGGTTGGCAGCGGTGTCCATACACAGCTAGTCTTTCAACAAATCGTCAATTCAATTCGTGGTCTCAATTGGATAACATTCCAGCCCCAACGTCCAGATGGGCGTTCCACGTAGTATTAAGAACAGATGTTCTACTTACTATATGGCCAGCTCATTCTCACTTTAGCAAGCTAATTCGTTTGGCTATATCGGACAAGGGACAAGGGCTCTTCTAGGTATCTTAAATTTTTTTAGAGAAACCGTTACCATGGCTGATCGTATCCATATTCATCTGAGACTTCATTGAACGATAAATGTAAGATTTTTCTAAATAAAAAAAAGCAAATACTTATTCGCTTGATAATTATTATCGAGAAAACCCATAACGCTGGCAATAGTGGTATGCTAAAATACTATAATATCAACTGTTCTCTACATTAACAACGTATTTTTTTCTACCAGGTGGCAGAACAGGAGGTATCAGCGCTGAACAAGGACATGGAGGAGGTGGAGAGCATCAGGAAGCACCTGGCCGAGTTCTTCTGCGAGGACCCCGTCTCCTTCAAGCTCGAGGAGTGCTTTAAGGTTAGTTTCCTGAACCCAGATTAGTTTTATGAAAATTTAACAAATTAGGAACAGAATGCCTATATATTCGAGACTACAGAGCTCTTATAGTTATAAGAGTTAAAGTATCAATGCAGTATTGATATAATGAGTTGGGCATCATTTTTAACCCCCGACCAAAAAAGAGGGGTGTTATAAGTTTGACGTGTCTGTCTGTCTGTCTGTGGCATCATAGCTCCCGAACGGATGGAGCGATTTCAATTTAGTTTTTTTTGTATGAAAGGTGAGTTTGGTCCGGGTGTTCTTAGACATGTTTCAAGAAAATCGGTTGAGCCGTTTTAAAGTTATGGTGGTGAGAGTGGGGAAGGAAAACAGAAAATCTGCAATATACTAGTGTGGGGTATCAAATGAAAGCGCATCGCGTCCACATTTAATAATATTATGTTGTTTTACATTTAAGGAATTGTAGGCATTAGAATCGGGGGTTTTCTTAAATTTTAAAGTTAGATTTATTATCATTAACTCATCCCCAAATTTTATCCCCTTTTCACCCGACAGCGACGCAAAGGAGTGGTAATGTGTATCTTTGTTGGTCTGTATAGTACTACTAAAGAATATACATTTTTGACAAAATATACAGACCAAACGTCTGGACCAATTTTTATGATTCATGCGTCGTGCGGCGAGTGTCACTAAAGACACGACGTCAGTGAAAATTAAAAAAATAGCGTCCAGTACCTACATAGTTTTTTGTGTACAAAGTATAAGTAAATTAATTTTGGCCTTGTCCCACATCACGTGGGGTCCGTATATTATGTATTTCCTACCTCTATTTGCCTCGGTCACCCGTCATCTCAACTAACTTCTTTGTTACACAAGTGATTTTACGAAATATTCTATATTTGTGTAGAAAAAATTAAGACGAAGGAACGTAGCTTACCAGTGAGATCAGCAGCTATGGTCAGTAGAATAGTTCTAGGATGTAACCTAACCTAACGCTTGAGAACAAAATTCTACTAAATAAAACCAAGTTGTTAGCAAAAGAGCGGGGGTTTGCTTATACTTGGGTGAAGGCTTGAAGGTCTGCGTCCGAAAAAACCCGAATTCACCTGTAATTGTCATACGCATCGAAGCAGATTTTGCAAGTGTAGATGAAATTGAAGCGATGACGTAGCGGCGAGGTTGGTTTAGCGGTCAGAACGTCCATGCGTATAATGGAAGACGTGCGTTCGAGTCCCGCATCTCGATGGTAAGCTACGTTATTTCGTCTTAATTTTTCTAGACAAATTTATAGAATATTAGTTTCAACCTATAAGTTGGGTTTATCACTTTGTAAAAACGAATTAACTCAGTATCTTTGTCATTTTGCAGACATTCGTGCAGTTTTGTGCTAAGTTTCGTTCAGCGGTGGGCGACAACGAGCGACGCAGAGCCAACGAAGAGCAAGCCGCGGCGAGAAGACGCGCTCGAGACCTCGCCGCTGCTAAGATCAAGACGACAGGTACTATTACATACATAACATAACATTGTTCTTATACCTCAATTCAGATTAAGGAGCTTTAATTTTGTAAACGCGAACAGAGTGGTTATATAAGTTTCAATTCAATTCAATTCATTTATTCAGTCACAATTTCACAATCGTATATGAATGAAAAATAATAAAACTCCTTAGCCTATTTAAGTAAATGAAAACAAACAATACAAAAAGAGAATGTCAAATAAAATTAATACAAAGCAAAAAAAAAAATGTCACAATAATCAAATAGACACATCATAATTATACGTCAAAAATCCTCAACAGAATAAAAACATTCTTTAAATAACAATTTTTTGAGTTTAGATTTAAAAATAGTAGGTCTATCAATTTTTTTCCAGTCAGTAGGAGAATTGAAAAGTTTAATTGCTTGATATCGTGAGCCATGTTTTGATACCCTTAACTTGTGCTGTTTGGTTGATTTAAGTCTTTACGCCTCGTCTTTAAACGCAATTCCCTTTCCTCTAGACTTTCATACTTTCTATGGTTATTGATTACGTCCATAAGTATTATTAATATGTAAAGGCTTGGGACAGTCAAAATTCGTAAGCTTTTAAAGTGCTCTTTACAAGATTCCCACTGTGGGATCCGCACTATAGTTCTGATAGCTCTTTTTTGTATTACAAATGCCTTGTCTATATTATATTGGAAACTATTACCCCATAATTTGATGCTATACCGTAGCTTACTTTCTATAAGTGCAAAGTACACCAATTTTAGTTGAGTGACCTCTACTTCATCTCTTAAACTTCTAAGAGCGTAGCAAGCACTGCTAATATGATTTCTGATGGCTTCTAATTTGATCTCTCTAATTTGAGTTTGACGTGCCTGTCTGTCTGTCTGTGGCAACATAGCTCCCGAATGGATGTAGCCATTACAATTTAGTTTCGTTTGTATTAAAGGTGAATTGCGCGCTAGTGTTCTTAGATATCTTTGAAAATAGCTTTTTCTCTACAAACAAGCAACCAAACACACGACGGTAAAACCTACTCATAATAATAGTAAATCATGCAAGTAGCAAATAATGATGGGGCTTAAACACAAAACTCATTAATTCGTTCTAGCTTAGATTTAGTGTAGTATGACATCGTAAACTACGATAAGATGAACCATTTGTAAACATTTTTCAAAGAACCCTATTTTTGTATTATTATTAATTATGTCAACTTTTCACTTACCAACTTCCACATAACTTATGTATGCTGGATAAGCCTTCATTTGACCTCAATCGCACCTGATGTAAAGTAACGATGTGGTCTAAGATGGGGCATAAAGACCTAGAAGGTAGATGGCTTCTCCGGGCCAGATTACGGATCACGAAAAAAATCGCTTCACGCACTGGCCCAGCCCGAACTAACTGGTTAACTATAGTTGTAATTCTTCTTTCAGGTGGAGGCAGCGTCTGCAGTACCCCAGTATCGGAGTGCGAGTCCCTCATGGAGTCATTACTGCTGGACATCCGGAACGGGCTCGGACGGAGGTCGTTACGGCGTCCTCACGACCCGTCGCCGTCGCCTGGTTGGTTCAGATACATATATATAATACTAGTGCCCCGCGGTGTAATGGATTTACCAACTGGATGACTTTTACCCCGGTAAAAATTGGCCTATGTCCTCTCTCAGTCTCTAGAGAATCTGTGTACCAAATTTTATTTTAATCGGTTCAGTAGTTTTTTTGTGAAAGAGGTACAGACAGACAGAGTTACTATCGCAGTTATAATATTAGTTTGGATTCGATCTCGTAGAGAAACCACGAAAACAGCCTTCTCCATAGCCTCCCTTTGAGCTACTCTGAGCCTATTTGAAAGGCGAGCGAAACCCGATGTTTCGGATTCTTAAGTAATTATCGGCAAACACTGATAGAAGACTGTAGATTTGAGTAAATGTGGTATTTTGACGAATAAACGTGCAGAATTTTTTATGAGCACTCCTATTTACGTTCCCACTGCTGGGACACGGGGACTTCTCTCTTGACGATAGAGATTACGTCTTAATTCACCACGCTGGTCAAATGCGGATCGGTGAATATCATGCCCTTTGAACTCTTCAAAGTTTTTATAACATGCCGGTTTCCTCACGATGTTTGTCTTTGTCGTTTCATCACTTAAACGCTGATAGTCGTACACATAATAATAATGATTAATCCATGATGTATCCCATCAGATGTGACCCCCACGGGCAGCCTGCGGCGCCGCTCGCGCGCCGGCCCGGGCGAGGGGGGGGAGGGGGGGCTGCTGGAGTTCCTGCGCCACTCCTCGCCGGCGGCCAACGACCTCCGGGAGCGGAGCGCCTGGGGCAGTCTAGGTAACAACCAGCTTCATTTGGACTTAGATTTTTTTTATGCTCGATAAGTCTTCATTTGACCACAATCTCACCTGATGTAAAGTGACGATGTGGTCTAAGATGGGACATGAAGACCTAGAAGGTAGATACCATTTAATGGACACGATGGATATTTTAGTATATAATATTTATATTTCAATGTAAGTTATATGCTCCTGAGATGCCTGAAATAACTGATTTATTGTATTATTATTATTATTTTTTTTTTATTATTGATAAGCCTTCATTTGACCACAATCTCACCTGATGTAAAGTGACGATGTGGTCTAAGATGGAGCATGAAGGCCTAGAAGATGGCTTCTCCGGACCACATTACGAAACACGAAAAAATAGCTTCACGCACTGGCCCAGCCCGGAGGGTGGTGACAAGCCACGGCCGAAGCCTCCCACCAGAGACTGAGATGTAGTCCTGGGAACGAGTCCTCCTTCCTGGTAGGTGGTCTACCTACCGGATAGGAAGGCAACATCATAAGGATAGCTGTAATGCACTGGTGGAAGCTCTCTAAACTGACATTCTAATTGCCGAGCATATATAATACAGAAAGTATAAAAATTAAGTTGATTCCCCGTAAAAATCCCTAACACAAGGGTTACACACAAGTTTACTTAGGTTTTTGTATTGTTTTAGTTAAAAAGTAGGTACTTCTATGTTCTATTTAACTACTTATCAAATACTGCGCATCAAACGAAGGCTAGAAGTTGTTGTGTGGATTATCCAGCAGTATTCAGGTTTTGTTTTCAACATTTAACCTATCCATCATAAATAATTCAAAATGACACCTATAAATTTAACAAAAAGTTAAACCAGATAGGTAAGTTAAACTTTTAAAACGAGCTAAGGTTGAATATCGTCGAGATAAATATTGATGTGTTTTTTTTTTTATCCAATAGATCGTTCGTGGTCCCGTCGCGGCAGTGCGCGAGCGAGACTGGAGTTGCCCGACAGGGAGCGCGCCCCCTCCCCCCGCGCGCCGCCCGACCCCGCGCCCTCCCCCGCCCCCGCGCCCGCCTCCGCGTCCGCGACCTCCTCCGCCCCCGCCCCCGCCTCGCCCAGTGACGCCGCTAAGCCCAAGTAAGAACTTTATAATACATCTCAACGTATGCATTCCTTACGTTTTGCTATAGAGGTAGAACTGAGCATGAAGCTTTTAAAATGAGGAGATCATTTTTAGTAAAACCGACAATTATTGATCGAATACCAGTGTCCGCTAAAACTTTGGGTCCATCAGTGCTATTTTCTAGAGCACCGCATTGGGCGACGTAAGGCTATGCGTTGAGTAGCCCTTGGGCCGGTCACATCTAGTACCTACTGGGCGCTTGAAGCACCAATTTGGTCGGACAGTTGGGCCAAATTATGATGCTGCATGTTGGAGCATGTTGGTGCAGCCAAATGGCACTGCCAAAGTCGTATACTACACATGAGCTAACAGTTTAAAGACTACTAATGTTGTGTACTCCCACAGGGAATGGAGACAGAAGATAGAGTCGTGGCTTAGAGCGAACAGTCAGGAAGAGAAACGAGATGCGGATCTGCGCGAGCGGGCGAGGCGGCTGCAAGCTAACCGGCGCTCCTTGGAAAACGACTCCGGTAAGATAATTAGAATGTTTTTGAAGTGAAACTTCTATAGAATCGTAGTGATTTCAAACCGGATGCAAAAAGATGAAACGGAAATGGTAAGAGACACAAATACAATGCTTTATTTAAATTTCTTTGCGCGATACTTCGTAGTTGAGACTACGAAGTATCGCGCAAAGAGGTATTGCTGTATTTTATTTATATTATTTTGTAACATTCTTTATGTAATACGCTTTATTGAAGTAATATAAATAATCCGAATAATTACAGATATATGTTTGTTTCTCTTATCATTTTAGCAGATGCGTTCATGTACCCTTTTTTTCTATTCGATATATATCATAATTATTATAGTTCGTAAGTAGTAGACTCCAATCGTGCGTCGTAGCTCACACACACACACTTTTTTTTTTCTTCTTATTCTTTCGTCGATTTACTGAAGTTTCACTTCTATCGTGTGTGAATCGCACACACACCTTAATTGAGACAGATACGATTCAGCGTTTTGGATGAGTTTGGCAGCAAACACCGCTACACAAGATTTTTTAATTATCATTGTATAAACATTCTATATTATATATTTATTTATTTAATGGATTATCTGTTGTACCGCCTAGAACTTGAGAATTTTCACTGTTTTTACCAAAAATAACTTAATTACCACAGAGAGTGAACGCAGCACGACCCTGGAACCCCTGGCGGAAGGCAGGCCGGAGTGGAGGCCGGCAGTGCTGGCAGACAGCACCGTGGTTCGGACGATCGAGGCTGTTGAAGGTAAAAACAATGCAAGGAAACTTACTTGCAACCTTTTTCCTTGAAGTCGGTTAACAGAAGTTCTGTTTTCAAAATGCTATTCAAGATAGTTCTGTTACCTATGATTATCAATTTAAGTATTGATGTTAACATCTACGGATATTGCCAAAATGAATCGTAATCACTGCCCTGTTTTGTGCAACCAGAAATGAATTACTAAATACACCATCCTAACTAATTCTATAAACAATTATTCCTTCTTGACAGATGTCCAACCGACGAAGAAGGTTCCATGGAGGAAAACTGAAGAAAACGAAGAAATGAGACTCCGACTCAGAAGGCAGAGATCTCGACAACAGTTGGAACCAATCCCTCTCGTTTCCATCACCGAAGAAGACAAGCGTAAACTACCAGACACTACACCTGAGAAAGACCTCAAAGACCGAGCTGAAATTGACTCCGATAATATTGAAACCCCACCAGCGCAACGGAAACTCTTCAACCCACCCCCAGAAAGAGAGCCATGCAGACGTCTTCAACCCTCATTCCCTATAAGAAGTAATGAAAAAGCCGTCGCTGATATGAAAGACCTCTGTCAAGAAATCCTAGGAGATGGACAGTTCGACCGCTTCTCAGTAGCAAGACGCACCAGACGATACAAGAGAAACACAGACTCCAGCTCACCAGAAGAAGAAAAGAAACCCGAACCAATCGAAATTGTCGCAGAAAAACAAGTGATTAGACCATCAAAACTAGAGGTCCAAGCATCTTACCCTGTGGAAGTCCCCTTAGAACCAGCCAAAACAGCTGTTATAAAAGACGAAAAGGAAAACCGATTAAAAACCTGGCAGGCTAGACTCAAGAACCAAAGCGTAGACAAGACCACCAAAGACCCGAAACCATATCTTAGAATGCGACGACAGACTTCCATCAATCAAGAAGACGTGCAAAAAGCGATAAGAGAACTAAAATCACCAACTGAAAATCCAACAGGGGTCTGGTCCAGAAACGCTTATAGAAGATCCACAGGAGCCAGCCACAGAGAGAAGGTCCCAGAGAGAACAACTTCTCCGAGAATACCGAAAGTCAAAAGCGAGCATGAGTTGAACGATGAAGGGTTTGAAGAAACGCAAAGTCTGAATTCCGAAAGCGCTTCGCAAGGAGCATCCTCGGGCTGCAACGTGGAATGTGAATCTCCGATACCTAAATCTAAATCCCCCGTAGTCCCAAAGAAAATATCTACCAAAGAAACAAGAACGCCACCCCGGACACCGCTCGATCCAAAACGCACCGCCACCCCTAAAAGAGCAAGCTCCTTACGCGTAGAAAGATCTACCTCCAGAGCTTCCCTCCGAAGCTCTAGGAGCTCTTTGAATAGTTCTACATCTGTAGCCACTGTAAGGAAAGCCCCGACTCCAGTCAAACCAACTCCGAAACCAGTTCAAAAGCCAGTGGTCAGGATGCCGGCGTCAAGGTCTTCGTCAAGTGGTAGCTCCGTTGGTGCGGCCAGGCCTCCTGCGAAAGCGGGAGTTCCTCAGAAGGGAACCTCAGGGTTTATGAGGCCTACGCAGGCCTCTAAGGGTAGAGGTGGAACAAATCCTTCAGCTTTTAGAGCTAGTTTTAAGTAACAACGATAGCAGTTGTTGGTATCGAAGACACTTGAATAGTGATGTCCATTAGTCGATATATTGCATCGTTTTTTTTTTGGTTTTTTGACATAGTCTAAAAAACAAATGTAACTGTCCGTTTGACCTTAAATTGTGCCTTATATATTGGTTTAAGAATTAGGAAATATTATTAACAATTAAATTTAAAACATTATTGGAAACTTCAGATCGTAACGCGCTAGAATCTCATCGAAATATCTGAAGCTTTCAATGACTGATTATTTTATTAATAGATCTGTTACATTATCCCGTACATATACGTTATCAACTTTATTTTATTTTATTGAATGCGTATTATTTGAATTTATGTGCCACGACTTAGTACGGGTATTTATTTTATAAATAACCATTTTTAGTTGTAAGGATGTAGGGGTTTCATAAATCTAGACTGTTTTGATTTTGGTTCAAATAATTAATACTTTACTAATCTGTAATATCGATAGTACTCTGCATTTCTTACGATACCTATTCGATAGGAATAAGTACAAAAGAAATAGCGATATAGAGTACAATGAATTTCGAAAGTAAATATACATGAATCAATCAGGTTCTTTATATTATACAACGAACAGAATTTATATACTAAATTCACACGAAAACTAATATTAAAAATAACAAATCTAAAAATGTATCTAAATCTTAAAGCTACAAATTTAAATTCTACCTCTAGATTGTAAACCCGCAAATGAATCCCAGTTACAAATCAAGTCATCTTACAATATTATTATTATAAGTAGGTACTAATTTTATTATAAATTTTAGTATAAATATAGATTCGTTTATAGTTAAGTTTTTCAAAGACATAGATAATGATCTGATTTATAATACGTACCATTCAATAGATCTTGTTAGGGTTATTATTGTCACAAATAAAATACACAATAAAACATTAAATATTTTATTAAAATAATTTGTAAGATTTAACAACGATATCTACGTGTTTATTATACTAAAAGAAATACAATAAATCAAAATACCTACCTAAACCGTAGTTTTATTTCATTTAAACTACATCATTTACAATTTAGTACAAAATTATATTTCATAACTATTATAATATAATAGTAAGATTAAGCTCCCTGCTTATTAAATATAATATATTTAAAAAGCACGGGAGCTGAAGGTGTTTCTATAATATTATTAGTACTTTTTAACTATTAAATTCAATAAACAAAATAAACTATCGATATAATAAACTACTGACTCAACTCTAGACCATTATATTGTTAACGCCCTTGAAGTTCCACGTCGTTTTACACAAGTGAACTATTATCAAAAAACAACTGACTTGAAGGTCTATTATACAGTATTCTATATACAGTAAGAATAAAGATGTTATTTGCTATTTGTATCCAGTAGTGGTGAAAGAAAAATTTATATATTTGTATAATTTGCAATTTTATCTTTATTTCTGTCTTTCTTCTTCCCACCTATCGTTTTCATATCAGCCCCTCATCCACCAACTCTTGCACTAGGTCCGTCATCTTCTTCCGGCACGCGGCGTTGGACGTCCACACCGGCTGCACTGGTTCTGGAACCACCACGGGCTCTTGTTCCTGAAAGTAAAATTTATATACCGAATTTTTAAAAAAGCAACACTGCGATTCTCTCGAACGACTGGCGACCAGTAAAACACTGACATATACATACTGTGACATAGTCACAGTTTGACAGATAAAGATAAAATTTAACTTGTTTAAAATCTATCAAATGTATGGCATACAACATGTTAGTTACTCCAACAGTCGTTAGTAGTTAGTACATGTACCACGAGATGCCACTAACGACTTGTGGTGTGTGTCGAGATAGAAAATTACCTGGCAACATCGTCCGCTCGGTCGTTCTACAAGTCAAGACATGTTTGAACTGCGTGAGAACCCCACGCGAGGCGCAACACCGCTCGAGCGCTCGACCGGCCGGCTCCTCAGTGCAAATGCGACACAAGGCCGAACGCACGCCGCTCTACGCCTTGCTCCGATAAACACGCGGACACGTGCATAAGTTATTATTGTGAAAACAAGTGAACTTTCATCATTCCTTACAATTTCCCTTTTCCAGAACTTTCCTTTTCATTATCAAATATTATTCATTAACCTTCCTTACCTTCTGTGTGTGAAAGTGAAATAAATTACTGGCAGAGCTGGCAGATAACCGTGAGTACAGAATACATTTGCTAAAGACTGTTGGAGTTGGAGGATGCCGGTTTCCTTACAATGTTTGCCTTCGCCGTTAAAACACGTGTTGCACACTCATGTGTGTAACGCCAGTGCGTAATAAATAGCTCTAACCAGAGACCGTGAAAAAAGCCGTGTTTGATAAGTGGGAGCATAGGTACTCGACTTTCATTGCGAAGGTCGTGGGTTCAAACCTCGCTGCACAACCTCTGGATTTTTCTTCCAGAAAAAAATAAGTGCGCTTTAAACACGTGTTTTAACGGCGAAGGCAAACATTGTGAGGAAACCGGCATGTTCTGAGCACTTTGAAGAGTTTGTCTTTTGACTTGTACTTGTGACATTCACCAACCCGCACTTAGCTAGCTTGGTGAATTAAGGCCTAATCTCTCTCGTCAAGTGAGAAGTCCCTTTGTCCCAGCTGTGGGAACGTTAATAGGGTGTTGATGAAGAAACCTCTGGTATATGCCCAGGTATCTACCAAGAAATAATAATCAAACAATAATTGGTAGATCCCAATGGGCATATTGTTTATTATTTTAGATATTAAAGCGTCGCGAGACTGACACTTTTTTGTTAATTAAACCTCGTAAAAAAGTGCAATGATCAAGTTCTTACCCTCGATTGGTACAGATTCGGCGCCTCGTTGCTGTCACAGTTCATGATAGGGTACATGTCCAGAGCGATGCCCAGACCGAAATGGGAGCATAGCTTGAACTCTTCTAGGACTCTGTAATTTATCAACTTTGTATAAGTTGCTATGGAGCTGATATTACAAAAAAAATCGAAACAGAAGAAACGATATGGGAACATAATAAATTTGAACCCTTCTTTCAGTCCTTGTAGACTATGTGTCTGTGTATGATTTTTCTTAATCTTTCTGATCTTCTCCCACATCATGCAGGGTCGGCAAAACATGTATTTTCTTATATTCCCCTTAAGCACCTATCATCTCAATACTAACTCCTTTCTTACACATGTATTTTTAATCACAATCCAACTGTTCTTTTATCTTCCTATTCCCACCTGGAACATTCCTAAAACTCAAACTGACTGAGCCCCGATTTCACCATTGGCTATGTTTATAGCGATCAGATCAGACTAAACTCGTTATAGGCGGTAAAATGAGATGAAATCGTAAATTTTCAATGGGGTTTTCTTGGTTTTTCTTTCTTCAATAAAATTAGATTCGTAGCATAAAATGGTGAAAGGGCTTAATCTCACAATTCTAGATTTCATTACGATGCAGTACTATGATTTGCTGGTCAGCAAATCATAGTACTGCTTACAGTTGCTTTAGTTCCTCCTTCGCCAAACTGCTGTAGAAGACAGACGTCGGCTCGCTCATCTCCAGCAAACTGGTATGGAGCTCTTCCACGTAGAGCTCCAGCAGAGAGCCCTGGTGCTCGGCCCTCTGCGCGCGGTCCAGGCACAGGTACAGCATGTACACCAGGTCGAGGGCTGGAGACGCGTAGCGGACCATCTGGTAGTCTACTATACACATCTGGAAAATAAACGTTTTTTTTTCATGGGAATAGAACAATTTGGCAAAAGATAGAGAAACCCTTACTTAGTTAGTAGCTAAAGTATGCGTATCTAAATGGTAACCCCCTTGCAGTGGTGGTTTTTATGCAGAAAGGGTTACCAGTTAGCGATGCATACCTATACCTACCTGGTTAATGGCACATAAATCTGCTATCTAATACGGCTTTCACGATTATCGATCATTATGATGTGTAGTGGTTGCACTACTTTACAGTAAAAAAGTATGTTATGTAAGGCGGCCTCTAAACGGTCAATTATATTGCACAATATTGCGAATTGTGCAATTTAATTGACCGTTTAGGGTTAATATTGAAGATTGCACAATGATTGGCCGAAAGTTTGAGCGAGTTTAATTTTTATTGCACCATGTTTTTCGCACGGTGCACACGGGATCAATACTATTCTCCGACTGAACGCGAAAACATTGTGCTGTTCGTATTGTTGTGCAATATAATTGGTCGTTTGGATCAAAGCGCCTTTCAATCTTATTGTACAATAAAAGTATTGTACAATGTTATTGTAGGTCTAGAGGCCGCCTTAAGGTTACTAACCTCAGCAATATCGCCATCTTTGTACCGGAAGAGGAAGTTGTTGGTCCAGCAGTCGCCATGGCCGATCAGCGCCAGCGGCTCCCGGGGCTGCACCGCCTCCACCATCGTCTTGAAGAACGTGTCTTCTGAGCAGAAGCTCTTGAACTAAAATTATAATTAAAGAGTCGATTATAAGTACAGTAGTTGTTTAATACTAGTAGTGCCCGCGGTGTTACCCGCGTTATAATTTATTTTCCGCGGAATGACACTTTCCCGCGGGTTAAAGTAGCCTAATGTCCTTTCTCAGGCTCTAGAGATTCTGTGTACCAAATTTCATTTAAATCGGTTCAGTAGTTTTCACGTTTAAGCGTAACAAACAAACTTACATTTACATTTATATATTAGTGGATGGATGGATGGATGGATGGATAGGGATAGGGTAGGGTAAGGTGTAAAATAATAGAACCTAATTACATAATAAATTAAAGAAATATTTTACAAGAAACCTAGCGTTTCACAATGAGTTAGGGAAAAGAATTCTGTGAGTTTTTCGTATTTTAGTTATGTCACAAGATTTTTATATCAAGCACAATCTAGCTTTTCATTCCCATCATCGTAATAATTTTTACAATAATAAAATAAATAAAATAAATAAAATAAATAAAATAAATAAAATAAATAAAATAAATAAAATAAATAAAATAAATAAAATAAATAAAATAAATAAAATAAATAAAATAAATAAAATAAATAAAATAAATAAAATAAATAAAATAAATAAAATAAATAAAATAAATAAAATAAATAAAATAAATAAAATAAATAAAATAAATAAAATAAATAAAATAAATAAAATAAATAAAATAAATAAAGTAAATAAAGTAAAAAAAATAAATAAAATAAATAAAATAAATAAAATAAATAAAATAAATAAAATAAATAAAATAAATAAAATAAATAAAATAAATAAAATAAATAAAATAAATAAAATAAATAAAATAAATAAAATAAATAAAATAAATAAAATAAATAAAATAAATAAAATAAATAAAATAAATAAAATAAAATAAATATTTCCGGACTATCTACACAACAACATCTAGCCCCGTGGCTTACCACTTAGAGCTTACTCTAAGCTTGTGTTACGGGCACTAGATATCTGATATACTTAATATAATAAACATACATAATATAGATATTTTTATAATACATATTAAACACCCAGACCAAGGAGAAAAGTGCTTGCAGAACATACAATCAATTTTACCCTCGGCGGGAATCGAACCCGCTACCTCTTGCTCTGCAAGCGGACATTCGCCCACCGCGCCACCGAGGCAGTTAAAATAAAGAGCGCTTATGTCCTTATTGGAATAGGTAAGTATATCAAGATATAATCATTATATGTATGTATGAGTATGTCTCAATGGTAAATAAATACATGCCAATGTTTATTTTCACGATTCTCAAAAACTTGTTGTTCCGCCGACCCCACGTAATGAGCAAACTGATGATTCATGCTCACCTACCTTGTCTAGATATAAGTCTTTGACTGGAGAATCCTTGAGTTCTTCTTCCACCATGGACATAGCGTTCTGAATCGCCTCGTTGTAGTAACTGCGGTAGTAGTCAATGTTCTCTTCTACGTAGAATACTAGAAAAAACATAAATTGAATACCATTTTCACAAACTTTAAGTAATTTTTTTTGGACCTCTTTAAAACTTTACCTTCTGTAATTCCATCATCTTGATTCAACAGCTCAAAAAATCCCTCGGGGTCATGACATTTCATGGCCAGAGATAGGGCGTGGAAGCGAGATAGCTGCATCATCACCGTGTAGCACTCTTCTATCGACAGCCCCTTCCTTCTATCCGGCATAACAAACCCATACTGCTTCAGATCTTTCAAGATCACACAATCATTTTTCGCCAGATAGCATTTCGGCAATGATTGGAAAGGGTGTTTCACATCCCATTTGGACTGAAAAGAGGATAATGCTGGCCATATCTTTGTGTAGAATGCAACCTCATTTCGGAAAAGTTCGTCGGATTTAAAAGCCTCTCGCCTGATGATGCTTTGAGGAAGGCATTTGTAGATGATCGAGCCTTCCCAAGGTTCTTCTGGGTCCTCTATCAGCGAGACTAGTTCAGTGGATGATTCACCAGTGGTCTCGATGCTTGATGCACTACGCTTTTTAGTTCCTTTCAGAGTGATGCGATAGAGCATCGAAGTGTAGTTGTCGCCGCGTTTGGAGCCGGGGGCGCCCTGAAATTAAAAGATAGTTTTTTTTTTGGACCTATACTCAGAACATTGGATCTTGTCTCAGTGGAGTTCTCAGGGGCGTAACTTTTACACTGAGACAATTGGTACAATTAGGTACGTAGGGTAAAATTTTACCTAGTACCTAATATTAAGGAATCTGGAGATGACGTCATCGATCCTCTAACTAAATGAAGAGAACATAGCTAGGTAGTAGTTGCGAAAGTGTTAGTAACGAGATCCACTTCATATTCGTCGATATTCTGTGTAATGAAAATATAGTAGTTAGTATTGAATATTCGATAAGTCGCTATAAAGGGTTTAGGTTTAACACGAGTTTAGGTCTGAAACGTCTTCTTCTGCATAAAAAATAATTTTATTCATTAATACATCATGTATTTAAAGATTTTCTTTCGTCTTTAAACCTATCGTAATAAAAATAGTGTGTTGTTTTATTATATAAGTTCGATTCCCGAGCTAAGAGCTTTTGTTTAACGCGTGAATCCAATGTTTATATTTTTGTTAAGAACAATCTGCGAATGTCACTATGTTTTATAACGTAACACACTGACCGAAACTCATGTTACAACCAGTATTATAGAGGTAGATAATAGTATACAACTGCTCGTCCAGTAGGGCATAATTTTATCTATCGATATTTTTTACACTGAAGGAATTACTTTTGTATATTTTTACATTATTATTAATAACCTACATTCTACCGACAATCTATGCAGGTGTTAGTTACCTCAAACTCCAGAATGGTGACATCAGGGTAGTCGTTCTGCAGCAGCTCCCGCAGCAGGTGCAGGGTGACTTCCGTCATGATGCACAGGATCCGGGCGACTGACGCCTGATGAGCTTGCGAGGGGAACAAGGACATGACGCTAGTTCTAACGGTGTCCATAGTTTTGGCGTTCGTGGGATAATATTATAAAACAAATGTATAGGCGATTTCTAGTTAACAGACAGTTTGGTAAGGCGTATTTTAATAACACTTACATATATTTTTCGTAGGGTTATTTATTAAAAAGTAAGTGGAATGCGAGCGAGCGCGTCGCGGCAACATTATTAGAATTGCCAGAAAGCAGTGTTTGTATTGCCAGAAAGCATGAAGCGATTCTTCGTGTTTCGTAATGTGGTCCGGAGAAGCCATCTTCTAGGCCTTCATGCTCCATCTTAGACCATTATCGTCACTTTACATCAGGTGAGATTGTGGTCAAATAAAAGCTCAATCATCAGCTCAATCAATAATAAAAAAAAGCAGCACTTAATTCTAATTCTCCATATTACAAATAACTAAATATTAATTATAAGTTTTATTATTGTTTTAATTTAAAAAAAATTCAGTCTGTGTGCATTTAATTTTTTTATTCTAGATCGTTTCTTACGTAACTGAATAAAAGATAGCCTTTAGTATTAGAAGCCATGGCCCCTGTGTAGGGAGATGATTGAATTGTTCATGGGGCAGGGGGAAGCAATAAGATAATGGCCATCTGATCTATTTCATAACAAACCGCTCATAATGTAGGTACCTACTCAGGCTCATAATGTAGATATTTTGATCATTGCACTTGCTTACCTATTTCAAAAGCCGTGTTGGATAAATGGGAGCACACTCGTCTTTCAACCCGAAAATAGTGGGTTCAAACCCCGACACGCACCTTTGGATTTTTCTTCTTGAAAAAAATATTTTTGCTTTATACACTTGCTTATACGGATAAGGCGGACATCGTTAGGAAACCGGCATGTTCTGAGAACTTTGAAGAGTTTGAAAGACATGTGACATTCATCAACCTGTACTTGGCCAGCGTGGTGAAATAAGGCCTAATCTCTCTGGTCGACAGAGAAGACCCTCAGTCCCAGCAGTGGGAACGTTAATAGGGTGTTGATGATGACCTATTTCAAACGTAAAAGGGGAGGCTTCGGTCGCGGCTTGTCACCACCCTCCGGGCTGGGCCAGTGCGTGAGGCGATTTTCGTGTTTCGTAATGTGGTCCGGAGAAGCCATTTACCTTCTGGGTCTTCATGCTCCATCTTAGACCACATCGTCACTTTACGTCAGGTGAGATTGTGGTCAAAATGAAGGCTTATCTATCATAAAAAAAAAGAAAAAAAGTGGTCGGGCCTCATCTCAAATCTGACTCCGTCCACCATGACCGACTGCTCCCGCAACGCAGCTAACAGGGAACAAGAGCAGCTACTCAACATAAGGAAACACCCCCACCCCCAGAACCACGACAACTGTCTCAGGAGTGTCCGACTAAGAAGAAGAAGGCCTTTCAAGTTACATAGAAGAAAAAAATCATTTTATTTTGTAATGTGCTCGCGATGCGCTTTCTTTTGATAGGTACCCCACTCGAGTATAATTGCAAATTTTCTTTTATTCTTTCCTAAGGGGAACCCCTCATAACTTTTAAACGTTCATCAAATATCAGAACACTCGCGCAAAAGTGACCTTTTATTGGAAAAAATCTAAATTGAAATAGTTTCATCCGTTCGGGAGCTATGATGCCACAGACAGACAGACACGTGACTTATAAAACCCTCTTTTTTTGTCGGGGGTTAAAATGACCACAGCTCAGTGTGAAGGTGTAGGTACAACACAAACAAAGATTTTCAGCTGTTACCATTAGCACTTGATAGCTGAACGAGATGCAGAAAGAAGAGAAAAAAAATACTATCATAACAAATTTATTTATTATCTTATACAGATTAAGTTAAACCTATAAATCACAAAGTACCTACTTCAATTTAAATGAACAAAACATTGTGATATATAATGTGATATATAAAAGTGACTTTAGGAATCATAATAATTTTAATATAACATTTTTATGTACCTAAACTCCGCTTTACATATAAGAGAGCTCCATATGAGATGAAAGCTGAGTTGTTCTATTCGCTTCTCAACTCAGTGTAAAAAATTGAAGCGAACTGTCAAGACTATGTTATTTCCTTGATTATTCTTAGTTTTTATTTAAATTAGATTTAAGTTGACCTGTCCATGTAAGCATAAGCTTCTAAGGAAATAAACGTTTTGACTTTGACTTTGACTTTATTGAATGAAAAAAAAAACATAGGATTTTAGTGAAATATTTATGTACAGGGTGGTTCATATCGGTGGAGGAATAGTATTCCAGCACTTCGTCACCATGTGCCTTAACTGCCTTTGAAAGCTGCGGTTTTGTGATTGTTGACAGTAGAGCCGATCGTATAGAATGCAGTCTTACCCTTATATTCTCTGAATAAAAGACTTACGAAAAGTTATTAGTACGCATCGTGATCGATCTCACGGCCGTAATAGTTCGCGAATTTGTTTGCACTAAATGAAATGTATTTATTTGCCAACAGTTTGATAAAAAAATACGTATTTAGTTTGTTAAAAGGTTTCACATAATAATATTACCAGTAAAATGGCATGCAAAATATGGCAATGTTATAATGTTTAGACATACCTACCTAACAATTTAAAATTTTAATTACATTCGTTTTTCCACAAAATGCACAAAGTGACTAGGTATATTGGATCGAACACTCAAATCTACTAAAACAGCTTTCATGCTGGCTTATAAAATAAATAAATAAAAAATTAGCTTAGGCTTAGGCTTAGGTCTTAGATTGCAGTAAGATAAATGAAAAAAATACGCATTATAGCTAATTTAGTTAGTTGCCTGCTTAATTTTTATATGCCATTTTATTTAACCCTGACTCATACGGGTCTGTGCAAGTGAAATAAATTAAGTGGTTTCTAACAAATTATTCAGAATATTGCCGCCTTTCAAGCCATCATTGAAACCATTGTCAGCTGGTGTTTATTGATTATTTGCAGAAGCAGAATACATTTCGGAATTAACAATTTTGTACCTACCAATTCTTTTTGCATAACCCTAGCGCCACGTTTAAATATTTTTACGATAGTGTTTTTGTTAAACTGCTTTTATGTTAATTTTAATTGTAATTGTATTGTGTGTATAAGACGTAAATAAAACTCTTTCTATTCTATTCCAACCAAATCTATTAAGTCAAAAGAAGGAGAATAACCATACTCTGTCAATGTCACTTGTCAACGTCAATTCATAGGTCAAATCACAAACAATTTCACATTCATTCACATTTAATTCGGCTGTTTGTCTTTTGCTGATGTGCTGTTGCATTATATTTCTATAGTTTTAAACAAGAATAAAATACAAGATAAACGCTAAATATATTTGCAAAAACTGTAAAAATGCCCGTTGACCAGATCCAGTATTCTGAAAGATATACCGACGATGAGTATGAATACAGGTAGGTACGCTTTACGTTTCGAGTAAAGCCCAGCTGTTCGATTTGAATTCAAATCTCGAATAAAATTCAATTGCACGTTCCAGAAATTTCGTACAATTCGTACATCAGAAATTTACTAAAACGCATTACATTACAGAAGATTGAAAGTTCCTACATTAATCATTATCTAAGAAATCAATGCTGGTTTTCTAGCAATTATCAAACTTAGACATGTGTAGGTATAATTAATGGTCATATCTTATCATTACGTATAATTGAGGTCAGATATAAAGGTTTAAGAATGATTTTACCTACTTTAAATCTCCAGGTATTTAATATTGTAATACCTTATGCACCTTACCAATAATAGTTTGAATTCTGATCTGCAGTGCAGTATCTCACGTTATAATTTTATAATGGAATAGATCTTTATACAAATAAGTTGAATTCAGTTTAGAAAGTGTATGTTCTGTGTCATTTTACCAAAATGCCAGCTTTGACTAGTTAGGTGTATGTACAAATAACACAGTAGGTACAATCTTAAAATTCTCATTATTTTTCTTATTCCAGGCATGTTATTCTACCTCAAGACATTGCTCGGCTCGTACCCAAGTCACATCTCATGACGGAGACAGAATGGAGGAACCTCGGTGTCCAGCAGAGCCCTGGCTGGCTTCACTTCATGGTGCACAGCCCAGAACCCCATGTTTTGCTTTTCCGAAGACCACGGATGGACACACAACCAGTCAACGGGTTGGACAGCAATACCAATACTACTGTAAAAGTATGATTAAAGCTACCCAACATTTGTTGAACACCTACAAGAATTTACAATTTTAATTTTGCACTTAGCCATGAATTTATAATTTGTATATAATGAAGTGCCTATGATAATACCAAAATCCTATTTTATATAGTGTGAAAACAGCTTACAAATTGCATAATACCTATATGATTGATGCAGATGTCATTTAAATCATAATACTTAAGTATTGAAAATGTAATGTTTTTAAATTTGCCATCAAATTATAATATGGAAATTTTGAATAGTTTCCTGACTGAATAATGTAATACAATGGTGCCTTTCCATAATACTTTTTCGCATCATTCACACTGAGCTGAGATTCTAACTTAATTCCAAAATAAATAAGCAAATAAATAATTGTCAAAATTCCTTGTTGTCAAAAATTTAATTGTTGAAAGTTTGTTAATACTCTGAATTTCAGTACAGTTCAAGCTCTTTAATGACTGTGAGATATAGCTTAGCTTATTAAGTTTCATTTAGTTTAAAAAGTTAACTAATTAAAGTTATTAAAAAGGATTCACAGTTTTTATACTATACTCCTCTTCTTAAATTTAAGGATTCTTAGGTATTTAACAGTGGTAAGCGATCCAGAAGGTTTTAGGTTTGATCTAGGGGTTGATCTCTGCATCATTTATTTTCAAATCCATCCAACATCGATAGTACAAGTTGCTTAGTTGAGATCAGTCCTACAATGTATTAAATATTGTGTTAGTCATAATTTCATTGTAGATAGGGAGTAAATATAAAATAGATGTAACTATGCAGAATGTTTATTTGGATTTAACTTCTAAAACATAAACACAGTAAATAATACAAATAAATGCTGAAGTTATACATAAAAGTTGCCAAATATTAAAATATAATGAATTTAGAAACAGAAAAATCTAACTCTATGCAGTAAACAAAAATAATATTATTAACAATATATTAGTGTTGATTAAAAATAATGTATAATATTGTGCTTTCACTTAACATCTATATTAGCCGAATTAAAAGTATATAATAACAAATATAAGCTGCCATAACCACAGGGCAGATAAAGTATAAAGAAAGAAAAAAAAACCAAGAAGGTTAAGTCATAAGTCCTTATTTTAAGTTAATAACAGGTTTACTTAACGATCGTATAAAAGTCATCTCTTTTAATAAAATCTTATCTAAAAAGGTAGGCATCTTACACATCGAAACATTGGAGCGACAAAAATCGTCACCACGCACAATAGTATAAACGTGTTGCCATGTAATAGTGAAAAAGTTGGATACATTTTATAGTCGCTAAGAAGAGTTCTCAGGATAGAGACACTAATTGCGTAGAAGCTTCGATTATTTTATCATCATCATCTAACGATACATTGTAGTAACACGAATTAAATGCCCCAAAATAAGAATTGAGCTGCAGACAGTACATTCGATTCCTAAACCTTTAACCACCATTAAAAGAGGTCGAAAATTACATCTCAGCGCTTTTCTTATCTCAGTGGCATAAAAAGTACATGGCGTACATAATAACATGCTTTGATTATCCATTGTTGTCTACGAACTACAAACTACGCAAAACTGTTCAACAAATCCATTTAGTCTACGGCCATTTTTGGCATACATTGGTAGGATATGTCATGTCTATCTAATAACAATAAGTTTTCCACTATACGTAGGCCATCCCAGTGTGTATCGTCGGTTTATATACTGTCACCAAAAGTTAAAGCTAAATCGTATTTAAAGCTTCCAACTTTATTGTGCCCACGCTTATAAAGCTACCCTCAAGCAACCCATTTTAAACAACAGAATGAAAACTATGGTAGCTTTTGGTAGTTTTCACAATCGTGGCCACAAAAAGCTGCCATATAAAAAAATGGTATCTGCAATTGCAACGATCGACTGATGTCATCTCGTAGATTTTTCGTGATATTTTATACACGTGCGAAAACTTTACAGCAAAATGATATGGAATTATACAAGAAGTGATATGATAGAATGAAGATTGTACTAATTAGATATGTACTTAAATGATTATAACATTTTATATCGAATTTGGTACGATTTATAATACATAAATGCTCGTTTAATATGTCTTTTTCGTTGGAACGTTTCGCTCTGGCAACACTGGTTGAAGGGGAAGAACAAAGTGTTGGAAAGAATTTGATTTGAAGGAAACTAAGTGTTGAATCGACTCTATCACGACACGTAGTGCAACCATGGCACGCCCTTATTTATACAATAAGCGTTGCATACGTTCTCGTCTAGCTTCTATAAACTACAGTGAACTAAATCTTCGATATATTTCTATTAGTTCCAGTAGCTGTACGCATCCACAAAAATCTCTCAAATCTGAGACTTCGTAACTCTGGAATGTTTTCTCTCTATCTTAATTGAATACTAAAACCACCACCGTTTTTCTTATTGGAAGATTGGTGCTGCTTCGTAATCTCTAATCTGCCCATTTGGCTGTCGAATTTTACATCTCCATTTCTTCCCCCCAAACCGAAGCCGTGTTAGAGTATGTATGGAATGTTAGCTTTTGTATAATAAGGCTGAGGCACAGAATTTGTTAGTGATGAGTCGAAAATTAGTTATAATATAATACATATCCCTAAGCGAATATTTACTGATATGTTTCGCTTATTACCACCGCAAAGCTTGGTAGTCTAGTGTGTACAGTGTTGCCAAATCGAAAATATCTGTGTGAACACAGAGAGCACCATGCGCGTTCTATATATGCGATTATTCGTTGTTGGCTGGCTTTCCGTTGGTGTACTGAGGAGGAGAGGTGGTCTGGGCCGGCGTCTCTTCGGTCATCACCGTTACCAACTCTTCAACCGCACGGCCTAAATCATCTGCGAAAAAAACACAAAATTAGTCTCATTCCAAAACAATTTATTCGACTATTAATAGATAGGAGGACAAAATATGGTGAATGCCCAGTTTCAATTAAACGTCACGCTTTTTCCAAGTTATCGTAGAACCTTCGAAGCAATTTTAATGATCCGTAGAAAATACAATCCGTTTCTGTTTATTGAAACCGGGTAGATGTTCAATCAAAGATGATAAAGACCTTCCGAGATTTCGAGAACTCCAAACAATGATCTATGTGACGATAATGAATTATATACATTATTATTACCTCAAGGTATACGTCCTGTTATGTATGCAGAAAACGAGAAAAAAAACAATCGTCAGTTAAAATTCAATAAAACACCAAACATCCATGCAACTCACAAACAACTCGAAATCAAAACCTAAAAAGCTAGAACTTGCTGTAGCTATAAGTTACTGAAGCGTAAAACGATCTATGTGATCTAGAACTGCAAAGTAATGTGAACGCTACGGTGGTGGAGATAAAGCTGGTTTTCGCCGCTGACCTGCGCAGTGCATTAGGTTGTGGACGCTGTGGGGCGGCGGCGGAGGCCTTTCCGCGTCGCGCTCCACGCCCGGGCCCCAGCGCCCGCCGCCATCTTGCATTGTCATAATTATATTAATATCTAGGTAGGTTGTTTGGGAAATAAAAATAAATGATGAACGAAGTAATAAATGTATGAAGGAAATAATTCTGGACCTAGAATAGAACCTGTGGTACTCCCAGTGTGTTTGTGTACTAAATGATTAAAATTTTTGGGTAAGTAAGTTTTATTATTTTAAAGTTAAGTAAATAAACTTTTGTCATTCAAATTAAATTAGCAATTATGAATAAAACAATATTTTGTCACTCGTTTTGTAATTTGCATTTATGAGAAAAAAATTATTATGTTACTATATCTATATTTGTAATATCATCAATCGAAAGCTATATTAAAGACCAAGAATATCTTAACAGTGCAGTCGTTACATTACGTTTGATATTATATACGTCTGATATTATATAATGTTAAAGATTCCATCTGCCCATTGCCCATCATCATCAACATTTCTACCGTAGGACGTCCACTGGACAATAGGACTCCCTCATAGGTTTCTAGTTGTTAAATTGAAAGGTCGCGTATCGTAGTCAACAACTTATCCGTCCATCTAACCCGTCGATTCCACTAACTATGAGATATCATTATAATAATTTCTTATTACCCGAGTTGTCTTATAAAAATTAGAGATTTCATCTGCCGATTCAACAAAATATAGCATGGGATGTAATTGAAGACTTAGGGAAGAAGAGACTTACTTGTCTGTGCATCGTGGTAGAGTCCGTTGTGCATCTTGGCGGGCGAGTCGGTGGCGAGCTGCGAGGCCGTCACCGAGCGCGTCTGCAGCGTGCCCGTGCGCCCCGGCGGGGACCCGGCGCCCGGCTGGAACGTGCCACATTCTATCTAAGTCTGATGTATTAGTGTCCCCTAGCTAAATTAATAGTTAGGGCGGCGAATAGGGGAATTTTCGGCAATACTCGAGCGTGGCAGTTTAAGATATGAGAGATACCTTAGACCTAATAAGTAGAACAACCTTGTAAAGTATTTAGCTCTATATGTAGTGACGCGCGCCTAGAATAGACGAAAAAAAAGGAAAAGGATAATAAAGAAGGATAATGATATATATGATATAAGGTAAAGGGATAATGTAAATTATAACTTGTCTAGTTTGTTGTCACCGAAGACATTAGGTTAGTGACTTTCTTGAAGATGATAGTGTGAAAAACTACTTTAATTGTAATTAGAATAAGAATAATTGTTGTAATTAAGGACATTGTGTTAAATAAGTACCTAGGATTAATTCGATTTTGTAATATTCAAATACAGTGCCAATTAATTGTGAATTTAATAAAGTTTATGAATTATGAATTATAATGAATTAAGAAGACGATAATGTTATTTCAAAGCCAGTAATACTGAATTAAAAGAGTTTCAGACAGAGAGAGAGAGATAGAGAGAGAAAGATAGAGGACCATTGTATAAGTCCACAAACACTTAATTAATTGTTTGTGTGGACCAAAAGGTTTTGCCTCAGCTTTGTTGCTATGATGCGTTACAGCGCGGGTTTTCTGACGAAAGTCCGGGTGAGTGTGGAAAATGTAAATGTTCCTGGTTACAGGTAGTAGGCATGGTTAGTCCAGGTACCTCGTCCAGCAGCCTGCGCAGGCGCTGCAGCTGCGCCTCCAGCTGTCGGTTGTGCTCCTCCAGGATCTGCATGCGAGCCTCCAGGCGGCCCTTGTGCTGCCTCAGCAGGCGGGCTTCCGCCATCATGTCCTGGAAATAAATGTGACGTTTAGACTAACAATCAATCTTATTGTAATGTCGAGTGTGGGTAAGTTATCTCTTTAAAGATTATTATGGTAAATTCTCCGACACACAAACACCAATCAAATGACAAACTAAACCGTAACGGCCTTATTGCTCAAACAAATTTCTTTACGATTGAATCACCTTAACTTAGAATGGAGTGTAAATAAATCATAAAGGGTGTGACAACATTTTTATTTATTTAATAAATTCTGGTTCTGTTTCTGTTTTTTAACTTTAATGGTGTTTAATGCAGAAACTTGACCTTGTCTGGGATTGTTACAATGACTGTTCCGTTTATAAATTATTTTTCCTATTGAAATATCACAAATGTCTCTGTTTATTTCAATGTATATACTAATAACCTGATCGACAGGAGCATTCCTGTTGTCGTTGTTGCCGTGCTGCTGCTGGTCTTCCGGAGTAGACCCTGGGGTCGACTTCGCCTTCAGACGCTCGTACTCAGCCTGAAGGCTGGCGTTCTCCTCTTCCAGCTCCCTGGACAAAGTTATTGAGATGTTAATATTTAAGTCCATTATCTCTTCAGTCTTACCCCTAACAGCATGGATAAAATTAACATTTTAGGCACATAAAAAGACAGCACAGTACTCAGTACAAGTCGGGTACAGAACTCCAGCACAAAATCATTTATTTAGAATTAAATACATATAAACACATTTTTCTTAGAAATTTATGTGCGCTTTAAACACGTGCTTTAACGGTGAAGGCAAACATCGTGAGGAAACCGGCATGTTCTGAGAACTTTAAAAAAAAAAAGTTTGTAGGACATGTGACATTCACAAACCCGCACTTGGCCAGCGTGGTGAATTAAGGCCAAATCTCTCTCGTCAAGAGAGAAGTCCCTGTGTCCCAGCAGTGGGAACGTTAATAGGGTGATGATGATGATGAAACACATGCAGAGAAATAGCCTGCAAATATTTATTAGTGTTCAAACGATTATTGAATATTTAAATGTATCTATAACTTTTTTATCATGGTTTTTAACAATATTATGATTTAAAACGGGTAACAACCTCAAAAACCGTCAAATCATGGTATGATTTGACGGTTTTTGAGTTTTCCGATATTTCGACGCTGTTGCAAGCGCCATGATCACGGAAAGTTTTCCGTGATGTTACCCGTTTTAAATCTATATCTAGTTCCAAAAAGTTCCCAGCTCTGCAGTAGCTTATGAGGCTCGAGTCAAGAAGATGTTCTATGAAGCGAGGAAGAGATGATTAGTCACAAGTACCTGATCATAGCTTCCAGCTCGTGCCTCTGCTCGCGGTGGATGATGGAGACGACCTGCACCGGCGAGCGCGGCGGCTCCTCGCCCCCGTTCCCGTTCAGCGACTGGCAGTACGCGGCGATCAGCTGGTGCTCCTCGTCCGAGTCGGGAGTGTCTCCGGATGCTGCGCCCAGTTCCACCTGCAGGTATGGTTTTTGATTACTAAGGTGTTGATTGCAAACAAAAGTTACAGAAACGAATTCATTTTTCAAAAAGTCCGGTTTCGCATCCAGGCAAAGTACTTACTTACCTACAATTTTTTTTTATAAATAGTGTGAATGCAATATACTTATATATATATTTATTCAAAAAAAGATAAAGACACATCCGTAACCTTTGCACACAAGATTCGAACCCTATCTTAAGCCATCCTCACCCGAGGTTTCCCCTGCCATACAACGAACGAAGTTACCTTAAAACCGCTAACCCATATTTGACTAGGGTGTGCTACGGACACTGACCTGCGCAAGACGTGATGCGTAGAGCTCCAGGCGGGAATGCATGTCTTCTCCCGTGCCCAGGGAGCCGGTGCCGTGCTGCGGAGACGGTGCTGGGGATTCCAGGGCATCTCCTGGAAGAATCAGAATTAGTATTATAATATTCACTGTTCCTTAGCTTTTTGTGAAGTATGAAGTCTTTTTGGATCAAATTAAGTATATATTAATGTTTATTTCATTATTATTAATGAGATTTTCGTGTGCCATGGCTGGGTAAAGACCTCCCCCATTTCTTTTTTTCATCGTAGAAGCATCGTGATCAATTCAGTATGTAATTCATTTATTTATTAACCTTCTTAACTTGTAACTATTAATTAAGTTACTAGGTAAACTTTGTTTGGTTTAGAGGTACCATAACAATAATGTTACCTTCTAAGACGGTTTGCACCGGCAGATAGCCGACTCGCGGGTGCTTCTTGAAGTACCGCGCAGACTTGAACTTGTTGCGAAGAGCGCGAGTGAAGTCACGGACATCTTCTCCTGATGTTGTCTGCGAACAAGATGAGGGATAAATATTTTTATAAGGGTATTTAGTAGTAAATAGTTAGTTGTCCTGTACACCAGTACAAACAATAAGACAATCAAACAATCATTAAAGCAAACAATCAAACATAAAGACGAGAGAGATTCAAGAAATTGCTTGAACATGCATATTCTTAAATCTCGCTCGATCGGAACAGAATCTGCTCGTGGAATTGAGATACTTCTCCTTTGGATCAATCCAAACTAAATTGGAAGCAAATTGACGCGCAATCTATGTTACTTGTTCATTGGACAATGCTAAAAGGTATGAAAACGCTTGATATAATGTACGGCTACCAGCAGCCACGCTCACTATCAAGCGTTTTTATACTTTATGTTGTTGATTATAAATCTTATCAGGTTAACTGATCGTTGCGCCTTATTGAAGACTTTAAATAAAATAGTCAGCGAAGGACAGACAATCGATTACTTACAGCAGTGCAGTACTCCTGCATGGGATGCGTGAGCTTGTGGTTCTTGGCCTTGCGCCCGCTGAAGAAGCACTTCTGGCACATGTCGAAGTTGAAACACTTGAGGCAACGGTATCTGGAAACAGATATTTGATAAAATCGATGATAAGATGGTCTCCTCCATTGGTTTCCTGTTGTTACAATAGAAAAGGCCTGTATATCCCTGAATCTGGCTTGCCGATTCATGGCACGTGCAAATTTTTCGGACAATGATCATCTGTTCTTAATGCTTAATGGCCTCAATTGAAAAATGACTAAGGGAATAGGAGTGTAGGATTGGAGTGGGAGGAAGAGATAGGGGTAGGAAACAAGGTAATCCGTTTAGGTTTTTCGGTACCCGTTGTTCTACTTCACATCTCCCCATTTTTACCATTATGAGAAACTCCCAGAAAATAAAAAAAATAATGTCTAACGATTGATGCCCGTGGCTGCTGGATAAAAGCCATGTAGATTCTGATGAAGATGTAGACTATCGATGTAGACAACTGTTACTCCTATTGCAAGAACCATATTATCGAATACAAGGGATATCCATAACACCACGTCACTAGATGGCATCCATTCTTACACATGAAGGCCTACGCAGCTTCGCAACTCTCAGATTATTACCTGAACCCTATGATTGGGTACTCCTTGCAGATGTTGCACTTGGCCTGGTGCTTGGCGCTCTCGGCAGCCGCGAGCCTGTGCAGCACCGGCAGCCACACCATGGACTGCGGCTCCTTCTGCAGCCACAGGAGGAAGTGGAAAGCCTCGATGAACTGGAGCTGGCCGTCTGCGTCGCGTTCTAAGGTTCCGTTCTTGTCTTTGGCTTCTTCTTTTTCCTTGTTGTCTTTTTCTGTGGAGAGAGAGATAATATTATATTGAGACGCAACATTTTAGAATCTTACCTCTCATACCATCCTACGGGCACCGCAGGGTTTGGATACGAGCATATCACTAGAAAATGGACAACATCATCAGATATCTTGGAGTACATCACCAACTACTGGCCCCGTCAACCTACCTGCCAAGCATTGCAGGCTTGGCAACGCTCTATACTGCCTTCTATGAAGAGGGAAGTATTGTCTAGTATTGAAAGATACGTTATTATATAAAATGTCCAAGTCGCCTAACAATATTTTTTTATTCCCTTGGACTGCAATATTTCCTTTGTTTTAAAGACCTGTATTGTCTTCTAAAGTCTCACCATTGATAGACTTCCTATCAAGCGTGGCCGTCTTGTTGCCTTCCTTCGAGGCAGCCGATGCTTGCTCGAAGCAGCTCCTCACTGAAGGTTCGATGTTCGACCCTCCGAATGCTGCCACTTCTCCCAGTTGCCTTGGTACCTGAAAACATATGATTTTGTTATGGCATGCAAAGATATCAATGAGCTAACTTTACTACTATATTTTATGATAAGTCTTTCATGACAATCTTAAAACAGAATCAATGCGTACCTGAATGCAATCATGCAGCAACAATCCGAGTTTTCTTTGGTCAGCACGACAAGACGGGTCTGCGATCAATCTGAATAGATACCTGAAATAAAAGCGTAAAGTTTATACATTTGCACTTAAGTTAGGAAAGAGATTATCTGTTTTGTTTCTAGATAGAGAGTAAAAAGTCAAAGATCGAAATTAAAAGAAAAAAATCCTTTAGAAGATTCTCTAAAATTTTGCTAGATACTTAAGTAAAGTCTCTTGCTAATGCAATGTCTGTCAAAAATTAACTCTAGGAGGGGTCACGAATGTAATCATTATTATAAATTGTCTTATATTAGACTAGCTGTGTCCCGCGGTGTTACCGGTGTAATAATGGATTTTTCCGCGGAATGACAGCCCTCAATAAATGGGCTAAAAGACTTTTCAAATCTGACCGGTAGTTTCTGAGTTTTCCGCGTTCAAATAAACAGCAGCAACAACAGCAAACAAAACTTTTCAAGCGTTTTTAAGCAAACAATTGAACAAACCCTTCAGTTTTATAATATTAGTATCGATTATTATTACAAGCCGTGTTGGCTAAGTGGGAGGACACTCGACTTTCATTCCGAAGGTCGTGGGTTCAAACCCCGCCACGCACCTCTGGATTTTTCTTCTTGAGAAATTTATGTGCGCTTTAAACACGTGCTTTAACGGTGAAGGCAAACATCGTGAGGAAACCGGCATGTTCTGAGAACTTTAAAAGAGTTTGAAGGACATGTGACATTCACCAACCCGCACTTGGCCAGCGTGGTGAATTAAGGCCTAATCTCTCTCGTCAAGAGAGAAGTCCCTGTGTCCCAGCAGTGGGAACATTAATAGGGTGATGATGATGATCGATTATTTAACCTGGAAGGCATATGCCCACCAGTAGACAACATCAGGTTGAAATATTCGTTACCTATACTTCTCCTCAAGATGGCCCTTGCAGAGCAGCACCAGGCCGACCTTGAAGCTCAGCACGCGTATCTGGCCGGTGCGCTGGCTGTCGTACACGTTCAGCAACCAGTTGATCGACAGATCCAGGCACAGCGCTACGTTTACTAGACTCGGGTTTTCTGCTGCTATCACCTGTGGAAATTTTATTTGTTTAATAAATGCTTGAAGAGTTCACGATCTTCTAGTGAGTTTCTCATGGCCGATTTCTACGGCTAAAATATTGAGCTATTTCGCTCCTTCGCGCCTTTAACACATATTATAGACACAATTAACCATTGCTTAGTTTACTCGGATTTGAGAGACCCTTAATATAATAGATATTTTGGAGGTTTTGTCTGTTCACGTCCGTAAGTGGTAACCCTCTGATGAATCCTTACACGTGACCTCCGGGTGGTGCTAAGAACAGTCTCTGGTGGTAGGCTTCGGCCGCGGCTTGTCACCACCCTCCGGGCTGGGCCAGTGCGTGAGCGATTTTTTCGTGTTTCGTAATGTGGCCTGGAGAAGCCATCAACCTTCTAGGTCTTCATGCTCCATCTTAGACCACATCGTCACTTTACATCAGGTGAGATTGTGATCTACCTAACACATATTAAACATTCAGACCAAGGAGAAAATGTTTGCAAAACATACAAACACTTGGCCCTCGGCGGAATCGAATTTTGTACAATTAATTTGATAAGTGTTTATACAAAGGTCACTTAATTCACAGTAAGACAACTCTCAGTGACTACTCAAAATCTTTGTTTATGTGTTTCAAAAGCCGTGTTTGTTTCAAACACTCTACTTTCATTCCGAAGGTCGTGGGTTCAAACCCCGCCTCGCACCTCTGGATTTTTTCTTCTTAAGAAAATGTGCGCTTTAAGCACTTGCTTTAACGGCGAAGGCAAACATTGTGAAGAAACCGTCATGTTCTGAGAACTTTAAAAAAGAGTGAAGGACATGTGATATTCACCAACCTAATTAAGAAAGAATTAAGGCCTAATCTCTCTCATCAAGAGAGAAGTCCCTGTGTCCCAGCAGTGGGAACGTCAATAAGGGTGATGATGATGATGATGATGTATTTCAAAGAAGACATTACCTCGTAAAGCGAAGTGAGCACAGTTATCATATCAGGTATATCGATGAGCCTGTCATTCTGCGCGCGCAGTCCGTGCGAGTCGAACGCCTCAAGCGCAGCCGGCAGCTGCAGCATATGCACTGAAAAAGACAGGTATTATGACTAATACAAACAGTAATAAGACAATACATCGTAGTACAAAAAGCAGCCTTAACTGGCTTGGGTTTAAGACGGTATTAGAACCCACTTATCCCCATGGCTGAAAGGTTACTTACTGCACAAAGCCTTCTGCACCGTTCTCAGCTTCAGCGCGGTACGGTACGCGGAGAAGCGGACCTCGTTGAGGTCTGCTAGCGAGTTCATCAGCTCTATCATCTTCGGGTGGTCCCAATGGGTGGTCTCGAGCTCGTGGCTGGAAGGAAGAACAGTGTTACTTTTTTATTTCATCGTTTAATCCATGAGACGTTAACTACTGGTTTCTGCAATATACATGAAGGTTATAACTAGAATCCGCTGGTTTCAGTTTGTTATATTACTGTAGTTTTAATCATTTCAAAGAGCATCGAACATCGTTGGCATACCTACTCGACCGCCATTTTGAAAAAAATGTGATTCGGCGACCAGTGATGAAACTCGATTTAACTTATGTACCTACATATACATACCTACTGCTACAATAATAAAAATGTGTTCAAGAAAAAGGTTGGATTTTATTTCCCTTTTATTTGTTTATTTTATAGGTAGGTAGGGTATCCTACCTACCTATAAAATAAACATCAAGTGAAGTAGAACAAAGCTCAGGAACAGATTTTTTTCTATAGTTTCTAGACCCAAATATTTCAGAAACCGTATCACATGGGAGACTAGATCATAGAACACCTTTTTTTGTAATCATTTACTCTGTCGGTTGACATGAGTTTTATCACTGGCCGCCGAATCATGTTATTTAAAAAATGTTCGAACCGTGTTGAGAGTACTGGTTTTTATTGTAGAAGATCAGCTGATTTCCTTTGAATTATGTTAGAAGATAATTTAGAAAAACTCACTTGATATAATAGGGCACATTGTTCGGCGTGACAGCCCGTTCCCAGGGCTGCTCCACGGAGCCGGCGAGGAAGCCCTGCGCCGCGCCCGCGCCGCCGTCCCGCGCGACACCAGCTAGTTGTCTCGCTCGCTCTTCACCGCCTGCGCATAGCGCTCCGACCCTGGAAGAGAGAGATGGTATTCGTTTGTGTAGACTAGATAAGGTATACCTACTTTTTATGGTGATCGGTTTATGTGTCTATGAAATAAGATAAATTTACTGAATAGGTACCTAAGCCTATGACAAATGTTATGGCTTTACCTTAGTGAGCCCGTGATATGTTTGAGTTTTCAAAAGTAACCTAGTTGTAACATATCAAAAAGTGCATTGCAAAAGTGTTACAACAACACAAGAAACATAAAAAATATAAATATATTGGTATAAAGCCAAGGGTATAATTTTAATTATGCTATAAACCAGTCACGTACACAGAACAAACACGAAAAAGAGTTGCTAGTAATATGGGTGAGAAGGAGATAGCATTATTTTTGTCAATTCTACATCATACATCAGTACTACAGGTTTCTCCGTAGTAAGGGCTTATTTAAACTTGTTACATAGACACGACATATTCGATGTTATATATGGATTTATCATATTTTCAATTCAATTGCGTAATTGGACTCTGCGCTTGAAGCATCAGTTTTATATTTAAAACTAGTGGCCCGCCCCGGCTTCGCACGGGTTTTTAATCAATTTTTTTCCCGGCAATTATTTGATTTTTTCTTGCCTTTTAAACCTTCCCTAGACCTCCACGAACATTTCAAGACTATGATAAGATAAATCCGTTCAGCCGTTCTCGAGTTTTAATCAGACTAACGAACAACAATTCATTTTTATTTATTTAGATTAAAAAAAAAACTCATTTTTTTGAAGAAAATAATTATATAGTATAACAGTCACCCACAGTACAAGCTCTGTTTAGTTTGGGGTAAGGTGTAATGTGTGGTCCGGAACTTTTTATTTATATATAAATAGAAAAGGCTTATTAACACAAAAAAGAAGTCTCTGTATGAGTCTTTCGATAAGACCTACCTAGTATTCAAGTCATCCAATCTCGCCAGCAAATGCTCAGGCAGTTGAATCTTGTCCCGTCCCAGCGCCTGTGCCTGCGAATGTAGCTCGTCGGCCAGTCGCCTTAGGGGCGGGAGCTGCGCGCGCGCCCTGGAGACCGCGTCGAGCTGCGCACGCGCGTCCCGAGCGTCGCCGGGGCCTCGCCAGGAAGACCGCGCGGCCTCGGCGGCCTGCACGCGGCCGGCCAGCTCGTCCAGGGAGCTGGTGAACGAGCGGACCCTCTGGAAACAAACAAGTAAGAAAAATTAGACTAGAGAAACTAAAATCAACTGACTATATCAGCAGGTCAGTCTGCGTTAGGGTATACACAGGTACAGGTGTATATAGCATTTCTCATTGATTGTAATCTTAGTGAAGGTTTTAGACAGAACGTTTATTTTTTTTCTAAATATATATATCAATACATATTATACCTATAAATAAGTTTAGACGCCAGTGCCTTGACCGTGTTTTTGGAATTTTTCGCAGGAAATAAGTATTAGGTTTCAGCTTAAGATCGTCGACTTAAAAAGATATGACTTTGAATATGACTTCTAGACATGGGCCTTTGATTGAAGTCTTTATTTTACATCAGAAAGTTTTATTGATGATAACTTGAGGACTAGACCGAAGCGACGTTATCAACTTTTAATACGGCCATTTTGCATGTAAGAAGAGCTTTAATTTTAATTTTAAAAAGGACAAAATATTCACTGATAACCAACATAAAGCTACCTACTACCTACGCAACAAATTGATGAGAAAATTCTCAACAATAATCCTAAAAGATGTACATGTTAATTACACTCGTAAAAAATGTTTTAAACAAAAACTGCATAAGTTTAAAATAATGCAAGCGCAGTTCTCCTTGCCCCTGCGCATCCCGACCTTGATGCGCGCGCGCAGCCTCGGCGCGCGTGTCACGTTACAGTGACCACTGCCGGATATAAGGTGCTCGTGGGTACACAGATACCTTACAAGACTGGTAGGCAGGTAAACATTTACAAGGAATCGTTATCATAATTGCTGAGTATAGGCCTCCTCCATAGTCTGCCAATTATTTCGGTCGCTCGCGAGTTTCAGCCAATTGGTCCCAGCAACCTTCCCGATATCGTCAGATTAGAATATAGACGGCTTATTCGGTTTTCAGAAAGTAAAACTAATTGGTACAAAGTTTAAATACTTATGTAATATTTTTCAGTTATGATGGCCGAAATCGGACTGAGAGGTCAGTTTATGACTGACCTATAACAGCTATAGGTAATTGTTATTATACACTAGCTGACCCGGCGAACTTTGTTCCGCCTTAGACGCCATAAATGAGCAGATTTTTGTATTGTTTATCAATTAAATAAGATTGACAGAAGAATCCGTTTTAAACGTTAATTTTTTTGTTTTTCATGCTCTTTGACTATATTTGTAGCACACATTCAGTCAATTACAGCCGTTCAGGCGTGATGCCGTGACCAAGGGAAATAGGGATTCATTTTTATAAATATAGATTATCTATCTTCCAGTGTACCTACAAATTGCCAATTATTATACTTATTTTCAAACTTTTAGGAAAACATCGCTAAATGACTAATTCTATGAAATTGCTCCGACAAATCAATTTTAAGTTCAGTATTTGATGAAATATCACTATAACAATGATTCTCACGTAACTTCACAGTTGATTGGGCATTTAAGTTATTTAACAGATAATAACATCATTGGCTAATCAAGCATCGGTTAGGTTTTTGCTCGCGATTACAGCTTGGGACCGTTTTAATCAATTACTGACTTTCTAGTTATCAAGCACATGAGACGGAACCATTTTTAATAGCAAATGTTTATTTTTTATTTTTTGTGTCTTGGTATCTATTTTTCGTATTAATTGTTAGGTGAATATTTGTACGAAGTTTTCAAATTGTAATTAATGAAAAATAAATATGAAGTTTCATTGAAAAATAATTATAAGAATTTACAAAATTCTTTACAACAGTATTCGTGTTTCTACTTTGTAGTTACTTTTAACGGATGTAGCCGTGCCTGTGTTTTGATTATGTACCTATATCCTATCTATAAATAATGTAAAGTAGATTCTCCGCTAAGATTTTATTGTTTTCATCTATAAAAAATAGAATAAGATATATAAGATATTGATTTATTTATTTATTTACACTTTTACATTGCCATTACAGTACAAAACTAATGCGACAATGGAAAATAATAGGTACATATAAATTAAATTACATAGTTTCAAATATATTGCTCAATTCTAATTGACTCTGCTTATTTGATCTATGTACTGGGACACAGCACTATTAATTTTTTTTCTGATATTACAAACAAGTCAACATCCTCGCGCGCACTGCAGAAGCTATTGAGAGTGCGTAGAGCCCGCTGAAAAGGAGACTTGCTCCATAACTTAGTTCTTGCCGTTGGTATGGCAAAGAGCGGAGGTCGTCTGCGTGCATAATACATATTTCGTGGGTACATAAAATCCTATATGCGCCAGGACTGGTGGATTACATACCAGACCTCTAACAAGGCGAAATATGTAAGTCATCAGCGTTATATCCCGCCTGAATTCCAGTTTATTATAGCCCACCATACCGAGGACAAACAATGTGGGGTACATCAATGGGTAAAAAGGGTAAACTCCATACAATTTCAAATAAAGATATCTAGTAAACTTATTCTGCATCTTTTCTATCATACTAGAATATTTCCGTTCATGTGGACTCCAAATCATTGCCCCACTTTCTAGCCCACTTCTTACTAATGCGTTGTAAAGCACTTTGACGGTGGCTACGCTATAAAAATCCTTACGTTGACGTAGTACAAAACCGAGATTTCTAAAAGCATTTTTACAAATATGAATAACGTGGTTTCTAAAATTTAGATATAGATTCTATTAGCAATATGAACACCTTTGATGATGTTATTTATTTATCTATTCTGCAATGGCAACAACCGACAACCGCCGATCACGCTTGCCGCCCTCGAATGCCCGCCTGCCCGTCATTCGGTCGCGTCGTTCGCGCGAAGCTTTGAGACATTTTTTTGAGTAAAGCAACTTAGAAAATGATCGGTTGTTTGTAGAACGCTAACAATTGTATATTATCCAGGATACAATAGAATAGAAATCAACAACAACAAATACTCAAGACGCCAAGCAGACCCGTTCAACGATTCGCAAGTAGCGACACACCCTACTTGCTCCCCATTCAGATATACCTATATCTACTTACCTACAGCCCATTTCCCTAAAACGTCTCCGCAGGCTTATCGCCCCAATCCATCGAATCCAAGAAAATCCCATTTTTCCCGGAGAAATATAATATTTCCCTATTTTGCGAGTTTCGCTATCAGATCAGCGTTTCACAAAAAGGCAAACGTGGGTATTTACTTGACGATTTGATACGTTGACAGACTGTTAATCATGCGCCTACTGAGTTCTATATTAATAATGCTTTTTGCGTTTTTTTTTTGAGCTGGCGTGTTTTGCACTTTGAAGAGTATAAGGCGTTTATCTTAGCAAGTCTATCATGAGACAGACTTTTTAGTCTAGAAGACTAGTCATAGCTGTGCGCGGGGTTTTAAACATGCTTGACTAAGATGATGTCTAAGCGTTAGGGACATGTGACATTAACCAACCAACACTTGGCCAGCGTGGTGAATTAAGGCCTAATCTCTCTTTGTCGAAAGAAACGGCCCTGTGTCCCAGCAGTGGCAATGTAAAAAGGGGTGACTATCCTAATACTTTTAGGAAACGATACGCGCAACCATAAGATACTTGTCTAATCAAATATGTTTGTACTTATATATAGGTGTAGGACCTATAATATATACCTATATATATTTCCTAATCTTTGTCGCCCATAGAGAAGTCCCTGTGTCCAGCAGAGGGAACGTCAATAGAGTGGTGATAATGTCACCAGTATTTAGGATAAATTCAGCCTGCGGCCAAAGGCCTCTTGAAGAATAAAAATTATATTAAAATAATTATAGATTGTTAAATCGACATTATTAATATGCTATCTCATTACATAAATAAAATATACTTAGTCAAATTGTGTTCTAGAAAGCCGAAGACCAACCAACATCAATGAAACCATATTTTAGTATCTGATTCATTCAGAAATCTTTATAACTATTATTTCAGAATCAGTTTAAGTAACTTGCATAGCAAAAATGACATTATTTCCTGATAAATAAAAAAAAATGAGATGGGCTTGTTTCTTGAAAATTTTCAATGAAAAGTCTTAAACAACACAATAATTATATTCTCCAAAAGGCATCTCAGTCAACAGTAAGTAATTACTGGTCAGTCCGCCGGTCAGGCAGTCAGTCCCCACAATTATCTTATTAGTTCAATTGTTTGTTTGCGATGATTGCGCCACTTCAAGTTGCCCCACAATCGCACAATCGGCTAATGGAGTGCATAGTTGCGGGTCATTAGTGTAACTAGTTTGTATTAGATAGGGAATTTTGGTGTATTTTAACTAAAAGTACACGATACTGATTGAATTAATTCGATCTTAAAAGACTCAAAGGATTTTTTAATACTATTTTATCAATGGATATTGTATTGGAAGCCGTGTTGGCTTAGTGGGAGGACACTTGACTTTCATTCCGACGGTCGTGGGTTTAAACCCCGCCACGCACCTCTGGATTTTTCTTCTTGAGAAATTTATGTGCGCTTAAAACACGTGCTTTAACGGTGAAGGCAAACATCGTGAGGAAACCGGCATGTTCTGAGAACTTTAAAGAGTTTGAAGGACATGTGACATTCACCAACCCGCACTTGGCCAGCGTGGTGAATTAAGGCCTAATCTCTCTCGACAAGAGAGAAGTCCTTGTGTCCCAGCAGTGGGAACGTTAATAGGGTGACGATGATGAATGGATATTGTATAACTTTGCAATTGAGGGCATTAGTGACTTTTGCATTTTGCCGACTTTTGCAGTAATTGATACTTATAGTACAGTTGCACAACCCGTTGCCTCATTAGTTAGTCTCGCTAGTTAATAAAACATACAAATAGTGCCATATTCAAAAACAAAAACATTTAGGAGGTAATTCAGATCTAAAATAGCAGTTCTTTAGTGCCATAAGTGCCTAGACAAAGCATTTAACGGGTATTATTTTAATCCACTTAAAATATCTTAACATGAATGTAAACAATACTTGTATATGAAGTGTCGCAACGCTTTCGTGTGATTTGTAATAAATTTATACTTTGATGTTCCTTCTCTATATCTTGGCACTTTCTTATTAAATCGTTAAGGCGAAAAATATATGTCCACGATTGACGGACAAGCAAACGGTCTACACAGTATACCTATTTATTTTATATAAGTATTATAGTGACCATGCCTTTGAAAAGTAGACTATTTTCTGAAGGGACTATGTTTGGGAAAGAGATAACATAGAGCATATCTAACCTCCATCTAAGCAAATGGATCTGAATAAAAACCTAACATGGGTGTTTGAATGAAAACGTCTAAATGTACTTCCATATAAACATTCGTTGTAAATACTCGTATGAGGAAACAAATGGCATTTAAAATATATATTAACATTCTTAGCTACCGTTTTAAAGTTGTAAGTGCCCATAAGGTAACGTAAGCGTGACTTAAACATGGCAACTTACTCCCATATAAGCTTTCTATCAGTCAGATCGGACTGATTCACGAACCCAAACTCAAAGGTGTCGTGATACGAAATTTCGTTTCTGGGAAAGGCAAGCTTGCATCTTAAGTTATAACTGAGGGCAGCAAAAGGAATTTACAAGTTATGATCAACTTATATATGTTAGAAATTCCAGGATTAAATAAATGGTGCATCTTTTTAATTCACACAGCAAAATATATTAATAATATAATTTTTCAATGTAGTAAATTTATAAGAGCTTAATTGTAGTCAAGGTAGCAGTAGTATATTACTATATTTTAATGATTATTGGTATATTGATTCATTTATACCTACAAAGTCGAAGACAACACATATTCACAGCGAAGACGTCGCTATTTTGCTCAAATAACTGAATTGATCTGTAGAAATTTCCCAAAATATGAAGTTCAAGATAGATGTGAGTTGATTTGTACGATATTTATAAAAGCAATAGTTGAATTCCAAATTTTTTTTTATATAATTAAAATCATCCAATGAAACTGAAAAACAAGCTTTTTTACCGCGATAAATGTAAGTAATACATTATAATCCTGTCAAAGCAGCTTACAGAGTTTGTAATACAACATTTATTAAGAAACTATGTATATCCACTGGAAACAAAGATAAAAATATAATCCGAATAAAAATGTCAAACGCACGAGGGAGATTTTTACCCGGATAACGCGTCATTCCGTTCTGCCCGGGTATGACACACCCGGGCCGATTCTAGATCGGGCCGATAACACCCGCAGTTAGTCCAAAATGAAAGACTCGGCACAAAAGCTCTGTAAAGATAATTTGGATTCGTTAAATTTTGTGTTGAATTGTTCTAAAACTGATTTTAGGTAGATCTAGATTTATATAAAAAGAATCGCAAGAATTGAAAGAGGCTTTTCTAACAAAGTTTGAATTTAACCCTCATATTTTACTGATTGTTGTGTTTGCTAGATCTACCTAAATGTAATGCGATGAACGACAGTATCGCTTGCTCCGATATTCATCGTCTCCTAAAAGTCGAATCAAACGTCCAATCCAATCGCGGAAACCTTAATGTGAATAGTGTGAGTATTTAATCATTTTTACGTTTCAGCTGCAACAGCGGATGCGGTGGTCTCAAGTCAGCCGCGACCAACGACGACGCTTGGTCGTGGTTTGGCACGCGCTAGCTAGGTACCTAGATGTATGTTGGATTGCTACTGTATGACAGTGAAAAGTTCAAACCGAAATAAAATTTAGACTAGAATACTGAAATAAACCAACCCGCACTTGGCCAGCGTGGTGAATTAAGGCCTAATCTCTCTCGTCAAGAGAGAAGTCCCTCTGTCCCAGCAGTGGGAACGTTAATAGGGTGATGATGATGATGATCATGACTGAAATAAACGTGTATAATGGACACTTAGCATATCCGATACGTGAAATAACACGTTCCTACGTATGAAGAAGCGTGAATTATTAATGAATGCAATGTTATGCACGTCGGTATGCTATTATTCGAAGCCCAGCAGCGGACAGTAACCGCAGACACCACTTGTCACTGAAATTCAACACAGTTTCAAATCACAGGAAATGCCTCTACACAGTCAATGCTTGTGCTATAGTCATAAATATTGCTGGTCAATAATTCACAGAGCAACATTTAGTAGTAGCCCCGTAGTAATTATGAGATTTTTATGATATCGTAGCAAAGTGCTTTTTAATTAGAGCTAATCTCAATATTTTCCTTTAAATAACTTGTTAGAAAAGGTAATTAGTTGTTAAGTTTGCTTTGTTTCCGTTTTTTTGCCTTTTGGCTACGGAACTATAAAAAAAGAGTCGAGTAAAATCCTAAAATAAGTGTCTTTATTATTCACCTATTAATTTTTTCCTTGAAAAATCACAGTGACAGGAGATATCGATCGATGAGACTAACAAAAAATTGAATGAGTCTATCTAAGAAATAACAGCTTAAGAACACTGAAAATTAAAAAACTCTTCTGTTAAAGGACTAGCAGTACCCCGCGGCGTAACCCGCGTCTAATGGATTATCCCGCGGTATTACATACTTTTCCTCGGTAAAAAGTACAGAATCTGAAAACCGCCTACAACGCCACAAACTTTATAATATTAGTATTGATAGTAGAGATGGTTAATTGTAAATTGGCGTGATTATACTCGTAGAATACTGCAATGCAATGGTACGTTTAAAATGCAAGTTGGATGTGGTTGTTCTAACCCGCATGTTGACTAGGTCGGTGCAACACATGCCCCTGTAGGAACCGCACGACCTAGCGTCAATATAGTATGTTTTTGGTGAATACTAGTTCCAGCAAAAACATGGATTAATTGACGCTGTTCTCGGTATTGAGCCTTTACACTTATCTGTTGACAACCTGCCCTGCCGCTGTCCACTATATTGTATTTTCAAGAAAATTTTATGTCTATTTAAGCTAATTTTAAATCTTATTTTTATTACGTTAACTTCATCTGACTTAACCAGAGGAGCCCTTAGATTTCATAGAAATCAACATCTTGAACTTTGCATTTATTTTTGTATAATGACCTAATCAGTTTATTGTTATCAGTTAACTCACGTAGGTACAGTCAACAGCAAAAGTAGGTGATCATAATTAACGTTACAAAACATCTTCTCGCGTGACGTGCCAAATATAACAATTTATACCAAAGAGTCAGTTCTAAATGAGGTTTAATTTGTCAAAAGTTAATTATCATAATAACACCGAGGTTCTAAATAAATGTGAACTTCACATACGCGTTATCTGTTTCTTTACTTCTAATAAATGACAATAGTCGGTAACTTTGACTTAATTGATTAGGTCAAAATTCTTAAATTTTGCTATTGACTGTACCTGATTCAATTTTTGTAAAGAAGTCCCGAGCCCTCTATTATCCTACTACTATTATAAAGGCGAAAGTTTGTAAGTTTGGATGTATGGATGTTTGTTACTCTTTCACGCGAAAACTACTGAACCGATTTAAATGAAATTTGGTACACAGAATCTCTAGAGCCTGAAAAATAACATAGGCTACTTTTTACCGCGGGAAAACGTCATTCCGCGGGAAAATACATTATAACGCGGGTAACACCGCGGGGCACAGCTAGTACTGTATAAATCGAATTCCATTCCATTTTACACAAAATAAACACAGCCCTAGTTCTCGCAAGAACCCGTCTCAGTACATAATTATGTCCAAGGTCCTTATATCCGGCTAATATCCGGCCGAGTCCTCCTCTAACCACTACCCATCCGTGATATTAAGATCCATTTTTAGAGAAACATTTCGGATATGCGGCGATACGGTTGGAAATTGCCGGGAGATTTATGGAAATGATACTGGTTGTACTACATTGAGTTACGCTGTCAACTTACAACTTGTGGCACAATGTTGAGAACTTGAGATGTCCTTTGAAAAAATCTTCGACTCAAAGTAATACTGTTAATAGTCCAAAAGTAATATAATAATTAATACAGTAGGTAAATTTGTGTGAATTTTTCGGGCACCCTTAGCCCGGCATGGTTGCTGCCATTATTTGGTATACTTATTTAGTAACCGTCTTGCTTTTGAGATCATAGTAACATGGTATAGTCCATAAATCTAAACTTATAAGGCTTTATCGAAATAGATAAATATATTTCCATAAGGTAGCATTTTAGTATTTTTTTGGTATATGATTCGTCTTAAAATCTTTTCTTTAAAAATGAATAGTCTAGAACTACGATATTTTATATATACAAATACTGTCCCAAATCACAGGTTTAAGTGTTTATTTAAATAAATTAAGCTTTTTAGTTAGTTTAAGGTATGTCTAGAATTGTTAGTTTACCAAGGAACAAATAAAAAAAACAAATCTGTACCGTCACAATCCACCGTGTGCCCACGACCCGGACCAAAGGGACTATGGTCCATTCCTCCGTCTTCAGGGACCGCGCTGAAGCTCAGAAGATGAAAGATAGCTTTTATGATTTGTTGTGTTAGTTCCGCAGATTTGGACAATGCGGCCATAAACGTGCCTTTACGCCTTATAAAATGCGGCTATTGTTCGAGGATTCCGTTTTTATCTTGTTTATTGGAGTTGGAGTTGAGATAATTGGTTTGTGGATTAGTTTATGGGGGAATAAAGATGTGGAAAGAACCTAGCAGATACAACGGAGAGGCTCATCAGACATTGGAGTGGGTAAGCTCATATTTGCTTACGAGATAATGAGGAATAACGAGATACTTAGAAGACCGCGGCTTATCGACGACATAACATGAGAAAAAAACATGGTTTGTAGTTATTTTATTTTATAAGATAAGTGATAATAACAAGCTGTTTTCCCAATGCAATAATAGTGAAAAACATAAAATAAAGCTTATATTCTTATGTATAATTTTAATGTTCCTACTTAATTATAGTTAATAGACTAAAAGACTAATAATAATAGACTTAATAGACTTTTATTCGGGAACATTACAATGTCTTAATAACTATTGGAATACGATAATGTCCATAGTTGCCATCATCTATGGGAAATGTAAATTGTATTTTGGTCTTCCGCGACACAGGATCTAATCCTAGTGCCGGAACCGCTAGTAATAGAAATGTTTTATAGGTTGGCAAATGAATTCGTAATTTGTACGTTAAAGTATTCAGGTTATACCTAGAAGAAATGGTAACTGGGCTTGAAAAGTTCTGGAATAGAGACGGCGGATCGGTTTGCTTAGCGTTAAACGTACTAACTAGATGGATGTTCAAGACCACAGTATATTAAGATGGATGCAGGTCGCTTCCAACTAAAGAAACTGGAAACCTATGAAAGCCTATATCCAGTGTACGGCGATTAAAATAATGTTACGACAATTATACAATGGAGCTGGAGTCTGGAGTAAGTTCTTACAAATCGTTTACCTAATTATAGGTATATAGGCCAGGTATTCAAAGTGGATTATATAACGGTGGTCTGATAGCTAAGCATAAACTATACTAACTTACAATGTTGCTAAGAAATAAGCTTAGTTGGTAAGTAAACTTAATAGGGTTTGCAACGTGCAATTGCGTTGCAAACCCTATTAAGTTTACTTTCAAGTAATTACTTGGGTAAGAGAATAGCTGCAACTGTAGTAAATCATTAACAGTTTATAGATGATAAATCATTACAAAGGTTTAATAATAAGCGATGGTTAGTTATGTTAAGACTATAACGCTTTGTCACACATGTGACTGAGCCAAATAGCCTTATATTTTAACCATTGTCTAATTTTACTCAGAGATAATGTCAAAACTAAACGGGCCAATATAATAAACCCTTAAAATGTTGTTGGTTTGCTCAGGAACTTCAGAAAGTCTGAATGTAAAAATTACTTCACCTATTTATCTAGGAAGTCCAAAGGACTCATTTATCTGCAAACTACTTTATAATGAATCTAGGGAAAGATCCGTAAAACTCGAATAACATTACAGTATGTAAAGCTAGGGATTTAAATAATAAAGATCCCTACTTGACCTGTTTAAATGAGAGTTCAAGGAATACGTATTAGGAAAGATCTAGAACCCTCGATGCTAGCCAGAAAATGAATACCGAGATCTGACCGCATAAAAACCTATTTATAATATAAAATGAATATCGCTGGAAAATCCAACTAACCCCAATAGGAAGGCAATTCTCAAAACCATCATATAATAACGAATTCGAAATATATCGATAAAATGATAAAAATATCACCAGTTGATAAATATATTTCGGAAACGCTTTCAATATTATATACACTGTCGACTTAGGAACTAGAATTTTTATAAACGTGAACATGAAAGCTTTTGGCTTCATGTTCAAGAGGCGCTTATCCCAACAGTATGCAAAAAACAATGTACCTAATTTGAATACTTTGGAAACAAATAAAGAACATCAGTGATGTGATGAGTTGAACGAATTCAATAATATTTGTCATAACGCAAGTGAGTTTAGATTGCTCAAATATCCGCTTTCGAAATATATCGTAAAACTGAGAATTACCCTCCAGGTATTAAGGCCACCTTGTTTCGAAGATTTAGGCATTTTACTCGCCCAGTCGACTTGCATGCGCGTTACGCGGGAGCCGACTTGATATGAACTCCGGCGAACTTTGTAGGCAGCAAGAACGCCACAATACAGCAAAATGCAGTAGCTACGGTGATTTTAATTTTATTGACTGTATTTTTTTAGTATATTGATTATTTTATTGACTATATTCTTTTATTTGATAGAAATGAAAGTTTATTGTAGGTATGTAGGTATTGAATGTAAACATAATTTTTCTTACTAAACTTTTTGAATTAGTGAGGTGATAATTATGATTGAAGAATTTGTGGTAAAGAATACAAACAACAAAATGAAAACAAACATAATTATTATGTACAATATTTATTCTCATTTATAAAAAAAAAATACATTTTATATGAGGAATAAAATGCTTTTTTATTTCATTGTAATTTAGAGTTCTAGTGCTAGGTCCTGATAGCAATTTAATAATGTTTTGCGATAAAAAAATCTCTTTTTCTTTATTTTCGGATTTTGATTTTGCGAATCCACCGGGATTCGCATTCAAGTGTCAGATTCCGTATAGAGGCAACCAAGAGTGTGTCTGGGGTTGACGATTTCTGGCAGCAGACATTTTGACAGGTGGTAAAAGTGTGATAATTTTGATTCCATCTTTGATTTCCAAAATTCATCATCTTTTTCGATTCTTTCGATATGTACTGTTATTATACAATGTTATTATACAGTTGCCGAATATTTAAATGACAAAACCATTGGTAAATAAATGTAATGTGTAATTATTTTTAATCATTAACTAATATTTTATTTAATTTAATCTGATTTATAAAATTATTGACATGTTTATTTTTTAATTATATACAATTATTATTTAAAATTTCTTATTATTAAATTGTTGTTAATCAAAATGTCCAATGGGCAAATTACATTGATACAAAACCTTATATAATACCTACCATTTAAACTACATGTAATAATGCAATAAAGATACTTTGACTTTGACTGGTTCTTTTTCCCCGGCCCAAATACCAAATCGACATTGCCGTCGCGACAGCAATGTCGCGCAGTTGTCCTTGTAAAACCAATTACGGTTTTTATTAATTGTTGTAGTTTCACTTCTGTCGTGTGTGAATCGCACACACACCTTTTTTTTTCACGTCGCACGTCGCTCGTCGGGCGGGAAGAGCACTGGCATAGGTCCGTCGTCGGTAAGCGCCACCGCGCGACTGACGAAGCCCGCGGGCGTCGCGTCGCTCGCGGGTTTGTAGGTATTTAGGCATAATTAATAGGAAAATAACACTACAACACACACCTCAGCGATTTGCACTAGAAAAATGATTTATCTAAAGATTGGTGTAAAAATAAGGTCAATAAATTTATTATTTTAGCCACAGTGTTGAAAATGTTTTTTAAAAAGAGGCAACTTTGGTATTTTTTTCTATCGAGCGAAGTTCATCTTATTGTGTAAATGTAAGCGAATTGCACTCTGTAAGATCCTCAACTGAAACATATATTTTTTTCAAAATTTTACGTTAATTTTTGACTGATTCATATTGATTTTAAAAACAGCATTTGCGGTATAAGGGGCCCTTAAATAATGTACTACTGTATAAGAGCCATCCGATAGATGGGACTAAGATGAATCAGAATGGATTATGATGTACGAGGGCAGTGATTCACACCGCAGGTATTTCATCCCGACAGAATAGTTTATCTACATCTATACTAATATTCTAAAGCTGAAGAGTTTGTTTGTTTGTTTGTTTGTTTGAACGCGCTAATCTCTGAAACTACTGGTTCGAATTGAATAATTCTTTTTGTGTTGGATAGTCCAGTTATCGAGGAAGGCTATAGGCTATTTATAACATCACGCTACGACCAATAGGAGCAAAGATATAGTGGTAAATGTGTAAAAAACGGGAGAAATTATTACATCTTTGAAGCCTTCCGTTGCGTGCGCCGTGAAAACGGTTCAAGACACACAAAAAATATGTATTAAAGAATAATAGCTCTTTTAATGATCTTAAAAACAGTCCGCGATAGTATATGTCTATCTTTTAAGATTAACTCACAAAAACCGTTTTTATGGTACCTAATTTGGTCGAAATAATTTGTTTAAGTTGTATCAACATAATAATATTAATCTTTATTCAAATAAATATGTTGTTGGTTTAGAGTACTTCATCCATTATAACGCGGGTAGCACCGCAGGGCACAGCTAGTCTTATATGTATATGTATGTGTAGTACTACTGGGCGATCTGTTTTGTTTTATGTTATCTTACTAATACTATTATTGATTGATAAGTTTATACGACGAGTAGTTGTAAGTTTTAACATAGTTTAGAAGGGGTTTTAAATTTCTTATAATGGCTAGTAGATAGTTTCTGCAAAGGATAAATTATTAATAAATTTGATAAGTATGAGTTCAACTCATAATACATATAGGGTTATGTGTACAGTTTATTCACATTTTGCAATAAATAAATAAATTGAGTTATGAAACAATTCAAATTCAAAATTCAAAATATCTTTATTCCAGAGGCAAACATAATGGTGCACTTAGAATAGTCACAAATTACAAAGCATCTTAAAATAAATAGGTATTTATAATAAATTACATAAGTATAAATTACAACAAATTATATAGTCAATATTTCTATGCATTCCTAAGTTACACCAACCCAGGCATTTTTATCTGAGAGGAAGTCCTTTATGGAATAGTACGCTTTCTTTTGCAGTGTCTTTTTAATATATGTTTTAAACAATTTTCCCTTTAGACTTGTAATACTTTCTGGTAAAGTATTGTAAAACTTAACACAATTAACCGCATACGATTTGCTAACTTTCGAAAACCGGGTATTTGGTTGAAGTAGCTTATATTTAAACCTAGTATCGTAGTTGTGACAGTCCGAATGCTTATTGTATTTGTTAAGATGTTTCCTTGCATGCATTATATTTAAATATATGTACAGTGAAGGCATTGTTATAATATCGATGTCGGAAAATAATGATCGGAGGCTGTCTCTTCGTCTGAGTTTATATATTGCTCTAACCGCTCTCTTTTGTAACACAAATATTTTGTTAGAGTCCGCGGAATTTCCCCACAAAATGAGACCATACGACATCAGGGAGTGAAAGTAACTGTAATACACTAAGCGCGCTGTTTTGATGTCTGTAAGGTTCCTTATCTTGTAAACAGCGTAAGCCGCGGAGCTCAGTTTTCCCGCTAAAATGTCAATATGTTTGCCCCATTGGAGCTTAAAATCAATGGTAATGCCTAAAAATGTCGTATTATTGCAAATGTCAATGTCATTATCATTAACTTGAATGGGTGTTGTCATGATATTATTTGCTAATGTAAATTTAATACATTTAGTTTTGTCAGAATTAAGCATGAGATTATTAACATTAAACCAATTGTCAATTAAATTTAAATAATTATTAATAATTGAAATGTCAGGATTCTTACGATTAAGTTTAAATAATATTGAAGTGTCATCAGCAAATAGTATTATGTCAGCAAACTTTTATTTCTCATGGACTTAAACTATGTTTTAACGTTCCCACTGCTGGGACACAGGGGCTTATATTACTTTAGACTATTTTAACTTCTTTTTGTTCACATTAACGCATTGAAGTTTTTTTATGTCTTACAAAAACAAAAGCTTTTGGAATATATATTTTAGGCGAGCAAATAATATAATACCGTACCGTAAATACTACCTAAAACTATACTTTCTAAAGTTAAAACACGTAGCATCAAATTCAACTTAAGCACAACCAGTGCAACTTAATTTAGCCAAAACATATTCCGCTCCAACAAAACGATATCTCAATTGATTTGCGAATGAGTATCACGATTGGGACAATTGGACCGATTTGACGGGAGACGACAAAATGCGGCACGGCCATGCGCTTAGTCATTCGATTCAGCTGTTCTGGCGCCAGGCCTCGTGCAGGGAGGAAGCTGGTGGCCAGCGCTTGCTACCCGCAAAACACATAAAACAGGTAAATCATCAATTCATCATAATCACCCTATTAACGTTCCCACTGTGGGGACACAAGGACTTCTCTTTTGGCGAGAGAGATTAGGCCTTAATTCACCACGCTGGCCAAGTGCGGGTTGGTGAATGTCACATGTCCTTTAAACTCTTTGAAAGTTCTCAGAACATGCCGGTTTCCTCACATGTTTGCCTTCACCGTTAAAGCACGTGTTTTACAGCGCACAAACATTTTCAAGAAGAAAAATCCAGAGGTGCGTTGGTGAACCCACGACTTTCGGAATGAAAGTCGAGTGTGCTCCCACATAGCCAAAACGGCTTTTAAAAGGTAGGTAAATAAATAAGACAAATTAATAGGTTTTTTTGTTCTATTCGCTTCTCAACTCAGTCTAAAACATTGAAGCGAACTGTCAAGACCTTATCCTACCTATAATATCCTTGATAAATTTTGTTGTTGACCTGTTTTAAGGAAATAAATGTTTTGACTTCTGACTTTCCCTAGTCATGAGAAAAGTCCCTGTGTCCCAGCAGTGGGAAAGTTAATAGGGATGATGATATAGGTAGATAAACTTAGACGGAACACTTCCAATCCTGCATTCCGACCACCAACTGACAGCTAACCGACCACAAAATGACGTCATCGAGTTCATGATCATTTCCGACCGTCTAGAATGCCCTCGGAAGAAAAAATAAATTTCGAGCTATGTTCTTCTACTTTTTTCTACTAATACATCTGGAATCTTTGCCGCACAGTTATTGGACAACGCTTCAACTGCTAAGTCGGGTTATGAGACCGACTAAATAAACACCAGCTCTTTAAGTGAAAGAGGAGCTTTTGGAGGTTTTGTCTGTTCACGTCCGTAAGTGGTAACCCTCTGAATCCTTACACGTGACCTCCGGGTGGTGCTAAGAACAGTCTCTAATGGGAGGCTTCGGCCGCGGCTTGTCACCACCCTCCGGGCTGGGCCAGTGCATGAAGCGATTTTTTCGTGTTTCGTAATGTGGCCCGGAGAAGCCATATACCTTCTAGGTCTTCATGCCCCATCTTAGACCACATCGTCACTTTACATCAGGTGAGATTGTGGTCAAATGAAGACTTATAGAACTTTATAAACCAGCTTTCTGTGTTCAATCTGTAATGTTGCAAAACGCCACGTGCTGCGATCGTTTCACAACGATTAACGCTCGCTCGGTATTGAATATGCCGTTCGTTATTAACATTATAGACGGCTAGTTGTAAGCTGAGCCGACAATGATTTAAAAGCGGTATTTTGCGGTTTGCCAGATTTAAATTTTACTTTAAGAGTTTGGAATGGGCAACAAATATTACGCTGTGTCTAGCTCAATACCATGGCAATGGATGCTGGCGTTAAAATAGATTCTTCTACTAGAAAGGTTCCCGGAAGAAATCGCTTGTAGCGATAATGCCACCCATTGTACTCCTACATTATGTTTATATATTAAGTCTCAGTTTATTATTTGTATAGTTTTTGTGCAGTGCAATAGAGTGTTGTTTAATCTAATCAAGAACATCGTATTTTAGCCTATGTCTTTGCCTAGGATCCACTAAACTGACTAATTAATCAATGGCCTTCCAAAACCTAAATTGCAGTGTAACGACTGTTGGACGTTCAAAAACAGACAGAAAGTCACATATAACGGTATTGTTATTATGTTTAAGGACTGTAGAATCATTTCGATGATCACTATTTTTCCGGGGAAATTTAAAGAAAAAAATAAAGTTATGAGGAACTATAAAGAAAATCAAATGTATAGCGAGAAAATAGAAAAATGCTTAGACATTTATTTTCATTGAAAGGAAGGTAGGTAACTAATATAATGAATATTAACTTTTAAAAGGTAGATAATAAGTATTTACCTAGTCCAGCTACTCTAAGTCAAATATTTTTGTAGCGAAATTTTATCATATCGAAAAGCTTAACATTATGTAAAGTATCAGAAATCATTTATCGATCAAGCTCAAAACTACTCAAGAAACATCAGACTTATTACTAACCGAGCAAACAAAAGGGAGGAAGTAGTAAGTTCAAGGTCTCACATGCATAACGCCCTGACCGCAGGTTAATGACCGCGGCCATTCCGTGAATGGTCAACTGTGAACAGCTGATGTTTTGTAAATCACAGTAAAAATACCATGAAGTTGAATGAAGATTAATTGGTTGGTGACATGCCTTATGTTTGTATACAGTTTTGAAAGTACGAGACGTACCTACCATATATATGGCTCACTTATACTTATAGTACTTCATCCATTATAACAACAACATATTTATTTGAATAAAGATTAATATTATTATGTTGATAAAACTTAAACAAATTATTTCGACCAAATTAGGTAATATAAAAACGGTTTTTGTGAGTTAATCTTAAAAGATAGACATATACTATCGCGGACTGTTTTTTAGATCATTAAAAGAGCTCTTATTCTTTAATACATATTTTTTGTGTGTCTTGAACCGTTTTCACGGCGCACGCAACGGAAGGCTTCAAAGATGAAATAATTTCTCCCGTTTTTTACACATTTACCACTATATCTTTGCTCCTATTGGTCGTAGCGTGATGTTATATAGCCTATAGCCTTCCTCGATAACTGGACTATCTAACACAAAAAGAATTATTCAATTCGAACCAGTAGTTTCGGAGATTAGCGCGTTCAAACAAACAAACAAACAATCAAACAAACTCTTCAGCTTTATAATATTAGTATAGATTACTTAGTAGTAAGTAGATAGATAGATACATAACATTTTATTGTACACCACAAATTCAAATTAAGTATATACTTTTTACTTAATTGCTTAGGGGTTCGTAATTTTCTGCTTTATGTAGGTTGTTGGGTTTTAATTATTCGTATTAATAGAAAAAAGGTGTGTTTGCGATTCACACACGATAGAAGTGAAACTTCAGTAAATCGACGAAAGAATAAGAAGAAAAGAATTAAAAAAAAGTGTGTGTGTGTCAGCTACGACGCACGATTGGAGTCTACTACTTACGAACTATAATTATGATATATATCGAATAGAAAAAAAGGGTCTAATGAATGCATCTGCTAAAATGATAAGAGAAACAACCATTATAATCTGTAATTATTCGGATTATTTATATTACTTCAATAAAGTGTATTACATAAAGTATGTTACAAAATAATATAAATAAAATACAGCAATACCTCATGCGTAAAAATAAATAAATTTAAATAAAGCATTGTATTTGTGTCTCTTACCATTTCCGTTTCATCTTTTTGCATCCGGTTTGAAATCACTACGATTCTATAGAAGTTTCACTTCAAAAAATCACGGGATAGAATAGAAATCCTGCATTTGTTAGATGAAGAAGTATATAAAGTTCAAAAATATTTACAGTATAATCAATTTAATTTTATTTGAAAAACAAACAGTTCCTAATTAACTTATTACTAATGATTACATCTAATAACCATTTTAAACCAAATTAAAATTTAAAAAAAAAACCCCCGATTCCAATGCCTTAATTTCCTTAAATGTAAAACAACATAATATTATGTAATGTGGAAGCGATGAACTTTCATTTGATACCCCACACTAGTATATTTGCGAATTTTCGGTTTATCCCACTCTCACCCCCATAACTTTAAAACGGCACCACCGATTTTACACTCGCGCTAGACTCACCTTTCATACAAACAAAACTAAATTGAAATCGCTCCATCCGTTCGGGAGCTATGATGTAACAGACAGACAGACAGATAGACAGACACGTCAAGCTCATAACACCCCTCTTTTTTGGTCGGGGGTTAAAAATCAAGCATAGATCAGCCAATTTGTTAACATTGTCGAAATTTAAGCTATTTTTTTTTACGGAAATAAAGTTTTTAAATCTTACCTTAATAAATATTTCGCAAATTATCTTTAAAATTACCCACTATTCACCACACAAAAGACTTTTCAACTAAAGTAAAGCCCCTCTCCAGACTCACAAAAAAATTCACATCACATTAATTAAAAACTTTGTTTAAAAAAAACAACTGTCTGAAGTCCGCGGTTTCAAAAAAACTATTCACTGGACAAAATATTCTTCTATTTTATTCTTGCCTTGCCACTCGCCGCTTCTACAACTGTTTACAACCGAGTCCGTTAAATCGCTGCCACAAAGCGTTATTTTTTTTCGCTTCAATAGTAAATAACGGGAAAACAGGATTCTATTTCCAGTTGAAGCTGTTTCCTTATTGGTATGCTGAATATCGATACTTGAAGGTAGTGATAGAGGAACGAATAAAATAATGATAGCTCTTTTTATAAATTTACCAGCTGCAAGCTGCTAGTTTGCTGGCCAGCAAACGTTGTTTTGCAAAATGAAAAATAGATGTTGGCCGATTCTCAGACCTACTCAATATGCTCACAAAATTTCATGAGAATCGGTCAAGCCTTTTCGGTCGACTTTTTCATTTTGACGGATATTGTATATCCGACGTTTCTGTTCCATTCAAAAGAAGCCACAACAAGAAAATAGCGAGAGCTTATGCTTTGCCTCACTAAAATATAACGAAAATGTAAATACTGTCAAGAATAAGGTTTTGAGGTTCTATTCTATTGTCCAGTTCGTTTCACTTAAATGTTTCAACAGTAATTTTGATTGGAAAACAATAATATGTTGCGAAAACACCTTGTTTCATACGTGCAAATCCGGTTGTAGCTGGCAATATCCGGTCTGTCCGAGCCGCCATCTTTGTAGTTCGAGAGATACCAATTCAGTTTGTATCTGAACTACATATTCCTAAACCTTATTCTTTGATATAACAATCTAAAATTCACATCGACTTCTGTCAAACAAATGTACGTCAGTGTATAACATTTTATTTTCAGACTTCTAGTAGTACCTCTATAGTGTTTTTTTTCCTTCTCGTATAACGATGTTTTTTTATATATTTTGCATGAATATATTCAAGTAATTACAATGGTGTACCAATTAAAAAACTACATACCTACTTCTACCTACTATGTACATATTCTGATCAAAATAAGGAAAATACTAATTTAAACTTACGGACCACATTTTATCGAAATTTCTTATGCTATGCAATATAGCGCTAACTAATAGATATCCTATATATATCAACAAGTAATTTATTTTACCCCATACTTTTTTTGATTTCCTATCGAATCATTTTAAAGCCTTTAGAAATACAACTACCATCCTGTCCTGTAGGTAAGACTATGTCTTTTATGACGCGTCGGAATCCGCGTATTAGAGAACAATTTAGTGTTATTTTATTGGAGTTGTCAGATACAGCGATATTGGAGAAAGTAGGATAAATTGGCAATGTCGGCTTGGTGTTGCCATTGTCTACTGGGATTGGGATACGGCTGGATCTAACTTAGCTTTTGGAGTGCCTAGATATCTGTTTTAAATCTAATTCCTTGTGTGATTATTGTTACCTAATAAAGTAATGAATTAATTGATAAATTAGTGGACAATCCACACAGCAATATCGTGCATCGTGGTAAGCTCTAAGCTTTTGTTTCGGGTACAAGACATCTGATATACTTAATTATAATATACACAAATATATATATAAATGTTTTAAAACACATTTAAACACCAAGGAGAACAAGGAAAGCGCTTGTAGATTCAAAGACTTCGGTGTTTGTATTGCATTTTAATTCGAAGCTGTTTCAAGCTGTTAGCTTATACATACTTTGTTTTAGTATCATTTGAAAAGTTTACTGATTGCACGTGCTGCAAAAGAAAATATTACTGTACTTGTAAAAATATTTATTTTATATTGATCGACATATTAAACACCACCTGCTAAAGTGAACATAGATTTATAAATTCGGTATTATAACTGAATCTTTAACTAGTTAATAACTGAACCTTTTACTTATCTCAGATTTTGTCGTATGTCAATCGACAGAGTAAATTCTAACAAACAGGAATTGTTATAGAATCAAATGTCAAACATGTACTGTTTCTGAGATATTTAAAATAATGAGAATAAAAGAGAAAAAAATGAGATTACTTAAATTTTAGTATTTTTTTATACTGTAATAGGAATGCCAAAATGTTGGAACCCCTTTGACAATGTTTATTTTATTTGCTTCTCTTATATCTAAAGTAGTTTCGCCGTAGGCTCTATCGTCGCCTTTGCCTTACTTATGTGCGCGATAAGGGGAGGTATGTTATTCCTGCGCCATGGAGCCATAGAGATACGACTGGCTTAGTTTTTACCTTGCATTTGCTTCCCGTTTCAGTTGTATGTATTTATTTGTAGTAGTATTATTTTTTTAGCAATTTTAATTAGGTAACTTAAGACGAGTTTTTAATTCTCTGACTACAATTTCAAATTTGTTCGTTATGCGATATCTTGCTAATATTGTTTTTCATAGACTTTTATAGAAAAATTGATTTGTAATACTTGTTTTTTAATTAATTACAAACTCAGTCGTTTTAAGAGGAATATGGAGCTTTTATCTCCAGTTATTTAACCATAGACTGAAAACGAACATAAAAATTCACATGCACAATTAATTTTTACGTCCCGCACTTTAAGAGCGAAAGAGTATTTATGAAAAAGACAAAATAAACAAAACATCTCCAGACACCAGATATAATTGACCAAGAATGATGGTAGTTAGGTGATAGTAAACTCAGTTATTTAGGTTAATTATCACCTTTCCTGCCAATTATGTCAAAAAAGATGGCGGCGCAATTTGTCTATGCCAGGACCCATCAGATTTGAATTCGAAGCCAGCTGTGAGGAACAATGAATGCCACTCGTGACTCACGTCATTGCTTGGTATTCTCAAATGATAATTGTGACACGTTTTGACATACCTCCGTCCATAAGTTTGAATGCATTTGTTTTTCTAATTCGTCATTTGAATTTTTGACAGTTAAACAAACATGGCGGTTCTATAGAGATGCCCGTTTGTTATTTTGGACAACGGTGGTGATAATGATAGGCTGAGGTATTCCATAACAATAACTCCGTAACATTCCTTATTTACGAGTTGTTATAAAAATAAATACTCGTATTATCAGAGCTCGGAGTGTCGATTGTTATATTAAAACATAAGCTTTACCTAATGCATTGTGTAGGCGTACGCGGTACTATAAACCAAAATAATATTTCTGCATTCTGTACGTACATAAATTATGTTAGTTTTGGATAATCTCTTAAACTTTAGACTTTCAATAGCCGATCGCTGATGTTATATAATGTACCTAATTTACTTTTATTACAAGAAAATGTAATTTCTACGGGAAAATCCTTCATACAGTATTTATTCATTTATTTCTTTTATTTGCATGCACACCATCGTTACGTAGGATTGCAAGTTCGTTTACAATTACATCTACCTACTACATTATTTTATTATATATCGTTGATATATAACTGTCTTATTGATATAGTGATTAAAGACAGCATTGGCCTTAATCATCTTCAGTTGCATAGTTAATTAATACCGGGCTGTGTTTGGTAATCACCATATACCTAAATGAAAACGCGTAGCCTAAATGAAAGTTTCAATAAGTTTAATATTCAAGCCTTTTGTAATTAAAGTTTTATTATTTAACCCAGGTCTAAGAGTAGTTTGATGCAGAACTTTTGCTTTTTTTATTACTAGCTACCCGCCCTGACTTCGATACGGCACAAATAAAACATAAGCTGAATTACTCTATCTTTTACTGAAAACCGCATTCAAATTCATTGATTTGTTATTGATAACATACAGACTGACGCGGTAAGAGACTTTAGTTTATCTATCCAATGATGTAGATAAATTTAGAATTATAATCATGATTTTGCCCGCAAAAACTTTCTTTTTATGCTACACAAGCCTTTATTTGACCACAATCTCACCTGATGTAAAGTGACGAGGTGGTCTAAGATGGGACACATGAAGACCTAGAAGGTAGATGGCTTCTCCGGATTACATTATGAAACACGAAACGATTTTTTCGCTAACAAGCTAGCAAGGTATTATCGCACTAAGCACTTCGTATTCCGAATTCGTAAATATATTCAAAGCTGGTGTCGACGACCGCATGCATATGGTTATTAGCGGTTTTTTGCGAACCTGTTATACCATCAATTTTAAAAATAACTCGTTAAAACGCCCGATGAAATTGATGGTGTACCGTAAAAAGCTAATAACCGGAACTGCAGTAACATAAGTTTAAAATTGGGTAAAAAGTTGTCATTTGGTTATATAAATTGGATAAATATTGTCAAAATTGGGGGTTACAGCTTTATGTCAAAGCCAAAGTCAAAACGCTTCCTTAGAAGCACAAGGAGTAGGCAGATGGCCAACTTACAGTTAATTAAGTGTGCAATTCCATCTGAATTACACACAATACTATTTTTAATCAATAGTACAACTATGGTGTCAACTCTTCGGTATAAAAATAAGGGATCTAATTGTCTTTCTATGTCATTACTTTTACACCACCTAACCTAACTGATTAAGAGCCTACGAACATGAAACAAAGTAAGGAAAGGAGTCTTAAACTTAATTCTGAAAAGTGTATGTATTTAAAAAAATCTATGTAGTGTATTCTTCTGTGTTAGATATGTAGTTACTTCGTCATCTAGCAATAGATGATAATAAGATATTTGACATACTACATACATACATACATGCATAAGCACCCTCATTTATGTTTCCACTGCTGGGACACAGGGACTATGGAGATAAGGCATTAATTCGCTCGCCAAGTGCTGGTTGGTGAATGTCACATGTCCTTCAAACTCGTCAAAGTTCTCAGAACATGCCCGCCTTTAAAGGTGAAGGCAAACATCGTGAGGCAAGAATGTGTTTTGAAAGTGCACATAATGTTTTTAAGAAGAAAAATCCAGAGGTACCTATGTGGCGGGGTAAGAACCCACGACCTTCGGAATGAAAGTCGAGTGCGCTTCAGCCAACATGAACTTTGGCATTTGATATTAAAGCTTATGATAAATAAATAAATATTTCCAGACAATGCACACTACAACATCTAGCCCCGTGGTAAGCTCTAAGCTTGTGTTATGGGTACTAGATATCTGATATACTTAATATAATAGTCATACATATATAGATATTTTTTATTATACATATTAAACACCCAGACCAAGGAAAAAGTGCTTGCAGAACATACAAACATTTTCACCCTCGACGGGAATCGAACCCGCTGCCTCTTGCGCCGCGAGCGGACCCTCGCCCACCGCGCCACTGAAGCAGTCAAATGATAAACCAACTCTTACCGACTCCTCCTCTTCCATGGCACTCATCAGCTCGTAATACAGCATAGCTGCTTCCTCGGACACCTTCACCTTCAGCAGTTCACCAGCGAACTCCTCGCCGTTCTCCATCACTCTCCGGCCATCCTCACACCCGTTCCTGTACTCCTGGCCGTTCCTCTCCCCGTTTTGGTACTGGATCTTATCCATGTCATAAGTGATCTCACAGGTAAGATCCGATTTTAGATGCATCTTGATAATTTCACTTTCTTTCACTAGAATTCACTTTACACTTCTTTGGCATATTTTTTAAACCTAACTGGTGTGAATAAACATTTAGAATTCAGCTGTTATCTTGTTAAATAACTTATAGATATAGTAAGTTTAGCTCTTAAGAAATCTGCTCAAAGCATAGAAGATTTTGTTCGTTAGGTGGTGGTTTTTGATCCTAATATTATAAACGTGAAAGTGTGTATGAATGTATGTTTGTTGAAATAAAAGTTGAAATAAAAGGATTTGACCGAATCTCCATTAAAATATATTTTTTCACTAAAAAAACTAATATAAAATGGATAACAAAGCACTCTGCTAGTTAGTAATATCGAACTGATATTAGGAATTTTCCGATCGGACTGAATAGTTAAAATAATCAAATTCTTTGTTCGCCCTACTTGTTTGTGTAAACAAATAACTTGCATTAGCCTCAATACAGACTCAGTTATCGACTCATCAAATAATGCTGTCATCGGAAGACTTCGTATTCTCAGAAATCCATTTAAACCCAAAACTTATGCAAACAAGGCAAAGTAGCAATGCTGAGTGCAAATGTTAAGGGCTTTACACACTAAAGTCGCAAATGTTTCTTACTCGTAGTTAGTTATATCGTCTTATTGACGAATGTTTTTATGAAGACGTAATTCATCTATTTCAAAACCTTTATATTTAATAAATATTGATCTGTGCTTATAACGACGTGCGTAAAACGACAATTTACTACGAGGTCATCACGTTAAAATAACAAAGTTAAAAATATTTTACTCAAACGAACGCCATTTTGCAAGTCGAGGCAGTGACACCGTGCATTGTCAATTTGTCATGCAACCAAAATGGTTTGCTTGAAATAAAATTATTTTTAAAATGGTGAAACTTCAATTCAAGATGATTCGTATATAGCCAAATATAGTGGTTACTTTACGCAATTCAAAGTATCAATATTTATCATTTTTGCAATTTATTTAAGCTTTAATATTAGTCAAAATCTACTGCTTTAAATATGTATAAACATTCATGTATCATACAAAACAAGCAATCAAATAACACCAGTTATCTCAGTTCTGTTCTTAAGTCAACAACTCCATCTATATTGATCAAGCGCAAACGCCTCATCCCATACATCATGTCGTAAGTATGACGAATGTCGTAAGAATGACGAATCGCGAGTATTTCTGGTGTCGCAGGTTCAAAGCTCGGTCCGAACCAGACGGTAAAAAAACGAATCTAATGAGGGCAGACAGAATGTGTTAATTTTATGTGTTGGTATGGTAATTTTGAGACAAATATAACCAGAGAAAAAGTTCCTGTTTTTGCCTTTCGTACCTGTAAGAAGTATTAGCGCTGATCCGTCTTCGCACGTGTGCATATACTTATAAACTTTTCTAAGTAACTTTACCTATAATATTTTTAATGAGTAATAGGTTTTATATATTTAAGCAAACAGACAGCGGTCGTCTTTGTGAGGAGGATAAAGCTAACTGAGCTATGAGCTTTATCCTACTACTAATAAAAAGGCGAAAGTTTGTAAGTATGGATGTATGGATGTTTGTTACTCTTTCACGTAAAAACTACTGAACCGATTTAAATGAAATTTGGTACACAGAATCTCTAGAGCCTGAAAAACAACATAGGCTACTTTTTACCGCTAGCTGTGCCCCGCGGTGTTACCCGCGTTATAGTGGATTTTCCCGCGGAATGACGTTTTCCCGCGGTAAAAAGTAGCCTATGTTATTTCTCAGGCTCTAGAGATGCTGTGTACCAAATTTCATTCAAATCCATTCAGTAGTTTTTACGTGAAAGAGTAACAAACATCCATACTTACAAGCTTTCGCCTTTATAATAGTAGTAGGATTTAAGCTAAAATGATTTTACTATAGAACCAACCTAGTAGGGTTTCAAATTCAAGTACTTAGGTAAGCAATAATTTGAAATAAAAAAATCATTCATCATTACCCTATTAACGTTCCCACTTCTGGTACACAGGGGCTACTCTCTTGGCGAGAGAGATTAGTCCTTAATTCACCACGCTGGCCAAGTGCGGGTTGGTGAATGTCACATGTCCTTCAGACTCGTTAAAGTTCTAAGAACATGGCGGTTTCCTCGAGATGTTTGCCTTCACATTTCACATACGCGGTTTGAACTCAAGACCTTCGGAACGAAAGTCGAGTGCCCACTTAGCCACCACGTCACGGCAAAAAGTCAAGTATCAATTAATAACTATTTAAAGGTTATTTATTAAAATAGTTTAGTTTCTAAATAAATAAATTCGTTTCAACGGGTATAGAGTGGAGAGAAAAGCTGAGGTATTGGAACACCATGAAAGTGTTCCTAAAAGTGAGTCTTTCTCGTAGTTGTAAAATAAAATGACTCAACGTATTTCTAACTAACTTATGAAGAGTAGGTAGCAGGTACTTATGGCTCTACACTTCCACTTTAGTAAGTTTTTATGCACTCTCACCGTAACGATAACGCCGTTATGTCAAAACTGGAGTTTTTAATAATACCCGAATATAAAAAGCGATCGTTGATCGATACTCAATTTTCTGTTTTATTTTTCACAACTTGTTATGTATACTGATATCCAGGTACTCATGCCCCATTTTAATTAATTAACATAACATAAAAGCCACTTTTTACCCGTTCAAATACGGTGAACACATTTCGCGGGAAAAACCATTATTGTAAGCGAAGCCCATTTTAAATCCTATCTCACATAGTTCCTAGTATCTATATTTACAATTTTATTACGAAATATGTTTCGTTAGTTAACAAATAAAAAATCTAATAAATTAAGTACCTATATCAGATGTCTTGTACCCGTTCCAAGTACACAAGCTTAGAGCTTACCACGGGGCTAGATGTTGTTGTTTGGATTGTCCGGAAATATATATATTTAAAAATCGGGAATCGTATCCTCTGCATAAACATAATCCTTTTCTATTATTGCTTTCAAATAAAACAGTTCTAGTTTATTTCCCAAGGTACTAATTAATAAACGCGACAGGCAGACAGATAATTAATTAATTACTATGAACATAATACGAGTTAACTATATATTACCATCATTAGTATAACATTATGAAGTTTTATGATTCAGCAATATTTAATACACTCGGTTTCAAAAATAGCGGGTCAGTCAAAAAACTAAATATCTCCAGAACTGAAAAAGTTTGATCAATTAAATAAAAAACAGAATGTAGACTCTTTAGTTGCGCTTCCAATAATATATTATTTTAAAGGATGGGAAGGATGGTTGGTCGAGGAATGTGAAGGTATTCCTCAGCACTGGCTCTGAAATTAAGTGTTTCGCATGCCTAACCTAAATATAATGATTAGATAAATATGACTTCCTTTTTTTATATTTCTAAGTCTAACTGTCCCACTGCTGGTCATAGGCCTCCCTTTCTCCCTACACTCGTATCGAACTGCTGCCATCTCAGGCCAAGATTTTAGATGAGCTGCAAGTTCATCCCGCCATCTCATGATGACTTTTTTTTAAACTTTTAGATACTGTATTACTTTATATTAAAATTTTACTTTTAACATTATAATTAAATACTCAATTGAACAGTCTTCGCTTATTATGGATAACATAAGTAGTTCGGGAGATATACGGGTTTATAATCATCATCATCTCAGCCGTAAGACGTCCACTGCTGGACATAGGCCTCCCTCAAAGATCTCCAGTGGTTTCGGCTGGCAGCGGCCTGCATCCACCGTGAGCCAGCAGCCTTCACCAGATCGTCCGTCCATCTAGTTGGTGGACGTCCTACGCTGCGCTTGCCGATCCGTGGTCTCCATTCGAGAACCTTTCGGCCCCAACGACCATCTGTTCTTCGTGCTATATGGCCTGCCCACTGCCACTTCAAAGAACTAATCCGTTTGGCTATGTCGGTGACCCGCGTTCTTCTACGAATCTCCTCATTTCTGATTCGATCCCGTAGAGAAACCCCGAGCATAGCCCTCTCCATAGCTCTTTGAGCGACTCTGAGCCTGTTTATGAGACCAATAGTGAAGCACCACGTTTCACTGGTCATCACTGGCAACACTTATAATACTGTACCGTTATTTTTGGCACCGAGTGTACTATCATTTTGCTGGTAATATGTAGAATATATTGCATACTAGCTGAATTCGATGCAGTTTCCGAGAATATTAAACTTGTAAAGCAAAAAGAGGTTACAGTTTCAAAAAGCAAATCATGCAATTTTAAGTTCATTTTTAAATAGCTGATTCGGCAAAAGTCATTTCGCCATCATATTTTATATCGGGAACATAACTTATGCCATTATTCACAGAATCTGTTACCTGCGTTATAATGGATTATCCGGTTGATGATGACATATTTTCCCGGGATAAAGTGCCAATGTCATTATTAGGCTATAACATGATATGTGTGTATTATATTATGTGTGCCAAAATTGAGTTAGCCGTGGCGTTGCCTTTTTAATGGATTTACCCGGGGAATTTCTTATTTTTCGCGGTTAAAAGTAGCCTGTCATTTCACAAGAGAAAATTACTTACGAATTTTAAATTTTAAAGGCATTTATTTTCTGAAAAAGCATCTACCATCCTAATAAAATATATTTTCACAGCGAAGTCTAGCTTAAATCTGAGCTTAACTAAGAAATTCGCGCAGTTTCAAAATAGCTTCTATTTTAGGCTTGCTAAGTGCTCCTAGCGCTAACATCCGGTCGGTCAGAGCCGGGGGGCAACATTCGTGTTTACGGAAGCTTAAGCGCTACAAATGCTACATTGCTTTATTCACGGTAGTCCTTTGTGATTAGGAAGAAAGAGTTAACTTGCAGCGCAAAGGTTCTGATACCCTCAAGAACCATTTAAATTAAAACCAAAAAATAATACATGAGTTAGGCGAATAATGTCTGTATTGTAAAATGACGATGTTTTTACTTCTTCAGGTATTTTATACTTTAAAATAAATGCAAAACTTTAATACAGAAAGGGAAGAATGATAAGACCTAAAACTTAGAAAAATCACCATATGATTTTGTCTTGGTTTGGTTACAGTCCTTTTTATTTGCAGTTGATCCCGTCAAAATCCAACCGTTTCAGAGAGAGCCTGACAGAGAAAACTTGTCAAAATGTATATCTTTAATAAAGAAATTTGCTTTATCAGGACATTGTCCATTAAATTAAATTATACATAAATATTGGACAATCCACACAACAACATCTAGCCCCATGGTAAGCGATTGTATTACGAGTACTATACATCCGATATAATTAATATAATATACATATAGATAGATATACTTTTATGCCCTTGTGCGATAATCGCCATCTTTCCTAACACTTAACAATCATAAATCGAAAGGCTCATAAACTCAACATCTGAGCGAGCACTCAGGCATGTTTACATGTGAGTAACACAGTGAGCGCGTATCCAACATTCTTCGTCTAAATCGGACGAGGCGCGGTATGCAAAAGGACAGTCGCTTTGACTTAGCACCTGAGACTGGATGTTTTGCGAATGTTGACTCTTACTCTTAGACTGAGTTTATTATTGAGATAAATACAGCTAAGCATGCGACAGCTTTGCTTTTAAGTTTAATATCTAGTAATACAGCAAATATAATTTATGCCGAATGTTATTGTTTCAAAAATGTTTCAAAACAAACCCTGCTATGCAGAATTGGAAACTGAACATAATTTTTAGTTAAAATGCACGTAGTTTTATTCTTTTGTCCTTTTGTTTTGTGTGTTTGATAGAAAAAGACTAAAATGATCTTGCTAAGTAGATACCTATTTCCATTAAGTATGGCGGCGTGACTAATATATTTTAGGCAATTATAGTCACAACAGAAGTCTTTATAAAAGACAAATTAAAATTTCATTACTTAACATAAGAGTTTAACATTCAGTGAATTCTCGTATACATATTGTGGATTAATTTGAGTAAAGTCAGATTCTGAGTTAAGTCACTTTTACAAAACAAATCTCTATTAGCTATTATACTACCTACTTAATGTTTTTTTTACTCAAAGGTTGGCCGCTATCATATAATATGCTATATGTATTTTTGCTAACTTAAATATTGTTACGTGATTGGTACAATAAGTTAAATTATAATTAAACTAAATACATTTTCCCACATATTAATCTAATGCGAAACGGACACAATAAAACACTTGTATAACTGCGTCGTCTCCTTCCATTACCATTCATATAAATCTCGTCCTGTTTCTAAATGAAGATAGTGTAGCCAGCTCGCCCGACCCCGCCATCTCGCATACAAATTCATCGTCAAGATTCTCCTCACATCGCAGTTGCTCACTTAGACCATTTATTTTCACACGTTTTCGAGTGAAATTCACTTTCTTCTCCGGAAATATGGCCTATTTTTCTCGACTTATTCTAATGGAGCTCCTGTTTTGTTTTCGCTTTTATTTAGTGATTTTAGTCGTGTTTTAATTGATTCTTAGTATTATCATGTCTTACTTTAATGGATGTAGCAAGCTTGACGTTTCGATTTTAGTTTTGTTTTAAATGATTCTTAGTATTTCAAGATTTTATGTATAGTATTACCTACCCATTGAGATTTTCTGTCTGGCATCGAGGTAGTATTGTGATTAAGTTATTTTTTTCACGGAAATATCGTATTTTACTCGGAAGAATAAAGTTAGTTATGTCTTTTTCTAAGAAACCTATAATTTCCTTAAAAATATAAGAATCGGTGTGGTTAAAGAATAAATAACTATTATCTCCCATGACATGTATTCTTACATACTTGCATTAACGTCGCTTCAAGATATAGGTAAACACAGATGTATTTTATTAATTTAAGTAAATTGTATTCGCCGTTAAAAAGGCTTGGAGCTACTTTACCATCAAGACCGCGAACATTGTACATTCTATTGTTCCATCTAAATTTAGAAATGAGCCATATCCTGTAGCTTTTAGCAATTGCATTATTTATTCGATGGCCCCAAGAGCTGTTTCCAACGTTGTTGAAATTACGAGACAATATAGGCTTGTTAACACTGAAAAGCTGTAGGAATTTATTCCGTTTATTTCAACAGAGACATCTCATTTTCAAAACGCGAGATACACTATTCATCAAACTGATTTTGCTCACGTTCTATATTTCTAAGAAAATCAAACAATGGAAATAAAAATTCTTATATTGAGTATTTTGTTTTGTAAATTTTGGTGTCAGTAGCATGAAATTTTTAAAAAGTTCATCAGTAGCATGAAATCGTTTAGCCTTATTGCCTGATTGCCACTTGTTAGAAGGCGGCTAACTAGTGGTTAGTGGAAGGTAAAAATGTGGCAATCATCAAACAAACTTCAAACATATTCATTAAGATGGGGCGGCTACATTTGCAGCCTACGGCGAATATTCGTGTCAAAGCGATATGTGTGGCCGGGTACATCGTGCAACGCGAATTATTCGGACAAAGACGATGCTTGGCGTGGGTGGCTACAATAACGTCAATTCAGAATCTTGTAGCCACAACGCGACACAAATCTGGTCCGTTAATGTAGACAAGAACATCGCGTTGACCTGTTCACGATGATTTTAGCGCGACAACACGAATCTTCGCCCGCTGATGTAGCATCACCATGATAGTTTCTATGTCCAGCTTCTATTATCTCTGGCATTTAAGTCATAAAACTACATAGAATATCAGTATCAGATCACACAATCGCTTCATTGACGTGTTTATTATCATTTAATACCCCACAAACGGTTTTCGATTAGCCCTGCAAGGGTTCGGCGGAGTTCTCTCGAGAAGAAAGTATGTCAATAGGGTTATTTATGATACTTTCATTTAAATTTACTGGCAAGTTATACATTGGTATATTTCACAATAAACATGAACATAGAAAGTGCGATTTGTTTGCTGTAATCATAAAATATAAGGTATACTGTACGTAAGAGACGTAGGATATCCAAGGCTTGATGGATGACTCCTTTAATAAGGTTTACGGTGGTCGCAACCTAGACAAATATAGCTGTCCACGGGCGGTTTTGCCAGCGTAATAAATAAATAGCTTTTGTCCTTTACTGGAAAAACAGCTATGTTATTGCCAAATTTGATTCAAGTCAGGGTTTGTTCGCAATTATAGATTTTTCCGCGAAATGTGGTATTTTACCGCGGTTGAAAGTAGCTATGTTATTCTGATATTTAAGCTATATTATGTGAAGTTTTATCAAACTTCTTTGAGTAGTTTCGAGTGAAAGAACAACAAAAAGAATCCGAAGACATTAATTATAAAATTAGAATACCGAAGACTGCTTTAGAAGACCTACAGCTAAAATAATGATGATTTGTGTTTGAAAACGATGATAATCTGGTCTGATCCCTCAGCGGAAACCTAATCCCCTGCGCTGCAATCGGATATCCGCCTACTGCCCCACACAGACTGTCAAATAAAAAATCCGTTTCTGTCATACAGTAAATAATAATAATAATAAAAACATTTATTTTCGACAACAGACACACAAAGATATAGAAGAAAAAAGTAATACAATGTAATACAGAAAATACATGTCGCAAAATTAATAACAGTTGCACGTTGTGCAGAACGTCAAATGGTCGAGGCTCAACGTGAAACATGCTCAAGGCGAGCAAACGCTGATTTTCAGCCATAAACTAAATAATAGTAATAGTAATAAATACATAATATAATAAATAAATCTAATATTATAAAGCTGAAAGAGTTCGTTTGTTTGTTTGTTTGTCGGATCTCAGTAACTATTAGTAATATTAGAAGCGTTCAATCTCAGAATCTACGAGTCCGAATAAAATTGTCACTGCTGGATAGCCGGTTTATCAAGAAAGACCAAAGACTACTTTTAACCGAGGAAAAATACGTCGTTCAAGCGGGAAAATCCATAAATCACGAGCAAAGCTGTGGCGTAAAAAGCCAGTTTCACCAAATATGTTTTGTTTTCACACAGTATGTTGCACAAATCGAAACTTTTGAGCACCACGTGTGGCCTTAAAACTGTATCAGCACTTGACCGGTTTGTAGCTTTGTTTTGAAATTAACAGTTTGTATGATGGGAGTGCCATGTGGCCGACGAATTCATGCATGAATGGACTCATACAAATACATACAAGCCGAGGGGAACGATTCTATACGCTATGAATGGAGTTGCATTGTTTTGCAACTGATGTCTGACGGTTCGATTGAGACTAGAACTGCTTTGCGTTGATTGGATTTTTAGTTTTACTTGTATTTGCTGTTAGTTGGGTGATATTTTCTATGAAAATAACGTTTTACCTGTTCATTCCTTAACCAAATATAACTTACCAATAAACAATTTATGTTTATTGTTTTGTATTTACTGTAGCACAAATTCCTTATAGTTCTTGATTACCTGCAGCTATAGCAGCTCCAACTCCATTTTCTTCCCTTGAGAAAAACTCTGTTGGTTAGTCATCATTATCGAGAGCCAGAGTGTATACTGTATAATTAATTACTGTATTGAAATGGCAATATTCAGGAAGCAACTTATTGGTGACGGTACGAGAATCTCGTTATGACGTGTAAGGATTAAAAAGCGCGATCTAATTTACATCCTAGCTACATCTATAATTTTAAATCACAAACAAAATTACTTATGATATTATAGATGGGAAAACATCTCCCAAATTGTGCCACCCACCATATTCCTGTAATACCACATCTACTGACAACTCGTTATGCAATAATTAAAATTCACAAATTAATTATTGTTGGTAACTGTACAATAAGTTAGTCTTATGCGATTCAGTTGTATCCATATTTGTGGCGTAAAAGGCCAACTGTGCTCGTTGCGACAGTTTTGTATGCAGATTGCCAAAATTGATAAACATATCAAGTTCTGCTTAAAAGGGCTTTATCTTATCGGGTTTTTAATTATTTAAATACTTTTTTGGCAAGCTTTGAAAAGGTAATTGTTTTGCATAACTAGCAGGCCGAAAAACAGTTTCGTTTAAACCTTTCAAAATACCTAATGTATAAGGCGATCAAAAATGGAGCGTTCCGAACGTTGTTTAAATTCTTTTATAGATTATATCGTTAATTTATGTTTATTTTAGTTTAATTTTAATTCATTTTCAGTGGGTTCTCAAATTTATTTGAATGTTGAGATTGGTCATTTTAATTTGAATTATCACTAGGTTTTATCATTTCATCATCATTTCCGCCATGCTGTGGTAATTTTTATGATATTAATTCCATTTGAATCCCTGAAAAAAAAATGTTTAAGAAATTCTTTGAATACAACACTAAATTAAAAATAACCAAGTTATCTCCCAGCAATATATCCTGTCTAAAACATACAAAAACGGTACTTTTCCTCCATATATTATCTTTGGAAGCATATTTACGGGACCCTAAATCCATGCTATAATGTAAGTCAATATTTTATTGCATTTTGCGTACTCCCACGTAGAGAACTCTGAAGATACCTCCTCCGTACCAAATGGAACCTGATTTCTGTTGGTTGCGAGTGCAATCCTTATAAATTTCACCTAGATTACTCACGAGAACTGTAAAGCAGTTCTTTGGATTTAAAGTCCGTAGCTACCTTAATATTGTTGTGTACCCGCTGATTTTATGGTCTAAAAGCTTCTTACAGATTTTTATTTATTCAACAGTTTATTCGCAAAGATTTATGTAAATAACATCTATGTTTGTGAACAGTAATTCAGTATTCGCAAAGATTTTGACACTATGGTCAAACAGCAAAATAATGCGGTATTGTTTTTTTTTCATTATCAAGATTTGCGATCATGCTGAAATGAGTGTGTTTTCTTTCTCTCATTAATTGACAGGACGAGTTTATATAAAACTAGCTCTCCGTTAGATTCTCTTGTTTGCCGCGGTAAGATAAGTGATAATTTAGCCTATGCGTTATTCTGTTATATGATTGTTAAGTTCCATTAAAATCCATCAAGTAGTTTTTGCGTCAGAGCAACAAACACACAACTTTCGCGTTTATATTACGAGTAGGATTGTAATCAAAGTCAGTCTAAATGTTTTAACAAAAAGTCTCACAAGACAAACCTACCCTGCCCTGTATGTGATATTTTATAGTAAAAAATAAGTATATCATTATATTCTCTCGAGTAAACATGCAAGCAGTCTTTACGCTTTAAATGTTGCAATGTTTTGAATGCGGTTTGGTGTATGTTGACCTACATAGCACTTCTTAAAACTCTTACACCATTAAAACGCTTTTATAGCTTTTATACCTGAGCTTTCGTGGAAATAGTTTATTTTAGAACGGTAGCCAGATTCCCTCTAAAATTATGTCTACAGACAACGCGAATTAAATTAAGCTAAAGAGCTTTAACTTATTTCACAAAATCCGAGTAAAATAAGCAAAGGTTAGTATGCCAAGAGCTATTTTGCTTTGCCACATGTGACTGAGCGATATAGCTCTATATTTTAACCATTGTCGAACTTTACTGGGAAATTATGAAACAAGCTAATTAAAAAAGTCTTACATAATAATGGATATATATATTTATATGTATCTTAATTGTAAAATACGTAGCATTAAGTGTCGTATCTTTGCATTATTTGTTGGGGGTTCAAAATAAATAAATATTTATAAAAAATCTGGTAGATATTTCTTTACGCAAAAAGTTGCACGCACTTAATATTAATTAAGTCACTGCAAATATGTTTAGAAATAAACCAACCCTAACACATTCACACAGAAATCCAACACGAATAATATGGTAACATAATTTATACCAAGACCAATAACCATAACCATACCATAACTTTATTATAATTCTATCTGTGATCCACACTTAATAGTCCATCGCAGCTAAACTTACAACATAATGACACCCGATACAAGATAACAGCTAACTGTAACACGATAAGCTTTATAACCATTAAATACCGACAAACAAACACACACAAATATCCACAGAAATCACCAACACTTAGAAAAATATTGCATAATTTTCAATATTGCACGGTTAAATTAGATTATTTATAATTAGAATGGGATTTAAGATGGCGGGCGCGTTCGCCCGACCGGCGGCCGCCATGACACTGCCTGCGCCGGCGCAAGCACTCACTCTATTTACATATTATAATGCGAGTCCTGTTGGTTCGTTCCACAGCGGACTGCAGAATTAAAATAATTAGAACATTTGATTTGCATCTTCGCGTTTTTTTAATTTTTCGTCGGACGTGGCTATCTGCCAGTGATAATGTCGTGCTTATCGGTGAAGCTGTTTCAGTAAATAGTTGGTAAAAACAGGCACAGAATAAATACCTCGTAGGTACTATACTTAATAGCAAAAAGTTATAATTATATTACAAACAGACACTCGAATTTTAATATACTTAGATTAAGGAAACATACTTGTCCAGCTAATTAGACACCTAATAATGAATAATGCTGTCGTGTTGTCGGAAGGTTTAATTGTTAGATGATTAAAAAGGTTCTGCAACTTCATTTGAAGTTCTCAGTTTTAATTAGTTTATGAATTCCAAAAAAAAAAACATGAGTTGTTTTATTTGCTTTTGTTAGGCATGTACTTGTTATGCTAAGGGTGGATAATTACATTTTGTAGCACTGCAAAATTTGTACTCTTGGGGTAAGTATAATTTCTGTTTTTTTTAATTTTATTTTTCCGCTCTTTCGCGAACTATAACACTTATTTTATTTTTTTTAATTATTTGCTTAACCTATTGGTAAAAACTGCATTATGTATTAACGGATACCTTATTTAAATGTGTGGATTAATAAATGGATTCTTTCTTTCTATACCTTATTACTAAGTGAATTATCTAAGCGGAACAGACAACGGAAGGGACTTCATTTTATACAGATTTATTTGATAGTTGAACAATTGGATATCCATTTTTTGAAGTGAAACTTCTTTAGAATCGTTGTGATTTCAAACCGGATGCAACGGAAAAGCGACAGGTAAGCCAATCTTAAACGCTAACAAGGTTAAGCCACTTTGCGCGACGCCAGTACTTGGATGGGTGACCGCCCGAACAAAATCTTTTTGCCAGTATTTTTTTTTGTTTTTTTAGTAATCTCATCTCATCTCTTTTGTCGATTTACTGAAGTTTCACTCCTATCGTGTGTGAATCGCACACACACCTTTTTATTTTTCTTGCACTGTATAACTTAATAAAAGAACCGTGTATCCGTGTGTGTGTTTTGTGTGCGCAGGAGTGCGGTCGGGAGCGCGCGCAATCATGGCGGAATGCTCACGCACGCGGGATTCCTTCAAACGAGTTTAGATAAGAAAGCGCCTCTCAAGGGCGCGCTTTTTTTGCATTGCTACAGTTTGAGATGCAAATTAGATGGGATTAATGAAATAGGTTTATAATAATTAAGTATAAAATATTTTATTTTGTTAATGTTTTGTTTGCTTATAGAACAAATAAATCGTTAAGAATGAGTTGGGATTGTGTAGCGAGGGTTCCGTGTAACTTAACTTAACTTAACACTTTGGGCTATTTAATTTTACTATTCAGTGCTTTGGGTTTATTTCACCATGCCCGATGGTTGATCTATGATTAAAATTTAGAACTATGCACATTTAACTAAACGAGGGAGTGCACTATGATTTAACCACTGATTTACTGCTTGACTCGGAGATGATGAAACAGGCGTTTTGTGTAATTAAATTAAAACAAGAACTTAGATCAAAATTATGAATTTTTATGGTTTTCTTTAGTAGGTACAATAAATAGTTATACTTATATTATAAAGCTGAAGAGTTTGTTTGTTTGTACGCACTTATCTCAGGAACTAATGGTCCGATTGGAATAATTATTTCAATGTTACATTTGTATGCAGCATATTTATCGACTACCGAAAGGAAAATCTTTTAAACACGAGCAACGAAAGCTAGTCTAAGATTAAACCTACTTGGTCCTTCTAAACATATTTCCTATGGCCACCCTCTAAAGTTCCAAGGTAAAACATGAAAAATTGCCAAAGGGAGTTCTGATGTATGAATCAACTTTTTCGTAAATCTAAGTGTCAAAGAAAGGGATAAACTCCCATGACACCATAGGAAGTGCGAAACCGTAGAACCATGTGCAAATAATATTCTTGAATTTATTGTGTGATATTTTAAATTCCCAGGGATATACGTAATAAAATTATTTCTTAAAATATACCATCCCAAAACAGTTTTTGATAAAACTTAATTATACCATGTCTGCATGTTTGATATCAACAAATACCTAGCTAAAACTTGAAAATATGTATAGATACATTTATAACTCTTTTACGCTCAAACGGCTAAAGCACTATGCAACTCGAAATATGCACATATTATAATCTGGATTAGCACTTAGGTATTTCGATTAAATGTATCTTTCTTCAGGACGCGGGTCACATCGCCATGCTAGCCGTCCATATTCTGTAGTCTAAATTGTAGCCAGTAAAGTTCTGAAATGTGCACGAAAGCAGATGTGCGAGTTATGTATTTTAATCAGTGAGTCCGAGGCGGGACGCTTGGCAAGTAATCTCGACTCGGTACTCCGAGACTACTCAGGGATAGTCCGAGTGTCTAGCTTATGTTATATATTTGGATTTAAGTCCATAATTGTGTTGGCTAATTTTGCAGCCTGCGGTGCACATTCATGTTAGCAAGATCTGTGGGAAGTTCGGGCGAGGAGGATGGCTTTCGGCGTGGGCAATGGGTACGGCAACGCCAATATATGTTTGGGTGATAGGTAGACCCGAAAATCGCCTGCATACGCGATGTTCTGATCGGAAACGGCTCTACAATGTAGTTAAGAACGTCAATGATATTAGCGCATTAAACAACGAATGACGATAAATATACGGATAATCATGCCTATTAAACGATTTCCCAATTGTCCAATATTTGAAAATAACCTTATTTTCATGCATTTTTCAGACTCCGAGGCAGATTGACATTAAAAGGACAATCATAACTCAATTGTATCAAAGATGAGCATAAAAATGTTTAAGCTAAAAAAGATTCATAAGCTTTCTCCTAGTTTCTAATATTGTTAAAATATGGGCATCTAAGTTAAACTTGCCTAACTACAGAATAAAGATTGCATCTTTGTCGGTGTCAAGTGATTCCATCACTCCGTAGCTACACACTTCATCCGAGCATGCTCGCCAAACCTCCCTCCAATGAGTAGGGCTCTAAAAATTTCCAAGGCAAAAGGGCTTTGTTTTAATGAAATTCGCTGTGTAATGATCGGCAGAATAGTTTGGGTGCGGAATACTTGTAATTATTTGAATGGGTATGTCTATTGCAGAGATTGTGGGACAGAAATGATGTGAGGGTGCTTGACTATTTTGTTTCGGGACGACAATAGAACAAAGGAGGGATTGATGGAGGTTTTTAGGCATTTTATTGGTAATTAACGCATTATTTATAGCTGCGATTTGGTCTTAATGATAGTGGGTAATATAAATAAATATAAAATGTTATGTACATATTTGGTTTACTGTTATAAACGTTTCTACTAGTTGTTAAATTTCCAAAAATATATATTTAGAACATCCAAAATATAAACCAATAAGCTAAAAAAATGTTTATTATAATCACTATTTTGACGAAAGTGATATGTGACGTCACTAACGAAGTGTTTGGTTCATAAACTTACTGAAATACATGTTACTACACACATACATGTTATTTCTACCAAGCGATGCATTTTGGGATTTTGCGAGGGAATATAAAAATGGTCTTTTTGATGATAAGATAAATCTTTAAAATAATTGCATAAGTATTTTTTATTAAGAACAAAGATTACATGAAAAAACAAACAGTAAATTTTAAAGTGCATATTCCTATTGTCTTCGGTTTCGCCAGAATTATATTTATTCTAACTGGTCACTCTTCGTCGTTCGCAGTGTTTTATAGGATTTCTTATCGAATTTGAGTAACTTAGTATTTCCTTTGACTAAAGATGAGCCTGTGCCGTTTCTCAATTAACATTCTCATTTCTCTAAGCAACAGTGAATATTTTATATAATCGGATTAGTTTTTCCTTACAAACAAATTTTATTTTGTTTTATTTTTCTTTAACGGGACAATATAGCAACAAACAATTATTATCTAGTCTAGTTAAATAATCTTAAACTAACACCCTTACACTTTAAGCATAGACAGCACCGTTGCCCGCAGAATACTATATGAGAATTTCGGCTGGCCACTTAAATATAGTTTTAAATTGCATACATTGTAATGAATCTTTAAACAGTGTACAGAAACTATTCAGTACCGCAACTCCAATGGTACCAAAGTGTCCTTTGAAAGCGGAAGGCCCGAAATGTGAATTATTTATTTAGACCGCGGTAAGTGCCACTCAAAACAGTGTCTTAATTAACCAGAGCGGAGATGCTGCAGTGCCGGCGCGGACTTGTTCATGAGATGAAGCGGAACTGATTATAGGATAGGCGCAATAAGTTACTTGACCGATAATAATTATAATTATTTCCTGCAGGCAGTATAGTGACAAAGAAATAATTATCGTTACTAATTAGAACGAGATTATTGTACGATTTTTTTTTTTTTTATTTAATAAAAATATAAAAATAAAAATTCAAGTCAAGTTTCAGTTCAAGTAGAAGTCTAATGTTTATTAGTTTTTTCAATAAAGATGAAAAATTGAATACGATTTTTAATCTAATCATAGTTAAAATAATATTCATAACGAATAATGTCATAACCTTCGAACATGATTGTCATGAGAGCGATATAATGTGAATTATGTATAGTAAAAACGTTACTATAGATTTTTTGGTAATAGCTTATTGTCCGGAAATAATCTACTCAGCAATGTGACAGTAATCTGATCATTACTCTCAAACTGTGCTTTGATTTTAGGCGAGTGACCTTGTAATATAATGCGTGTTGAGGGTGAAGCATGGCAAACAATATTATATATAAGCCTTATATATCCTTATATAAGCTACAATTTATTACATTGAGCAAAGGCGTCAGCTTTTTGGCTGTTATTCATATATTGTAGCACTAATCCCTTGCCAATCCCCGCTTCGCTTACAAGCTGCCTCGCTCCGCTCAAGCTAAACCCCATACCTTTACCTAGCCTGCATTCCCTCACTGCTCATAAATTCATAATTAAATAGCGGGCAGCCGGCTTCACTCGTTATGGCGCTTCAATTTTATTTAATTTTTTCCACCCCCTTACCCCGGGGTAGCTAGATCCAATTTCTGGGAGGAATTAGGTATTTCTGAATAGATGCTATCTTATTTAGATGTAATTTCCGGTGCGAGATTGAGTTTTAATGCGGATTTTATGTTGCTTGTCGTTTGGTGGAATTATTTTTAGGTTTGCTTGTTTTGTAAGCTCCAGTTGTTGTGGACTTGGCTTATGTATTTTTTCGAGGCTTTATATCCAAAGCATTGTTCATGTATTAACCGCAGTGTTGTGTAAAGAATTTTTGTGGAAGAATTTAATTTTGAAGAATTAAGGTCTTCTAAATCAATTTCTTCTTTGTGTTAACTGATAACATATCCAATTAGGTACATACCAGTTCCTATTTTTCATCAGTTCTGTTTTCTGTATTCGTTAATTTCTTAGAAAATCTGCTATTTATACTTCTTTATGGATATTAGATCTTAAAATTAAATGATCATTTTTGTCCCTGAAATATGTATCATATTTCCGCAAAAAAATCCAAACATTACGTTCAAACACGATATTTGCAAACCACATCATGCATAGAAATTGACTTTTTACTCTTGAGTTTTACGATACATTCGATTGCCCTTAAATGTTTACAGCAACACATTCGCCTTTACTCGGCCAATGACCCCGGATAGCCGGATGTTGCATAACTGCAACAATGCGTCCCAGGGGCGTAGGTTCGATTCCGGGTTGGGTAATCACGGGTTCGATTCATTAGGTAGTTATTTCATAGAGTTTAGCTTACGGTTTATTAAAAGTATATACTTTCAGTATAAAGATACCTAAAAAAAAATATTCTTTCTTTCTATTTTACTGATTCTGTTACTATAAACTCTAGCAAGATTAAATAAGTTACGAAGTAAAGCCTTATTACTGTTCAAAATACGTAAATTAGAAAAAAATCATAAGTTGTTTTACAAAATAACGTTTGTGAGTGTGTGAGAATGTTTGTGACGTTGTAGGTGTTAATATCTGGATCTACAGAACAAATATTAGAATTTTTTTCACACAGATTCTCCATAGCTTGAAAAGTGACTACTATACTTTTTACCGCGAGAAAATAAGTGCTACCACGACTGTAACACCGCGGGGTACTGTTAGAAACAATACAAAGTTTAATAGATGTTACTCCAATGGAAAAAAACACGTCCTGGAAATTCAGGCAAAGCGGGATAGCCAAACTAGTGTTCAAATTGCAAAAAACTAGACAAAAACCCAGCCACAAACAAATAACCTAGCTTTCACCTCGTTTACACCTAAACCATGTATGTCCATTGGCCGATAGCCAAAATGGAAATAAGCCTTTTTCCCAATAATAGGAAGAAATGGCCTAAGCTATTCTAAGATAAGCTCAGCTAACCGCGTCTTTGCTTTATGGCCTGTTGAACGCTTAGGAAGCTGGTCATGTTTAAATAAGCGCATTCATTCTTGTAAATTTCCGGTTTAGATGCAGAAAACCGGTTCTTACCGATATTTTCCGGATAAATGGAGATATCATCATATATTCGATGTAAGTATAAGTTATGCTTGAATTTTTAAAGAATTTAAAGGTCTTATTTCAGACTTGTCTAGTATAGAATTTTAAGCGTATACCTAATGAAAAAATTGTTTTGTATCGGCTTAATTTTTAACCAACTGTTTCTCAATTCGAACTTATACTTATAAGTTGCATATAAGTTGTTCTTTTGTTATGTTTTTTTTTTGAGAACCTTCTATAGATATTAAATTAACAACCTATACTATATTCTATGTTATATTTTTGTACACATATAAATAATTTTCTTTCTTTCTATTCACATTTTAACCAGAAAATTGGGATCTAACCAACCTCATACTATAAAAAATTTTTCCTTGTCTTTTTTGTTTGCAAAAGAATAATACAAAATGATAGTGATGGAACGCTAGATTTAATAATTCAGTAGCTATTTCCTAACCCTCAGATGTGAGCTTGTTACGTGCCAGAATGGGTGATCCATCAAATAATGTTTAGCATATAGATTGACATGAACGGGATGGGAATTTATTTAAATTACTTCCATTTTTTTTTATATAGCTTATGTAAATAGGGAGACCTATCCTGATATTAACGAGGATGGCTTATTTATACTTACTTCGAAATCTTATTTTCCTTTATTTATTTTATCGTGATTAATTAACTTACAGACAAATACAGATTTTGATCAAAATGATTATCTAACGTTCCTCTCTTACAAGGAAGCACCTTGTAAGAGAGGAACGAGGGAATTCTTTAGAAATAAAAACTAATAATATTAAAATGATGCAAGTCAGAATAAATTTCCCATTTATAACACAATCAACAAATTATTAATATCAATTCACGACTCGCAAATAATTTCAATTAACGAAAGGACACGGCCATAAATTCCGTATGTACGGCCCAAGTCCCAACAAACGAACCCTATCTCTAATAATTTCCAAATCCCTTGTAAATACATGTCCCACACTGATAACGGAGGTCCGGACCCCGTCTCCATGGCAACCGATACATTATTAAAACTCATAAATTCGGAGGGAAGATTAGCCGGAATGTATGAAAATTTGATGGGGATTGTTGACCTCCTATCTGCTTAGAAGGGTATTAGATAAAGCTCTTAGGGTTTGTAATTTATCAAGCTGCTTTGGTCGCATGTGTCATTTTATGTTTGAGGAAGTAGGTACTTGAATATTTGGGCCTATACTTTGGCTATGGTGATTCCCAGATTATATTTTATTATGTTATTATGCAAAAACGTAGATAGGAGAAACACATCAGAAACTTATTTTATACAAAATTGTATCAAGGAAGCCGTATTTCATTGCAGAATACCGTATTATTATTTGGTTACTTTTTGATTTTAACGCAAATAAATTGCTAAATCTCACCTACTGATTATTCTTTTTTACCTTAAGGTGTCCATGCTATAATGCTTAAATTAGACCGTAAGTAACAAAAAAAAAATGTACAAAACACTGTGTTTTGCACGATTGTTTTTACGGTAAAAATGCTCCAGTTAGTAAATATATTATTTAGAACTTAAATAGGATAAGATGTACGTGTCTTTTCAAGATTCGTGCTGCAATTAGTTTTTAGTTCTAGTCAATTCTGGGAACTTTATCGGAAACTGACCTAGAGGTTTCAAATAACTATTTTATAATACCTATCTTTTGATTATGAAGATAACATAGGTTTCGTTGGAATAATCATCAAATACCAAAGGCCTATTTAAATTGTATGTCTAGAAAACATAAGGTAGGTACTAGGTACAGTAGTAGCACTCCTATCTACGTTCCCACTGCTGGGACACAGGGACTTCTCTCTTGTCGTGAGAGATTAGGCCTTATTTCACCACGCTGGTGGTGGACCAAGTGCGGGTTGGTGAATGTCACATGTCAACATGCTTTTTAAAGTAAACTGCATAAAATTCACGATATGGCGTATTGAATTAAATGTTAAGTCCTTTTTAACAATGTTTTTAAGATACTTATATCTAAACTTACCCTTTTCTCGTTGTATGTTTAAACCATTTAAATTATGTACGTGTCTTACCTGAAAAGAAAAAATGATGCATTAAAAACATGAAACAGATTACAAACTTAATACACGTAATATAGTTTCCTTCTTAAAGTATTTAAATCTTTTAATGTAGGTATGCATAGTATTATATTTTGAAAAGTGGAATTTTTCTTTTGATGAACTTTTATAAATTTTAATTATTTTATATGTCATATAGGAACGATTGCAAAATGATTAATAATGAATTGAATTAAACATGTTTGCAAGATGTTTAACAACACAGGTGATAGTTTATTTATTAAGAAAGTGCACCTTAAACAAGGTAACATAAAATACAAACATAAATAATAATATAATACATTATTATACCTACATATAATTGGTGTAATTATTACTGTAATGGAGGACATAGTACAGGATATCCCACAGCCATCTTTAAAATCAACTGCAATAAATCCCGTATAATTAAGCTAATGCCGCCTATCATACACTTTCATGTAATAAATCTGCTGATAGATATAAAACTCGAAACTGTTACGTACTCCGTAAGTAATTGAAGCCCATAAGTGAAGATTGTTATCTTATAACGATTTAAAAAATATAACATTAAGTTTACAACAAAAAATAGAGAGGAACCTCATTTTGGAAAGAATTATTTAGATGATTGAGAGAGCTCTGAGTATTTGATTGAGTATTTTTTTTATTATGATGCACTAATGCGGCTTGTAAGTTGGTCTCATTAAAGCTTGATAAAACTCGCTCCAGTACTTCTCTAAATAAGGTAGATAACTAAAATAACAAAGTTGCTATTTAGATTATTTAAAAAAATACGTTTTTTTTTTTTGCAAACCAAAAATTACTTAGCCATTTGTACTCTAAATTTCGCAGTCACTAGCTTTGATTTCTTTGTACTTTGATGGTTAACAACACATATTTGTAATTTCTTAGGTGTCACCATTTTTAAATGAAGAAAACTAAGTAGGTATAGGAGAGCCATAATGATCGAAAATAGTGACGCCATCGTCATATTCATCAAACAACCATAGCCTGTTTCGCATCTATCCACGTATACTACCAAGCGGAATAATTTATGATTTACATACATAACTGTTTATTAACTATTTAGTTCCTTGTCGTAAATAAGAGTTTAACAGAAAACACGCTCCGATCGGGGTAAACGCTACTATAGAATTTACGGGGTAAATGCTACTGTGGTATTTACGGGTTAAATGCAACTGTGGGATTTATGTAAGAAAGTTATGTTATGTTTTGTACGAGGTTGTAACTCGTAGTTGCAAATGTAGAAGAAATTTAAGCGATGACGTAGTGGCGAGGTTGGTGTAGTGGTCAACACGTCCATGCGTATAATGGGAGAGGTGGGTTCGAGTCCCACATTTCTCTAGTAGGCTACGTTACTTCGTCTTAGTTTTTTCAATACAAATATAGAATATTGGGTTCATAAATTTTACCTTGGTGGTGTTTAAAATGTATAGTAAAAAAATATATAGAGGTACGTATGTCTAATTATATTAAGTACTAGTGGCCCGCCCCGGCTTCTCACGGGTTTTTATTAAATTTTTTTCCCGGCAAAAGTTCGATTTTTTCTCGCCATTTAAACCTTTCCTAGACCTCCACGAACTTTTCAAGACTATGATAAGATAAATCCGTTCAGCCGTTCTCGAGTTATAATCAGACTAACGAACAACAATTCATTTTTATTTTTAAAGATATCAGACGTCTAGTACTCGTAACACAAGCTTAGAGCTTACCACGCTAGATACCGGCTAGATGTGGTTGTTTGGATTGTCCGAAAATATTTATTTATTTATCTTGTTTCCAAGTTGTGTAATTTTTTTACTAAGGTCGTACTTGCTACTACTAATGGACCCTAATACTACATAACGGTACTAAGGACATCTAAGCTAATCCTATCTCTAAGCTAAGCAAGATGATAGGATTTGTGTAATTGGTAACTCATTGACGCGTATCTCTTGCGACCCGTTTCAGTTCAAATCATAACAGGTGCGGGTTCGATCCGCCAATCAGTTTGCATCTTAGTCGTTTTAACATCCGACCGAAAAAGAGGGGTGTTATAAGTTTGACGTGTCTGTGTATCTGGCTGTGGCGTCATAGCTCCCGAATTCCATTCAGGATTTATCCATAAGACGATTAAATCTATTTTGTTTTAAAGGTGACTTAAGCGAGAGTGTTCTTAGACGATGTTTGATGAAAATCCGTTGAGCCGTTTAAAAGTTGTGGGGGTGAAAGTGGGGAAGATTAACCGAATGGAATAGTTATTTTTTTGTATATACAGAATTCCTGAATACAAAAAATCTCAATTGGGGATATTCTTACATAGGCTAGATAATTTTTTAAATTTTTTGACAGATATTTTCAAAAAAAAGAAAGTTGTAATATGTGGTGATTGGAACATAAATATTTTAAAAGATTCTACTGAGACAAAGGATTTGTTAAATATTTTGTCTAGTTATAGTTTTCAGGCTCACATAAAATCACCGACAAGATTGAATGCATGTTTAGATCAAATAGCCAGCAATATAAAGCACGTTCATGTTGATATTTATCCATCAGGTTTATCTGATCATGAAATGGCGCAATTGATAAACTTTAAAGTTAATAAGCAGTCACCTATATCTTATTGGTTTGAGTACAGGCGTGATTACAATAATGACAACATTAGAAAATTTTTAAATTGCATATCGGCTTTATCTTTTTCAGAGGTGTATATCTCAAATGACATGGCAAATTCATTTACGACATTTTATGACTTAATTTCCCTATTTTATAATTTATGTTTTCCCACAATTAGAGTTAAAATTACGAATAAACCAAAAAAGGTTAACTAGATTACTAATGGTATAAAAAAATCATTAAAAACTAAAAGGTCACTCTATATGACATATAAAATGAATAACAATGGCCCGCAATCTAATAAATCAAAGTATAAAATATATAAACATATACTTAAAAAATGTATTAATAAGTCTCAAAAAAACATTAACTTTAAATTAATTAAAAACAGTAAAAACAAGTGCAAAGCTACTTGGAACGCCATCTCATCAACTTTGACAAATCATCTTTACAAAAATGACATTTCTTCTATCAAATTCAATGATGTAACATATGATAATCCAATTGACATTTGCAATATTTTTAATCAGAATTTTATAAACTTAACTAGTAACAACGATTTAATAAGTAAAAGTAAAAATTACATAAAAGGGAAGAAAGAGTTCAGTTCCATATTTTTACTTCCTACTGACCCTGAAGAAGTTTTTAAAATAATTATGGGTCTTAATAACAGCAAAACAAGTGGCTGGGATGATATCACAACAAGTGTACTGAAGGCTTGCTCTAAGTTCATATGTTTTCCACTGTCTCACATTATTAACTTGTCCTTTTCGGAAGGTGCTTTCCCAGTTCAACTAAAGAGGTCGATAGTAAAGCCTCTTTTTAAGAAAGGTAGCAGATCTGACCCAAACAATTATAGGCCAATAACAATTGTCCCTATAATTTCTAAAATATTTGAGAAAGCCATGCTAAATAGACTAAACAGTTTCTTAGAGAAGTTTAAAACCCTACACAGCGATCAATATGGCTTTCGTAAAGGTAGCTCTACATCATTAGCCTGCTTCAATTTGCTTAAGTTTATTACTGAGAATATTAACAGTGGTAAAGGTCCAATAATTGCTCTATTCATGGACCTAAGCTATGTTTATGAAACAATCTACCACCTGAGATCAGGAAAACTGATACTAGAGATGCCTTTAAAAGATCTGTACGAGAGCACTATTTAAATAATTTATACACATGATTATTACTATTTTATCTTTTTTTATTTTTTATTTATTTACCTGTTTTGTTTTAAGATCGCATTTTCGCTGAGAATATTTGTTTCTATTACCTATTTAATTGCTTAATTTTGTTTTTTTTTTTTCGTTATTTGTTATATATTTTAAGTTGATTTTAGTATTTTTAAGCCATTTTTGTAATAATAATTAATACAGTAATAATATTATTTAAGTATCTATTTTTATAAGTGATTCTGTAATAGCACGCCAACTTACATTTCATTACCTGTAATGGTTGGCAGGTAGAAAATGCCTTGGCATTAAGCCCACCTTTTGTACATTATTTTTTTTGTGCAATAAAGAATTAATAATAATAATAATAAGCAAGGCTTTTGACTTCGTTAGTCATGATAAGCTTCTCCACAAGCTGGACGTTTGTGGGATTCGTGGAAAGGCTTTGGATTGGCTTGCAAGCTACTTGCGTGATAGAGAGCAATATACTGAGGTTAGTAAAGTTATAACGAACACTCAAACGAACAACAACAAAACTAAAAATTATGCAAAGCAAACATTTAAATCAGATATTATATTAAACAATCGTGGTGTCCCTCAAGGTAGTATTTTAGGCCCAATTTTATTTTTACTATATATAAATGACCTCCCAGAATGTATGACACATAAATGTATTCTTTTTGCAGATGACACGACAATCCTTATTAAAACTGACAAACAATTAGTTCAATCGACATTAAATTCTGCCCTTATTGACATTGCTAAATGGACCAACAGTAATAATCTATCTATAAATATTAACAAGACTAAATTTATGCAATTTGACTCATATAATACTAATCCACTAACACTTGACATTTCTTATAATAATTCAAAAGTAGATGAAGTTACGCATTTTAAATTCTTGGGTATAACTATGGACAGGCATTTGAGTTGGAAGTTTCATGTTGACAGTGTTTGCAAAAAACTAAGTCGTTTTATATTTGCTCTCAAAAAAATACGCCAAACCATATCATTCGATGCAGCTCTAGCAGCCTACCACGGCCACATATCTTCGGTGCTTGGCTATGGATTATTACTTTGGGGTAACTCTGTCGATGTTGACAAAGTTTTCAGAGTTCAAAAAAGATGCCTCAGAGTGATTAACAAAGCTTGGTACCGAGACTCTTGCAAACCACTTTTTAAAATTTGTAATGTTTTACCTCTACCTTGCATGTATATCAGAGAGATATGCTTGTTTGTGGAATCACATCCAAAATACTTTACCCTTAGAAAAGATGTAATCACCCGACAGAAAAGAGCCAAATTTGATAATCTGTTATATGATCCACAATGTAATAAATCTATTTATAAAAAAAATGTGTTTAATATGTGTATTGTTATTTATAATAAGTTGCCGGAATCTATAAAGGCACTTAGGGGTAATCTATTTAAAATTAAATTAAATAATTGGCTTAGTGACAAATGTTTTTATAGTGTTAAGGAATATATTGATTTTAAGTAGGTAATTGACATTTGTATTGACTTTTAATTTGTATTCTGATATCGATGACTTATATTTTGTTTAATTTTTTATTTGAATTCTCATTTAATTTTTAAGTTACAATTGATTTTTGATTATTTTAATTATTAAATTTTTTAACATTTGCATACCCGCTTGCGGGTTAAATACAATAAGCTACTTGTACTATATAATATCGTGACATGTACTTGAATTGAAAATGTATTTGGCAAATAAATGATTGATTTGATTTGATTTGATTTGAATGTGTGCAAATATGCTCGAGTGGGGTCTCAAATGCGCATTTCGTGCACATTACAAAATAATATGATTTTTTACTTTTAAGCGAAATAAAGATTTTGGATGTATCACATTGTCTTGTGCTGATAATCAGGTATGATTGTGGGCATACAAAGGTATTTATTAAATTTTCGTTTCTCAAACTCAGTGTTTAAAAGTAAAGCAAACAGTAACAGTCAAGACAAATCCAAAGTCCATGCCCTTTGCTTCTAATGAAATATACATTTAGAATTTGAATTTAAACTACTGCTACTTTGAGTTTAGGTGCTGGTTCGGCTTTTTCTTAGTGGATTGGGTAGGGTTTTGTCCTATATACTTCCAGCTAGAATGCCCTGATGATAATGCCGTTCCTAGGTTGATATCCTAGTCTGCAAACACCACACTCCATTTAATGTATGCGTCCGCACGCGGCCACTGTCGGGCGTCGTGTCACGCGCCGCTTTTTGCATTTTGGACGGTTTGTTGTACCGTGAACACAGTTCATCGGACAATTTATACTTGAATGCGAAAAATCTATAAAACAGTACCAGTAAGCTTCCGTCATACGAGGCTTGTTAGTGGGAGTAGGTGGAGGTCTTTACTCAGCATCATCATCATCCTCTTGCCCATATCCCACATTACGTGGGGTCGGCACAACATGTTTTTTCCTTCCATTTTCCTCTGTCACTCGTCATCTCAACACTCACTCCTTTCTTACACATGCCATCCTTTACACAGTCCATTCATCTTTCTTTGGTCTACCTTTTTCCACATATCCATCAACACACATAATCTAACACTCTTTTTGCCACATGACATTCATCCCTTCTCTTATTATGTCTATACCATGCCAACCGATTTCCTCGTCTTTACTCAGCATAGAACACACATTAAATCCTTATATTCACCCCCATAGATGAATTTGCCTGTTGTTTGAAGCATGATAACTTTGTCATGCTTAACAGCACGACTGATTTTTTTTCAAAATCAGGACTTGAATTCTTATATTAAAAGCTTATTGCATAAATTTTGAAAAACTTAGTAACGGTTATGTCCATAATACGCGTCAATGAGTTATGTCAAGAGCAGTCTCGCTTGGTCTCATGTGACATGCTCTATATTTTAACCATTGTCTATTTTTACTCAAAGATGATGAAATAGGGGATATTTATGACGGATAAACCATGATTCAACTTATTTTAAAAGTCTTAATATTGTTTAAAACCCGCGATAATTTGAACTATGATGACACAAACAAACAGAGAGAGACTACTGCATCGAGGGTTAATAAGGACATAACATCACGCTATGCTTGATAAAAAATCGTGGTTTATAATAGAAAAATCCAAACCCAGCTAATAAATTCGCTTTTAAACCCACCACTAAAACAACGATGGCAAAAATACCTACGATAAAAGCATAAAAGTAATAAAAATAAAGCGAACACGTTCAAAGCCGATGGCAGCACTAGAGCACGACAAACATTCGTCAAAGTAGCGGAATGGCCACAGAGTTTTTACTGCAAATTCTGTAAAAAAAATTGTGCAGTGGCAATAGATAACGAGGCCGTCCCATTGAATCATTTTAGGGATGGGCTGTTTTGTTGATGATCTTATCGATATTTTAACAAAGTTATCGTATTAAAATTTGTGTAGAAGAAGAATAAGATGAATCTCGCAATTTTTAGTAGTGAATGCATGATTTGTCTTGTTTTTTTAAATAGAAATAGAAAAAGGTTTATTTACGTCAAAAAATAAATACAAACACAATACAGAGCAACTTTAACATTAATTTTAGTTAGATTAATATACATGTGTGTAACAAATTCGGACGTAAATTGGTTGCCACTCAGCATGTGCTGTAGGTGCTAAGGAAGCAGGCTACAGCGCTGGTTTTCAGTAGTAATAATTTAAAAAATAATTTTTATACAAAAGTTTAAATAGTTCAACTAAAATTAGTGTTATTAGTCTGTTAAATTTTTTTTTAGTACTAGCAAGTCTACTACTCTTCACATGTGACACAAAATAAACATTAATTTTACACTTGAAATTTGGAGAGAGGACAGAATAATTGCTAAAACTACAATTATATCCTAGTTTAAAAGTTTTAACAAAATAGTTTAAAATATTGAACCAAAAAGACATCGGAAACGACTACATTTCTTAATAATTATGTAATGTATTCACAACTTCATATATATATATTTTTAATATTATGATGTGAATATACAATATAACAACCATCATGAATTATAAACCAAACAAACCTTACCTGAATTTTAGTGACTCGTAACTATTACGAATATTATAAATCTACTATTTACTTATACTAATATAAAAAATGGAGCAAAAAACATTTTTTTATGTCCTGTCTATCTGTTCATAACCTATTAGTATAATCAATCCACTGTCAAAATGTTAACTGGCAGTTAAGTTTATACAAAGGAACATTATAGGACTAAACTTGCTAAGGCGCGCCAGAGAAACTAAGTAATTTGGTAGTGCGCGTCGAATAGTCGTGCGGCGAAAGTGGTTTATCTTGATTCTATTTGCTACTGAGAAACACATTTCTAGAATATAAACCTAACTACAGTATTAATATTATTTTCACGACTCTTAGGATTTCCTTGTTTACGGCTATTTATAATACTTGGTTATTAGACTGGTAATTCACGTAGGTTCAATTTTATAAGTGGAATCTAAAGGAGTAAAGAATATTCACGGTATATTTTTATCAGTGAAACTGTATATTTCTTAATTAAAGAATTGTACTTTATAGAAATCATATTCCCTCAAAGGTTATGGCAAAGGTGACTTTCTGCAAACAATTCAATAAAATATAATATGGGACAAAACATTCACCAGATTAGTCTTTCCATTAAAACAATTTTAATATCTTCTTGCTGTAGACTTAAAATCTCACAGGTATAAAAATCTTATTTAAAGACAGAAGTATTTTACTCTTTGCAATAAGCAAAATAAAATCAACACAAGTCTTTATTCAAAGGTTTTATTTACGTAATATTTCTAACCCTAAGGTCTGATGTTATCAAAAAGAATCAATGTTTCAAACGAAGCAAAAATATAGTAAACTAGCTGTGCCCTGCGGTGCTACCCGCGTTATAATGGATGAAGTACTCTTAACCAACAACATATTTATTTGAATAAAGATTAATATTATTATGTTGATACAACTTAAACAAATTATTTCGACCAAATTAGGTACCATAAAAACGGTTTTTTTGAGTTAATCTTAAAAGATAGACATATACTATCGCGGACTGTTTTTTAGATCATTAAAAGAGCTATTATTCTTTAATACATATTTTTTGTGTATCTTGAACCGTTTTCACGGCGCACGCAACGGAAGGCTTCAAAGATGAACAATTTCTCCCGTTTTTTACACATTTACCACTATATCTTTGCTCCTATTGGTCGTAGCGTGATGTAATATAGCCTATAGCCTTCCTCGATAACTGGACTATCCAACACAAAAAGAATTATTCAATTCGAACCAGTAGTTTCGGAGATTAGCGCGTTCAAACAAACAAACAAACAAACAAACTCTTCAGCTTTATATATTAGTATAGATTCACAGCAAAATTTTAGACACCATATTTATGCAGCCGAAAATAAACAGTATGAACGAGAATTTCATCGATAACAAGGCTCGGCACTAGCACTCATCGCGAGTGGTCGCATAACGAGCCGATAACGAAGCCGTTGTTATCGACATGCAAACCGTTCGATAGAATAGTGATGTGCTCAACACTATTTTATGTTAGAAAATTGTATTGTTTGGTAAATATTTTGGATTTTTTGGTTTTTATTTTAAGCTTCATTTAGGTGGCTATTTTTATTGACGTATGATTTTACGATAAATATTTTTTTATTGGTGTGTTGTTTAAAGTGGTGTATTAGTAAATTTAATAGGTTATTTTCAAACCTTCTGTTTCTTGCCTAAGTATTTACTTATGTTTGTTTTGCCAAAATATTAATTGACACGCGATAAATTGTATTAGGTAGTACTACTGTACGAAATATTATCGTTACAATGGGCACATATCGGAGCCAACGTTAAAATGTAATAACGAAAACTAACTGAAACTTTCATGATTCACCTTTTCTTATTTTTTTAATTTTCAAATTCAAATTCAAATCATTTTTTTTCAGACAACATTAATTGAGTGGGGATACAAATTTTCAAGTTAAAACGGTTTAAGCAAATCCCTACCCCCAAATTACAATTCACGAATTGTCAGGTATACAAACTATATATTTACAAATTCCGCCAGGGGGGTGGATGGGGGGGTGAATGAAGGAACTATTTTAATTACAGCACAAGTTCGCGCTTCGGTGAACAAACTGACAAACATGCTTTTAGATTTGTTACGTGTTATATAACTTGACTTTTGGATAGGAATTTAAATAGATTGACTATACGATTAATGCGATTTTAAAACCTTTTAATAGAATTTCGTGGGTAAAAGCCTGCTTTACGTAGTCGCTATTGTGTTCTGGACCGGAGTAAGAAAGTTGCTGCTCTCTGCTCAAGTACCACCAGTAAAAAAAGCTTTTGTAAAAAAGTGTGTTTTTTCTTAGACATATTTAATTATAATCGGTTGTGCCGTTTAAAAGTTCTGGGGTGAGAGTGGGGAAGGAAAATCTGAAAATAATACTCGAGTGGGGTATCAAATCAAAGCGCATCGCGTGCACATTACAAAATATTATGGTGTTTTACTTTTAAGAATATTAAGACATTGGAAGTTTTTCTTAAATTTTAAATTTTTACTATTTGATAATGTAGTAACGTTTTATAAGTATTTTCATTTTTTACATAAAGCAATCCCCTTTCAACTTTGTACAAGCATGTACAGGCTGAACTTCATCGAAGGTGATTTCGAGACATAAATAAAGATGATTAAATATTTCCGGACCAATCACACAGCATCACCTAACCCCAAACTAATCAGAGCTTGTACTATGGGTGTTAGGTGAACGATATACTTAATACATAAATACATAAGGTACAAATATAGTTTGCTGACCCCTGTTCTCACTTTTTTATTCAATTTACCAAGAGCTAAAACGTACCTGTCTGGTAACATTTTAAACAATGTTAATTATTCTACAAGCAATGTCCCGATATAGGTTCTACATGTGATATCACGACTCGCATGGTCCTATTCCCGCCCATTAATCGCGGCAATTAATCGCATGGAGTGATGTCGCATGTATTGTGGCACTGTCTCTGCCCTGTCCATTGTGTAACGAAGTGTACTGTTTGTAACCAGAGTGATGCGACATTCAGGGAAGAGAATATAATATATTCGAACTTATATTATGACCTTACAAGTCAACTTCATCATTATTTTTATGGCATATACAATAAGTAAAAAGAAACAAAAGTTAGCTTTTCTAGAAATTACGTTGTTTTGTGAATTTCCAAGAACGCTTTACAGTTACAAGATAAATAGATGGCGTATTAGATGAGTTCGAAAGGGGTTTTGTTTTAGTTTAGATACGCACAAATTTTGTGAATATGTTATGTCCCTACTATTCAATATGAAGGCCTGTGCAAGTCCTCGCATTTTAGATGTTCACAATTCGTTGTGTTGAACAGGTCAACACAACGAATTGTGAACATCTAACACACCACAATAATCATAATAAGGGCTATATTTGCATCATAGAAAAAAAAGAGAGAGTCGGTGAATCAGGCCCTAATTGTACATATATCCAGATATTTATTTCCAACCGAGCAATAGCTTTTAAAATGCCACAAAACTTCGAAATCTTTATTCTTATTGTGCGCTCCTTAATTGTCTATTGTGCTACAAAGTGGTCTGTATTGTATCAGAATGTCGGAAAATTAACTACATTTTTTACTAGGTCTAGAAATAGGTCTAGTATTAAATATTATAAATTGTTTCCTTCTTTTCGTATTTGGTTTCGTATTATTAACATTTTTTTTATTTGATTTCTAAATTCCAGCCGTAAAATAACGGATTTAAAAAGGAAATTATTACGGAAATTCGGATGCTGTGGGAGCGTAAGTAAAGATGCTTATGGTTATATAAGTATGACACAACAAATATTAAAAAAAATTTTTTCATTTTATAGTCAGTTCGTGGTAGGGACGGATCTTTTACTAAACCTTTACGACTTAAAATGTCAATTTTGCAAGTTTCTTCTTTTTATATGGTAGACATATCTATTTTTGTCCACAATCTCACCTGATGGTAGGTAAGTGTCAACGTTTACGAAGATGGATCACATAGATCTAGAACCTATTCACTCTTGTCTTGAAGATTTTTATGTTTACTCTGACTGACCGATAATTTTATAAGTTTATGATTTTTCCGCTTAGATATTATATTTCCTTAATTCGTTGCCTACCATTTTTTTTATTGTGTTCTAAACATAACTTTGATAATTTTGTTGTAATTTATTATTTTATAAGAGATGTGTATTCTTTGTAGGTAAAAAAATATACATAAAAAGGTTGTAGTTATAAGGAAATACAGCAGCAGGGAAGGAATTCCAATCCTTTGCCGTGCGAATTACGAAACACCACAGAAATTAACAGTGATTCTAAGCTTAGATTACAAAGGCGATATATCTAACAATTACTACAGCGACAATTACTCGACTGCCGAATGTGGCATCGCTAATTTACGAGCGATGCGTTCCAATGCGATATTGTTCGGTTGTGTGACGGGCCGGTAATTCTACTAATGTTGCAAAATGGACTGTGATATTTGGGGTGTTCACTCTAAATGTACTGAAATTCATATTTTCTTATTGTTCTTGTGAACTTGTGGTTTTCTTAATATTTATGTAGTCATTCTCATTAGTCACCCTCAAAGGTAATAGAATAGTAATGATAAAAAATATTTTGTAAAGGGGCTTCCGATGTACCTATAGATTAAGTTATTTTTTATTATTTTACTGAATGGCGTCCCATACTAACTAGATCGTATTAATATTTCAAATTGTAATATTGCTTTATTAGGTATATGAAAACGGTGATTATAAAATATCTAAATGTTTTGTATTGTGTGAGCAGCAAATAAATATTTGCCTATGTCTATGTCTTAAAGGAAGGTTTTATTAGTGCACTTTTCCGCGGTAAATCCATACAACCGGAACTAACGGAGGAAATTCCCCAGAGGGTCACCTTTAATATAAAAAGTTTGTTAAAATTCGTAGATGTGAATTAGGTACCTAAATCATAGCTGCAAAAATAATTATTTTCATGACATATTTGGCAAAAAACTATGATTATTACATAATCTAATGTATATAATAATTCCCGAGCAAAACCCGGTACGGAAACCTAGCACTCAATAAATAGAGCGAGATTTTAATAGTCGAATGAATGTTCGGAACGCGTAGGACAATGGCGGGTAATTAACGAACGCTCCTTTCATTGTGTTCATTCCGGGATCGAACTATGCACCAGTTTATTGCTGTTATGCAGCTTTGCAATGATTGTATTAAGGGCCTGCTTCAGCATCTATGAGTAAAATAGCCAATAAGAATATTTTGTTTATTATCATTTAAAAAAACATAGCTTGGTAATAATATAATTAAAGTATCTTGTTACAAAAAATATGCAAACTTTATAATTTAAACACTACGTACTTTCATCTAATTAAATGTAATTTGTACCTAAATCATATTTCTTCCACATAGTCAAAAAAAATAAAATGTTTACTTATTTTTAAATTTTATGTAGAAAAAATTAAGACACATCCGTAATCTTCGCGCATAGGATTCGAACCTGCATCTCCAGGAATGCGCCCTGACGTGCTGGAACCTAGAACCTACGTTTACTTAAATACATATTATATAATTATTTAAGATTAAACGACGGTACCTACCTAACCAGTGAAAGAAGCAATACTTCCGGTGCTAGTCGAAAATGGTTAAAATATAGAACAATCTCGGTCAGTCAGTCACTGACAACTATCTATGAATATTATAACCAATGGGGGCAATTTTAACGCATTCTCCGTGGCGCTGTACCTACCTAATAATAAGCTAAAAAAAAGATGTAATTTTTCGAATAAGAGGCCTCCAAATCGAAATGTGATAGAACAAAATATGTTCACTTGGTGTATGGCACACACCAAGTGAACATATTTTGTTCTATCAAACTCCTTTCGCTTTATATAGGTACCAATTTTGTTACACCTTGTATAGTCCAAAACAGTGTTTATTACATAAGTGATTGCTAACGTTTTCCAAAAAACGAGAATTGTTGTTAACATATCACGATGTTCGAAGAAATTGCTACTTCGTCACTGCGTTTGAACCTATAACATTATGTAAACAAATCACTTCAAATCTAACATTTTATCTTGCAACTTGTGGAACTCATATTTTCACAATAATAATTACCCAAAAAATTCAAATTCAATACCTTGAGCAAGGTCTTTTACAAGTTGCATTAAGAATAAGAAAGCCTTTAAGCACGAGTACCTACGCACTGACAAACATACATACACTATATCGGCAACAGGCGACTGCCTCTAAGCTATTCAGAGCGTCGTACACGCATGATCTAACACGTTTCCTGTCAGATTACGTCTCAAATAACGTCTTTTGTCATGTTAAAGGGACGTCCGGATTAGATCGTATTGAGTAAAAGCTATTTGAATAATAAAGAAACGTAATAGAAAGAACCATTGAGAGAAAATGTATGGGTAACGCCATCTGTGATGGATAGTGAGAACTATGTTGTGTGATTGCTGTCAATTTTTAATTCAGTTTAGTGCGCTGTGTCTTGGGTAGATGGCGGTATTAGCAATGGGTCTTGCGCATAGTGTGAGTAGTGTTTGAATAAAATTTATTGTAACGGTTTACTATAGTTATTTAATAATTGGATTACGTGTTTTGTGACAAATAAAACTATTTCCTTTTACTTTCAAAATACACGAACTGTAAGGAAAAGAAGCCAGCACCGACGCTCATTCATCTTGATGACAGATTTCTCTTCACTATGAAGTTCGAAACTTTAAATGTTGATCAACTCTATTCCTTTACGTAATCAAATAAATTGTTTTGTAATTGGAAGAGCTAGATTTCCAAACACATGTTTTTTATTTAAAGTCAAAATGTTTATTTCCTTAAAAGCACATGGCCTACATGGACAGGTCAACTTAAAATTTATAAAAGTAAATTGTTTATACAAAAAAAATAACAAGGAAATCACATTGTCTTGACAGTTCGCTTTAATGTTTTATACTGAGTTGAGAAGCGAATAGAACAAAACAGCTTTAACAGTTATTACAATTTTAGAGTTCTTACTTAAATAGGCACCGCAAACACTGTAAAATCAATGTAAATTAAGCTAAAATATAAATATAAATTATTGTATATAAGGATTTATGCTTTTTTTTATAGTTATTTACGTGAGAAAATCCCTTTTTCTATTATTAATAGTATTTTATATCATTAAGATAATGTTAGTTGTATATCTTTGTGTGTTGTTACTTTGATGCGGTTTTGTTTGTTTTTGTTCACAGTGTTGTTGTTTTTATATTGTGTTTTGTATCCGTGAAAACCTTAATTAAGCTTTCCAGTGTTATATTGATTTGTTACTATGTATTTGTAAGTTTTTGGTTTTCCAATAAATAAATGAACATACCTGCACAGCATCTTCTAGGCAGCGTCCCCAGGCGTCACTCCTGTCGACGAGCGTGTTCCACTTGTCTGCGAGCTTGGCCACCTCCCGGCGGATGGACCGGGCCAGCTCCCGGGCCTGCTCCTCGGCCGAGCGGTAGCCGCGGGAGTCACCTTCGCTGTCTCTCCCTTCTGCAACAAAAAGAGGACTTAATATAAATACCTTATTTTTTTTATTTTTTTTTGTATTTTACTGGTTATGTGTGTGTTGTGTCAATAAATGTTTTCTCTCTCTCTCTCTCTCTCTCTCTCTCTCTCACTTAGAATTAGGATCTAAAGCTCTATATCTTTCGCAGTAGAATGGCCACTAAGTGCTAGACTTGAGAGTGTTGTTTAGATAGATTGTTGCTATAAAATTGATCGTAGCTACACTCGCCTCTTGGCAGGATAACTCAACTGATATTTTAAAGATAAAATGGATTTTATGTTTAGCCAAATAATGTTTTGAATGGAAATAAAACTCTGTTTAAAATAAGCTTCACTTTTTCAACAGCATGTTGAAAAGCGTAAAAAAACATAGCTGTTTCTTTATGTCTTTTAATTAATAATAATGGTTTGAAAGAGATCTACCCACCAATAGGTTCATTGAAAAATACAAATGAAAATTTATTTATTACTATGAAAAAATAACAATATTTCTTAAAAAACTTAACATTGGCATGAATAAGTAGGTATTTCCTGAGGTTGGGAAATCGGCTATCTAACACAAACAATCTTACTTTTTACCACTGGAAAATATCTTATTCCTATAGGAAAATCTATAAAAAAGGGCAAAAATTTAGGAATAGGGTTCATAACAACATATTAATGACAAAATCTAAATTTTAATTTTAATTTTCGGTTTTCCTTCCCCACTCTAACCCCCATAACTTTTATACGGCACAACCGATTTTCATGAAACATGTCTAAGAACACTCGCGCCAAACTCACCTTTCATACAAAAAAACTAAAATAAATCGGTCCATCCGTTCGGGAGCTATGATGTCCCAGACAGACAGTCAGACAAACTTATTAACAAACATATTTGCAGATTTTCAGTTTTTTCTTCCCCACTCTTACCCCTATAACTTTGAAACGGCGCAACCGATTTTCATGAAACATGTATAAGAACACTCGAACCAGACTCACATTATCATAGAAAAAAAATAAAAAAAAAATTTTAATCGCTCTATCCGTTCGGGAGCTATGATGTCCCAGACAGACAGACACACACGTCAAACTTATTACAACCCTCTTTTTTGGTCGGTAAAAAAATAGCATAAAACAGATTACATCAACCAAAATTTTGCTCTAAAATTCATCATTGGTTCAATTCTCAGCATTCCTCCATCACATCAATCTCCGCGCTTCAATAAAAGCAACTCGAAGTGAAGTTTCAGTTTCATCCGTATAAATAGCAGCGGCGCAATTTAATTTCATTAGATCTAAGCGGCAGCGGCCGGGGGCTAAAAAACCGCTCGTGAAATAAGTCACCACTGCGACCACTTAATATCTGGAGCGAGGCAGGGCCGCACTCAGGGATAGGGCGGGGCGGGGGGCAAGTTGTTAATACATATCCTAATTTAATTTCATTAGATTTAAGCGGCAACCTGGGGGCTAAAAACCGCTCGTGAAATAAGTCACTACTGCGATCTTTTAATATCTGAAGCGAGACAGGGCCGCAATCAATCAATAATTAATGTCATAAAAATAATTATGATAGTAATGAATGATTGTGAAATTTATCCTTGATTCGATTAATCATTGAATGTTAGGTTTTATTAAAACATGTGGACTTTATATTATAAACTTTATATCATGTTGGTAGCAAGAAGGACTTTCTGTACTTTTATTTAATTAAAAATGTTGTACTCATATAATCATTTTTAAACCTATTGTCTAACTTACAATACAGTTTGAATTTATTTGTCCATTATACATATGATGCAAAACTATTAACACAATAAGCGCAGTATTTGCCGTTATGTATAAGACGCTGCTTTGCTATTTTGGTTTTCCCTTGGACCTAACAGGGTCCAATTATCAGTTGCCCCCAAGCAAATATAGTTAACTGGCCCTGCCCCACCCCTGAGCCGCCCACTTAGCGGTATCTGGAGCGTGGTTTCGGGCGGGAACTTAATAATTACGTCGTTACTTCCGCGAGGCTCGACATGCACTTATGGTGGAAATGTGGAACGTCTCCACTCTTAAATAGCTCTGTATGACACTATTTACTATTTTGGATGTCAAGCTAATAAAAAAAATCGAGGTTAGTTTTTAGCCTTAAATAAAAGTTGTACTTTATTAGGTTTACCGATTTTTCGCAAGGCCATTCCTTGGATGGGTGACCGCGTCTTTATTATCATTATTTTTTTTGTACAGTTTGGTGTTTTGTATAAACTGTGGATTTACACGGAACCCTGGATGTATGGGTCCATAGCATACTTTTATTTCGATACGATTTAACTTTAATTTCGGGTGGTTAAATTATTAGTCGTAAAATGTACTGTAAAATGTATGAACATAGCCTACAATTGAAAAATAGGCCTTATATGAGTTTCCTTACTACGAGATAATGTCAAACTTACTAGATATATAGATAATTTCTTTATTGCACACCAATGCTTACAGACAAACTTAAAAATAACAATCAATAGCCACATTTGGTTTTCACACTAGAATTCGTGACGTAAAGAAAAAAGTTTTAAAGAAAGTGTTTAAAACAACCTTAAAATCCTAACATACTTTAAATTTATTATTGTTAAGGAGTTTTAAATTTCAGACAAACTCGGAAGAGTCTGTCTCAAAGAATTCAGTGCCTTTACAAACAGTGAAGGCAAGATTCCTGAAAATGCACAAAGTGAGTGGCCTTCTGCTGTTTTAAGAATGGAAGTTTTGAGAAATATTACGGAGGATTTATATTATAAGTATTACTAGCTGACCCCAGCAAACGTTGTTTTGCAAAATGAAAAATAGATGTTGGCCTATTCTCAGACCTACTCAATATACTCAATAACAGACAAATAATTAGCAATAAATTAAAATTGCCAGTATAATTTGAGACTAAAACTATCCTATCACTCAAGTTGGATCGAACTGCACATGGTGTGCGAATTTTATTATAATCGGTTAAGTGGTTTAGGAGTCCATTGAGGACAAACATTGTGACACGAGATTTATATATATTAAGATAATCACGATTAAGTTTAAAAAGCTGTTCAACTAGATTAAATTATTATGTGCAATTTCTGTATATAAAAATAATACGTGTGTGTAATACTTTGTACCTCTTTTTGAGAATGGATGAACTTTAAATTCAACTAAAATAAAGTTATGCACATCAGGAGCTAGGAGGAGTATAGTAACGCTAATATTAATTTAATTAAGTTCTGGCGAATGGCGAAGCCCTTTAACGACTTAAGACTATAAAGGAGAGTCGACAATGAAGAGAGAGCGATACTAGGCAGGCAGGTAAGTTGTACAAAATATGATTGTCTTCTTCAGTCTCGCAAATCGCAGTTATTAATAGCACAATATCAAACTCTAATGAAAGAAAAACAAATGTACATTTCAACACGAAACATCCTTTATTATCCGAAAAGCAATTAAATCCGAAACAAACTTACAGATTCCGGAATATCTTCTGGTTTAATTAAAGATGTTTTTTCAAAGGATGTATTTTTTGGCCCGTGTGGGGGTGTGGGGTCTATACGGAATACGGATGTTAATTAATGAATGAAAGAAGCGCGTGTTTGTCGAGTGGGATTAAAGAAAAATAGTGAATGCTCGGTCTTTCAATGAAATGTTTCTCATTTTGGGATTTTTATCTACTTTTTGCATGCTTAATTAATTTTAAAGCTGAATGCCTTTTATTAAATTTCGTGAATGGTGAATATTCTTTGATGCGAAAATGCTGTGTTATAGTTATCCTGAATAATGTGAATGCTTGGACAGAATGTCGTTCAGGTCTCCCAACTAGGTTCTTAAGTAAGCCACATCTATGTAAATGATTGTATAAGATTAAACAACCTTCTCAAATTATTGCCTACAAAAAACTGTATAAAAGCCTTCGAACAGCATAAAAGGAGTAGTTGAGGAAGACATATCTAAGCTAACAAAAAGCGGAAGAAGTAGTATTTTATTACGTAAAAGTTTTAATACTTTGACGTGCAGTTACTGAAAAAATAAAAGCCTTTGGTTTTTATTTGTTACCTTCTGATGTCCTTAGTGCCTTTTATTGGCTGGGACATAAGAGAAATATTTTATCAAAAAAAATGAAATATCTATAGTTGCATGAATTTAGGTAATAAATAAATAAATACTTATTGCCAGACAATTAACACAACATAATATTGATAGCCCCGTGGTAAGCTCTAAGCTTGTGTTACGGATACTAGATATCTGATATATAATAGTCATACATAAATAGATATTTTTTATTATTCATATTAAACACTCAGACCAAGGAGATCGTGCTTGCAGAACATACATTCAGTCAAAAAAGTATCGGGAATAGATAATTTGTCTATGGTTTCCAATTACATTTTTAGTTTATTTTTTGAGGTTTTATTGGCACAACTGTTTTCCATTTTGGCGCGAATTTTGAGTTGCATCTGTTGTTTAAATTTATTATAGTGCTGTTTTTAGTTAGATCATATCTAGTGCGTACTGCAAATTTCACTATGGACAAAAATATCGAACAAAGAGTTTGGCTTAAATTTTGCATCGCCAACGGAATTTCGTGTTCAGAGTCTCTGAAAATGTTACAGAAGGCTTACGGTGAATCGAATTTATCAAAAACACGTGCTTATGAGTGGTACATAACGTTTAAAAGCGGTCGAGATGTGATAGAAGATTTGCCTCGCTCTGGTAGGCCATTAACATCTTCAACTGAAGTTAAGGTCGCTTGTTGCTGACTATCGAGGTGTTGTGCACTCGGAATTCATGCCGGAAGGTGCAACGGTAAATAAAGAATATTATTTGTGCGTTATGTGGCGTTTAAGAGAGCAAATTCGGCGAAAAAGACCAGATTTGTGGAAAGAAAATTCTTGGATTTTGCAATCACGATACTTTCTCGCACAAGGCCATAATTGTAAACGAATTTTTGACCAAAAACTCAACAAATACTATCGAGCAACCACCTTATTCACCAGATATGACTCCAGCCGACTTCTTCCTTTTTCCTAAACTCCAATTACTACTTCGTAGCACACGTTTTCATTCGGTAGAAGACATAAAGGAGAATTCGCGACGAGAACTGAACTCAATTCGGGAAAAAGCGTTTAAATAATGTTTTGATGATTGGAATATCAAGGAGCATACTTTGCAGGCGATAAAATACAGACATAGATGAATAACTTACATTGTGTGTATTAATGCTCTTTTCCCGGTACTTTCTGGACAGAGTAGTACAAACGCTTTTACCCTCGGCGGGAATCGAACCCGCTACCTCTTGAGCCGCAAGTGGACCCTCGCCCACCGCGCCACTGAAGCAGTCAAAGTTTTAATGCCAGTTGGAATATTTTGGGCCACAACAGCAATAAAATCAACTTCGGTCAACTAAACCGTTCTCTCATTATTTGAAGACACATCACAGTTCTATCGGCAATCGATAACAATATCGATCACACTATACTATATTATTAGCTTTGGAGTCAGAACGTCACAAGTCCCATCATTCACTGACAAAAATAAATTAGATTCCACAACATGATAGGGTTATCCACTGACCAGCGACAGTTGTATTTCATCCATCGATTCATGGACATCGATTTATGACAAACGCAAATTCGATTTACATGAGTTATGTGCGTCATAATATGGGTCCTGATAAAAATGCTACTCCATAAAATGGCTATGAAGGGTTGATGGTAGGGATGGGGTGGTAAACGGCGCTCGAATGCCGATACTGTTGCGAATTTATTGGGTCCTACGACAGTTTTTAGGCGAGATTATGCCGTTCTTGTATTCAACGATCTCTGTGTACCTTTCAACTGGATTTTGATAGGGGATAGTGTTATGAATTGGGGGTAGCTTTTTTAAAATAAGTTTCAACACATACGTACCAAACATCTAAGTTTTGAAATTTCTGTCTTACATTTTGCAACTAAGCGATCCCGTTTAGCTTAATAGCATAGCATATTATAAGCAACTCTTTTTATGCTGGGACACGGTTTTATATTTATCAAGTTAGTTTAACATTATGTGTACTGTCTGCTAGATGATAGGTCATAAAGTGTTTATTTGTTTCACGGTGTCTTTTTACTTTAATTATTTGAGATACTAGTTTGCCGTTCCGTTCAATAATCATTTATTAAAAACTAAAGAAAGTATTACATAATTTCCTTTTGAATCACACCCATTGCTAAAACCACACGAATCCAGATTAGAATTAGATTATGATACAAGCGCCTAAGGGCTTAACTTTCTAATAAGCATAGATGATTACTTTGGGCTCAAAATGAATCCACCACGTTTTTTGATAATGGTATCCTTACATTTTATTTTAATTTGAAGGATATTCTTCGATGCTTTTATTTTAGACCATTTTTTTTGGCCTAAATGACCATCTGTTTACGTGTGCAACTTTTACAACCAATTCGCTGGGATATACCGGAACCCCAGAAAGGCAGAATTGTATGCTAACAATCGGCTAACTAAACTAAATAACACAATGCACTCACACATAAAAATCGAATACAGCGTGTGCTTGGCATTTTAGTTCTGTCAAAGCCCATAAAGGGTCCAGGGTTTTGAAATTTACGAGTCGGCGGCGCATTCTTTTATACGCCTTTAACTGACCCAGATAGGGTTTACGGATTTGGGAAAAGGCCAGTTCCGATGTTTTTTTACGTGAAAACGTCGCTTAGCGTGTTTACGCGTCGATAGACTCGTGAAATATCAATAAGATTTCACATCTCAAATGGGGCTGCGAATTCCCTCGGTAAATGATCTTGGGTATAAACTGAAAGGCGTGCTTGGGGAGAAAATAACGTGTTTAAGTCGTAGATATATTGTTGCGTTTTTGGTGTAAGTTTATTTTTTTAATACTATGTTAACTAATATTTTAAAGCTGTAGATTTTTTTTTGTTTGATGGATTGTTTGTTTGTTTGAACACGCTAATCTAAGTCCGCTTTTTTTATTTATTTCAGTGTTAATTCTATTTTTCGTGAGAGATTAAGTCTAGTATGCTTGGAAAGAAAAAACACTTACTGTTTAGTATTCTTTGTTAATGTTTAATAAACAAATAAACATTTTCTACACCATTACTATTGTTCTATAACTTCGGGTACCGATAGGTATAATTGGCGAGTTCTATCAATTCCCCGGAGAGCTATCAACCCGCAAAAACATTATCATCGATCCATCGCCCGGCGGATGATTGGAGCGCCTTCAACGTTTCAGATCAGAGATGGAGCAGGGTTTACATTTACTTATTAATTTGGGGAAATTGGAACAAAGGGAAATACAGGTACTTTTTTAGATAAATGACCCTTTGTACCACCGCAATTTCACCTGATGGAAGTACGGGGATAAGGTGGAGTAATTGTAAATAGTTTATTTTTTATCTGATGTATAGATTTGATGCGATTTTAGTAAGATTGGTGTTTTCAAAGGCAAATTCTAATACCTAATAAAAAATCAGTTAATTTTGCCTAACCTTCGTTGCAACTTATAAGATAAAAAAACGATTCTTACGTAACATCATTAGTAATTAGCATGACTGCTTGTTGCTTATTGAAACCGAGCATAACTACATTCAGTTCATTTATTAAGACTGTATGATGATTGGGGTAATTTTTATATTTAAATTTTACAAATCTTAACATGAAACATCTTAAAATGTTAAAATTACCCCAATGATCCTCGCCCTGAGTCCGCCCCGCGGCCGGATTGATTGAACACTGGCCGTCCATCGCTGCACGGAATTCGCAATTAGCGCACTCGGCTCGCTTCTAATTGCGTTCATTCGTTCACTCTATCATTTATTCACTGCTTTGTTTTAGTGAGATTATTGACATTTTTGATACAATTGTGAACTGTATTGTTTGGCTTTTGATTAGATTGCATTTTTATTTATAAAATTAGAATGTAAGCAAACTAGTAAATTGGAATTGTTTATGGGAAATAAAACCATTTTTTAGAATATATTTCTTGATTATGTATAAGTCTTCCCTAGACTATAATAAATGTAGATATACATGGAATACAGATTTAGATGGTGGATGAAGGCTGCTTTGCACCGAAATGACTTTAAGCATTTATGGAAGGCTTAAAATCAGCAGTAGATGTCCTACCTCTACAGTACAATAACTGATTAGTTGATATGGTATATTTGTATCAATATGGAAGAAAATTAAGGAATTAGCAATTAACACGTTTTCATATACGAGTATAAACGTAATATTGATTTTATAACTAACTATTAGGTAAACAACAATTAACTACGGTTAAGTAACAACAACATTTCCATTATTAACTTACTTATATTAAGCTTAAACAAACAAGTGGCCTAATCAATATCAAATCATCAACATCAGCTCAAACTCACGAGTTGCTAATCTTTCCGGTCTACTGTAAAATTAACTTACCACAACAAAGCAACTTCACAATTTAAAAATAGCTTCTGCCCAATATAGCTTAATCAAAAATGGAACGCCTGAAGCCGTCGCTGAAAAAGACACACGAAAGGAAGTCTGTCCAGTGACTGCTAATTGGCAGCGCAGATGGCAGCAGTTATTAGTTTAGCTGCCCCCGGCACTGGCCTACATACGGCCCTGGACGGCTGAATATTCCTATCAATGGGAGATGTGTTATCTTTTCTGTATTTATAGCCCCCGATAAAAAGAGAGGAGTTATAATTTTGACGGATTAAGCGATTTTAGTTTCGTTTTTTTTTTGTATGAAAGATTATGCGTGTTTTGTGCGAGTGTTCTTAGACATGTTTCATGAAAATCGGTTGACCCTTTTAAAGTTATAATGGTAAAAGTGGGGCAGGAAAACGAAACTTAAAACGAAAATCTGCAAATAAACTCGAGTGGGGTCCCAATGAAAGCGCATCATCATTACAAACAAATAATATAATGATTTTTAACTTTTAAGGAAAAAGTCTTGGTGTTTAATGTAAAATAAAATATGTATGTTTAAATGTATATTAGGAATAAACAGGAAACGGGGGAAACGGAAAACGGGGCTAGATGCAAAATCGCTGGTGTCAGAGAGAGACGGCTCATGGTCAATGTACTCTCTCCCACTGATAAATCTGATCTCCTACAAGGCTCGCTAGTCTTCAACCTGCCTGCTGAAGGTTCAACGCATGCTATGAATGACTTACGTTCAGAATCGCTGGTGTCAGAGAGAGGTGGCTCCTGGGCGATGTACTGTCGCCCGCTGAGCAGGTTGCTCTCCACCAGGGCTCGCTTGTCTTCCAGCTGCCTTCTGAAGGCACGGTGGTCGTCCTGGAACATTGTTAGAAATATAAATAAATTATTATCTATTACTAGTGGCCCGCTCCGGCTTCGCACGGGTTTTTATTCTTTTTTTTTCCCGGCAATTATTCGACTTTTTCTCGCATTTAAACCTTCCCTAGACCTCCACGAACATTTCAAGACTATGATAAGATAAATCCGTTCAGCCGTTCTCGAGTTTTAATCAGACGAACGAACAACAATTCATTTTTATTTATATAGATTATTATTCAGCCCTCACTGTACCACTGGGCCACTGGGCAAAGGCCTCCCTGCCCTGCTTCCACTCTTCGCGATTGCACGCTGTGACAAGCCACGTGTTTAGGTGAAATAAATAAATAAATGAAAAAAAATTCAGATATTTTTTTTATATATTTATTATGTTGCCGGAGCCTTCCAAAAATTAGTCAAGAAGAAATTGAAATCATGTATTTATCTAAATGTAGGTGCAATAGATCTTATTTTATGTCAATGTTATATTTGTAATAACATAAGAATAAACGTTTAAGATAAATTATCGTCAACTGTTAGTTAATGCCTAGAGCTCGCAACAGCCATGATTATTTAAACGATTAAATGATATCTTACTGACAAACTCTATGTTACACATTCTACGTTATAAAAAAACATGGCGCCGAATTGAGAACTGCAAACATAACAATTTTTTTTGGAATTTTGTTAAAACGAATCTCCCTCAGGCTTTAGGTAGGTAAGTATACGAATAATCTAATTTTATTAATTTCCTCGGTAATATACTGACTAATATAATTGAGTAAAAAGTAAGTTACTAAGAACTGAAAACCAATACATCAAACCTATTACTTAACTAAATTAATGATATTATTTAGATTTATAACGGGATATTTACCATGATTGATTGTCTTTCGAGTTTCCCGATATTTCGGCACAGTTACATGCGCCATGATCACGGTTAAACTGAAGCCGCAGCGATTGGAGTGACAGTTTTATTGGCAGACAAATCGATCTACCCTCTTTCTCACTCTTTTATTACGAGTCGATGCTTCACTAGGGTTGGGACATGTTTCACACCCCACTAACACACTATCGCGACACACAAAACTGACGGTGTCCGTTCGGACCTCCGTTGCAGGCTTTTTTCCGCCGAATAAAGGAACACATAAGGGCTATAAAGAATGTGGATATCCATAAATCGGCTATAGCGGAACACATTTTAGAGGCGGGCCCTAACCATTGGATTGAGCTACACAAACCACAAGTAATCTCAGTAGAAAAACACTATATACCTAGATTGGTACAGGAGGCTATTGAGATTACCAAACACAGGAACTTCAACCGAGAAGATGGTTTTCAATTATCTGGAACCTGGAACCCTGTTGTGAAGATGTGTAGTAGTGGAAAAAAGCCTGCAACGGAGGTCCGAACGGACACCGTCAGTTTTGTGTGTCGCGATAGTGTGTTAGTGGGGTGTGAAACATGTCCCAACCCTAGTGAAGCATCGACTCGTAATAAAAGAGTGAGAAAGAGGGTAGATCGATTTGTCTGCCAATAAAACTGTCACTTCAATCGCTGCGGCTTCAGTTTAACCGTGATCATGGCATGTAACTGTGCCGAAATATCGGGAAACTCGAAAGACAATCAATCATGGTAAATATCCCGTTATAAATCTAAATAATATTGATAACCATGATAGTTTCAAAAGTTATAAATTAATGATTATTCACAATACTCTCCTAATTACTACAACTTAATCTCAGTCAGTATAACAAAATTGATTTCGTCCTTTCAGGCTCCCGAAACGTTACGCTAAGCAGCGATAAATCTGAAACGTCCGCCATTTTGTGGTGAACGCGCTAAGCCAAAATGGCCGTGCGTTTTGGCGGCAAAGCTGATTTACCCGCGGATTAGTGCGTGGTTAAATTTGTTTATGGGTGTTACTGTAGATAGTGTTGGCTGATTTGAATGTAGTTAAAGGTTTAGGTTTATTTTCTACTGTTCTGTTCTTGATATTAGGTAAGTTTGATTTTGACAATTATAACATTAGAGTAGCAAAAGATAAAAAACCTTCCTCTCGAATCACTCTACCTATGGCTGAAAGCCGCATAAAGGTCCGTTGAGTAGTGTTGTTGAGTTTATCCCGAAAATGATAGACAAATCGTGGGACTTTAATGTATCATAAATAAAGATATTTTTTTCCAGCAATGGTATTAGTATAGGCTGATGATGATTTTGAAAGGAAGCTAATAAATATTTGCTCAAAATTTTCCTATATCCTATAATAACAATATGTATTTTTTTTGTCTAAGTTCTACTTAAAATGTTTTCACTATTATCATTTTTTCAAGTATCAAACAAGTTAAATTGTTCTAGCTTATAAATCTAAATTTAAAATTTAAGAAAAACCCCCGATTCCAATGCCTTAATTTTCTTAAACGTAAAACAACATAATATTATGTAATGTGGACGCGATGCGATTTCATTTGATACCCCACACTAGTATATTTGCAGATTTTCGGTTTTCCTTACCCACTCTCACCCCCATAACTTTAAAACGGCACAACCGATTTTCATAAAACTATGTCTAAGAACACTCGCGCCAGACTCACCTTTCATACAAAAAAAAACTAAATTGAAATCACTCCATCCGTTCGGGAGCTATGGTGACACAGACAGACACGTCAAACTTATAACACCCCTCTTTTTTGGTCGGGGGTTAAAAATCAAAACGCCCATAACCCAAACTCTGTTAATTCCTCACCTGTTGTTTAAGTAGTGCATTAAGGTCACCCCTAGGTGGCGCTAGTGCGTTCAGCTCCGTCTCCTTCCTGATCACCCACTCTGTGAGCTCTCGCAGAGACAGCAGTAAGGCCGACCAGTGCTCCGCGTTGCTTTCAAGGCGGTTCCTGTGAAAAGTAAATATTATGTTATGTAACATTATTTAATTCTAGTAACTAAATTAATTATATAATATTTTTATGCTTTTACATCAAGGATTATTTCGTGGGTATAACGTATTGGGCAGCGATAAAAAATGTTCAATATAATGGGCTCGTTGTAATCTCAACTTAACATTCTTTACCTACAAATTATTTTATCATTAGTTATTACTACGATTGCGTTAAATCTTTTGAAGAAATAGAGTCGACGGACGATTTGGTAAAGGCTGCAGGTACAAAGTGAATGCAGGCCGCCTCTAATCGAAATAACTGGAATTCTATGAAGGACGCTTATGTCCAGCAGTGGACGTCCTACTGCTGAAATGATAATGATGATGATGTCAATTTACTTTGAAGCATCAAAATACAAAATCATTAATTCAAAATTAAAAACATAATATAAACAACATATAAAAATACAAGCAGAAAAATTGCCGCCAATTGATTATTATTGTTCTGTTATTACAGATTATTTATATGTTCCAAAAAGGATCAAATTCAGCATAATGCGTGCTGTGAAGCTGTGCGCTGGTCTTGAATTCTGATTCGATCCCGTAGAGAAAACATAGCTCTTTAAAAACACACATGACGCCAAATTTTAAAAAGTTACACTTAGGTAAATTCACTTTGGAGCATCAGTTTCGTTTAACCCTTAAATACGTACGAGAGGCATCCCTATAAAACATAATGACATGAAAGGGCTAATAGAACAAACACACCTGGGACAGACCGCAGCATGCCAGTATTACCAACATAAGCCAGAGGATAGACCGCAGAGTTGCCAACTTACACAAAACTGAGACGAAGGGTAGATTAGGGTAAAATGTTTGATACAATTACATATAGCTTAAGTTTAACTTAGTGTGTCTTTAAGGTTTATAAATAAAATAGAAAAACTATTTATTTCACACATTAAATGTCTAGTACCCGTACCACAAGCTTAGAGCATACCACGGGGCTAATTTATGTTGTGTAAATTTTCGGAAATATTTATTATTTATTTATTTTATTAAAAATAATAACTAGTAAGGTAACACTAACACCTAGAATACGCAATGGGCGGTCTTATTGCTAAAAGCAATATTATTAAACTGGATGTAGGAAACTGGAGTTTTTGGATGGATAGACCACAAAAATAATACAAACAGTAAACAGTAACAAGTCAATACATCAGAATACAAAGGAGTTTGGACCTAATAATTATAAATCTAGTATAAAAATGTCATTTAATTCTTTGACAAGCTACTATACAATAATGAAGTGGAAACTCAATCATTAGATACCAACTCAAAAGAAAATTGGAGTAAGCACTTTCAAACACCGAAAGACGATAAAATTCTAAATAACCCACTAAATGCAAATAACGCATTTTATCTCGCAATAAAGATAAAACTAAGCAATCTTTTGAGACCATTCACTGTTCCGCGTAAAAGGACATTAAGCATTAGAACCACAAGCGCTGTCTTGAATAACCAAATAATGATAAAACGCCTTAGTGCAAATCGAAAACTCAAGGGTGCGTTTCGTTATAAAATTATTAGACACAATTTTGTGTTCTTGTGGATACGAAAACCATAAACTAATAAGATTTATGCTGATAAATTGATGCTTGATGGTCAGCCAAGTAAGGACTTTTAAAAGAAAAGGTTTATAACTAATACTAGAATAATATTAAAAATTCTCATTTGACATTTAAAACAAACTAAGCACTTACTATACATCTAATTTTTTTAAATTTTAAATGTTAGATACTCCTTTCTAACGTGAAGTGACGATTTGGTCAAAATAAATAAATAAATGAAATAAATTAATTTCTGACACACATTAATATAAAAATTGACTAGGTAACTTATTATAATTATTATTTAATCATTATCTAGCTATATTTTTAGCTGCAGCCGCGACTATGTGGCCGCGTAAAAGGTTTATAATATCTGATCATAAACCTAAACAATAACTTATCAGCTTCAAGCTTTTAAAATTGTAAAACTTTCCTAAAACAATTTCAATTCCCTTTCATAACCTTTTTCGCATTAAAAAATAGCTAATGTTCTATTTCACAGGTTCTAGATCAATCGGTTTACAAAATTGTAGCTGCATAAATAAGTTCAGAGTTTATGATATGATAAGTACCTAGGACAGATAGACGCCAGTATTACCCTTGCATTTATAAGATTCAAGATTCTTTACTGTGATAAACAAGGTAATAGGTCAGGTTTCTATAAATATATGTAGGTAAGTACTTAAAAATATCAGGCATACCTATCAGTAACCTATATCTAATATTCAATTAAAAAGCAGTTTATTAATAATACCAGTAAGAAAATACTTAATATGTAATAAGATAGATAAATTTCGCCGAAAACTCCGGTAATTTCATAAGAATTCTGAGATTGAAGACAAAAGCATTTCAGGCATACACGTCCTCGTGTTCGGGAATGTTCGGCCCGCTTCGGCAAAGTTCGGCGCGCGAGCTATGCACAAAGGAACTGCACAGCCGGGGATGGAGTATTTTTGGAATTTCGCTTTTGAACTGAATAATTTTTAATTACTGTGTTTGTATTGTTTGAGATAAAGGAGATTTTTTTGTGAGAGCTCTTAAAGTAAACATAATATTCAGTTATAAAACCAAGAAAATGGTTATCATCATCATTTCATTCGTAGCAAGTCCACTGTTGAACAAGAACCTCTCTCAAAGACTTCCATCAATTTCGTATGGATTGGTTTCCAATGGGTTCAAGGAGATGGTGATTAATATTATAATTTATCAATATATTAATTCATAATGCTGTTATAATATATGATTATGGTATACTATATAATACATTGTTCTTACCACTAAAAAAATAATTACGAGTAAGACAAGAGTTTATCAGATGTTAAAAAAAATATATCACACTTGTCTAAGCCGTATTTATGATATTGTGGTAAGGCGGAAAATTTTCACCTTTAAGTCCTATGTCTCTTAAAACGGCGGGAATTGAACCCACTAAATTAGTACCGGAAACTTACTTTTCCCACCTTCGGGAATAAAACTATCGAAAACACTTAACGTGTTTATGATTAGTACACTAAGCTTTATCTTTACACTTGCAGTCCTAAAGTTTAATTTCACAGTCGGAAACGCGTAGGGCTCGGTAACCTAATGAAAGGGAGGCTGCCAGTTAACGCGATTACGGCGTTGCCTCTAATGCTTGTTAACGTCAAATTGACAACCCGGAGCGCAATCATTTTAATAGCCATATGCCATCATCATTCTACAGTTAACACGTTCACTTACTAAAAGGCACTTACGACTGTATGTTTTTTGTCACCGTGATTGAATTACTTATCACATCGTCATTATCAGATTCTTTATTGCAGTAAAACATAAACATTTACGGACCTTGTGTATAGGACACACCAAAAATGTATTTAAATACTTATTAAAACAAAGAATACATTAGAGAAATATAAAACATAACAATTTTAAGTCTGTTCATAACATAACAATTTTAATCAAACATCTGAACGCATTCAAATAATTATATTTATATACCTATACTATGTCATTTGTCTCGACTCAAATTCCATATATAAATGAATGTATGTAAAAAAGTTTTTGATATGTATGCGATGGCGAGACGATCTCTAAAAATACTGGACAACTGTTGACAAAGTGATTTGAGTAGGCCTTTGCCCAGCAGTGGGAAAGTATGGGATAGCAAAAACCTGTACGTATAATATCTTTATGACTGTCACGTGATTTTAAATGTGAGCCTAAAATTAATCTAACAAACTAAACCTCAAGGCAGCTGACGGACACAGAATGGAGTCTGTATTTTACTAAGTACTTTCGCCAGCCACACTCGGGCACACAGTAGAAAACAGTAGAAAATATAACAGTCCAGGTTCGCCTTTGTCGGATACGACACGGAGGACATCATCATCACTTTGTAAATATCCCTTTTTTTGTCCATTTACGGAATTCTAAGTACCAGTACATATAACCAGTACAATCTGCGTGTGCTCTGATATTAACGTGTCAGCTTTGCAGCCATCTGACACGCAATTCCGAGCGATCGAGCAGGAGGCTGCGTGAATGTAGTAGTGCAATAGCCTATACTGAGGCGTCCTTATGCGTTACGTGGTGGTCTGCTAATCTTAACAAGTTAAAACTTTAAAAAAGTATATTAAAGTTTTAATATTCCAAATTAAGCAGCTATGATTTTGTTTAATTCAGCAGTTACATTACATTAAATATTAAATGCTGGTGATAGAAAAAAAAATTTTAGTCTAAGAAATGGTTTCTCTTTTTGTCCCGTCAAAAATCAACAGACGTAATAAAAAGCTGCAATATTGTGTCTTGGGGTGTATAATAATATTTATATCTTACACGAGTTTACACCGTACGCCATCTAAGTTTTTTTATCTATCCCATAAAGCCAAGATTCTTCATCTTAGTCGGCCACTCTTGACAGAGCTTTCTATGACTATGGGGGTTCTTATGTGGAATAGCTGCTCTTGCAATGCGGCGCAATTGCTTCCTGTTAGCTGCGTTGCGGGAGCAGTCGGTAATGGTGGACTGGACTGAGTCAAATTTGATATGAGGTCCGACCACCTTGTTGGAGCGACCACGCCACCTCTTTCCCTCCATTCTGCCTTGTATAACTAGGCGCTCCATGGAGTTCTCGTTTCGCGCCACGTGTCCAAAGAACTTCAGTACTCGTATTAGCACAGTCGACGATAGTCTCTCCGTAATGTGAAGGTCTTTGAGAATGTAGTAACGTCTACATTCTCAAAGACCTTCACAAACAGACCAGATAGAAGTATAAAAGTACGTTATGCCTAAATAGCGAAATAGCGATTGCCAAAATATCAATCTGCGTGTGCTCTGAATATATTAACGTGACAGCTTTGTAGCCATCTGACATGCAATTTCGAGCGTTGGAGCAGGGGGCTGTATTGACGCGTATTGTCCGGAACTGACGAGACAATGAGCTGTTAGCCAATCTGATTCAGCCTGAATTACACAATATTGCCTGCGTGTAGCTCATACAGCTTTATGTAGGTTTGAGGTTTAAGATTCTTTATTTCTCATAAGAAAATAATTTCACTTACATGAGAAAACAATATTAACACTTAAAATTATCCATCTTCAGGCTTGTACACATACACAACTTATAATATTCAATCACGAATACTAATTTCTCAATACTATAAAATTAAAAATAAGGGTAGTGAAAAAAACATTTTGTGACAAACTATGTAGTAAACAAAGGCACGGAACAAAGGCCAGTCCGGCCGGCCGGCTTATCTATGACGCAGAGCTAGCACAACTGGAAGTGACAAGACTTAGTTACAATGATTATTAATTATTATATTAATTTTGACATCAGATAATTTTTTAATAGTTTTTTAAATCGAAATAATGTTTTAGCATCCTTTATATCTTTAGGTAGTTTGTTGTACAATTGGGCGCCCTCGTACAAGATAGTTTTTTTCCCGAATTTTGTTCGAGGAACGTTTAATTTAATGTCATTTGCACTGCGTAGCCTAATTTGTTGAAATTGTTGTTTTTTAGTAAACGTTATATGGGTGTGAATGTCTTTGCTTAATATTTTCCTAATTAAAACACAGTTAAAGAATGTATATGTTTGAGCAATGTTCATTATTTTGGTTATTTTGTAAACTTCTTTTGTTGGCGTTAAAAAATCTAAATTGAATAAGCGTTTTATTAATTTATTTTGTGATATCTGAATTATGTCAGTGTTAGATTTAGCTGCCGTTCCCCAAATTTCAATTAAGTAATCGATGTGTGGCTTTATCAATGAATTATAAACCATATAACGTACTTTGTTTGGAAGACACCGAACATAATTTCGTAAGCAACTGTTTAGAGAGTTCATTTTTGATTTTAGTTTTTTGATATGAGTCTTCCATGTTAAATTACTGTCTAAAGTTAGTCCCAGATATTTTTCTTCGTAAACTCTAGTTATTTTCATATTGTTTATTTTTAGTGAGTTAAATTCAGGGATAGGTTTATTTTTTGCTGTAAAGATTATGAAATTTGTTTTTGAAATGTTTATAGTTAGTAAATTTATTTGAAACCATTTGTGTAAAATATCTAAGTCATTTTGTGCATTTTCTATTATTTTATGTATGTCCTTACCAAAGTAGAATAAGCTAGTATCATCTGCATATAACGTAGTATCTCCTTTTAGCCCAATTTTGTTTACACTATTAATATAAATCAGAAAGAACAAGGGACCTAGTATTGAGCCTTGAGGTACGCCGTAGGTAACACTGTTAGTTTTGCTTTGAGATGAACCGATTTTAACTACTTGTTGACGATTTTTTAAGTATGATTCGAACATTTTGTAAGCTACGCCTTCGATACCAACTTCTTTAAGTTTTTGAAGTAGTAAGAAGTGGCTAACGGTATCGAAAGCTTTTTTTAAATCTATAAAGATACCAAGTGCTATATTTTTATCGTCAATATTTAATTTAATTTTTGTTATTAAGTCTATTGTAGCTGATAGAGTATTTGATTTTGGTCTGAAGCCGTATTGTTTCTCGTAAAAAAAGTTTTTTGAGTTTAAGTAGTTTGCTAGTCGTATATAAAGAACTCTTTCAAAAATTTTTGACATTATTGGTAGCACTGAGATAGGACGATAATTTTCCGGTTCAGTTTTTTTGCCACTTTTATAAATTGGTGTTACCTTTGCAATTTTAAGATTATCTGGGAATAACCCTTCTTCAAGACATTTGTTGATACAATAAGATAAATCTAAAAGTATATGTTGTTTCACTGATTTTAAAGCTTTTGTGTTTATGCCATCGATACCGCTACTAGTATTATTGTTAAGATTGTCTATAATTTTGTCTAGCTCTTTTACATTAGTTGGTGATAAAGCGTACAAATTCGGTATATTGGGTGTTCCTGTTGTGCAAGCTTGGTCGTCATTTTTAACCTCCATGTTTAGTACGGTCTTTGAGATATTATTAGCTAGAGTCGCTCCAATGTTAGAAAAATAATTGTTGAATGTTTCGCACATTTTCGTGATATCACTTGTAATTCCGTGTTCAGTTGTAAGTTTACTTGGTGCACGATTTCCTTGTGTTGTGTTGTTTGCTAAACTATTCAGTAACTTCCACATTTTGTTAGGCTTATTGTAACATTCCATAAACGATTTCATGTAAAATTTGCCCTTTGTTCTCTGTATGGTTTCAGTTACTTCGTTTCTTTTCTTTTTAAACACTTCTTCTTTTTTCTTGTCTTTTGGGTATCTTTTATGTTCAACCCAGAGGAGATTCCTATAATTAATTTCTTGAACTATGGTTTTATTTATCCAGTCTTGAGTGGGTTTATTAGTCATCTTGATCTTAGTTTCTTTAGATTTCTTTATACAGTCTAGTATTTGTTCTTCTAGTTGGTTAAAATCGTAAATTTTATTTAATTTCGTTATTTTTTCTACATATTTGGATAGTTTTTTATAATTAATCGCTGAGTAGTAAGTTTTTTGTATTGGATCAGGCTGGTATTTTTTTATTTCAAAATAAATCTGCTTATGGTCTGATATCGAAGAATCTGTGATTGCAAGGTGATATTTTTCTTTTATGTTTAAACTTATGTGGTCTATTATTGTTTTTGTTGTGTTTGTCTCTCTGGTACAGAAATTTTCTTCAATTTTGTTAGCTATTGTGTAACCCAGCTCTTGTAGCATTTCTTCATACATGGAAGATGTGCGGTCTTTTAGTAGCAAATTTATGTTAAAATCTCCTAGTACCACTCCTCTTTTAATTTTATGAAGTTGGTTTGCGTACGTGGCTAGAAAGTTTTTCATATTTGTCGAATCAGGTTTCCGATAGACAACTCCAACATAAGGTTTATAACTAGGTATCTATATTCATAAATTGTTGCATTACGTAGATAGGTAATCAATTCAATTTAATTCAATAATTTATCAAAAACCAAAGAAAGTATTACATAATTAAAGCAGATTTTAGGACTTTACCTCCTGTGCAATGTGTGTGTGTGTGTTAGCTTTTGCAGTTCAGCTATATCTGTGCCAAATTTGACCCAAATCGGGCTTTGCTCGCAATAATTGATTTTCTCGCGAGAACAGTGTATTTACCGAAGTAAAAAGTACATTGTGTTATTCTGATATGTACCTAAGCTATATCATGGTGAAGTTTCATTAAAATCCATTTAGTAGTTTTTGCGCGAAAGTGCAATAAATACACACACACATTTACATACATCCTCAAAAATTTTAGAGTTAATAATATTAGTAGATTGGATAATGTCAAATACAAAATTTTTAGTTAAATTTTAGAATTTGACAAATAGCTCTGTGTTTATTTTCGAAACCTAAAACAGTACTTATACGTAGCCGTTATGCTCAGAATCAGTAACAATGCTATATATTACCTTGATCATTTCAATATTACATTTAAAAGTTTTAGTTTTATTAACTTTAAGGTGACCTGTCCATGTATGCCCTATGCTTCTGAGGAAATAAACGTTTTTGACTTTGACTACGTATGTAAATGTTTGCAGTCAACATAATGCTAAATCAGAGACCATTTCGCAACGTTGTATTTTTTCTTATTCTCTCTAACATTGTATGTAATATCAGTATCGCAGATAATTATCAAATCTGTGGTAATATTTAAGTCACAAGTGCAAATAATTTATTTTATTCTTATTGCAAATGACAAAATACAAATTCACTTTAAGCTTCTCACCTCCTCTATTTCATTAAGTTTATTATAATAACCAAACCTATAATTATTATAAATGACTAAAACTACTGAATAATGTCGTTACAGGCCTGTTAAATCATTGGGAATCACTGAGATTGTGATATTCAGTAATCAGTTCATTACGGAATCATCACAGCCAATGAGAACGCATCGCTTGATATATAGGACAGATGTTTGCGCAATTAAGTACAGATATTATAATGTTGTAGATACAGATATTTGAGTATATAAAGTGATAAATCTAAATTTAAAATTTAAGAAAAACCCCCGATTCCAATCCCTTAATTTCCTTAAACGTAACACAACATAATATAATGTAATGTGGACGCGATGCGATTTCATTTGATACCCCACACTAGTATATTTGCAGATTTTCGGTTTTCCTTACCCACTCTCACCCCCATAACTTTTAAACGGCCCAACCGATTTTCATGAAACATGTCTAAGAACACTCGCGCAAAACTCACCTTTCATACAAAAAAAACTAAATTGAAATCGCTCCATCCGTTCGGGAGCTATGGTGACACAGACAGACAGACAGACACACAGACAGACAGACAGACAGACAGACAGACAGACAGACAGACAGACAGACACGTCAAACTTATAACACCCCTCTTTTTTGGTCGGGGGTTAAAAAGGCGTAATTAATACATAATGGAATAAGTACTCTGTTCAGTCTGATATGTCCAATAGCTATATAAGTATAGCTTGTCCAAAAATACTCCAAATGTCCGTTATCATAATATCCGTTATAAATTAATTGATAAAGCAAAAAATATGTGTCCAGTATTTAAATTTCATTATGCCTAAAAGCCGTGTTGGCTAAGTGAGAGCACACTCGACTTTCATTCCAAAAGTCGTGGGTTAAATAAAACCCCGCCACGCACCTCTGGATTTCTCTTCTTGAACATGTATGTGCGCTTTAAAAATGAAGGTAAAATACCGTGAGGAAACCGGCATGTTCTGAACTTTAAAGAGTTTGAAGGACATGTATTGTGACAGGCTTAATATCTCTCGCTAAGAAAGAAGTCCCTGTGCCCCAGCAGTGGGAACGTTAATAGGGTGATGATGATGATGCCTATTATGCATAAGAGTGTAACTTTTCACTGCAAAACAATCAACTACAAATCATGTAGAAACTGTTTGCGCGAAATGTATTTTTACAAGGCCCATATATAACGTATCTTGCACATCAAACATGACGTAAATGTTAAACTGGACAAAGCGAATAAATTTAACGCACCAAGAGCGAGTAATTTCATTCACTTGGGTTCTTGCATTATTTTTATATAGGCTGCTTTAATTAGCGTTCCTTACCCGACTGTGAGACGCAAAGGCTTGGTAATTTGTTTATTCAGTCTATGTATGTATGTATGTTCCTTTATAGCACTACACAGACCAAACGCCTGGGCCCATTTTTATGATTCATACGTCAATGGATTCCTCTTAGCCCGGTATCGTTGAATAGGTATTAAAAAACATGTTTAGTTTTCTTTCAACATTTATTGATCTGACTGACCGTTAAGGATCTATATTGATTAAAGGTTGCTTAACAACATTCCGACTTAATAGGCTTATAGACAAATTCCTGAAAGAGTTGTCACAGTCGGATTATATATTTTTTTGATTTCAGCTTGTTGTGTGTAAAATCCATATAAGAATAAAATATGGGACCGAAAGGACAAAGAAAGATAAAGTTGCTGGGTAACAGCAATAAATACCCATGCATAGTTTAGGCATTCAAAAATAAAACACTATTTTGAATAGTGCTACTCAAAAGCTGACCAAAACCACGTTAAACATAGCAACAGTAAAAAAACATTTACAACGGTACCCCAAAATGCCGAACAGAAATAAATAACATTTATACGTGGCCCACTAGAAACATTCGTGTAACAATCAGTGCCCATTTGAAACACTGCGAGCGGCCATTTTTAAATGTCACTCGAATGACAGATCGGGAAATGGCGGGAAAACGGATTGTGTATTGTTCGGTCTGGATCCGTTCATTCATTCATTGTTAGCGGAGTGCAAAGTGGCGCGTACTGGTTATGACTGCATTTAGTCTGTGGCAAATTTAGTTCTGTTGCGGGTTTTAGTCGGGATTAGATATGAAGTGGGAATGGAATGTATTCAAGTTTTGCAAATACATTTCAATGTAAAATCTAGACGTTTTCCTTTTTTTGAAAATGCAATTGTAGTCAATTTGTCGCCCATTTTGACTTTACTTCTTTATTAGTATTTTGTCAAGATAAAGAAGATTCTATCACAGGCATTGGCTAGGTAATCGAATATTTCATGGATCTTGCCTGGGATATTTCTTATTGACATTCCCTCTCCACTTTGAAAGATTCCATTAGCTTGTCCATCCTATTGGTAGTAATTCACAAAGACAAACCCGTTTTGGAGTGTGTCTTTGTTTATTTGGACGTGAGATGGCACCACAGCGGCTCAGAATCTTATAGAGATTAGAAGATTCTCTTCAGAAAGATCCTTACAAGAGAGGCACTCCCGCTTCCCTGATGAAAATTCCTACTTGGGGGGGAATACACCGTCGGAGAAAAACCCGTTTTCAAAAATCATTTTGAAACACCACGGCTTTTCACGGCATCTCCTACATCAGTAGGAGATGCCGTGAAAAGCCGTGTTGGCTAAGTGGGAGGACACTCGACTTTCATTCCGAAGGTCATGGGTTCAAACCCCGCCACGCACCTCTGGATTTTTCTTCTTGAGAAATTTATGTGCGCTTTAAATACGTGCTTTAACGGTGAAGGCAAACATCGTAAGGAAACCAGCATGTTCTGAGAACTTTAAAAGAGTTTGAAGGACATGTGACATTCACCAACCCGCACTTGGCCAGCGTGGTGAATTAAGGCCTAATCTCTCTCGTCAAGAGAGAAGTCCCTGTGTCCCAGCAGTGGGAACGTTAATAGGGTGATGATGTAGGAGATGCTGTAAGTGTTACCTGATGGCCATGCTCTTGGACTTGAGATGGTGCCACCGCTGGTTCATCTCGTCGAGTCTCCGCTGCAGCATGACCGCGTCCTCCTGCGAGGAGAGGCTGCCGAGCAGGCGGCGCCCCGTGCCCGTGAGGGAGGCGTACACATCGCGGTGCGTCTCGATCTCCGACTGCAGGTCCTGGGGACAAGAGAACAGGTTCATTCATGTTTTACATTGTAGAGGAAGATAGATCCTCGTTCTGCACGCCAGTAATTATAATAAACACTAAACACTGGCTCGGCAATGTCCACGTATCAGCTTGCAACTTCACCTCCGTGCTCGCCCCCGGCTGACTGTTGCATCCCAGTGACAGTTACTTTCCCGCCAATCCGTGACACACGAGACAGTGACGTATGACGTTTGAGCTACCAGCTTTACCGCATACACTACAAACATGACTAAGGTATATTTAATAAGTAATATAAGTATAGAATATGTGAAGGAATTCACAAATTCTAATGAATGTGAAAGGTTTTTGACGAGTTTTTGATATTGGGATTTTTTGTTAATAAATCTAAATTTAAAATTTAAGAAAAACCCCCGATTCCAATGCTATAATTTCCTTAAACGTAAAAATTATGTAACGTGGACGCGATGCGATTTCATTTGATACCCCACACTAGTATATTTGCAGATTTTCGGTTTTCCTTACCCACTCTCAACCCCATAACTTTTAAACGGCACAACCGATTTTCATGAAACATGTCTAAGAACAATCCCGCCAGACTCACCTTTCATACAAAAATAAAAAAAAAATTGAAATCGCTCCATCCGTTCGGGAGCTATGGTGCCACAGACAGACACACGTCAAACTTATAACACCCCTCTTTTTTGGTCGGGGGTTAAAATAACTCAATATCAATTATGTCAGTCTAATAAAATCAGTTTTAATTAAGTACTTTTTTTTAATTGTACCTATATCTTACAGTAGTATGACTCATTTAGACTAGCGACTCTTTGCGGCGTTGCCTGCGTTTCATGGATTCCCGCAGAAATAACGTATGCTTCATATAAACCTTCCTTTTAAACAACTGTATCTATTAATAAAAAACGCAACAAAATCGGTTGAGTAATTTTAAAAATCTAAACATATAGGTACAGACAAAAAGAGACCGTGGTTGTTTTATACTATGATAAGTAGGTATATCCATACCTACAATCAAATTGTGTTGATTTACAAAGGTTGTGTTTTGGAAAGTTACTTGGACCTAAACCTTATAAAAAATTAAGGTGGCTATGGAGTTAAGCAAGACAAGTGTCCTTCAAACATTCTTAGTGCACACAAATAAATATCACATAAACATAATCCAGCAAAACTAATATTCCATTCCCTCACAAAAATACAATACTTTATAAATCCCGAAATTAATTCAATAACTGAAATTCGTCGCCGTAAACCGCGCATGTTTTATTCATACGGGACGTAAAAAGCACGGCTAGTTCTGCCGCGGCTTGTTTGGGGACGTAAGTGGACGATTTGTAAGACTCGCTGAGGATTGTGGGGACAGGAGTGGATGTAGGACCCAGAAGGGGCGAATCTGGAGAAAAGTTCAGTAAGTACTAATTTTTGATGACGTTTTGATAGTTCGTTGTCGTTTTATTATTGATTTATTTTGTAAATAAAGTAATTCTATAGATGCCTTATAAGAGCCTGCCTTGAAATCCTTAAAATTACATACAATAATGTTTTACGTTACGCGACCCCCTCCTAAATAATAATAATATAAATAATAATATTCCCCTAATAAAACATTATCTTGAATAACTGTATCTATTGCTGAAAACAGAATCATGATTCGTTGAGAAGTTCAAAAGATCTAGACGAAAAGACATCGCAAACAAAGTCATTATCTGAAACAGTGACTATTGTTATTCTTTGTATTTCTATACACCTTATTCCATCTATGTAGTTACTTAAGAACCCCCAAGCATAGCACTATCCATAGCTCTCTGAGCGACTCAGAGCATCACTTACATCTAGTGATTACACCCCTGCGACACCGAGATCACAGTTACAAATGTCGCCCCACAGCGATGTTTTGTGTCAGTAAGTGCACACGGCGCCCGCCCCCGCCCTGCCCCCGCCCCCACCCTGAGTACGTCCATCTGTTAGACTTAGGAGATAGATTAGGTTACTGCTGCTGAATTGTGGGACTTCTCTGCTTGGAGAAATGAACGTTTCGTTATTTGATGTCTTCTTCTTGTTTAGTTCTCGGCGAGTGTTGTTATCGTTTGGAGATGAAATTAACTGGACTTTTATATTATTTCAAGTTGTTACTTACTATATGGATTCAAATGTACTGAGTCTATTTTATATATTAGAGGTAACTTATTGCAGTAGATTTTATTTGTATACTTGTGATAATGTTCGAGCAGAGCAGCATATTATTTTGAGACAAATATTTATATAATAAAGGTATTACAATGTAATTTTACCATCAAAATAATAACTGGGGCACTGTATTCATTCGCAGTGAGTTTCATTATCTCTGATTAAATCAAAATTTGGGATGGTTGAGTAAAATAAATATAATAACAATAAACCATTTATTTCAGGCATCTCAGGCCAAGCATACATACAAGTATAAATTGTATATACTATAATATCATCGTGTCAGTCGTAGAGATAAGTTTGAGATGGACTCATACTACAACTTGGGTAGTAAAAAAGTAAAAAGACTTGTTTTAAGTGCAAACAGATGCAGTTGGAGCGGTCACCAATCCAAGTCCTAGCCCAATTACATATTTATTTACTATCAGCGCACCTACCATGATCCCACAATCACATTTTAACTTAAATTCCCTCCAATTTAAACGTAACCGTAACCGTCAAACAAACCGGAAGCAACCGTAAAACCAATACTCGTTATTTAAAAGCACTGCAAAATACCCGGATGTCTCGTCACTGTAAACAAAAATTGAATTTCGAACGTTCGCATTCGAATTTTAAGTCTGCATTTCTGCTTTTAGGGTTCTGCATGAATACGGCTGCATCCTTTGTTGCCGTCAGCTGTCTGTCCGTTTGTCTTGAGAAATGTTGGTTCAGAATGCGCGTGAAAATTGTATTTTGGAAGATAATGTTTAAGTCGGATTTGAGTAAATGCCTCTAGTGTAACTTGGGCTTGTCTTTATGTCAGAAACGTACCTGAAACATGCATTAGTATTGCATTGTTTACTGTGAACATGTCAATTATCTTGTCAAGGTTTAAATCGAGGTCTATTATATTTTAAGCGTATAGGTCATTCAGTTTGACGACATCAGTGGTTTGGCGGGTGTAAAGCCGCCTTAGGCGAAGGATGTTACAGGTAGTGTAGGTTCTTAATTTCGTGATTAAAGCTTCAGTAAAAACACAATTTTAATTAAAATTGTGATTACATTTTTCAGAAACAAAATTAAATCAATCTATTTACAATCTTACATTACTATGACTCGTAAAGTCGTCGGTAAATTAATATTTAAATCACAATTGTGAAAACAAAATATGAGATAATTACATTATTTAATTAAATTTCTGTAAATCGACATCCTTAACTAAATAACTATGTATAGATAATATTTGCATGCCTAAAAAATGCCTGAAAATGTAATCACAATTTTAATTAAAATTGTGATTACATTTTTCAGAAACAAAATTAAATCAATCTATTTACAATCTTACATTACTATGACTCGTAAAGTCGTCGGTAAATTAATATTTAAATCACAATTGTGAAAACAAAATATGAGATAATTACATTATTTAATTAAATTTCTGTAAATCGACATCCTTAACTAAATAACTATGTATAGATAATATTTGCATGCCTAGGTTATATTTGAAATATTTATATGTATAAAAAATCCCACATCAAATTTAACCACACAATGTTCATTTTAAGAAAATAATGTTATTGAAACAAAATAATGCTCTTTTTTTTAATTAATAATGCTCTTAAATCAAAAGAAGTTCTTATTTAAAAATGAATGGATATCAATCGTTTTGTATAAGTAGACGGAACCCAGCGTTAGCTGTTCCGACTCGTGTTTGGCCGCTGCACGGACGGACAAACGAACGCAAATGAGTTTTTAATTAATGTTCAATTGAATTTGATCGCTTTTATTCAACCCATTTATTGCTTTTGTACGGAAATATTAATCACTTATTTTCAATTTTCATGTATTTTAAACATACTTGGAAAAGAGAAAAGGATTTTTTTTATTGTTTTTGTTATTTCGTATATTTTTCAAAACGGTCCTATTAAAATTTTCCCCACCTGTAAATTATCCCCACCACAAACCAACGCACTGTATTTTATTTCAAACTAGCGGCCCGCCCCGGCTTCGCACGGGTAATTATTCGGAATTGTTCTCCCGGAAATTATTCAATTTATTCTCACCGTTTAGACCTACTCTGGACTACGACAAATATTTTAAAACCAAAATCAGCTCAATCGGCCCAGCCGTTCTCGAGTTTTAATCAGACTAACGAACAACAATTCATTTTTATTTATATTGATAGACTATAACATCAGGCAAACGTAGATGTTTCACACTGGTGCAAATTATAGATAAACATAAAGACTGTGTTAATTATTATTATACTTTTTGTTTGATTGATTGAGACATAATAAACCATCCTCGTGAATCACTTTATCAATTGCTGAAAACACCATTAAAATCCGTTACGTAAGTTACGTGGATAGCTTTTGGTATCTGTTTAGTTTCTAAACAGACTCTGAAAGCGACTTCATTTCACACAATGTAACTAAAGACTAAAATTGATTTTTATTGTATAGAAAAAGATTGCTGAAGAGAGGCAGATGAGAGGCAAGAGGGCTGTTGGTAAATAAATAAATATTTCCACACAATTCACACAACAACATCTAGCTTCGTGGTAAGTTCTAAGCTTGTGTTACGGGTACTAGATATCTGATATACTTAATATAAGAGTCATACATACATATATATAGGTATTTTTTATTATACATATTAAACACCTAGACCAAGGAGAAAGTGCTTGCAGAACATACAAACACTTTCACCCTCGGCGGGAATCGAACCCACTACCCCTAGCGCCGCAAGCGGACCCTCGTCCACGGCGCCACTGAAGCAGTCAAGGCAGTTGGTAGAATGAAAACTTCCTGGCTGCGAAGATATGAAAACATCAGGCAATGGACGGGCAAAACGAAGGCAGAAGACCTATTCAGGCTAGCCCTGGATAAGGAAAATTTAAAAAGATGACCGCCGACCTTCAGTATCTTCTGAGGCACTATAAGAAGAAGAAGAAAAAGATTAAGACCCAATCGTTGCCTTCGCACGCTGAATCTGATTAAACGCATCGACGTGCTAACCCTTACACTGCAAGCTTATCTCGTGACTCGTCTAAATCTTTCTACACTTGAAATATCATGTTTATTCCTTACTAAGTCATGTTGATCACTATTGTTAAGACAGAAATCTTTTATTTATATGATAAGTAGATAAGCTTTCATTTCTAACCACAATCTCACCTGCTGTAAAGTGACGATGTGGTCTAAGATGGGGGATGAAGACCTAGAATGATTCTCCGGTGTGGTACCAAGAAACACAAAAAAACATCGAAATCTAGTTCCAGATTGGACTATTCTCAGACATCTACATAATATACATATTTCATACAAAAAGCAACAACAACCCTCTATCGAAAAGCAATTTCCCCTGAAAAGCCTTATTTATTCACCTACCGATAAGGTAGAATGTATTAGAATAACAAAAAAATGCTGGCAGCCATATTGTCCCTTATTGTAATACAGGGCAGATATTATTAAGGTTTTCGCGCGTGATAGGGAGGCACACAACATCAATATTGCCTTGGCTGTCGTCGGCTAGGGATGAGATATCACTATCGATCAAAATCTATCGATAACTATACCCTGAACTTGAGTGAATTTTCAGATATATTTACGTTATTCAAGATGAAAAGGTAGCTGTGTCCATTTTTATATGATGTTTACAAAATTTAATGGAGATTGTATGAGAAAAGGTTTCAAATAAACAAACAATATTACTTTCTCATTTATAATATTAGTTAGGATGTTTAGGATTTAATTACTTCTATAATTTAATATTGAGAAATTTATGTGCGCTTTAAGCACGTGCTTTAACCGAGGACACGAGGAAATCGGCATGTTCTGAGAATTTTAAAAGAGTTTAAAGGACATGTGACATGCACCTATTAAGGCCTAATCTCTCTCGTCAAGAGAGAAGTCCCTGTGTCCCAGCAGTGGGATCGTTAATAGGGAGATGATGATGATCAATATGCCCCTGTGGTTTGACTATTTTATTGCATGCAATACTCCCAAAATCATAATATTGAATATCAATATTAACACATGAAGCTTTAACTTTGTAAACATTTTCAGAAAAATCGCTAATACATCAACGTATCAGAGTTTAAGTTAATTATGGAAATGAAATGCATAATGAAATAGGTATGGTGGAATTTCGATCACTAATCATAAATTTTAACCTTCATTCGTGTTTTATTTAATCATCATCATAGTATCTTCGTATCAATTTTAACGGTTCACCTAAATACGACCCGTTTTGTTTTATAAAGCAGGTCGATCATAACTCGATATCGATAACCTTTTTGTCCCAACACTAGTACACACGGGCAGCAAGGTGCGTCGACAGATTCCCATCGCTGTGTGCTCAGCCGCGCTCATTACCCCTTGTTTATTGCAGGCCGCGGCCAAGTGCGAGTCGTGCCAGATACTACGTTGTGCATATCATTATTTTAAGCTGGCTTTAAGGTATACGTAAAATAGCTCAAATTTAAGGCACGGCGAAATCGGTCCATCTGTTATGGAGCTATGATGTCCCAGACAGACAGACACGTTAAACTTACAACACCCCTCTTTTTTTTCGGGGGGTTAAAAATTCGTTGTTTCCTTAAGTTTATTAGATAATATATACCGCTGTCTTTGATACGCCGCTGTTTGGCTCGTCCATCAAACTGACACACTGACATAGATATGGTTATTAATGAGTGTGCTCAGAGTTTGGATATTACTCTGGGAATTTGGGGGATAATTTTATAATACACTGTAATTTGATTATATTGATGTATGAAGACTTTTATTGCAAAATAAACATGTAAATTTATATAAAAACTAGCTGCAACAGGAAAAGTTGTTTTGCAAAATGAAAAATAGATAGTAGCCGATTCTCAGACTTCCTGAATACGCATATAAAATTTGGTAAAAATCGGTAAAGCCGTTTCGGTAGTAGTACGGTAACTAACATTATGACATGGAAATTTTATATATTAGAAGATTAACAATTATGGATATTCAATGTTTTTTTTATTAATAATACATACACCGGTCTGACAGACCTCACCCCCGAGACTAGATAAATCATATGGTTTAAATCTAAATTCTTGATAGATTTTATTACGATGGGAATATTTGCATAAATAAATTTATGTAAAAACAAAAATTTAAAGTTTTTTTAAATTAGTCTGGTAGTTCTTTAGATTAGCGCGTTTAAAGAAACCAACAAATTCTTCGATTTTATAATGTTAGTATAGATTGATCTAGTAGTTCTGGAGTTATAACGACAGTGATCATAATTATCACACAGTCGATTTTAATGTGATTTAGCGAAATAGTAGTTACAGCTTGCTTCGTCAGACAAAAATAAAGCGTTTTCTCTAGACACAACCTATCATTATATTCTATTGTCAGATAATTTTACAAATTTTTGGTAACTACATAATATTATACAGGAATGATTTGTGATGTGAACCCTTCTTAAAAAATTTAAATCTCGTTAGAAACTATGAATCTTTAATTTAATTATAATAATGTCAACTCTCATTGGAACCATCCAAATCCTCAGTACCTTATCATGTAATAAAAGCTTGAATTACAGAGTATCTAACACAACCAAATTTCTGCAACCAAAGACCACAACAGTTCAATAACCCCACAACAAAACTTAGATAACTTTATAGAATAAACATTCATATTTTATACAGACAGGCCACTCCATCTTAATTATATTAAAACAATATTCCGCGATCCAGCCTCCGCCCTCCAGATTTATTGGCCGGCAGATTTACTTGAGCACTCTTCCAGGTTGGACACAGATCAGTGGACAGATGAATGAAGTTATAAGAATCTACTTACAAAAATTATGATGAGCTTGATCGAAATGAGTACTGGAAAAATACTGAATAACTCTATTTCTAGTCTATATTTTTTTTGCTGTGTATAAAATTTTCCTGAAATAAAACTGAAATGTTATTTTTTTTTTCATTTATAGTCAACTAGAGAATCCTCGCAGCGTTACCCACGTTTTAAGGATTTTGTTCCTCGGTAAAATTACATATTAACCTTTAAAAACTCTATCTAATACGAAAAACCGCATCAAAATCCATTTCGCAGTTTGAAGATCTAAGCATACATTGGTAGACAGCGAAAACTACTTTGTAGTTGACTTGATTTAGTAGTTTTCCGCTGTCTACCTGTAAGATATAGATCATAAATTAATAGTTGAACATAATGTAGTTTTGTTATAACTTAACTAGGTATCTTTACTTAGATTTTCAATTTATTTATTTATGTAAGTACACTAAACGAATAACAATCAATAATTTTGACTTTAACTAATGAATAGAAAAAAAAATCCAAGTAGTAAATTTGCAATTTTTTTGAAACAGCAATCATAATGTTTTTCACATAATTTATACAACACTTCATAAATTAAACCGAGAAAACCACAAATAACTTATACAACACAAAAAGGTACAATACATTTAAGCCATAAAGATATTAAAATCATGATGAAATATCAGCAGCCATTTTTAATAATTGAAATGAGCAATGATTACCTCGATATGTGAGACCGCGACGCGCGCCGCTGCGGTGCGATAAATCGACGCGTGGATTTTCCACATTATTTAATACCATCAATTGTTGTTCGCGCCCACATAATGATAATGGTTTAATCTTTTGGTAATTTAACAATTAATATGGTCTAAGTTTAATTAATTATATTTTCACGATATAGTCGCACTTTGATTGGTGCTGTTTGTTTCATAATTCATGTCTTTTCTTTTTTATTAAAATGAGATATTTCGGACTTTTTGACAACGAAGCATACGCTGTGTATGTGTAATAAAATCCTTAAATAAACGCCTATATTTTTATTAAAATATTTTTAATTTTGTCTGTAATACAATTTTAAACTTTTATAGTTATTTTTTTGTAATTAAAAGAGATAGTTCATTAAATATTTTTGAAAGGAGGTACCTATTGTTTGTGGTTTTGGGCAAATCTGAGTATCGTTCTTTGTAATCAAAAATCCATAGTGACACAAATAACGTTATAATCATAAATTTTACATTATGGCTGTCTAAGAAAATTCAAAGACGAGAGTAAAATCTGTCCGTTCTGTCCACCTACTCTTTGCCAGAGCACAGGTGCTCTTAGCCGTTAAGCAAGATCGTTAAACAGATCCTCCTCCTTCGTGAGTCGGGCAACTGAAGGGCACTCCAACTGTTTGTTATTTCTCCATTTTCTTAAATTTCTTAATGGTTATAAAATTTTTATTAAGGTTGACTTTAAAAGTGGATATATTTTATTTTTAAACCCTGTTGAGTATCTTAGGGGTCTATTAGACCGTTCGTCCATTCAACAAATTTTCATGACAAGGCGTCATATTAAAATAATATAAACTTAATCACACTCGACACTTTAAAAATAAGATAAAATATGTGGTTTCCTCACGTTTTTATTATTCTAAACATAGGTTTGTTTGACTATGCAAGGATGGGTTAGTTGCGGGGAAAATGATGAAATGGATGAGAACCACTTGGATGCCTAAACGAACTTACATCCACTAACACTTAATGGTTTTTATCCGCATTTAAGTAATAATTTTGGGAAAGGTCACACTTTCCATCCACCACCCAATTTCTGACAGTAGTCCCTACTGTCAGAAATTGGGCCTTTGCCCAACAGTGGAAAAAGTGGTGACAAAGACAATCAAATGAATCCCAAACATCAAATGAAAGCTAAAACTCGCATATAAACATCAAATTCATAAATTCCTATTTTGAGGTTAGAAAATTGAAACAATACAACGAACGTCTAGACGACACCGGGCCGGGCCAAATAGAGATAAGGGATTTACAAGTTAGCGGGCGGGTAGTAGTTTGAAACACTGCAAGATTTTATCTCCCGGGCTTTGTCTTTTGGCGGAAGCTTTAACTGCGCTGCTTACTAGAAATTAATACCAGTATTCTCAGCTTTTAAGTGTATCAAATTAATTTATACACTCTGAAGTTTTAAATACTTGTAAGAAAGTTTTCAAATATTGTTGTTTGTTATTTACATAATTTGGTAAATTATTTAAAAGTCGACTTGATTGTAGGAGTCCAGTTTTTTTTTAATTAAGTGAGATCATTCTTGTCTACATCATAGTCTAGCCCAATGGCAGAAACAATACCTAGGTTGGGGCAATTTCGCACAGAGAAATCTTACTCACTCTTACTACTAAAGAAATAATATAATATACAGGTTTCCTGCAATACAGGCTTGCCTCGTGCGAGCGAAATCGTAACGTGTGTGTTGATAAATATATGTTTTTTTTTTATTTAGTCAATTTTAACACAGGAACTTCATCTTATATATAAAATTCTCGTGTCACAATGTTCGTTCCCGTACTCCTCCGAAACGGCTTGACCACCGATTCACATGAAACTTTTTGTGGGCATACTGAGTAGGTCTGAGAATCGGCCAACATCTATTTTCATTTTGCAAACAACGTTTACTGGGTTCAGCTAGTATAGTGGTATAATAGTTTTCTTATCAAAAACGAATAACGTTATATTTTTTTATTCAACATTAAACTAACATCACCTTACTCGTAACTCACAAAGTAAATAAAACCTAGCCGAAGCAGCCGGGTACAAATTGCCAGAAGAAAAACATGGCTTCTGAAAAATAACTCAATTTATTTCCAGTCCGCTTAAGCCGGGGCAGATGCAAGAGTACTTACAATAGATCTGCATTAATAACTTGAGGTACTTACTTGGCTTAGTGGTGCTTCATGGACGTAAGCCAAATTACATATATTGTATGTCTTATATGTTGTACTTGTACCTAGTAGGCACCTACAACTGTCATAATTTTGATAATATTAGACATAGTAGTTTTCCTAAAGATTTTGGTCTAACAAATTTTTAACAAATAAAATTTGCTGTGCTTCCGGATAACATGTATATTGCCATTTTACCAAAATTGTATACGACTAATGGGTGACGATTTAAACGTAAATTTCGCTTCAGATAACACATTTTATTCCCCTCATTTGCTATTTAAATTTCATTTAAATAATTTATACAATAAACCTTTAAAAGTCGGGCATTATTAAAAACTCTCTATGTAAATAAATACTGACAACTTAATGTGTAAATTGAGATGGAGTTAAGGATTATGATGTTCTGTCACGTCAAAGTTTATTTAATATGCCACGATTGTCTCACAGACCACGTCTCGGTCCCACGTACCGCTTTTGACCCTCTATGACCCATTCTATGCACGTCGCACCAATCTGAGCCGCGTCACATTTCAACACCGTAGGGATTATTTCATTTTGCATCACAATTTGACATTCAATGTAGGTTTGTAGAAGATCTATTCAATTTATTATTACATAGAGGAGAATACCTTTATTTATTTTTTTTTTAATTTAAAGTTATTTCTCCTTTCAAACATGTTTTTACACTAACTTAGTCAAATATAGCTATGTAACTTATGTTATTTGTTTTAGTCGTAATTTTGATGAATTACAAGTTAATTTAACAAAATATTACTGACTCGCCTCGACCTACGTTAAGTTAACCAATCTAATTCAATAAAAACAATAACCTTATATTAAAAATTTTTATCACAACTTCACACGTAAAAATCTCCTTCTTTTAATGAAAAATAATAATAGATATTGAAATGTATATGATATCGTAACTAATAAATTAAGTATTTCGATTCAAATCATAGGATAAACCTGGTCTCTTAGCGAGATCTTTTAGAATGATTAACTTTAAATAATAATATCGATCATCATTTTTTGACTTAATTGGTACAAGTTTAAGTCTCAAAGAGAAATAAATCTTAAACATTCTTCCGTAATCTAAGCATGCAAATGCGACGAGCGAACCCGGTTGATATGTCAAGTGAACCTGAGAATTACCGGATATCCGGTTACGGTTGATCCCGGCGGAATAGCTGTAGGATTAGCCGACATGGCGGGTGAAATGCTGCTTTAGCATAATTTTACAGGTTAACCCGTTTGACATTCTGTGAATACAATCGTAATGCTAATTGAGGATAGACTAGTGTTACAAACCTAAACAAATCATTCAACAGTAACTGTTGAATGATTTGTTTAGGTTTTGTAAAATAAGGAGCGTGTATTTTTAACCCCCGACCAAAAAAGAGGGGTGTTATAAGTTTGACGTGTCTGTCTGTCTGTCTGTCTGTCTGTCTGTCTGTCTGTCTGTCTGTCTGTCTGTCTGTCTGTCTGTGTCACCATAGCTCCCGAACGGATGGAGCGATTTCAATTTAGTTTTTTTTGTATGAAAGGTGAGTCTTGCGCGAGTGTTCTTAGACATGTTTCATGAAAATCGGTCGGGCCATTTAAAAGTAATGGGGGTGAGAGTGGGGAAGCAAAACCGAAAATCTGCGAATATACTAGTGTGGGGTATCAAATGAAAACGCATCGCGTCCACATTACATAATATTATGTTGTTTTACATTTAAGGAAATTAAGGCATTGGAATCGGGGGTTTTTCTTAAATTTTAAATTTAGATTTATACACTAATTATTTTAAACTTATTTAAGCAACGTGGACTTAATAAAGAACGCGGACAGCAACATTAATCGTTTTGATAATCTGATGAATTTTTCTATCCATTAATTATCCGGACTGTCCGAATTTTTTTTTGTTTATATTAATCTCTCTAAAATTTTAAATAATTTCAAATTAAATAACAATAAATGGTATTTTCAAATTGAAATAGGATTCTTCTATCCTATTTCACTGTTTTGACTGTTCGCTTAGTTTCTTAAAACGCCGTTACAATTCAAATTCAATTCAAAAAATAATTGAACTTTATAATTAACAGTTCAAGTAACAAAACCAGTTTTTAAGTGTCATTAGAAATAAAGTATCATATATCAAAGCATCTTCATGACAATCCTAAAATATTATACAGAATAGCCTTATCCCGACAAAAATCTTGAAATTCCTTCAACAGTAATACTATCAAAAGTTACCCGAATTAAAACATCCAAACACCTCAAAATCGGCAAAGCCAATGCAGTGAATAAATCAAGTAAAACCCGGGTAATCCCGGGTGGTGGCCGTTGTATCCGGATATCCGGGCACCTGCGATAACGAGCGCTGGTATGTTCGTTACCTCGTTATTCCGTTACTGCTTTGAGGATTTTATGCGCTCTTATTTGTAGTATTGAATTAACGGCGTTCTGCGATTCGCTTTGTGGGCGGACTTTTGAATTAATGCAACGGAGGTTGAGGCAAGATTTAACTTTGTAATATGAGATGAGAGACGTAAGGATTTTTTCCATGATTTACAGTTTTTTGATTTCAACCTCAGAGTAATACAGAGTGTTCCAGAATGCAGTAGTTTACACGAAATCGAAACAGCATCCAAAACAGCGTTTGGGAATAAATTTATTCTCCACTGTGGAGGTGTCTTGTACAGAGGGTGATTAGTGAAGGTACTTATTACCTTAACTAATAGGTCTCTGCACATCATTTTGCTCTCATTTAATATAAAGTGTGTTTATTATTGAACATTTTGTCAAATATGGACCTGCATCTGAAATTAATAAACTATAACTATATATATATATACAAGGTGTTTTGGATATGGTATATAAAGCGGAGAGGGTATGAATGGCATGCACCTTAACTTAAAGTTAGAGGAGCATTTTTGTTCAACGAACTAATTAAGACAAGGTAAAGCAAAATAATTGGTATCCGGGTAATATTCAGCATGGTAACAATTTGTCAGTTCTGGACACGTCCGGGCACGTGATGTCACACCCGGCTGCACCCGGTCCTTAACTACAACCTTAGCTCCAACGACCGGTCAACGGTTAACTATAACTTCAATAATTTAATGAAATTACTATTCCAGTAGTATGTTTTTATTATATTTTTAGGCCACATGTTGTGCTATCTGACTGTATTGACATAACTTTGAAACTCAGTTAAACCATAATACAAGACGATTTCTAAAATTACGAAGCTCCTAAAGTATTGTTTGTATAGAAAACCGTCGGGCTAAAGTATCAAATAATAAAATAGGCTCTTAAAGACAATAATAATTAAGAACGTTGAAGTGGTAAAGATACTAAAAAATAACTTCGAGGTTATTGCCTACTTATAAACTTTTGAAAAATGTAGGTATACCCACTGAAAACTAAGAGCTAACTTATACATTTTACTTTTTTATTTATAATTTTACCTGAACAGTTCTTAATGCAATCTTTACTTCTTTCTCCGTGTAAAAGACCTACTTCCTCGGATGTAATTAAACTTGTATCAACATCTACCTTTTGATATAACAATTATAAGTTATAATTATAAGTTAGAGCGCGTTGGAACAAAGGGGCTACTTTACACAAAGTACTAATTAAATATTAACTTTATACCGCCTTACACGTTGCTTATTAAAGGGATTGGTGAAACATAATTTTGAATCAAATAACAACTTTCCCGAAAGCAAACCCGAATTTATAAGTAAATTATTATCTTAATGATTTTTGATATGTGTTAAACCTAAATTTTTAGGTTAAACTATATTATTTTTTTATGGAGAAAAAGAAGAAGACGCATCCGTAAACTTCGCATGCAGGATAAGGATGAATTTTAATATTTTCAAAAAAATTATGATATTATTATTTCTTTAATTATGCTAGTATTCTTGAATATATAAAAATGTGAATACCTGTATAGTTACAGTTTATTTTACAATGATCGTGAAACCAGTAAACAAACAGTAATAAGAAAGTGAAACAATCACAGATACTCATAATGCTTTTTTCCTACATATAATTACATCAAATATAAATTCAATCAAATAAAATCTTATTGTAAGTTCAATAATTTTCATCATAAAAATATTAAGTAAACTTTAATAACAGACATTAAAACACAAATAATAACACAAATACTATTTGACCGTCGGTCGCATCAAATTCGTGCTTAAACTTTCGGCTCCAAGCGTCTATAGCCGAAACTATAACAATTTCGGGTAGCTGAAGCAATAAAGTTCAGTTAACGATACGCGTTATTGATCTCTACCCCTTTCTATTAAGGTTTAGGTTTGCAGGTGAATAAGGGGTGAATAGTGACGTGTTAACTGTCGAGCGAATCAATCAGATGTTTAATTGTTAAGGCGGCTGTAACTTGAACAGGATTAGGGAAATTAGGTTAACGGCCGATTTTAACAACTGTTCGGCTTATCTCTTGACAGACGGACTGCAATTCAACTGCACGCCAACTGCCCGTCGACGTGCAGTTTGATTGCAGTCGAGCCAACTGCATTCAAACTGCATCTGAACTGCCATTTTGCAGTCGGATTGCAGTTGGATTGCAGTCCGTCTGTCTAGACCCTTAGATGCTAAATGATAGGAATTTTAATAAAATTTGAAATTTATCTAGTACCTACTTACTATAGGTTAGGAGTATAAAAATAAAGTTACATAGGCAGGTAAGTACAGAAACGGTTTAAAAACATTCATTAAATTTTTGCTACATTGTTCAGTCACAACTGTTCTCAAAAATTAAAAATAATTATTTTTCTTAAAAAAATCTTTATTTATGACTTTTCATAACGCAACATTATTGAAATGTCTCTATGGTAGATGGGGGCGCGCGTGGTGCTAGCCCTTTTCTGCCTTTGTTGCGGCCTAAAGGATATAGGTACTGGTAGGTCTCACAGCTGATTGAAAGATCTGTTTCTATATAGGTTTATTCAGGAGGAGACATTAAAAAGCTTAAAACACAGCACAAAAGTTTACAGGCACAGAGAGAGGCAGAAAGTTAAGTCCATAGATAGAATGAGCAAGTAGGAGCAGTAGAAAGCGAGAAAATAAGCCTTTTGAGGGAAAACGCACGGAAAAGTTCAGGTTGCGAGCGACCTAACTAAATAAAATATGGAATGCCGATTAAATTTGAATATCTAATCTAAGTTTAAGAAAAACCCCGATTCCAATGCCGTCATTTCCTTAAAAGTAATTACACTTTAATATTTGGTAATGTGCAGGCGATGCGTTTTTATTTGATACCCCACTCGAGTGACATATTTGCAAATTTGAGGTTTTCCTTCCCCACTCTCAACCCCATATTTTTAGAAACGGTACAACCAATTTTCATGAAACATGTCTAAGAACACTCGCGTCAAACTCAGCTTCCATACAAAAAAAAACAAATTAATGATGTCCCGAATGCTAGATAATAGGTAATTAATTCTAATGTATAGCCTTTCTCATTAAGTGCATTTTTTGTAAACTCTTTTGAGATAAATAAACGTTCTTAAACCTGAAAAACTAAATTCAAATTGCTCCATCCGTTCGGGAGCTATGATGTCCCAGACAGGCAGACACGTCAAACTTATAACACTCCTCTTTTTTGGTCGGCGGTTAAAACAAATTTATCGCCTAAATCTAAAACATTAAACTCTTTAAAACCTCAAATGTAATTAAATTCCAGCGCATTTCCCAGATTTCCTCCCAGAATCCTGAGAAATATCACAATTTCCGAGCACACGGCACAAGCAGTAATTGTATTCTCGTCACAGCGCAGAACATTTATCATAAATGGCACAGTATTAGGGTACTGTATTAATATTCATGTCGACCGCGCCAAGACGTTTTAAATTAATCTCGTTTGGGTTCCGTACGTTGGCGGATGTGTGGGAATTGTGAGGGAATCTCTAAATGTTTAATTCGTAAAATAAATATATGTTTTGTGATGGTTATAAATGTTACTGTGTATTGTAGATATTCGTCTTTTGATACATTATTTAGACGGTAACAGTAATTATTTAAACATTAAAATCGAGGATTTGTACTATACCAAAATTGGGTCCGGTGTGACAGACCGTTGTACGCTTTTAAGGGTTAAAACTTTGTTTTTTTAGATTTTCCTAAGAGCTTTTTAATTGGAATACTACATAGGTATGTTGGATTTCGAAGTGGGATATTTAAAAAAATACGTTTGACGTTCTCACTAACTCGGTGAGAGCAAAAACTACTTAGTTGCAAGAGGTTGCAGATTCGATTCCCACCTTGGTCAATAATCAATAATCATTATAGTCCAGGCTCTGCTTACTAAACAGTTATTCATATTATGCGAGTTCACCAATATCTATAACTAATGTCAAAGGAAAAGTTGAAGTACAAACTGAGAAAACTACATCTATCTCACTCACCCGCTCAAAGCACCGCACCTCAGCCAACAGCACCATATTGATGCGTATAAACCTGGCGTCTTCGCACCGCCCTCGCAGCCTGAACCCAGGCTTATTATAATAATACCTATAACCCGTGTACTCCGAACTATTTAAATCCACTCTAAGTCCACCACTGAAAGTCCAATCACCACCGCAACCGCAGCAGACGCCCTTAGTCATGAACTTCTCGAAGCCAGCCGCCCTAGAGTACCTCCTAGGGCGGCGCGGCCATGTTGCAGGATTTGTAGAGCCCTGGTTCCCTTTAGGCTTCTCTTTCAGCTTCCAGTCTTCTTTGATATCAGCTGGGGGCTTCCATTTCCATTTGGATATCACTCGTGGTTTTTTTAAAGGTGGTATCAAGCAGTTCTGTGTATTTCGGTTTGGTTGTCGGTGGGCTCGCTCGCGCTCATGTCACTTGGCTGGTTCACTTTTGTTTAAGCTGTCCGGTTCATTTGTATTGCGCTGTTTTGTAATGTCATTGGATTTAATTACGATCGGCGTGATTTCTTTTTGTGTTTAGTGAATTTTATTGGTGACGATAATGAGTTTGATAGAATCGAGATTTGTCTAACTTATTCAGCTTTCTGGTTTCAGCTAAATAATGATCAACTTTTTCCAAAGTAAAGACGTGATATCTGATGTATCTATCATATCGTTGTTGTGAAAGGAATAAAATGTATGCCTAGCAAGTATTGGTAGTATCAAGCTGTTATATATCTACCCATAGAAAATACTAAAATTATTTGCAACTTTAATCAAGTATTATTAATAAATGGATTAATTAATCCATTTATCGATAATACTACTAAACGAAAACAAGTTCATTTCAATTTAAAGTAGGTAATACCAAAATCATACAAATGAAGAATATGCCTTTCACACTGCTTTAAGGCTTTTAAGGTTTTATCCGCGGATTAAGTCCAGAACACAAAGAGGAAAGCCCCAGTCTCCTCTTACCGCTAATTAAAGAGAAACCGAAACTGTAGCAGAGCCACTGAATCATCCCCTCCCCTCCCTCCCCTAGCACTTGACTCATTATCATTAATCAAATAATTCGGGTGATTAATTAAGAAATCGGCAATTAGGGGATCGAGGTATTGTTTTAATTGAGATGTAGTAACTATGTACCTATAATCTGTGTTATAAGTATTAATGTATCGTAATAAAGAATAGTAATCATCTAGACTTCAGTGGTTTCACTCGCCTCCGACATCCATCCTTACATGGCGACCCTGCCAGCTCCTTACATGGCGAACCGTGCCATGTTTGGAACGCGTAACACGGACACCTAAGTGTTGTGAAATTAAGAATAAAAATAAAAATGTGTCGTTCAAATATACAATAAAACTTTTTTGCCAAAAATTAAACCAACTTCAAACGAGAAACTGAAAAGTACAAAATAAATTAACTTTACAAATCATTTCGACATTATAAGTGATAATTAAAAGAAACATAAACAATTAAATAATTAAGTATTTAATAATTTTGAAGTCGGTGCCAAGTAAAACTATAACTAGATATAATATAGGTACCTAACATCAATCTTTTTCACAACTCAAGCCATAAGGTATTAGCAGGAAATTAACTCTAAATATCAGTCCATTCGCGGTATATCCGCGCACGCATTTCTATTTGGGTCCTAAATGCTGTTAATTAGTATGTTATTTTGACATATATATATATCTATTGATATTGTGTTTAGTGTAGGTAAAAATGCATTTGTTACTGCATTAAGTTTTTTGTAGTATTTACTTCGCACCGACCTCAAAATTATTAAATACTTAATTATTTAATTGTTTATGTTTCTTTTAATTATCACTTATAATGTCGAAATGATTTGTAAAGTTAATTTATTTTGTACTTTTCAGTTTCTCGTTTGAAGTTGGTTTAATTTTTGGCAAAAAAGTTTTATTTCACGATTTTTAGTTATTACTCTACTAAAATATACCTTATAGAGTTCCTTTGACTGTCCTTCATTTTCATCATCAGACCCCTAATATCAGTCAAAACCCATTTAGATGAACGGTCTCAGTAATATAAGTTAATCAAGCCCAAACACAAAGTACTTGCTGTAAATCGTTGAGGAGTTCCGTTGACCGCCTTTTCCTCCATCATCAGATCAACACCAGACCCTCATTCATAAAACGGCTTTAAAATTCATTATATTGAATAATATTAAGTAACACACAAGTCGGAAAGACGATATTTTCAAGAGTTTCCCTCAATTTCTTCAGGATTCCACCACCAGATCCAGGTTCCCTTACAATGGGACCCCCTTTGGGATACTCCCTTTCCAACAAAAAAAGAATTATCAAAATCGGTTAATAACCGACAAAGTTATCCGCGGACATACATAAAAAAAAAAAAAAAAAAAAAAAAAAAAAATATACGGTCGAATTGAGAAACCTCCTTTTTTTTGAAGTCGGTTAAAAAGAAACCGTATTTCTTAACCAAAATGCAGCAGGTTCCAACAATGGACATTTGGAAGATATAAAAAGTCATCTATCGATGATGAGCATAGCAATGTTCGTCGTATGCGCTCTCCTATTGATCGCTGTAATATACTTCGTTTACAAACAGTATAAAAAATGCCATATGCGTTGGGCGCAAAAACAGTTGGAAATGACAAATCGGGGATCGTTTCTTCAGCGTCGTCGTCGTCAACAGCAGCTTTACCCAGACTTGAAGATCGAAGAAAATAAATAATAAAGTTTGTGTTGTGATAGTGTTAGAATAGTGATCGAAATCGCGAGTGATAGATGCGAATATGAGCGATATGGTGATATGTGCGGTACCTACGCGTAAATGATAGTGTAAGTAAGAACTGAAACCTGATAATGTGAATGAACTTGTGCGGATCTTATTGATGGGTACTTATCTAAACTGGAAGATGAACAATAATAAGCGGAGTGTTTATTACGGTAAAATTTAAATAGAATAAGAGGTATGTGTATTATATTTATCTTCAATTGGTAATTTTTATTTTTATGACAATTAATGGCAGAATATTTAAATGAACTTTATAATGAACTTTTAGAGATTAGGAAATATTTAATTAAAATAGGACCTTCTCGTAGACAAGATACTACAATTTCAAAGAAAAAATTAGATGAATGTTGTGTTATTATTAATCAGTACAATATTTATTTAGATAAGATAAATAAAATTGAAAGAAGTAAAGAAGAAAAAGAGTGTATTGTGAAACACTGTGAGAATATTAATACTTTGTATACGGAGATAAAATTAATAACACAAAAGGTAAAAAATACTTGTGTAAAAATGGAATTTGACCTGAAAATTGCTTTGAACTTATTACCCGTTATATCGGATGACATTTTTAACACACAAAAATTAATTGACGGCATTGATTATTATAGTTCGCTTATTGCTAATGAATCGCATTGTAATTTGATCAACTTCGTTCTGAGAACTAGGTTATCTCAAGGTGCAAAACTAAAATTAGCATCTAAATATGACAGTGTAAAGTTACTTTTGAGTGACATGCGAAGATTGTTAATGCCACAAAAATCAGCAAGTGCTTTGCAAAAACAAATGCTCAGCTGTAAGCAGAATGATTTATCAGTTGATGATTTTGGTAAGAAACTTTCGGAAATGTTTGTGAGTTTGACAATTGCTCAATCAGAAGGTGATTCGACGAAGTATGATGTTTTAAAAACTATAAATGAAAAACAGGCTGTAAGACAGTTTAGTGAGGGGTTACGGAACCGTAGGATTAGTACCATAATTTCAGCTCAGAGGTTCGAGTGCCTAAAAGACGCAGTTCAAGCTGCGATAGATGAAGACACGTCATCAATGACGTTTTCTGGGGACATTTTGTCAATATCCCGAAACAATAATAACGCGTATTATAAAAACAATTCCAGGCAACCGGCGTACAACGGTCATAGAGGCTACAACAGAGGTGCGTATAGAGGGGGTTTTCGAGGCTTCAGAGGTGGTTTTCGTGGTTACAACCGAGGTGGTTTTCAGCAGCGTGGCTCGGGAGTATCTCGCGGATATCAGCCCCGCGGCAGAGGTTGGCAGCCGAATGTAGAAGCTTTATCCAGGGGTAAGTTATTTCAAAATAATTATAGAGGAAATAAACCGACCCAGGGACAAGTTCGCCTTGCCACAGGACATCAGCTAAATGCATCATCAGAAGAGCTTCCTCCTTTTGAAAATGAGTTTTTTCGTGCCTAAAGAATATAATATTTTAGCTAGTGACAGTAGTTATTGCATTAAATTATTTGTGAATCATTGTGAATCATTTAGTTGGTTATTAGATACAGGCGCATCGATTTCAGCCCTAAAATATAAATATGTGCAAGATTTCAACATCCCAATTTGTAAGGAGAACATAATCATAAATGGAATCGGAGGTAGAGTTCAAGCAATAGGATATGTTGATTTATCATTATGGACTCATAACCAAATAATTGGACATAGGTTTTATGTTTTTGCCTCACTACCGTGTAAGGCACATGGAATTTTAGGCCAGGACTTTTTAGGCAAGTACAGATCGGTCATCGACTTAAATAACAACGTGTTGTCATTATGGTTGAATGGAAATGAGATCGTTTTAAGTATTAACAATTCTAAACATTCAATGCAATTACCTGCTAGATCTGAATCTATTCATTATGTGAGTACGAATTTGACAGAGGAATGTGTGGTATGTACGAAAGAGATTTCGGAAGGTATTTTTGTTGCAAGTACGCTAGCAATTCCAATGAATGGTAAGATACCTATTCGTATATTAAATACAACTGATAATGACATAGAATTATCACAGATAAAGCTTGATATTCAAAACTCAAAAGATTTTGATGTTTGTGTTTTTGACACAAAGGCCAAAAATGCTGAACGTGTTAAATCGTTATTTTCTAAATTGAATTTGAATCATTTAAATAGGGAAGAGAAAATAAATATCGAAAATTTATGTGCGAAATATTCAGATATTTTTTATTTAGATGGCGATACTTTAACAACTACAGATATTTATCAACATTCGATTGAAGTAAGACAAGGAACTCAACCAATATATTCAAAACCTTATCGATTACCTCATTCTTTAAAAAATGAAATTAAAAATCAAATTGATTATTTGTTGAAAGATGGAATCATAGAGCCATGTCAAAGTGAATGGTCTAGCCCAATTTTACTTGTTCCCAAAAAATCGGACAGTAATGGAAATAAAAAATGGCGTTTAGTTATAGATTATAGAAAACTTAACAACAGCATTCACAACGATAAATTTCCGCTTCCGAATATTACGGAAATATTAGACTCTTTATCGGGTTGTATGTATTTCTCGCATTTAGATCTACATCAAGGATACTACAATGTTAGCTTACACCCAGACAGTCGTAAGTACACAGCGTTTGATTCAGGGAGATATCAAATGACAAGACTTCCTCAAGGTCTTAAGACAAGTCCAAGTTCTTTCTCGCGTATGATGACAATGGCTATGACAGGTTTAACGTATGAAAAATGTTTAGTTTACCAAGACGACGTGGTTTGTTTCAGCCGTGATTTACCGTCGCATATAAAAAATTTGCAAGATATTTTTGAAAGATTAAGGAAAGTTAATCTCAAATTAAATCCCAATAAATGCAATTTTTTGCAAAAGGAATTACTTTTCTTAGGGCATGTGGTTACGTCCGAAGGAGTAATACCTGACCCAAATAAAATAAATGTAGTAAAAAATTACCCAATCCCTACAAATTCAGACGAGGTTAAACGATTTGTTGCTTTTGTAAATTACTATAGAAAATTTATCCCAAATTTTGCAGAAAAGACAAATCCATTAAATAACTTAGCTAGAAAAAATATAAAGTTTGATTGGAATAACGATTGTCAAAAAGCATTTGAATTACTCAAGCAATGTATTATTTCTCATCCTGTACTTCAATATCCTAATTTTTCAGAGAAAAATGAATTTATTTTGCAAACAGATGCTTCCGGATTTGCTATCGGCTCGGTATTGTGTAATGGTGATGGTAAACCAATAGCATTTGCCAGTAGAAGTTTAAATAAAGCAGAAAAAAGATATCCAACTATAGAGAAAGAGTTGTTAGCTATTGTTTGGTCAGTAAAACATTTTAGACCGTATCTTTATGGACGAAGGTTTAAGGTTCAATCCGACCATAAACCTCTATTAGCCTTATTCAGTATGCGAGATCCTTCGAGTAGATTAATGAAATTTAGACTTATATTAGAGGAATATGATTTTGTTGTGGAGTATATAACAGGGAAAAATAACTCAGCAGCTGACGCGATGTCACGCTTGCGTATTACATCAGAGGAATTAAAGGAAATGAATTTATGCAGCATGAATGTAATGACGAGAGGACAGAAAGCAAGAATGCAACAACAACAGGCACAACAGCAACAAGATGTTGTAATTTCTCACGACGATCGGCTTGATCACCCGAAAGTTGTCGAAATGCTACGTAAGCCTAAGCAATTTATTGAATTACGTTTTATAAGTGCGCATGAATTAAAACGGTACCGTAATGAAAAAAAGATAAAATATGAAAGTAAAGTATTGTGTTATGTACCATGTGTAAGTACCATTTTTATCAATCCAGCATCTCAATCGCAACTATCGCCAGGCGAATTTGTGAGAGATTTGGAAAGATTATGTGGAAAGTGTGAAATAAAAGAAATATATTTTATAAAAAATAATAATAATAATATTTTCACAGAAAAAGTAATTAAAGAGGTACAGAAAATAAATAATTGGACCGGTCCACGATTATGTATTTTAAAAGATGTAGAAAGGATAGATAACAAAGATGACCAACGTGTAATAATAAATGACTTTCATCTTTTGCCCACTAGTGGCCACGCGGGCATTAGACGAATGGTAAATAATATCAAAAAATATTATTTTTGGACAGGTCTAGAAGTTGATGTTACAGAATTTATAAAAAGATGTGACAAATGTCAAAAACAAAAATATTCATCACATCATACAAAGGAACCAATGGTTATTACCTCAACGGCAACATCAGCGTTTCATAAAATATTTTTAGATTTGATAGGACCTTTAGACAAGGATAATTATAATTATACCTATATATTGACAATACAATGTGAACTCAGTAAGTATATCGAAGCTTATCCTTTACTATCTAAAACTTCAGTAGAAGTAGCTAGGAGTTTTGTAAATAATTTTATTCTGAGGTATGGAATTCCAAGGTGTATAGCAACAGATATGGGCTCCGAGTTTCTATCAGCTACAATGAAAGAGGTATGTACACTTTTACATATAAAACAGTTACAATCAACAGCATATCATCATCAGAGCATTGGCGCTTTGGAGAATTCACATAAACATTTAGGTAACTATTTGCGAATACAAACTGAAAATCATTCTGATGCATGGAGCACGTGGCTTCCATTTTGGTGTTTCTCGTATAATACATCGGTACACACTGAGACGAAATTCACTCCATTTGAGCTTGTTTTCGGCAAAAAGAGTAATTTACCATCGAATTTAAACTCAAAAAAGATAGACCCTCTTTATAATTTCGATAACTATCCCTTAGAATTGCGTTACAGAATCCAAACTTCACAGAAAGAGGCAAGAGATAATCTTATTTCAAGTAAAATCAATAGGAAAATAAGATATGATCAGAATATTAATCCAATAACATATATGCCAAATGATTTAATTTTAATAAAAAATGAGACAGGAAATAAATTTAAAAGCATTTATTCAGGTCCTTATTCTGTTATCAAAGATTGTTCACCAAATGTTGAAATTATTAAGGACAATAAAATGTATGTAGTACACAAGAACAGGACTAAGCGATATGTACCGCCTGATTCTACAATGTAATCATAGTTAGTAAGATATTTTATTAAGGTATTATAAACGAACATTATACAATATTTAATCAAGTAAAAATTATTCCTAAAATTATATTAATTCATGTTATCATTATGTTTATCGATTTGCTTAAGAAAATGTAATTAGATTTAAATAAAATAAACTATCATTTATTTTATTTTTCTTATTGCGGTGGAAATGAGATGTAGTAACTATGTACCTATAATCTGTGTTATAAGTATTAATGTATCGTAATAAAGAATAGTAATCATCTAGACTTCAGTGGTTTCACTCGCCTCCGACATCCATCCTTACATAATAAGATGTTATTTTGAACCTTCTCACTGGGGAGATGTTGCGGTGTGGATTGTCCAGCAATATTTTTTATTTTAGCCATACCTACCTAAAGATAATATTAAACTTATAATAGTTACCTATAAATAAGTAATCCAAAATTGTAATAACTGATAAAGCTGTGTTATTTGCTTCTCAGCTCAGTATAAAACATTGAAGCGAACTGTCACGACAATGTTATTTCCTTGGTATTTTTTGTTTAAACAATTTAGTTTTATTAATTTTAAGTTGACCTGTCCATGTAGGTCATGTGCTTCTAAGGAAATAAACGTTTTGACTTTGAGACCCTTTTGAATGTACCTATTCTTCTTCTTCTAAGTGCCACTTTATTACTGAAGGTTGGCAGTCAGCTCCTTAAATTTAGCTATGTTCCTGAATAGCTGTTCCACAGTTTTAATACCAGCCCAATAACGAAAAGGCGAAGTGGAAAACTTAATTTAATAACTAGCGATTCACGCCACGGCGTTGCTCGTGTTATATGAATTTTACCGCGGGAGCAACATTTTTTTTTATGTGTGTATCTTAACGCTTTTATGAAATATAAATAATGTAGCCTGGATTTGGCACTCCATTAACAATTATACCTATGCCCAGTTATATGCTCCTCCAATCTTTACAAAATGAGGAATAATTATAACAGTCTCTGGCTTCGGCCGCGGCTTGTCACCACCCTCCGGGCTGGGCCAGTGCGTGAAGCGATTTTTTCGTGTTTCGTAATGTGGCCCGGAGAAGCCATCTACCTTCTAGGTCTTCATGCCCCATCTTAGACCACATCGTCACTTTACATCAGGTGAGAAATTGATTGTGGTCAAATGAAGGCTAATCTTTCATAAAAAAATAAATATATAAAATATTTACAATTTCGTCCGTAGTTTTCCCTGCCTGTTCACTTAGATTGTTTTAACTACCTAACAGATCATAACCAAATTTGCAGCAATTATATTATGAGTAGATATGTAATAAAAATCAAATAGAAGAAGAAAAATTTAGTTGCAGCCGTCACCAGTCACCAATATGTGTAAAAACTACTTTTAACTGGAGTAACGAATAGTCCCATAAGGTACGTACAGTGAAATAACGTGAAATTCCGTAGCTAGCGACTATTTACCGTAATAAGTCACGGGCCGGAAGGGTCGAAGGGACAAATCCTAGTCAATTTCCCTCACAATTTGATTTCCCGTAAATATTTGAGCTATTTTGCTCTATTGGCTATTATTACACCGATCAGGGAGGATTCTGATGTTAATATAATTTACTATGTGTGAGGAGTCTATTATCTATTTATGTCAAGCAATGGACGTTTAATTATTTTTAAAGTCAAAAGTCAAAGTCAAAACTTTTATTTCCTTAGAAGCCTATGCTAACATGGACAGGTCAACTTAAAGCTAATTTAAATAAAAACTAAGAAAGATCAAGGAAATAACAATGCATTGACAGTTCGCTTCAATTTTTTATACCTGAGTTGAGAAGCGAATAGAACAACCCAGCTTTCATCTCATAAGCTGTTATAATAACAAGATTGGTGGTAAGTACGGAGTATCTCAGCTAGGGGTTATTAGGGAACTTTACGGCGAAAGAGGTTGAGGATTCGATTTCCGCTGAGGGGCCAAGTATTAGTATGATCTGAAAGCACTTTCTCCTTGGTGTGAATATTAATAATAAGAAAATATCTATATTTGTAATGACTATTACTAAATATATCACATGTGTAGTGCCCGTAACACAGGCTTAGAGCTTAGCGCGGGGCTGGATGTTGATGTGTGGATTGTCCGGCATTATTTATTGATTTATTATTTAATCGTTATCTGGCCTGATTCACACTGTCGGATATTTTTTTTAATGTGTTTTTAAATAAATATCTTTAAAACTTATTGGTTATTGACTTGAATTCGAAATATTCCTCGCTTAGAAAATGAGATTATAGCGTCTAAAATCTAAAGTTGACAGACAAACCAATTCAAGCCACATTACTTTCACATAACTAACATTTAAGTCAAAGTACGTCTGATTGTAAGTGGCTCACTTGAGGTGCGTTTAAGTTCAGTTCGAGGTCTTGAAGCGAAGTTTAAGCTGAATCTATGGTTCATTGGACGCAGTCACCTATCTAACTTAGCTCTTTGGTTCAACTATCCAAGTTAACTGAACTTGGTTTAGTTGGAACGCAAATTTCAGTTAGGATTGACCGCAATTGTAGTTCATTGTGATCATTAGTTCAGTTTCAGTTGTTTAATGAAAGGTTTGTTATTTAGAATGAATAGTACTGAAGCTTATTGAAAGTCTGTAGAACTAACTGGTTCTAGATATACGAACATACATAATGACAACTTGTTTACGACGAATACTAATAAATAAAAAATATAACAAAACGAATATAAAAACAAATTAATTAAGATTTATAATTTTAGATCATCGGTCTTCCGAAACAATAATTTGTTTCTGAGGATGAGTATCAAATAATAGTTTTATGTTAAATTCTGAGTAGGTATATTTGAAAATTTAATTTTGTCTTAAAATTTAATTTTCATTGATTTTGATAATATCCATGATTGAGTAGCTGTAATTGACATTTAATGTAATCTAGACTTATTAAATTTTAATGTACAAAATTTTTGCATGCCAATGTTTTTTGGCGAAATATGTGAAACGAATTGAAATGTAATATCTTATATGTACCATATTTCATGAATACATGCAATAAATGATTATGATTATGAATTCAATGATGTATAATTTAATTTAAATTTAAAAATTAGATTAATCAATTCTTGAATAATACCTATACACCCATAAATCTACCGCCGAATGGTCAAGACTTCGTGAAAAAAACAATTATTACAGAAAATAATGTTTACCCCTTCAATGAAAAATTAAAGAGTCTGAATGCTAAAACGTTTAACTGAAGTAATTTTTTTATCAAGTTAAATTAATTTACGTGTAAATCTTGTATTGAACGAAATAAATGATTTTAGGATTTTAAAATACATTTTATCACAAGAATTCCAACCACCACAGAGTAACCCTTACTGTCGGTAGCCACCGACAAAAACCCCTCAAGAAACAAAACATCTGGAGCTTCACAAAACATTAAACAACGAGCATCAAAGTGCAAGTTGTAAATACACTGCAGCACTAATTGCCAGGGCAAACGCAGCGTTGGACGTCCGCCAGAGGCTTTGGGGGTTTTAATTACCCCATTGTTTAATTAGTTTACTTTTCTTATAACTGCAACATAATCCTTTGGAGTTGACGTTGCAAGTTTTGTTACTATGTACGGGAATCTGTGTCCTTTTCGTGAATAATTTGTTCTCACGTCCTATATTGTACTCTACGTCGTAATTTAAGTCATTTGTCAAATTACTGATTAGACTTTATAATGGCTAAATTATAATAGTGTTGTAGGATATTTATTTAAAATAAGCTTCATTAAATAAAAAAACTAGTTAATTATTAATAAGTTAAAACTGCCAATCAAGCTGCTGGTTGAACTAGGTTCAAAAAAACTCGATATGTAGCAAAAATGGTAAAATTGAGCTTCTTATATAAAGTTTAAGGAAATCAGAACAAAAGCTTGCAACTCTCAAATCAAGATTCCATTCTCAAACAATGACAACCAAACTTCAATCGATTTCCCAACAGTCACTATCGATAAATGAGATACCGAATAACGATAAACAGTTCCTCAGTTATCAGTTAATCCCGAAGTTTCGTTACAACGTTATCGGTCTGCCTGTCTGTCCGCAAAGTTAAATCAAGTTTGTGTTAAGTATCGCCTTTATGCTAGTAAACTTAGTTTTCAGAGGTAAGATGTATCACAAGTTGTTGCTTGCGACAATTTCTGCTCGATTTAAATATAATTTATGTTTAAGTGGCGATTTGAGAACACAAAGTTAAAAAAATGCGTTAAGTTGAGAATTTAAGTTTGGTGGATATACATTTTGTCAAGTTATAATTTATAATTGTGACATAATATAATGTATGAGTTATTTTATAGTGAATAAATAAAAAAGTCTAACAAGTGGTAACTATTACCGTGGTAAATTTATTTCTATGGCAAATACAATTTCTCTACGCATGGCTAGTTTCTTATCGCAAATAATTATTTTTATGATTTATCAATCATTTTCGTCGCGGTTTTATGAAACGACGATATTTTATCGGCTCATAACAACAGGGGATGTAGCTCAGTGGTAGAGCGTTCGCTTTGCATGTGAAAGGCCCCGGGTTCAATCCCCGGCATCTCCAATGTTTTGACACTTTGTGACCGAGAAATTTAGTCAAAAATAGTTGGTTAACACAGAGTCAATTTATTTGAACTGGGAATCCTATAAACTAATAAACAGCGAGGACTAATTGACCGTTCCACAAAAGTTGATAATACCCTTAACTATTCCAGCGGCAACAATAAACAGTACCTACTGAGAATATTAGACGTTCCTAAAACTTTACAAAAAAATCATATTTTTTCTCAAATTCATCGCTAAAAAACACGAAAATAATGTCATTAGATCTTGAAATTATTATGAATATATTTTTAAGTAGTAATGTTTGTGGTAACTTATTTCACTATCTTCAACAGCCACTTAAGGTATACCTTAAACCTGATACGCGTCGCAAGAAATGGGGAGCCCCGTTTCATATTTAGCGAAAATTCAGCTTTAAGATGGCAATAAAACTTCATATTCAGCTGAAAGGGCGGCGCCGCGTGCTGGTTATAGAAGGGAGCAGTCTACCTTCGGATATTGCGATAATTTAGACAAATAACGCAATTCCTTGCCGGCTTGTACTGCAACGGTAGCGGTTCTGTAGAAATAACAGTTTTGGGAAATACCGTAACGTGTTATTTGTGTTCGATGAAAGCCCTAGTATATTTTAAAAATGGAACGTTCAAGAACGAACTTATTTTTTAAATCGAACGAATTTATTTTAATATTAAGTTTTTTTTCTTATAATATAAATAGTTTTACTACCTACTAGTGTATATTGTAAGAAGATTGAATAGGCTTTTTTAAGTAGCATACCGAAATGTTCCTAGTTTTAATGTGTACCTGAAACAAACAAAGATTACATTATTAATATGGGATTGGATATGTGTCGGTAAAAATAAAATAAGGTATTCCGAAAAAAACACATTATATTAATTATTTATCTACCACGATCAAATAAACTAAATTTGAAGGTGATTGAAGGCAAAAAAAAAGTTTGTAGGTAATAATAGAGTTTTCAAACCTTCTATGTTTTTAACGATTAAACCAATTGTTAAAATTATAATTAAAAAAAAAAACAGTCACAAATAAAGTCATTTCCTGTAAAGTGCTTAAAATAATAAGTACCAAAACAAAAGTTACAAAATTGGAAATTCCTCAAGATGGGGAAAATTAATAAGTCAAGTCCCAAATTTAAGAGTAATCTTCTTAAATACAAAGAGTCTTAATTAAGTCTTACAGAGGCCGCGGCTCCCGGAGGGAATCACTAATATCATTGACAATTCATTCTGCTTTCTGCTGGCTATCGGGTCTTTATCGAGTATTTTGAGCTAATTTAACTAAAGCATTTAGTTAGACTTACGCTAGACTATGCCGGGTGCAAATAATTCGAATACTATCTGGCCCGACCCGGCTTTGCACGGGTACAAGTTATACAGAAGCCTTCCTCTTGAATCATTATATCCATTGCTGAAAGTCCCATTAAAATCCCTTCAGTCGTTTTGAAATTATCGCGAATGTTGAGACATACGCGGTGCGAGATTTATAAATTGAAGACTAGATTTTAATACCAAGAGATTTTGATGAAAGTAATTTTCTACGGTTAAATTTGTATAGCTTTCGTACGATTTGTACTAAATATGTACGTCGCAAGCTCCACTCCGGAACTATATCTCTTATCTTGGCACTTTCTTATTAAATTGATAAAGCAACTAACGCCTAGTCCAGTATCTTTGGACCAGCTTAAATGCGGACTAATTAGAATACCTTTTTTATTATGTAGTCATCACACCTATTATGCTTCAACCATCAATGTTTCTTTTTTCCTTCCTAAAATCACAAAATCACTAAACAATCTAAAATTTCAAAACAAATATATCAATAACACGTGAATTGAAAACCAGAAGCAACATCGAACCGTCGCAAAGCGATACGTTAAGTTTATTCAGTGGATACAGCCATCCTCAAAGTTCGCTCGGTCGCCAGTAACGAGCGGTATAAATAATTCACGAAACCTGATGGGAGGAGTGTACGATTTATGCGGATGCAGTGCGTCGTAATGATCTTAGATTCGATGGGATTCTGCGGTTTTAAGACTTCCAAGTGGTTTCAAGTCTTTAGGAAGAAGTGATTGAAGCTGAAGTCGAAATGATTAAATATTTCAGAGGGGTGTGTGGGATTCGTTTGAGAAATGTTGGGTTTTGTTATTTATCTGGTCGTGAATCAAGAATTGCGTCGGTAATAAAGCCAGGTTATTTAGAGGGTTCGATTCCCGTCAGGTCAACTATTTCGACGCCTAGTTTCTTTTCGACGACTTTCAATAATAATTTATGGTTTCTGATTTAGGTATTTTTTTATTTACCTACTCGTGGGTATTTCACTATGTAACACACCTTTGTATTATCATATTTATTTAAATTATTTAACTACATACGTATTATGTTATAGGTAAGTTTACCTATCAGTCCCCTTACGCCCAAAGTAGATGTGAGAAATATTAACTCGGAAAGAAAAATTGAAAGCAACCTATTTAAAAAGAATCTAATGATTTTATTAACATGTAAACCAACTGTCTAACATTTTTAATACATTCTATTCAATGAATACCTTATAATAACAAACTATATTAAACGAAATACCTTCATACTTATATGCAACCTTTAAAACTCAAAATAACAGTTTTTTCCTTTAAAGATAAAACATTTCCACGGCACGAATACTCTATTAAAATAATATGCTTTCTTTCACATTAAATATATTCAACATTTAAAACTAAAAAATAGCAGTATTTTCCTACAAAGATATAACATTTTCAGTCACGCAACGCAGCACGTACACTTCAATAAAACAAATCTGTCTTCGTGCCGTTTAGCTCTTATTTCCATCCGCTACTCAGCTATTTCCTACTTGAGCTGTGGGACATGCTATGAGAGGAAGCGGGCTTAGGTTGCGATGTAAAGAGGTAATATTCCATATTATATCTTATCTATAGGCAAATACAGCGTCCATAGAGTTTGGTGTTCATTTAACCCATAGATATCGTTACGCTCTTTCAACCGATGTCATTCATAGACGTGAGAGAAAACAATAACATACAATTGTCTGTTAGTTTTATAATTCGATTTTATATAGTGATTCAATATTATCATTTTGAAAAAATGTATCTTGGTTCAATAAAAATTGATTTGTATTATAAAATTGTTATCAATTCTGTAAAATCGTCTAACCGACACCAAATTTAACAAAATAACATTAGTTAGAACAACGTGCCATTACATTATGCCTTTCTGACATATAAAAACTAGTCTATAAACTAGACCAAGTCATATAAAACCGCTTATCGCTTACATCCTACACTTACACAGGGCTATTTCCTCTTTGGCGTCGTTGGAAGCTCCATCCGAGAACTATCCGCCCTCGCCGCCCAACGACGCCCAGCGCCGCCCGCCTAAGAACGCGAGCTGCAGTGCCTCGCCAGGGATTTTAATATTTATTGTAACAATGCTACACTTTGAATAACTTTTATTTGTTGGAAAGCTTACGTTTTTATTGGCGTTATGAAATTCCTAGTTGATATTGAATATATATTTTTTACTTGAACTCGAACTAACCCACACTTCGAGTGAATTTGTAGTCCTTTACAGTTATTTTGCTTAGGCTATGCGACATCTCATCAGAATAAATCCTATTTGTTAGTAATTGTCCTGTGGCTATTTCCGCGGTACTTTATCCGTAGAATGTCTGAAAATCGCCTCAGTTTTTTCTTACTCGCTGATAAACTGTCCGTTTATTTTATCGGTAAGATTAGTTATTCTTACAACCTTTGTATAATTTTATTATAAGTACATGTTTTTAATTTTGGATACAAAGGTATCGTGCCTTGTATCGTATAAAAACGTAACAGTACAGCTAACAATAACAGGTATCACAATAAACACTTTCGCATCTAAACAAAGTACCAACAACCTCCAATGAAGTATCTAACGATAATACTGAGAAAGGTATAGCTATTTCTACGTCGTTATCGACAAAGTCGGGAGTCGGTTAGCAAATCGTCCGCGAACCGTTCACTGCTTACTCACTTCCGCGCTATTTCACTGGGCTATTTTCCTCGAGATGCTACTAAGTAGGTTACATACAGACAGATAGAACTTGAAACAAAAGTAAGATGAACGAAACAAACACCTATAAAGAATTTCAAGACTTCCTTACGCGGAAAAGCAAACATGGCCCTGTAAACGCTTTCTTCAAATACATAATGTTAATTAAACATTATGTTTCTTAACCAACGTAAAATAAAGTAAATAAATATAGGTATCGAACAATCCACAACAACATCTAGCCCCGTGGTAAGCTCTAAGCTTGTGTAACGGGTACTATACATCTGATTTAATATAATACACATATAGATATATTTCTTATACATATTAAACACCCAGACCAAGGAGTAAGTATTGAAGAACATACAAACACTTGACCCGAACCCACTTGGAATCGAACCCGCTACCTCTTGCACCGCAAATATATGTGAATAAAATTCTGAAGTAAAGAAATACAAGTAATTTTTTTTTATTCATAGCATATCAATTTCAATCATTAACGGAAACAATCAACATAATTGCAATAGACACAATAAGGTAACTTTGAAAACATACATACTTTTCGCGCCCGGGATTTTATTGTTTTAAAGGGTTCTTCGCACTTTCCGTCAGTATGTCCCGAAACTAAAAACGAAACACGGAATCTAAGAAAACATTCGGTCGGAAGCGTGCTGAAGTGTAAACCATTCCATTACTACCCATACGAGATACAAAATGTCTATGAAGGAAAATACAGTAAACATTTTAGCAGTATCGAAAATATTCAACTAAAACGTAATTGAAATATTCCTCCTCCCCTCCAATTTATAACTAAATCACCAAAAACACTCAGCGATATCAAAGCATCAATAACAGAGAGTAATGAAGTTCATTAACCCATCATTGCCGCCATTTTCCAAAATGGCGACGACAAGATGGCGGCCCCAATTTGGGCGCCAAGTGATGAATTACTTCTAAAGGTGATTTAGCAAAACTTGGCTGCTTAAATTGCTAAGTTTTATGACGAAATATTTTACTTAACATCTTAAAGAACATAAAAAGTATTTAGATTTAAACTTTGGAATAGTCTAGAGAGGAAATTTACTTGAAATACCTAAGACGTTTTTATAACTTGATAAAGACGAAGGTTTATAATTCGTTTCGTCTCGCTATCCCGACACGGAGGCAATAAATCTGAAATAAACTTAAATCATTGCATTGCACACCTAATTTCATGCAATAGGTACTTAAATAATTATTTTTGATTACACACAGCAACATCAAACCTCGTGATAAGCTCAAAACTTGTGTTACGGGTAGGTAGATACTATAAAACAAACATTGTTTCAGGTATGAAATTACTTACCCATAGAAACAACTAAATAATCCTGATAAGAAATTCTGAAATTTCATGTAAAGTTCAACAAAAAATACTCATAAAATAGATTTTCCTTCCCTCTCCTAAAGCCTACCTTAAGTTTATTGTTCCAAAGCAATTGCTCTCTAGATTCAGAGTAGTCCAACTGTAACAGGAATTCTGTCAGATTTGCCCCCAGAATCCGGAAATCTCGCAATTTCATACAGTATTCATAAATCATAGAGTATGCAGGATGTAGAGCGTGCAGTGCGCTAATTGACAGCGGGACACGCTGTGCGCATTATGTGCAGTCTGTGTGGAGTGACTGCTCTGGACGCAATTTGAGGTTATGTTAGCGGATCGTAAGCTTTTATGTGGATTTACATAGAAGTTGACTTGGTCAAAGTTCTTGGCTCACGGTGGAGGCAGTTAGCGACTCATCGGAATAATTGGTCGTCTTTGGAGGCTTATGTCCAGCAGTGAGCGTCTTATAGCTGAAATGATGGTGGTAATGACATAAACATTAGAGTTCCTTTGATGTGCCTCGTCAAAGTTGAATATTATTCAAACTACTGGATATTTTCACAATATACCTCTAAAGAGTAGGTACCAAAAATAGTAAATATGAAAAATATTCATTTTGTCTTTAACTTTGGTAAATCACTACAGTTTTAGGAGAACAACAACTACTTAGCACATGCAGAGACAGAACTCGACCCTATCATAGCGATGACCATAAACAAAATGGAAAAAGGTAAAATTTTTGCGGTAAAAGAAAAAGAATGCGTCCAGGAAAAGTTTTTGGGAAAATATTCGTCAAACTTTCATGCAGTCTATAACAGTATTCATAAATCATAGAGTATGCGGGATCTGAGCGACAGCGCTAATTGACAGCGCGACACGCTGCGCGCATTATGTGCAGTCAGTGTGGAGTGACTGCTCTGGACGCTATTTGAGGTTATGCTGGCGGTTAGTAAGCTTTAAGGCATTTACTTAGAAGGTATAGGTCATTTGATGTTGCTGGTCCATGTTGAATACTGTCAACTATTGTAATGTTGATGCAAACTGTAGACACGATATTGTGTCAAATGTGTGTACCTAATACTTTCGTTATAAATAAATGATTGATTGAACTCTAACTAATTTAGGGAAAGTAAAATAATGTATTTATAAAGATACAGTAATATCATCATAGTTATTGGGAGAACGATGAGGTTGCAAAAGCTCTGTATAAACTTTTGTAACCTCATCGTAATGTGTCTAGTAAAAATTTATTATCATAATCCTATTTCCGCCTAATAAAATATTACTTTTATTTAGCCTGTTCTATTAATTCCTAGGTAAAGACCTCCTTACTATTTTTCCTTTCTTCGCGATCTCATGAAGTGAAAGGTTATGTGCTGAACGAAGTATCTACCACCTCAAATAATATATTTTACAACTCAAAAAACAAAATGTATGGAATTTGTTAACAATTTTTACGCAGTTAATCGCTACAATCTGAATGGGATACAAACGAACTCTCCATTGCTAGCAAACAATGTCTAATCGTATTCTTTGTAAATTATCCTCAATGCGTGTTTACAAAACTGATATCCACAAAAAGCCCGTTTTTTTCGCCCCAACGACGACCCCACTGTCATTTATATCCAAGAGGTCCACACAATTACAGGCAGTCGCTGTAGCCATCAAACAAACACACATACTGACAAACAAACCCCCTGCAGGGGGTGGTGGGGTGATTGATGTAGAACCGCTGTCTTCGGCGCTTTGGGCTGAACGAATCACGGTCCCAGTTAACTTTTTGTAGAGTATTTTTGTTTCGAACGCCTGATGGAAATTTGATAGCAAGCTGATTGTATTGCTATCTTAGAATAGGAAGGCGGGAGGTGCTGATGCGAGATTGTAACAGACTGAATGCCTGTTTATTTTGATAACTTTGCTATAAATAACCTTGTTTTATGTAAGCTTCGTGTTCTTGACCTCAAAAATACGTAGAATTATGCTGAGCCGTATCCTAGTTCTTTAACCTCAATTATTACCAACCTAATCTGTATTATTAGTTTTAAGATATTTTGTTACTAAGTTGTTGTAGTTTTTGTATGATTGTGGTTAAAAATAACTAGTATGATCACAATACACATGTTTCAAAAGGTAGCTAGGTAAATATCCAATTTTTTCACGACAGGAAAGCTAAAATAATCAATAACAAACATTTATAACATTGTGAATTGCTTTATCATAGTCAGTGGCGCTTTTATGAACCAGTTCATGTGGACACCTTCCAACTCTTTCATCAGATCAGCTCATCGCCATCATAATTTTATCCCAACGTGATCCCGTAGAGAAACCGAGCAAAGCCCTTTCCATAGCTCGCAGACAGACAAACACCGGGCAGGTAAAATAAGCAAAAAAAGCTATATTAAGCCAAACATATAGGTTTATATAGGTTGTTACCTCGTTAAATCAATAGGATATTAGGAAATGGGCCGGGAGATTGGACAGTGTCCACTACTGGCTACTAACTTATAGGTCAATATCGGCCCGCAGTAAATCAGCGATGTACCTGATTTACTGCCGGAGATTCTATTATGATCAGTTGTAAGCGGACCAAGTTTTCATGAGGCTTGCTGGTTTTGTCTCAATGTCTTCTTCTCTAAGTTATCGAATACTCCCAAAACTAAAAGACAGATAGACATTGAAGACATGGAGAAGTGAAGACAGAAACGTGATATAAAAAAAAAATTGAACGACTTAATGGAATAGGTTTATTTCTTACAAAGCATGTTTAACAAACAGAAAAAGTTGTAGCTAGTGTGTTTTAGGTGTTGTTAACCACTCAAAAGTGTATAATGTACTTTTACCGCGAGAAAATTATTTATTCCATAGGAAAAAAATATGAAATGTGGCAACGTCATTTGGTAAGGTGTAGTTTGTTTCACTTTAGTTTCAAGCCAAAATGAAAGTAACCCTCCCTTTCATTTTCCTCTTCAGGTACGAAATATCAAAGTCAAAAAACGTTTATTAAATTTAACTGAAGCACAATGCATACATGGACAGGGCAACTTAAAGTTTATTGAACTAAAAACTTAATATAAAAATATCAAGGAAATAAAATTGTATTGGCACTATAATGTTTGACACTACAAGTTACTACAATTTTGGTGTATTGTAATCAAATAAAACAAGCAAGCCGATGCTGATAAACAGAATTCCCGAGTTAACGTAATAGTTAGAATTTGAGCAAATATTCATACAGTCGATAGCATTGAATAGTTCGGAACGAATTCCGGATAGTTTCCGTAATATAGAACTATTTCACTTGCTCTGTTAGTTGAAATTGCTTGTTGCCCCTGACTTTACTCATATTCAAATTGTTTGTTTTTGTTTAGTTGGAATGATGTATTTATGAATAAATAGAAGATTGGGCCCTTTGATATGAAAATTTCTGTTTTTGTTAGTTGAATTTTTTCATTAGTTAAGATAAAACTTTTCAAACTATCATGGTAATCAACAGTGTTTCTGATGATGATTATGTTCATAATCGTAGTTTATCCCTTTAAACTTGGGCAGCTTAATTTAAGACCTTATTATCATAAGATCTAATGATCTAAATCTTACGAGTGTTTTACACTTTGAAATAATATTATGGATACCTAATTTTATTATTTGGTCAACAATACATTCATTCGTTAATACCACCATATTATGAACTGGGCAAGCTAACTATTAGTTAACAACATAGCTCCCGAACTTGAACACTCTAACGCCTCTCTAAGTGTTCTGTGCCACTAAGCTACGTAAACAATAGGAAACTCAATAGGGCTGTACAATGTACACACATATTATATCGATAGAACACGGACATCGATGTAGTCAGACGTAGGGCACGTGCAGACCACCCATTTCGCACCAGACGCCACAGAACTAAGCTCTAGTTGCTAACGTCTTAATATCGTCTAAGCAATAGAGGTGGGTTGGTGTCGATGATTTTAAAATTATCGTATTGTTCATTATCTTTACATTATTAATTAATGAAAAATAGTGAAGTGCAGTGCAGGGTTTTAATGCAGTATGAGGGAACGTTAATTTTTATTTTGTAGAGTGATTCTAAAAGACGGTTTAATGTGTATATAGGTAAAATTTCAACGGTGGGATCCAGGAGAGAGACTTTAGAAGGTAATGATCAAAACATGTAAATTAAAAACCTTTAGGGCCTGTTTCACCAGCTTTGTTTAACCCTTGATTTTGTGAAATAACCTACTTACTCCTAAGAGTACTAAATGACTGTTTAACTAAGGTGATATTCATATAATTCGTAGTTAAGATTCATAAAGAACAAAGAAAAACACCTTGACTCGGAACTGAAAAATATAGTTTTATACGAAAACTGCTTTCCAGGAATAATTTTTTTGCAATGCCAGAAAATTGCACGATAAAATATACCAACAAATGTTTTATGGAACTGTTTATCACTGACATTCCTAAAGTTCACACGCCATTTCGGAAATATAATTTACTTACTTACGAGTTACTTAGAAGGGCTTACATAGGTTTATCTTTACGGAGTTGACGTTTCACGTCAAGCATTTGAAGACGGTCAAAACATTAATAAGTAAGTTCCCCTAAAGATGATTCACACAGCGTCCGTTACAGTCAGAACCATAAACACAGAACTGGGTAGTTGTAAGGATATAATTTGATCAAATAACTTTTAAATATAAAAAAGCTTAGAAATTGAGCTATAGGCGTACACTCATCCTAAAGTATTTACTAACATGAAGTATGCTTCTAGCATTTACTCCTCCTCTTTACATTGTTTTTTTTTTGTGTACAAAGTATAAATAAATAAATAACAGATCGAGTAAAGACACCTTGATGTTATTAACCGACTTTCAACGAAAAAAGAAGGTTATCAATTCGTCGCGTATGTTTTTTATAAAGTTTAATTGCATTAATTGTCAAAAATAACCTGTAATGATGTATTTTTGTTGTCAATAAATAAATAAATGTTGAATATGCAACGTTCAAGTTAAAATAATCGTCAAATGTAAACAATAAAATCGTAAACTTCTCTTAAAAATGTAATATTTTATCATTTTTTTTCTATATTAACTATTTTAGTGTGAGTTAAATCAATATGCCTACTATGATGAATCGATAATGGCCAACTCTAGTAGCACAGGTGCATCGACAGTTGCGATCAATTGCCCGACGACGTCGCGCGCGGCAGACTCGAGTAATCGCCTGTGACGTCATCGACACGTCATTGCACAAACAATATGGAGCCCATATACACCACTGTACTCGTATTCTATGTTCCAATTTTGAATTGAACAATGGTTTTCGCGTGTCAATGATATGACATGACATTTTAGTGTTTTGAATAGTTGTGACGTCATCATTATGTCATCGCACAAGCAATATGGCGGAAACTATAATTGATATTGTTGTTGATTGCATTGCGTTGCGCAGTCAGGTGAAAAGAAAATTCGTATCAAAGATACTAACAACAGTTTCAAAAAAGTTCTCAACGCGCTCTCATAAGGTAAAACAGCGAATAAACCAAGTTTATTCTGCGTTGACGTTCAAATAGTTGCTCAGCGATATACCCTATAGTAAAAACTAACTTAAGCACTTCTGACTTCCAAATTGAAGTTCTTTCTTTGGTACGTCAGGTCTGTTTATGGCTAGAGTTAGATCACGGAATATTTAACTTTATTTCTGTGTTACGTTTTATTCACGTCTTTACGTTTGAAGTCTGTATGTGGATGGATAAGACCGTTAAGTGGCAGGGTTGGCGCTAACACGAAAACAAATAAAATTCAAGACGCTTATAAAATCAACATTATAGTAGTCAATTGCGGTTGAACGATGGCCTGTTTTTACCCGACTGCGCAACGTAAAGGAGTGGGAATGTGTTTTAAATGTTAATTATACAAATTTTCATGTTTTTTTTAATCTTACCACTCTATTTAGTTGTCTGTACAACATGGTATTGAGTTCTTTTGCTCGTGATTCAAAACGACTCATTGCGCGCTTCGCACCGCTACAATAATCACGGTGCGATACGACCACTCTCTTAAAGAGCATGCCAATACAAGCCAGTTTGCGGTATGAAACGAGTATAAACCCTATAATATTTTTCTAACTTTCAACTAAATTCAAGTATTAAAAAACAGCATGTATGTATTATGCTGAGTATTATGTAATTTGTCATCAACTTAGCGTCATCTGTACCGATATCTACTATCTATTATACACATATATTATAAAGTAATTGTAACTGAAACTATGTCAGTATTAATGTGGATATTCCCAGTGAGGAGTTGGGTGGCAGCCCTAGTCGAAGCGTATCCACATTAATCCTCGCTAAGCCGCGGCCGCGGAGCTTTGAGGCTCTTTCGGCTTACACACAAACCGCTGTTTTTGTACATCACATCATATTTCGTATATATATAAAACTTTTAAATCATTATCATGAATTACTCATGATAAAAAGCCATCTTGGCTAAGTGGAAGTACACTCGACTTTCAATCCGAGGTTGGGGGTTCAAACAACCGCCGTGCACCTCTGAATTTTTGTTTTTGAAAAATTAATGTGCGTGTTAAAACACGTGCTTCAACTGTGAGGCAAACATTGTGAGGAAACCTGTGACCATTAAAGTGTTTGAAGGACATTGTGACATTCACCTACCCGCACTTGGCCAACATGGTGTATTAAAGCCTAATGCCTTCTCTCGTCAAGAGAGAAGTCCCTGTGTCCCAGCAGTTATGATAAAAAAAATTATGACAATAACATTTCTTAATCTGTTTTTTTTGAAGTGAAACTTCTATAGAATCGTAGTGATTTCAAACCGGATGCAAAAAGATGAAACGGAAATGATGTAAGAGACACAAATACAATGCTTTATTTAAATTTCTTTGCGCGATACTTCGTAGTTGAGACTACGAAGTATCGCGCAAAGAGGTATTGCTGTATTTTATTTATAATATTATTTTGTAACATACTTTATGTAATACGCTTTATTGAAGTAATATAAATAATCCGAATAATTACAGACATATGTTTGTTTCTCTTAACATTTTAGCAGATGCGTTCATTTACCCTTTTTTTCTATTCGATATATATCATAATTATAGTTCGTAAGTAGTAGACTCCAATCGTGCGTCGTAGCTGACACACACACACTATTTTTTTATTCTTCTTATTAATCTTTCGTCGATTTACTGAAGTTTCACTTCTATCGTGTGTGAATCGCACACACACCTTTTTTTCCGTTTTAATCTTATTTCTGAATGTTTAATTCAGTTTAAGTGTGACTCAGATCTGAATGTATTGTTTGCAAGCGGTCCTGGTACTATTATTTACGGTTCGTTGGTAAGTACGGCTGCAGACGCGACTGTTTCCTACAGAGATAAGACTAGTTAGGTCTAGAGTCTAGACTTGGCAGATAGGAGGCAGTTCTAAAAGGGGATACTTAGGCATTTAGCGATACGAGATGATAACTCGTATCTTAGTTTATATAAGTTTTTACGCAGTAACGATTTATTTTATGGATTCCGCGATATAAACGTAGGTAGTATTTCCTCTCGGTCAAAGTATATAATATAATAAATCAAAGCCAAAGTCAGACAAAACCGTCTACCTCAGTAGCGCGCTGTGCGAAGGTCCGCTTGCGCTGCAAGAGTTAGCGGGTTCGATTCCCGCCGAGGGGTCATGAGTTTGTTCTGTAAGCACTTTCTCCTTGGTCTGGGTGTTTAACATGTATAATGAAAAACATCTATGCTTATTACTTTAAGTAGTGTCTAGTACCCGTAATACAAGCTTAGAGCTTACATCTGGGATAGATGTTGTTGTGTGGATTTTCCGGAGGATTTTAATATTTTTATACGTATATCTATTGTTTAAAACTAAATAAAATCCATTGAGTATTGCAAAAGTTTTAAGCGGACAGAGAACAAAAGGGTGGTAATATTAACTCTCTATTAATATCGATCGGCGAAATCGGTATAACCGTTATTCGGTAATCATACCACGGGGTGGTAAGATTGGCTTAAGTTAAGATATCTCCCCCCCCCCCCCCCTTTCGTGATATCCCCGCCGAACAACAAGTCTTTGACACACATACTTTGATAAACTCTTTCTAATTAAAGATCATCAACATCCATAACAGTGCGAACTACAATGGGCAACAAGCATAGAAAAAAAACATAGTATCAAATTTAGAGCTTTCCTTTTAGGTCTCCGTGTTCAAACTGAGATATTGGACGGAGATGGTATTACTGAGACTACGTCGTCTGTCTGTTCGTCTGTCAGCGGTTATCGCAACAACTATGATAAATAGCAACTTGGAATTTTGAGGGATAACGTTGGTATTTCTGTTGACGCTATAACAAAAAAATACTAAAAACAGATAATAATTATATATATTAGGGGACTCCCATTCCCATACAACAACCGTGCTTTTATCAAGTTAAGCAACGTTGTGACGGGTCAGCATTCTGATGGGTCTGCATATTTCTGCACTACTAAAATTTTTGTTTTATTATTTTTATGTCTTTATATAAACTGTATCTACACGGAACCTTAGGTGTAGGATGAGTCAATCTCATACTCATCAAATTTATTTTAAGTCAGTTAAACACAATGGCATTAAAGAAACAAGAAAGAAGGAGGAAATCCAGTAATAATTACATAAGCACAATAATCCGGCTTCGACTAAAAACCGCCGTGACTGATGGCGAAGTTCGCGCTCTATCGGCGCGCGGTGGTACAATCACAAAGCTATTGCGATTTAGGTCCTATACAGTATTCTTAAAGTACGAGGCAAAAAGTAATAGTACTTGTTTATTCATAAAAATACTGATGAAAACCCCGTGGAATTTAGCAACTCCTTTTTTTAAGTACCTACATATGGATAGAAAATATTATTAAACGAATAAATAGGTAACTACTGCATTTTTTTCGCATTTCGTTCTGCTTAGAAAAGGCTAACTTAAAAATAGAACTTAGAATTTTATTAAGAATGAGGCCTTGTTTAATGATAATTTCAACAAGAGGGACACGAGGGGATTAGGGAGAGGCCTTTGCCCAGAAATTGGCCATATAAAAAAACTGACAGCGTGAACAAGCGCGATATTAGATTTTTGGACTTTTTGACCTTTATAACTTTGTTAAGAACAACTTGATTTCTAACAATATACATTTTCACACCTCCATTAGAATGCCGTTATAAAGAGGTTATTTCCACAGTTGAAACCTTATATTACTGGACGCAATAATGCATCAAGGAACTGTAGGGTCAGGGGTAGAACATTACTAACATTTGTCTAGCCGTAGACAAATGTTAGTACCATATATTTCTATTTTCTACAAGGCTTTGCACGGATGATAAAACCCTCCTCGTGAACCACTCTATCTAATGCTGAAAAGCGCATAAAAAATCGTTTAGTCATTTTGAGTTTATACCAAACTTATAGACAGACTGAGAGAAGGACAAATAAATACTTATTATAAACATTAGTTTATAATACGTATCAGCGGTAAATTATAATTTCTAAGCTATTAATACCTTAAACGTAAATTAACACTAAAGAATTTACTTTAATTGCCCGCCTTAGCCCGAACCTTGCGGCATGTTTGAGTAAAAGATTAAGAAGTCGACAGAACACGCTTCCCTACTTTGTTACCCTCGCGTCACAGGGTTGTCACTCATCTAACCATCGCTTGTCTTGTTCTAATAATATAAATTTGGTAGTTTGTCAGTGTGTCTGTTTGTAGCCGTACAATGAAACAGCTTTGGTTGTGTTATATGGATTAAATAAATACAGAATAATGTTATAATTTTTTTTATATCTAACATTACTTAGAATTTTATTACTGCCGTATTTAAAATCAAAACTTTGTAATTCCATGTATGCCCCGTGCTTCTTAGTAAATTGGCGTTTGGTCTGTCCTTTCTCATCACTTTTCAGCAAGGTGAAATTGTATATATGTATAATTATAATACCTACCTAAATAGTATGTCAAAGTACTTAAAGAATTTACAAAATGAACGAAAACTATCAAGCAAGCATGTAAATAAGCCGATGAAGCAAACAAAGCTCATTCGAAACACTCAACGCACAAAGCTAATATTGCCGGAGCTTAAACCAAAAGCGCTAGTTGGGTAAACGCTAACGCTAACTGTACCAAACCTCTCAATTACTACTAATAGGCTGTGACAACCCTAGACACGCACACATAAACCGCACGCTGCGATCAATCACACGCACGCACACACGCGCATGTAATTGTACGTACATTAATATAACAATGCCGTAAGGTTACTGAAACAGCTGGGTTATATGATTACTAGTGTCTAACAATTAGTGCGATTTAGATTTTATAATTAAGATATGTAACAAAGCTATCGAAATCCACATATTCTTTACTGTGTTATATTTTTTGTAAGGTAAAATTGATAATTGTAAATTACAAGATTGTCGTAAGTCTTATAAACTAGTTCGAAATGGAAATAGATTTTTCCCGCATTATATTATAAATATCCTTTTATAAAGTTATTTATGTACCAAACATCATTAAAACCCAAAGGGCTTGTAACGGTCCCTTGACCAAAACCACATGAAGAAATAAGGCTTCGATTTCGATTCAATAATTTCCGTAGAACCTGGATTTATAGTGACTCGGCTATGCTTACCCGGACTGTAACTCGCACACATGTAACCACACTAATGTAGCATTAGTGCTCGCAATAAAGGAGGCGGACTTTCCTCAAATATATATGGAATGAGCTTTTTCTTCAGATTTAGGGGTTTTCCTCCCCCAATTATGAGAGCTATGATTTTATTACCGGATTAGCAAAGTTATTGCTTCGAGATTAGTTTTTGATGATTGCTAAGATTGTTTTCAGCGGGATTTAGTATGGGGATATAGATATTTATCTGGATTTCATAGAAACTTTCACTTTTCTACTTCGATTAGGTTTTCGAGTATTATTTTTTCATATATAAATAAGTTTGTTTTCATAGCAGTCATCATGAAAACTGATATAATTATTCAATAGGTAAAGTAAAAAATAACAATAATGAGAAACTATAGTAAATTCTATATAATAAAATTCTCGTGTCACAATGTTCGTTCCCGTACCTACTCCTCCGAAACGGCTTGACCGATTCTCATAAAATTTTGTGAGCATAATATTGAGTAGGTCTGAGAATTGGTCCACATCTATTTTTCATTTTGCAAAGCAACGTTTGCTGGGGTCAGCTAGCTATATAAGAACCTCATAAACCAGTGGTCTCAATTATGAGTAAATAAGGAAGGAAACAAAAAAATATATACCATCAATTTATATCCAAAAAGCCCTCAAAATACCCATAAAATAATCTAAATGTTCTATCTAAGAAAACTGCAAACTATTCACAGACCCCAAATGTCTTCTAAAATGTAAGGCGCTTAGACGCATGAAAATTGATACCTTTTCAAACTCTCGGGGTCCAATCTCCGGCCGCGTTAAATTATGGCTCCTTCGACCACAAAAATGACATTTATATCGCCTGGATATCACAGCGCTGTCGGGATAGCTAATACTTTTATTTTGTGACTAAGAAATGTTTGAAGATGAATCATTATCGGCAGTTCACTAATTGTAAATCTTTCTATTTATTTATGACACTTATTTTTTTAGTTTTGACATGTTTTCTGTTCTTGTAGTAAATAAGCAGGGCGACATGCTAATATGAGACTTTGTATGAAGCAAAACAAGTGCCAATCAGCAATAATAATAAAAAATTGATATATATTATATTAAATGTTATTTCCTCAATAAATGGGCTATATAACACAGTATTTCCAAAGATGAGCACGTTCAATCTTTAGTTTTATAATAATAGTAGGTATACAAGTATAGATATTAATTAAAACCGACTTGCTAAAATACCTATAATCCATCAAAAATAATCAACACTGACACAGCAAAATCGACCGTTATAATTATCGTCTCGAGCCTATTTCGCGATCTCCTAGTAAAGTGTCATGTATCTTCATGTTAAAATCCTAAGTAGCTACAGATGTAGTGAAAGGTGTCCGATTGTTAATTGACCCAGCCGTCCAAAAGTCCTACAACAGCCCTTAACCCTCAACAGAGAGACGCGGACGTGACCCGGTTTAAAATGACCCGGATCATAAAAGAAAGGAGAGTTCCGTGTTCCCACTGCGCTCGGAGTTACTCCTGCGTTACAGGGCACAGGGCAATCACTCACCGAGGGCTAGGCTTATGTTAATATGGTAAGTGTAAGTAGATTGAATAATATGTTATTTAGGGTATGAGAGATAGTATCAAATTGTAGTGTTTTTGAAAATATAGTGATTCTATGCCTCTTCTAATCAAACTGTGTCAAAATGGACACTCAAAATTCTATATTGCTATATCGCTATTAATTTAATTAGTTTTGTAACCATAATAAATAAACAAATAAAATAAATATTTCCGGACAATCCCGTGGTAAACGCTAAATAATGTAAGCTAATTAATAAAATGACATATATTAAAACTATTATACTAGCACTTTTCTCCTTGGCTGCGAAAAAATGTCTATAATGTATATGTCTATTATATTAAGTATATCAGACGTCTAGTACCCGTAAAACAAGCTTAGAGCTTACCACAGGGCTAGATGTTGTTGTGTGGATTGTCCGGAAATGTTTATTTATTTTATTTCCTCAACAACCGAATAACAAGCTTGCTCCCATAGCAAAAATCACACAAAAGCCAACACATCTAATCTATCTATCTGCAGAGACCGTAGTTTTTACCCGGTTTAACCTGTCGCGCTCCGGATAATCCGGTCGGCCCGTAACAAGCGCCCTTCGCCCAACACCGGCTTAACCCTTTTCTAATTGCCCAACCTTTTGCGCCTTGTTGCATTTTAGATTCACTGTGTATGAATATACTTTTTAATTGGCTTTTGTGTTATTTTTTGTTTTAATTGTGTTAGTTTATAAACGTGATAAGTTCGCTTGAACAAGTAAATCGTTTACTATAATACAATATACTACAGATGAAAAGCTTTTGAACTACTGAACGGATTTAAACACAGTTTTCAAAATATTCATAATAATAATGATATGATTTTTTTAATAAAAAAATTTCCGCGCAAAAATTAGCAGGTAACATCGTGAGACCGACCACTTGTCAGCTTAGCTGGCAAATGCATTAACATTTTCATATTATACTGATTTTAAATTGATTGATTAAGCAGCCAGTCGAAATTACTGGAAATCTTTGAGGGATGCCTATGACCAGCAGTGGACGTCCTACAACTGAAATGATGACTGATTTTTAAATTTTAAACTACATAGGAAAATAAAATAATTGCAAATAATAGCAAAGTCATTTATTAACGATTCCATAATGCAAACTATGCCTGCTTCATCACTAAAAATCCCTGAACCAAATAGCCTACACTATAAACAGGCTTTGTATGAGCCTCGTTTCACACACAAGCAGTTTGTATGAATTAGCAGTAATTACATGGGACCTCTGCAAACAACCGACTGCGATAAGGCACGCGCACATGTTCCACGCGATGTTTGTCAATAACTGTATTTAATCCGCTTAAAACAACATTAAGTACGCATGCTCAAATTTAATTAGTATCAGTATTTAGTTAATTATTTAATGTATTATTTCAGTTGGCATTAGATATTAAAAGTAAATAGTTCGGAGAGTTACGGAAATGGCTCTGCCTGGCATTTTGGTAAATATGAGGATCGTGGATATGGCCAAGGAAAAAAACTCTTCGAAGTGTCAGTGGAAAAGTTCTAGGATAGAGGTTGTAGATCAGCAAGCGCAGTTTCGGACGCTCACCAACAAAATGATAGTTGATGAACACTTCATGCGCATGGCCAGAGCTCATGAAGCTTCAAAGGTGCTTCCAAAAGATATTATAAGTTATCTTTGAGGAAGACCCGCAGAAAATGCTCTCCAATGAAATATGAGGAAGAATATAAGGAGGCATAGAACAGTCTCTGGTGGTAGGCTTCGGACGCGGCTTGTCACTACCCTCCGGGCTGGGCCATTGCGTGAAGCGATTTTTTCGTGTTTCGTGATGTGGTCCGGAGAAGCCATCTATCTACCTTCTAGGTCTTCATGCTCCATCTTAGACCACAACGTCACTTTACATCAGGTGAGATTGTGGTCAAATGAAGGCTTATCCAGCAAAAAAAAAAGGCTACTAAACTACAGCTACTGAGCTAAAACTACTACCGAGAAGTAGACTTACCAAAAGGATGGAGAAGGATTACTCAAGACAGAATTGAATGGAAAAGACTGGGGGAGGCCTAGGTCAAAGGACAACCCGACCAACAACAGACTGGTTGCTAAAGATTTTTTATTTAATATTTCTGGTTCAATCAATCTTTAATTTTAAACTTCGATGTAGCATATGTCAAAATATAAGATGGTCAGCGAATAAAGGCTTTTATTATGATATTGAAAGTATCTTCAACATAACTGTAAGAACGTTCTCATCGCGCAGTAATAATTACCCGGATAATCCAGTTAGCTCGTTCAACAGAGGGTTAACCGTTAATAGTTTAAGCGCGGTTAGCAGCTCGTTGCGATTGATTCTGATGGCTCCCCACCTCGTTATCGCAGGATTAGCTGCGGGAAATTATTTAAAATGGAGAAATTAATGCTGCACGGTGCTAAGCGCAAGCTATTTTACTTTGAATTTTTAAGTAAGTTTTTAGTCCGGAATTTATAGTAAGAGATAATAATAATAATCATTGATTACTTACAATCAATGATTAAATCTGATATAGGTTAGATGGCTAGAAATGTTATGTAGATCATTTAAAAAATCTTTTCAAAAGTTATTAAAGATAATCAAATTTTTATCTCTGTACTTAAACATTTTGGATAAGTACCAAAAAAAAACATTTACAATTTGTGAGGAATCTCTTCTGATTACTTGTGTCTTTTAAGCAGGATTTTTTAAGAATAAGAATAAGAATATTTTTATTGTAAAATTGTGTGCATTTACATTTGGTCTTAAAATGTAAAATAAGCTCCAACAATTGTATCCATTTAATTTTATTATTTAATTTCTGTTATTCGATTTTATGTACAGTTTTACAGGTTTCTACAATTTTTTATAAATGTTTAATCTCAGGTTTGTACAACTTATCAACATGAGAATAACTTTAAACATTATTTTCTTACGTTTTCTGCATGGCAGCCCAATACAGTACCAACAAATAAAAAAAAAATGCTATAAGACCACCCATTACGCCTGCTAGGTTTAAATGATACCTTACTAATATCTTGTATAAAAATTCATTGGTATTAAAGAATTTTCTATATAATATCTTCTTATATAATGATAAATAACAAACCCATTTTTAATAACCTATTTTTAACCTAATTACTCTTCTTTCTTCAGTGACAGTGTCTACATGTAAGTTTAATAAAATATAAATCCGTTAAGAAATTAATTATAAGTTATTTTTTAAGATATACATCAAATCCATATTAAACAAAAAAGGCTCATTCATCCAAAATCCCTTAGTCTCAGAAGCTGAAATATAACGTTAGGTACATTGAAAAGCTGTACTGCAAACTTCCACGAGTCGTTCCACCCGGCTCGCCCGGGCCAAATTCCTGCACTTTACGACTTGTGTCCGCGACAGTACCGGCTAACGAGCTTTTGTAGCGGACTGTACTTGCGGGATGAAGTTGCTTTTTGATCTTTGCGCGGAAATGTGTTTTGTGCATGATTGTACCTAGTTAGATAGTTCTGTTCGCTGGGACTGCGATCGCTTTGTACAATATGTAGTTTGAATAGGAACATTTTATCTACTGTAGGAATAAAGGATTTATTTTGATGGTAACATTGTTGAAGATTCTTTTTTTTTGTCGTTGAAGATATTCTTTATCTCGTTGTAGACAATTTTTTTTATTTATCATAGATCTTTGTTTGTTTATAATCTCACCTGAGGGTAAGTGTTGCTGTGGACAATATAAAGTTTTTTCTATAGGAGAAAAACAGTTTTTCGGTAGATTTGATTTTACAACTTTACTTGCATTAAACATTTTCATTTTAATTGACTGTCTCGGTGGCGCGGCGGGCGAGGGTCTGCTTGTGACACATGAGGTAGCGAGGGTTCGATTCCCGCCGAGGTGTCTTTGTTTAAGATTTAAGTGTTTGTTTTTTGCAAGCACTTTCTCCTGGTCTAGCTGTTTAACATTTATAATAAAAATATGAATGTGTGTGGTTTTAATTTAATCAGATGTCTAGTAACCGTAACACTGGCTAAGAGCATAAATTGGAGTGTGCACCCATTTCGAAATCACGGCTTTTTCCTTCATAGAATTCCAGTATTTCCAGTAGGTACTTAGGTTAGAATCAGTCGGAATCCACCATACACCCGCAGCTTTCACAAACAACTCTCGGGGGACGTCCTACGCTGCGCTTGTCGATTCAAGTGTTTTTCTCCTATCATCCTAATGTAATTAGTCAATTCGATTTAAATCTTATTGTTTTTTGATTAGTGATAACCCTCACTTACTAGGTTAAACTAGGATAAAAACATATCCTGGATATAGGTTATCCTGTGTGCGAGGGTTACGGATGTGTCTTTATATTTTTCTGCATAAAATGTAAAATAGCTCGATACAATTTAAATTGGAAACATTATCTCAATAACCCTTTAAATACATGATTAAAACATCGGTTCGGTGGAGCGTGAGCGCCCGCATATCGCAGCGTGTTGACTGCCTGTCGCGCGCGGCTGCGGCTGTTTTGTTAACTCAACTGTGCGTTCGCAATGATTGCATATTATCAGGGTTTTTATCTTTATTTCTACCCTTCGCAGAGTGATACAATACAATAAAGCTTTATTGCACACAAATTAAAAATTAATAAAAAAAAACATTGGTTTCAGAACCTTAGTTCCCTTATAAGTAAAAAGTTACACAATTTTGTAATGTGAACGTGATGCGCTTTCATTTGAGACCCAACTCGAGTATATTTGCAACCTCGTTACTTTTAAACGGGTCCACCGATTTTCATCAAACATGTCTAAGAACACTCGCGCGAAACTCGCTAAAAAAAAACTAAATTGAAATCGCTATTTTATTGTTCGCAATATTTTTTCGTGTTTATGCCAATATAAAGGTATATTGAAATTTTATTTTTTTCTGAAAAATACTCATTGCTGTTTTTTGATATTATAATAATAATAATAAAAAGTTTATTTGCGTATTAAACACGTTAAACGTGGAGTACATAATTAAACATAATCATGAGAGTTAAAACAATTATTAACAGATCCTATCCATCCAACGGTTGCCTGGAAGAGATCGCTTTAAGCGATAAGGCCGCCGATTGTACAACAAATGTTGCTATTGACTGTTATTTTTAAGTAAGTCTGTAAGCATTGGCGTGCAATAAAGATATTATCTATCTATTAGTCATAACTTAGTTCGAACACAAATTTTTATTAAGTCTTGAAGATTTTGCGATAAATTTAAGTTGTGTATTAGTGTAGTTTTATAATTGAATGTTTGTGCATCTGTAAGCGCAGTTTCGGACGTCGTTTTATCGTTGGGTACGGAACCCTGTAAAATTAAGACTTTTATATACATCATAACAAACCGAGGAACATAAATAATTTTACTACAATTTCTACTAAATAACGTATAATTATTCAGCCTACAATAGGATGAGGCGCAGCGCAAACATACCAGTAGGTGAAGTTAATTATAAGCTCGGCAAACAAAACGTGTTTGTCGTGGGTAATGAATGAGGGCTAGGGCATGCTGATAAGCGGAGCGATATTATGTACTTTGTAATTTTTCGACTATGTTATGCTCATACCAAACAGAACTTTAAGTTATGAAACTTTTTTAATTTATCAAGGATTTTAACAATTTTATGATTCTGCTCGTCTGCCCAAATCGGAAAGACAAAGAAAATTTAGTTATTGCAGTGATCATGGCGCTTGGCAGTGTCGAAATATCAAAAAACTCAAAAACCGTCAAATCATCTTGGTTGCTCTAATCTTGGTCATTTCTCTCATTTTATTTATTATTTAACGGTTTTTTATATGGTATTTAAATTTATGCATGTAATTAGTTGAGGTTTTTTTTTTGCAATGACATTTGTATCTTAAGGTGACATTTGTAAAGTAGAATCAATTTCAATTTATGTTTCATGTGTTTGTGTTCATGTCCAATTTGTTGATACAACTTATAAAATAATAAATCATAGCAAGTTACCCGTTTTCTTTATAATAATACCTACTTGTTACTGAATTTGCATGTGTGACTGTCAGACAATGATGCGTTCCTACGTGATATGTTTATATTTACAAACTGTGAAAATGTTTATTATAATAATTAATTTCAATTTAACACCTAAAATTATTGCTCGTGTAAAAAATAATTAATCTTATTATATTATATATAATTATATTATTGCGATAAATAAAGTGGGCAGCATAAAATGATTTATTTATTCAAATTAAATAGGAGAATACTCACTCATAAATATAATTAATTAGTAAGCGAACGTGTTTAAAATGTAAAAGTGAGCGTTATAATATTAAGAAGCCACCAGTTTGAATTTTTCTAGTGAGTTACACTTTCTGATATGCACTAAAAAATAGTAAATTATTCGCCTAGAAGTGTGCAAATCAACAACATTTTTGAAATAATATCGGTTCTGTTTTCCTTTAAAATCTAATCTATGTAATATACGTTAATTTTGATATTCATTTAAATTATATTCAGCAAAAGTCACCGTCATAGAAATCCATCTAATCTACTGACACTGGATATAGTTTTTTTTTAATCCATATTGTACCCATTTCCAGTGTCCGAACCCTAATAACAAATAATTAGCGTAATTTACAGTAATATTCATATTCATAGATAAACAGTGTAAATAAACACCTGCTATTTGCCAGTTTGCATACTGCACGTGTTTGCACTGTGCCCATCAGGGATTGCGAACATTTTATTGAAATCACTCCCATTATTTATTACTATCGGAATTGATTTAATTATTGTATAATTTAGATTGTTAGCTGCGGAACGTAACAAATATCTATCATTGTGGTTTTATACGGGATAACCTACTATTTTAAATCTGTACTAATATAATAAAACTGAAGGGTTTGTTTGATTGTTTGTTTGAACACGATATTCTCAGGATCTACGGGTCCGATTTCGATAATTCTTTGACTGCTAGATAGCCTTTTTGTCGAGAAAGGCTTTTTACCGCTGGAAAATCCATAAAACACGGCAACGTCATGGCGTGAAGAGCTAGTGTACTGGTATCCAATTAAATGGTTCTATTAATGTGTTTTAAAAGGAAGTGCTAATAGCTATGGCCAAGTTGTCTCAATAGGGAAAAGAGGATAAACCAAAAAATATTCAGTAATTTACCTAGATGATGATGAATTCACAATTTTTTTTGGACGTAAAAAGGTAAAGTAAGGTGTTTGAGCAATTTGTACAATTTTTTTGTAAGTACTTTCTTATTAAATTGATAAAGCGAAAATAGGTTTTGGACGGACTAAACAGAATACCTATTTTTTATTCTTCCTTATGTCTTTTAGTGTATAATATTTCGTATTCTCCCTGTTTCTACATAGAGTATGCCTCGTTATGTAAATGTATTTCAAGTAATTATATCATAATTTTGTACAAAAACGCATAACACGCAGACGAGGGTAGAATATCTTTAGTAAATTATGTAACAAAATTAGCATAATTAACACAAAATGTTCAGCAGGTAAATAAATTCACAGAAATTATTATAATTGCAAAAATTCCGAGTTTTAATGATGCACTTTCTACCCGAAAGTCGTGACTCTAATAATGGATTAAAATTTTAAACTTGAAAAACACAACTGACTTTTTATGTAACAGTTAAGTTCTTATTAGTTCAGTTCTTATTCTTATTCTTAATATTGTTAAAATTACTTTATTATCATCATTATCATAAGCACCTCTATTTACGTTCCCACTGCTGAGACACAGGCACTTCTCTCTCGACGAGAGAGACTAGGCTTTAACTCAGGCTACATTTCTCGTACAAACAAAAAAATATTCTCTTTAATATTTTAGTGTACCTTACAGCTAGTCCCAGACATAAAACCTAAAGTCTGCAGAACTAACGCCGCGGACTCCCCATATTTCCCGTCTTCCCTCATAAATATATTTTCTCTCTCACTTTGTCCTCACAAATAGGGAAAAGCGGCTTTTCCCAGATTTCAGGGTTTCCATCTTGATTTTTATGGCGATCGTTTGTAAACTGACCACATGGAGGTTACATTATTGCTGCTATTTTCACGTGAATTTAGCTGCGTATAAACAAATTGAGTCATAAATATAAAAGACAATTTACTTAAACCAAAATACACTAAAAATAATAAACGACATTTTTGGACAATCCACATAACATCTAGCCCCGTGCTAAGCTCTAAGCTTGTGTGTCGGGTACTAGACATCTGATAAACTTAATATAATATATATATTTTATTATACCTCTACATATTAAACAACCAGACTAAGGAGAAAGTGCTTGCAGAACCAATAAACACTTGATCCGTCAGCGCGAATCGAACTCGAACGCTAAGATCGATTAGAACGGACCTACGCCCACAAATAGTGTATACGTCATTTTTTTACATTTTTGGAGTTTTTGTCTGTTCACGTCCATAAGTGGTAACCCTCTGAATCCTTACACGTGACCTCCGGGTGGTGCTAAGAACAGTCTCTGGTGGGAGGCTTCGGCCGCGGCTTGTCACCACCCTCCGGGCTGGGCCAGTGCGGGAAGCGATTTTTTCGTGTCTCGTAATGTGGCCCGGAGAACCCATCTACCTTCTAGGTCTTCATGTCCCATCTTAGACCACATCGTCACATTACGTCGGGTGAGTTTGTGGTCAAATAAAGGCTTATCCAGCATAAAAAAAGATTACAATAAGATATACAATAATCTTGATGCTTTTATGATAAATTTAGTAAAAAATATTTGTGTAGTTATGCTATCCACACTAATTATACTATAAATGCGATAGTAACTCTATATCTCTATTCCTTTTTCAAGCAAAAACTACTGAATCGATTTAAATGAAATTTAGTTTACAGATGTTCTTGCGCCTGAGAAAGGACATTTTACCGCGGGGAAATGACACTTCGCAGGAAAATCCATTATAAAGCGGGTGACACCGCGGGGCACTAGTGCTATATAAGGTGCTATATATTTAGTTATAAGTATAGCTCTTAGGTTAAATTTAAGCAATGGTAAGTTATGTCAAGAGAGATCTCGCTTTGTCATATGTGAGCGAAATAGCTCTATATTTTAACGATTTTCTAATTTTAATCGGACTTGGTGAAAAGCCCTTAACATAACAGAATTCACAACATTATAATAATCATTATTACAAACTTCTTTAAGTTGCAAATCATTTGCGCACATCCTTCATTCATTGGATACCCATTCGCTTATATTAGACCTTATTACGAATACATAGAGTTGCGATTGGCGTGATCAGGTGGAGAATTTAGGACACTATTCCAAAGGGTTAAGGTTGAAATTAAAACGTACTAGAGTTATCCTTACCCTATTTATCATGACTGTATGACACAGCTTACGTGAAGATGGCTGATCGAAAAAGGGATGATATTTTATTTCAAAAAGAGAAGTAAGAATACATTTTCACATATCTACAGTAAAGTCCTAAAGACTGCGTTAATCTATATAAATAAAAATGAATTGTTGTTCGTTAGTCTGATTAAAACTCGAGAACGGCTGAACGGATTTATCTTATCATAGTCTTGAAATGTTCGTGGAGGTCTAGGGGAAGGTTTAAAAGGCGAGACTAGACTACATATTTATTTTTCTATTTCAAAGTATTAAATAATTTACTTTAATAAATCTTAAAATTGTCCGGAAATATTATTTATTTATTTGAAATTAATTAATTGAAATTATATACATTTTTTTTTATGCATGATAAGCTTTCATTTGACCACATTCTCACCTGATGTAATGTGACGATGTGGTCTAAGATGGGACATGAAGACCTAGAAGGTAGATGGCTTCTCCAACAAATCGCTTCACGCACTCGCCCAGTCTGGAGGGTGGTTACAAGCCGCGGCCGAAGCCTCCCACCAGAGACTGTTCTTAGCACCACCCGGAGGTCACGTATAAGGATTCAGAGGATTGCCACTTTCGGACGTGAACAGACAAAACCTCCAAAAGTTAGTTGCTGAAATGGAGCAGCCATGTGGCGCCCACTGTGGGCTGTCTCGAGTGAATGATTAGTGAGACAAGCGCCGGATCCGCTTATGAATACAGTTAGTTTATTGGTAGTTTGATTAATGTCTCGCTCTTCTGCGCATCTTTCACGGGCTGCTCGAGGCTTCCGTTCGCTTTCAGCTGAGATATCGAGTTGAAGAAGATCGGTTCAAATACATTTTTATTTAAACTTAACTTAACTTTTGTTTATGCCTGTTATATTTAATAAAAAATACTGTTTTTGTAATTAAAACTGCATATTAACTGGTGAAACATGTTGAAACAGTATAAAATAACTAATAATATGCTGTATCTACGCATGTTTTTTAGCAAATAAATTATTCTATTCTTACTTTGAAAAACTGATTGGGTCAAAGTTGATGGTTTTCAGTGACATGTCAATTTATTTTTAACATAAGAGATGAAAACTGGGTTGTTCTATTCACTTCCCAACTCAGTGTAAAAATGTGAAGCGAACTGTCAAGACAATGTTATAAATTTCCTTGATTATTCTTAGTTTTTATTTAAATTAGCTTTAAGTTGACCTGTCGTTGTATTCATATATGCGTCTAAGGAAATAAACGTTTTGTTACCCGTTTTAAGTCATAATAATGTAAATATATTGTCTACTAAAAGTTCAGATACTATTTAAGCTACCAAATCCGTACGTGAGAATTTAACGTAGGTTTATGATAAGCATAATTATTTCAACAATAGTTTGGTCTTATAAAACTGTCAATAAAATATTTTATAGATGACTATGTAGTAAAGTCGATTACAAAAGTATAACCAAAACATCATATAATTTATGTAATACCTACTCGACCCATTATCCTGAAAACATCAGATGTTCCTATTTATCCCCTCGCCTCCCGCGGGGCTCACACGACCCACCGGCGGGGCCAAACGCCCCACCTGCGGGGTAGAGGCAACCGCTCCATGATCCATTGCGCACGTTAATTTTTCTAACTGTCCCCAAGGATGGGAAATCTTGGGGGATGGACTATATATAGGTACTGTCTATTCGTTTCCTGGAGATGCCTATTTATGAGGTTTTTAAGGCCCGTTATACACTGACGGCTCGAGCAGTCAAGAGACAGCAGCTTGAGTCTGCCATTGATTTTTTTTTATTTTTATTGATAAATTATCGACCAGTTTAACTAATTAAAATAAATAAATATATCCGGACAATCCACTCAACAACATCTAGCCCCGTGGTAAGCTCTAAGCTTGTGTTACGGGTACTAGACAACTGATATACTTAATATATTAATCTAAATTTAAAATTTAAGAAAAACCCCCGATTCCAATTGTTTAATTTCCTTAAAACTAAAGCACCATAATATTTTGTAATGTGGACGCGATGCGCTTTCATTTGATACCCCACACGAGTATATTTGCAGATTTTCGGTTTTGCCATCCCAACTATCACCCCCATAACTTTTAAACGGCTCAACCGATTTTAATGAAACATGTTTAGACATGAGAACACTCGCGCCAACCTCACCTTACATACAAAAAAAACTAAATTGAAATCGCACCGTCCGTTCGGGAGCTATGATGTCTCAAACAGATAGACAGACAGACAGACAGGCAGACAGACACGTCAAACTTATAGCACCCCTCTTTTTTTGGTTGGGGGTTAAAAATACATATATTGATAGATATTTATTACACATATTAAACACCCAGACCAAGGAGAAAGTGTTTGCAGATCATACAAGCACTTGACCTCTCGGCGGGAATCGAACCCGCTACCTCTTGCGCCGCCAGAACACCGTCGCTCACCGCGCCACTGAGGCAGATTATGACAATAAACCGAATGGACTGTCCCAGATAACCACACAAAACCAACAATTTTACCTATTAACTAAGCAAAAGTTTAATATTATTTTATGACTAGATTTCAAGCTCCAGCTTTTCCCGTGTTTTATGGCTTTTCCGCGGGAACAACTTATTTCCCGCAGTAAAAAGTCAAATCGGACCAGTAGTTCTTGAGATTGGCGCGTTCAAACAAACAAACACTTCATCTTTGTAATATTAGTTAAGATATCCATTTTGAGGGGACAGTTGTGGTTCATCCCCGAATCAGAAGACTGATTATCTGAAGCAAACTTATGCTTTCCGGAAGTGAGGCCCTCCGGAAGTTAGACGGACGCCATCTTTCATTGCAAGTTTACGGCTGGATTAATTACTGTTACGGAACGATACAATCCTCTAAATATATCACGAATTATATCGAGCAACTCGGAATGTAGAAATAAATAAATAAACAAATTTTACAATTTTGAATTATTACGGATGCAATAATAAATATTTCCAGACAATGCACACAACAACATCTAGCCCCGTGGTAAGCTCTAAGCTTGTGTTACGGGTACTAGATATCTGATATACTTAATATAATAGTCATACATATATAGATATTTTTTATTATACATATTAAACACCCAGACCAAGGAAAAAGTGCTTGCAGAACATACAAACACTTTCACCATCGGCAAGCCTATAAACCTACCTTAGTGGTTCCGGTAAAAAGATTTTATATAATTTTGTAAGTTTTTTGGGGTTAAAATGGGACCCTATTACGTTCGTCGTCCCCTATCTGTCTGTATGTCACCAGGTTGAATCTCAAGAACCGCGACAGAAAGATAGTTGACAGTTTGAGGGATGAAGTATTTCTGTTGCCGCTACAACAATTACTAAAGCACATTATAAATAAATCTTAATATATATAAATCTCGTGTCACAATGTTTGTCCTCAATGGATTCCTAAACCACTTAACCGATTATAATAAAATTCGCACACCATGTGCAGTTCTATCCAACTTGAGAGATAGGATGGTTTATACGGCGAGAAAAATTCGAATAATTTCCGGGAAAATATTATACCCGTGCGACGCCGGGGCGGGCCGCTAGTTAATAAATATATTTGCAAATAAATAAAATAAATAAATATTTTTAAAAGTCATAGTTTTGTAATGCAGATGTTTCATGATTAGAACTTTCTTTATAAATGACAGACGGAAGACGATACAAGATACAAAATCATTTATTTCCATTGTTTGATTTTACAAATCTTTGAAACGTCAAAAATAAAATAAGCCATAAAGAGGCAAAACTTTATCGGGGTTTTTTCAAGATTCTCTCACAGTTTTGTGATTTATTTATGTTTTTGTATTTCCGATTGGTTTAGCGCTTGATGGAACGGCGTTTTATCGGTGAAACAGATACTTTCAGCTTATAAACGAGCTGTTTCGTTTTGTGAAGGAATTTGTTAATATTTTGGAACGAATGCTGCAAATATTTTTCAATTCAAGTTTTCTTTAAATAGATAATATCTTTAAGTAGAAAACTCTTAGTGAAAAATAATATGATTACTTTATACAAAGATTTTTTGGACTTAATGTGACTTTTGGCCAATAAACACCAAATATTGCTTGGTTTTCTGAAACCAAGAAAGATTCACGGAGATGAGAGTTTCAAAATGATCACTTCCGATTTAGTTTTTGGGAAACTTCTTTATTTATTTATTTTTTTTACTAGGTAAGACAATTTTTATTTATATAAGTTTTTGATAAATAGCTAGATAACAAATTTATTGCACTCTATTTCTTAAGAACTTTTTTTTGCTTTAGGTAAATAAAAATTTATAAAAACTCCTATTTCTGGCATAAATAACTGAATTAGCTAAATCACACAATGAGCATATTAGCGCCTTATTTTGCAACTATTATATAGTTAAACAAGATTAAAAAACTCTTTTTTGGCACTAATTTAGGTTTATGAATAATGTTTTGAATCAAACGTTCTGTTATCCTCCTTTTAGGCTTAAATAAAAAGACATATTTTTTTAAAACACATGGTCTTTGTCTCCTTGCATAATCATATCTTGTCATTAGGATTAAATCTGCTTAAAAATTATATTATGAATTAAGCATTAAACATTCATTTTATAATTACGAGTATTAAAATCATAGCATATCACCCGAGGTCTTAAAACTATGAATTATTACATATAATATCCGTATAAACAATCAGTACTGACTGTTTGTATTAGCTTTGATGTATTAATTCCCCTAATGTTTCCTAAAACAATAAATCTTAAACAAAATTCTAGTAAACACAACGTCTGGGCAAAACCATAAATTCCAACCTAAATAATCAAAACTGGTTTTAGAAAGCGGAAATGTGATTTAGTTTAAGTTATTACGTTATATTTGTGGGCATTAGTAATTTTGTGTGAGGCATTAGTAATGTTATAACTTGCAGCGACTTGCAGTGTTACCAGCGCGAACGACATACTTTTAGCGGTTGAAAGAAGCCTATGTCCACATCCTAAGTCTAACTCATCACATCACCATACCAAATTTCAGTCTAATCGGCTCAGCCGTTTTACCGTGCAAGACGGACAAACAACCAGACACAAACACTTTACCACTTTATCCATTAATATGGGTAAGGTATGGATATTTTTGATCTCTAGTCTATTACGCTGAACCAACGATGTCATATTATCCATGTGAAAGTGTAAGCGTAGTTCACAAGTCGATCAGCCGTAACGCGATCCGCGGTGTCTCGTGGCGGGAATCGAACCGGCGACCGCTAGCGACGTCCGGGTCGGCGGCTGGCGCCGGGTGGGAAAGCTATGCAGTTAGTGTGGTTCTGACAATTAACTATGACTTTATATTATACCTATGATTAAGTTGAAATTATGAAGATAAGATTATTGTGGTGTATGTATGAGAGAGTATCGAAGTGTAACACAATGATAGGGTCAAAGTATGATGTAGTAGTATGATTATGATAGTGAATCTGATATAATCGGCGATAATATATTTCTGTTGCCAGTATAACAACAAATACTGATAAATTTAAAATTTAAGAAAAGCCCCCTATTCCAGTTATTTAATTTCCTTTAAAAACACTAAAGCATTTAGTAATGTGCACGCGATGAGCTTTCATTTGATACCCCACTCGAGTATATTTTCAGATTTTCGGTTTTCCTTCCCCACTCTCACCCCCATAACTTTTAAACGGCTCCATCGATTTTCATGAAACATGTATAAGAAAACCCGTGCCAAGCTGACCTTTTATTAAAAAAAAACTAATTTGAAATCACTCCATCCATTCGGGAGCTATGATGTCCCAGACAGACAGACACGTCAAACTTACCCTCTTTTTTAGTCGGGGGATAAAAACACATATTAAATAAATATTATGGAGGCTCCCATACAACAAACGTGATTTTTACAAGTTAAACGACGCTGCGCGATGCCAGTACTTGAATGAGTGGCCTCTGTGACTGCATTTTTTTGCACTTCAATTTTTTTTTGTTCATTTTTGTTTTTTATGCTAAATGTGATTAATTTTTCACGAAACCCTAGGTGTAGCATGAGTCTCATACTTATCTCATATCTCATAAAAATGTATTTAATAACATAACCAAAGAAGAAATAAGAACCACAAACGCTGGTATTCAAATATCCAAGTTATCTCAACGGCGGGTGTCCATTTAGGTGAGAAGGGTTCCTGACGTCACGTGACGTGTCCGTGACGTTTCCGTGACAGCTCCGGGACGGGGCGAGACGTGTCGCTGTATTAACTATTGTCTTTGATGAGATGTCAACTTGACGCGGTATTGTTTAACTTTATACTACGAGTGTTCTAATAGGCAGCTCTAGTTTTGTTATCTGAATAAAAGCTATTTTATTTTATAATAGGACTAAATAAAATTTTTTTAAAGAAATGTATTTGCATACAATCTACATCATTTAGCCCCGTGGCAAGCTCTAAGCTTGTGTTACGGGTAATAGACATCTAATATCTATAATATAAAAATGCCAACACATTTTGCGATTCATTTTTATAAGCGTATTACGCGACAACGCCTCGACCAATTTGTTTTTTTTTTTAATGTTTGTAGAAGTATAAGCTTGGTTTTTGCTGGGAAAATAATTTTGTGACATGTGCGAAGCCAGGGTGAGCCGCTAATATTTATTATAATAGACTTACATAAAATATCTTTTATTATACATATTAAACACCCAGACAAAGGAGTAACCGCTTGCTGAACATACAAACACATAGCCCCTCGGCGGGAATCGAACCCGCCTATCACGCAGCAAGCGGACATTTGCCACCGCGCCACTGAGGCAGTCAATTAGAATTTTAAGTATGTTTAATCATAATTAAATATTATCTCCCAACATTTCCCGATAGTCCCCACTCCCTTATCAACCGTTAGACAACAGAAAATGTGATCATTCAGAGCCATTAGAATATTTTAACGGTCAAACGCCCGCCACAGCGCGGACGGAATAATCGGATTACTTCGAGCTTTCAGTGCCAAAGGAGGCGAGCTGACGGGCTGTAGTATGGTTAAGGATTAAGTGTTTAAGATCAAACAGGCAGGAGTGCATTCAAAGTTATGCTAAAGCTAAAACTAGGGATACAACGCCTAAAAGCCATTTTTTTTGTGTTTTTACGTGTTTTTGAAATATAAACTTAATATTTTGTCTACATTTGCTTGGTATAATTCCTCTGTTGAAGTTGACGCGTATGTGTACTTAACTACCTAATATCTAGGTAGGCCATTCGAAGGGGTAGGACATATTCATTAATTAAAATTGATTATTTTGTAATTTGTAATTGGTATAATTTATAAGTAAGTACCTATCCTTTCCTGATATTTTAATTTTGTTGATTAATTTGGCTTTTTATTTGTTTTGACAGGATTGCGTTAGCACTAAAAACCAGCTGTAATTGTGACGTTTAATTTTATTATAATGACTATTAATTACAAATTCGTTATGTAATTTGAGCTCAACGCTGTCAGTGCTTTTAAACCCATTGAGTTTCCATATACCATAGATCTAAGTCAAAGTCAAAGTCAAAACGTTTATTTCCTTAAGGAAAGCACAGGGTATTACATGGACAGGTCAACTTAAAATTATAAAACTTAATTGTTTAAACAAAAATCGAAAAAGTACTGTAATAAAGTTACAATATGTTTCTATAATAATGTTTTTCTTGACCTTTTAATTTCCTGCTTCTAATATATTTAGCAAACAATTACATATTCACCAAACGACAAAATAATTATCTACTTAATTAATCCCTTAAGTTCTGAGCGAGCGGTCTCCGCCGCCCTACATCAGGTCCATTAAGAAAGCATTATATGCAAATGTAAGTATCCTTGCGTTTATAAATTAGATTTGTGTGGCTCTGAACCAGCCTTTGAAATTACTGCTCAATCTAAATATCTTAATGGGTGAAGGGTATTTTTGGTATAATTTTCACGGTAGTACCCCGGTAACTCAATCTAAAGATAGGGCTCGAATGGTGGTAAAAGTGTACTTTATTGCCGTGATTATTTTGATTTTAAACCTTATTTAAATATATTTTGAATATGTTTACTTCGCCAGAGGATACCTAGCATTTCATGCAAATAAACTTCTTTAATTTTGATAATTATATTTTAGCTCTGACAAGTGCGCCAATCAGCGTGATAAGTCGAAATCCTGCACTTGAAATATCGGGTTAAGCTACTAGCGACATCTCGTATAAAGTTACAGGACTACTTCGAACTTGGAATAGTCCTAGAAATTAATATTAATATAGGTTCGAATTCTGCGTGCTAAGGTAACGGATGAGTCTTAATTTTTTTTTAAATAGTGACAAGAAATGTTTGCCAATACTCAAACTCTATAAATTTATGTAAGTACTGCATATTATTACGTAGTACATACCTACGCCATTTTAAACAGTTGGTAAAGCTCGGACATACCTGCAACAAGACAAAAAATGATTAATAAATTATAGTTAATCATATCTAGATGGTTTGTATCCCAACATATGTAGGTACTTTAATAGACACTTCAATAGAACAAAACTGAAATATCTTAACCTGTAAACTAGAAACTTATAAACATATAACACTGTTTTAAAGTTTTTAAATAATCAAATACAAAGTCAAAACGTTTATTTCCTTAAACGCACATAATGGACTTTTTCTAAATGCTGGATAAGCCTTCATTTGACCACAATCTCACCTGATGTAAAGTGACGATGTGGTCTAAGATGTGGCATGAAGACCTAGAAGGTAGGTAACTTAATTTAGTAAGTAAATTTAAATGTAAACTTCATACCTAGCCATCATAAAATAAAACATATTACGGCCAATCAAATCCCAAAAACATTTTTCGCAACAAATCGCCGATAAAAGTAATTTTATTGGTGCGAAAACTATCCAATCTTGACACGCCATAAATAAATAAAATCGTCACATTTTGCTAGCCGAAAATCAACCATAACACTACCAATACACGGTCTAACATCGCTTGTGTCGTTTTAGTTACATACAGTTGTTATGTTGTGTAAGTAAGAGCAATGAATGTCCTATCTGTCGCGTTCTATGTAGTTATGCGATTGTGAACCGTATTTTATGAGGTTTAGTGCTTAATTTTACTTGTTTGTGGTCTAAAATGCATAACATTACTATGTGAATTTTGTGGAAAAATTTATATGTATATTAAAAAAATATTATATTTACGTCAGCCTATTATGATAAGTATATCAGAAGTCTAGTACCCGTAACACAAGCTTTGAGCTTACCACGGGGCTAGATGTGTGGAATATCCTGAAATATTTATCTATTTATTTATACAATTTTAAATGTTCATGTAATTTGACTCAATTTGCAGTGCCCCTCCGGGGTGCATGTACGTACATAACGACTTAAGATATAACAATTTACCTATATCTGTTTAAATGTACATGTGAGCAAATAAATAAATAAATGCGCATTAAAATATTAATTTATGAACTTATTTTGATATCTCACAATAACTTTTATCTAATTAAATCATCATGCAATAAATCATCAAAATTACATGCGATAAATATTTATATAAAATCGTTGATTAACAACTTACAGCTTGTACAACCGCCTAATAACCTACACTTAACCCTACGTACGTCTCTGGTGAACGCACGGGTGTGTGATGATTGGGCGGAGATACAGGACTAAACTGCCTAATGTAGGATAGCCCCGTGCTTGGTGCCCTACGTGTGAGTGTTGTACACACGGGTGTACTATAAGCACCGAGCGCTCCTACTGACTACTACCTAATCTACGTAGCCTAACACTGAGCCTAACTCCGACCTACCCCTACGTATGTGACCTATGTCTGGACCCTAACCACGTATGTGTATGTGTATCCCTAACACGTGTAGCCCTATCAATGTGTGTGTATCCCTACAACCCTATCCCTAACCATATAAGTGTAATAAATAAATATATAGATAAACAGGGATATCTGTTACCAGGAGACCTAAGGTAACAGACGGATAGTGGGAAGGAACCAAGGGCACAGGGAAGGGTTTTCTCACTGCCGGTCAAGCAGGCTCACAAGACCGATCAGGTACTGATGGCTAAAGGGGTCTTGGCCACAGTGAGAGGATGCTGAAATCGTGGACGTGCTGCTCCTCCAGCGGATGCTGGGCTGCTCCACCAGCGGATGCTGGAACCTCTGGGTGGCTCCACCAGCGGGTGCTGGGCGGCTCCTCCAGCGGATGCTGGGCGGCTCCTCCAGCGGATGCTGGGACCTCTGGGCTGCTCCACCAGCGGATGCTGGGCGGCTCCTCCAGCGGATGCTGGGCGGCTCCTCCAGCGGATGCTGGGCGGCTCCTCCCGTGGATGTTGGAACCTCTGGGCGGCTCCACCAGCGGGGGCTGGGCGGCTCCACCAGCGGGTGCTGGGCGGCTCCTTCCGTGGATGTTGGAGCCTCTGGGCGGCTCCTCCAGTGGACTCTCACTGCCGGTCAAGCAGGCTCACAAGACCGATCAGGTACTGATGGCTAAAGGTATCTTGGCCACAGTGAGAGGGTGTGCGTCCGGGCAGCTCGTCGGCGGTTGGTGGTACTTCTGGGTCCGGTGGTCTTCGTAGAGGGAGGCGGAGTAAAACGCGACTCAGTGCTTCGTTCCAATGTGATTTATTTACAATTTTGTACAGTTTATATACTAAATCTAGTTATCATAGTGTGCTATCGGTGAAGCGCCGATGCAGCTGTATTTTGCTGACTTGCTGAATCGGCGCTCTAGTGAATTTTGGACTTATGATTAGTCTGCAACTGCGTACCTATGCAATTCAGCTAACATAAGTTTTGCCGTTGACTTGGTTTGTTAAGATTTATTTAGTTTTAATTTATAATGTGTTTTCGTATATCTAGTTAATTATATAATATTAATTTTATCTTACTACTACGATAATTATTGTTATTTATAATATAAAAAATCATGTTCAATGGTTTGAACACAGCTAACAATTTTAGTAGAATAACAACACAAAAAACTTTTGTACAAGTTTTCGTACATAACATAAAAAAATCATGCCATGACCTTCGGAATGAATGTAGAATGTGCTCCTAATAGGCCACAAAAAAACAAAAAAATGATTTGTTCATGATAATATATATACAAACGGTTTTACTACGACAGTAAGAAAGACCTTTTGTTTGTAAACCATGACATTAAATGAAAAATATCAAATGTAAAAATCATGCATTCAGATTGTGTTTTTAAAATAACATTCCGTTCGTAAAATAGTTGGATATAAGAGATGCTGAATTAATTCAGTTGTTTTAAAGCGTAACTTTCAAAACATTTTGAGATATTTCAGTCCTTTGTTTAGAACATGTTTAAAGAGAGACGATGTTGTGTAGGCAGGAAGAAAGATTTAAAACAAACAAAGGCTTTCCTACCTTCTTTCCAGACTCCCATAACTGATGTTAAAACTATCCAGTCCTTAACTTATCAGTATCACATATATCTCTTCAAAATTGAAAATGAAAAAAGAAAGTAATGAAAAAGGATGAGGCTTTAATGCCTAAAACTCACACGCACATACATAGATAAACAAACGGTTTTTCTACTCTGGTACCCGACTCTTATGAGGCCGGTTATATTGGAAAAGAACTACCTAACTCATTCATACAAAACACACTCTACATAAGTCTACACAAATTTGGTTGATTGTTTGATTTATCTTGAAAATATTATATAATTTTGCTAATTATTTAGGTATTTTGAATTCTAAATTTTAAATTTTCTTTTACACTTTAAACAGTTTTGATTTGTTACTTTTCATAAAATATTATCTGCAGTAAATCAACTTATAAATTGTTAATTATTACTATACTTATAAATTGTTAATTATCTGGCAAGAGCGGTTTCCTCCAATACAAGCAAATTTTTGCTTAAAGGGGGACTCCAACATGTATGTATGTTTAATTTATAAGGTACTGAAATAAACATTTTATTATTTATTATTATTATTAGTATTTTTAACTAAGAAACACCTCATTTAAAATCCGAAACGTTACAAAATTTAAACTAATACCACCTGTGCTTACTAAAGAAGTGTGTCATTTTGGGCACACACTACATTTCTTTATAATATTAGAATAGCCTAAAAAACTTCAGTTCTTTCTAAACATTGATACTATGTCCAGTAAGTGGCGTAGATATCGGAGGGTTAAGCGGGGCAGCGCCCCGGGGGCCCCAAACCCGAGGGGCCCTAAGCCCAGGGGGGCAAACCGTATAAGTATTCCTATTTACAACTAGCGAAAAATATGCTGGCCTACAGAATCGAAATAAAATTATGTTGCAACTCCACTGAAAACACATGGCAACTTAATAAAAGAATACCTACAGGAAAATATAGTTGTATTTTAATGCTGAAAATGGCTTATTTCAGCGGACAATTAATAAAAATAAAACTTCGCTATTAACAATTTAGGTTATTTTTAGATACAAATTTGTAATTAGCCGACGCCACGTGGTGCCGCTTAGTTTATCTATAATATAACATTGGTCTGGGTGTATAATATGTAAAATAAAGAATATCTATACATTAATGTCTATTATATAAAGTATCTATATCAGATGTGTAGTACCCGAAAAACATGCTTAGAGCTTACCACGGGGCTAGATGTTTTTGTGTGAAAAAAATTTAAATTCATAATAAGAAACTTCGACAGCTTAGGGGCCCCTGCTTGTTTTGCCCCAGGGCCCACCGTTTCCAGCTATGAATATAGGTATTCTCAGTTATAGCAGTAGAGCACAGGTCACTTCCAAACATTAGCACGGCTGGGCGCTAATCGTCGACAGCTTGTGCCTCAGAACTTATAGCTTACGGCTCTTATAGCTATGGCACTTATGGCCCTAATGCGCGCTTTTTGAACTGCAATGTAGCAATGTGGCAAGTTAGGAATGGTTGTTGGAAGTTTAAAATGCTTTAGTGGTTTGCTGAGCGCTCTCATTTTGGACGGTATCAGATCTAATAAGTTTTAGATTTGGTTAGAAGTGTAACAGTTTGTCATTATCTTCTGAGAGCTTTAGCCTACAGCGTAAGATTAAAGTAATACATTATTAAAATATTATGTTGTTTGAAATAAGTAAATTGTTTTTTAGTATGTTTGCCAGTTATTCAGATCGATGAAGTTGGTATATGGTTAGATTTTTCAATTAGGTATCTATTAATGTTAATTTGAAAAATCTGTTAATATAATGTTTGTAAAGTTATGAGTAGTCATAGAGGCGATATTTAGTTGCACAATCCCAACAGTTGCATAAAAAATAATTTAAACACAACTCGAGAATTTGTTCTTTCTCGGTAATTAGAAATACAGTACATCAGTACATTTAAGTATCGCGTGACGTATAGCTTTTAGGCGATATTTACTAAATTTGATGCTTGAATCTTGGTACTTTCAAATTAAATTGATAAAACGATATTTTTGAACAGATATACAAAACAGATTACCTTTTTTTATGTAGCCATCAGGCCTATTGCTCTTCTTTATAACCATGAGATAAAGATAAGATAAATATTCTTTATTGCATACATAATTAAAAGCACAAAACAATACATTAGCACTTAAGACTATGTGACAAATGCTGCCGTCCTTATCATAAGTGCAATAACTCGAGTTTTGGGCCAAACAGAGTTATATACATATTCGTGATCAGCAAAATGAGATCTACGTTTTCTTCTTTGACAGTTTTTACGTATCTATTACCATTCCCGTTTTTTTCTTAAGCATAACCGCAATATATTAGGGATTTGGTCTTGTTTTACTTATCAAGAGTGAAATAACTTGAGTTGTGGCAAGGTAACCTAAAATAATTCACTGAATTACTAACGATAACTGCAATAAGTATGGTTATGATGGAACGAAACTGTGTCTGGACGAAGCCAAGAAGACATCATTTCTGCATTCAGCAGACGCATTCTGTAAAAAATCGAATCCGAACTCGTAATCACTCAAGTGACCGAGCTCACTTCGAACGCTCGTCACTGAGGCGCTACAGGCGATATCGAGTTTTACAGAATACAAAACTTTAAACTCACCGCGGATTCAGCTTAGTAAGGATCGAAATGAGTTTACAGAATGCGTCTACAGATCCTTTTTAACCCCCGACCAAAAAAGAGGGGTGTTATAAGTTTGACGTTTCTGTCTGTCTGTCTTTGTGTATGTCTGTTTGTCTGTCTGTTTGGAACATCATAGATCCCGAACGGATGAAGCGATTTCAATTTAATATGAAAGAAAGAAATTAATTTAATAGAAGATTAAAATTTTTGTATGAAAGGTGAGTGCGGCGCGAGTTTTCTTAGACATGTTTCATGAAAATCGGTTGTGCCGTTTAAAAGCTATGGGGGTTAGAGTGGGGAAGGAAAACCGAAAGTCTGCAAATATACTCGAGTGGGGTACCAAATGAAAGCGCTTTGCGTGCACATTACAAAATATTATGGTGTTTTACTTTAATGAAATTAAGGCTTTGAAATCGGGGTTTTTTTTATATTTGAAATTTTGATTTATTAGTACATAAACTTGACGCAAAACATATAGTCTTATGGGTTGATAACTGTGTTCGGCTCAGAATAAAAACTGGGCGTTTATGTGTTTTTTGGTAGACATAAATAGCAATCTGATTGCTGCTGATGAATCATCAGTAAAGTACTTTTAGCCTGGACACACCTTTATGTCCTCTGATCATTTTCACCACCAAGTCGAATTGTCACTTAAAAAATAAAGTTTACGACTTTGATAACTTCATAGATTATGTGAAAATGTCAAACTAAAAAAAATACCGTTAAAGTCATGACAGTGTCTGATTTTTATGACTATGAAGACTTTTCATCTCAGCTTAAAATAACACGGAAACACGGTACCAAGAGTTTATTTAAAACTAGCGGCCCGCCCCGGCGTCGCACGGGTAAAAAAGTTCCCGGATTTTTTTCCTTATTTGCTCACCGTTTAGACCTACCCTGGACTACGACAAACATTTTTAAACCAAAATCAGCTCAATCGCCCCATCCATTCTCGAGTTTTAATAAGACTAACGAACAACAATTCATTTTTATTTATATATATAGATAGATAGATCATCATGGTGGTCAGGATCAAAAGGGAAACTTTCATAGATAGATAGATAACTCTTTATTGTACACCACAAATAAAATACAAACTGCAAACAATAACAAGACAATACATTGGAGTACAAAGGGCGGCCTTATCGCTGTGAGCGATCTCTTCCAGGCAACCTTTGGATGGACAGGAAAGAAATAGAACGACATAGACAGTGGCGTAACGTAAAGAAGATATAAAAGGAAAATAAATAAATACCAAATAAACTATTCAAAACTATTTTCAAATAAAATTAACTTAAAAATAAAAATAAACTTACATAATTCATAAACTATATCCTAATAAGAGCAATACTAAAAAATAAATTTCATGTTAAAGGACAAAGAGAAACATGGCAATAGCGAATAGAAAGAATTGAATTTCCTTCAAATAAAAATTAACAAAAAACATTTCCTATTGTTCCAAATAAAAGTTCTGTAAGCCAGATAAAACAATACAAAAAGGGACTTACTGCTAAATACAAAATGCGTAGTGGGCGGCCTTATTGCTTAAAGCAATTTCTTTCAGAAAATCTTTGGATGGAGAGTAAAATGCACAGCAAATAACTCGACGGTGACTTAAAAATAATAATTAATAATAGTAATACAACAAAAAAATTATATCCAAATATTTTATACTTACATATTACTCCACAAATAAATAAATATATAGATACTCATAAAAATAACATATAAATACCTATTATAATATAATACAATATAATATATTATATTATAATATTAACAATGTATAAATATATACCATATTATGCTAAAGAATCAAATAAATTTTTTTTACTTGACGTTTGAATATGTATGTATGACATACAATAAATATTTAATTACGTACCAAATTGTTCTATTTAGACAGAATAAATGTAGGTACTGCGTACCTACTGCGTATACTAAGTACCTGTAATAAATTAAATATCCAACTCCAATTTATATAATATAACAACTCTGACATCTAAGCTTGTTTTACTAATGAAAACCGAAATATGTTCGACACTTATTGCACTAATCGGTTGAACATACAAGAAAAAATAGGGATTGCCTGCTACTCAAAAGTGAAATATGTTAAATTGCTAATGATAAGGGAAATAACTATACTACTTATTTCGGTTATGACTAGTAATCATTCTATCTATTTATATTAAGGTACTAAACATAAGTAAAATTCTGTGATTTTAGGTAACTAAGCTAAAACTTTTACCAATTCAAGGTACTACATAATATTCTACACATTTTAATCTATAGCCTTGTCAAAGTTTCAAGTCGATACCTTGTATAGAAATTGAGATACATGAAAAACAAAAAAAAAATCTTTATGCGCGTTTTTCTCGAAAGTAGCTTTTACCTAGTTATTGCACTTATGATAAGGACGGCAGAATGGCGGTCTTATCGCTAAAGAGCGATCTCTACCAGACAACCTTGAATGGATAGGATTATTGGGAAAAAGGAGTGGACCTGTGTGCTTGAAACGAAAGTATTATAAGGAGTATTATATAAAAAAAGGTAAGTATGCGATTCACACATGATAGAAGTGAAACTTCAGTAAATCGACAAAAGAATAAGAAGAATAAAAAAAAAATACTATGCAAAAATAATTTGTTCGGGCGGTCACCCATCCAAGTACTGGCTTCGCGCAAAGTTGCTTAACCTTGTAAGCGTTTAAGATTGGCTTACCCGACAGGTAAGCCAATCTTATTTCCATTTCCGTTGCTTCCGATTTCAAATCACAACGATTCTAAAGAAGTATCACTTCAATAACAATACTTTTACCAAAATATACATAAATACTATAACTACAAATTTCCACCATCATCATGATCTACTAGTAAATCTTGACCACTTAAGTCTGTATAAACACTCGTAAGACCATGATATCAGTATGTCGTCACACGGCTCTGCGCAGCGCCCTATATCGGCGCGTGCGCACATACCTGAACATCTGCGGGAGCTGACAAACAAACTTATTGACACGTTCACAGGCGTGTGCTATATATGGTGCACTGGTACTGCCTTCCATACACACAATGGACGTGAGAAATACTTGTCACTCATAAAACGCATGTATGTTTTTATGTAAACTCTGGTAAGTATATCAAGTTCAAGAAGTAGGTTTTTAATATCTCTCAATAATCAACGGTATCTAACCATAATAACGTAACTGTCCATGTAATAACCGTAAATATGCTAAGAACAGTATCTGGTGGTAGACGTTTACTTATGTTATATTATGTATTAATTACTATAAATTAATTACTTGTATTGAAACGGCGGTATTCTTTTTTAAAGGATTTTAAAAAGATCCGAGTTAAAATCTCGTAACAAGGAGATTCGCATCGCTAGCACGATCTGTTTTGCATGGCAGCGAGATCTCTTATTATAAATGACAAATAAAAGTTTACTTAGTAATGTTGTTCCGTACCAAATTACAGATAGACTCAAAGTTCACTGTAGGTTTTAATTGCTACCGGACAATCCACACAAAATGACATCTAGCCTTAGTAAGTTTTAAGCTTGTGTTACGGGTACTAGGCATCTGATATACTTAATATAATAGACATACATACATTGATATTTTTTATTAAACATATTTAAACACCCAGACCAGGGAGAAAGTGTTCGCAGAACATACAAACACTTGACCCCTCAGCGGGAATCGAACTCGCCTCTTACGCGGATCGCCCGCCGCGCCGCTGAGGCAATGCAGTTTCTTTAGTTTGCTTGACTTGGAAGTTTGATAAGCTGTAGACGTGTAACTGGCATCGTATCAATTTCAGGACACTGGTCAATCCTAGTTCTCACGTCAATATTGATGAGCTCACTTGGTCGAGCCCGCTCGGGCAGAACTCGCTCGTGCGTTATTTAAGTACTCCATGCACTCGGTCCCGGTCTGTTAACTACATCGTAAACTTCGCTTTATAGCTTTTTCAATCGTTTCTTTGATTGCGTCACGTTGGTTGGGGCCGCGCCGGCCGGTGAGCTGGTACGTTATATCGTCCACTGAGTGTATCGGGGTAAGGTGATTTTATTACTAGGTTTCAATTGTACGAGTAAACACTGTGGACTTAAGACACAGAATCAATTATTTCTTTGCTATGTACACAAGACACAAAATCATTTATTTATAAAGTTTAAATATTGAAATTTCATGAAATAAAATATAGATGAACAATCAAATAACATACAAAAAAGAACTTTTGTCGCAGTTCGTCGGAGAGAAAAAAATGCAGTCGTTGAAATCCTATGGGAGTAGTAGTTTGTCATCACTAGTTTATTTATTTTTTAATAGTAGATTGGTTAACCGCATAAAGTCTGAAGTGAAGAATGTTTAATATACAAATACTTAACTAAGAAATGGTTCATAGGTACAAAGTATTCTGATCTAATCGCGTTTATAGCCAATGGTAAAATCAGTCGCTTAAAGTGACTACGTTTGGGATTAATTACCACGACAACCATACAATAAACAATGCAATTCCTCGACATCCACAATGTCAACTATTTAGAAAGTATCTTGAAGCGGAAACATCAAAGGTCCATAAATGGCACATTGGACGCCATGTTTGGGCCATGTTTGGGGCACACGTGCGTCCCGGTTCACCTTAGAGGACTCAACAACAGGAATACATTACCCGAAAAGTTGAAGTTTATCTATGGGGCATGGAATTGTTTATGAAACGTTTTTGGAGAAAGAGGTTAGGAGTACTTATAATTATTACTTGTGACTTATTCAATGGGTATTATTTTTGGTAAGTTATAGGCAACTAAGATTGTGTTTTTGACTTTATGCAAATATTTTTACCAGTTAGCGTAAATGGTATTTTCTTGGCCTATTCGATGCTTAATATCTAATATTAACGTGATATCGTTAATATTACATAAAACCGATGAGTTTGTCTGGCAGAAGAAGGCAACGAACCGATTTTACCGCGATAAAAAACATCATTTTCGGGGGCCATATAAAATGAGCAAAGATCAGAGAACACAATCATTTATTTACATAGATAAAGAAACAAATATCATTTAAGAAACTTTAGGATTAGGCCAAACCTACGCGTCAACAACGCGGGAACCGGGACGCGACGCAGGGGCGTCTGCAACGCGGTAAATTTTTGCCCGAAATCGACTTGCTTTGTGTTCGCGTAGGTGCGCAAAGATACATAGTAAGTTATGGGTAGCGACCGACGCGCGGCAGACGCTCCTACTTTGCAGTCGCTTTGGTCAAGCAATTTTGGCCGAAGTTTAAGAATAACACTAACAAATGGATAGTTACAAAAAACCTTTACATTTCCAGTAAAAGTTCAATGAAACCTCAAGAGCGCTGAACCTACTTCTCCGAATGAAGGTCAGTGAAGTTATTATTCAATCGACATTCGCCCGACTAATCTATTTATTGCTTTGTCAACTGATCCAGCGATTATGTCACTGTGCTCTCTGTGTACAGTCGCTGCAGTATCGTGTGACTGTTTGAGTTTAGTTTATTAAAGCAAAAACATGGAACGAATATAAATCTAAATTTAAAATTTAAGAAAAACCCCCGATTCCAATGCCTTAATTTCCTTTAAAGTAAAAACACCATAATATTTTGTAATGTGCATGCGATACGCTATCATTTGATACCCCACTCAAGTATATTTACACATTCTCGGTTTTCCTTCTAGGTGTTAGAGTGGTCTAACCCCCATAAATTTTAAACGGCACAACCGATTTTTATGAAACATGTCTAAGAACACTCGCGCCAGACTCACCTTTCATACAAAAAAAACTAAATTAAAATTGCTCCATTATCCGTTCGGTAGATATGATGTCCCAGACAGACACACAGACAGACAGATAGACACGTCAAACTTATAACGCCCCTCTTTTTTGGTCGCGGGTTAAAAAAGAAATGTCAACAAACCTTTCGTATTTCACTTTCAAAACTAACACAAGTTACACTGGTTAAGTACACTATTCATTTTGAAAAAGGATTTTGCTCGCGTAAACTGTGACCATTCGTATGTAAGTATAACTATTAATAAAAAATAGTAAAAAACAGTTTTACAGCTTCCCGTCTGAATAATTAGATTTTATTATTACTTGCTCTAAGCTACTTGTACTAAAGAAGATTTGGAAGACCAAACACCACAGGAAGTTCCCTATTTTTACGTATAAACCCTAATTATGCAAAAAGGAACAAATACAGTTATGAAGGCAAAACTATTTTATTGTTAATACCTACGTTGAATACAATGAATCACTTTGCTAAGCTTCAGACAATTTTTTTAGTAGATAATTGTTTTTTTGTGAGTTGAAACTTATTTGATTGTGGTCGAGTGTACATTAAAACCGACTCAACCTTGCACCGATTGAATAATAGATCAGATCTCAGTAAGTGAGACTTATGTCCTCTATTTAGCACAAATAGACCTGCTAATAGGTTTAAGCTCACTACATACATAAAATTACAGTCATTTTGGTAGTTTCACGTGATAAGTTTTCCGGGAAATATACAAATTCCTATCCCTTTTCCTATTCCTATCTTGTAATTTTGCTGCTTGCGCCGCCATATTGGAAAAACAGTAGGTTTAAATAAGTTATTTAGTTATTGTAATAATAATAAGTAAATGAAAATTTGAATCGTTAAATGAGTCGGAGAGGAAATATCGCCAAAAACTGCTTTTTGGCAACATTTTTAGGGATTCGTAGCAGAAAACGGAACCCATAAAGATTCGTCATGTCTGTCTGTGTGTCCGTGTGTTACAGCCACTTTTTTCCTTATCTAACTATCTAACATTTATTCTGTGAACAGTATTAAGATTATTACCAATATCTTGAAAACATTTAAAAAAATTTTGAGGTAACTAAGAACACAAATATTTTGAACACCAATATTGTTATAGAGATGAAAGCTGAGTTGTGCTATTCGCTTCTCAACTCAGTGTAAAAAAATTAAGCGAACTGTCAAGTCAATGTTATTTCCTTGATTGTTCTTAGTTTTTATTTAAATTAGCTATAAGTTGACCTGTCCATGTAGGAATATGCGTCTAAGGAAATAAACGTTTTGATTTTGACTTTGAAACTCAATTTTTTTATCAAATCCTAATATGTCCAAATATGAAATTCTAAAAAAGCACATCTGTGCACATCAAAATCTTTATAACATAACTGCCAATTTACAAAATTACCAGAATATATAAAAGATAACCTCTATTTTAAGATCCAAATCACTGTACTATTAACCATGTATCGTTTTATTTTACGAGCACTAATTTGTTTACCTAAAATTAACACGAGCCACTTTTTGTAAAAGTGTGTATATGTTATTTAACGGTTAACAATACTAAATGTAAAATAATATAGGTACATCAAAATTAAAAAAAAATAGGCTTATCATTTCTTAATAATTATTTATTATAATCCTCATCATTTTAACCGTAGGACGTCCACTGGACATGGGCCTCCCTCAAAGACTTCCAGTGACTTCGGTCGGTAGCAGCTTGTAACCGTCCATCTAGTTGGTGGACGTGGATTAATAAAATCATTAAGATTTGTTAAATTTCAACTTGGAAATTTCGGTATTTTAATAGTTTTGTTCATATTTAAGTGCCATTATAACTGAATAAAATTATTTTGGAACTAAAATAAATAACCTATATGGGATCTTATTGTGTAAAGCAGTTTACATTTCCATTGCACCTAATAACCTAATTCCAGGCACATAACTCTTAAAGCCTTTATTTAAACTTTAAACTGTACAAACTGACGTCTTGATCATATTCCTTGATTAAAAACTGTCATTCTTCTTAGAAAAATTGTTTATTTAATTAAATTCTACGAATTCCATCTAATCTGATTTCTAAGAAAATGATTCGTATTATGAATCACTGTATCATCCATAATATGTAATATCCATAATTTCAAAACACATAGGAAATAAAAAAATGCCATTGAATTTAGAGCCTTATTTCTTTTACTTATAGTTGCAAATTACTAATAGGAAGTTACTCACATTCACATGACACATCATATAAGTTCTCAAAGTCAAAGTCAGAGTCAAAACGTGTATTTCCTTAGAAGCACAGGGCATACATGACCTGTCCGGTCAAATTAAAATTAATTAAACTAAATTTTTAGAATATTTAAAAATTATCAAGGAAATAGCATTGTCTTGACTCATAAATGAGGAAGTAAGTAAGGTTAGACAAAAAATTTAGATTTTTATCAATTTGTGGCTTAGGCCCGCTGATGAGTCATGGAATGTGAGAAACAGTTGAATAAATATAGTCTTATAATTTAATATTTTCTGCATTTTGCTTAGAACTTAGAAGGTTGATTAGTTTACAAGGAACTGTCTGCAAGCGGTTATGTTTGCGTAATAATATATTTTCCCGCGGTAAAAAGTACCTAGAATTTGTGTTATTGTGATATGTAAGCTATATTATTGTGAAGTCGCCATGTTGAATTTTCACTAACGTCATTTGTCTTTAGTGACCTCGCTTTACTAAGAGGAATCGATTGACGTGTGAATCATAGAAATCAGCCCAGGCATTTGGTCTGTATATTGGGACCAAGGAACATACATACCTACATAGACTGTTGAATACATTACCACTCCTTTGCGTTGCTCAGTCGGCCAATAAAAGTAGAATTTGTCCTATTTCAGTTTCAATCTTATTAAATTGTGTAACAGATTAAATTGTTAAAAAGATACATTTCAAGATATCTTCCTTACCAATCTATGTAAGCGTACACCACTTAACAACAATGTAGCAGTGGTCAGGTTACGGCGAATAAAAGCGGGCATTAAACTGCTACGTACAAAGTTGAACGTTATGGACGTTCTTACAATGTTCTGTTAAGTGTCGCGGAAAATAATGTTTTTACTTTAGGAAATTCAAGGGAAAATGCATTGCAAATAAAAAACTGTCACAAAAATGCTTGTTACAGTTATGACTAATTTTTATTGGTGTCTATTTTAGAAATCCTAGAAACAGTTTATTAGAAACCAGAATTTCAAGAGGTGATCTCGTTTGTTTATAAATTGGATTCAAATTGAAATCTTTATGAAACTTTTGGAACATGGTCGTACACTTAGTTTCGTCATATAATATTATTTACATATAATTAAAAAAAACAATTATATTTAAATAAATAAATAAATTTAATTTAACAAAAAAAACAACAATTAATAAATATAGCAGCTGAACAGGGGCTTTGTCAATCACAGAAGCAGCTTCAGCTGCGGGCTGGTGGATGCAGCGGAAATTACTGGAGATCTCTGAGGGAGGCCTATGTACAGAGATGATGAAAGTTAATAAACCTTAATTAAAATAAGATAAATTTTATTTTTTGCAAATTTCATACAATTTTACCTTTAATTTTGAACCCTTTGACAGTATTAGTGACACAAATGAGCCACACGCGCGAGTGACTCGCGCCACTCAGTACATCAGTCGGTGACAGGCTCAATCACAGGATCACAGGAAGCGAGGACTGTGAGATACAGGATGTTGACGCTGCGCTGATGGGCGGGCGGATTAGACTATTGATATTGATTGCTTGATTTATTGATGTGGGATAACCGCTTTATGATTTTGGTAACGCACAACTGTTGAGAGTTTATTGTTTCACCGTTACAGTTCTTGTACAATAATAAAATCAATAAGTACCTAGATAACCTGCAACTTTTAATTTTAATTGTCATTAACACTCTCTTAACGTTTTCAATGCTGGAGCATAGGGACATAGGGATTTATCCCTTGACGAGAGGGATTAGGCCTTAATTCACCACGTCTTGTTTTCAAACTTTTTTTTTTAACTTTAGTTAATTATATTGACCGAAATTTGTTTAAACATAAGATTAATATTGTGGAATGTGAGATTTTAAAGCTATTGTATAAGAATTCGCTGTGCTTGTAAAAAATAATAAATCTGCGTCTGTTGATTGATTGTTATCGTTATTTCTGAGATTCATATCATATAATTAAAAAAAACCAAACAAAAACTGCAAGTTACATTTTTAGGCTTTATATTAACAGCAATAATTGCAGGCAACTAAGCCACTAAGATCGTCAAAATTACATTACAACAAAGGGAAATTATCATAATCAACATTACCTACTAATAATCTACTGTAACCTCCTATTTATGTGTTAAATACAGAGAAAAGGCATTTAAGTACCCATTAAATTTTATGTTCCTGTTAACCAGAAGCCTTATTACATGAATCTTAACTTAATTAGTACTTAGACATAAATTTCCTGACTTTTATTTGTATTTTAGAATCCTTAGGATTTAAAGCTCAATTTATGAAGACGTGAGAGAGGTTAAGTTTAACACCGTCTGGGATAATCCTTTTAACTGTTTTTAGATTAAACTAGTTTTTAAATTTAATTATTAATGTTTTGTTATATTAGTTCTGTGACCTGAAGTTCGGTGGCCTATCGCTTAAGACAAGAGCGAGTGATATCGTTCGATAAGGTTCGAGCCCCTTTTAAGTCGTTATTTTGAATAATATAATGAATCCAAGTTTTTTGACTGTGTAGTTGAATTTTTGAAATTGGTGTCATGTAACTTATTTATGATAAGTAACATGACACCAATTTCAAAAATGTTTGAAGATATTTTAAGGACATTGTCGTGCAATTTCAAATATACAGTGAATCCAAAAATAACCCCTACATTTACACAAAAATCATGCGCATAAAATTATGTCAAAAAATAATTCAATCAAATGTTCTTCTTACTTCATAGTGTAGTAATTAAATAACCTATACATATTACGAGACCTTTTTTCGAAGTCAATAAAGACTTTTTATACCCTACTTTACATATAAAGTAATCCGTTAAACATTATCACCAAACTGTCATCTATTTATTTGATCTAGATACGCGACTAAACATACCCTTTGATATGCAAATATATTTAATTCCATAGTAATATTAATATCCCGTACTATGATTATAGGGTCCGGTTGTCGGTAAGCGAGGTCCAGTCTGACCAGCCGTCCCACTATAGTTACAGATAGACAGATAACTATATAATAAAATTTCTTACTATCATGTCTCCTGTGGCTTTGACCGAGTTCTTAGTTATCCATACTAATATTTTAAATGCGAAAGTAACTCTGCCTGTTCTTCTTTCACGCAAAAAGTAATGGAACGATTGGAATGAAATTTGGTACTCAGATTCTCTAGAGCGTGAGAAAGGATTTAAGCTGCTTTTAACCGCGGAAAAATCCATTATAACGCGAGTTACATGGCAGAGCACTATTCGTATTCTATAACTAGCTGTTCACAGCATGGCGTTTTGCGAGGTTTATGATTAACTCTGCAAAAGGTATGTCTTCCTCGATAAATGGTCTATTTTGTACGAAAATATTTTTTTAAATCGGTCCTATTGTCCTGAGAGTAGCGCGTTTAAGTAATCAAACTTTTCAGCTTCATAATATTAGTATAGATTTCCGAGGCTTTCGAATATTTTCTTTTCATATATTCATTACTATTTCTGAAAGAAAATAGAAAATAGTCATTTAAGTTTAATATAAATAAATAATAAATATTTCCGGACTTATCATTATCACACAGCATCACCTAACCCCAAACTAAGCAGAGCTTGTACTATGGGTGTTAGGTGACTGATATACTACATAGATACATTTTTTTTTTGTAAATAGATACATATTATAGGTACATAGAAAATACCCAGACCCTAAACCAGAAATTGCAGATCGTACAAAATCTGGTCCCGCGGCAGGAATCGAACCCGCAACCTCCTGTGCCTCAGGCGGGCTTTCGCCTACCGAGCCACAGAAGGTCGTCAAATCAAAGTTTAAGATGTATGAAGAACATTTTAGATGTGAAATATTAATCAAAAGATAGAGATACACGCTCATAACAGCAGCTCTGAATAAGTCAGACATTTCATTTAAACCACCGCATTAGCGGAGTGTTCAAACATTTATAAAAACATAAATTGTTTTCTACCCGGATAAAAGCCAAATCCGGATATCCGGGAACGCAGTCAAAGCGAATGCAACTAATGATCCCAACTCATAATCTATGGCAACCCAGTCAAAGACAAACCTGACAAGTGGGAGTCACACTCGCGAGCAAAGGGTTCTGTACCTTACTAACTATTATTCTGTTCAATACAATACAAAATACTGTACTCACAGGAAAATAGAAAAACAAATGGAAAACGTTTAAAATACATTTAGAAATCATGAAATCCTTAATATAAAAATTAATTGCAAAATGTGTTGGTAAGCGCATAACTCAACGAGAAAAAATCTAGTATGATATTTGAATTATTACCAACCCGAGCGAAGCCGGGGTGGGCCGCTCGTTTAAAATAAAAACAAAGATTAAAATAAACATATATTGAACGAAATAGGTAGCCACTTAGCATAATACTAAACTGTAATGCTGAATTATAGAGTAAAAAATTTTAGAGCAATAAACTATAAAATCACATTTCTACTTATCCACTTGAACGTCCAGTGGTACTGTAGTGCCACAAAACTTTTTGCCGACTAACGTCCATGGTACTAGAGTGCCACACGAGTTTTTGTTTTTTTTATTTCGGATTTTCTTTATTTTCTAATAAGACAAGTTGCTAGTGTCAATGTCAGATGTCATTGTCAATAATTATTCTACTAAATTCTAATTAGAAAAACCCATACCTGGCAACAAAAATTATGAAAAAAAAATTATTTTGACAATAAAGTGAGAGAAATTTTCCGCCATTTTCCTATTTTTCGCAAGTTAATTTCTTTATGATTTACTTGTGATATCTGTGTTAAAAATTAATATGTTATTGAAAAAACTAGACTCCAACCCCGTTAAAACGGTACCAAAATAATAATTAAATGTTCAGAGGAAGTATTTTAAAAAAAATTATCAAAATAGGTCTCCAAATCAGTCTAAAAATGCTACCATCCTATTTTTGATATTTTTTTAGTAAATGAAGATGTAGGTACGATGATTCATATTATTATTCAAGTTTATATAATTATAGTAAAGAAAAATAAATACATTTTTGGTTTTGAAATAGGTTTAGTACTTTTTATGTGATAAATAGTTTTAACGGAAAAATCCCGCAGCGTGTCACGCACCGCTCGCGTAACGCGGGCTGGGACGTTAGTCCCTAGTTACGCCGCGGGCGCTGGACGTTACAGTGGTTATAGGGAAAAAATTGTATCTTAATCATCACCATCATCATTTCAGCCATTAGACGCCCACTGCTGGACATAAGCCTCCCTCAAAGACGACCAATCATTCCGATCGGTCGCCACTTGCATCCACCGCGAGCCAGCAAGTTTGACCAGGTCATCTGTCCATCTTGTTGGCGGTCGTTCGACGTTGCCTTTAGCTATCCGCGGCCTCCATCTTTATAGATATTCTTTATTGCTAGAGTCGTCGAAGCCCAGGGACACAGCTTCAAGTCCTTTGCGCTAGTTCCAGCCAAACACAAGAACATATTCCTCAATTTATTGACATGTAATTACTTGTATTGATTGCATAGTTAAAAAAGAAACTTAACAAAAATAATTTTAAACTTTCACTGAAGATAAATAAGTGCATAAATCAAAATCAAAATCAAAATCAAATCATTTATTTGCAAACATAGGTTGTAGGTTGTTAACAATTGTAAAAAAAGGATACAGCACCGAACATGTTTTACCTAGAGCTAAGGCATGCAAAATTATATAATATAAATGTAGAAATAGTATTTATTTATTGAATTAGTTAATTTTTGTATTCAAGTCAATCAGAAATTCGTTTATATCATAATAGCATTTAGATGTCAAGAAGGTGTTCAGTTTTTTTTTAAACAATGTCAATGGCAATGATTTTATATTATTCGGCAGTTTGTTGTAGATTTTTGGTGCCATTCCATACACGCTTTTCCTCAGGAATGCGGTTTTCGCGCTCGTTGAACAGAGGCGATATTCGTCTCTAACGCTGCGTGTATGAATTGGCTTATCAAAAAGATTGTTGTGTTTTTTAACAAAAACTGCCATTTCTAGAATGTAGAGTGACGGAACCGTTAATATTTTCTGTGACAAAAAATAAGGTTTACAACTGTCTGTCATTTTCAGCCCATACATTGCTCTAATACATCTCTTCTGTGCCTTGAGAATCTTTTCCCGTTCTGAACAATTACCCCAAAATATTATTCCGAAACGTAATTTTGATGCCACGTAGCTATGATACACTGTTTTCAACGCTTCTAAGCTAACTACTTTTCTGAGTTTAAATAACATATAGGCAAATTTACTCAATGCTTTACAAACTTCATCGCTCTGAGTGTTCCATTTTAGATATATTCTAATCGTTCTTAAAATAAAAATAAAATCAAGTGAATATTCTAATCTATCCAATAATAAAAATAAAATCTATCATGAGAGAGAGCGAGAGAGACAAAGACAAACGAAACTGATAAAAGACAGCGGTGTCTCAGTAATAGTGTCCCGTTTTACCCTTTGCGTAAGGAACCCTAAAAATCACTTCATATGAACTCTAAGCCCAGATAAAATGATGTGCATAATCTATGACAAGCCAGCGTTATCACAAAAACCATCTAGTTTGAACTCTAACACTATCGCAATAAGGCTCACAAACTTCAAACAAAAATGCTGAATTCATACACCGTGTGCCTTTGACAGTTACTGTTCCACACAAAATTAACTGAACAAACGCAACCGAATACAACCCTTATGTGGCCTAGCTTTAAAACTCAATTTCCTCTGCATTTCCCAATGCAATTGCTTCGTCCGAGATCGCACTGTTCAAATAAGATAATAGAATTTAGGAAATAAATTTTGTGGTAAAATTCATGAATTTAAACTGATTTCTAAATTTAAAGTAATTTATGCTCTGTTACCGCGTTATAAAGTCTAAAATATATCCAGCTTGAATAATTCGTTTTAAAAGTACTTTAGATAATAAATGTTCTAATGGTTAATTCTAATGGCGCGGCTACATAAACGGCCTACGGCGAATATTCGTGTCAACGCGATGGACGTGGGCATGGCTATTATTACGTCAATTTAAAAAGGTCGTGGGTTCAAACCCCGCCACGCACCTCTGGATTTCTTCGTGAGGAATCATCTTCTGAGATCTTTAAAGAGTTTGAAGGACATGCGACATTCACCAACCCGCACTTGACCAGCGTCGTGAATTAAGGCCAAATCTCTCTCGCCTAGAAAGAAGTCCCTGTGTCCCAGAACTGGGAACGTTAATAGGGTGATGATGATGATGATATTTTTTTTATATCTCATGGATAATCTAAATTTGCAATTAAAAAAACCGATGCCAAAACTATATTGAGTGCACGTGATGTGCTTTTATTTAGATACAAGATACAAAATCATTTATTTCCATTGTTTGGTTTTTACAAAACTTAGACACGTCAAAATATAATACAAAAAAAAAAAAACGAAAAAAGTAATCATTGGTGCTTAAAGACCTATGATTATTTGAGACCCCACTCGAGTATATTTGCAAACACTCGGTTTTCCTTCCCCACTTTTACCCTCATAACTTTTAAGCGGGTCAACCGATTTTCATGAAACACCACCTTTCATACAAAAAAAAACTAAATTTAAATCGCTTCATCCGCTTGGGAGCTATGATGTCCCAGACAGACCGTCAGACGGACTTTTTGTCGGGGTTTAAAAAGAATCATTAATTGTTACTGCTGTATGTATAGTGGCATTTTCAAATTAAAACTAGTATTTTGTATTGTTGTGTTCGACTAAGAGTTTATGATAAATACATAAATAAATTCGACGACCTCTCTGGCGAAAGTCCGCCTGAGGCGGAGTAGGTTGCGGGTTCGAATCCCGCCGCAGGACCAGATTTAGTACGATCTACAATTTCTGGTTTTGAGTCTGGGTGTTTTCTATATGTTATGTAGTATCGTATTTATCGTAGTTATAGTATCAGTAACCTAACACCCATAGCTCTGCTTAGTTTGGGGTTAAGGGATGCCCTGTACAGCTGCTATATTTATTAATTTTTGTTTTTTTTTGTGTTTAATTTAATGTATTAATTTATTGAATGATTATTTTTGTTTTTTTTTGAAGTGAAACTTCTATAGAATCGTTGTGAATTGAAACCGGATGAAACGGAAATGGAAATAAGATTGGCTTACCTGTCGGGTAAGCCAATCTTTAAACGCTAACAAGGTTAAGCAGCCTGTGCGCGACGCCAGTACTTGGATGGGTGACCGCCCGAACCAAATCTTTTTGCATAGTATTTTTTTTTGTTTTTTTTTATTCGTCTTATTCTTTTGTCGATTTACTGAAGTTTCACTTCTCTCGTGTGTGAATCGCACACACAACTTTTTTTTTTAATTGTGTAATTTGACGAAACTAAGTGTACGACCATGTTCCAAAAGTTAATAAAGATTTGAATTTGAATTTGTGTGTTGATTAGTCCGGAAATATTTAATATTATTAAATTTAACTTTACTGGCTTCTTTTAAAAAGTAGAATTTAACGTAAGCTTGCTCAATTGCATTTCCTAAGAATGCAAATTTCTCGTAATTACAATAGAAACCATATTGCAAAATAATTCGTACAAATTATTCCGTACGGTTTCGTTTCGCTTCCGTTCGTTTCGATACAATTTGCGCACTTATCCTTATTTCGTTAATTCTTAATTACCTTTGCATTACTTGCTAATTTCTTCATTAGACAACCAAACAGACACACACATAATTTACACAGTTATAATATTATCGTGTAATATGGATATTGTCAAAAAGAAGTTCTAAATAGAAAAAAATCAAGTATTCTTCATAAATATTCGCTTGTTTTTTTTTTTAAATAGGTATGTGGTTTTTTGCCGCGGTAATGTTTACCCGAACCTGTACCCATTTTTTAACCCCCGACCAAAAAAGAGGGGTGTTATAAGTTTGACGTGTCTGTCTGTCTGTCTGTCTGTCTGTCTGTCTGTCTGTGTGTCTGTCTGTCTGTCTGTCTGTGTCACCATAGCTCCCGAACGGATGGAGCGATTTCGATTTAGTTTTTTTTGTATGAAAGGTGAGTCTTGCGCGAGTGTTTTTAGACATGTTTCATGAAAATCGGTTGGGCCGTTTAAAAGTTATGGGGGTGAGAGTGGGGAAGCAAAACCGAAAATCTGCAAATATACTAGTGTGGGGTATCAAATGAAAACGCATCGCGTCCACATTACATAATATTATGTTGTTTTACATTTAAGGAAATTAAGACATTGGAATCGGGGGTTTTTCTTAAATTTTAAATTTAGATTTATATTTATTTATTTTTTTTACTACCTCTTTATTCCTTTACGATTATGATGAAGAGATAACAAACAAAAATTAAGTTATCTTATTTACACAGTTTCCATGTCACAATGTTAGTTACCATACTCCTCCGAAACGGCTTTACCGATGTTTACCAAATTTTATATGCGTATTCAGTAGGCTACTATCTATTTTTCATATTGCAAAACAACGTTTGCTGGGGTCAGCTAGTAATTAAGTAAAATTGTAACTTTATGATTAAATCTATTTCATGTCTCCGAAATAAGGGTAAGTACAGGTAAACTAAAAGTAATATTCTTAAGCCAATCTTAACTTATTAAAATTCCAAAACTTATAAAAGGTCCAATCTTGATGTACCAAAGAATCATCAAAATCTGTTCACGCAGTAAAAAGTTAAAAGGGAACTACTTAAAAATTTAAATGCAGATTATTGTATTTGTATTTGATTTAGAACCCCACCGTTTTTTAAAGTCAATTATAAATCATTTAAATAAAATAAATAATTATCAAATTAATACAGCAACACAGTATCTAGTCTCACACTCTCTTAATTATACCAGATTAACCAATTAAGTTAATCGTCAATTAAGTTTTAATGAGATCCTAAGTTCCGCCTTGAATAATTATTAATTACTCGTACACTGTATGTATAATGCTACTTACATAATGTTTTATTACATTATTATTTTTTTACATTTAATGAGTATGTTTTTTTTTTGGCTGAACTAAGTTTAATACATAGTTAATGTTCTGTTGGATTTGCCTCGGTTCGGAATAGCAGAGTAACTATCAGCAACATTTAACAAAAAACCATCTAATAAATAAATATTTCCACTTATAAAATCTTCTCGGGTTCATTAAAGTACTATCGAACCAACTGAATCATGACCCACTTGCCTGATAATTCGCTTGAAACTTTCAAACTTGTAAGATCTATCACGTATAATGTGCTTACGACGTTTTAGGTACTAATAAAATTACGTCAATACAGGTCGCAGAGCTATGCAATTTTAACCTTTGTTATAATTGCCATAAAACCACATTTCACACATATACAGTCATTGTTTGAATCTCGAACTAGTTCTCGCTTATTTAACCTAAACTTTTTGATGATGGTAAAAATATATTTAAAAAATGGGGTGTTCTACAAGTGTGTCATATTATGTCAAGTTGTCAGTCAATGCGAAAAAATATAAACTAAACTAGCTGCCCGCCCCGGCGTCGCACGGGTATAAAATTTTCTAGGAAATTATTCGATTTTTAACCATACCGTAAAAAACATCCTATCTCTCAAGTTGGATCGAACTGCACATGGTGTGCGAATTTTATTATAATCGGTTAAGTGGTTTAGGAGTCCATTGAGGACAAACATTGTGACACGAGATTTATTATATTAAGATAGGAAAATGCTTAATATTTTTTTTAATGGCTAATTTAGAAGAACAATGTTCTTGGATTGTAGTCTTGTGGGGAAGGCTATGGCATACGGGAAATATCACGCGAATTGAATATTTATCGGAATACGGTGAGGACCTGGATCAGACGGCACGCCGGATAGGGTATCCACGAGGACAGACGTCATAACCACGGCGTTCGCCGACTCACGAACGAAAAAAGAGTGGACATGCAACACCATTACGAAGAACACATATACCGATATTTTGCGGCGCAACATGACGTCTGTCTACAAACTATTAGAAATTATTTGCACGGCACTGGACTGCATTACAGAATCTTATAATTTAAATTAGTTCTGTTAAAGATTAAATAAAGTTTTTTTTCATTTCACAAATTTTATAACTCATTATACTTATATAGCTTGAAAGACCAACAATGGCATGTTTCTGTCCTTAAAATACTTATAGGAATGACGTGATTGAAACCTGTTAATGAATTAATCTAAAGTTTATGCTGGCTCTTCACTTGGCCGATTTTCCCAAACATTACTGCATTATTTTTGATTTTATATTCTAGTGAAAAAAATGCGACTAATAGTTGAGCAAATTTTATACGGCCAAGTGAAGTGGCACCATTACGTTCGTAGAAAACTTCCTATACTTACCTACGTAAATACAGATAAAGACAGTAACATCATCTCTTCTTTTTCATATACGAGCTTAGTCGATACTGTCCGATTTATTTAACAGTGCACTCAGTAAATGTCAGTTTCTAATCAAATAATAACAAGTTCGTTACCAAGGAAATAAATTTTCAAGCTAATTTCGACCTACTTGTATTTAAGGTGATAAGCAAAAATAATCTTATGGTGGGTCATGAATCAGTTGGTTCGATTGTACAATATGTAGTATTATTAGTTAAAAAAGGTTTTGTCACTAGAAAAGATTTATCTCGCATTATAAAAAACTTAAAAATACTCGATTTCTTTTTAAATATTTGATAAGCATATTCAATCATACATGTTGAAATATTCCACGTTCTAGCATTAAGTGTAACTTACAAGTGATGTAACTAGTGTATTTTTCTCACAAATTTTTTTCTCACACTCATTGTCAATTCAAAGATGTCAAAGTCAATGTCAACAAGGGAACGAATGCGGATGTGTTTTTGTAATTCGACATTTAAAATCGAATTTGTCGTCCGCACGGGTCGTTGAACCCGATTGTCGCGGTTTTTGCGCACAAGATGAACCTTCAGGAATGGGAATAATGTTGTCAAAGAACAGGCTGAAATTAAAAAAAAAACTTGACTGCGACATAACTTTTTTGGGAGGCAGTGTTATGCCTAGGTATGCGAATGGTTTTACTCAACTTTAATTCAATATAGATTCTAAACGGTCAGACGGATTGAAAAATGTTGTAAGGAAACTAAAAATGTGTTTTAGATACCTATTCAATGATATCTTATAGGACATAGTTTTTGGCATAGCAAAGAGAGAAGTCCCCGTGTCCCAGCAGTGGGAACGTTACTAAGGTGACGATGTGTGTGTTGATGACATAGTTAGTTGACTTTCATTTTTTTTTTAACAAAATGACGTCCAGTAGTCGCCATATTGAATTTTCACTGACGTCATGTGTTAGTGTCACTCGCCGTACTAAAAGGAATCGATCGACGTAGGAATCATATGAAAAGGATGATGCGTTTGGTCTGTATAGTGCTACAAAGGAACATACATATACACGCAGTCGGGTAAATACATCATTTATATTGCCTTTATGTAAAAGTACATACTAATGGCAACAAGGGCTAAAATAATTAAGCCGTGAATCAGGAAGCGCAGCGTATGGTGTATGGCTATTCATTAATATTACTATAAACGCATGCAATAAACGTGATTTTATTAACCTATTCTGGTTAATATTTGATACAGCAACAGGTTGATGCTTCAAATATTTACAGAATATACAGTTGGGCGCTCATTTCAAAATAAATATCTATAAGTTTAAATAATAATGGAGCAGAACCCTTTAAGCGGGCTTGCTACTCCCACTCGAGCGACTTTTAATTAAAATCTTTCACGATAAATCATAAAGTAATTACAGACTCATTCAATAGATATACGAGAAATAATCAAATTGATATGGAAATTAGAGGTTCATCATCATCACCCTATTAACGTTCCCACAGCTGGGACACAGGGACTTCTCTCGTGACGAAAATGATTAGACTTAAATACACTACACTGACCAAGTGCGGGTTAGGTAAGATGTCACATGTTTTTCAAACTTTTAAGTAGGTACATGCCGGTTTCGTCGCGATGTTTTCCTTTAACGACACGTGTTTCAAAGCGCATATGCAATTTTCAAGAAGAAATATCCAGTTGTGCGTGTCGGGGTTTGAACTCATGACCTTCGGAATCGAGTGCGCTCCCACTTAGCCAACACGGCTTTAGACTAAAATTAGAGATTAGTCAATATCAGAAACAGAACAGTCATAGCAGAAAAAAGTCAGATTTATAACATAAGATTGACATTCTGACATAAAGTTTATACTCTATGACGTAAATGACAGTAGGTTTGCACATAAACTACTATTTTCTCCATACATTTGCACTCGTGTCTCGTAGATCAGACAAACTGTCTGTCTGTAAGGAATTCTCAAAGAGCTAAATAACTTGTAAATGTATCGCTTGTCTACGTGACTACAGTTTTATCGCGACTCGTAAAAGCAGAGCGGTGCGCAGCACTCATGTCTAAAACGTTGTGAAGAATTTTTCGTGTTTTTTGTATAGGTATTATGAATATTGTAGGCTTTTTTGAGGAGAACTTGGTCTTGATGTTTTTTATATGCATACATTACATGCGTCTTGATGTTTAAAGCGCACATAAATTTCTCAAGAAGAAAAATCCAGAGGTGCGTGGCGGGGTTTGAACCCACGACCCTAGGTGTAAGTATGAGTAGATCTAATACACATCATAATATATTTTTATGATTAGCAGGATCAAGTATAAAAAAATATACAAACAAACTCTTAAATAGACAAATAATTTAAGAACAATGTTAATGATCATTTCAGAACCACTTAGAAAGCAGCATTTCAATCGATCGGGAACAACAGATTTCAATGTTATCATTACAAACAGACAATCCGGTCTAAATGTTTGCTTACGTAGCTATTATTAGAGACGATGTTTGATTTGAAAAATCAAGTATTCTTGAATTATGTTTGCATGTCTTGGAACAGGTTTTTTTGATTAATTTCACTGGGGAATGCGATGTAAGCTTAGGAAGTTTTAGATGTAAATCTAAAACTTCCTAATGGAAATCAAACCCACACAACTTTTAGTATTAATTAATTATCCTACATAGCAAACGCAGTCGTTTTCGTGTTCGCTTAAATTCAAACTTTTCAACGGATTTTAATGTCGTTTTAAGCAATAGATAGAAAAGTTCTGGTGTTAAGTGTAATATATTAAGTGTATTTTAAACAAAAATATAACAAAAAGTTGAATAGGCATGATGACTAGGTATCTACATAAAAAAATGGTAATCGGCTTTACGGACTAAACAGTCAATAACAAAAATTACTGGACACCCAATATAATAACAAAATTAATATATAATATATATATTTTTTAGTGGCATCAAACTGAGACTGCTCAGTTTTTGGTACATGGCAGCACAACCTGGCAGCAAATTTTTCTGTTTGTGGTATTTAATATTTGTTTTCTTGTGTCTGTTTGTTTATGCTGTCAACTGTGCTGTTGTTTGTTTATGTACCAAAATAAATGTATTTCATTTAATTATTTTATAAATTTTATAAAATATCCCTTTACGTACCGCAGCACAGCACAATTGTATGTGTATTTAACCGCTGGAGGTGCCGGCCGAGGCATGCGGACGTGAAACCTGCCCTTATACGAGCAGATAGTATCTGCACTGCCGACCAGCAGTTTGAGATATTGTGTACAACTACACAATATCGTTTTCTTTTGAATCTTGGATGTAATTCAACGGGAAATTCCATTCAACGCGGGTAAAACCGCATGATGATCATTTGGTAGGACTATATCATATTTTTTAAAGTCTGTAAAATCACATAGGCTACATTTACCGCGGTAATATAAATGTCATATCGCGGTAAAAACCATAACAACGCGGGTGAGGCAGTGGGCACTGCTAGTGTAAGAGTACCATACTAAATATAAATAAAAACATTTTTTTTATTTTCATTGAATACTAAACGTAGTAATACATACTTTTTTTTTTTTTTTTTTTTTTTTTTTTATTATTGATAAGCCTTCATTTGACCACAATCTCACCTGATGTAAAGTGAAGATGTGGTCTAAGATGGAGCATGAAGGCCTAGAAGATGGCTTCTCCGGACCACATTACGAAACACGAAAAAATCGCTTCACGCACTGGCCCAGCCCGGAGGGTGGTGACAAGCCGCGGCCGAAGCCTACCACCAGAGACTGTTCTTAGCACCACCCGGAGGTCACGTGTAAGGATTCAGAGGGTTACCACTTACGGACGTGAACAGCCAAAACCTCCAAAACATACATTTTCATTTTTTAGTCATAATAGTAATTTTTGATAATTTAAATTTTAGGTAACAAAATGGTTTTTAAGGCGGTTTCCCAAACAAATAAGCCAATAATAAAGATAATCCTGAGTTTAAATTTCTAATAATCTAAATGAGACAGACAGACACGTCAAACTTATAACACCCCTCTTTTTTGCCAGGGGTTAAAAACTATTTAATTTACACTACTAAAATTGAGTAAACCTTTAATAAAATACAAATATAACACCGCGAGTTTATTCGTGAGAAGAACCAACGCGACGGGCAAAATGTAAATACGAAACGTGTCAGTTTAATGTTTTATTAATAACTGATTACAATAATTCCGACAGCTTTCAGCTGCTGAATTTAAACAAGGGCAATAACCCTTTAAGTTATATTACTTCTCTAAATAAATAAATATATCCGGACAATCCACACGACCACAATCTAGCCCCGCGGTAAGCTCTAAGCTTGTGTAACGAGTGCCTATTAGACATTTGATATAAATAAATGCAAAAATTATACATTATTAAACACCTAGTCCAAGGAAAAAGTGCTTGCAGAACATACAAACACTTGACCTCTCGGCGGGAATCACCGATATAACTGAAAATCTATGGAGGGGCTTGGTTCAGCGTCCATCCTATGTCTTAATATGATCATGGTTTTGGTTGGTATATGAATCTTTAACATAATCAAAATTTTATTTTTTATTTTTATAAACAAGTTGTTCATATTTAGACGCACACAAAATACTTCGTGACATTTTCATCAGAACACACAAAAATTAACATTTTCTTAGTATGCCATTATGGCGGGCCCTTTGTTCAAAACAAAAGACACCACAGATTATTCCCAACGTAAATAGTAGCGGAGAAATGACCAAACAAATTCTATTGTTCCGTTTGTCTGTGAGTCATAACGAAATGGAAGAACAAATTGTAATTTAAATTATAGGAATTATAAAGTGCTATTATTGTTTCTGTTATTATTGTGCATTTTAGGTTCATTCTATATGATATGTTATCCCAAGCTTAAATTTTTCTACTTTCCTGTTAGGTTAGTTTTCGTCAAACAAATTAAAATTCATCATTGACTATAGCAACATCTAGTTCAGTGGTAAGGTCTACGGGTACAAAAGACCTGACATTTTTAATACAATAAATATAATACAATGGATTAAGTATTTTTTAGATATTATAGTACATCACAAACAGACAGTCTCTGGTGGTAGGCTTCGGCCGCGGCTTGTCACCACCCTCCGGGCTGGGCCAGTGCGTGAAACGATTTTTTCGTATTTCGTAATGTGGTCCGGAGAAGCCATCTACCTAATAGGTCTTCATGCCCCATCTTAGACCACATCGTCACTTTACATCAGGTGAGATTGTGGTCAAATGAAGGCTTTACTAGCATAAAAAAGACCATTGCCTACCTCGCTAACTGAGACAAACAAACATATTTGTTTAATGGTATTTAAATAGAATGGAATAGAGTATAATTTAAAATTATGTTAGTTAAGATAAATTAAAAAATTAAGCGTTTAATTAAGAAACAAGTTATCAGTTTTAACTAAACTGAAGCTAAACTAATTACGTTGCCCACATGCAGTCAACGTAACCGTGTAATGGCGTATGGTTATTTAATTTCGTCCCTGCGTGTCGGGCCATAATTGGCCCGGGGCTGCTGAGGGGTTAAGATTTTGATCCATGTGGCAGGATAGCTTTAATAATGTTTCTTTAATGTAAAATTTATTTAAACACACACATATTATGTCAAACTTAGTTACTCAACACCAGTGTAACAAAAAAAAATGTTTAATTATGTATCTAATAGTTTTCATTGTTTAAACTTTAGTTCTATAATAGTGTACACGTACACTACAAAGACGAGTTTAATGAACATTTTAGGAGCAGAAGAGCTATGGAGCATTCATGAGATCTAATCTACAAGTTACACCTACATGATACATGATGTACCTAACATGAGTTTCGTTCAGTATGGGAAGGTCTAAAAATATAACAAATATATTCGGACATCTGTTTTGAGGAACGAAATAATCGATTTTTGCAAAATGAAAAATTGCATTTAAAAATTTGAAAATAAACTTGTACAAATACAAATACAAAAACAATTTATTGTACACACAGGGAAATATAATACAACAACACGTAGAAAAACAAATGAATAATGGGCTGCCTTATCGCTAAAAAAACAGATCTTCGTATGTCATATATTTTCAGACCTTAAAACCAAACTCGCGCTACGCCCAGTATAAAAAGAAAACAAAATCAAAAACGAACCCATATCGTTTTGCAGCTAAAGATCATTTAAAAATCGATTACGATCCGCCAGGAAAGGCGAACTGTCATAATGACAGATTGCTTGACAGCTCCGTCAACGTCACTGGAGGGTGATCCATCATTCTGACAGGTGCAGTGAATGCGGGCAGACGACCCGATTGTTCTGCTGATAACCGCGGATGCAAATTGAGGTAATGATGAAATGATAATTAAAAAATCTTCACATTGATCAGCTGGGAGAAGACAGACCTGCATTGACTTCCAGTTATTTCAGTTAAAAGTGGCTTACAACTAGGTACTTTTAACCAGTAAAGGACGCTGTTTTTCCCAATCTTAAATCGATGTTCTAGAAACTATCTTGTGTAGACGAGTCATGCAAGTCGCCGTTGTCACTTAGGTATTATGCTCCTGTATAATAAAAATATTTCACTTTTACATCATCAGTCTTATAAGGGGTTAATAGAAAGTTTGATAAATATCGTTATTCTACACCTAAATTAGTCCAAAATCTGTCTTATAAAAGCTTTCATCCTTATCTATACAATAGTCGCAAAATAAGGCATAAATAGATTTATTGTGTGATTTATTTCCCCAATACAGTTACGCTCGTATCAGCCAGGAATATTTAAAAAGCGTGGTATAATATTTCACCATATATATCACAAAGATATGGGATATAATATTTACCATAACTACCATATCTTACTATAAACTTATCGACCCATACCCATACTATAGTATAATAAATTACTCCCATACTTTTCATCTCTGACGGCTGTATTAATTTAAACGTTAAGTCTCTTAGTAAGTATAACTTAATCAACATGTTACAATAGTACAGATGCATTAAGATAAACGGTTTCACCATCGATTTGAACGTATCTCTCCATCTAAAAATTACGGCCTTCGACGCGTCATGTCTATAAATAAGGAGGCAGCAAGTAAAACAGTCAATACGTACAAAAAATAAGTACTTAGGTACTAATAATTTTGCAATATGATTACATCACAGCATAAACAAACACAAACTTTTATATAAAAAACAACATCAAATATTCAAAATTCAGATTGTTGTTGGAGAACTACTGAATCGATTCTTCCAAAATTAACTAGCTTTTCACACCACGGCGTTTCCCGTGTTATTGGATTTTTCCGGGGTAAAAAGTAGACAATAGCTTCCTCAACACTGAAATACATTTTCAAATCGGACCAGTAGTTCCTGAGATTAGCGTTCAATCTTATGTATTAGCATAGAAACAGATATGGAGGAGGTAGCAGCTGGTAGCACCAGCTTACAAATTCGAATTTTCGAAAGTTACCCTCGAATTCTCTGAGATGCCCTAATCAGATGATATGGGACAGCCCTCAAAATATCTGCTTCCCAGCAAAAAATAGTCAAATAGATTCATAAATGGTTATCGACGAACACATATATAAAATCTACATTATCCGGTCAAATTTCTGTAAGTCGGTTAAAAAGGTAGTAAAATAAGCAATTTCTGATCCAAAGGGCCTCAATCAGCTGAGAAACCGGTACAACAACTCACCTAGCAAACGCATGAATGAAATGCGCTTACGCCGATCGTAGTAAATCCATTGACAAACATAAACAAAACTAGCATAGACCACAACACTGCACTCCAGAAAAACAAATCTGTCAAAATCAAATTCGCGGTAATAGATTTTGACAGCTGACACTACACTCGCGCTCAGGTGCAATTGTTTTTCTGCCTTTTTTGTTATTTTTTTCGTGCACACGCGTGTTCGGGCTTAGTGCCGGCGAGAACTGAGTATCGGCTGTACCTTGCGTAATGTTAACGGGGCATAGAGTAGTGTATACAGAACCACTAGCATGGATCGAAGGTAAATAATTTGCTCTGTGTGATTTGCTTTGGTATGTTTATTAATGGAGTTGATTTATGAGTGATTGTTGACAACTAGATGGATGCGTTGACAGGTATGAGATGACACCTTTCTAGGTGGAAACGTACTATTAAGTTTGATGAATGCATTTGATTATTTATTTTTATAATTATAGAATTATATATCAGTTCAGAGTCAGGAGTTCAGTTTTCCTATTGAGAAACAAGCCCAATACTAATGTGGATATTAATATCCAGTTAAGACAGAATAATAAAGTAAGCAAGAGAAAAATCTACTAGGTAAACAAAATGGCCACTGTTATTATTGTAAATCTAGTTTTTTCTTTTGTCTATCAATTTCAGCCCATAGTGTCACTTTTCATTCAGATAAATAATATGTGTCCCTTTTTTTAATTTCCTGTATTTTGGGACTTAGGTACGAAAATATTTTTGTACTACATATCCAGGATTGTCGGCAAATAAATTGACATTTATTTGAATATGCCTTGTGGATAAAATTCCATTTCTCTGTAACAACATTGTGGCACAAAATATCTATGAAATTACAAAATAATATTTTCCATGTAGGCCCAACCTCACAAACAATGCCCAATTTACTCAATATGACTGCAGCTATCTATGGCCGTCGCCCACACTAAGCGTTCGACAGTTCACATTCTACAATGGTCGCCTAAATCACTGGTTTAATGGCTACAAACTACGGCAAAGTCACAAGAATGTAGCCAACTGTAACCGAAATATAACAATTGGACAATGGGAACGAACCCAGTCGACGAATTGGAACTTTGGCGTAGGATAGGGTAACTTGGATGAGTTTGAATTCTATTTCTAACTCGATCTAGCTAAAAGTGTTCAAAAGTGCTTAAAGCATTTATTTGTAATAGATCAACGAGCCGTTCGGTTGTTTGGTGAACAAGCCAATTAACATAATAGGTGTAACATTCTGTCGAGCCTTGGAGCGAGCGCAGAGATACGCGAAGCGACATTTGGACAAAGAGTGAATGCAAGTTACAACGTAATGTTACCACATTATACAGAAATTCTCTATCTAGTTCACCAACAAGGGTCAGACAAATTATAATTTTAATGAAACACCAAGAACTAACTGATACAGCACATGTATGGATGGATTATTATATAATACTGGGAAGTTTACTGACCTACTCCGAAGCGGATAAGCATTGGAGTGTCTGTGACCCAGTCCTGAATGAACCCACTATGTGATCTTCCGTCCTTCTCGTCGGTCAATGAACGATTTGTAGAATTTATTCAAGAGATATTTTGGTCTTAAATTCATCACTGCTAGGTTTCATGTTTTACAATGCTGGAAAATTTGTGTGTTTGGTTGAACGTGCAAATTTACAAAAACTACTGGATTAAATTGTGTCGATTCTACATTAGCCGAAGGAACTTCGTTTCTACCAGGTGCCCCACGACACCACATCTTTTTGACAATTTATCGATTCTTAATATTTATCGAGGAATTAATGTGAGTAATAGGTTTGACGGCGCTCATTCTTCTACTTATCTCTGAATTTCCTAATTTTATTTCGCAGAGTGGCACAATGAAGAAAATCTGGCCGAACTGTTGATATATTTTGACGAACATTCGACACAACATAGACCAGAATGTAAACCACAAGTCTCGGATATAATATTATAGGTATTGAGGTTTTTTGGACACTAATATACAAAGCGGCCGTAACGCCTACAACAACAAAGTTTAAGAAAATAAGCATATTTTACTCACCGCATTATGTTACTTAATTTACAACATGGTATATCCGCAAAACCTCTTTAAATAACCCGTTGAAATAACTTCCCACACTCGACTGACAAAACGTACGCGACACAAAAAGCGGCAATTTCAAAAGAAATCGTCCTATTTTAATTGAGATTTGTGACATTGACAGATGAAAGTACAATTATTTATGTCAAGTTGACATTTCAAGTTGAATGTTGCCACATGAGAAAGCCATGGGACCCCAGAACTCCTTATAAATGCGCATTTTTAAGTGAATAATCACCGTTGCAATTTCATTAAAGATATTAAACTTGATGTTTTGTTTTAATCATACGTGATAGGGATCTTCAAGTTATTACAGATAAGAAATGGGCGGTGATAATTATCTTGACTAATTTGTGCCGTAAAGTTATTGTGGTCAAAAGTGCGGAACAAATAACGGCTGGTTTCAATACAACTGACCGCATTTGGTAGCATCTACGCGTTCACAAAATTTATTTTAATTATTGGAATAGGCCTCCCAATAAATAAAATTTGTGCTAGGCAAATTATAAGTCATGTCCGTTTTCCAACAACATCTAGTAATCGTTTTTGAAACTATCATGGTTGTCAACCCTATTTAGAATTATAACGGGATATTTACCATGAGTGATCGTCTTTCGAGTTTCCCGATATTTAGGCACAGTTCCGTCCGCCAATACAATCAATCATGGTAAATATCCCGTTATAAATCTAAATAGTATCTAATATTAGTTTGAAAAGTATAGGTAGATTAAATAGTCAATTTTATTTTAACTATGTTTCAGTCGAACTGTCGTTATTCTACGAGTATATTCACTCTCAGTCTAAACCAAGTCTAGCTTCAATAAATAGCAGGACCACAAAATGGTGAAATAGACACAAATTTGCATTTAATTCAATTAATATGTAGGTGCCCATGTTCTCTTTTCATAAAAGCATTTTAGACTCGTAACTTTTTTACGCGGTGATAAAATATAACTTCTAATGTAATACCGCTTTATAGAGGCCATCCTAATGTTGTACAACAATTTATTAAAGTTCAAAGTTTAATTAAAATATTTATGTATATGAAATAGTTTTCTAATGATCTAAGAATCTAATATATAAAATTCTCGTGTCACAGTTTTCGTTGCCATACTCCTCCGAAACGGCTGTACTGATTTTTACCAAATATGCGTATTCAGTAGGTCTGAGAATCGGCTACTATCTATTTTTCATTTGCAAAACAACGTTTGCTGGGGTCAGCTAGTATAATATAATTTTTTTTTTATTTTATTTCGGAAATGAAATTTGTGAGAATCTGTATTTTAACTCTTTAGGGCGCAGAAATCAAAATTGGTCATGGGCATTATTTTTACACCAACCATAATAGACCAATAATAACAACTAATATATAACCAATTATTTAAATTAGTAATAAAAACTGGCAAAAGAGAAGGATTATTCTTTTTTTTGTTGTTTCTTTTTTTCTATAAATACAAAAAAAAACAGTGCAAATTATTAAAAAGTATAAAAATTTAAAATAGGATCCAACAATATTTATTTATTTACATTTTCCTGCCCTACAGGAGAATCCCAATATAATAAAGAAGATTGTTACAAAAATTCAAATCATAAAAAGAGATCCTATTTATAAATAAACTTTCATATTAATCAACTATATTTTGATAAATATATTTTGTACAGTACCAAAAAAAATAAATTAATCTGTCAATTGACTCGAGCAATTTTTGAATGACAAGGAAGCTAAGAGCCTTTACGTAGCTTGAAGGCTGCAGGTCACAGGTTCGCTAATGAGGCTGACGTGACGTGACCTCGTAGGCCTTAGCTCCGACCTTCGGGCCTCATGATCAACCAGTTTTTATATCTGATTGACGGAGCGAGCGGTTCAGCTGTGCGCTTGCCATTACCTCACTGATTCGTCACTCCGACGGAAGTACAATAATTGTTTGCTCCGATCATTTTGAACACCTTGTCAACTTAGGTAATGTAAAACAATAGATGTTAGATAATTTGACGACTTTCAGTGGACTGTGAACTACTGGATTACTTTAATAAAAACAGTAGTCTAGTTCCCGTAACACAATCATATTATTGATTGATTTTCTTTCGAGTTTCCCGATATTTCGGCACAGTTACATGCGCCATGATCACGGTTAAACTGAAGCTGCAGCGATTGGAGTAACAGTTTTATTGGCAGACAAAGCGATCTACCCTCTTTCTCACTCTTTTATTACGAGTCGATGTATCACTAGAAACACAATCAATCATGGTAAATATCCCTTTGTAAATCTAAATAATATTAATAACCATGATAGTTTCAAAAGTTATATCATATTATTGTTGTTTTGTAAATTGACTAAACGATACGTCATAAGTAATGTATTCGCTGGATTGTAGCATACTGGTTCCTATAACTTAATAATTACAATTAAATACGCGGACAACGTTGCCGAGTACACTTCTAATATAAAATATAGTGTAATTGTTTGTTGTCCTACATAAATAATAATAAAAAAATAAAAATATATTGAACACAAGCTTAGAGCTTAACCACGGGGCTAGATTTTATATGGATAGTCCGGAAATACTTATTTATTTTATTTATTTCTCGATGCGTCCCCTTATCTCATATATCTCTCGTATGCGCAATTATCATATTCTTACTCTTCTTTATAATATTCTATTTCTCTCTTCAGCACCCTCTTATCTTAAAGAACGTTTCACTTTCATGCATGAATCTCACTCTCTATCTCTGCGCTCATCTGATACTCTTTTTCTTCAAGTTCCTATCCATTTCACTTCCTTCTTCGCCCATTCTTTTACTGTGCGGGCAGTCCAATTGTGGAATGCATTACCAGTCCCGGTCCGACATGCTAAGTCACTACCTATATTCAAAGACATGGTCAAAGAACACTATTTGTCCTGTAGCCACTGAAAGTGTACATTTGTCCCTTATAAAACATTATAATTATGTAGTTTATGTATATATTTATGTTTTATTTATTAGGTTAGATATAGTATGTATATTTACATATATGTAGGTTTATTTTATTTATTTTAGTCACTTTTGTTATATATAATCCTGTAAGTATCTATAATAAATTCATATTTGCACACAGATCCCCTTTAATGTCTCAATGATCCTATCCATTCAAGGTTGTCTGGAAGAGATCGCTCTTGAGCGATAAGACCGCCAATTGTCGCATAGTTTTAAGAAAATTATTGTTATGTTTGTTTTATAATTGTGTGCGCAATAAAGAATTATTATCTTATCTTATCTTATCTCAAATCAAAACAGTCTTCAATTATTAATAAATTCTTCCTCGATCGATCGAGTTATTCAAATACAGTTTCAAGTTTATATGAATGTGAAATACGTCGTTCCATCCGTTTTTAAAGAAAACAGATGTAAATTCAATGTTTCACTTACGTATGGAAGTCTCAAGCGGTCCTTGCGTACGTACCTGGAACAATAATATAGACGTTAGCAAACATTATAATTTAAAGTAAATGTTTTCAGTATTCAAGATCGCTTTATTGTTATTATTTCGAAGTTAAAGTCAAAACCTTTAGAATCTTTATAATAATCTAGACAGGGCCAAACAAATATTACATGGTTAAAGGCGATTTAAAATTATAAGATTTCAGCAAAACAAAAACACTTTATTGTACAATAAAACAAAACAATAGTTACAAAATTCACATAAGAGGAAGATTTACAGGGTCGGTCTTATCGCATAGCGATCTCTTCCAGTCAACCTTGGGATACAGAAAATAATAAAGGTTTTCTCAAAAATACGCTTAATCTTCTGTCGCCAAGTAATATTGACGTAACTAGATAAATTAATAAAAAAAACTGTAGGCATAATACAGCATTTTTTTCGTATATGCTTTGAACATTAAGCGTCCTACGTCAGTACTATGATAGAAGGAAAACAGAGTGATTACACTAAGCACAAGAAAAAGTGTACATTTAACTTGTTTTTACCTAAACCGAAAAACCTTTACACAAAAAGCAAAACACTTAGAAGAATACAAAAAACTAAAAAAAAGTAAATCTGCGATATCCGAAACGAAAGTAATGTTTATGGATGGTAGAGAGCCGCGGCACCAACACAGCCGATCGATCCATCTTGACACTATTCCAGAAAGCTCAGCCGCGGAGGCAGCTGCCTGCCAAACCGCTGGCAGATCGCGGGGAAAGAATTTGTAAGGTTCGACTCGTTGGGAAAGAATTCGAACTGTACTCGTTTAAAAGCGGTATTTAATTGGTTGATATTTATTTTCAAAAATATTATGCAGTAGACGGGCAGTTTAACTTTAACATACTAGCTTATCATGCCACCGCGTTGTCCGTGTTCTATGGATTTTGGTAAAATTATATATTATTTATAGCCTTCCTCAGTTAATCTTCTATCTGACACTGAAAGATTTCTTGAATTCTGAGAGTAGTTTCTGAGATAAGCGCTTTCAAACAAACAATCAAACAAAGTCTTCAGCTGTATAATATTAGTGTAGATTGTTATCTATCTTTCTTTAGGGTATTTTTTTCTTAGCTATGCTGTTTTTTAGTGTCCCTTTGCGTTGGTGAAAGCTACTTAATTGCATCAGTTTATATTAAAGATTGTCATTTCACTGATATGGACATAATATTTATGATAAGAATATTCTTATACTTCCATATTTCTATAACATTCATATTCGATAACTTAATTTTTATACAAAATTAAATTATTTGGCCTTGGCAATCTACATAATTTTACAGAGTTCATAACAGATGTATTTCAATACAGCTCACAATTTTCACATATTTAATCCAAGCTTTTTTAGTTTAGATGCCTTATTCAAAGCTATTATCTCGGTATCGTCATCCTATGTCCATTTTTGTCCAGTTTGCGTCAGTGTTTAGTGGACCGCGCGGCTAGGTCTAGACGCTAAGCCGGAGACTACACGGGAATACACTCAGCAGGTGTCTACAGTGTCTACGGATAATTCGTTAGTTTACAGAGCGCCTGTTTAGGGTAAGTTTCTGTTAGGAATTAGTAGCTAAGTATGGGAACGTTTGAGAGCTTTAGAATGGCGACTGCCGTTATTTTACTGGCTGGAAGGAAGTTTGTGGATCGACTTTGTTAACTACGTTGTTAACTAGTTAAGCAATTTTGTGTAAAATGTTTTTTATTTACCTACAAGTAAAATATATCGTGAATCAAATCATTATCATCATTGTCCAATGCTGGACATTATACCTCCTTCAATGAAGATCAAATATGTCCCCTGGTCGGACGCTAATTGCATTCACCGTGAGCCTGTCGTCCGACGCAGCGCTTACCGATCCGCGGCCTCCATTCGAGAAGTTTTCAACCAACGACCATCTGTACTACATGCGATGTCCGCTGCCACTTCAAAGTGCTAATATATTTGTAATTTATGATTCGATCACTTAGAAAAACTCCGGTTATGGAGAGGGCTATGCTCGGTAGCCTCTGAACCTATGCATAAGGCCAAAAAGCCATCACCACGTTTCGGATCCGTATATCATCACTGGCAACACATACTGAAGACTTTCGTCCTGAGGCACTGCGGTATTTTCGTAGAAAATACGTGTTTAGTTTACCGCTGGAGTCGACGAGTGACCTCTTTCTCTTTCTTTAAGAAACTAATGCGGGCTGTGAAATGGTAATTACTGTCAATATTTGAGTACTTATGGTTTTAGACAACCTTGTACTGCAATATACGTTATTACTGAGGGAAATGCATTAAATACGAAACCTAAGCTATATTAATAATGACTAAAATGTTAAAAGAGTAGTCTTACTAAAATATAGCAAATGAAAAACATGAAAACATCCCCGAATGAGGAAAAGAACACAATCAACAAAAATGCTCCTCCCGCGGTACATTGATGGATGGACCGGTGATTGAGGAAGTGAGAAGTCAGGAGTTACGGTTTCAAAGGGATTGTTGTAACAAAACACATCAAAAAAAATCTTGTCTGCGAATACTGAACAAGCAATTTATTTGTAAATGTTTTATCTATAATAGGTACCTACCTTATTGTACAAGAGCACCAATATTTAGATATCTTTTATCAGTTTTTACAACTTTGAAGTTATCTAAATATTGGTGCTGTTTGGACTGTTTGCTTCTCAACTCTATTTGAAAAATTTAAGCGAACTGTCAAGACAATGTTAATTTATCTATATTTTTTTATTATTATTAAAAAAAAATTGTATAATTAGCTTCATGTTGACTTGTCTAAGTATGCCCTATGCTTTTAAGAAAGTAAACGTTTTGGCTTTGAATGTAAGGGAATTTGCTTAGCATAGTCTGCGAGTAGTTTTTAAGTGAAAATATAGGTAGCAGTAAATAGTAAATATTTTAGAAATAAGTGAGTAAATCTCGTATAAAAATTAAGAAATAGTGTAAACTCACGTTATTTTAGAATCTACGGAAGCTCTTATTCGCATTTATCAGTTTCAATGTTTTTCTGTACTCGAATATCTCAAGTTAAATTTGACTCACGTCGGTCGTATAATGATGATATAGATTATGTTGGTATCTGAAGGAAATTATAGGTGCCCATTATGAGCCCTAAAAATGCACATAAACCCATCAAGTATTTCAGTGGAGGTGTGTCAGTGGCTTTGGCATCGCGGGACGCGACTGCGACGCGGGATTTTTTGCTTGTGAACGTCCCTAACTAGTCTAATGTTTCTTTTATGATCGGTTTTTTAACATTAATATAATAAAAGGATGCTGTAAGGCACCTTACCTTGTTTTCGTACAAAATATTTTATTATGCACTTGTTTTTAATAGTTGCCATTTACGACTTATTTTTCTTTACGACTTCATTATGGAAGAACCAAACAAAAGCCGGTCTGGTACCCACTGAGATGGGCACGTGGGAGGAAGCCCTTTCCGGGGAACTTATGGTAATTACAGAAGCGTGGGCGATGATTGGTCATCTACACTGCGGCTGCGATGGTCAGCTGATTATTATCATTATACTGATGCAATGGATTATAGATTAAACTAGAGTTTAGAAATTGAAAGATAATTAATTGTAAGGCAAAAAGGGATATCGATAATGTGCTAAAACTTGTTTCAAGAATATGTTTGTTTTTTATTACTTCAATACCCTTTTTTTGTTATAAAAATATAGCAGTGATTATTTCAATATTATTTATAGCTTATTTTTCTCTTCGAAATTATTGTTTTTCTACTCGCTTCTGTTTATGTATTATATGATATTTATTTGTTTAGACTATTGTAAATCAGTTTGCTCCCCAAAGATACATCAATAAATAAGTCTTATTACGTGGTCCTATTTTAATTTTTTTTTAAATTGGCACGATTTAAATTCATTTGAAACACCAATATTTGTTTTTTTGAATTGAGTTCTTTTGGTAGCTTGTATGATTAAACGAGGCACCATACAAACATGCAAAATACGTCTATCAGGTAAATATCGACAGGCCTTAGCCGGAAGCACGCCCACCGCCAAGAAACTTTATAAAAATGTTTACAAACAAACCCACACAACACAAGAACACGTAAATTCCATCATTTTACAATCCACCTCATTCACAAACTTATGTGAGAAATTCACAACACAAGGCCTTCCAATTAGATTACACCTGCGCAAACGGTACGTTCTTATCATGACGCCTCAAGGTCTATTTTCCAACAGCCTTTGTAAATCTCATCATCATAAATCTTATTAAGGTTACCCTTATCTTAAAGCAATAAGGTTGAATTTACCACGAAAATAACAGGTGTATACGAAATTAATAAGGTACCTATACCCAGCGGCGTAGATAGCGCGGGGGCTCGGGGGCAGTGCCCGGGCCCTCAAGCCCAGAGGGCCTCAAGCTCAGGGGGGCCCAAAGACCTATCAGCTATAGCTATCCTATTATTGAATTTACAAAAAAATTGGGTTAAGAGCTTTACGACTACATCTCTTTACTAGACAGCACATTATGACTAGATCGCTTTAAGACTAAGCCCCAATGTCACCATTGGCTATAAACGCGATCAGGTCCGGCTAGTCTCGTTTTACCGAATTTTTTATATATTATTTTTTGTTGGTTCAATAAAACTCGACTTGTAGCATAAAATAGTGATATTGGGACTTAATCTTGATACGACTACATCGCGTTAGGGTTAAACAGCTGTTCGTCTATATACCTACTTGCGTCTTAATATCGCTGTGTACAGTTTCGACCAACTTCGAAATCCAAATAAGTTGCAAGTTGCTTATCCGCAATCCACACAACAACTTCTAGCCCCTACATAAGACGTTTTTTACTGATATTGCTAACATCTAGTTTTAAATTATTTTGATTAATCGTTTTTCGATTTACTAGCGGCCCGCCCCGGCGTCGCACGGGTATAAAATTTTCCCGGAAATTATTCGAATTTTTTTCGGCGTAAAAACCATCCTATCTCTCAAGTTGGATCGAACTGCAAATGGTGTGCGAATTTTATTGTAATCGGTTAAGTGGTTTAGGAGTCCATTGAGGACAAACATTGTGACACGAGATTTATATACAATATTAAGATTAATGAAATCACCTCCAAACCACATAAAACAAAAAAAAGTAGACATTTGAATTAGTATAAACTATGTCTATAATAACTTCATTTTATCATTATTATTCGACATTTTACGAATGTTGGCGTAAAATGGAATACCTACGAAATAAAAAAAAAATTGTGGTTCGAGATTTCCACCTCCTGTAACAGTTTTTTTGCCCCCAGCCCCTTGTTCGCCTAGCTACGCCACTGTCTATACTATACCTTATGTAAATTATGTAAGGAATATTATAGACTTTATTCATAAGAAGTTAAGGTGGATCTTTAAGTACGGTTTTGGTCGTGGGTGCATCTTCCGTTAGACGGGTGTCGAACCTGCTACAGTTGCATAATGCCTGCCCACGCCCACGCCCAACGGTGGAGGAATGTAGCTTTCGGAGATAGCGATTATCGGTATCATATCGATATTTCAACATGGAGAAATTGTTATGATTTATTAATCAATACTTGGTTTTTTTATTTGTTTCATGGTACAGTCATTGTCAAATTTGTTTACTTACAACAGTATACTTTTGTGGACTTAATATTATTTTGATTGGACCATAATATATTGGACATTATATTATAAAATGGCATTAAATAAATGTTTATTGTGAACTGTGTATTAAGATTGCCTGGAAGAAATTATCGCTATTAAGCGATAAGGCCGCCCTTTGCACCTCTCCCTTAATGTAAATGTTGCTTGTTTTGTTTTTGGTGAAAAAAAAGTGTACGTGTAGTGTGTATTTAAATTTAATGATAAATATTGAATATGTAATAAGTTTGTTACCTCTACTATACTAGTCTATGACTACTTTTGTATCAGTTGTAATGTCCCAACGGGGCTCATGTAAGGGTATATATAAAACTTAACACCATTTGTAACCACATGAATCAACGAATAAATGAATATGAATATGAATATAAGTGGTTTTGTAACAGAAAATCTGATAAATAGAATATATTGTAACTTGTTTAAAATACGCACCTTACAGCTGTGTTTCTTTAATAAATAAATAAAGTATCTTCAATTCAAGGTACTGAACTATTATTAACCAAATTTAGGAATAATGTAGGTTTATGAATAACGTTTTTTATCAACCGTTCTATTTAACCTCTTTTATAAATCTGATATAAAAAGTGATATATTATACGAATACGGGGTTAAGATTTGAAAGAAGTATAAAAATAAATAAAATTGAATCACGAAATATTTTGTTCTATTATAAGTAGAACATTGAAAGTGAATTTCGACGTCTGATTCATCCGAAAACATCCCGGAAATCGGAAGTACCTCCACGGAGGTCAAGTGGGCAAGGGCTTTCGAAAGCCCACGCTTAGATTCCGTTAAACGTCCGAAACAATTTTAACGATACTCTAACGGTTTTATTAACGCCTACACTTGGAACCAGATTATGAATGACTGTAATAGGAGTATAACAAATGGGTTTAAATTAGTTTTGCGTAACATGTTAAATAAAATATTTATCAGTATACCCATGTTTTTAAATGAAGTGTGTGATATAGGAATACAAATATTTTTTTACTGAATACAACATGAAAACGCTGAATTGATTTTGTTTTATTATTTAACAAGAAATAGTTGGTCCAACTGTCCAACTGTCGGTAGTGGCAACGTGGTGGGGCTACTGGTGTCTGCTCCGATGCTACATTTTGGCTTACCAACTTACTAGTCCACCATTTTGGAAAAAAAACGTGATTTGGCGGCCAGTGATGAATTGCATGCCAATCGATAGAGTAAATACAAACGAACAAAGTGTTAAGACCCTAATTTGTACGTTTTCTGAGATATTTGGGTCTTCCTTTTGTTTTATAGTGTTTAAACCCAAATATCTTATATACCCTTATACCAACTTAGTTCTTTAATTACTTGAAACTTTTTAATTATTACTATTTACTCTGTCGATAGACTTGCGTTTCATCACTGAACGCCAAATCACCTTTTTTTTTCAAAATGGCAGACTAGTTAGGTATGCCAGGCTCTACTAAAATGTCGGAAACACTTTCATGAAAAAGTTGTCACAACAAATTAATTAGGTCACCCAGACACACATTGATTATCATATGGAATGGTGCGTAGGTAGCAAGTAGTTTTATATCCGGTTTAAATATACATTTAATTGGGACTCCATATTTAAGTTAAACTTTAAACACACTTCACTAAATAAACATACCTCAAGCCTATTTCCTTTAGTTTCATCATCATCATCTTCCTACCCTTGCATTTTGTGGGTTTAACACAATATTATGTCATTTATTCATTCACTCTCGTCACGTGACATAAAGTTTTGTAAAACAATTGAAAGTTTCGGTAATAAATAATCTTCTTCTTCTTCTTAGTCACTCTTGACAGAGTGGTCGTGGTTATGGGGGGTCCTTATATTGGGTTGCTGCTTTTGCAATGCGCCGCCATTGTTCCCTGTTAGTTGCGGTGCGGGAGCAGTCGGTAATGGTGGACTGAGTTAATTTTGAGATGAGGTCCGACCACCTTGTTGGAGAGCGACCACGAGACCTCTTTCCCTCCATTCTGCCTTGTATAACTAGGCGCTCCATGGAGTTCTCGTTTCGCGCCACGTGTCCAATAAATAATGCATTATAATAAAAATTCTATCCAGAATTCCAAATAGTCAAAAGAGCGTTTGCTTCTAAAATGGCATACGTGTGACGTCACATGTCTGTAATCTCCTTCTGAATCTAAAATCTAAATCTACTTCTGATCCTTTCACTCCTATTCTAAAGGCCATTCTTATTATCTCCCTCTAAATTACAACAAAACATAAAATTGATACATTAAAGCATTATTGCCGTAATTATAATGTGGCATAGTGTGGCATAGATAAAGGTTTGCACGCACAGAGCACCGCGCACACTACGCTAGTGTTTTATTAGTGATAGGAAGCGAGCGTCGGTCGAGGGCTCTTCGCCGAGCGCGCTGCGGGGTGCGGTGGCCATGCGTTACGGACTTTATAAAATGTAAGTTGAAAAATATTGTATAAGTGTTTTTAAAGGTTCATATACACGAATACAATCAAATAGATGGCATGTAAATATGACATAAATTTCAATGAAAAAAGTCAAATATTTTAGAAATAACTTATTAGTGAAATTCTTATTATGTCGTAGTCGTTTGGGTAGTTGTTATGTAGGTAAGGGATCTCAGTGACTTTTTCCAATTTATTAATTTTCGTCTATCCTACTGATAATAATGACGGTACTTGATTGATATAATTTCTTAAACATTCCATTAATTACTATTTAATGTTGTTCTTGTAATGTCTTTGAGCCGACACGTTGAATAAGTTTTAATATATATATTTTTTAAATTAGCCTTTAGTGTCCCTCTGTGTAACGGCCTCCCTCAAATCAAAAACTTATATTGTTTACCGACTTTTTTATAATAAAAAGCTCGTAATTACTGACCGTTCCCATAAAATGTAAAAAGAGATCCGAATTAAACAAAATTTCATGATATTCATTGAATTTTGAGAAAATACAATACAAAAGTGCGTAACTACAAACTTTTATTACTATCATATTGATACCATTAATCACAATTCATTTATAACAGTCCGCTTGTTGCGCAAGAGGTAGCGGGTTCGATTCCCGCCGAGGGGACAAGTGTTTGTATGTTCTGCAAGCACTTTCTCCTTGGTCTGGGTGTTTAAAATGTATAATAAAAAATATATATGTACGTATGTATATTATATTAAGTATATCAGATGTCTAGTACCCGTAACACAAGCTAAGAGCTTACCACGGGGCTAGATGTTGCTGTGTGGATTGTCAGGAAATATTTATTTTATTTATTATTATTTATCATCATCCCGTTCTCACTGCTCGGACACAGGGAATTCTTTCTTGACGAGAGAAATTGGCCCTTAATTCACCACGCTGGCCGTGCGCATTCATACATTTTATACCTACAAAATATCCGCCATCATTTCCAAACTCATATTCACCGCGGTAACCTCATGCCACCATTATGTGGGAGATTCGACACTTGAACCATCGACTAGCGCCGCGCCCCGGTTTCACACGCCTTTTGTACGTCCGCTCTTCCGTGGGAACTGTGTGCATCGATAGAAAATTTCACTTTTATTCCAAGAATACAAGTGCGTGGAAGTTTATATTTTGCTGTAACTATTGTTACGAATTTTTAAGGACACTTTTTGATTGGATTCATTCTGTATGTAATAGCATTGTTATTAGAAATCTATAAGTATTTAAGTTTTAGAAGAAATTGTAAAATTAATAAATGTGTACCATAATAACCAACTTATCGTAGAATTATGATTTAGATTATTTAAAAAGTTATTTATAATGTTAATAAATACTTACAATATTCTTTATTCTTATATAATTCTGAACTGATACATTGGTAGCAATTAATCGACTGATACCATCAATTAAGTAGAAAATAACAAATCTTAATAATTAACCAGCCCAAAAACAATCTTAAATTTATATATAGCCCAAATAACTAGAAAATATTGTGTATTTAGTATGAATTGCGTAACTCACGGTAATTTTGAAAGTGAAAGAATAATTTACCTAACAAAAAAGCGAAAAAATATTTGTATCCCTCAAAATAAAGTTAGAACTCCTCGACCTTAATCCAAATGCCAAGTAAACAAGAAAAGGGGATTCCTCTTGAGATTAAAAGCATTCACACATAACAGATCTCGCAGCCATTGTCTCAGATGGAGCCGAGTAATCAGCTGAGGCTGTGAAGGGCAGTGGAGCGAGAGCCCTCTACCTACAAGCTGTACCTTGAGATACATTAAAGATATGATATGAGCGCTTAGGTTACATCATCATCATCCGCAGCCTGACTTCTCCCACTGCTGGGTATAGACCTCTTGATTAAATGTCGTTAGATATCGTTTGTCCTTGTCACTTTGTCATTTGTGTATGTGAGAAAGAGACAAAATTCATGTTTACTTAGACAGCTTTGCTATCTATTATGCATAAGAAGGTAATCTTGTGATACGAGTACTAGACATCTGATAAACTTAATATAATAGAAATTATTAAAAAATATATTGATATTTAAGAAGAATAATCAATAATTCTTGTACATAAAAACACGGGTTTTGCCATAAGAAAACACAATAGGCATTGGCCGATACCTACAGGGCGTATTGTTCGATACGCACAATGCGATATCAGCTGCCTTTCAAACACCCTGTATTTCCTCTTCACCGCTGCTTTTGTTTGAGAAATAACATTTTTTTCCTGAGACGTTATTTGATGGGTCCGGAAACGTGGTCACCCTAAGAAATGAAATGCTAGCGATATATTTTGTGGAATATTGATTTGATGTTATGACAAAAATTTGAAAAAAAATCGATACGTTTTTGGTGTGCTTTAACTTTTTTTTCATAACGGATTTTTTTATGTTATATCTGTTTCTATATCTGTTGTAAGTCACAGTTACATAGTAATCGGTCTAGAAATCCATATGAATATTTTTATATTTTAAATTGTAGTAGCTGCTCTACCCTTTAAACATCCAATATTAAAAAATATGGGTTTAAAATAAAATATATTTTTCTAATGACGCGGTGATACCATCCCGTTAAGGGGTCACCAACTTATTATTACAAAGCGAAAGCTAAACGTTTTCTAAGAAGAATAACCATAATTATTATTCATATACCTATTATCCTAAGTATTTCCGCAAAAATAAAAACAAAACAAGCAACACCGCCCAGAAAACTATAAATAAACAACGTCACAGCGTCTGTCTATTTCAACACCGAACTAGAATCAACTAAAACTAAGAAAAAGTAACTATTCCCAAGAAGAAACTATTAATTGCTCTCCGTTTAATAAACCAGCGATTCTGTTACAATGCGCAAGTTTTAATAAGAACAGCTCAGGGCTGCTGCGGCCCGATGATTATTTTATTGTGGGTTAAAACCTCTTCTGTTTGTTTTGTTTATTCTATGGTAGAGAATAGGTTTAAAGTACGTCTATTGCTTGTAGTTATAATAATAGAAAGCTATTTAGTTATATTGTCTGCCTGACAGATTACCTTGCCTCGCCTCCTGTAAATGCTTTTGTGCATACAAAAAAAATGTTATGTTAAAAATATGCATTTAGACAGCCTTAGTAGCGCGTTGGGCGTACTTATTTTTTATTTATCATGAAGGCTAGATTAATCATCCATTTATACTATTTATAGTAAAACACCTAAGTATAATGTATTATAATTAAGTATATCAGATGTCTAGTACCCGTAAATCAAGCTTAGAGCTTACCACGTGGATTAGATGTTGTGTGGATTGTCCGGAAATATTAATTAATTAATAAGCTGGCAAAAACGTTATGGTTTAAGTCAACGTAATATAGACGATAGGTATATTAAGATACTATATATATTTGATCTAAATTCCAGTGCAAGCCATTTCCACTTGAACGAACAATCAGATAATGTGACAGATATAGACGTACAGTCAGCGTCATATTGCGGTATAAGGGTATAGAACAGTCAGAATAATCTGGGAAACAAAACCATTAATACCTAAGCAGTAAAATTATCATAAAATTAAATGCACCCAAAATGGTCAAAATATCTCACTCAATAGTGGACAAAATAATATAAAAAAACATAAAACAAAATTGATATGAACAGTTAAAATCATCTTAATAGTGTATGGGTTAAGAATATCGCACTTCAATTGTTTAATATTTATCTAAGTCGACAAGGTGTTATCGATCGTATATCGCTCGGGCTGCAAAGCCCTAGTTACATGTCCTAATTAGTCAAAATCGTTCTAGCTATTTCAGAGATTTCTTGAACAAAAAACAAACAAAATTGTAAAAACTGTTATATCTGTTTACGTTAGCTACTCATCTATATTATTCTTTACTGCTCGGATGCTAAAACCTTTTCAATTACTATTGCAGTAAATCATATAAGAATCTGTACTGTTTTATTTGAGTTTATCCGGAACAAAAATAAAGTGAGACGCGGCGGCAGACTTAATTTTTTTATGTATAAACGAATCTAGTAAATAGCGGTTATTTTAATATAACATACGCTATAATTTTATAAGTTTAGATCCCAAGGCTACTAAACTGTTTGCGGAGCTCGCAGCCCTAGGGCTCCAACCTCGCCGGAAGTGCGGCGTCCTTCCTGAGATATTTCAGCTCCGTTTCCGCCGTGGATGCTGCGGTTGTTTTTTTAAAGGAAATTAGGATAGAATAATTTCTTTTCTGTTTTCTGTTTTGCCATTTCGTGTATTACTTCAGGTAAAGCGAAGGTTGGACATGAGAGCTTCGTAATATATATTTAAAGTACCTACCATAATACATATATTACTAGCTTTGCACCCCACGGCATTATAAATAATATGGTGAGCCAAGGTCCGCCTAAGGCGCAAGAGGTTGCGGGTTCGATTCCCGCCAGGGGACCAGATTTTGTACGATCTACAATTTCTGGTTTCGGGTCTGGTTGTTTTCTATGTATCATAAGTATGTATTTACAAAAACAAAATGTATCTATGTAGTATATCAGTCAACTAACACTCATAGTAGAAGCTCTGCTTAGTTTGGGGTTAGGTGCTGCTGTGTGAGTCCGGAAATATTTATTTATTTTTCCTAGTATCAAAAAAATTTATTCACAAAAGAAGTTTCCATAGTAGTTACTTATAATCTATGTTACCTGATTAACTTAGTTTTCCGTTTACTGCGTACCTTAATACCTACTTGAGATAAACCTTTCAAGGTAGAAATCTTAGAGCATCGATGGTAAGAACAGAGTGAGCCTATTGAATTGCGAACATCAGACACGGCTCAGAACAATATGACGTTCGCGCAGCGAGCCTTCGCAGTCGTGGATGCGCGGTAGCGGCGCGGCGTGAGGATCTCAATTCATTTTGTTAAATTGGGCAATAAAAATGGTAAAATGTGCAGTCAAATCCTGCAAAAATGACACAAGAAAGGAATCCAAGATGAAAATCTAACATTACATTTCATTGGTATGTCGATTTTTACACTTATTTTGATAAAAATAAATCGGGCATCGCGTCCATTTGCGGGGGTGAAGGAGACGTGAGAGGGGGGCACAGCAAACACCGCGCCGACTGTCAAAAGTATAGTGATGGGACGTGTACAAGTGTAGTCGATGTTTTAAAATATATATATGTAGTTGGGAGTAGGGTTTTTCTTCGATAATTTATATAAGATAAAAAAAATACATAATAATATATATTGACATACGCGTTAAATACTTAGTTAGAAATTCGAACGTCCAAAAAACCAAAAGGCAGCTATATAACAAGCTTACGCTTTTTAGCGGTCAGTAGAAACAAGACGTTAGAAAGTCACCCGAGCAGTGGTATTAACGATTAAGCACAAGACTAATGTCTAATGACTATACTGTGCTCACCCTAACTACATATGACTGATAATTCGGAAAACCTAAGTGTGAATAAATTGCAATATTATTCAGAATATCAAACTAAAAAACTGTAAGATATTTAAACTTGTTTGTAGGTAGGTACTTTATATGTAGGTAACTTTTAACTTACTCTTATTCTCTTTTAACAGATAAACACTTATGTGCATTTTATAAATTTTATTTTTAAATAAATATAAGTTGGCAAACTATTTTTATTACCTACCTAGTTACTACCTATTATTAGTGCGCAAACCGGGCGAGAAGAGCGCACGACTAAAACCATGACGCCGGCATATTGTGAGCAATAAATAAAAAATAACAATTAAATATAATAATAATATAATTTATTCAACAATATAATAATTCACATTCACATTGGACAAACATAGCCTCTTCGGGTCCATAATTTTAAATACCGATATTTTTTAATGATTTTATGCTTTATTAGTATATTTGATGTATTTAAGTATCTAATCATAAGGTTGCAATGCCCCAAAAGGGTAATGTTAGAATATTTCTACTATGTAACACCTAAATTAAGCACACTTTTCGTACAATTATTTATATTCTTGTGCAATAAATTATTCATAATAATAATAAATGTAACCACTTGAAACAACCAGAAAATGTAAATTACAAGATGTTTTATATAATGAACCAGAGAACAAGTAAATAACATAAAGAGTGTGTAACTAATTACCTAACAGAGAACCTAATTAATGTAATTTATCGATAGCTTTTTCCCCATCGGCACGCCCCATCCCTACCTGTCATTCGCTCTTTTTTAAGTATGTCTATGCTAGTGAAAAAAGTAGAAAATGTGGTCCCACGCGAGCAAAGCCGCGTGCGGGCAGCTAGTTCTCATACAATCTCAATTAATAATTTCAGTAAACAAACTCTTGCTCGGCGTAGCATTGAGTTCAGGGAAGTGAAGGGAAGAAGTGTGCCGTGCCGCGGCAGGTGCTCCCAAACTCGCGGGTAATTCACCGAGTTATAGTATAAACTGTATAATACACCGAGTTATACGTATAACTGAATGAAACTCGGATTTCCACTTGACGAGGGTATCCTTTATCTATTTGCTTGTGCTTGAGAGTTTATTAACTCGTACCTAAAAGGTAAATGTCGGTAAAATGTCGGTGAAGTTGAGTTTTGGAGTGAATTAGGTGAAGGTATGTCATTCCAGCGTAGAGATTTGTTACTTTAGTTTTTTGTAGATAACTAGATTACTATAAGTTTAATCGCTCAATTACTTAAAGATAGAGGTTAACGAGTATCTAATTAAATAACGTAAACTTCGTAACAATCACTAGTGAGAAAAACCCATTTTCGAAATGAATAGTTATTAATGAATATCTTGGCAAAACCAATGAAAATTTTCACAGAAGCTTGAAAACCGCGTTTGTTGCACTTTTTCAACAGACGCAGCCTAAAAACCTGCAAACTGTCTGTCCGTACTTCGCACTCAAAAGTCCCGGCTAGCTCGGAGCATGCGGCTAAACTTTCCAGTGGTTCAACTCATAATTTTAACATTAAACATATGGAAATAACCCAGTTTTTTCAATGCTGAAACTCTCACATTAGTAACTTATAATAAAATTTATTCAACATTTTTTTTAGTATTTTTATACATTCCTCTCTATGGAATAATAATACGCATCTAATATGATGAAAGTTAGAATTTGAGATACTTCAGAGGGTTATTTCAGAACAAACGCAACCGATTTTAACTCTTTCACTGCCCTCTCTAGGCCATTACATATTTTATTAATAGTTTCCTATTTGTTGTTACATTTGTATTGTTTTGTTATCTTGTTGTTTGTTTTGTGTTATTGAGTAATCTTATGAAACCTGTAAAATTATGCCCTATGCTTTTAAGGAAATAAATGTTTTGACTTTTATATGTTAATGTGTCATTTATTCTCTATAATCTTTTTCTTATTCATATATCGCGAATTAATAAGTTATTCCCGAGAGAAAAACAATAACATGGACTATTACAGCGTGTAGAGAAAATCTGGTTATACTGTAAATTTTTAAATTTCTAGAATGTCTGCCTTACCATTTTGTACGTTAATTTTACAACCAAGTCATAAACAAAGCCATTCAATATGAAACTCTATCACCATTCAGATAGCGTACAAACTAACAAAACTGATTTCCAACACAAAGCGATATTAAAATTGAACCATAAATATTGGGCACTAAAGCTAAAAGTCCGCGAAGGTTTTAGAGTTTTATAATTTTGCCGAGAATTTCGTATGGACAGAATCTTTTTCAAGTCATTTACTGCAAAAACGTAATGTTTGCAGAATTTCTACGAGAGCTCTTACGATTTTTAATACTTTTTCTCCGTTTTGTAGACAAAGTCGCCAGTTAGAATGAAAATTTCCTAACAACTATTTTTACCACCAAGTTGTAAAATTAAATTAGAATTTTCATCGCTTTTAAGTTGAAAAGTTTTATGACTATCTACCGATAAATTTATGAAGTTTTACCAAAATACCAGTATGATCGGTTTTAAACAAAATTTATTAAAATTTATATCAGAGTCTCTTAAAGCTTACCGCGGAGTTAGATGTTTCTGTGTGAATTGTCCGGCAATATTTAATAATCTTTATTTAATCATCAGATAGGCTCTCTATTTGTCGATATTTCCACTTATCAGTCACTTAAAAATCTACCCTCAAATAAAAAAACAACCCCAAGAAAACTTTGAAGCCCTTTTCAATTCCAATGTCCGAAAATATTCGTAAATTCTTACCTACATGTTTTGACCCATCAATGGGAGGACATTCGGGGGTGAACCCTCATTAGGCTCGCATCCGGGAGGCTTTGCATCACTGTCGATGGAATAAGCAGATATTCTCACTCTCCTAGTGAGTAATCATCATCAACTGAATAAAATTCGATACTCAGACAAAAAATAATTGCATTGCGTTGATTATAATGTTTTGGTCGCATTAAACCGGACGCAATGAGATAAGATTTTGTGCATGTAGGTACTATGTGTTTGACGTTACTAAGTGTACTAGAGTGTTTCTACGGTGAATAAATTAAATACATACAGTACCTACAGTGGACCATATTTCTATTTGGACGTATCTATGTTTCGGGAAAAGGCTAGGGAATAATAAAGAAAAATGGTTATGATAAAATCATTTAGAAATTAGTAGAAATTACTGAAAACATTAATAGATAAGCATTATGCAAGTAATTAATAATTCATAGAAAATACATTATTCCTTGAAATTATTTAAAATTAAGTACCTTCTTGATACAGCACAGCAATCTTGTTTCAGTAAAACGCTTCGGTCAATAAAGATTAATTTTTTTTATAAAGTTTCAATGTCGTGATAACACGGAAGTTTCATTTCATCCATTTAATTCATTAATTGAAAGGATATGCTTTTCCCTAACGGATGGCCCATCACGGCCCATCTAATGGCCCTCACGGATGGCCCATCGCTACAAATGAAGGTCTGTCGAGTTTGCAGTTATTTTGGGTTTTTCTAATGTTTATTTTGCTCATTTAAGGGTGCCCTCTTCGGGATTAGATTGAAAATGAGGCGAGAGTAAATTACATTTGAACCTTTTGAGCTCCAACACGTTAGAGAGGGTGCTTTAGTAATTACCTTTGTTAGAATCAGTTGATGAAACTCACAATGTACATTTACAGAAAGGAAACTATTAAATAACATATTGATTATTAAAAAAGATAAAAAGATAAAAGATATTTATTTTTCTACTAAACAATAATACAATCAGTAATACCAATAAATACACAGAAATTTAAATATTATTTAGCAGAAAAACTGGCTCTGTCTCAGCATGTGCCAGGTTACTAGCATGCTAGTAACCCAGCGCTGGTCTTCCGACAGAACCAATTGTTAGCAGAATAATGAAATTACTTCGATCATTATTTCGTGTATGCGTGGTAAAATTATCTCTGAAAGTAATTAGTATTGATTGTTTAACAGACTCTTAGAACTCCCAGTATGCATACACAAGCTTAGAGCTTACCACGGGGATAATTCCAGCAATTTGTTTTATTTCTAATATTATATAAATTCCCATTAAAAAAAAAATCAGGAAAATGGAAGGAAAAATCACGTGAAGTGGGATAAAGACAAGATAATGATAATGATAATGTATTCCCATTTAAAATGCAATTGTAAGAACTCTTCAGTAACATCTATATATTTATTTCCAAAAACCAATATGTAAAATAGAATAGGTAGACAACAATTATTTTTCACACTTATTTCGCTTTACTTATTTTAAATTCATAAGCAACTGCGCCACGGCTATAAATATTGTGATTCTTTAACCAAAATATCATCTTGCAATTTATCTACCCATTTTAACTAGAAACATCAAATTCTACATACATGTATGGATACGTCAAGTTCTAGCAAAGCACGCTGGCTAATTAACCTTAACCCGGTGGGACTGCAGGCGTCGGATCTTCTCCGTGCAATTTAACTTATCAAGTACCTACAGTGTACTTAATACCTACATACCTCCTCTATATCTACAGTGTAGCATTGTAGCAGTCCCTACATTTACCTACGCTATACCTATCTGTAGGTACCGTGTCCAACACGACGTCGAATAATTTCGACAAAGGGTGATTTGGGTAAAACAAAAGAGTCGGTTTTTGTATGAAGCGTTCGAACTAGTTTACGTGGTGTAACTTACAAATAAAGAGATAATTATTCATTATCATAATTTTAGCCTAGGAGGTCCTCCTATTTTAGGTTAAATTAACTAAATTGAACATTTAAAAACCCTCGACTCTAAATCCTTACTTCCCTATAATGTAAGAAGTCATACTATTTTTTATGCTCGCGATGCGCTTTCATTTGAGACGCCATTCGAGTATATTTGAAGATATTCGGTTCTTCTTCTACACTTTCACCCCTCATTACTTTTAAACAGGATAACCGATTTCCATAATACATGTCTAAGAACACTCGTGCAAAACTCACCATTGATACAAAAATACAAGCAAATTCAAATATTAAAATCCATTCGAGAGCTTTGATGCACCAGACAGACGGACAGACACGTCAAATTTATTACACCCCTCCTTTTGTGTCAGGGGTTAAAAAGTAATAATCACAAAACATTAAAATGTAGGAGGTAAATGTGAGACTATTTCTACGAGGTTAAAAGTTCTTTTGAAGCGCCTGTTGAAATTTGTGAGCAAGCCTGCGCGCTTACCACGCGGTAATTGTAGGTGATAAGTAACAATATTTATAAAATAAATCTTTACTTTAGTTTTACTCCATAGAAAATAATAAAGATTAGATAAGACATAAGTTATTATGTCATTATAAGAAGAGTAAAATAAACTATGAAGAAAGAACCAATAACTATTATAATTTCTTAAATATATTCAATGCAAGCAACTTCGAAATAAGTTGTTTTATGAAACAAAAAAAAATAGCACCCCATGTTCCATATTAACTATTATAGGTACTTTATGTTAAATATATCTATATAACCTAATATAGGACTAATAAGTATCTATTATATCCAGTGCCATATGTTTAGCGCTTTTTCTATGTATTTATCAATCAATAATTTATTGAAAACCAATGAAAGTAGGTATTTCGAAAGTATTAAGAATCATAATTAATGCAGTCTTCCGGACTTTACCCACCGCCTACGCTGGTAAGAAACTGCGTGTTCGTTTGTTGTTACAGCAAGGTAATGCCTCGCAAACGTATACATATATAAAATACCTCACAAAGGCAAATAAATAAATAACTTACAGACTAACACATACTATGAAATATAACTGAAAACGAATAAGGGCTTTTTCCTTTTAAGGAATTTGTAGATTGGATTTGCTTGAATATTTGACTATGAAAAAATATATTATTTTATGCAGTTAGTAGTAATTAGTTAAAATCACGTGACTATAACAATTAATTTCATTACCGATTTCAGATATCTGACAGTTTAGACACCAATAACAAATGTTATGTCAAATCAGCGATTAAAAAGTAGGTAGTAATCGTCCCCAGCCTCCCGCACCACGGGCACCACAGTATCTGTCTCCAGCAGACTGTATTAATGTTTTATAGAGGGCGACGTCAGGTGGCTCGGAGCAGGGGGTGAAATGGGTCTCAGGGTTAGTCTAGAATATTCTCATGGGTTGAAGGTTGTGTTAAAAATAAGTTGATTGAAATGGGATATGTAATTTTAAGTTAAATCTTAATGATTTTTAAATAAGTGATGAACCTCACTTTTTATGTTAAACTATTTGTATTTTTTTAATGCTATGCTATAACTATTATTAAGGCTTCATCCGATATAACAATATGCAGAAAAAAAATCGACATATCACTTAATCGACGCGTGTCGGGGTGCTTTCCCGAAGATGCAGGTTCGAATCATGTGTGCGAAGGTAACAGATGTCTTTATCTTATTCTGCATAAAAGTTTCTAATTGTTATAAAAAAATAATTATGAACTTTGATGTACAATATTTCAAAGAATGTGACTATTTTCTAAGAAATATTTTAGTACACAGGTATCTGTATATATCTACAGACATTATATCTACCTAGATAAGGTACCTAGATGTATTTCTGTGGTATATCAGAGAATAAAAAACCAGCACCTTATAAAGCTCACCACTATACTATCTACTATATGGTAATAACTTGCAAATGTATTAATATCATTGAAGTATGTTTAATACAAGAAAAATATACATACATTTATCAAACAACAGTTTAACCAACAAAAACTCCACGGAGTCGAAAAAATACGCGCGAATTCATACGTTTTGACATCTGTCAGCAACAATGGCGCGAACGGCAGCCATCTTGGATTGATTTTAATCAATCACTTCCTGCCAAAATCGCTTCCTATTAACGTTTCCTAAATTTTGGATATTTTTTTGTTTATTTGATTGAATTTGATTTTAGTGTCCAATTCAGGGTATTTTTTTATATTCTTGAGATTAAATCCGACATTTGATTGTAAATATGAAATTTTTGTTAAGGTGAGTTTTGAAGGGCTCATAAAATTAAACGTTTTTGATGTCCCTCTAGAAATCATAACAAAAAAATCAAAAATGTCTAAAATTTCGTATTGTGGCAAAGTAACAATAACTTATCCCGTTTACGAGAATGTTCATCATCATCACCCCATTAACGTTCCCACTGCTGGGACACAGGGACTTCTGAATTAATGTTCACTATAATATTATTCATTTTATAAAATAAATAAAGGACTGTCAAAAGTTTATCCGCTGCTCGACAAAGGCTCAAAATACTTCCAGTAACTTTAGTCGGAAGCAGCCTGTTACCACCGCAAGCCCGTTAACTTCACCAAGTCCTCCTTGCATCTAGTTGGTGGACGTCCTACGCTGCGTTTGTCGATTCATGGTGACCATACAAAAACTTTTCGGCCCCAACGGTCATCTTATATACTTGGCCTGCCATCGCCACAGTAGTGTGCTTATTGGATTGGCTATGTCGGTGACCCGCGATCCTCTACGTATCTCTACATCCTGATTCGATCACGTAGAGAAACCAGCTAGGTTTTATCACCAATGCTTTTAGCTGATTCAAAACAGAATTTGAGACTTTATACTATACCAGTAAAATAAAAATATAATAAAATACTAGTCAGGTCATAGTTCAGTTAATATTTTTATCTATTATACTTTATTAAATTAAGGCTCTCAAGGGCTGGCAGTTGTCATCGCATATTCATAAGAGATTGATGACCGTTAATGCACACAAACGGACATGTTTAACGACCGATTGATTGATGAGTCGAGTAAGTGGTACTTCGTTGAATCATGATATCAAATCAATGGTTTTTAATATGTATGGATTTAGGTGATTAATGCATAAAATATATGATTTATTAATTAATTGTTTTAGGTATCGTGGTAGGGTAAACGAACGAAAGAGGTATGTACAGAAGATTGTGGTTAAGATTAATGTCGGGTAAACTTTTTGTATGATCCACGCTATCTGTTTCTTGTTATTTTTCTAAATAATTATATTTGAATTGGAAAAAAAATGCGTCGATGTTTGATAAAATAGATGTGACTTCTTGAGTCCTCATAAGAATAAGAAAAGCCATAAACACTTCAAAAAATAAAAAAGGCGCAACACAGTCCTTCCATATACGCTAAACTTCGTGAGTGTATATAGAGAGAAAGATAGAAAGAGAGAGAGCACAGCCTTAGATTTCCCGGTACGAGATAACATACCGGTCCCGAAGGACCAACACTAATTCGTTGGTTAATTAACTGAGCCTTGGTCCTTCGAGCATTTAGCAGTTACTTGCGATCATGTCTAAATATTATACCTAAATAAACTTGCATGAACCATGGACGTGACTAAATATTTAATCAGTGGGTTGGTAATTAAGGTAACATAAAATTATGATGTTTAATTAAAGAGAATGGGCCAGCTACGCTTTGGAAAGACCGCGGATCGGCTATCGAGGCGTAGGACGTCCACTAATGATATAGCGTAACGGTGTGGCGATAGGTAGATCGTGGTGGAAATGTCAATTTTACAAGATATTGCAAAAATATATTATTTATGTACAATATTTATCTACTGAAATCAAGTAACAAATGTATGAAAATAACGACAGATGTTTAATATGTATAGTAAAAAATATATATTATATTATATAAAGTATATCAGATGTCTTGTACCTACCCGTGACACAAGCTTAGAGCTTAACACTGGGCTAAATGTTGTGTGGATTAGTCAGATAGCTTGGCTGACAAATTGTCTCTAAATAGTAATTTGACGAAAAACAATGCAATTATCTTACGACATTATCAATTAATAATCTTGATGATTTCATGTCAATTTAAACTTAACATTGTGGTTGACATTTATACGACTAGCCTAGACCTATGGCATACAATATGAACAAAAAAGAGCTCCCATTCAAAAAGCGGTTTTAAAATGTAGGTTCGCTAAAGGTATTTGAAAAAGCCAAATAACACAGAATTCCACAAAGATAAAAGCTTTTACAAACCACAACGTGGAATAAAAGTAGCGCCAAAATCGAAACATTCGCACATAGGTGGCGCTACGTCATTAGTGGGTCGCACATCCGGTTCCGGCTGGTACCCCTTTCTACCCCCGTTTTACCGTTCCTACCCCTTTCTACCTCAGGGGGGTCTATAAACGTTTGTAATTGAATATGTGTGGATTGTGGGGTTTTGTGAAACGAACTATGTGGTTAAAATATGAATTGATATTTTAACGTGAGTTTTATTCAATGGTCGATGATTTTTGTCCTGTTTATTTGTTAAGGAATTAAGGAAATTTTTTTTTTTGTTTTTGTGCTTTTTTGAATAGGTATATAACTTCAGAAGAAATTATGGTTAGGTATAATCAATATTATTCTATTAAAATCTGGAGTTTCGAGATATTTATATGAAAGGGAATTAGCGGTGACTTGGTGAAGGCCGCTTCATGGTGGATGCAGGCCGTTTTCACTGGAATCTAACGTTATCACTGGAAATCTATGAGCGTGGCTTATAGTTAAATAATGCTAATGATTTTGATATAATATTTTTGTTTGGTTGTTAATTAGTGCCTAAACCATCTATGTTATAAAAGGATATTTTAGATTTATAAGTTGGGGTTTATGTATAAACAGAGCAAAAACAATTATACTTTTAATTATCCCATAACCAAATTCCTGTTTTATTGAATTTCACGTATTACCTTTTTAATCAACAATTTTAAATAACTTTTCACGCCCAGTTTAGAATGAATAAAAATATATTAAATTTCGTAATTGATTGAGCACAGTTGTTATCGCTGAATGGAGTGGGTATATAAGGTGGGCTGCTGAAGGCAGGGCATCCTCGTTCAGCTCATGGTTCACCATGTGGCCACGGGAACTGGTCTTGTTGCTCCTCTGCGCAGCCGCTCTAGCTAACCCTCGCAGTAAGTCATTTATTTATTGCAATTTGTTAGTACTGCCCCACTGGGCAAAAGCTGAACCCCTTTCTGTTCTTTCTACTCCTCTCGGTCCAAAGCTGTGTCCGACCAAGATGTTAACGTTCTTTTTCAACCCCTTGGAGTCTTAGTGACGATCATCTCACTGGGACAGTTGCTCGGGAAATCTACATTTTCCCAGCATCCCAACGGCCGCACATAGACTTCCTCATTTTCAGTTGTTTCGGTTCGAACTCGTTTGCATCAATCGTCAAGCTTTTACTTCCATCCCATCATCTAGTTGGCGGAGGTTACTGATCTGCTATCTCCATTTGAGAATTTTTCGCCCTAAATTTTCTATGACAATATTTGTTCCACGTGCCATAAAGCCTGGTCTTTTTTTGGAAGTATTCGCTTGGCTAAATCGGTTACTCACGTTTGTAACATAAGTTATTCCTTATTCCCGATCCCGCAAATAAAAACTGAGTATAGTATTCTCGAGGACAGTAGAGATTTTACTTTTAAAGTAACGATCCACTCGTCGTTATGTTTGAGTCTAACATTTTGCCTAGAATTTGCGCGAGCGCAGGTTAGGTAGGCTACAAGTTTTCAACAAAGAACTTTATTATAATATGTTATTTTCACAGATGTCAATCCGGATGATGATGAGCATGATGCGTCTGGGATTACCCACAGTCGCATGTTCAACCCGGGCGACTTGGTTAACATCAATGGACCAGGTAAGCGAAAATATAAAAGTTAAAAAATCTTACGGTGGTGATTGATAATATACCTAAGCTTTTATTTGACCCTTTTATCGAAATTATTAGACTAATGAATACATAAAAGCCAAACAATTAACATGATGTCGAACACAAATCGTAACAATATATTTGCTCGTTTTACTGTTTTTTTTGGAATAAATGATAATGGATAAAGTTCAAAATCTATCTATCTATTTATGGACCATTTCTACAGCACAATACACCTCAAAACTAAGTAGGGTCAGTTTGTACTAAAATGGTTTAAGCTAAACTACTCTATAAAATATAATATAAACCGAAGTAATTGTTATACTTGAAAGTACGGGCTTATTTCACAAAATCCTAGTAAACTAAATAATGCCTACTTATGTCAATAATACATGTCAATGGTTAGTCGTCAAGAGCTTTCTCGCTTTGCCACAATTTGACTAGATACAAGATTGAGTAGAGACGATTTCTAAATGTACAAAAATATCTCTCATCCATTGTAATGTGACCGCGCGTTGGGTTCACCTCAAAAAACGAATGTTTGTTATATTAATTTGTTCGCCTCAATCATGATCCATGATCCAAGGTCCTTCTTGGCTCTAGTCGATGCAATAAAGCAAGTAATGTTTCAGGCGACGCGCGCTGCAGCCTGCAGGGGCAGATGTTCTCCGTGGTGTACTACCAGCAATGCTTCATCTGCGCGTGCTTCGAGCAGTACGGCGTGCTGATCTCCAAGTGCGCGTCCTGCGCCATGTGCATCGGTGAGCTTCCGTGGGAGATCCCGCTCCAAGGCGACGACCAGGCCCACAGCGAAGCTAAAGGTTCCTACTGACAGATCCTGACAGACTAGGTTTTCGGACGAAGTGAAGTTACTCTGCTTACAGTTGTTGTTTTTATCCGCAGGTCAGGAGATACCATTTCCGCCGCTGCCGCCGCCGCCTCCTCCTCCGGCTCCACCGATAATACCCCCAACGCCAATTTTGCCGCCCTGGCGACCTGTCCCCCGACCAATAATACCTATCAGGCCGCCGTCGCCGATCATAATCCGACCACCAGTAATCATACCGCAGCCACGACCAATTATTCCCATTAAACCGGTCAGGCCAGTGATTCCCCCAGCTCCCGTCCCGATCTGTAAGTTTTTATCAGAATAACTTTGAATTTCCCAAGTTGTTTGGTCACTATAAGAACTGTTCGTTTACACCAGGTCCACCACCGATCGTGATACCTGGCCCGGTGCGTCCGGTCCCAATACCGATACCGGTACCAGGGAAGAACGTGTATATACCGATTCCGGTACCGGTGCCGTCCCCGCCGCAGAAGATTATCGTGCCGGGCCCGTCGGTGCCTGTAGCGGTGCCTGTGGAGAAGCGAGTGTTGTACCCGTTCCGCGTGCCGTACCCGGTGCCGTCGCCACCGAGGGTGGTGCCGTACCCGGTGCCCGAGCCTGTGCGCGTCCCGGGGCCGGCGGTACCCGTGTCGGTGCCCGTCAACCGATACATCACGGTCCCCGGCACCGACCGGCTCGTGCCGGTACCTGTTCCTGTTCCAGGTTAGCCGCTCATATTTCGACTGTTCTTAGATGGCTATGAGTTTGAAATTAGTAATGTTATTTCAACAACTTGTTCAATTACTTTCGAAGCCAATACATGTCGTGTGGATATCAAAGTTAAAGTATATCGTTGTTGCTTTCAGTGCCAGGTCCTGTTCGAGTCATCTATTTCCTGTGTGAGTATTTCAGTTTGGATTTGAAATAGGTATTCATTGTGATTGAATGCTAAACGTTTGCACAACCCCGCAGCACCGATATGCCAGTTACGAGTGCCCAACGTGCCCTTCACAATGCCCGGACAAGTATGCCGAATCTACGTGTGCAGAGTGGTTTACAATGTCGTGTACGCCGAGCTTCTGCCGGGTGTCGGAATATGTGGTGGTTGGTTTTAAAATTTTAATGTGGCTTACAAATTTGCTCTGTGTTTATCGAATAATAATTTTTAACTTGTGGAATTATGAACTCCACAGGCGGCGGTGCCTCAGCCAACGCTAATGCGAATGCAGTAGCCAGTGGGGCAGGAGCCTCAGCGGACGCTATCGCGAACGGCATGGCCAATGGTGGCACTGGAGCTTCTTGGGCAAATGCCGTAGCAAATGCAAACGCTGGAGCAATAGGAGGAAGCAGTGCGTCAGCCAACGCCATTGCCAGTGCACTCAGCCATGCAGGATTACCGGGTGGAAGCGCTAGCGCTGTAGCGAATGCTATAGCCAATGCAGCAACCAATGGTGGTGGTGGCGCATCTGCTAATGCAATCGCAAGCGCTCTAGCCAACGCTGGAATTGCCAGTGGAAGCGCCAGTGCTGTCGCCAATGCTATAACCAACGCTGTAGCTACAGGAGGAAGCAGTGCATCCGCTAATGCGATTGCCAATGCACTTAGCAGCGCAGGAATTAACAGCGCCAATGCAAACGCTGTAGCTAATGCAGTAGCTCATACAATAGGAGGAGCTGGACGTAGTGGATCATCTGCTAGTGCTTTAGCAAATGCACTAGCAAAGGCGGGAATTGTTGGAGGCAATGCTGACGCAGTAGCCAATGCTATTGCCAATGCAGTTGCAACTGGAGGAAGTAGCGCGTCCGTTGGTGCAATATCTAGTGCCCTTGCTAACGCTGGAATTGTCGGTGCAAATGCCAACGCTGTAGCTAAATCTATCGCCAACGCAGTAACTGCAGGTGACAGTGGCGCCTCAGCAAGTGCAATTGCCAATGCATTAGCAAACGCGGGGATAAATGGAGAAACTGCTCACACAGTTGCCAGCGCTATAACAAACACAGTCGCGTCCGGTGCAGTCCACGCTAGATTGCGCAGAAGCGTAGGACATGTCGATTCTGCATCGAATGCTATAGCCAAAGCTTTGTCTAATGAGGGAGTAAGTCAAACTTCAGCTAAAGCAGCCGCTAAGGCATTAGTTAATGCGGTAAATCTCCTTAACGGGAATGCAAACGCAGCAGCCAATGCATTGGCTACCGCTGAAGCAAATGGAGTTGCTCATTCAAGTAGTACGGCGTTAGCAAATTCAATTGCAAAATCTCTTATTGCTAGCGCAAATGCTGACGCAACCGCGCATAGTAGCGTTCCAGATACTACAGCCAGCGCTGCAGCCAATGCACTTGCGCATGCAGTAAAAATCTTAAACGGAAATGCAAAAGTGGCAGCCAACGCAATAGTAAAAGGTAGTGCTACATCCAACGCAGACGCCAATTCAGTTATCAAGGCACTAGAACTCATAGGGTCTGATGCAAATGCGGCTGCTCAAGCATTGGCCAATGCAGCAAATGTTGGTGGAGCCGGAAGTGATACCTCGTCGAATGCAGCCGCCAATTCTGTTGCCAATTTAGTTAGACTTTTAGGCGGCGATGCGAATGCAGTAGCTAATTCAGTGGCCAGTGCTCTCGATGCTAGTGATGCCCCAACTAATCCGGTCATGAATACAATCATCAACTCACTCGAGTACTCAAGTGGATCTGCAAATTCTGAAGCTGACTCAGTAGCCCAAGCGTTAGCTAACAGTGGCATTAGCCAGGCTTCAGCCACCGCGGCAGCCAAAGCGCTGGTAAATGCCGTGAATTTTTTACATGGAAATACCCAGGCAGCAGCAAATGCACTATCAAACGCAGCTGCAAATGAACCTGAAACTAGCCAGGCATTAGCAAACTCAATGGCTAACTCACTTGTTACCAAAGGAGTTACGCATTCTGAAGCTCAAGCAGCAGCCAAAGCGTTAACTCATGCAGTTTCACATTTGGGTGGAAATGCAAAGGCAGCCGCCAACGCTCTTGCAAACGCTGCATCAAATGAAAGTAAAAGTCGATATGGAGGAAGTATCGCGAATGCTGCAGCCAACGCATTAGCCAACGGGGGTGTGTGGGGTGGTTATGGAGGTGCCAATGCGGCAGCTAACGCCGCAGCGAACGCGTTAGCTAACGGAGGTGGATATGGCGGTACCAATGCTGAAGCAAACGCCGCTGCTAATGCAATAGCTAACGGAGGAGTGTGGGGTGGTTACGGAGGTGCCAATGCAGCAGCTAACGCCGCAGCAAACGCACTAGCCAACGGAGGATTGTGGGGTCGTTACGGAGGTGCCAATGCAGCAGCTAATGCCGCAGCGAACGCGTTAGCTTACGGAGGTGGATATGGCGGTACCAATGCTGAAGCAAACGCCGCTGCTAACGCACTAGCTAACGGAGAAGTTTGGGGTCGTTATGGAAGTGCCAATGCAGCAGCTAACGCTGCAGCAAACGCAATAACAAACGGAGGAATGTGGGGTGGTTACGGAGGTGCCAATGCTGCAGCTAACGCCGCAGCAAACGCACTAGCCAACGGAGGATTGTGGGGTCGTTACGGAGGTGCCAATGCAGCAGCTAACGCCGCAGCGAACGCGTTAGCTAACGGAAGTGGATATGGCGGTACCAATGCTGAAGCAAACGCCGCTGCTAACGCACTAGCTAACGGAGGAGTGTGGGGTGGTTACGGAGGTGCCAATGCAGCAGCTAACGCTGCAGCAAACGCACTAGCCAACGGAGGATTGTGGGGTCGTTACGGAGGTGCCAATGCAGCAGCTAACGCCGCAGCGAACGCGTTAGCTAACGGAGGTGGATATGGCGGTACCAATGCTGAAGCAAACGCCGCTGCTAACGCACTAGCTAACGGAGGAGTTTGGGGTCGTTATGGAAGTGCCAATGCAGCAGCTGACGCTGCAGCAAACGCAATAACAAACGGAGGAATGTGGGGTGGTTACGGAAGTGCCAATGCAGCAGCTAACGCCGCAGCAACCGCACTAGCTGACGGAGGAATGTGGGGTGGTTACGGAGGTGCCAATGCAGCAGCTAATGCCGCAGCAAACGCACTAGCCAACGGAGGAATGTGGGGTCGTTATGGAGGTGCCAATGCTGCAGCAAACGCCGCAGCCAACGCATTAGCAAACGGAGGTGGATATGGCGGCGCTAATGCTGCCGCTAATGCCGCAGCGAACGCATTAGCAAACGGAGGTGGATTTGGCGGTGCCAATGTTGAAGCAAATGCCGTAGCAAACGCTCTTGGAATGAATAGGTTTGGAGCAAGTGACGCTGTAGCAAATGCAGCCGCAAATGTTCTGGCAACTTCAGAACGTATTTTAGGAGGCTATGATACTTCTAATGCTGATGCAAACGCAGCAACGAACACTTTAATAAGTAGCGGATGGCTAAGTAGAGCTCATAACACTGATGCGGAAGCAAACACAGCATCTAATGAAATAGCTAATCAACTTTTTGTAAGTGTAGCACGGCCAGCACGTGCCATTAATAAAGTGGACATCAAAACTGAAGCTGGCAAAGAAGAACTTAGAACAGGGCGCTCAGCGCGCTCTCTCGACAGTGTTATCGATGATATAGATATGGATGATCCAAGTGACAGATCTGCTGCCCATGCCGAAGCCCACGCGCAAGCCAATGCTAACAGGGTGATCGGTGGTCGAATAAGATTTGGGCCACCAATATTCTATGGTATTGGTTTAGGAGATAGGGGCAGTGCTATGAGTCTTAATGGAGTTGAAAACAATGCTGCAGCCAATGCTGCAGCCAACGCTGCAGCTAATTCGATTCTCTCAAACTTTATTGAAAATGCTGCTGCTAATGCAAACGCAAATGCTCAGTCTTCAGGTATTGGAGGATATGGAAACACTGCAGCTAACGCAGCTGCTAATGCTGCTGCTAACGCTCTAACCGCAGGAATTGGCCTAGGAAACTCTGCTGCCAATGCCAATGCAGCTGCTAATGCTTTAGCATCAGGGTTATATGGAAACACTGCAGCCAACGCAGCTGCTAATGCTGCTGCTAACGCTCTAACCGCAGGAATTGGCCTTGGAAACTCTGCTGCCAATGCCAATGCAGCTGCTAATGCTTTAGCATCAGGTTTATATGGAAACACTGCGGCTAACGCAGCTGCTCATGCCGCTGCTAACGCTCTAACCGCAGGAATTGGCCTCGAAAACTCTGCTGCCAATGCCAATGCAGCTGCTAATGCTTTAGCATCAGGGTTATATGGAAACACTGCAGCCAACGCAGCTGCTAATGCTGCTGCTAACGCTCTAACCGCAGGAATTGGCCTCGGAAACTCTGCTGCCAATGCCAATGCAGCTGCAAATGCTTTAGCAGGTTTATATGGAAACACTGCAGCCAACGCAGCTGCTAATGCTGCTGCTAACGCTTTAACCACAGGAATTGGCCTAGGAAACTCTGCTGCCAATGCCAATGCAGCTGCTAATGCTCTAGCATCAGGTTTATATGGAAACACTGCAGCCAACGCAGCTGCTAATGCTGCTGCTAACGCTCTAACCGCAGGAATTGGCCTAGGAAACTCTGCTGCCAATGCCAATGCAGCTGCTAATGCTTTAGCATCAGGTTTATATGGAAACACTGCAGCCAACGCAGCTGCTAATGCTGCTGCTAATGCTCTATCAGCAGGAATTGACCTAGGAAACTCTGCTGCCAATGCCAATGCAGCTGCTTATGCTTTAGAATCAGGTTTATATGGAAACACTGCAGCCAACGCAGCTGCTAATGCTGCTTCTAACGCTCTATCCGCAGGAATTGACCTAGGAAACTCTGCCGCCAACGCCAATGCAGTTGCTAATGCTTTAGCATCAGGTTTATATGGAAACACTGCGGCTAACGCAGCTGCTAATGCTGCTGCTAACGCTCTAACTGCAGGAATCGGTCTGGACAACTCCGCTGCAAATGCCAACGCTGCTGCTAACGCCCTATCATCAGGACTTTATGGTAATACTGCAGCCATTTCAGCCGCCAACTCAGCTGCTAATGCTGTCAATACCCTTCTGGCAAACTATATTGGAAATTCTGCTGCGAATGCAAACGCTAATGCTCTAGCATCGGGTGTTGGACAATACGGAATCAGTGAAACAAACGCTGCTGCCAATGCTGCTGCCAACGCTCTAACCGCAGGAATTGGCCTAGGAAACTCTGCTGCTAATGCCAATGCAGCTGCTAATGCTCTAGCATCAGGTCTTGGGGGATACGGAAACACTGCAGCTAATGCAGCCGCCAATGCTGCTGCTAATTCTTTCATAGCAGGTTTAGATTTCGGTGGTTCCAATGCTCAAGCCCAGGCACAGGCTCAGGCACAGGCACAGGCTCAGGCTCAGGCTCACGCTCAAGCTCAGGCTCGGGCTCAAGCTCAGGCTCAGGCTCAGGCTCACGCTCAAGCTCAAGCTCAAGCTCAGGCTCAGGCTCACGCTCAAGCTCAGGCTCGGGCTCAAGCTCAGGCTCAGGCTCAGGCTCACGCTCAAGCTCAAGCTCAGGCTCACGCTGAAGCTCAGGCTCGGGCTCAAGCTCAGGCTCAGGCTCAGGCTCAAGCTCAAGCTCACGCTCAAGCTCAAGCTCAGGCTCGGGCTCAAGCACAGGCTCAGGCTCAGGCTCAAGCTCAGGCTCAGGCTCAGGCACAGGCTCAGGCTCGGGCTCAAGCTCAAGCACTAACACAAAGTTTAATAGAAAGCGTCGGAGGTGCTAATGCTAATGCCCAGGCCCAGGCTCAAGCTCAAGCACTAGGACTTCTTGGAGGCGTTGGAGGTGCTGATGCCCAAGCTCAAGCTCAAGCACAAGCCTTAGGACTATATGGAGGTGTTGGAGGTGCTAATGCCCAAGCTCAAGCTCAAGCTCAAGCCTTGGGACTTTATGGAGGTGTTGGCGGAGCTAATGCCCAAGCTCAAGCTCAAGCTCAAGCCTTGGGACTTTATGGAGGTGTTGGCGGAGCTGATGCCCAAGCTCAAGCTCAAGCTCAAGCCTTAGGACTATATGGGGGTCTTGGAGGTGCTAATGCCCAAGCTCAAGCTCAAGCTCAAGCCTTGGGTCTTTATGGGAGCGCTGGAGGTGCTGATGCCCAAGCTCAAGCTCAAGCTCAAGCCTTGGGACTTTATGGAGGTGTTGGAGGAGCTGATGCCCAAGCTCAAGCTCAAGCTCAAGCCTTAGGACTATATGGGGGTCTTGGAGGTGGTAATGCCCAAGCTCAAGCTCAAGCTCAAGCCTTGGGTCTTTATGGAGGTGTTGGAGGAGCTGATGCCCAAGCTCAAGCTGAAGCTCAAGCTCAAACCTTAGGACTATATGGGGGTCTTGGAGGTGCTAATGCCCAAGCTCAAGCTCAAGCTCAAGCCTTGGGTCTTTATGGGAGCGCTGGAGGTGCTGATGCCCAAGCTCAAGCTCAAGCTCAAGCCTTGGGACTTTATGGAGGTGTTGGAGGAGCTGATGCCCAAGCTCAAGCTCAAGCTCAAGCCTTAGGACTATATGGGGGTCTTGGAGGTGGTAATGCCCAAGCTCAAGCTCAAGCTCAAGCCTTGGGTCTTTATGGAGGTGTTGGAGGAGCTGATGCCCAAGCTCAAGCTGAAGCTCAAGCTCAAACCTTAGGACTATATGGGGGTCTTGGAGGTGCTAATGCCCAAGCTCAAGCTCAAGCTCAAGCCTTGGGTCTTTATGGAGGTGTTGGAGGTGCTGATGCCCAAGCTCAAGCTCAAGCTCAAACCTTGGGCCTTTATGGAGGTGTTGGAGGAGCTGATGCCCAAGCTCAAGCTCAAGCTCAAGCCTTAGGACTATATGGGGGTTTTGGAGGTGCTAATGCCCTAGCTCAAGCACAAGCTCAAGCTTTAGGTCTCCTTGGAAGATCCGGGAACGCTGATGCTGCTAGCGAAGCCCAAGCTGATGAAGATTCAGCTGAGGCTCTAAGCCAATCTAATGCTCAATCCTTGGTCAGCTCTGACAGCGAAGATAAGAGGAAGGCAGAGGTCAAAGAAGAATCTGAGCAGTCAACCGTACCCCAGGAGCGAACTAAGAGAGGGTACCCCAACTTGAAATTTAAGAATCTGCACATCGTCAAGGTCTAGGATTTACCAGAAACTATGGTGAGTGCAATATTTTTGCGGCCAGTACAGACTTACGGTGAGAATTTTTGTCATGATTCCACAACAAATATGTCCAGGTTTTACATTTATAAAGGAAATAATGACTAGCAGTCACATTTTCGCATCACAGAATTATAGAGGCTTTACGCCGTGGGTCTGTACAGAGTATTCAATTTGATCACAGCTAATAAGATAAATAAATTTAAAATTAAAATTTAAGAAAAACCCCCGATTCCAGTGCCTTCATTTCCTTAAATGTAAAACAACATAATATTATGTAATGTGGACGCGATGCGGTCTCATTTAAAAAAAAATGAAAAAAGTTTTATTACAGTAACTTAATAATAAGGTTTACAATTCAGTTTTTTTGAGTCTCCTTTTAAGTAAATAATATACCTGTGCTAGGAGATGTCGCTCTTCCTTCCTTACTTAATCAAAATTATAAGTTTACAAAACGTTGTAGTAAAAAGTTTACATAAATAAGGTTGCAAAATAAAAATATAAAACAAAATTAATTAAATATTAGCCTAATAATGAATAATCGTAGATTTAACCTAAAAAAATTTGATACCTCACACTAGTATATTTGCAGATTTTCTGTTTTCCTTCCCCACTTTCACCCCCATAACTCTTAAACGGCTCTACCGATTTTCATGAAACATGTCTAAGAACACCAGGGCCAAATTCACCTTTCATACAAAAAAAAACTAAATTAAAATCGCTCCATCCGTTTGGGAGCTATGATGTAACAGACAGACACGTCAAACTTATAACACCACTCTTTTTTGGTCGGGGGTTAAAAATACAAGGAAATCCATCTCCTATACTCAGGCAATACGCGGTGGTCTTAAATGATGACTTGTAAAATTTCCTAATAAGTTAATTCCACAATCACAGCTTACTAAAGCTTAGCGCTACAAATTATAATTATAACGATTTTTGTAAGTTGCATACAACATACCAACAGAGGTCACCATATTGTCGATCTTGATAAATAGAATATTTGAAATAAATAGATAGTTAGGAACTGCCACAGAGTACTTTCAAATACGGAATTTCCATCAAGTTATTGGGCGTATGTATACCTGCATAGGAAAGAGAGTCTTATTAGGTAGGTCCGACTTTAAGGTGAAGGTAAAGTTTAATCGCGGAGGCCGAGTCCCAGCAGTGAAATAATGAAACACGTAGATAATGTGATGATAATTATTCTACTCCTTCATGAATCTTAATTAACTCTTCTTCATATTCTTTTGTTACAGAATTTACGACAACAACAACGGCACGAAATATGACCATGTATTTAGATAATTTGTTTACCATGAGCATTGTAAAATAACATAACACTTACACTTTTATATTTATTAAACATTTAGTGGGATCAAAAAATTGATTTTATTTAGAACCTTACATTCATCATATTGAATTAGGGAGATATAATTTAGTTTCAGAGGCCAAGATACAATTTGGGTGTCAGAGCCACAATAGTTAGTTATAAGTTAAATGGCGTAAGAGAATCATAAAAAAATCTGGACAATACACACGACAACATCAAGCCCCGTGGTAAGCTCTAAGCTTGTGTTACGGGTACTAGACATCCGATATAGGTACTTAATTAAATAGACATACATTATATTGATATTTTTTATCATACTTATTAATCACCAATACTAAGGCAAAAGTGTTCTCAGAACATACAAACACTTGACTCTTCGGCGAGAATAGAACCCGCTATCTCTCGCGTCGCAATCGAATCTTTGCCCACCGCGCCTCTATTAATTTTAACATAGATTAATTATAATTTTAGTTTTATTTACTTTAAGTTGACCTGTCAATGAATGCCCTGTGCTTTAAGGGAAATAAACGTGTTGACTTGACTTTGACACCAATTTTAATATTATGGCAGTCAAGGGACAAAAGTTAAAAACTTTTGTCACTCGACTGCTTTTGAAACCCACAATATCCCCACACAATATTCAATATCACAATATGAGTGACTGTTCTTTGAATAAATTGTCTACACAAAGAATAATATACCTATGAACTATGACACACGATAATATCTTAATATAATATAAATCTCGTGTCACAATGTTTGTCCTCAATGGACTCCTAAACCACTTAACCGATTATAATAAAATTCGCACACCATGTGCAGTTCGATCCAAGTTGAGAGATAGGATGGTTTTACGGCGAGAAAAATTCGAATAATTTCCGGGAAAATTTTATACCCGTGCGACGCCGGGGCGGGCCGCTAGTAATAATATAAAATGTTAAAGTGATATATTCCAATTGGATATAACCAATTCAAATGAGAGTTTTAGTGATGGGGCTGTACGTAACTAATGATAAATAAACGAAAACGACCTAGGTGAACCTAAGTTTGTTCAGAATTCTTAAATTACTATAGTAATTAATTATACCTTTACCAAATCCCAAACAATACCAAATGAATTTGGAGATAGCCGGTCAATAACTAACAACATATAAGAATTAAAATCAAGACAGCTGTAACAAATCGAAAATACGCTTGATTTACCAGAACAATCCAATACATCTGTTGGATTTAAACTGTCGCATGGGTGACAGAGAAATTAATTAGGAAATTGGTATAAGAGCTGGAGGCTGACGTGGGGGCTGCCACTGAGCGGGTGGACCGAGGAAACCATGGAACGAGCAGGCCTACTCGCCTGTTTGATGGCTGTGCTTCTAGTCGTAACTAGAGCCGATTCTCCTGATCTCAAAACTGCTGGTGAGTATCATCCAAATAATTCAAAGACAAAGCCGTGTTGGCTAAGTGGGAGGACACTCGACTTTCATTCCGAAGGTCGTGGGTTCAAACCCCACCACGCACCTCTGGATTTTTCTTCTTGAGAAATTTATGTGCGCTTTAAACACGTGCTTTAACGGTGAAGGCAAACATCGTGAGGAAACCGGCATGTTCTGATAACTTTAAAAGAGTTTGAAGGACATGTGACATTCACCAACCCGCACTTGGCCAGCGTGGTGAATTAAAGCCTAATCTCTCTCGTCAAGAGAGAAGTCCCTGTGTCCCAGCAGTGGGAACGTTAATAGGGTGATGATGATGATGAATTCAAAGACAAAGCTATATTATTTATTTTATTTTAAAGATTATTTCCGACATGACATTATTTCCCTTGAAATTTGTAATTTCTCCGATAACGTAATCAAGTTTAAGTGTAATTTAATATCGATTCAATTTAAGTGTTTAGTTAGGTGAATATATCAATGTAGTATTTCAAATAAGATTATAGAATTGTTTTATGAAACAAAAAGTCATAACGTTTATTTCCTTAGAAGCACAGGGTATACATGGACAGGTCAACTTAAAGTTAATTTAAATAAAAACTTAAAATTATTCGGGAAATAACATTGTCTTGACTGTTCGCTTATTTTTTTTTATTATGATTAGCATTTTGAGTTAATCTATTATTAAATGTAGCGTTGATTCAGTTGTTTTGGAAATAATTATAAAAATGTGATATTTTTCATAATTCAGATTAAATTTAGAATTTCCAATGTATTTATTTTTATATCGTTAATTTCCGTTAGTGAATAATTCAAACTAGTAGTGTGCTTGCCCGCGTTATAATGGATTTCCCGCGGTAAAAAAAACCCTTGTTCTTTCTCAGGCTCTCAAGAATCTGTGCACCAAATTTCATTTTAATCGGTTCAATGTTTTTGCGTGAAAGAAGAACACACAGAGTTACTTTAGCATTTAAAATAATATGATGTATTTATATTTATTAATTTAAATAGCTTTATGACGGGCTTTTATGAAACATCGTTAAAAACACTCTCCACAAACCCATCCCTCAAACAAAAGAAACAGAATTGAAATCGGTTCATCCATTAAGGAGCTACGATGCCACGGACAGATAGACAGACACACACTAACACACTCACACACACGTGAAACTTATTAGACCCCTCTCCGTGAAGACAAACGTCTCATCTTTCTTTCTTTCTTTCCTTTCTTTCAGATAATGCAGATGTTAATTCAGCACCAAAGGCCGCAGACGATACTGCGCCCGACGACCCAGAGGCGAGCGTCCGGAGAAGCTGGCCCAAAGCCGATGATGGAAACTGGAAACCAGCTGAGGATAGCGCCACTCTTGGTCATGCCAACAGGGTAGTCCCAGGGAAAGCTGTACCGGAAATGAACGAATATGCATACGATTCAGACCAAAGTACCGGTAAGCAATCACAGATAGATAAATAAATTGTATATAACAATTTATTTATCTATCTGCGTACTAATCAATTATTAATTACTATTAATGTATTCTACTTAACTGACTTTTACTATGATTTTATTTTTCATTTGTATGTGTAATTTTATTAGTTTAAGTGTTAATTGAAAATGTACCTAACTTATGTATAAATTTAATTTAGCCTAATAATGTTTAGTGTTTGGGCGCTTTGGACATTTTCTAAGCCCTCTCAATAATTGAATAAATAAATAAATACAAATAGGTCTAGGACGAACCGATCAGCGATAAAAAATTGAATATTTACAGAGTATTTGAAAGCTTCATAAGCTTTCAAATACTAATTGTAAGTAATATTTCAGGGCAACTGAATTCGAGGACGGTTCCAGTCAATGAAATAATATATGCACATAACATACCTGGTGAGTTGGTTTTTGTTGATCGTTTAGTTGACTTTATTGCGCAATTTGAAAAATTGGAGTTGCTTTATGTCACTGATCTGGTACAGCTCCTCCTTAGTAATAAGGGATCTCATTATTTATCTCAAAAACAAAATTGTTTATTAATAAATATGATCCGCGTTGGCTGAGGGTCGTACTTATGCTTATTACTATTACCTCTACTACCTACTCGTATCAATAACCACTTTCATCCGACTCTTATTTAAATCTTAACGATTTTACCTACCAGTAAAACCTCACTTTATATTTTTACCAAAATTTTGTTAACAAAAAAAAATAACTCTTAGATAAAAATAACTCAGAAAGTTGACTCTTCTGCCTCTGATCAATCTTAATATTTGTCAGCTGTTTTTACGCCAATTTATTATTCATCATCATAATAATATCTTTATCTTAATGATTTTCAATGAGTGATAAACCCCACTTTTTAAGCTAATCTATTACGGACTATACGGAAGGTTATGAATGTGTCTTAATCTTTTTCTGCAAAAAAATAAAACTAATATTGTAAACCTAACAGGCGCAAACAGCATGCTGCGTTGTGGAAGAGAAGGCGAGCTCCACAACGTGTGGAGCCCCGCGCACCAGTGCCTGGTGTGCGCCTGCCTGCGCGAGGGGCCGCGCCTCCGGGCGGTGTGCGCCAGCTGCGCCGGCTGCTCCGCCAGCAGCCCCCCCCCCACTCCTGATGTCACCAGTTTTCCTTTTTTACGCACAACGACTCAGCCGACTTCACTGGCGCCCTTTGAGGAAGGAAGTAAGTAGGAGATATATGGATTTAAGTTTGACAAGCCGTGTTGGCTAAGTGGAAGGACTCGACTTTCATTTCGAAGGTCGTGGGTTCAAACCCCGCCACGCACCTCTGGATTTTGCTTCTTGAGAAATTTATGTGCGCATCAAACACGTTATTTAACGGCTAGGGCAAACATCGTGAGGAAACCGGCATGTTCTGAAAACTTTAAAGAGTTTTTGGACATGTGACATTCACCAACCCGCACTTGGCCAACGTGGTGAATAAAGGCCTAATCTCTCACGCAGTCCCTGTCCCTGTCCCAAGTCCCTGTGACCCAGCAGTGGGAACGTTAAAAGGGTGATTAATATGAAGTTTCAGAAGGTTGATGGTTTTTTGAAAAGATTTCGATTAGCTATCCCCAGGACTCGAAAGTTCTCAGACAGTAGATAAAGTTTTTCCCAAGTAATATTGATAATATACATCATAATTTAGCTCCGTGGTAAGCTTTGAACTCTTGTGTCGGGCAAAAATGTCCGATACATAGAGCTACACAGTCGTTTATTGCCGAGGGATTCGTTACTTAACTGGGTCAGTTTATATATCTGTCCTTAACCAAATTTTATTAGTGCCGTAGCTTCCACGCCAATTTCAAAAAATAATCTGAGAAAGTGGCTCACTGAAATGTATTTTATGATATCAGTGATTTTTTTAGTTTACCGCTTATATAAATTTGTATTTTATTTAATTCATAAATTTTTGAAATGTAATAATTGTTTTATTAATAGATTCTGTATTCTGGTCCAAGTCTTGCTCAAGTTTATGTATAGCCTTAGAAATGACTCTCGCAGACATTCCTTTGTCAAAACAACGCACCTCCAGCAACATGTGTTCCACCAGCCACCTGCAAGCCCCTCCCGAGCGGCCAGCCCTTCGAGAACCCCCTCCACCCCTGCCAGGTCTGCATCTGCCTAGAGTCCGTCGACGTGTACGGCCGCCCCGATGTCCATATCAAATGTCACGAAAACCCACAGTGTGGTGAGTATAGAAGACTAGCAAAGAGGTACTATACCTATAAAATATAAATCTTACTAAGCTATTCTCATCTACCTTTAGCATTCGCACGGCAAATGTCTGGAATTTGCTCCCTGCTGGTTGGTTGGTTATTAGGACATGCTGTATGTCCTCCAACCAACCAATATCCAATCTGAGTGTCTTCAAGGCAAGAGTGAATAGGTACCTTCTCGTCCACATTGACACAATCAGTTGAGATTGTGGACAAACATAGATCTATCTATCATAAAAAATAAAAAAAAATCTTGAATCTCTTGCTGGAAGGTGTATGAATATTTCAGCAGTTGTTGTTAAAATACTAACCGACCAAAAATCATGTAGTGCCGATCCCACGTTTAGTAGGATAACGAGTTGCGACTTATGACATGCAGATTACAACATGTTGTAACCCTATACATTTGACAGATAAAGACTAAATTTTAGTTGTGAAAATCTGTCATAATTATGCATGGGATTACAACATGTTGTAATCTCCAACATTCGAAAGGCAACTCGTGGTAGGGCTAATGGTTAATAAAAAATATGGGTCGTGTTTGTTCGCATTCTTCAATTAGTTGTATTTATCTCCGTCCCGAATAGCAGAATAACTAAACCTTAAGCACTTGGTACACAAATTAATCCAATTTATCACGGCCGTTGATAGTTTGTAATAATTTGGTTGCCTTTTTACTTTTACGATCAATTCTTGTTATTCTAGATCCCTGATTTTAAACTCTACGTTACTCCAAAATATTTAGGAAGAAAAAATAACCAGCTTATTTTATTTTCAGTATACCCTACTGAAGTACGTAAGTATCACACATCAATTTTTATTATAAGAACCAGAGCCTAGAAAATATAACCTAAATGTATCTTGCCTTGATTCCAGCTTATATTCCCGAAGAAAAGGTGCCATGTGAGTATATAGATTAATGTATAGTGACGTCATAGCACATGTGCGAAGCTATGGACTATAAGTTTCATGTTCCCAGATTTTATTTGCGAATAATGGTTTCTTTTGCGAAATAGCCAGCTTAGATATAACTTTTGGCCGTAATAATGATTCAGTGGATTTCTCTTCGCAATAACCTAACTCTGTTTGAATTTTGTTCTTGCTTGCTTTTTGGTTTGTTTGACCACAGAGATAAAAGTTATATGTACTAATTTATTAGATATACATACTATTATACGTAAACTAGCTGGCCCCAGCTAACGTTGTTTTGAATAATGAAAAATAAATAGTAGCCGATTCTCAGACCTACTGAATACGCATATGAAATTTGGTAAAAATCAGTAAAGACATTTCGGAGGAATACGGTAACTAGCATTGTGACATATTGTTACAAATACAAAAATATGTATTCAAAAGCACTAAAATAGTATCTATACTAATGTTATACAGCTGGTTTGTTTACGCGCTAATCTCAGGGACATTCCTGCACCGATTTGAATAATTATATCACTGTTAGATAGCCTATTTATAGAGGAAGGCTATAGGCTGCTTTTACCGCGGGAAAATCCATAAAACACGGGTAATGCCGGTGGCGTGACAACCCTAGTATCATATATGAAAAAGTTTGTCAATAATGAATTCTTGAAAATCGTTTTCCAGCTGCTTACTGCGACAAGTTCCCTACAAACGTGGTATTCCCGCATCCCACGGATCAGTGCAAGTCCTGCCAGTGCTCCGCGCAGCGCTCGGCGGCCGGCCTGCCGGAGAAGGTGCTGCTCTGCGTCAGCATAGCTGGTTGTCTTGGTAAGCACAGCACCTTACACCATATTCTAATCAACGGGAATATGCGCGTATTTTTTTTGACTGCTGTAAGTGATTCTACGAGTTTATACACGTGTTCTAAATTTGTGTAGATAAAATAAAGACGAGGTATCGTAGCTTTTTCTACAAGTTGTTACATTTCCAAAAATATATATAACACATCCAAAATATAAACCGTTAAGCTATTAAATGTATATTTAAATGATTATTCTTTTCGGGCGACTTAACGCGCCCTTTTTGACAGTATCTTTATCTATGTACATCTTCTTTACGTGTGTTAGTCATTGAACTCCTCCTAAATGGATGGACCGATTTTGATGTTTTTTTTTGTGTGTGTTTAATTGGGTTCGAGAATGGTTTAGATTCACAATACGATCAACTACCGCTACCGCTAGTATATATATCGTCTTAAATCGGTAGTTTCTGACGTTTTTTATTGTCGTATTCATAAAAACTCTAAAATAACAGAATTAACTAAATTACAAATTAGCCTAACTTCGCTTTTTACGACTATTATAGAGACAACAAAGTTTGATAAGCTTTTATAATACCAATGTATCACTTATTTCGGTTATGAATAACGCTTTCTATCAAACGTTCTATTAACATCCTACAAGTCTGACATAAAAAGTGAATAACAATAATAAATCTAAATTTAAAATTTAAGGAAACCCCCCTTTTCTAATGCCTTAATTTCCTTAAAAGTAAAACACCATATAATTAAGTAATGTGGAGGCGATGCGCTTTCATTTGATACCCCACTCGAGTATATTTAAAGAATTTCGGTTTTCCTTCCCCACTCTCACCCCCATAACTTTTAAACGGCACAATCGATTTTCATGAAACATGATCTAAGACCACTCGCGCCAAACTCACCTTACATAAAAAAATACTAAATTGAAATCGTTCGGGAGCTATAATGTCCCAGACAGACACGTAAAACTTATAACACCCCTCTTTTTTGGTCGGGGCTAAAAATGGGGGTTAGTGTTCGTATCGCTTGTTAAACAAACTCATCAACATTATAACTATCTACATATCTAGTCACGTCTCCTTGTATACACACGGAATTGTAACGATAATATCGAATTGGTCGCCAAGTTATCGATACAGTGCCATGGAGTCCACATATTAGAGTTATGTTAATCCGACGCAGATGTAACTATAGACAGCAGGTGCCAAATTAACATGAATCGATAGGAATCTGTATTTAGGTACAAGTATTAACCATAATATCTTAGATATATCGCAGTCTAATAAATATATCTGAATACTAACAAAATTTCGTGACTCGTAATAAACTTAATGAATTTTCTGAGGGTTTTTGGATGCACTGACGTGAGAAGCATAAAGATGGTACAGTCAACAGCAAAATAAAAAGATGAAATAGGGTTCCTAAATAATATATTCAGTAAATTCAGTCAAAAGTTACTGACTGTTATAGTTTGTTAGAATTTAAGGAACAAGTAACATGCCATAAGTAAGTAATCACATTTATTATGATCCCCGTTATTGAGATAAATTTCTTTTGATGTTTTTTTATTCCAAACATCATTTGAAATTGACACAGTGGTATTATTCGTAACATCTGACACGTCACACTAGTAGATGTTTTACTTACTTTTGCTGTTGACTGTACAAGGCTAGAACATTTACGTGTACAGCTGTATTTAAACAAACCAACACAAGTTTGGGTGTAAAACTTCAGCTAAACGGATTTAAGCGTATTTGCCGGTCCTCACATAACATTACAACCTCAACTTCCTTAGAAACCCTGCTCTAAATGAGAGACCCTACAAAAATAGCGGTACAGTCGAGTCACTAAATATTGTTAGACGTTATTCTTTTAAGTATTTGTAGTGTTTAGGGTCTTATCTCATTAGGGGCACCGTTAAGCGCCACCAGACGATCCACCCATTCCAAACACGAACTTGGTTACGCAACCAGGTGGTTACCAAAACGTCTTTAATTTTATTGACTGATGGCGCGGTACTGTGTCCTTATTTGTTAAGACTCCTATTGGCTTCACTAGAAACTTCCCAACGCGCATGACTGTGGTCCGTCACGCTCTGAGGTGAAATGCTGGATTGGATGAACTCGGTACTGCCGAGTGTCAGTTCCCGAGAGAGAAAGATACAGTCAGCTGATTTTCACTGCCGTGTGAAGTGTTCACTTTTTTGTGCGGTCCTATGCATACACTGTTTTATTTATTCATGGTTTTTTGATGTTTCAGAGCCGGTTACGGATACACCGAGCTCCTACGTCACTGGGGAACCAAGTGAGTCACTTACCTTATCTTCTGAGACGGATTTTTTCTATCGTAAATTATTTATCGGTTACATACCTGTAACAATAAGACACATATTTATTATTTAATTGTAAATAACATTTAAATCGTAGTATACATTTTACTTCATAATCTTCTTTTAATAATATCAAAACTATAAAAGAACAACGAGATATCCTTTAAATTTATAAGTCTCCTAATGGACCAAATTTTTCACCAAAAATTTGTGTAATTTTTTTATATTTAGGACAACTCTCGATGGAAGCTGCGCCGGATCTTCGTGACTATTGTAGAGTTCCATGATGCACAAACAACGAATAGTAGTGATGTTGGTGATAGAAGATGTGATCTTGATAGAATTCATTTTAAGACAACATTTTATTTCAGCTTACTTAGTGAATGAATATGGCTGCCAATTAATATATTTTATTTCACGAGTAGGCACCACTTCACCACATGTGCGTGTAGAATTCGTTTTTCAGTCGAGACCCGAGTGATCATAGTCAATATAATGTTCGCCTATCAACCTAACTTAGAATGATTTCACCATTGTATGCTACAAATCAAGTAAAATTGCACCTAGTTAATAAAGGCATAATGCCGCTTTCGTACTGTATTAATGTGTGTTATCTAGACTGTATGTTAATTTAATTAAGATTCTTGTAAGTTTATTTTACTTTGTGTAGTGTATAATAAAGCGTTTTCTAATCTATTTCAACCATCGAAAAATTACAATTTGATCTCAGTTCACCGGTAAATCGAGTTTAGCCTGATCAAAACTTGCCAAAAAATGGTAAAATCGGGGCTTATGATATTTTTTTTAATTAACTGTTTTCTTCTGTAACTTGAAGTTATGGTCATGTGAAGTGTAAGTTATCATTGTGTTTGCAGCATCCTGGGCTCCAGTGGCCCACCGCCCCGCGCCCCGCGACCCTCTCCCGGGTCCTTCGCCACGTGAGTACTTCATACCAGTTAGAACTGGATTTACTTACGCATAAATATTTTATCTACGACATAAAACCTTCACCAATTCAGTCTTTCGTTGATTTATGTAAAGGAATCGGGCAAGAATAATAGATCAATATTTCGGGACAATCCACACAACATCTAGCCCCGTGGTAAGCTCTGAGCTTGTGTTACGGGTACTAGACATCTGATAAAATATAATAGACATTATAAAAGATGTTCTAAAATTGGTATATAATGCTGAAATGATGGCAATCGCACCCACCAGAATAACATATTTTGTTCTACAACTTTTCGATTTGTTAGCTTACATATTAGAATAACACATAGGCTTTTTACCGCGTTAAAATACAATTATTGCGAGCAAAGTGCGTGCTTTAACGGTGACGGCAAACATTGTGAGGAAACCGGCATGTTCTGAGAGCTTTATAGAGTTTGGAGGACATGTGACATTCACCAACCCGCACTTGGCCAGCGTGGTGAATTGCGTGCGGCCTTATCTCTTTCGCCAAGAGAGAAGTCCCTGTGTCCCAGCAGTGAGCAAGTATATAATATTACCTATAATATCGTAATGATCATAGAAATTTACGAATAGATATCCTTTTCTTATATTTCCAAGTTGTACCTTTGTAAGTTTGTTCGTACCGAGTCGGGTAGTATTAGAACTAGGAGGTTAATTGTGTGGAATTGTTTACAAGTTTGAAAAGGTATTTCGTACAGATATTGTTATAAACAGAGTAGGTGCGTTCAGTTAATATTAACTTTAGAACCTTTGATAATTCGAGAATTCGTGTAATACGCTGTGAAGCGATTTGAAGTTAGACGTAGTAAACGATTAAACTTAGCGACGTATGGATTTTGTGCTGCAAACTATTGGAAATACTCTTACGGTGGTGACATCGTTGGTACTTTTAATAACTTAGATATACAAGGTGTTTCAAAATTGGTATATAAAGCGGAAGGGGTGTGGTTGGCCGCACCGGGTAGACATATTTTGTTCGGTAAGATTTAGATTTGGAGGACTTTTTCTAAAAAATATTTTGGGATCTTATTTTTCTAGTCTTAGGTCCTTACGCAATGTTTAGTGTAATATCAGTTGATAAACACTTTTTCAACCCCTGGGAAAAATTAAGAAAGTTAAAAATTTAAAGTTAAAAGAAAAATAAAACTTTAACCACTAGTGTTTTATTATGCTACTAAATAAGATAGATTTTACTTAAATTGATACCTTTAAAGGTAACCAATATAGTAAAAATATAGTTATTTAGTAATCTCACTAATACATTGGTATACAGATCTCTGCTTAACCCATGTTAAGCCACTATTATGATTGTAGATAGAAATAATCGTGTACTAGATGACTCCTAGTTTAGTTCGGACAGTAAAATTGACTGTCTCAGTGGCGCGGTGGGCGAAGGAGCGCTTGCGGCGCAAGAGGGTTCGATTCCCGCCTAGGGTCAAGTGTTCATTTTCTCGGTTTGGGTGATTTATATGTATTATAAAAAATATCTATAAATGTTGGTCTATTATACATATTAAGTATATCAGATTATCTAACGGGTACTAGATAACTGATGACTCTGATATCTGACACAAGCTTAGAGCTTACCCCGGGGCCAGATGTTGTTGTGTCTAGTTTTTTTTTATTTTATTAAATTCTGCCCAGTTTTATGTAAGTTTAGCTACTTGAAGTAAAGACTAATGATAATATTCAGATGAGTCCTGCCAGCCGTACGCGCCGAGCCAGCCCTTCCAGCACCCCTGGGACGAGTGCCAGGTCTGCGTCTGCATGGAGTCCTACAGCTCCAAGGTCACCAACATCGAGCTGTTCTGCTACACCAAGCTGTCGTGCTGTAAGTTGTTCATCACATTTTTTCATCATCATCACCCTATTAACGCTCCCACTGCTGGGACACAGGGCGTTCCCTTTGACGAGAGATAGTAGGCCTTAATTCACCACACTGGCCTCTTCAAAGTTCTTAGACATAACGACAACGAAAACGATAAATTTATTTATGGTTATAATCCTATTTTATATATACATTTTATTTACTCCATTCGTCACATAAATTTCCTCATGCCTTGATCAAATCTAAGATTAAGACTGCAATAGATTCATATTAAATTTGATAATTCTTTTGAAACTATCACGGTAATTTAGATTAACAACGGACTATTTAGCGTGAACACATCGTTAAATCATGGTAAATATCTAGGGTGCTCTATTTCACCACGCTGGCCTAGTGCGGGTTGGTGAATGTCACATGTCTGCAAAATAAGTTTACGTTAACTGTAAACATCACTAGAGAGAGCAAATAATTCTGTTTCTAGTAGGCTATTAAAACGTATATACGATTTTTGCATTTATCGGGCTTTAACACAGAACCTTCGATATATTATGTTAATGTAAAAAATAAATTTGATTTCAGGTATCGAGCCCCCATTCGACGTAGTAACATGTAAGTCACACAATACTTAATCAAATTAATGAAAGGTGATGCCATTTAAAATGACGTTAAAAATCGTTTTCACACCTATCACGTAAAAGAGTAAGCAGATGATTTAAATAAATAATAAGAAAATGAAATGAATAAAATATGGCAGCAAATTAATGTAAAGTCAGTGTTAAATCGATATGAGCATACAAAGACTCGACCCCTCGGCGGGCATCGAGCCCGCTACCTCTTGCGGACCTTCGCGCGCCACTGAGGCAGCAATAATACCTACGAAACAATTGAATCAAGATATGTATTTGTCAATTATGGGTCAATAAAATATCATGATGATTATAATTACGTAAGTATATCATTTTGGTTTAATGTTTTTCAAATTATTTTGACTATTATGGACGTCTATATATCAATTTAACGCTGACTGTAAATACTTCAATAAATTCAAACCTTACTTTATTGGAGATATTTTAACTTTGGGAATTAACCATTATAGCAGTTACAAATACAAGAAAATATTCGGTATTTTAGATATTCTGACATTCACAATTTTGGAAAAATGTTACATCAATTAGAAGATATAATAGCAATCAATAGTCAAACATCCACCGCATACAGTATGATCAACTTATATGCATTAATTGCGAAATTCGACCATAAATGGAAATATGTCTAGTTTTGTCATTTTGTATTTGCTGTGTTTATTTCTATGATCAAGCGCAGCGTAGGACGTCTACCAACTAGATGGACGGACTACCTGGTGGAGGCTGCGGGCTCACGGTGGATGCAGGCCGCTGCCAGCCGAAACCACTGGAGATCTTTGAGGGAGGCCTATGTCCAGCAGTGGACGTCCTACGGCTGAGATAATGATGATGATGATTTCTTTGATTTTATATATTTATTTATAAGACTAAATTATTGCTTTTAAATTACAGCCAAGATCCCGTTAGTAACGATCCCGCAACGTAAGTCACGATAATTGAAACACTAATTGATCTCAAACGCAGGTGCAACCATTTATAAATCCCTTTTGTTTCAGAAATAACGGGGAAAATACGAATTCAAGGTAATACTCGTAAATCTTTTAAACTTAAAATTATATCAGATGTTCAATACCTTTTGAAATTAAATTTTCTTAATTCGCTTTTCGTCATCCATCCTTGTCAGTCAAAACACAGGAAAATAATGCGTCAGAATCTTTGATTTGATCTTCATTTTTTTATCTGCCACCTCTGTACGCAAGATTACATTTTCACTTTGAAAATATCAGCAAGTTAACTAGAAATAGATGGCGAAATACTGTTCGGCCAGAATGTGATATCCAACCCTAGATATAAACCCAAAGACATACAATTACCTGGATAACGCAAGTATCACGACTTGTATTGACACCAAGCGTGCCAACTTTTTCCTGTATTATGGAGTCGAAGTGATTCGCGACAGTATCGTTTGCTCCGATATTTATCGTCTCCCAACACACAAAGTCAGATCAAAGGTCCAAAACAAACGCGGCAACGTAATATGAATACTATGTGGTCTGATGTTAGCAGCGACCAACCTCGAAGCTTGGTAGGGGTTCGGTCACGCGGAGTACATGCATATGCGTTATCTAGGTAGATGTATGTTTGTGTTTGAATCTCTGTGGTACTTCTGTTCTTCTCCTCAGCAGCATGTTCTAGGCATATGCCTCTTCAACGTCTATTTAATCCGTCCCACCTGTTCTAACCAGGTCTATCCTCAGAGTTCGCTATATTATAGAACTACCACTGTGCTAAGGATAACCAAGTCCTCTTTATGGTTCTTTTTTCTTCAGACACGATTTGTGAGATGAAGCCATTCGGAGCGGAGTTCAACCACCCCGACGACCCGTGCTTGGTGTGCACGTGCGACCTCCAGGTCAACATCATATCCTCCAATTGTAAACGGTCGTACATCCCCGCTTGTGAGTAAATAAATCATAAATTGTTTATTGTTCGTAAAATCTGGTGATACATGTCAGATGTTAAGACTACTTAAAGCTACACAGATTCTGCTACATTGAGCATACAAACATTACATTTCTTGTCACTTATTATAATCTATAATATCAAATTATTCAGAATATACAATTAAAATGATGTTAAATATATCTAAAAGTGAATGCAAATGTCATGAAATTAAATTACTATAATAAGTTAGAAAATTATAAATAAATTGCATTAAAAAAATCAAGCCAAATTATTATAAATCAAATTAAATCAATTTAAATAAAATCAAATTAAATCTAGTAAATTAAATCAAAAATTATACAATTCAAGTATATTCATATTTACTTATTTCCTTATCGTTGAGAAAGTCATTTACTGAATAGTATGCCTTTTTAATCAAAATCTCACTTAGTCTGTCTCTGAATTGGTTTACGGGTAAGTTTCGAACAGAAAGAGGTAGTTTATTAAATATTTTTGGCGCCATGCAAAAAATACTTGCACGCAAAAGTTTTGTTTTGCAAGGTACCATACGTAATCTACCGTGCAGTCGACTACCACTGGGAAAAGAGTCAAATGAGTTAAGATTGTTCTTGACAAAAACAATTAATCTATCCAGTAAAATTTTATTTTATTTTGTTTTTGGTATTACAAAACCAGATACAGTCCACAGCAAAAAAAACTGATTAAAAATAGGGACCCAAATAATATATTCAGTAAATTAAGTCAAAAGCTACGGACTATTGTAGTGTTTTAGAAGCAATAGAACAAATAACGTGTCATAAGTAAGTGATCATAATTAGTTCGCTCCAAGGTGTTATTATGTTCATTTTCTTTTGACCAATAAAAACTTAATTTGAAATTGATTATTTGGTATGACTTGCTACATCTGGCACGTCACACTAGAACATGTTTTAAAACATAGATTTTGATTATTTTCTTTTGCTATTGGCTGTACAAGTAACCAAAAAATTATGAGGATTAAACGCCTCTCCATCTGCAAACGTAGCAACGAGTGAGTTCTAGACATTCTTTTACTATACGGGGTGGCCCATTCAAATCGGTCAGTATGGGAAAGTCTGAAACTGTAAGACATACGAAGATTTGTTCTTAGGAACCATGTCACCGATTTCGATAAAAAGAAAAACTGCATTCATACAATTAAAAAAAAAGTGTACCCAACTGGGGAATCGAACCCGGTTGTTTAAAAAAATAAACTTACACTATTTCTATTCAGATATCGTTTGTGTAGGTCTTAAGCAGTAAATATCTCTAAGAAACATAATGTCTAAAATGAATAAATTGCATTTTTTTCACATACTTTAATTTATCATAGTAGGTGTTCAAAGTGACCACCGTTACAATATTCAGCAAGTTCAGGCATGTAAAATTGTCTCTATGGTTGTTTGTACCTCTCTACTTGTTACATACACCGTGTTATGTATCATGTGGCATTGGCATTGCATTAAACGTTTAAGGAAGTTTTGTTATCTACAGTAATATTATTATCTATTATTACAACTGCTTACTTCTATTAATCAAACACTAACAATCAATGGAAAAGCCCACTTAAAGTAAGTATGTAGATGTTGTAGATACAGAGACGTGTTAAACCTCAGTTGAAAATGGAACGTGTCGGTGTGACTGGCCGAATAGCGATACAAAAAAAAAGAAAAAAAAACTTGAGTGTCAAATGTTTAGGCGGGAATTGAAAATTAAAATCAATGCTTCGGTATTTTTGTGTCGTTCGCTGTGTGGTTGGGAAAATGCGATTTACAAATTCTGAGCACTTTGATATATTGGAAGCTTACTTTAAAAACGATAAAAATTGCTCCCGTGCACTGTACATTGGTACCATATCAAATATCCGACACGTATTTTACCTACCCGTAAGATATTCATCAAAATTGTGCACAATTTGAAGACTTACGGAAGTTTTAAAAAGCCAATTAAAGTAAAACCAAGAAAATGTGATGAAAACATGGAAATGAACATTTTAACCTATTTTGAAGCAACACCAGATGCCTCCACCCGTAATGCAAGTCGTGATATTCCTGAAATTTCACGAACACAGATTCAAAGAACTCTAAAGAAACACAAATACAAGTGCTACAAGAATGGACATTGGGTGCAGGCCTTACATGCAGGAGATGATATCAGACGACTTGAATTTTGCAATTGGATAAAAGAGAGAATGGGCCTAGACAGACATTTTTTAAACTACGTAATATTTTCTGATGAAACTCAATTTTCCAATAACGGAATGTACAATCGTAAGAATCATCACTATTGGAGTCGAGAAAATCCCTTACGAGTGCACGAAGGACGCCGTCAAGTTAGATTCTCATTTAACTGCTGGGTCGGCCTACTTCACAATAAGGGGTAAAACTTTAGAATCCAGCCGCACGATTTTGGGGGGGGGGGTGGAGGGGGGGGAGGGGGGAGGAGGGGGAGGTACCCCCTGTACCACTCCCCCCCCGCGGAAATATGTAGTTTAGGAGATATAGCAATTTGAAATTCAATAAAATCTAACCTCAAAAATAGGGTTTTAAATAATTTCTTAGCTTCTCAGTTACAAATATTAAATAAAAAACAATATTTAAGTAATCCTTATTGGTTTACGGTGCACTCTACACTCTTTTGTTGATAAAATTAGCCCATGCTCTTCAGCAAATGCGATTCGAGTTGGCGAGTGTCAAGTTGTCGTATCAGACGAGCCAAATTAAACATCGCCACAATTTCCGAAGTAAATGGCGCTTTACAAGCACTCCATCATCTTCAGGCTCTAATAAAAAAAATATAGTATTAATAAACTGCTCCGGCGCTGCGGGAAGTGCAGCCCCTTCGCCCTTGCGTAACAAAGCGCAGTCACCCATGCTCACCTCCGCAGCTTCGGCTTATTGGTCGCCTTCGGCGACCAGCCTCAGCCGCTCCGGCTCGAACGGATGCCTGCGCTTTGTAACGGCGGGCGGGAGCTGCTCTTCCTCCGCGCCTCCGGCTTTTTATATACACTCTAGTTGTGTGACAGACAAGACCACGTGGAATTAGGGGTGCACTGATTCGGATTTGCAACTTAAAGTGACCTAAATCAACCCAATGTAGTGTGCACTGATTCGGATTTGCAAATTGAAGTGAGGTTATAAAGGTACAATCTAACCTTATCTAATTGTAATTCTTACCTTCTTGACTTCCCGATGGAATTGGTTCACCTTCCCCGCGACTCGTCGACGCTACTTATATGATTGCATTGTAATTTTAAGGTAAAAACATTACATATTATAAAATTTTATACAAAAATAACGTTCCATTGCACGAAAACAAATTTTTTTTTATTAAAAAAAAGTACGCATCTCCGCGGTGAGGGGGTGGTATTTTTGGAAAGGGGAAACCAATGCCATCTTAAATCGCGCATCAGCACCCCCAAAATCCTGCGGCTGGATTCTAAAGCCAAGCCCAATAAGGTACTCATGTTTAAAATTTATGATGGACATTTGGACAGATTCAAGTACCTTGCAATCTTAGAAGATCTTTTAGAGGCCGTAGGAGAAATGGCAGTAGAAATAAGATAACAACTTTATTTTCAACAGGATGGAGCACCGGCTCACAATAGTCGTATAGCAAAAGACTTTTTAAATGAAAACTTTCCGCGAAAGTGGATTGGTACGAACGGCCCGATCAAATGGCCGGCGAGGTCGCCCGATTTAACGCCTCTAGATTATTTTTTGTGGGGTTACATTAAAGATGAAGTGTACAAAAATAGCTATAACACCGTTGAAGAACTAAAAGTAGCCATAGAGTCAACTTTAACGCAGATTCACCACATGAAGATACAAAATGCAATAGTAAGATCGTTACCTAGACGTGTTGAATATTGTATTGAAAAAGACGGTGGTCACTTTGAACACCTACTATGATAAATTAAAGTATGTGAAAAAAATGCAATTTATTCATTTTAGACATTATGTTTCTTAGAGATATTTACTGCTTAAGACCTACACAAACGATATCTGAATAGAAATAGTGTAAGTTTATTTTTTCAAAACAACCGGGTTCGATTCCCCAGTTGGGTACACTTTTTTTTTAATTGTATGAATGCAGTTTTTCTTTTTATCGAAATCGGTGACATGGTTCCTAAGAACAAATCTTCGTATGTCTTACAGTTTCAGACTTTCCCATACTGACCGATTTGAATGGGCCACCCTGTATAAATGTCGTTTATGACGTTTTAGCTACCCAGAAAGTACTTCAGAATCTCTCGTGAACACTCACGAGCTCTTAGTAAAAGCCAAGGTACTCAGATACACTAACTAATCAATAGAGTATCAATAGATACGGTGACAGACAGCATCCGGGCTCATTGACCCATAATCAACTTCAAATTTGACACGTCTGTCAATTTGATTGTCATCGTTTTTTTATACTCATACGAATTCGGAAATTGAAATTAACACCCCATACATATTTCATAAGTAACCGTATAAAATCTTAAGAAAGAACAGTTCTATTATTTTAGGGTAGAATCGAATTCCGAATTGGAAATTTGAATCGTCAATATCAAGCCTTTTGAACGTCACTTGTACCAATAAATACTTTTTAATTAAAAAGGATTCATAAAAGTTGCACTAAAAATATATTGAATTGTTCTATTTAATCTCTAGAATGACTCGAAAGAGGTCGATACTAAAATGTACAGCACTGTGAAGGTGCAGATCAATCAGACCTCCATTCCGGGTGACATCACGCACATTTAACAACACTTCGCCCGTATTACCACCGGTACAGTTTTATTCGAAGCCATAAATCAATCAATCAATCAATCATTTATTTATTTGACACAATAAAAATTACACAAATTACAAATGAATTCATGGGTTCCTGACTAGCCGCGGCTGTGTTACAGGAACCTAGGCTTCTCCAATAAGTTTTACACTGAGTTATAATGCCAAATAAAGAATACAAAGACAGTTACATACCTTACATATCTAAGTTTCATTTAGTAAAGTTAAATTAAAAATCAAAGTTAAATTAAAAATCAAATATGATTAGACAATTCCATACAACTCAGACAAAGCTTACTCCTCAGAAAAAAAATAGAATAAAAGTTATTTAAGTTTATATATTTACTAAGAATAAAAATATAAATATAAATATATACCCATATAATTACAAAAAAAAAAAAAAATATATATATTGGTATATGCATTCGAATTTTACAAAATATTATGTACATTAAAATAATACTAATATATAAGATATATACTGTTTAAACTTAACTTAAAGTAAATTATGAAAAGAAAAAAAAACTGTTTATATTAGAAATGAAGATCTTTTAGTAAATTTTCTATTTCGTCATAGTTATAATTCTTAAGCCAATTGAAAATTTCATTGTTAAAATCAGATTTTGTCATTGTTTTTACTTTGAGCTCTTTATTAACTTTGTTATAGAGCTGGGGTGCAATAACATTAAATTGTTTGTGGGCAAAACGAGACTTGACCTGAGGTACAGGGCAGCGAAAGATTCTTTTATGTGATGTAGGCAAGGACGGTACTATTTTATTGTTATATCTCTTTAGCGTCTCGAATATGAACAGTTTACGAATGCTTAATACATCGGCCTGCGAATATACATCTGTCGTTGGGTGACGATAATGGAGTTGTAGCATCACCTTTAAAACAGCCCTTTGAGCTCTTTCAGCTGAAATGAGGTGTGATTTTGCTGCAGTTCCCCACGTACAAATACAATATCTGCATATACATTCACACAGAGATTTATATATTTGAATTAACAGATTCTTATTCATGATAGATCTTAGCGTTTTAAATATATATATTTGTTTCCTAATTCTTGATGTTACCGCTGTTATTTGGGGTTTCCAGTTTAGTGATTCATCAATCACAACCCCCAAATATCTAATATTGTCAACCCTAGTAAGGGTTGAGCAATTACAATGTTCACGTGAGTAATCAATATTGCAGGGGTTAGTGTGAAGCTTAAGATTTACCGATTGACGTGAACATTCAGTATTAGTTTTACTAAAGCACAAGTATTTAGTTTTTGAAGCATTGAGTGTTAGAAGACTATTTTCTAACCACTGGCTAACAACTGCCAACCCATTTTCAGCTAGTTTATTCACATTAGGCCACGTTTTGTCGTGAAAGAGTAAAACTGTGTCATCTGCGAACATTAATACATCTAGTCCAACTAGGGAAGTACCACAGAGCTCATTAATGTACACTAGAAACAGTGTAGGGCCTAAAGTACTTCCCTGCGGGACTCCAAATGTGCATAGAGCATTATCACTGATGAGACTATTTAGGCAAACTCGTTGGGTCCTCGCCGTTAAGTAGTCTTTAAACCAATTGAGGATTAACCCTCTTACCCCCAACGCCTCCAATCTAGACAGAAGTATAGGAATTGACACGGTGTCAAAGGCCTTTTGTAGGTCCAGGAAGATACCTAGACATTTATTTCCGCTATCTAAATGATGTTTAATATAAGTTGTGAGTGCAAGAACAGCGTCTTCCGTGGAACGTCCTTGTCTAAACCCGTACTGGTTGGGACTAACAAGCTTGTTTGATTCGAGATAACTACGAAGCCTCTTGTTCATCACTTTTTCTATGATTTTAGAAAGAGTGGAGAGCAAAGAGATAGGTCTGTAGTTGGATGGGTTTTTTTTATCGCCAGCCTTATAAATAGGACAGACAAGGGCCTTTTTAAAATAGCTCGGGAAAGAACCTTGGTTAAAGCTCAAATTACATAAGAATGCGATAGGGTTGGCCAGGTATTCTGAGGAATATTTCAGAACAGTCGAAGTAATTTTGTCCCATCCAGGAGCGCTATGTGTTTTCATTCCACAAATCACCGCCCTTATCTCAGACGAGTCAGTAGGTAGAACTGACATAGATTTAAGTGGGGGGCAAGCAATGGGTCCACGTGAGGATAGTTCTTCTTCCGTTGTCTTTAATTGGACAAGAGTTTTATGGGCAAGTTCTTTACCTATGGAAGTAAAGTATTTATTGACACCGTTCAGAGCCTCAATAGGACACTGCTGGCCATCAATAAGGTCCTGAGTTGTAGCATTTGTCTTTTTAATTCCACAAACCTCTTTTATTATTTTCCAAGTCTCTTTTATATTAGCTTTTTCTTTCTCTAGTTTATTGGTGTAGTATGCGTTTTTTAGAGATTTTACTATATGATTGCAAGTATTTCTGTATTTCTTATATTTTTCTATAGCTACAATGTCATTTGGTGCTTTTTTTACTTTCATATGTAGTCTGTCTCTTTTCCGTATTGATCGTATTATACCAGCAGTTATCCACGGTTTCAGAGGGTGGTTCCTCTTAGCGATTTTCTTAATTTTAGTGGATTGGTCTATAATTGAACGTAATTTATTGGAAAACAGATTAACTGCAATGTTTAAATCTGTTTTATCATATAAATCCAACCACAATTCTCTGCTTAGTAACTTATTGATTCCCGCATGATCTACTATCACTTTGTTAAAAGTATTTTTTGCTTTAGAAATTTTAGTTTCATTAATGTATAATAATATAGGTGAATGGTCAGTAAGTTGCTCTGCAAATACGAGGGTTTTCCACGTCCCAGTCGCTTTAACCATAAAGTGGTCAATGCATGTCTTTATCCTAGTTGGCAAGTTTATTCCTACATTAAGTTCATGAGCTGCTATGATGTTCAAATAATTCTGGGCAGCTACTGATAGATTATCCGGTAGAATATCTAAATTTATGTCACCAGTAAAGATAATATTTTTTGATGATGAAGCATTATCCAACACTTTACTGAGAGAATCCAGATAATTTTCCACGTTTCGAAAGCTAGGTGGGCGGTAGGAACATATGAGCATATAGTCAGGAGAGATATTGACACAGAGGCAATTCCCATCAACGAAATGTGGTTCAATGCATGAAGACTTGATACCTTGCCGTACATATACTACCACACCATCGTTTTGGTTAAGTTTATTCTTTGACCAATATAGATTGTACTGTTCCACATGCGGCGGTGGCTTCGAACTACATGTCCAACATTCCGTCAGTACAAAGATATCAATTTTAATATCGAGACTTGATACAAAAGCAATAAAAAAGTCAAAATTGCAGTTAATACTACGTATGTTCAGAGACATTATTGACAGAGAGGTTCCATTATCTATTAGAGGGCTAAGGGCATGCACACAGCTATTAGTTTGCGTTATTAATTTACAGTCAGGAGTAAAGGCATCATCGACTTCAGAAATAATGAACATGTTTTCATCCATTTTGAATGAACAAAGTAAAATTGGGTAGATAATGTGATGAAAATGTTAAGATCGGGTACAATAGAAATGTTAAATTAGTGTAAATGACTTGTAAAAAACAGTATATAACATAGATTATATAAATAATATTACATTGTATAATATAAGATAAATAAATATGTCTGCCAGAGTTTGAAATTAATAAATAGCGATTTTCTGAGGTTTCCTACTTTAAAAACTAAAAAGTATTTTATTACTATTATATTTATAGATCCTGAATAGGTTATATGGCTACTATTAATTTGCATGCAATAAGAGAACACAATAATGAAAATGAAAATTAGTCATGTAGACAAAATTGCTTCCAATTGGTCCTCATGGGTGACTTTCACCGCAGGTGATCCATCCACTCTTCGCAAGTATACAATGCCACGAGTAGTCCAGCAGTATTTATACTCGTGTTTTTTAGCGAATTCTCGTGCAAGAAAGAATAATTTTCTTGTGGCCGCTGTGAGACATTCCGAGATGTAGATAGGTTTAGCTGGGCCTACTATCTTCAAGTTATTAGTGCTGAACTTGCTCGATTTATACTTTTTATTGAAGGCCTTCGTAGCACCAATAAAATTATCCTTCAATGGTACGCTTCTTAGATCCACAATAATTGGCTTAGCTTCAGATTTATTATTTATGCGGTAGACATCACGGATATCGGATGGTTGAATAGGCACATTGAGAGCTCTTCCAATTTTTTCGACTAAAACAACCAAAAATAAAATTTTCTTGTCGACCGCTAGACACTTTTATGCCCGGTGGTTTTATGTAGTCAACAGGATGTTTTATTAGGCTAATTTAATTTCGGATGTTGGCAAGCAAAAACATTTTATAGGAGCCGTTTCAAACGATTTTCAATTACTTGGCATAAGTGGCATAATAATAAATTTTAAAACTCATAAAACTAATAACTAACTAACTCATAAACTTTTTAAAACTAATCTTATCGATCCTTTTTTTGGGTTGGCAACCCTAGCGAACAGATGTTCTCTGTTTTCATACTAATTTTATAATTAATTATTTAAATAATTAGATAGTATTTCACAGTGTTTTCCAAATTCATCGCATAAATAACGTGAACCTTACATGTTAAAATTATATATAAGTCCAAAAAGTATTGTAAAAGTGTGTATTGGCCACTCGGATTTCAGTGTATTTCGGTTAGTGATTTCAAAATATCTGGCTGGGTTTTTTACGTTTTTCGAAAGTGTTTGTGGTGTAAATTGTGTTTCGTGGGCCTAGAATACTATTTCAATTTAGTTGAGACCCCGACTGGCACGTAAGTACCTACCTACAGGCATTTTCTTGAACTGAGTAACCTAGACATTGTGCATTTTGAAACTTAGAATCTTTGATTTGTCACAGTATTTAATTATGATGACCCGCAAAGGCTTGTCTCGTCAGGACGAGCAATCTAAACTCCATTTAGTTCTATTGGAACTGCAAAAATCTAAAGATCAGAATGCACAGTTACTTCTTGAAATAGAACAAAATGAAAAAATTGTTTTAGACTCTTTAGAACAAAACAAAAAATTGAAAAATGAACTTTCTGTCTTATATCAATTAAATACGTCCGTAATAGAAGACCGCGATAAACTCCAGACAATAGTTGATAGGTATGACCAAAACTGTGGCATTGAGTATGAGTCAGCACTGAAAAGAACTTCTATTTTGGAGAAGGAGTTGTGTGATGCCCACCATATAATCACACAGTTGGAAGAAAAGGCTCAACACTCTGCCATTGCCACCACAAATAGTCTGTTCAATGAACTCTTACCTCATAAAATCACTGGCCATGTTTCTGTTGAAAGCGCTATCATGAATCCTTCACTATATACTATTGACCTAACTAATGATGACAGTGTTGGTCATGTGGCAGCTTCTAGCATAAACAAAATACACATGCCTAGCAAAAATAAGTTAAAAAAATACATAAAAATCAATAAAATCATAAAAAAAACTAAAAAAATGTTAATAAGTCATAAAAAAGCTGTTAAAAAATCTATTATTGCAGGATCATTGTTGGATAAACTACAGTTATGCACAAATGAGCTTAATTGTAGTAGAATTCAATATGAAACAGAAATAGAGAATCTGACATGTAAACTTGGTTCGGCCGAGCGTTCCATGACCCATTACCAAACCATGTATCAAAGGTCAGGTGATGAAATCAGGGAACTCAGTCTAGCCATGGATGCTTTACTGAATAGCCAGGCAAGTCTTGAGACTAGGATATTATCCGGATGTGACTGCAATGTTAGTTTAGGACATGATAATTCTGGTCCGGCTCGTGTTGATGGCCAGGGCCATGGAGAGTCATGTCTGGATAGTATTGCACCAGCATCATTACTCACAGGAAACCTGGATCAATGTACAAAAACTGTAGTGTACTGCGATGAACTTGGAAAAAATGTTGGTAAGTTTTTAAATATTAGTATGAAACATCCAATAGTAAATAATTGTTTTCCATATTCTGATTTGCATCAAATCATGAAAAACATTAGAAGTGATACTTCAATAAATAAACTCACTAATTTGATAATTTTGATGGGAAATAGAGGAAATGTAAAGAAATCTGACCTAATTAAATATGTAGATGAACTTTTTTCACTACAGGTGGGCAATATTGTATTCTATACATTTCCTTATAGCCAAAGTTTGCCACAAAAAGAAAATAACATTAGATATAATCTAAACATGACTTTGCATACAATTTCATGCAATAATCCTGTACATGTGATTGATATTAACTGTATAGTTAATAAAAAATATTACTTGACTAAAGGTAATTATTACCTTTCAAATTTTTACACTAGACAATTAGCTGATTCGCTATGTTATTTTTTAAGTACATCAGCCAATAATTTGGCTCATAAAAATGCTTCTTTTGAGCATTATAATGACACTTCTTGTAAGTCTTTGGAACTTTTTCCAAGTTTCTTAAATTAGATAATCAGACAATAGAGGAAGTCTCTTGCCAAAATTTAATTCAAATCAATAAAAACAAAAATAAATACCTTAAAAAGTCAAATAATATGAATCACCCCAAAAAAATGCTAAAATGTAAACAAAATACAATATGTCCTACTACTACCCTGGTGCATCAAAATATACAAGGAATTAATAGTAAATTATTTGAAATAGAATTGTATTTAAGTTCTTTTAATGTTGACATTCTGTGTATTACAGAGCATTGGCTTAAAGATTATGAACTGATGTTCAACTTCCCAAGTCACCAAGTTGGTAGTTCGTTCTGTAGAACACATGCTATTCGAGGCGGTAGTGTTATATTGCTAAATAAGGCAATAAAGTTTAAGAATAGACAAGACATAACATGCTTGTCCGTTGAAAGCCAAATTGAAATAGCATGTGTGGAGTTGGAGCAGAGTTTTGTAGTAAGCGTATACAGACCACCGTCAGCATCATATGAAATATTTGAAAAGGTTATGGATGATGTTTTATTTAAAATGTGTAAAAAAAACAAAAGTATTATTATTTGCGGGGATTTTAATATAGATCTCCTAGAAATCTATTCATTAAGTACTAGAATAAGCAATTTATTTGGTTCCTATAACTTAATACCTTTATTTATGGAACCAACCAGAATAACAGACACATCAGCAAAATGTTTAGATAATATTTTTACCAGCCTAAATGAAAATGTAATCAGCAAAAATATAATAAGTAACCTAAAATCCGATCATCTAGGGCAATATGTAAAATTTAATATGAGTTCTAGACAAATTATAAAAAAGAAAATTAGCTTTGTACCAGTGACTACAAATCGATTTGAGAGGTTTAAATGTAGTTGGGATCTACAGCTTCCTTTTGATTACTATAACAACAATCCCAATCAACTTTATAGTACATTTTTCAATCAATTTTATAACATTTTTAATGTAATATTTACAACTAAATCAATTGTAGTCTCAGACAAACCTGGTTTTAGTGAGTGGGCAACTGTAGGTATACATAAAAGCAGACAAAAATTGTATGAATTGTATAGCGAAAAGCAATATAACTCCTGTGAAAAGTTCAAAGATAAAGTCAAAATATATTCAAAAATTTTCAAAAATGTCTGCCAATTGGCAAAATCAAATTATCTAAGCTCAAAAATTAAAAACAGTAGTAACATAATTAAAACTACCTGGAAAATAATTAATGATGAGACTGGCAAAACTCAGAACAATAACAATGAATACAAACTTAAAGTAAATGAAACAGTTATTAATAATGATTTAGAGATAGCACAAGCTTTTGAAAGTTTTTTTACAGACATTCCTATGTCAACTACAAGCTCTTTAAACTCTTCAGATGATCTTGCCGTGTCATTATTAAAAAACAACGTACCTGATTGTAAAAACATCTTTCATTTTAAACATGTCAACGAACAAGACATTGTTAAAGCCTTCAAAATGATAAATGTAAAAAAAACCCAAGATCTCTGGGGTATTTCTGTACACATTCTTAAACCACTAATAGTTACTCTGGCACCTGATTTGGCTAATATATTCAATGAATGCATAGACTCTGGAGTGTTTCCTGACCTAATGAAACATAGTAAAATTGTACCTTTGTTCAAATCGGGCAATACAACGGACCCTACTAACTTTAGACCAATATCAGTTCTGCCTACATTTAGTAAAATATTTGAGAAGCTTATTTTAAGCCAGCTCTCATTACATTTTGATGTAAATAATTTACTACATAACAAGCAATATGGCTTCACTAAATGCAAGTCCACTGCTGATGCTGGTGTTGAGTTACTAACTCATGTTTATGATGCTTGGGAAAAATCGCAGGATGCAATAGGAATTTTTTGTGATTTATCTAAGGCATTCGATTGCGTGCACCATGAAACATTGATCAGGAAATTGAGCCACTATGGAATTAGGGGCAAATCCTTGGATCTTTTTGCTTCCTATTTAAGCGAAAGAATTCAAAGAGTTGATGTCAACGGGAAACGATCTCCAGGGTCCTTCGTGTCAATGGGTGTACCTCAGGGATCCATATTAGGACCTTACCTTTTTTTGATATACATAAATGACTTGCCACATCTTGTACAGGATCAACATGAAATTGTATTATTTGCTGATGATACTTCACTTCTTTTTAAAATAGATCGTCGCACTAATAACTTTGACAAGGTAAATAATGCAATTTCTAAAGTAGTCCATTGGTTTGAATCCAATAATCTATTATTGAATGAAAATAAAACTAAATGTATTCGATTTTCACTACCTAATGTAAAACAAGGTTCTGTAGATATTAAAATAAAGGGCGACAATTTAGAGCTCGTTGAAAATACTGTATTCCTAGGTATAACTTTAGATAGCAAGCTTCAATGGGACCCTCATATAGATAAATTGTCGAAAAGGCTCAGTTCTGCTGCTTTCGCAGTCAAAAAAATTAGAGTTTTAACTAATATTGCAACATCTAGACTGGTCTACTTTAGTTACTTCCATAGCATTATGTCATACGGTATTTTGCTGTGGGGGAGTGCTGGAGTAGGACGCATAAATACCATATTTGTACTGCAGAAAAGGGCTGTTCGTGCTATCTATAATATGGGTCCCCGAGATTCGCTACGTGATAAATTCAAAGAAATAAACATATTGACCGTCATTTGTCAATATATTTATGGAGCCATTATGTATACGCATAAAAATATTAATTTGTTTACAAAAAATAGTGATAAACACAATGTAAATACAAGAAATAAATATAAACTCGCTTTGCCCACCACTAGGCTGCATAAGGTTAATGTATCATTCAAAGGGCAATGTATACGCTTCTACAACAAGATTCCCAAAGAATTGCAACAGTTGTCAATTACTAAATTTAAGAAAATTGTAAAAAACAATCTTTGTAAAAAAGCTTATTATAATATATCAGATTACCTTGAGGACAAAACTGCTTGGGACGGAATCTGCTCCAACACAAAATCAAAAACAAGACTAACAAACAAATAATGATTGTAAAGTTTCAATACAAAAATGAGCTAGAGTTTCTAATCGCTTCTTTGCTCTAGTGTAAAAAAAGCGAAGCGACCAGATACCATAAATTTATTTCCTACTTATCTTTAAGCACCTATGATTATTATTTATTGTTTTTTTGTAATTTATTTTGACGTGTCTAAGTTTTGTAAAACCAAACTATGGAAATAAATGTTTTTGTATCTTGTATCTTGTATCTACAAAAAGACAGGATCAGATGTCTAAGTCAATTACAGTCAATACAGATGACCTGATGATATGACTAAAGTAGACTCCTTTCAAGGGAAAAACAGTTTTAAACCCCAGTCCAATGTCAGAGTACATTGGACTCTCTACTCGAGCAGAAATTATGACTTAGACTTCAATTTCATTTTACGCAGCTATTAGTAATCTCAGTAAAGGACCAGTGATTTTCCCTCAAGCAGCTAGAACTAGGTACACTCATAAACTGAAATGAAATGTAAACTCGTGTCTGGAAATCCGTAAAAAGTTTGCTGAACGTTGCACATTGGCATCGAGGAGTTGGCTGCTTGTTGGCAACTGGTTCCCAACGAGTTTGTTCAAGTTTAAAAACCAGAAAGTTGAAAGGGATCAGACCTAAGCTAAACTATTTCAGATTCAACCGCGTGCGGGAAATTCATGAGCTTATATAGTCTTCTTGTAGGATATATACAATTTTGAAGAAGAATTTTTAGATATTGAATTTATTGAACGAAATTTAAGAGTTAGTTTGCATTTAAAAGTGAATTCATGATATAGTTTGGTTAAAAATGTAAAACGGTTTGATAGTTTCTTATGTAAAACCTGTTTTATTCTTTAAAATAAATACCTATATCTAATGTTAATAAAATTGATAAACAATGCGGTATGTAAGCGGTATTTATTCTTTTGGATTAGAATTTCGATCATCATTTCTGATAAATAAATATACCTTCGTCTCACATAATAACAACTGGAAGTTTTAGTGAAAGTAAACATATTGTTACATACACACATAAAACGAGAGTAAATCTACATCTCGAGCGTAAAGACGGTGGGAAAAATTTAATTAATAGTTTTTGAACTCCAGGTTTGCCGAATGCTGGCGGCAGTAACCAGGCTGCAGCCATGGCCGGAGCCTCGGTGGCGCTCCCAGGCAGCCTCCGTCTCCCAAATCAGCCGTTAGACTGGAGCACCCAAAGACCAGGTCAGCACTTATATAACTTCTTTTTTTTTTTTTTTTTTTTTTATTATTGATAAGCCTTCATTTGACCACAATCTCACCTGATGTAAAGTGAAGATGTGGTCTAAGATGGAGCATGAAGGCCTAGAAGATGGCTTCTCCGGACCACATTACGAAACACGAAAAAATCGCTTCACGCACTGGCCCAGCCCGGAGGGTGGTGACAAGCCGCGGCCGAAGCCTACCACCAGAGACTGTTCTAAGCACCACCCGGAGGTCACGTGTAAGGATCCAGAGGGTTACCACTTACGGACGTGAACAGACAAAACCTCCTCGATATATTACAAATAAATACTCCTGAAGGAAATATATATTGGGTTTACCTTGTAATCATTGTTAGTGTATAGTGTAACAGATTGCTTGGACACAAGTCTACGGGCTCACGGTAAATGCAATTAGCTTCCCGAATTAATTGGTTATCTTTGAGAGTGGCTTATATATTATACATCAGAAGACGTCCTACTATAAAATTTAATTGACATCATAAGAGAGATATATTCTCAACGCTTGGCAAAGGGGATAGCGAGATCAGTATTTGATTTTATGATGCGAAAAGATGCTGTTGCACTTCTGTTATTAGTTTCCGTTAGTCGGTTCAGAAGCTCATAAGCACCCCTATCATAGATATCATATACTTCTCTCTTTACGGAAGAGATTAGGACTTAATTTACCTCGCTGGCCACATGCTGTATGGTGAATGTAGCAAGTCCTTCAAACTCGTTAAAGTCCGACGAACATGCCGATTTCCTCACGCTAATTTGCCTTTACCGTTCAAACACTTAACCTTAAGTCCAACCCTTGTATACACATAAGCAGTTCACAAATATCGTTGACTAAAGCATCTGCATTGTTTATAACTTAAATTTAATTTCCTCCAGGCATGACTCCACATTTGGTCCAGGGTCAGAACCAAGCAATGATGCAACCTAACCAGGTAGTGCAAAGGCCTTCCCCGGGTCAGGGATCAATGACCCACGGCGGGATGATCTTCTCCCAGGGTCACCAGGCCGTGCCCAGTGGGGTCGCGCATTACAATGGCGGATACCCTCTGAGTGGCGCATTGCATGGGGGGGCTACAGGGTGAGTACGTGTTGCAAACGAAGTCGGCCACGAAGACTGGGTCTGGTGGCAAACGGCCCTTGGATTGCTGGTAGCAGTAGTAGTGAAGCGGCCTTTGCCCAGCAGTGGGAAAGTATAAGCTAACAAAAAAAAAGTAAAATACTTAGACTAAGGAACAAATGCGTGCTAGAACTAGCATAGGTACATAGAAACACTAGAACTAAACTCTGCTCTTCAAGTGGATAGTTAACCACTTCTTCTTACTCAATAGCTTAAAATTTACGAGAACCTATGTTTGAAGGTATGGCTCGCAGTCGGCTTCAGCCCCAGGCAGCTCCTTCCATAGCCTGCCGTACTTCGGCCACCAGCTCAACCAGCAGCTGAACAACCAGCTCGGCGGCCAGTGGAAGACAAGCCCCTTGAAGCCGTTGGGTGGGCATAGCGCCCGTGAGTACCCTTAATAATATTCAACTTGTATCTTAAACATAACGGTATTTTATGTTATAGACGAAATTTAGAATACCAAATTTTGGAAGGAAAGGTGCAGGGAAATAAGGCTTTTGAGATAACTGTAATACTCCTCAGAAGGCTCAATATTTTACAAAGTTAGACAAGTTTAATAAAAGTCTATTAGATAAGACGATAGGAATCCAAACGATAGGATTAGTAAAACGAAATTTCAATATTTAAAACAAATTCTTTATACATACACTATATAAACATTTTGTATTAAAACTTATATAGGTACGGTCGAATTGAGAAACCTCGGTTAAATAATCCTAAGATCTGCGTTAATTATGTAATATTTTCTTTGTTTTTTTTTTATCAATTACTAGCTGACCTGGCGAACTTTGTTCCGCCTTAGACGCCATAAATGAGCAGATTTTCAAAATCAGGTTTCTTAGATCCTTTAAATTAATTATTTTAAATGTATTGTTTATCAATAAAATAAGATTGACAGAGGAATCCGTTTTAAAAGTCATTTTTCTTTTTTTTCATCCTCTTTGACTTTATTTTCAGCACGCATTCAAATGTCTTAAGGTTACATTAAAAAAGTTTAATAATTTTATAAGGTGGTTAAGTAATTTAAAATTTTCTAATTTTCCGCGCAGTTTCCTTATTTTTTTCTTTCATAAGAACCTTCTCCTGATAATAACAAACAGAACAAAAAAAGAATTAACGAAATCGGTCCAGCCTTTCAGGCGTGATGCCGTGACCAAGGGAAATAGGGATTCATTTATATATATATAGATTATGATTATGTAACGGTACATAACGCTCAACACGAACGCAACAGTCAGAGAGTGAAGTGGTATAAGACAGACAGCCTTTACAATTAACTTTCAAACTTTCAATCCTTTGAAACTGTTTATGTGTCTTAATTTAATTGGCATATTGACAGATAAAAGCCGATCTGACGCTTGTTAAGTAGCCCCAATCATTTATTTCAAAATATTCAATTTTGTAGCAAGCAAAATTCGTTTTGGCAGTTTTTATTCGGCTCACAGTAAGGGACTTACTGTCAGTTTGCTCTTTCTCCAAGTTTGTCCTACTAATGGCCAGTAAGTAAAGTAAAAAATAAAGTTTATTTGGAACATAAGTACAGTAGGTCCTAGGTACACACAGGCGTCAACGATTTCAAGCGACGTGGAATTCAAGAATCATCATCATCATCATCATCACCCTATTAACGTTCCCACTGCTGGGACACAGGGACTTCTCTCTTGACGAGAGAGATTAGGCCTATTATAAGAATTCAAGAATAACTGTGTTTAATAAGATATGGCCTTTGTCTTGTTCATATTCATTTATTATATTAATGTTTGAAAAAGCAGACAACAAACCGGGTGCGTGGAAAACTTCAAAATAATCCGAAAACAACTGAAATTATTGAAAGCTCCAACTCTCGAATTCCTCAAATAAATTCCCAAAGAGCCTGTGTTAAATTTTAAACACTCGGATTGCGGAATTTCGTCAACTTTCAGAACAGATTAAAAATAAATTACAGAAACATCTGTTCATGCGAAGCCGAAGGATCGAAGGGCCCAAAAAGGCTTTTATTTAATTAAAATATAAGTCAGGGGTAGTTTCTTTGTTAGGTTTCCTCAAAAAGGCCTTAAATCTTTTATGTAGATATTTGGGAGAGAATAATTTGGTGTAGACTTTGAGAATTGTTTGGATAGAGCTTGTACTTGATATTGGTTTGAACCTCATTTAACATTCTATGTGTGTTTATTATGTATTTTGAAGACATCAAAACAGGTTTTGATATGATTTAGTAAAATCTGCGTGCGGTTTTGCCCGTGTATTGTGAAATTTCAACACAAACAACATTCTATATAATATTTAGTTTAATTGTGGTTCCCGCACTAGGATAGATCCTGTGTCGCGGAAGACGGAAATAAAAATTACTTTTCCCATAGGTATAATTAAGTACATATATAAATAACTGTTAACTGAAACTTCTCCGAAACTAAATTTATTTGAAATTTTAATAACAGAGAAGAGTTATGAAATTAATTTTCCTTCCTTTTGAATGTTGTTATTAGGAATTAATTTTTTTTAAAATTTTATCTTTATAAGGATGGTCATAAAACGACCTTATTTTTACAGATGCCGCTGACGAGGAAATGAAAATGGAAAATTAAGATAATTAAACGTAAGTTTACCTTTGTTTACGATTTACAGCTTAAAGGTTCTTAATCTTTCCTAGTCTGAATTTACCTATGATTTATTGTAAAAATCATATAGGTAAATTAATTTTAATGAAAAATCTTTAATGCTTAATTTGTAGATCGCACAAAATCGAATCCCAATAGGAGTCGAACCAATCTCCCACGCCTCAGACGAACTTCGTCCCACAACGCCTTCGGGGTCACTAAATAATTCCTTTATTTCCAGCATCCGATGATCAAAACAACAAGGCTATGGCAACGGACACCGTGGATATAAATATACAACATGTATTCAAAGCAAAAGGTGCTTCAAATGCTGTGAATAAATGAAGAGGCATCGCGAGAGGTCTTTTATTGCGCTCCAACAAATCTGTGTCATACTTTAATTATTATTTCATCCGGGCTGTTTCATCTAGTGTCTACTTTACGGACGTAAACAAACAAATTACAGATGGTTAGGGACGGTCTTTCGGTACTCAACAAACAATTACTTTACTATCAAATGTATGAAAAGAATAGTAAACGAACTACGACGTTTGGAAATCGACCAAATTTGCAAAGGCGAAATAAAATTGGTTCGATTGAAAAGAGCCTTATAATCGAGAATTATACCACTATAACTATTTTAAAACTTTAAAATTTTTAAGTTTCAATCTTACGTAGATATGACTTAAGTTAGAACCTGAACTAGTAATTAAAACAGCACAGTCAAGTAAAAAATCCTTTATGCTGGCCTCCTCATATCGAGGCTATAAAAAGACACCGATAATTCTGATTTTAACGAGATATCAGCGGCCATTTCGTGCCATGAAAATCAAAATGGCGCCGGTGCAGATGCAAAATCAGAATTTAATTTTAAAATTTAGCGGTACTATGTGACGTGCACTCTTAAACGCAATCATAACTTCCATTTAATATCTCGCAGTGACTAGTATATCTAAGTTATAAAAGTCGTATGAAGTTCTTTATGGCAGTTCGCGATAAAATGTGCGAAAACGATAATATTTTACAGCTTCGGGGTATGGAGTCGGCTTGAACACTAAGTATGCTCGCGCTGTGGTTCTGTTTATTACTTTACGGTGAGTTAGAATCCAATATTATTAAATATAGAGATTGCTTGTTCTTCAGTTACTCTATGCTTGTATCATTGATTTAACTTACATAATATCTGTAAAAAACTACGATACTCAATTATCATAAGATTGTCATTGAATTCATTTTTTATTACACTGCAGCATGTATACATGACAGAAGATTCAAAATGGCCATGAGTTACTTTTGATTGAAAATTAATGATCGTGGTATAGGAGAAAAGCATGTTGATTGTGGCTTCCAAATGAATTATTAAGAGATCTTGGGACCTAAACTTATTATGTCTAATAGTGTTATAATGATTACAATTTTATTTAAAATACTAGGTAGAATAAATATTTTCTTTTTCCTTGACGAATGCATTACATTTTAAATGTTAAACCAAAAATATAGTTTTTATTAATTCAAGAAAAGTAGGCAAAATTACATTGCTTGTTCACGCTAGATTAAGATCTTGAAATACTCGTAAATAAAAGCAATAACATGTGTACCTAATCGCAATCCATAGAAATCGAGAAATAGTAAATAAATCACGGTTTCATAACTATATCACAGCTCATAGCACCCCTGCTTACGTTCCCACTGCTGGGACACAGGGACTTCTCGACGAGAGAGATTTAGCCGTAATTCACCAAGCTGGCCAAGTGAATGTTGAAATTCACACGTTCTTCAAACTCCTCAAAGTTTTCAGAACAGTGCTGCAAGTTATTTAAACAAGTTCGCAAATTTTAATAATTTACTAAATAAATAAATATTAGGTCCTTACATATGAAATTGGCGTTTTGTATGGGAGGAACAAAAAGTCGAATATTTTTTAATATAATATATTTAATTAATCAAAGTATGAACCATTATTTTCTATGCACTTTTGCCATCTTATAGGTAGTTCATTGATCCCTTTACTAAAAAAACCAGTCGGACGGGAATCAATAAAATCTTTGAAGGCGATTTGGACTGCCCCATCGGAGTTGAATTTTTTCCCTTGCAAGAAGTTATCCAAATTTCGAAAAAAATGGTAATCTGTTGGAGCAAGGTCCGGGGAGTACGGAGGATGTCTTAGACTTTCCAATTGAAGCTCTTCTAATTTAGTAGCCGTCTGTTGCGCAGTGTGTGGTCTAGCGTTGTCGTGAAGCAGCAGTGGCGTGGAGCGATTGACCAGCCTAGGTTGTTTAGCCGCTAGCTTTTCCATCATGGTTTGCAATTGCTGACAATAGACATCAGCCGTAATAGTCTGGCCAGATTTGAGAAAACTGTAATGAACAATACCGGCACTAGTCCACCAAACGCTTACAAGTAACTTTTTTGGGGTTAATTTTCGCTTGGGGCAGGATTTGGCTGGCTGGCCAGGATCCAACCATTGCGCTGAGCGCTTCCGATTATCGTAAAGAACCCATTTTTCATCACAGGTAATGATTCGGTTTAAAATACCTTCATTATTGTGCCGGTTTAGTAATGTAACGCAGCAGTCGACGCGCGTTTGCCGGTTTGCTTCAGTCAATTCGTGAGGTACCCACCTTTCAAGCTTTTTAATCTTCCCAATTTGCTTCAAGTGAATTAAAACAGTTTTATCACTAACACCGCAGCCTGCAGCTAACTCGGACGTGGTTTGCGATGGATCCGCTTCCACAATAGCCTTCAACTCTTCATTATCAACTTGAGTCTCAGGCCGTCCACGGGGCTTGTTCTGCAAGTCGAAATTTCCAGAACGAAAACGTTGGAACCAAAAACGAACTGTGTTTTCTTTTGCAACACGACCGCCATACACATCATTCACCCTTCGAGTTGTTTCCGCAGCACTAGTGCCACGGCGGAACTCGTACTCGTAAATAATGCGATATTTTAAGTTTTCCATTTTGTAAAATGAGTGACGCAAACAGAAAAAAACAGAAGAAAAAAAACAAATGAATGACGATCATCGAAGCACAAATACATGAGTCTATAGCTGTACAAATTTGAATTTGGAATTCCTTACCAAAGAGGAGAAATTTGTGATTAAAGTGGCCAGTACGAAAAACGCCAATTTCATATGTAAGGACCTAATATAATATCTAAAATATCAAAACTCATCCGTGACACAAACGTTGACAGTTGATGTTAGGGTCTGAAGCTGTTAAAATTCTCCAGCAGATTCATAAATAAATAATTTTAATCATACGAAACAACATGATGCAATAATGTCCCACGGAAGTCCCGCGCAATTACAGGGGTCACATAAAATATGCACACGAAGTGATCAAAACATGTACACGATATTTGCTTCCCTATGGGTGAGAAAACAGGGTTGATGTTCGAGCGATAACTCTTCAAATAAACCAGGTTAATACGAGAGCCGACAAAGTGTCTTTTACATAGTCTGTAGTTGGTAAAACAATACATAATAATATCTCAGCGTCACGAATAAGGTCTATTTAGAGGGAGGAGGATGTAAGGTAAAATATGACCTCTTTTGAAGTATACAAGGTGTTTCGAAATTGGTATATAAAGTGGAAAGGGTTAGATTGGCACGAACCAGGTGAGCATATTTAGTCCTAGATCATTTCGATTTGGAAAAAAGGCATCTTATCTTTGTTAGCCTATACTAATATCTAGGTAATGTTTAGCCTCTTTTTAGTTGGTTTATTTTTTTTTTAAGATATTACTCCTGTATGATTTAGAAAAAGTTAATTATAATTTGTGATTTTTATTATAATACTATATGAGATAGGTTTTACCTTGATTGATACCGGTTAAGGTCCCCAATAAAAATAATAATAAAAGTCTATAACTCACAAAAAAAATGGAGATAGGTTGAAAATACCTTGTCATTAAGCCCATATTTGTACAACTCTGTATTTTTCTTGTGCAATATAGTATTCTTAATAATAATATCCAGATTTTATACACTTTTAAGATTTTTTTTCGACATATGGGGCGCTTCTTATTAAAAATGTTGTTGAACTAAATTTGTTCGTCTTTATATACCATTTCTGAAACACTTTGTATACCTACCTACCGAACTTTAGATATACAGCGATTGGAAATAGAAAACTTCACCCTCGTCCTTCACTTACCAAACGCACGTGAGAAAGGTCTATCTACAATAAAACATCGGATAGTAACATAATTAACCCCTAGGAGTAAGCGGTCAATTCCAAACCCCCAAATTCCATTTGCGGGTGGAAGATGAAGACTCGGACCCCCAGACCGCCAGCGCGGAGGGATTCGACCGGCTGCACAACTTAGCAGCGTTCAACGACGCACACCACCGTGGCGACAAATGGTACAACGATGATGGGCGTTCGTCCAGCGCTGGCCACAGTGATGCCAGCCAGACCTCCTCGTAAGTACTGACTCCCTAGTACTTCCACAGGGGATGAGTAAACGCATTATCTGTGACTTTTGCGAGCCCAATCGCAACAGTGGTACAACGACGATGGACCCTCGTTCAGTTCTGGCTAAAGACATCCAAGCTAGACCTCCTTGTAGCTCCTAACTCCCTAGTACTTTTTCTTTAGGGTTCTGTTTCTTGACACCCGAGCAACCAGAGCAACAGTGGTAAAAGATGGTACAAATACGAAGACACCATAAGTGCAGAGAACAGCCATAACGGTCAGACTCATCTAACTTTAGTTCCTAAGAATAGACCAGATCATGCAAGCAGATCAGACATCTGTCTTAGTTACCACTAAGACAGATGCCTTAGTAGCGCTGTGTATAGCTTATATATAAAAGTACTTTTCCTTAAGGATCACTCATCAAATTTAAAGCTCGCGTCAGATCGTCAAATCGACATATGACATGATCGAAAATTCATAAATAAGATGGAAGGAGAGAAATGTGTTCGATATTATTCCTTTACCATTCCAAAATAATGTATTTCATTCATTAATATAGATATTTATAGGTAAGACTTTTTTTTTCACAGATCTGTTACATCGTCAAGTGAATCGGATGAGAAAAAAAGCGATAGTTCAGCATCATCATCCGACGTTTCTTCCGTAGAAACGAAAGAAAAAAAAATAAGGTGAGTTCATTCAAAAGGTGTGATTGATCTGAATTAAATTTTATTGTGTAATCCGTAGTTTTTTTCGAACACTTATATTTACTAATATTGTGAACCTGAAGAATTTGTTTGTTTAAACGCGCTCATCTCAGGAACTACTGGCCCGATTTGAATAATTATTTCACTGTTAGAACGCCTTTATATAGAGGAAGGATATAGGGTACTTTTTAGGGAGAATTCAAAAAACACTAGAAATGCTAGTAGATAAAATAAAAATAAAGATTAGAGGAGATAGAGTGAAGTAAAAACGAGTATATGGAATTTTAACAAACAAACGAATATCTTAACTTTGCCTAAGGTTCTTAGTAACACAGAACAATAATACAATAACATTTAAAAAGCCGCTCTAGGTCGTACAAGATGTAAGAAAGTTATTCAAGAATTGTTAGTTTTCATTACACACACTTTGTTTTTTATCGAGAAAGTAAAATATAACTTGACCATGATGAACCACCATTGAACCATGTTGAATAAATTATATCTTATTTAAAGACACTTTTTATTAAATTTTGAAGTAAAAATAAGTGTCCTGTACACACAAAAGCCACATAAAAAGTGTTTTATGTGTGTCATCTAGCATATTCAAGTAAATTGAAGGATAATTATAATTTGCATATATATGATTCACTTGATTTTTGAACAAACTACAGTTATTGAACACCTGTGTGGTGGATTACCAACTTAGCAGGGCGATTGTCTAAAAAGAAAAATATACCGTATAGGTAGAATAATTTTCTATAGACCTAACGTTTTAAATAATCACATACCATGATTGGACGGTTTTTGAGTGTTCCTATATTTCTACGCTGTTGCAAGCGCCATGATCGCTTTTATCGCTTGCAACAGCGTCGTTTTAAGTCATAATAAAATAGTATTGTCTATTTGTCGAAAGTGGTATCGTTATTATGATATGAATTTACGTGAGTAACTCCCTCTCTTAAGAAATTGATCAAAATTTAAAGTCTTTTTTTGCTTTTTAACCGACTTCAAAAAAAAGGAGGTTTCTCAATTCGACCGTATTTTTTTTTTTTTTTCGTGTATATATTATTGACTAAGTAATGAAACTAACATTGAAATTTGCAGAAAATAGTTTCTATTTTCGCCTAGAGTAGTACCACTCGTTCCGTGACGACACGTTCCCTGGACGAGCAGTACCCCCGACCTCTGACGTGCACGACCGACATATGCATAGATGTCGTAATAGTCAAACATATATTCGCACGAGAGATAGTTAACTATAGCTTGTAAAGCGCTTTCCTTGGTTGTGTTTGTGATGTGAGAGTGAAAGGCGGTTCTGTGAGCGTTCATTCAAATTCAGTAGAATCGAGATATGAGAGCGAGATGTGTGCGGAATTATTACTAAATAAAATTAGTTCCTTACATTGGCTCATAATTTCTTCCGTTCATTTAAATCATTGAACTTGATTGCGGTGCAATAGGTAGCGGGCTCGATTCCCAGGGTAAGTGTTTGTATGTTCTGCAAGCACTATAATAAAAAATATATCGGTCTATGTATGTCTATTAAATTAGGTATATTCCATGTCTTGGACCCGTAACGCAAGCTTAGAGCTTACCACGGGGCTAGATGTTGTTGTGTGGATTGTCTGGGTATATTTATTTAACAAGGAAGATTTATAAACAAAATGTTGTAGAATGCGAAAATACCGGCAATGTACTCCCTGCCCCCACGACTTTCTGAAGAAGAGGACCAACATCGGCATCAAGTGGATCTGCGGGGGCTACCAGCGGGCGCGGCGCACCTTCAAGAGCCCCTGCATGATGCGGTACAGGAACTGTCAGGATGGAACCAGTGAGTCTTACGATGCAATTATCAATTCGGCAGTGGACGTCCTCGTGTTAACTGTCGAACAGCACTTATCAATTTCATGTACACTCGATGCCAAAAACGGGTCAGTCACATAAACTCGAATATCTCCCGAACTACGTATGCTATCCTAATGAAACGAGGACTGTTCAATTGAAAATTTAATTATTAAGATAAAGAGTAAAATTAAAAATTAAGTGCACCTACAATATAAATCTAGAAATTCAAAATAACTGAAATAAGTCATATTTTCTGAAAATCAAATATGGTTTTATGATGAAAATTAATTATGGTTTTCACCCTACTAATACAATGAGAAAGTTTCTGAGGATCAGTGTTTCACACAAAAACTATTGAATGGATTATGATTTAACCTCGCATTAATAATAGCTTTCATATCTTAGTGACACAAAGCCTACTTTTTATCGCTTTTATACCTATGTAATTTCGCGGGAAAATCCATACCTACAGTGTGTTGTGTGACCCCAGTTGTTTGAATGTATTTTATGAATTCCAGTGTTCGTTCAGATGCACGAGCACCGCTGCAGGCACGACTCCTACCACGGCCGCGACTGGTTCTACGTCTACAAGGTTTAATAAACACTCTTAATACATTTATTGTATCATTTTATTTTCTGAAATTTGTGCTACAGACTACGGGATGTTCAATTGGAGCGTAGGACGTCCACCTGTTGGATGGACAGATGATTTGTTAGTAGCCGTGAGCGGCGGATGCAGGTCGCTTAGCAACCAACCGCCATAACAAGAAAGATATATTTTTTTTCAGTCAATTATTGTCTATTAGTCCTGTGTAGTGGACATCCTACGGCTCATTTTATGATTGGCTCACTAATAACTTATACCGTATGGACAGAATAATGTTAAATAAAATAAAATGAATAAAAAGTAATATTTTTTTTATGTATCTCATCAAACTCCGAGCCCCACTCCTACTTAATCCATACAGTCTATCCGACCATCCTTTGTGCAGGATAATTTAGTCAATTCGGTTAAAAGCTTCGACTGCGCTAAAATTTACCGAAGCCAATGCAAATTCTATAAATTTGGGGATGCAGCTGTGTATTGCTATAAAGTGGAATTCAGAGCGGTGTTTTATCGTTTCCTAAATTACCAGGAAACCTAAAACAATCGCCTAAATGAAGCAAGAACTATTTCCAATGGAGGGACACTCCCCTACCACGGGTAGAAAAATTATTGATTATTTTATCAAGGCAATCTAACAGCACACATAAAACATTATAATTATTTATTGCAATGATACGTACGATGGTTAAAATATTAATTTTAGGAGACTGAATTATTATTATTTCAGTTTATTTAAAAGATCCTGTCTAGAATGTTAAAGAATTTAATTTTAGTTTTAATTAAAAAAAATTTAGTTATTATAATCGTTGAGCTCATTATTTCTCATAAAGTGGTTTAGATAAGTCGGTTATAAGATTGTTATTTTTTTCATAATATCGTTATATTTCGAACTGGAAGGAGACAGAGTCTGCGTTCTTGCTGATGAAAGATTTTTATTTGTTTATGAAGGTTATGATTATATTAGACTTATTTAGATAAGAAAGAGAACGATAATAATAACAACTTGTTTTCGACACAATTATTATTTTCTTTTAAATAATTGGTTTGTCAATAACAAGCTTATTTATTTAAGTGGGATATTGCCAACACAGATAATCAAACTTTTTTAAATAAAAAAATAAATATTTCCAGACAGTTCACACAACAACATCTAGCCCCGTGGTAATCTCTAAGCTCGTGTTACGGGTACTGGATATCTGATATACTTAATTTAATAGGCATACATACTCTTATATAGATATTAATTATTATACATATCCAACACCCAGACCAAGGAAAAAGTGCTTGCACAACATACAAACACTTTCACCCTCAGCGGGAATCGAACCCACCTCTTGCGCTGCAAGTGGACCCTCGCCCACCGCACCACTGAAGCTGTATTTGTTCTCATTTTCTCCTTACTACAAACAAAACAAAGTCAAATTCAAAAAACTTATTCGTTCACCGTGGTAAGGGTTCAGTTCCCGCTAAAAGCAATCGAATAGAGAGCTAACAGGCGCTCATAAATTACGGGCGGCGCGGAATACTGATCTAGGACATTACGAGAACATTCCGGAACATTCTAGAACATTCCAGAACATTCCTGGAGCTAGAAGAACTGGGGCGTTCCAGATTTGAATGAATACTACATTAGAACTGATTTTAATTTGCTCCAAACATTAGCTTGCTACTGTTACGTGTGTGAGGAACGGAACGCTTTGTATGTCGTTTTATTCAATTTCATGATAATGCTTTGTGTGTTCACGAGAACATGTGTATATTATCATCATAAGAGCCTTTGCAGCTGAACATAATCGTCTTATTTCATTTGCAAAAAGAAAGAAAAAAATACGGGGACAAATAAATAACCTAAATGACGGGCTAAGTATTTTTTATCCTATTGTGTTGAGATGACGGGTGATGGAGGGAAATGGAAGCAGAAAACATGTTGTGCCGAACCCACGTAATGTGGGATAAGGTCAGGAAGATGATGATAATGATGACTCAATACTCTCCTATTGGCTGGTTTAACTTCTACTTTTGTCACCATCATCATATCCGAATGAAGGCCACAGAATAGGCTTTCTAAACCTTTTTTTGTTTAATTAACTTTAAGTTGACCTGTCTAAGAAAGCCTTGTGCTTCTAAGGAAATAAACGTTTTTGACTTTGACTTTTTGATTTCCAGATTATGTAGTTGGAAGAGGCCTGCATTCGAAACAACTTGAACCCAAATCTTCCTTTCATATTATTTCAATGCCTGGACGATAACTCTCCTACATTTTATACGGCCTTACATCAATGTAATATTCATTATACTATCATTCCGAATTGACATTAATTTGTAAATAAATAACCTAACCCGTCTGTCAGCTCAGCTCCACCACGTAAACATTCAATACGCAAAAACATGCCCATATAGCATGAGTGTTTTTACAAAACAGGTGTATGAAAACGACAGAAGCCGTTACTGACATCGTAAAAAACAAGGCTCGTAAATCGTCGATTTCACAGGATTTATGATTGTTGAGATTTCCAATGGATATAAACAGAAATAAAATGTGAAGCGGACGAAATGCGCGCCGCTGTGTGTGTGGTGCTGTTTGTTCTCGGTGAGTGCGTTTTGGCGTACGGTGTCCTTGTGTGGGGGATTTTATTCATGGATTTTGGGGGAGGGCTTTGGTTTTTAAATGATTATATAAAAAAAACTTTTCGATCTTTGAAAGGTTTTAGTGATTCGCTTTTTACGTGGTAGCTGTTACAAGTAGCTTATTAATTTTGTATGAATCGTTACAGTGGTTCTCGAGTTTTGCCCAATAATCCATATTTTCTTTATACAGTTGACTTTTCAAGTTTGTATAAAACTTAGTGCGTTTTCATCAATGTAAATAATAGTATACAAATGCTGTGTTGGCAGCCTTTTTGGGACATAGTTATATCATATTATATAATATTTATTTGAAAGCGTTTCCATTTATTTTTTACAAAAATAAATAACAATAATTATCATTAGTGGACAATGGCCTGTCCCTGGTAAATAACTCCGCCATAGAGGCCCGGAATGCCGTGGAAGAAAAGAAGGAGAAACAGAACACTACCACCAAGCTAACTGTGTCAGCGCTGGCAAGCCTCCAGCCGGCGCGCAGGCAGGCGGCCCACCCGCGCCAAAAGAAGAAGACCGACCGGTCTACTTCTTCAGATTCAGAAGACGAAAGTAGGTATTCTAAGAGAATTAGATAAATTAGGTAATACATAGCAAATACCCAGAATACCCAGTCTGGGTGTTTCATATGTACTTATATACTTTTTTTTTATAAATTTATGCCTATTAGATTAAGTATATCAGATGTCTAGTACCCGTAACACAGGCTTAGTGCTAGATGTTGCTGTGTAAATTGTCCAGCAGTTATAAAAAATAAATAAATATTACTTTTTATTTTAGTTTCTGATCCCTCGGCGAGGTTGTAACTATTCTTATTAAATAAATAAATTATTAATTATTATTATTAATTATTATAAGCAACCTTTATTAACCAATCTTGGCTTACACCAAGTTAAACATAGTCTATCCTAGACGACTACGTAATCATCACACGCAAGATAAAAACTATTCCGAAAAGACTGTGATCTCAAATCTGCAAAAAATTTAATCTTTTTACAAGATTTCTCCAGAGACTACGCAAGAATTAGCCTTGGATTAACGTTTCGCAAACATACAGACTCAAACTCAAGAGATACTATAAAGCTCCTTTGTATTTCTATCGAAATGTTTTCAAAGTGGGTTGAGCTTTGAGTGGTTGAATAACAGTGATTTTTTTACAATTAACTTAATATTTACAGAATACTTTGGCATAATTTTGACGGTTATTTTTTACTAACTTGGCAATGTGTTAAACAGTCTGTGTATGTATGTTTCTTTGACGCACTATACAGAGCAAACGCCTGGGCCAATTTCTATGATTCACACTCAATTAATTCCTCTTAGTACGGCGAGTGTCACAAAGAAAAATCTAAAAATGTAAGCAAACAAACTTTGTCATGTGGGGTATCGTTAATAGATACATATTAAAAAATCATTGATGGTTTTCTATCAACATTTTTCGATCCGACTGACAGTTTGGGATCTCTGTCAATTTAAAGTTGTGTAAGTTGATTCTCACATAAAACGATTATAGATAGTAAACAGCGTAAAAAAGTAGAGTCTTATCATCATTAAATTACACTAATTTCAGACGAGCTTTACTAAGTTAACCTCAATAAATAAATAAATAAATATTTCCGGACAATCCTCGCAACAACATCTAGCACCGTGGTAAGCTCTTAGCTTGTGTTACGCGTATGTACTAGATATCTGATATATTTAATATAAAAAAAAGTAAAGTTAAAGTAAAAAGTAATTTATCTATCAAAAATACAGTTAATCATAGGTATTGGTAGTAACGATGAGGTTACAAAAGTTTATAACTGTGGAGTTTATATCTTAATATAAATCTAAATATAAAAGTTATAAAAGTTTATATTCTATTGACATACATACATTATTATTATTTTTTATATATTAAACACCCATACCAAGGAGAAAGTGCTTGCAGAACATACAAATACTTGACCCCTCGACGGGTATTCAATTATAAAAACTCTTTTTTATTTTTTAATCACCTTTTTTTATCACGAAATGGTAATCCCGAGATCCTTTTTGATATGAACCTTTTACTGAAATTTAAATGACACCTTAGGAACTTTTTTGTATTAATTTATTTGTATATAATGTTTCATCTTTATTATTTATTTTAGCCGCTGTTCGTCCACTTCCTTTATTTTGCTGGATAATCTACATAGTCTATTTGCAAACTATTATATTCTGCCAAATTCTGACCATCATGATAACTACTTCTTGCAGAGTCAGATGTCGACAAGTCTGCAACTGACAGCCTGGGAGAGTCCATGTCCCTGAGCTCGAGGGGGAAACGCAAAACATCCCGTGACCTGCCCAAGTCCAGCGAGGAACGAAGGGGATGGTAGATATATACATATTTCTCTTTCTCTCTCTCTATTTCCATCTCTCTTCCACTCCAAAACAAACTGACGCGCAATTACCTTCCCTAGTCAAAACGGCCGCATATAATAAGAAATTTCTATCAAAATAATAACTGAGTTGTCAAAATATCCAAAAATAGCTGTATGTACTTCTTTGCCACATTCATTTTAACTATAACACATTTAAAGTTCGTTAGTTCGCGCAATAAGGAATAGTATTTTCGCTTCACTTATTAATAGAATTTAAAATTAGTTCAAAGATAGAAACGTAAAAGGTTCTACGTGATCTATGGACTATCTTCTGCCATTTTAATTGGCGCAAAGCAAAACCAACTTAAAAGCCTTGCTTTACTGATTTTGAAACTAGGAGAAAATGAAGCTATATTTAACTGGTCTCAGGAGGAAATGGCACCGCAAATGCACGCCCTGCCCTGAAGATATGGCTATGAAGTGGCGTGACCCCAGGGTCAAGTGGATCTGCGGCTCCTTCCAGCGCGCCCGGCGGTCTTTCAAGAGCCTCTGCATGATGCACCTTCGGAACTGCCAGGATGGAACCAGTATGTAACTGGTATTTGTAATTTCGGCCAGGAAAGGTTTACTATTGGACTTAGGGTTTCCATAATCCATGCTGGTAAAGTGCGGGCTGGTGGGTGTCTCGGGGCTGACAGAGTTGTGTTTGTGGTACCACGAGCCGGTGATTTTGGCTTGGGTCACTACGATGGTGTTTGAAACTCCTTATCTCCTGGTACCCCTTATCATACAGCCAATCCTTGAACCAACACACATTTAAAATAAAAGACAGATGTGGAATTTGTGGGTGTCATTTTCAGTGTTCACAAAGATACACGACCACCGGTGCGCGAACCAGTCGCGCCAGAGGCCGTTTGGAGATCACTTCTTCTACGACTACAAGGTGGCCCTGGCGATGGACTCCGAGGGAACCGACAAGACCACGTCCGAAGAAGTGCAGAAAGATGAAACAAAGTCCTCTAGTGAATAAACGAGTGTGAGGTTGATGGGGTTTTTCATTCACTTACGATGAAAAAATCTTATTCAATTAACTCTTTCACCATCTACGACTTTGGTCGACTTTAGATGGGACTAGGCGTGTGGCTGATATATAAGTATTCGTTAAAAGATAAGCTTTAATTATAAGGGTTCTTTAACGGTGAAGGCCAAAATCGTGAGGAAACCGGTATGCTCTGAGAACTTTACAGAGTTTGAAAGACATGTGACATTCACCAACCCGCATATGGCCAGCGTGGTGAATTAATGCTTAATATCTCTCGTCAAGAGGGCAGTCAGTGTTTCCCAGCAGTGGGAACGTTAAAAGGGTGATAATGATGAAAAGATACTTACTGCAAGCGAACGTTACTGGCAAAAAGTTAGTAAGATTATTACATAGAAATGCTTAACTGTATACCTTAATAACAGAAATAATTTCCCGTGCATGATTGCCCCTGTCATCCTACAAGCCGGGGCAACTAATAACCCTCATACAATCATTCATACACTCATACATCAGGCATTATCTCTCGCAATCCGTCCCGCTACCATTAATCCTGTCCTACCATAATCTGTCAGACAGACAGATGAAGACCTGTCCTGTCAACAAACTATTTTACGCTCTATTTGCGGGGAACACGTGTGGTTTTTGTGTGTGCGAGATTGAAAGGGTTTTTGGTAAGAAAAATGGGAATAAATATTTACAAAGATATATCTCTATATCCTTTCATGTGTCACTCAGCTACTGTTATGGTAAAGAGGAACCCATATGTGAAACTAAATTGTTTATTTCAGAGATCTACGTGTTGAGATTCAAAGTCGTAAAATACCTTGATTGATTTTACCAAATTGAATTATGAAAACACTGCGACCATTTTGACCATCTGTCAGATACCACAATCAATCAATCAATTAAATCAATCATTTAGTAAGAACCAAAGAAAGAATTACATTATTTACGCAGTCTTTATCCTTCTACTTTTACAAACAGGTTTTTTTGTGGAGGACTAAATGATTGTCTATATTAAAAAGAGTTTAACAGCCGTCAAAATAAATTTAAAAAAAACTATTTTTAGAGATTAATCAAAGCCTTTTGTATACGTATTTGTCGCAAACAAACGCATCAAAAAAAGGAACCAGACACAAACCTTAATAAATACAAACGTACAAAAGAAAGACTTTCATGATTTACAATAATGCTCATTTTTCTTGACTTTCGTATTTATCTACCTGTTATCGGTGACGGTTACGAGGGGAACAGGACTGAGCAGGGGTGCTACATTTTTTTTAAAATTTAAGGCCTTAGTTTTTGTTAAACAACTTAAAATATTTTTGACATTATTGAAAAATAACGGCAGCTATTTTGAATATGTATAGTTCCTTACTCTTTTAGAGTTGAGCACTATGTACGTGTTTAAAAATGTTTTATAAAATTGTAATAGTTAAAAATATATATTTATAATAATTAAGTAAGTAAGGATACGGGGGCCGTAGTATTATAATGATTTAAATGATAAAAACAGTTGCAAAGTTAAATTTTTAAAAAGTTTTTACTAAATATGGTACCTACTTACACAAAAAAAAACAAGTTATTACATCAATTAGAAAAAAGGAAGAAAGAATCAATTTATTATTGCAATTTTGTATAGTGTAAGAATTTGACATAGTTTGAAGAAAAACTTCAAGTTTACAATTTTTTATCTTTTTTTGAATAAAATTTTAAAAATAGTTTAACCTAAAAAGTGAGGTTTATCACTTATTAAAACCATAAAGATTCAAGTTTTGAACTCTTCTTTTTTTTTATTTTAGTTGTATAAAAAAATGAGATACGTAATAACACTATCAACTAATAATCACTACACACTAATCACTGTAAACTAAATTAAAAAATAAGTATAAATCCTAGACATCACTCTCGGAACTCCACGATGCTCCTCATGATCAATTGAGCACAAGCAAAGCCACATACTGTAAGCTAGTTATACAAATTGTTTTTTACCCCCTCGTTAGGCACGGAGCCGCCGCCGGGGCCCGGCGCGGCGCCGGGAACCAATCAGCGGGTCCCGGAGGAGCGGGAACACGCGCCAATCAAACGTACCTGTTTATTTTGCGGTCAAACAAACCTAGTAAAATTGTGCTTAAACAATACAGTGATGTACAAGAGCTGGAACATAATATCTAATAGTTTTTATATCGACGCGTAAAACATACGCGTTGAGATAAAAACTGTTATTTTTTTGAAGGCGTTGTCGAGTTTTGTTGTACCTTGTGGTTGGTATAGATACGTCGTCGAGCGTCGCTTAAAATATGTTAATACGTATGATCAGATTATTTAACCATGTTTAAGCTAAGTATAAGTTTTATTTAACCTTTTTCTTTTATATATTTTTTTTATCTGACTTAGCCAGAGGGTCCCAAGGATTACAAATGTATATTTATCGTTTTTTTTATGCGATGATTGGTCCGAAATACAAAACGGAAATACACTTTTGTTTATATAATATGTTTTACAGCAAAAACAATTTCATTTGGTTCTCCAGAAGAGAAAACAGAAACAATAATACATATTCTACGCATTAAAATAAGTGCAAATATTGTATGTGTTGTTTACACTGAAAAGGCTGCTATTTTAAGTAAAATACCAAGTGCAAGTAGAGTCATAATAATATAAACTTACAGTACAAATAATCAAACAATATTGATTTCACAAGACTTTAATACAGGGTGTACCACATCATGGTATACAATTTTGTCTATAAACCCCTATACGTCCCGTTGCGAACGAGCGCGCGGTGACGTCATCAACGCGACATGGCCGTCTGATTAAACAGATATTGGACATGCCAGCCGGGGCTCGCCTATATCACACATAGCGGTGGCTTATAAATTAGCCCATATGCAATAATATTGCTTTTAATATTGGTATCTACGGGTTCGTAGATATACATATAACAAAATGATGTATTTAGAAGTTTTGACGGAGCTGTGAAAGAACCTAGCTTAGATATTTCAGGTTACCAAGAAACCAGCGTCGTTCTGTCCCCAGATTATTTTCTTTACTTTTTTTTTGCTGTTTTCCGTGAGCCAACCTGGACCTGGATTGCAACAAGCTTCATGTTGACCTCTAATTTCTTTTAAAGCGCAGTCAAGACAACAAAATTCTTTTATTACAAATCACCCGTTCCGATTATGTATATTTTCCATTTTTATCTACTATATTTTTAGCCTCACTCTATTATTTACCTGTTGTAGCGTTATATCGAGATTAATTATAAATAATAAAAGCACAACAAAGTATAATTAGTTCAGACAGGATAAATCTTGTGTTTATATATTAATTTTCTAAACACTTACTGAAATCTCCAAACTTCTACGGAAAGCTCCAACGATTTATTTTTATATTCTTACCTGAAAAGAAATAAACAACGTTAATAATTTTACGACATTACTAATCTAAAACATAACCCATACAATAAAATATCATTGGCACTGTGATAGCAGAAAAATCAACGGTCACATTTAGATGTTCCGGCGGGCGCCATTTTGTAAAAACTGTAATTTTTTATCGCGCGTATGACGGCCGTAACGGGCCCCGTAAAATCAAATGCGCCAGATGTCACCAGGTACAGTTATATGATACTCATATACCTAGTTAGCTGGGGTTACCAACGAATATTTATAGTAAAGGTATTTTCAGGTAAGAAATGTCCGTGGTTTTTGATAACTCTCAATATTACGTGTGTGAAAATAAAGAGGTTATTTTAATAAATGCCTAGCTATCAAAGGTTTATTTGAAATCGAAAGCATATTTCGCTGGTTTTTAAATTTAAAGACTATTCATTCCACTATGTCAAATATTTAATACATGGTTCAGTTGGGTAATTCTAATATTCTCTTAAGAATCTTTTTAAATTTCAAACAAAATACAAAACTTTCAATCAAATGTACGACTTTTATATATCATCATCATCATCATCATTTCAGCCGTAGGACGTCCACTGCTGAACATAGGCCTCCCTCAAAGACTTCCAGTGATTTCGGTCGGTAGCAGCTTGTAACCACCGTGAGCCCCCTACCTTCACCAAGTCGTCCGTCCATCTAGTTGGTGGACGTCCTACTCTGCGTTTGCCGATTCGTATCGGCACACGGGGCGATACGCTGCGGCAGGTTATACAGAAGACCGAAGAGTATAACTTGCCGCTCTGTTTAGCGTTTGTGGACTGCGAGAAAGCCTTCGATTCGGTAGAAACTTGGGCGGTACTAGAGTCCCTCCAACGGTGCCGAATTGACTATCGATATATCGAAGTGTTGAAGTGCTTGTATAAAAACGCCACCATGTCAGTCCGAGTACAGGAACAGAGTTCGAAAGCGATTCCGTTGAAAAGAGGAGTTAGGCAGTGAGATGTTATATCTCCGTAACTGTTTACAGCCACTTTAGAGGACGCTTTCAAACTCCTAGAATGGAAAGGACTAGGCATCAACATCAATGGCGAATGCATCACTCACCTTCGATTCGCTGACGATATCGTAGTCATGGCGAAATCGACAGAGGAACTTAGTACAATGCTAGAAGGCCTCAATCGAGTCTCCCAACGGGTGGGCCTCAGGATGAACATGGACAAGACGAAGGTCATGTCGAATGTCCATGTAGTGCCCACACCTGTTTGACTTTTAGATATATCTATATAAATATGTATGAGCCCGTAAAAAGTAGCCTTTAGCCTTCCTCAATAAATGGGCTATCAAACATTTAAAAAATAAAATATAAGTAGTTCCGTTCAAACAAACCGTTTCATATAAATTATTAAAACAGAATAAAATTTAATATTATTCACTTCCAACAATAACTCGCAACAACAATGAACAGCTAAAGTCAAAGAACCTGGACAAAGTAATTTCATACAAGTAAAGTTTCAAGGAACAGTTGTTCAACCCGGCTCACGAAACTCGAACGCAGCTCGACGCGCGCCCAAAGCCGGTGATAAATGAACGCACTGGCACTTGTGGGGTTAAAATGACGTTTGATGACGTTTAAATTAAAATTGGAATGGTATTTATTTCAATGCATTTCTTGAATATTAATGATACAGCTGGCCCTAAGGAAGAGTATGCAAAATGTTAGGGCCGGCGAATATGCTCATATACTGAGACTGACTGAGCTGAGACAACCACAGCAGTCGTGATTCCATTTTTCTGTTGGCTAAGTCGTTTATGTCAAAGTCAAAACCTTTATTTCCTTAGAATCACAGAGCATACATGGACAGGCCAACTAAAAGATAATTTAAATAAAAACTGAAATTTATCAAGGACATAACATTGTCTTGACAGTTCGCTTCAATTTTTTACACTGCGTTGAGAAGCGAACAGATCATCTTTCATCTCTTTTGTTGTTATTATATTAATGTATGTTCTTACGTATATCAATATTCCTGATAATAATCCTCTACGATTAACAAAACGAAACGAAGTGTTTGGTATGTGTAAAATCAAATTTAGTGACACACTTAACAACACAAAAGAGTGAGAGAGATATGAGGTTGAAAAAGTTTATAATTATGTATATTATTTATTATCTATACTAATATTATAAAGCTGAAGAGTTTGTTTGTTTGTTTGTTTGTTTGAACGCGCTAATCTCCGAAACTACTGGTATGAATTGAAAAATTATTTTTGTGTTGGATAGTCCAGTTATCGAGGAAGGCTATAGGCTATATAACATCACGCTACGACCAATAGGAGCAAAGATATAGTGGTAAATGTGTAAAAAACGGGAGAAATTATTTCATGTTTGAAGCCTTCCGTTGCGTGTGCCGTGAAAACGGTTCAAGATACACAAAAAATATGTATTAAAGAATAATAGCTCTTTTAATGATCTAAAAAACAGTTCGCGATAGTATATGTCTATCTTTTAAGATTAACTCACAAAAACCGTTTTTATGGTACCTAATTTGGTCGAAATAATTTGTTTAAGTTGTATCAACATAATAATATTAATCTTTATTCAAATAAATATGCTGTTGGTTAAGAGTACTTCATTGTGAATAAAATTGTCTTTGACATAACTTAATTTCAACAAAAAACTTTAAAAATTACCGGGATTTTTTTTGTACCCGTGCGACGCCGGGGCGGGCTGCTAGTAAACAATATACCTGTATACACTTAACAACAGCAAAATAATCGTTGCGACACACTGTTCAATGCGAAATAGAAAGACGAAACGAATAAATGGCTAGCTTTCTATGGGAGAGAGACAGAGAAATACTAAAGCAAAAAGTGTCGTTACAACTTTTGGTCTTATTTTTTCCGTCTAGCCCCCTTTTCGAACATTCGTTCCAAAACCGACAAAAAACCTAATCCACATAATCTTCTTTACAAAAGGCGCAGCTAGCATTTTAATACGTCATTTGTCGACGTAAAAAATTACACCGCTAATAAAACTCTAGTGCTGTTTACATTGTGTTTAGCGGCGCCATTTTGAAAATGAGGGTAGCTGCAAAAAATTATAAAGCTCAGGTCAGCGAATAAAAGGCAGGAGCGGACCATTAGTGTAATGGTCTTTTATGTCACAGCGGGCACAAGAACGGATGCTAGGAAACAGGATTGTGTTTTGAATGAAGGTATTTGGATCTCTTTGTTTTGCTCCTACGAGTATTTCTCGTTGAATATTCATACACTTTATGAATATTCAATTTACAAATTTACTTTTTTCAATGTGCGCTTGAAACATGTGCTTAACGGTGAAGGAACAGTTTGAAGGACACGTGACATTCGCCAACACGGTATTGGGCAGCGCGGTGAATTCAGGCCAAATCTCGTTCGTTAGGAGAGAAGTCCCTGTGTCCTATTAGCGGGAACTTAAAAAAGGGTAATGCTTATTCAAATACCTTATATTTCGTATAACAGATGTTTAGTACCCGCAACACAAACACAGAGCGAACGACGGGGCTAGATGTTGTTGTATGGATTGTCGCAAATATTTATTTATTTATAGCATATCAGCTTTTATTCCATTCCGATTATCCACACAGTTTATCTAACAGTCGCTATCCATCCAAAGGGGGTTCGGAATTCACATTTTATCATTCATTTTCAGAAAGTATTATGAATATACACAGTTTTGGAAATAAGTAAGTCTAGCAAAGGTGGTCCACTAGCTGGAAGGATGACGTGGTAATACCCGTAAATATTGAAGACTAGCTGCCCTCCCGCGGCCTTGCCCGCGTAATAATTTACTTTCCTGCGGTAAAAAGAAGCTTTTGTTCATATGTCTAAACTATACCTACCGAATTTGACTTGACTTTGTATTAGACTCAAATCGGGTTTCGCTTGCAAAAACAAATATTATGTAAAGTATCATCAAAATCCATCCAGTAGTTTTTCCGTGAAAGAGCAACAAACAGTCTAACATCCTCGCAAACTTTCGTGTTTTTAATATTATTGAAGATGTCAAGCAGAAACCGTTATACGACTGATATGGTGATGATGATTATGTTAACTTACTCAAAGTAAAACCTTCCAACAAAAATACTCTAGAAAACTTCAACATTAACATAGAATTCACCAAACATGATCCATTTTCTCATACTCAATGTTTGAAATATTTCAGACCGAAACTCCACCGCGTTAATATTTGATGCGAGCCAAGTCAGGTTTGATGTATCACTGACGGACGCTCGGGCCGACAGCTGTCGATATATCGATAGAGGATTGTTTTAAGGGTTGACCTCATATTTTATGAAGTAAAGGTTTGACTGGAGGGCAGATGAAGGCCTAAAGGTCATTAACGACTATGAAGTCACGGTTTTAGTAAATCAATGAGCATTCATAAGAGAGGCGTTCATCGGCGTTAATTTTGAGGATTCGCTGACTACACTGAAAGTCAAAAAAGGGCTTGGTTCACAAATCCCCTGCGTAAAATCCCCTTATGGAGATGCAAGAGAAGTACAATATAATCGTAAAAAGAATTTACCTAATTTACTAATACAAAACCGTCTTTTGGTAAAATTTAGATAGATTTACGTACGTTTAACCGAGCGAAATTTCTAAAAGGCGGTAAAAATCTTCATCGTCATCTCTGATCCGCGGTAACTGTTCTTGAAAATTCAGCCCTTACGGTTACCTGTTCAACGTGCTATAACGGCCTGCCCAATGCCACGCTAATGAGCTAATCCGTCAAGAAGCCCCGAGCATGGCCCTTTTATTCACTTGATCTATATAATTATTATTTATGAGTAATAAGACATTTTCTGAGCCGAAAACTATTCAGATCTGATCAGTACTATAATATCGCAAGAGTTAAAAAAATATAATATTAATAATAATAAAAAGTTTATTTGCGTATTAAACAGGTTAAACATGGAGTGCATAATTATACATAATCATGAAAGAGAGTAGATAAAACAATTAGTCGTATCTTAGTTCGAACACAAATAGGTCACCAGCCCAGCATGGAGGCTGTGTCAACAGGATTGTACTGATATAGAGCTGGTTTTGAGCGGTGCCTCAGTTCAGATAGTAAATTAAGTATATTTTTTCAATACGCCTGGTACTTTTTGACATAACTATGTCACTCATGCTTTTCGAAAATAGTTTATCTAACCCTAGTAGTGCCTGAATTCTCGATGCAAAAAGTTGCATAGTGTAATTTCCGAGACCTTAGATTATAATCTGTGTATCAACTTGCATTTAAATCAGTTCACTAGATCCAGAGATAACCCCTACAACGTCACAAACAATCCCCCACACAATATCGCAAACTATACCTCTTTATTATATCAGTATAATGTAGATAAAAAACAATAGAAGCTTTAAATTAGGTTAATAAAACCGATATATCAGAAAAGCTATCATCCATGAAGATCTCCGAACACGCAAACCAACGATACCATAAACCTTCCGCGGAAATTGATAGAAAAATAATATCTAAGAGTGGAAGGTAAACAAGCAGTAAACATTGTACACCCCCTCTCCTATTCCCCCCTCTCCCCTCCCCTGGGGTAACTACCCCCTTAACCGGGTAAACTCGTAAACAGTAACCTTTCACTTTAATAGTTTTCTGATAATTCACTGATAAACTGATAACAGGTATCAAAAGGCGTAAACTCCTTATCACTACTTTGGTTTTACAGCTAGTAAAGGTAGTTAAGATAGAGTTTATGGTTGTTATGACTTGAATTAAAACTGTTTACTGGTTCAAGTATATACATAGATACTAAAGCATATCTTGTTAATGCCTTTAGGCGGGGCGCAAACGCGCCCGCCACCGGTGACTGAAGTCGGCCGTTTGCGCCGAGCCTTAGAGTTTATGTCAAAATAAGTTACAATATTGGCAATGATTGAAGAATATAAGGTAGAAACCAAAATAATTTAAGATAAGCTACTTAATTTTTCATACAAAAGTAGTCTGTAAGAAATTGCTTTACGCAATAAGCCCGCCCATTACGCATGCTAGTTTAAATTGATACCGTACTTTTAATGTTTTCATTTATGTTAATTGGTCTGTAATAAAACATGTTTAATGCTATTCTGTTATATAATACAGTATTCAGCGATGAATAAAGTGATTTAAGAGGAAAGCTTTAATATATAATTTGGACCCTTTCAAAGCCTAGCCAAAGGAATTAAAAACAAGATATTAATTTGCATAAAGTCTCTCTAGACTCTTTAGTATGTGAGTGGATGTGTGTGTGTGTGTTTAGAGAATAAAGCTAAGGTCAAACCACAAACGTACGTCTTGTAAGTCCAATCATGGATAAAAACTGTTACTTAATCATATTTAATCTTTACAATATAGTTTTCTATCTTTATCATCTACGGTAGAAGTATATCTTTAGGTCCAATCCTCTATTACTCAATTACAATTTGAGCCGCAGATCGTTACATGAGGTATTTTAGTCACCGAAGCTCAGTCTAATCGAATCAGGGTATCACAGCGCGAGGGCAGGACGCCAGTAACCTATTTAAGGGCAAGAGAACCTGTTAAATATTTATAGGGCCCGCGCCGCCCGCGATGGGGAACTAGGCTTCACCTCACTACTTGATTCACTTGCATAACAGTAAGGCTTAGTACGGATATCCGTTCAGTTTTTCCAGATAACCTTTTCGTTAGAGAATTATAGGACACTATTTACGTTCCCACTGCTGGGACACAGGGACTTCTTTCTTGACGAGAGTGATGAGGCTGGCAATGCACCACGCAGGCTAAGTGCGGGTTGGTGAATGTCATGTTCAATCTCTAAGAGTTTTTCAATTTATCCGCGGTGACGTATGTACCTTGAATTTAAATAAGTCATTAATAGTCTCATAATTATTATTGTACTTATTATACAACAAGACAACGGACAAATAGAGTTCATGTTGTCAATTATTATATAACTAGTTTTTACCCGCGGTTTAGCTGGTGTGGATTTGAAGAGTCGTTCATCGTTTATCATACGGGACTAATATATAGGTATTTCGGGATGAAAATATAGCCTTGGTCCTTACGCACTTCTAAGTAAATGTAATATATTAGGACTATTGGTTGCGAAGACAAAGAAACAAACTTTATTTTGCATTTATAATATAAGTTTGGATAGTGGTTAATTATCTATACTTTAGAAGAGTTTGTTTGATTTTTTGCTGGAACGCGATAGTTCCAAATACTACTGGATCAATTTGGAAAATTCTTTCAGTTTCAGATAGCTCATTTATTATCGAGGCTACTTTTTACAAAAATCCTAAAAACACGATCAATGCCGGGGCGGGACAAGCTTTTTATTAATATGAATGAGTCAAAACGACAGTTTGTAATTAAAACATCAACCAAAATAAAAATATATTGACTCCGATATGATGCCACTTACAGGAAACGTGGGAAAACAGCAAATTGTAAAAAAAACGCGTCGACGGAACACGTAGGAGTGATAAATTGAGTAGAAAATCGAATTTGTGTCGCGTGAATTGATTTATCTATGATTGGTGGCGCCACCTATCGGGTGTGAATGGACGCCACTGGTGCCCAATGAAGTGGGGAATACTGCAGTTACACAGTTGGCAACACCTTTTATAATTTTTTTAAATAATTATTTGCCTAACCCGTTGTTTGTTGGTAATAGTTACTTTAATTTACTTTTTTAAATCGTTAATTTAAAGTTAAATTTGATTCACTTTCTGGTGTCAGTTGGAACTGAATGTTATGTACACGTTGTGAAATGCGTGACAAAGAAATAATTGAAAGGCTTAAAAAAATATATATATACTAGTCGACCCGACAGACGTTGAGGACAACGTCTGTCGGGTCGACTTATATATATTTTTTTTTCCCACGTCTCAAAAAACAATAACCAGTTGACCGTATTGTGAATCTAAACCATTCCCAGATCCCCTTGAACACACACAAAAAATTTCATCAAAATCGGTCCAGTCGTTTGAGAGAAGTTCAGTGTCATACACACTCACAGAAGAATAATATATGTCTGTAACACGGGAAACGGGACGCAGCGCTGGAGCGTCTGCAACGCGAGACAATTTTACCTAAAAATGACAGGCTTTGTGGTCGAGCAGCTGTAAAAAGACCTGCAGTAAAGTACGCTTCGCAGGTATGGCCGAAAAAATAACCGACTATCTGCGAAATACTCGATTGGGGTATCAAACGTAAGCGCATCACGTGCATATTACAAAATGCCCACCAGAGCCCATTAATGTTTTCCACCATTCGTAACTCCCTCAATACAATATTATACCGACAGTGTAAATTAAGCGTCAGTCAAGGAAATATTACCCGAAACCAAAATAGGAATAAAAGCGCACAGCTAAAAAAGCATTCGTCTCGAATTGAGTTACGCGTGAAAATGGAAGTATTTTCGTAATATGTACATTGTATACGAAGAGACTGAGGGTCCTTTGAGGGCCTGCGAGCGCACAGCACAGCCCTCGGGCGCAGGGCTCGGTGCAAGAGCCAGGTTAAAGCGTATAGAAATACTCCCACTATATTTTAATTAACAAGAGAGTAATCAGAATAAATTTGATAAGTATGAGATCAGAAGAAGAATCAGATAGACTTTCAGCGTAGCCTCGGGCCCCCGCATGGACCAAGAGTCAATTTACAGCGTCTAAAGATGTTTTTCTACTATATTTTAAGAGAGTAAAAAAAATAACTCCTTAAGTTTCCGACAAAGATTTTAGAAATTAAATTGAATCAAATTCTATTTCTTTACTTTTACGAGAACTAACTTTGCTCTACGAGTAGTTAAATACTTACAAATAAAATATGTTTCTATTACTTTTTGAACTAGAGCGGCTGTTAATGAAAAGAGAATGTACCAAAATACAATAAGAAAATCAAATTTAGCTACTTTGCACTTGAAAGCGGGTTTATATGGATCGATTTAACATAACGATAAACTTATATGTTTTATAATATGTAACCTAAATGACTTTCCAAAATAAATAAAATACATATAAATCTTTCAAAATCAAGAAAGTCTTTGAAATAATTATATGTATTTTACTAAATAAGGAAGTTGCATGACAGCTAAAAAAATCACTGTCAGGGCCGGTTCCTCAATTCTCTCAATTTACATTATTTATTCAATAAAACATTTAGACCTAGATTCCTAGACCCTAAATAAATAGTTTCCCATGTGACGTTAAGTTAAAAATATCCCCATATGAATTCCCGTATACGCTGTAACTTAATCCACGTCCTCGTTTTAAACGCTTCAACATCACAGTTATTTTTTAATAAATTCCCACCCCTCAAACGCCGCTCAATAATAGTCGATATTAAAAAACCTCCGCTTCAAACAAGAATTACTGCTTTGTCTTACATTTTTCAGGTAATTTTCTCGAAACTTCCATTATTGGTGTGAGGGGCTCCCGGGAAATTTACATATCCCGGAATAAGCGAAACAAAAATGTGGAGCCGTAATACAGGGCGCGGCGTTAAGAGTTAAATTCTGCTTATTACGAAGTTATCGTTATATTGAGGTCGACTTCAAGATCCTTTTAAAACTTTGCTCGGATTATGCTGACGTTAAATGAAACTTTGATAAATACTATAAGATATTAATACTTTTAAAAACTTTATTTACTTTTTTATGTTAACTTTTAAAAAAATCAACGGTTTTTAATATATGATGGAATATTAAAGATTACTCGAGAACTAACTGGGGACATAAATTGATTCTTAACAAACAGGTCCCATTTATTACTTCAAACATAATATAAAAAAAAAACAAATACAGTTCATAATAAAAGTCAAAGTAGTTTAAGTCAGCAAACTAAAATAAAACACGCACCCTTTCTTAGACATTCAGTTAAAAACGTCATAAACATTTTCCTGTTTTTCATAGTATATCAGTAACTCATTCAGAATTCCATCGCAGAGGTAATATAGTGATTTCCGTCGACCCCTCCCGCCTTATCGGCCCGCGCACTACTCACAGCCTCTAGACAAAAGTTATTGAAAATAAATTGCCTCAGACACTTATGGTACAGAACGGCTGGTATACTCCATAACTCTTTACAAAGCATAAATCTTGAGATACAGCTTACACAATAGCAGGTCTGTTTGGGCCGAAAGGTTTTCGAATCGACGAATGCAGCCTCGGACGTTCAAAGACGCGAGATTAAGCGAAAGCTGGTTTACGGTGTACGGAAGTCACTAAGATCATAAAAACCTGTGTAAAACATTCGACTCAAACGATAATTATGTATTATTTGATTGTTTAGGCTATTTTATCATTTAACAGATATTTAAAAGAAAATATTTAAGATATAATGCAGAAAAATAATACAAATAGTTTGAAGGACATGTGACATTCACCAACCAGCACTTGGCCAGCGTGAAATGAAATGAAATGAAATCGTTTATTTGCGAGAATACATAATTAATAATACATGTCAGATCTTAAATAATAGTTTATGTCACTGTATTCAGCCTGCAAGCAGGCGTGCAAATATTTTGTCAAAATTATATTAAAGATGTCATAATAAAAAATTACATACATTTATCATCATAATTCAAATACTCATTCACATTATAGAAACATTTGTCAAGCAACCAACTACATAATCTGTTCTTAAAAATAAATCCATTCAATTGTTTTAATGATTCGGGTAATTTATTATAAATTAATATACACATGTTATAAACATTCCTTTTATATAAATCCCTATTGCATTGTGGTTTGTACAGCAAATTTTTAAATTTATGCCTTTTCTGTCGTGTTATAACCTCACTCCGCTTTATAAACAAACTTGGGTGAGATTTAACGAAAAGGCATAACTCTCTTATATACATACACGCCAGGGGCAATATGTTGCATTTTTTGAAGAGAGGCTTGCAACTATCACGGAACCAAAACGTGGTGAATTAAGGCCTAATCTCTCTCGCCAAGAGTGAAGTCCCTGTGTCCCAACAGTGGGGACGTTAATAGGGTGATGATGATAACTCGGTACTATCAATTTATTTATGAAATCCACCAAAATACCAACGTTTTATGTAAGGTGAAAAGTGTCCCAGCTGTATTTCCAACGCCTACGAGCTCACACTAAAGAATGCGAGTACGTTATAGAAACGAGATTGTCTCCGATAGGTAATCCCGGTGTTTGCTCCCGGCGCGCGAGTCCCGGCCCAGGAATCCCGGACCACCGCCTCGGCGTTCTATCACCGCTTATGTGATAAATGATGCATCAGTGAACTATTCAAAGGTTTGTGCTCGAATATTTTTGAAATCCCTTTCTATAGTATAAACTGTTCAATATTTCTGCTTGGTTGGATGTGAAAGAGTGATAAAGATGGAGCCTAGCTTCGATTGTATGTATATCTGCTTTCCGTTTATAGCATTTTGAGGGTTATATACCGCCCGGGACCAGTGCAGTGTATGTATGTTCTGCAAGCACTTTTACCCTATTCTGGGTGTGTTCTATATCTGTGGTTTATCTATCAGTGGTGTGGGCCGCGTTATAATTGACGAACTTCCAATAATTATGTTACAAATTCTAACATTCTAGATGAATAAAAACATGAAAAAAAGGCTGTCAATTGGGAAACCTGTTTTTTCTGTAGTCAAAAATGTTTTATGACCGATATCATAAAACATTTTTGACAACACTAACGAGCGAGTCCAACCAAGTCTAACCAGAACCACGTTACAAAAATATTAATATTTAAAACCAAGCAATCGTTCTCAAGAGGCAGCTTTCAGCAGGTAGCAAAACAAAGATCGACATAACTATTTCCAATAGCAAAAGGTATAGAGCCTATTCACGGACATGTGGCAATATATCCCGCATTCACACGTCCCCGGAGACGGCCGGCCGGCGTTCCCGGACAGATAAACCCAATAACCGGGGTTTTACTGTCTTCAGCTTTGAATTTTAACACTTGAAATGCGGGATTCGTAAATGAGGACGGATTAAGGGCTAATTAAAGCGGGGTTATTTGAAATTAACACATTCGGGATTTAAAGATCTTAAAATAATATTTGTAATGTTTATTATTAATACCGAATTTTTAAGGTTCCGTACACAAAAGGTAAAACGGGACCTTTTTAATGGATCCTTGTCTGTCCGACTGTCACCAGACTATATCTCAAAGCCTTACTATGATAAATAAGTGGACTTTCGCCCACCGCGACGACTAAAGTAGTCATATTTCCAGACAATATTCACCGCCACTTCTATCCCGGTGGTAAACTGTAATCTAGTTACTAGATAAATGTTTAAACTTAGCTATTTATAAATGACACAACCACTAATATCCACTCAAATACTCCAAGTCTATCGTCGAAGGCAACAATTGACAAAGCTTGTCGGCGCGCGACAAAGAAGCGGCCCTGCTTTGAGCCTCTTCGCTAGATACCTGTCGGTTTTAGCCTCTTCGGGGCTGAGGAAAGCTGAGAGCTTTGAGACAAACAATGCCTTTATTTTACGTTAGCGTCAGGTACGAATTGGAGATGTAGTGCAGCTTTACAATATTTGGAAGATGGTATTGCTAGCTTTAATCAGTTAGAAGTAGAGTAGAGACATTATTCATGGAAGGACTCGACATGGGCTATGTAAATCAACATTTAATAACGTAACGTGAATGTCACATTAGACATTCACGTTACGAAATCAAAAATGGAACAATGATGACATAGATACAAAATCATTTATTTCCATTGTTTGATAACTGACAAATCTTAGAAACTTCAAAAATAATATACAAAATACATAATCACATTAAAATCCACCTCCTGGTGGAGGTTGGTTGGGTTTCAATATCTGTCGGAAGGATAGACTTTGAATGAATTAGAAGTTCAGGTTGCGGGTAATATAATCCTCGATATAGTCCAGAAAATTAATATTAAGTCGAACCTCTATAAGTCGAACATCAAGGGAGACGCCAAAAATTTCGAGTTATAGAGTTTTCAAGTTATGGAGGATTTCGACTTAGGCGGATTTTGATTCGACATAAAGAGTTTGAGGTTTATTCTTATAAATTTAGAGTTAGAGAGGTAAACTAAATAAAAATTAAACTTGCATAGGTGACAAACATATTTTTATTTATTATAAATCAAAATTATTTCAAATCATACTAAAATAAAAAAAAAATATCTATCTCATGATGTCTGATTCATTTTTTATTATTGTTGAAAGAGTACTCATTGGCAGGCCAAATTGTTCAGCAATATCTTTATTTTTCTGACACCTCTTCACAGCTTCGAGCACTTCTAACTTTTCAGCAAGACTCAAAGTTTTTAGTTTACGTTTCACAGCACTCATGTTAACTGTTGTACTAATTGATGTGTATTGCAGTAGAACTAAACTACATCTGACAGTATTTAAGTCGAAAACAAATGACTTGCTTAGCTAAATTTCAAAGGAAATCAAAATTGAACACCTGACACCAAGCCAGCAAACGCGTGTTTACGTGAGTCATAAATTTATTATCGTATACTCCTAAAATGTTTTCTATGAAACAATAGTGTACTCACATTGTCGGCAAGTTCTTAAAGTCGGTAACTTATTTTTGTTCGAATAATAGAGGTAATAAATTCCAAATGATCAAGTTGTAAAGGTTGTAAAATAAAACGTTGCTATGTTCGAGATACAGAGGTCAAATTTAATTTTTCGAGTTATAGAGTGAAAATATTTACCAAAATGACTTGGAGGGACTCGGTGATTATTTCGACTAACAGAGGGTCAAGATTTCAAGTAATGGAGGTTTTGGTGTTTGAAGGGAAGGGAACAAAACATTTTTTCGAGATTTGGAGGTTTTTGACTTATCGAGGTTCGACTTAACGAGGTTCTACTGTATTATGAAGATCCTAAAAAATCGGCTTGCAAATCAGTTGACGAAATACTAGTATCAGAAGCAGCGTCTAAAATATTACTTAATGTTGATGGTGTTTATAAAATATTATTCTTCTATTAAGTTTGTTAAACCTCCTCCATTACTCTAAACTTGTGTTTTATTAGCCTAATTAATGTTATTTTACGGGCCCTTGCGCTGTACCTAACCTTAGGAGCATAGTATTGAAAATTATAATCATGCTAATATAACCTCGGCAGTGTGAATGTGAAACAATAATATTATGACGAAAATAGAAAGTGAATGCAGTAAATAAATAATAATATGTATAAAACGTTAAAAAAATCATGAAACTTTATATTTGTTAAAAATGCCAAGATGATGCCAAAGAGAATTGCCGTATTAAAACAAAATCTGCCGAGTTTAAAGTCGAATAGTGCCAAGGAAATTTTATTGAAAAGATATAAGATATTTCACCCGCGCAAACTGTTCCTAGCTCGATAATATCAAATATTTCTGAGCAGGCCGCCGGCCGCCGCGCGAGTCGCAGGTTATTTTAAATCCCATTGCAAAACTTAAACTTTGAACCAGAAATTACTTACTGAAACTTTCAGTTGTAACAAACTTTGTAAGTGGGATTTCAAGCAAGCAACTTGGTATTTGATTCGGCTTAAGTGAAAATATTTTTAATGAGCTTTTTTGTGGAGTACTCGACTCAGTCGGATCATAAAGATTTGAGTGCTCAAACTCGTTATTCGGTTATTAATCCGATGCAGTTTGTGTACCTTAACAGAGAACTCTAACTCTGCGAATTATTTATAAAACACAGAACCACCTGATAGAAAAAGTTTGTGTCAATGATACGTAATCACAAAGACAGAAAATACAAATTATTGTGTTGAAGTAATCTAAGATTACAAGGATCTGCAAACAAAAATATTTAGTATTTTTTGTTTTCTAGCCCGAGTTTTATGTTAAGGTGTTCTGATCCAGAATTTGTGATAGAACCTCACGTTCGCTAACAATGTAGAATTTATACTTAGAAGAAATACTTTATTTTTTATTTATTTCACAACAAAATTCATTAATTTATCTTAACTATGTTTATTAGTTACCATTTACCACATTCAAATATCCCGTTGAGACTCTTTTTGGTACTTTTTTGCTTCTAGAAGGTTTTACTGAAGCGTCAAACAGTAGTGTTTCATTATTAAGTCGACCTATATTATCTTGTAACCTTTTTCCATATCTATACTAATATTATAAAGAGGAAAGGTTTGATTTTTTGTTTGTTTGTTTGTCTCGAATAGGCTCTGAAAGTACTGCACCGATTTAAAAAAATCTTTCACCATTCGAAAGCTACACTATCCCTGAGTGACATAGGCTATATTTAGTTTTCAAAAATAATATGATTTCTTACCAAACTCCGATAATGTAACCCATGGTGAAAAAAAAGAACCTAAAATCTTTCTTTAATCGCGAATGCTGCGAAAACTATTGAATATATAACAAAGTGATGTATTACAACTATGTAGAACTTATCATTATTTACAAAAAACGTCTTCACATAATATCTCTAACTATTATAGTGTTGTGATAATAAGAGATTTTTTTGAAAAAATAAACCTAAAATCTTTCTTTAATCGCGAATGCTGCGAAAACTATTGAATATATAACAAAGTGATGTATTACAACTTTGTAGAACTTATCATTATCTACAAAAAACGTCTTCACATCATATCTCTAATTATTATAGTTTTGTGATAATAAGCGATTTTTTTGAAAAAATAAACCTAAAATCTTTCTTTAATCGCGAATGCTGCGAAAACTATTGAATATTTAACAAAGTGATGTATTACAACTTTGTAGAACTTATCATTATCTACAAAAAACGTATTTCCATCATATCTCTAACTATTATAGTTTTATGACAATAAGCGATTTTTTATGTTAAAAAATTAAAATACCACTGTTTGAAAAGGCTCTTTATTTGTATCTTGGTATTAATCCTTAACAAAATAAATAATTTATTATGTAAGATTGCTTTAAAACCTTTAGATAACTTTTATATAACTTTAATAGCATAATATGTAATAGAATTCTAGCTTTAAAAAAATACAGTTACGCTACACATTTTAACTGTGAATTTGCAGACTTCCGTCGAAATTATGTTGTAACTGAGTAGGTATGTGATCCATTTTACATAAGTCGAATTGTTGTATTCCTATCCTATGACCAAAGAAGGTTAAGTTGGTGTATGTATCTTGGCAAACCAGCATTGCTCTTACACTAATTCTTAGCTTGAACGAAAAATTATAACCACACATACACCAATATAAAACCAACTTTCTTCAAAAAACTAACGTTACACCAATTGACCCGAACCAAGTTTATGTTTGTTGTCGGTTACATCAATTTGAGCATTGCAATCAATAGTATGTTTTCTCTTACCTTAATCTTCTTAAAAATAATAAATCTAAATTTAAAATATAAGAAAAACCCCCGATTCGAATCCTTCAATTTCCTTAAAAGTAAAACACCATAATAATGTGTAATGTGCACTCAATGCGCTTTCATTTGATACCCCACTCGAGATTTTTGCAGATTTTCGGTTTTCCTTCCCCACTCAAACCCCCACAATTTTTAAACGGCACAACCGATTTTCATGAAACATGTCTAAGAGCACTCTCGCCAGACTCACCTTTTAAACAAAAAAAACTAAGTTGAAATCGCTTCATCCGTTCGGGAGCTATGATGTCCCAGACAGATAGACACGTCAAACATATGACACCCCTCTTTTTTTGTCGGGGGTTAAAAATGAATCGCAAAATGTGTTGCTAAGCGCATAACTTAACAACGCCTATACCAATTTAGCCAATTTATCTTTTTAAATGTTTGTTGGAGTTTAAAGATGGTTTCTACGGAGAGAAAAAATCAAATAATTTTGAAACAAATTTGAATAATTACCCGTGCAAAGCCGGGGCGTGCCGCTAGTTGTTAATATCTTAGTGATATCGTTCACCATGTTTTCACTCACTGCTCCTAAATTTTACTTTTATTCTATTTATTATGACGTTAAGGTAAGCCCAAACACCATTGCAATTATTTTTGCGTATAGCAAAAGACCCTGGCTTTCTAGAAATTTTTATGTAGGTATTTCGCTTTCAGAACATCTGCACATACATTATAAAATATTTGATACCATCCAGACCGCAGTTTTGCTGCAGACCTGTGTTATTAGTAGATAATCCGAAAACAGAGCAAAAATTACTTCCGTAATCAGAAATCGCATACCTGTTTTTACCTACACCCCGAGGGATGTAAAAATAATCCAAACAGAAGCACAGCTTTCGAAAGCTCTTGAAACCTAATTTAAGGTTATGAAACCTTGCAAAAATATCTTTTGTCTGAGAAGTCTCGGGTCAAGGGTGACTAACATCGGCTTAGTGAAGGGTCTCAGGTGGAGAGCCAATCTGACCCTTACGGCTTTGGAATAAGGTTTACGTGTATGTGTTTTGCAGAAGGTTGGAAATGTTTAATATTTGAATAAGTATCTTTTTTCAAGTCGGATAACTTCAATATGATGTTATAAAGAATAACATTTTCATTTTCCAGGAGACTTTTCTTATGCAATCAGTCACACTGTTTTCAAGACATTAGATAGCCATTATGACGAATAATTTAAATATAAACAATAATTTTGTTTGAAAATAAACTACCCCTTTATATTAAAATCACCATATTTACAGTACTCACATTTTGTATTGAAATGAATTTGGCATATGCATTTAATTAAATTGGTCCGATTAATTAGTATACGTATCCATATTGAAATATTTTCTGCTCAATCGCCCGTTTATAAATAGCATTATTTACTGCGCCAATTATTGAGAGCTATATAGCGGCCAGTTACTTGTTGCTATATGATTTTTGGCAGGCGTTCAAAAAGGCATTTACCCGCGCAATCGGTTTCAGAAGCTCAGTGTTTCGCCTGAAAGTGTTTCAGAAATGGGGAATTTCATTCGAAACTGTTTACTCACCCCTAATCCAACATGTAGGGCAATTTGAAACACGCATAATCCTTCTGATGGCCGAACTTCGGCGAACCCTTGCCTAACTTTTTTGACCCCCGAAATTCATTTTGGGTTCATATACTTTGAAGGGTTTTTTTCGGATTTGTTATCATTTAGATAGGTATATTCTTATTTCAGTAAGAACATTTGCGATCGACCGGAATGATAAGAGACCTTTTTTCTGAATATACATAGCATGTTAGTAACTAGGTTCCTTACTATTGTATGCTTCATCATAAGACTAAACTTCCGGGTAAGTTGTGAAGTTAATTTAGCCAGCAATTATAAATTATTATTAAAAGACAAGTGCGGGGCTAGATGTTGTTGTGTGGATTGTCCGGAAATATAAATTTCAGTATCGGGTAGTTAATAAAGCAAGACTCCGTTTGTTATGTCCTCACTTTTTGTGTGTAATTTGCTGTAATTTTCAAAATTGTGAAGGTTACTAGGATTTCATTCAGTGGCTAAGAAACTTTTGCACATCCACAAGTGTTTTCACGCAATTTACCCGGCGTAATAAGAAGATATCGATATAAAACTGTGAGCCTGAAATACACTGTTTTATAAGTAACTACCTACACCGGAAAATTTAATGAATGAACAATATTGAATGAACTGTACAAATAAAAATTAAATTGTTGCCAGCACTAATAACAATACAGCGACATCTAGTGCCGATCAGTGGTACAATATTGAACGCCATCTACTTACTTCCTTGTGAACTAAACATTGATTTTATCGACCATGCCTAAATTGGCCAAATGTGGAATTTGTGGTAAATTTATATCGCAGATAGATGGCGCTAGTTGTAATAAATGTCCGAATATATACCACCGAGCCTGTATCCGTTTACCGTCAGGCGTTGAACTTCGAAAGGATTGGGCATGCCCCTCCTGCAAGTCGAAGATGCCGAACCCCGACGACTGCTTCTTTACTCCAGAAAAGACAGATACTCAACTTCCCTCTCCAACACTAAGCTCAAGTCCGGTGCCATTGGATATGGAAACAAGCGTTATTAATTACGACGATACCGCTCTTGACATAACCAGTGAATTTAAGGCGCAGGAACTAGCCTTAGAAATAAGGTTATTTCGTACAGAGATCGAGTCCGTTCGTAACTGTATGAGTGAGTTTAGACAGGAATTTTCGAGTACCATGACATCAATATGTGACGAAATTCGTGAAATCAGGCAGGACGTCCAGACTATATCCGCTGCTTTTGAGGTCTGCAATACTCGCATAGAAGGCCTGGAATCTCGAGTTCGGGACCTCGAATCTGGATCACAAAATATTACTCATCTAGAAAATACAGTCTTTAAGCTGGTGGAAGAGCTCGATATCAGAAACCAATCAATGCTCCATAATGATATTGAGATCTCAGGTATCCCTGAACAAGTCGGCGAATCGGTTCATCATATAGTGCAAGCCATTGCAAATAAACTGGGTTGTACATTAGACGATCGCGATATCGTAAGTGCATGGCGCGCGGGCCCGCGCCGCGACATCGCGGGGCCCCGCGCCGACGGCAGCCAGGGCGCACCGGGGACACTGCAGTCTACGGAGCGCCCGCGTCCGATCGCCGTCAGTTTCACCCGTCGTATTATCCGGGAACAATTACTCAAGAATGCAAGGGTACGCAGAGGTACGGATACTGAAGGATTAGGGCTGTCTCTGCAAAATCACCGTCGATTTTACATCAATGAAAGACTTACAAAAAAAAATAGAGTACTCTTTGGGAAAACTCGTGATGCTGCGAGGCGCTTGCAGTGGACGTCGCCGTGGACCAGAGATGGGCGCATCTTCACCAGGCGCGACCAATACTCCTCGGTACTGGTCATTAAAAGTGAACAAGATTTCCAACGGGTTTTCGGGAAGGAATATTCCAATACAGCTGAACAATGAATACAACTTATATAGTCAATTCTACAATAATCACACTACCAATATATCAACATATAGGCTGCAATTATTTATTAAGTTCATTACGCGAGCCCAGGGCATATACAATGTTCTTAGTATTTCTAATTACTTAAAGAATATACAGGTAGCAGTTATTATAGTATCTTCTGTAGACTTATTACATTTTTTTTATTTATACATATGCATGGTGAATGCTGGTTATTATAATGCTACTTTTTTGCTTATCAATTTAACTACGACAATAATACCAGTTTTGTGCAATGATTTTTTTTCATATTTATGCATGCTACTAGATAACATATTTTCACAAGCAATCGTAATTAGGGACATTAATAGTTTGTACAAATTATATACTAAACAGTACTATGTTTTTCTGTTTAAAGAACATATAATTGGAAACATGAAAATTACTACTTGCAAAAAGAACACAATAATGATTTATTTAATCATGTTGTTTATACTATCATTTCAAACCCCGTGTAAACGTATTATTGTTTATAAAAAAATACTATCTCGATATTTTGTTGTAAAAATGTTTCTAAAATTTTTGTCAAATGCTGCTCAAAAATTATTTTTTGTGGAAGTTTTAATAATATTTTACTATTCTATACCTATGACGCTCCATTATTATTCTAATACTAGTGTTCTATTGGTTAGTCCTAAAATCATATTAACTAAAATTTATTTGTTCATATCTATAAAAAAAAAAGAAACTATATATATATGTATTTGTGTATTATTTTATATGACATACTATTCATATTACATTATGGGTTTTCTTTTCTTTTATTATGATGGTTAATAATAATCTTTTAAAGTTGGGTCTATTCAACGCGGGGTCTCTTGGAACAGGACATGATGATTTCCAATTGGCTATGAGTCGTTTTCAGTCGGACTTGGTTGCTATCAACGAAACGTGGATAAAGCAGGGCGAAGAATCAAGGGCACCTATCGTTCCAGGGTACCGGTTTCGGCACACGCCTCGTCCCGGTGATGTTCGTAGAGGCCGTGGAGGAGGCATAGGTTTTTATATCAAAACCGGTATTAAGGTCCGCAAATTAAGTCATCCCACAGAAGGTATTGAACAGATGTGGGTTTCCACGTCCCTTAACAGTCGTCATTTAGCGATAGGAACCGCTTACCGCCCACCGTGGCTCAATTTGGACACATTTCTTGACGCCTTAACAGAGTCGATTTCATGCTTCTCAAAATTTGACCACATTGTACTAATGGGCGACTTTAATGTTAATATGTTGGATCACAACAGCAGTGTGTTTAACAAGATTTCTCAATTTTTAGAGTACTTGAATCTAACTCAACATGTTAACGAGCCTACTCATTTTACCAATGACTCGCAAACTTTAATTGATCTTGTGTGTACAAATGCAGATGTTCGTAACATAACAGTTTCCAACATTACTGGACAAAATGGTCACTCCATGATCAACGTGACACTTAACTTGAAAAAAAATAGAACTAAACCAAAAATTATTACTTATAGACCCATTAAACATATCAACATATTAGCATTTAACGATGACCTAAAATATATTAACTGGACTCAAATTATTGAAAATAACTCGGTAGATGAAATGCTACATGACTTTAATCTAGCTATCTTAAATATTTTTGATAAACATGCTCCCGTAAAAACAGCTATTATTAAAAAACAAACATTACCTTGGATTACCGACAATATGAAACTAATACATAGGTTACGCGAGGAAGCTTCTAAAAAATACAAAAACCATAAAACTGATGCAAATAAGGAATATTATAAAAGTTGTAAATCTCTCGCTAACGCTAGTTTTTATAATGAAAAAAAAGCTTACTTTGATCATTATATAAATTCCACTTCTCGCAACTCTAAAGAACTATGGAAGAACTTAAAAAAAAATATAAACATCGACAGTAAAAGTAATTATAATATTCCCGACCATTTATGTAATTCCAATGCAATCAATGAACATTTTCTAGATCTGCCTTTACCCGATGTAGTTCCTGACTCAGAAATTGAATATTTTGAAAACAACAAGTACGGTGACTCTGTTCTTTCCCTGCATACTGTAGACGAAACGGAAGTAGCGAATCATGTTTTAACTCTTAAAACTAACGCACAAGGTAATGATAGCATTTCCCTCGATATGCTGCTTTTGACACTCCCCCAAACACTTACAGTTATAACTGCAATTATAAACAAATCTATATTATCTTCTAAATTCCCTAGTTCTTGGAAAATGGGAATAATTTCACCCATTCCTAAAATTCCAAATCCAATGTCAATGAAAGATTTAAGGCCAATCAGTATTCTTGCGTGTTTGTCAAAGGTATTAGAAAAAGTCGTACATAAACAACTTAGCCAGTACCTAGAAGCAAATGCTATTCTTCCTGATGTCCAATCGGGGTTTTCATATTCCTCCCCGTACCCATGTGACGCCATTTTTGAACCGTGCTTCCTTGTTAAACATGGCATCGCGTCGAATCTTACATCTGTCAACCCTGGTACACAACGTTATAAAATATAAACGACCAAAATACCTGTACGACAAGCTCGAGTGGTCTTCGTCGCGCCACGCATACCGAACACGTGCTTCGCCTACACTACTTGTGGTTAAACTCCACAGAACCACCGCGTTCAGAGGAAGTTTCCGTTACCAAGCCACTAAGTGTTGGAACAATATACCACCTCCACTTCAAAAACCAGTTTCAAAGTCTACTTTTAAACGTAGACTAAAAGCAATCCTGTTGTCTGCACAGGTGGCTTGCTAGCGGAAGCCCAAATACTACTTTACATACAACACATCCTCTGTTACATTTCCATTGTTTACTATTAGTTATAATATTGTATTTATCTATTATCTCTATTTACTTACTTATATATGAACATGCTTTACCTACTTTATATAATTTATGTAATCTAAGACTGCATATGAGCGCATTTTAAAGTACTGCTTCTACATTATTATTATTATTTTTTACGAAAATGTTCTTGTGTTTTTTCATCCACCCAATTGTTTGCCTTTTTCTACCCTGTACTATGTGTAGGAAACGGCGGAAGACCAGCGCTTCGTGTCCTTGACCTCAAAGACACGTAGCATTATGCTGAGCCGTATCCTAGTTCTTTAACCTCAATCATTACCAATGTATTATTAGTTTAAGTTATACTAAGTTGTTCTAGTTTTTTATGATTGTGGTTAAAAATAAACATTTTTCTTTCTTTCTTTCTTTCTTTCTTTCTTAAATATTTATTTATAAGTCTCATCAAGAAGCAGAACACGTTTGATCAAATAATCTATTCAGTTCTGTACCTATATCGACCGATAGTCACTAGCTCAATGATATAGACCATAATCGAGTCAACCTAAAGTGCCTTGTAAAATGATAACTGCAATCCGCTGTGCGTCGATACCGACGTTGCTGCAACATAACGGCAGGCGTTATGTTTGCGCACTCGATTTGCATACAGACCAAACTTGAGCTCCAATCACAGCACTATAGCTGCTATAGAACCACTAGGGCTGCATAGGCGCTGTGGAGGTGCTGTAGTGGTGATGAAGTATCGATGTGTGCGTTAGTTTTCAGTTAAAATTTTGAATAAAAATCCCTTTGTTGGTTTGCACGTGACCGAGTTTGTTAGCCGTTAGTTTATTGTTTTGTGGTGTTCGCTGAATAGCTTTGGCAGTTTACTTTTAAATGCGTCGTATGGAGAAATACGCAGGATTGAATAATTATGTTCTGAAATCTTAGCATTTCAGAACTCTTTCTTTTTCTACAGTCATATAATGGATAGTTCTGTCTTCAATTCAGCAGCAGAATGGCACTATTGCGTCTCCCTTAAAAAACTAAATTTATAATCTATTACGTGAAGGTCAAATGACATATTTAGTTATTTGAAAGTATTTTCTTTTTTCAGTATTATAACTATTTTATGTTACAGTTACAGAGCAAGGCCAGTGCGTGAAACGATTTTTTCGTGTTTCGTAATGTGGCCCGGAGAAGCCATCTACCTTTATAATAGTTCCTAAAGACTTATTTAATCAATTTCGTGTATTTGTTTGGTATAGAAATGTTATTCTTGTGATGCATGTTGGATTGTAATGACTTTTCCTTACTGATGTTGCAAGGAGCACTTGTGCTTAAAAAAATGTTTCGTAATTTCTTAAAGGAGGCTAAAAAGGGACTCCTTTGTATGTAGTTGTGTAATGTTTTTTATAAAAAAGCGACTTGTAGCCTTTACTTAGATAAAAAAGTACCTATTTATATTCAGGTATAGGATCCGTAACACATTAGAGCTCACCACTGGGCTAGATATTTATGTGTGTATTACCAACATTAAAAACTTGGTTTAAAAAACCTGATGCCTCTGCTGAATACTTATAAAATCTCCTAAATGTTACCATCTAGCAGGTCCTCAGCCCATCAAAGAGAAACGCGCGCGTTCTTTGATAGCTTTGAGGCCGGATTAAGGACTTTGTGGCCGGCGGATTGACAAATAGCATTACTGGGCTGGATTAAGGACGAGCGAGAAGAACTCTCTGTATCTGTAGGTACCTATAAGATCTTTAAGTGAATAGCTAAAGGTATAGTAAGGATTAAAATGTCGTCTGGCTGGCATGAGACTTAATGTACCTGCGTACAACGAAATTAAATCTAAGCCAAAGTAATGCCGTTTGTGGAGCCGTGTTGGCTAAGTGGGAGCACACTCGACTTTAATTCCGAAGGTCGTGAGTTCAAACCCCGCCGCAAACCTTACACGTTTGCCTTCTAGAAAAAAAAATATGCACTTTAAACCCTTTAACGGTGAAGGCAAACATCGTGAGGAAACCGGCATGTTCTAATAACTATGAAGAGTTTGAAAGACATGTGTCATTCACCAACTTGCACTTGGCCTAATCTCTATAGTCACGAGAGAAATCCCTGTGTCCCAGCAGTGGGAACGTTAACAGCCGCGGAACCCTCGGCTCAACCGCCCCGCTCCACATGTGTGCAAACAATTGCGGATCCCTAAAATCCGGAACGTACGGAACCTCAATGCGCGGTAATGCCAATGCCAACTGTGTGTAGGCATTTTAATGAACGCTGATACGGAGTCTAGTACTAGGGAGGGGTACGGAATGGTACGGAAACTTTGCATGTGGGACAATTAGTGGATCCGAGTTTAAATTAATAAACGGTGCGAACGAGTTGGTAAAATCTATAGATAATTAAATGTACAGTAAAGTACTCAAATCAATTAAAATTTTAAAGAAATCAACCGAATTCATGTGTTAATTTAAAAAATACCCTATCAAATATCCTAAAATTTAAATGGGACTTGCAAGCAACAGTTTTCATTTATAATAAATTCATAAAAATCCGTTCACTGACACGGAATGTGCTTATGAGGTAGCAGCTGAAAAAACGCGAATAATAAAAAAGCAAAGGGCCTTTTATGGGTAGAAAATGATTTCATTACCCACCAAAATATTGATGAACCAAAGATATGGAATAAAATCCTGATATCGATATACTATACGATGTACTCTAATCAACAATTAGAGTACAAACATGCTATAACGCCTTTGTAAGAACGTGCATTTTGAAACGAACTAAAACGATCCAGAGTTTCCGCAAAACTGCCTGGCACATCCCTAGCTCAGAACATAAGGTGGGAATGTAATGACTATGGAAGAATTTGCGGCTAGAACGGCCTTTGTGATTCGCTTAACGGCGGCTTTCAGCTAGAACGAGACGGAATATACTAAACACTAACGCGCAACAGAGACGCAGGTATTTTGGACGGATAATGACACGTGAAATTGCGTGACAAAAATATGCTAACGACTTTATTTTGATTATACAGAGGTCTATTGTCCAAATAAAGGAGTTTTGGGGTAAAATGTGTCAACATGCAAAACGCTGCAACTAAAGTTTTCAGTGAGAACAGTTTTATTAAGACGAAAAATTAGGACTGTTCTACTAGCAGATATTCGCAGAGAAATTTGGGCTGTAACGTAACACAATGTAGAGTTTAAAATAGTAAAGCAGGTGTTTAGCATGAGATAACTTGAAAACTTATTGAACTAATACACTTCCGACCACAAAATGGGCAAAGTTGCGATCTCTCCGTGGGGATCTATATTCAGAAGATTTTGAGTCTTGTGCATGTGGTTTTAGGATGCATTGTGGCTAAGCAGGGTGTGGTGATGCTAAATAATGGAGTAAGTTCGAAGGCAGGTGTTTTTGGAGAGCCCTGAGACCTGTTGAGGGTTAGAGATGCAATTGGATAAGGGAACACATAAACATTGTTGTATGGAAGTACAACAACAACGTAAACATTGAATACAACTATATTTAGTTAATTAAACAGACATAAAAGTTTAGTCCGTCTCAAAGTCAAAGTCAATACTGGACACCTATTTTGCAAAATAAAGAGCATCAAAGCTCCGGAGTATCCAGAGAATTGCCCAGAAGCGTGACGTCACTAAAGAAACAGAAACTTCAATGCATTGTCTTGATTTTACCAATTATGTTTAATCGTTTGCAAGGAAAAAAAATTGGTACATTTTTTTAAGTTATTTAGAAGACGGACTTATTATTATTTTTTTGTCAGCTACCCTATTGTCGAATTTTATATAGTTTTGCTCAGAAATCATTTCGTATTTTATGTTTGTAACTGGAAATAATCTGTAGATATATAACGTTTTTCCTACAAAAAATTAGCGAACAAATGACTTCCTCTTCGCAGCTCTCGAGGACGGATCTCTATAAATCAGCGATTTCCTTTGACTCTGGATTACTGTCTTTAAAAGGTGATTTTTCGGAGGGAGCAGGTGCGAAGTTTGCAGACAAGTTTGCCGTCACCTTGTTAAGGAAACAGACAAGATAAGCGAGTTTCGAATCTTCGATAAAATGGCGAATAATGGGGGAAACGGAATAATGAGAAAACGGGAATCTTTTTATTCATTCGCGAATCGGATGACGGCTTAATGTGATATGGAGATTTGACGAGATCTTGTTGCGGTTTGGAACTGTGCTCCGACTAAATGGTTTTATTTTGTTTAGGTTGATGGATTATCATTATGATATTCAATGAATCGGCATTTCATTGAAAGTGGTATTAAATTGTTTAATCAATCAAGGTATTTTTGATATTAGCCAATATGCAAATAAAAACTGTCTTATAACATGGTACTAACACTGAAAATACCAATTGTATTGAGAAATATAATATGTATATGAGAAGTTTGACGGGCCATGAAAGTACATTACAGAGACAATGATAAAACAGTAACAGGTAATATTTGACTATAAAATTACACATGTTTTTTAAAGTACATAATTATTCTTTATAATATCTTAATAAATTTTTATAAGTGGCATCCGTGAATAAGAGTAAAGGTCAAGCGCAATTGCGTTTCGCTTCAGTCGTAGAAATTCCATTGCAACACATAGGTTTCCCTCGGTCAAAATTGTTGCAGGCATTTGGCATTTGGCACTCTATTAGTATGTTGGATCTCTAGCAGTATGGATAACAATTATCTTAAATGTATTAGGACACAATACACGGGTGATTGAAAATAAAACAATGTTTCGATGTTTGAGAAAGAACACCCTTCGCCTCGTGTTTTTCAATAATGTGTTTGCAACAACAACCCAACACGCGCTAACTTATTGAGTCGGTACAAAATAAAAGGGCTGTCCGTGGCACTGACAGCTCACGTGTCCATTTACCCACCGCGGGAACGGCGGTGACTCGCACTTCGCCGAGTCCTAAACACTGAACACGAAAAACACATCTAACGCGGCCGGGTTATTCCGAAGTCGATTAATTTCGATCCAGGGATTTTGTTTTTGTATCAGATTGAGAAGCATTTAAAATACCAGTCAATCAAATATTTTGCCGCTGTGCATAGATCATAAAATAAATAAAGATTTTGTTATTGAAAGAAGAACATAATATTTTAAAGTTTTTGATTTATCATTTGACCGAGCAATATTTGAACGAGGTGTTGTGTTTTAAATGTTTTTTGCCCACTTATGCACTACAAAAACAGAAAATGTTTCATATCATCATAAATCGTAGACTTCCTTTTATGCTGACATAGACCTCCTCTAAAAGAGATATCTCCCTTAAAGACAAGATAATCTCTTCTTCGGATCTCTTTGATTGCGTATCCATTCCATCTGAATAACGTACTTTTCAACCTCGTAAAAGCGTAAGACTGCGAGTAAGAAGAGGAGTAAGTTTATAAATAAGACAGTCACACCCTGATGAGGTGGATGACGCAGCATCCTGCCACGACCAAGTCCTGCAGGCGGCTCGTAAACAAGCTGTTAGGGGATGATGCTGGGGAATTTACAAAGATACAGAATAAACGCTCTGAGTTGTGTTAGTTCTGTGCCTTATTTTTTTAAATAATATTCGGCGTACATTTCGTTTCCATCGAAAAAGTCACCTTGTATAATGTAACAATCTAACAATTCTTAACATTTGTTTGTAAATGTTTTCATGTAAAAAAAATGTTTGAAACATTTTTTAAACAGCAGTGTGGCAGCCTTCAGTCGTGTGTGATAGAAGTATTATTATATAAAATTATGCTAGATAACCCATTCCGGCTCGAACGAAAAAACCTTTTATTTTTAAAACTACCTACCTATTACCTATTGCAGACAACTGCATTTAAATCCATTCATTAGTTTATAAGTTATCCCGAACATAGACAAAGCCGTGAAAAGCCGTGTTGGCTAAAGTGGGAGGACACTCGACTTTCATTCCGAAGGTCGTGGGTTCAAACCCCGCCACGCACCTCTGTATTTTTCTTCTTGAGAAATTTATGTGCGCTTTAAACACGTGCTTTAACGGTGAAGGCAAACATCGTGAGGAAACCGGCATGTTCTGAGAACTTTAAAAGAATTTGAAGGGCATGTGACATTCACCAACCCGCACTTGGCCAGCGTGGTGAATTAAGGCCTAATCTCTCTCGTCAAGAGAGAAGTCCCTGTGTCCCAGCAGTGGGAACGTTGATAGGGTGATGATGATGATGATGAACATAGACAGGAATTAGAAACGAAATCTATCAATCCTCATTGTCGTTCTGTAAGTCATTGTAAGTGTTATTGTAATTTTGAATTAATAAACAAATAATAAGATTTACTTCCAAAAAAGGTCTTACTAAAATACTAAGTAGTTAATTTTTTATTTTGCGAGTGCAAATGACTTTTGTCAACCAATAGATAAAATTTTATAGGTATCTTCATCAAGTACAAGTTAAAGTTTTTATACCATGCAACTTTAATGACGGCATACTAAAAGTATAATTTATAATCGAAAGGAAATAATTAATAAAAATAGAAGACGTAATTCTGGTCAACATTCGTCGAGTGCCATTAATTCAAATAATACAATTCACTATTTACAGCGACTCAGCTCAAACAAAGAGTTAAATTATCATTTTATTCAAAACTCTTTCGTTTTTCTTTCAGAGCTGAGTGTTTTAAGCTATTAAACCTTTCTGCAATGCCATCTGAACAAAGTTAGTGTTACATTTTAACAAGGCACACTTTAGGCGTAAGGCGCTTAGCTAGTCAGTACTTCTCAAGTATGCTGGCATATATTTATAAGGGTGTCGGGTACAGAGGCAAGTGTATACACAAACGAAATATTATAGTACCAATACTGATAAAAAATCTAGATTATTTTTGATAAACGTAATTGAGCTTTTTACGTAAATAGCCGGCTTGCTCCACCACCATCAGCATCATTTGGATGTAATCATAAGAGATTTAATTATATTTCAAAAATCGTTATTTCGTTAAGGTGTTATAAACTAAACTGAATAGTTTTATTACTGTTTAAAAACTTCTCTTTTAATTATTTTCAGTAACTTTAAGATATACCTCTATTTAAGTTATGTAACCACCCGATACATAAATGTCTGGGCTTTTTGTTTTTTATAAGAAAACACTACTAACCTCTACCACGGCAAGATATTACATGACGCAGCCATCTCTACTCCAGCATATCACCAACATTTGGCTCATTCAACAAAATTAAAAATGCAGAGATTCCCTTCCAGCAGCGCCCGGTCTTGAAGAAAACAATTTAAATTCATGAGTGTTCGCGTCATTACGCGGAACCGTTCGTTTTATTGACCATAACAGTTCCCGCAACAGGTAACGTGTGCTGTAAAAACTTACACCCTTTAGCCCAATCTACCCTTTCCTGGGACAAAGGAAAGGGGGCCTTATTACCGGGGAGTAAGGTCCTCCAGATAGGGGAAATTAAATCTGTTGTTTGTAATTTTGTAAGCGATTCAGTGTCTGCGGTACGTATTATCTTGGAGGCTCGCTAACTGAATTTTCATTATGCTTAAAAGGTTTCAAAAGATTTTAATTTTGATAATATTTGCGTAAAAGGGTGGGTGTGGGTATTTCTGTGGTGGCGATGTGGAATAACGTAGGGCGATGATATTAAAAAAATATATGTAAATCCTTTGTATTTGAAAATACAAAATGTAAGCAGATTGAAACTGAAATTATTGCGATTTCCATTTTTTAATCCAAGTCTCTTAAATCGATCCGGATGGATAATTGAATTTTTCAAATAATTATATCTCCGGAAATATGAATAAAATAAATAAGTCACCATTGGTAAACCATGAAGTATTAATTCATAGTACTTAGTAAGTTTAGCAAGTATTTATTAGTTATAAGCTGTAACCAGATATCCACTTGAGTGAACAGCTCGCATGAAACGGCATCAGCAAGTTAAAGCCCTTTGAGCTAAGCTATTGGGTGCACTGCACCTGCTGTCTGCTTTCAATCAATAAATACATCCGAATATTGTGTCTAATATTGCCAATATTACTGTGCTTTGTGCAAGATATTCTGTTAATATGTTATAAGAATGCAATGAACAATATGGTATTAGATATTTATTTCTCTGACAATATGTTAGGGTTTCTAAACCTTTAGCTTTGGGGAGGTACTCAAAGGGCAATTGTTTTGTTGGGGGTTGTCTATCTGTATGTCCATCCGTCTGTCACTAGACAATATTTCAATAACAGTGTTATAAAAAAAACATTAAAAACGTATCTCTCAATACAATCTTACTTTCAGCACTATTTCTGACATTACGCACAATCTAGCTTGCCAATCAAATCAACATTATCACTCTCGATGTAGCCGGGTAACCGGGTCAGGCACGAACAGTACACTTGAGTCCTGTGGCATACTTTTTTGCAAAACAGTCATAGCTTATACAGCTAGTTCACTAAAGTACAAATGAGTGAGACTTATCAAATAGCATTTATTTTACAATTAAAACATGAATAGTGTATTTTGTGTGTGTATTTTTACCGCGTTATTGTTTCTCAAGAAGTTTATCAATTTACATTTTTGTACTTACTTGCATTTATAAAATTCTTAATTACGAGGACAAACACAAAACATGGACGTCGAAACCTCTATTAAATATTTCAAAAAAAAATTATTAAGGTACGTATTATTCTTTAAAGTACTCAGAAAATCAAAACCAACCAGCCCACCGGCATAACTAGCGTATATTTATTTAGTAGCCGTTCTAGCTCGCCTGGCAGCCGGCGTAATTACAGCGGGCGTGGGTGCTCCATTACCGCGCGCTCACTTCTGTATAATCTTTTAAAAAATTCACACACAGGTCGCGCTCCAACCGTTGCGCACCTCTGAAACTCCGCGACAACCGAATCCCCACCTTACAACAATTGACGTAAGGTTCAAATTCAGTTGACGTAGATTTTTTTTTTAAATTTTAGATTAAATGTTGTGCGAACCGCAATGAAAGTGGTATTGCTAATTAAAAATGTTTTTTAATTTAATTTGCGCGAGGAATGGGGCCGGCGCCGGGCCGGCTTCAACAACTCCACTCATTTGTCGGCGACATGATTATCTGGAGCTTGGCGAGGGTTCTCCGATTCGCTCCAGTTTCATAAGCGAGATCGCAGGGTTCTCTATCGCACTATGTCATGATTTTATGATTAAAGGCTATACGACTATATCAGAGACTAGCTGTGCCCTGCGGTGCTACCCGCGTTATAATGGATGAAGTACTCTTTACCAACAACATATTTATTTGAATAAAGATTAATATTATTATGTTGATACAACTTAAACAAATTATTTCGACCAAATTAGGTACCATAAAAACGGTTTCTGTGAGTTAATCTTAAAAGATAGACATATACTATCGCGGACTGTTTTGTAGATCATTTAAAGAGCTATTATTCTTTAATACATATTTTTTGTGTATCTTGAACCGTTTTCACGGCGCACGCAACGGAAGGCTTCAAAGATGAACAATTTCTCCCGTTTTTTACACATTTACCACTATATCTTTGCTCCTATTGGTCGTAGCGTGATGTTATAGCCTATAGCCTTCCTCGATAACTGGACTATCCAACACAAAAAGAATTATTCAATTCGAACCAGTAGTTTCGGAGATTAGCGCGTTCAAACAAACAAACAAACAAACTCTTCAGCTTTATAATATTAGTATAGATTTATCACTATATCGACGTCACCGTAAGTAATAAATCGTACCTACCCGTATTTAACGTGAAATTTCAAATACACTGTAATGTGTCCATTTTTCGTTTGCAAAAAAAATATCTAAATAATATTCTTTGAGCTGTCTCGCCTATTGCAGGAATTTTGACTGTCAATAAAATAGTGCCTCGTCTTCCGTTCCTTCCGTGTCTGTCAAAGAACTGGGAAAAGGGAATTTAAGCAGAATATAACCAACAGCATCTTATTGAAACACAACACCAATACAACACCACCTAACACCCATAGTACAAGCTCTGCTTAGTTTGGGGTTAGGTGATGCTGTGTGAGTAGTCCGGAAATATTTATTTTTAATACTGAATTCGCCAAACTGTTCGCCCAGCGTAGCGAGTAAAGCGACACCCTATTAAGTGTAGTCAAGTCTATAAGGACGAATTCTAGTTTTAGAGATTCGACCAAAGAGCTGCTCGACATTGTATCGCATTCGATAAATATCGACGCTAATCCGTGGTCCAGGAGGATACAAGGACATAAACGACCGCCCGTAATCTCCTCACAGGTATCTGTAACGGCCAGCTTAAAGGCCTACCGCTACCGATTCCTAGCGGGTGTAGAAACTGCTGCTAGATAAATGTATATCATCAACATCACTATTAACGTTCCCACTGCTGGGACACAAGGACTTCTCTCTTGGCGAGAGAGATTAGGCCTTTATTCACCACGCTGGCCAAGTGCGGATTGGTGAAAGACTCATGTCCTTTAAACTCTTCCAAGTTCTCAGAACATGCCGGTTTCCTCACGGTGCTTTAAACGTTATTTGTAAAAAAATATGTTTTTTAAATCAAATCAAAACCGAAAAGCTATCAAAATGTCGAGATCCAATCAATACCATAAAATAGTTCAAAGTCCGGATGAAATTCCACCCGGATAGAACTCCTACTTGTCCGGTAATTGAAATGTAGCCCGGGTATCTTTATGTAACCGGGTTTATTTATATTGTAGCTCGTTACCGAGAGTGCTGCCGATTTAACCTACATTTTTAACGTTTTTTCTTTATAAAATATCTACAATTTTACGTAAAAAACGTTTTAAGTGAAATTGTATTTGTTTGCTTCTAAGTACCTTTTTTTGGTAAAATAGATGATCGAGCTGAAGTATTCAATTTTATCTGATGAAATAAAACATATTTCATCAGATCGTATACATTATACTGAGCTAACGTATCTATAATCTAATAAAAATAAAATAAGTTTGTTTCCAATTAACTTGGGATTAATTAAAACTTATAACAAGGATAATTTTATCCAGATTTAAATCGAAGGATGCTGGAGTGCTGGGTATAAAAAGTCCAGGTCCGATTAATTGGAATAGTTATAAAAAAGTTTTTATCAGAGGCTTAAACTTAAGTAAGTATAATATTATATTATAGCTTACTCATCTTTTTACGCCTTTTGTTGTGGTCGTTACCTGTAACAAAAACAGAGATAAATTTAAAACATGTTTTATAAAAAATTGAGGTTAAGATTTTATATAAGTATGACATTGTAGTTATAAAAATTATATGTATTTATTAAGTTCATAGTTAATTTTTGTCATAGGTAACATATTATACACATAACTAAGTATCAATCTACATTATACCGAAGTATTAAATAATCATAATTTAAAGAAGTATTATAAATAATACTCTGCAAGGCACAGACAAGACGTCAGTTAATTATGCCATAGTATGAAATAACAAAATAAAAAAAAAATTACGGACAATGAAATACACTATATAAATATCTATCGAAAATAATATTTGGACCGTATTATTCCATACTGTCGTACAGCAACAGTGATCCGGGTATCCCGGACCGGGCTGACTGGTATTATCCGGTATTTCACCGGTTAATATAACAACACAACTCCAGCTTCATAGTAGCAATTCAATAAAACTTACGGCAACATTAATCAATAACTTATAAAGCATGAATTCTATTAAATTGTTAAAGTAAATCCAATCCTTGCAGAAAGTTTCGTATACAATGCTGGTTTCGTATTGTTTATTTTTGACAATGATTCGAAAGCACTTGTTTTTATTGCATCACATTTTCGTGAAACATTCTTATCTGGATTTTTTTATGTTATTTAAAATGTCCTTCTTCACTTTTGTTAACCGCATTTTACTGCAGAAATACACTACTCAACAAAGTCTAGGGAACAAGCAATAATATTTAAATTTTTGTGTGAAAACTCGTATAAAAGTACAGGTCACAAAAAATTATAAATTATGGCTGGAAGAGGAATAAATCATTTGTTTGAAATTCAAAAAAAAAATTAAATAAAAGTGCCAAAACTTTCAAAATAAGAAGGAAAAACCGAACTTGGTCGCAGAGTAAGGGGTCTGCTAGCATAAAGTTGTTGTGATTTTTGTCATGTATCGATTTTTTTTCTTGTGAAAAACCATAATCGCCAACTTTTTCGATATTTTTGAAACTCTAAGCGTTATGTCACGTCGTCATTTACCGCGGGAATATATGCTTACGGCTGTGGGTATGTTGGAAGCTAGACGCAGTCAACGCGATATCGCGGCCGCTGTTCACACACAGCCAAGTGTAATTTGCCGATTCTGGGCACGCTACAGGGCTACAGGAGATGTAGCCGAACGTCACCGTGGATGATACACCCATAGACATCCATACTACCCAGAGACAAAATCGATTTCTGCAAAATGCTGCAAGAAGGCAGCCCCAGATTACAGCTCGCCAGTTGGTAGGAAGACTCCAGTCCCAGCACCAAGTGGTTATCAGTGACCAAACTGCCAGGAGAAGATTACATGAAGTCAATCCTCGCGCTCGCAGACCATTAAGAGTTCCAGCTTTGTGACATGGAAATCGAGGGCGCGTTTATTATGGACTAATGCACATTTGCGATGGACCGACAATCAGTGGGCACGTGTTCTCTTTTAATGAGTCTCGCTTCGGATTTCATCCTGATTCAAAGAGAGTGCGTGTTTGGCGTGTTCCTGGTCGCCAAAGTAGACTTCGAAATCCTCAGGAAGTTCATCCTTATCAAGGCGGAACGATCATGGTGTGGGCTGGAATTCGCCTGGGTGGGAGAACTGATCTCGTTTGCATACGAGGCAATTTGAACGCAGAGCAATACATTGAACAGGTATTGCATCCTATGGTCATCCCCCACCACCAGCAGTTTGGCCAAGATTTCGTGTTCATGCAGGATAATGCACGTCCACACACCGCAAGACAGGTGATGAATGTGTTCAGCGAGCACAATATCACGTTATTAGAGTGGCCTGCTCAGTCCGCCGATCTCAATCCAATTGTGCATGCATAGGATTTAGTCCGAAGAAGAGCTTTCAGTGATTTTCCTCAAAATTTTAACACGGGAGAAGAACTTTTTTCGCATCTCTCCAGAATATGGAGCCTTATTCCACAGGCGACAATTGATAGCTTGATACTCAGCATGCCATGCCGATGTAGAGCTGTGGCTAATGCCTTGGGGGGTACATCGGATTATTAAACAGCTGCAAATAATGTTTTTTCATTTAATTTCCACGTAAGCGTCATATGTTTTAGTAATTTAAAGATTATTTTTTTTTGTTTACGCACTCTTTGAGTTTTTTGAATGAAACTTTATTTTTTTACATGAACTTGTTAGATTATTGTCATATATTTCTTGAAATTAATGGGGGTTTCATATGACAAGACACACAAAATATTTTAAAATTATGTATATGCTCTGATTAAATAACGAATATAACAATTAACCTTGATTTGGATGAGTTTAGAAAACATTAAGTTGATAAAGAGGTTATGTTTTTGTTTTGATTCACAAATAATATGTTTTAGTACGTAAAACTTAACGTATTTTACGAAACTACATGTGTATAGTGATAATAAGAAATATTTTAATGATATTTTGTAAAGAAAACTACTTATAACAACGTTTTTTAAAAAAAACACCTTTTTGCTAAAAACACGATATTTTTCCTTGCTATAAAAGAGCGACCGCTCGGGTCGTTACTTCACTTTTTGAATAGCTGTCGACCAGAGCGGAGCTGCTGCTACTAGTGCCAGTGAACTAAAGCTAAGTGGTTTTAATTATAGTTACGGTAGAAATTATTTTTAATTTGTCAAAATATATTTGCTTTTGTTAAACTATTTAATTGTAAGAAAAATTGTAATAACTGATAAAGCTGTGTTGTTCTATTCGCTTCTCAACTCAGTATAAAAAATTGAAGCGAACTGTCAAGACAATGTTATTTCCTTGATATTCTTGTTCAAGCAATTTAGTTTTATTAATTTTCAGTTGACCGGTCCATGTAGATTATGTGTTTAGAAGGAAATAAACGTTTTGACTTTGACTTTAATTATTTTGGAATACCTTTATAATAATTATGTAGGTAGTATTCTTTAAACTCCAATTATTAGAGAAAATCTATTAAACGCTTTTTATTTAATTGCATAACTGAAATCAAGAATAAATTTCGCTTCTTTTGATGTATAACATCTGGGACAAAAAAAAGTTGAATCTAAAGTATACACTAAAATATCCTTGTTCCCTAGACTTTGTTGAGTAGTGTATATACATTTCTCATGAAATAACAAAATCATTTTGGCAAACGTAAACTTTATATGAAATGAGTTTTGAGTCTTAGGTCTTCATGTTCCATCTTTGACCGCATCGTCACTTTACGTCAGGTGAGATTGAGGTCGAATAAAGTCTAATCTATCATAAAAAAGTCATCTATTGGTGCTGCTTTTTACGCTCAACTCTACCTTTAGATAGATACTCGTAGATAACTCTTTATTGTAAACCACAAAAAAAATACTAACAGCAAACATTAATAACACGACAATACATTGGAGTACAAAGAGCGGCCTTATAGCTGTGAGCGATCTCTTCCAGGCAACCTTTGGATGTATAGGAAATAAATACAACTACTTAGACAGACCTTTAGTGCCTTTGACATGTACAAAATAATCATTATCTCACTGCTGCAGTAAAATTATCGCGATAATAATTGTATGATGTATAGTGTCATCATAACATTCATATTAAATAATATAAAAATCTATTATTTTGGACAACAAAGATCCAAACTTGATTAAAGTAGGGTTAGTAAAATGTAATAGCATAAATAATTAAATTAAATCAAATCGACTGTAAACTATATGAATACTTGTGTTTTCAGTGAAACAGTTTAAAATGATACAAAAGCGTCGGTGGGCAAGAGATGAAAGTGTTAATAAGAATAGAGCGCTACAGACGGATCAATACCGTACTAAAATTATAACGGCCGCGACACACTGCACCGGATGCAGTGCCGCAACTGTGCGTCCGGACATGATTTACTGATGTAACGTGGTATACATTGTGACATTTGTGTAAACCTAAAGCTGAATAAATATGAGGCATTATCAATTCACGTGTAAATAACCTGATGCTAAATGCTTGCTTAACACATTGCTAAATGGCAGATTTAGATAGATTTTGATTCAGTACAAAGTACTATTTTTTCTAAGCAAGCATCATGAATTCACACTAATTATGCAAAATTATTTAATAATGACAACTTTTGTCAACAAATAATCTTAAACACGAATTACCTCAAAGTATGTTTGATCAAAATAATAGTTTAATCGTATAAAATATCATCCATAGTTAAGAAAACAGTTCCAACTAAAACATTTAAGACTATTCAAACAAATGGGTTCAAATTTTCCGGATCAAATTCAAATTCTTATCTCCAGCAGACAGTCGAGCTGTTAAAGGAATTAGGAACCAGATAACTCTGCAGCTATTGCGGGCGTTACCCCTTCGCCCTTCAGCCGTTACGGGATGTAACGGACTATATCGAAGTTACGTTGTAATCGTTACATGTCACGTTTTTGATGGAAATAGATTTGTAACGTTTTTGGAAATGTTTTGAATGATAGTGTTATAGAATTTTCAATTTTTTATTGAATATAATTCAATATGGTATCGTTTTTCATTTTGACATCTTCAATTATAAGGAAAACAAAACTTTGGTGCGGAAATAAATCTTTTCAAACTGAAATTTAGTTGTTTTTTTTAATATACTTGTTATATTTGAAATCCTAGGAGTGAAGTGAGTGAGTTTTAAATTGCTTTCAACTTTTTAACTCAACGATCTACGAAGTTAGTTTTGAATTAAATATACACTATTCATGTTTTATCGATTTTCTGCGGTAGCAGCCTATGCTCTCTAAATAACCTTGTCTGAATAAGAAATAGTTTTTCAAATCGAACTAGTATGTGTAACTGAAATTATCGCGTTCAAACAAACAATCTCTACAGTTTTTTAGTACTACAAATAAAAATATACCACTTCTAAAACATGAAGCACCTGAAAAAAACATTGTAAAACGAGGTAAAATAACCTCTTATGTTTACAATAAGTACTTTAAAAAGTTTTTCATTAAAATTCTAAGATTAAATATGAATAGTAAAATTAATCTCTGAAAGATTGAAATCTAAATTTTTAACACTACCAAAACCGGCGGGGTCTATCAGACCCGATAATTAACCGCCAATTGCTCCATTACAGGCGACCCTTTTAGGGCGGGTTGTAACGCTCCTTGTCGATTACCGTTGTAATAATGTCGCCTGCCGGCTTAGCACGGCCATTTCCTTTCAATTCTATCATAGAATTGGCGAACACCTTTTACGAATTTTGGATTAGCAAGAAATATTGAAACTAATGTCGCAGCAAGAAATATATGCTGCATAATAACAAAAAAACAAATTACAATAAAATTACAAAACATTATAAAATGGCACGTATAAACTACTCTTTGGGGCGTCATCGATGTTGTTACTTTGTTGTAATTTTGTTACCGATAAAAAAATACATAATATAGAATGAATAGAAAATAATATATAATAGAATTTAATTATGAGATAGTAAGATATTTCCTATAAATATTGAAAATTATGTAATATACTACACCTAAACAACTAGAAAATAATAAATAGAAAACTTATATTCTACATGGACCGCATTTCTTCTCTTCCTAGTCTAGAATCGCCGTGCTAAGCCGGCTGGCCGGGCACGAGTTACCCGGGAAGAAAAAGGTAGACCCGGGTACAAACGGGTACCCGCCGTGAGGGGTAAATGATTCGCTAATGTGCGATAACGCGGTGTATTGAAACAGATTCTGTGTTTCTCTGTTGTTTCTTATTAACATGCAGAAGGTTCTGCCGGATCAGAATGTCTAGGTTTGTTCTGATTGGATTCATCTTGGCCGAAAATCAATTACGTCTGTTTGACGAAAACAATCTTCTTCGATTGTATTTGGTATCCTTATTATATAGTTATTAATAATTTTGAAGTTACAGGTATATAGCTCATAATTATAGCCAGCAGTATTGTTTTATGAACGGCTGACGTTATGTTAAGCGAGAAATTTCAATATACTCACTTGATTAAACTATAATATAAATAAAAATGAATCGCGAATGTGATGGTAAGCGCATAACTCAACAGCGCTTTCACCAATTTTTGCATTTTTTTTTAATGCAATGATTTATTTTACTGAGAGAAAAAAATCGAATATGATATTTGAATAATTACAAGCCGGGATAGGCCGCTTGTTTGAAATAAAGGTGCCATTTTCTGTTTGTGTAAAATTCAGAGCATCCGTTTAAAAGGTGTCTGGTGCAGTTACAGACACTTGTCATCCCATCATCCCATCGTGCTGAAGGGCGTGAGGTAGAGGGATAAAGTTTTGTATCTCACTTTCACAGCTTTCACTAGCATTCAGTTAGAGATAGAATTGTTTTTGTCATTTCAATTGCAGAACATACCAATTCCGGTATCCCACTAAGAATACATCCGAGTATAGATGGATTATAGACATACCAACTTAGCTGATATAATTGTCAAGAGAAAACATTTACCTAATGTATTTGCACGTCTCTTAGTACAAATTACATCGAGGTTTCCTGATTTCAACAAACTCATATAAGCAGATAGTAAATAACTACATTCGCGCGCTCAACAACGTAACACAAAGTATTCCAGAAGAAAATAGATTTTATTTGCACCTCGTTTATTCAAAAACGCAAAACTTTCCCGAGGTAAGGCGAAAATTGTACAAGTATTACATCTCGCTATTCAAAACGGAACATAATTAGACTTTTTGAGGCGGACAGAGCAGAGTTGAATGAGGGTGAAGTTAGTTCTCTCCAACTTTTTTCATCAAAGGCCGAAGTTGCTTAGGATTCCGCAGAAAATTAACGAATTTCAAAACCGCTGTGTAATGTGGCCAGTTCGCTCGGGCTAAGCAGGTTCGTCTCCCGGGTGATTTTTACCCGGCCTATAGGCGCCGAGGGCTGAGAACGGTTAAATAAATTGCACTGTTTGTTTTTTCCCACTTAAGTAGGGTCCCACAAAGCTGGTAAGAAAAGTTCAATTGTGAAAAGAGCTACCTATATTGTTCAGTATCTGAACCGGAACACTTGAAAGTATATGGAAGAAGCCTTTTCAGTATATCAGTATACCATAGGCTTATCATAGCATTACACTTCAACACTTAAACGCTACAACAACAAAATTACCTGATATACTTAATATAACATTTAATTTAACCTCCAATGAATATCGCACCATCAAAAACGTTTCATAACCTCTGAACGATACCGCTATTAATTAATTAAACATTCATCGCGGTTTCAGTTAAGTTAATAATTAAAAATATAACCGCAACAACGGACGCGTCTGGAGTATTATATGACTTTAAATGCAGCCCTCGCAGACAGGGATGATGACAGCTGTGCGCGAGGGCTGGAACTGCAGGGATGCCACTGTCACTGAAGCTACGATTAAGTTATTATACTCGTAAGCTGCTTAGAGGTAAATTAATGTTCTATTGAAGACAAAATGGTTATATCAGATTCCTCGTCTAACTTTATTAAATTTAAATAGAGAAGTGAAAAGTATTGTGTATCTACTTACTACTCAATGATTTTTAAGATATTAAATCAAATCTATCATTTAAAAAAAAACACGATTAAATAATTTACTGTAAAAATGTTTCACTGAAAATATTCTACTAATAAATTGTAATAAGCATTCATTATAACATAGATTTGTTAATTAGACCGCAAAAATAACTCATGAATCTATTTTCAAATAATCGATTATTTTTGTGAAATTAAACATTATAGACATTAAACCAAATACAAAGATTCTTATTTACATGACTTAATTTTATTAATTATTGATTTTATGACATTATTCCAATTTTATTTTATTATAAATTAATATCTCAGTTTGTTGAATTATTGTTATTGTGTTAGACTATATTGGTATATTTTTATTGGGTTGCTTGTAATGTGTTTCTAATTACAAAGGTATAAATGTTTTGTTGCAATTAATATTTTTTCATGTCTTTGTGATTTTGTATGAATAATGGTTATGTGTAATTTTATTGTTATTAAGCATGTATTTTTAATGTGCACTAGTTTAAGTATAAAATTCCGACACAATGTACATTGTTTGCGAATAAATGAAATGAATGAAAATATCTTGAGTCTTGTTTGGTGTTATGAATGCTCAACAATACAATCTTTTAGTAGAATATTTTCAAAGGAACGTCTTACTGTATAAAAATGTACACTGCTAATACGAGATAACTAACTCTAACCTATTAGATCCAACAATAACACTCAACAAACCAATCTCTTTACACAACGAATTGTTAATCCTTTAAAAACAAACAGTAAAACTAAAGTTTCAAAGACAGTACAACTAAACACTAACTGTAGGGGACATAGAGCGTGCGACCGCAGCGCCGACTGGCGACAGGGGCGACTCGTCCCGCAGTTGCTCGGTCGCGCGCTAATCCCGCCCGGGCCGAAATGACCCCGCATAACCGGGTGTGTACACTCGACAGGTTTACTTTATACATTTTGGGTCAATTTAATTATGTTAAATTTTTAATTTTGTTAGGGAGGGTGTTGTGTACAATTTTTTTGAATAAATATTGCGTTTTGTTTCAATCATTAGATTTTCAGAAAATTTGTTGAATATTGTATTTAACAAAATATCATTGATGTGTTCATTGCAAACACATAATTGCAAATTAAAAAAGGTTCGATACAGGTTAAGGTTAGATTTTATTTATTTTAGACACATCAAGTTTCATAGTAAAATTTTGTGATTATGACCTACGCAATCGAGATACATCTATACAAAAATATGGTTTCATACAAATTTTCAAAAATCCGGATTTTATTACAAGTAAAGTGCATTATTTTTATAAATGTGAATTTTTTTTTCTTTGGCATATATTTTTGTTAAAAGCTGTATAGCTATCGCCAATATTGTTCACATATGCATTTATCCAACATGTATTCATACACACGTCTAAAAACCAACAAAACCTTTCCAACCAGAGGATTTCCGTTTCAATTTACTCACATTCTTTTCTAAACCACATGAGCAAAGCCCTTAGCAAAACTTCCAAAAAGAAAATATACAGCTAGTTTAGACTAAGTTTTTCGTAACCTAAATGGAGATTTTTCTCAGTGCATTGGCCGGTCTAAACCAGCGGCCAGTTGCTGCTAATTAACCACAAACAAAGAGACTAATTATTCAGCCTCGCAGCTGATTCGCGCGGCTTTCATTACACCATTTTGTCCGGGACGTTTAGGGTTATTGGGGTCGGTTGAGTAGTTGAGCATCTACACGGAATGGCCTGTAGAGGGTTAATTGTCTTTCTTTATAAATCTCGGGGTTTTAATTAAAAATGTCGTATCTTTTATTATGTATGTATTTTAACGAAATTATTTCTGGTTATAATGTCATTACAAGTAGATTTTTTTTTCAATTTTATGAAATGAAAATTGTTTCGTAAAATTATTCCGAATGATAGGCGGATAAAAACTAGATTTTTTATGTGTATAGTTATTTGACCTTTAAGTTTTTTTATTAACGCAATTGATTCTTAGAACTGACCGCCACCGGTTTTGATATTGATCCTATGAATAGAAATAAGAGCCAATCAGAATGTAACATAATAATCAAACAGATAGACATAGAGTGACTAACGAGCTGCTAACTATCAAAGTTTCTATTAATGATGTGTCGCTATATTTATCAAAGACATTCTATTTTATGGCATACTTCTAATGTTTTAATGACTGTGGAAACAGTGTGATGATGTGCAATAAAATAGAAACGAAGAAAAAAGTATTTACTTTGAAGTTTGAAAAAACTTATAAAATAATTAATGAAGTTTGAAAATATCATAAAACGAATTAAAGAAAGTGTTCTCTGCAATTTTAGTTATAAAGGAGATCTTTAAATTATTTCCTTAGTCATTTTATTGTTTATGTTATTAATGTTAATTTTAGATATGTATATTTCCTCTTTTAGGCAAAGTACCAAGTTGATGTAACAAAGTCAAAGTCAAAACGTTTATTTCCTTAGAAGCACAAAGCATACATGACAGGTCAACCTCAATAATTTATATTACTTTTTTTTTCAATAAGTAATAACATTGTCTTGAAATTTAGTTTAAACGAGAAAAAACAACAAATTACAAACATTTATCTAAAGTAGTAGTAGTTTCAATAAGACGACCCGCCAGTAAAATGTCGCAACTACAATTTTTACAAGTTTTCAGTTTTCAATGGCCGGTTACTTTTGCGGTCCAACTTCAGACAAGTTCGCAAGAAAACTATTTTTTCAAGTTTAAGTTAAAGTTTTACGAGCCGGGGGTCAGTAATGGGGGACAAAGGTCGACGGTACTCTTTAAACACTCTATGTCTAGAAATTATTAGAAGTTTTAATATTTTAGGAGTTTCACAGAAGGTACTTATTGGAATAGAATTTAGTTTCTTTCGAATTTTGGGCTGCAGGAGTCGCACACCCAAGCTTTAGTAATGCCTTCACGAAGAAATGTAAGATATTTAGATAATGTATATGTAGGTGAAAGGTTTGACATAGTGATTTAAACAGATTATATCACTGAATAGTAATTCATTACGGGATTAATCGAACAATATCAATCACCCAAATAATCTGAGGCTCAGTTTAACAAAGATATAGATAAAGTCAACAAGTAATTCCGAGAGCGTTTGCACAGAGCAGAAGCCAAAGAAAGAATGACCCCCGGACTATTGGAACTGTACTTTAAATAGCAGTGCAACTCGTAAACAACCCCTCCACCTGCGGCCACCCGATCGGCTGTTAGACCGGTCGGCTGACACCGACCGGTACCGGCCGCAGGTAAACATCGCGCGATCGAGTGGCGTGAGCGGGCGCTCACGCCATCGGACATTTTAAGTTGATTCTATGCTACTTCCACTCAGTACAAATGCACTACAATGAAGAACCAGGACGTCACGCCGTCACTGCCATTCTGACTTGCGAACGTCCTCGTTCGCGTAGGCTCAGTTAAAATAATCTGTAAGTGAAAATAATAATCGTTAGTGCTCGATTATCCTGACAACAAACTATACTATTTTCTGGACTGGTATATTGGACCCTTCAGACGGCTGGCCCAGTAAAACACCCTTTAACACTACAATATTAATCTTATTTAAAATTATCTTTTACAATCCCTTCAGTTGAGAACTAGCCTGGATTAGTACGAATGCTAGACCGGAACTGTTCTTTTTTCCCTTTAGCAATGAACTGTATTTTTTTTTGTACTAGATCGGAACTGTTTTTTTTTCCTTTAGCAATAATCTGTATTTTTTTTTCTTTTTTTTTTTGATGAGGGTAGCCCCATAACCTTCATAAGTAATTATCGCCATGCAATTTATCGAGTTGATCATGAATTAACGGAAATGGATAACTATCGGATTGCGTATTGCTGTTAAGCTCTCAAAGAGTAAATCTTAAATTTTACTTTAAGCAATGTCTAATCTTTATGAAGGCGTCCATAAAATGTGATTTGAGTCTATCAATTTTATTTTAAACTTAGGAATATTAACGAAAAATTATGAACATGTCAGGAGGTTGTGGAGGCGGGTATCCCACTTCTGATGTAGGTGAAAGGTTTGACATAGTGATTTAAACAGATTATATCACTGAATAGTAATTCATTACGGGATTAATCGAACAATATCAATCACCCAAATAATCTGAGGCTCAGTTTAACAAAGATATAGATAAAGTCAACAAGTAATTCCGAGAGCGTTTGCACAGAGCAGAAGCCAAAGAAAGAATGACCCCCGGACTATTGGAACTGTACTTTAAATAGCAGTGCAACTCGTAAACAACCCCTCCACCTGCGGCCACCCGATCGGCTGTTAGACCGGTCGGCTGACACCGACCGGTACCGGCCGCAGGTAAACATCGCGCGATCGAGTGGCGTGAGCGGGCGCTCACGCCATCGGACATTTTAAGTTGATTCTATGCTACTTCCACTCAGTACAAATGCACTACAATGAAGAACCAGGACGTCACGCCGTCATATACATGGTTTGCGGGGCATTCAAAAAATATATATCTTAGGTCAATGTTCAAGTTTCTAGGTTTCATAATTAAAAAGTGTGGTAAAAAGCTATGTTTTATATTTTGTAATCAGATTGATTAAATTATTAAAAATAGTGTATTCATATTATTAATATTATTAAAATTAATGATTAAATCCGAATTAAGCAGTTTCAGCTGGACACACACTTCTAATCCACAGCTTGGCTTCGGCAAGCTATGTAGATCATTAGTCGTCGGTGGAGATAGTTGGTCGCAGCATCCCCCGAGCCGGATAACTCAGTAACGCGGTTAGCGTCGACTCGACGCAACATGGCGGCAATACACACCAACTGTATCTAACCTTTGAGACATAGCGATACATCCCATGACACTTATATTTAACTAATAATTCAAAATTAAAATAAAATTATTTCTCAAACAACCATAGTTATTACTATTACTTCCATAAGTTGAATGAAAATTAACCATACTTATTCCATACCTATATTATCAATGCGAAAGTAACTCTGTCTGTCTGTCTGTTCGGCTTACACGGAAAAGTACTAGATAGATTTAGATTAAACTTGGTACTTACATTGATTTTCTAAGTCTAAAGCCTGAGAGAGCACATAGGCTCCTTTTTTAACGGTTTTTTAATAACTGACAACAAAAAAATTAGTTATTAGATTATTAAAAAATTGTATCCGTATTTTTCCTTATTTTACAAACAATAAATCATAATTAAGCTGTGATTGCGTAACATTACGCTTTTGAACGATTTGTACTGATTTCGCAGTCACCAGCCCCCACTCCGCAGCTTTGATGCGCTATATCTTGCGCTTTTTCACTAAATTGATGAATAAAAAAAAAGGTGCTAGTTAAACTAAACAATATAGACTAAACAATATACAATTTTTTATGGAGTCATCATCCTATTTCATCAATTATATGCTATATAAGGGATTATTTAAAGAACTGATGAATCATGAGATTATGGAACTTCAGCCTTAAACAACAGTCACTTAACTATCTTGAAAAACGGAGGTACGAGTACAAACATAGAAACGTGTTGAATTGAGAATTCAATCCTTGTTTGAACTCGTTAAAAAGAAACTTTATGACGAGATCTTGATCTGAAGAGATGGAAATCTTTAGAATTCAATTGATGTAAAAAGGGTAGTATTTTTAGTGGAATTTAATACTGTATTTAGATTGAAAAATAGAAGTGCGTAAATACAATTTTTGGGAAAGAGATGAGAGACCGCGGATCGGGAAACGAGATGGACAGATGATGTGGTGAAAGCTACCTGTTTACTTCCTTCCTCCTTAGTTTTGTTGGAAGTCGCCGACCGATATAAGTGAAAATATATGTATAATAGCAATTAATTCTTTATTCAGGTGCTTAGGCCCCATTACAATGTAGCTATATAGAGTATTAAATAAAACTAAAACAGTAACCGTTAAATACGTTTAATAGAACGATATAAGTGGAAGTAATTCAGGGAGGTATATGTCCAGCAGTGGGCGTCCTGTGGCTGCAACGAAGAAGTTATCAAAAAGTCCTAGTTGATGACTAGAGCGCTTCGGTATTTATATAATGTTGTGGCAACAGTGAGAGCCACCCAGCGGGCCGTGGCCGAGCACAACAAAGCAGCGAGTTTGCACGCCGTTGTGACGGGTTTCTCACAATTTGCAAGTTTACACAAGTTTACATTTAATTTTGTTCACCATTCGACTTTTCATAGGTTGTGTGTGGTCATAGCTTTTCACTATTTTATGAATTAACTATCTTTAACAACGAATTTTCACGAGGTAAATGTAGCCTACAGCCTTTCTCAATAAATGTGCTATTCAAAACTGAAAGAATTTTTAAATCTGCCTAATAGTTCCTTCGATTAGCGCGTTCAAGCAAACAAACAAACTCTTTACATTTATAATATTAGTAAAGATTAATTAGTTGAATGCACAAATATCTCTGGGTTTGAGAAAGCTGTAGATTTTTGAAAGACTCTTGTCTAACATATTCAATCTAAATGGAGATAAAATAGGTATACGGAACCGGGCATACGTTCTTCTAATCATTTTTTTAGGCTAGATAAGTCTTCATTTGACCACAATCTCACCAGATGTTAAGTGACGATGTGGTCTAAGATGGAGCATGAAGACCTAGAAGGTAGTAAGATAGCTTCTCCGGGCCACATTACGAAACACGAAAAAATCGGTTCACGCTCTGGCCCAGCCCAGAGGGTTATAAAATATTTATAAGTTATCATTATTATTATTATTATTATTTGCACTTTTTCCTATGTCTTGTTGTTTTAATTACAAAAAAGTTTATAGTAAAATTATTGAAAATAATCTACTCGTATAAGGGCTTATTTCACAAAATCCGAGTAAAATAAGCAATGGTTAGTTAAATGACGAGCTATATCGCTTTGTCACACGTGACTGAGCGAAATAGCTCTACCTCTATATTTTAACCATTGTCTAATTTTACTCGGAGAAATCCTAATCCCTTAATCTAAGTTTATCAGATATCTAGTACCCGTAACATAAGCTTAAAGCTTATCAAGGGGAATAAAATAATAAGAATAATTTATCTGCCAGGCTTGTTGCAATTTAATGTAAAGATCTAAAAATTCATTCAAAGGAGCGTTTAAAAACATGCAAGCTTTTCAATTCCCTGTATAGAGTGTACAAATTATGTGCATTTGATTCAAGCTAACATGAATATTTACTTTCCCAAGAATTATAATTTAAATGAATGCAGTTCAGAGCTAGTAGTTAAACTCGCAACTCGGCCGCCGCCATTGTCCCCTAATTTATTGCACTTCCTCCAAAATCCCGTTTAAATATCAAGTTAAATTATATAGTAGTTTATGCGGAAAGTTTTAAAAGTATCGCGAAGTTTGAAACAATAATCATTAGACGGAAACGTGAGGGGGAGCTCTGCTTACGAGTGTAGTCAGATTTTGAGAGTCTACAAGTTTTCCAATTAGTTTTAGTTATTAGAATTGTTTAGATTTACTAAGGAAATTAACGGAACTGTTTAGGAAACTCAAATAGTAGAAGTAGTAGTTTTGGTGTCGTCTTTACATCATCATCATCCTAACCTCTTGTCCCACGCTACGTGGGGTCGGTTGGCAAAACATGTGTTTTTCTGTTTTTTTTCTCTATCACATTCTCTTTAAAAGCCGAACATTTTGAAGTACCTACTCAAAAAATTATAATGCAGTTTTCAGCTAATTATAGAGTATTTTAAACCATAGTATAATGTGACTATAATCTATTATAAACTTAAGATGGTTACTGTTTCTTTGCTCTATTTTGTGAGTTATTAATAAATAAGTCTGGTTTGTAAATTAGTATAATTTTACAGTTTTTCACCAATTATAATAATTGGTGAAAAACTGTAAAATTCACATTAAATACTTTATTACAATCACTTTTGGTCCGTTTAGAAGCTCAAAAGCAAAGTAACATAATAATTATGTAACTCTTCAGTTTACTAAAGATAAGAAAACATGAACTTAATTATAGTAAATGGATAGCAATATTATACCCAATAAATATCCCTACAAATAGTTGAAAGCCCCCTGACAATATCGCCCAATCTATCCAGTTAACAATAACCTTATTTCCCGATACACAGTAAATAATTGGCGGGTTCCAGCGCCATTGACGTGTCAACAAGACGAATGCGGACCCCTAAGGATTTAATACACATTCTATACAATTTCTTGGGGAAATTTTCTTCTGGGCGGCCGCCAGAAATAGCTTAACTACTCATAGGCGCAGAAACAGCTTAGCGCTCGCTACGGCACCGGCGGCTTCGCTAGCTTAAAGTTTAAGCTGTATCTTAGTTACTTGCAGTATTATTTTGCTGAGCTTACAATTTTATTGAGCTGAACTTTATTGTAGACGGTTTAGATTATAATCGTGATAATGATCCTGGTACAGCGATTATACGAATTTTAGTAATTATGATCTTAATGTTTTTATGAACTCGTTATAAAGGAAGTTGACTTTAAGTTTAGGCCTTTGAATATGTTTTTATGATATAGGGAATCAGTGAAAATCTGTTTAAAGTACACATCATGTATGTTTATTATGGATGAGTGAAGATCTAATTAAATGTAGGTACACTTATCTGTATGTACATATGTATATGTTTCATAAGATTGTGATTTTATGAATCCCTTTTTAATCGTGCAATCAGCGACAATAGATAATATTTCATTCCCTTGAGTAATTCTATCTTCTACTCGAAATTTCTGAAAGTCGAATACTTTAATAATATTAACAAGTTATTTAAGAAATCGGCCACGTATTTTATGAATGGAATAGAGATTAATCGGATATTGGACAGAGTGGAGTGACGGATGGCGAGCCTTCATTTAGGACTCCGGGCCTAAATTGAAAAGTGATTGATTTATTTTTCCCAAGAAGCCTTAGAAAGTTAATACAGCCTTTATGAAGCTCAGGTATTTTCTAGGTATTGTGATTCAGTTCGGTATTTTATAGACTTTATCGGAAGAAAATATAGATTGGATGTTATTGATGTGAAATTTACTCGGACTTTCTAAAGTTCAAAGAGAATGGAGAATAAAGGGAAGTCTAAAAGTTTCACTGAATTTTTGTGTAAGTTTGTTAAATGTTTTAATGAAAATGGTAGTTTTTAGTTGTTATTGAATTGTATCTATGTATGAGATCGCTTAATCTCATAGTCTATAACAATTGATTAGTTTTAATTTTGGCGAGATTTGTTGTAGACAAATAGAGAAACCCGATATTATTACGTTTCTTTCAAGCTATACTCCCCTTGAAATATGTTATTTTGACCAAATTATAAACATGATCTCATTCAGGACACAATCTTCCTTATTTATTTCATATTCTTTCATCTGATAATGCCAGACAGAGGCGTAGTTACTTTATTTTATGACCTTTATTTAGTTGACTGCCTCGGTGGCGCGGTGGGCGAATGTCCGCTTGCAGAGCAAGAGGTAGCGGGTTCGATTCCCGTCGAGGGTAAAATTGTTTGTATGTTCTGCAAGCACTTTTCTCCTTGGTCTGGGTGTTTAATATGTATAATAAAAATATCTATATAATGTATGTATATTGTATTAAGTATATCAGATATCTAGTACCCGTAACACAAGCTTAGAGCTTACCACGGGGCTAGATGTCGTTGTGTAAATTGTCCGGAAATATTTATTTATTTATTTATTTATCATATGCATCTTAACCGTTAACTTTGTCATATACATCTTAACCGTTATAAAATTTCTATGTCACAACGTTAGTTACCGTAATCCTCCGAAACGGCTATACCGATTTTTACCTAATTTATATGCGTATTCATTAGGTCTGAGTATCGGCTACTATCTATTTTTCATTTTGCAAAACAACGTTTGCTGGGGTCAACTCGTATTATATAAAGTACGGATTTGAATAGCTAGCTAACTGCAAGGGTAATAAGGGTAGAAGCAATTATCTTCCAACCGAAATAACTGTTATTTGAGATAAGCCTATGTTCAGCCCTGTATGTGAGGCTTGACTGGTGATGATAATGAGAGTGATTATAAAGATGTCCGTGGAAGGCATGACCAGGCGTTCTCTGCCTCATTACGTTTTTCGTCAAATTACTCGTAAAATGATATTGACGTAATTCTTAGCCATTCATAAATCATGTCGAGGAACGGATAGCGGTTGTGATTAATTACATTATGATCTTATTTTCCTTAATTACAGCTTTCTTTAAATTCGTTGGGGATTTTGAATAATTAACGATTGTTTAAGGGGAAAATTTTCTTGTTTTTTTTTGTGTATCATGTCTTAAAGTATCAAGTTATTATTATTATTATTATTATAAGCCCCCTGTGTCCCACTGCTGGGCAAAGGCCTCCCCCCATTTTTTCCACAACTCCCGATCTCCGGGAGATTAATATTAAATTAAAGTATCAAGTAGTTGAAGAATTTGGATAGCAAATATACATTATAGAGTACATATATATTTTGTTCAGGAGATCGATACGAATTAGTTTTTTCTTACCGTTCAATAATCTGTAATTATTTAGAGATTAAAAAGCGGGTATTTCAAAATTCTAATGCTTTTCTTTGCATTCATGTATAGAATTTTTATTAAATATATCTTTAGTAACATATCATCCATCATATATATTTATTAAAAAAAAAACCTTTTTTGTGTTTCAGTTACCTACTACCCAATTCAAGCTGCTTGGTGTGATAGTGTGAATTATTAAAATTCATATTACGTTACTGCAAACGGCACATTACAAATAAAAAAAAAAAAGTTCTCACACTCCTATGGATCTCTGAAAGTAAATTTAACAAAATTCCCCATAACAATGTTGGTATAGCGATGTTTCAGAACATCGTTCTCACCGGGTAAGTCGGCTATATCCATTATTTGTTCACGGCTCCCGATGCAATCAAATGCCGTCGGCTATTCCTGTCCGTGCCTGTATTCCATCGCATTCCACTTCACTGTATTCCCGAATGTATGCCACTGTATTCCCGAACTGAGACAAAGCTTATTTTTAATTTCCTGCCCCCGATGGATTGACACAGCTGCGACATCCAATGCGTTTTGATTACCAGTTCCGTTACGGAATGCTGCTAAATAACTGTTATGAATTTTGGGTTATTTCTTCACTTATAACGTTATGAGAGAAGTTATGGTATTTTGTATTAATCTAAAGTAGATTATTTTGATGTTGGCTCAGAATGATTGTAAGTTGGTTATGAATAAGAGTGTATTTATGTTTTCAAAACCAACAGCGACATTATGGCCAAAAAAAATCTTAATGTACGAGGACGAAACTATGTTTTTATTCCCAATCCGACCTGTTAATTAAATAAATGGTCGAATTTAAGCCATCTATTTGTACTTAATTACTTCCCTACTGCTACTTAAAGGAACATCACTTACATTCTATATGTCTCAGCGTTTCTAAGTGTTAAGTAAAGAAAACTTGAACAAGTCTCGCTTACACCTGATTGATCGAATCCGAGTTAACTTTAAAGTATATAGGAAAGGTTCTGGAAGGTAACGTTATGTAGCACGAATACTTAGTTCCCAAAATGTATGTGCAAAAACTTGGGTCCAGAGATTATAATACCCAATGAGGTTCTATAAACATTTAATTAACAAACCAATTTCATAGCCGCAGCCTTTGTGATGAATCTTTAACGGTTCATCAAAGGTCCCTTTTTTTGTGTGCTTGGGGATGCTGGGTTCATTGTTCGCTGACACTGCGTTTATTTATTCATAGCGGGTTAATTTGCTTAGGCCTTCGCAATACATGTGTCCTCTTTGGGACTACCCCTGTTGTTTCCATCCCGACATTGCAAAGTTTGCAATTATCGAGAACAAGGGTTTTATATTAGTTGTGTAAATTTAATTCCAACGTCAAATACTCGTATGTACTGTACAACATATTATGTAATAAGGCTATCATTGTGTGATGTAAATATTTCAAAGCTTTAATTTTAATCTGGACCGATATTTACAGTCGTCTAACGGATCAAACATGTGTTAAGCCTGATGTTTCTATATTTGGGACTTTAAGTTTTGGCTTTAAAAAAGTAGCTTTAATTTAACTGCGGTATTTATAATTTTATTCACTACTAGTGAATAAATAAACATGTTTCCTAGTATCAAAACATACGTAATTGAGTACAGAATCAAGAATAATATGTTATTGTTTTCGAATGAGCAGTGAAGCAAGTCTGACAGTGAGAAATCACTATCTTTCACCCACGTGAGCGCGAGTTATTCTTTACCCGGTTCGCACCTGCCTACCCGGTACGCCCCGGTACGCCCCGGTACACCCGGGTTCGCCCAGTTAAGAATGGACCGGTTCATCCGCCGAGATGTTAACGGATGAACGCTGTGTCTAAGTTAATGTATTGCTGGTTCCTCTTAAGGTTATATTTTACTAAGACTTTTTAGTGAGTTTACGCGAATATTATATTAGAATGTAGACACAAGATTATTAAACAATCAAAACGCAGAGATTTTATGTATATGTATAAGTTAGCATAATAGTTTATTTACAAAATCTTACAAGCTTTGGAAACAGATCAGCGCCTTCAATTAACGCACATAATGTATAACAGAGGGCTGTATCTTAAAGTTAACAAATGGACATCCCTGATCCCCAAATGCATCATTGAATGTACTTCGAATCCAACAGAAATAACTTAAAGCTTAACTTAAAATTGAAAAACTTGATGCCCACTCCTATGTCCAACAGTGGACGTCCTATGTCTGAAACGATAATGATGCACAAAAGAATCAATTTTATTATGAAATTTGTTGCATACCGGAAGCAAGTCCTAAGCAGGTTTTCAAGTAGCTATATAGCCACTTTTCTTTCGTGTGAATATCTGTGTAAATTCCAATTTGCCTCGGGGTGATGTAAATTGCCCTCAAATTGGTCTATCGAGGCTTCTCGTCTTACGCGAGCTTTCAGCGCAAATAGCTACTTGGAGGCTAAACTACACGTAGATGAAGTTATTGATATTCGACACCATAGTCGGTCTTGTTTCGTATCAGATTTCACAAAGTTGCTATATACTATTTCATCAACAATATAATCACTTAAGTAATTGATTATTATACAACTCCGACTGTCTGTATGACTGATCGTGAAATTGGATGACACCTTATTTATTTTATATATAAAAATGAATTGCAAAATGTGTTGCTAAGCGCATAACTCAACAACGCCTTTGGCCAATTTTTATTAATGTTCGTTGGAGTTCAAGGGTGGTTTTTACGGCGAGAAAAAATCGAAAAATTACCGGGAAAACAATTCCGAATACTTACCCGTGCGAAGCCGGGGCGGGCCGCTAGTCTTATATACACAATTCACCAGTCACAGTGTTAGTTACCATACTCCTCCGAAACGGCTTAAAAATCGATCCTGAAATTTTATATGCAAATTCATTAAGTCTGAGAATCGGCTACTATCTATTTCACATTTTGCAAAACAACTAGTTATAACAGCAGTACCTATTGACTGCAATATTTTACAATGGTTAAAAATAAATACATGGAGTGAGAGACAAAAACATAGGCAGGCTTGTTGCTATAAAAATATATTGTTATTTGAGGCACAAGGAACGAACAAAACTTATACAAGTATGTTATTTAAAAATGTGTACTAAAGGTATCTTATTACTTTTTCTTGTTTTATGTGCGATAATAGTTAGGGGATGCAATTGACTGTGGCCCACTAGTGAGCATCACACCAACTAGCTCGTAGCAAGGCGTGCAGCTTAACAAAGACGCGTTTGCCAAGGCGCACAGCATCGCGCCTCCACGCGGAGCAACTCAAACAAACTGAAGATCAAAGCAACAGGAGCCTGTTATTTGGCAAACTTTGTCTCGTTTTCGAACAATTCCAACAAAAAAGGGAAAGTTCCTTATCTCTAATCAAAGATATCTTTATAATCCGAGTGCCAAAGGAATTAACTTAGGAATAACGATATAATTCGGTATTGTTTGTCAAAGTTACTTTGTGTAACTTTGTCTTTTTGTAGGGAATTGTAAAATTTATGATACGAATACGGTTTGTTTATAAAATGTATGGTACGAACTTTTGTAACAAGTGATTTATATGATGCTGGTTGTAATAACTGCATTCTACAACCACCAAACATTTAAATTCGATGTCAAATATTTTACCGCCAATTTTTTTGAATGTTTGAAGTGGATTTTTCGCTTTTTATCTTACCTAGTTAGATCCTATAGTCTCTGCTATCATAAAACTGTGTAAGGTAATGAAAAAAATATACCTACTTAATAGAGACGAAGATTTTAAATGGGACACCTGAATTTAATTACTAAGACTTTTTATTTTGCTATGTTCTTATGCACAATATTCGGTAAGAATGTTTATATATCAAATTAGGATACAGTAATATCACGGACACAAAATGACGAAATAATGAAAGAGAATAATATTAAGACCTTAAAAAAATCACAGAGATGAATAAATTCCAAATATTTTCTTCGTTTCAATTACGCTCGTAAATTGGAAGCCAGACTGTCTTTTCCTCGTTAAACAATAAGCTGCTTTTTCTGACTCCTATTCCATCGCTATAAGGTTATAGATATAACAGATTATGAATCCATTTCCATTTGCACACGAACCCAGACTCACACATAGAATATTCATATTTCGTTATATTCTTCTAACGTTTATTGGGCGTCTGGGACATATTAACTGTATTTATTGCCTTTTCTATTGTTTATCAATAATGTAGAGGCAGTTAAATTGGGTGGAATACTTAGAAATGTTTTACCTGATACATTTCAATATAACTTTAGTTCACAGTAAATAATTGAGACTACTTGGATATTATAACGAATGAAATGAAAGATGACATTCGATATCTAGTAGGTATATATAACTACTAGTTAAAGGTTTTAAGTTAAAAAGGTTTACTGTTTTTAGATTGTATCTTTATAGCAGAAAAATATCTATATTTACCGTATGTGGTTGTCTCCATGGTCGCGCAAATCTTAAAAATTTACTGAACGAATCCTAACGCGGTTTTCCGCTAAATGTAGAGAGATTCTAGTGAAAGGTTTTTGTATCCGTACTCAGGCGGAAACAGCTAGTATTTATATAAAAGTGTACTATTTCAGTAATGTACATATTGGATAAATTTATGTACATTTTCTACCATTCAATAAAACAATAACCCCAGATATTTTAAATATTCCTAAAAAATGAATAACAAAAAGAACATGATTAGAATACATTCAATGTAACAGAAGGTTCTAAATAAGGCTCGCACGTGCCTCGCGTACATGAGGCTAAAAGCGGGATAATTGTGAGTAACGCTTTAAAAAACAACGCAACGCCATTTGCAATAATTCGTTATTACGGGGGCGGGCGGGCGGATGTCGTTCTGTTGTATCGGATTATGGATTCAATTTTTTTATGGAGGTTATGTTATTATAGCTTTTAGGGCGAGATGTATCTTGAGGTTTATTTTGAATACAAGCTGTGTTACCCTTATTTTTTAGGGAGGATTACGTCCAGTAGACGTTTTAAACATGAAAAGCAGGAAAATAATACTGATTAAATTTCTTAAGAGCTTACGACGTCCATAGCTTCTTCATCGCTTTTGTAAAAGTCAAGAGCTTTGTTTTATATGAGTCATACGAAACATAAAAGAGTATTTATTGCATAGAACAAAATATATTATGATAAGATTTGTTTTCTTTTGTAGATAAGAGATTATTATATCGTTTTTTGTTTCTTGAATCTCCACAAATACCTATTTTAAATATTTATCTGATTCTCTGTAACATATAAGTTGGAAACTTATGGTAAAGTAACAAAAAAGTATAAAGTTTACTTTAAGGACAGTTATTGAACACTCGCTTTAAGATATTACAAGGGCATGCGCCCACATACTCCTAGTGTAATATAAGCTATCCCATACCTTTGCTTATTTGTATAATGTACACAATCCCCGTCTGCCTGTCTGTCCTTGTGTTGGCGGTGCTCCTCGGCCCTCTGCCAAAATCACAATTCAACACTGACATCTGGACATGTGTAATCGCGCTCTACGTACATAATAGCATTATTATCGTTATAACCTTACAAAATATTGTTATGCTACTTAAACTTTTCCACGCAACTCTGGATTATTCTTCTTGGAAAATATGTGCGATTTAAAACACGTGCTTTAACAGTGAAGGCAAGCATCGTGAGGAAACCGGCATGTTCTGAGAACTTTAAAGAGTTCGAAGGACATGTTAAATTTTAAAAACCTGCACTTGGCTAATAATGGCTTGGTGAATAATGGCCAAATCTCTCTCGCCAGGAGAGAAGTCGCTGTGTCCCAGCAGTGGGAACGTTAATAGGGTGATGAAAAAGTATTGAAATATAGACTGCTTTTCACCACAATCTACCCGGAAGGTATGTTCCTTCATACAATAGAAATACATAGGTAATATTAATATTTTAAAAACAATTAAAGATTCTCACTAGCCATATTATTATTATTATAAAAAAAAAACCTTTTAAACAATTTTAAATTTAATGATAAATATTGAATATGTAATAAGTTACTACTATAGTCTAAGACTATTTTTGTATCAGTTGTAATGTCCCAACGGGGCTCATGTAAGGGTATATGTAAAACTTAACACCATTTGTAACCACATGAATCAACGAATAAATGAATATGAATAACTCTTAGTGTCAATGTCGAGGAGAATGGTCTCAAAGTTCTAGGAACTATAAAGATCACTAACTTTATTAATCTTTTATCGTCTTGTATTAACAATCATTCCCTCACAAAATCTGTTGAGATATATCTAGATGTATCTAGATATTCTACAACTACTATTCAGACAGATAATTCATACACCGCGGGCAACAGTCAGACGGCAGTCGTCTCAAAACAAATCCGAACAACAGAATATTAATTGGCAGGTGTGCAAACTTGTTAATATCAACACAAAGGAATAACTTCCAAATTAATTCACTGAACTTAAACTCACCTTTAACATAACTTTAGAGCGCAGTGGATGAAATTCTCCAAACATGACACAATTTAACGCTAAATATTAAAATAATCAGTTAAATTATTTTCATCATTTACTCTACGCTTGTTATAAATACGAAGGTTAAAATTTTATTCAGTTTGTGTTCTATGAAACTGGAATATTATATGACGACATATTTATTAATTCGTACAAAAAATAAAGTTTAATGTAATTTGACGCAAATCTAAAAAAAATTGCATATCGACATAAGATGGAACAACTTATAAACCTATATCTGTATAAATGTACATGTGAGCAAATAATAAAATAATAAACGACGACATATTCGATACATAGAGAATGCTTCTAGCATTAAGTCCTCCTCTGTACATTGTTATTTATACAATATTCGAAATGACCTTTCGCGTTAAGGGAAGTCTTTTAAAGAAGGCATCAAAAATAAATGATAAATTTACGCGTTAAATTACTTCGTTGAAATCCGTTCTAAATACCTTTTATGAACGTAATATAGTAATAAAGTTTTTTTGTATTTTAATATAAATGTTTCTTGATGAATGTTTTTATCTTGCAATACTTAGTACTTCCCAGACAATATCATATTTAGTATTGTTTGATGAATGCGGAATTAGTACTATATATTAGATTCCATATAGGTTTTAGGACATCAACATTTGTTATTTACTACGAAACTGCAATATTGAAACAGTCGTACAAAGACCTCAGAAATTGCTATCAAAAATCCCACGCTCGTAGACAAAAGGCTAGAAAAATGCAATAACATCTGCAACGATAAATTTCCGAAGCTTCGCTTTGCGCTAATTTGTACTCTTATGTGTTTCTTTTTGAGCTCCTGTGTGCTTCTTTTGTGCCCATTTGTGAAGGCCTAATTAGAGCTAATGTGTGAGCTCGGAGGAGGACATTAAGGAATATGAAACTTAAGTGGCAGCTCGCGAGATACATTGTTTTAAAGCGCGGCGCTGTTGCTTGAAATACGAAAGATGAAAGCTTTCGTTAAGTTCGAATGTGGAGTTTATAGGTGAGAGGCAAGAGGAATTGGTTCTTTAACTATTGATACTTTATACATCCGTCGTTTTTAGTTTTTCTGCAGTCCATCCAAAGTTTGTCTGGAAGATATCACTTTTAGTGATAAAGCCGCCTATTGTTATGCTATTATTTCCATGTATTTTAGTTTTTAAGCATTATTCTGATGTATTATGATATTGTTGTTTCAATAAGGAGTATTGTATTTGTTACTGTTTGAAATTGGTTTACAAATACCGGTGTTTTTGTTGTTTTAGTAATGTAAATAAATTATATATTATTGTAATGATAAACTACTTGAAAGTTTTGAAGTGAAAAATATGTTTGTGTCTGAAAGTTGTTTTTAAAAAATCTTGCCACTTACTTCAATTGGTTTCCAAGAATTCCCTCGAAATAAAAGGCGTCCTTCTCTCCTACATAATTATACATATAGGTCTAAAATTACTTTGCAATTATCATGAGCAAGGCTCGCAAACTCAGACATGTCTAAAACGAGTGTTTCAGAGCGGCCTGAAACACTAAAACTACAGTTTGCTTTTAGCGGATCGCTTTACGGCCGCGGTTCGGGGATCTGCTAGAACTGAAATAACGGAACTAACTGTAACGAACTAAACGAAAAAACACTTCCGTAAGTTGAAATGATTTAAGCAAGAGTTAGTGGGAAACTCCAGCGTATTTTATTGAACACACTGAATTTTTTTCACAGACACCGCGGAACAGAGATAAATAGCATCTACAATGAAAGTAAGCCAAAAAAAATCGACGAGTCGTGTATGACTAACTCATAATCTGGGGGAAGTGACTGTATCCAAAAAGATAATTCATTATTCCACCTCTCTATACGGGATCCTTACACTTTGCGTGAAAACAAAGCACGATCGCATTATTTTGATTTAATATTCAAAATGGCGAATACCAATAAAAATGCAGAGCAGTCGATTAAAATTCGCAATACGCAGACTTTAGAAATACGATCAGCGATGCAAATAGACGTACCTTTATAATTCATATGATTGTTTGCTTGTTTGTGTTTGGAATAGAAATATTTTTATAGAAAGTGATAAAATCCACAAATGTTAGTATAATATTAGTTTTAGAAGTGTGCACTGCGCACTGCTGTCGTTTGATAACATACAACGTAATGCGGGTACATAAATATAATTTCGTTTATGAAAAATAGTTTTCTGTTTTCTATTCAGTTAATAGTTTATCTATTCATCTATTGAGACTTATTGTGAATCTGATAGTCAACATAGTTATTTTTACTAATATTATAAAGCTGAGGAGAGAAACTACTGGTGCAGGATTTGAAAAAATATTTCTCTGTTTCATAGCCTATTTATCGAGGAAGGATATAGGCTATTTTACCCCGGGAAAATACGTTGTTGTGTTCAATAAACGCTATTTAGCAACATTTAGAACCCGCCCCGCATCGCACCACTCAACCAAACAGCTGAGACGTGAAAGTGCACATTCCATTATTTTCCTCCAGCGAAGCCTTCAAGTCGAAACAATGCTTGCGCCGTAACGGCCCGTTACTACGGACAATCGCGGCGTTACTACGTTAATTGCGGACACTTCACGTTACACGGGGGTCTACATGTGAACTGTGCAATTTATTGAAGTATAGATTACACACGTCTTCAGGAAATGTTTAACTAATACGTTTTTAATTTTAATTTCAAGTTTTGTATTATTTCTAAACGATTTATGTAAAAACTAAAACATGCTATGTCAATTATAAGCTATACACTGTGCTCGCACCAAAGTGCAGCACCAGCGTGGATAGTAAACAGAGAAGAATAGAGTTTCTAGAATCTAGCTCTATCCGTTTGGTAAGCTACGACTCGTCGCCTCAAAGCGAGAAAAGATTTTCGTGAGAGATGTTATGTGACAGTGTTGCCGACTGCTCTTAAAATGTTAAAAGATTTTTTTTTTCATATTAAAATTGTGGAAGGTTAAAATTGTTATTAGTTGTTATTGCGATAAACGTTGTATACATTTAAAATGAAACTGTATCACCATCGTTAAATGCACCTATTTCCAGTATCACAAATTACCCAAATAGCACAGCATCCAAAAGAAGCCAATACTAAAACGGTATTCGTCGCAATTTGGTGTGAGTGCAAAATGCAGTGGATCAAGTGATAGATGTTTCGCGAGCGGAGCCGGGCGCGCGCGCTAGCTCGGGGTCGACGGCCCCGCTATTTGAGCTTAATGGACTACCCGTTCATTCATTTACGAATATACAGACGTGCATATTGAAATGCATTTATTAGTTTCGTATTGAAATATTTGCACTGCATTTTGGGTACAGATTCAATGGCTTTTAAAAATATTTATGTATGAGTTGGTAGTAATTAATGGTGTTGTAGTATTGTTTTTAATTAGCTAATTCAACTCAATGATTAAATTTGAGCTATAGAATATAATGATGAGGTCTTTAATTATAATGAATATATCTTACTAATATATTATTAATGCTTAAGTTTGTGAGGATGTTTGTTAGTGTGTTTGTTGCTCTTTATTAATGAATTTGAAACTTCACAATAATAAAGCTCACATTTATCAGAATAAGACAGGCAAAATTTTAAATAACAATTTTTGTGGACAAAATCGATTATTTCTTCAATTAGTTTTTACAGCGAGATATGAATAATGGGGAGATCTATAACTAAGCGAGCAACCCCCCGCGGGCTAACAGCTAGTATGTTATAAAGTCAAGAAAATTTAAATTGAAATCCTAATAAATAAAACAAAAAACATGGTTATGTTTTTATCGATAGATATTTATCTTGGTATGGAACTTGTAGGCTCCTAACTTCGTAGCACGTGCTACGCCGTAGCCGCGCAGCACTGCTACGAAGGCTGCAGAGCTAATCCATTACGTAGCCACGTCGCGTCCAACTAGATTTAATATCTACGAATGTGACTCACATTTTTATCAAAGTATCATACTAAAATCTCAACTTTTAGTAAAAATACTAAAGAATGAATTTAAGGTTACAAAATATTTAGTTTGGAATATTTATTAAAGTTTTTAGATAAAATAAGATAATAATTCTTACATCAACATTAATTGAGGTAAATAATATATAGACGTAAAAATATGACTTCGATTAAATTTTAGATAGGTAAATATTGTAGTAATAATCTAAATTAAAATAAAAAAAAAAAAACGATTTCCAAGTTCCCTTAAACTAGGACTTACTTACTTTAAAGGGAACTTTGAAATCGTTTTTTTTTCATATAATTCTGTAATGTGCACGTCATGCGCTATCATTTGATACTCCACTCGAGTATAATACACATATATTTGGTTATATTAGGTCCTTACATATGAAATTGGCGTTTTGTATGGGAGGAACAAAAAGTCGAATATTTTTTAATATAATATATTTAATTAATCAAAGTATGAACCATTATTTTCTATGCACTTTTGCCATCTTATAGGTAGTTCATTGATCCCTTTACTAAAAAAACCAGTCGGACGGGAATCAATAAAATCTTTGAAGGCGATTTGGACTGCCCCATCGGAGTTGAATTTTTTCCCTTGCAAGAAGTTATCCAAATTTCGAAAAAAATGGTAATCTGTTGGAGCAAGGTCCGGGGAGTACGGAGGATGTCTTAGACTTTCCAATTGAAGCTCTTCTAATTTAGTAGCCGTCTGTTGCGCAGTGTGTGGTCTAGCGTTGTCGTGAAGCAGCAGTGGCGTGGAGCGATTGACCAGCCTAGGTTGTTTAGCCGCTAGCTTTTCCATCATGGTTTGCAATTGCTGACAATAGACATCAGCCGTAATAGTCTGGCCAGATTTGAGAAAACTGTAATGAACAATACCGGCACTAGTCCACCAAACGCTTACAAGTAACTTTTTTGGGGTTAATTTTCGCTTGGGGCAGGATTTGGCTGGCTGGCCAGGATCCAACCATTGCGCTGAGCGCTTCCGATTATCGTAAAGAACCCATTTTTCATCACAGGTAATGATTCGGTTTAAAATACCTTCATTATTGTGCCGGTTTAGTAATGTAACGCAGCAGTCGACGCGCGTTTGCCGGTTTGCTTCAGTCAATTCGTGAGGTACCCACCTTTCAAGCTTTTTAATCTTCCCAATTTGCTTCAAGTGAATTAAAACAGTTTTATCACTAACACCGCAGCCTGCAGCTAACTCGGACGTGGTTTGCGATGGATCCGCTTCCACAATAGCCTTCAACTCTTCATTATCAACTTGAGTCTCAGGCCGTCCACGGGGCTTGTTCTGCAAGTCGAAATTTCCAGAACGAAAACGTTGGAACCAAAAACGAACTGTGTTTTCTTTTGCAACACGACCGCCATACACATCATTCACCCTTCGAGTTGTTTCCGCAGCACTAGTGCCACGGCGGAACTCGTACTCGTAAATAATGCGATATTTTAAGTTTTCCATTTTGTAAAATGAGTGACGCAAACAGAAAAAAACAGAAGAAAAAAAACAAATGAATGACGATCATCGAAGCACAAATACATGAGTCTATAGCTGTACAAATTTGAATTTGGAATTCCTTACCAAAGAGGAGAAATTTGTGATTAAAGTGGCCAGTACGAAAAACGCCAATTTCATATGTAAGGACCTAATATATTATTGATTATTGATTCGCTTTCCATGAATTTGAATTTGAATTTGTTTTAGACGAGTGTGTTAACAATATTGGTTTTTGTGTGTATACAAAAATAAATTAGTAAAACAATTTTAACTTAAATAAAGCAATGCGGAATTTTATTTCAAAATACCATTTATCACGTCTAAAATCCTCATGAAGACAGTCACAGCTGGCGCTCCTCCGAGACTTTGCGAGGTCAAAACACCAAGATATGTTCACATTTTCTGTTCCAGTAATTTGTCATCGAAACAAAAGCCTTTTTCAAAAGGCTCCTTCAGAAGGGGGTCAAGAGGCCGTCGTGAATTTAACCCCGAGGTGGGCGCTTTCATCTCCGCCCGGAGTACCTAGGCTGCGGGACATGCGAACAGATTCTGTTGCTTAAGCTGCTAGACAACTTCAGTGACATAAATAGATGAACTTTATTGTATATTTTATTTCATATGTGACTGCGTGGTTTGCGGGGCATTACCTTGCTGTTAAACAGATTCTAACTAGCACAAGAGGTAAAGTCCTAAAAACTGCGTTTACTATGTAATGAAAATGTGAATAATAGGTAATACTTTCTTCGGTTTTCAATAAACGATTTATGATTATGAATTTTGATTGAAGTCCATACAATTATTGGCGGGTTGGTTCTATGCTTTAATGAATAAGGCGTTGAATAAAAGGTATTGCTTTTAACAGTTTATTAAATTACGCCTGATGTGTTATTCTGACGTTTCTCTGACTAACAGAATAGCCGCCTCATGTGTTTTCGTAATACAAAAACAACGTCGAAAAACATAATTACTATTGTTGAATAAAATTAGTAAATGAAACCTTGCTTTGTATATGAAAGCGGTTTATGTTCTGTATGAAAAATACTAACGTTTATTATTATAGTAGTAGGACGCTGCTGCACGCTGCTAGACATAGGCCTCCCTCGAAGTTTTTGGGTTATTTACATTGGACGCCGTCGCCACCTGCCGCCGTTAACCCTTTCCGTAACTAAATATAACCGTTTCATTTATAAATATGGTATTGACGTTTGAGTAGTATCTTTTCATTATTAACTAAATAATGTTTATATTTACGTGGCACTGACAACATACGCTTCTAGCGCAGAGTCCAATTATAAGAAACGGAAATGAAGTTTCTGTATAGCACTTTTGTTCCCCAGTCTGTTCATGACATTTTGCAGCCAGTCATTTAAATAGTATCCTAGATCCGTGTCCGTCATCCCAGCTTGTTTGTACGTAACTTAATTTGCGCGCGCTTAATTGAATAGCTCAATTTGTTGTTAATTTATTGCCTTGAATGATTGTCCGTTTGTTCGTTTATAATTCGTTCCATTGCAGAACCAGTTTTGGGGATATTTTGCATAAATTGATTTTGAGTTAATTAAATTTTTGTTTAGGGCAGCTTTGCTTGGATTAAGGGATGTGCAGTATCATATTGAATGCTATGTGTTTTTATAATGTACGTAGTTTGTTCTAAGAGCACGGAAATTGTCAGAACAAATTTATTTTGGTAAATGTCACGTGTTTTTCATTCGTTTACTATTCTACACTTACTATGTATATATATAAAAAATTGTGCGCTAACTAAGCAGAAAAAAATCAGATTAAAAATTTAAATGTAGCCCAAACTCTCCTGAGAAAGATAAAATGCTATATTTGAAGCTTGAAAATCTACTTTAGCACTGGCAAAGGCGTTTGACGAAAAGTAATTAACAAAATTAATACTCGACCCAGTCTTAAGCTTACAAAAACTGTATCTTTTGAATACGAAGCAAGTTTTGTAAAACTTCATAATCAAAGAAAGCCAGCTCTAGTAAAAAGTTTAAAAAACTGAGGCTATAATTCGAGCTGCACTTCGTAACACTAAATATAATTTTAAGTTGGTAGCGAGCGAAGTTTTAAGTGTTTGCCGCGACGGTGGCGCCTCGCGCGGCGAGAGCTACAACTCGTCTAACGACATCAAACTGTACCACGTAATAAGCTTACGGTTGTCTTAAACGCTGTTATGTTGTAAGGAATTTATCTGATACGTCATGTTCTGCTTATATTTAACCGGTGGGTATGTTTCTGGTTTGGGGTGAGAAATCCTAAGTATACATTTTTATTAATGCAATTTCCTACCTCATTGTATTTAATTTCGTATTACAAATTTTATATTTTAGAACACGAGAGAACAGAAAATAGAGCTTAAATAAGATTTATCTAACATATGAGCGAACTTGATTTCGACAGGATCTTAAATTTTGAAAAATAACTGTTTGTTTTGTGAAATTAAAGCAGCGATTGTCTATAATCCATAACAAAACATGTATTTACTTTGGGCAGTACATTAATTTCCTTTTATTTTAACAGAAGATTTTTAAACACTAATATTGTATCAAACTAGATTAAGTTCATGAAATCGATTTAATCAACGTTTTTAAAACATCAACCGCCCGTTATTAATAAAGCGATACCTTCACTAAGTAAATAAACACCGTTAGAGCGTTTTCGCTTACGTGAAGTTTGTTCAAGGGACGTGGGTTCGACGCCGCGCTACGTACACAAATACACGACGCGAACACTCCCCTCCAGTGTCCTATATCCCCCTACAACCGCTTACCAAAGATAAAATAACATCAAGTTAGTTTAAGGGCCTAATTTAACCACCTCTGAGCTAAATTAGTCAATGGATAAAACATAGACTTAGACTGCTTCCGAGGCGCGGTGGCCCAAGGCACGCTTGCAGCGCAAGAGTTATCGGGTTCGATTCCCGCCAAGGATCAAGTGTTTGTATGTTCTGCAAGCACTTTCTCCGTGGTCTGAGTGTTTAATATGTTTAGTAAATATATATATGTATATATATGTATGTCTATTATATTAAGTATATCAGATTTCTTGTACCCATAACACAAGCTTAGAGCTTACTACGGAGCTAGATGTTGTTGTGTGTCTATTATATTAATTATATCAGATTTCTTGTACCCATAACACAAGCTTAGAGCTTACTACGGAGCTAGATGTTGTTGTGTGGATTGTCCGAATATATTTATATATATTTTATAGTCAGTGACTGACTGACCATGAAGATTGATCTATATTTTTACCTATTGACTTTTTTACCTCAGACTCAGAATTCTCTAGATGACCCGAAATACTACGGCTATATTAGCAGGTGAAGATTTGTGTCGTGAGATGTTCCTAAATATTTATTTAATTCATTCTTTCTTAACTACACTAAGGCGGACTTAGATTCCGATCAAGTCAAAACTTTTTCGGAATTCTAACGAATCTGCGGTCTCTCTACAACTTTCCAACTCTAATAGTCAGAGAAATGTGTTCTGCAATCGGCCGTAGGTTTACGAGTTAAAGGATTATTTTTGACAGTAACATACGCGAACCAAATTATCACAATATATATTTGGCACATTCAATCGATGGGGTATAAGACTTAAATGTTGCCATAGTGTAATTATAAAGTATTACTAAGTGAAATGTTACTATAATTTATTCTAGAAATACTAAAGCCTTCGTACAAAAAAACAAGTTAAGTAAATAACAAGTTTTATTTGAACTTTTAAAAGTCCTTGTCGGAATGTTAGGTAAAATATAGTTGTAAAAATTTAATTCTCCAGTTAATATATTCTACGTTATTGTCTTCATTCACTTACTTTCGAAACATTAAAAACATTTAATGTTACTAATATTCAGTAGGATGTCTGAGCTTCATATTGCTAAGATGATTATATGATTATTTTTAATTAAATAAAGTCTTCATATAAATAATGTCATCATAATTAACTCCAACTTTTATAAAAATAAAGTAAACGTAAATTCGGCAAATTGAGGTATCACGCAGCTCAGCAGTGTGGATTAAAAAAGTAATTTACATAAGTAACAGGAAAAGTTCGTCCGATTGTAGAAAGACATTTTTCACGCACAAATCCGGGCGACCCCGAGCTACAAGTAAAGGCTCTTGTTTTGGAAACCGCCGGATATTTCTCCTTATAATCGGAGAGTTCGCCATTTTATTTGAATTAAATTACTTGGAATCCTCGCAAAGTTTCCGTGCACTTGCCTGTATGGGGCGCGTTTTATGTGTTGGAGCACTCCGGCAGTCTCGCTTTTACGACGACTGTCTACTGCGATGGAAGCTTCGGCTACCACAAAGTTGATTGTATCCACTAATTCTACATTATTTTATTATAGATACTCCTGCTGTGGGAAATGGGCACGGAGTCTAGGCTCTTAACGAATTGTTCGGAGACTTGGCAAAAAGCCTGAAACAACAGAAGGCCTCTTTTTATCCGGAAACAACCGGGGGAAGCCGCGCGAGGAATTTAGTATGTTCGTAATTTAAAACAAAGTTTGTTTTTGCTCGTTTTTAAAAGTATTTGAGCACAATATATTGTTTTGGAATCGATCATATGAGCGGTAAATATTTTGATCGCGCGCTGCCAGGCGGCTACATTCCGCCCGCAGAATATTTCATTTCACGTGAATATTGCCGGTTTCATTGCACCACTATAACTTTTCTAGCATTCTTTAGAACTCCCCGGAATTCTTTTTCATTAATATTTTCTCTCAGGAATGTTTACAACTTTAACGTTACAGTTCTGTTAGATAATAATTTTGTTTTGTTTGTTTTTGTAAAATACGTTGATGTGTAGTTTCAACAAGATAAACAGAGAGTTTAACGGTTCGCGAAGTACCTGTGAGAATCGTTCCTGAGCATCCAAAATCTCAATGAAGAGCGAGAGCTTGTGGTCCATGATGGGGAAGCCGTTCCGGGGCTGCATGAGGAGGTGCCGGACCGCCTCGCGCACGGCGGCCGGCGTGGACGGCGTGCCCGGCGCGCCCAGCAGCGGCGCCGCCGCCAGCGCCGACAGCCCGTGGAACGTCGCCGACGTCTTCGGCGTGGGCGAGCCGTTGCCGCCGGGGAGGGACAGCCGGCGCGAGGTCGACGGAGGCACCGCGCCGTAGCCGTTGGTCATGATCGCCGGGCGAGGGAGCTGATAGTCGCTTCGGGAGGACGGCAGGTGATAGCGCGGGATCGTGCCCGTGCCGGTCGACAGGGGCCGGCGAGGGACCGGCGCCATCAGGGGCACGCGGGGCCACTCTTCGTCCGGCGTGGCCACGGAGTGCGGGCGGCGGGCCAGCGCGCCGCGCATGGCGGCCGGCGCCAGCACGCTGTGCGGCCGGCGACGCTCCGTGTAAACACTGAACGTGTCCAGGTGCATGGGGTCGCGGTGCGTCGGGGAGCTGAGCGCGCGGTCGGGGGGCGCCGGCGGCGGCGGCTCGTCCCAGCGCGCCGGGGGGCGGAGCGCCAGAGTGGCAGGTTTGCGCGGCGGCGGGGGCCGCGGCCGACCCGCCGCCGAGGTCATGGCGGCTCCGCGCGTCACATGCAGCACGGGCCCGCGCCAAAGCCGGCCTGCGACTGCCGCGCTCGCCGCCACGCGCCGCCTCCTCCGCCCGCCCCCACAGCCGTGCAACGCTGTTTTGCTTTCGCGATAACGTAGGGGAAGCTGGCTTATTACTACGGACCGCTCTCGGAATCTTCGATTGCTAACGCAAACTTTGCTATTGACTGTGGAGGTTTTGTAAGTAAATATTACGGACGTGGAATTAATTCCCGAACGCGTTCATTCCGCAAATTATGCGACATTTATTACAGAATTAGTATTCGATTTCCTAGAGTATTATATTTCAATGGCGACGATAAACGGATCAACAAGCGTATCAAAGGGATGATCGTACTTTACATAACTTGCGGGCACTGCCGTGTCCGCGGCGAGCGGGTGTCGCGAATGGCCCGTTTCGGTATCGAAGCCGTAAATCAGGTTTAACGGCGTCCGAAATTCAAGAAAAACTGGTGAAACACGCGACCGCGGAGAGACCCATGCAAGCGCCAATAACCAACAAATGGCGACAACTCGCAAACAAATGAGGAAATGCTTTTACAGTTCTTGAGAGTGCTCGTGCTGAGTTGCTTTATTAAGAGGTATCAGTTTGCTGACACTTTAAAACTGTAAGGTAAGAGAATTGTGGAACTTTATACTCTTGGTAGTTTAATATTTAACTTTCATTGTATTTTATTACTGCTTGTTCAAACACTGCTGTTGCTAATTAATTCCTTTAGACTAGACTTTAGACTGTATCTAAGCAGATGGAATTCTAGAACAAAGAGATTCTAGCAGTGTTAAATAACAAAAAAAAAACCTTACAAAAACGAGTTATGCGTTAGATTAAATATATATTTGTAGTATTTGCAGCAGTCACATGTTAGAGAATGGAGTACTTACCCTATACCTTATATGGCTATTGATTGTTATTTTGAAGTAAGTCTGTAAGCATTGGTGTGCAATAAAGATATTATTTATCTATCTATCTATACATATTGTTTTATAAGTAACATGTCATGTCTATAATAATAAGTAAATCAGATGCATACTACCCGTAACACGAGCATATAGACCTTACCACGGACTAGATGTTGTTGTGTGGATTGTCCGGTAATATGTTTTTATTGCACGACATTATTCGTTCATTAAACATTCTTTGTAATTGCACATAACAACAGCACCGGGCTCCGCTCGCCTCCGAGCTGGTCTACTGATCGATAGCCGGGTCCAACCAGCCACTTGAATGATTAATGCCGATGCAGCCTCTCTTAAAACAACTCTAAGGCACTAACTTCAAAATACCAAATCAGTTAATCTTTGTAACAGATATTTTTTAATCCAAAACTTAAATGATGATCTGACAACCTGACTAGTTTTTACTCCTTTAAGAAGGGACAAAATCTAGCCTGAATATTATTTAAATCATAAGCTATGTATTTTCAGTAAAACTTCAAATTTCACTAAATACAAGACAAAATTGAACAATTAAATATTTCTGGACTATCTAGACAACTACGTAATGTGGTAAGATCTTAGTTTGTTACGGGTCAAGAGATCTTATATATACCTACTTAAAATAATATACATATAGATATTTTTATTTTACATATTGAACAACCAGACCAAACAAAAAGTTCATGCAAAACATTTGACCTCTCGGCGGGAATCGAACAAGTCACCTCTTGAACAATCTTTGCCCAAATATTGATATATAACTAGCGGCCCGCCCCGGCGTCGCACGGGTATAAAATTTTCTCGGAAATTATTCGAATTTTTCTCGTCGTAAAAACCATTCTATCTCTCAAGTTGGATCGAACTACACATGGTGTGCGAATTTTATTATAATCGGTTAAGTGGTTTAGGAGTCCATTGAGGATAAACATTGTGACACGAGATTTATATATATTAAGATTATTTTCAAGAATTCCCTTCAATATCTTTAACTATAAAAGTTAAAATGTCCCCTGATTTTACTTCGCCCGACACCCGCAGTGAGCTCGTAAAATTATAAAAATAACCATAACTCTTTCATAGAGGTAGAGGCAATCACAGTCGCTATACAGTTATAACTTCTCTCCGCTATTTTAGAACACAAGTGTTAGTACTTAAAGGATTCGTGCATACCGATAGAAATGTTATTCTCGATTAACTCAAGATGATCTTGAACTGAACTTGAACAGTGCTTGAAGTGGAAAGGATTTTATTACTGGTAAACGATAAGTATTTTTTTTATTTTTGGAGTAGATATATGTATGTATTTTAAACAAACAAACCCATCCGAATTTATTCGTGTAAATTTAACTTATCATAAAACTTTTTCTTGCTGTAAACTGTATTAAATCCGTTGGTTTAAAATATTTAAGCAAACAGACAAATAAAGTATACTCAATATAAAACTTGTTCAAGCATAACTCTTATAGTGAACTCTTGCTGAAAATTGTATTAAAACCGTTGGTTTAAAATATTGAAGTATACAGACAGCAGAAGCATTAAAAGCGATTGTTTATTATAATTTATATTTTGAACTTATTTTAATAACTAAAATCCATAGGTTTTATTATCAAATGAAATATAATTATAAATCTGTATCGTTTAAATACAAGTTTAACAATGAATCATCATTAAATAATATACCATGGCCGCTCAGGATATGATCCGGAGTGCAATAATTGTATTGAAGATCGTAAATAGCGCACTCGAGGTGCATTACCGACGCAAGCGCACTTACAATCGACCGTCTTATTGTTTCGGATATAGATAAAGTTCAAAAACCTATTTTTATGGATAAGGTAAAAAGTAAATATGTTTAGAACTGGAAAATTAAGTTAACGAATTAAATCTAAAAAAATTAATTTCCAGTATTGTCTGGAATTGCCACACAACAACATCTAGCCCCGTGGTAATCTCGAAGCTTGTGTTACGGGTACTTGACATCTGATATACTTTATATAATAGTACGAGTATGTAATTTTTTATTTGCGAATTAATTCTGGGAAAACTCAATATTTCGTCGATAACTTGAAAAAGACTATTCAGTTGTATCGCAGAGAAAAAACAAACTTAGGAGATTACATTATAGACATTATGTTTCACGTCTGTTTTTTTGGAAATAATTAACCAAGTAGGTACTAGCCACCCATGCCGTACTTGGCTTGTTTCAAATTACAGTTTTTTAACCCTCGCTGCAAAAAGATATAATGTTATAAATTTGATGTGCCTGGTTGTCTCTCTGTGGCATCATAGCTCCGGAATGGATGAAGCATTTTTATTGTTTCACATTGCAGGTGAATTACGTGCGAGTGTTCAGTACATGTTTGATGAAAATCAATCAATATGCCGTATAAAAGTTATCAGGGGTGAAAATATGAAAGAATTGCCGAACGTCTGCAAATACACTTGTAAATATTATGTACATACATCTCAAATGCAAGCCCATCACGTGCACATTACAAAATAATATGATTCCTTCTTAAGTCGCTCTATTCATCGCTGAAACAGTTTTAATTGCTAATGTTGTGATACTGTACTAGGAAGGTACATTATATCTAAACAGATTTTGCAGCCAGTCTATAATCTAGTCAAGTCACATTTCAAACAGATGAATTGAACGGCAAAACGTCACTCCAACTCCAGGGAACACAATACCTATCTAAGCTGCTTCATATTGTTTGTATAATGCAACACAGGAGGATATCTCCAGATATTTCTCATCAAAACGGCAAAGCCTGTCATTGAGACATGTCTGTATTGTGTCTCCAGTTAAGACTTATTTATCCCCGACAAAAAAGAGGAGTGTTATAGTTTTGACGTGTCTGTCTGTCTGTGGCATCATAGCTCCCGAACCGATGAAGCGATTTCTAATTAGTTTTTTGTATGAAAGGTGAGTTTTGCGCGAATGTTCTTAGACATGTTTCATGAAAATCGGCTATGCCGTTTAAAAGTTATGAGGGTAAAAGTGGGGAAGGAAAACCGAAAATATGCAATGAGGGATCTCAAATAAAAGCGCATCACATTAAAAAATAATATGACTTATATACTTATACTTTTACCTTCTGGAATCGGGTTTTTTTATATTTAATTTAGATTATATATCAATTTATTTTATTTTAGCAAGAGCTAATTAAAATCTAGTCTAGTCAATTAAACGAACACTCTTAAACTCTATGCATAACCAGCACCGTGCCCGCTGATTACTGTATGCGAATTTCGGTGTAGCTATTGTACATGATACAAGACATGTAACATTATTGCATTCAAAATATGTGAAGAGCAAACAATTTAACACAATAATTTTGTTATTTAAAATAAGATTGAGGTAAAATCCACTCCACCTAAGGGCTTGATGAAGAGGAAGGATATTGTTATACTCAGTTTATTTTTTCATATTTTATTAAGGTAATTCTTAATTTGTGTATTTATTACATCCATCCGGTTAGCACATCCATGCGTAAAGTGGAAGTCGTGGGTTCGAGTCCAGCATATCGCTAGTCAGCTTCGTCCCAATTTTTATACCTTTTAAAATATTAGTTTCAACGTATAAGTGGGGTTTGTCTCTTTGTAAAAATATATATATTAACATTATTTAGAATTAAGAACCATAAATATTGTAACATTAAAACAAATACGTCAGAATTTACCTACATTAGACAGTGAGTTATCTCAGGATAATAGTAATTTACAATTGGACGACCTCTGTGGCTCGGTGGGCGAACGTCCGCCTGAGGCGCAAGAGGTTGCGGATTCGATTCCCGCCGGGGGATGAGATTTTGTACGATCTACAATTTCTGGTTTCGGGTCTGTGTGTTTTCTATGTATCATAATGTATGTATTTACATTAAAAAAATGTATTTATGTAGTTATATCAGTCACCTAACACCCATAGTACAAGATCTTCTTAGTTTGGGGTTAGGTGATGCTGTGTGAGTAGTCCGGAAATATTTATTTATTTAACAAATTCAAAAATTCAAACCGACATATTTATTACCGAAGCATTTATAAGGTGTGCATTATTAATGACTCCATGGTCATGGAGAGTTTTTTATGAATAACCCGTGAAAGGCTGTAGGTTTCGATTCCTCAGACACGTTCCCTAATAAATAGGGCCGGCCTTTTTATATTAAACACACAAAATATTCGCGGACCAACAAAGGCATCCCTTAATCCTAACATAAACAAAATTAAAGGAGAAAATGGAGGCGAAATATTGTGGGCAGCGTCGGTTATTATTGATAAGTCACAGTTGTTGGGTCTTTTCAGGTTCATACTGATATAATAGAAACATTAGGTGAGTATTGGGGTTTTAGTTTTAGGGAATAATACATTTTTTTTCCGAGGAAAATACCATATTGTGTTCCCGCGATAAATTAATTAAATTTTATTTTAATAAAATATCAAGATTAAAATAACAAGATGAAAATTTAGAAAAATATAACCTTACTGTGACTTAAATTTTTATCTGAATATTTACAGTGTATAAGCATATTGGTGTGAGAATGGTTGCTACGCCACTTTGATTCGATATAGATCCTAAGCTGATTTTTTTGTCAGACTAATTGAAAAAACATTTTTCAATTAGTCTGACAAAAAAAAAATAGCGTCTAGTGCTTGTCATGTTAAATTTTCAGTAACGTCATCTTTAGAGACACTACTACGAGGAATCGATTAACGGTAAATCATTGAAATCGGGCCAGGTGTTTAAGAAAACGATTTCTATAAAATCATAAAAGTATTTTTTTATACTAAATAAATACATGTGAATGTTCACTTTCAAGCAAGTATCAGGGTAAGCCGACGCATAATTCCGTACTCCAAGATAAAAAGGTTCAAAGGCAAAAAGAACGGTTTTTATTTAAATCTCTTGACCAAAGATTTCCATAAGAAACTTATACCGAACTACATAATATATAGTTCGGTTAGTACCAAGTTTAACGGCGGTAAATCTATTTATTATGTGGGCAAAGGCGCGTTCAAAATGATAGTTTAATAAATATATTGTACCGTAGAACGCGCCAATAACGGCGTTGAAATATCACGGCCTTTATTCAATTTCACGGACCTAAGTATCGCAGAGTGCTACAATTCGTTTACGTAGAATACAATCTTCGGCGTTTTAGTTCCGTTTCTAGCGTTTTACAGGCGACACTAGCAATTGCTCAAGGTTGACTTACAGAGTCTGGTATCAATAAATAAATAATAAATATTTCCAGACAATGCACACAACAACATCTAGCCCCGTGGTAAGCTCTAAGCTTGTGTTACGGGTACTAGATATCTGATATACTTAATATAATAGTCATACATATATAGATATTTTTTATTGTACATATTAATCAATCAATATGAGTATGTCAGTTTTTTCTTCTAACACAGCTATATTGAACTATTAGCTAAGCAGAGCTTTCAATATGAATATTAGATGATGTATAAAATATGCCGCAAATTGATAAAGTATTAAGTTTCTTTTTTCTATTGTAAATAATATTATTTAAAGAAACTAAGTGCACTACCAGGTTTCAAAAGTTTAATAAAGATTTGAATTTTGGTGTGTAATAAAGAATTAAACAAAAATACTGTTAAAACTATGAAGTAAATGACTGATTAATGAGTGATATCTACCAAACCAGATATGTATAGATACATTATATTATAATTAATATAATATACAGCTCCTGCACTAAGAGACACAAAGTTTTAAGACCGATCCGACTAATAAATATTTGTTTAAAACTATCCGCCTTTTTATACTTTGTCTATGACAACAGCTATAAATCGTCAAATAACCGAATTATAAGTAATAAGTAGAATTTTATTTACTGTCCATCCCAAGGTTGCTTGGCAGAGATCGCTCATAGCGATAAGGGCGGCCTTTGTACCCTGTTTTTAAATGAACGTTTTTGTTAAGTGTATTTTTTAGTTGTGAGGTGGACAGTGGAGTGTTATTTTATCTTATCCAATCTAAGAATCGTAGTCGGTAGTTATCATACCATCAATATTGTGTATTACAGTCATAATTATACTTATAATAAATTAAATGTTTTCTTATGAGAAATAAAGAATCTAAAATCTTACAACCGGGATACTTACTATCCCGCCTCGTTTGTCTGTCTCTATGTTCGCGATTAGATTATTTAAAAAACTACTGAATGGATCTCCATGCGGTTTTCAGCAATAGCAATGATGAGGAAGGTTTTTGCATTCAGGCAAAGCCGGGACGGACCAGCTAGTTATATAAAGTGATGTGCAATGGTTTAGTTATGATTTAGTAAAAATATATCGACATGCTATGAGTAGCTCTGTGCTTGGAAAAAACTTTTAACATTACAAATGGCCGACATTTTTTTTAAGTACCATGTCACCGAATCTTTGTTTAAGCTTTGAGATTTGGGATGGAATGTGTTAACAGAATGCATGTTAAATAACACTAACTAAGGAGATTAGGTATTATAATATACTGACCGATATCGATGGAACGTCATTAACCTAATCTTGTGGGGCTTATCAGTAGCTTAATTACTAGATGCTAGATAACTAGAACATTGTGATAGACTAGATAGCTTTATTCAGTGCGTAATACGGAAACTATATAAAACATTGATGACAAAATTATTTACTCCACACACCAATGAACATAATTAAAAAATATTAGAAAGGTAACAATAATAACTAGAAGTTTTTCCTTCTTATGTGTGTGTTGAGATAAATATTCTCTCTCTCTCTCTCTCTCTCTCTCTCTCAATATTCAAACCTGGCTTGTGTTATGGTAAAACATTTAGTCATCTCATCGTGTTAATTTATTTCTTATGTCATTATATCTACAATTATTTTATTTGTTCAACGAGACAATAGGAACAATATTTACCTGTGATTTCATCAAAACATTTCCATTGAAAATTTATATAAACGCAATTAGGAAATGCTGCAAATGAGTTTCCAATTTGTATGAATCTAGGTATGCGCTAGCTTCGCACTAATTTATAATTCGGCCGATTCATTGAATGTATGTAATTAATAATTATTCATGCTGTGGCTAAAATTGAATGCGTTTTAACAAATCTATTTAATTTTTAATTATAGTTATCTGATTTATGTCGTATAATATATTAAATGTTTTGATGTCCATATTAAAATATGAAAACTAAATATAATGTACAAACAGCTTATACAAGATGGTTAACTTATTCCAAAGGTAGAAAATCAACTGATATGACCCTGAGCAAATAATATGACTTAAAGATAAGATGAGGCTAAAAAAATCAAGGAATTTTTAAAAAAGGCCGCAAAGGTCTCCAAATAGAAATGTTGTATGTTTATATATCAGTTTAGAAACATTTTGTATAAATAAAAACTACTGTAAGAATTGTTCAGTAGCATTTTTTATTTTAAATTATCGTTTTTTATGAAATAAAATAATTTAATTAAGGTCTTGTTTTACGTTTTTCCGCTGATTATAAGTTGTGTTATCACAACAATCTGAGCATCGTCTGAGGCTCACAAATTTCTAAACATAATTTCCATAAAATATGTAGTGTGGCCATAGAAGCAAGTTTAGGTAGGTGCCAAGTTATTTACATACACATAAGCTACTGCTCGTAAGTTTTGAAATTAATTTTCAAAGGGAAGAAAGTGTTTACCTACATGAAAAAATACCAAGCTTTTGCTAAAGTCTTGTTTAATGTAATCAAAGTTGTCCATCGGGTCAATTCATCTTCTCGGAGACAAATATTAAAGTTATTTATAAGGCATAAGTTTCCTACATAAAGAAAGAAAGATGACACTTACAGCTAAGAAACAAAATTTATTATAAATACTAAGCAGATTCGCTTCTCAACTCAGTATTAAACATTAAAGCGAACTGTCAAGACAACGTTATAACCTTCATAATTTTTGTTTAAAAATTTAGTTTTAAATTGACCTGTCCATGTATGACCTGTGTTTCTAAGGAAATAAACGTTTTGACTTTGTAAAGATACATTTATTAAATCGCATTTATTGGCTTATCTGTATTGAAAAGTAATCCCGATATTTAGGCTCTGGAGCCACTGCGGCCGTGTGAGGTCTGGCAAATGAAAAGGTAATTAAGGTGAGAACGCACTGCGGCGCATTGTAGTTGCATTAGTGGCTCGTTAGCTGGACTAGCCGGCTGGCCTAGAGCAGCGATTAGCAAGCCCAGTACAGTCGCATTAGCAAAACTACTTGAATACTGTTTTATTAAATAGTGAACAATAACGTGGAATCTAATAGTATCGCCTGTGGTTTTGTTCGGGAGGACTCTCGACTTTCATTCCGAAGGTCGGGAGTTCCAACCCAGCCACGCCACCTCTGGACTTTTATTTTTCAGAAATTTATGTGCGCTTTAAACACGTGCTTCAACGGTAAAGGCAAACATCGTGAGGAAACCGGTATGTTCTGACAACTTTAAAGAGTTTTTGAAGGACACATGTCATTCACCAACCCGCGCTTGGCCAGTGTTGTGAATTAAGGCCTAATCTCTCTCTCCAAGAGAGAAGTCCCTGTGTCCCAGCAGTGGGAACGTTAATAGGGAGTTACTAACTATAGCTCAGGAGACTAAAGTCCTAAAGACTGCGTTAATTATATAATACTTTCTTTAGTTTTGATTAAATGCTCGATTGATTTGAATGTTTTTGGGTATTTAAGTTTGTATTCTAGGCTGTATGCAATATATATATAAACATATTATTAATGAAAGTTCCATGCCGCGCCTGTCTGTTCGGAATAAACTCAATAACTCCTGAACGGTTCTTTAACTGGTTTTTAGCAATACGAGTAATATTTAATAGGAAAGTTTTCCGTTTAGTAGTTTTTAAGTCAATCGCGAACATAAGGACAGACAGGGAGACTTTAGTTTATACTAAGGATATCGTTTATTTAATAATTCAGACATCTATGACACACTGATAGTAAAGGATCTTTATTTACAGTTATATGAAGAAACGTGATGACTAGCAAAAACAGTTAATAAATTTCTAACAATTTGAAGAACTGGTTCAAAACATTATATTTATTAAAATCATAGTAATTTAGCAAAGACAATGCACAGTTCCTTTTGTGTACCTATTAACAAAAGCTAATGACTAACTGGCTCAGATTACGCAGTAATGGCTGTCCGAAGACACCTGGCCATAACTGGCCATAACTTGGCCATAACCGGCCATAACCTGGCCATAACGACTGATGGCGATCTTAGGAACTAGTAATGTCTTACCGTGTTTCACAGTTCTAATAGTTTTTAACGACTTTGGAACTGCTGCTAATAACGTATTGGGTAACAACCAAAATAGTAGATACATATAACTTAACCTACATGGTAAGTTGGATAAGAAGGATGGATGAAAAATACGCGGGTTGATAGTGGATGCTCGCTTGGAATAATCCGAGCCTTGTTGGGTATAAGTGTGAGAGAAATTGGACAAGTTTACAAGCTGTCTCAAATAAAGTTTATACTTTATACCTACCCAAAATTTGGTGCCAGCTCTTGGACAATAACCAAAATAATTGAAACACGGTCATATATAAATAATATTGTATATCTTACCTATATAGTTCTAAGATGTATGTCAATTAACAATAGATCTTCTTAACCTACTTAGAAGCGGATTAAACAATGAGAATTATCTATACTAATATTATAAAGAGGAAAGGTTTGATTTTTTGTTTGTTTGTTTGTTTGTTTGTTTGTCTCGAATAGGCTCTGAAACTACTGCACCGATTTAAAAAATTCTTTCACCATTCGAAAGCTACACCATCCCTGAGTGACATAGGCTATATTTAGTTTTCAAAAATAATATGATTCCTTACCAAACTCCGATAATGTAACCCATGGTGAAAAAAAAGAACCCAAATCTTTCTTTAATCGCGAATGCTGCGAAAACTATTGAATATATAACAAAGTGATGTATTACAACTTTGTAGAACATATCATTATCTACAAAAAACGTTGTTACATCATATCTCTAACTATTATAGTTTTGTGACAATAACCGATTTATATGAAAAAATAAACCTAAAATCTTTCTTTAATCGCGAATGCTGCGAAAACTATTGAATATATAACAAAGTGATGTATTACAACTTTGTAGACCTTATCATTATTTACAATAAACGTCGATACATCATATCTCTAACTATTATAGTTTTGTGACAATAACCGATTTTTATGAAAAAATAAACCTAAAATCTTTCTTTAATCGCGAATGCTGCGAAAACTATTGAATATATAACAAAGTGATGTATTACAACTTTGTAGACCTTATCATTATCTACAATAAACGTCGTAACATCATACCTCTAACTATTATAGTTTTGTGACAATAACCGATTTTTATGAAAAAATAAACCTAAAATCTTTCTGTAATCGCGAATGCTGCGAAAACTATTGAATATATAACTAAGTGATGTATTACAACTTTGTAGAACTTATCATCATCTACAAAAAACGTCGTTACATCATATCTCTAACTATTATAGTTTTGTGACACTATGCGTTGTGGAGTGGCAGGCGTCACTCGGGCACGAAGGTACGGGAGGGGGGTTAAGATCACGAAATAATCTGACGCGCGATCGGCTCCCTACTGAATGGTCATGTGCGGAAATAAAAAAATTGTTGCTTGATAATATTTTGTCGCTTAGTTAGTAGTTAATAATTCGTTAACAGGTAACTTATCCCATTCAAAAAGTTATTTTCAGAACTAAACCCTACCATTATAGCATAGATATTGTACATATCGTCGGTTGGCAGTTCAATTGGGTTAACCACCAAAACACGTAAAATAAGTTGAGTATACAGTTTTTTAAGCATAATAATATAATTCTAACTTTAAAAAAATACAGTTACGCTACACATTTTAACTGTAAATTTTGCAGACTTCCGTCGAAATTATGTTGTAACTGAGTAGGTATTTAAAGTCAAGTCAAAGTCATGTATGTGATCAATGTATGTCAAAGTATGTGATCCATTTACATAAGTCGAATTGTTGTATTCTTATGACCGAAGAAGGTTAAGTTGGTGTATGTATCTTGGCAAACCAGCATTGCTCTTACACTAATTCTTAGCTTGAACGAAAAATTATACACCAACATAAAACCAACTTTCTTCAAAAAACTAACTATACACAAATTGACCCGAACCAAGTTTATGTTTGTTGTCGGTTTCACCAATTTGAGCATTGCAATCAATAGTATGTTTTCTCTTACCTTAATCTTCTTATAAATAATAAATCTAAATTTAAAATATAAGAAAAACCCCCGATTCGAATCCTTCAATTTCCTTAAAAGTAAAACACCATAATAATGTGTAATGTGCACGCAATGCGCTTTCATTTGATACTCGAGTTTTTGCAGATTTTCGGTTTTCCTTCCCCACTCTAACCCCCACAATTTTTAAACGGCACAACCGATTTTCATGAAACATGTCTAAGAGCACTCGCGCCAGACTCACCTTTTAAACAAAAAAAACTAAGTTGAAATCGCTTCATCCGTTCGGGAGCTATGATGTCCCAGACAGACAGACACGTCAAACATATGACACCCCTCTTTTTTGTCGGGGGTTAAAAATGAATCGCAAAATGTGTTGCTAAGCGCATAACTCAACAACGCCTATACCAATTTAGCCAATTTATTTTTTTAAATGTTCGTTGGAGTTTAAGGATGGTTTTTACGGCGAGAAAAATTCGAATAATTTTGAAACAATTTTTATAATTACCCGTGCAAAGCCGGGGCGTGCCGCTAGTCTTTAATAAATCAATACAAAAATCAAAATACCAGTAACAATTGAACTGAAACAGAATACAACGAACAGTTCGTTTTCAGGAAAGTATTTGATTGTAATAATGTTTACGAAATTTGTATTGGAAACATAACCGCAATGCCAGCGGTGTAGCCTGCGCCTGCCGTGCGGCCGGCGACACATGTAACGCTTTTCCGATAACTGTTTTAATAACCTTTTTGAGAAACGTTTCAGTTGCAGCGTAAAAGTTTCGACTATGCGAACGCTCGCTGTTTATACGCTAAATGGGTAATTTAACTTCTCTGGGGTACGATTTTCAACAATTAATATAGAGTTGGATAACTTTTACAAATACTTGCAGAGTTTATTGTGACAATCTTGTAATATGTTTGTCTAGTGAAATTGTACTCATGAGGAATACAACGAATTAATTACCCCTGCTTGAACAATAAAAATCTATTTTTTTTGTTCTTTTGTTTTTCTTCTTTTGTTCTGTTCTGTTTGTTTTTTGTTTTTGTTTTGTTCTTTTGTTTTGTTTTGTTTTTTTGCTGGACCTCACAAGGACAAGTTTGTATGCGTAAGGAAGAGGGAGCTAAAATATTATACATAAAAAACTTAGAACAGCTACAAAGCTTAGAACGTATTGCATGACTAGACTTTGTTATACATACATGCATAATAGAATATAGTTTCTTAGTATTAATTCTCGAGTCAAATACTTACACTCAAAACACATTTTTGATTATTATTTTAAGTTATTTATTCAAGAAAGCGACCCAATATAATGAACCCGAAAGCTGTCAAGTACATGTAATGGACTCTGTTAGGTGTGATGAGGTGTTTTTAAATGCATTCCATCAGAATCCGTATTTTATTACAGTCAAAGAGACTACTTCTATTGTTAAATATAACCATAAATTGATAAACCATCAAGTACATTTTCAGTTAATTAAAAAAATGCATTATTACCACACATTACCACTAAATATTTTTTATAAATTGTCTATCATTGAGCGCTGTATTCAAGCAGTGCAAGCTATTATTACTATTTTAAAATGAACAGAAATATCATAGAAAACATATATAGTGGTATAGATAGTGTGTCTGTATCGGAGTCACACAAATGTGACCCTGAAGACTGTTTTGCATATTTAAATGAATACAAAAAGTCTATTGTGATGGTATCTCAAAATATACGGAGCATCTCTAAAAACTTGAATGAATTTCTTATCTTAATTCAACGAATTAAAACACCAGTAGACATTATAATCCTAACCGAAAGCTGGATCTCTAAATGTAGCTGTCCACCTAACTTAGATGGGTATGTAATGACCGCGACTACTTAAAACCACTTGCAAAATGATGGAGTAGTAATCTATATTAAGTCAGATATAAGAGCCATTACCTACGAACCCGAAGTTACAAACGCAAACTGTCTTGTCACAATTATTAATAATAAAATTGCTTTAATCTCTATTTACCGATCACCATCATATTCTAATGTTCAAAATTTCCTTAATTCTCTAAATACTGTTCTGTCCTCTCTGAGTAATTTTAAAAATATAATCATTATGGGTGACATTAATATAAATATTATTGAAGATACACAATCTAAGGCAACGGAGTACCTTGACCTACTAGCTTACCATGGTCTCCTTCCTTCGCATTTGTCTCCAACCCGACTAAATAATTGCATTGATCATGCCTTCATGAAATTAACTACGAGTGCACTGACCTTGGTTATAGAAAACAATGTAACAGACCACAAAACTATATTACTCGCTATTAAAAACTACGATAATCAAACAAAACAAACAAGAACAAAAATTGATTATAAGTCTATAACCAACTCCTTGCTAACTACGGATTTTACACCAATACTGACCTCTGTTGACTGTGAGCAAGCCACTGACTTATTTGTAAGCACTCTGGGAAAAATAATAGATAAAAATGTCAAAGTTATTAATCTATCCCGCAGAAAAATGCCTATTAAACCATGGGTCACGCCAGGTTTGATCAGGTGTATGAGACACAGAGATAAACTTCATTTGAAATCCCGTCACTCACCAAATGATCAAACACTAAAGTTAATTTACACAAGATACAGGAATTTTTTCAACACCTTAATGCGCAAACTAAAATTACAATATGAAAAATCACAGTTTGAACAAGCGGGTAATAATCCAAAGAAGTTGTGGAAAGTTATAAATAACATCTCAAACTACAAAAATAAGAAAAGTATTTCCTTAGATCTACTAACAGGGCCAAACAGACTTCAAAAACTTAATCTGACGAATGAGTATTTTGCTCAAATTGGGAGAGACCTAGCAAACAACATTATGACGTCCCAATCTACTAATTCTAGAACACAAGCTTGTATAACGAATGACACCAATACCCTTAATTCTATTGTTTTGACGGACATAGAGCCAACTGAAATAATAGGTTTAATAAACTCTTTAAAAAGCGATTGCTCTACAGGATGGGACAATATATCTAACCGGATAATAAAAGATAATAAACTTTTGCTGCTAGCACCTATTACTCACATATGTCAACTCAGCTTTAAAACATCGGTATTTCCCAAAGCTTTCAAAAAATCAATTATCCTACCAATACATAAATCAGGCGATAAAAATGAAATTGGGAATTATAGACCAATTTCAATATTACCTGCTCTATCAAAAATACTTGAAAGGGCTCTTAATAACAGATTGATACAATATTTTGAAAAAAACAAATTGATATCATCAAATCAATTTGGTTTTCGGAAAGGTTGCTCAACAACTGACGCCGTATCGGAGCTCAATAAATACATCGTAGAAAGCCTGGACAAAGGCTTAAAATGTATGGGTATATTTATAGACCTGGCAAAAGCTTTCGATACGGTTTCAATCCCTCTACTTTTGAATAAACTAGAGAACTTTGGAATACGGGGAGAGCAACTAAAATTGATGGAGAGCTATTTGAGTGATAGAACTCAAAGTGTAAAAATTGGTGAGAATATTAGTACTGCTCTACCTGTAACATACGGGATTCCACAAGGCTCTATCATTGGACCGACTCTCTTTTTGGTCTACATGAACCAAATATGTGAACTTAAATTGCTAAACGCCAAGTTAATTGCTTTTGCAGATGATACAGTTTTACTGTTTCACGGAGAGAGTTGGTCTAAAGTGTTCGACAATGCACAAAATGGATTTAATTTGGTTACGGAATGCCTCTACCAAAATATCTTAACGCTTAATGCCACCAAAACGAAGTACGTAACGTTTTCGCTGCGTAAAACAAGTCAGCCTAATGGTTCTCTACATTTTATTCGAGCGCACTCAGTCGGCTGCCTCCAAAAACTGGAATGCAGAAACTGTCACTGTCAGGTCCTGGAAAAAACAACAAACGTAAAATATTTGGGCATTCAAATAGACCAGCACATGACCTATGAAACACATATAAATGCCATATCTGCAAGAATACGAAAACTAATAGCAGTTTTTAAAAACATTAGGCATGCCGCTAGCGACTATCAGCTAAAGACGACGTATTTCGCTTTATGTCAGTCTATACTGACATACTGTCTTACAACATGGGGAGGAACGGCAAAAACTCAAATGCTCTCCCTAGAAAGATCACAGAGAGCAGTCCTTAAGACTATATTTTCTAAACCCTACAGATATCCTACAAAACAACTTTATATTGACTCCAACGTTCTCTACGTAAGAAAACTTTTTATCCAGCTTCTTACATTAAAGCAGCACAAAGTGACCCCACAAATTGATGTCTCAAACAAGAGACGAAAGAATAAAATATTTAAAATGCAACAATTTCGTACCTCATTTGCGCATCATCACACACCGTTCTTAGCACCATACCTGTATAATAAATTAAATAACATAATGTCTCTACATAAAATGTCAAGTCGAGAATGCAAAAAAACAATCTTTTCTTACTTGCAGAGTCTGGATTACAATGATACTGAAAGCTTGCTGGTGGTTCAATCATAACTTATTTTAATGGGCGTTTTTTTATATTGTGTTTACTTTTTAATTTTAAATAATGTACTTTTGGTTATTTTTTTCTCATATATATATGTATTTTTGATTGTAATTTAAGTTTAATATTTTATATAAGTTCCTTGTAAGCTAGCTTAAATATAGGCCACACCAAATTTTTGTAAGGGCTGAAGGTATGAGCCCTCGCATCTTATTACAAGTTTTTTACTTAGTTAGAGCGAGGAGTCGTCGAATCTGACCTTGGAAGTTTTACGGTGTAATTATTTTATGTAAATAGTTAATTAATGTACCTTTTATTTAAGAACTACTGTAAACCTTTCTTTTGAAATAAATACATTTTATTATTATTTATTATATTATTATTATTTTCGATTAGAAAAACACTATTGTGGCCATGCTATTGTATCTACAAAAAAGGTAACTTTAATTTCTAAGCTTATTTTATGTCTAAGCTTACAAATACAACTTTGGAAACACATCATTTTGTATCTTGTATTCTGTATAACAAAAAGGTATTATATAATTCAGTGTTAAATATTTATATAAAATATTTTTTGTATTTTAGTAGGCAAAATCTAATTTCAACTGTACAATTTATATTTCTAAATACCAAATAGATTTTCCCACCAAAAACCACACAACAAAACACGAACACTGGCCATAAAGAATTCCCTCGGAATAAAACCTCGTTGCATCAAAAAGGAGTAAGACTGTCTCCCTCGGGAAGTCTCTGGCTGACTCGATTAGCCAGACAGCTAGTTGGCCAGATAGCCAGATAGCCGGTGATGCAATTAGCCAGATAGCCCGCTGATGTGATTAGTGACCGATAGATGGAGTTAGGTTACACACTAGTTAACGGTACCGACGAGATGTGACATTTTTTATTTGCCACTTTGTATAATAGGTTCCTTTTGTAAGTTTATATAACACATTGTTGCAAGTGTATTTAGAAATATTGTAATGCAATAATTTCCCTTTGTACTCCAACAATATGTTTATATTTTAAGTCTTAAGTTTTTTGTATATTTTGAGGTATGCACTAAAATGTTTTCTCGAATAAGTGGGGTTTATCACTTTGTAAAAAACATAAATAGTGGTATTATCTAATCTTACACCATTTTTTATTTTTTATTAGAAAAAGATTAAGACGTGCGAATGTTAAGTAGGAAAAAATAGCTTAACCTAGAAAGTGAGATTGACGTCTTACGCTACGCTTGCCGTGATGTAATCTCTATGCGAGAATTGTTCGGCCCAAACGTAGTAAATTATTGGCTTATAGCAAATTGTTTGAGTTTGTATACAAAATAAATATAAGGCGACTCTTGAAACAAATCAAATTCAAACACAAAAAATACTAATCGTTACAATCTTCAAGGCTCCTCAAACTCGGCCCATTCATTAACTTCAACAGCTTAAATAATTCACAAAACTCATCAAACAATCGCATCAAATGTCACTTCGAAACTTTGAGAATAAAAGTCGAACTGTAAGGGCGTTTACACAACGGACGCTAATTGTCACGTCATTGCGATAACGAGGGTCTTACGGCCGCGCGCCCTTTCTTCCAGCGCGATCGCCCGGAAACTTTATAATTCATTCCACTCGAGGACTCTTCGACACAATTTCCGTCGCGAAAATAATTTGGTTCGAATTCGAGTGGTTGTAACAATTGTGGCCGAGTGAATAGGCGCGAATATAATGATTGTGGTCGGTGGGATTTTCACTCGGTCAGTACTCGTTTTAATGACGAGGAATTTTGATTTAATATGAAAGTTGAGCCGGGTTCCACAGTGCGATGTTTTTTGACGTGTTTCGAGCTAACGAATTTAATGAAATATTTATTTGACGTGTCGTGTCGCAACACAGTTTGATTGTAATTTATTTCTTCAATAAATGTACCGCTAAAGTTTTAATCTAAAATGATAATATATGTTTGCAAGCCTACATATGAATTATAAGAGTCGGTAAAAATTAGTCTTCAATATTCAGTCACTTTTCAAAATGGCTACAGGTACGCTTTTTGATAATACGAATGAATATTGGATAAAAGTCTTCTATTTACCTCACAATGGTTATTTTTAAACGGGTGGGGGGGCTGGCGGGGTGAAAATAAGTTGGGTATAAAGTATGATTAAAATATCAAAAACGATTTATTTCCCATAAGTAGGTGCGTAGTTTTCAATACAGTTTCTTTAAATATTTAACCAAAATAAACACAGTATTTGTTTTTACTTGAATTAATAAATGAGTCAAATGAATGACAGCAAATCCTGTGTCCCTACAATGTGGACTTCGAAGACCATTACAACCGCAAAGTTCACCTCCGCCTATTTTATTGGTAACCTAATAAAATTAAGTGTATCTTATAATCAAAGGTTTTGTTTCACCGTACATAATAACCGAATTTAATAACTAGGGCATATATTGAATTAATAAAAATATTATCATTCTATTAAATTACTAAACTATTCCACGCCATACAACACAGAAACTAAGTATTATTTACCAAATTACTTGAAATTTACAATTTCAGGGCGCGCGGGTCGCAGGTGCGCTCCGCGCGGTGCGCTCCGCGGCCCGTTATTGGCGCTTTGACGTGCTGCCATGTGTAACCCCCTTTATAACGTTCGTTTATCACGTTTGGTTATTTCGAACTGCGAACGTCTGTCATATGCTTGAATGTGTCTCAGAGAAGGTGTTTTTCGAATTTCTTTTCATGTTAATGGTAAGGAAATGTTGAGATATTGTTATTTAAGTAGGACGAATATAAACTCAAACGTACTGTTTACTTTGTACAAATAATAATGTAATACTTTGACAGAATTATTTATTTAGGAACTCTTTCAGATTCTGTATATGAAAGAGTTAAGGTAAACGTAGTTTTACAAAACCACCTGACAGATGTCACTGCTATAGGAGTAACCCATACATTATTATTTTGTAATCATCAACTTCCTTGGTTAAATTGTAACTATAATTTATATGATAAGTATTAATATGATTTTATTGAAAATATTTAAGTATAAAGACTTACCAAAGCCGACGTAACGACGCGCGACGTCAAAACACTCAAATAATCCTTACCTGTAAAAAAAAACGTCAAAATATTATCTCCATTTCCCATCACTATCAAAAACATGTATTAACTATTAGAATAAGCCGAGGCAAAGTTAGCCGCGGAGCTCGCTACAAGCGGTAACGCGCGCGGCCGAAGTTAGATTGCTTAATGGCCTAGTGTGCACTGCTCCTAAGATATCAAACAGCTTATAGATGCCGATAATTGGAAAAACTTCCAAGTTCTCTTGATACTTAAGTGCTTATTCATAGAAGATGGTTTACTGTTGCTTGTGTTATGTCTGTTAAATACATAATGTCTTAACAGGCTTTGTGTCGTCTTTGACTAGTAGTAAAAATAAGTCAGTTTGAATAGTTTGTTTATTAGATCGCACTAATCTGAGGAACTACTTATCCGATTAAAACAAATCTTATAGTGTTGGATAGCCTTTATATCGAGGAAGTCTATAGACCACCCGAAGCCGTTATTCCCTCTAGAAAATACTTTATTCCCTCATGTTAATGTCGAGTGAGGAGCTAGTTTTATTTATACCCACATTCTCTTTTATGCAAAATCAGCTGCACAGCATGTTTATATTTATTACTTACCTAGGTTATTTCAATAAGTCACAATTTTTTTTGTGATATTGATGTTTTCAGAAATACTGCTAATTATTTGTTTATCTAGCCTATTGTTTATATCTTTTAGCCCGAGATACAGGATTACCCTAGCTCAGGCTCATGTATTCCATACCTATTTTAAACCTTTTTATACCTATAGTTTTTATTTATTTTTTTGTTTTTTTAGTTTTTGTACGTGAGTTTTGTTAATATTTGAATAAATGTATTATTATTATTTATTTATAAAAATATGTTATTTTTTTAACGAGTTTTACGAAAGCTTCAGTTCTAAATGAAGTTTTAAATGCCGTCTCACTCTAACGCACCAAATGCGGTGATTGAAGGCTATATGGACTTTTACCTTTCCTGATATCTGATATTATGTAGATTGGTCGGCCTAGTCAAAAGTGAATGATCAAACAACACCATGGTTGAATGAATCGCTATTTGTTCCTTTACTTCTAATAAACTACAACAGTACCTTTAGACTTCATTTATTGTATAAATAATTTTGGGGCCCTATTTCATCAATTTCTTTTGCTGTTGACTGTACATATAACAGGTACCTATGATACGGTATACTCGATATTGGGCTCGATAGAATCCGTCCGAGAATTATTGATGCTGCACGGATCAAGCGGAGGTCAGTCTGCGGCGAGTCGCTGTAACTTCTCAGACCACTTTGTTCTACAACTTGCAAAGAACATGCTGTGCGATTGGAACTGGAGTTTTCTGGAGTATTAAGTACAGTAATTTGTGTATTTTTGTTTGTATAATTCATTTGTTTTGTATGTTCCATTAATTTCCCGCTTATTTGTGTTTACATGTATGCTTTTATAGCAATTAAACGATGTCTATGTCAATGTAATTTGTAGGTATTTGCAATGCGGTTAAATTTAAGGAATTCGTACGATTATAGATATTACTAGCTGACCCCAGCAAACGTTGTTTTGCAAAATGAAAAATAGATAGTAGCCGATTCTTAGACCTACTGAATACGCATACAAAATTTTGTAAGAATCGGTAAAGCCGTTTCGGAGGAGTACCTACGGTAACTAACATTGTGACATGGAATTTTTTTATATATCTGTCGCTAGTGTCCTCTACCTTAATTATAACTGGAAACTGCAGCCTCATGTAACACGTGGTTCCATGCTGTACTTTCTGTTTCTTCGTGTTGGTTCTTAAACAGCTAACTGAAGTTCAAATTAGTTTAGTAACCCCAACAGAGATGTCGCTTTCTTGCGCTCATGCGAGCTAAACCACTAGGTGGCTCTGGTTTATACAGCAATAGCAAGAGGATGAGATGTGCACCATACGCTTCGGGTTTGATTTAATACAGCGACCCTACTCTAGATGTCACTTATTTCACAAATAAGTTCGTAGAAGAGCCGCTAGATGGCCTTACGCAGGACTAGCGTGATGATACAACTTTATTAAAACCTTCCGTTTATATGCGAGTATGGTGTGATAGTAGTTCCTCACTGTTTTCACAGGTGGCGTGGAATGAAGCATACAACAATGCCTGGTGAACTAGCAGACTATACACTTCTATCAACCTTTTATAGATGGCGCCCAAATATATTCAACAAACATTTCATAGATTGCGCTTTAACTGAAACTTTGTGTTTAGTCGTCGAATTAGTTTATAGATGGCGTTTTCATAAAAAATTACTTTATTTTTATTTGTTCCTTACAAACGAGTTATTGCACAATTTGATTGAGTTACCTTGAGCAGATGAGGGTCCCTCTCAGCCGCGTCCAGCAGCGACTCCGCCTCGCTCAGCCAGGCCACGAACTTCTCCAGCGAACGGTCGAAGTTCTGCAGCGATGAGACAGCCGAGTGCAGCGCTTTGCCGCGCGCCACGATGCTGCAAAAGAACAGGTTGATTAGAACTTTTTCTTGACACGACTAGAAATCCAAGCACTGCACTTTTTTACGGCGTTGTAAACTAAGTTAACTTCGTTAAATAACTTCCTATTTTACTATATTTGTATTTGCATCAATATTGATATTAAGTTTTTGATACACAAATCAAAAAATTTTTTTGTAATTTATCCTTATCTAAAATGAAATTTGTTTTCATATACCTACCTAATTTGAAAAAAGTCACTTTGTAAACTAAATATGTAGACGAAATCGGCAAGCAATATGAAATTTATAGATATAGATGAACTTATAATATTATATGGATTTAGAAGTCTTCATTGTATCTACCTAAGGGATGATAGCGCATTAAGATTTAAAGAGTATTTTGTAAGACACTGCTATAGATCTATACGATGCATTCATCTACTACATATTTATCAAAGCTGTGAGATGCAGAGAGATTTAACCGATAGGTACATTTTACATTGTTTTAACAGTCCTGCTACAGTATGATGTTTGCAATAAATAATACACGTTATGTTTAGGTATTATTGAATTAATTATGAACATCACACATCCGACCATTTGCGAACGAAAAGGTTTATTATTATTTTCACAAATAACAAAAACATTTCGTATTCAAAAACACAACTGTAACAACAATTTACCCTTTTGAAATGACGATAAAATGGCGCTCATTAATATTCGCATCTCAAATTATTTACGACATCATTCCCTCAGGTGATTTACATAAAATTGTTTTAATTGCCCCGTGCCTCGGGCGACAAAATAAATTCTTAAATATAAGGAAATTATTCAAGCTGCCTGCTTGTTTATTACAGATGAATTACTATGCTAATAAACGTAACGAAATAAACAAGCTTCGGTAAATATTTAGTGGGTGTGTTGTGGGAGTGAGTCTTTGCTCTCTACATATATCTCGTACGGGAAACGCAACTACGCGAATGAAACTTTGTCAAAAGATGGTGCTGTTTCAAGTGTCAACATTTATTAAACTCCCGGCAGATGGAGTTATGTGTTCGACTTTTATAATTTTATAATCTCCGGAAGTTTATACAACATAAATTGCTTTTTCCACATGTTTACACTTTTGTTCCGTTTAGATAGAATGTTCCCCAAACAAACTTTATTGTTCTTTGATTGTTGTTAGGGTGGGTTATAATGTGTTGATGGCAATGGAATGAAAGGCACGGCTTAACAGAGCATTTCCTACTCTTTATAGTTTAATAAGTATTATAACGCAGATTACCTAGTACCTTACTACTGCCTGGTACTTTACCTATATAATAGAAGCAGTAATATGGTAATTACTTCCTTAAAGTTTGGTCTTTTTAAGAATATTATGCTCTGTTATTATCAATACCCAACAACATTTCACTTTCTTATCACGGATATGGGAATCATGAATTTGACATTAAGAACACTCCGTTGCATGGGCAACAGATATGGCTCCTAGAAACTTTTCTTTGCCGGGTTCTTCAGTACGTGAGATGTGGGACAACAATATAAATAATGATTAGGGTAATCAACGACTACTATCAAGCATTTTGTTAACGTTTAGTGTACGAAGAAAGTTGACTGGCCTAAAAACTCGGTGAAAATCATACATCGATAGACACGTAAACTGGAGATTCCATTAAAAAAATTGTAATTGGGATAAGGTATATCGTTATCACAAATTAAGTACCTGTTGTTCAGTTCGTTGTATCTGTGGTTGATGCCCTCGGTAGCTCGCTTGATGCGGGAGGTGTCATCATTGCGGTACACGGCGATGAGGCGCTGCGTCAGCTGGCCGAACAGCTCGATCTGGTGCTTGTACTGGTGGACCTCGGCGTGGAATGACTGGAAAGACATAGAATTTATGTTAGTAAGATGAGTGGAGAGAGACAAGTCATAGGTTTATTTAACGCCGTATAACTTAGATCAGTAGTTTCCTTCATTGATTTTTATTTTATTCTTCCTGGCCGATATAGTCTTTGTAAAATATTGGTATTCTGTATAATCCGTGTATAGCCCGTCTGTCTATTACTGGACATCTATATTTGTTTATCACTTTTATAAGAAAGTGCAAAGATATGGACGAATTGTTCTAACATATTCCAGCAGTTGGCATGGACGTCCTACATTCACAAGGGTTTATCGATTTACGGTTTACATTCAAGTTCTTTTTGACGCCAACGGCCATATATTCTACGAACTATGTTTGTCGCTAGTATACTACGATAATTCGCTTCTCCTTCTTCTTTTACAAATCAAAAACATACAATTGTATACTTTATGTGTACTTAAATAATCACGGTTGTAGACTGTATGTTTAGGTGGTAGACTTTACATTAAAACATATAAGATAACGAAATACTAATAATGTTCGGATTTCCAAAACAAAAGTACTGACGTTTTCGGAACTATACTAAGTACATAAATCCATCATTTGTAAGATACGAGCAGGTGCATATTCTAGCAAATAACAAGACAACATATCCACCTGAAGATACCATCTACTAGATAGCAGTAATAATATTCCTACAGCGTATAAACACGGTAATACGAGTCGTTATTACATGCAAAGTATCCGTTAGTTATCTGAGAGCGTACGGCAATTAACTTAGATTTACGACGGGAACTTGAGGCAACTTGTAGAACTATCGACGTGCGCTGCCCTCTGTTGGCTGGTTATAGATACAGTGTTGAAGTTAGTTTGGCAAGTTTGTCGAGGTTGTAAATAGATTGGCGGGCAACTAAAGGTTAGGCTGCGAAGTTTATGCTGAATATTTGATTGTTTTATTGAGATTAGGATAGACAGTACGTGCATACTTGTACAGGCTATATATATATATATATATTATTTGATCTGCAGAATATAAAATGTCTATATCTAAGCGATATCGTAAAACGCCACTTATCGTAAACAATACTATACCTAATTATGTTACTGAATTATTTGTGCGTAACCAGTTTAGTTTTATTTTAATTTATCTTCAAAGATACTCGTAGCTTCCTTTAGTTGATATTATAAATAACTAGCCCCGTGGTAAGCTCTACAGCTTGTGGCCTGTGGCACGGGGCTAGTTATTTATAATATCAACTAAAGGAAGCTACGAGTATCGAGTATTAGACATCTGATATACTTAATATAGTATTTACACACACATACAGATATTTTTATTATACATATAAGTTGATATTATACGACATAATTAATCAAGCAACTAGTATGTTACAAACGTATTCTTTGCTCATTGCTTTTGAAGTACCTACCTAACCTTAAAATATATTTACTAAAATATATTTTTATTATTTATTATGTAGTAAGAATATTCCACTCAAAGCTCAAAAATAATGCTTCACATATTAGTTTTGAAATAAATCTCGCTTACAGCAGTTTAGTTCCACAATTTGTAGTATTTAGCGCGATATAACTCAGTTTATGAAATTCCAGTAAGCGGCGGCCATTAATGCAAATGAACCAACTTCCCCCCGAAACTATTTCCGGAAAACTGTTACGGGAAAGTGGAACCTATTTACCTTTTGATGAAAAACATTTTACAGGGAAGGGTAAAATCTTGGGGCTAAGTTTCCATTCCTAAAATACGAAAATGTAGAAGTATTTTTTGAATTTCGTTCATTTGATCTGAAAATGCCCCGGGGGACTGAAAGGGCATACTTTTGGTGTTTTAATAAAGATTTTAGTTTTCTGTAAACGAGTTTTGCTCCGTAGATTAAAGGAATGGTAAATTTTAGTTGTATAACGGGAGCTAGCGTCAGATAGACCTCTGCTTATTCTAGTTAAATATAATGTACTTACACATTTACCCCCCTGTGCGAAATAGTCGACTTAGCTTTTATAAGATAAAAATACAATACAATACAAAAAATTTTTTTTTGTTCTTGTCACTTACTTTGATTTTCGTGTACATACACTACTAATATTAGAAAGAGACGAAATTCATGCTAAGTTTTCTAAGCTTTAATGTTACACCAGTTAAAACAGTTGTACCACATCAAATACAAATACAAATACAAAATATTTATTTTGTGCCACAAAGTAAAACTTAAAACTATGAACAGTACAATAAAATAAAGGCAACAAAAAAGGTAAACGCTCAGCATAATATTCGAGCAGCTTTGAGCTGCCGAAGACTGGTATTCTGCGTCACCATATATATGAGTGTGCACGCGACTGTGAACACTTACAAATTTTAGATATTAAAAAGTTTTTAAGCTATCATTATCATAATTTCAAAGCAAATGGTCTCGGCTCCATTGAATTAGGTAAACCCTGTAATGATACTGCTCCATGTCATCATTAACTACTATTTATTCAGTAAAACCTACAATATTATTGCACTCAACATTTCAATAGGTTGTTGTCAAGCTGATAAGCTTTTCATTATTTGCATGGTTGTATTTCAATGTGAACAAGCTCATAAAAGTGACAAGGCGGAATGTAACATTCTCTCGTTCAAAGGCATTCTGTTTACGGCCATCTTGACGACGTATAAACCCTCATATTCTCAATTTTACGCCGCGACGTAAACTTGAGTTGGCGTACAGTTAAGGGGGAGACACACGTGGCAGTAGCTTGCACAGTTGCATGCTAGCTACTGTTACTAGCTATAACGGGTGTACCTGTAAGTGGCATACTAGCGGCTAGGTTTTTGGGCAGACTGGCTACAAATAATTACTTATTTTTCTTTAGAAAATTAGGAATTAAAATAGACGTTTTTTCATAGTAAAATAGGGTTAGACTCTTCTAGAAATATATTTATATTGTTAACTATCATCTTTTGATAAACGTTTCTCGTAAGAACTTTTGAAGTTTTGATTTTTAGCTGTACTGTTTTTACTTTATATATTTTTACCCGTACAGCAGTGGCATTCATAATAGCACCTAAAACAACATTTGATTTACTTGAATGCTAGTTGCGTCAAACTAGTATAATTAAATAAATATTGCTGAACAATCCAAACTTAACATCTAGCCCTGCGGTAAGCGTCTTAGCTTGTTGAGTTTGTGTGTAGCTGGTATAGATAGCTAGCCAGCTCTATGCTAGTGGTAGCCAATTTTTAACAAAAAAATGGAGATTATAAATTTGTAGTGTATTTTGTGTATCCGCGCCTTTACTTACGTAGTACATGTACGAGTAGTAAGTACGTCTCAGCGAGTTAGCTGGCTCAGCGGGTCGGAGGACGCATCGACAAATGAACTCGACGTTACAGAAATGTATTATTTTTCTAGTTGTTTTGTTACGGTTATAACGTTTCCACCGACCTAGTTGTTTTAGATGGGAATCTCTATTATAAATATATATTTTATACTAGATGTAAATTGACGCTACGGTCCAAGATGGGACATGAACACCAGGTAGGTACCTATTTACTCTTTCTTGAAGATACGCTGGTTGTAATCTAACAGAAAGGCAACTTGTTCCAATCCTTAGCAACACCAATAAGAAATATGGAAGAAAACCACTTAGGTTAGGAATATCTTAATATATTTAAGTTTTCGATATGTGTAAGAAAGGGACGAATGTTGAGATGACGGGTGATAGAGGGAAATGGTAAAAAACCATGTTGTGCCGACTCCTCGTAATATGGAATAAGGCCAGGCAGATGATGATGATTTACCTCTAGTTATCGATAACCAGATTATTTTCCGGTGAATAATAATAATGCGTAGGTATCAGGGATATATGTGTTAGTAGTTACCTTCTGGTCGCGGAGCTGCGCCTCCAGCACGTCGGCGGTGTGCCCGGGCGGCGCCATGGCGGCGAGGCGCGCCTCCATGCGGCCGAGCCAGGCGTCCGCCTCGCGCCGCCTGTTGCTGCCGGAGTTAGTAGTTACCTTCTGGTCGCGCAGCTGCGCCTCCAGCACGTCGGCGGTGTGCCCGGGCGGCGCCATGGCGGCGAGGCGCGCCTCCATGCGGCCGAGCCAGGCGTCCGCCTCGCGCCGCCTGTTGCTGCCGGAGTTAGTAGTTACCTTCTGGTCGCGCAGCTGCGCCTCCAGCACGTCGGCGGTGTGCCCGGGCGGCGCCATGGCGGCGAGGCGCGCCTCCATGCGGCCGAGCCAGGCGTCCGCCTCGCGCCGCCTGTTGCTGCCGGAGTTAGTAGTTACCTTCTGGTCGCGGAGCTGCGCCTCCAGCACGTCGGCGGTGTGCCCGGGCGGCGCCATGGCGGCGAGGCGCGCCTCCATGCGGCCGAGCCAGGCGTCCGCCTCGCGCCGCCTGTTGCTGCCGGAGTTAGTAGTTACCTTCTGGTCGCGCAGCTGCGCCTCCAGCACGTCGGCGGTGTGCCCGGGCGGCGCCATGGCGGCGAGGCGCGCCTCCATGCGGCCGAGCCAGGCGTCCGCCTCGCGCCGCCTGTTGCTGCCGGAGTTAGTAGTTACCTTCTGGTCGCGGAGCTGCGCCTCCAGCACGTCGGCGGTGTGCCCGGGCGGCGCCATGGCGGCGAGGCGCGCCTCCATGCGGCCGAGCCAGGCGTCCGCCTCGCGCCGCCTGTTGCTGCCGGAGTTAGTAGTTACCTTCTGGTCGCGCAGCTGCGCCTCCAGCACGTCGGCGGTGTGCCCGGGCGGCGCCATGGCGGCGAGGCGCGCCTCCATGCGGCCGAGCCAGGCGTCCGCCTCGCGCCGCCTGTTGCTGCCGGAGTTAGTAGTTACCTTCTGGTCGCGCAGCTGCGCCTCCAGCACGTCGGCGGTGTGGCCGGGCGGCGCCATGGCGGCGAGGCGCGCCTCCATGCGGCCGAGCCAGGCGTCCGCCTCGCGCCGCCGCGCCTCGTACCGCTGCGAGTCGCCCAGCATCGCGTCCAGCTGCGCCTTGCGCTGCAGCACGCGCGCGTTCGCCTCGTCCCAGTGCTCGCGCAGGGCGGTCACTGTAACAATCATATATATTCATATTATTATGGACTGCTTTTGGATTATTTATCATATTACTAGAGTGCTTCTTTTATGCATGTATTTTTTTTTTTGTTTCACTCAACAACATCTAGTCTTGTGGTAAGCTCTAAGCTTGTGTTACAGGTACTAGATATCTGATATCCTTAATATAATTAGTCATACATATATAATATAGATATTTTTTATTATACATATTAAACACCCAGACCAAGGAGATCGTGCTTGCAGAAGATACAAACACTTTCACCCTCGGCGGGAATCGAACCCGCTACCTCTTACGCCGCAAGCGGACCCTCGCCCACCGCGCCACTGAAGCAGTCATGTATGGTATCTACTCAATACAGACTTTCATCAATATTTGCCTTTTTCAACACATCTCATATGAATTGCACTAATGAAATTATATTGTAAATTATAACTATCATTGATATCTGATCCAACTGAGACGCTATTTGTCACAGAGAATTTAAAGCATACGAAACGGTACATCAGCCATCGAGTTTAGATAAGCCACTCAATTTAAAGAAAAACAGTCCCTACTGCTTAATTTGTTCCTCAAATAAGGTCTCCTGAACCGGCTTTTATCCAAAAAAGAATTTAAAAAGTTATCTTAAATTATTCAAACGCTTAATTTGAGAATCGAAAAGACCAATACTGCTTTATTATCTGTAAATGTTTATTATCTGTTGTACTACAAGGGGTGGTATTACGCGACATGATGGGGAATAACCAGTAACGCAGGGCGCTCCTGCGTGCGTCAAGGGCTGTGGTAAGGTCTCTCACATTACGATGTAAGTATAACAAATTAAATGAAATGAATATAACAAAAATAAGTTAAATATTGCTAGAATGTTTATCATGTTATTCTATTTATTTAAATTGACTGCACATTTTCTCACTTGCACTGTTTTCTGTTTAATTTCAGCTTTACGACAACTCAAAAACATCAAAAATTTTATCACAAATTACAATTATAACATTCACTCGGTCTGTTTAAAAAAAGATGATTGTACTGCGAGTTGCATTGAACAGATAGTATAGGTATAGAGTTTTAGACAAAGTATCTATAGTAGTAGGTACTCTAAGGTTTTAGACAATAATGTCGTCCAAGCAAAGATATTCGATACTTATTAGTATATTCGATACTTAAGTAACTTTTGATAACTAATATAGTTCATAGATCACGCAAAAACTACGGAATAGATATGAAACACAGTAATATTGCTTCTATATCAGAACAACACATAGGCCACTATTTATCGCGGTAAAATACACATATCGCGAGAAATCCATTATTGCGAGCGAAGCCCGATTTTACATAGTTGTTAACCCAGTAAAGGACAAAAGTTAATTTGTACGGGAAAATCTATTAATACGCTATTAATTTATTAAAATTAAATAAATAATTATTATATTTGTAAATAAAATGTGGTATTGAGTAGTAAAAATTAATAATTAGTTCGGACCCGGTGTGGGTTCCCTTCCGGACTCGTCGCAGCGACCGATCACTTCCGACCATATACATGAGTTCAGAGCGTGATGTTTGAATACATTTCCTTTTGAACGTTACCAACCGAAAAGTGATATTAACAAAGAAAACATCGCCGTATTATCATGATAATGTAAAAATAAATGTGTTTAATATACATTTATGTTTTCCCAATTGAATGTTAATGGAATATTATGTAAATACATTTATTTCGGGAAATTGTGGAACAGCTCTGGAAATATTGAGTTAAAATTTATAATAGATGTATCAACTGAAATAAACAATGGGTATTTCGTTACTTGTTCCAAGCCTAGCAGTTTCCTAATTTTAAATAAATAATTCATCAGCATCAACCTAATAAAGTTTCCACTGCTGGGACACATGTACTTCTCTCTTGGCGAGAGTGATTAATCCTAAATTCACCACGCTGGCCATGTACGGGTTGGTAAATGTCACTTGTCCTTCAAACTCTTCAAAGTTTGCAAACATGCCGATTTCCTCACGATGTTTGCCTTCACCGTTAAATCATGAGCTTAAAGCGCACATACATTTTACAAGAAGAAAAATCCAGAATTGCTGGGTTATAGATCCCATGACCTTTGGAATGAATTCGGTTATCTAACTTAGCTAACACGGCTTTTCCTACGTGGTCAACTCAGACCGGCGATCAATTTCTATATAGCTACTACTAGTGGGCGCCAACAACTTTGATAATACTTTTTCGTGACTTGCTCTAAACAAACTGTTTTTCATTTTCTTTCGCAGATTTCAGTTTGATTACAGCCCTCTGACATTAGTTTACAACAACAACAGAAACCTAGGTTTTGGGACTAGCCCCAGGTTATAAACAGATATCCTACAAGACCGCCTACCCGGGTAATTAGCGTCGGCCAGCATCGCGGGAATTCATTAGTCTCCGGGACACGCCATTAAGCAGATTGCGTTTCTTACCGGGGCCGTGCAGTGGGTGTTTACCTTTATTTCATTAAGATTAAGGAATCTTAATGCGAGTATACGTTGTGTACAATATAGAGCACATTCAGTCATTAGTTTGATCTTCTGATAGGAGTACATGTACATAGAATGTTTCAGAATTGGTATAAAAAGCGAAAAGGTTTTAGAAAGGTGCTCATGACGGGTATTTTTTGTTCTATGATTTTTCGATTTGGATGCCCATTTGTGGAATAAAAAACCTTTTTTTTAAGTTCTTGCAATACCTTATATCGTATCAAATCCACTGATACGATGCTGAACATGACCTAGAGTAGATTAGGTTAATAAGAGGCCCATTTCCAAAATAAAGACCGCTAAATCGAAATGTTGTAGAGCAAAATATGTTGCATGGAGCGTGCCATTCATACCCCACCCGCTTTATATACCAATTTCTAAACACCTTGTATAGCTATGTGATTCTCCTAGTTGAGTCTAAGGTACTCAAGGTCTCAGGTACGCGAAGTGCTGAGGAAAATGTAAATTATTGTAAGACAAGTGCTTATTATCTATGTAATATTCGTATAGAAATTACTGAAAAAATATTAACTATTCCGATTTCCCCATAACGAAATAAGCTTGTTCATTCCTTTTGAGAATTACAGAACAAAACACTCTTTCCTTAATGTTTGCTATTATATTACTTTAGTTGGAATAGGAATTTTCCACAAAACAAAAGCGTGGAAATTTTAACGAATAAATAAAGCGAGCACGGAACGTACTCGCGTGCATTGTAAACTATGCAAATTGGAACGCAGCACTGCACTACACTTACGAGCAGGCATTGCGACGCGACGCAAAAACAAGCTCAAGATATGTAGGTAACAAATTAAACATTTCACACATACTAATTTTTTGGCGCTTTGAACCAACTGAACAGCTTTCTCAATCTTAATGATTTTTAATAAGTGATAAATCGCACTTTTTAGGTTAAACTATTTTTTAAATTTTTATGCAGAAAAGATTAAGACATCCGTTATAAGACACATTCGAAGGATTATCAGTAACCTTCGGATGTTTTTTAAACTTTTTCTGCATAAATAAATCAAATATCATTAATCTTGTTTGTTTACGTCCTACGTACTAGCCAATCTGACAAATATACAACATATACTAAAACATAAATAACAAATCTCCCTCCCTGTGTAAAAATAAGTCTACAACTTCAGAGCTCGAATATTCATAACGCAAAAAAAGTCTCATTCAAAACAAACTGAAATTGTAATAGGATTCCCTTGCGATTAAAAGCACAGCGTTGTCTAAAACAAAGCAAAACATGAAACGTGTGAAAATATTCTCCTCGGCGCAGACTGCGGTATGATTAAAAGCGCGTATACTGCCGTGCATTATGAGAGCGCGTCATGGCGCGGGCACAGCGGGCGCGGGCGACGGCGCACGGATGCGCACTCAATGACGCGGAAGGGTAACTGTGGGGTTATTCAGAGGGATTAAATGTTTTCATTATGCTCGTGAAATGTTGCTCCGAACTTAGGATTGTCAGTTTAGAATTTTGAGCAGACTACAAATAATAATTATTTCTTTAAAAACTACGCAAGATAAAATACACGTTAATTGGTAGGAAAATAGATTTTGACTTATCTAGAAATATATTCAAGTTGATAGCTGTCAACTTTTGATAAACTTTTCTTGTACTTTAATTAAATGTTACTTTAAAATACCTACATAAAATAGTTGAAACCATGATTTAGGTAACCTATATCAAAAACTCAGAACTCAATTATAAATCTTTTATAAATTGTAATATAAATAAGCTAATAAACAGCAGAGTTATTTTTGTTAGATTTTGAAATAAACTAAAACATATTATTTCAGTTATTTTCATACTGTCGTAAATTCGAACCTTTCAAGAGTGATCGCAAGTGTAATAGCGGGGCGCTTGTCTTTGACACCGGGAACCCAGTTATGTGAGCTGAAATACCAAATTATAGTCAAAAGGTCAGAAAATATAATTAAACATTATATCCACATCATTTAATGTACCTACCTACGTGGATAATCACAGCTACAAAACCGCAACTCATAAGAAAAGGGAAACCTTTGCCCATAGAGGATAATCTAGATTAATAAATCTAGGTTTAGTGAGTAATTCATACAATATATCATAAAAACGAAATTTCAAAACTAAACTACGGCCTTAACTATACATATAGGTAGTTTTCGATAAATCATTTTACTTAATTCCGCGAGGCTTAACGCGTACTTGTTCCTTTAAGAAAAACATTATCGCAAAATACCTGTTAAAATAAAGCAGGCTTAACAGGCGAATACAGTACATCGCTAAGCCGTCCTAAGGAGGGTCTAATCGACCCGCGGCAGTTGGGTTAACCCTAGCAGCTCCATCGATCGCTAATGAGGGCCTGCGGGACCCTCATGTCCTGGTTAGCTGCTAGCTCAATGGTCCAATAAGTTACGTGATTTTTAAGAGTTTTTGTTACGAAACTTAGTGTTTTACTGAAGCTCGTTATCGGCTATTAATCAAATCAACATAAGGTAAAATAATCTATAACATGAAAATAATTTGCATAGAACTGAAAATTGGTAGAGATAATAAACACACCATTATAAATGAAATGTTAAGTCTTCGTCGATCCGAAGTCTAATTTATCTTTTATTTAAGGTCAAATATACAAAATAAGTGATTTCTCCTTTTTTCTAGATTTGCAATTTCAAGTTGTTTTTGATATGTGAAATGTGTTTTTTAAAGTAAAATTATGGGTCATTAGAAGAGTTTTTATGGAGAGATTCGTGCTAGGGATTTCTCATAACCAGTAAAAATTCGGGAAATAAGTAGTTTCTAAGATTCTCATTATACTCAGGTTTTATCTCGTAATGAAAATGAAATCCCTTTCCAAAGTGTTTATTTTATATTTAACTTTGTTATATTAATTCGGTTTTATAAAAAAACATTTGAAATACCATGGTGTTAAATGAAATTAATTTAGAGCAAGTTGCTCAAAAACTATAAAATTTAACCCCAAGCAAAACCACAACACCACTTACAAACGTTAAATAAACCTTCGCCCGTGTCCGGACGCGCCGCCACCGCAAACCAACTGCATGCTGTCAAATGTACGGGGTCCGATAAACCCGAGCGGGTCTCACTGACCACTTTAACGACTTCTTAACCTCACCGGGTATTTGGCGACAAGTGAAACTTTAATTAATCAATATTTGAACCCAATCAAAGCCGGTTCCAGTTAATTTGACCTAATTGTTATTAAATCTCGGTACAAATGGCTTGCGAAGGGCGTTTGTGGGTTAAAAGCATGCCGTTTAAATAGTTATAATCCTCATATTGCATGTAATTTTTAAAACAACAGCCTTGAAAAGTTGAAAGCATCGGTATCCTTTTTCTACACATTATTATTTTTTTTAATTCGTCAATTTGAGCACCTTGTTTTTTAATCCTAAACTATATCCTTGGGTCAAGTGGACCTATGTTAGATCTTTGAAGGCGTGTAAAAAACAGCATGTGAGAAGAGTACGAGAGTGAAACGGAAGCTACTACTAAGGTGACTTTTGGTGACACTACTGTAAATAAATAAATAATTATTTCCTATTAAGTTAAAAAAAAGTTCAAATTAACATTTGTTTTTGTAAGATAACTGTAGAATTAGAGCGCCTCAGTATTAAATATTAAGCTCAAAAAACTTCGTGAATAAACCAAGGCTCCCAACGAAAACGGAATATTCCGGGAACAAAACGTCGAAATACAATATTATTTTCAGGATTTATCTGTAGTATTATATTTTCCTTGAATCAATACAATAACCTTCCTTGTTTGCGCAGAGGGCAGGGCCTCATTAAGGGCTGGATTACGTCATCATCCAGGAGCGGCAATACTCTTTATTTTCTTTTGGTACTTTATAATGTTGAGAAAGTTTAATGTGTTTATTTAGGAGAGGAAGTCATTTTACGTAGTAGTTATATGGTAATTGTGATGAATTACACTACTCAGTGCTTTAATGGTGAAGGCAAAACATCGTGAGGAAACCGGCATGTTCTGAGAACTTTGAACAGTTTGAAGGACATGTGACATTTATCAACCCGCACTTGGCCAGCGTGGTGAATTAAGGCCTAATCTCTCTCGTCAAGAGAGAAGTTTCTGTGACCCAGCAGTGGGAACGTTAACAGGGTGTTGATGATGAATTGTGATGTATACCTATGTGAATGTGTGCATTGTATATACTATGTGAATGTGTGGGTGACAATGACATGTGTGTTTGGTGGATGTCTACTGTGTGTACCCAGAAGTAAATATGGCTGAAAAGAAGAAGAAGAAGTAAATATCTTCCAAGTTTATAACAGTAATTGAATTGCTTTGTTTGTTACAGTGACAGTTGGCTGGCTTTGTAGCAATTGTAACTCAAGGCTCTAGGTGGACGCAGGTCGCTTCCAACCAAAACAAATAGAAATATATTATCCCTTACATATTTCCAGTCTGCCCATGTGAAGAGAACGTTCTACTGCTGAAATGAGGGTTAATAAATAACTTAATATATCCGGACAATCCACACAACAACATTTAGCCCCATGGTAAGCTTTTAGCTTGTTTCGGGGACTTTTGATATACTTAGTATAATAGACATACATAGATAGACATATATTTTTTTATACATAGTAAACACCAGAACAAGGAGAAAGTGATTGTAGGAGATAGAAACACTTTATTTTATTTTTTTTACTTGATTTCTCAGCGGGAATCGATCCCGCTACCTCTTACACCGCAAGCGGGCCTCTGCCCTCCGCGCTACTAAGGCAGCGGTTATACCCATCAAATTGTGTAAGTAATGGAATATAATAATAATTGATAGTGGCTACTAAAACTCCTCTAGTACTTAAGATCTATGCCCGGAAACATGTCAAGACTAACGGAAGTAAAGTGATTATGAATAATTAATTGGCAATCAGTGAAGTTATGACAGTCCCCTGAACTCCTTACTCCATATAAGAACTCGGCGAATTGGAAAACTTCCGAACAATTCCAATCTTATGACTTACAGAAATTTATTTATTTCGAGTGAAAAGTTATCTCGGACTGAAATGGCATATTTATAAAAACACTAGATTGAAGAAGGCAATTTTACTTTTTAGCGTTCCGTACGCGGAGGGGAAAACGGAGCCTTTACTTTGAGTCCGCTGCTCTTTCGCTGAAAATTAGAAAACCGCCCGAGATACCTACTCAATAGGTATGGTGACTGCTTATAAAAATAGTTATGGTGTTTGGTCTGCCTGCCCGTCCAAAAATACTAAGCACAAATTACACCTTTTTTTTGAATCCCTTTGTTTTAAATGAATCTCGAAGTCCTAATGAACCAGTAGAATTTTTATTTCAATTTATAAAACCGAAAAATGCCGAAAGATTTTGGCTTCGCACGCGGAAACACTAGCCGCCATGCTGCTTATGTCTTCATTATGTGGCTTTCTTTTAAAACAATATTTTTATGCATTCCATACGACTTCATATATATAATGTGTAGGACGTGAAGTCATTGAAAGACGGTTTTCTATAACACATACATAATTCACTTTTATTCGTAATATACTTATTTTAAATTCGCGATACAAAATCAAGCGACGCGCATAGTCTAGCGGCTAGTGCATGACTAACTGTGTGACCGAACGATCGAGTTATCGATCGTTAGGTTAGTGCCGCGCCCGCGTAATCGATTAATCGGCACAGAGAATAAATTAAAGGTGGCGGATAGGGTGGCACCCTACATACTCCCCCATTGACCAACCTATGGTCCTCCAGGTTGGGACAATCTTACATAACAACTACAAAGTAACTTAGACTAAAACATGAAATGTAAATAAATAGAGAGAACAAGATAATAACAATAACTATAGGTACACTTATTACAAACTACCAACTTAACTAACATAAGAGTCAAACCTACGGGGACGACCGCGTTTTCGCTTCGGAGCGACTGGCTGACACACATCCGTCTGTTCATCTCTAGCGATAAAACCTGTTATTTGGGAAACGTGGTATTTTCCAACGATATCGTTTTGTTTCTTTACATGCGCCAACGTGTATGTAGTAGGACTCGTCTTTGATACAATGACATATGGGCCATCCTGTTTAGGCATGAATTTCGCGCTTACACCTTTGCTGGAGTTACTTAAGACGTGTGTTTTTAATAAAACAAGATCGCCCACCTGAAAGTTATCGCCTCGTCGACGGCATTCATCCTTATCAGTTTTCCTCGCATCCTGCTGCCGCTCGATTGATTCCTTACTCACAGCGATAGCGTCCGCAAGTTTGAGCAGGTACGGCGAGATCTGTGGGACATAATAAGTCGCCCTCACTATTTCGCGTATGTCCGCTTGTGCGTCTAACGGAGATCGGAGCTCGCGACCGAAAGTGAGGTAAGCCGGCGTTCGCTCCGTCGACTTGCAGACGGCCGTGTTCATAGCGAATCGTATTGAAGGCAGCGCCTCAGGCCACTGTTTGTGATGGCCCTCAACCAGAATAGCAAGTTGCGTTTTTATATCTCTATTCTTGCGTTCTACTGGGTTAGCTTCAGGATGATATAAAGGTATGAAGTTCTGTGTAACGCCGAGTGCAGCCATAGCGTGTTTCATGACGTCCGCGATGAACTGCACGCCGCTGTCGGAGATAAGGCGGCGCGGAACGCCATAGCGCAGGAACACTTCGTCGATCAAAGCGCGTGCGCACGCTTCTGCTGTGGCTTCGACGAGTGGAAACAATTCAACCCATTTGCTGGCGGGGTCCTCGGCTACCAAATCCAACGCTCGCCGAGCTCGCCGCGCGGCAATGGTCCGAAGAGGTCGACAGCTAACACTTCGAAGCGCCGAGCAGGCACAGGCGTCTGTAACAGACCGGCGGGTTTTAGATTGCTAGGTTTGTACTTTTGGCATTCAACGCACGATTTCAGGTACTCAGTGACGTATCGTCTCATACCAGGAAAGTAATATCTCTGCGTAATACGTTTTAGCGTACGCTCTATGCCGCCGTGGCCCGCAGTTGCTTTATCGTGGCATTCCGACAATATTTCCTTACGCATACTTTCTGGTATAACTAATTGAGGTTCTTCATTATCTTCTTCGTGCGTATAACGATATAGCACGCCTTGGTTCATACAGTAACCCCTCTCAGCCCATCTGGTGCTAGACACTTCTTCATTTCCTTCTATTTCTTTTATGATTTTAGCGACATCATTGTCGGCTATCTGGGCCTCTCTAAGGGGGGACGCCTCCCAGCGTGGGGTCTCAATAACCACTGTACATACACCACAAGATGGTCGGGTCTCAAACTCGCATGGAGGACGGCTTAAAGTGTCGGCAATAACGTTTGATTTACCTGGGGTATATTCATAGTGCAGGTCATATGCCTGTAATTTCATGGCCCAGCGTATTAGGCGGCCAGTAGGCGACTTCAGCGTGAGAAGCCATTTCAGGGGTTGATGGTCGCTGGCGACACGCACGCGATGTCCATCGATGTACCCGCGAAACTTTTCAACGGCCCCCACGACGGCTAGTGCCTCGCGCTCGGTGGTCGAGTAGTTTCGTCCGGCGGCTGTGAGCAGACGCGACGCGTACTCGATGGGACGCTCAGTGGCTGGCGACTCCCCCTGCAATAAGGCCGCACCGATGGCATAATTACTTGCGTCGCTCCTGAGTATAAATTCGGAGTTATAGTCAGGTTGACTTAAAATAGGCGCTGTTGTTAGCAATGTTTTGAGCCTATTGAATGCTTCCTCTTGAGCGTTGAGCGGTACCCCATGTCCAGGCTACGTCCTTTCTGGTTAGCTGAGTAAGAGGCTGAGCAATCTGAGAAAACCCAGAAATAAATTTTCTAAACCAGGAACATGTTTGGATAAAACTTTTTAAATGTTTCATGGAGTTAGGGGTTTTCATATTTTTAATAGCTGCAACTTTATCTGGGTCTGGAGATACACCATCTTTGGTTAGAATATGTCCTAGATATTTCACACTTGTTCGGAGAAACATACATTTGGTTCTGTTTGCCCGTAGCTTAAATAATCTCAACCGATCAAACACAATTTGTAACTCAGCCAAGTGTTTATTATAACTACCTTCTGTTATCAGTATTATGTCATCAAGATAGCATAATATAGTTAGGTCTTTTAGCGCAGAACCAGATTTGAACCTGTCTATCAGTCTCTGGAATGGTGCTGGTGAATTTGACATTCCAAAGGGCATGACTAAAAACCGATATGCCCCTATCGGACAGACAAAACAGCTTTTATCTCTATCTTTATCTGCCAATTTTACTTGCCAATAGCCAGACTTCAAATCAATTGTTGACATATAACAGTTTTTCTTAGTATACTGTAACAGGTCATCTATAACAGGAAGAGGATATGTATCTGTCTTTGTAATGGCATTTAACTTACGGTAGTCAACACAGAAGCGGTGAGTACCATCTTTTTTCGGCACTAGAAGAGCAGGCGCAGCCCATGCAGACTCACATTCTTCTATCACACCATCCTGCAGCATCTTGTTAATTTCGGCTTCCATGATGGCTCTCTTGGCAGGTGTTAGCCGATAGGGTGGCACAGCAATGGGCAGGTGATCCCCCGTGTCAACATGATGCTCTGCATATGGTGTACATTCACCAACAGGGCTGAAAATGTCATCATAACACCTCAGTAAGTTTGCTAAAGCCATACGTTCATGAGCAGCTAGCATTGTCCCTTCATCATCCCTTAACACTTCAGCTGAATAACATTCAATTGGCTTAGAGACACTATCTTCAAATTTTAAATGATGAACATGCCGGGGTGTGTCAGGCAGTTGCCAGGTCATATTTGAAAAATTTAATATTAAGCCTGCTTTGTAATAAAGTCAATGCCCAGCAGGGTGTCATTGTTAATTGCATGAGCAAAATCACAAAAGTTATGGGGAGAGAGAGATTAGTTTTATAGATAGAAACATTTACATCAGCCAACTTAACTATAGTATCTTGCATGCTACCATCAGCAAGCTTTATAAGCATATTGGTGCTTCTAAAAGAAAACCTATCCTTGAGTAACAGTGTATAGAGTGTACAACCAGCTATACATGCCTTAGCAGCTGTATCAATCAAGGCAGTGCCATCATAACCATTCACTTGAATTTCTAGGATAGGCCGATTAGAATGGTTTTTGTCATGCTTAGGCACAGTTAAGCTACTTAAATCTAGAGCACTATTTACACATTCCTGACAAAAATCCTTATTATATACACGCCAGTTCATCTTAGAGTCTCTATTCACGTCACAAAAACTTTTGCACTTTTTACACTTATGTAACAAAACAGAGTACTCACTTTGTTCCGGTATCGAAGCTACTCGTGAAGATTCACTCGCAGTGGCGTCGCAGGATGCACGGGAAGGCTCCTCAGGCCCCGGCAGCGACAGCGACGGCACCGGCTCGCGCGGATGCGCGGATGCTCGTGATGACTCGGCGGCTGCGGCGGCGGCGCGACGGCGTCTTGCTCGGCTCCCCAAAGAACGTGATACACATTTCGTGGGCGATAAAATGGCAGAAGCCGTGGTGATTGGAGATTGTATCTCGACAAACATGTTTTGTTTTTTGTTAACATCATTGCACGGATTTGGTTCCAGTGACGTTGACATTTCCGACGATACAGATTTGACAACGGTCAATAATCGATTCAATCGATTGTTACGAGTTGTTCGTTCATTCCTTGATTGAGTGACGCCCTTTGTGAATTCAACCGGAACTACTTGGGACTTCGATGTCTTCGTTTCCTGGAACCGCATGTCACGATCACGATGATATCCGAGTGATACCGAAGTGGGCGTGCTATCAACTTCGGAAGCGTCATGTTTTCGAATTTGAATATGCCCGCCATGTGAACTCAAACCGTTTTCTTGCAATGGATTTTTGATGATTTTATCTTTGCAGTATTGGTGCATATTAGTCTTCTCATCATTAGTACAAGATGGCAGAGATCTAATTATTGGAACATCACTGTGTGCGGTGGTTTCCGTTGCAAGCTTTATCACGGCGTCATATCGTCGTACGGACGGGGACGGTTCCGTAGGCATCACTTCTTTGTTTATTGAGGACACCACGGTGATAAGTAGTTGCTCAATGCGTTCCAGCACTCTCATACTCGCTGCGGCTTGCGTCCTACCGAAATTCTCAATCATCGCAGAGACTTGATCTAGCGAGAGAGTAACATTCGGCGGCGTCGGCGGTGGTGGCGTCGGGTGTTGTTCACTGCGCGAGCGGTTGACGTCCGCGGCACTCTCGAAACAGGCGGAATCGTCGTCCTCGCAGGGCAGAGCTTTACGGTTTTCCGTATTCGGCATCATTCTTCACTTTTTAATTTTCGTGTCGGGTTCTCACAGCACAACGCGGAGTTTCACTGCGACGCGGTGGCTGGATCGGCCTCGAGCTGGGCGCCAATGTAGGACGTGAAGTCATTGAAAGACGGTTTTCTATAACACATACATAATTCACTTTTATTCGTAATATACTTATTTTAAATTCGCGATACAAAATCAAGCGACGCGCATAGTCTAGCGGCTAGTGCATGACTAACTGTGTGACCGAACGATCGAGTTATCGATCGTTAGGTTAGTGCCGCGCCCGAGTAATCGATTAATCGGCACAGAGAATACAAATACCTACAAATGAAAATATTTAACGTTGTAATCGTACTTATTTATATTTTTATTCTTGCATGGGTGAAATAAGACATAATTAACCTTCCTCTATTTCTGAGTGCCATATTAAAATCTGTTTAAATTTCGAAAAACGTAAGCAAACAGACAGCAGAGCCAATCTCATTTTAATCTATGTAAATAAACAAAAAGTGGTTAGTCTGTTGAATCACACGGAACACTCTGTGTGCAATAAATAAAGCGGCCAAGTGGGAGGCGGGCTCGCGCACCGAGGGACCCGTACAAGCCTATAGTTAAAATTAAGTAAAAGAATAACACATATTTATATAGATACTTTATGTTTTAGACCAAATGGACCATGGTTTTTGGAATGTTTCTTTATATTTGTCATAAGATGTTATTTGGCACCAAATTAAAGATTATAGGTAGACAGAAAAAAAAGCGGCTTAAATTGTTGTGCATAGACACCCAAGTTTTATTTAGGAACATTATACTTTGACTTAGAATTACAAGGGACAGTGTAGATCTGAGTATTTGATATTAATTTCAACTTAATACCTCCACGGTTAATGAGAGAGAGAGAGAGAGGGTTTTGACATACAGATTTTACGTCCCATAAAGGTTCCGTTTTCATCGTTTTACTTATAACGAATTTGATTATAATATTTTGTTCTCCAATTTAACGTTGGCTCGGGGGATGTCAAAGGGCAGGGACGGACTCAGGTTAATTACTGGAGCAGCCGCAGGGCAGGTATTTTACAGCTAAAAGTTCCTGTTTTTGAGATAAATGAAAATAAAGCGGTTAACTGTGATTTAATTGAATCTGACTACAAAAGGGTATTTAGCTAAATTCTCCGGAAAACCCCCGATTTATTTTTGATGATGATGACGGAAAAGATTTTATAACGTAGGCTTATATTTAATTATCGGAAATGTTAAATGCTAAAATTGTATGTCGAGAACGAATATTATAATAAATATGTTTGTTTTGTTGGACATAATTAACTGTAAAGCAAAAAATTTTGTGTGCTAATGAATAGTTCTAGATTAGATTTTGAATATTAATAAGAATTAGATTGCTATAAATATTGGCACGGGATCCGGCGCTTCAAACGAATATATCGCTGGAATCCTGAGAATCGATAAACGCTACATTTTACCTCGGAAAAAACCGACATTATTTATTTTATACCACAAAGGTGGCAGACGAGAGCCTTATGAAGAGCTACCTCAGCCTCTGGGCGCCTGCAGCACCAGAGACATTAGCTATACATTCAACCCATACTATAAGTCTAAGGGGAAATCCTCGGGCGAAGATCTTTTTTTTTGTAATATAAGGCACAATCTCATCTGGTGTAAAGTGACGATGTGGTCTAAGATAGGGCATGAAGACCTAAAAGGTTCTCCGGACCACATTTTGAAAGACGAAAAAAATCCCAGCCCGAGGGGTGGTGACAAGTCGCGCCGAAGCCTACCACCAGAGATCATTCCACAACCAGGAGTTCGCGGGAGGAAGTTCCTCTTCAACCTGACAGATGTTCTATAATACTATAATAATAATAATGAACTTATCATGTAATTCTTAAATTCTTTATTGCACACAGAAACATATACAAATATTAGTCAAAAACAAAAGTCATGTACAAAGGTGAGCTTAACCCTATTAGAGTTAGTAAGTAATATTTCTTTTTTATACTAAACAAATCACATTTGTGATCAAATGCAATGTGCTTTCTCAAATTTGCACTCCAGTATCGGCAAAACATGTAGATCACTTTATTAAAACTTACCACCATGTATACACTCATGTTTTATACAAATAAATGATTCTTATTCTTATTGGGTCCACGGACTAAACGGCTGCAAGGTACGTGTGGATATTCCCGCAAAAAATCCTTTTTAACGTGAGCTAATCAACGAAGCAAATAACGTTTATGTATAATAGTTTAAAACCCTTAATATCCCCTAGAGGGGTAAGCCGTGGGCAGAAGATATGTTATATTAACCCCATTTAATATTAAATAATCTTATGAATTATGAACTTAATTATCAAACCCTGGATTTACGATTGCATTTACTGTTTGTGTCTAGCATTTTGAACCTGATAACTGGTTTAATTAATACGAGGCAGCCTTGTTTAATTTGTTTTAACTAACGCTCTTATTAGAGATATTAATGAGTAAAATCAGGATGCACAGGCATAATGTGCAAGTGGCTAAATTTGCTGGTAGCAATATGTTTGACCTGCATGTATTTTGTAATTCATGTTGGCGACGATATTTGATAGATAGATAACTCTTTATTGTACACGTCAAATATAATACACACAGTAAATATTTTTTTTAACTATAGTTGTATAACAAAAAGTGAATTTTTGTAAAGCATGCTTTATTTTTGCCATATTTTTGAACTCGTTACGGAACAATAGGCCGTTATTTTACATCAACTTGAAACAAATAAATAAATAGTTGACCATTGGACATAGGCCTCAAAAATAAGATCATAGCCAATGGGGGTTAGTAGGTATACCAGATCCTCTTTATCTATACCTGATTCGTTGTTCGTCAGTAGGTCGGAATTAGATTAAACTATGAATACTCCATTTTATGACACAAAAAAGCAGTGTGTGTGTGTGGCAGTGGCTAGGTAGGAGCACACTCGACTTTCATTCTCTCGAAGGTCATGAGTTCAAAATCCGCCGCGCACTTCAGGATTGTTCTACTTGAAAAATGTATGTGCGTTTTAAACACGTGCTTTAACGGCGAAGTACAAAATTGTCATCATCATCACCCTATTAACGTTCCCACTGCTGGGACACAGGGACTTCTCTCTTTGACGAGAGAGATTAGGCCTTAATTTACCACGCTGGCCAAGTGCGGGTTGGTGAATGTCACATGCCCTCCAAACTCTTTTTTAAAGTTCTCAGAACATGCCGGTTTCCTCACGATGTTTGCCTTCACCGTTAAAGCACGTGTTTAAAGCGCACATAAATTTCTCAAGAAGAAAAATCCAGAGGTGCGTGGCGGGGTTTGAACCCACGACCTTCGGAATGAAAGTCGAGTGTCCTCCCACTTAGCCAACACGGCTTTTTAACAAACAAACAAAATTGTAATCTATACTAATATATAAAGCTGAAGAGTTTGTTTGTTTGTTTGTTTGAACGCGCTAATCTCCGAAACTACTGGTTCGAATTGAATAATTCTTTTTGTGTTGGATAGTCGAGTTATCGAGGAAGGCTATAGGCTATATAACATCACGCTACGACCAATAGGAGCAAAGATATAGTGGTAAATGTGTAAAAAACGGGAGAAATTGTTCATCTTTGAAGCCTTCCGTTGCGTGCGCCGTGAAAACGGTTCAAGATACACAAAAAACATGTATGAAAGAATAATAGCTCTTTTAATGATCTAAAAAACTGTCCGCGATAGTATATGTCTATCTTTTAAGATTAACTCACAAAAACCGTTTTTATGGTACCTAATTTGGTCGAAATAATTTGTTTAAGTTGTATCAACATAATAATATTAATCTTTATTCAAATAAATATGTTGTTTGGTTAAGAGTACTTCATCCATTATAACGCGGGTAGCACCGCATGGCACAGCTAGTAACTGATAAAGCTGTGTTGTTCTATTCGCTTGTCAACTCAGTATAAAACATTGAAGCGAACTATCAAGACAATGTTATTTCCTTGATATTTGTTAGTTAAGCAATTTAGTTTTATTAATTTTAAGTTGACCTGTCCATGTAGGCGATGTGCTTCTAAGGAAATAAACGTTATGACTTTGACCTTGACGTTGAAGGCAAACATCGCGAGGAAACCGGAAGGTTACGAGTGATTTAACGAGTGTCAAGAACAAGTGTCATTCTCCAACCGCGCTTGGCCAGTGTTATGAATTAAGGCCTAATCTCTCTCGTCAAGAGAGAAGTCCCTGTGTCCCAGCAGTGGGAACGTTAATTGGGTTGCTTAGGATGCCCTAAATCCCTATAAATCCATTTCCGCTACAGAATAAAAAAATATTCTATAATTATGAACAGCGAGGTTCAATTTGTAACGAAAATATATCCCATTTTTATACCATCAAGTGGCAGGCAAGGCATAAGGTATAAGTTGAGCCAATTTGATCGCGGAAGATACCGCCGCCCCACACAATAGAGGCGAAGATCGCATCTCGGCTAAGCCCCGTAATTTAATTAAACTGGAAGAAAGTGTTCGCAAAAAAGTGACGTCATGGAAGGCCAATTATGACGTCACGGAACGAGTTTACCCTCGTTTTTTTGTTAAATAGGGAATTTAGATAACGGCTAAGCGATTTGGATAAGGGAATTTTTAAATGATTTTATCTTTTTATTATGCTGTTTTCTGTTGATGTCTTTACTTTTTACGATAACTACTGAATAAAAATGTTTATCATAACAGATGTTGTCAAAATCTTAACAAATACGTGTATGAATCTACAGCAATTAACAGCTTTTTTTTCTCATTATTCAGATTATTTAATATAAAGCTTGCTTATTTTAAATTATTTTTACATTGACATTCTCCCCGACAGAACTTCTGAGAAAATTATTTTTTCCGAAGAATGCTACTACATTATTTCTGAAGATTTGTATTATTCTACATGTAAAAACACTGTTTTATCATTGACAGACAAAATCTACACCTAAATATTTTAAAGCTATATATACCTAACTGAAGAGTTTGTTAGTTTGTTTGAACGCGCCACTCCCACGAGCTACTGGTCCGATTTGAAAATGTATTTGAGTGATAGACATCTCATTTATCGAGGAAGGCTATTGTTTTAACTATTTACCGCGGAAAAATCCAAAAAATAATTATCAAGATTGGAATACCAGTACCCCTTAAAAATACTGTAGAACATTTACAATTCTCAGCTAATTCTATCGCTCAAATTCTATTACGAGTATAATTTTAAATTTAACTTTTGGTGCTTTGATAACGATTTATTAATTGAATTTGACTAAGCCTGTGTACATTAATTAATTAATTAAGCAAACTGAGAAGCCTCTCATTGAACGTCGAAATTAAAATATAGGCAGTAAATATTTCAAACGTTAATCAAGTACAAGTAAATAAGCAGTATATAAGCCAGCTCTCGGTTAATGTAAATAAGACAAGTGCGAGTCAACCAAGAGTTTTTTATGTCGCTTCGACTCCACTTATTAAGGATTTGATAATGGCTTTTCAAGTTATTTTCAAACATTTGGTTTTCTGTGTAGGTTAAAATGCAACATATTCACATAGGCGTTAAACAATTTTAAAATGAAACTTAAAAATAGTAAACATATTTTTTGTTTGAATATTGACTTCATTTGAATATTGTGTGATTTTTTATATTTGTATTATATCAACAATGGAAGCATCTTGTATCTTGTATCGTGTTGGTTAAGTGGAAGCTCACTCGACTGTTATTCCGTAGTTCGTGGGTTCCATCCCCACCGCGCACCTCAAGATTTTTCTTCTTGGAAAACGTGTTTTAACGTTTAAGACAAACATCGTGAGGAAACCGGGACGTTCTGAGAACTTCCACGAGTTTGATGGACGTAAAATTCACCAACTGCACATGGCCAGCGTGGTGAGAGAGCCAGCGAGAAGTCCCTGTGTCCCAGCACTGGGAACTTCAATCAATAGAAAACTTACTTGTAATATTTTTGAGTTAAGTAAATACAGATTCCTTGAAAACTGTAATTGCTTCCTTCTCTACTGACAGCGCCTTTGTAAATAACGTTTTTACCCGTCACGTGCAAAACCCCAAAAAATAGCGTAGGACGTAAATTGAAGTCAGCGCACGTAGAGCACGTAAACGTAGGAGGCGTACCTACGTGGCGTAGTGGGTGGACAGTGCTGTTCAATAGGGCAGCGGGCAGCAGAAAAGTGACTGGCTATTATCAACTGTCGACGTCATATAGGGTTGATGACTAAAAATTATTAGTCAATTATTAAAATTATTTAAAACAAAACGTACCCGTATTGTTTATTCTCTCTTGTTAACGTTTTTGTGCGAGACATAAGCCCTCACTTTGATACTCTAAATATCTTTTCATTTTCTTAGTGCTTAGCCAAGACGAGAGCAAGACCACATAGCGTGCGCTGTCAAAATGTAGAGACAAGCTTTATATAAACCTGAATATATTAGGTACATACATACAGGTTCAAATGAATTCATCATTCATTCATTCATTCCTCATTTCTAAAGTCGGTGAAAATACTTGACTCTTTTTCCTTTGAATTACCTGCAACAAAAGAGAATTACGATAAGTATAGTCAAGTAAAAAGTTAGACCGTTTGTCTGTCCATTACGCGTCCAGTGAAATAATCACGGTAAAAGCTTTTAAATAGGACACGGGTTCAACTGGGAAATGGGAATACCTTAAGATTTCTTTGTAAGGCCACGCCCACATTGGGCTCGGAGTAGCTAATTATTTTATCTACCTCTTTGCTACGAATTGCACACTGGCGTCTCTGTGTCTAACTCTCTGAACTAAGGTTGCAAAAAAACATACAAGTCAATAAAATAAAATTTTGTTTCTTAAAATTAATTGCATACTGAAATGCTTGGGAGTTAATGTTACGCTATGGACATACAGTGCGTAATAACAGTCTTAGTTTGCAGTGTTTAGCTAGGGTAATATAGATAGGGTTTTATGTCTTTTCATACCGCCAGCAGTTCATTCCACATTAGCAATCGCCTCCGGGCTCTTTTATAATGGGTCGTTTCGAACCGCAATGATAGTAGCGGTGCGAAGCGCCCAATATATATTTAAGATTAGGTCGATTCGAACCACGACCAAAAGTACTCAATACCAATGTTGTACTGACAACGGAAATACTGGTAAGAGCAAAAAGGAACAAGAAAAGGGTAAGTATGTATATTAATGTTCATTCAAAACAGACCCTTGTTAACCAATAACCAATAATAACTCAACATAATATTCTCAAAAATATGTAGAAATATCTACATAGCTTATCAGGATATCTACTACTAAGAGTATGTCGTTTGCAATGTCCGAGGTTGGCAACGTGAGCCAACTACGCGCCGCCTTATAAAATTATATAAAATTAAGAGTCAGTTGGTCCCTGAGAGCGAAATGAGGGCGCGGCCTAAAGCTTCGAAAGTTTTTGTTGTTGAAGTAACTGATTATTCTGTTTGAAACAGCGCGGAAATGTTGGAATGTTGTTGTTGTAAAATAAACGTTAAGTTGTTGAGTTTTGTTTTGAGTTCTCAAATTTATAACTGAAGTCAACTAATTTTTTAAGTACCTGTTATGGTTGGTAAAATGCCTACGCATTAAGCTATAGTTATAATAAAAGCATAGTTTAATTTGGCAATACAAAAACAAAATTATCAAATTATTTTCCAAAAGCCATAATATTAATTGTTTTTTTTTATTTTATTGATAACTAGCGGCCCGCCCCGGCGTCGCACGGGTAAAAAAAGTTCCCGGCAATTTTTCCTTGTTTGCTCACCGTTTAGACCTACCCTGGACTACGACAAACATTTTAAAACCAAAATCAGCTCAATCGGCAAAGCCGTTCTCGAGTTTTAATCAGACTAACGAACAACAATTCATTTTTATTTATATAGATAAGTGGCATACCTAACTTAGGGTAAACTATTTATATTTGTTCAGAAAAAGATTAAGACAAATCTGTAAACTTCGCACGCGGGACTCAAACCTGCTACAATTACATGTAGATCTTGAGTACGTGTCTGATAATGTCAAAGTGCACTGACAATCGAACTTACAATTTGAGTTTGGTTTATTAGTACGTCTTAAACCGACATTTAAATTTGTCTTAAACAGACATTTAACAAAAGATATGCTTAAGTATTATTCACAAAACTATTAAGCTCAAGTTTTGTCTGTAATTGAATTAATAACGAGTTTTCTCCGGAACAATCTGTGTGGTTATTCTATACAGATCGTAGGAGCGGGAGCTACCCCATCTCTCTGACGAGCGGTCAGACATTATCGCTCTTTTTATATGCAAGCTCAACTTTATAGACGCTATATATATTTTGTTACTCATAAACTTTGGTTTGGTTTTCAATCAGTGATATATTCACCGCCAGAGGTTTAAAGAGTTTATTTTCTCGAGGTAATAGGTGTTTTCCCTGTGAAGATATCACACTTTGTCTTGTCATTATATTCAAGCTATTTAATTAGTTTATGTAAATTAAGTCAACTGGCAAGGCCGGTTTTGCGGGCCCAGTCTACTAAACAGCCTTGAATTTGTGCAAATCGGTTAAGCCGTGAACTTGAAGGGGTAATAGACTGATACAGAAACAGACAAAATTATTTTGAATATTATATTTTTATTATAGTATAGGGTGATGATGATGATGACTAAATAATACGTTAACCGTACCTACAGAATACAATTTTCAGTAAAATTATCAACACCCAAGATGTAAGTAGCACAAGTTAAACTATATACCTATATGTAGGTCGCAAAGTATATTTATTATAAATCTTGGACCAAAACTGACATAAGATTTATATTATGTAAAGTAAAAACCCAACCAAAATCACACACAACAACGAAAGATAAATGAAATAAAAATAAGAGAATATTCAAGGAACAAAACCCTTTCACAAGGATTATGCCCGCGGGCGACCTTTGAAATCCCTTCGCTAGAAAAACGGTATTATGAAAGGTCTGTAATGCTAGTTTCTAAAATATTCCAAATATTCCCTGTATTTGGAATAAAAGGGACAAATACATGAGTCATGGAAAAAAGGCAGGTATCGTGAAGTGATTTTTGTGTGTTAATGTTTGATGAGGGCTCCATTGTCCGATGGTTTATTTATGAAGCTTCTGTGCGAGGGAGGAAGGTCAAACAAGGGTTTCTTTATTGGGTGGCGAGTGAGCTTTTTACGTAGTTTGGATAGTAACAAAATATTTGATAATTACACCCCCATTACTGCGCAGTTTGTTGGAAAACTAAAATAGACATAATGTGTTGTGGCTGGGTTCGATTCATAACGTTATTTATCAAGATATAACTAGTTTGAATACCAACCACAATTATGTTAATTGCACTCTGAAGTCTCAAGATACAACTAGATTTATTATCTATACTAATATTATAAAGCTGAAGAGTTTGTTTGTTTGATTGTTTGTTTGTTTGTTTGAACGCCGAAACTACTGGTTCGAATTGAATAATTATTTTTGTGTTGGATAGTCCAGTTATTGAGGAAGGCTATAGGCTATATAACATCACGCTACGACCAAGAGGACCAAAGATATAGTGGTAAATATGTAAAAAACGGGAGAAATTGTTCATCTTTGAAGCCTTCCGTTGCGTGCGCCGTGAAAACGGTTCAAGATACACAAAAAATATGTATTAAAGAATAATAGCTCTTTTAATGATCTAAATAACAGACCGCGATAGTATATGTCTATCTTTTAAGATTAACTCACAAAACCGTTTTTATGGTACCTAATTTGGTCGAAATAATTTGTTTAAGTTGTATCAACATAATAATATTAATTTTTTATTCAAATAAATATGTTGTTGGTTAAGAGTACTTCATCCATTATAACGCGGGTAGCACCGCAGGGCACAGCTAGTTTACTGATAAAGGTGGATTCCCGACAGGTTTGACTATATAAGTAAAAAAAAAATATTTAATTTATTATGAAACATATGTATAATACATTTAAGAAAAAACAACTATTCATCTTCTTCGATTGATCGCTCATTATTTGTATTATTCAAAACAAGCAAAGCAAGTACACACCTACAAGCAAAACTGTTTAATGTATTGCTTCGTTTGTACCATATTGCTATTGTTACTTGCTGCTTGGAATTAAATTACTTGGCTTGATTTGAATATAGGCCTTACTACAATAGATGTCATAGCCAAGATTTACGAGACACGTACCGATTGTCCGTAAGCCCCTGAGCCCCCGGGCTGTGAGCCACTCGGCCCGCAGCGCAGTCCGAACTGATCCCCTCTGACAGTCGACAGGATAAATACTGTATTGGGCATATTGTGCTTTTAGGAGGACAGGCTGAGCACTGTATGGGGGATTGGTTAGACTGCTTGCCTTGACAGTGTTATGTGAGGCAAGCATTATGGTAGATATTTCAAGTAAATTTGTACAAACTTTCCGGCTGCTAAGGGAAAAATGGTTAGAATCTGTTATAAAATGACTTAAGGCTTATGATTTGTTTTGATGAGTATGTTAACTTACGTTTTTTTTTCTTTTAATAAGGTATTGTATTAAGCAAATATAAATAATTTTAGAAAGAACCTCGTGTTTTATGATCTGTGTCCATCCCTAGGTTGAATGGAAGTGAATGCTAGTAGCGAAAAGGCCGCCCATTAATTTACATTTTTTACATATTTCTCTTTTGTGTGTCATTTTAATGTTGTGTTCAATAAAGAGTATCGTATTGTGTTGTATTGTGTAAGTAGGTACCTTCTTCCAACCCACACTTGGCCAGCGTGGTGAATTAAGACCTAATCTCTCTCATCAAGAGAGAAATCCCTGTGTCCCAGCAGAGGTTACGTAAATAGCCCGATGATGGTGATGATCTTAAATAAATTAGTTTCTGCTACCAAACTGAACCATCCTTGAACCATCGGAGAAAACATTAATTTGTTTTCATTCCTCATTACTGGTTCCTATTGACGTCACGAGAAGTGCTGACGTCACAGAGGACAAATAGGATTAGAAGATTAGAGAGGTCATTGTCCCCTTGTCCGGTGTTCGGGGAAATCTGGCCCTTTCATTACAAGTTCTTCATAAGTCCTTGATTTATGGGGACCTAACTTTCCGCCAAGTGGTTTTGCCTATGTTGGGATTTTCCAGCGGGATTAATTTATTACATTTTTGGCATCTCTGTGGGCTAATGTCCGCCATTAATAAATAAGTCGCTAGAGGTTGAGGTTTTAATTCCACCAGGACCTGATTTTGTGCGATCTACAATTTCCGGTCTCAAGTCTGGGTGTTTTTCTTTGTATCATTATAGGTACATTTGTATGCTTTTATTTTTTTTATTTGCTTATAGTATACTTTATATATCTAGGTAGTTTTGTAGGAAAGCAGGTATATGTATGTACATAAAATAAATTCGAGTTAGTCCAAGTTCTTCCATTCCTCATGGTTTTATGTTGGGACAAGTTGGACTACCTGAGCGGTGTAGATCGCAAAATGTGGAAGAAATTAGGTGAAACTAGACTCGGTTCCAAAACTCAAGGGTCAGTCACATAAACCCAAATATCTCCTGAACTACGTATGCTGTCCTAATTAAACGAAGGCTGTTCAATTGAGAATCTAATTAAAAAGATCATGAGTAAAAATAACAGAATATAATGTTATTTATTATAAGTTTAAATGGGCATTGTGGAGTCCCTTTGCAGTGTAGGCGACCGACGAAAGTCGAAACTCGATATCATTTAGCAGTTACTCTTAATAACTACTTAATAATCTAAATTTCTATGTGGCCCGGTGGGCGAAGGTCCGCCTGAGGCACAAGAGGTTGCGGGTTCGATTCTCTCCGGTAAACCAGATTTTGTACGATTTACGATTTCTAGTTTCGGGTCTGGGTTGGTTTCTATGTATCATGAGTATGTATTTAAAAAATATATATTTATGTAGTACTTATTATCAGTCACCTAATCAGTCACCCATAGCACAAGCTCTGCTTAGTTTGGGGTAAGGTGATGCTGTGTGAGTAGTCCGGAAATATTTATTATTTATATGTGACATTAGAGCACTCAATTTGGATCGTTATTGGTTTAAATAAGCCTCAACTAAACTTGGTTAACTGTTTCGTAAAGTTCTCAACCCTTAGGCTCAACAGTGCGTGGCTATGTACCATCTTGTGTGTAAGTTGTTCGTCTGAGCTCGGCGGAGGCTGCGGCGGCCGCGGAGACTCATCTCGCGGGAGGCTCATCAGCGATCCATCAATAACAATCCAGCCTTTTCACGGAACTTCTGTCTAACGTGGCTCGGAGGTAATGGATGGCGTGTTCCGATATTGAAACTGACGGGAAGAGCGATCGCTGAAGTTAGCTTATTTTGGCAAAAAAATAATATCATGATGTGTTTTGAGGAATAAATAATTTTGAATTAAGTTATGTCTATAAATTGTTTGCATCCAATCAATTGTGATCGAATATAACTACTTAATACTACATAGACTGTTGTTGTTGACCTAGAATTTAAGACTTACCTATACATTCATCATCATCACCCTATTAACGTTCCCACTGCTGGGACACAGGGACTTCTCTCTTGACGAGAGAGATTAGGCCTTAATTCACCACGCTGGCCAAGTGCGGGTTGGTGAATGTCACATGCCCTTCAAACTCTTTTAAAGTTCTCAGAACATGCCGGTTTCCTCACGATGTTTGCCTTCACCGTTAAAGCACGTGTTTAAAGCGCACATAAATTTCTCAAGAAGAAAAATCCAGAGGTGCGTGGCGGGGTTTGAACCCACGACCTTCGGAATGAAAGTCGAGTGTCCTCCCACTTTAGCCAACACGGCTTTTACCTATACATTACATTATATATTTTTAAGAACTATTACAATTCAATTAAAAATGTTATAAATAATGTTAAACATCTGAAATTATTTTAAAATTTATTTAGGTTTCAAATACCTTTTTTATAAACTTATATAAGTTAATTAATTATTCCTCTAGGCGTAAGTAGGTAAGTAATAATCTTAACTTAATCTTATAAACAATGAAACGATAAAACGAGTATTGGAAAAACGAAGACATATTATGTGTTAAAAATATTTACCTACATTTATACTAATATTATAAAGCTGAAGAGTTTGTTTGTTTGAACGCGCTAATCTCAGAAACTACTTACTAATCAGATCTGAAAAATTCTCTGAATAATTAGTTTTAGATAGCCTATTTATCGAGGAAGGCTATAACCTACTTTTTAAACGAGAAATGTCTTTGCTCTATCATAAAATTCGGGCAACGCTGTGGCATGAAAAGCTATTATTTTACTCGTATTTAACGAAAAAGAAAACACTGTAGTCCAGTTCTTTCCTAATGTTCTTTCAAAGTCGAATTTGACTTCACGATTCCCTCGGAGCCGGCCGAAGCTACAAACTTCGAGAGTTCCCAAACTTTGCCTCCATCTCCATCACTCACATAGTCGAGGAGCTGGCGATATTAATGTGACTTTATTTATGCGTCCATAAAGATCAAGATGGGAGATACAGGGGTTTTTGTTATTTTTCTTTCATTAAGTGGTTCTCAATATTTTGGACAAGATTTAAACTCATTGAGTAAATGTTTGATTAAAGTCTATTCAGATAAATAAAATTAAATATTGTTAGGCCTCTGATGTAACAAGCATTGTTTTGTAAATGTTAAATTTAGAGGTATAATAGTTATCTTCAAATAAGAACTCCAAAATTGTAATAACTACAAAATCGTAAAAACTGATATACTACTATATTTATTTTTGCACGAAACGTTGAATGATAGAAATAAAATCTAATATAAATAATACGGGAGTAAAACTCGGTTTTGAAAATGAAAAGTATAGGTGTATTTACTTTCCAAATGATTTCACTAAGTAAAAATCTAATTCGTTTCAATAAATTTTCAATATGTATATTCAGCTCCTACTATACTTGTATCATCATCCAATCCTTTCGCACACGTACATACATAAAATTACCGACAAATACTGGAAAGTTTGCTGCAACGAGATAAGTAAGTGTTTGCTCTCGGCGGATGTTCACTCACACGTACGGAGGCTGTGCCTGACTGACTCGTACAGATTGAAACTGGACTCAAGTTTGAGTTTGCTATTATACCTATATTTATCGCTTTTGACACAAAGATCGATGATCATTTTAGCCGTAAAGCGTAAATATTTGAAAGTTTACAGTGATTAGTTAGATAACCAGTGATCGGAGTAGATGTATTTATTACACGCGGACATTCCTCCGAAATTTGAAATAAATATTTTGGTTCGGAACTTATTCCACACTTCCAAACATTAAGTTATCTCAGATAACTGTTTCTCTATCTACACATCGGCGAACGCGTCCTAACGCGATGTGCAAACCTAATAATAATATTCAATGTATACTGTAAAAAGTTATAAATATCCATGTAAAAGGAATCTATACTTTAATTTTACAAAGCTGAATAGTTTGTCGGTTTGAACGCGCTTATCTCAGGGACTACTCGCACGATTCGAATAATTATTTCACGCATAGCCTATTGAGGAACGCTACAATCTCTACGTCCGCCGACGCGTCCGTTGGTATCCGCAGATGGATCTGCGGATGTGTAGAGGGCACAGAAGACGGAACGAGGTCTTATGTCTGTAATTGAGACAGACTGAAGGCTTGGAGCTAAGTCGAGAGAAGGGTTAGCTTAAGGTAAGCTTAAAGTTAAGGCTTGCTATTATTCATAGGTGTAAGTTTATCGCTTCTGGAGATGTAGGGCTATGTGCTGTTGAGAGACATCAGTACCTTTGACGACCTCTGTGGCTCGGTGGGCGAACGTCCGCCTGAGGCGCAGGAGGCTGCGGGTTCGATTCCCGCCTGGTGACCAGATTTTGTACATTTCTGGTTTCGGGTCTAGGTGTTTCCTATGTATCATATGTTAGAATTTACAAAAAAAATAGTATATCAGTCACCTAACACCCATAGTACAAACTCTGCTTAGTTTGGGGTTAGGTGATGCTGTGTGAGTAGTCCGGAAATATTTATTTATTATTTATAATATTTCAGCCGTAGCACACATTATGTAGTTTAGTGTAGTCAAAATAATTTGAAAAACATAAAGCTAAATTCATATGAGCAGTTGGAATCATTTTAATATTGTGTGCGCCCAATGTGTACAAAATATGTCATTTCTATGGTTTGATATTTATCTAAGTTTACAAAGTGTTTAAAATTATCCGTTTAAACAAAGCTTTCATCGTCTTAATTCAGTCTTTGAGAGTTAGATAGCTTTGCTTGCACAGATAATATTAAGATCTAGAAGATAATATTAATTTGACACTGACTGTACCAATAGGTATTTGATCAGATGAAAATAAACCCTTATTCGAGGGGTTTCTCCCCTGTAGACCAAACGGGTGATAATTGCTGTGGCCACCTATAATTTAGAAATCACTAGAACATTGTTACATTTTTTTATAAGTTTTAAAAGTGTATGTTCTTTTTGGTGGTCCTAAGAAGGGCTAGAATCTAGATATAATCATATAAAATAGATACAGATAAGAAATAATTATATTAACTAAATATCTCCATAATATTATAGATAATTTTCCATTATACTACTTTAAAATGATTTTTTACTTTTTTTTTTAGTTCGATAAGCTTACATTTGACTACAATCTCACCTGATGTAAAGTGACGATGTGGTCTAAGATGGGGCATGAAGACCTAGAAGGTAGATAGTTACGAAACAGGAAAAATCGCAAATAATAGCATCGCATCGTAATAGTTAAAGAGTTTACGCGTCTGTCTGTCAGTCGTCGGCCGGCCTGGCCGCCGCACCCCACTTTACTTATCAGACATGCTTTCATCCAACTTTATCGTGAGGGTGGATTTATGTCATACAAATGTTACTTTTCAAATAGCTTTTAAACTTTATAAGGAATGCTTACTACTGAGGTCTTATAGTTAAGGGGAAAGATTAACTTTGTCTAGCAGTGGGATTATCATGGGTAAAACAAGCTTTGCAAGATAATATTTACAATAACCGCCGATCCCTTTAAATATTTAAATATTTGTTTATCACATTACAGAAACATACTGACTTAACTTTGTAAGACTTCAGCGAACTTACATGTTGTACCCTAACAGTCCAAGAAAGGTGTTCAATAAAAAAAACCTTATCTGGTAAAGAATCAGGTAAGATATTATCCTGAGATTAAAAAAAAATTAGGACATACGATCTAAGAAAGATAAGCCGTGTTGGCTAAGTGGGAGGACACTCGACTTTCATTCCGAAGGTCGTGGGTTCAAACCCCGCCACGCACCTCTGGATTTTTCTTCTTGAGAAATTTATGTGCGCTTTAAACACGTGCTTTAACGGTGAAGGCAAACATCGTGAGGAAACCGGCATGTTCTGAGAACTTTAAAAGAGTTTGAAGGACATGTGACATTCACCAACCCGCACTTGGCCAGCGTGGTGAATTAAGGCCTAATCTCTCTCTACAAGAGAGAAGTCCCTGTGTCCCAGCACTGGGAAAGTTAATAGGGTGATGATGATGATGATGATCTATGAAATAAAATATATGTATATGAAAACGAAATAGGTTTTAGGTACAATGTATAATTTTATTTTAAAAATAGTGTTTGAAGCAGCAGCCATAATCGAATTTTGAAGCAAGTACCGATCCGTGAACATAAAAGTTATTCAACGAACACTCGTTCGTAAGTTGGCAACGTCCGGCGGAAGTGGCGCGTGAAATTGCGCGGCTAGTTGCACTTCTACTAAAATAATATCTAACCCATTTTAACCCCCGATAAAAAGAGGGGTGTTATGAGTTTGACTTGTCTGTCTGTCTGTCATCATAGCTCACGAACGGAAAAAGCGTTTTTCTTTTAATGTGATGGTTTTTAATGAATGGTGACTTTTGCGCAAGTTTTCTTAGATTATGTCTGATGAGAATCGGTTGAGCCGTTTAAAATTCTGAAATTGAATATAATTGTTTGTCATATAGCCATAGCTTTAATTTTTTATTTATAGGTTTTGAGGCAGATCCTTACTTTCTCTCGGAATAAACCAAAATCTAGGTAAAATGTAGAGAAATAAGCTACGTTGATTTTATTTTCTCAGACATCTGCTCGTCACTATCGCGCCGGGTGACAGCACCGTTACCTCGACCGTTGTTAGTGAAACTTTGTCTCCGAAACACTTCACAAGATCCAACTCCTCACAGAGTCCAATAAAATACCTCAGAATTGAAACAATTCCGTCACAATTTGGTTAAATCCGTAAAAACATCGGATTACTTCCACTCAGCGGTCCCCGCTCAACACGCCGTAACCAGACCGACCCGCAAACAAATGTAAACCTTAACTTTAAGTCAGTAGAGCTTAATACCCAATGCAGATCTTAATCCACGCTTATTTAAATTCTAGTTCACATAAATGTCTTTGCGAATTGAACCTTCTGCGGGGAACATAAAGTTGATTTTATACGGAACTGCAAGAGTAACAGGTGATTGGAAATTGAGTCTAATCTCCGTTAGATAAGGTTCGTTTTCAATCGCACGCTGAGATAGGGCGAGCGTGGTTCGATGTAGCGCTAGACGCAGCCATTATTTGAAATTCGAACAAATTCACCGGCGCTTGTTTTTGAATCCATAGACGATTCTAGAGGAAGTGCTCGATTTGATATTGGAACACCAGAACTGAGTTGGTTCGTAATGTAAACTATTATTATGAACGATCGCATAAGTCTTGTCATAAAAACTTTTAAGGGCAACACAACAACAAGTCAAATTCGTCACTTTTTTATGGTACTTCAACAATATTAAATATATCTCACATATGAGAATATCACATGGGCTCTTTTTTACCGTGGTAAATACCTAATTTCACAAAAAAATTGGTAAAACTAAAATCAATAATTGCGAGTAAAGCCCGGTATTAATAAAATTTAGGACGGATATAATTGTTTACCCAATAATGGACAAAAGCTCTTTTTACCGCGGCAAAATATATTTTAGGCAGGCAAAGCCGTGGACGGAAAGCTAGTATATAAAAAATATTGTAATAAAAAGTTGTACATTTACAAGTATACTTCAAGCCCAGTGCGTTATGATTATTATTACATTGCTATCTGCTACTAGTTAGAATCATAAATCTAAATTTAAATTTTAAGAAAACCCCGCGATTCCTATGCCTTGAATCCTTAAATGTAAAACAACATAGGTAATATTATTTAATTTGGACGCGACGCGCTTTCATTTGATACCCCACACTAGTATAATATTTGCATATTTTAGGTTTTCCTTCCCACTTTCACCCCCATAACTTTTAAACGGCTCAACCGATTTCAATAAAACATGTCTAAGAACACCCGGGCCAAACTCTCCCTTCATACAAAAAAAACTAAATTGAAATCGCTTCATCCGTTCGGGAGTTATGATGTCCCAGACAGACAGACAGACACGTCAAACTTATAAAACCCCTCTTTTCTGGTCGGGGGTTAAAAATGAAGAAGAATGCAATTTGTTTTGTGATTTTTTTAACAGGCCTTGTTTTAAGGTATTTCAAAATAAATAAATGTACACGTACAAGTTAGATGGATGGTGAAATAAATGTATGTCTTGAATTGTATGTAATATGTTTACAGTAAATCTGCCCTCAAGAAGTACTCGTAATCCCCTTAATAAAATCATATACACAACATGGATTTGATGACTTTCAATGTTATTTTTCAAACTTATGATATAAAATAAAGATTAATATATTCGCTACGCTTTTAAATTTCGGTTAAGGATTATGTAAGTACAAATTATCATCATTAGGCACTTCATTAGGAACTTTTCATTTCGTTATTTTCCAAAAAATCACATTCAAGTAAGCTCCTGCGCTTACTTGGCTGATTATTAAAATTGATGACATTTTTCAAACAGTCAGTGCAACATAGTCTGTATTCATGTTTTTTTAGCCTAAATAAACATAATGTTTTACTGTATAGAAAACGCCTCTTTAAAGTTTTTACAAGTTTCTAAGCACACATAAGTTAGACCGAAGTAAACAGATCGCTATAATTTCCAATTGTTGGAGATTTTCGCGGCGCGCAACTTCGGCTATAAGACATTAAGTTACTTTTCTTTTTTTTTTTTTTTTTTTTTAATTTAATCATTTATTTATTTTTCTTCACAAATACAGGTTCTCTTATAATAAATAGATATGGATCACAATAATTTTGTCTAAGCATATTGAACCACATTGTGAAGACTGGTGCCTGAGAAAGGTTTTGCAAAAACCTGTATTACAGGTCACCAGGGCTTCACTCTACGGCCCCCAACGGTGCTCGTGCATTTGATGTAATCTACTAGTAACAAAATATAAATATTAATAGTAAACAAAAGTTCAACCAAACAGTTAATTCAATGTATAATATTCAAACTACTAACTAATGTGATGTTAATGTATATGTGTGTGTTTGTGTGAGTGAACAAGTGCATTTGTGTGTGGGTGTGAGTGTGAATGTGGGTTTGTGTGTGTTTGTGTGAATGTGGGTTTGTGTGTGTGTGTGTGTGTGTGAGTGAGTGTGAATGTGGGTTTGTGTGTGTGTGTGTGTTCATGGTCATATAATTTAAGAGCCAAATTACTTTTCACAACCTACTAATTGTAGTCAAGATATTGGTTTAAGGAATGTTTCGATTTTACTATAATCTTGTTGCTTTAACCACTTGCACAATATTGATTTTAGTATGTATTTTGGAAGAGAATAGAATTGCAAGAGGCTATTAAGTTTATTGTAAAGAAAAGGACCCATATACGCGAAAAACTTACGGGAATGGGAATTGTGAAATTTAATTAATTTACAAACTTTACCTTTTCTACGCTTACCCTTTAGTAATGTTGGATCAAATTTTATCAGGGAATGTTGTTTGACTACAGTTTGAAGAATAAAATTTTGACGTACTGTTAGTACATCCCAGTACTTGTACAACTCAGTGGTTGGGTATCGATAGGGAAGGCATGCAGCAACCTTCAAAATGGCTCTCTGCGCTCTTTCTACCTCAATTAAGTGGGATTTCGCGGCCCCACCCCAGGTGATAAGGCAGTACTCCATGATGGATTTACAAAGAGCACAGTAAACCATTTTGATGGTTTTTCTATCGGCTACATTTCTCAATCCTTTAAATACAAAAATAAGTTTGCGCATTCTACTAGCAAGGGCATCTATGTGGAGTCGAAAATTGAGTGACTGGTCAACGATAATTCCTAAATACTTAATTTTGTCTGTCCTATCTAAGGTCCTACATCCACAGTTCATGGAACAAACTTCATGTTCGTGTGCTACAATTGTGAGGTCGATGGCTGGTTGTAATTTATTTCTAAGAGCAAAGGTTAAGTACTTCGTTTTATCAGTATTTAATGTTAGTTTATTGTTTTTTAGCCAAGTATTAACTCTATTAAAACCGTCCTGAGCAGTATTGAAGGCTTCAAGCCATGAGTGTCCATGGAAGAAGAGGGCTGTATCATCTGCAAAAGTTATGATCCTACCATTGTGCAAGCTAAGATTGCAGAGCCCATTGATGTAGATCAGAAAGAGCGTTGGTCCTAAGACGCTACCCTGTGGTACACCATATGTAACCGGCTGTTCGTCACTGATCCATCTGTCAATCTTAACGCGTTGACGTCTATTTGAGAGGTAATCTTTTAATAATTCTAGAGGCGTACCTCTTATCCCCATATCTTCCAGCCTTAAAAATAATAAAGGGGCAGAGACTGTGTCGAAGGCCTTCGCAAGATCTAAGAAAATTGCAATGCATTTCAGCTTATTGTCCATACCGTTTACTAATGATTCTATAAGACTGTTTACAGCGTCATTAGCAGATAAACCTGATCTAAAACCATATTGCGCAGACGAAAGCAGGTTATTGCTCTCCAAGAACTTGATGAGCCGCTTATTTATAAGCTTTTCTAGAATTTTTGATAAAGCAGGTAATATCGATATTGGCCTGAAATTGTTGACACAGTCTTTGTCTCCCGATTTGTAGATTGGTTTGATAAGCGCCTCTTTCAACGAAAGAGGAAAGATACCTGTAGAAAGACACAGGTTACAGATATAGGTCAAAGTAGAGCAGATGTAAGGAATATATCGTTTGATAAATATTGTAGAGATTAAGTCTAAGCCCGCAGAACTCTTTCCTTTAAGCCCTTTAACTAAATAATAAATTTCTTCCTCATCAGTGGGTAATAACACGAACGAATTACAAGGCCTATCTACAGAATTATTGGAACAAGGCGTAAAAGATTTTAGAGATTCGGCTAGGTTTTTGCCCACATTAGCAAAAAAGCAGTTGACTTCATTGACGTCACTAATAGGATTTGCCGATTTTAGTAAATTCGTCGAATGGTCCACAGTTTTTTTTTGACAAGTAATATTACCTATAACTTCCCAAAGCCGTTTATTGTTTCCCATAGAGTTTTTTATTTGTTCCTTTTCATAATTTCTTTTAGCTTTTTTAAGTTGAGAGTTACAAAAGTTCCTGTACCTTTTGTATGTAATTATTAAAATTTGGTTATTAGGGTCTTTTTTTATTTTTTTATGCAGATTGTCCCTATTGCGCATACATCTTAACAATGACTGAGTTATCCAGGGCTTTGCGACTCTTTTCCTTGTAGAAGTCCTTTTTATTTTAGTGTTTTCCTTAATAGCCATAGTTAATAAATTAATAAATGTATCAGTTGCTGCGTTTACGTTATCTTTTTGAAATACTTCCTGAAAATCTAAGGCTTGTATGACAAGGTCCAAGCTATCATAATCTACTTTAATAGACGTACGATTGGAATAATCCAGTTTTGTGTTTAGATTTAGACAAACAGCTACACACTCATGATCAGTGATAGCAGATTCAATGACAAAGCAATACGCGTCAAGCTTAACCTTCAGCATCATGTGGTCTAAGCAAGTAGAGCCATGAGTTTTAATAGTATGCGCAGGCAGTATTCCATGACTTGCCAAGACCGTGAGATACTCATAAGATCGTTTGTCATGCGTTTCAGGGGAGATGTCTATGTTTAAATCGCCGCATATTATTATATTTTTGTACGATTTTAAACCATCGAGAACTTTATCGAGAGAGTCAATAAACTTTGTTATGTCGTGATAACTAGGTGGCCGATATATGGCAATTATGCAGGTATCTGTATTTATCTTCAGTAATAGACAATTTGCGTCGTTTATGGATGGTTCTATTGAAGAGACTTTAATATTTTTTTGTATATATATAACAACACCCTCATTTTGAGTTAAGTGTGAACTTGTAGATAAGGGATAGTAATTATTTAATTCTGGTATATTGGTATTACCCTTGAGCCAGCATTCAGTAAGAACTACGAAATCCCAATTAATGGAAGATCTTGCCAATAACGTCTCGAAACTAGGCAAATTACAATGAATACTGCGGATATTCTGTGAAATTATATTTATCATTTTACTATTTTTACAAAATAAATTTTCTACTTCCTCTATGTCGCAATGGAATGAATTTGCTACCGATATTGAGTCTAAGGCCAAGTTAATTGTTTCTATCTGATTATTAATCATAACTAAGAACTGGGTAGGACATAATTGGTGTCAACCACCCAGTCTTACATATGTTACATTTAAATAATTGTATGGTATTTATATAACTTGAGCCTTTCATACAATTCGGCAGAGAAATTGTAAAATAATTTAGCTTCCTATTATGCGACTTCATTGAAGAGATGTTATTGAAATTTGGCGCTTTGGTATTTTTTATAGACTGAACGTGTGTTGTGTTATTGTGTGTGTATTGTGTTGTTTGGTGTGTAAGTGTTTTATTTTTAGAATATAAGCTTATGGGTAAGAAACTGAGAATTTGTATACTATATATATGTGACCTATTTATTACTGTTGGATAGATCTTAACGTGTAATATGAAGAAATAGGTAGTAGAACACATATAACCAATATACTGTGAATAAGCACAATACAGTATGAGTTCTAATGTATATATAAAATATATGGGTATAATCTTAAGTAATCTAAATACGATAATTTTCGCGAATACTAGTCACTTTGAAAGCTCTTGTAGTTGCTGTTCTTCAGATATGCGCATTGGAATGGAGTCTTGATTTATTTTCACGTAAATGTTCCCATAGTACGGCCATGTAGCAAACAACTTTTTGTTCTTAATAAGTTGTCTAGCCTCATAGTATATGCGTTTTGTTTTGGTACTGAGGTACTCTGACAAGTAAATTCTAGACGGAGGTCCTGGTAGATTTATGTGCTCAGAGTTTAATAGTGATTTCTTATCATCCTTTTTTATTTTGTTGTACTTTTTAAATTCCGATATTATGTTCTCTTTCCGCCGCGCTGTGGAAAAGTCGACAATGATGGCACCCGATCTTGTTCGGTGAATATCTTTGAGCTCCTCATCTCGAATTAGACCAAGACCCAACTCCGATCCAATATTCTGAATGATGGAATATAGTTGAGATTTATCCTCATTTTCTTGTTTGGAAATGTTGCGAATTTCAACTGTGCTACGATGCAAATCTTTTTCCATAATATCAATCTGTTTTTCCATGGAACAAATCCTTTCTTTATATGTAGAATTTTCGAGTTCCAATTTATGAACCTTTTGAAGAAGTTCATTGTGTTGAGACGATAAGTTTTGCAATGTAGATTTAATGTCTTCATTTTGAGTTAACACTGTATTTATAGCTGTATATAACGAATCAAATTTATTTTCCTGCCGGATGGTGAAAGCTTCAAACAATTCTCGAATTTCGTTCGTTGAAGATGTTGAATGCTCAATATCACCGAATGTGCGTTTTTGTCTTTTGGTGATATTAAAATAATTGTCCCTAACCTCGGACAAGTCCCCAGTATTTGTATTCAGCGAAGGATCCGAGTTGTAATGAAGAACTGTGGACGGAGTTTTAAGATGAGTCGCCGTGTCTTGTGGCGGTGGTGAACGCTGCACCGACATTTCAGTTAGGTTATTGCGTAGCGACTAACTTTTATTTGTGTGATATCAGGCTTGGCTTATGAACTGATCGGTAATTTCAACGATGACGTTCAAGTCTCCCTGGTGATGCGGTAAGCCACCTCGATCGCCGATCCACAGCCCCTGGTTCGCGTCCGACTAGAGGCGAAAAAATTTTGCGCTCTCTCAGAAAACAAAACTTTCGATCCAGACGCCCACCGTCGCATAAACAGTGCAGTGCTCACCCGATGTCACGAGCCGCGTCCCCAGCAGGCCGAGATTTGTCCGGGCGCAGTCCCCAGGGCTCCTCACAGAATATTATTTAAAAGTTTAAAATTTAGTCAACAACACGTCCGCATCGTACGAAGCCGCGGAGGGAAGGGACTTTTAACTTATTGTCCAAGTTGTGTTCGCGGCTGTGGCTGCAATGATGGAACTTTTAACTTAAATAGCTCGCTGAATTTATAGTTCTCCTAGTTTAAAAGAGCTTTTAAGTTGCGCGCTCGGAGGATATATTGTAATGGAATATAAAAGTTTTCTAACAAAACTTTTCTGATAAAATGTGTTATTTCTTAGTTATCGATACAAAAACATGTAAATAAGTTGAGTTCACGTTATCAAGGTATGTCTTTTAATACATGAATTTAAAGAGTGGGCTAGAGCCTATGTGCCATTTGAAAAAGCTATGATGAGAATATGATTTTCGAGTATTTAATCGAAACAATTTCATCTCACTATCAATCGATCGAGAGACAAATTCGCTTTGCAGTTTTTGCAATTGGGGGATATCCGGTAACGTGATTAACATCCGGCTTCACCCGGGCACTGCTGACTTTGGGAAGCGCTATACAAAAAGCAAATATGGATGTTTGAGTGCTTGTCATAAAAGGTATCATGCGTGAAGTGTATTTATTCCATTTGAACTATTGCAAAGTGCTTTCTAGCCGTGTCCGATAAGTTTTATTATAATAAAAATATAAATTACATACAATATTCATTTTTAAATCGGGTTTTATTCACACGTAATAGGGTAGTACCTAAAATAATTATAGGCCTATCCTTATTATCGAAATCTTGACCCTTTCTTATTCAATTGAAAAAGCGAAAAATAGGTGTCCATCATTTTGGACGGGCTCACCAGAATACTTTTTTTTGTAGTCATCATGCCTGCTGTAACGCAATACGGAATCTGGTTTCAATATGAATAGTAGCTCGCGTTTGTTTTGAGAGTGAAATTCATCAAATATGTTGATCTTGAGGGCATTATTTACCTCCTATTAGAGACGAATAAACGAGCTTAAAAAAGAATCATAAGACACTTGATACTAGGAAGCTATCTTAACACGTTGAACGCCACGTGGCCCACCATGTGGACCAACCTATGTAAGCCTGTTGAGGCCACCACGAAATCACATATATCCTATTTTTATAATTTTGTTTTATTGCATTAAACGATTTAAAATATGTTATTATGCACTGTACACTAAAACTTGGGCTGTATTCTTCCCAAAAAACACTAAAAACCGTAACTTCACCCACGGGTGTCCCCGGTGGCCGCAGTGGAAGGATTTGCATTTTTCCTACCGCTGCCGGGGCCGCGGGGCCGCACACCGCGGCCCCGCGGCGCAACCCCCGCATGCCCAAAAAAAACATGATAAAAGATTTGATAACTATAGATATTTATTTCTTTTATTTACCAGCAAACATCCTTATATCGGTTTTATATTTAGTTTATTTGGTGAAGTTGAGAACAGCCCTATAAATTAAAGAAAATCTTAAATAAATTCTAAGTTCTTTGCGACACATAAGAACCAAGCGGACTGGATGATCTACAGGGCCACCTGGCCCACTTCCATAACATTTTATTATGATATCTGAATCTCGTGGCCTGTAAATCTCGTTTGAAACGAACTCCTGATTTGGTTCACCGGTGACCAACATGACCTGAACAGTACAGTATGATTTGGCCCACCGGTGTCCCCCATGGCTCAAATGAAAAGACTGCGTTTTTTGCGTGGCCACCAACGTGTTAAGACAATATTACATACCTACATAATCCAGGTCATACGAGCCCAAGTTTAGTACAACGAATAAAAATAACGTAAATAATTATATGTAATGAAGAAGTTGGTAACATCGTTGAATTTTAGCCTAAACTATTAGTCTAAGATCCCTTAAAGAACGACTTTCACCGAGATGCTGTATATTAGTAATATCTGCAGTCATATCCTGGACTGAAATTTGTGTGCCCATATGCCATATGCCGTAGCAACTCAATTTATTGACATATAAAATTTAATATAAAATATGTGTCATCAAATAAGCATCTTCATCATCATAAGTATTTAACTTTAGTTGGCAAACTAAGTTAACTCTACGAAGCTCGTATAAAGCACCTACTTACGAGTATGAGCCGCTCGGTTATTTACAACGTTACTTCATACAACGAGCATCGCAAAACCCTGATAAATAACGGGCGTTCATTACTCGCGCTCGATCGCCCAATCAACGTAACGGCACCGTTACCGCCCTCGTTACTCTCGTTAATAACGGCAGCGTCTCTCAGCGCCGTTACGACGTTACTGTAACGTTTTATGATTGTTTGTAATTCATTGATATTGTTGTTCGTGAGCTAATGATGGTCGGAGTTTATTGGCGTTGCACTTCTAAGTTATCACCTCTAAAGGTTTTTTTAGTACTCGTTACAAGAATTGGTATTGTCGTAGAAAGTTATTTGAAATGTTTTAATATCGTAGGGATTCGTATTTTGATCGACATTTCAAGCTTAAAAATGCGAGGCTCTCTCGTCGAGGTCAAATACTCCGTGCAGGAACATTAACATAATTATGTTGATGAAATAAAAACAAAAAAGAAGATATGTATGAGATAGACTCATACTTTTAAAAGTGCAAAAAGATACAGTCAGAGCGGTCCAAGTACTGGTCTCGCGCAACTTTTCTTAACTTCATAAAAATCACGTTTGATACATAAAAGGGTCCCTTTTTTTAATTATGTGTTTAAGTATTGCTGTTCTAGCGGCAACTGATACATCATTCATCAAAATTTAAACTATCTCTGTTTTTGAGATACTACCTGGCGATAAGCGGACAGGCATACGAGGAAGTCTCAGTAAGCGCATGCAGCTCACTTGATAGAGTATTCTAAACTAACAATTAACTATAAATTATGAAATGGTAGTCGAACAAAATATAACAAACACCTTTTCCGTATATTCTTTGCTAACACTAGTAAACTTGAAATACTACATTAAATCGACTTCTTCTTTTATTTGATGGCGTCCGTGACATTAAATCAATGCAACATCAAATCAGTGACAGTGAGTTTTACCCTAAAAAGGTTCATCGTACAAGGACACGGTGGATATTTTTCTAAGTCGTTCAACTGAATAACATCTTTTTCACTTTATATTTTAATGTAACTCGACACTGGCAAATTGTCGCTTCAAGCGCAAAGTCCAATAACAAGAAACTGAACTAAGGACACGGTGTCCCTATTACATTTCTACGGAACCATAAAAAGTAAAATATCTCTGACAATATTTATCTAAAGATTTGCAAATAAATGTATCATAAATTGCAAGTTCGGTTATTTGATTCGTATCGCGATACGTGATCAATCTTCAGGGTTCTAAGGCGTACTTGTATATCATCAGGAGCGGGCGAGCGCGGGATGAATCCCAACGAGGTCCCAGCATCCGCCACAGCTGCCTGGACCTTCTACGGGGCTACGAGATGTGTAAAATATAAATAAATATATATAAATATTTCCGGACAATCCACACAACAACATCTAGCCCCGTGGTAAGCTTTTAGCTTGTGTTACGGGTACTAGACATCTGATTTACTTAATATAATATTCATACATACATAGATACTTTTTACTATACATATTTAACACCCAGACCAAGGAGAAAGTGCTTGCAGAACATACAAACACTTGACCCCTCGGCGGGAATCGAACCCGCTACCTCTAGCGCCGCAAGCGGACTCTCGCCCACCGCGCCACTGAGGCAGTAAAATCACGAAACTATGAATTGTAGACAATACTTTCGATTCACTGTGATAATTTAATTATTCTGTATCCTACTAATTTTACATGGATAAACAACTAATGAATTACTAATTAGCTATTAACTCCATTTACTATAAAAAAATAAGCCCGACCACGTGGTTTAGTTGTTGTAATTCCGTTGTGGTCGTCGTGTGGTGCTGGTACGTGTATTTTGGCTCCTTTACAGCAATTTCCCGGATTGTCTATCATCTACTCTTTGCTATTTTAACGTTCCCTCGAATAATATCCCTATTAAACCCTCTTCTATAATATCCTAATAAGTTTTAGACCCCATTTACATACGTAGTTGAAGGCCGGGACGCAAACGTGGTGGCTGGTTGAACATCCAGTGCTGTTGACTCAGTGTGCCGATAGTTCGTGTGTTTAGGGCGGAGGGAGATCGCCAGTGACCGAGAACTGCCTTTAACTTTTTATATGTTGAGTTTACTTCAAGATATGTATGTTTCTATGACGTTATGATCTTGAGGTTATGATGATGTTGTAAATTGAGAAAGGTGGTATGTCAAGTGACTGGGACAATAACGTTATATAGATATATAGGTACCAGTTTATAATACACATAGTTTACTTGCCTAATGTAGCAGGCATATGTTTAAAAGTGCTCGGATATTTGCCTGGAGAGATGGGTCACAGGGAAAGGCCTAAATTTATGTTATTAATGCACTCTTTTGGTAGGTACTTTCTATGTTATTTTTTTATGTAAATGCAACTGGTACCTATCTGCCTACACAATGTTGTTGTTCTAGTCACTTGCCAGAACATCACACAGTACACTCTCAATCAACAAGACTAATGTTAAACAAAGACAACAAAATTATCAACATTCCCACAGTCACACAAGTCTGACAATAGTACCCTTTGTAAGTGCTTTCACAAGGATAATTCACAAAAATGTAGCCGTCACAGTAAACCTCGTTAATTTCCCCAGACTCACATCGCGTGTGTTACAAAACGCAATACGGAGACACCTTGTACTCCAGGCACGTGCTCGAAACTCGAAGGTTCTAGGAACTTCTAGAAGCTTCTAGTAATCTCTAGAATGCAATCTGTTTCGAGCGGAATCCACAGAATAGTGTTGGAGATAAGCGCGTCTGTATTGAATTTGGAAGTCTCGAAACTATTTATTTTGAAAACGGCTTTTAGTATCATAATCTGTGACGATATTATGTAAATTCTCTGAGGTTTCTATTCCTCTGCAGAAGGCATCTTTGTGAAGGAATTGTTGTACGCCACGAATATTTGCGTTGTGAGAGCATCTGTCTTAAGGTTGGAAATCTCGGTACTTCTATAAATCTCTAGAATATACTCTGTTTCGCTGGCTTAATTTATAATAACGTTGTAAATGCGTCTGCTGTAAGGTTGGAAGTCTCGAAACTTCTAGAAATCTCTAGAATATTCTGTTTCGCGCTGTCTTCAAGCATAATTGCATTTTGAGAGCATCTGTTTTAAGCAGTGAAATCTCGCTTTAAGACGTTTCAAGATCTGAAAGTAGGGCGCTCTAAGTTTGATCCACCCGATGTTGCTTTCAAATGGCTGAATTAATTTCCAAATTTCTAGGGATTCTTTACTTAAAGAGCTGGTTAAATGAAACCATGACTTTTAGAATTTTCTTCCAACAAAAAAGATAAGTTATAAATAAAAGACAAATTTGCCTTGCAAAACCTTGCATATTTTCTCGTTATAATTGACTTTCATGCTATAAAATCAGGCCTTATTCTCAAGCTCAAGGCTATATTTTTATAGAAAAAAAATCTTTCAAAGTTTAGCTGAGCAAAATTTTTCTCATGCAACCATTCTTAGATTTAATTTCTTTCTTGATGAGATCTAGTGAGTACCCTCAGTGGAGCGGGGGTGAGGCGGCGGAGGCGCGGCGGTAATGAGATGACGTCATAAGTGCACGTTATGACGTCATCACGTCGCGGATAACCTAGTTACAATTTACATAAATTAGGCTTTCATCTCGCGACGGATATTAACGTTTTGGGGAAGAATAGTAATGCATTATGAGAGCTTTGTGTATTTTGGGATGGAATAAAGGAATTATGTTTATTTGCTAAGGTAAATATTTTCGTAATAGGAAGGTGGTTGTTATTGTCTAAAATTATATTTACTAATCGACTCCTGACTTCGCAAGGTTCAAGTTATACATAATGAGCCTTTTTCTTGTGTATATTGATGAAATCCGCATGATTAGACAAACATTCAGACAGACGCATCGGGGGCCTTTAATGTATAGTATGTAGAGATACTTATTTTTCTTACGTTCGACCAGCGGGGTGGATTGAGGCCTAATCTCTCTCGTCAAGAGAGCAGCAGAGGGGTGCTTATGTTAGGGATGTATGCGGATACTAAATTCATTTTGTCGTTCGTTCTTAAATATTTTTATATTATGAAAAGACCAAGGTATTTCAAATGAAATAGCGCTTGAAGTGGACCAAAACCTCGCAACAGCCAAGACTGAGCACATTAAAAATAATTGGAGTGTCACCACAATCGCCCATCCATCATATCACCCCACGACGCTCGAGTGTCGCCCTCAAATCACCCCAAATCACCCCAATCACCCATAATCACCATTCACAAAACCAAAGCCACCGCCCGCTACCTTTCATTAATATTCTCATACTATCCCATACTTCGGAACTTACAAACTTTAGTTCAAAGAATTCATAAATTTATAGGAAAGTTTTATCATCAATGGCGTAAGTTGGGTTATTAAATTTTTCGTTATTAGTTTGGTAACTTATATTCATTCAAACTTAAAAATATTTGAAATATATTCCACTCATGGCAAGCCTGTTTAATGGATTTTCCTGAGGAAATAGTATGTTTTTCTAAGGTAAAAAGTACCATAATGGGCTGTTCAGGTGTTCTAATTTTAACGGAGATTTCAGGTGTTCTAATTTTAGCGACATATTTTTGCCAACGAGAGCCGACAGACGAGCCGTGAAGCGTGTCACAAGTGGAAACTTCCAGTGATGACCACGACCACTCTGGCAAGAGTGTACCGATTAAGAAGAAGACATATTTTTGCACTTTCAATAAAACATTTTTGAAATGTAATGAAATGTATTTATTTGCCAAAAGTATGTTACAATAATAGATGTTTAGTTTATATAAGGTTTCACATAATGTACCAGTAAAATGACATGCTTTTGTTTTTTTAATTTTATGCATAAACACCCCAGGTGTTATAAGGTTTCATCTCATTTATCAAATCTATTTTATCTATCTTTAATCGTTTCTCTCTCATCAAGGGCGAAGTCCCAGCACGTTAACACGTTAATAGGGAGTTGATGATCTTTTATCCTACCATGTCTATGTCTAAAATGTTACACACATCGCACCACATCGCCTCAAAGACAACTCATCTCGTGGTCTCACATACAGCACGCACGTCTGTCTGTACATACGTGTATAGGAGAGGCATCAGTCTGCCGCCACAATGGAGGCTTCATCTCGGCTTTTGTGCCGTTTTCTCAACTAGGCTGGAGGTAATCAGCGCTGTTTGAGTACTCAGCTGTTTTGTCAGGTTTCTTACAAAACGTCTTTGCTGTGGGCGTGGCAATGCCAGACAGTGGGACATGGTAGGAAATATTTAAAAAACTCCAAAAATAATTAACATAATTAACGCAGTTTTAGCAGTTTTAGAATGTTTTCCGTGCCGTATGCCGTAGTGAGTGAATAAAGATGGAACTTATATTTAGTTCAAAATTTTGAAATTTATCCACTTTTTAGATTTAGAGCCTGTTTAACCATATCCGAATAAAATTTGACAATTGTTAAAATATACAGTTACTAGCAGACCCCAGCAAACGTTGTTTTGCAAAATGAAAAATATATAGTGAGCCGATTCTGAGACCTACTGAATACGCATATAAAATTTCATAATAATCGGTAAAGCCGTTTCGAAGGAGTACGGTAACTAACATTGTGAAAATGCCATGTTTGCATGTACACAATTGATTGCATTTTTCCTTGTTTATTTGTTAGATAAATACTTATTTTATTTTATTCATACAAATAATATAAGAAGCTAAAATAAATAATGTATATCATTTTAAAGCATGAATAGGGCAAAGCAAGTCTTCATTGTCTGATATTCTCTTTGTAAATGGTAACATAGTACACACACATTAACTAACAAGCATGAGCTTTAATTAAGCCGTAAATTAATTAATCCGTTTCGGATGAAACAAAGTGATTTATAACTATCGCTCGCGTGGATTTAGAGCGTAGTTCGGCCAGGACGCGCTCTTCAATACCAATTATCCGATTAATTATTATTGTCATGGACGGACAAACAGGACATTTGTACTACCGATCCTCGATTATAAATGTATGACACATAATTTATGTTAATGAGCACACGCGAATTTCATTCCAAAGATGGGCTCAAACACCGCCACGCCTCTGGATTTTTCTTCTTGACAAATGTATGTGCGCTTAAAACACGTGCTTTAACGGTGAAGCCTCTGAATCCTTACACGTGACCTCCGGGTGGTGCTAAGAACAGTCTCTGGTGGCAGGCTTCGGCCGCGGCTTGTCACCACCCTCCGGGCTGGGCCAGCGCGTGAAGCGATTTTTTCGTGTTTCGTAATGTGGCCCGGAGAAGCCATCTACATTCTAGGTCTTCATTCCCATCTTAGACCACATCGTCACTTTACATCAGGTGAGATTGTGGTCAAATGAAGGCTTATACAGCATAAAAAAAAAGCCAAACATCGTGAGGAAACCGGTATGTTCTGAGAATTTTAAAGAGTTTGAAGGACATTTACCAACCCGCACTTGGGCAGCGTGGTGAATTAAGGCCTAATCTCTCTCGCCAAGATAGAGATAGAAGTCCCTGTGTCCCAGCAGTGGGAACGTTAATAGACTGGTGATGAATAATTATGATGAATATGTTCTTTTGTTTGACTGGTAATAAAAAAGTAGAGTAAGAACGACCCAACAAAGCTAAGCTTGTGTAGCTTAGAAATTACAATAGGGCTATATAATTTTGTGTAGATTATACAGCAAAATTCATTTATTAATTCATGTATCACATAATAGAAGCCGCGGATTAAAGCTTGTATTGTATACATATACAGCGTATTGACCGACGGACGTGTGATTCGGACAAATCGCCCGCGGCCATTTGTCGCGACAAACGGATACGCGGTAATGTATTATGCTAATATTGGCGGTAGTGATGGGACATGGTACAACCATGCGGCGTTTTGTGTGAAAATAATACGCTTTAAGTTTTATTGATAATGTCTAATTAGTGTCGACAAGTGCAAACCCGATACCTCTTATTAAATATACTGTTCAGATTTCATGTTTAAAGATGTTTTTAACGGCTAAACGGATGATTTTATTAGTGGCAGTTAGCAGGCCGTAGAACAGAAAGCGGATAAAACTTTCAGTGAGTACAGCACCTCCAACTAAAATGACTGGAAATCTATGTTGTCAACATATATATTATTAAATGGCCAACGGCTGCTATGTTGATATTTATAATGGATTTAGTGTCCATATGTTTTATATATCATAGTCAATCTCTCTGAAATCTGTAATAAAGAATATGTACACGAAAATTTTAATCGAACTACCGTAATGTTATTATTCCGTTGACGAATTCCTTAGTGATAAATTGACATAATAATAATAATAAATCATTTACTCCAGACATCTCAGGTCATATAAACCTATACCTTACAGACATTATATATTTTGACGCAAACCCAATTTGCAGTGCCCCTCCGGGGTGCATGTACATATCGATTTAAGATGTAACAATTGACCTATATCTGTATAAATGTACATGTGAGCAAATAAATAAATAAATAAAATAAAATAAATAATTAAAAACATTAAACACTAGTTAATATATCGATGTGGAAGCCCGCCAGGTTTGATGACTACGCATTGTCGTGGAATCGAGTCATTTGTTCAGCTCCAACTAATATTATTGTAAAACACTCATATTACAGACTATATCAATCATTTGGTATGCTTTATGTAGCATCGGCAATTAACTAAAATAATTGTGAGTGATGTGAATAATTTTAATTTGTTATTGTAATGTGGACACAATAAAGAGCAATATTGAAAGAATGAAATGCAGATCCTATAAGGGTGCGTGACTGCGTAAATATTATACGAAACTATTAAAAATGCCTTCACCTGTGTATGCATGATATTGAACATAATATCACAAATGTTGGTTGTCTATTTGGAATAGGCATTTTAAGAAGGACAAATTTTTATTTTTAAGAAGGTGTTAGTAAGTCGATATATTCGCTTAATTCTGTTGAATATATTTATGTAGAAAAAAAAATAACATGTACCCATATTCTTGTATTTTAGATAGATCATAGTTAAAGAGTCTTAATTGAATTTTTAATTTTATTCATATCTAATTCAGTTAATCTACATTTTTCTAAGAAATAAAAACGGCCCCGTAGCTCAAACAATGTGTAATTCGTTTCTTTTATTCAGGAGCATAAATAAAAGTGCTGATCATAAAACTACTATTTCCTCGGAAAGGCTTCTTTGTGGCGGATATTAGCAGGGATGGAGGCTTTCACGGACTAATGGCGGGCTGGATTGATGGTCGCCGTATCGATTCATCGAAACTAGTGATGGGACACTTGTGAAACATCCATGGAATTTACGTATGAGTTTGTAGAACGATTGTGTAGGGGTAAACTCAAATGTTATTTTATTTTTTTAACCGTTATTATTGGCTTATAGGCCTTTGTTGAATTTTGTGGTAGAAATGTCTAAAGTAATATATTTTGATTAAAAGTTGTTAAAAGCATAACTTATGGCATGTAATGTACAACAAACAATAATCCAGTTCCATAAAAAAATAAAATAACCCGTATATAGGCTGCAGCGAAAAAACCTAGTTTATAATACGAGTTACCTAACTATATTACACCTATTAGGTGTATTGTTATTGAAAGTTTAATGAAATTTGATTGAAAAGCCCATAACTGCAATTCAAGATTTTTTTTTAAATACGGTCCAACTTTGCCAATACCTATCGTTTTGGTCAAACATTTTCTTTCCCCCGTAACAAACGTTAAATTCTTTATACCAGTAATAAGCTTTATTTAACAGCCGTAGACTTATCGACACGAAATTATCCAATAAAATAGCGGAAAAGCCGCGGGGGTAAACTAGCATCACATAAATGAAAGTTATGGAGCTTTAACGCCGGAATTAAATACGCCGCTATTTTCAACGAAGCCGGGATCATTATTATTGATGGGCGCTCACCTGTCGCGTACTGCCCGACGGATTAATGACACTGTCCTTTTACATCATCATTTTAGCTTTAGGACGTCCACTGCTGCAATAAGACCTTAAAGTTCATTACATTATAGAGAATTCCTGGAAGAGATAGCTCTTAAGCTATAAGGCCGCCCTTTGGACTTCTTCCACATAATTTTGTGATTTTTGTAAACTTTGTTTTGGTGTACAATAAAGTGTTTTTTATTATTACAATCTCTAGTTATTTCGGTTGTAAGCCGTTCTGTCGATCTGAGTTTGAACATTGGGAAAGACGTCTTCATTCAAAAATCCCTAGATAGTGTTACCCATCAGTTATGTAGCTCTCAGCGCTGCATAAACAATACAGCGCTTTAATCAAGCCGCTTGGCGCTTGCGGCCGGCGCTGAAAAATGCAACGAACCGCCGCAGCCTCCAGCCGGGATACTATAAACTCATGAATTAATTGGGATTGCTTGAGAGTTTATATACCTATATTTGTACAGTACTTTACCTACTGAACAGGCTTGAAAGACATTGTGTAGGGAACAGCGTCAAACTGAAGATAGCCTCTATAAATTTGTTTTTAATATATAAGTTCTAGTTACTAAGTTCACCTTTCTTAAGATTTTGTATACCTAAATAGACTTAAGTTTCAGAAATAATAAATACATTAATTCATTCATTCATGCATTTTCCAATTTGAGATACCGTTTTCAGAAATTTGGCCAGAAATTCGAAGTAGCTTATGAAATTAGCTTAAGTGCACCCTTATTAGCTATCTGCCAGTGAATTCTCCTCTAGATCGTTTCAAATATTACAATATTATAAAGATTTGTCTTTTTGGGTGTTAGGTACCTACTCATCATGGTAAGGCTACATCAACGAGCAAAAATTTGTGTCGCGTAATGTAAAAGCAAGGATGTACCTGGCTACGCACATAGCGTTCACACGAATGATAATTTCGCCCTACCATTACCCAAACACAGTTGCTTGATTGCCGTTGCAATTTATTTTTTGAAGTGAAACTTCTATAGAATCGTAGTGATTTCAAACCGGATGCAAAAAGATGAAACGGAAATGGCAAGAGACACAAATACAATGCTTTATTTAAATTTCTTTGCGCGATACTTCGTAGTTGAGACTACGAAGTATCGCGCAAAGAGGTATTGCTGTATTTTATTTATATTATTTTGTAACATACTTTATGTAATACGCTTTATTGAAGTACATAATATAAATAATCCGAATAATTACAGATATATATGTTTGTTTCTCATAACATTTTAGCAGATGCGTTCATTTACCCTTTTTTTCTATTCGATATATATCATAATTAATTGTAATTCGTAAGTAGTAGACTCCAATCGTGCGTCGTAGCTGACACACACACACACTTTTTTTTATTCTTCTTATTCTTTCGTCGATTTACTGAAGTTTCACTTCTATCGTGTGTGAATCGCACACACACCTTTTTTTTTACCTTCAATTCTTTATCCTTATTTAGCGAGGACTGCATCAAACGCAAACTGCACGAACAAGAGAGCAATGGAAACAGTTGGAAGATGCTTTTGCCAAATCTGGCCGAACAGATGCAATAGAAGTTGCCGATTTATAATTTAAAGTTGTATGTAAACCTAGTTATTTAAGCATCTGAATAAAGGGTTTTATTCTTATGGTAGTGTCAGATTGATGATTACGATTGTATCAGCTCGGCTTTTTTCAAAACCGGTAGTAAATGAAGCACACAGGCCTAGTGAGCTCCATTGAGTCGGTTCCACTAGGAAACTCAGTTTGTAGGAATTTGCTAACAATTCTGCAGGAGTTCAAAATAATGGCATTTTGAAGTAGACTATATTTATTTTATGGTAAATATAATGAATCTATGGAATTAAAAGTTGTTTAGTTATGACACCTGTTGCTGATAGAACTATTGGTACTATTACGACCTTCTGTAGGCGCCGTGATACGAGTGATTTCATTTTTTAACCCCCGACCAAAAAAGAGGGGTGTTATAAGTTTGACGTGTCTGTCTGTCTGTGTGTCTGTCTGTCTGTGGCACCATAGCTCCCGAACGGATGGAGCGATTTCAATTTAGTGTTCTTAGACATGTTTCATGAAAATCGGTTGTGCCGTTTAAAAGTTATGGGGGTGAGAGTGGGTAAGGAAAACCGAAAATCTGCAAATATACTAGTGTGGGGTATCAAATGAAATCGCATCGCGTCCACATTACAAAATATTATGTTGTTTTACGTTTAAGGAAATTAAGGCATGGGAATCGGGGGTTTTTCTTAAATTTAGATTTATAAATGCTACGTACTTATTCAGTTTCTCTGCTATAGTGCTCTGTATGTTATTATTAATAGTTAAGTTTATCAAGTATTCGAGCAGATCTCCCAGTCATAATGATCCCTTTGACTCGTCACGGTGCCGCAGGGCGTCGTGTGATTGATATTACCTGGCTCATGAACTATGCAATGAGTGTCTAACCGAGCACTACACTACAGATATAAGATAAGCTTTGAAACAAGATACAAAATCATTTTTGCAAATTAAATGCCAAAATATTTCCATATTTCGATTTCACCAAACATGGAAATATTGTGTACTAAATTTCGTTAATATAGGCATTTCATTTGCGACACTAAAGGTAATATTTACAGGTAAATACTCAGTCCCAATTTTTTATGATATACAATATAAATACAACACACCACAAATATGATAAATACTGATCGGAAATATTACTTCTACTAAATATTAATTATAGATTGTCTGGTTCTAGATTAGTATTTAAAGCGCTGCGCACACAAACGGTTTAATATTGTCAGACTTTATATAATATTTAAGTCCTCGCGTATTTAAGGTCGGACACTGAATGTGACCTCCCTTACAATCTTCATATTTATTCTGCTTACGCCACAGAGATTCGGTCAAAATCCAAATCATTAAAAAATGTGTTTTGGTAATATACTAAGTATTGTTTTAAAGTTTATAATTTATAAAAAATACCATAAGTAAGTCATAGTACCATGCCTAGACTGTAGTCAAAAGTAAGGCAAGTCAAAACGTTTATTTCCTTAGACGCACAGGGTGCACATGGACAGGTCAACTTAAAGTTAATTTAAATAAAAACTAAGAATAATCAAGGAATTAACATTGTCTGGAGAGTTTGCTTAAATTTTTTACACTGAGTTGAGAAGCGACTAGAACAACACAGCTTTCATATCTTATGTTATAATAAGCTCATGTTATAATATATATATTTGTTCAAAGTACAAAATTTCGTTATATGAATGTCGCTAAAATTTTAAATCAAACGGTATAGTTTAACTAGCGACAAAAAAACAGAAAGAAAACAACCCCAATTTTTTTCCCCAGCTAAGCATTTTTTGTGACGACGATTATCGACCCTTATTCCTTAATTGCTTAAATAACGAATGGTAACTTAAATGCTGTTATAGCGAGTACAGACAGACAAACACCCTCACCCCAGCCCTCGCGTGACCAGCCTGGTATTAGCATACCGGGGGATGCAACCCTCAAGGGGTTAAACAAGTAGTTCTTGTAACAGTACAATAAGTTTAAGTCTTGAATCTGCATCTGAATCTACAAATTCTTGATTAATTCTATTTGATTTTATTTTATAACTTGTTACCTACTTATTTTTGTGTGTATCATTATATTGTTATTTTGTGTACTAATGTAATTGGTTTCGTAATCGTGTTAGTATACCTATAAATAAATAAATAAATAAATTGAGGGCTGTTACATTTAGAGGTTTTATCAAATGATGTGTTTTATTTATAATATACGTTCAAAGTATACTACATGTATGTCCATTATATTAAGTATATCAGATGTCTTGGTACTTTCTTTTATGAACTTACGTTAAAATTAAGACAATTTACGATGTTTGCAATGCTTAAGGTCACTGGATTTATGAGATAATTTAAATCTATAGTAATAATATTATAAAGCTGAAGAATTTGTTTGTTTGTTTGAACGCGCTAATCTCAGGAGCTACTTACTGCTCCGCTTTCAATAATTCTTTAAGTGTTAGAAGATTGTTCTTACCGCGGGAACATACAAATACACGAGCATGTCGCGAAAGCCGTCATTAAGCAAAATTATTTTATTCAGAGCTCAGCACAAAAATCGTATTATCCAACAAAAACAAGACAAAGAAACTATTCGCCGTATATGTATATTTTTGTGATGTATAGATTTTAACTTTAAATAGAGTTTAGTAAAGTCAATGCTGTTTTTCCGGATATTTCATCTCAAGACTTTAATATTCACAAGGGTATAACATAAATCTAAATTTAAAATTTAAGAAAAACCCCCGATTCCCATGCCTTAATTTCCTTAAACGTAAAACAACATAATATTTTGTAATGTGGACGCGATGCGATTTCATTTGATACCCCACACTAGTATATTTGCAGATTTTCGGTTTTCCTTACCCACTCTCACCCCCATAACTTTTAAACGGCACAACCGATTTTCATGAAACATGTCTAAGAACACTCGCGCCAGACTCACCTTTCATACAAAAAAAACTAAATTGAAATCGGTCCATCCGTTCGGGAGCTATGGTGACACAGACAGACAGACAGACACACAGACAGACAGACAGACAGACAGACAGACAGACAGACAGACAGACAGACACGTCAAACTTATAACACCCCTCTTTTTTGGTCGGGGGTTAAAAATAGTACCCTAAGGCAAATTAAGGATTAAGACTAATTTGTAAGGCAAATATTAACGAACGCAGCTTCGCAATCAAGTGAAGTAGAGCTACAAACAGGCAACAGCCTCCTCATTAAGTGAATTAATGCCGCGTCTAGACCGTCCAATTATATGTCTATAATTAGAGACAAAACAATGATCAGGCAAGCCTGGGTGCGCACAATAGTCGTACTATTTAAAATATTAAGCTATAGACGCGTTTGACAGTTTCATGTGAAATAATAGATACTTTTGGTGACAATTACGCTACATTTTGCGATATTAGACTAGAAAAGCGTACATTTATTTAAATATTGTCGTCTTTACATTTATTTAAAATAGCCTAAGTGTAACTAAATATGTAGGTTAGTGAGAACTTGCGTCTCTGTTTTTTATAATAGCACTAGTTTAAACCTTAATGGTTTTTTGTTGCTTTATTAGTGTTAAATTAAAAATGTTTTTTTATATAATAAATATTTTTTTCTTTTGTATTTGGCAATCACATTATAAATCTAAAAGGCGCTAATCCCTTCCGATTTAAGAAATTCTTTCAATGTTAGATAGCCTATTTATCCAACAAAATAAGCCGTTCCCGCGGGAAAGTGTATAAAACACGGGCAACACCGCGGCGGGAACAACTAGTGTTTTAATAAAAAAACGGATAATCCCTACGGACCGTTATAAGGGCCGCTAGAATAGTGGTACGCCGATAAGTCGATATTGCAACGAACAACAAGGTGAACAGACTACCAATGAAGATCCGGTGAATATTAAAAAGCGGATTTGTAATTTTTTCCGTGTATTTTATGAATAATATAAAATCATTACGACTATGATCTCACCCTATTTAAAATGGAGATGTGGTCTATAATCAGCATGGAAGCCTATAGCTTGCTATTCTTGAAGATCTTCGGGATTTCCAAGATACTGAAGCTGCAAGCTTAAAAATTAAAGCTATTCTATGTATACAAAAAAGCTGAAATCTGACTAAAAGCCACTATCTTTAAACACAATGAGTTTGTATCCGTCCCGGATCGGGTTCGTCTCTTCCCCGGCGAGCTCCCGTCTCCGCAATCAATGGTCCGTAATGGGATGTCCCATCAACCCTTTGTTTGCGCAGAATTACGTCGCGGAGAGCGTCGCTGAACCAGGATTTAGTTATTTCACAATTCCACCGCTATTATTTTGAACGTAATCCGAGTAATATGACTTCAAAGAGAACCTTTACTTATTTTATTTCTAACAAGAATGTCGGTTTACATTTCTTTGGTGATTTTAATTTAGGTACCACTTATGTACCCGAATATATATTTAAATACGTCGTATTGGTATAGCTAATGGTTATTTTTAAAGTTTGGTTAATATATAATTATATACCTCTATATAATAGGTGGATACCTTACTATCCTTACACAGTATAAATGAAGTCACTTCCACTTTCTTCAGGTTCTTCTACCAGATTTTAATTGTTTTCAGTAATTAATAAAGAGTTTCTAGAGGAAAGTATCAATGTATAACGCGATTTCAATTAAGTTTTGTAGGAGTATCTTAGACATATTTAGTATGTCTAAGACACTCCTACATAGTTATGGGGGTAAGACTGGGGAATGAAAACAGAAAATCCGCAAATATACTCGATTGGGGTATCAAATGAAAGCGCATCGCGTGCACATTTCAAAAATATTATGTTGTTTTTCTTTTAATTAATTAAAGCACTAGAATAGGGGGTTTTTGTTAAATTTTAAATTTAGATTTATTTTAACATAAAAAAACGTGAGAGTTTAAACGTTTATGTAAATCGAGTTTGACTGAACTCCACCATTAACATTAATTATAATACGTATTAATTAATGCATTAGCTTAGTAGTAATACCGTGTTATACCTAATTTGAATATGTCGAACAGTTATAATAATTAAAACTTATTGGATGAATATGTAATTTTGTCGGTTTGTAAGCCACCAACAGGTTTAAATGCGACCTTAATTAAACGTAGATTATTTCACCACAAAACTGTAATTATGTTTCAACAGATGACAATAACATTATGCTTACTTACCTTTATATGCTGTAAAATAGTTTAACATGTATTAACGAATGCTTGCTAAGGATTTTCATCGTTTTAGCCGTTCTGTAAAACATAGGGGCTATCTTAGATTTCACTGTTGGATGAATCATCGAAATGTCACTCATTTGTTTAATGCTTAATCATAAGAGATACTAGTGCGGACCAGCTCTTTACAGAAGCAGCTACCCACGTCGTCCTGAAATGCGCGGGAGCACCTGTAACAGCTCAGCGACAAGAAATCGCACTCCGAGAAGCCTCCGAGGAAGTAAGATTTAACAGTATTCTTAAGAAACACTATTCCAACGAACTGTTCTTTATAATTGTAGATTTGAACATTGGTACATTAAAACCGTATATAAGAATCCGAGCATAGCGGAACTCGAATTTAGCGGCGCTAACCCCCAGATAAAGAACGTTTTATCGTAGACTATTCATTGCAATTATAACCGGTTTGAGCCTTATCATGTTCCCATGTTCCGTCCGAGACCTGTATTTACAGAGTTTGGAAAAAAGTTACAGTCAGCTAGACAACTCTTATAAAGCAAAATGTTTTTTCCCAATCGATTTAATTTCATGTAACGAACAAAAGACTCTTTATGGGATATCGAAGGTTAGATCTCGTCAAAAAATGTCACTAGTTCAGTAGGACTTGATTGTTTGCGAAAACCATATACTTGCTGTATTTTAACTTAGTTGAGTTTAGATTTAGTGTAGTGTAGGTCGTCTGTGAGACATCTTAGATAACGAAATAATATACCTTTCGTATAACGATTTTACAACAAAAAACTATTTATTTTTTTAACTATGACGGTTATAGTACTTGCTCTTATGATCTCAATCAATTTGTATAGCAAAATTATATTAAGCAATGTACAGTCAACAGCAAAAGACTGATGAAGTTAGGTCCCAAAATAAAATATACAAAAAATTAAGTCAAAATTTAGTGACGGTTGTAGTTTTTTTTTAATGTAAAGGATCAAATAACGTGTCGTCAGTAACTGATTACATTTATTTCAATCCTCGGTGTTATTATGATCATTTACTTGTGACTTATTAAAATTTCATTTATAACTGAAACTTTGGTATAACTTGTTACATCTGGTATGTACGTCACGATAGAAGATGTTTTGAAACGTTGATTTCGACCACCTACTTTTGCTGCTGACTGACCTTGTATTGACAGGTTTGAGCCCTACCCTGTTCTGTCGGAGCGGCGGGCCTGCATTGTGATGGTAATGGCCCGTAATGGGCAGATATGGCCCTCGATTTGTCCCGGACATGCGACCGTGTGTAATGCCCTTGTAAGATCACAATGGGAACATCTCGGGTATACTATACACCTGGGCTCAGATGGAGCGGTGTTGTACCTTATTGAGGACAAAGTTCTGCTTAGATTTTATTGAAAACATAATTTAGTAAGCAATAATAACATGTATAGTCAACAAGACAAAACGTATCGGTATGCCTAAGGTTCGTTGTTATGAAACGGAAAATGTTAATACTTTGACTCGCTTGATAAGGGATAAAAACTGGTTGGTCCACTCTCTGATATATTTTTTTTAACCAGCTATGAAAAAATACATTTTGCTCACTCGTTTTATTCACTAGTTTAAAATAAGAATTAGCATTCCCATTTTGAAACTAAACAGCCTATTAAATTGGTAAAGCTAAAAATAGGTATTATTGGAACCCTGTCAAAAAATACTCCCCAGACGTTACCCCTAACAGACGGACTATGGTTTTTTTTTAAACACATCATGCCTATTATACGTGTACAAAATATAAAATAATGCATCGATACCAAAACAAATAGAAAATTGGGGTAGATCTGTATCTGGCATGTGAGCAAGTGTGACGGAACCAGTAATAAAATATTTGGAACCATCTGACAGTGAGTTAAATCAACCAATTCGTTTTTATATTCCATCCAACAATCATATGAATCAGTTACCCCGGTTATGGAGGGAAATAAAACTGCAATCGCAATAAAGTGGCAATGGATGGTAATGGTGGTAATAGGCCATTACGTCACGCTGCGGCACGGCGCGGCGCGGCGCGGCGCGGAGTTATGTCGCGCCGCGTAATGGACGTAACGCGCTAGTACTCTAGCTGCATTTCAGTGGTTGTCTGTGGTACTAACGGACAATCTGTGATAGTTCTGTGTACTACACTCGGTACCAAATATAACAGGTCAGTCAAAAAACGAAATAACTCCAGAAACTGTAAAAGTTAGATCAATGAAAACAAAAACAGAAAAAAGACTTTTTAGTTGCTCTTCTAATAACATATTTTTTTAAACTGGTTGTATAAGAGGTTGGTGGAGGAATTAGAAGGTATTCCTCAGTACTAACTTTGAAATTTGGTTAGAAGCATGCCTAATCGCCTGGAAGCTGTCAAAAGAGCTCGTGGAGGCAATACAAAGTACTAAAATGTAGAAAATGATGAAAATCACAACCATAAAAAAAATATATTTTTAAGAAAAATATGTTTTTTTTTAGTTTTTGTAATTTCGAGATTGTGCACATAAGTTTTATTTTTAACCCCCGGCCAAAAAAGAGGGGTGTTATATGTTTAACGTGTCTGTCTGTCTGTGTATCTGTCTGTCTGGGACATCACAGCTCCCGAACGGATGGAGCTATTTCAATTTAGCTTTTTTTTTATATGAAAGGTGAGTTTGACCCGGGTGTTCTTGGACATGTTTCATGAAAATCGGTTGAGCCGTTTAAAAGTTATGGGGGTGAGAGTGGGGAAGGAAAACCGAAAATTTGTAAATATACCCGAGTGGGGTATCAAATGAAAGAGCATCGCGTGCACATAACTAAATATACTTGTGTTTTACTTTGAAGGAAATTAAGGCATTGGAATCGGGGGTTTTTCTCAAATTTTCATTTAATATTTATTTAAACTTTTTTATCTTTATAATTGAATTCTGAATTGAACAGTTTTCGTTTTATTATGATAGCATACGTAGTTCGGGAGATATTCGGGTTTAAGTGACGGACCCGTTATTATTGGAAACGAGTGTAGTAAATTTATTCGTTTTGAACGGGATGCATATAAACGTTTTTTTCTATGATATATATCTTTATTCAGTGTAAATGTCAGCCGTGCTAATTAATGCAACGGTACTTTTTGCGCTTTGTCAAAAATATGTTACTCTTTGGATTATATTATTGAAAAAGAGGTTCAAAGGTTCACAAGATTTTTTTCAGCAGCCTGGACTTGCCGAATTAGGAAGAGATCGGCAGCCTCAACCCCGCCAGATGAGCGCAGAGAATGACCGACAACAGAACTGAGAGAAATCGTGATCATTCACAATTCAGTGCACTCCGCAGCATCCGAAAGGTTTGACAAATACGTTTGTATCAAAAATATGGCAATATGCTTATGTAACAGTAATATTAATCATGGACCGCGATGATAATCCTCCATCCTAAGGTTGTCTGGAATAAATTGCTTTAAGCAATGAGGCCGCCCATTACGTATTTTGTATTTAGCTTTAAGTCCCTTTTGTATTGTTTTAAAATATTGGTGTGAATAAAGTGTTATATTATTATTAATCAAATTGTTTATTTGATGACTGTTTGTCATCAAGATCACCTGCTACTTCAACAAGCGACACTACTCATAATGTATCATGAAACACTACAACTCTCACGAAAATCCAACCCGTGCTTTAATCTCGCGTCAACATTCACCTAGCATTCTATAAATATGTCGACAAGAAATAATCATTCTTGTTTCACAACATAAATGTCAATACAATTGTCACAAAATGCCATACATGTTGAATTTCTAAAGAAAACATTCTATGAAATTGTAATAATGTCACCTGTCGCTTTTGACAATTGTCACCTGTTAACGATTAAAGACCCGAATTCCATTAGTCAGTTTTGATGGTAACGAAACATGTTGTGGCTTTTAATTGACCTAAACATTTCGCGAATAGCGGGTTATCTTAATTCAAAAAGTATACGTGTAAAAATCAGTTAATTTACTCCCTCTGAAACACTTAAGACTTGAAAAGAGACCTCAGCTACAGTCCTTTAGCTGAACCAATCTAATTTCCCACATTGTCACAAAAAGTCCCGGAGTCCGTAAGTCCGGGATTGCCATCTGTCCCGGATTGAATTAGCGGCCGCGGCCGGGACCGGGGCCGGGACGCCGGGACGCCGGGCGGAGCTCGTCAGACGGCGGCATGCGACCCGCGTCTTGAGGTCATTTGTACCCTTTGAAGAGTTGTTTATGACCTGGCTGATTGTGATCTATGTGTGGCTTATCAATATCTCGTGATGAGAATACGGATTTAGGAAAATAATCTTCAGTTGACCCTTGGTTTCGCACATTGACTACGCAAAAACTCACAGTTAGTATCTATTCTGTTCTATGGGTGTAAGATGATAGATGATGTGTGGGAATACGGAATATTCTTAAGTCCCGGATTGGTAATTCTAATGCTGAAGGAAGATGTAGAACTGGGATGGGATGGGCTACATGTATTATGTCGGTAATCCGCATTAATATTCTTTATTCTTTCTTTTTCCTAGGTTTTTAATAAATTATTGATTGATTTAATTTATTTTATTAGCTGGCCCGCTCCGGTTTGTACGGATACGAAAACCTTCCTCTTGGTTTACTCTACCTAAAACCGCATAAAAATTCGTTCAGTTTTTGAGTTTATGCCGAACATAGCGACAGACAAACGCGGCGGGGTTTTATAATAAGTAATAATACCATCCTAATGAAAGCATCTTGTTTATATCGCGTTTACACTCGAATTTTACGAAATTAAAAGGTAAATAAAGCATGCGAACTTAAAGATTTTTTATAGACATCCGCCACATAACTTGTCTAAATATTTTATCAAAAAAGTCAATTTGCGATTAATTAGAGCAAGAAATTGTTGGATTTCGAATTTATTTAGTTTTAGTTCGTGTTTTGAATTAGCATTTAGATAGGATAGCGGAGGCAAGCGTCATAATGGACTTTATCTACACAAAATACAGTTCACACTACATTTACAACTTTGAAACCACGAAAGTGGTTTAGTTAAACTACAGTTTTAATATTTACGGAAACGAGGAAGGCTGTAGGCTAGGCTTTTACCGCGGGAAAATAAAACAGATTTAATTTGTACCGGTTAGAAATTTGTAGCAGGTCATAAGTTATTTATATGAATGAAGTGTAAATAGAGGAATTATCTGTCACGGCGCAGATCTGCTCTGTATCCCCGCGACTGCGCACGCGCAGCTACTTACTGTGCGCTCGGCATTCTTACCTGAAACAAGAATAATATGTTTAGTATCAAAATAACAGATATACTTATCTGTACCTATTATAAACTCCAATATAAGTAAATGTAGGACAGGCAGACGCACTATCATACAGCATATCAAGTGTTTTGAAGGAAGGTATCATTGTTTACAATATAAAATAATGTATTCAGAATTAAATACATATTATATAGTTAGTTTTCTGATAGTAAAATTCATCAGAAAACAAGCTTTGTCGGGAAACCCCCGTTTATATTGGAATTTTTAATAAAAGAAAACGAGAGATAGTAAATAGGTCACCCGTGTAAGGTATAAGCCGTTTGATGAATTGTTTCTTTGATAAAATCATTGATAAATATGTATATCAAATTCCTTATAAGTAATATATTTTCAGAACTCTATCCAATTACTTTTACAGCCTTAAACTGTGTGATACTTTATCACACGGATTAAATGAGTATATATAAAAGTGTAAAAGATACTGTGGGTGTTTCATACGTTCGTACGTTCGGTGTTCCAGTCGTTTCATACCACGGTATGAATCACCCAAGAGCTCTTAGAATGGATCGTTTTGCACCAAATATTTAAAACCCTGAAACTATTTCGAAGCCAATATTTAAAACGTTTAAATCTAATTTGGATAAAACTTTTAAAATGGATTTTGTAACAGGTATTCACGGAACACACTTTCAAAGTCAAAGTCAAAACGTTTTTTTCCTTAGAAGCACATCGCCTACATGGACAGGTCAACTTAAAATTAATAAAACTAAATTGCTTAAACAAAATATCAAGGAAATAACAATGTCTTGACAGTTCGCTTCAATGTTTTATACTGAGTTGAGAAGCGAATAGAACAACACAGCTTTATCAGTTATTACAATTTTGGAGTTCTTATTTATAGGTAACTATTATAAGTTTAACATTTACAATTTGATCATAATTATAAAAATATTGTACAAATTCTCGATTTAAACATTTATAGTGAGTAAAACAAACGATAATCATCACTGTTTAAAATAGCTTCGTACACAAAGTAAGCTAGTGGCCACATTTCCATCCGCTGGAGAATCCAAGATCAACAGTTGTACAAACAGACAGACGAGTGGGTATTGTGCAACGGGATGTACGCCGAGTACGCCGACTCACAAACAAACAAACATTGTTACGTATGTGTTGTGATGACAGACAAACTCACATGCTGACTTCCACAAACGTAATACTAAAAGCATTTTTGATTCTCTATTAGTTTTTAACGATTTGAATACTGAGAATGTTCCAGCTGAATTAACTTGCCACCTCAACAGCTCAAACGTCATTTTTATACATGATTTCTTGTGATATGTAGCCCTACCCACAAGTTGCCACTTACGACATTTGGAGATTACAACATGTAATCCCATACATTTTACAGATTTTTCACAACTAAATTTTTATTTTTATCTGTCAAATGTATGGGATTACAACATGTTTTGGCAACTCGTGGTAGCGCTAAAGGTTGAGCCGTGTCTAGTCAATTCACACAAGTTGTAATATTTCCTCCATTGTCAAAATGAAAGCAGGGCCTTTCACATATAGACGCCTATGGCCTACGAGTCAAACCGCTCAATCAGACTAGATTTACAAGTATATTTCTACTACACATTATTTATCAAATTATGTTATATTTTGAAGAAGGTTCAAAAATAGTTCGTCATGATTGCCAAAATGTCATTAAATAAATTTTAAAGTAAATCAAACACATTAAATTTGACAACGTAAATAGACACTGAATAAAATGTTTGTTTTCTATAAAACACCACATCTTATTAAAGATGAGGAAACAAGATGCCCTATTTATTTTCCATTTGAGCATGTTGTCATAGATCCGCTCAATGTTCCCATACGAGCATATCCACGGAATATGCCCCATATGGAACGTATTCTTTTCGATACGTTCAATGTGCCCCACATGGTAGAACGGCACAAGCGGCCGGAGGGCGGACTGCCAATCTAATAATAGGCCGCGTCAACAAGCCGCCCGGAGCCGCCGAGCAGCCGCCAGAGAAGCCGAGGAAATACTATTATTGGAGTTTGATGCGGTATTGCTGAATTAACTCTGAGAAAACTACGGTAACGAAAGTAGCATTTGTTTCCACTGTTTTAGACAAAAATAGCCTTTATGTTTTTACAAAGTAATAAACCCCACTTTTTTTTTTTTTTTTTTTTTTTTTTTTTATGATCGATAAGCCTTCATTTGACCACAATCTCACCTGATGTAAAGTGACGATGTGGTCTAAGATGGGACATGAAGACCTAGAAGGTGGCTTCTCCGGGCCACATTACGAAACACGAAAAAATCGCTTCACGCACTGGCCCAGCCCGGAGGGTGGTGACAAGCCGCGGCCGAAGCCTACCACCAGAGACTGTTCTTAGCACCACCCGGAGGTCACGTGTAAGGATTCAGAGGGTTACCACTTACGGACGTGAACAGACAAAACCTCCACTTATACACTTATTATAGTATGAGGCTGTAACTTGTAGTTGCAAGTGTAGAAGACATGAAGCGATGACGTAGTGGCGAGGTTGGCGCAGCGGGCAGCACGTTCACGCGTGTAATGGAAGACGTGGGTTCTAGTCCCGCGCTAGTAAGCTACGTTAATTCGTCCTTATTTTTTCTACACAAATTTATAATACTAAAATATAGATATACTACTTAAGATAATGGCAAAAGCACAGGGCTGAAGGCCAGAAAAGAATTACAACTGTAACGATATGAGTTTCCGTTAAATCCTATCCAGGATTTAACGGAAACGAACTAGTCTTCCGTTATTAACTTATTGGAAAGAGCACAAACTCAGGTTCAATGATCACTCAAAAGGTCATATTATTAGCGTTTTAACTGGCGTAACGCGATATAGTCTCATTACGAATAAGACATACATTATATTACCCGGCTAGCCATTATAATAGGAAAGTATTGAAATCCTCTTTTAATGGTCGGCGGTGCATTGCATGTCCAATAAGGGCTCAATGGCTCACTAACGTGCGTTTTCGTCAGCGCGATTCAGCCCTCGTCCACTATTACTAGCGACATCTAGTTAAGGGCGAGGTAAATTACCCGATCACCGCTTAACTACGGTTCTGTGTTACATTACTCTATAAAAATACCCACCAAGGCTACTTTGATGGAAAGAAATCCATTAATAACTTTACTTTAAACCAGAGAAATATTAACATAAACATATTTATTCAGAATATCTAGTAATTATTTTGTGGCGTCGGTCGTTAAAAAAGTTTTTTTAGAAAAACATATCTGTCACAAATTCACGATAAATGCCAGCCGTATTTTTCTAAAACAATGTAGGTATTTACTCTAATTAGGAACTGCTCTGTAGAATGCTCGTAGTGCAAGGAAATTAAGATTGCACAACTACCAAACTCTTCATCTCTATCTAAACAATAGGGTCTTTGTCAAAATAAAAATTATCCGTTTTTTTTTATATTACTTAAAAATAAATACCTCTTTTTTTATTTTACTTATAAAATACTATTTAAGACGTCACAGTGCATAGAAGTCTCGCGTGACGTAATAGATTACATTGTCATAGTCAACATTAAAATTAGGTGATTAAAATCACCGTCTCAAAACATCTTAGGCTGGGTCCACACTTGTATCATTTCGGTGTATCACGATCAGGCGTGGCGTATCGAGTATCCGTATCATAAGTATGGACGCTCATTTTATACTTTTATGTGATACTGTATCATTTCAGCGTATCAAATTTAACTTTACAAATATGGACGCTTCAAAAAGAAAATGTAACAAGTAACTTCAAGAGTAACAAAATCCATACAACCATAGACAACTTTGCAATGTTGGCTTTCGGTATATTTGGATTATTAATCGAATACAGTTAGCTACTCCGATGTTTAAAATCGACAATCCCAAAGTGCTGTTCCTCTCGATCTCCTGTCAAATCATATTTGGGTCAGTGAGAAGTGAGTAATTTCGCGCATCGGATTTAATCAATTACCGTAGAATTTGCGAATAGCCGTAGAAACTGCTACGGCTACAGGGTTGCAGCCGTAGGCAGTGCATTGTGTAATATTTTGGCCTGAAAGCCGTAGAACACGGTAATTGCCGCAGCATTAAATATAAATAAAATAAATATTTCCGGACTACTCACACATCATCACCTAACCCCAAACTAAGCAGAGCTTGTACTATGGGTGTTAGGTGACGGATATACTACATAGATACATTTTTTTTGTAAATACATACATATATGATACATAGAAAACACCCAGACCCGAAACCAGAAATTATAGATCGTACAAAATCTGGTTCCCCGGCGGGAATCGAACCCGCAACCTCCTGCGCCTCAGGCGGAGGTTCGCCCACCGAGCCACAGAGGTCGTCGTTTGGCAGCACTGCATCAAGCATTCACGTCCAAACTTGTTCAATGCAACGCGTATCCCCTTTGATGATCGCGGAAAAACCGACACAGGATGGTTCGGGGTGTATCACGATACAGTATCATGATACAGTATCATGATACAGTATCAAAATACGTCCATACTACCGTGATACGCGTATCGGATACGCGGTGTATCTTGATACGCGATCACTGGAGATCGGGTGCGGATCGGGCCGTATCGGATACGGCATGTATCATTAACGTGTATCAGTTTGCGTCCAAACTAGCGATCATGATACGCGCCGAGGATACGCGACGGGGATACGATACGCCGAAATGATACAAGTGTGGACCCTGCTTTACGTGACATGCCAGATGTATCAGTTATACCAAAGTGTCAGTTCTAAATGAAGTTTTAGTAAGTCAAAAGTAAATGATCATAATAACGCCGAGGTTTAAAATAAATGTAATCGTAAGTGGTAACATTTATTATGACATGGTATTAGTTACTTTGCTTCTGATAAACTACAATTGTCAGTAAATTTTGACTTAATTTATTGTAAACATTATTTTGTTACCCTATTTCATTTTTTTTTGCTGTTGTGATCACATTTTGTTCGATTCTCGGTGTTATTATGATCATTTTCTTTTGACTTATAAAAACTTCATTTGATATTGACACTTTGGTATAACCTGTTACATCTGGCAACTCTTAAGAGAACATGTTTTGAAACGTTGATTTTGATCACTTACTTTTGCTGTTGTCTGTACCTAGTCATCACGCCATGTAAACCTTAGCATACAAAGCCAATAAATATTTAACACGATTCTTTCATTATATCAGCCAGTAGCGGGGTGTTCGTGAATATTTGTATGAACCCACTGTGGGGGGAGGCTGAGCCCTGTCAGCGGAGAGAGGCTTCATTGTGTTCACTTGGGGGCTGGGGCCTGTTCCTTTATATTTATTAGTTTTTGAGAATACAGAGAAACGATTCTTTGACACAAATATTAGCTGCACGTGGCATATGTGTGTAAAGTACCACATGTGACATAGACAAACTATTCGATCCTTCGGTCTGGTGACAAGGTGAGAAGTGTGTAAGTAGTACATACAATCAAATATTATTGGCTTGTTATTATCACATAATTTTAATTAAAGCTATAAATAACACTAGGCGTTACCTATATGACTTATGGAGACAAGGCAAATCAATAACTGTCAAATTGTATTTTGTCTTAAAACTACTAAACTAGGAATCAATGTGTTGAAGTTATGAAATCAAAATGAAGTTGGCGCATGTTTTCCCAAAAGTCTATCGCATATTTTAAAAACGTCTCGTCCTAAAATATACAGTATTAAAACACAATTAAATGAAGCATTTTACAATAAATGCTAAAAATATACTTTTTTCGAAAGACTAGATACTAGATAAGCCAAAACAATAAAAAAGGTTCCAATTGTCCACTGCCCAAAGCGACCAAATCTGGCCATGTTTGTCCCCGGCTCTACGCGGCCGAATCTGGCCGGTTCCAACTCTCAGATTGCTTCCTTCCATTCATTATGGCCGTCTCCCCGACCTCGTACTTCTTTGTACACGGACAAACGGCGCGAGGGATGGCCCATAAAAATAATTGTGATCTAAAAATGGGTCGTTACAATAATTGGAGAAGTTTAGATTGCTCTGAAAGGACACAGAATGGATTGGACGAAAGATTTGTGATGCTGCGGAGCCAACTGGAACCAACGGATAAAATAATGTTGACCAGCTTGCAGCTTGCAACATTGCTATCCGAGAAATCCTTTTTTAATTTGAGTAGAAAAGTAGTTAGACGTACCGCGTAGTTGCTTGTCTTAATCTATCTAAAAATAAACTGCCAACCTATGTGAAGAAAAGTCGATAAGATTTAAAAGTTTAATTTGTTAAGAAAGCTGATAACAAAAGATATAAATCTTTAATAACCACAAGAAACAAAATATTTATAAGTTTTTTTCTTCTATTAAAAAAGCCGTATCTACATTTTACTTTAACGAGTAACTAACATTTAACCAAGAAGTCGTAACCGCTTATTTCACATCGCGTCGCAGCTGTAATTATTCCTCACAAAATAATGAGTTTAATTACCAAACAACATTAACCTATTTATCGTTAGATTGAGATAAGGTCGGTTTATGAATAATTACTAATAAACATCCGAAGCTTGATCACGCCGGACGGGACGGCGGCGGGACCGCGGCGTGTTTAATGTTCTTCCTGTAGTACGTCCAGACAGTAAAGTCCCCTTTTGATAAATTCATAACAAACGTTTCCTTGTAGACTTATGACATTTTCACAGCATGATTGACAAAAAATGTCTACAAACGCAAAGTATGAAATATTGTGGACGCTTTTCATTTTGACAGCTCAAAAATATCATTTCAATCCTTTACATATCGTATTTTTAGCGTGCGCAAGTGAGAAGTTGTGTACCCATCTCGGACGTCCCGTGAAATGTGCTCAGTGCTCACTGCTCAGTGAGGATTTTTGTAGTGGAAGATATTTTTATATATACTGTTATTTTGTGTAAATATCGAATAATTAAGGATTTGTTAGATATTTATTCTTAGATAATAATTTATTAAGCTGTTTCGTGACACTATACAACTCAGCTCTTTTAAGTTTGAATGTTTATAATTCCTTCCAATGAAATGAAAAGTCCGTAAAATAAAACGAAAACAAACTATCAAAGAAGTGGTAATTTAGTGAACACTGTTAGTGTTATCGTTGTGCCGAGTGGAGCACTACAGTGTACGCCAATGGCTCAGGCTAATTCCACGGACGTAAAACCAGAAATGCAATAAACCTCATGCGTGTTTACAACGTTATAGCGGTCTAGATGCCTATGTATTTGCGGAGTTCTGATCTGACTACTCAGTCTATAACAGATATTTGCCTTATTCCTATTATACTACCTACATCTGTCCTACATAGCGTTCGCCGTACGTCCACGGAGCCACTGTGGCTCTTGACTATTCAGGAAGTTACTAGGTACGTCTCTTATGTTATTTTTCTCAACCATCCTTGCCTACTACACTGATCTATTCATTTATACAAAAACACAATATAAATATAAATAAAACCGAGACGTCCTACTTTGTCATCTCACAAAGGACGTCATAAAAGCGTCGTGCCCGGGGTCCTCGCAGCAGGTATACCAATTACCCCCCAACCGCACATAGCCGGCTCCAACCAGTAGAGTGACGTCACAGTGCTGCCATAAAACTTCGCAAGTCTACAATAGTTGTGGAGCTGGGATGTCGAATGTGAGTATACTCGAGCGCGTCAGAATATCGAGCGAGTAGCCAGAGAGTGTAGTGGTTATTAATATCTTTAAACAAATATAAACTGGTTTGACTACATTAGTAGTACACTATGTACAAGTTATTTTTTGAAGTTTTAATATGTAATTTAATAATGTAGTCAGAGCAAAGTCATCCAAATGAACATGGATAAACGCGTCAAATTGGAAATTAATTATTTATTTTCACTTCTTTTTAGTTTAACGATAAAGTTGAAAAATAACTATTGCAATCTAACAATAATAAACATAATTGCATCCAACGGTGTTACTAGTTGGAAATTATAAACGCAATCAGATCAGGTTATACTCGATTTCCGCCTAACTGACAAATTGACATTTATATGATTTTTTTCAATGGTTGCAATTGGTTCAATAAAACTAGATTTGTAGCATAAAATGGTAAAATCGGAGCTTAGAAGTATTGTTCAATTGTTTTATATAAACGCGTTCAACAAATTCCATATAATTTGCTACATCTCCACGAGTAAAGCGAGTCTCCAAGTTTGTGGCACCTTACGACGCTGCAGTAACGGAACAACTCGCGAATTTCTCTTAATTCTGCCGCGAGTTCGCTGATTGCTTACGCCGGAACAAGTGGGAGGGCTAATGAAGACAGCTTTGCAATTTTGTTAATAATGCGGGATTCATGTTGATTCGTGGGAATTGTCTGTGGGTTGTTTAATAAGGGCTGATTTACCGCGGCTTTGCTTGTTGACGTGTTAGAGTGCACGTTAGAGTGAACTTATTGTCAATCTGATAACACAATTTATCTTATAGGTAATTGACATTTTCATTAAAAATTATAATCGACAAAATGGATAAAAATATAGGTATTCCGTTTAGTATACAAAACTGGTCCCGTATTTTCGCTTCTCCAACTAAATAATAAAGTGCCAAGATAGCAAAGCAGTTCCGGAGTGGAAATAAAAATACGATTACACTTTTTAAGGTAAATTACATTTTGTCTGTCTGTCCGTCCGTATGTCACAGCTTTTTTCCGAAACTATAATAACTGTATTACTATTTTGATATTATAACGGATTGATTTTTTTAAATCTAAATTGTATTCAAAACCATGATAGTTTCAAAAGTTATAAGAACTATATTGCTCAAGATTACTATTCTAATACATAATAACAAAAAAAATGTATTCCGTGTGTCTTCAAAATGATAATGAGCTTTCTAACATATTTCTTTTCTAAACTGAATAGTTTTATAGAGAGACACTTCCAAAGTGGAGAAATGTGTATGTCTTATTTAGGTTTTAATTGAAATAACAAATAAGATGTAGTATCAGGCCAAGTGCCGCTATTACACGTGACGTCACGATTCTAATAGTGTTTTAAAACAAATTGCTATAATGTCGATGTATTTTTTTTTATTTAGTCATCATCATTCTCTAGCCCTTATCCCACATTACGTGGGGTCGGCAAAACATGTTTTTTTTAATTCAGTATGGATATAATTTGAATAAATCGTCATAAAATGGAGTTATTAAACGTAACATTACAATTTTAACAAAAATTTGTTAAATTCTCTACCATTTTAGTTTAAACAAAACCCCATGTTGATCCCGCCAGTTTTTACCCGCCGAGGCTCGTGTTGGAGGAAACATTTAAATAATCACCATAAATTACAGCCGGCAACACTGGAATTATACTGTTTTGTCATTTAAATTATGGGATTGCAAATGTTTAAGAGTGTTTTTAAAGTCGGTGGAGAAAGAATGACAATACGAGATTTTTTATTGTTTATGGTAGCCAATAGTCCAATATAATTATGCATTTAATAAGATTATAAAAGTAGGGATCAGCCGTTGGCATAAATTTGACCAAAATAAGGGGCATCTTCCCGATGTTATATTTCACGTTCATCTCGAAATTTACAAAAAGTTTTCACTTTACGTTTTAATAAATGGAGAATATATTGGCTTCAGGGAAGTGTTTTAGTCTAAGTATCAGTAGCTCGGCCCTATTTATAAAAAATCTATTGTTTAACATACGTTCGTTTTGTGCGCTTGGGATCTTGTAAGACAGAGAGCGAGAGAGATCAGACGTTTCGTGCGCAGCATATAATGTACTTTAGTACCTATTTTAAACGTTTTATACCTATTGTTTTTAGCGAATTTTGTTAATATTTTGAATAAAATGTATTAATTTATTTTGTTCGAAGCATAGATAGCTTGAAGGCCTAACAAGACCCTTATCGATATTTTTTTATGTGGATGAAGGTTACAAATGCCTCTTAATCATTTTCCGCTTATATTAAAAATGTTTATTCTAATTATACCCCACATTCCTCCCCAAAACCAATTTATCCAGGGAAACAACACCAATTTTTGCTTAGTGCCATTTTTTTACAATTCTGCTACAGGTCGTGAATGTGCATGAAACAGACTGGAAGCTAGTAAATGCTAAAGTGAATGTTGTTCCAGTAATAGGAGCCGACAGCCCCGGCGGCCGACTGTTGCCGACTCGTCAGCCACTGGCTCCTCATTACGGACCTGAGGAGGGAGGAGGTCACACCGCAGATGTTTGAGCAGAAGTCTAGCTCCATTCGTCACATGTGACCAAAAACGCAAATGGCCAATAAACGCTAAAGACTTTCCTCGCTCAGTTCCAAATACGCAATATACCAAATACGTGAATTACTACATTATTATGACTCACTAGCACAAGGAACGATTTAGGCCCTAAACTCCTGATTACACTCTCACATATTTATATTTTACAACATAATGTGTGAAGGAATCTCTTTCATTTTGTGAGGATATCAAAATGGCATAAAATTTTAAAGAAACCGCATTCAAAAATATTTAGGTTTTATTTATTTACACATATTTTGTATAGTTGATTTTTGCAGGAGATCCCAAGACATAATATACATTTAAAATAACTTCAAACTAGGTTTTATTTATTTGTTTGCTAACAAAATTTAATAAGCGGTGAAGACAGAAAAGAAATAACAAAATTATTAAATATAGCAAATGTATAATATAAACAAAACGAATTTATTCGAATGTAAGGTACCTATGGTAAGGTGCAAATAGTTTAGGCTAAGACTAACTTCTACTACTAAAATACTCGATATCTACTAGATTATTATTTTTTTACATAATAATTATAAGTCACATTCGTTGTCTGTTCACTTAGATTGTATAAACATTATTACGTATGTTAGTGTGTCTACTGAAAGTGTTCCATCATGTCGTGCGATCCGCACCCTGGTAGCTCCTACAAGTCGGAGGAATTAGAGAACAGGAAAACACCGACAGCAACGTTCACTAGCAATTGTGCAAGCATAGTGATGTTTCTCTGGCGATAGTGCTAGGAATTACATCATAGAAATACGATAAAGCGACGCGACGATAGGGATGCGTTTACGAAGAAAAATCACTGATTTGTTTTCAGTTATCTTTTATAGTAAATTTTTGTTGACTAATAAGAAGGACAAAAAGGAAGGAAGAAGAAAGATATAGCAAACTACGGAGGACTTACATATGTTAATACCTAATCTTCGTTTTTTAAAACACGCCAATATATTACATTTAATTACTCACAAGGTACTAAGTAACATTCTTTTATTGTTAATGCAAACATTAATATGTGTAAATCGCAGTCCATGCCATAGATTGATAAAAAAAGTCTTGAATTGAAACGAAGAGTTGTTAGCAATGGCCGTTTAAAAAAAATTAAATGGTTAAATTTTAATTAGGTAGAAAATAATCAGAAGCTAGCAGCAGCGGACACACGACAGGACGACGTGGCGTGGGCGGGACTGCACCGACACGCGTCCGGCGGCTCTTATAAAGTTGGCGGAGCCTGCAGCTGCCGTGCGTCACCTTGTACAATATCCTTGATTCGTGGTCTGAGTTTGTTTGGCACATTAGCGGAGTTAGACGCAATAAAGTAGGTACGAAGTTCTCACTACCGTTTATTTTAAAAAATATTATTTTAAATATATAAAATATATAATATTTGAAGTCTATACAACAATGATTCTAAACATGTTAAAAGTGTTGGTAAACTGTACGAGGATAATTAAGTTAATGGGATTAGCACGGCATCTTTTCCAACAATAAATAAAAAATGAAAAACCAATAATTGTTGTAAAATTTACATATATAAATATACGTACAGTCAACAGCAAAAGAGACCGAAGAATTAAGGTTATAAAATAATATATATAGTAAATTACTAACTATTGTACTTTGTTAGAAGTACAGGAACAAATAACGTGTCATAACTAAGTGATCAGATATTTGGATCGTCGATGACATAATGAGCATTTTCTTTTAACCAATTAAACCTTCATTTGAAATTGACACTGTGGTATAACTTGTTACATCTGGCACGCCACACGAGAAGATGTTTTGAAACGTTTATTTTGATCACTTACTTTTGATGTTAACTGGACAACTTCGTGTTTTAATAATTTCAGAAAGAGTTGAACTTGGAAGCTAAATTACTAAAATCAAAATAATTAGAATTCAGTAGCGAATAAAATAATATGATATGAATTTATAATGCACTAACTGCATACGCGAGTGAAGTTAGTGATGTCATACAATGTAAGCGGACACTTGTAATAGGTGGATGGGTAACATTGACCCAAAGACGGCGCGGCGCGGCGCGGTCGTTGACCCGCGGGCGCGGGCGGGCGAGTGCGGGCGGGCGCTATCGACCCATTCATGCGAGCCCACGTGGCGCAGCTAGTATGCGGCGCCGGCTCGGGGCTCGGGGCTCGGGGCTCGGGGCTCGGGCAGGCGAAGGGTTAAGTCAAGGAAGGAGAGACGAATGCACTTTTTGAAATTTAATACTATGGAGGAATAACTACGCTAAGAATAATTAGGTATGGCAATGGATGTCTATACGGATATTGGAAGGGATTGAGCAAAGCTGCATGAAGCTGTTTGAAGATGTGATGATCAGTGATGACTTTTGCAGGGCGAAGATTATCATGGTAAATTATATTACGTACCTAGAAATATACAATGTTAGGGATCGAATTTTTTATATATAACAAACGTGTTGTTTGTTTAATTTTAACGTCAAAAATCCACACTAGTGGGGGTCGCGCGCTTCACCCGTTTGAATGGGAGTTGTTTTAAAATTATCATTTTTTTGCGATTATTGAAACTCGTTCTTATAAGGTTTTATGTTGTCTGTATACACAAAAGTTCCCTTTACAGCTGTTGAAATTTTTTTTAAATATCCCTTACAATAATACACAGAAACCTTTGATTTAGAAGAAACCGCTAATCTAATCTAAGGTACTGAGTAAAGCTATCTACGGCGGCCTTGGCTCTATGCCTCTAGGTACTATTATTCTGGCTTCCGTATGACCAGTCGTAATAAAACGCCGTTAGATTAGGATCTAGGTTATAAAGTTCATTTCCCGCGAGGAAGGATTACCCGGTAATCCGGCCTGATAAGAATAAGCTATTTCACTTACGAGTCGTTCGCGTGTCTCTGTCGATAAAACCGATACGGCGCGGTAAACGAAACCGATCCCTATGGCTATAGCGGTAAAAACTAGGGGGCTGGCGGATCGCATGTCAAGCTGACGTATGTCAAACACATTCGTTTTGACAGCTGACGTTTCGGATTCGGCTTGTGCCGATTTGAGGGACGCGCGGATTGATGGCGGGTTAGTGGGGCAATTACGAGGCCATTAGTGCCCACTGCTGTAGGGCGAAGTTTTATTGGGTTTTATGGTTTGAAAGGAGTTTTCACTTCGCTTTTATTGTTCTTTATTCTAGTGGTGAACTACCATGCCTTGTGGGTAGAACGTTGCTACGTTTTTATGACGCGTCAATAAACCCTCCCTTGGTATTTCTCCTTGTACCGAGCTTCTAGGTTTGCTTTAAGTAGTTTTTCTACGTACACTAACTGCCAGTGGTGGATTTACCAGCAGGCTAAGTAAGCTGGAGTAAAAATGGGGCCGGCAAATATGGGGAACGGTTTTTTTTTGTTTTTAACTCGTTTATATCAAAAATATTTTTCTATGACGGTTTTCTGATGTCTTGCAGGTCTGTAACAAATTTTGTCAATGAATTTTCTGTCTCACTTGTCATTGCACATTCCGAGAGTAGCAAACTTATACCGATTAGCTCAAAAATATGCAATTTCGTATAAATTGCAAATTTATAAAAATAATGTGACAATAATATGACAATTTTTGAGGCAAGGGCGGCAAAAACTATTCAGTCTATATACCTTTGCAAACCCGCCACTGCTAACTGCTATTGTATTTTAAGCTACCTTTCCCTTGACTCACTATACTCTTCAGTTTAACCCCATTAAGTATCAATGCCTTTGATGATTTTAGAGTTTCCGCGTTCAGACGCCCAGTACGGACGCACTCTGATTATAGAATAGAATAGAATAGAATAATTTATTTGCCAAAAAACATGTGTATACAGGATATTGTTTGTTTTTAATACAGTTTCAACATGTTTCACCAGTTGGTGTGCAAAGTTTCAATTACATAAAAACAGTCAGAATTATAATTAAAAATATAACATTAGACTACACACTTACATTTAATTATTAGAAATTAAGTATTGGAATTAAAAATTAAATAAGAAATTAAAAATTACATTAAATTAGATTACATGAAATACATTAAACAAAGAAATTCAAATATTAGCAATATTATCATTTAGATAATCGTCTATCTTATAATAACAATTATTAGTCAACAAAATTTTAAGTTTGCTCTTAAAGTTATTAACATTTAGGTCTCGATAGCTTTTAGGTAATTTATTATAAAGTTTAGGTGCCATACAAATTACACTTTTTCGAAGTAGAGCTGTTGTAGCCGGGTGAGTACGAAGCCTATCAGTATCCCTAATACGCCGTCCATTCTTTGACAGACGACAAAACAAGTCGGGATTACTTTTTACAAAGATTATTGTTTCAAAGATGTACATTGATGGGGCAGTCATAATTTTATAGTTTTTAAAATATGGTTTGCATGAATCTGTGACTTTCAAACTAAACATAGCTCTCAAGCACCTTTTTTGATATTTAAAAACATTTATCGCATTAGTAGAGTTGCCCCAAAATAATATCCCGTACCTTAAGTTCGAGGATATTAACCCGTAGTATGCACTTAATAGAGTTTCTGTACTTACTACTGGAGAGAGTCTATAGAGAACATATATAAGGTTATTAATTTTTTTGCTTAATAATTCTTAATGAGGTTTCCAATTAAGTTTACTATCAATAGTTACTCCAAGAAATTTAGTAATGTCAACGTTTTGAATTAGTTTATTATTATATTGTATGTCAAATTTACTCAAAGCCGCAGTATCGCGTTGTCTAAAGTGCATAATATTGGTTTTACTTAAGTTTATCTTTAAGTTATTGTTATCAAGCCAGGCTATAATTGAATTAAGAGTGGAGTTGATCTCGTCAATGTAGGTTTTTTTATCGTCCCAAGTGATTGTAACCGTACTGTCATCTGCAAAAAGTGAAACGGGGTGATGGGTGGCTCTAGGTAGATCATTTATGTAGAGTATGAAAAGTAGGGGCCCTAGCACGCTACCTTGGGGTACCCCATACTTAACAATACGTTCTTTAGAAGTATAGGTTACCTCAGTTTTGGTTTTTTGGTCAAACTTTGTTATTTCAGTAAATTGTTTCCTATTTTTGAGATAAGATTCAATAAAGTTTAATGCGATACCTCTTATTCCATAGCACTCTAACTTTTGTAGCAAAAAATTGTGATTAACATAATCAAAGGCCTGTGTCATATCGCAAAAAATAGAGCATACAGGCCTTCTTTTATCAACCATACTAGTCACTCTCAATAGAAAATTAAACAATGCCATATTTATTGTTTTATTTTTACGAAAACCGTTTTGCTCTGTACACAAAATTGCTTTCTGCTCTAAGTATTCATACAATGTATTATATATATATTTCTCAAATATTTTTGATATGACCGGTATAAGTGATATAGGTCTATAATTTTCCATGCATTCTTTACTCTGTTTTTTATGTATGGGCTTTATAATAGAGATCTTAAGAGCTTCAGGAAACACACCTGAGTTCATGCACATATTTATAAGATGACATAAGGGGTAGCATATATTTTTTGAAACAATTTTTAGAATTTTAGTTGAGATACCGTCATAACCAACGCTGTTTGTATTGTTTAATGAATTAATAATTTTAAGAATGTCATTTGGGATACATGGTATTAAAAAAATAGAATTATTTTGATTATTGATTAAAGAAGTAATGTCATGGCCTGAATTTGCGATGGGTATTATCTTGTCAATAAAAAAATCATTAAAATTATTTGCTATGTCAGTGGGATCAGATATTATTTCATTATTAAGTTTTATGTTCTTTAAAGTTTCTCTTGGAAGGTTGCGTCGGGATTTATTAATAATATTCCATGTCACTTTTGATTTATTTTTTGATGAATTAATTTTGTAGTTATTTTGAGCTCTTTGGGTTTGTTGTATAATTCTTTTTAAAGTCCTACTGTATATATTAAACCGTGTTTTATTATCCGCCGAGGGATGTTTTCTATAATACCAAAGTAGTTTTCTTTTTTTAGCACAACATAATTTTATTCCACGCGATATCCATTTTATTGACTTTAATGTCTTGATCCTAACTAGTTTGTAAGGAAAACATAGGTCGTAGTAAAGTTTGAAAGTTTCTATAAAGATATTATATGCACAGTCTGGGTCCTTTTCATTGTACATCTCGGAAAAAGAAATACTTTCTATAATACTGACAAACTTGCTTACGTTTTCAGAAGAATAGTCTCGTTTTCTTTTTCGCCATATTTTTAAAACTGAGTTATTATTATTTATTGGACATTTAATAAGTTGAGCCGTATGGTCAGAAAGAGCAAACTCTAAAATTTCAGTGAAACATTTCTTCTTAAAATTATGTGCAAAATTGTCCAAGCAAGTACTACTTTTTAGTCTTGTTGGTTGTTTAATAGTCAATTTAAGATTATAATTTAAGAGTAAGCATTCGAAGTCAAGAGTATAGTTTTTATAACAAAATCTGTTTTAACTGGGTCTAATACGCAATTCAGAAACACCATAGGTACATTTTCACAAATAACAGTTTGTTGAAGTAAGATGTTTGTTTGCTTTCTGCGTGAATCTTGCCAAAAAGACGAAAAATCAGCTGTTCAATGTCGGCCATTTTTAGTATTGTAATGCGATCTCTTCCAGGCAACCTTAGGATGGAAAATACTTTACTTGAAATAGAAAAGAGGAAAGGGTGTACAATATAAAATATAACAATATCATCGAAATATCTACATAAAAATATATTATAAACACATGGGTAGCGTACCTACAGCTTGTATTATATCACTGTTAGATGGAAAGTCGTAGTTATTACAAGTGCGAAATGATTTTCAGCGTGATTAGAGTCCAGGGCACACACATTTTATTCGAGTTCCCGCTACAAGGGAACACCATTTATCAAACGCCAACCCGCCCATATTTATATCCCTTTCCCATTACCTTATTTATTTAAAGCGTCCAATTTAGCCGGACGCACGTCACCGGACAAAGGGCAACGTTCAGCCATTACTCGCCACCTGCACGTATATCAATTTAACGGTTCCAACAATATTTCTGTGATTGTTTTATTGTACAGTTCGTTAATAATTTCACGAACTGAATGGAGTAAACTTCTGTTTTATTGGAAGGCCTGAGTTGGGGTACAGTTAACGTTAACTGGGTGATATCGCAGGGACAGAACATCTCCTCTACTTCATTCACACTCGGCTCATACACTCCGTTATTAAATAAGACCTCAGTTTGCAACTCATCCGAGAGGAGACATTTGAACCTTGCTATAAACAGAATAATGTTGGACAGTCAATTTTGTGTGAGCAATAAATATATTCAGGGCTATGTTGTTAGATCCTACAACAGCGGAATACTACACTTTCATGGACGTGTTCGGGTTTAAGTGTAGCATGACCAGTCAAATGAAAAATTAAGTCGATAAAGTGAGATTAGGAGAATGTCTGAAACATTCATTAATTTTACGGCAGCTGTATTTGGCGATATTACTCTGCTCGGTTTTATGCATGTTTTATGATTCAAATTTGGAATACGTAAACGTTATGGCTTCTCGCGCCGCGCCATTTATTACATGAGTTACCGGTGTTATGGGTTTCTCGTAGTGATCTAAACGAAATACAAAGATATACGTATCTTCGCGGGTTGTCAAATAAAGTCATAAAATTTACAAAACATATCATGTCAAGTTTGTCATGTAGACGGGGTTGATTATACCTTCATTGCCCTCCAAAGAGTGCAAGTCCTGCTGCGAGCGTCGGCGGTGGCGGTAGTCGGCGCGGTAGTCCGGCCAGCGGGCGCCCTGCGCCGGCTGGTTCAGGTACTCCTGCGAGGAGAAGCGCGCGCTGCACGCCTGCTGCGCGTAGTACTCCTGCCGGAACATCACCTCGGGGTGGAACCCTGCCCCGGTCTGGGACCCGAACTGGCGCGCAAGGAACTCCGGTCGCATCGGAGCATCCGTCAGCTCATGGCCCTGGACTGACGACGCGCGCTGCGGCCCCAGCTCCCGCAGTCGATTCGACAGCTCCATCCTATGCGGACTGAACTCCAGCCCTCGAGCTCCCATCTCGAAATGCTGTCTTCCTCTTCCATACATCGCAAACGGGTTCTTGTTCTCCATCCGGGTAAACATCTCCTTCTTCTCATCTTTGGCTCTCAACTGAGGCTTGTCAGCAATCGCAGGTTTCTCAACAGGTTCTTTTTTGTCGACTCTTTTCGGCGAATCCGAAACGTCCTGCGACGCGCGTCGATTCAGCTCCTGCACCTTCTCCGGCACGAAGCCTGGCACCGGTGCTTGCGCCATTTTAGCAAAAACACATCTAAAACACTACGCAATAAGTTATCAAAGTTGTATACTTGTAAATTCACAGTTACTGCAGAATAATCACAACCGAATAAGCTAGACTGGAACAGAAGGAACACTCAGGTGCGCTCTCGGGGCGGAGTGCGCGCATTGACGGACTGCTGGTTTAATACTCGCGGAGTAACCCACAAGTAAGCGTGGGCTATCTTTACCTACAGTACGTATGGCTTTCGATTACTAGATATTTTAGATCTTTGAATCATTTATCAAATATGGTGCAGAAACACAATTAGCAGTCAAAGTTCTAGTTTAAGTTTTAGTTCAAGAGAGTCTTGCGAACTGCTCGCTATTATTTAAGCAGACTTATTGTTTAAACGCTCATAAGTAGGGCATTGGAGAATTCTGGTTAAATTTATATTATGTAAAATATTTTACATGTTTTATGCAATGCCTTACACAGAAAACAACTTTGTAAGTTTATGATGGAACGAATACGATCAATAATGCACGAATCAATTTAAAATTCATATGAAGTGGAAAAATGGTGGAAAATTATGTTGCAAACAGAACTAAGTATATTACAGCTCGATTGGCAGCCGACTATATTGCGTTACAATTGTTTATTGACATCGAATAATCCAATAGAGGGGAATTCGGACGCGCCGCAAGCCGGGCCGCGGTCCGGCGAGCCGGTTATTGGGAATTAGCGAATTCACGACACGCGAAATTGAGTACCAAAAGCCGCAGCTAAGCTGACCGATAAAGAGTTAGGTTTATTTCAACAGTACTGCGTACGGAAAGGATTTCATTTCAAATGTCAAATTTTAAGTCAACTTAATGTTGTAAGTAAATTACTGAATGTTGTCAGTTGACTGATGACGTTCCGTTCAATATAAAAATCGAGCAAAAGTCAAAGTTGGTGTCGTGTTTAATCAGAGTTTAATAATAATATAGCACGTTTCCTGGATACAGTCGTTTTAACAAAAGTAGTACAAAAGTTATGTATAACAAAAGTTTCGGTCAGTATGGGAAGGTCTGAAAATATAATACATAGAAACATTTTTACTTTGGATATGTCATCGTGTTTAGGAAAAATTGCATACACACATTTAATAAAAACTTGTAATTTACTTGGAATCGAACACAGACTTATTGAAAATAAAAATAAAAATATTATTTTTTATATTTTATCTTGTGTAGGTCAAAAGCACAACTTTTACTCGAAACATGGTATAATAAATATAATGTTTCGTTTTGAAATCTTAAAATATATTAAGTGATGCAATGAACACATCAATGCAATTATTTTTATAAAAACAATATTCAACAAATTTAATAACGTAAAATTGACATTATTTGTATGATTATTTACATGTTTATTTGCAGTCCTTTTCAGCAGTATATAAAATCAAAACCAGATGCAAATAACCATATCGTATTATAAGCGTGGCTTTTAATTGATTTACATGTGGCATTGGTAATTTCAAACAGTTATAATAAATAAAATAAAAAAGCCTGTTTTTCTCTTAAACTTATAACTAGTACACGGTTTGTTAGTAATTTAATAATTATTATCACATTTTTTGTAAAAATTAGTCTTCGAGAACCCTAGAGAGAGAATTTCAAACACTTAAACAAACTAATTTTACGATATGAAAAAAAAAACATTCGACTTTTTAGACATCATGTTTTTTTGATATCTTAATATTTTTCCAGACGGTTTTGTTTTATGTTTCAAAAAGTCCTGGTTCGATTCCTAGCAATGACCATTTTTCAATGTGTGAAAGCAATTTTATCGGTAACAAGTTCCTAAAAACAAATCCTTCTGTGTCTTATATTTTCAGACCATCCCATACTGACCGAAACTTTCGTTACACCCTGTATACCAAGACGAGAGTCAAATGAATAAATTTCCTGACTATCGTACCTTCCCCCCCCCCTCCACACCCCCGCCCCCACCCCCGCACCAATTCGCTATAAATTGCGCGATTATCTCGGAATGTGGGGGCGTTCCGCAACTTGAACACTTTCCGATTTCCGCCGCGACTCCGCTAATTAATGAATTATCGAGTTCATCTGCGCTGCGAGAGCCGCGCGCCGCCGGCCACAGTGCGCACACAGGTACACTGCTAGGGAACTGTAGGCTGTGTTAGATGAGTTCCATCCTGCGTAAACTGGATAGTTTCATTCAATTCTAGAGCCTTTTAAATTGATACTCTGTCTTTATTTACTGATTTATTTTTTAAATAAGCTTTCGAATATTTTTTAACTTTGGAAGAACTTGTCCTACGTAGGAGCTACGGAAAAATCTTAAATCAATGACTGTATCGATGACATCGACAATCAAACTGTTACACCCCCTTGATAAAAAATTGCAACGGGTTATATGTGGGAAAATCATTATTGGTACCGGTACAACCTCTATCTGCAACAAATCAGCGATACACAGTTCAAAGACCTGATCGAGTGACGTCAGCGAGGTGACGTGCTGTGAGCTAATCGTGACGGATTGCCGCGCGCCGGCCGCCGGCCGCCGGCCAATGCGGCTTGCAGGCGGTGGCCGCGCGCTGACCCACTGCCATTGGCAGACCACCACGTGGCCTTTCAAAACCCTTACAGTCGTTATAGCAGTACTTAAGCTTCAGACAAACCTGCGTGACCAACGCTACCCATATTAAGTATGGCCTTCGCGACCTAAAACCGTGAAGTTTTCAGGCAAAAAAGTTCCCGCGTTGCAGACGCTCCCGTTGCGCAGTCGCTTGTCGCGTTAGACTTTAAAAGATAATATCGACTACTCTATGCATAAATTGTTCAGACAATAATTCCATATCGAGGAAATAGAGCTCGAGAACTTTCAGAGGGGTCGTGAGTGAATCGCTTCTGCTCGAGTAGTTCGGAAAAGTTGTAGGAAAACGACGCAGGTGCGAAGTGGCAGAGTTAGCGAGTATCGCCTGGCGGGCTCCGACCCGGCCCAGGCCAGGGTCTCGGCTAGTTCCAGCCGTGACGTCATTGTTCTGGAAGCCTCCCCGGCTAAACAAGCAATAACCGCTCGTCCCCGGCGCGCGGAAGTGCCATTTTCCAGCGATGAGCGTCCCTGGAGCGGGAATATATAACCGCTTACAGAATCCAACTTATTCCCGAAATATTTTAAGGGCGACATAACTTTGTGTAACGGGGGTTTAAATAGGCGCGCTGTAGTCTTTATTGCGGGGTGTTAGAGCTCGTTTTCTGTTGATTTAGGGGCTCGTGATGGCTGGAAGTTGAAGAAAATGCAATGTTGGGGCGCAGATGCCGTACTGGCGGCAAAACAAGTGAATTGTTATTCTACGACTGTCTGGCGACGGCCAGACTCACACGCCGGATGAAGAATGGTCATTGAAAAAAATTATGCCTCAAAACCAGTGGTAAACAATTATATTAGTTTCTGCCTAGTTCAAAAATACCAAGTGACTATGATTTGACAGGCTTTTAAAGTTCAGATAAATACCGATTCCAGCATCCTGTTACGTGACTGAGTGTGACGACACATAGTCTAGTCATAAATACTAGTCCAATTAAAAAAAAATTTCATTCGGACGGCAATAAATTATGAAAACACGACATGCTCATCAGGCGCGCTAATTTAAAATTGAAAGATCTTGAAAACTAATAGACGACGTTTGCAGTAAGTTCGATACGTCACAGGTATTTATTTTTAATTGTAAGGAGAGACCTATCTTAATAACTACAACCTAGTGCATTGCATCGTTCGCAGTCAGGGACGGTCGTTGGTAGCGATGGCAGCGGACCCGCGTCATTGCGAGCTCCGGACCGCGCGTGAATACTAACGCGCAGCCTCCTGGGTCCAGGAGGGATCCGGGCTTGCCTTTCCGAACATTAATACTTTATTAAGTTCCGAAACTTGGGCAGCGCGCAGTGTGTACATTCACGTCATGTTTTTAAATTATACGTTTACAGAACTTGGATTAACTTAGTTACTGCAACATAACATATTTCTAAAATTCAGAGAAGGATTCTGTAGTCATCATAAAATATTTACGGTACAGGGATTTCTATCTTGCCGAGAGAGATTAGGGCCTTAATCCATCACACTGGCAAAGTTGCGAGTTGGTGAATGTCACATGTCCTTCGAACTATTCAAAGTTCTCAAAACATGCCTTTTCCCTCACGATATTTTGTCTTTACCATTAAGGCCACCTTGTTTCGAAGATTTAGGCATTTTACTCGCCCAGTCGACTTGCATGCGCGTTACGCGGGAGCCGACTTGATATGAACTCCGGCGAACTTTGTAGGCAGCAAGAACGCCACAATACAGCAAAATGCAGTAGCTACGGTGATTTTAATTTTATTGACTGTATTTTTTTAGTATATTGTTTATTTTATTGACTATATTCTTTTATTTGATAGAAATGAAAGTTTATTGTAGTAGGTATGTAGGTATTGAATGTAAACATAATTTTTCTTACTAAACTTTTTGAATTAGTGAGGTGATAATTATGATTGAAGAATTTGTGGTAAAGAATACAAACAACAAAATGAAAACAAACATAATTATTATGTACAATATTTATTCTCATTTATAAAAAAAAAAATACATTTTATATGAGGAATAAAATGCTTTTTTATTTCATTGTAATTTAGAGTTCTAGTGCTAGGTCCTGATTGCAATTTAATAATGTTTTGCGATAAAAAAATCTATTTTTGTCCAAGACTTATCCAAGAGTGTGTCTGGGGTTGACGATTTCTGGCAGCAGACATTTTGACAGGTGGTGAAAGTGTGATAATTTTGATTCCATCTTTGATTTCCAAAATTCATCATCTTTTTCGATTCTTTCGATATGTACTGTTATTATACAATGTTATTATACAGTTGCCGAATATTTAAATGACAAAACCATTGGTAAATAAATGTAATGTGTAATTATTTTTAATCATTAACTAATATTTTATTTAATTTAATCTGATTTATAAAATTATTGACATGTTTATTTTTTAATTATATACAATTATTATTTAAAGTTTCTTATTATTAAATTGTTGTTAATCAAAATGTCCAATGGGCAAATTACATTGATACAAAACCTTATATAATACCTACCATTTAAACTACATGTAATAATGCAATAAAGATACTTTGACTTTGACTGGTTCTTTTTCCCCGGCCCAAATACCAAATCGACATTGCCGTCGCGACAGCAATGTCGCGCAGTTGTCCTTGTAAAACCAATTACGGTTTTTATTAATTGTTGTAGTTTCACTTCTGTCGTGTGTGAATCGCACACACACCTTTTTTTTTCACGTCGCACGTCGCTCGTCGGGCGGGAAGAGCACTGGCATAGGTCCGTCGTCGGTAAGCGCCACCGCGCGACTGACGAAGCCCGCGGGCGTCGCGTCGCTCGCGGGTTTGTAGGTATTTAGGCATAATTAATAGGAAAATAACACTACAACACACACCTCAGCGATTTGCACTAGAAAAATGATTTATCTAAAGATTGGTGTAAAAATAAGGTCAATAAATTTATTATTTTAGCCACAGTATTGAAAATGTTTTTTAAAAAGAGGCAACTTTGGTATTTTTTTCTATCGAGCGAAGTTCATCTTATTGTGTAAATGTAAGCGAATTGCACTCTGTAAGATCCTCAACTGAAACATATATTTTTTTCAAAATTTTACGTTAATTTTTGACTGATTCATATTGATTTTAAAAACAGCATTTGCGGTATAAGGGGCCCTTAAAGCACGTGTTTAAAGCGCACATAAATCTGATCATCATGCTTGGGGTTTGAACCCACGACATTCGTAATGACAGTTGAGTGTTCTCCTACTTAAACAACAAGGTTGTTTTTTTTTCAATTACTAGCATAATTAAAGAAAAAAACTTCTAGACAGCGAAAAACTCATAATTATTAAACACTAATCTAACGACACCTTACGTTTATATTCATCAAGCCGTGCAATATGCCAACAAATATATGTACATGCTCTCCAAAAACATAGGCGCAGTCAAATCTTAAAGTAGTTCGTCTGCTGTCGGTAGACTGAGATCTATACTGTGTACCGCTTGTATCCGACATCGACGGGACAGACAACCCCACACACACACACACACACACACATACACACACACACGTGTGCGATAAAGTCAGCGGAAACATTATACGAGAGTGTTTTAGCATTACGCGCCTTTGAACCTGTTTTATTGTATGCCTCGGTGATCAAAGACAAACGGAGGAATTCACGTAACGGTTATTAACGTAACGTTATTTTAGTACTTGAACGGTTTACCTCGTTATATGTTTATCTATAACCAATTATTCCGAGGAACACAAAAGGAAACGTAACTGAATTACTATCAGTCAAAGTACAAATAGTTGAATAAACTCGAATATATAAGGGGCCGTTGTTTTTGTAGGAAATAATGTATATTTATTTCCCGTGAGTTTCAGGAAATTAGTTCTGTTACTGAATTAGTCGAGAAAGTTCTGTTACTGAGTTTGTAGATTCAATTTCTTCGGAAGAAGTCCTGAGGAAGTTTATATTTTACTATAATTTTATTTCTGTATTATAAAAAGTTAGATTACTAAAAACAAAAACATCCGTCATTTAAAAAATTACAAAAAAAGTACAGCTATTTTATCTTCCTGCAAGCGAAAAATCAAGACTATCATTGAAATTTCGCGTAAAGTAACGATTTGTATATATAATGTATTATTACCTTCATTAAAATGCCCCCGTAAAAGATGTGGGATATTTTAATTATATGAGAGAGTGCAACAATTTGTACTCAACAGTTGAAATCGCAGACAATACCTAGTAAGTATTCACATTTCATTGAATTTGGCATTTAACTGAAGGGAGACATCAAACACCGTGAGCCGGTTAAATGAAATCCAACACGTATTGTGTACAAGATGTAAATACCTATTGTGTACCGTGTAATACGGATATTGATCAAAATTCAATGAGACGTACAGACCGACGTGTATGTATGTATATCCGATATGAAGGAATGCGTATTGTGTTATTTTGGAACCGGGACTAGGTTGGATCGCGGTACAGTAACATGAAAGACGTTGGATGAAAGATATACAACTTTTATTAAGGCCCGCTTGTATGATGAAATATTTGAATGTATGCTTTGGAGTTTCTCTATTGTATTGAATTAGCAATGAATCAAAAATCAAATATACGAAGAAGAGCGACAACAGTCATAATTCAATTAAATTTCTTATAATTGGACTTGGCGCTTGAAGCGTAAGTTTGACAGTGTCAAGTTAATTAGAATTATAAGGTGAAAAAGTTACTCAGTTGAACGCCATTTTGTGACTCCACAAGATCATTCCACTAAACTTTTTAAAATGACAGATAGGACGGCCAGCACGTAGAGGTTTTTCGTGTTTCGTAACGTGGCCCGGAGAAGCCATCTACTTTCTAGGTCTTCATGTCCCAGCTTAGACCACATCGTCATCAGGCGAGATTGTGGTTAAATAAAAGTTTATCTAACATAAAAAAAAGATGGGCTATGTGTAGGAATAGGGCGTTTAACAACAGCATGTCAATATTGACAGATTATTTGTATATTTTTATTTATAGTTTAAAGAAACATGTAACGGCCACATGTTTCAATAAATAAAATATACAATAAACTTCAAGATCTTTGACGGAGGATTAATCTAATAGTGAACGTCCTATAGCTCTGAAACCTGCATTGGTTTGTCCGGCGCTCGCAGACAATGCCCTCATACAGAACGGGACATTATCCCTTATAAAAGTGTCCGATTCATACATATTTATCGACCCGCCTCCCCTCGCTGGACCGCTTCCAAGAAAGATCACTAGTGATGTGCCTCGCCGATAATATATCGATTACAAGTCGATAGTTTTATATTTACTGCTCGTTTAATGGCCGCCGATATGGACAGAATGTTTGTTGATTGTTTTATAGTCGTTAAACTATTTCAGATGTTAATGTTCAAGTGCAATGTAGATCATAAAATTGAAGAAATTTGGATGGGAAATATTGCATAAAATATTTGTTAAATACGTGTAATGCTGTTTAGAAAATATTGTATATATTTTGACCACGGGAAAAGGTTTCCTTTTGCCCAAAGGTTACATGCCCACAGATATATGTATATTTAAAAAAAAGTTCTGCAATTCTGCACTTATAGTTCAAGTTTTGTTTCAAGTAATAAAACTTATGTATAATTTAAGTTCATTATCTGGACATTATTTGATATACACACATACATAGACACTGTTGTAATCTCGTCAAAGATCGATAAGTGCAGTCAGTAATGTGAGTCCATCTCTAGCTGATAGAAAGATCAGGCGGTTCTGATCCAACCGCACGGGTTGTCGCCGGACTATCTCCGGACTGTCTCCGACTATCTCCGGGAAATATTGTGCTGAATACTTCATGACGCATTTGTAGCGGACTCAATGAACTAATGGACCCACTGTTAGTACTTTCAGAATACTTCTAACACCGAGAACGACGAGATAATGTATCTTTTCGGCCAGCGAGGAGTCGAGATAAATGGGAACAAAAATCGCACTATCAAGTTTCCCTCACATTATACCATGATAAGGACACGATGGATATTTTAGTATACATATAAGAATTATATTTACAAGATACAAAATCATTTATTTCCATTGTTTGGTTTTACAAAACTTAGACACATTTGTAAGGTGTAATATTTTTATGGGCCTGAGATGCCTGCAATAACTGATTTTTTATTATTACCGAAAATAGTTCAGAGATACTATTTCTTTTAAGAACAGACGAATATTTTGAAAAATCTATAAACATCTTGAGTAACATCCTAATGGAGATGTTGAGGCTAAACCGTTGGTATTCCGGTATAAGATTTAAGCAACGCTGTACGTGAAATGTTAGGCAACATCATTATAATTCAATTAGGCATACCTCTAAATAATACATTACTCTACGAATGTTACACACAAAGGCAGTTCTGTAATTCCTATCCTCGGCTTCCATGAATTGGTAATGGCGCGAGCAGACGAACAGTCGCACTCATAAATATAGAGAAGTGCGGGTGCCCCGTCAGCGCGCTGAGGGCCCTCGCCGGCCGGGGCACTCAGCTCGCTGGGGCCGCTACACCTCAGCCTGAAGGTATCTGGAGATGTGGACTTGATTTGATATGAGTTGTGAGAACTGCTCGTCAAATGCTTCAGATAGAAATACTAACTAAATGTCAGTGGTAACGGCGGATCATCAATACATTCTTAGACAAAGCATATTCCTACCTTATCGTTACAAAAATTATAAAGTCGATGTTAGTTTTTTTTTTTATGAGATTAAAACAGAAACTACCGTATTTATATTTAATATCTAGATTCTTGACTTTTATGTAGCATTTTTATTAAAGAAAGTTGTAGGCAACTTTGTACGAAAATTCGTTGTTCTCGCGAGAAAACCCATTAAATAACGCCGTGGCGTGAAAAGATGGCAACAAAGATAAACACACAGTAGAGGAATTGTTCCGGATGAACTTTTCAATCAAAGTTTTTGTCGTTATAACCGATTTTATTGACATGCAAAACATTTGCACGCATTATATTCATATTCGATGAAGGCCAATTCTCTATAAGCAAGATATATTTCGTTCTATTTATATAATAACGACGAGAATGCAGTTTCCCGAGCTCATGTTAGCACCTGGTCCAATCTTGTCAACAGGAGAAGTGTTCATTATTTCCAGTATTAGCCAATTTCTAATGGCCAAAGTATATGTATTTATAATATTAGGTAATCACATCCGGCAGTCATAACTCATGTTCGCCATAAAGCATGGTTTCCTGTATTTGCGCTCGTAAATCAGTAACTGCTTTACGTAAAATGTAGGATTGTGCGCGGGCGCCCAGATAAATGCGCGTTTGAAGCTGCCGATACACTGCGAGCTACCGACCGTTCTATGAACGTTATTGATATCGAAAACTCAAGCTAAATGGAGCTCAACAATAATATTGCACAACAATTGCAGGGTCTAGTAGAATTACGATTAAAAAGACTGGCTGTTATTTTGACGTAATAAGTCACATGTAAAATTTACCGTCATTGATTCGGTAAGTAGATAGTTGGCCAGAAAACTGACACAAAATGTAGGATATGTAGAAGTAAAAACAGTAAGAAGTTATCCGAAATACAGCTATCATTGAAATATTAAGAAGTTTATAAATCTCAGATCGAGTTGTGCGCTCGGACCCGCCTCCGACGATAAAAACAACACCGCGATCTATAAACATCTACAAACAATTTGCCTAAACGTAAACTACATTAATCGCTTCAGTCAGTCAATATGTTTGTGGAATTGTTTATGAATCGAGCAACAAGTTCGCGACCTGTTTGTTGCGGAACTATTAGATGCAAACAAACATAGTAATTTCACTTTACTACAACGAGTAGCGGCGCTTTGAGTGTAGTCACCGTAGGCACAGTCAGTGTAGGCACAAACAAAATACTACACTAAATTATCTTTATTTTTACGGAAAACTTGTATTCATTTTTATGAAAAAAGACGAATTAACTACTTAAATTATAATGGAATTTTTAAAACAGAAAAAAAAATGTTTTTGTATAAAATCTATTGATAAACCAATCGAAACAATCAATTTCCTAAATCTCTAAAACAAATATGTTTTTCCCCTGTTTATCGAGTATTAATCCACCAGTCCAGTGCGCTACACTTCACGGTTCCACTACACGAAACATCACACCTTACACTACACTACATAATGATATGTTTGGTTGGCCTCCAGGGCGGGCGGCGTGCGCTCGGGCCGAGGGCGGGCGGCGACTGACTCGCGCCGAGTGGGCTAACGATCACGAGCCTCCGATAACCGGAGGTTGAAGGTTAAGGAGCCGCTAACAGCACACAACACAACACATAAAAAAATCCTTTATGTGAAGCAATGTTATATCATGATGTGTATTATGTATATGATATAAATATTATTTGAAAACAATATTAAATTTGCATGCCATATGGACTATAAGAAACTATTAGAAATCTAAATCAAAATCTTAATATAGATTAACTTACCGCAGTTTTGGCAAATAAATATGTTTCTAGTTCAATGAAAATGTAAATAAAAGTCGCGATAAATAAAAAATTCAGTAAGAGGATGTTTCGCAAATAATTTGTACAATTATAAGAGAAGGTTTGAGAGTGTTTATCAGGAACAACCTTTCATCCGACCTTTTAGAGTTTAACAGCTTTAAGTCCGTTCGCACTGAATAAATTATGATCTCGTGTTATTATAAAGTTTATTTCGCAGTCGCTCGTTGAAAAGATACAATCTTAGAGGGATATTTCTAGGAAATTCCGCGTTCTTAGGGCAGAAATTGTTATTTCTTATTCTAGACGTTTGTACGATGGAGCAAGTGCACGGAGGTGCTAGTCGGGAATATCGTTGGAACACTCAATATAATTAGCACCGAGGGCTAACGCGCGCAAGCCGGCAAACTTCTGCATATTACATTCAGATGTTCTTGAGGGTAAAACCTGGTTGAACTAGACTCTTAAATGAAGACATTTGCTTTCAATGGCACCCTTTACATGGATGATACATTTGGTTATATTGACCCAATCAAAACACTGACCATTGATTTAGGTATTTATAATTAAAAATTGTTGTGTATAATATTGTCTTGCCATTTTTTATCAGCTTTTATACACAGTTATTGTAAAGCGACAGCACAATAAGAACAATACAGCTTTGATCCCTGTTTACATCTAAAAAGCGTTCAGTTTCTATCAGGATAAAATTTTCTTTAGGTTGTTGGGAAATTCAAAAGGTTGTAACAATTTAAAGAGTCGACTCTCCGACTCCCTTCACTAGACGCTGGTCGTGTGTATCCGGGTACAGTGCAGCTACTACACCGGCTCCAGGTTCATTAAATTCTTCCAGCCACGACGAGGACGACGGACGTGCCGCACTGCATGCGCGAACTCTCACACGTTCTACCCTGTGCCCGGTGCTTAAACGCTAAACGATTTAAAGGAGAGAACAAGCGAAAATGTTGTGGCTAGTGAGAGCACTGACGATATTCTCGAAAAACTAGAAGGATTTAGAAATAAATTGACAATACCTTAGGACCAAAGCTGCCCTAAAAGTCACAAAAAATTTGAGCCCGCGTACGACTTTGAAAGTGTCATAACGTTCAAACAAAGTTGTTTTTTTATGTGAATGCAATTTTCTTGCAACAACACAGTATTTGCGCAACAGTTTCAGAGCAAAGTTTATAGTCCGGAATACGCGCATTGCATTGAAACAGGGAATTGTAATTTGCTGTTCAAACAGCGTTGTTTGAGGGATGGCAAGTGGACGGGGGGCGGGGAGGGGGGAGGTAGGGGTAAACACGCGTTCGAATGGAAAATGCTAGTTTTGACCGACGACCACTGTTTGTGTTGCCGCCGCCCCGCGCACCGCGTCACCCCGCGGATAGGGGCGCGCGCGTGTCACACAAGTTCATCGATAATCATGCTTACAATTGTCGTAACTAGTACAGACATAAATTCCTACTTCTGAAATACTTTGAATTACTCTAGTTGCTCTATTAGCGCAGCGTAGGACGTCCACCAACTAGATGGACGGACGATCTAGTGAAGGCTGCGGGCTCACGGTGGATGCAGGCCGCTGCCAGCCGAAACCACTGGAGATCTTTGAGGGAGGCCTATGTCCAGCAGTGGACGTCTTACGGCTGAGATGATGATGACTCTAGTTGATAGCACTGTGGATATCACTTTATTTCATAGATTTCATATACAATACTATGTACAGATTAATTTAACCTTAATCCTTGGAGAAATTTGGTCTTTAAAGATAATGTTTAAAATTTGTATACTTATTAGTTTTATAGGAGGATTTGCAAACTAAAACAGAGAGCTTGGGGTTTCTGGCGTGCGATGGGGTAGTACCCTCATTAATAATGTATGATGGATTATTGACGGCTTATCTCGCGCGCTGCAGCGATGCCGCTGATTGCAGCGTCAATATTTAATCGGAAATCTACCATTTTCGAAGTATTTTTCTGTTGCAAATTTGTTAGGATTTGTTTACCTAGATAGATTTATTCATGATGGAATTTAATATAAAAATAGTGTTTTTATCAACAGAAAGCTTGCACATGTATCATTAGACAAGAATTAAATTTAAGTTTAAAGTGATAGTGTTTGCATAATTGTTTCACATGAATACTAGCGGACCAGACAGACGTTGTTTTGTCCCACGTCTCAAAAAACAATATCCAGTTGACGGTATTGTGAATGTAAACCATTTTTGAACCCACTTAAACACACACAAAATTTCATCAAAATCGGTCCAGCCGTTTAGGAGGAGTTCAATGACTAACACACGTACAGAAGATTTATATACATAAAGATTACCAATATTTAAACAACTTTACTTTCTGTTTGTTAAATAGAGTTCATAAAGTTGACAATGGCGTCGTTAGCTTGTAATATTATTTAACCGATGAGAAAATGTTTTTCTATAAATATCGACAAGACGCATCCCTACACGTTCGTAGACGTCGTAGAGCGTGCTACGACCCCGTAGCCGTAGCCCCTCTACGCCGTAGCCCCTATACCTCAAGCCTCTACGCGCATTGTGTCCTGACTTTTTATGCCATCTTATAATTGAATCAACTCGAGTGTTCTTCAGCAGTTGTATTCAATTTCACAGCGATGGAAATTTCTCTTGTGGACTTTGCCCACAAGAGAAATTTCCATCGCTGTGTTTGGAAAAGAAACAGTTTTTGTACTGCTCGAATTGTTAATCATTTATAAATTAAAAGCTGGCCCGTTTTGGCTTTGCATGTATTCAAAATCCTTCCGTTTGGATCAATGTACCTATTGCTGGAAACCGCATAAAGATCAGTCAACAAGTTTTTGTGATTATCGCGAACATACAGACACACAGGGACACAAAGACGCGGCGGAGGAATTTCATTTATAATAAGTATAGATGAGTTAAGATTCTGTGTTTACTTATTAATTGTATACATTCGGACCCAAAACACCTGACCGAACACCAACGTGCGTAAATTAAAAACATTGAACTTACAGAGTAAAGACCGTTTTACTGCACAGCTTTGAATTACCTTATTTATAGTGGTATACAATATTTGGAAATAAACGTGTTTGACTTTATTTTGTGGTGAGATTTCACATGAATTATTTAGTGTAATTAACCGCGGCAAAGTAACCTTAGCGACTCAGCTCTTTTCTTACACTGTGACAGAGTGTGTGTTCAATCATTTCAGCACTAATATTATAGTAGCTTATGCATTATTTTTGGGATTCCGTTGTGCGTAAAAGTTAATGTTATTGTGTTACACGGAATATTATACTACTATACAGTAATTAAAGTTACTTTACAGAGTTTAATGTTGAAAGATGAAATTACATATGTCATTTTTTTGGGAAGCTTTAACTTTGACGCCTTTGAATTAAATACATTGCTCTTGAATAACGTGTACTAAGCCTGAATAACATAAGTATAGCAGTATAAACTTCTTTGACTATAGTAATCTTCAAATTCAGTAAAAACCATAAATGAAATAAATTGAGTCCGCCCGATTTTATTGTTTCCATTAAACTTGCTTTCCAATACAGAAAATGTAAAACAGTATATTTCTGGTAAATTCGTTCGCAGCATTAAATTGAATATTGGCGATGTTGCCATCACCATAAATACTCGGCAAGAATGCACCGCGGCACTACAAATAACGTTAGACTCTATATCTTACAGTTTAGAGTTCAAATCACCTTGGAGATGTCAATGTAATCTCTAAATTGAAGGTGTAATGTAAGCAGCTTTATGGCAGTTGGTTTAAGGTCAATAATTGCTTGCAGGTTCGATTCCACGGTAAGGGAGCGGGAAGGGCGCTATGAATCAATTTAACGCGCGAGAAGAGTTATAGAGAAGGATGCTGCGGAGAGAGATCCGCGGCGCGAGGCACCCGGGGAGAGCAATTTCTAAACTTAATTTAAAAATAACTTCAGGTTATGAATCTAATCAACTTAGTAGCTTTGAGCTTAAATCCTGTTGATTTTAAATCAAATCTTGTTTCACATCCGTACATTTATGTGAGGAAATTGTATTACTATGAATATAAAAACTTGATTTTCAAGACACGTGCTTAATGGATTTTTCCTCGGGAACGACGTATCTATCCTCGGTAAAAAATAGCCTTTATCCTTCCTAGATAAATAAGCTTAAATAATTAATCAAATCGATCGATTTAAAATATATAGGTAAGTTATTTAATAAGTTCAAACTAACAAACAATTAAATTCTTTTGCTTTATAATATTAGTAAAGATATTAATCATAATGTTCTTCTAATCTAAGCGTGATGCTGTAGCTAAAGAAAAAAAAATATATTATTTGATTTGCTTAATGGACCCAAGTTCTATTTTGAGTCGAGTAGTTTACAAAACCAAAAGTTGCTTCAGTACTTTAACTTGAAATGCCATTCAAAAAGGCTCTGCGAGTGGAGACTGAAGGTATTTCCAGAAATACAGTTTCAGTTTTTTTTCGCATTTAATCCATACTAATATTATAAATGCCAAGGTAACTCTATCTGTCTGTCTGTTCCTCTTCCACGCAAAAACTACTGAACCGATTTAAATAAAATTAGGTACACAGATTATCTAAAACCTGAGAAAGTACATACATAGGCTACTCTCTAACGGTAATACCGCGGGGCACTACTACTCATATTGTGAACCACATCTGCCGAAGCGATGAAGTAAATGTGACAGATAACAAACAGATTTCTCTTCATCCCCGAAATGTATGAATTAGGTATTAACGCGTTAATTATGTAGTAGGATTCTGTGGCTAATTGAAAGGGGCTCGCGGTTTGGGGTCAGCGCGGACCCGCAACCCCAGGCCGGGGTCCGAACTGACCCCAGAGCACAGGCTACTTACAGAACAAACACGTAATTGGATCTAAGTGAACTTGTTGCGGTTGGAGCCGGAACGAGCTATAACGCTGTGTGGAGTCAAGGATGGAAGTCATTTGTTTTGTAGAAACAACATATGAATGCAATTTCAGTTTATTTTAACTATACATAAAGATCACATACATATAATGTACATTGCAATTTTTGGTTAGCCTTACATTTCATGCAAGCTAAACCGTTTTAAAACAGTTTTCCAACGGTTTTGTTATAGGAGGTATATGTAAATCTAATATTTAAAAATAAAAAAAATAATAAAAATTTATAAAATTTTTATGCTACAATGTTAGTTACCGTACTCTCCGAAACGGCTTTACCGATTCTTACCAAATGTTATATGCGTATTCTGTAGGTCTGAGAATCGGCTACTATCTATTTTGCAAAACAACGTTTGCTGGGGTCAGCTAGTTACATATATTTTTTTATTTAACCCAAAGAAAGTATTGTGTTATTAACGAATTAAAAATATGTTAACTTAAAAATCATAGGACAAAAAGTCAATGCGTGCCTTTATAAAGTTTATGTTTAACAACCACAGGAATTCCCGGGGAAAAACAAAAAATCTAAAGTTATGGAATATTAAGGAACGATAGTAAATAACATCAGCAAGTCTCATATTTTTGCAGGTGATATGACGTCACCTCCACAAATACGACAGCTCTGACTCAATATTTGCGATTCAGTTCAATTATTTAGCTTTTTTTTATAATGTTTTTAATAAGACAAAAGTGTTTTGATAAAACCCAGTTGTAACGGTTATGAGGCGGGGCCCGGGCGGTCTCCTCCAACAGATTATCCAACTGCTGATAATCCGGTTAGGAAACATAAAGACAGACCCAACGGGGACCCATACCGGCGTGAGTATCCGTGGCAAAGAGCCGCTCGGCGCAGATTAGTGCGCTACAACCGCGGATTCTATGCCTATTCATACTTTAGCGGGGGGTTGTTGTCGTCTAATATAAGCTCGAATGGTTCTAATAGTCAATCTCACACCCATAAACATATTTTTTTTTAACCTAAATGAGTGTTTAATCTGTTTAATAACAGTTCAATAAAAGCTTTTCAACCTCGTTTATCTCTATAATAGTTGCAAAATACACACAGGCACATAGGTTTATTCCGTGTCAATTTAGTTAAATTAGCCGGAAATAACAAAAGTATAACAGCAGAGAGCAAAATAATGCAGATTCTCTAAACACATCCTAGTACACCCACTACACATAAACCTAAATGTTTCATGTTCACGATTGGCCTAGTAACGTTCTCTTTTGTCCCAAAATAAAGAAATTCTGATTCGCTGATTTACCTAGCAGAGAAAGTGTTCCAATAATTTTACTATTCTCGTAATGCAATAGCGATTGTTCTAACAGATGTGGGAAGCACTACGCAGGTTGCGGAGCGGATTGTATTATTGACAGGCTCCGCCGAGTTGCACCATAAATTAATATTTCAATGGTTGTGGTGACTTCTTAAAGAACTACGAAGCAATTATCAAAATGCATCCGTTTTGAAGAATCATCTCTCTTTGTTTTCTGCCAGAGTTCCAATTTTGCTATAAATTTTTAGCAGATGTTTATAATAATATGTCTGAATTAAACATGATATTCTTTAAAGTTAGTTTTAGTAGGAACGTTTATATTAAGTTATTTTAATAAGACTTGATGAGCACAATATACTCATCGATACGAATCATAACAGCCCAAATGTTTTAAACAACAATTTATAACGTAATTTTTTAACGTAATTTTCACATTGCTCATGCTTACAAAAACAACTGTGAAATTATAACAATCATAAAATGTAATCCTACTCTTGTTGTACCTATTCATAATAATACACATTGTTCTTATATCGGTTTCATTTAAGTATTACAGTGTAATAATTCCTAAAGGAGCGGTGCTATAGCCGGCTGTATGGCCCCTGTTACCACTTAAGAGGTTCACGATTTACAAGCAAAGGTTATATAGTTGATAACTTATTCTACCTGCCTAAGAGGCGCGGTGGGCGAAAGTCCGCTTGCGGCGCGTGAGGTAGCGGGTTCGATTCCCGCCATGGTGTCAAGTGTTTGTATAAGTTTACAGATATCTAGTAACCGTAACACAAGCTTAGAGCTCACCACGTGGTACCATGCTGTTGTGTGGATTGTCCGGTAATATTTATTATTCATTAACATACACTTTGTAAACTGTTTAAAGATTTCAAGATCTAAATCGAGAATTTCTTATACTACCGAGCAGAGTAAATTGATGGATCTTGCATAAATAAATTGTATACATTTTGATAACTTGTAAAGGGTATTGTTAATTAGTTCCAAGTAAATACGCAAGGTTAAGAAGTGGCAACAATGGTTGAGCGTAAATACTTGAGAGGGAAGAAAGCCTTCGGAGCTCAGACGAGCTCGGGGCCACTTCAGCATCGCTACACCTGTAATGACATCACAAGGGAAGCTTCCAACAAGAAGATGCTCTCGAGACGACGTATATCGTATTAAGTCATTATGTTCAGGTATTAAGTTTAGGTTTAGTACCAAGCGATTCTCATCCACCTTCATATTTCGCACTGTAGGGTTGATATTCAAGTCAAGATGTTCGTGATCATCCTCGTTTATACTGACCATCAGGAGAGATTTTTCCCCGACTTTTGGCCTGAGGAGTCGTATACCGACTGTTTAGGGATGCTGGGATGATGGAAATAGCTTGATTAGTTTTAATTTATATAATATACTTGTAGTATATGTCAGTTTGTATAATAGTTATTTATATGCGTTTGTAAGGTATTTTTTATCAATAGGTGTTTTTAGGGACATTACTTTCGTAATAAATTATTGATTCAGATTGTGGACAAACATAGATAATAAAAAAATACGCTTTTATTTTTTACTTCAAGTACCTTTTCAGTTCTTTCCCAGATTTGATTGATGAATGAATAGTATTTGTTAAGTTCACGAAAAAAGTGAACATTTTGTGCTGAATGTGGTTATTTTGAGTCGATATTTGAATACCACAGCTGAGCTAAAGTGCTACAAGCTGCGCTGTGCGAGCTTCCATTACACCCTCCGCGGGGAGCTCCCGGGCTGTTATTGCGATATACTTCGTCAAGGTTTTGTAAGAAAAATACTAGTTGCGAGAGTATTGTCGTGTATTACATTAGTGTTCTATTGACATCATTAACTGCAGGCTTTTCTTCTAAATCATATTATGCCAAATTATATTATTTTAATTTGATTTTATCAGCATGCTGTTAAAATCCAAATCCTTTCACAAACATTCATATACAAATAATGGTCAAGACGTAGAAAAAGCCTCTAACCCTTACTCGGCGAGGCCTAGCTTCAAAAACAACACTTTAGTTTAAACAGAGTCAAAATCACAAGAGTCAAAATCGAAGCGACATAATATAATGTGAAGATAGTGCGACTGACCTTTAGTGTGCAGCTGCTGCCGGTTCTCGGTGCCCTTGAGGCTCTCGGCGGTGTGCAGCAGCTCGTCCAGCTGCGGCTTCTTCTGCTCCAGCTCGCGCAGCACGCCCTGGACACAACGACAAGCTGTTACAATATAGCACTACATAGACAAGGGTCTTGGAGAGAGTGTGTTTGAGGGAGTACGTTTTGTGGCTCTACTATCTTTAGTAAGATCATTTAAATAATTTTAATATTTTTTTTTTTTGACCACGAATCATTCACACGAAATTTTTACCTAACTAACTTTTGCTTAGTTTAATCGGATTTTGAGAAATAAGCTCTTAATATAATAGACATGCATGTATAGATTTTTTTTTAACATATTCTTAATGAAACGAGACCAGACCAGCGAGATAGTGCTCGCAGAACATACAAACACTTAATTATTATAACACAGACTCCCGTAAAACAGCTTAAGTTTGGATGGTAAATGTATAAGTACCTATAAACCATTTTTTTATGTAAAAAATAAGTGATCTTGAAATAATGATTGTAATGATTGTTTGTCTTATTATGTCGACTATTTGAGTCCCCGAGAGCAGATAATGAAGCCGGGTACTTGATCCCAATTAATTCTTGAAACGTTCGTTGCTAACAATATCGTTAAGTTGTTTTGAGGAAAACCTCCCGCGAAATCTTTCTTTTCCCATTAATCTGAAGTTTACCTTCGTGAGATTGTGAGAATATTTAGTATTTCTGCGAAGTGCTCGGTCTGGGCGTTGGGGCAGAGGGCCATCGGCGAGGTCTCTATAATGAGGTCTCCATCGATATTATAAAAGTATCTAGTTATGTTTGCATATTGTATGAGGTATATCAGATGTTTTGTATCAGTAAGACAAGCTTGTGGAGTTTGTTGTTGAGCAAGTTGTGTGGATTGTCCGGATATATTAATTTATTAAGGCATTCATTGTTATATTTGTTTGTATTATGTATTTCTTTGATACAACCGTCCGCCAATGATAAACAATATGATACACAATAATAATAATAAATAAATCTTTATTTGCTTGAAACATAGGTACCTACATAATGGTGATTAGCTTAATTTTGTCCAAATACAAATGTTACAAATGGGCAATAAAGTTTTAACATTTTACTAACGGTTTTGTTGATTGAACTAAATTGGTGAGTTACTGGATAGAACATTTTTTTTTTGTTGTAAATACAGTTTATTTAATGAAGATGAAGCCGGAACACAATAAATAAAGCCGGGATATAATAGTAGGTTTAGTAAGATTCGCTGGGACCAGATCCTTAGTAGTACTTCTTGGCCGAATTAAAACAATCTCGTTGAGAAGTTCCCCCCAGGGCAGCAGGGGCGGGGGGTGCGGGGAAGGGCCATAAATAATCTGTGTGGACCCGTGATGGATGAGCATTTAATGTTTTTTTGCGTGTGTTATTGTTCTATGGCCGGGCTTGGTTTATTTGTGTACCGTAGACGATATTTTTAGGGTTGCGAAGCCAGATGGCAAAAAAAGGAAATCCTTATGAATTCGTCATGTTTTTCCAAAGCTATAAGAACCATACAGTTGCAAATATTTCCATATTCTGTGAACCGCATTAAAATTATCACATAAACATAGAAAACTGTGACTTGTCAGCAAAACGGTAACCATTTGAAGGAATTATTAAAACTTTGGTATTTAGGGAAGAGATCGTCAAAAATTTTAAAAGCTTTACGACAAATGATTTTGATGTTTTGAAAAAGATGGCATAGTAAGGTGGCATTGAGCACCAATACCCGCCTGTTTCACATAAAATATATTTAAACTATATTTAGTACATGGTCTACATTTAATACGAGTTTCTATGGCGGGGGCTTTCAATCCCGTTAACGAGCAGGCCGCGCTGACCGCACGCACAGTGCTGCTGCGAGCACTGTCGCTGTCAAGTTCATATCGCTTTGAACTAAATGAGTTATTAACTAATGGTTTTAAACGAAAATGAACAAAATTACTATATTATGTTCTTAGCAGATGTATTTTTTTGTGTTGATTTTAGTATTTAATGAAAAGTTTATAAGTAATTAAAGGTCCATTTACATCATGACACGAAACACTAAACTCTGTGTTAAATTATAGTACAGTTTGGACATTGTAGATGTCTAATGTTGTATGCATCATAAAGCATTTTTATTGATATTTTTGGGAAATATTGAGGCCCCTTTTCATAAAACCTGGCAAATAGATGTCAAATTGACAAGACAATTTAACAACCTTGTCATATTTTCCGATTACAAGTATTTTTTTTATTTTATTTTTTTTATTTTATTTATTTACAATTCAATAAAACATCTTTACAGGTTATTTTTTGGGCCCTAATGCGATGTTATATTTATATTTATTACAAACACAACAAAACAGATTTTAATAATAATTCAAATAGATTAGTATCATAATAATAACAATAAATCATCGAAAATATGAATAAATAATAACCAATATAAAACAACGATAGTTAAAAATCAATTCAGAAATTCATAATTAATGCAAACAATAATTTTAAATACATAACTAGTGGTAGGTACATTTAGTTTCAATAACCACCTGTGCCATTTGTAAAAGTTTCGGAAGGCTATTAAAAAATATATCCACATTGTTCATGGAGAGTAGGTTAATTAAATAAATAGCGAGTGACAAGGGGGCATGCTTCAGCAGCTTGGTCCTGCATGTTGGGACCTCTAGCATGGCGGGGCGGCGACGCAGGCCTACATAGTTGTCGGGGGCGCACAGGCGAAGAGCTGCTAGAGCGGCCGGGTAGCGCAGCTCCCCGCGTACTGCGCGAGGGCCACGTCTCTCCGCACGGACAGTCTGCTGTACCCCACCATACCCATGACAAACAGGCTCGGGTACATCAGAGGGTAATATGGATACACTCCGTATTCTTTGAGATAGAGAAACCGAGTAAATTTATTTTGAATTTTCTCTATCATTAGCTTATATTTAGTCTCAGATGGATTCCATATTATGGCATTAGTTTCAAGGTGACTACGGACAAGAGCGTTGTACAATACTTTAATGACCTGCGTATTTCTAAAATGCACACTCTGTCTCAAAATAAACCCTAAGTTCCTAAAGGACTTGGCGCATATATTTATAATGTGTCGGCGAAACCTCAAGTCGGGGACCATCTCGAGGCCCAGGTCGCGAACGGCCGTCGCTCTCGGTAGCGCGGCCCCGTCCACCTCATAGTGGAACTGTAAGGGAGTGCGCGCTCTACTGTAGCTCATTACAGAACATTTGCCTACATTAAAAAGTAATTTATTGGAGCTACTCCATTGGACCACCCTATCTATATCAGCCTGGAGCCGTTCACAATCAGAAGTGTCTACTACCGCAGAGAACACCTTTAGGTCATCTGCAAATAGTAAACAGTGACCTTCTTTTATAACCTGTGGGAGATCATTTATCATTATTACAAATTCCAGGGGGCCAAGATTACTGCCCTGGCTCACCCCTGAGAACGTGTAATAAGGAGCCGAATGGATCCCAGCGTAATCTACGTACTGCCGACGGTCACGCAAGTAGCTAGCGAAGAACTTCAGCAGGTGCGGTGAGAATCCTATCGCGGAAAACTTCGATAAGAGCACATCGTTGTCGACGGCATCGAAAGCTTTCCGGAAGTCAAAGTAAGCGCAGTCCACTTGCCCGCCAGCGTCGACAGCCGGGGCGAGGTGAGACATGAAGGAAAGCAGGTTGCTGGCCGTGCTGCGCCCCGGCCGAAAGCCGTGCTGAGCGTCGCTAAGTCGCGCGCTTACTTGCGAATAAATGCATTTATGCAGTATAGATTCGAAAATCTTTGCGAAGACAGACAGCACGGCAATCGGGCGGAACCCAGACACCTCCGAGCCGCTTCCTCCTTTCGGAACGGGAATTACTCGCGTTGTCTTCCATCGGTCGGGGTAGCTAGATTCCTTTAAACAAAGGTTAAATATATGTAGCAAGGGCCTCTCGAAAACCCGCCGGCAATCTTTTACTAAATAGGGAGGAATGTTGTCAGGACCCAGGGAGTGCTTGGGCTTTAGACTACGAAGTGCAGCACGCACGTCGCGGGGGGTCAGCTGCGCGACGTGAACCCGAGCAGCGTCAGCCCCCGCGGGCGCAGCGCGTTCCGCCTCTGCAGGGTCCAGCCGGGGGCGCACCGAGCTATATACGGAGTGAAAGTATGAGGCAAAACATTCAGCACACTCTTCGTCACTTAACAGATTGCCATTATTAGTTATACGCGTTTTATTACGACTGGCTTGCTTTCTCCTAATAAAACCCCAAAAGGATTTGGGATCGCTCTTAAAGTTAATCTGCAGCCTCTCCTGATACGCCTCAAACGCGTCTGTTACTTTAGTTTTCACTAAGCACCGCATTTCTGAATAAAATTCGTAGTCCCTTCGCAAACCTGACTTTTTATACGTCTTATGACTCCGCCACTTGTGCTGTATGTCATGAATTAAGTCTGCGGTGTACCAAACTGGGTATACAAATTGAGACCTATTTACCGCCTTAGATTTACTGGGTGTGCACTCTGAAATAACTTTGTTTAAAATAGTGTAGAAGAAAGTTAGAGCAGCCTCTGAGTTTTCAATATTGTACAGCCCTGTCCAGTCCACGCATTCAATATTGTTATATAATAAAGGAAAGCTACATTTTGAAAAATTCCATCCGAGTTGAGCCACAGAGCTATCTCTACGATGAGACAGTTGCCCTTGGTCTCGATGCTGTTCGATCAACACCGTGCAGACAAGTGGCGGATGCTGAATGTCAACTGAAACCATAGGATCGTCAGATTCATGTACCTCCAAGTCACTCGCTGGTAAAGAAGACAAAACTAAGTCTAGCGTGCGATTATTAACGTTAAGTATGCTATTTACTGCACTGACTATTGTCAAGTTGTCGAATTCCTGGCACTTGCCACTGACAATTGTAAGTTTTCTGAAATACGGCATACCATATTATATCAATCGTCACATAGGTTCTATCGGTTTATGAACAGAGACCAGAGTCTAGAATGTCAGTATTCTTGGCGAAGATACGAGTGTGTCACGTACAAGTGGTCTGCGCGCGGGTGCGTGTCCTCCCGGGAGCGACATCTGATGCAATTAATTAACAGGTTGATTGATTGCCGCACGCGGGTCCGCTCGTTGCGGCTGCGCATCTTGTCGCTTCCAGGAACCTGAACCTTCCTGCCACAACCAGGAAACAAACCTTTCTTTCGTTGTTTATTCATTTGGATAAACACATGGAAGGCAATTAAAACAGTCTCTTGAAAAACCGTGTCTATTGCGAATATTTTTTTTAACCGTTTCAGAAAATTTTCCCACTGCTGGGACAAAATCTGCTGCAAATAAGAATATATTAAAGTTCGTCTTTAGGGTTGTCATGTATAGTCATTACAATAAACAACACTTGCTTAATAAATCTGAAATACGTCGTTGAAAAAAACAGCAGATCACGAATATCACAGATCTTCAGTAATTTGGGGAAAACAATCTGTGTTTCTGTTTGTAGGCTTAAAACTCTTAACATCGACTATGATCTTAATAAAGACGTCAAACATTACAAGAAAGTGGTAGATGTATTGTTGTGTAGCTGTGGTAGTATTCATACAGCTAGAGAAATGGCAGAGACTGATGCGAGGCCTGATTAAAGAACTCGCGAGTTATCTTAATGAACGTCTGCGGCGCTAATGACCCTCGCGCGAGGCACCGCCCACTGCGGCGCGCGGGCCAGCTGCCTCGACAGTAAAGTTACGTATCAAATACAAAAATAATATTTGCTAGTATGAGCAGTATCAGACGGCCGGCGTAGTACGTCGCAAGTCTATACGTAGTTTACGTAGCTACGCGACCTTTACGGAAGGCAACCACAGTGCGACTACAGTTGATTCTCAGCTCGCGCTACAATAACGTAGCTGCGTAGTGAATAGTGTATGTGCTGGCAGACGGCCGGCGCACTACGCCGCAAGCCTATACGTACACGTGCAGCTACGCGACTTGCCGACCTCCTTTATGCGCGGAGGCCACAGTGCGGCCGCGCTTCTGGAACTAGGCGGGACATTCCAAGTTTGTTTGTATCAAGTATTGATGTCTTGTTTGTTACGCCCTTTTGGCAACTTGACTCAAAGTTTGTCTATTACTGGAACACATAAACACAAGGGGATTTGTGACGAACGCAGCGCAGTTGAAGTTGTAGTGTTGCCGTGCTGCTACTTCAACAGACTGCTAAGTACCTAAGCGTAAGCTTATTCGCGTTGAATGAGAAACGCAGATAGCTGTCAGGCCTGAGAGGATCCCTGTCGGCAGAACAAACGTAAAGTGTGAAAGCTGTAGATATAGATATCACTGAGAGATGTCTACTTCATCGTTTCAACCATAGGATGTCCACTGTTGAACATAGTTTTCCACATATTTGCCAAGTGGATTTGCAAATTTCAAACGGTCCATCCATCTAGCATGCATCAAAGTACTCTTCAGTCCCTAAGGCCTTCCTGTTCTATAATAGCTCACTTCCATTTCAATCACGTGGCAAATATTGACGAGTACCGTATACATACATATTCACAAGTCGCTTCTAATAGTTCGCAGCATCCAGCGTCTGTTGCTAATTTAATTACTTTGTGGTTAGCTTCACAAGTTGAATTACATTTACATATGAATGTAGTTGATAGGTAGGTAGTAAGTTCGTACCTGTAGCTGTGGTAGGTTCAGGTGAAAATAAGTCCGACAGGTTAGGTTTCACACACTGTATTTATCACAGCAAACACTATAGTTTTATAAGAAGGAGCGGAAGGCACAGCACAATGAAAGTTACAGTAAACAATTAACACGGACAGAAGATAAACGTTACACAGAGCGAGAAGATAGTTTAACACCAACAGATTTGCAAAATCTTTTGTTAACGGTAATAACAGCGAAAGTAAGTAGTGCGCGGTAGGAAGGTTCCATACGACTGTCCTTTGTTTTCGAATTCCGTTGAGAATTAAATAAGTGAAGTTGAGGGTAGAAGTATAAACTATCTAAGAGGCGAAAGTAAGAACATAGTGTGAGTGTATGAACTGTAGGTTAGAATAAAGATTGGATGTATAGAAGTATGAACCTAAGTATGAACTGAAAGTAAATGTGAAAAGTAGATATATGGAAGTAAGTAAGTGTGAAGACAAGGCGTGAATATTATTATGATGAAATTTTAATAATAAATAAATACGTAATAATAAATATGTAATAATAAATAAATAAATACATGTGAACCCCACAATGAATATCGCCGTGTTCACAAATTATACTTGGCTAAGAAATGTAGCAAAACTATGCGAATAAAAAAATTATAAGTTAATATGGCAATTGCCACTGCAGAATTTTACCTTTGCATCGGTTTCTGGCAAGCTCATAGTAATGTTTGAGAATATGGGTGTTAGAATGTTTTGAAAATGTCCGGGGATTCGCTTGACCTTATCGGTAGTCGGCGACGGGATTTGTGAGTCTTATGGTGATTCCTCATTAAATGAAATCAAAAAAAAATTGTAATGAATGAACCTACTAACTACTTTATTATAGTTTGTTTGACTTGCAAACAAAATAATTAAATGAATTAATAATAAAAAGTCGTGTCGTCGTCGGGTCGGAGAGATGTGAAGGGCAATGTTGATCTTGCCGTAAGTGCTGGTTCATGTGGCTCACGTGAACTACTGTTTGAGTAGGAAGTTTGCTGACGTTTGTTATATACTTTACATGGAGGTACCTGTACGTAGTATTTATTATTCTATGCTGTGGTGGACAGTAAATTAGAGAGAGACGGAGTTTTGTATTTTTAAGTCTTATGAATAGATGTAGGTGATGTTCTGAAGTAATGTGAAATTAATTTGAAGTATATTACTTTTGTGATAAGTTTGCAATGCAAATAATATACAAAACTAGCTACTGACCCGTGGCTTTGCCCACGTAATAATAACTTTAGCTTTTGTCCATTACTGGGAAAGCAGCGGAGTCCATGCCAAATAAAATAAATTAAGATTTTTGGACAATCCACACAACAACATCTAACACCGAGGTAAACAGTTATGGAGCGGGATGAAAAATGATTAAATTACTAAAACAACTATTAAAAAATAGGGGTTGGTGATAGCAGGTTGTTAATTTTGGTTTCTATGCAAAAAATTAAAGATAAATTAAAGGGTGGATAGCCCTTATCACTTAGGGGTATGAAAAATAGAAGTAAGGCGATTCTCAGACCCACTGAATATGCATTTAAAATGTTTAAATGCAACATCGGTCGTGTCGTTTCGGAGGAGTAAGGTAACGAACACTGTGACAGGAGAATTTTATATATTAGATGTTTTATAAAAACTTTTAGATATTTAAAGGCCTCAGTATAATTACTATTTGTTCCCTTTTGGTATCATTATATTTACAAAGTTCAATCAATATCCAAACATTATATCTGAAAGTAAATCCTAATTGACGAATCAGCGGCATACCGTACCGGCGAATGCGAGGGACGCACGACGTCCGTCGCATTCGCCGGCCGGCGAGCGAGTGGCGCTACTCTGCACTACGCTGCACGGGGCTGCCGGCCACCCCCTCCCCCGCTGCCGGGACCCTGGTAGTAGAGTGGCCTTCTGTGTTGCTAACAAAACGGGCACGTTTTTGTGTTGTTTTTTTTTTAAGATATCACCCTAATATAACCATGCTTGCTAACGCATTGGGCAGGTCGTCGCCTTAATAAAGAGAGCTGCAGGTTTGGTAGACAGTCAAGATTAATATCAATATCTCTCGTCAAGAGAGAAGTCCCTGTGTCCCAGTGGGAACGTTAATAGGGTGATGATGATGAATATCAATAGAATCTACATTGTCCATAAAAAAATAAGCATACATTATGTAGATGGTGTCGATTCATGACCCACATAAACTATGTTTTTTTTTAATAAAGATTATGAAGCAATTTTGTACTTCATTTGAGTTTTTATTAAAGTAAAGATTGCACGAACCACAAAGCTAATCTAACTTTTGCCGGTTAAAATTATGTTTTCGTAGCATATTCATAACTAAACTTTCAATACTCATTTAAACTTCTCCATATTATTCAATGCAATATAACATAATAACTAACCAGGACTATACAAATATGTTTTGTTTAGGTTAGCCTTTAAACTACATGTTTAACGGGCTGTTTTGCAATAATCAATCTCCGTAAATAAAAAATTTATTAGTTTTAAATATATTGCATTCCATTTTAGTAGATATTAGACGGATTTCAATTTAAAAATAATTGCACTGCACACTGAAAACAGGGCCTTATCGTCCCGTCTCTAAAATTCAGTTTAGACACAGGCAAGGTTCAAAGTTGCGGCATTAATCACGACACGGCGGCGCTGGCAACATTACGACTACCTCTATCGATTCCCCCTCACGAGCCCTCCACTACAACTAGACCTGTCTCCCCCCGCGCGCTGATCAACTACTAAGACTTACAAGGGTTTGTTCGAACAAGTGCGCGGGTCTAGCTTCATCGGTCGGCGGGCCAGAACGTCTAGCAAACGTAGAACTACCTCCCCCCGGATCACATGGCAATGCTTAGAGCCGCAAAGGGGGTGGCGAGCCAAAGGCGTGGGTCTGGCTATGCTGGTCAGCGGCTCAGGTAGGGTGTATCGCAAGTACCCTCTATAACACTTCGCCTATTGTCAGATAACCATCTCCGTTCGCTACTACGGGCACATTAACTGCAATTTTTTCAACAACATGATGCACATTTATACAGTTTATAAAACTTAAACTGGTAAATAATAACTTCCACCTATTATTCCTTTAGAAACGCAAAACTGCAATACAAAACACGAACCCAACTAGGGATATACAAATAAATGTTAAACCTATAAAGTATGCTCTATCTGATGTTAATTTCATTCATCATTTCATTAAAAAGACTGTTTTAGACATTTTAAGATAGATATAACGTTTTAAGGCAGTATTCTGATCCAGTCACGACCCCTTGCGAGCACCTTACCATATGGTTTAAGAACCTCGAGGTGCTCTCCGAAGGTGCTCGGCCTGGGTGGGCTACCCAGTGTGTTTAGTGCAAGTCCGCCCAATGCCTAGTTACTAAGTTGACATATCTAAGTATGGATGGACAGTAGCCAAATTAAAAGTATTGATATCCTCATCACTGTTTAGTAATACGTACCTATAGAGGGATTTTATTCCGACCACTAAATGCTTTAATATTTTAATTAACTACCAATATTCTAATACGTGACCGGCTCCTTAGACCATCCAAAGCTAATAAATTGAATTAGTTCACCTCGCCCAGGCAGAGGTTATTAATTTCCGTGAGACTGCAAGAGGAGAAGACCCGAGCATGCAGCGCTCGGGCCGCCAGCTCGGGACGGGCGCGTCGCGGTACCGGGCTCGGTGCTCCGTCAGCTTTACGAAGACTTTACGGCAGCGCCTCGTAAACTTTGCTGGGTTATTGCTCGCTAATTAAATAACCGCCTTTTACTGTATGCGGTTAACTTCACAAGTTATGTTTAACTTAATTTATGTATGCATTTTTCTAATGGACAATACATGCGGCGTCATTCTAATATTCATATTTATTTTACAACTGATTTCATAAGTTGTAAAATAAAGAACATCAGTTAAGCATTTTAATTCGACATTTGCATAATTAGCATGTGCCGTGCTTTGCTAAAGACACCTTGCAAACATTTAAATTAATCGATAAATGTTCAGAGTATTTCAACAATCATAAAACGTTATAATATAATATAATATGTATGTTCTGTCAAACTTCGTACTGTTCTTTACTGTAGTACATTTGTATGAACAAGCGCCCGCGCCCGCGTCACACAGCGACAGGCCTTAAATGAATTACGTAATATTGTGTAGCATAATACAAAGCGTGCACACGCGGCGAAGCCACGCCGCGAATAGGCCGCGCTTGCCGGCGCCGCGCCGTCGCCTAGCAACCGCACCCCCATCCCCCACAGGTGAGTGAGGTGGGAGATCGCAGGGAGGGCATATTGTCGATGATCAGATGAGGATTTTATCGAGTATCGATGATTTTAGTTATAAAAAAAAATATTTACATTGTTTAAGAATATAAAAATAGCTTCGGACGTCAAGTATGATAATGTACGGATGATTTAGTGGAAACTGCTGTTCCGCGGCGTTGTAAGTCACTTCCTACCAACCTAACTGGAAATTATTAATAAGGACAGAAAGTTTAAATATTTACGGAAAATCAACACAAAAACATCTAGCCCCGTGGTAAGCTCCAAGCTTGTGTTACGGGTACTATAGATCTGATATTAAGTATTTCAGTTTATTAGACATACATACATAAATAGATGTTTTTTTGTATACATATTTACTAGGGACTTAGAGTCTAAGTGTTCTGGGTCCCAGACCAAGGAGAAAGTGCTAGCAGAACATACAAAAACTCACTCCCTCGGCGGGAATCGAACCCGCTACCTCTTGCGGATCATCGCACATCGCACCACTGAGACACTCAACAACAACAATATTAGAGTTCACAGTCGAATAAACTGTAATTTAATATAGTATTACAATGTAAAGGATGATCACGCACCAATTATTCAAAAGGCAATTATTATCGTCCAGTTTACAGATAATCTAAATTCCTAGACATAAATGCTAAAGTAGGATAGTATCAATAAACTGTTTTATTTATGTAAAATTTCACATGAGTTAAGTTTTTTTCTCGGATTTAATACTTCAAATTCCCTTTATAATTGCATTATCAGGTTAAAGCTAAGGACAAAACAAAAACTTAAAACTAACCTATAAGGCCAAATCTCCGAAAGTTCATACACTCTAGTTATAAAGTTACATAAGCAAATTCCGTTTATAATAGTGAACCTAAATTAAAGTCACACGCCCTTTGCCTGTTTCTTGTTTATTTATTTAAGTTAATATTATATTAAGTTTTTTTTCTATTTGTATCGGATAAATTTTACTACAAATATTATTACAATAAATTTATCGACACTTTCCCGACTCTACTGAGTAACGCGCATGCGCCACCCACCACCCCCCGGCTATAAAACCAGCTGCAGAATCAGAATTTGTCAATTTCTCGTCGGATTCAACGTAAACAACCCCTCAAAGAAAGCAAGTGCATGTGTGGGCTTAGAATTTGGATTCTGTACTTCTGCCTGAACAGGCGTTCGTTATTTTATCATTTTGAAGCCAAATGATAGAACGATAGCCGTGTTGGCTAAGTAAAAGCCGTGTTGGCTAAGTGGGAGGACACTCGACTTTCATTCCGAAGGTCGTGGGTTCAAATCCCGCCACGCACCTCTGGATTTTTCTTCTTGAGAAATTTATGTGCGCTTTAAACATGTGCTTTAACGGTGAAGGCAAACATCGTGAGGAAACCGGCATGTTCTGAGAACTTTAAAAGAGTTTGAAGGACATGTGACATTCACCAACCCGCACTTGGCCAGCGTGGTGAATTAAGGCCTAATCTCTCTCGTCAAGAGAGAAGTCCCTGTGTCCCAGCAGTGGGAACGTTAATAGGGTGATGATGATAGAACGATACTGGTTTCGTTTATCGATTGAAATTCGACATAGTTTTTCAGGAATAAGTTGAGACGAGCAAAGGAATGTAATTACCTAATTGAGAGTTAATCAAACTTATTTAGCGTTTTATTGTGATTCTTTGTTAATTACTAGCTTTTGTCCGGATGTACAGTTATCTGACCATAGTAATATGCCGCAAAAGTTCATCTTTGATAATGTACTTAGACACCCAAACAAAAATAAATAGATTTGTGCTTTTGGTATATAAATTTAATAATAGTAATTTAGTTCTAGGTCTGCATGTCCCATCTTAGGCCGCATGGACACATCAGGGGAGATTGTGGTCAAATAAAATCTAACCTAGCATAACAAACAAAAAAGTCGAATCGCATATAAGATTAAAAATGTATGGGTCACATAAGATAATATATCATGAAGGAAATATACTACCGAGGAACATTAATTAGGATTACTTTTATCTATTAGGAGTGCAGTCGCGAGCCGCGCGCCGCGCTACGGCATAGAGCGGTGTTAATTGAACGACTCCGACGCACGCCGCATACTAATTCGACGTTCACGCCAAAACCAACCCTATCACAAAGATATACGACAAATTTTTACTTTATCAATCATAACCGGTACCCTGCAAGCTAAATTAAATCTATTCCAGTCACAACAAGGGTTAGTTTCGAGCAGACGGCGTGTATATGAGGAGCTAAAGCTTAAATAAGAAGTGTCGAAACGGACGCAGAACGCGCGGCAAGTCAGCTCAGTGAGCGATAGTCTCATTTGCGCGTTGTGCAGAATTTTACGAATATTTTATAGGAATGGCGCCGTAAAGACATATCTACGGCGTGATGGGTGGGGTATGCTGGCGGAACGGAGATTTAATGAAGTTATTTTGGAGAATATGTATGTGATGGAAGCGCAATAAGATTGTTGCTGAATATGTACGAAGAAAACGAGAATTTATTTGGTTATATTCTCTAATTTGACTACACTACGCATGTCCCTCAATGTCGATTGACAATAAATTAACATAGATGGAATTCAATTTTGTTTTTGGTTTTATTAAATTTTACTCTATTTTATGATTATTCCTTTCGATAATATTTGATCATATTCAATAAGTTTATTTTGTTCTGGACATCATACAGGCAAAAAAGGTGCCGTGGAGGCCAACTAAATAAACTAAAAAAATCAAGTGATAGTCTAAAAATATATACATATTTTATATCCCATAAAAAGTCAGTTGCATAAAATTAACATAAAGACCATAATGTCCCGCGGGCTCCCGCTCCACGAACAATTATTTACGACAATCGCTTTCAAACATCTTTGCGCCCCTCGCGTACTCTATTTGTACTCTTCAGTGCAACGTCATCTGAAAATCTGTCCTACGACCATTAACTTAAGTTTCAGATTCGTAGGTTTTACGTCAGGCGAGACATGTGTCCTTAAGGGGTTGAGCAAATTTGTGTTTTAAATTGGGAGAGTATGGTTGGATTTTGAATGGGGTGTCTTGTCATCTGAATTTGAATGAGAATGCATGCGGTGGTTATTAGTAAAACGCGCGGAGGTGCGTCGGCGGCGGGTCCTTTGTGGCCGTAATGAGATTATAATTGATGACTTACAAAACCCTAAACATTGTTTATATCGCTAACCCGAAGTTCAATTAATCTAAATTAGGGGGTTTTGCGCGCGGTGTAATAATAGTTCGGGTGATGAATATTTTATAAAACTTTACAGATCGCTGTAGCCGGAGGGGCTTGGGGTCTTTCTTGAAATTATAAAACCACGCGCCATGTTCCTTTGTTTGTTGTCGACACAATAAGTAATATTAATTTTAAAATTTTTGCAGTTGAAATCCACTACAAATATTGCACTATTTTGCTGGTTGGTGACCATTTATGTTATAGGTACTGTATTACTTGTCACATCTGATTATTTAATTGTACTTTCATATTGATTTCTCAATAACTATTAATTATTTAAATCCAGCTTTATAATAGTTTATCCCTTTGGCACAGTATGTTGACTGGCGGTTGTTTGTGTGTGTGTGTGTGTTTGTGCATACCTTCTGTTTGTCGATGTGCTGCAGGATGTCGTCCACGTCGCCGACGGCGGCGGGCTGCGCGCGCAGCATGGCCTCCTCCGCGCCGAGCCAGTCGCGGATCTGAGGGCAGGTCACGCTCATACATACAAGGTCAAAGGTTAACTTAACTAATATGGCTCAATTTGCATATCCGTATGTCAAATATTATATTTTGCAATTATGGTCTGCATATAGCAACGGACGGATGGCCTTAGACCAGTCTAAGATGTAGCTGTGGCGGCAGGTCGCATCTTAGCAACACATTTGGAGATCTTTATGGGGTCTACCAAAAATGATTAAAGACACTTTGCTACATTCTATAAGAAACAGTTTGAAGTATCGATAATCATCTTTGATTCATCATCTTCATTCATTTTCAATACTTGCCAAATAATTACACCACAAATTAAAGTTTACAAAGTTGTGAAGAATTATTCATATTAATTAATTTGAGAACAACTTTCGAACAACACTTGAATATACAGGAGTTGGAGTTTGATTGATTTGGACTTGAACACCATTTCACATAATATATCAGTTGAATTACTTACGCAAGTCTGAAAATATATTTTGAAATACATCTTGCATCGATCTCACATTTCCAAACACAAAATCTAAATACATATTCTATACACATAAACCACATAAATTCTGTGCAGATTTTTTGGTCGTTATTCGGCATTAGGTCCGCCCCCGCTAGATGGCACCACAAAGAGCAAGCGCGGCCCATCCGAAACCGATCATCTGAGACCGGGGCCTTTAACTAGTTATTGATATATATTTGGGGCCTCAGGGCTGCAGCCCCGGCCCCTGTCTCCGAGGGTGTCGTTACAGCTAATGTTTTTGACATTTCTCTTAATAAAAGCAAAACTAAGCAGGTTTTTGACAACCTTTGCTGAACATAAGCCGCAGCGACGTAACCCCTTATGCGAAATAGTTATCAACTAAGCTATTCATAAAAACATATTTAAGTTAAAATGCCTCTAGCATTCGTTTGCCCTTGTCGATCACATTGACTTTTGTGTTTTTTACAAAGACACAAAATGTATGCAAAACTAAAATTAAACCTATTTTTATCCATTTTCCATAAGATTCATCATCATCAGCACCCTATTAACGTTCCCACTGCTGGGACACAGGGACTTCTCTCTTGACGAGAGAGATGAGATTCATACAATAAATAATTACACTAATTTTAATAAAATTATGATTTATTATTAGGTACGTCATTAATAAACTTTGATTTATATGAAAAATAACCTTTATTGCAACTTAAGCATCAGCAGCAAGAGATAAGTACTTACGAAGAACAAACATAGAATTCAACAACAGACTACTAACAACAGACAACAACGTGCCATATGGCACGCGGCTGCATCGCTCTTTGAGGATTTGGAGGCTGGACACCGCATGCAGGACGTCCATCAACGGGTGGTCCATGCCGTAAGTAGATCACAGACCTCATCTCAGTCACAATCTTCATTAGAGAAGTGTTCCGATATTTCGACACTGTTGCTTGCGACATGCATATCATATCATATAAACTTTATCAAGTTTTCATACCTATTTAAAAATAATTAAAAATGATATACTATTAAGATATCAATTTATCAATGGCTACCCACAAACTATTAAGGTTCGTATTTCCGTAGCAATCAGGTCGCGATCAGAAGTGGGGCATTCAGGAAGAGCCAGGCCTCAGGAATGCTCGGGCTCCGTCCCCCGGCATCCGCGGACAATGGGCGCCGGCCAATTCCCGCCACAACAGCTACCAGGCATCTCCAGCAAATAAGTACCAACTATTATTGTTTATTATTGTTTTTTTGTAATTTATTTTGACGTGTCTAAGTTTTGTAAAACCAAACTAAGGAAATAAATGTTTTTGTATCTTGTATTACTTGCAATGGGAATGGCTTACAAGAATTTTTGCCTTTTTTATCTGAAGTATACAGTGTTTCAGGTAGCTGTTACGACTTATTTCCTTTATTACGGAGCATGACGCAGCCCGCGCCTCCTCGGGGACTCGCACAACACAGATTGGAACAAAGATGGATGAGCTTATGTTTAACGATGGTGCTTCATTGTTCTATTACTGAACCTAAAATCCATCACTGCTGAAGGCTACATACTAGTAATATCAGACATATATAATATATATGTATATAAGCCTATCAAAAAGGCAAGTTTAAGATTTCGTGAAATTTCAAAGCGAAGCGAACGGGTTAACTTTCCTCCGGTGAATGTTTTGGCGCGCATTCAAATGGAGGAAGCCGCTTAAAAACAGATTATAAAGGATTTTCTCTAGACAAAGCACAACAAAAACAAAAATGCAAATACTCGCCCGCGGCCGCTTCTTGGAGAATTCCATTAACTTCTTAGAGCCGCGGGTTTTTGCGCGGACGCGGAAATACCTGGGATTTTGTTTACTTCGGCTTTACGGCGAACTTATGGAGAATTTAAAGGAAAGGGTTGCGCATAATCTGCTTACGAAATATGGCGCTGAGCCGCTTTATCCCTGCGACCTCACGCGAAGGTGTCTCTAGTGCAGACCATCATCGGTTCCCAGTGACAGAGTCTATGCTTTTATTTGGTGGAGGGAGGCCGCACGCGGTTCAAATCACAGTCGCCGCCACGACACTACTATTTTTGATTATTATATCTATCTAATTAACGCCATTTTACAAATCTTAAATGTATATCATGTACCTGTACCCTGTTCAAGCCGGGGACATTATGAAATCAGGTCCTTGCTATTTGATAAATGAACAACAAATCAGATAAATGCCTCTCACCGGAGCAATGATACGCGAAAAAGTATCGATTATACAGCCATAGAATGGTAGCAGGAGCGACGTGACCGCGCGAGGTTGGATCAATCAGCAGGCGTCAGTTTTTGCTGCGATTGCTGACTGCGGGAGACGAGCCACGTCCCGGGGCGGGGGTGGCGGCAATCAGCGACGTCATATCGTTCATCTCTTATTGCGGGACAGATTGAGCACTGACTTGCAAGAAGCTATTGACGGGTCTATCGAGTTGCAAATTTTTGTATGCATAACGGAAATTAAATAAATAAGTCTAGGGCCGTCAGTAAACAGTTAGCAAAAGACCGCGGTATCCAGCACAAACTCTACAAGGCTGATGCCCAGAAGTGAACCAAGGCAGGCTGTGGATGATGGACAATCCAAGTGGCATCATCTAGCCACAGTGGAGATTAATGATATATAGAAATAGAAAACATTTATTTACGTCAAAAATATATATCATGTTTTTCTATCTTCCTATTTAGATAACGTTTGCCTTCGTCCAGTTTGCTGGGATAACAGAGTTTGCTGGTAATTGGATAAGTTTAATACAGACAATAATAAGATAGTACTTGATCTGGGTTGATTCGGGCCGTAAAGCGAGGCCGCGGGGGCTTTATTGCGACACAAAATGGAAATATAAAAATTCTCATCGGCGAAGTGCCCGCCATACACACACTCGCAAATGGAGATTAGACTACACTCTGAGACTACAGACTGCAAAGTGCCCTAGACGGCAACTCAGGTGTAAATAAAGAAACTTTATTCCATATCTTACAAAAGCACTTCCATATCAGGGGCAGGTGGTATTACAAAATAAGCATGGAAAAATTTAATTGTTACTAGGTTCATTCCGTCAAGTCAAGTTATAGTGACTCAATTTTGGACAAAACAATACACGAATATTAGAAAGCCAATTATTTCGACAGTCGCAGGAATTAATGAGGAAACGGAAACTTTACACAGAACTTTAAGTTGACAACCAAGATGGACTGTACTCCGTGAGGATGGCGATGTAAAATAATATCAAGGTACAAGTATATCTAAAGTAAAAATATTTGGTGGGCCTCGGGCTAAGCACTAATACTACTTATACACAAATTTAATAGTATACCTACCTACGGAATAAACCTAGAACACATTTTGGCCTGTATTGTGTTTTGTTTCTGTTTGTTTAGACAGTATTTCCTTGCTCGTTTTGTTATTATTTCCTTGTTCATGGGTATAATTACGTCGTTTATTAGTTTGTTACGTAGCATTGTTGTGATGAAATCAGGATATTAACGTGGAACACTCATAGATCCGAGAAACTGCCGCGGGGCGCAGTTAATTAGCGCCGCGCAAACAAACCGCGGGTTTGTGCCGTACCACGGAAAACGCTCTTTATCTAGTTCTTTTAATGGAGTCCATGTGCATCATCAACAAATATAATATTCCCTAGTAAATTACATTTCCTAGTCGAAAGAGCAGCGGGCGTTAGAGCAAGGCGCTTCTGCAGCGGATGTGGCGGGACAAAGGAGCAGAATAGAACTAAACAAGCAAGGAAAAATCTATTTGTTCCATTTACACTATAATTTATAAAACCGAATGAATTTAAACAGCAAAAATATTTTTTTAATAAAAGCTTCTAGTGATACGTAACAATGGTTTCTCTCCTCCAATAGGCTCCCTGTCCTTTAAACTGAACAAACCTTTTCTGAGACTTTGTCAAGTTATTGTAGATTTTACTTTGGAATAGAATCATACATAATGGTATAGTCAAGTGTCAGTAATCCTGTGGTATTTTAATTCCCACGTATTCGTCACTACGGTACTCACACTCTTGTTTGACATTGTATCATGCATAAAATAATTTCGTGAAGCGTAGTAATCGTTTGTTCCTTTCGGCGGTGGGGAGTGCAGTGCGGGACATAGGCCTCCCTCTTTAGTGAGTGAAGTGTAGTGTAGTTACCTGCAGCACGGAGGTGTCGAAGTGCGCGAGCAGCGCGGCCGCCGACTGCGCGTGCGCCCCGCGCCGCGCCGCGCCCGCGCCACCGCCCGCGCCACCGCCCGCGCTCCGCCAATCTGTAGTGTAGTTACCTGCAGCACGGAGGTGTCGAAGTGCGCGAGCAGCGCGGCCGCCGACTGCGCGTGCGCCCCGCGCCGCGCCGCGCCCGCGCCACCGCCCGCGCCACCGCCCGCGCTCCGCCAATCTTTAGTGTAGTTACCTGCAGCACGGAGGTGTCGAAGTGCGCGAGCAGCGCGGCCGCCGACTGCGCGTGCGCCCCGCGCCGCGCCGCGCCCGCGCCACCGCCCGCGCCACCGCCCGCGCTCCGCCAATCTGTAGTGTAGTTACCTGCAGCACGGAGGTGTCGAAGTGCGCGAGCAGCGCGGCCGCCGACTGCGCGTGCGCCCCGCGCCGCGCCGCGCCCGCGCCACCGCCCGCGCCACCGCCCGCGCTCCGCCAATCTTTAGTGTAGTTACCTGCAGCACGGAGGTGTCGAAGTGCGCGAGCAGCGCGGCCGCCGACTGCGCGTGCGCCCCGCGCCGCGCCGCGCCCGCGCCACCGCCCGCGCCACCGCCCGCGCTCCGCCAATCTTTAGTGTAGTTACCTGCAGCACGGAGGTGTCGAAGTGCGCGAGCAGCGCGGCCGCCGACTGCGCGTGCGCCCCGCGCCGCGCCGCGCCCGCGCCACCGCCCGCGCCACCGCCCGCGCTCCGCCAATCTGTAGTGTAGTTACCTGCAGCACGGAGGTGTCGAAGTGCGCGAGCAGCGCGGCCGCCGACTGCGCGTGCGCCCCGCGCCGCGCCGCGCCCGCGCCACCGCCCGCGCCACCGCCCGCGCTCCGCCAATCTTTAGTGTAGTTACCTGCAGCACGGAGGTGTCGAAGTGCGCGAGCAGCGCGGCCGCCGACTGCGCGTGCGCCCCGCGCCGCGCCGCGCCCGCGCCACCGCCCGCGCCACCGCCCGCGCTCCGCCAATCTTTAGTGTAGTTACCTGCAGCACGGAGGTGTCGAAGTGCGCGAGCAGCGCGGCCGCCGACTGCGCGTGCGCCCCGCGCCGCGCCGCGCCCGCGCCACCGCCCGCGCCACCGCCCGCGCTCCGCCAATCTTTAGTGTAGTTACCTGCAGCACGGAGGTGTCGAAGTGCGCGAGCAGCGCGGCCGCCGACTGCGCGTGCGCCCCGCGCCGCGCCGCGCCCGCGCCACCGCCCGCGCCACCGCCCGCGCTCCGCCAATCTTTAGTGTAGTTACCTGCAGCACGGAGGTGTCGAAGTGCGCGAGCAGCGCGGCCGCCGACTGCGCGTGCGCCCCGCGCCGCGCCGCGCCCGCGCCACCGCCCGCGCCACCGCCCGCGCTCCGCCAATCTGCAACAACACTCACCTTATAGCAATTACACCTCACCTTAATCCTTGCGGAAAACCCTCCCTTAAATTGTTAGAAGGTCACCAAGTAGGTTTTGGATATTCCGCAACTGCGTCGAAATATTGGAAAGTCAAAAGCCATTAAAGCGTGGTATAGTATGGTATGTGAACAATCAAGCTTTATGGGCACACAACGGTTAAAATAAAAAGCATGAAAGTGCAAATGTTGCTCCCACATTATTTTCGGCCCTGTATGAAAACACGCTATAACAATACACAAGCTGAATTCCAGAGCCAAGTTCACGCGACTTTGCAGTGATTCGTTCCCTAAGAACATGGTCAAAGCCTAGATTGCTAGTCCGTTCCTATGCAAGTTATAAATATATTGAGTAGTTAGTACAAAAGCTATGTGCTGGATAGCGTGCTTGTAAACACGACGCGCTCAATCAGCTCCAACAAAAGCAGATAACGCAGGACAGGTAAAGGCGACTCGGGACTCATCCCGTGAAAGTCTCTCATTTCCGCCCGCCCCGCCCCGCCGCCGCCCCGCCGCCGCCCCGCCGCCGGGCCGTCCCGCAGCCGGATGGACAGCCGAAACTGCCTTTTAGGCAAATTGCCATATTTACGTAGCCCAGTCGGAGTTATTTGCCGCTTTTAATTGGCTCGCAGCTATCGAGGCTATTCAGCGCTGCACTCCGACTGAGGCATGCTAACTCGTAGCAGGAATGGCCAATTTACGAAATGCCAATCTGTGATTTCGGTGTACGTTAATGATAGCTCGGCTTGCCGGTTTAAATTGGAGACTGCGCACAGTGATCCAGAAAATACATATATTGAGATGCATCATCAACCGAGCGTAGATCTATATTATAAATAGATGCTTAAGTCTTTATAAGTAAGTACTCCATACATACAAAGAACAGTTACGGTGAACTTATGAGAGTGGCAAGCTTTACTATTTGCAAGTCAAATACCATCCTCAAACAAGTTGTTAGCGTATTCCAGCTACAGACAGGCATCGAGCCCGCTAATGAACTTACTACCTTAATAAGAATGCATGATATGTATTAGCGATACCTGTGCGATACCTACTTACCGATAGTATCATTAGGACAGAAAATAATTAGTAAATGTGTTGACCTGTCCGTGTATGCCCCGTGCTTCTAAGTAAATAAACCTTTTGACTTTAATGAAAATCGACAGGCGGAAGTTTCTTCGGCAATAAGCTGACACGTCAGCCTCTCAGCACGCTGCGGGTACTTTTCGGGCTGTTTCCGTAAGTACTTAGAATGTGTTGAGATGGCGTGAGTGCTTCACTGAGAAATATAGAGAGGCGATACGAAAGTTTACTTAAAATCATACAGTTATTGAAAATCACTGCTCAGTTTGACTGCTGTTTAATTCGGCATGTGTCTTGTATGAATCTCACCCACACACCGCCGTCCCGTCACCACCTGTCAGATTAGCAAACAATATTGTTTCCCACAACCTGCCCACAGCATTGTTTGCTTATCTGACGGTTACGTCACGTGGACACATTCCCGATGGCACTGACCATCATTCGAGCAACGTATTTTATCCATCGTCTGCCATCCTGTCTAGATGGCCTGGTCGGGAGGAAATACCATCAACGAGAGAAATATGTGGCATGTTATATTTTTAAGTGTATTTATGTGTCTGTGAATTTTTATGTGATTAGGTTAAGAATATAATGGATCTTGTGTCTGACAAATAAATATATTATTATTATTATAACATTGCCAGAAGAAAAGATTTCAATATCGAGCTCTACCTCTATTAACACACATACACCAACAGAAGACTTCAAACATGGGTCACACACACTCACAACAGGTCAGCAATCATACAATTTTAATTGGAGTTTACTCCTTAAGAAACGATTTGAGTTATAGGGCCCGGTATGGAAATTTTATGGGGAGTAAAATCAAGTGTTAACAAAAGTTGAGGCGTTACGTAGAAAGAGACAAACATATATATCTGTAGGATTCAACGTGTAAAAGAATGAGATGGAATACCGTCGAAACGTCACGTTCGAAATAAGAACTTTAACGCATTTTGATTGGTTGTTTGTTGTGTCTCTGGAATGCGAGTTACCATTTTTGACATTCGAATACGCGTTCGAAAAAGTATTCGTCTAGCATTCACTTAGAATTTCTCAGTGAGTAGAGGTGAGAGTGCAAAGTTATTCAGTAAAATCATCAATATTTACAAAAAAAAATTGGCCGGACGTTTCTTTTTCACTTGGATATCGTCTTACAAAGATAGCTTTTACGTTTTTGTGCAGGGAACTAAAACAATTGACGAATTTATGGTCCTCTCAACGCGTTTCGTTGGAACATATAATAAGTACCTTCTGTTATTTATTAATTAAAATATTAAAAAGAAGCTATAGTTTCGACACCTAATTAATTTGTTCTTTGCAGTATTTAAGAATGATATTATAATTCAAAGTGAAAGAAATCAATCATCCTAAAATTGGATTTGTATAAATTGAACACAATTTATATTATTTTGTAACATACTTTATGTAATACGCTTTTTTTAAGTAATATAAACAATCCGAATAATTACAGATATATGTTTGTTTCTCTTATCATTTTAGCAGATGCGTTCATGTACCCTTTTTTTCTATTCGATGTACATATATCATAATATCGTTCGTAAGTAGTAAACTCCAATCGTGCGTCGTAGCTGACACACACGCACACTTTTTTTTTAGTTTAATTTATGGACCAAATAACCAGGAAGATAATTAATAACATTTAATTGTGTTCAGGCGGGCATTCTGCGGAGGACTGACTCAGGTAATGAAATTCCGGAGCGAACACACGCGCTGGCGCTGGCGCTAACGACGCGTACCCGCGCCTGCCTTCCTGCTGTGTGTCTCCGGCTTTACATCTACTTAGCGTGACCCTTATGCACAACCTTGACATCATTATTCCACGGATAGCGAATCTATATTATCTTGGATTTTATGATAAGATTCAGTGAATTCTAGTTAGAGTTATTTTATCCAATAAAATTAATCTGTGTCAATTTTCAATTTGATCATAACGCATTTCAGTCAATGTGCGCGCATATTACCTACATATTAGTAGTTATGAGTAAAATGACGATATCAAACTAAAGTAAGTGTAGATGTGGTGCCTTATTTCTATACAACTACCATTAAGCGAGTCCTGTTGAAGGCGGTGAGCAGAGTGCGGAGCGCGCGCCAACATATGAAATAAGGTCTGAGCACCGACACGACGTGGACAATAAAAGGGCACGCGGCCTGTCAGCTGACAGTTAATGCCTGAATAGATAGATACTCTAAGCCTGAAAGCGAACACTCACGAGTTGCCACTTACGACTGCTGGAATCACAGTGTGTTGTCATACTAAACATTTCACAGATAACGATAAAATTTTAGTTTAATGTCTTGAAACGGGTTTTTGAGTAATGCGTTTTAAGTCATATTATTTTTCAAAACCATGATAATTAAAAAAAAAAACATTTTATTTTTGTTGTTGTTGTGTTATGCTGGGGCCACACTAGCGTTAACGTCAATGCCCATTATCTCGATAATTATTGCGATAATTTTTAACGCATTAAAGTGGGTGGCTACACTTTAACGGTCAACATGAATGCTCATTATTGGCGATAAAAACGGCGTTGAATTTACTTCCATTCAGGCAAGATGGACGTCGACAGAGCTCTATATTTCATGAGTGTAAATTTATATTATTTGACTTTATTGAATCATTATCGAATAAAGAGAAAACGGAAACAAAGAAAAAGAAGATGGTGGATGATACAAATATATAGACTTTCTCTTGCTCAAGTAAATTACTTGCAAAAGTAATTACTTTCTCGTTACTCCACTCCATCGCCATAGTACGTATAGACAAAAACGTGCGATTTTGAGGCAAATCCGTCGTAAAAAAACAAATACGTCCGAACCCGTTGCGCTCTCGGCGCACACTGACAATACGTAGTGTGGCCGCTTCATCGCATCAATTCTCGCGTTAATCTCTTTGATGTACCGCCTCCTGAGCTATCGCCTAACGCCAAACGGCATTGTTAATGCCATTGTCAAATTATCCCGTTAAGTTGTGGCTACACCTACAGTTAACGTCCATTATCGCGATAATTAATGGCATTTCTCGTTAGTGTGGCCCGAGCATTAGAAATCTGTCAAACGTGCTGTAATTCCAACAGTCGTTAGTGGCAAATCGTGGTAGGGCCACACTTCGGGCGCAGCGTGCTCCGAGCGCGCACGCAACAACACGTCACTTACTTACTCAACTTAAACATTCTTTAATTCCATAGTTTGTTTGATAAATGGCAAAAAGGTCACATAAACATTACACTTCAAAAATAAAACCGTTGAGTCTGAGTTACACAGTCACATTAGTGGAAAGAAGCGAAGGAATAAGAATATTCCATTTAATATTCCTGACTGTATTTTGACAATGTTTGTAAATTATTTTTTGTGTGGTTAAAGCGGATTCCATCCCAAGCATGAATCTATAAGATAATCTAAAATTTAAGTAACGTAAAGTACAAGTTCGTTCGTTTCGTGAGTTCCGCTTGCACAATAAACAAGTCAGGTGCAGTTCGCCGCGCCGACGCCGCGCCGACGCGACGCGATCACGTAACGACGTCGCTGCCGCGTCGGCGCTCAGCATGCATCAGATAAGCGCTGGTGTTTAACGGCAAAGAGATGCTAATGTGGACAAGAGGGCCTGCACGGGCGGGGGCGGGGGCGGGGGCGGCGCGGGTCCGATGTGGACACACTCTGAGATCTTCATCTCAGCCGGTCCACTCATTAAAGCAAATCTCTACAACGGTTTAAGTACACTCCCGTCGTTTTGTATAAGTGCTTAGCCATAGTACGTAGTACAGTAAGCGTCAAATTGATATAAGCTTCTAGAGTTGTCAAAATAATCCGAATTGAGTGTGGATTGTCCGGAAATATTTATTAATTATTTATTTATACAAGCAGTTAGAATCAGCACAATATTGTTTGCGCCCAAAGTGATCAAAATATCTCCCTTCTATTGCTTCATATTAATCTAAGTTCACAAGGTGTTCTAAATTATCTGTGTGATATTTTGATCACTATAGGCGCATAAAAAAATATGATGATTTAAAATAACACGGGATATATTATACGCCAAAATGTAAAGTAAGTAAATGCATAATTATCTTAAATAGATTAAAGACAGGACGTAAATAAAACGGACAACCTAAACAGTACTATAGCTCAGATAACAAGTAGTGAAGTCAGTCTGTCCGTCTGCAGGCAATGACCGGAGCCCCGACAGCGAGCGAGCCCATTACCGGCCAGCGCCCGCAACTGGATTAAGGCTATGGATAGTTGTCTAATCTTCCATTAGTTTTGTGTTAGTACCAATTTAATTTGAAACGAAATTCCGTGCTTGTTTGTTCAGCCTTACTAACATAATAAATACTAACTGTGTGTTATCTCGCAATATGTCTTAAACAGGACTTTAACTAGGTAAATACATAAATTATGAAACTTATTATATCATATTTCCGCACATTGCGCTTTTAGTTTGTTTTTATAATATATGATCATGTATTGGGTTTGCGGATAAGTTTCCAAAAATACCTATTACTTTTATAAAATTGCCGATATAAAAATGTACTTTCAAAATTATCATTAATGATTATTACCGTATATTTCGATATAATTTTAAAATTAATAAATAAACCACAAAAATAAAGTTCAATCATTATTCAATTGACAGATTATAGGTTGCAATAGAAGAGTCGCGGCCCGGGATACACGGGCCACAGTACCGTCCGACCGAGGCTCAGGCCGCCGCTGCACGACAGTCTGCTGCAGCGCTGCCGTGCCGCGGCGGCAGCGGCACTGCGGGACTGACATGCGCTTTGATTTGTTATGCCGGTTGAGGGCCGGGAGCTTCAAAGGCTTCAATGCCTCCTTTAGCAGCGGTGGGAAAAAGGTACATAGACATACACTTGTATATCTCTGTGCCAATTCTCTTATTGAAACTGTCATGATAAGTTTTAGTTTTCATTGAAAGTTTGACATTAGTTACCATTTCAAAATAGTAGCTCTGGAATGTTATGCCGAAATGAAATAGTTTCATTTTCATTTCAGAATGATGTTAGCTTTTTCTTGACCACTCAAATACTATATGGTAAGTGTATATTTAGGCTATAGTAATGAAGCACGTATGATTGTAAGAATTGTAATTTAAATTGTGACAATCATGTTTCGTAATTGTCAATAACGCTCACGTACCGACCCCGTGCAGTGGCTCTCGTGCCTCCAAATATAATGATGTTTATCATAACTATGTTTGAGGATCATTATGTAGAGCCTTCAACGGCTCCACACGTCAGTGAGTGGAGTGGCGCCGCCCTTGAACCGAGTGAAGAGGCGCCCGCCCTAGCCGCCCGCCCACTTGTGACAGCAACTTGTGCTGGAGGACTCTGACTGTCTCGGAAACTAGCCGTGTAGGTAGTTTCTGTGTCCTTAGCACGCCGATATTCTTTATCCGATATGATATACTAGTGGTAGAAATTTGCCAAGAAGAAATGCTATATGAACACTTAAGCCCGTTTTCACCAACGGTTCCTATCCAAAGGTCAAAGGATATTTGCATGTCTATCCCTTTTTCTTTTAAATGGAAACAAATTTTTCGCATCACTTTTATATTAATATGTGGAGTCTATAAATATTAGGTCCTTACATATGAAATTGGCGTTTTTCGTACTGGCCACTTTAATCACAAATTTCTCCTCTTTGGTAAGGAATTCCAAATTCAAATTTGTACAGCTATAGACTCATGTATTTGTGCTTCGATGATCGTCATTCATTTGTTTTTTTTCTTCTGTTTTTTTCTGTTTGCGTCACTCATTTTACAAAATGGAAAACTTAAAATATCGCATTATTTACGAGTACGAGTTCCGCCGTGGCACTAGTGCTGCGGAAACAACTCGAAGGGTGAATGATGTGTATGGCGGTCGTGTTGCAAAAGAAAACACAGTTCGTTTTTGGTTCCAACGTTTTCGTTCTGGAAATTTCGACTTGCAGAACAAGCCCCGTGGACGGCCTGAGACTCAAGTTGATAATGAAGAGTTGAAGGCTATTGTGGAAGCGGATCCATCGCAAACCACGTCCGAGTTAGCTGCAGGCTGCGGTGTTAGTGATAAAACTGTTTTAATTCACTTGAAGCAAATTGGGAAGATTAAAAAGCTTGAAAGGTGGGTACCTCACGAATTGACTGAAGCAAACCGGCAAACGCGCGTCGACTGCTGCGTTACATTACTAAACCGGCACAATAATGAAGGTATTTTAAACCGAATCATTACCTGTGATGAAAAATGGGTTCTTTACGATAATCGGAAGCGCTCAGCGCAATGGTTGGATCCTGGCCAGCCAGCCAAATCCTGCCCCAAGCGAAAATTAACCCCAAAAAAGTTACTTGTAAGCGTTTGGTGGACTAGTGCCGGTATTGTTCATTACAGTTTTCTCAAATCTGGCCAGACTATTACGGCTGATGTCTATTGTCAGCAATTGCAAACCATGATGGAAAAGCTAGCGGCTAAACAACCTAGGCTGGTCAATCGCTCCACGCCACTGCTGCTTCACGACAACGCTAGACCACACACTGCGCAACAGACGGCTACTAAATTAGAAGAGCTTCAATTGGAAAGTCTAAGACATCCTCCGTACTCCCCGGACCTTGCTCCAACAGATTACCATTTTTTTCGAAATTTGGATAACTTCTTGCAAGGGAAAAAATTCAACTCCGATGGGGCAGTCCAAATCGCCTTCAAAGATTTTATTGATTCCCGTCCGACTGGTTTTTTTAGTAAAGGGATCAATGAACTACCTATAAGATGGCAAAAGTGCATAGAAAATAATGGTTCATACTTTGATTAATTAAATATATTATATTAAAAAATATTCGACTTTTTGTTCCTCCCATACAAAACGCCAATTTCATATGTAAGGACCTAATATAAAATGCAAACGCGTGAAATGCAAATGGTTAATTATCTAGAATTGATCATTCAGATCAGCCAATACGATAATACGTTAAGTTTGTATTTTTTTATTCAATTAATATTGTATGTTTATTCTATAACTTTTATTAGCCATGCCATTTGCACAACACACACTTACGTATTGCATATATAATCGGTATATATATTTTGCCCATAATTTTGCCCATAAGTTGTTGTGTAGCAGCCTGGCCGTGCTAGGCCCGCCGGCCGCTGTCGGAACAGTTCTCTGCGAGGCAGCTAGTGCAGACACGCATAACGCGCCGTGTCTGTTGTGACTTGTTCGACTTTTACCGTGACGCAAGCTTTTTAAAGCTATTTCACGAAATTGGAGGCTAGATTAATAGGTTTCATTAATGAATCTGGTACTAAGAAAGCATAATTTTCAACTTTTATAATAGGCCTTTGGTCTCTCAAGCAACGTTTTGTAAATAGTTTATCAAATATGCCAAGACATTAAACCATTTATATATAATAAATATATGTAATTGTATTCTGTCGATATTGATCCATGTTCAATAGTAGGTAATCAATAGCTCTTAAGTCTCAAGTATCCCGGATTAGGATATTCATCCGCCCATCCTTCTGTCTGTCTGTCGGGCGGTGGATGAACTGCAATCAAAGTCTAGAGAGCTGCCAATCGGAACTCTACCCTTGAGATGAGGATTTATTCCAATAGCTACATTAGAATGAGACCTACTGAGATGAATTACAGCAAGAGGCGATTATTCAATTATATTTAGAGACCTATGCCCAGTAGTAGACGTTTCATAGCCGAATTGATGGATCATGTTAATTTTAGGATCACGTACAGAATGTGGTTTTCAGTGAAAAGCGAACAGTTAAGTATTTTATTTGTAACATAGCTTTACTTTAAACGCAGAAAATAATTTCTTTATCTTTAACATTTTTATTATATAAATTTTAAAATGATAAAACATATATATTATTTAGTTCACGAAAACATAAACAGATATTTACACATGTATTAGTTTAGTTTAATTAGTTTAGTTTTATTCTACTATGTATTGCACTTATCTCTCCCTTCAAAAGGAGCATTTAATACAAAACATTGTTAAAAGAGGAGGGCGATTATGTCCGCGACACAGTTTTATTTTAAACTACTGCGGACATTATCGTATTCCAATAGTTATTAAGACATTGTAATGTTCCTAAATAAAAGTCTATTAAGTCTATTAACAGCGTCATGTAGAATCTTTGTATCGGAATCATTGGGCGTATCAGCCCATGGCGCATGTAGGTGCGTATGACAGGGTGTCCTAAATATAAGTAGTCTGCGTGCGCCCTCACGCCCCGACGCGCCGGGGCGTCCGACGCGGCCCACTGAGCACTCGCCGTGCCTTGCTTTGCCCGGGCCTAGTCCTAATGCTATAGTGGTCACGTCAATGTCCATGATTAGGTTCCGTAATGACCTGTCATGAAAATTAATTTTGTATCTTTCTAATAAACACAAATGTCGAAGTGATTGATGAGGACAAACGAATGCTAACTGAATTTTAGGTAGCTTTAGTTGCCAATCATGAATAACAGGGCAAGTGCTTAGTACTTGTCACAACACCCCGCCCCAATATACAAGTGGCTTAACTGTGTTGTTGTATTGCCAAGAACACCAGTATTGTTATATAAACAACAAAACAGATAAAATGTGAGATCTATTCGCTCCTCAACTCATGTGTAAAAAATTGAAGCAAACTGTCTAGACAATGTAATTTCCTTGATCATTTTTAATTAAACTTTAAGTTGACCTCTCCATGTATGCCCTGTGCTTCTGAGGAAATAAACGTTTTGACAGAAATGCCCTGCGAGTATACGAGTTGTAATATTTTTCCGAAAATGCGCTGCCTGTTGCGTGACTTTTTTGTCAGTAACAGTTGTTTACACGTTGTAGCTAGTACAAAGTATTAGGGGTACTTAAATTGAGAGGACGACGACATAAACAAGAGATATCTCCACCCTGTGTGACTCGTCACTCGCATGCTGATGACAAGCGACAGAAAGCGGTCAGGCAATAACTTGTCGCATAGTAGTCGTTGTATAGTAAATATGATTTCTAGTCTCTCACGCTTTTCCCAAAGTTTACATATTGGGTCCCAGTCTTGGAAACAAGAACTTGGCTAAACCTGCCACTAATGCGAGACAGCCCGCGGCCCGCGAGTAGAACGCACGTGGACCGCGGCGGATCCCGTCTTATCTCCCCGCTCACGTCCGCGCTCTGAATGACGAAGAGGGAGCTCAAATCAAAGAAAATGAAACCTTTTGCTTTCCAATATTAAATCCACAGTGTATTGAGGGTGGACAAGAACATGGACGGAATAGCTAAATCTGGGGACGGAATGAATGAGAGGTCTATTTGTCGCGAGGGATGATTGTAACATGAACGCACTGGAGGCTTTTACCCCGTTCCCCGCTCCCCGCTGCCGCACCCCTGCGCCCTCAGGTGGCGGCTAAATTGAGATGCGATAAAAGCAGAATTAAAAATACAATCTTCCATCGCTTGAAATGTTGTAGGTAACCCTTCTTTATTCTCTGGGGCGCTGTCACCTCGAACATTTTCAGTAGTAACGACAAGACCCACTTGATACATTTAGTTTTGGTAAAAAATGCAACCGGCATTGAAGGACATAATTGATTTCCTCTACTACTTAATTCCCAACAAATAAACAAATATATCCTCCCCTACAATGCAAGCGAGGACCCGCCGCAAATGAGTCCGTCCGCGTGTTTGTACGGAGTGCTTCATTACGCGCTGTTTGCCCCATCTGCCGACTACTTAGCACTTACATAAACAAGGAATTAATTACTGCGCCAATTTCAAACGAATATGCACAAAATACAAAATTGCCTTTTGTAATAATTACGTGCACGCAACGGTTCATATTTAATAGCTTCGGTTGATTTCGTTGAAAACGCGAGGCGCTTTGTTCAGAACAGAACATTAAGGTATTATTGTATTGTTTGATTAGATCAGACAGAGAATGGAGGTTTGGTAAAGTTTGTAACTCGATCGGAATAATGGGCGGCATTATCCCTTCTAATGTCGCGAGCAATAGCGCCCCCGCCCCCGCGCCGCCACCGCACGCCCGAGCGGTGCGGCCGGCCGCCTGCCCGCGCGACCTACCACACGTTAGGCCTATTCAAAGTGTTTACAATAAAACAACAATCCAATTAAATTATTAACAAACACCACTTGTGACCCCAAAAAGCCAAAGTTAATTTTCTGATACCGCAAACTTATAATTAGTTTTAGATGAATTCGCCCTCCGAACCTAGACGCCCCTGTGTGCTGAGTCTCAAAAACCCATAGTGCGTATCCGGGTCGCAGGGGCCCACACAAAGGCGGGAAATATCAAAAGTTAGTAATTCCGCGCTCTAATCTCGACCTTCGCGCATTGTTCGTAACATGGCCGCGCTGTGACGTCATCGACGCGGGAACTTCCCCCGGCCTTGTTGTAAAGTTGCACATAGATTTTTGGAACAACTTTCCATGTCTGAAGTTCTCTGTAGTTGCGAGTTTTGATGCCTTGTAAGCGGAATATTTTTGTTTGTGCAAATAGCGTCTGCTCCACATCCATGTTTCGCGTTTGAAATTATTTTTTACATTACACAATATCTGTTTTTGAGCCGTCTCATCTCAAGCAGAGTCCAATTTCACGATAAAACATTTCTGTCATAATTGAAAGCGGCGCCACTCCGCATAATGCGACAGCACGGAGAACGCCCGCCCGCCCCGCGCCGCCGAACAGGGAACATTACAATTATTTTGTGAATTTTTAAACCATCTTCGTTTTTGTCCTTGAGCTTAAATTCCGAAACAAAATGAATGTTTCAGAATTTATGATTGCAGTCCGGGACGAATACCGAAATCTTTTATCGCGCGGATAACGGTAAAGTTATATTGCTTTTAAAATTTTCCATGGGGAATAAAATTAAAGGTCGGTTGGTTTTATAGCCTCTAGGTTTATCTAGAGGAAGTTTCTTTGTAAATAATGTTATGCGCGTGGACGCTGGAAGGCGAGGGCGGGCGGCACTACGGTACCAATGGGCGGGTAATAACGGCCCGTAATCCGGATAAGGCGACGATATTAGACGCCCGGTTGAACGGCCGCGCCGGCGGCCTCGCACTAAGCCCCACTAATGAACATGCCTATGTCTCGTGATCACCGCTGTAACCCTACCGGGGTAACAGAATATCTTGACAACAGGATTGACGCAGGTTAGGTATGCGGCGGTAACTAGTAGACCCCTTGCATAGGCGTTTTGTGTGTATGTAAGGGTTTGACTATTAGTGGCTTACAAAATCTGAAAGTATAATGGAGACTAAGTTCTTATTGCGTCTACCGGATAAAAGCAAGATATCGCCGAGTGGAAGTAATGTGATTTCGCTATCAACATGACGTAGTTCTGAATGACATAGTCGGCGGGTGGGAGGGCATCACCAGTGCCGGCGCCGGCGCCTGTAGCCGTCTGCGCCATGTACAAAGAAATACACGATATTTCGGTTTCAAAACGCAACCACCTAAAATTGCACGTCCCGACCTGTGTCACAAGATACCGCAAAAATTCATTTCTCCCTCGAACTATGCATATATTTAACAAAAAGTATACCAACATGACGGATCTTTTCTTTGATAGCTGCAACACTATTATTAAAAAACACACACAAACACCTTTTTTTTTAACACAAAAACAATAAATTCTGTATAAATTAACAACTTATAGTATTATACCAGTATGCATATAAATATATTTATATACCCTAGTATTTTTCAGCACAAGTATATATTCTTGTTATTTCTACTTTCTCTTAACACAAATATAATCGTACACAGGCAGCCGAACAAGTAAATGTTTCGGCTAGTTATTATCAGTTTTAGTTTTGTATTGCTTAAGTTAGGATAATCAACTTATGGTTACTACACATTTATAAATTTGTATCTACATGTGGAAACTGTTTTTAGCTTTAGTGAAGTCACTTTATCCATATTAATTTATCTTAGTTATAAGCTTTTTGTTTCCCAAATAAATAAAATAAAATAAATAAAATAAATAAAACAGGACTATACAGGATTGGGGTTGGGGCCCCACATCACAAAAATAAAAATTGTATTCCCAACAATCCAGTCTACGATTTTTTTTGTAAGATTATACAAAATTCCAGGTTTCCCACATTTGTGTTCTCGTGTGACAATCTTATTCCATAATTACGTGAAAAACCCATATAGTCACATCCACTTCATACTTCGGATGTGATTTCGAACTGATTCAGTGATTCTAATAACTATAAGATGGATTACCTATAATGAAATACATGGGCCTAAACCAGGGTACAGGATCATCCTAGTTCAGACTCATTGATTTCATTCCTGTTTTAAACGTTTAACACCTATTGTTAAAAGTTAATGTGTTGAATAAAAAATATTTCATTTCATTTTCGCCAATTTATTTATTTGTTCATTCATACGTCCCTAGAACATCAAAGTTCTAACTCTCAAGTCCAGCCCAGGAAACGCGATTCAGTTATCTTCGGCAAATGCATTACATGTAATGCATGAACGTCACAGCCAGACCAAAAATGTGCATTACATGTAATATGTAATGCACGGACAGTTAGACCCTTTAATGTCTCAATGATCCTATCCATTCAAGGTTGTCTGGTAGAGATCGCTCTTGAGCGATAAGACCGCCAATTGTCGCATAGTATTAAAAATATTATTGTGTTTGTATTATAATTGTGTGCGCAATAAGGAATTATTATTATTATTAGTTACGTGTTAAACTACTTGTTTATTTGATCGTTGTCTAAAGTCTATCGCGTGTCCGATTTCCCATCTTGCATTAAAAAAGATTTGAATACAATCGATTCGCTCGAATCACTAACTTAAATGTAAACTATCCTATAAAGATACCTATAGGTACCTATGTAAGAAGGTAACTTACAAAATTTCTAATAAAATGAAGAGCTTAGAACCCTTGGAAGTAAACTTGTTAAAACGGCGAGTTTAATTTAAAAGTTTTTGCGTTATAGCGAAAAAAGTTGAGACGCGAGTGTATCGGGCCTTTGAAGGCGGGCGGCGGCTCGGACACGTACGGGCGAGCCAGGCGGCGCTAGGGCGGGCAGGTTTCAATCCCTCGCGCACAGTGATAACTCGCGTAAGTAATCGTATGAGCGAACTTTCGTAACGGCCGCCGGGAATGCGCCGGACATATCATATGTCGATGCAAACTTGTTAATATTTAAGAACAACAAAAAATGGGTTTCCCGATATTTCAGCGCGAGTCATTACATTATATGCCATGTTCATGAAAAAGTCTAAAGTATGTATTTAAATCAAGATAAATATACTGTTTCTGTGATTATCAACACTAGTTGATCTTCTCAACAATGTTTAGAAATCTGAATTGCTATGGATGTCAATTTGATCGCTAGAAATGCATAAGCTATAGGCATACAATTATCCTTACTAACAAGGATTTGTAAAAAAAAAAAAATTTAGTTTCTGCCCCTGAGCAATAGGCTTAATTTTTTATCCTATATAGTATTTGTAAGGCAATCCCCTAATAAGACAAACCCGCGTAATAGCAGAGCTAGTAATTTAATAAGAAGGGCCTTTGTTGATTAAAGCAGCGGACCTCGGGCTCTCGACCTCTGGTCGGAGTGACTTCACCAGTCGACGACAAGTTGGACCCCTGTGCGTGGTAAGCTCAGATTTTTCTCCAATGTTTGCAGAATGTAACCTTTATGTATTCTTTTAGTTTCTTTATTTAACAAGGTGTAATATGAGTTTCGATCTGTATGGGAAGGTCTGAAACACGTCCGATGGCATGTCCTAAGAATAGAAATGGTGTTTGTTAATTTAATTATTTTACAAACATTTTTCTAAGGTTTTAAATTTATGAATACACAGGGACTTCTCTCTTGGCGAGAGAGATTAGGCCTTGATTCACCACGCTGGCCAAGTGCGGGTTTGTGAATGGCACATGTCCTTCATGATGTTTGCCTTCACCGTAAATCGATGACACAGGTCCTAAGAATAGATCTTCGTATGTCCTACAGTTTCAGACCTTCACGTACTGACAGAAGTTCTTGTTACACCCTGTATAGGCAGCTGTGTGCTGCTTGGGATGCGGCGCGCACGCGAGTGACGCACACAGTTTTATCGCCTTTTCCTATTACTGACGGATTACCAGAATAAAGGCCTAAACATGTTACCCGCACGCACACAGCACCGCGAGGTGTGTGTGATGCTATAGAAATGGAGAAGTTTGAACGTCTTTATCTTTAATAATATTCCAATTGCTAAAAATGCATTTGGTGGCAGAAGGAGCTTTTATATCCAATAACTTTGTTTTTTTAATATTCATTACAAGCTCGTTTAGTACACATACAAATCGCATCAGTTATCATGCAGTCTAGCAATACTGTGGAAACATAAGGAGACTTAATACGAATAAACGTAACGTAAAGGTACTTGTATGTAAGCGTGCGCGTAGTTTTTGTGAGGTTTTTGAAAGTTCATCAACCGAATAACAGCAAGAAGCAGGTAATAAACATGAGGGCGGGATTCGAACCCCTCTAGAGGGGCGGCCTCTTGTTTATGAGTGCTGTTCGCGCGCAGCACTGTGCAGCCGACGGCCCTCGCCGGGGCTCGTACCTGCTCCTACTGCCACAGCTAACAATACAGCTAATAGTTAGAGAGTATTTCTTCTGTAGCAATAAACGCTTTTATGTAGCTTTAAGCGATTTTATAGATTACTAGCAGACCCCAGCAAACTTTGTTTTGCAAATTAAAAAATAGATGTTGGCCGATTCTCAGACCTGCTCGATATGCTCACAAAATATCATGAGAATTGGTCAAGCCTTTTCGGAGGAGTATGGCAACGAAAACTGTGGCACGAGAATTTTATATATTAGATATTAAACTTGTAACGAATCCAATAACAAAACCTGCCCTATATTTGACACCTTTCAAAGTTTTTTGAATATATTTAGTTCACTTTAATCTTTAAAATATATTTTTTTAAATTTAATACATTATATTCCAATCTAATTATTATAACCGACTTTCCAATCAGTTAAACCGCATTTGGAATGGTTCGTCCGGGTTTCGAGGCAGGAACCGCCTCGCATACAACCTCGGAGCTCACAACTCCCGACTGTCGTCCGAGATTTAATGAGACCGACCAACTGCAAACCAAAGTAGTAACTAGTATAGATTTTTGTTTCCCGAAATTTGTATTTGAACTATTGTTTCTATATCATACACACGTGCCCGACATCTGGCTTCAGAATCAAATCCAAATTCATCGATATTACGCATTACATTGTTTGTCCCAAAAGATGTATACGTAGGTACAATACTAATTGAAACATTACGCCGCCATGTTCAATAAGCTAGAGCACAACTAACACGTCTATAGCGCGAGGAGGGTCCGTGGGATCGCGTAGGGCTCCCCCGGGAGCGGAGGAGAGGACTCTCTGTGCTGCAGAGGCCGAGGTGAAGGGGCGAAGACCCTCAGTTACTCGTGAGACATGTTTGTCAATAACGACCAGTAGTTCCAACGAGTCTCAGTGATGTTAGGTGATAGCATAGCTAAAGTACCATACTTATTTTATTCGTTAGATGATTTTGTGTGAGTTTACTAATTGCTCCTCGGCCTCGGCCATAACTTACATAGACACACGTTCTGTGTTGAATAATACAATCATTTAATACGATTATTGGGAATCCCAATTACTCGTATTATCATAAAAACCGTTCAAAATATTATCATTGCGAATGAATTTATTTATTTCATGTAAATTATGTTTTTCTTTAACGAATTGCATTTATCCCGTGGATAGCACCCAGCACGCACGGGGCAGTAACGCCGCGGGCACAAGTAGCTAGAGCTTAAAATTCCATCCGTTTAAATTCCATTTCGTCTGCAAACAGCAATTTGAACAAAAACACGAGCCGCGATCAGCCGCGAGCGCCCGCCCGCCCCAGCGCACCGCCGCCCGCCTGATCTCTCGCTGTCTTTTTGGGCGGATTCCGTGGAACGTAAGCTTAAGATAAACATCTCCGTATTTACGTTAATATTCAAAGATTGTGCTATTGAAAGTTTGTTTATTCAATATTCGCTTCTTTGAAGTTGAGTAAACTTGTTTGGGTAGATCCTCGCGGAATGCTCGCGGGTATGCCTTTACTACAACTTTAATACGCAATGTTATATATAGCCCGCATTCCTCGGCGTCTTCACAGTACGTTGTAGGTATTAACACAGTTACTACACTACTGACAAAGTATGCAGCAATCTCTAATGATTCTTAATACAACTAACTTAGTACGAAAGCGGGAGAGTGTAATTATCTAGTAGGTGCACGAGGGGAACTGAGTGCAGTAATATGCGATGTGGTAACACCACTGTTTACCGACAGTAAAAAGGTAATATTTGAATCGGCGGTCGGATATTTATCTGGGCGGGGGCGGTAGGAATGCGGTGTATTGTTCCGCCGAATCACGCACGTATCGCCCAAATCGAGAGCGTATTGGATTGGACCCTTTTCATTTGCATGCCTTGCTGGTCGCCGTATATTGTCGTTTTGTCCTTTTGCAAATTTAATAAAAATAGTAAAGTAAACCCGACTCATATGTTATTAGGAGGTTTACCGAATACCCGACTCGAGCAATTTAAATGGTTGCTTTGGAAAACAGGTAGAGTTTACCGCGCGTCGCACAAATCACTTCGAGGCAGCCTCACCTTTCCTTTATGGCCTTTTAACGGACAATGGCCTTATTTGTGCCGCTCCGGAAACACCGTCCGTAAAGGTCCGGTGACGTCACACATAAATTAGGTTTACGGGTAGCGCATTCGATTGCCTCAACTATCGCGCGGTGCTGTTAGAACCGAAACTAAACCTAAAGCCGCTCACGAAGTAAATGTAATTATTGGTATTCAGCTACAGGCGTGTTTGTAGGACGCATTCCTGTACCTACTCGTATAGCAAAATTCTTAAATAATTGGGAAATTAAATCTAAATTTAAAATTTAAGAAAAATCCCCGTTTTCAATATGCCTTAATTTCCTTAAAAGTAAAACACCATAATATTTTGTAATGTGCACGCGATGCGCTTTCATTTGAAGCCCCACACGAGTATATTTGCAGATTTTCGTTTTCTTGCCCCACTATTCACCCCCATAACTTTTAAACGGCACAACCGATTTTCATAAACACTCGCGCCAAACTAACCTTTCATACAAAAACTAAATTGAAATCGCTCCATCCGTTCGGGAGCTATGATGTCCCAGGCAGACAGACAGACAGACACGTCAAACTTATAACACCCCTCTTTTTAGGTCGGGGGTTAAAAATATACATACGTATAAGTAATATACGTAGTATGTATAGAAGGAGCACAAATCCATATCCTAGATGGAGATTTATTCACCATATTTAGGGAGGAAAAGTTTTAATGCCACAGCCATTTCTGGACCCTAATAGCCTTGTTATTTTTGAGACCTATTACGCGGTTACGGTGATATTATTTATGGATTGAATGGAGTATCTACAAAATTTCTGACGTGAAATACAAAAGTTTTATAAGCAGCTTGTAGCGTGCTTTATTGAAATTCAACATTCAAATAGTATAATAATCATAGGAAGTCAAAGTCAAAGACAAAAACGTTTCTTCCTTAGAAGCACAGGGCATACATGGAAGAGTTATCTATCTAATATTATAAAGCTGAAGAGTATGTTTGTTTGTTTGTTTGTTTGCTTGAACGCGCTAATGTCCGAAACTACTGGTTCGAATTGAATAATTCTTTTTGTGTTGGATAGTCCAGTTATCGAGGAAGGCTATAGGCTATATAACATCACGCTACGACCAATAGGAGCAAAGATATAGTGGTAAATGTGTAAAAAACGGGAGAAATTGTTCATCTTTGAAGCCTTCCGTTGCGTGCGCCGTGAAAACGGTTCAAGATACACAAAAAATATGTATTAAAGAATAATAGCTCTTTTAATGATCTAAAAAACAGTCCGCGATAGTATATGTCCATCTTTTAAGATTAACTCACAAAAACCGTTTTTATGGTACCTAATTTGGTCGAAATAATTTGTTTAAGTTGTATCAACATAATAATATTAATCTTTATTCAAATAAACATGTTGTTGGTTAAGAGTACTTCATCCATTATAACGCGGGTAGCACCGCAGGGCACAGCTAGTGTATCATATTACGTGTATCATACAAGTGTAAGAAGGAGTTTCACTTCCAGTGCAGGTCAGCACAAATGCGATATGCGGCGGTTTCCGGACCATAAAGCGCGGCCGAGCTGCGAGGGATGGCGCGACGCATTAGTGCGGCCGAGCTGCTAGGGTTGGTGAGCGCATTAGTGAGTCCGAGCTGCTAGGGTTGGTGAGCGCATTAGTGAGTCCAAGCTTCCAGGGTTGCCTCGTAGCTAGTAGGAGAAGCGCGACGCAATTGTGAAGAATATCGTATTGAACTATGGTGGGGATATTCTGCTGCAGCGGACTTTATGAATGTTATGACTTCGAAAGTGAAAAGGTACTTGTACTTTATACCCGAACGACATGGAGGGTATTTTTATAGCCTTTATTTATTCCCCTAGGTCTGTTCGAGAGCTAAGGGCAGCATCCGTCCACCGTTACTACTACATTTTTTAAGAATAATAGACTACCGTGTCGCGTAAATTAAATAATATTAATGTCATCTGCGCATGAAATATTCACAAAGTGACCTTAATTGTTTATATTTAACTTGAACTTTCCCATTTTTCTAATAATTCAGTGAAAATTAGTGAAATAACTCTCGTGTTCGCTAATGAAGACTTCCCGCGGGCGCAACAAACAAACGGATGGACTCGCACGACCGCGGCCTCTCTACGCCTCTGTAGACGCTATTTATTTATTTATTTATCGCAATTGAAAAATTGGCACAAAGGAACATACATACCTACCTATATTTTATTTCCATACCTAAGTTCAGATGTGGAATAGGCATGATGACTACATAAAAAAATATTTTGTTTCCCGTCTGGGATTTGTTTCTGGAGTCTATTGGAATGTATTATATTTAATTTCCTCCTACTCCCAAGAAGAAGTATGAGTTGGAATGAGAGAGTAGGAGAAGTGGGAGTAGGAGTTTGATTGGGTTAATGTTTAACAATACTGCATTTGCCGGGTCAGTTCGTATTAAATAAAGCACAAGATATTAAACAAAAATTGTGAAGGCAGCTCGCGTAAAAGAGATGAGACAACTTCATATTCGCGACACTTTATTATTTCGCGGCGTTTGTCTGTCAGTAAGATAGGACCGAGTCGGGAAAGCTGTCGGGCTACCGGCTATGATATAATTGTTTTGGTTGGTAATAAAAACATAGTTAAAAAGAACAGATAAGAACGATAAGAAGACCAGAAACACTCGATCTCGGAATATATATTTCGACGTAAACATCCCTTATAACGCGCGGAAGTTAGTTCTTAAGGTGTGGACTTGTATATGGAGGATATTTATGATGTTTTTTTGTTGATTCAAGTTCGACAAATATGCGTTGCGTTCGCGTCATTCGCACGCAACGCAATGGCCTCAAGCGACCTAAGGTCGTGCGCCCTCGCGTTGATATCAGAGGGGCCCGCGCCTTGACCTTGCGTCCCGCCCCGCCCCGCCGCGCCCCGCGCCTCCATTCAAACAGAACAATTACCAACAGGAAACAACCCCGTAATAAATCACAGAATCCAATTTGGGCATGCAAAATAAAGTTCCTGCAAGACAATACCCTAAGACCCTCGCGCGGCAGTTTTGCCTTCAAAGAAATAAGCCCTTAAATTTAATAACCTTATAATAAGCTTCCGTTTCCTATTTACCGGTAACAGATCTGAGGCGCGGGCGGGCGGGGAATGCGATAAATAATAAGATATAGCGGAGGGGAGCATCGACGGCGATCGACATCGACACCTAAAGCGGTCCCGCCGGGGCCTCCGCGGACCCCCGGGTCCCTGGCACCCGGCAACGTGACGCGGTAGCTCGTACTGTTTGCGATTGCGGCGAAAGTAGTTCAGGGCTTAATTTCCTGTTCTGTGTGTATCTGTCACGTGTCTGTCCAGCGCGTGTTGACTGGGAGCCGCGGCGGCGCGCGGAGACGGCCGGCACAAACGGGGGTTAATAGTAATGTGGCATGGATAGGCACATTCTGAATGACCGGGGAATAGGAAGCAAGCCAAAGTGATGCAGTAGGGTCAGTCCCCTACTAATTTGCTACCACACTGGATGATACTGAAACAGGCCGAACGAATTGGCAAAATGGGAATTTAAAGAGAATTTAGAGTTATTTAAAACATAGTTTTTTGTGTTAAAGAGACGAGTATTATGACGATGATAGATCTTTCATATAGAAATGTCTATGAATCTTAAAACACTTAATTAACATCAAATGCATAGGGATCGCTTCGGTCATAACCGGAAACATGGTGCATATGATAAGTTTGGTATAACATTAATGGACGACTTAACTAATTTGTAAACATATGATCTCAAAATGAATTTATTGATTACAGAACTTCCGCGCAGAAATACGAATAGTGGTGATACTTGTTTGTAGTTGCTATACATTTGCATAAACAAAACATAACCTTCAAACCGGCGCGCGGGGAAGCCGCGTGAGTGACTCCTCAGTGTCAAGAGCAGAAATGAGAGAAATCTCCCCCCTCTCCTCCGCGCTAAAGAGACACGACACGGTCAGGTGTCAGGTAGCACGTAGCACGGAACACGACACAGGTTAGATTAGACACGGCACAACAACACGTCGCGATCGTTCGCTCGCTCGGGCGGCGTGGGCACTCGCGACACCGCGGCCCGCCGCGCACTGCCGCCCGCCTGCCGCCCCGGCCCGCCGAGCCAAACGAGAGCGAAACCTTCCCCTGCGTCCTCCGTCCCCCTCCCGCCTGTTTGCGAGCGTATTTCCCTCGCTTCTGAGTTTTCTAGTGAATGTGTTGGATTCATTGACACCTTTCGCTCACGAAGCGAGCCGTCGCGGCGCGTTAGCAGCACGTCGGGGCGCGACAGCTGTGCTTCACATTGTCCATGATGATATTCATGAGCAATATAAATTTAAAAAGTATTCAATATCAACTAAAGTTATTTGGGCTCGCCAACCCGGCTTGTGACAAGAATTGATAAACCCGAGGGGGGGATATAATTACGAGGAATATAATTAGCATCAAAGAGAGGTCGGAGAAAATCTCTTGCAGAACGACCTAAGCTCATGAGGTTTGTGATGATGAGATAATATTGTATGATGAAATTTTTCAGAATTGTTTTATTGGTTGAGAAAACCTTAATTTTAATATTTTTTTCTTTGTATGATACCTTCTTTATTAACATGAGTGGAATGTAAACATTTCCACGCCGTAAAGAGATAAGTACGGCATCCTTCAGACGCGGGGCGCGGAGGGGTTGCACTCTTCAACCCGCATCTCCGAATCCTTCGCGAGATCACGTGGCCTCATTAATCTATATAAATCCTTGCTCCGGTACACCTGTAACAGTATACCTATCTACGTCGCGTTTGTCAGCGCTCCCAGCCACAGGCAGGCCGCCGCCGACGCCTTGTCTCGACGTGCCTGTGAGCGACGCGCGACGACCGCTGTAGAACGCGGCTATTTGATGCCAACTTAAGACGCGCGTGGACAAGCGCAACAAATTATAGGAGCGGTTGTCACAAAAAAGAACCAACGTAACTAACTAGTGAAAACAATAAACTCGAGTACAGTTGTTGTTTTAGTGCTCATTTTCCAGTTGAACCAGGATTTATAACAATGATCGCTTCGATCGCGATGCCTGGCAGCTTGGCACTTGGGCGGAAACTTGGTCTATACATAAATCATAGAGTTTATGACCGAGTAGCACCGCGTGCCGTGCGCCTGCACTCGGGGGCTGGCGGCGACGAGGCGGTATAACGGGCCGCTTGCTTTTATTAAAATCCAAAAAAGCGTAATGGAGGCATATGAACCATTATTTATAAACCTAAATAAGCGCCATATCTTTTTAATATCTCTATAATAGTCGTAAAGTAAGCTAGAATTTTTAGCGATACCCCGGTAGGAATACAGAGCGGCGCCCAGCCGGCCGCGCCGCCGGCGACCAGCGCGGCCGGCGACCAGCGCGGCCGGCGACCAGCGCGGCCGGCGACCAGCGCGGCCGGCGACCAGCGCGGCCGGCGACCAGCGCGGCCGGCGACCAGCGCGGCCGGCGACCAGCGCGGCCGGCGACCAGCGCGGCCGGCGCCGCCCGTGATTGCCTCATTATTCCGTTAACCCGTTACTGCCCCGCGTCCGCCGTTACACATAATAACTTTATTAACGAGCTTTTACAAACAGGATTAAAACACAATCGCGACCGCTATATTTTACTACTGCAGTTTGTACGCGGGCGTTTGGCGTTTATTACGAACATACAAAGGAATCATTGTAGTTAATGGATTACGTATAATTATATGAAAGAAGGTGGATATAACACTGCGTCAACAATAATCTACTGATAGAGAGAGATACTGATGAAGATCTCTTCATACTTTCGTCTCTGTCGCCCCAGAACAAGCGTTAGTCTGTCTGACGCTATCAAGTCAGGCCCTGCCTAATAACGCCGCGGTCAGCGCAGCAACAGCTGATTTGGCCGCCCGCGCCCCGCGCCCCGCGCCCCGCGCCCCGCGCCCGCCCGCCCGCGCCCGCAGACAAAGTTTCATCTCTATAAAGCGGCGCCTCATGTTTCTTTCAGAGACGTAATTCTGTGACTTTCGGAGCTCGCGGAGAAAGTTTCAGTTAAAAAAAGTTATAAACTGAGCTCAAAGGGAAATGTACTGAATGTTCGGCGATGCGTGTACGCCACGCTCGAACACGGCCATCACCGACGTATAAGTATACATGTTAAGGAAAAACTCAGTTGGTTCGTGTACAAGAATCTTGATAGAAAATTGTTTATTTCGTATGAAAACGGCAGGCACTTGCCGTCAACTCAATCTTACAGATGAAAATGAAATAAATACTAATATTAGAAAACTGTTTGTTTGTTTTACAGCGCTAATCTCAGGAACTTCTCGTCTGATTTGTAAAAATATTTTAGTTTTAGATACTCATTTATCGAGGTAAGCTATAGAATACAGGTAGTGCCCGCGGTAAATGTAAAAACTTAGGAAATGCCGTGGGCGTGTAAAGCAGTAGGTAATAAACATAATTTAAAAAAAATAATAATGGTAAATAAATTTAAAAACTCGCGGACGCGTGGATCGTAGCGCTACGGCGTAACGGGCCTACGGCGTAGGTCGTAGCAAGAGGTGCTCAAAGGCAGCGCGTAGCACATCTTAGTGAAAATTTGTATAAAACGCAATTTAAAACACCAAAAATAAAATAAATATTAAAAGCATCTTATTGAAATTGTATAAAACGCAATTTAAAACGCCAACGATAAATATAAATCTAAATTTAAAATTTAAGAAAAACCCCCGGTTCATTTCGATTCCCGAAGGAAATTAAGGCATTGGCCTTAATTTCCTTAAAAGTAAAACACCTTAATATTTAGTAATGTGCACGCGATGCTCTTTCATTTGATACCCTACTTGAGTATATTATGTGCAGATTTTCGGTTTTCCTTCTCTACTCTCACTCCCATAACTTTTAAACGGCTCAACCGATTTTCATGAAACATGTCTAAGAATACCCAGGCCAAACTCACCTCTCATACAAAAAAAATTGAAATCGCTCCAGAGCTATGATGTCCCAGACAGACAGACAGATACACAGACAGACAGATACACAGACAGACAGACAGACACACAGACAGACAGACACGTCAAACTTATAACACCCCTCTTTTTTGGCCTAGGGTTAAAAATAAATACCTATTAAAAGCATGTAGAGGAGAGAGCTGGCGCGCTGCGCTGGGCGCGCTGCAGCTTGCGAGCGACATTAAAACTGTGTAAAATGGGCGGAATGGTTTCAGATACTGTTATTGCTCTCGTAAAGCTAAACTGCAGACATCAAGAATTCCCGGAATTGTACGCTATTGTGAACTGTATGCAGCGGGCGGCGGGCGGCGGGCGGCGGGCGGCGGGCGGCGGGCGGCGGGCCGCGCGGTCACGCCGGCGGGCCTGCCACTATTTGGGCACATGTATTATTTCAAAACGGCACAAATAACTTTTGGACAGTTGGCAAAACCGTTACGATTAACGGCAGTCGACCAAGCCGACCATGCACCCATTACAAGAACATGGCAATTTTACTTGTGTTGTGATCATCATCTTAAATTCTACAATATACTAACAGTAATGCAATTGTAAATTATACTGTTACTATTATACTGATGATTGAAAATTATAATTATACTGACTCTTGCTCGTCCAAGATAGTCCCATTACGCACATAATTTTCTCAAAATTTAGATAGAGTTATACCGGTTTTCCAAATGAGTAGTTAATAACAGAATAAAGAGGGTATCATTACAGAATAAAGAGTGTAACAGTCTCATATCGTATGCTTGTACGCCATTGTTGTGCCCGGAGCCCGGCAGATTTGGTGCAGATTGCACAAATTTGTAATTCCCAATTTTTTTTTCGTTTCTCGCTCTAATGACAACGCCGAAAGCGTACTGCTAATGTTTATGGAATCCGGGTCGACTTCGTTTATTTATTTGATAGTTTTTTCGATTTCTTGTTGACGGCCGCACGGCACGCACGCTCGCACGGCGGACTGGGATTGTGGCTGCTGCAGTTTAGCATTAAGAACTTTAGACATGTGACCACAATTATGAATTGTCGTTATGAACATAATGGTAGAGACGCAAAATGGCGTTGAACTGAGTAACATCTTTTTGACTTTATAATTTGATTTAACTCGACACTAGCAAATTGTCGCTTCAAGCGCAGAGCCCAATTTACAAGAAACTGAACTGAACATACTGGTGGTTATTGTTCGGAACACAGTCGCCATACTCAAGTCTTAAGGTGGAAGTTGAAGCACGCGACGCGGCGGTCGCGCCGTTGTGGCCGGCGTGCCCGCCTACCCGTACGGCATCATCATATCTTATTGCCCACTGCTGGGCATAAGCCTTATTAAAAATGAAGGGGTTTAGAACATAAACTGTTTTAAATCACTTAGCCTCCTCACCCCAGCTCGCCTGCGTGTGACGAAGTGCACAAGTTCCAAGCTAACTGCGACGGCTTACCGAATGCGAAACAAATGGTTTCAATAAACCGGCAGCGCGGCGCTTCGCCGAAACAGCTGCAATGAATAGTTCCCCGCCCCCGGTACCGCCCGGGCCGGCCTGAACTCATGTCGGTAATGCTTTAATAAAAATCCTCCAAAAATGTACGTTTAGATATTTTTAGACTGTTCAACCCCTACGGTAATTTAGTGCACGTAACATTTTTAGATTTTAAGGAGATTGTTTGTTACGATTGTAGTATTTTGAAATGAAAATCTAACTCAACGGCGAATAATTTTGCGATCATCATTAGGGTTGGGTGCGAGTTAGTGGAATGTTTGTTTATTATTACAGTGGTGCCTCCACACGTCGTTTCTCATTAGTAGCGTATAACGAGTTCGTGTGTTGGCTACCAAGTGTACGTAGCTAGCTAACTGGAGCGCGCCTCGCGGAGGGCGGGGGCGGGGGCCTCCGCGACACGTCTTACTTCTCAGCTCAGAAGGAGGCTGCGCCTTCAATCAGCATCGGTGGAGATGAGGCGCGGAAGTAGGCCAGCCATTGTGCCGCGACCCGCGCGCGCCGCACAAAGCCACCATTATTGCTTTTCGCGGTTTACGAATGTCTCCACTCCAATATTTGCACAAAATTTCCGTGTAGATTCGCAGAGCGTGGCCTGGTCACCGCACGAGTACAATCAAAACGAGTTCTGTTCACAATCTGCTACAGACACCGAGACATTCGAGCAACTCGAACGTCGGCGGCGCCGGAAGCGGCTCGGACTCGGGAGGGCTCATCCGGGTTGGCTACAGAGGTACATGTCGCATTAATGGTTGGAACAACCTTTAAATACCGACTAGACACATGTATCGTCAATATTGGCGAAAAATCTACACGAGTTTTATACGGTGTGCATCATTGAACTGCGCGTAACATAACCGCAGTGCCAGAGCTATGTGCGAGCGGCAAGTTGCGACGCCCACTGCGTGTACGGAATAGGCCGCGGCGTAAGACAACCGGAGTCCTATGCGGTCACTTCACACCGCAACATAAATGCTTGCATGTGCGTACCTTCATTTTATTTTAACGTTATTTGTTTCCAGGTGCGGGTCGCCGGAGCGGCGACGCAGCGCGCGGCGCCGGCCGGTAACGAACGTTCCGGCGCAACGTCCTAATAAAAAGGCGTTGTTTAATCTATGTGAGTAGTGTAATGTTAATGCACATTCCGTGCGCGGCGGCGCAGCGGGCGCCCGCGTCGTGCCGGGCGCGGTGCGGCCCGAGCCATGACTATTTTTTTTATTTCTATGCATCCTCTGTGTATTTATGGACAACATAAATGTTTTGGCTTTTGACGTAGTGATTATTCTTGGAATAAGCGCTGAGCGCGGGGGTGCCTCATGACCATGACAATGCACATATATTAAAATCTAATTACAATTAATATCACTACATTCGTGTTTGTGGAGAAGCCACTCGGGTGTCACCTCGCTTATTCATACGCGGACCGCGGTGCTTGGATTTTATTCGCTTTTATTCGATTCCTGGAATTATAATGTATCTACTCTCTAGCGACAAAATTTATCGTAAAATTCTTATTAAAATTGTATGTATTTGGAACAAAAATGTAATAATTATTAATCAATAAATGAGTCCACTTATAATTGAAGAATTAAACTAACTACCAATATAACAAAACAAAGTATACAACAAAAATAAAATAGGCTGAAATATTATTACAATAACAAATCAAAATAAATCAAAATTTTTAATATCAATCTATAAATAAAAATTAGTCAAAGATATTGTCATCAGCTGAGTAACACCCTTTTAACTAAATTTCCTTTAATTTTGTTTATAAATACTTTAGGATGTTTTCATGGCGGGTACGTCGCCTGCGGGCTGTCGTGATCGATGCATTGTACTAGACAGTTTATGTACCTCTATCATCTGAGCCGATTCCGGCCGGCGACTGCGTCACTGGACAGACATTTTTAACTAGAACCTTTACTTAGGGTTAGGTCATCTTACCTTTGGCGCGCTCTTAAGATTGCACGAGTAAATAATAGGATGATATAATATAATAGAACATTTTTTATGACAATAAGACAACACAATGTACAGCTGTTAACAGACATTTTATATTAGTCTATACATTCAGTTTCAGTAAAGCATTCAACACCATTTCAAAAGACATTCGGTCAAGACAAACGTCTCAGAACTTCATGAAGTCAAATCTCCCGAATTTGTACAAGTAACTTCATCGCATGCATCGTTTTTGCCTCAACGAAGTTTATTAAGCGTTTTAAACATGTTGAATACTCTAGGTTTGCACAACGAATCAAGCAGAAAGTGATAGACTTATCGCTACAGTTGTTAAACTTGTAAATGAGAAAATAGTCTCAGGTTACGGAACTGAACACGTGCGAAGGCGAATATTATACCTCTAGTTTTGTACTTGTAAATTGGTATCGCTCAATTTGCATTTTGCGCTCACTCGTTCAGTTCCGTACATCGAGACGCGGCGGAAAGTTAGCGGAGTGCAGGGGGTTAATGAAACAGGGGGTTAATGAAACAAGCGGTTAGTATCCCACGCCTTTATTGAAACGAACACAGGTCAGCGCCGGCACCCACAGTTAGCCCATTCCTTCCCGGACGGAGACCGGTTTCGCGTCGCAACGTCCACTCGCATCGCCGTTCCGAGTTCCGTTTCGCAACCAATGGAGAAGCGTTTCGAGACAAAGGAAATAATTTAAGTATTCGCATTCCTTCTCGTCATCATCTCGGACGCTCGCCGTCGGACAGAGCGCTCGGTCATCTTCGAAGGAGGCCTCGAGGACGACCGATCACTCAGTTCGGAACTTAATATCATCAATCGAGCGATCCATCTCGCGGGCGGTCGCTCGTATCAAAGTTCCAGAGGAAAGTGTTCAACTATACAATTTCCTCCTAGCGGGAAACGGAGCCCTCGGAACGGCGGCGCGAGCCCCGGCGCACCTCGCCGCCGCGTCCCCGCCCCTACTCACCGCTGCGGTCCGCCGAGCTCCTGCGCTCGGGCGCCTGCCCCCGCCGCTCCCCGCTCGCCTGCACGCCGTCCTCGGCGCGGGCGGGGGCCGCGGGGGCCGCGGGGGCCTCCTCGCGCAGCTTGGAGGCGGGAGCTGCGCAGGCGTCCCGCAGACGCGCCCAGTCCTCCTAGCGAGGAAATGATTAGGTGTCGGTTAGTATGCACGACGACCGCTTAGTATAAATCTAAATTTAAAATTTAAGAAAAACCACCGATCTCTTTGCCTCTATTTCCTTAAAAGTAAAACACCATAATATTTTGTAATGTGCACGCGATGCGCTCTCGTTTGATACCCCACTCGAGTATTCTTGTAGATTTTCCGTTTTCCTTCCCCGCTCTAACTAACCCCCATAACTTTCAAACCGCACAACTGATTTTCATGAAACATGTCTAAGAAAACTCGGGCTGCGCGTGCGCCGCGCACTCGCGCTGCATGTTGTTGAAGTTCTCCACGAGCTCTATGATCTCGCACGTACCTTGAGCTTGAGCAGGCGCTGCTCGAGCGGGCGGCTGACGGGCTGCGCGTGCGCCGCGCACTCGCGCTGCATGTTGTTGAAGTTCTCCACGAGCTCTATGATCTCGCACGTACCTTGAGCTTGAGCAGGCGCTGCTCGAGCGGGCGGCTGACGGGCTGCGCGTGCGCCGCGCACTCGCGCTGCATGTTGTTGAAGTTCTCCACGAGCTCTATGATCTCGCACGTACCTTGAGCTTGAGCAGGCGCTGCTCGAGCGGGCGGCTGACGGGCTGCGCGTGCGCCGCGCACTCGCGCTGCATGTTGTTGAAGTTCTCCACGAGCTCTATGATCTCGCACGTACCTTGAGCTTGAGCAGGCGCTGCTCGAGCGGGCGGCTGACGGGCTGCGCGTGCGCCGCGCACTCGCGCTGCATGTTGTTGAAGTTCTCCACGAGCTCTATGATCTCGCACGTACCTTGAGCTTGAGCAGGCGCTGCTCGAGCGGGCGGCTGACGGGCTGCGCGTGCGCCGCGCACTCGCGCTGCATGTTGTTGAAGTTCTCCACGAGCTCTATGATCTCGCACGTACCTTGAGCTTGAGCAGGCGCTGCTCGAGCGGGCGGCTGACGGGCTGCGCGTGCGCCGCGCACTCGCGCTGCATGTTGTTGAAGTTCTCCACGAGCTCTATGATCTCGCACGTACCTTGAGCTTGAGCAGGCGCTGCTCGAGCGGGCGGCTGACGGGCTGCGCGTGCGCCGCGCACTCGCGCTGCATGTTGTTGAAGTTCTCCACGAGCTCGTCGATCTCGCACGCGCGCTCCGATATCGACTCCTGCGAATTGCATTCCGTGTTGGCGAAAAATTTTACTATTTTATTTAATTATTATGAATTTGTTATTGTTCCTAGCAAATTAGTATAAATGTATCATCGAACTGGGGCCCGAAAAATAACCTGTAATGATTTCGTATTGTACTGAAAATAAATAAATATAATATTGAGGGAAACTAAAATATTAAGAATCTTACCACAAAAAAATGTGTTCATTGTTTCTAATGAGTACCGAGAATGGATTTTCGAAAAAACGCCCGAATATATTAATATGAAGCGCCACCTGCCGCGCGCGGAGACACTTACCTGCAGCGATGCGGCGGAGGCGGGGGCAGCGGAGGCGCGGTGGAGCCAGGCGGCGGCGCGGTCGAGACGCGCGCAGTACTTGTGGAGCTGAGCGCGGCGCGCCGCCTGCCGCGCGCGGAGACCCTCCAGCTCCGAACAAACCTGCCGACCGGACGCTTTATTCCAATGCACTTTTTCCTTCGAGACGTTTCCTTCTATACTATGATAGGAAATTGTTTTATGGTTCCAGTACGCGATGGCCCATGCGGGCCCACTACAGGCCATCGCCATTGTGTACAGGGGTTAATGGTATATGATGGCGGACAATTATCAATCGCGGCGCGCAATCAAAGTCAAATTCAAAGGAATCGTGGCGTAGCGTGGCCTGTGGTGTTTACACAATCGGCCATTGTTTAGTTCGTCACCGGCCGCTGACCGGGATAGTACAAAAAATCTATGTACCTTGACCTGTTTCGATGAATAGTCAGCATCCAAAATCGCCTTTTTGCCATTTCTTTTTTAAACCTCTATGACGGTACATACTTCCGTAATACTTGTATACAAATAAACTCAGCAACTCAAATTTACTCAGCGCTGCATCATTCTTTCAGTCCATCGCAACATGATTTCTTAAGGGGCGATCCACCTGCACAAACTTAGTTCTTTTCAACGAATTTATTACAGAGGCTATGGATAAAGGATCTCAGGTTGACGTGATCTACACAGATTACAGTAAAGCTTTCGACAGAATTGACCATAGACTTCTTTTGCATAAGCTTCACCTGTTTGGGATAAGGGGGGATTTACTTAGATGGTTTTCTTCATATATTGAAAATCGTTCGCAGGCTATCGTTATAAATAATTATATTTCTAGTTGGGTTTCCATTCCCAGCGGCGTTCCTCAAGGATCACTGCTAGGTCCTCTTCTATTTTTAATTTTTGTAAATGATATCTCACAGTGTTTCATTGAAAGTCATTTACTCTGTTTTTTAGATGACATGAAGATTTTTAGAGTTATCAAATCGTCTGAGGATGTGCTACTACTGCAATCTGATCTAAATAGACTGGACTCTTACTGCTCAGTAAATAAGTTAGACTTAAATCCAACAAAGTGTTCTGTTGTTACTTTTACCAGAAAAACGAAAGTTATTCCTGCTACGTATCAGCTGAAACATGAGCCATTGCAAAGGAGCGTTATTATTAAAAAAATCATGAAATATATTTGCTATCGTTTAAAAGTTCCCCATAGATCGTACAGTTATGATGACCTATGTAAAATGTTTCACATTCTTCCACTTTTTAAACGCCGCGAAATTGCTGATATAACGTTTCTACATAAAATAACCTCGAATTTAATTGACTGTCCGGAACTACTTAGTAAGATTCTCATTCATGCTCCATCCAAGGTAACTAGGCAAAATATTATTCTTCACACTCCTGTTGTCGGTACGAACTATAGGCAAAATTCATTTCTATGGCGAACTAGTGACGCTTTTAATAAGCTATGCAGGCATCCTGATCCATCCATTGCTGGCTTCTCTGATCGGATCTGTTATGTGTCGGCGGATCTGTTTACTTCGGGAGTCAACTCGATCAGGCCGCGACTAGCTAGTAGTTATTTTATTGATAGTATAAAGGTAGTTTTATAGGTTTTTGTTTTTTTGTATGTTATAATATTGTAATGTTCATTGTGTCCATCTAGGTGTGTTCACTTTTTAATGTTTAATATGTGACCATCCGTGAAGATGACCAGCGTTCACTGCTAACGCCAGTGGACATAGAGCTGAGCCGTTGCCCTTTTACTGCTGTAGCACACACGTACCTGTACACTCGGTGTTTTTGAGTCTGTATTATTTTTGTGGGTGTTTCTGTAGTAAATAAAATTATGTCTATGTCTAAGATCTGCTATTAGTTTTCTGGTGCTACTAGGTTAGTTATAGTGATAATCTTGGCTATTGATTTCCCTTACCAATAAATAAATAATTAAATAAAAAGCAGCCGTAATTACTTCGACGTCCATCGCAAGTGGTTTGCCAGGCAGCAATGAGTCATGTGCCATTGTGTGAACACCAAGTGATCGTGGCCTACAATTGTGCAGTGCAAAGCGTGGCCCATCACAGGCCATTATGTAGTGGGGGCATCACACGTCTCTGGCGGAGAGAGAAGAGGCCGCCACCTATGACTCGATTACATTGCAGCTCTCTGATATATTAGGAGCTGCAGACACATATATAATATGTATGTTGATGTTGAAACCGTGTTATTGTGTTTCTATTAAAAAAGCAGACATTTAAAACTGGCACAAAAAAAAGCTTTGAGGGTCAGAAATAAATGGAAGAGAGTCCTCTCAAGAGAATAGTTTTCTCGTGGATACGCACCTGGTCGAGGTCGGGCGGCTGCGCGTGCGCCGGCAGGTCGCGGCGCCGCACGGACAGCTCCGCGGACAGGCCCTGAGGGGGGATACGCACCTGGTCGAGGTCGGGCGGCTGCGCGTGCGCCGGCAGGTCGCGGCGCCGCACGGACAGCTCCGCGGACAGGCCCTGAGGGGGGATACGCACCTGGTCGAGGTCGGGCGGCTGCGCGTGCGCCGGCAGGTCGCGGCGCCGCACGGACAGCTCCGCGGACAGGCCCTGAGGGGGGATACGCACCTGGTCGAGGTCGGGCGGCTGCGCGTGCGCCGGCAGGTCGCGGCGCCGCACGGACAGCTCCGCGGACAGGCCCTGAGGGGGGATACGCACCTGGTCGAGGTCGGGCGGCTGCGCGTGCGCCGGCAGGTCGCGGCGCCGCACGGACAGCTCCGCGGACAGGCCCTGAGGGGGGATACGCACCTGGTCGAGGTCGGGCGGCTGCGCGTGCGCCGGCAGGTCGCGGCGCCGCACGGACAGCTCCGCGGACAGGCCCTGAGGGGGGATACGCACCTGGTCGAGGTCGGGCGGCTGCGCGTGCGCCGGCAGGTCGCGGCGCCGCACGGACAGCTCCGCGGACAGGCCCTGAGGGGGGATACGCACCTGGTCGAGGTCGGGCGGCTGCGCGTGCGCCGGCAGGTCGCGGCGCCGCACGGACAGCTCCGCGGACAGGCCCTGAGGGGGGATACGCACCTGGTCGAGGTCGGGCGGCTGCGCGTGCGCCGGCAGGTCGCGGCGCCGCACGGACAGCTCCGCGGACAGGCCCTGAGGGGGGATACGCACCTGGTCGAGGTCGGGCGGCTGCGCGTGCGCCGGCAGGTCGCGGCGCCGCACGGACAGCTCCGCGGACAGGCCCTGAGGGGGGATACGCACCTGGTCGAGGTCGGGCGGCTGCGCGTGCGCCGGCAGGTCGCGGCGCCGCACGGACAGCTCCGCGGACAGGCCCTGAGGGGGGATACACATCTATTACATACCTGCATTAAGGATCCCTTTCATGTCTACTATAATGTTACGAGTTATCACTGATTCTATTAATATTGTAATACTTTTGTAGAACTAGTGATGAATATATATATAGCATATGATTTTATCGCATTTAATTTGGCGCTAGCTTACAAACTGACAATGTGTACGTTGTTTTGTAATTTAGGTAAATAAATTTGAAAAAATATGTGAAGGTCACATACTGCACCTAGGTTTCCGTGTACAGTTTATACACTTTATGCAATAAAAAATTAAAATAGGCACAAAAAAAAATTGTGTAAAGTGCATTAAGATGTAGTCAGAGCGGGCACCTACCCAAGTAAAAATCACGTTTGTTGTATGAGAGCCCCTTAAATATTTATTAATTGTTGTTAAGTACATCATCCCTAAAATTTAAACTAACTATCCCGGTTCTTGAGATACAGCCACGTGACAGAAAAAACGAAGAAAAGGGATAATAATATTTTTCCCGTTTAAAATTAGTGATATATCTTTAAACCAATCTAATGTTTGATGAAGTTCACCCAAATAAACTGCACAATATTATTATATCAATTTATAACCAGCTCAGCAATAATGCGCCAGTAGTATACATTAAATACCGCGGCATTGCCTGTCGCGCTGGACGTTTAGTTAATGATGGTAACATTAAAACCTTTCTCTAAAAACAAGTGAAAACTGACATGATGGAAGATACATTGTGTAAATCAAAAACACTAACAAAGCACTGTCACATCTAACATACTATCGGCCGGTTTTACACAGGTGCAAATTATACGTACTATTCATAAGGTTTATACCTTAGTCTTGCAACACTCTATATTTGGCTATCAACTGCATTAAGATCGGAGCGATCGGACAGCGGAGGCGACTTCATTGCACTATATAAAGGTGATATCCACCGCGAGGACGACGCACCCGGAGCCCGCGCCTCCCGCCCCGCTCGCGCGGGCACGCACCTACTCAGACAACGCTCCGCTTCAGCGAATTCGCGTACACGTTCACAACAAAATCAGAAAAACGCCCCGTATAAAGAATCAAAGATAAAATAGACGCAGTGAAAGGTGTCCGCCCGGCGCGCGCGCAGGCCGCGGTGACACGCGCGCGAGCAAACACACGGTGACGTGTGACAGAAATAGTCAAATTTCATACGCGGCGGAAATAGACGCGCGGCGAAGGGGCGCCGGAATCTGCCGCGCTCCATACAACTACTTCCAACTGGTCTAGCCGCAGCGTACCTCACATAAAGTGGTATTAATAATAGTCACCTATCTCACCTTTCACATGCTGCGATTACCTTTAATCGAGGGAGCACTTGTCCAATAACAATACTTTTGTCGTAACTTATTATATTATAAATGATGTGTTAATAATAGTTTTTCGTTAATATATTTCGTCGATAATCCTAAAGAAATAAGTGGGCAAGCTGCCACTTAGGCGACGCGTAACGACATTTCGGGGGGCATCGCTCCATGCGATCCCATAATTAAAATAATATAAAACGTTTTAATTTTTATCTTGTGGATAAACCTACCGCAACGCGCAAATCGGTGTCGGCGGGACGCTATCGTAACATTCCTCATCGATGCCCGCCGACCGCTCGCGAGCGTCCGACGGGGTGTTCCGGCGGAGTAGCCCCACTCGTGCACGACAACAAACTCCACTCGTATTCATGATCGCGTCACAGATCGATGCATAAAATATATTGAACGGCGCCGTTCTAGTCTCCGAGTAGCGGTACCTTGATCCTGTGCAGCGCGGCGTCGAGGTCCGCGGGCAGCGTGGCGTTGGGCGGCGGCGCGGCCAGCTCGGCGCGCGCGGTGGCCAGCGCGCCCAGCGCCGCCGCGCGCCGCGCCCGCTGCAGCGCGCCCGCCAGCCGCAGCCAGCGCGCGCCCAGCGCGTCCAGCTGCTCCTGCGCACGCACGCACGCATGCGGACGATCAATACTCATTTTATTTAAGAAAAATATTTCTAGACTAGTCTTCCGAGAGACGATGTACCGGTCACGATAATTGGACGACATATTATGTCGCAAACTATGAGGAGGTCGAGCGTTCCTTGTAGATGTGATCGCGTACCTGCACGTCCTGCGCGAGCGCCGGGTTGCAGGCGGCGAGCACGGTGCGCGCGCGCTGGCGGGCGGCGGCCAGCGCGGCCTGCTGGCGCGGCGCCGCGGCGGCCACCGCGCCCGCCTCCGCGCCCGCCTCCGCGCCCGCCTCCGCCTCCGCGCGGTCCAGCCACGCGCCCACGCCCTCCAGCTCGCCGTACAGCGCGGCCCACGACGCCGCGCACTCCACCCATCTAGGACGACGATGACTTGTTAGTACGCGGTGTGACGCGGTCGACGGATCGATGAAAGCCGGGTGATATGATAGGTGGATAATAAACATTTTTCATTTTCATTAGAGTAGTTATTTGCACAAATGTAGCCCACTGGGGGCCGACAATTACACTAAAATAAATTTTAAACCTTGGGCTTTTTTAAGAAAAAATATTTTGCAAGCTTTGAGACCGAATCAAAATCACGGATAATTTTATTCCCCTATTTGCGAAAATGTAAGTAATCTGGCTAATCACCTACAAAATTTTGTCGAATCAGGATTTCGCGTGAAAATAACCTTCGATCGCAAGTATCAAATTTAAACCTTAACTTTCTAGGAAAGGCCTACGTGCCGAAACCTCGTTCCGACCGACCCATCACATGCTCCGTCGGCTCCTGGACCCGAAATAAACTCCAACCGCCTTCTCGAACTGGAGATCGGCGGGGAAAGTTGCGGCGCGGCGGGGGGAGACTCACTTGTCGTGTCTGGTGCGGTAGTGGTCCTCGAGCCGCGTCCACTCCGCGCTCAGGCGGGCGCGCGCGCGCTGCGCCGCCGCGGGCGGGGCCGCGCGCTGCGCCAGGCGCGCCCACTCGCGCTCCGCCTCGTCCCGCGCCGCCGCCAGCTCGCGCCGCGCCGCCGCCGCGCGCTGCAGCGCGTCCTCCTGCAGCGGGAACTCGTCGTAGTCGCGCCCGCCCAGCGGGGCCGCGACCAGGACCGCCCGGGCGCGCGCCACGCCGGCCCGCAGCGCGGCCGCGCGCGTCAGCCACGCGTCCCACGGCGCGGGCGCGGTCTCGGCGGGCGCGCGCCGCAGAGCCTCCGTCACGGCGCGCTCCGGCAGCGCCACGTGCGCCGCCTTCAGGTCCCGGCACAGCTCCCGCAGGCGCTCCGCGTCCTCCTCGGCCAGCGGGCCGGTGGAGTCCAGCATCGCGCGCAGCTCGGCCAGCTGGCGCTCGGCGCACTCGGCGCGCGCGCGGGCCTGCTCCACCTCGGACATGACGAGCGCCCACCTGTTGCGCAGCGGGTCGAGCGCGCGCAGCAGCAGCGCCTCGCCGAGCAGCGGCTCGTGCGCGTGCGCCGCCAGCACCAGCGAGTCGCCGCGCGACATCAGCGCCGCCGCGTCCGGCGCCGCGCCGCCGACCTGGTTCTTCAGGATCTGCGAAAATGCCGCGAGGCGACGCTCGTTATGGAACCGATGATGCGACGATGAGCCGACCGACTCGTTCGCGATCTCTCATTATGAATCGATAAGTGGACGCGTACCTCGAGTCTCTTGGCGGGGTCGCGCTCCACGGCGACGCCCTGCAGCGTGAGCAGCACCACGTCCAGGCGGCGCAGCATGACGGCGGCGGCGGCGCGCCACTCTGACATTTCCTTCGCGGTCGCGGCGTCCAGTCCGGCGGCCAGGGGCGCGTCCTCGTCCTCCAGCTCGAGCTCCGGCGACCTCGGCGCGGGCTCCGGCGAAGCCGCGGCTGCAGGATCGTTCGATGGTTCGTGCGCAGGTTCGTGCTGAGGTTCGTGCGCAGCTTCGTGTGCGGGTTCGTGAGCAGGTTCGGGCGCGGGTTCGTGCGCAGGTTCGTGCGCGGGTTCGTGCGCAGGTTTGTGCGCGGGTTCGTGCGCAGGTTCGTGCGCGGGTTGTTGAGCAGGTTCTGGTGCGGGTTCGTGCGCAGGTTCGGGCGCGGGTTCGTGCGCAGGTTCGGGCGCCTGCTTGGGCGACATGGCGACGACGTGCGCGCGCGTGTCGGCCTTGATGGGCGTCGACGTCGACAGCGGCGTCGGCACCGGCTCGCCGGATGTTAGGCGGATCTGCAACATTCATAAATATCGCACCGATGCCTAGGTTAGGCTAAACTGAGTGTCACAAATCGCTCGAATTCAACGTTGAAAAGTATCATCTACCTCCCCACGCACCCTTCCTGCCTCATTAACTATAATCGCCACTATCCTAAATGTGTCGCTGCGAGGATAAAAAAGAAAAAAGAGGAGAGAAATATGTTTTTCAATCGATAACTTCTCACGGGGAACCGATTCGTTCTCAACGCGTCGCGGCGCCAACCAGGCCGGCCCACTTTTCTCTCACGCATACGCCGGCGGAGGGCATCTCTCGACTCAATGTAACTCACGCCTCAGCGTTACTCTTTTTATTAACATTCGACGAATCTATGAAAATAAACAGTATCACGATCAGCAGATATCGCGTCGCGGCGGTGGCGGGGGCGCGCGTCTCCGCTCGAGCGGTACCTCGGAGTAGATGTGGTCGTCGGGCTGCGCCAGCGCCTCCGTGGCCGAGGGCTCCGGCAGCGCGGCGCGGGCGCGCGGCGCCGGGTCCGCGGCGCGCAGCACGCCGCGCGGCGCCGGGTCCGCGGCGCGCAGCACGCCCCGCCGCGCGCGCTGCGGCGCCTCCACCGTGCGCACCGTCACCACGAACGTGTGAGCGCCCGCGGGGACCTCCTCCGCGTCGCCCACGCTGGACACGCAGATCTCGCGCTCCGTCACCTCGACGATTTGCGCCGCGGGCTCGGGCTGCGACTCGGGCTCGGGCGCCGGCTCGGGCAGCCTGTTCTCGGATATCTGCGAGAACAGCTCGCTGTCCTGGGGCAGGTTGAAGGTGCCGGGGGGGGCGGCGCGGCGCTCCAGCGAGCCCTCGCGCAGCTCGCGGCGGACGGGGGCGGGGCTGCGCAGCGCGAGCGGGATGCGCGACTTCCTGAGGTCGGGGGCGGGGGGGCTCTCGAGGCGCCGCCTGACGGTGTCCGTGAGCGCCTCGTACTCCGGCGGCGCCGCGGGCTCCGACGCGGCCTGCAACAGGCCCGCCGTTGGGTCCTCGCTCTCGGGCTGGCGGTTAGTGCGGTGATCCGGTCCCGTGTCGGAGCCGGTGGATGAGTCGCCGTGAATGAGCCCCGCGCGCGCGCGCACCGACACCATTTTTTATGTGATATTTACAATGTGCACTCGCGGGCGATGATCGGCGGCGCGAATCGAAGCCGATGAGATTCCAGATGCACACCGGCGGCGATGATCGACAATGTCGCGGTAAATATGAGCCGAGTGAATCCGCCCCCTTGCCGGGTGAACGAGTCCGACGTGCGACCGAGCGCCGATCGCTCCCGGTGCGGACTATAAGCTATAAGCGATAAGCTGTGCCCGCGTTCGAGAGAACGAAATCGCATGAGTCGGTGCCCTAGTCTCCTTTGGAAGGGACTAAAACAAGACAACACAAAATGCCACTACATCACAGGGCGCTAGTAGTAAATGTTTATTGTTGAAATGTGATTTAGTAAAATAAAACAACAATTTTGACGACACCTAATGATAATGGGGAAGCAAAAACACTTGAAACTTTAGCGCCGCCTCCAAACAGCCTGAATGTGTGTTAGGTCTCGTCAGCCACAGAGCGGTCAGGCGTTCGAGCGGCCCGCGCTCGGAACGTCACAAATCATCATCATCTTCCTGACCTTATCCCAAATACAAAACAAAATAAAATATTGTGAACATGGATCGTCCGGGCGCGCGCGTGACGCCGACCGTGCTCGCGTGCTCGCGTGCTCGCGTGCCGCGAGTGAATGAAGCGCAGGATGTAAGCGGAGGGATGTGCCCAAACCGTGCATGTGACTATGACAGATGTCAGCTGACAGAGCCAGGATTTCAGTGTTTTATTTTTTACAATTGTAGTTAATTTTTCCATAGTAACATACTTACTAAAAGCAAATGAAACTTGAAGCGGCGATTGTAACCATTATTTGCGATCAAATGTGAATTTAAAAATATATGAACAAAATCTATATAAATAAAAATGAATTGTTGTTCGTTAGTCTGATTAAAACTCGAGAACGGCTGAACGGATTTATCTTATCATAGTCTTGAAATGTTCGTGGAGGTCTAGGGAAGGTTTAAAAGGCGAGAAAAAATCAAATAATTGCCGGGAAAAAAAATGTATAAAAACCCGTGAAAGCCGGGGCGGGCCACTAGTCAAAAATACATTAACAAAAGACAAATATTTTCTGTTGCCCTGAGTTCTCGTCGTTTCGGCTTGAGCCTATCGCCTCGTAAATCAACTAGCCCGGGAGCTGAAGGCGATATAGAAGCACACAAGTAAGATTTAATCTCATGACATCCCGTGTCATAGTTTTCTACCCACCAAAAACGTGCTATAATTTTAAAAGGCGACGACCGGCCCCACGATTTTACACAAATTTTAGAATGCTTTCAGATTATTTATCTCCGTGTGCTCTCCAATATGTGTGGAATATTACCATGGAAATGAATTAGTTCGCAGAGCCGACCGAGGCCAACGTACGTGCGAGAGTGGACTCCGTTGTCGCTATGCGATTAATTTTACTGAATCAGACGGGGAAATCAAACAGTAGGCAGAAGCGGAGGTGCGCTCACGCGGGCAACAAAAGTCGAGCAACGTTAGATCGACGCGATAAAATATGAGGCAACGGCATGCATATTTTCAACATTACAATAACGAGCGATAAGAAAGTGGACGATGCCTTCGAACATGAGAGGAAAGGAACAGGGCGGGGGTCCTTTGGATCGCTGCAGTATTCCAGATTAAACATTAATTTTGTTAAAGTGGGCCGCAAAGCGCACTCGATCGGTTTCATCACAAGTTAGAAGCGAGTAGAGGTGAGCGGAGAGCACTGACCGTGATGCGATCGAGCAGCGCGCGGTGCTGGGCGCACAGGCGGTCCCCGGGCGGCGGCGTGCGCGCGCGCAGCTCGGCGCCCAGCAGCCGCAGCTTGGCGGCGGACAGCGTGGCCGGCTCGTCCAGCTCGCGCGCCACGTCCGCCAGCAGCTCCGCCAGCTCGGAGCCGGCCTCCGGCGGGCGCAGCAGGCGCTCCCAGCGCGCGTGCAGCTCGGCCGCGCGCGCCTCCAGCGCCGCCAGCGCCGCGGGCTCCGTCAGCGGGCGGAGCCGCGCGAGGTTGTCGTCCATCTGCGCGCGGAGCGGCTGCGCGCGCGACATCTCCAGCTGCAGGCGCTGCGGCGGCGGCGCGGGCGCGTCCAGCCACGCGGCCAGCGCCGTCTGCGCGTGCGCCAGCTCGCGCGCCGCCAGCAGCGCCGCCTCCAGCCGCGCCTTGCTCTCCGTGACCTGCGCGCCGAGGCGGTTGTAGGTGTCCTTGAGGTCGTCGACGCGCGCCGCGTCGTCCGCGTCCGGCCCGCCGTCCGCCGCCAGCTTGCGCCCGCACTTGATGATGCTCTCCACCTCGCCCTTGATCTCGCTGAGCGTGCGGTACAACTTCTGCAATGACGAGGGACCGGATGAGAGCGGCCGGTCATCGATCGCGCGACCCGTCGAAGGAGGGAACTCGACGAGCACACCGGCCGCGAGGTAGCCGGCGGTAACTCCTCACTGTTTATTTTATGTTTAATTTTTTTTTAATCTTTAGGCTAGTTGCCGCCCGACCGAGTCGACTCCTGAACTGAGTAGATCCACGCCGGCGATGGATAGATCGGGATGCCCGCGTAGCTTATAGAGTAGGTACATCACCTGATCGCTATAAAAAATATTTTTGCCTATAGTTAATAAAAATGGAGATACAATTTTTACTCCGTTTTCCCTTATAGAACCTTAAATTTTTTAAACGTTTAACATTTCGGTGCACGACATCACCATGCGATCAACGAAGTGTAGGCATTTATTAATGTTTATAATAATGAATTCTAATGTATAAAGTGTCCTCATTAAGTAAATTTTTGTCAATTCTTTCGAGATCAATGAACGTCCTTAAACCTGAAACTATATAAATCATAGGCAAGGTTGACTATTTTAAAGAACACCTCGCAAAGACCAATCGTGTGCTCCTTTTAATACCCCACAAAGTTTAAATAAAATCGAGCACCAACATACTAATGTAAATAATAACTGACAAGCCATCTGTAGATGGTCGCGGCCAGCGCGAGCAGCAGGCACAGCGCGTCCCACGACATGGCGCCGAGTGGCGCGCCCGCCGCCCGCCGCCCGCCGCCCGCTGCGGCCCGCCGCCCCCTGCGGCCCGCCGCCTGCGGGGCTTCGCCGCACGCGAGGTGCAGGCACGCAGTGTGCGCTGAATCGCATTGCACGCAGTGGGTTTGTGTCCACGGATCCCGGGATCAGATTTAATTGTCCACTGATACCGCCAAGTTGTATCCACCGATACCGGGATCGGTTTCCAATGAAAAAATATTAAATATTTTTATCCACTGATCCCGCGTGGCTACAAAAAATTACTTTAAAATTACTTTAAATAGTTTTGGAAACGGATCTCGCTTGTAGTGCTTAGAAGTTTATATTAAAACAAATGTATATTATTGAATATGTTATATTGATCATCAGTAAATTATTTTAACAAAATCTAAAATCAAAAGAATCATCACATAATTATTACTCTTACTAATAGAGACTTGTTTTAATAAAGGTAACTTTGTATTGCTAGCATAAATAATTATTTTTCTTATTATTAATGAAATGGGAATCTAGTTTAACTTTACTATCATAATAATTACTGATTAATAAGTCTATATTATTAATCAGTAATTATCACACAAATCAACACATTACACAAACATCTCTTTTTTAATAAATCAAAAACCAATAATAAAGTAAATGGAAGATTTATTTTTGGTTTTTGAGGCAGTACTCTTATTATATATTATCTTCTTAATTTTTCAAGACATTATCCGACTTGAATTGATTTATTTTCCAGTTTTTCTAACACATAAGATATCCATATGTTTCGTGATATATACTTGGCTGGCTTAGACGTACCAGTATTTTGTATTATTAGTTTTAATGCTCACTTACTATCTCGTTCTCATACCATAATTATTTGATGATTCCTGTGATTTTAGATTTTATTAAAAATAAAAGACTTAGTTTTAAATTATAAGAAAAATAATTATTTATGCTAGCTATTTATGAAACCGATCCCGGTATCGGTGGATACAACTTGGCGGTATCAGTGGAGAATTAAATCTGATCCCGGGATCCGTGGACACAAACCCCACGCAGTGCAGTAGGAACACTTCGAGACCGTATCCGATACCATTTCTACGATTCATTTTGTTTTGGTTGCTGATGCTAATATTGTAATGTAATGCTCGGGTGAAATCTCTATTATTAAATTACACGCGTCGATCAGGGAGGTGGTATTGTAATGTAATGCTCGAAGTTGAATCTATAATGATAAATATTATCATATTGGGTTTTCATTTTATTATTTTTATCATACATAGGGTGACGATGCCACTATTCGGCAGTTCGATGGTTTGTGTTATATGTCATATTGAGCGTCCCGTCTGTGTCTTTAGCTACCATTTCTGTGTACATTATAGAATTGAACGAAATCAAGTGTGCGACATGTTACCTATGATAAATAAAGAAACCGTGAAACTATTACACGCGACTGCTCCCGGTGAGGGAGCACCTTTACGATCGAACGGTGATGAGCGCGAAGTGCGGCGGGTCGGTGGGGCGGTGCGCATGCTTCCAAAACGTACATTTTGAGGTTGAGGGAGGAAACAGATGTAGATGTAGCCCTTGAATGCAACTTAAAACAAGTGTGTGTGTGTCAGCTACGACGCACGATTGGAGTTTACTCCTTACGAACAATAATTATGATATATATCGAATAGAAAAAAAGGGTAAATGAACGCATCTGCTAAAATGATAAGAGAAACAAACATATATCTGTAATTATTCGGATTATTTATATTACTTCAATAAAGCGTATTACATAAAGTATGTTACAAAATAATATAAATAAAATACAGCAATACCTCTTTGCCCGAGAATGAGATACGCTGTGTAATGTATTCCACCTCATTCTTTTACACGTTCAATCCTACAGATATATATCCTCGCGCGCTCACGGCTCTCAATCAACTGCTCAAAACAAATCTGGACTGTGACATATTTTATGATAAATGGACTAAATTAATGATGACATGCCTTAGGCACTGTGAGATAGAGTGACATGTATTTTATTTGTGTAGATTGACATAATAATGTATTGTTTAATTATTGTGATTTGTTTTAAAGTGACATTATTGTAATACTTAACTATTATTATTATTATAATTTTTATTTATATCTTATTACGTTTTAAATGAATTTATTGTTATTTATTAGGAAATAGTTTGTTTTGTTTGAATCAATGCCTTTATGGTGTTTGTTTTAATTTGTATAATTGTGTCTTATTAATTACTGTAACTGGTGTAAGCCGTGGTGATTAAATAAAAAAATAAAAAAATAAATAAATAAATATATGTTTGTCTCTTTCTACGTAACGCCTCATCTTTTCCTGTTACACTTGATTTTACACCTCATAAAATTTCCGTACCGGGCCTTATAACTCAAATCGTTTCTTAAGGAGTAAACTCCAATAGACAATTATTATTATTTACAATTTATGATTAACTGATTTTATTATCTGTGCAAATGTCCCTGAGCAACAAATCATGCTTGTTTTATATGATTAAGTACTTAATTTAATAGTTGACTATTGATTTTAATAATATCAGAGTGCTGAACTAAAAATGGCAAGTAAATATAACCGAATGAACTTGCGCACGTCATTTATTAGATTTCCCAGAAGTATTTAGACAGTGTGCTTATAGCTTTTGACCGATACATCATAAATATTGATTATATTTATAACCGACCATACTCGTAAAATAACGATATTATGCATATGCTCTATGTGCATATATATAAATATAATGGCTATGGAATATTTTTGCATTTCACTTCTAAAATATAACAGTAGATTAAACTTTTATTTTTATTTGTCATAAGCAGGCAAAAGTCACTTGACCATAAAGCCAAGTGATATTATATTGCATACAGCCTCGTGTTCCGTTTTCAAAAATTGAAAGAACCTTCTTTATTTTTAAATATCGTAAGAACAGCATACAACCTTTTTATTTTTAAATGCCGTCATGGAACCTTTTTACAAGCAATAATTATGAGAAATGAGATATGCTGTGTAATGTATTCCATCTCATTCTTTTACACGTTCAATCCTACAGATATATATGTTTGTCTCTTTCTACGTAACGCCTCAAGTTTTCGTGTTACACTTTTGATTTTACTCCTCATAAAATTTCCGTACCGGGCCTTATAACTCAAATCGTTTCTTAAGGAGTAAACTCCAAAACCTCGCCCAGTGCTATTATGGGCCTCGCCTTCGGTCCGTCCTTTATAAACGATCTCGGTGTTTTAAGAAACAAGACTGCATTTTTGGTTCGCGTCGAAAGGTTGGAATCTAGCAGTAATGTGAGTTTCGGTTCATTTATGGTGCGCGATCCAGCTCAACATCTGTCGACGTTCCTGAATGAGCAGTTTTGGCCGCAAGGGGTCAAGTTTCGACGGTTCATCGGTCGCCTACACTGCAAGGCGACACCGCGGTAACAGATGATACACGATTCTGACACTTTAGTTTATAAGATTTATATTTTTATGTATATTAGTCTATAAGGTACATGTTTATATGGGCCTTAGATGCCTGAAATAAATGATTATTATTATTATTATTAAGACCTTTTATTTTGTTTCACAGTGGCACAGTATACTATGACATCGCATATCTGATTATTCCTTTTGTTTGGTTTTTCTTTGGAATTATATATTCACTTATAGGAAAAACGCAACTAATTTTATTCAAAATATTAACAAAATTCACTTTTAAAACGGGTTTGGAATACATGAGCCTGAACTAGGGTAATCCTCTATTTCAGGCTAAAAGACATAAACAATAGGCTGGATAAACAAATAATATGCAGTATTACTGAAAACATCAAAAAAACAGAAAAAATGTGACTAATGTAAGTTACCTAAGGTAAGTACTTAATGTCACGGGGCGTCCCCGTACATTTTTTATTTATTTAAAGGAAAATCAACAGCTAAGATTATCACTATAGACTCACCTAGCAGCAACAGAAGGCTAAGTAAAGATTTCACGGATATTCACATAACATACACAAGAAACGATCGCGTTGTAAAAAGCACTACGCGTACGTGCATCGATATGCATTGAGAAAAATGGTGGACATTTTGAAAAATCTATAAATTAATTCCAATTATTAATTAAGTCCAGACTTGGGGTTTGTCAACGAGCTATGGAGCGCAGTATCCTTGGAGTCAAATGAACAGACCGCATTAAGAACAGTCCAAAACCCAAATAGCTGACGTAAGCCAACATGCGGGAAAGCTAAAATGGGACTGGGCGGGACACGTCTACCGCAGACCGGATGAGTCGTGGGCAAAATCTACCACCATGTGGATCCCACCGAACTGGAAAAGACCTCGCGGTAGACCAAGGCGACGGTGGAGAGACGAACTTGACGCCCACCTTAGGGATTGGACAACTTCAACAGGTGATAGGGACGTCTGGAAGGAAGGTAGGGAGGCCTTTGCCCTGCAGTGGGACACCACAGGCTCATAAAAAAAAAAAAAAAAAAAATTAAATAATAGTAATAACTTTAAACTTAACAGTGGGATATGAACACCGTTAATATCCCACTGTTGGGCAAAGGCTTCGTTCCGTTTCATCTTATCTTGCCTTGTTTTACGAATAATTTGTTGTCTGTTGATCTTTGTAAAAGGCAGAAAGTACCTAATTCAAATGGCTAATAACATGACAACGAAAAGAGGTAGACCCAATACTTTTGGGAAGAGATTTGTAGTATGAATTATGAAGTTTAATACAACATGCAAAAAAGTACACCTCAATAATCCAGTTTAAAAGTTACAGATCTAAAATAAAATAATAATCAATTTTTTTGTAAAATTTCTACAAAAAATATATTTTTAATAGGCTTTTGTACCGAAATTGTATTTTCTTTTTATTTACTTAGCTATGTAAACTATCTAGCTTGCGAATTAAACTACTTTGAATAAAATACACCGTTTACTCAAACAGAAACGAAGCAAAAACCTGATGAAGTAGTTTTCTTAAAAAAAAATTAATCGGCTTATTTTTTTTAATAGCTAACATAATATTTTATTGTTATTTGATATTAATCGATAAATTTTTGTCGTTTATCCGCACATATCTTTTGATCAAGGTTATTGCAATAATTAGATAGTATTTCACTGTGTTTTCCAAATTCATCGCATAAATAACGTGAACCGTACATGTTAAAATTATATATAAGTCCAAAAAGTATTGTAAAAGTGTGTATTGGCCACTCGGATTTCAGTGTATTTCGGTAAGTGATTTCAAAATATCTGGCTGGGTTTTTTACGTTTTTCGAAAGTGTTTGTGGTGTAAATTGTGTTTCGTGGGCTTGCTCATAAATGAAACCCTACAAATTTCAGGTGTTTATGATTCTGGCTCAAATGTATCGTTAATAAATGAGAAATTATTAAGAATTAAAGAAAGGGGTATACCAATAAACAGCTAGGTTAGTAATAGTGATAATCTTGGCTGTTGATTATCCTTACAAATAAAAAGATAAATAAAAACTCAGTACGCTAAAAGCGGCGCTCGGTATCTTTATCCATAGATGGTCCGTTTCAAGCGATCAGCGGAAAGGGAAAGCTCACCAGCGCGGCTCGCAGGTCCTGACGCAGCGCGTCCGGGTCCGGGCGCAGCGGGCCCTGCGCGTCCAGCGCGCGCCGCACCTGCTGCAGCGTGGCCTGCGCCGCCGCCGTGCGCCGCGCCAGCGCCCCGCCGCCCGCCAGCGCGCCGCGCACCTCCGCCAGCGCCGGCGCCAGCAGCCGCAGCTGCTCCCGCAGCCGCGCCGCGCCCGCGCCCCCGCCCTCCGCCGCCCGCTCCAGCCGCCGCAGCTCCTCCGCCTTGTCCTCCAGCGAGTCCGCCAGCGCGCCCGTGTCCGAGCCCGCCGCCAGCGCGCTCCGCGCCTCACTCGCCCACCGCTGCAGCGAGTCCACCGCGACCTCCCACCGCATGGCCTCCTTGCCGCGGCGCTCCAGGTCCTGCGCGCGCGCAGCGGCCTGCGCGCGCAGGGCCTCGCCGCGCTCCGCCAGCGCGCTCAGCTCGCCGCGGATCCAGTCCGGCATGATGAGCGCGTCCGCCAGCTGGCGGCCGACGTCCTCGATGCGCCGCAGCCGCGCCGCGCCGTGGTTGGCCACGTGGTCCTCCAGGTCGGAGAGCGCGTGCGCCAGCTCCTCCGCGTCCGCCGGCTCGGCCGGGTCCCTCGCCAGCCGGCGCTCCAGCCCGTCCAGCCAGGCCGCCTCCTGCGCGAGCCGCGCGCGCAGCTCGCCCGCCTCGTGCCACGCCTCGCCCAGCACGCGGTGGCGCGCGACCACGGCCCGCGTGCTGCTGTCCCAGCGCGCGCTGAGCGCCGTGACCGCGCGCGCCAGGGCCGCGCCGCGCCGCTCCGCCGCGCCCACCAGCAGGTCGTTGCTGGCCTCGATCAGGTCGCGGAACTCCGGAGTCTTCTCGTCGCACTTGTCCTGCGAGCACGGACTCGTTCAAACAAATATATTATGAAAAGGAGTATCATCGACGAGTGGGACTACGTCGCTCCTATAAATATTCGTTTAATATCTTTTATAAATTTAAAAAAAATTGTTAAAGCGTGCCTATGCACGAGACATACGCAGGTTCGATTTTAGTTTTTTTGCTATACACGGTGTTTCCTCCATGGTATGTACTGCGGAAAGGGGTGAAGGGCACGCCCCAGGCGAACATATTTTGTTCTACAACTTTTCGATTTGGAGGCCTTTTTTCTTGTTTTTTGTCCATTCACACCCTTTCCGCTGTATATAACATATCCGAAACACCTTGTACACTACAATTGTAATGTACTGTTATGTATTGTTCACGGTGTCCATTTGATTTTCCTAATAAATGACCAAATGGAACATAAGTTCCGGTATGGATCACCTTCAGCTGCTGAAAGCGCGTCTTGATGCGGTAGAGCTCGGCCCCGTCGGAGATGGTGCAGTCCTCCTCGCGCGGCACCTCCTCCTCCAGCGCGCGCAGCCAGGCCGTCATCTCGTCGATGCGGCGCAGGATGCCCTCGGAGCGCTCCAGCGCGCGCCGCAGCGCCTCGTTGCGCGCGCGGGAGCCCGCCGCGGCCGTCGGCCAGCGCTCGGCCAGCGCGGCCGCGCGCGCCGCCAGCTGCTTGGCCAGCGCGGGCTCGCAGCGCTCCGCCAGCGCCTCCGCGGCCTCGCGGATGCCGTCCAGCTTGGCGCCGCACTCCTCCTTCGCCTCCTCCAGCTCCTGCGCGCGCACAAGATACAAGATACAAAATCATTTATTTCCATAGTTTGGTTTTACAAAACTTGACACGTCAAAATAAATTACAAAAAAAAAACAAAATAATCATAAGTGCTTAAAGATAAGTAGGAAATAAATTTATGGTATCTGGTCGCTTCGCTTTTTTAACACTAGAGCAAAGAAGCGATTAGAAACTCTAGCTCATTTTTGTATTGAAACTTTACAATCATTATTTGTTAGTCTTGTTTTTGATTTTGTGTTGGAGCAGATTCCGTCCCAAGCAGTTTTGTCCTCAAGGTAATCCGATATATTATAATAAGCTTTTTTACAAAGATTATTTTTTACAATTTTCTTAAATTTAGTAATTGACAACTGTTGCAATTCTTTGGGAATCTTGTTGTAGAAGCGTATACATTGCCCTTTAAATGATAACCTTATGCAGCCTAGTGGTGGGCAAAGCGAGTTTATATTTATTTCTTGTATTTACATTGTGTTTATCACTATTTTTTGTAAACAAATTAATATTTTTATGCGTATACATAATGGCTTCATAAATATATTGACAAATGACGGTCAATATGTTTATTTGTTTGAATTTATCACGTAGCGAATCTCGGGGACCCATATTATAGATAGCACGAACAGCCCTTTTCTGCAGTACAAATATGGTATTTATGCGTCCTACTCCAGCACTCCCCCACAGCAAAATACCGTATGACATAATGCTATGGAAGTAACTTAAGTAGACCAGTCTAGATGTTGCAATATCAGTTAAACCCCTAATTTTTTTGACTGCGAAAGCAGCAGAACTGAGCCTTTTCGACAATTTATCTATATGAGGGTCCCATTGAAGCTTGCTATCTAAAGTTATACCTAGGAATACAGTATTTTCAACGAGCTCTAAATTGTCGCCCTTTATTTTAATATCTCCAGAACCTTGTTTTACATTAGGTAGTGAAAATCTAATACATTTGGTTTTATTTTCATTCAATAATAGATTATTGGATTCAAACCAATGGACTACTTTAGAAATTGCATTATTTACCGTGTCAAAGTTATTAGTGCGACGATCTATTTTAAAAAGAAGTGAAGTATCATCAGCAAATAATACAATTTCATGTTGATCCTGTACAAGATGTGGTAAGTCATATATGTATATCAAAAAAAGGTAAGGTCCTAATATGGATCCCTGAGGTACACCCATTGACACTAAGGACCCTGGAGATCGTTTCCCGTTGACATCAACTCTTTGAATTCTTTCGCTTAAATAGGAAGCAAAAAGATCCAAGGATTTGCCCCTAATTCCATAGTAGCTCAATTTCCTGATCAATGTTTCATGGTGCACGCAATCGAATGCCTTAGATAAATCACAAAAAAATCCTATTGCATCCTGCGACTTTTCCCAAGCATCATAAACATGAGTTAGTAACTCAACACCAGCATCAGCAGTGGACTTGCATTTAGTGAAGCCATATTGCTTGTTATGTAGTAAATTATTTACATCAAAATGTAATGAGAGCTGGCTTAAAATATTCTTCTCAAATATTTTACTAAATGTAGGCAGAACTGATATACCATAGCTACTGTTTCGATTCACAGCGGGATGTTTACCGCGATCGATCGCGGCCGTGCCGAAATATCGGCAAAGTCGAAAGACGATCGATCGCGGTAAATGTCCCGTTATAAATCGAAACAGTGAACAGTAAATGTGATAGTTTCGAAAGATGTATGAGCCGTAGGTGTAACCGTCCGTCGCACCCGCGAATCTCGCCCTCGTCGAGCGAGACGTGAACGCGCGACGGGGCCGTCGCGACTGCTCCCGATCCGCTTGCGGTCGTTAAAGTCTCAGCAAATTGTAATCGAAAGTAAACTCTGAGTCCGGGGAGAGGAGTGCTAGGGACGCTCACATTGCTGGCGGCCAGCGCCCGCTCCAGCGCCGGCACGTCGGGCAGCGGCACGTCGTCCGGCGCCTCCGCCGCGCGCCGCAGCCAGCCCTCCGCCGCCGCCATCTCCTCCTCCGTGCGCTGCAGCAGGGCCGCTCCTGGAACGATTTCGTTCGGCACCTCAGTATGACAACTCACATAGAGTAGGCGACTGAAATAATAGTTAGTCCGCTGATTAGATTACTCTGACAAATTTATGTTATTCTTTCACATCGCAAAATCTGCCGCAAGTGGTTTCTTTTCTTCCTTTTTTAATAAAAGGTGCCTGGTGTTTTGGGACGGGCCGATACCTATTTTTTACGCAGTCATCGTGCCCATACTACTCGTTTACCTCTCTCCAGTTTCTCGATCTTCCCCTCGAGGATGGTCCTGGCGTCCGCGAACTTGGTGACGAGGTTCTCGACGCTCGTGCAGAAGCGCACGTCCAGCTCGGGCTGGTCGGGGCGCGGGCGCGCGGCCGCCGCGTCGCACGCCGCCTGCACCGCGCCGAACTCGGCCAGCAGCGCGCGCAGCCCCGCCAGGCGCTCCGCCGTGCGCGCCGCGTCGCCCACCTCCGCGTGCTCCGCCACGATGCGCGCCTCCAGCTCCGACACGCGGGCCTGCAGGGCGCGCGCGGGGTCCCCCTCCGCGTCGCCGGGCTCCCCCGCGCGCGCGCGCCCGAGCGCCTCCTTCATCTCGCGCTCGCGTGCCCGCAGCTCGTCCCGCAGCTCGTCGGCCGCCTGCTCCGCGGCTCGCAGGTCGCCCTGCGCCCGGCGCGCGAGGTCCGGGCGGGGGCCGGCGCGCAGCACGATGTCGGCGGCGCGCAGCTCCTGCAGCTCCGCGGCGAGCGGGCGCAGCGCGCGCAGCTGGTTGCGCGCGTGCACGAGGCGGTTGGCGGAGGGCGGGCCGTGCAGCGCGTGCGCCGCGCCGGCCGCCTGCGCCTCGAGCCGCGAGCGCAGCTCCCGCGCGCCTCGGGCGAGCCGCCGCGCGCCCGCCAGCGCGTCGCCGAGCGCCTCTAGCCGCTCCCAGCGCTCCTTCAGCGCCGCGATGCGCGCCGCGTGCTGCTCCGCCGGATCTGCGAAGGCCGCGAGAGTATGACGGCGCGTTCTGGCGAGAGTCGCGGACGCCGGGACGGTCGATCGGTACCTTGCAGCCGCGGGTCCTCCCGCAGGCGGCGCTGGATCTCCTCGACGTGCGCCAGGTCCGCGCGGCGCGCCGCCAGCTCGCCCAGGAGCCGTCCCGCGTCCTCCGCTGCGGCGTCGTCCTCCGCGTCCGTCTCCAGTCGCCGCTTCCACTGCGGGGGAGAGAACCATCGGGATACACGTACCGGTATAGATTTAAAATTTAAGAAAAACCCCCGATTCCAATGCCTTAATTTTCTTAAAAGTAAAACACCATAATATTTAGTAATGTGCACGCGATGCTCTTTCATTTGATACCCCGCTCGAGTATATTTGCAAATTTTCGATTTTCCTTCCCCACTCTCACCCTTTAAACGGTTTAAACTTTTAAACGGTTCAATCGATGTTCATGAAACATGTCTAAGAACACACGGGCCAAACTCACCTTTCATACAAAAAAAACTAAATTTAAATCGCTCCATCCGTTCGGGAGCTATGATGTCCCAGACAGACAGACACACAGACAGACAGACAGACGCGTCAAACTTATAACACCCCGCTTTTTTGGCCGGGGGTTAAAAATAGGGGACTGACAGTTACTAGCGGGTATGAATGACCGATCCGCTGCGAATACATGCATGCGGGTATGCCAGTATATTTGAACAGTCCGGACGCTGCTATCGAATGGACGCCGACTGTACCTCGTCGACGGCGGCCTCGGCGGCGGCGGTCCACTCGTCGAAGGGCTTGTAGCCGAGCTGGAAGTCGGGCGGGGGCTCCTCGAGCCGCGGCTTCTTGTGCGCGCGCTCGCCCCCCGCCCCCGCCTCCGCCGCCTCCGCCGCGGGGGACGGCGGGGGGGACGCCTCCGAGATGTCCACCTCGAACCCGAACTCCTTGATCTGCACGGAGATAACGTATACATATTCTTAAATGCCGATTACTTTACTACTTTTCAAAAATCTAATTAGTCCTAGTTTGGATAGTTCGGCGTATAAAAGCCAACGAGTCAAAATCAATCCACGCCACCTTTGCTTTGAAGCATGGCTCCTATCCGCCCCGATTCCAATGCCAATCTGAGACAAATCGCTAATTTATTTATTTATTCATTTACAAAACACAAATTCTTAGAACTATATAACTTAAGATACGATGCTCGCCGCAGAAGTATAAAACTGTGTCGCGGTTTGCAACGCCTTCCAATTTATGTAACCAAAATACTGACTAAGAAATTGAGTAACACTATTAAAAAAATAAAACGATACAGGACAAGAGAAAATTAAAAAAAAAAAAAAAAATTACATTAGTGGACAAATTTTTGATACATGTGTACATATTGCATGAAATTTTTAAAATAGATATAAATATAGCTGAATTTAGTTTATATATAAAATTGTATGTTTGCGAGTGAGCGCACGCGTGCGTGCGTGTGTGTGTGTGTGTGTGAGTGTGTGTGTGTAAGAATGTGTGTGTAAGAGAGTGAGTGCGTCATTTTAAAATGGGATAGAGATTGTGGTTTATTGTTTTATTGATTAATTAATTGTTCTGTCTCCTGGTAGGATAGATTTTGAAGCCAATTTATTAGTTTGTTTTTGCATTGATGGAGAGTTAGGGGATATATACTTAGGGATTTATTAATCTTATTGTAAATCGTAGAGCTAATATGGGTGTATTGCCTACCTGAGTTTTTGGTACCACAAGATATGATTTGACAAACCTTGTCAGAACGTCGTTTTGTTTTGCACAGCTCTGGGTCAAATGGCAATTCAGTGTGCTTGCGTAGGACCGTTCGGAGTATAAAAAGTTGCCGGACTGTAAGAATTTTACAGAGGGCGTATAGTTCAGAAGTGGGAAATAGTCTAGGCTTACAACAAAGTACTTTTAGTACACCTCTCTGGGCCCTCTCCAACCGCAATAATCGTGCTTTTGATGCGCATCCCAAGACTGTAATGCAATATGACAGAATTGATTGTCCTAATCCATAATATACGGGCTTTAGATGTTGGAAGTCTGATAGGTGTCGAATATTTTTAAATACATAATGCTCCATGGTTCATAACTAACAACCAACTCCATCATGACCTAAACATAACAACAGTTAAAGAAGGAATAGCCGACAAACTAACATCAAATGCTCAAAGACTAACCGTTCACCCTAATGAGCTGGCTAAAAACCTAATGGACAAGCACACAACAACTAGACGACTCAAGAGAAGAATTCCACAAGACAGAGCAGATCTAATATTAAGTTTGTTTTTGGATTTATAGAAGGTCTTCAAATCTTTAGCAGCACGCTAGTTTGCTATCTTATCCATAATTAGCTGGTCCTGGTTCTTCAGACACCACTTCATACATTCTTTCATAGGTTACTTATACTTACAATTCTTGATTAAAAACTGAATGTCATTGCATGGTTTTATCGGCGCTCTTCAATACTAGGGATGTTACCCAATTTGAAGAAATTGAATGAACATTTATTGCACGCAATATATACAACAGATATTGTTTTTTTTTGTTTTTCAAATTCTGTATAAGTTTTATTTTGTTACAATTATTTAGATAAGTATATTACGAAAATAATAATCTTGAATATATTGGACTTGTTTTTATTTTGTTTTCCATGAAACTCAATTAAAATCATAAGTACGATAAATTCATTCACTTAACTTCGTTCGATTTAGAATGTTACCCCGTCACTATATGGGCATACGTCAAGTGTGGCCTGTTAAATTGACCCGACTTCAGACGGTTATTAATCGTAAAATGTATCTAGCTAAATTTATATTCCAAAAGCGTCAACACTTGGACCCGTCTTATACTGAATTTTCATAAACGAGAGATGGGGAAGAGGATGACGATAATCGAGCGACTCACCCTCTGCGCCTGCACTTGCAGGATGAGCTGGCACGCGTCGAGGCGGTCCAGCAGCGCCTCCAGCTCCTCGGCGGCCGCGTCGGGCGGGTCCGGCGCGGCCAGCAGCCGCCGCGCCTCCCCCGCCGCCGCGGACCGCCCCGCGCCCGCCGCCCGCAGCGCCGCCACGCGCGTCGCCACCTCGCCCAGCGCCTCCACCGGCTCCGCCTCCATGCGCTTCAGCTCCGCCTCCAGCCGGTCCACCGCGCGCCGCAGCTCCCCCGCGCGCTCGCGCCGCGACTGCGCGCGCAGCTGCCGCGCCGTCCACTGGCACGCGTGCGACCAGCGCTCGCTCAGCGCGCGCAGCCGGTCCTCGATCTCGGTCACGCCCGAGTCGTGCTCGTCCACCACGATCACGCAGTCGGCGAGCGCGTCCACGAGCGGCTGGTGCGCGCGCAGGTCCGCGTGCAGCGCGCGCACCGCCTCCGGCGCCGGGTCGGGCGCGAGGCGCGACATGCGGTCCTCGGTGGCCGTCAGCCAGGCGCGGAACGCCTCGAGCCGCTCCAGCTGCGCGGCCATCAGGCGCGCGTGCACCGCCGCCTGCGTGGCCATCGCGCGCCGCCGCAGCGCCTCCCAGCGCTCGTTCAGCAGGCGCACCTGCAGGCGCACCTCGCCCGCCTCCTCGCGCGACAGCCCCGCCTCGAGGATGAGCCGCGTGCCGCGCTCGAGCGCCGCGCCCACGCCGCCCTGCCGCTCGGACAGCTCCAGCAGGAAGCTCTCGTGGCGGTGGAAGCGCCGCTTGAGCGCCGCGAGGTCCTCGTCCGGCGGCGGCTCCTCCCCGCCGGCCGCGAGGCGCTCCTCCGCCTCGAGCAGCCAGGCGAGCACCTCCTCGAACGCGCCGTAGTAGCCGCCGAGGTCGCCGGAGCCGGCGGTCGCGGCGGACAGCGGGCGCGCGCGCGGCTCCGGCGGCGGCGTCCGCGGCGCGCTCGCGACCTCGGCGAGCTCCTCCGGCGAGCGCGGCAGGGATTGGAACAGGCACATGAGGTACATCATGATGGACTTCTTGTCCGGGTGCGGCGTGTGCACGTCCTCGGGGTCCAGCAGGCGCGGGATGGCGAGGTGGCGGTGCGCCAGCGCGAAGGCGTGCTCCAGGCGCGCGGCGGGCCCGAGCGCCGCGACCTCGTCGTAGTCGAACAGCGCGGGGCGCCAGCGGTGCAGCAGCGCGTTGAGCGCGAGCCCGTCGCTCCAGGAGGCGGTGAAGTCGCGCACGTCGACGCCGCCGTAGGACGCGGTGTGCGTGCGGCACCACGCGAGCAGCGTCTTCTCCAGGTTGGTCTGGTGCAGCTCCGACATGAGGTCCTTCAGGTGGTACTGCACCTGCCAGTGCAGGATGATGCTCCACACGAGCCCTGCAAGCGGGCGGGCGGTCAGCGCGGGTGACGGCGAGGGGAGCCGGGGGTGGGGGCGGTACGTACCGAGGATGAGCTTGGGGTTGCCGTCGACGACGTCGCCGGCGGCGATGTTGACGAGGCGCACGCCGGCCGCGGCGAGCGCGCCCAGCGCAGTGTTCACGTTGTTGACGTGATGCACGCGCATGCGCCCGCGCTCGCGCCTCTGCAAGCACGCAAGTCGCAATGTAACACTCGCTCACGCGGAGCACCGTCCCCGGCACACGCGCCACCACTCACGTATTTCTGCGCCGTGAGCACCTCGAGCAGCGACAGCAGCACCTCGCCGTCGCGCAGCTCCGCGACCAGGTCCCGCACGGGCCCCTTCTCGTTCTGCAACACACGCCCGCCGCGGTCAGATCAGCGCTCGAGGCGACCACTCACCGCGGCCGCTTCTCGTTCATACTTACCTTCGCGAGTTGGGAGTTGATCCACTTGGCGAACGTTTTCTTTTGAACATCCTCGCGTTCATCTGAAACAATGTGCAGATAAGAATTAGATAAAAAATTAAAAAAACAAGTGTGTTCACCTCCAGAATGCAAAAATATATAGTTTTTTTTTAAAGTTGCATAATATTTCTTTTGTTTCTCTTACAAGGTTCCTATTTTGGCCCTCTATTATTTTCAATTTTTGTCAATCTATCACTCAAAATGTTTTGTTGATATGCTGACGACACTAAAATCTTTTTGAAAATTGGATCTGAGTCTGACTGTCTTTTACTTCAAAGTGACCTTTGTAGACTTGATGACTATTGTCATAATAATTCCATATTTTTAAATATTAAAAAGTGTCAAAGTCTATTTTCTTTAGTAATAAATTAGATAATAGCATTATCATAAGGGTAAACGAATTAAGGGATCCCATCAAAAACAATACTTGTCAAAAAAACCAAGTCGCGCAACTCAGTTGTTCTGCCGTAAAAAGTTGTGAGATCCAAGTAAATCCAAGTCTTCAAATTTCGTCTCAAAATTCTTTAATGTTTTATATAAATATATTAAGACTTGGCCATCGCCTGAAAACACGTGTAAATTCAATTATTTAGTGCGATGAAATTTGAAATATACCGTGTCTTTACAATCCTGCATGGTTACTGAAAATTTCAGTCTTCTAGTTTTATCCACAACGAAGTTACAGGGGGTCGAAAATGGCCTGAATTGCTTCGAGAAAAGGATGGTACGGCCGTGCCGCTTTTTTGCTCGACTTGGTGGGGGCACTGCCGTGCCCCCAGATATAGATCTTAAGTTTAGGTACCCGTATTTCTCTTCCGATGGATTGCTCAGTCTTAGAGTCTCGTAGAATAATGAGGGATCAAATATTTCTACATAAAAATCTATCAGGTCTTATGGACAGTTCATTATTAATAATATTTGTCTGCACTGTCCCCGACTCTACACGTAATAATTTTTTTTCTGGGTGCCGACTTACCATAACAAGTATAAAAGAAATATGTTTATCATCAGAGCATGTGAAGTTTAATATTGATATATTTTAATTGTCACTTTCCAAGTTTCGAAGGAAAGTTATCATGAATGTTGCCAAAACCGTAACAACTGTTTGGTTGTGATTTGTATAATAACAATTTTGTGTTCTTTTTCTTTTTTAACTTAACGCCACTTTTATTTTATTTTAACATGTAACCTAGTTTAATATTAAGATTTTTTTAGTAACTGTTCATTAGGTACGCTAATTACTATAAGTAAGTAACATAAGCAGTAATAAGCATTAATACTATATACATATAGTATTAATGCTTATTACTGCTTATGTTTCTGTGGAAACTTTATTGGTTTATGTTTAGTCTAAGTTTATTATTTTTAAGTATTGGGCCGGGCTCTGCTTAGTTTGGGGTTAGGTGATGCTGTGTAATTAATATTTGTGTAATAAATATTTCCGGACGAATTATTTATTATTATCAATTTAGTAGTAAACATAATAATAACACTTGTATGTAATAGAAGTAATTAGGTAATTGTAACAAGCGTACAATGCACTCGCAGCACATTAGAGAAACAAACAAGCGAGGCTATCGGGTCATCTCGCGTATCAGGCGCGGCCGGCGCTATGTGGGTCGCTCGCCATCTCCGCGCGGACAGCGGCGCCCGGCGGCCTGCCCGCTGCGGCACCTACCACGTACTGTAGCATGCCGAAGGTCATCCAAAACAACATACATACATAATCACGCGAAATTGTAGGTAATTACAGATTTTTCGAAACTAAATAATATTGGTAAGGTTGTAAATAAAAATAAAACCTTTAATATAAGAATGAGGACATGTACGCTCCGTTATAAAATGCAATAATTGTTTTTTGAGCAAAGTATAAATAAATAAATAATAAAATGCAATAGTAACAAAAAATGCATAAAAAGATGCGGTCACATAACATTATCTGTAAAAAATGCAACTATCATGTGATCACTGTTCATGAGATGCCACTTGGTGACAGGCGAACAACGAAATCTTAGTACGAGAGTCCCGGTTTACCCTTGGTATGGAACCCTAAACACTGTTAAGCCAATTTTAGCTTCATTTCGATTATCAACTCGGCAATTTTTCATTATGTCAGAAAAACAAGGTCGCGTTATCTGCGAGTTAATGTCAGCGGGCAGCGCGATGGACGGCGAGCGGGCCGCGGCGCGCCTCCTTGCGCAAGCAGCCCCGGCCGGGGCCGCGTGCCGCGTGCTGCGTGCCTCTGTGCTGGTGGACGTGGTGTGCGCCCCCCGCCGCCCCCGCCTTACATAGCCGCATCTTTATGCAGGAACCCAACTACAAGTGGCAGACAATTAAACTTTCCTACATCCCTTAGAACTAGTAACGCGAGTAATAAGACTGCATCACTCGCTCAAGACGCTCCTAGCGCTCAGCGAGCCTCGACCGCTTCCTAGATACATTACTGCGCTGATGACATCACGTTACAGCTATATTAAGATAATTTTATGGAAATAACTTTAAATTGGGCAGCTTGAGAAGCGTTGGAATTGCGACAAGTTGGACGCTCATCATTTTGTTACATTCGGGCGCCGCCGGTTCAAGGGTAAAACAGCTACAATCAAAACGTCGTCGTCGAATTGACGAAAGGTCATGAGTTATTTTAATTTTATCTTGTTTTATCAAAATTATCTTTAGGAATGACATGTGATGAATGATATGAGTAAAGTGACGAGGTGACAATGACGTCACCGTTTAGTGCGCCTAATTCAGCTAGTTGGCTGCAAGTGCGCGGCCATTCCTCTCTCATTAATAACAATAACTATAACTAGGCCGGCCCGCGCCTCCACTAAGTACTTGTAGCTATATCCATAGAGTGATGGGAATCATTGTATAAGTCGAGATGGTATATATCCAACCAACAAAACACTTTCAAACAAACCCATAAATAAAAATCAATAAACCAAGAGGAAGGTTTACACATGTACGTACTTATATCGCGGGACATTACGTTATTTCTGCGGGAAATCCAAAATCAAAATAAAGATAAAGTATATTTATAAATATTACAGTGACTTGTGTCACTGCACTGTTCTACAAGTAGCAGCTACCGAGCCCAGCTCGCGTAGATGCATTAATATGACACTCACATTCAAACAACAGTTGCATTTATTATTAGTAAGGATGAACCGACTCTCTAAAACAGAGGAATACACCTATTCCAACAGGTCGAATGTTTACAAAGGTAATTAAATTAACATACAATAGACACGAACACATCGCACGGATTTCATAGACGAGAGTAATACCGAACTTCTGTGTTTAAAGTTTATTACAATTTAAGGTAATTTGTAATCAGGGACTTACGTAGGTAGGTACCTACCAATGCGACTGTCGCATTAGTTTCAGTGTAGGTTACTACCAGAGCCTGTGATTCGGAAGGTGTGATGTGGTCATGTGGGCATTGGTTCCCACTTCACAGGACGCAGAACCGCCGCTTACCAACTCTTAGGATTACAAAGTAGTTTTTGAGCCAAACATTTTAAATATGGGTAAGTAGTTAACAATTTAAATTTATTGAATAAATAAATACAATTTGTAATTAACCTATTCAATTAATTTTAGATGCAGTGCATTTTTCAGTAGATTAAATAAAGACTCTCTAGTATCTAGTCTAGAGAAAGTTTTACTTATTTTTTTATGTGTTTTGCGAAGACGGGACGAGTCGCAGCAAGTTGAATGCCCGGTTTAAATAAAACAAAATGAATAGCTTTGCCTACAGATTATTAATTGTTACCACTATGACGCAGCTCAGCTGATACTAATGAACGAACGCAACGGTCAATAACGTTATTATTTACTATTGATTCTTTTTACACGAATAGATTTTTAATTCCTTAATTTCAAATGTTTCGTCAGCTCGCGCCATGGCGGGGAGCAGCTCGCGCGGAGGAACATGATCCGCTGAAAGGCGAGCCGGCCGGCACCTGATAGCTTTCTTCAGGACAATTGGTGCGTGACGGAGCGCATTCATCTGCGCATTCCGCCGCCCCCGCCTCCGCGCCCGCGAGATCACGATACTGCACTATACGCAAGCCGCTTACTTACACAAATACTTAATTGGTTAAACACAACCAACTACTAAATTAAGCTATTTCCTGCTTTGGCAAAATTCAGAGTAGGTAATCTGAAAACTTTTTACTTTGAACTGATGATAGCTGTCTTACTTTGGTGGTAGGTGTAGCTTACAGCATCTTTATGATCAGGAGAAACTAAATTATTCAGTTTTAAGAAATAAGAAGAGTGATTCAAGATGAAGGTTTTGTATCTGTGAAGAGATGCAGTCAGCGGTCACCATCCAAGTACTGCCTGTGCGGAACGTTACTTAGCTTTATGTAATAGTTTGTTGAATAAATATCTTTGTTTAATTTTAGTAATTATTGTTGTAATAGTGGCAAGTGAAACACATCATCCCTCAAAATTCCAACTCCCTACCTATAACAGTTCTTGAGATACAGCCTAATTTGAGGACAGATGGACGGACAGACAGACAAGAAAGTCTTAGTACCTGATTGGGATTACTCTTTGGGTATTTATTTTTTTGAAGGATAATCAACTGCCAAGATTATCACTATGAACTAACTAACCTAGTAGCAACAAGATACAACATACAAAATCATTTATTTCCATTGTTTGGTTTTACAGAACTTAGACACACTCTTCAGCTTTATAATATTAGTATAGAGTAGATAGTCACTTCTAATGTTCCTATTGTACATGTGAAAATAAGGCAATAAGCTTGGCAGTCGTACCTGCAACTAAACAAACTGCGGCATCCTATTCTTATGTGTAAGGTTTACTTTATGATTTTAATAATAAAATCTGTTAGATTTTGGCTTGAGCTTGATCTGTTACTTTTACATGCTGCAAAAGCTAAACAAATTTTTTCAGTAGCTTTGGTAGTTATCATTAACTAGTGGTGCTAGGATTATAATGGATGGTGGTTATAATGGATTTTCCCTCGGAATGGTAGCCTATGTCCTTTCTCAGGCTCTAGAGATCTGTGTACCAAATTTCATGCAAATCAGTTCAGTAGTTTTTGCCTGAAAGAGGAATAGACAGAGCTAATTTCTCATATATAATATTAGTATGAATGGAATAATTGCAAAGTGTGTGCAAAGCTGTGGAACAGCAAGCATGGTTCACTATATTTCCACTGAAAAAAAATTGCTATTTAATTGTTAATCAAATTTTAAGTTGTTGTCAAAGACAACACACCTGCTTATAGACTGAACTGAATGTAGAAAAAATAAAATTGATCTAAATAATCTAATAAGAATTACTTACTTAAATAAATAAATAAATATTTACGCTAAATAAATATTAACACTGGGCTAGATTCTAGCCCAGTGTTAAGCTCTAAGCTTGCGTTACGGGTACTAGACATCTTATATACTTAATAAAAGAGCAAATTTTAGTTTACATATTAAACACCCAGACCAAGGAGAAAGTGCTAGCAGAACCTGCGAGTACTTGCTGCGAGCCGGCTACCTGTTGCACCACAAATAGACCTTTGCCCACCATGCCACTATATAAGACTACTTCTTTACATAGTTAATTTAAGATTTATTGATTGGTGAGAGTTATGATTCACTAATTACGAGATATATTTATACGGACCATAGCTGGCCAAAAATGTAGCGAACTATGGCCTCTTTTTAGCTGAGTGAAGAGCATCATGTACCTATATTGATGATAATAAAGTTAAAGTAATAATTATACAGATAGGTATAATCAAAATTTTAGATGTCATGGATTTCAGTGACCCACAACACCAATTTTTGTACACCTTGTATACCTATATTTACCTACAATATATTTATAAAAGTGTATGCAAATAATAATATGTATTTCAGTAGTAAAAATAATATTATTGATACTTAACTGATTATCATCTGGTTGCTTTGTCAGGTATTTAAGAGTAGCACAGTGCCTCACTAGGTGGGAGCACTAGTAGCCAGCACAGGTAAAGAAATATTACTCAAGTATTATTAGATAAGCTAAAGATAATAATTATGAAAGTTATTATTAGGATGCTGACTCCATAGATCAAATTATTCAATATATATTTTAATTTCTTGCTTAATTTCTTAAGCTTACGAAAATACAGTATCAGAAAGTTTCATTTTTAAATTAGGATACAGCTAAGTGATATTTAATGGAATTCGAGAAGATCCTTATCAAGTAGAAAACTAAGACAGTGTACACAGCACACAGAACAAGAGATAAGATAGCGCGTCGCATCGCATGCACCCAACTCTAATAGTCGGCGGCCTGCTCGAGGCCCGTCTCGCTCGTCTAACTTAGTGCTAACTTAGGGCCAAGGATGCGCTCGCGCCTCTCTACCGCATTCTTTGATTACTACGTACGGGAGAAGTTATATTGTAGTAACACTACTCACCTACGAAACTTTGCTCCATTTTCTTGTGGTAATGCAGAACTAGTAATCAGGCATCACGGCAGCGCGCGAGCTCGGCAGGCGGCGGGCACTCGCGAGTTGGAAACTTTGTCCAAACTTTCAAACTTCTCCAAAGTAGAGGCGGCGGCTGTTCCGAGCCTCGGGCCGCTCACTCTCGCACACTCGTCACTGATACTTCGTAAGACAACTACTCACTAATTAACTAAATTACGAAAACACTCATAAAATGGAAAAACTGTCGAAAAACATTGTCGAACACGGCACAGCGCTACAAGCGGACATCAATCATCCATTCATACTGTGGGCTGGGTGGGGTTGCCGGATCAAATTCAGTATTACCCTATAATCCCCAATTGAAAGGCCATTATTACTTAACTTCAATCAAAATGCATTCGAACCAATTAAGTTATACCCGAATTCTAGATTTGTAGTTACAAACACAACTAAATTATTTTATTTTTGAATGTTGAACCAAATGCTTTGCTTGTAATATTACAAAAAAAACAACTTTTTTGGACGTTGAGTCACCGCAAGAACTATTATTTTATTGAAAAAAATAACATCCATTATAAGGCTGCGAAGCGCCCAAGCCACATAATTTTGTCAATTATGTTAAGTTTGTGATTGTGAAGTAAGATGCTATTAGATTAGAGCTGTGGACGTGTAGAGTTATAACCAGCTTTGCTCTACATGACATCTGATATCTTATTGATATTGCTTCCACGCGTAGTCTAGCTCTCGTCTTGGCTGCTTTTTATATGAAAACATTTTTGAGGGGATTTAACTTATTTTTGTATGTTGCGGTTTAGAAAAGGTATGTAGTAAAAGATGTTCCCGTACGTTAAAAATACCTACGTCTATGTTATAATTTCAAAATCCTAAATGACTAGTTGACTAGCTGAATACTATATGAAAACACGTAGGTAAACAAATAGGTATTTACAGTAGTAGTACACCTTGACAGCCACTACAGAACATACATTTTAATATGAAGTCTCATACTGCAATAAAAACAATCATGACCTCAAAACAAATTCCCAACCCCAGTTTTATACACTATAAAATACTGCCAAATTTAAAGTTTGTAGTATCTAATATATAAAATTCTCGTGTCACGGGTGCGTAATCGAACTCCTCCGAAACGGCTTGACCGATTCTCATGAAATTTTGTGAGCATATTCAGGAGGTCTGAGAATCGGCCAACATCTATTTTTCATTTTGAAAAAAAAAAAAAAATTTTGCAAAACAACGTTTGCGTCAGCTAGTAGTATTATATTATAGTTTCTGAGATTTCGACGAAAAAGACGTGTATAAAATCAAACATTTATTTTCCAAATAAATTTAAATATAAGTACATGTCAAGATCTTAAAAAGTGCAAGTATCATTGTATTACACCGCAAGCGGGAATGCAAATATAATTTAACCTATAATTTAAAAATAAAATAAGATACAAGAGTTAAAAAACTATTTGTTTGTACTTTACATAACGTTACCTTTTTCAACATATGACTACAAGTTCATTTACAAAATTGAACGTCTAATTAGTTTAATTAATTGTATACATAGCCATTCACCTATTTTTCTAAGAGCATCAAAAATTTAAAAATCACAAATGATAGAATTAAGGTGAAATTCGAATAAATGTTATAATTATGAGCTCATTGCTTATTTTATACACATTTTTTTAAGTATACTGTAAATAACTAGTTTTGCCGATGTGCTTTTTAAACAGAAGAATGTTTTATGAATGCATACATTACATATTGTTTTATGTTATTTATATAACTCAGAAACAACACATAATTAAAAAAAAAGGGTGTGTGTGTCAGCTACGACGCACGATTGGAGTTTACTACTTACGAACTATAATTATGATATATATCGAATAGAAAAAAAGGGTAAATGAACGCATCTGCTAAAATGATAAGAGAAACAAACATATACCTGTAATTATTCTGATTATTTATATTACTTCAATAAAGCGTATTACATAAAGTATGTCACAAAATAATATAAATAAAATACAGTGAGACTACGAAGTATCGCGCAAAGAGGAGACCCCGAGAATGAGATACGCTGTGTAATGTATTCCATCTCATTCTTTAACACGTTCAATCCTAGAGATATATATGTTTGTCTCTTTCTACGTAACGCTCAACTTTTCGTGTTACACTTGATTTTACTCCTCATAAAATTTCCGTACCGGGCCTTATAACTCAAATCGTTTCTTAAGGAGTAAAATCCAACAATCACAATAAATACTTTATTTTTATAGAATAAATTGTATCTCACATAACATAACGTTTGTCTGAATTTGGCGTTTTATTAACACTGTACACAGAAATAATATTGAATTTTATTTTTGCCTACATGTACGACAAAATAATAATCTGGTAACATTTTAAGTACTGTCACTGTCAGTCAGTATCGGTAAGGATGCGGGGCGGGCGGTGCGCGACGCAACGAATGAATGTATCAACAAGTGAGAATGAACCGTTGACTGAATGAACTTCCAAGTTAACAAGTGAATTGTGGATTGACATAATTTTTGATTTGATACTGCCGTGGGATGATATTGCCGTAATATCTTATTAGAATCATCGATATTGTTGTGCAATGTAGCAATAAATATTGAGGAATATGAATTATTCAAATATACAATTAACTAATACCTATCAATCTCATTGCTAGCATGTAGGTAGTTACAGAAAAAAAATCTATTTTGTAATGATATGCTGCTGACAATGCTGAAGTAGTCTGGGTCGGTGCCTATTACCGCCATCATGGTCTTATCTTATCAACAGTTTTTTACAGAGAACTAACTATTGACTACTTTAAAAAGAGTATTTATGAATACTAAGTTAGTGTACAAGTTTTTAAGTTAGATAGGTAGGTACCTACTTAATTAATTTATTTAAATTAGATACCTACATAACATACTCGTAGGTACTTATCCCATTCAATTATAGTGAGCTGGCTAGGCAGGCACTTGACTTGTAGGTACGATTTCAGTGGGATACTCACGTTTATGTTGGCTCAGATGAGTTTCGTAGGGAGCGGGGGCTCCGCGCGCGCGCCGGAGCCGCGACATGGCGCGGCGGCCCGGCCCGCGCCCCGGCCTCGGCCCGCAGACTCGCTGCTGGCGCCGCCCGCTTCTGCTACTACCTAAATAATAAAAAAAAATTATACTATGTGAGATATGTTTTTACTTTAATTGATTCCTCTCAGAATTTCCGATAAAATAAAAAAAAATAATAATTGCCGAATGCACCCCGAAAGGTGGGCACTTGTTGCAATTGGAACAGCTTGGAATGGAACCCGGAAGGAACTCGCAGGCGAGGTCGGCTACGAAAACGTTCGAGGGACGACCATCGGGTCGGGACTTTTGGGAAAGTTGGTGGCAAACAGCTCTGGACAGGGATTGTTGGAGGGAGTTGGGGAGGCCTTTGCCCAGCAGTGGGACAACATGGGCTAAAGAAAAACAAGTAAGGAATTTAAATTTACATTTTAACACTTTGAATAATTATTATGGGCAAATGGGCTTCAGTTTAGTTAAGGCTAGGTATTTCTGCAGGAGTAGGCATAGGTACGCGCGCGATATAGGTACTTGCACTGCAACTCGCATGCCCCGCCAGCGCCAGCGCCAACGACATAGTATAGAAATTAGCAGTGGGGTAATTTTTATCTGAATTTTTTTAGTTTAGTGGTCCGGGAACGTTATTAATAGGGTGATGAAATGGGCTTCTAAATCTTAAATCTTAGAACACAAATGTTCTCCTATAGAATTTATAAAATATTTATAATGGTCAAAAGAAACAAATGTATGCTTTGTTGTTATCAAAGTGGAGCTCACCTTCTTTACATTATTTATTATCTTATAGGTAGTTATCATAACACTTTGAATAATTATTATGGGCAAATGGGCTTCAGTTTAGTTAAGGCTAGGTATTTCTGCAGGAGTAGGCATAGGTACGCGCGCGATATAGGTACTTGCACTGCAACTCGCATGCCCCGCCAGCGCCAGCGCCAACGACATAGTATAGAAATTAGCAGTGGGGTAATTTTTATCTGAATTTTTTTAGTTTAGTGGTCCGGGAACGTTATTAATAGGGTGATGAAATGGGCTTCTAAATCTTAAATCTTAGAACACAAATGTTCTCCTATAGAATTTATAAAATATTTATAATGGTCAAAAGAAACAAATGTATGCTTTGTTGTTATCAAAGTGGAGCTCACCTTCTTTACATTATTTATTATCTTATAGGTAGTTATCATTTATCGCAGTAAAGATTAGAATTTATTATTTTTACCTGACTTCCAAAGAATGATGTTGCTGATGAACTTTTTATTTTTATTCATTCTTTCCAAAATTCATATTTATTTATTAAATTTGCTAAGAATGGGTCCCGTGATATATTTTGATATTTTTTTTAAATGAATTCGTACTTAACTCATTTACCTACTTTGTTGAAAGTTGATAGGCGGTCTAACTTATCAAACAACAAACAAGGTTTAAAAATGTTAAAGATTATGCTTTAAAAAGGCCATTCTATCGGGCTGCTGGACTTCAACTGAAATACCAGCACGGTGGCCAGCAATATCAATGCCCTATCTACATGCTCGTGCCTAGATTGCACTAATAGATACCTACTAAAACATTACGAATTATTATTAAGGATAAGTAAGTACCTAAAATATGTAGATAAATGCCCACTGGCTGTCTGTTGTTTGTAGAATTAAAAGTAGGTCGGCGTCAGTCAGTGAATAGTACACAAACTGTCGCTGAACACGCTCGACCGCGGCGCGGCGCGGGCGGGACGCGGCGGGTCGCGGCGGGACGCGGCGGGACGAGCGGGCGCGGCGCTCTACGTCGCGGGACTGCAGGGCAGCGCTCTTCAATCTATGACTAAACAATAAAATCTATTATCACACTGCAACATGTTTGCACCAATTAATCGGGAGATGTCTCTATTACAAAATAACAACAAGTAGCAAGATCGTTGACATTCCTGTTCAGTCGAGAGCACAGTCATATATTAATTGTTTTCAATTTCCTACATGAGTACCTATGTAAATGACACCACAAATCGCTCAGCATGTTAATCCTTCTGGCGTTGCTCCACGTACTTGCAGGGAGCTGTCCGTGGCACAGGGCCAGGACTGCGCGAGGACTCGTGATGGAAGTCGTCGCACTGCACCCCTACACTTTCTTGTTTACTATAATACGCTTTCTTATTAGATAAATATTATAACGGGCCCCTTAGTAGACACACAAATGTGAGATCTCCGATATAAGTCCATAAGGTTGGGAAATCATTTGTGGGACATTGTGTTCCGCAAGTTCTCAACTTACGTGTATAAAACATTCCTCAAACCAGAGCTCAGAGTTGGACGACGAGATTATAGGCTAGAACATTGCAGACAGCCCTGAGAAAGAGGAGGACGGAGAGGCGGAAAGGCTCGCTTACAATACGATATCGGCATTTATGATGCCAATCAAGACACAATAAGCAAGCGCTTAGCAAATGCAACGCAACAACGCTTTGCGTTTGGGCTTCGGATAGCCGGAGCCTACTAGGTGTTGCGTTGTTGGTGGCTGATAAAGATAAAGACAACTTTATTGTTAAATTGTGTTCATAGAGATCTTACAAAGTAAAAAATAGTATCGACAAACTGAGGCTCGGATGATGCGTGAGGTGGGATGGTCCTCATGTTGCTTCGCAGAGCAGCGAAACTAGTTGACATGTTTTGGTCGGATTCCGCTTTTTTGTCATGACTCATGGCCATGGGTTACTCTGTAGTCTGTCTGTATACTGACGCCCTTTTACTTATTTATTTAGGACCTGTTATTTTTGCGAGGAGATTATATAAGTAGGTACAAGTAGGTAGGTACAATAAATATGAATCAAATAAAAATAAAGTAAAGTAAAAGTTTATTAAAAAATATTTTTACAAATTGATTAATCTAGGTAGTAACAAATGTTTTTGAATGTCAACATCGGTGTCTCTCAGCTCGGTGTCTGCACGTTGAGTTGACATGACTTACATTTAAGTTTAGCGTGTCAGCCGCTCGCGGAAGCATCACTGGCTAATGGGCCGTGCTGTAGCTGTGCCGGGTAGTGTAGCGTGGGGCGGGCGTGGAGCAGGGCGGGCTGGGCGCAGGGCGGGCGGCGGTGCCAGGCACGGCGCCCCGCGCGCGCCGCGCAGAGCCGCCGCGCCGCTCCATGCATCTCCAGCACGTTCACCGGACATGTCGCGGTCGACAGTTTCGACTCCCGGTGCCCATCAGTTAACATTATAACACATAGTACACTACGCATTCTCATTGACTCGATGACGTTGTTTGTGTGCCGTCGCGTAGGTAGGTGTCACCTCGGTGCGGTCTCTGTGTAGTGATGTGAAGCGAGGGCGAAGGTGCGGATGTTTGCGTGAAGATGAATGGTGGCAGATCCGATGCGTCCACTTCCACCGATGATGTGAAGGTACTATCGTATCACAATCGTAAATTTGCACCAGTAGCATTGGCGACCGTTTCCGTAACGGAGCACCGTTTCCGTAGTTATAGTAGTCGTAGTCGCCGAGTGGCGGAGGCTCCGCTCGCGATGACGACGTACCGGTGTGGTGTCGACAGGAGCGGCCGCTCCGCCTGTACTACTTCACGCACCCGTTCGGCGTGCTGTCGCCGGAGCCGCCCGTCGTGTCGGCCGGCTCGCCGGCGGACGTCGCGCGCGCCTTCTGCGACATGCAGCCGCTCTCGCCGCTGTTCTGGGCGGCGGCTGCGGCGGCGGCTGCGCACGCCGACGGCTCGGCCGCCGCCGGCGCCAGCCCCGCAGCCGTACAATTCGAGCTGGGCGCGGCGCGCGTGCACGCGCGCCCGCTCACCGTGCGCTTGCCGCCGGGCGCGCCGCTGGGCGTGCCGTCGGGCGAGGCGTGGCTGCCGCGGCGCGTGCCGCTGACGCGCATGCTGCCGCCGCTCCGCCTGCCGAGGCCGCCGCACCTGGCGGAGTCCGGCTCGGACGACGTGTGGCCGGCGCCGGCCGTCGCGCGCAGCCTCAACAGATACTCCCTGCCGCCGATAGAGATGCCGGTCGCCGCGCCCGCGCCGCCGACGCCGCCGCCGCCGCCCCCCGGGGGCTCGCGGGGCTCCGAGGGACGGGGGGCGGGCGGCGCGCGCTCGGCCCGGCGCGCTCGGCTCGGCGTGAGGAAGATGCGGCGCGGCGGGCGCTCGCGCGGCGGAGACGTGCGCCGGATGGTCTCCTGCCTTATGCGACGCGCCGTTAATGGTATGCTCTCATTTTTTTACGACACTAGATTAGACTATTAGATTAGATCAACAGAGTAGTGAAACACTGCATCGAATGGCCCATAAATCCTGGCAGCACCGTAACTCGGCACAGCAACGTAGGTGACAAACATAGACTCAGTTTATATAACCCCGCTAACGAGATATTTACTTTGTGCCCGGATTTTGATATTTTTGCTGTCAGATTTTGTCAGTGGCAAAAATGGGTTTTTGCCACTGACAGTGTTGGGACACTAGTGACTAAATACTCTCTGCCCAACACAACAGAGCTCCAATAACGCCATTCAAACGTAGTGATTATATACTCTCTGCGCCATTCGACTAAGTAAGAAAAAAAAACATTCAAGCAAATCACGTCTTCATAATTAAATACATACTGCAATACGAACGAGATTAAATTAACCCAATCGGCACGGCACCACCGCACCGGAACCGAAGAAAGTAACTGTATAGTCGACTTCCGGCAGCACCCAAAATTTTCTTCGGATCAGTTCAGCAAAAGCTTCCGGTGACCAGGAGCCGAATAAATGTGTCGACCGAACGCGTGAGGTGGCCCAGCAGAGTTCGCGGAGGAAGCGGGAACAGAACGCTCGGCGCCGGGCATGGGGTGGTCGCTGGAGTCGTGCCCCGGCGTGCGGCGGGGCTGCTGCTGCGCGGGGCTGCGCGCGGGCGCGGCGCTGGGCGCGCTGGCGGGCGTGCTGGCCGGCGCGGGGCTGCTGGCGCTGCACGGCGGCGCGGCGGGCGGCGCGGCGGGCACGGCGCTGCTGTGGACGCACGCGCTGCTGGCGGCGGGCGTGGCGCGCGGCAGCGCCGACCTGTGCGAGCTGTACGTGTGGACGCTGGCGGGGCTGGGCGGCGCGCTGACGGCGGGCGCGGCGCTGCACGCGGCCCTGCTCGGCGCGACGCAGCCGGCCGCGCTGCTGCTGGCGGGGACGGTCCTGGCAGATCTGGCGGGCGCCTACGTCGGGGTGGTGGTGGCCAACTACGCGCTGACTCTGCCGTGACCGCGGGCCGCCGCCGGCGCCGTCGCGGCCTCCTCGCTACGTTCAGCGGGTCGCGAGTCGACGTTGAAATTTGTTAGTATGTTATGTGGAGTCCGGTGATGGCTCGCAGGAAACCGGTGCGAGGAACCCTCACCTGTGGGATACGCCGTGCGTTTACTGGGTTGTAATAAATATCGTGCGTGAGACTTATTGAACATATTTGATTGCATCGGGCGTATGCGGCCCCGGGCCCGCCTCGCGGCGTCGTAACTGGGTCAGTGTGGCGCTCGCGTGCGCCCGGGGGTGGTGGCGTGAACTCGAAAAGCGATACCGTTAATTCCCCCAATGTTTGTGGACGTAGGTAGAACTGGAGTAGAAAGGAGATGCGTACCCGTACTATAATAGTACTGACCGCCACTGAGCTAGCCTAGCGCGCGGCTCGGGTGTCGCATAGAGGCGCGCGCGGCGTGACCGCATCTCGCTTTCAGCCACAAACGTGTTCCCGACTCCATGCTCAGGGCTGCCCGAACTTCTCCCCACCAATTCTTGTTTACCTAATTAATTTACGCGGACCTCAAACGTGATAGAGCGCAGCGCAGTACAATAAATTACTGGCGTAATCTTGAGTTGATGGATGTGCGTGATATGAATCAGCATTTTTAATTTCTAACATGTTGAGTTGCAAAAAGTTTCAAGAAAAACGGAATCATGATTCGTCACGTCTGTCTCTCAGCACCTGTAGGTATGTCACTGAAATTTATGAAACATATGTAGGTATCTAAGAAGCGCCGCCGCCGGCCGCCGCCGCCGGCCGCCGCCGCCGGCCGCCGCGCCGGACAATCGGTTAGGGAGGACCTATAGTATAACAGCTGCGGACTCACACACACCCTCGCATTTTTGTCGGGGGTTAAGTGCAAGTAGCTGCAGTGCGTAAGTCGCGTCATCTCGCAGAGAGCGTGCTGGGCGCTGCTCGCTCGAGTGCCTGCTTAGTCGCAGATGCACGCGTGTGCGCCTGTGTGCGTGGACGGATATGGCGCAGTGAATCAGAGCAGCGTGTCGGCGGCGCGGCGCGGCGCGTGCTGTCCGGCAGTGCCGGCCCACAGCGCGCCCGCGCCGCACGCGCCCGCACCTCGCCCGCCCCGCGCCCCGCGCCCCGTGCGTCACCATCCCGCCACACTCCCGACCCAGCGGCCGTTCCCCGCTCGCAGGCTGAGACGTGACGAATCACACAGTTTTGCGCATACCTCATTTTTGGAACTTAGTAAGTACCTCCCTTAACTCCCTAAAGGTTGGGGCTGATGTACACCAAGTTATTGTATAATAGCATAAAAGCGGCCCCGTGTGTCGTGCTGACTGCCCGCCGGCGCTGCCTGCCTCATCACATCACATCACATCATAGGGAGATCATTTTAAATCTATGTATTAGTTGAGAATTTTTTACACTTAATCGCTACGTAGGAAGGAAGCGAATGTCTTTCATCATGACCATGTGAGTGAACTGTACCTAATAACTTATTATTATCGAACTAGCTGTTCACGTCACGTCACGGCCAACCCGTGTTGTAAGGAATGTCCCGCGGCGCCCGGCAGCCCGCGGGAACCACGCATTTTCCCGCGGTAAAAAGAAGCCCAGCAGACCAGTAGTTCCTGCGGCTCGCGCGCTCAAACAAACTAACAATCAAACTCGTCAGCTTTTTAATATTGGTTTAAATAATTATACATATAAAGTTATACGACCGAAATAAACTGCAATAATTGCAGTTTAGTTCGGTTAATTATTAAAAACACCACAAGTAGGAAGGTACCAATGCCAAAGTTAAATTTCATAGTTACATCGTTTTTCAAACAAAAAATAAGCAACACTAGTTCCCCGTAGTTCCAAAAGTACATCATTATGATCCTAATCGCAAATAAACAAAACGATTCCAAACTTACAAATCAGGTCAGTCCGAGTAGGTCAACAAGCTTCCTTAGGTAAGTGTGTCCATTGTTCCAAAAGTTTTATAATTGTAAGGATGCTAAGAATAAAATAATGACATTGCCGTGAGGCGCCCACTGCTTCGGTTCGAAGCGGCTCTAGCGCATGTGGAACAAGTTCGGGGGATAGGGGGCTACAACCGACATCTCTCGGTCTCGGTCTCGGTCTCGGTCTCGGTGGCCTGTAGTCTTATATTTAGAGCAACACTATGATGTTATCACCAGTCCATCTCCTCGCCTTGGTGCTGCGCTGTACGTGCATTGTTTGCGTGTATCGTCACAGACGTTCTTCTGTATTCTTTTGTAAACGCATAACAATAAATACATTTTTCGTTGAAAGTCGGCTAAAATAATGATAAACTGCACTAGGCTGCTTAGAGTTCATTTATGTTAGTTTTTACTTTTTAATGTTTTACTCTATCACTGTTACTAAATATTATATTAATAAGTGTAATTGATTATTTTAAGTCGTGCTAATTAATTAAATAAATTAAAAGTTAAATCTGCTCCAACAACAAATTAAAATTAATATGAAAAGTATGAGAAGAACTCATACTGTAGCGTTTAAACACATTTTCAATAAAGCGCAAACGATTACTAAGTCTTGTGTATAGATACACAGTAAGAAAACCAAGAGACAATTCAATGGAAGAGACTCAGCAAAGTAAGATTTCTAAAATAAAATTTAACTGCATTATAAGCAACTTTATTATTACAATATAATATTTTGATTGCCTTAATTTTTACGTGAAATGTTCTTGATTGTACATAAATTTGACAGACTGCGAAAATATACACGACATAATTGAATAGTCTACAAAACGCTACTAATTGCATTAACATAACAAAAATCGGCACTCCGCGAAAGTCGTCGTTAAGCGATTAGTTGCATAGGACTTTCCAAAATTCGGCAGTCCGCTGTAACCTGTATTGAATATTGCAAAAGTCGGCAAAGTGCGAAAGTCGGCACTCCGCGCCTAAATCATATAGACATGGATCCAGAAACTCAGACAGGAAATTAGACTTTTGTTAAAATAACAGATTGCCAAGTCGTATTTATTTTTTATATTGTTTTTGTTGATAGGCCTATTGGGATTTGAAGTGACGCACATGAAATAAACTTCGTATAAATTATTATGATAATTATTTCCATAATTAGTCTTCCAATCCATTAAAAAAATGGTAATTAGGTCCAGATTAATAGATCGCTCATTGAATGCAAAACTGCCATAAATCAAAATTTTTTGAAAATGGTTTTATTTCAAAATTAGGTACTTAAGCTGCAATATTTTATGTTTTGCTGAAGACACGCGTCATTTTCGCTCATTTCGATGCCAAACTGAACAACCGCCCTTTTTGTATTGGGCCGACTTACGCGCCAACTTCAGAACAAAACCGCCATTTTGTCAGTTGCAACCTAGAACTGGGAGCGAACGCACGTAAGTTGAATACAAAACAGCCACAATACGAAAAAACACCATACATTTAATTCATTATTCTGTGCAAAGGGGCCACTTTTTGAAATGCGTCCGTTTTGCATTCCAATTTCAAGTAAGCACATTCAGATTTTTTTAATGTAACAGAGCCATATGTTGGAAAACGTACATTTTGCATTCCAATATGAAATAAATCAATTGCCATATTTTTAAATCTGTACATTTTGCATTCCAAAATGAAATAAAGTGATGCCATATTTACAAATGTGTACTTTTTGTATTGAATTATTACAGAGGTAAAAATAATTCGTGTACAGCTAAACTGCATGTTTTCAAATTTGTCAATTTTAGAGGATTAATTTGTAGTTTAAAATAACATTTTTTTGTTACAGTTTACGTTCATACAGTTATTGGTTAATATTTAGCACCTCAGAATTTTGTTAGCTAGGTTCAAAGCTTTCAATTTTCAAAATAATTTATCACTAATTATAAATAAATTGCTAGTTTTCACGGAAACTTCGCAACACTATATTTTTATAAGTTGTTACTGTTGTCTTGTTGTTAAACTTACGTTGTTACCTACTCATAAATTGTTATTTATGATGGGCATTGTTTGGCAAGTACATAATAATAATCTATAATAATTATTATCAGAATGTGTAACAGAGCAAAATTAATTTTGAGCATATAAGTTAGCTATTCTAATGAAGAATAAGAAATCATACAAAACCGGCCCGTTATCAACTCAGAACAAATTGAAGAATGTGATATTCCAGCTAGAGTTCATCAAGAAATTACAACGATTAAACGACTGATGATGAAGAGAGCTTAAGAACTTGAAAAAAACCTATTAAAATCGTTCTACCTAATGACTAATCAGAGTCATCAGACAGCCACTCTGACGACAGTGACACGAACTGTTCTACGGCATCTAGTTTATCTGATTTTTCCTCGGACGATATTGGAAAGGATCCTGATTTTCTACCAGAGAATACACATAGACAAAAACGGATTAATTACCAATTTTTCTCACCCCAAACGGGACCTTCCAGGGCAGATGTTGTTGGGCAACAGGGAAAAACTGCCTTCTGACACTGAGCCACCTATCTTAGAAACTTAACAACCACAATCACCCAGTATTAAGATCCAGCCCCTTACTATTCACAGCCAACCTCCTATCATTGACACCCAGCCTCCTAGTATTGACACCCAGCCCTCTAGCATTGACATTCAGCCTCCTAGCATTGACACTCAGCCCCCTAGTATTGATTGTCAACCACCTAGCGTGAATCTGAATATATTGAGGGAAAAATGACAAGTGCGTCTTTGCATCATCGTTTGTAAGTTGACAAGTGCAAAGAAGAAAATAAGTCACATGTTTCACATAAAATATATTATAAATTAATGGAGGACCTTTTGGCAACCTAAAAAGGACCAGTACGAAGACTGTACAGCTTACCTTAATGCAGATGATAAATCGCTTATGAAAGAAAAGTACGACTTGCATTTAAAAGAAATAAGTCTAACTAGATTAACCAAAATTTATAAATGTGCCTAAAAAACTATCTTAGATATTATTCAGGTTATTTTGTGATTTAAGACTGTCATAGATACTCGTATCTATTATTTTTGTGATTTCAGCCATACAGGCTGTGACTTAAAGACTACTTTTGTGATTTTAGCGATACAGTATGTGATTTAATCTATATAAATAAAAATGAATTGTTGTTCGTTAGTCTGATTAAAACTCGAGAACGGCTGAACGGATTTATCTTATCATAGACTTGAAATGTTCGTGGAGGTCTAGGGAAGCTTTAAACGGCGAGAAAAATCGAATAATTGCCGGGAAAAAAAAATGGATAAAAACCCGTACGAAGTCGGGGCGGGCCTAGTAATAAATAGTAAAAAGTATTTAATTGTACTAATTTAAGAAATTTATTTTAATATAATTTTAGATGAGACTTATAATGTATATTATCAATAAATTACTATTATGACTATTATTGTTATGATTAGGTGAAATTGGATTTGGCGTTTTTAACATAAAACGATAAAACATGTCTAGTTTTGTGATGCTATTTGGAATAGGTTGTATCCTTTTAGATTTACAGCGAGTTATTTGTTGTTTTTTATTATAGTTATTTTAATAAAACATTAAAAAAGCTTGTTTCATTTTAATATTTGTTAAATTTTTTGAGATAATTACCCTAACATTGGTTCAAATTTTGAATGCAAAAAGGGCTTTTGTTGTTTTTATCAGGTTGGAACAGTGCTATCACAGTGGTCATTATTTAAAAAGAACATGCAAAAAATAAAGAAAACAATGATATATTAACATCGTTATATTTAATAATAAAAACAGTATTTTTTTCAAAAAAACATTTTTCAAATTTTGTTTTGGCTCTCCTGTAAAAAATGAGGTTTCTGGTTTGTGGCTGTTTTGCATTCAATGAGCGAGATATGATATTGATGGCATGAAAAGCAATAATGTAAGACAGTGAAAGAGAGCTTCCGGTCCGGGCATGCGATGGCCGCGGCCGCTCTCAGGCAGCGCGAGGCGACGCTAGCCGCCGCGCCTGGGCGCTGGGTTTGAGTTTGATGCTTGGATCCAAGTTACGAATTACTTATCGTTAGATACATAATTATTTTAGAAAATTTGTACCAGATATACCTTCCGATTTATACACGTACTTACTTATTCTTTGTCGGGGGTTAAGTGCAAGTAGCTGCAGTGCGTAAGTGGAGTCATCTCGCAGAGCTAGCGTGCTGGGTTAACCTAACCTACCAAGGTAAAAAAATATCTCAATCGAATGTGCAAAGGATTTAAAGTTTTCTTCCTCTGCGAGATTACTTATACCAGTTACTTAGATGCATTTATTAAATTCGTAGGAATAAGTTTGACATAATTATAACATTAGAGTTCCTTAAGTTTGGGTGCAACCTGCGCGACCACGCCGCGCCGCTGCGAGCGCAGCGTCTGCCGCGCGGACCGCGGCTCCTTGCACACCTACGCGACCAGCATAATTGCAGATATTCGTTTTATTTCTCCACTTTCACCCCTCAACCGATTTTCATCAAGCATGTCTAAGAACACTCGCACAAAACTCACCTTCAAAACATACCTATTCAAAAAGTAAATTGAAACGTCATAAAACACAAACTATTGCCAATATATTGAAATAAAAAACCTAAACATGATGTCAATACCACTTGTTCTTGGGATGTCATCTGGTAGTTCTGATGAAATCGATATCTACTAATCAGGTGATGTTCACCTGGGTATAATTATATGCGCAGGAACCAAAATTCAATTACAAAATTATGGATTTAAAAATCAACGGTTCATTATACATATTGACAAAAAAACATTATTTCTATTTATTATTTTTATTTACGACGACGACTGACGACAGGCTGGCTGCTTCCTTCTGCATCCCACACGTTCAGCACCCAGTCGGGGCAGGTTCATCAAAGGAGATGGTAGTGGTCTGTAACACAAAAAATAAGGGTTGAAGAAACAATTTTATTATTATCTATTCCGTTTATCGATTCTTCAATTACAATTATCCCAGCACTTTTGTTTGCAAGCATTGCGTATTTTTACAAACTTTTCCATAATTCAAATCGGCTATAACATTATTATGGTCTAGTCTCCAGACAATTATGGTCCTTAATTTCTACTTACCAGTCTTCAAGAGAATTTTATCAATTCCCTTTGTCTTTAATTTCTGTAACCATACATCTCGTTGTATAAATTATACATGTTCTACACCATGTAGTTTTTGCAATTTTTGTAGAAAACCACATGAAAACAGTTTTTAGCTTGCTTACAGCACTTTTAGTCACAAAAATATTGATAATTTTGAATAATTTGTAATAAAGTCGAAGCACCCAAAAATATCAAGACGGAAGGGAGGAGGTCATAAGACAAACAGACCAGACAGTCAGACACGTCATACTCATAAACACCCTTCTTTTTGCGTCGGGGTTTAAAATAAGAAGAGGAGTGTCAGTAAACTAATAATAACAAATGATTTATTGATAAACATCTACTTATGCACATGTTGTTTCTCTAAGTGGGTAGGTACATTCGCCATGAGCTTGTCAATACGAGTCTTCACCGCAAGCTTGGGGTCTATATTTCCTCGTTTCTGAACCCTGAAATCCCTGAAGGTGCATAAAGTGAAGCTGGGGGCACCTCGCACGTGCGGGCTGAGTGTCGGCGGGGGCGGGGGCGGGGGCGGGGCTCGGGAGGCAGTCGAGGAGCGGCGCCCTGCATCTAGTCGTGCGCTTCTAGAATAGCACGGATGAGTCGGAGGCAGAGGCAGGTCATGTCAGCAGTCAGACATCTATATATAGGGCGGGCGGGCATCGACCGCCGCGCGCCTGCTTGTTGTGGCGCGCGCGTTGCCATGGCAGCGCACAAAACACGCCAACGCTACTCCATAAATTAGCTCATACCTACTGACTACCTACACATTGGTGGCAATTCACAACATGCTTAAACTTAAAGCTAACAATAAAATGACATTAGATCCATACATCATCAGTCATATTATGACGTCATCTTAGTTAGGTCTACGCATATTATTTTATTATTTACTAGCTGACCCCAGCAAACGTTGTTTTGCAAAATGAAAAATAGATGTTGGCCGATTCTCATAGATACCGGATAAGCACAAAATTTCATCAAAATCGGTCAAGCCTTTTCGGAGGAGTATGGCAACGAAAACTGTGACACGAGAATTTTATATATTAGATTTTTATTTATTACAATATAACAGTTAGGGTACGTTGCGTACAGTTCGCACACCGTTGGGAGCGGTGCGGCGGCTGCTCGAGCTCATGTCATGAGGATAATAAAGCTATAACCGATTTTAACATGAAACACTATTATTGTCACGCAAATCCGACACATCTTCAATCTCATGTAAAGATTCACAGACAATTTTTCAAAATAATTCGACTTGAAATAATTATTTGTGTTGTTACACAATATAATTGTGTGGGAGATTTTTTGATTGATTTGCTATTTTAGTTGATGGGTTGCGCTAGTCTTATACTAGCGTCACAGCAGTGTACGGTGGTTAGATGAGTTTGTTTGTCGGCAGAGTGCGGCGGCAGCGGGTCCCGGTCGGCGCTCGGCCGCGCGTCCCCGGCGCTGCGGCGCGCGTCCCCGGCGCTGCGGCGCGCGTCCCCGGCGCTGCGGCGCGCGTCCCCGGCGCTGCGGCGCGCGCTGGCCGCCATCCGGCACGCCTGGGCCGCGCCGGCGCGCCCCCGCCGGTACGTGCCGCGCCGACTCTCGGCATGTTCTCGAGCGAGGTGAAGTGAGGCGAGACGCGGCCGCGGTATGCGCCCAACTAATGTGCTGCGTGGGTATTTTCGGTCCAGCGAGCGAATATTAATAAGTGGCCGCGTCGCCTGCGCTCGAGCGGCGCGCGGGAGAGCGCATTCCTCCGCCGCCAACTGGAGCGCGACGCGGCCCCATCGATGCTGGCATTATACTTCTCATCTGTCTAGTGTCCAACTACGTACCTTATTCTGCCTTGACTTAGGGATCTTTAACGACGACCTACGAGTAGAAACGTATGCTTTTACCGAATAATCTTCTTCTCATTTCAGCAACATCATGAGACGCATGTACGTAGAACGAGACGGGGAGTCCCCCGAGGCTCCGGGGCCGGGGCGCCGCTCGCCCCCGCCCGCGCCCCCGCCCCCGCCCGCTCCGGCGCACGCCTCGCCGGGCCTGCTGCGCCGCCGCTACTCCGTGCCCGAGATCATTATGAGGAAGTAATTCTATACCGTTTATTCTCATTTGGTTCCGTCCCAGAAGCTCCATTGACCAGATCTATCATGGATCTAGATCCTGGGACTTTTTCCAGTTATTTGCTGGACGGATTTACTGGAAAGGGTAATTTTGTTCAGTGATCAGATCCATGATGTATCTAGTGAGAATATTATAACAATTTAATGTAGTCGTGTCGCTCTGATCTGAATAATTGTTCATTAATCGGGGAATCTAGAGATAAAACGTAAAGAACGAGCGTCGCTTCTCACGGCTAGTTCGATTTATTTCAGGTATCGACTGGCTCAGCAGAACTCTGACGCGGACATGGAGAGGTCTCGATGGTCCGGGGGCGCGTCGCCGGCGCCGGCGCGCTCCGCCGGGGAGAGTCCGCGCCGGCGCCGCGACCGCGAGCTCATGCGCCGCTCTGCGCTGCTGCGCCGCCTGTGGGCGCGCCCGCCCCCCTCCGGGCCCGCGTCCGCATGCTGCTGCGCCGCGCTCTCGCTCGCCGCCTCGCGCGACGACCTGCGCGCCGCGAGCCCCCCGCCCGCGCCCCCCCCCGCCCCCGGCGAGCGCGCGCCCTACTCCGAGCGCCTCGTGTGCGACGACGACGCGCCCTACGAGCTGCTCGAGATCTGCGTGTCCGAGTCCGCCGGCTCGCCCCCCGCGACGGGCTACACGGCCCCCGTCGCGCGGCCGGCGCTGCCGCCGCTTGCGCCGGGCCTGGACCTCGACGAGTACGTGTCCCGCGTGCTCGTCGAGAGCCTCAACTCGCTGACGGACCGTCTCGAGGACATGAACTCGACCGTCGCCGCGGACCGCAAACTGAGCGTCGTCGAGAAGGAGATCAAGGTCCGCTTGCAGAACGCCGCGGTGAACACGATTGTGCACCTCAGCCCGACCTCGAACCACCAGATCATATTCGGCAACGAGGAGCTGTGCAGGCGAACTCGCGCCGACGGCCGCGGGCCCGAGGAGCGCGATGAGTGCAACAACCCGCGCGCGCCGCCCGACGAGCGTCCCGCGCGCGAGCGAGACAACAACAACGCGTCGCCGCCTGCGGAGGTGCACGCCGCGGTCGCGCCGCAGGAAGGCGTCAACCGCGCGGTGCTGCGGCAGATCCAGAAACTGTTCCGGGACGAGCTGCGGCAGGCCGACGCCGAGGGGGACCTCCGCGACGTCGCCGCCGTCTCGTTCGTCGAGGTCGCGCGGGTCGGCACCGGCGTCTCCGAGTCGAGCTCGGCGCCGCTGAGCGGCGTCGGCGCCGGCAACTACTTCCGAGACGTGGAGCGAGCCACGGTCGTGCCGCGCCGCTGCGCGCTGCCGCAGTCCGCCTCCATGGAGGTGAACACCTCGGACGAGGACGGGGAGGAGGGGGCGCCGCCGGACGCGCTCGCCTCGGACGCCGCGAGCCTCGTGGACAGCCTCGACGACCCGGCCTCGCCGCGCCTGGCCGCGCTGCGCCGCTCGCTCGGCTCCGCCGCGCCGCCGGAGGCCTTCTTCGTGCCGATCCGCGACGACGCGACTCCGGAGGGGGCGCGCGTCGCCGAGTACATGCCGGAGCGGATCCGGGAGCGCCTGCATCGCAGGCAGCGCAAGCGCGAGCTGCGGCTCGAGTGCGCCCGCCGCTGCCGCGCGCGCCGCCTGCAGGAGGAGCTGCAGGCGCGCCGCCGCGACCAGCTGGAGCGGGACGCCGCGCGCGTGCTGGACGGGCTGCTCGAGGACGTCGTCGGGGAGGCGACGCGCGGCGAGGCCCGAGCGGCGCGCCGCGACCCGCGACCGCCGCCGCCGCGGGTCGCCGCCGGCCGGCGCGACGGTCGTCGCCAGCGGCAGGATTCGGACGATGATCAGAGTCGGAGTGAGCGCTCCGATCGGGCGTCGCAACCTGCGGCGGAGCGCCCCCCGCGACGGATATACCAAAAGTCGGAGATCCGCGACGGCGACAAGTGCGTCGAGATCCTGGAGATCCTCGAGTACGCGTCCCGCTCGTCCACGGACAGCGCGCCCTCGGAGGAGCGCGCGCGCGGCTCGCGGCGCTCGCGCATCCCCGTGAAGGTGTCCGAGCGCGCGGGCGGCGCGGCTCCGCCGCTCGCGCACATCTTCATGCGAGCCTTCGCCCCGAGCTCCGCGCCGCGCCCGCCGCCGAACGCGCTGCGCTTCAAGCGCGTGTTCGACATGATCCCGGAGGAGCGCGCCAGCCTCAGCGTGGAGTCGTCCGCCGACACGACGGCGACGCGGCGCAGCGCCGGCACGTCCCCGGCGGCGCCGGCGCAGGTGTCGCGCACCACGATGACGTCGCCGGGCGCGCGCTCGGCCGCCACGAGCCCGTGGCGCGCGCCCCCCCGCCCGCCGCCGCCCGCGCCGCGGGAAGGTATCGTGTGCGTCCTCCGCTCGGCCGCCGCGCCGCACCGCACCGCTTCGCTCGCCGTAGAGTAGTCGGAGCCGGCCCCGGACCGGAGTCGGTCGCCTCGCGCTCTCCACGTAGCGTAGGTTAGATTCGCCGGCACCATCACCCTGCAGGATTTTTTCTACACGTTCGAATCCTAGGACTGCTTCGCAATCTTATTTAAAACAAATCATACTAACACATTCTCGCTTTTCATAATCGTAACATTTCCCCGAGAATGTGAAGCGGTCGTAGTAGTATTTTTAATGTTTTAATATTAATCAATGCTAATACCTTATTTATTTAGCGGAAAATCAACAGCTTCTAAATTACAATTCAAGCATGTATAATACCGAAAGCCAATTTAAAAATATTTACGTAGGTATTATGAAAAGTAGAACGTTCGCAGCTGGTTATCGGTTATATTTTTCAAAATTAGTATAATAATTTATCTCAAAAGTATAACGTTTTCATGAAGGTGTGCCGGTGGGGGCCTTGTCCCCGGCGAGGCGGTCGGTCCCGACGCAGTGGTCGCCGGTGCGCGTCGCCGGCGACTCGGCGGGCTCGCGCGCCGGCGACTCCAGCTCGAGCGGCGACTCCGGCGGCTCGCTGCTGTGCTCGCTGGCGCCGCGCTGGCTCTCCGCGCAGGCGCGCCAGCGACGCCGCGCGCGCCGCCCGCCCGCGCCGCCGCCGCGCCCCGCCGAGCCGGCGTGGTCGGTCACGGTGGCCGGGTCGTGCCGCGCGGCGCTGCCGGCGGACGTGGAGATGCGGCTGCGGTTCCCGCAGGAGCCCCCCCCGCCCCCGCCCCCGCCCCCGCCGCCCTGCGCCTCGGCGCGCGCTCCGTCCCGACAGGTACCTCCGTTCCGCGGGACTCCGCTCCTCGACCGTCCGACTGCTCCGTGAATAATTGTGGGTCGTTCTACGTGTGTTTGTGTTGCAAGTGCAGGAGTGCTCGTGCTCGTCGTGCTGCCCCGGCGCCCCCGCCCCCGCCGCGCCGCCGCCCGCGCTGCCTCCCCCCCATCGAGACCGACTCGCGCTCAACATGACGAAGGAAACTCAAGGTCCTCCTTGTTGCATATTAAGCGTTACCGGACGCTTATGTTGTATTGCGTTTTACCTATACCAAATATTGTTACAGAGATGGGCATGAAATCCCGAAGAAGCCGCAAGTCGTTGGGGCAGCTGCCCGAGCTGGAGGCGCCGCGGGGCGAGGCGCGGGGGGAGGGGCGCGCGCGCCTCGCGCCCTCCGTCAAGGTACGCCCCTCCCCCGTCTTACGAACATCCCTTTTCACTGCGTAGCATCCGTTAAAACAATGCAGTATGAAAATAGCTTAATTTACAGTTACCGAGAGCTAGTTAAAGATTTTACCGTATAGGGTAAACATACCGGTTATCGGCCATTTAAGCGACTTGTTGGCTTCAGAGTTAATTTCTACCATAATGCAGTGCGACAAGATATTTAAAAAAAATATCGTTTGATCCTACTATAGTCTAGTTTTATAAAACTTAATGTTTATAGACGTAGCAGTGATACGTAATTTTTTTTTTTTATTATTAATAAAAATTACAAATATACCGGTTATCGGCCTTTTTACTCAGTTATCGTCCACCAGTGCACTGGTTATCGGCCACCTAATTCACGGTAGAAAAACGAGTCTTATTCAATAGCTTATAGGGTTTATAATAGTATGAAAGTAAAACAATGATTAAATTTTAAAAAAGCTTTAATACTCTCTTCTGTGAATAAAAAATTACACTGTCCTAACACAATTATAGCTCAAGCGGATTTTAAGTTTAGAATTTTACACAACAAATTACTTTATCAAACACTTTCTAACCTTAAACAAAAAAAAAAGGGATCGACAATTAAATGTGCTTTACTGTTTTAAAGAAAAATAAATTATCAGCAGATCTATAATAGAAAGAAAAGTTATATCGATATTTTTAATTGAAAAAAACTATGCCATTATTGTTGTGCGTTCGACGTGTTTCATGGCCGTCCATTGCCACTTCAACGTAATCTATACATATTGTAAATAAAAGTCCGCTTCTGTCTGTCTTCCTGTTCGGGATTAACTCAAAAACCACTGAACGGATCTCTTTGTGCGCCATTCTGCAGTAGATAGAGTGATTCAAGAGGAAGCTGTAGGTAGTTTTGAGAAGCGAATAAGTTGTTGTGCGCACTTTCGACTGTGGAATGTGCGCACAGAGAGTGCGGTGCAGTAATGGCGGAGTGTGCGGTAGTAGTGATGTTGACAGCCAGAAGGCCGCTGTTTCAGACGCGGCGCGGCTACTCCCTGCACTGCTGGCTGCCCGCCGCCCCCGCGCCCGCCGCGCACCCCGACCCGCCTCACAGGTACGTACTGGCTCACCTCTCCCCGCTACTCCCTGCGCTGCTGGCTGCCCGCCGCCCCCGCGCCCGCCGCGCACCCCGACCCGCCTCACAGGTACGTACTGGCTCACCTCTCCCCGCTACTCCCTGCACTGCTGGCTGCCCGCCGCCCCCGCGCCCGCCGCGCACCCCGACCCGCCTCACAGGTACGTACTGGCTCACCTCTCCCCGCTACTCCCTGCGCTGCTGGCTGCCCGCCGCCCCCGCGCCCGCCGCGCACCCCGACCCGCCTCACAGGTACGTACTGGCTCACCTCTCCCCGCTACTCCCTGCACTGCTGGCTGCCCGCCGCCCCCGCGCCCGCCGCGCACCCCGAACCGCCTCACAGGTACGTACTGGCTCACCTCTCCCCGCTACTCCCTGCGCTGCTGGCTGCCCGCCGCCCCCGCGCCCGCCGCGCACCCCGACCCGCCTCACAGGTACGTACTGGCTCACCTCTCCCCGCTACTCCCTGCACTGCTGGCTGCCCGCCGCCCCCGCGCCCGCCGCGCACCCCGACCCGCCTCACAGGTACGTACTGGCTCACCTCTCCCCGCTACTCCCTGCGCTGCTGGCTGCCCGCCGCCCCCGCGCCCGCCGCGCACCCCGACCCGCCTCACAGGTACGTACTGGCTCACCTCTCCCCGCTACTCCCTGCACTGCTGGCTGTCCGCCGCCCCCGCGCCCGCCGCGCACCCCGACCCGCCTCACAGGTACGTACTGGCTCACCTCTCCCCGCTACTCCCTGCACTGCTGGCCGCCCGCCGCCCCCGCCCCCCCCGCGCACCCCGACCCGCCTCACAGGTACGTACTGGCTCACCTCTCCCCGCTACTCCCTGCACTGCTGGCTGCCCGCCGCCCCCGCGCCCCCCGCGCACCCCGACCCGCCTCACAGGTACGTACTGGCTCACCTCTCCCCGCTACTCCCTGCGCTGCTGGCTGCCCGCCGCCCCCGCGCCCCCCGCGCACCCCGACCCGCCTCACAGGTTGAAGCCGCTGTGAAGCAAACAACTGCGATACAACAAGGGTACATTATCGGAAAATAGCATCACCACGAATTATTATGTTTCATTGACTCATTTTAAAATGAAAATGTTTTATTCAGTAACAATAGGTACATGTAATGTTATATTAATCATAATGATGCCTTTTAAGTGTTAAGGAGCACTTGTGCTCGGCCATCATGCTCTTCCTAGAGTGTCTTTATTAAGTTTAATGTTGAATAGGCATTAACAGTTTAAAAATTCAACATTTTATCCAAATCAAAATAAAATTTAAAAAAGGTACTAACATAAAAAAAATTGAGAAGCAAACGCATTGTTATAAGCAGTGACTGTGGTCCAAGTAATAATAATAATGCGTTTCTTAATTTTGAATGTTTAGCTGCTTCATAAGATATATGAAGATACGTAGGTAGGTGATGTTAAGGGCGAGTATTTTCTGCAGGGCACTTGGTTCATTATAGCCATAATACTTTTAGTTTGTTACTAGCTAGACTAAGAATAATAAAAAATTAAACAAAGTTGTTCTTGCTTCAAACAATAATATAGGAGCACATTTTGTAATTGCAGAAATGATGGCTTGTCGGTGTTGGGGTGCGCCATCATCCCGGAGCTGAAGCCGCGCGTGCCCACCATGAGCGAGCGCGACCTGACGCGCGTCTACACGCCGCGCCACTACCTGCGCTCCTAGCCCCCGCCCCCGCCCGCGCCCCCGCCCCCGCCCCCGCCCCCGCCCCCGCCACCACTCAATTACTTAAATGAAGGACTGATCTCAAGTAAAAGTTATAAAATGAATAACAAACATATTTATACTACAGTAGTGAAACTGTGTAAGTGAGTTATTAAAATTTAATATTTTTATTATTGTATGTACTAGAAAGGATGATAAAAAAACGAATAAATTTTTTATTGATATTTTGTCCACTTATTTAATTCCTAAATAAGACATTGACATGACTTCTTTAGACGAAATAAGCTAAGCGATTCTATTCCTCTTCATTACAAAGTCAAAGTCAAAATTTCCTTAGAAGCCTAATATAATGCTTACATGGACAAGTCAACTTAAAGCTAATTTAAATAAAAACTAAAAATAATTAAGGGAATAACATTGTCTTGACGGTTCGCTTCTACACTGAGTTGAGAACCGAATAGAACAACTCAGCTTCCATCTCTTATGTTGATATTATTGGTGCACAACATGGTTATCACATAAACATTTAACATTTACTTCACTACATACGAACCATTATTCGTACATGACACAAACTAAACACTAGGAGTGGGTTGTTTCACAAAAATGAGCCTGTTATTTTATACTACACTTGGGGGCAAAAAATTTGCACATTGTTAAATTGTCATCAAATTTTGAAAATTTTAAAAAACCTATTCAGACGTACCTTATTTTTCCTTATACCCTGTCTACTTATTGATTTTTAGGGTGAACGTCATAAATAAGTGTTTTAAATTACTAAATTTATCATTAAAATTAGGAGTTAAAATTGAATTGAAACATGAAAATCAGCATAAAACATTTTTATTGATAAGGTGTAAGGTCCCCTAGCCTGAATGACTGCTCCCACGCGATTGTTCATAGAAACAACTACAGTTTTTATGAAATGGCCTCCCATTCCTCTGCGATCCCTGTTGCAGCTCCTGTATATTAATTGGAGCAGAGTCTTTGGCCCGGATTCTTCTTTCTAGCTCGTCCCATAAATGTTCGATTGGATTAAGGTCCGGGCTGCGAGCTGGCCACTCCATGACAGGCAAAGCAACCTCTTAGAGGTACTGAAACACCTCTTATCTTGCATGAAGATGAAGTTTTCGCTTATGTATCCCGCATATGGTACAACGCGGTCCTCGAGTACTTCCTCAATGTACCTTTGAGAAGTGAGTCCTGTAGTGACACAGATTAGCATAAAGTACGCGGCCAAACGCGTTTCGTTAATTCAGCTCTTTCATAGTTAGGCGGAGCCTCGCCAGTTACTGTTCAATCCTAAGACATATCCTATTAAGGATTAAATAAATAATATAATTGTAATTTCCTGTAACGTGTAAATTGAATCCCATCAAAAACAATACTTGTCAAAAACACCAAGTCGCGCAACTCAGTTGTTCTGCGGTAAAAAGTTGTGAGATCCAAGTAAATCCAAGTCTTCAAATTTCGTCTCAAAATTCTTTAATGTTTTATATAAATATATTAAGACTTGGCCATCGCCTGAAAACACGTGTTAATTCAATCGCCTGAAAACACGTGTAAATTCAATTATTTAGTGCGATGGCCAAGTCTCAATATATTTATATAAAACATTAAAGAATTTTGAGACGAAATTTGATGACTTGGATTTACTTGGATCTCACAACTTTTTACCGCAGAACAACTGAGTTGCGCGACTTGGTTTTTTTGACAAGTATTGTTTTTGATGGGATCTCATTTCTTTTTGTATTTTGTAGACAGTTCTACTTTTTTCCTTTTCGGTACCTTCTACTTATTGTAAATATGTCCATATAATTTTCTTTTTGCCGGTCTAGATTGGATTTATTTATATTTCGCATTGTTATTACTTTAGTACATATTTCGTATATACGTGGCGTTGTGACAGCGCCCTCTATACCGGTCTTTTCTAGATTTTTTAGTTTTTCCTTGATTCATACACCAAACACTACTTATATTCCAAATTTGAAGCTTCTAGGTCTGCTAGAAGTGCCTAAGAATTTTGATGATCGGTGAGTCAGTCAGTGAGTGACAAAATTAAGAAATTTGACCCGTTATAATTCTTAAAATACGGGTTCAAATTGAATGAAATTTGAAATATACCGTGTCTTTACAATGCCTGCATGGTTACTAAAAATTTCAGTCTTCTAGTTTTATCCACAACGAAGTTACAGGGGGTCGAAAATGGCCTGAATTGCTTCGAGAAAAGGTACGACAGCGCCCTCTATACCGGTTTTTCCTAGATTTTTTAGTTTTTCCTTGATTAATACACCAAACACTACTTATATTCCAAATTTGAAGCTTCTAGGTCTACTAGAAGTGCCTTAGAATTTTGATGATCGGTGAGTCAGTCAGTCAGTCAGTCAGTGAGTGAGTGACAAAATTACGAAATTTGACCCGTTATAATTCTTAAAATACTGGTTCAAATTGAATGAAATTTAAAATATATCTTGTCTCTACAATTCTGCATGGTTACTGAAAATTTCAGTCTTCTAGTTTTATCCACAACGAAGTTACAGGGGGTCGAAAATGGCCTGAATTGCTTCGAGAAAAGGATGGTACGGCCGTGCCGCTTTTTTGCTCGACTTGGTGGGGGCACTGCCGTGCCCCCAGATAGATCCACATAAATAATCAACAAAGACTAGTTACTACAAAAGTCCCTTTGATCGACGGCCAGGATTCGCTCCAGAGATGAAGACAAGATCAGACTATGCCTCCCCAGAACATACATGATCCGCAACCGTAGGAGACACATTCTTCGATGCAGCACTGTTTAATCTCGGAATTAGGTTAGGTTTGGGTAAGGTTACGTTTGGGTTAGGTTAGGTTAAGTTTAGGTTAGGTATGGGTTAGGTTAGGTTTGGGTTAGGCTAGGTTTGGGTTAGGTTAGGTTTGGGTTAGGTTAGGTTAGATTTTTTTTTTTTTTTTATTCCTAGTAAGCCTACCTTATTCCCATGACAGGGACGACGGCTACTAACTTACTAGCTAAATACAACTGTAGCTATTTATTGCGACATCATTAAATTTCCTTTATTTAAAATTTTAACAAAAATTTAATTAACAAAATTATATAAAAGTTACACATTAGTATAAATTACTATTATTCCGCTCTTTCAAATCCAAATACAAAATAATAAAACATAAAATATTAATACTTATAAATATAAGAAACAATACATTACTATAAAAGAACACAGAACCTCAAGACATTAAATTAAATAAACATTAAGATACAACCTTTTTTCCCAGCACAAGAGAAGCACCCAGAAGATAGAAAATTAATTAAACGAATACAAAATAAAATGTTACAAAAACAGTCCCCTATCATTCAACAAATTAATCAATTGATTATACTAACCCTAACAAAAATAATAATTATTCGACACATACAATCTAATACCAATCAATATAAATTACCTTCATCAATCTTTAAAATTAATTAAAGAAGTAAACGGCTTAACGATATACATATAATAAATAATAATACAAATAAGAAACAATACATTACAATAAAGGATATGGAGCTACAAGAAATTTAATAAAATGAAATATAAAGTACAAGTACAACCTTATTTTGCATTGCAAAAGAGGAGTACCCATAACGCAGAAAATTAACTTAACAAAATTACTTATTAATAAAATGAATAAAATCGAATTATTCCGATCTGTCACCCTGCTTTGTCCCCATGGGGTGACAGAACGGACAAAATAGTTTGTTCTGTCCCCCTGTTACCGATGAGGGGACAGTTCGAACTTTATTCAGCTCCTTAATGTTTTATCTGTCCCCCTATCGTTATTAGGGGGACAGATCAAACTTTTTGATTCCTGTTTGTCCGCAATATAATTAAATATATTCTTAAAATCATACAAAAAAATATTATTTATTTTTGATTACGTTCTTAAAAATAATGCAACCTTTTATTAATTAAAAGCCAAAATGGTCTATATTTATAATCACCTTTATTTGTATAAGTTATAAATTCAGTCTATAATAATTATCAGTCTCATAAATCACGAAAGGTACATTTTACACAATCAGTCTTATTAAGATACAAATATTCATATTAAAACTTACTAACAGCACGAAAATATATCTTGCTTTAAATATAAATCACAGTAAATATTGTACATATTACAATATCAGTCTTCTGATTTGACTTCTTACCTAGTAACTATAAAATTAAATGAAACCTGGACTAATAAACTAAAAATTAATAATGTAAATAATTTGATAACTTAATTAAACGATATCAAATGTCTAACGAATTATAAAACTTATTTTTTTTGTATAACTGTAAACTGTAAACATAAAATATATAAAAACATGTCTATCTTAATTTCACAAATAAATGACCAACAGTAATTTCACCAGCTACAAACTGCATTTGACAAGTACTTATGTATTCTTATATTATCTTTTAGAATATTTGTTTTACCTGCTGCTTAACCTTTTTAGCGTTTAATATTATTTCCAAATAAAAAGCAATCTTATTTCCATTTCCGTTTCATCCGGTTTCAAATCACTCACACTAACGATTCTATAGAAGCTTCACTTCAAAAAACGCATGGTGCTAGCCCTCTAGAAAGTTTGTAGTGCCATGACGTTCACCAAAAACACACCAGGTTTTTCTGAACTCAGCATCACGCGGTTTGATCCATTGTTTGATTATATGACGAAATTTCTTACTTTGTTCATCATTCGGACTTTCTGATGCGATATAAGCCCATCCATTTAAAATTTCACTATTAGGTATCAGTGGCAGGACGGCACTCAATTCCACTGGCCTTTTCAAAAGTTTTGATTTAGTTAGCTTAAGAGCGGCTCTCTTCTTCCATACAGCTTGGTTGTAGTGAAAGAAACAACCTTTAACGGTGACTTCTGGAAAAATCTTTTTTATTGCCTTCATTGCTGCAATTTCATAATCAGATTTATAAGTTTTAGGTTTCCAATCTGGAATCTATGATTTGATCAGGTTAAATAAAATTTCATAACTTTTTTGATCCTTGTGACTCATTAAAGCGTACACTACGGGCACAATATTAGTAGTCACATGTTGACTGCCGAAATCTGCATGTAAAAAAATTAAAGTTTTATAATTCGTTAGACAATTGATTCGTTTATTTAAGTTTTTAAATTATTTACGTTAATAATTTTTAGTTTATGAGTCCAGGTTTCATTTAATTTTATAGTAACTAGGTAAGAAGTCAAATCAGAAGACTGATTGTAATATCTACAATATTTACTGCGATTTATATTTAAAGCAAGATTTTATGTTGATTGATAAAGATATTTTCGTGGTGTTAGTAAGTTTTAATATGAATATTTGTATCTTAATGAGACTGATTGTGTAAAATGTACCTTTCGTGATTTATGAGACTGATAATTATTAGAGACTGAATTTATAACTCATATAAATAAAGGTGATTATAAATCGAAACCATTTTGGCTTTTAATTAATAAAAGGTTGCATTATTTTTATGAACGTACTCAAATATAAATAATATTTTTTTGTATGATTTTAAGAATATATTTAATTCTATTGCGGACAAACAGGAATAAAAAAGTTTGATCTGTCCCCCTAATACCGATAGGGGGACAGATAAAACATTAAGGAGCTGAATAAAGTTCGAACTGTCCCCTCATCGGTAACAGGGGGACAGATCAAACTTTTTTGTCCGTTCTGTCACCCCATGGGGACAAAGCAGGGTGACAGATCGGAATAATTCATAAAATCAACTTATTAACACAAACTATCCTAATAATACATAATCTTTCAATAAAATTATATGCCTAACTCAACATCAGAAATATAATTAGACCTAAAACAATAAAAATATGATTAAACTTTTGCCACATAATATAGAGACCAGAAATGAATTACATAAAACAATTAAAGAGCTAAATGTATAAGGGTATAAATAAATCAATCCAATCCCAATAATATAATAATTGAAATAAATTTTTAATCAAATCAAATCAAATCATTTATTTGCAGAATACATTGTTATAAACATGTCCAGATCTTATAAACTAGTGGTGTCAATTGTATTCAACCCGCAAGCAGGTGTGCAAATATTATAAATGTCAAAAATGGTAAATAAAATGCAAACAAAAAAAAATATAATTAAACAATAAAATCAAAATCATACAAACATGTCAATAAAAAATAAAAAATAAAAATAAAAATTGGATCAATCAATCATAAAATAAATATTAATTAAAATTCAAATATTCACTTACACTATAAAAACATTTTTCCATAAGCCAATTTTTAAGTTTTATTTTAAATAAAATACCCTTCAGCTCTTTTATGGTATCAGGCAACTTATTATATATCATAATGGACATATTATATGCATTTTGTTTGTAGATATTTTTGTTACATTGAGGATTGTAAAGAATATTATTAAATTTAGTTCTTTTCTGTCGAGTGATAACATCCTTGCGCATGGTAAAGTATTGTGGGTAAGTCTTTACAAAAACGCATACATCCCTAATATACATGCATGGTAGAGGCATTATATTGCAAATTTTAAAAAGAGGTTTGCAAGAGTCGCGAAACCACGCCCTGGTGATAACTCTGAGACATCTCTTCTGAACTCTAAAAGCTCGTTCAACATCCACAGAGTTACCCCAGAGCAATAGACCATAACTCAAAAGCGAAGACACGTGACCGTGGTAAGCAGCTAGAGCTGCGTCAAAGGATATGGTTTGCCGGATTTTTTTTAAAGCAAAAATAAAACGACTAAGCCTTTGACAAACATTATTTACATGGCTCTTCCAATTTAGATGTCTGTCCAATGTTATACCTAAAAATTTAAAAGACAATACTTCTTCCACTCTCTCATTATTGTTTAGAATGTCAAGTGTTAGTGCATTAGTATTGTACGAGTCAAACTGCATTATTTTAGTTTTGTTAATATTAATCGCTAAGCTATTGCTGTTGGTCCAATTTACAATGTCAATAAGTGTTGAATTTAATGTCATGTTGGCTAAATGTCTGTCAGTTTTAATTAAAATTGTTGTGTCATCTGCAAATAGGATACATTTATGAGATATACATTCGGGGAGATCGTTTACGTATAGCAAGAACAGAAGTGGCCCTAAAATGCTCCCTTGTGGGACACCGCGATTGTTTAGGACCTCTTCAGATTTAAAGGTTTGTTTCATTGCACTTTTAACGTTACAATTTTGTTTAACCTTGTTATGTATTATAACTTTAGTTATTTCGGTACATTGTTCCCTATTCTTTAAATAGCTTGCCAGCCAGTCTAGAGCTTTACCACGTATTCCATAGTGATCCAATTTTTCTTTGAGTTTATCGTGATCGACAAAATCAAATGCCTTGCTTAGGTCCATAAATAGAGCCATAATAGGACCTTTGCCGCTATTAATGTTTTCAGTGATAAACTTGACCAAGTTAAAGCAGGCAAGAGATGTAGAACTCCCTTTTCGAAATCCATATTGGTCACTATGAAGAGTCTTATGCTTGTCCAGGAAACTATTTAACCTAGTTAACATGGTTTTTTCAAAAACTTTTGACAATATTGGCACAATAGTAATGGGTCTATAGTTCGCAGGATCTGTCTTATCACCCTTCTTAAATAGGGGTTTTACAACAGACTTCTTTAGTTGTGCTGGGAAGGAACCTTCCAGAAAGGATAGGTTTATAATGTAAGAAAGCGGGTAACAAATCCATTTCGAACAATGTTTTAAAATTTTAGTAGTGATGCCATCCCAGCCACTAGTTTTACTATTATTGAGAGACATTATTATTTTATAAATTTCTTTAGCATCCGTTGGAAGCAAAAAGATAGAACTTATGGTTTTATTTTTTATACTTAGTTTTGTAAAATTATTAATTATTTTAACATTAGTAGATGTATTTATAAAATTATTATTAAAAATACCGGCTATGTCAGAAGGGTTTGAATATGTCCTATTATTATAATTAATTGAATCAATGTCATTTTTATAGAGATTATTATTCAAATTTGAAGAAATTGCATTCCAAGTCGCTTTACACTTATTCTTACTATTCTGAATCTGTCTCAAGTTAAAACATTTCTGAGATCTATTGATACACTTTTTAAGTACATATTTATATATTTTAAAGTTAGATTTATGTTTTTGTTTATCTTTACTATTATATATGGAAGTCATGTACAATGAGCGCTTAGTCTTTAAAGATTTTTTTATTCCTTTTGTTATCCATTCATTCTTAGGTTTATTTGAAATTTTTACTTTTATTCGGGGAAAACATAAATTATAAAATAATAATATTAAATCGTAAAAATCATTAAAAGCCTCAACCATTTTAAGCGAACTGAATACACTTGAAAACGATAAAGATGATAAACATTCACAGAATTTCCTAATGTTGTCAATACTATAGTCACGTCTTAACTCGAACCAACATGATAAAGCTCGTTGTTTTTTGATTTTAAAAGTTATCAATTGAGCAGTTTCGTGATCTGATAAGCCAGAGAGATAGGTTTCAGATTTAACTTTTGTTATGTTGGTTGCTATTTGATCAATACACGAGTTAAGTCTTGTAGGTGACTTTATATGAGCTTTGAAGTTATAACTAGAAAGGATATTTAATAAGTCGATTGAATCCCTTGAATCCTTCAAAATATCAATATTCCAGTCACCACATATTACTACACGTTTCTTTTTATATGTATCAGTCACAAAATTCAAAAAGTTATCCAATTTATTGAAAAATAGTCCTAATTGTGACTTTTTGCTGTCAGGAATTCTATAAATACAAAAAACTATAACACCGAATCCTATAAGTTCCACTCCACAACACTCAAAATTATATTTAGAAATAAATTTAGACGGGATATTCACAGGTTTACAGGTAAAATCTTGGTTTACCAGTATACAAGTACCACCCCTGGATTTATCATCTCGACAGTAAGAAGATGCTAATTTATAGTTTTTGAGAATAACATTAACCTCATCATTTTTTTTTATGAAAGTTTCCGAAAAACATAATACATCCATCTCCCTATTTTTAGATTTAAGTTCCGACAAAAATATTTCCAAAATATCTAATTTATTACAAATACCCGCTATATTTTGGTGCATGATCCTGAAATTACCAGAACTACTTTCCGGACAATATCGAATTTTCTGTTTAGAGTCGAAAAAACGTTTGCTTTTTTGATTCGTTTTCACATTGATTATGTAAAGACATATTATCAATAATTTCATTTACATACATATTTTTAGTAACGAACTCATCACATAATTCATAATTTAATTTAAAAGATATTAATTCTAGTCTTGACTCATATTTACTATATTTATTCCTAAAATATTTAGTATCTATAAATTTTAAATTTTCATATCTTTTTGTCATATATCTCAATTCGTTATTAACTTTATTTACATTTAATAATTTATTTTCCAGAATATTTAATAAATATAATTTACAATCTATTTTCGCTATAACATTGTGCAAATTCATTATTAGTTGGTAAGGGTTGCTGTCGTGTTTACCTATAGATAAAATAATGACGTCATCCTGTTTCGTGCGCCTTATTAAATCATCCAAGCAGCTTTTTATTTCAGAAGACGGTGCATGTGGCTTCACTATTCCTTGAATAGTAAATTCTGTATTCCACCTAGAGAACTTAGAGCTGTTAAGGTGTGTGGAGAGGCCGCGTACTGTCTCGTCGCCAATCACATACATATTTCTGCACCTAGGTCTCCTTGTATGCGTAGTTCGGGTGTTACTTAAGTTTTCCTGCAAAGTTTGTTCTTGATTTTGATGAACTAAAAGTTTTGGGGTCGGTGGCACAGAGGAGCTTTCCTCGAAAGAGAAATCCAAGCGTGTTCTGTTTAGGCTACTTATATTTTTCCGCTGGCCTTTTTTCGGAGTAGTTTTGCAAATGTCTTTTAATTGATTCACACGAACATCATAAGATGAAATTTGCTTTTTCAAGCAGCTATTTTCTTGTAAGAGGTTATTTATTTCGTTTTCAGCAATTTCTAATTTCTCGGTCAAAGACAATATCTTAGTTTGTAATTCCTCAATTTTATTATAGGTATCAATTTTAAAATTGGGACAACTCCTGTTCAATTTTTCATTAGTTCCGACGATTAGTGATTGGTCATCCAAATCTTCATCCACCGATAAGGAATCAAATGAGTTTTCGGTAGATATATTTAATTTATATTTACGCCTTAACGTAATATTTTCACGGTCGGCGCTTTTGATAGACATTGTCAACGAGAATAAAATATATTCTTTAGAATCAAAACTCAATATGCAAAAAGTGAACCACAGTCGGAGGTTTGATCCTACCGCCGCTGGAACGCCAAGCGCCCGCTCTAACCACTGGACTACGGTAGCTATGAGCGCTAAGCCCAAAAATTGTATATGTGCTTACAAAGGCAATCCAGCGCAGTGGCCTTGAGGAGTTGAGTCGACAAATCGGGTCAATGCTCCCACTGCTCACTACTTACGCGCACTGCACGCTGCGTCGAAACAAAGGATTCTTCAAATTGGTTGCAAATAATTTCGTCCGTTGATGATGATTTTTGCTTATAACTTCGTGAAAACTATTTAAATTTTCAGCGACTTCTCTGATAGTAAATACTTTATCTTATTGGCAATATTTTTATATAACTTTAGTCGTAAAATATTAACTTTTGAGCACTTTATGAAATTAAAACGACGGAAAAAATCGTAACGTGACTGCTCAGTTAAGCGCCCGCGCGCATCCCCTCTTATTCCCTCTTATTTACTATAACATTGCAAATATAAACATTAATAAATTATCAATTTAATACAAGTGATAGCATACAGAACTCATAATAAAGAACTCTATCATCGTATCAGAATAAGAATAAGAATGACCGGTCGGCTCCTCACACACCGAACATATGGGAAAGCCCAACCAGGACATAAACCCCCCAGCTATAACTGCATATTAATAAAACAAAGTGAACCAAATTAATCCCCACCAAAATGAAGAAATGGAGAAATGTTGAACTTTTACCCACTAACAAAAACTTTTAAAGAAATTTTAAATAACATAAACAAAATAATAAGCCAAAATAACTACCAGCAAGTATACCATACCAGTTGCATATCAAACCCCCAGAATAACCCTAACAAAAAAAAAAAAAAAATTATTCGACACATACAATCTAATACCAATCAATATAAATTACCTTTATCAATCTTTATTATACTTGCATCTCGTTCGAAGAAATAAGTATCCTGAAAATAAGAATTATTTGCAACATGTAGTACGCATAAAGGGCCACCGTTCATGCACTAAATGTTTAGAGTAGATAAAATAAACTTTTTAGTATGACGAATACTCCATCCCGCTCGTCCCTGTCGGTCCGCTCACTCCGGCTTGTCATTCGCATTTTAGTGCTCAACCGTTCATCACGTTATCGCGATTGTTTCGCACCAATATAATTTACGAAATGCCGAAAAGGAAGCACAGTAAAGGAGACATTAGTTATGATAGTGATCAACTAAAAAAAAAAAAGCTAAAGAAGGTGTTAAAACGGGCCGAGAAATATAAAACGATATCTGGTGATTCTGAATCAAGTACACATGATGAAGGTAAATTTTTATCTTACCATAATTTAATCTATATGTAGATATACTAGCGAAGCAGCGGAACGTGCATTCGAGCCGATCATCGGACGGTCTCACGCACTTGTTATGCCGCGCTACCCTCATTTGTAATAATGACTTTGCCTTTGTTTACAAAAATATGTATGGATAATATACTGGTCGCACAAATGCATTCGAGCTGTTTTTGGACTGTCTCATCGCATGTTGTCTATCCAGATAATAATAATAAGTGTGCTCGAGCTGCTCTTTGGACTGACTCATCGCACTAAAAAATTTATAAGGGAATTTATTTCGAGCTGTTCTTTGGACTGTCTTACGTATTCCCTCTCAAAACCTTGTACCTAGTTTAGAAGTAAACTAGTCCTTACTAATATAAATGTGTTTACCATACTCGGATTAACTTCTGGGTTTATCCTTCACTCTCAATGTCGAAATAAACCATAAAAAACCAAAGTACAAGCGGTACTTATTTCAATAAAAATATTATATGGTTTTACAAGACACATCGTTGCACAAAACAACTAAATTATACATCAGCATGTTTATACATTTAAATATTCCAGACAACAATATATATTGTTGTAGTTGTACCAGTATACTGGACGACCTTATGCCAGAACCAAAAAATACTAACGAGGTGTTAGTGTTTTGAACCATTCTCACCACAGATTTCAGGTGAGATTTTACACCCTGTGCCTATGACTCAAGATAACATGTTCTTAATAACTTCTTAAGCAGATGAAATGTCCAATGACCCCTTAGTTCTGGAAACCAAAAGTATATAATTAAGGGTTAGAAAAAAATGGAGATGATTCTGCTAATAAAATCCAGTTCGGATAAGAAATTCATAAAGAATTAGCGAGCCGATTGCAACATAATTACCACTTGTGGGTTAACAAAAGAGGCTAGAAAAGAATTGCAACAATCCTACCTTTAAAATGAACCCTTTTGGGTGCACTAGCTTTGAATCCCGAAATAAAAGCTGATTTATCAGAAACTTGATATCGCGGGATAAAGCACTAGAAACTAAACAAAAACGCCTTGGATCAGCGATCTCATGCATAACATCCGTAACTTCCTAAATGCTGAGCAGTAGGGTAGTAATAATGAACTTCTGAAGAGGCTCATGGATGCGAATCGAATATTATGCGACGTACAACATTCGAATTCTGTCGCAAGGAGGATGTTTATTACATCTGACCTCAAAAATAATTAAACTCTTATGGGAGGAAAAATTATCAGATCTCAAAACTGCAAAGGAGTAAACAAATAAAGTTCTGAAATAAATACCTATAACAACAGTTATGAGAAACCACAGCCCTCAAAGTTTAAAACGATTCTTAAACTTAAAAACTCCGGCGGGTCCAGGAAGGAAACCACCGGCGCCGATAACATAACAGAAAACTTCTGGATCGCAGAGACATGATGGATTCTCCTTACACTTGAATCGGTGCAAGTATGAGGAGAATCCGCCATGTCCTGTAAATACTTGCACGACTATCGGGTTCAACTCTATTTTTTTAAGGGTCTTAAAGGCTCTTGTTGCCTCGGGGAAGAAAACTCTGGTGACTTCGCCCTGCTTTGCGCTTTTGTATCGACAGTTCCATTCAACCATAGAGTTCCGCCTGATTTCGCGTTTTGCGAAAGAGATTGGGCAGCTGCTATATTTCGGCTTAACTTTAAGCTGCAGTGCTGCGCACTTCGCCAATTCGTCGGCTCTCTCATTACCGTCCAACCCTGCGTGAGCTTTTACCCAGAATAAATTTAATATTTTATTCTGGGTAGGTTAGGTTAGGTTTTTTTTTTTTTTTTTCTATTTCCTCTAGCATGACTAGAGACCTGAGTTTCGTGGTTGTTCTTGTTTCTTATTTGTGTTATTTTATAAACGTCTTCAATTTAAGTTTTATTTTAATTCCGTTTCTATGAATTTGAGGTATTATTCAAATTTTTTTTCATTTCTATCAATTTATCATAAATGGCCACGAGTCAAGTAATCATTATTACTTGATAGTGGACGCTTTTTGTTACTTATTTATATAACATACTAGGTTTACTATTTAACTACAGTACTTAATACATTTTGTGCTTGTTTTTCTGTCTTCTAAAATATTTTTTTAAGGGTCTTAAAGGCTCTTGTTGTATCGGGGAAGAAAACTCTGGTGACTTCGCCCTGCTTTGCGCTTTTGTATCGACAGTTCCATTCAACCATAGAGTTCCGCCTGATTTCGCGTTTTGCGAAAGAGATTGGGCAGCTGCTATATTTCGGCTTAACTTTAAGCTGCAGTGCTGCGCACTTCGCCAATTCGTCGGCTCTCTCATTACCGTCCAACCCTGCGTGAGCTTTTACCCAGACTAAATTTAATATTTTATTCTGGTTAGGTTAGGTTATGTTTTTTTTTTTTTTTTTCTATTTTCTCTAGCATTACTAGAGACCTGAGTTTCGTGGTTGTTCTTGTTTCTTATTTGTGTTATTTTATATACGTCTTCAATTTAAGTTTTATTTTAATTCCGTTTCTATGAATTTGCGGTATTATTAAAAAAATTTTTCATTTCTTACAATTTATCATAAATGGCCACGAGTCAAGTAATCATTATTACTTGATAGTGGACGCTTTTTGTTACTTATTTATATAACATACTAGGTTTACTATTTTACTACAGTACTTAATAAATTTTGTGCTTGTTTTTCTGTCTTCTAAAATTATATGTTTTTTATCAATTTCCAATTTTTCTTCTATTTCGGTTTCTATAATTCTTCTGTCCATTTCGAATCTAGGGCATTCCATGATAAGGTGAAGTATAGTTTCTTCAACTTCTGGATCGCAGAGACATGATGGATTCTCCTTACACTTGAATCGGTGCAAGTATGAGGAGAATCCGCCATGTCCTGTAAATACTTGCACGACTATCGGGTTCAACTCTATTTTTTTAAGGGTCTTAAAGGCTCTTGTTGCCTCGGGGAAGAAAACTCTGGTGACTTCGCCCTGCTTTGCGCTTTTGTATCGACAGTTCCATTCAACCATAGAGTTCCGCCTGATTTCGCGTTTTGCGAAAGAGATTGGGCAGCTGCTATATTTCGGCTTAACTTTAAGCTGCAGTGCTGCGCACTTCGCCAATTCGTCGGCTCTCTCATTACCGTCCAACCCTGCGTGAGCTTTTACCCAGAATAAATTTAATATTTTATTCTGGTTAGGTTAGGTTAGGTTTTTTTTTTTTTTTTTTTCTATTTCCTCTAGCATGACTAGAGACCTGAGTTTCGTGGTTGTTCTTGTTTCTTATTTGTGTTATTTTATATACGTCTTCAATTTAAGTTTTATTTTAATTCCGTTTCTATGAATTTGCGGTATTATTCAAATTTTTTTTCATTTCTATCAATTTATCATAAATGGCCACGAGTCAAGTAATCATTATTACTTGATAGTGGACGCTTTTTGTTACTTATTTATATAACATACTAGGTTTACTATTTTACTACAGTACTTAATAAATTTTGTGCTTGTTTTTCTGTTTTCTAAAATTATATGTATTTTATCAATTTCCAATTTTTCTTCTATTTCGGTTTCTATATTTCTTCTGTCCATTTCGAATCTAGGGCATTCCATGATAAGGTGAAGTATAGTTTCTTCAACTTCTGGATCGCAGAGACATGATGGATTCTCCTTACACTTGAATCGGTGCAAGTATGAGGAGAATCCGCCATGTCCTGTAAATACTTGCACGACTATCGGGTTCAACTCTATTTTTTTAAGGGTCTTAAAGGCTCTTGTTGCCTCGGGGAAGAAAACTCTGGTGACTTCGCCCTGCTTTGCGCTTTTGTATCGACAGTTCCATTCAACCATAGAGTTCCGCCTGATTTCGCGTTTTGCGAAAGAGATTGGGCAGCTGCTATATTTCGGCTTAACTTTAAGCTGCAGTGCTGCGCACTTCGCCAATTCGTCGGCTCTCTCATTACCGTCCAACCCTGCGTGAGCTTTTACCCAGAATAAATTTAATATTTTATTCTGGTTAGGTTAGGTTAGGTTTTTTTTTTTTTTTTTCTATTTCCTCTAGCATTACTAGAGACCTGAGTTTCGTGGTTGTTCTTGTTTCTTATTTGTGTTATTTTATATACGTCTTCAATTTAAGTTTTATTTTAATTCCGTTTCTATGAATTTGCGGTATTATTCAAATTTTTTTTCATTTCTATCAATTTATCATAAATGGCCACGAGTCAAGTAATCATTATTACTTGATAGTGGACGCTTTTTGTTACTTATTTATATAACATACTAGGTTTACTATTTTACTACAGTACTTAATAAATTTTGTGCTTGTTTTTCTGTCTTCTAAAATTATATGTATTTTATCAATTTCCAATTTTTCTTCTATTTCGGTTTCTATATTTCTTCTGTCCATTTCGAATCTAGGGCATTCCATGATAAGGTGAAGTATAGTTTCTTCAACTTCTGGATCGCAGAGACATGATGGATTCTCCTTACACTTGAATCGGTGCAAGTATGAGGAGAATCCGCCATGTCCTGTAAATACTTGCACGACTATCGGGTTCAACTCTATTTTTTTAAGGGTCTTAAAGGCTCTTGTTGCCTCGGGGAAGAAAACTCTGGTGACTTCGCCCTGCTTTGCGCTTTTGTATCGACAGTTCCATTCAACCATAGAGTTCCGCCTGATTTCGCGTTTTGCGAAAGAGATTGGGCAGCTGCTATATTTCGGCTTAACTTTAAGCTGCAGTGCTGCGCACTTCGCCAATTCGTCGGCTCTCTCATTACCGTCCAACCCTGCGTGAGCTTTTACCCAGAATAAATTTAATATTTTATTCTGGTTAGGTTAGGTTAGGTTTTTTTTTTTTTTTTTCTATTTCCTCTAGCATGACTAGAGACCTGAGTTTCGTGGTTGTTCTTGTTTCTTATTTGTGTTATTTTATAAACGTCTTCAATTTAAGTTTTATTTTAATTCCGTTTCTATGAATTTGAGGTATTATTCAAATTTTTTTTCATTTCTATCAATTTATCATAAATGGCCACGAGTCAAGTAATCATTATTACTTGATAGTGGACGCTTTTTGTTACTTATTTATATAACATACTAGGTTTACTATTTAACTACAGTACTTAATACATTTTGTGCTTGTTTTTCTGTCTTCTAAAATATTTTTTTAAGGGTCTTAAAGGCTCTTGTTGTATCGGGGAAGAAAACTCTGGTGACTTCGCCCTGCTTTGCGCTTTTGTATCGACAGTTCCATTCAACCATAGAGTTCCGCCTGATTTCGCGTTTTGCGAAAGAGATTGGGCAGCTGCTATATTTCGGCTTAACTTTAAGCTGCAGTGCTGCGCACTTCGCCAATTCGTCGGCTCTCTCATTACCGTCCAACCCTGCGTGAGCTTTTACCCAGAATAAATTTAATATTTTATTCTGGTTAGGTTAGGTTTGGTTTTTTTTTTTTTTTTTTCTATTTCCTCTAGCATTACTAGAGACCTGAGTTTCGTGGTTGTTCTTGTTTCTTATTTGTGTTATTTTATATACGTCTTCAATTTAAGTTTTATTTTAATTCCGTTTCTATGAATTTGCGGTATTATTAAAAAAATTTTTCATTTCTTACAATTTATCATAAATGGCCACGAGTCAAGTAATCATTATTACTTGATAGTGGACGCTTTTTGTTACTTATTTATATAACATACTAGGTTTACTATTTTACTACAGTACTTAATAAATTTTGTGCTTGTTTTTCTGTCTTCTAAAATTATATGTTTTTTATCAATTTCCAATTTTTCTTCTATTTCGGTTTCTATAATTCTTCTGTCCATTTCGAATCTAGGGCATTCCATGATAAGGTGAAGTATAGTTTCTTCAACTTCTGGATCGCAGAGACATGATGGATTCTCCTTACACTTGAATCGGTGCAAGTATGAGGAGAATCCGCCATGTCCTGTAAATACTTGCACGACTACCGGGTTCAACTCTATTTTTTTAAGGGTCTTAAAGGCTCTTGTTGCCTCGGGGAAGAAAACTCTGGTGACTTCGCCCTGCTTTGCGCTTTTGTATCGACAGTTCCATTCAACCATAGAGTTCCGCCTGATTTCGCGTTTTGCGAAAGGGATTGGGCAGCTGCTATATTTCGGCTTAACTTTAAGCTGCAGTGCTGCGCACTTCGCCAATTCGTCGGCTCTCTCATTACCGTCCAACCCTGCGTGAGCTTTTACCCAGAATAAATTTAATATTTTATTCTGGTTAGGTTAGGTTAGGTTAGGTTTTTTTTTTTTTTTTTCTATTTCCTCTAGCATGACTAGAGACCTGAGTTTCGTGGTTGTTCTTGTTTCTTATTTGTGTTATTTTATATACGTCTTCAATTTAAGTTTTATTTTAATTCCGTTTCTATGAATTTGCGGTATTATTCAAATTTTTTTTCATTTCTATCAATTTATCATAAATGGCCACGAGTCAAGTAATCATTATTACTTGATAGTGGACGCTTTTTGTTACTTATTTATATAACATACTAGGTTTACTATTTTACTACAGTACTTAATAAATTTTGTGCTTGTTTTTCTGTTTTCTAAAATTATATGTATTTTATCAATTTCCAATTTTTCTTCTATTTCGGTTTCTATATTTCTTCTGTCCATTTCGAATCTAGGGCATTCCATGATAAGGTGAAGTATAGTTTCTTCAACTTCTGGATCGCAGAGACATGATGGATTCTCCTTACACTTGAATCGGTGCAAGTATGAGGAGAATCCGCCATGTCCTGTAAATACTTGCACGACTATCGGGTTCAACTCTATTTTTTTAAGGGTCTTAAAGGCTCTTGTTGCCTCGGGGAAGAAAACTCTGGTGACTTCGCCCTGCTTTGCGCTTTTGTATCGACAGTTCCATTCAACCATAGAGTTCCGCCTGATTTCGCGTTTTGCGAAAGAGATTGGGCAGCTGCTATATTTCGGCTTAACTTTAAGCTGCAGTGCTGCGCACTTTGCCAATTCGTCGGCTCTCTCATTACCGTCCAACCCTGCGTGAGCTTTTACCCAGAATAAATTTAATATTTTATTCTGGTTAGGTTAGGTTAGGTTTTTTTTTTTTTTTTTTTCTATTTCCTCTAGCCTATGACTAGAGACCTGAGTTTCGTGGTTGTTCTTGTTTCTTATTTGTGTTATTTTATATACGTCCTCAATTTAAGTTTTATTTTAATTCCGTTTCTATGAATTTGAGGTATTATTCAAATTTTTTTTCATTTCTATCAATTTATCATAAATGGCCACGAGTCAAGTAATCATTATTACTTGATAGTGGACGCTTTTTGTTACTTATTTATATAACATACTAGGTTTACTATTTAACTACAGTACTTAATACATTTTGTGCTTGTTTTTCTGTCTTCTAAAATATTTTTTTAAGGGTCTTAAAGGCTCTTGTTGTATCGGGGAAGAAAACTCTGGTGACTTCGCCCTGCTTTGCGCTTTTGTATCGACAGTTCCATTCAACCATAGAGTTCCGCCTGATTTCGCGTTTTGCGAAAGAGATTGGGCAGCTGCTATATTTCGGCTTAACTTTAAGCTGCAGTGCTGCGCACTTCGCCAATTCGTCGGCTCTCTCATTACCGTCCAACCCTGCGTGAGCTTTTACCCAGAATAAATTTAATATTTTATTCTGGTTAGGTTAGGTTTGGTTTTTTTTTTTTTTTTTTCTATTTCCTCTAGCATTACTAGAGACCTGAGTTTCGTGGTTGTTCTTGTTTCTTATTTGTGTTATTTTATATACGTCTTCAATTTAAGTTTTATTTTAATTCCGTTTCTATGAATTTGCGGTATTATTAAAAAAATTTTTCATTTCTTACAATTTATCATAAATGGCCACGAGTCAAGTAATCATTATTACTTGATAGTGGACGCTTTTTGTTACTTATTTATATAACATACTAGGTTTACTATTTTACTACAGTACTTAATAAATTTTGTGCTTGTTTTTCTGTCTTCTAAAATTATATGTTTTTTATCAATTTCCAATTTTTCTTCTATTTCGGTTTCTATAATTCTTCTGTCCATTTCGAATCTAGGGCATTCCATGATAAGGTGAAGTATAGTTTCTTCAACTTCTGGATCGCAGAGACATGATGGATTCTCCTTACACTTGAATCGGTGCAAGTATGAGGAGAATCCGCCATGTCCTGTAAATACTTGCACGACTATCGGGTTCAACTCTATTTTTTTAAGGGTCTTAAAGGCTCTTGTTGCCTCGGGGAAGAAAACTCTGGTGACTTCGCCCTGCTTTGCGCTTTTGTATCGACAGTTCCATTCAACCATAGAGTTCCGCCTGATTTCGCGTTTTGCGAAAGGGATTGGGCAGCTGCTATATTTCGGCTTAACTTTAAGCTGCAGTGCTGCGCACTTCGCCAATTCGTCGGCTCTCTCATTACCGTCCAACCCTGCGTGAGCTTTTACCCAGAATAAATTTAATATTTTATTCTGGTTAGGTTAGGTTAGGTTAGGTTTTTTTTTTTTTTTTTTCTATTTCCTCTAGCATGACTAGAGACCTGAGTTTCGTGGTTGTTCTTGTTTCTTATTTGTGTTATTTTATATACGTCTTCAATTTAAGTTTTATTTTAATTCCGTTTCTATGAATTTGCGGTATTATTCAAATTTTTTTTCATTTCTATCAATTTATCATAAATGGCCACGAGTCAAGTAATCATTATTACTTGATAGTGGACGCTTTTTGTTACTTATTTATATAACATACTAGGTTTACTATTTTACTACAGTACTTAATAAATTTTGTGCTTGTTTTTCTGTTTTCTAAAATTATATGTATTTTATCAATTTCCAATTTTTCTTCTATTTCGGTTTCTATATTTCTTCTGTCCATTTCGAATCTAGGGCATTCCATGATAAGGTGAAGTATAGTTTCTTCAACTTCTGGATCGCAGAGACATGATGGATTCTCCTTACACTTGAATCGGTGCAAGTATGAGGAGAATCCGCCATGTCCTGTAAATACTTGCACGACTATCGGGTTCAACTCTATTTTTTTAAGGGTCTTAAAGGCTCTTGTTGCCTCGGGGAAGAAAACTCTGGTGACTTCGCCCTGCTTTGCGCTTTTGTATCGACAGTTCCATTCAACCATAGAGTTCCGCCTGATTTCGCGTTTTGCGAAAGAGATTGGGCAGCTGCTATATTTCGGCTTAACTTTAAGCTGCAGTGCTGCGCACTTTGCCAATTCGTCGGCTCTCTCATTACCGTCCAACCCTGCGTGAGCTTTTACCCAGAATAAATTTAATATATTATTCTGGTTAGGTTAGGTTAGGTTTTTTTTTTTTTTTTTTTTTTCTATTTCCTCTAGCCTATGACTAGAGACCTGAGTTTCGTGGTTGTTCTTGTTTCTTATTTGTTTTTTTTTATATACGTCCTCAATTTAAGTTTTATTTTAATTCCGTTTCTATGAATTTGAGGTATTATTCAAATTTTTTTTCATTTCTATCAATTTATCATAAATGGCCACGAGTCAAGTAATCATTATTACTTGATAGTGGACGCTTTTTGTTACTTATTTATATAACATACTAGGTTTACTATTTAACTACAGTACTTAATACATTTTGTGCTTGTTTTTCTGTCTTCTAAAATATTTTTTTAAGGGTCTTAAAGGCTCTTGTTGCCTCGGGGAAGAAAACTCTGGTGACTTCGCCCTGCTTTGCGCTTTTGTATCGACAGTTCCATTCAACCATAGAGTTCCGCCTGATTTCGCGTTTTGCGAAAGAGATTGGGCAGCTGCTATATTTCGGCTTAACTTTAAGCTGCAGTGCTGCGCACTTCGCCAATTTGTCGGCTCTCTCATTACCGTCCAACCCTGCGTGAGCTTTTACCCAGAATAAATTTAATATTTTATTCTGGTTAGGTTAGGTTAGGTTTTTTTTTTTTTTTTTTTCTATTTCCTCTAGCATTACTAGAGACCTGAGTTTCGTGGTTGTTCTTGTTTCTTATTTGTGTTATTTTATATACGTCTTCAATTTAAGTTTTATTTTAATTCCGTTTCTATGAATTTGCGGTATTATTCAAATTTTTTTTCATTTCTATCAATTTATCATAAATGGCCACGAGTCAAGTAATCATTATTACTTGATAGTGGACGCTTTTTGTTACTTATTTATATAACATACTAGGTTTACTATTTTACTACAGTACTTAATAAATTTTGTGCTTGTTTTTCTGTCTTCTAAAATTATATGTATTTTATCAATTTCCAATTTTTCTTCTATTTCGGTTTCTATATTTCTTCTGTCCATTTCGAATCTAGGGCATTCCATGATAAGGTGAAGTATAGTTTCTTCAACTTCTGGATCGCAGAGACATGATGGATTCTCCTTACACTTGAATCGGTGCAAGTATGAGGAGAATCCGCCATGTCCTGTAAATACTTGCACGACTATCGGGTTCAACTCTATTTTTTTAAGGGTCTTAAAGGCTCTTGTTGCCTCGGGGAAGAAAACTCTGGTGACTTCGCCCTGCTTTGCGCTTTTGTATCGACAGTTCCATTCAACCATAGAGTTCCGCCTGATTTCGCGTTTTGCGAAAGAGATTGGGCAGCTGCTATATTTCGGCTTAACTTTAAGCTGCAGTGCTGCGCACTTCGCCAATTCGTCGGCTCTCTCATTACCGTCCAACCCTGCGTGAGCTTTTACCCAGAATAAATTTAATATTTTATTCTGGTTAGGTTAGGTTAGGTTTTTTTTTTTTTTTTTCTATTTCCTCTAGCATGACTAGAGACCTGAGTTTCGTGGTTGTTCTTGTTTCTTATTTGTGTTATTTTATAAACGTCTTCAATTTAAGTTTTATTTTAATTCCGTTTCTATGAATTTGAGGTATTATTCAAATTTTTTTTCATTTCTATCAATTTATCATAAATGGCCACGAGTCAAGTAATCATTATTACTTGATAGTGGACGCTTTTTGTTACTTATTTATATAACATACTAGGTTTACTATTTAACTACAGTACTTAATACATTTTGTGCTTGTTTTTCTGTCTTCTAAAATATTTTTTTAAGGGTCTTAAAGGCTCTTGTTGTATCGGGGAAGAAAACTCTGGTGACTTCGCCCTGCTTTGCGCTTTTGTATCGACAGTTCCATTCAACCATAGAGTTCCGCCTGATTTCGCGTTTTGCGAAAGAGATTGGGCAGCTGCTATATTTCGGCTTAACTTTAAGCTGCAGTGCTGCGCACTTCGCCAATTCGTCGGCTCTCTCATTACCGTCCAACCCTGCGTGAGCTTTTACCCAGAATAAATTTAATATTTTATTCTGGTTAGGTTAGGTTTGGTTTTTTTTTTTTTTTTTTCTATTTCCTCTAGCATTACTAGAGACCTGAGTTTCGTGGTTGTTCTTGTTTCTTATTTGTGTTATTTTATATACGTCTTCAATTTAAGTTTTATTTTAATTCCGTTTCTATGAATTTGCGGTATTATTAAAAAAATTTTTCATTTCTTACAATTTATCATAAATGGCCACGAGTCAAGTAATCATTATTACTTGATAGTGGACGCTTTTTGTTACTTATTTATATAACATACTAGGTTTACTATTTTACTACAGTACTTAATAAATTTTGTGCTTGTTTTTCTGTCTTCTAAAATTATATGTTTTTTATCAATTTCCAATTTTTCTTCTATTTCGGTTTCTATAATTCTTCTGTCCATTTCGAATCTAGGGCATTCCATGATAAGGTGAAGTATAGTTTCTTCAACTTCTGGATCGCAGAGACATGATGGATTCTCCTTACACTTGAATCGGTGCAAGTATGAGGAGAATCCGCCATGTCCTGTAAATACTTGCACGACTATCGGGTTCAACTCTATTTTTTTAAGGGTCTTAAAGGCTCTTGTTGCCTCGGGGAAGAAAACTCTGGTGACTTCGCCCTGCTTTGCGCTTTTGTATCGACAGTTCCATTCAACCATAGAGTTCCGCCTGATTTCGCGTTTTGCGAAAGGGATTGGGCAGCTGCTATATTTCGGCTTAACTTTAAGCTGCAGTGCTGCGCACTTCGCCAATTCGTCGGCTCTCTCATTACCGTCCAACCCTGCGTGAGCTTTTACCCAGAATAAATTTAATATTTTATTCTGGTTAGGTTAGGTTAGGTTAGGTTTTTTTTTTTTTTTTTTCTATTTCCTCTAGCATGACTAGAGACCTGAGTTTCGTGGTTGTTCTTGTTTCTTATTTGTGTTATTTTATATACGTCTTCAATTTAAGTTTTATTTTAATTCCGTTTCTATGAATTTGCGGTATTATTCAAATTTTTTTTCATTTCTATCAATTTATCATAAATGGCCACGAGTCAAGTAATCATTATTACTTGATAGTGGACGCTTTTTGTTACTTATTTATATAACATACTAGGTTTACTATTTTACTACAGTACTTAATAAATTTTGTGCTTGTTTTTCTGTTTTCTAAAATTATATGTATTTTATCAATTTCCAATTTTTCTTCTATTTCGGTTTCTATATTTCTTCTGTCCATTTCGAATCTAGGGCATTCCATGATAAGGTGAAGTATAGTTTCTTCAACTTCTGGATCGCAGAGACATGATGGATTCTCCTTACACTTGAATCGGTGCAAGTATGAGGAGAATCCGCCATGTCCTGTAAATACTTGCACGACTATCGGGTTCAACTCTATTTTTTTAAGGGTCTTAAAGGCTCTTGTTGCCTCGGGGAAGAAAACTCTGGTGACTTCGCCCTGCTTTGCGCTTTTGTATCGACAGTTCCATTCAACCATAGAGTTCCGCCTGATTTCGCGTTTTGCGAAAGAGATTGGGCAGCTGCTATATTTCGGCTTAACTTTAAGCTGCAGTGCTGCGCACTTTGCCAATTCGTCGGCTCTCTCATTACCGTCCAACCCTGCGTGAGCTTTTACCCAGAATAAATTTAATATATTATTCTGGTTAGGTTAGGTTAGGTTTTTTTTTTTTTTTTTTTTTTCTATTTCCTCTAGCCTATGACTAGAGACCTGAGTTTCGTGGTTGTTCTTGTTTCTTATTTGTTTTTTTTTATATACGTCCTCAATTTAAGTTTTATTTTAATTCCGTTTCTATGAATTTGAGGTATTATTCAAATTTTTTTTCATTTCTATCAATTTATCATAAATGGCCACGAGTCAAGTAATCATTATTACTTGATAGTGGACGCTTTTTGTTACTTATTTATATAACATACTAGGTTTACTATTTAACTACAGTACTTAATACATTTTGTGCTTGTTTTTCTGTCTTCTAAAATATTTTTTTAAGGGTCTTAAAGGCTCTTGTTGCCTCGGGGAAGAAAACTCTGGTGACTTCGCCCTGCTTTGCGCTTTTGTATCGACAGTTCCATTCAACCATAGAGTTCCGCCTGATTTCGCGTTTTGCGAAAGAGATTGGGCAGCTGCTATATTTCGGCTTAACTTTAAGCTGCAGTGCTGCGCACTTCGCCAATTTGTCGGCTCTCTCATTACCGTCCAACCCTGCGTGAGCTTTTACCCAGAATAAATTTAATATTTTATTCTGGTTAGGTTAGGTTAGGTTTTTTTTTTTTTTTTTTTTCTATTTCCTCTAGCATTACTAGAGACCTGAGTTTCGTGGTTGTTCTTGTTTCTTATTTGTGTTATTTTATATACGTCTTCAATTTAAGTTTTATTTTAATTCCGTTTCTATGAATTTGCGGTATTATTCAAATTTTTTTTCATTTCTATCAATTTATCATAAATGGCCACGAGTCAAGTAATCATTATTACTTGATAGTGGACGCTTTTTGTTACTTATTTATATAACATACTAGGTTTACTATTTTACTACAGTACTTAATAAATTTTGTGCTTGTTTTTCTGTCTTCTAAAATTATATGTATTTTATCAATTTCCAATTTTTCTTCTATTTCGGTTTCTATATTTCTTCTGTCCATTTCGAATCTAGGGCATTCCATGATAAGGTGAAGTATAGTTTCTTCAACTTCTGGATCGCAGAGACATGATGGATTCTCCTTACACTTGAATCGGTGCAAGTATGAGGAGAATCCGCCATGTCCTGTAAATACTTGCACGACTATCGGGTTCAACTCTATTTTTTTAAGGGTCTTAAAGGCTCTTGTTGCCTCGGGGAAGAAAACTCTGGTGACTTCGCCCTGCTTTGCGCTTTTGTATCGACAGTTCCATTCAACCATAGAGTTCCGCCTGATTTCGCGTTTTGCGAAAGAGATTGGGCAGCTGCTATATTTCGGCTTAACTTTAAGCTGCAGTGCTGCGCACTTCGCCAATTCGTCGGCTCTCTCATTACCGTCCAACCCTGCGTGAGCTTTTACCCAGAATAAATTTAATATTAGGTCCTTACATATGAAATTGGCGTTTTGTATGGGAGGAACAAAAAGTCGAATATTTTTTAATATAATATATTTAATTAATCAAAGTATGAACCATTATTTTCTATGCACTTTTGCCATCTTATAGGTAGTTCATTGATCCCTTTACTAAAAAAACCAGTCGGACGGGAATCAATAAAATCTTTGAAGGCGATTTGGACTGCCCCATCGGAGTTGAATTTTTTCCCTTGCAAGAAGTTATCCAAATTTCGAAAAAAATGGTAATCTGTTGGAGCAAGGTCCGGGGAGTACGGAGGATGTCTTAGACTTTCCAATTGAAGCTCTTCTAATTTAGTAGCCGTCTGTTGCGCAGTGTGTGGTCTAGCGTTGTCGTGAAGCAGCAGTGGCGTGGAGCGATTGACCAGCCTAGGTTGTTTAGCCGCTAGCTTTTCCATCATGGTTTGCAATTGCTGACAATAGACATCAGCCGTAATAGTCTGGCCAGATTTGAGAAAACTGTAATGAACAATACCGGCACTAGTCCACCAAACGCTTACAAGTAACTTTTTTGGGGTTAATTTTCGCTTGGGGCAGGATTTGGCTGGCTGGCCAGGATCCAACCATTGCGCTGAGCGCTTCCGATTATCGTAAAGAACCCATTTTTCATCACAGGTAATGATTCGGTTTAAAATACCTTCATTATTGTGCCGGTTTAGTAATGTAACGCAGCAGTCGACGCGCGTTTGCCGGTTTGCTTCAGTCAATTCGTGAGGTACCCACCTTTCAAGCTTTTTAATCTTCCCAATTTGCTTCAAGTGAATTAAAACAGTTTTATCACTAACACCGCAGCCTGCAGCTAACTCGGACGTGGTTTGCGATGGATCCGCTTCCACAATAGCCTTCAACTCTTCATTATCAACTTGAGTCTCAGGCCGTCCACGGGGCTTGTTCTGCAAGTCGAAATTTCCAGAACGAAAACGTTGGAACCAAAAACGAACTGTGTTTTCTTTTGCAACACGACCGCCATACACATAATTCACCCTTCGAGTTGTTTCCGCAGCACTAGTGCCACGGCGGAACTCGTACTCGTAAATAATGCGATATTTTAAGTTTTCCATTTTGTAAAATGAGTGACGCAAACAGAAAAAAACAGAAGAAAAAAAACAAATGAATGACGATCATCGAAGCACAAATACATGAGTCTATAGCTGTACAAATTTGAATTTGGAATTCCTTACCAAAGAGGAGAAATTTGTGATTAAAGTGGCCAGTACGAAAAACGCCAATTTCATATGTAAGGACCTAATATTTTATTCTGGTTAGGTTAGGTTTTTTTTTTTTTTTTTTTCTTTTTCCTCTAGCATGATTAGAGACCTGAGTTTCGTGGTTGTTCTTGTTTCTTATTTGTGTTATTTTATATACGTCTTCAATTTAAGTTTTATTTTAATTCCGTTTCTATGAATTTGAGGTATTATTCAAATTTTTTTTCATTTCTATCAATTTATCATAAATGGCCACGAGTCAAGTAATCATTATTACTTGATAGTGGACGCTTTTTGTTACTTATTTATATAACATACAAGGTTTACTATTTTACTACAGTACTTAATACATTTTGTGCTTGTTTTTCTGTCTTCTAAAATATTTTTTTAAGGGTCTTAAAAGCTCTTGTTGTATCGGGGAAGAAAACTCTGGTGACTTCGCCCTGCTTTGCGCTTTTGTATCGACAGTTCCATTCAACCATAGAGTTCCGCCTGATTTCGCGTTTTGCGAAAGAGATTGGGCAGCTGCTATATTTCGGCTTAACTTTAAGCTGCAGTGCTGCGCACTTCGCCAATTCGTCGGCTCTCTCATTACCGTCCAACCCTGCGTGAGCTTTTACCCAGAATAAATTTAATATTTTATTCTGGTTAGGTTAGGTTTTTTTTTTTTTTTTTTCTATTTCCTCTAGCATTACTAGAGACCTGAGTTTCGTGGTTGTTCTTGTTTCTTATTTGTGTTATTTTATATACGTCTTCAATTTAAGTTTTATTTTAATTCCGTTTCTATGAATTTGCAATATTATTCAAATTTTTTTTCATTTCTATCATTTTATCAAAAATGGCCACGAGTCAAGTAATCATTATTACTTGATAGTGGACGCTTTTTGTTACTTATTTATATAACATACTAGGTTTACTATTTTACTACAGTACTTAATACCTTTTCTGCTTGTTTTTCTGTCTTCTAAAATATTTTTTTAAGGGTCTTAAAGGCTCTTGTTGCCTCGGGGAAGAAAACTCTGGTGACTTCGCCCTGCTTTGCGCTTTTGTATCGACAGTTCCATTCAACCATAGAGTTCCGCCTGATTTCGCGTTTTGCGAAAGAGATTGGGCAGCTGCTATATTTCGGCTTAACTTTAAGCTGCAGTGCTGCGCACTTCGCCAATTCGTCGGCTCTCTCATTACCGTCCAACCCTGCGTGAGCTTTTACCCAGAATAAATTTAATATTTTATTCTGGTTAGGTTAGGTTAGGTTTTTTTTTTTTTTTTTCTATTTCCTCTAGCATTACTAGAGACCTGAGTTTCGTGGTTGTTCTTGTTTCTTATTTGTGTTATTTTATATACGTCTTCAATTTAAGTTTTATTTTAATTCCGTTTCTATGAATTTGCGGTATTATTCAAATTTTTTTTCATTTCTATCAATTTATCATAAATGGCCACGAGTCAAGTAATCATTATTACTTGATAGTGGACGCTTTTTGTTACTTATTTATATAACATACTAGGTTTACTATTTTACTACAGTACTTAATAAATTTTGTGCTTGTTTTTCTGTCTTCTAAAATTATATGTATTTTATCAATTTCCAATTTTTCTTCTATTTCGGTTTCTATATTTATTCTGTCCATTTCGAATCTAGGGCATTCCATGATAAGGTGAAGTATAGTTTCTTCAACTTCTGGATCGCAGAGACATGATGGATTCTCCTTACACTTGAATCGGTGCAAGTATGAGGAGAATCCGCCATGTCCTGTAAATACTTGCACGACTATCGGGTTCAACTCTATTTTTTTAAGGGTCTTAAAGGCTCTTGTTGCCTCGGGGAAGAAAACTCTGGTGACTTCGCCCTGCTTTGCGCTTTTGTATCGACAGTTCCATTCAACCATAGAGTTCCGCCTGATTTCGCGTTTTGCGAAAGAGATTGGGCAGCTGCTATATTTCGGCTTAACTTTAAGCTGCAGTGCTGCGCACTTCGCCAATTCGTCGGCTCTCTCATTACCGTCCAACCCTGCGTGAGCTTTTACCCAGAATAAATTTAATATTTTATTCTGGTTAGGTTAGGTTAGGTTTTTTTTTTTTTTTTTTTTTTTCTATTTCCTCTAGCCTATGACTAGAGACCTGAGTTTCGTGGTTGTTCTTGTTTCTTATTTGTGTTATTTTATATACGTCCTCAATTTAAGTTTTATTTTAATTCCGTTTCTATGAATTTGAGGTATTATTCAAATTTTTTTTCATTTCTATCAATTTATCATAAATGGCCACGAGTCAAGTAATCATTATTACTTGATAGTGGACGCTTTTGTTACTTATTTATATAACATACTAGGTTTACTATTTAACTACAGTACTTAATACATTTTGTGCTTGTTTTTCTGTCTTCTAAAATATTTTTTTAAGGGTCTTAAAGGCTCTTGTTGTATCGGGGAAGAAAACTCTGGTGACTTCGCCCTGCTTTGCGCTTTTGTATCGACAGTTCCATTCAACCATAGAGTTCCGCCTGATTTCGCGTTTTGCGAAAGAGATTGGGCAGCTGCTATATTTCGGCTTAACTTTAAGCTGCAGTGCTGCGCACTTCGCCAATTCGTCGGCTCTCTCATTACCGTCCAACCCTGCGTGAGCTTTTACCCAGAATAAATTTAATATTTTATTCTGGTTAGGTTAGGTTAGGTTTTTTTTTTTTTTTTTTTTCTATTTCCTCTAGCATGACTAGAGACCTGAGTTTCGTGGTTGTTCTTGTTTCTTATTTGTGTTATTTTATATACGTCTTCAATTTAAGTTTTATTTTAATTCCGTTTCTATGAATTTGAGGTATTATTCAAATTTTTTTTCATTTCTATCAATTTATCATAAATGGCCACGAGTCAAGTAATCATTATTACTTGATAGTGGACGCTTTTTGTTACTTATTTATATAACATACTAGGTTTACTATTTTACTACAGTACTTAATAAATTTTGTGCTTGTTTTTCTGTCTTCTAAAATTATATGTATTTTATCAATTTCCAATTTTTCTTCTATTTCGGTTTCTATATTTCTTCTGTCCATTTCGAATCTAGGGCATTCCATGATAAGGTGAAGTATAGTTTCTTCAACTTCTGGATCGCAGAGACATGATGGATTCTCCTTACACTTGAATCGGTGCAAGTATGAGGAGAATCCGCCATGTCCTGTAAATACTTGCACGACTATCGGGTTCAACTCTATTTTTTTAAGGGTCTTAAAGGCTCTTGTTGCCTCGGGGAAGAAAACTCTGGTGACTTCGCCCTGCTTTGCGCTTTTGTATCGACAGTTCCATTCAACCATAGAGTTCCGCCTGATTTCGCGTTTTGCGAAAGAGATTGGGCAGCTGCTATATTTCGGCTTAACTTTAAGCTGCAGTGCTGCGCACTTCGCCAATTCGTCGGCTCTCTCATTACCGTCCAACCCTGCGTGAGCTTTTACCCAGAATAAATTTAATATTTTATTCTGGTTAGGTTAGGTTAGGTTTTTTTTTTTTTTTTTTTTTTCTATTTCCTCTAGCCTATGACTAGAGACCTGAGTTTCGTGGTTGTTCTTGTTTCTTATTTGTGTTATTTTATATACGTCCTCAATTTAAGTTTTATTTTAATTCCGTTTCTATGAATTTGAGGTATTATTCAAATTTTTTTTCATTTCTATCAATTTATCATAAATGGCCACGAGTCAAGTAATCATTATTACTTGATAGTGGACGCTTTTTGTTACTTATTTATATAACATACTAGGTTTACTATTTAACTACAGGACTTAATACATTTTGTGCTTGTTTTTCTGTCTTCTTAAATATTTTTTTAAGGGTCTTAAAGGCTCTTGTTGTATCGGGGAAGAAAACTCTGGTGACTTCGCCCTGCTTTGCGCTTTTGTATCGACAGTTCCATTCAACCATAGAGTTCCGCCTGATTTCGCGTTTTGCGAAAGAGATTGGGCAGCTGCTATATTTCGGCTTAACTTTAAGCTGCAGTGCTGCGCACTTCGCCAATTCGTCGGCTCTCTCATTACCGTCCAACCCTGCGTGAGCTTTTACCCAGAATAAATTTAATATTTTATTCTGGTTAGGTTAGGTTAGGTTAGGTTTTTTTTTTTTTTTTTTTTTCTATTCCCTCTAGCATGACTAGAGACCTGAGTTTCGTGGTTGTTCTTGTTTCTTATTTGTGTTATTTTATATACGTCTTCAATTTAAGTTTTATTTTAATTCCGTTTCTATGAATTTGCGGTATTATTCAAATTTTTTTTCATTTCTATCAATTTATCATAAATGGCCACGAGTCAAGTAATCATTATTACTTGATAGTGGACGCTTTTTGTTACTTATTTATATAACATACTAGGTTTACTATTTTACTACAGTACTTAATAAATTTTGTGCTTGTTTTTCTGTCTTCTAAAATTATATGTATTTTATCAATTTCCAATTTTTCTTCTATTTCGGTTTCTATATTTCTTCTGTCCATTTCGAATCTAGGGCATTCCATGATAAGGTGAAGTATAGTTTCTTCAACTTCTGGATCGCAGAGACATGATGGATTCTCCTTACACTTGAATCGGTGCAAGTATGAGGAGAATCCGCCATGTCCTGTAAATACTTGCACGACTATCGGGTTCAACTCTATTTTTTTAAGGGTCTTAAAGGCTCTTGTTGCCTCGGGGAAGAAAACTCTGGTGACTTCGCCCTGCTTTGCGCTTTTGTATCGACAGTTCCATTCAACCATAGAGTTCCGCCTGATTTCGCGTTTTGCGAAAGAGATTGGGCAGCTGCTATATTTCGGCTTAACTTTAAGCTGCAGTGCTGCGCACTTCGCCAATTCGTCGGCTCTCTCATTACCGTCCAACCCTGCGTGAGCTTTTACCCAGAATAAATTTAATATTTTATTCTGGTTAGGTTAGGTTAGGTTAGGTTTTTTTTTTTTTTTTTTTTTCTATTCCCTCTAGCATGACTAGAGACCTGAGTTTCGTGGTTGTTCTTGTTTCTTATTTGTGTTATTTTATATACGTCTTCAATTTAAGTTTTATTTTAATTCCGTTTCTATGAATTTGAGGTATTATTCAAATTTTTTTTCATTTCTATCAATTTATCATAAATGGCCACGAGTCAAGTAATCATTATTACTTGATAGTGGACGCTTTTTGTTACTTATTTATATAACATACTAGGTTTACTATTTAACTACAGTACTTAATACATTTTGTGCTTGTTTTTCTGTCTTCTTAAATATTTTTTTAAGGGTCTTAAAGGCTCTTGTTGTATCGGGGAAGAAAACTCTGGTGACTTCGCCCTGCTTTGCGCTTTTGTATCGACAGTTCCATTCAACCATAGAGTTCCGCCTGATTTCGCGTTTTGCGAAAGAGATTGGGCAGCTGCTATATTTCGGCTTAACTTTAAGCTGCAGTGCTGCGCACTTCGCCAATTCGTCGGCTCTCTCATCATTACCGTCCAACCCTGCGTGAGCTTTTACCCAGAATAAATTTAATATTTTATTCTGGTTAGGTTAGGTTAGGTTTTTTTTTTTCTATTTTCTATTTCCTCTAGCATTACTAGAGACCTGAGTTTCGTGGTTGTTCTTGTTTCTTATTTGTGTTATTTTATATACGTCTTCAATTTAAGTTTTATTTTAATTCCGTTTCTATGAATTTGCGGTATTATTCAAATTTTTTTTCATTTCTATCAATTTATCATAAATGGCCACGAGTCAAGTAATCATTATTACTTGATAGTGGACGCTTTTTGTTACTTATTTATATAACATACTAGGTTTACTATTTTACTACAGTACTTAATAAATTTTGTGCTTGTTTTTCTGTCTTCTAAAATTATATGTATTTTATCAATTTCCAATTTTTCTTCTATTTCGGTTTCTATATTTCTTCTGTCCATTTCGAATCTAGGGCATTCCATGATAAGGCGAAGTATAGTTTCTTCAACTTCTGGATCGCAGAGACATGATGGATTCTCCTTACACTTGAATCGGTGCAAGTATGAGGAGAATCCGCCATGTCCTGTAAATACTTGCACGACTATCGGGTTCAACTCTATTTTTTTAAGGGTCTTAAAGGCTCTTGTTGCCTCGGGGAAGAAAACTCTGGTGACTTCGCCCTGCTTTGCGCTTTTGTATCGACAGTTCCATTCAACCATAGAGTTCCGCCTGATTTCGCGTTTTGCGAAAGAGATTGGGCAGCTGCTATATTTCGGCTTAACTTTAAGCTGCAGTGCTGCGCACTTCGCCAATTCGTCGGCTCTCTCATTACCGTCCAACCCTGCGTGAGCTTTTACCCAGAATAAATTTAATATTTTATTCTGGTTAGGTTAGGTTAGGTTTTTTTTTTTTTTTTTTTTTTCTATTCCCTCTAGCATGACTAGAGACCTGAGTTTCGTGGTTGTTCTTGTTTCTTATTTGTGTTATTTTATATACGTCTTCAATTTAAGTTTTATTTTAATTCCGTTTCTATGAATTTGAGGTATTATTCAAATTTTTTTTCATTTCTATCAATTTATCATAAATGGCCACGAGTCAAGTAATCATTATTACTTGATAGTGGACGCTTTTTGTTACTTATTTATATAACATACTAGGTTTACTATTTAACTACAGTACTTAATACATTTTGTGCTTGTTTTTCTGTCTTCTTAAATATTTTTTTAAGGGTCTTAAAGGCTCTTGTTGTATCGGGGAAGAAAACTCTGGTGACTTCGCCCTGCTTTGCGCTTTTGTATCGACAGTTCCATTCAACCATAGAGTTCCGCCTGATTTCGCGTTTTGCGAAAGAGATTGGGCAGCTGCTATATTTCGGCTTAACTTTAAGCTGCAGTGCTGCGCACTTCGCCAATTCGTCGGCTCTCTCATCATTACCGTCCAACCCTGCGTGAGCTTTTACCCAGAATAAATTTAATATTTTATTCTGGTTAGGTTAGGTTAGGTTTTTTTTTTTCTATTTTCTATTTCCTCTAGCATTACTAGAGACCTGAGTTTCGTGGTTGTTCTTGTTTCTTATTTGTGTTATTTTATATACGTCTTCAATTTAAGTTTTATTTTAATTCCGTTTCTATGAATTTGCGGTATTATTCAAATTTTTTTTCATTTCTATCAATTTATCATAAATGGCCACGATTCAAGTAATCATTATTACTTGATAGTGGACGCTTTTTGTTACTTATTTATATAACATACTAGGTTTACTATTTTACTACAGTACTTAATAAATTTTGTGCTTGTTTTTCTGTCTTCTAAAATTATATGTATTTTATCAATTTCCAATTTTTCTTCTATTTCGGTTTCTATATTTCTTCTGTCCATTTCGAATCTAGGGCATTCCATGATAAGGTGAAGTATAGTTTCTTCAACTTCTGGATCGCAGAGACATGATGGATTCTCCTTACACTTGAATCGGTGCAAGTATGAGGAGAATCCGCCATGTCCTGTAAATACTTGCACGACTATCGGGTTCAACTCTATTTTTTTAAGGGTCTTAAAGGCTCTTGTTGCCTCGGGGAAGAAAACTCTGGTGACTTCGCCCTGCTTTGCGCTTTTGTATCGACAGTTCCATTCAACCATAGAGTTCCGCCTGATTTCGCGTTTTGCGAAAGAGATTGGGCAGCTGCTATATTTCGGCTTAACTTTAAGCTGCAGTGCTGCGCACTTTGCCAATTCGTCGGCTCTCTCATTACCGTCCAACCCTGCGTGAGCTTTTACCCAGAATAAATTTAATATTTTATTCTGGTTAAGTTAGGTTAGGTTTTTTTTTTTTTTTTTTTTTTCTATTTCCTCTAGCATGACTAGAGACCTGAGTTTTGTGGTTGTTCTTGTTTCTTATTTGTGTTATTTTATATACGTCTTCAATTTAAGTTTTATTTTAATTCCGTTTCTATGAATTTGAGGTATTATTCAATTTTTTTTTCATTTCTATCAATTTATCATAAATGGCCACGAGTCAAGTAATCATTATTACTTGATAGTGGACGCTTTTTGTTACTTATTTATATAACATACTAGGTTTACTATTTTACTACAGTACTTAATAAATTTTGTGCTTGTTTTTCTGTCTTCTAAAATTATATGTATTTTATCAATTTCCAATTTTTCTTCTATTTCGGTTTCTATATTTCTTCTGTCCATTTCGAATTTAGGGCATTCCATGATAAGGTGAAGTATAGTTTCTTCAACTTCTGGATCGCAGAGACATGATGGATTCTCCTTACACTTGAATCGGTGCAAGTATGAGGAGAATCCGCCATGTCCTGTAAATACTTGCACGACTATCGGGTTCAACTCTATTTTTTTAAGGGTCTTAAAGGCTCTTGTTGCCTCGGGGAAGAAAACTCTGGTGACTTCGCCCTGCTTTGCGCTTTTGTATCGACAGTTCCATTCAACCATAGAGTTCCGCCTGATTTCGCGTTTTGCGAAAGAGATTGGGCAGCTGCTATATTTCGGCTTAACTTTAAGCTGCAGTGCTGCGCACTTTGCCAATTCGTCGGCTCTCTCATTACCGTCCAACCCTGCGTGAGCTTTTACCCAGAATAAATTTAATATTTTTTTCTGGTTAGGTTAGGTTAGGTTTTTTTTTTTTTTTTTTTTTTTTCTATTCCCTCTAGCATGACTAGAGACCTGAGTTTCGTGGTTGTTCTTGTTTCTTATTTGTGTTATTTTATATACGTCTTCAATTTAAGTTTTATTTTAATTCCGTTTCTATGAATTTGAGGTATTATTCAAATTTTTTTTCATTTCTATCAATTTATCATAAATGGCCACGAGTCAAGTAATCATTATTACTTGATAGTGGACGCTTTTTGTTACTTATATATATAACATACTAGGTTTACTATTTTACTACAGTACTTAATAAATTTTGTGCTTGTTTTTCTGTCTTCTAAAATTATATGTATTTTATCAATTTCCAATTTTTCTTCTATTTCGGTTTCTATATTTCTTCTGTCCATTTCGAATCTAGGGCATTCCATGATAAGGTGAAGTATAGTTTCTTCAACTTCTGGATCGCAGAGACATGATGGATTCTCCTTACACTTGAATCGGTGCAAGTATGAGGAGAATCCGCCATGTCCTGTAAATACTTGCACGACTATCGGGTTCAACTCTATTTTTTTAAGGGTCTTAAAGGCTCTTGTTGCCTCGGGGAAGAAAACTCTGGTGACTTCGCCCTGCTTTGCGCTTTTGTATCGACAGTTCCATTCAACCATAGAGTTCCGCCTGATTTCGCGTTTTGCGAAAGAGATTGGGCAGCTGCTATATTTCGGCTTAACATTAAGCTGCAGTGCTGCGCACTTCGCCAATTCGTCGGCTCTCTCATTACCGTCCAACCCTGCGTGAGCTTTTACCCAGAATAAATTTAATATTTTATTCTGGTTAAGTTAGGTTAGGTTTTTTTTTTTTTTTTTTTTTTCTATTTCCTCTAGCATGACTAGAGACCTGAGTTTCGTGGTTGTTCTTGTTTCTTATTTGTGTTATTTTATATACGTCTTCAATTTAAGTTTTATTTTAATTCCGTTTCTATGAATTTGAGGTATTATTCAATTTTTTTTTCATTTCTATCAATTTATCATAAATGGCCACGAGTCAAGTAATCATTATTACTTGATAGTGGACGCTTTTTGTTACTTATTTATATAACATACTAGGTTTACTATTTTACTACAGTACTTAATAAATTTTGTGCTTGTTTTTCTGTCTTCTAAAATTATATGTATTTTATCAATTTCCAATTTTTCTTCTATTTCGGTTTCTATATTTCTTCTGTCCATTTCGAATTTAGGGCATTCCATGATAAGGTGAAGTATAGTTTCTTCAACTTCTGGATCGCAGAGACATGATGGATTCTCCTTACACTTGAATCGGTGCAAGTATGAGGAGAATCCGCCATGTCCTGTAAATACTTGCACGACTATCGGGTTCAACTCTATTTTTTTAAGGGTCTTAAAGGCTCTTGTTGCCTCGGGGAAGAAAACTCTGGTGACTTCGCCCTGCTTTGCGCTTTTGTATCGACAGTTCCATTCAACCATAGAGTTCCGCCTGATTTCGCGTTTTGCGAAAGAGATTGGGCAGCTGCTATATTTCGGCTTAACTTTAAGCTGCAGTGCTGCGCACTTCGCCAATTCGTCGGCTCTCTCATTACCGTCCAACCCTGCGTGAGCTTTTACCCAGAATAAATTTAATATTTTATTCTGGTTAGGTTAGGTAAGGTTTTTTTTTCTTTTTTTTTTTTCTATTTCCTCTAGCATTACTAGAGACCTGAGTTTCGTGGTTGTTCTTGTTTCTTATTTGTGTTATTTTATATACGTCTTCAATTTAAGTTTTATTTTAATTTCGTTTCTATGAATTTGAGGTATTATTCAATTTTTTTTTCATTTCTATCAATTTATCATTAATGGCCACGAGTCAAGTAATCATTATTACTTGATAGTGGACGCTTTTTGTTACTTATTTATATAACATACTAGGTTTACTATTTTACTACAGTACTCAATAAATTTTGTGCTTGTTTTTCTGTCTACGAAAATTATATGTATTTTATCAATTTCCAATTTTTCTTCTATTTCGGTTTCAATATTTCTTCTGTCCATTTCGAATCTAGGTTAGGTTAGGTTAGGTTAGGTTAGGTAAGGTTTTTTTTTTTTTTTTTTTTTTTTTTTTTTTTTTGTTGGAGTGTTCATGCTGGGAGCGCAGCGCTATTGGGATACACGTTGCTCCCAGCTATGTTAGTGCTTTTGTTTTTGTGGTTATTGTGATTTTATGTGTCAAAGTGAGTGTATTATTTGTTTAATGTGTTGAGTTTTGTGTTGGTTGTGTGTGTGTTTGTGTGTGCGTGTAGAATTAATTTACGTGTCAGGGGTGGTGGGAGACAGTGTTGGGGATTCTTTATTATCATAATCCTATTTAAATTATATGTTACATTGATAAGTGCTTATGAAAATTAAAGGAGTTACAATAAATTGAACGCGTTGACAAGCCAGGCAAGCCTGGCAAGCTCAGCAAGCTCGGCAATACCAGCAAGTCCAAGCAGGTCCAGCAAGCCATGCAAGTCGGGCAAGCCGGGCAAGCAAGGCGAGCCAAGCAAGTCGGGTAAGCCCGGCAATTCGGGCAAATCAGGCGCATCTAGCTCAGCAGGTCGAGCTAGCCTGGCTGGCCCGACAGTGTGAGGAGCGGATGATGGGCATCCGGACTTCACACTGTCTCAAGTAAAAATGGGTGACATAAAACAGAGATAAAATATAACATTCATTAGTATTAATTAGGTTAGGTTAGGTTAGGTTAGGTTAGGTTAGGTTAGGTTAGGTTAGGTTAGGTTAGGTTAGGTTAGGTTAGGTTAGGTTAGGTTAGGTTAGGTTAGGTTAGGTTAGGTTAGGTTTTTTTTTTTTTTTTTTTTTTTTTTTTTTTTTCTTAGTAGGCCTACCAATTGCCCATAACAGGGCCGCCGGCTGATACCTTACTATCTAAATTTCCTGTTGCTATGAAATGCAACAACATTAAAATCAATTATTTATTTATTTATAATTTATCAATAAATTTCAACAAAAATTACAATTCACTCAACTTAAAACTTAGTATCTATACAACAAATATAACCATTATTCAATAACTAATTTAAATCAATCTTTACATTCGAATAAAACTATTTAATAAATAAACCATACAATTTGATATCAAAATCTAAACATGACTAAAATACTTACTGAAAATACGACCCATTTTGCAGAACAAAATGGGTGTACCCAGTACCAACTACATTATAAAATATATTTTTTGGAAAGCTTACAATTAAAATACTCGTACTAAAACATATAAACGTAATTCAATTAAAACAAAGCAAAATTAAATTAAAGACTAAAAAAAAATAAAATCAAAAATAAATACTATAAAATTAAAAACAATCAACCTATAACTTAAATATTAACTGGAAATACGACCCATTTTGCATAACAAAAAGGGTGTACCCAGTACCATTTACAATATTCAATATACAGTACATTATTAAAAAAAAAGCCGAATTAAATATAATAAATCTTTTAAAAAAAATAATAATAATAATAAGCCTACATTAAACATTAAAACAATTCTTACCCTTAAAATACCTACTCATACTTAAAAACAACTAAAACGTTATTCAATTTAAAACAAAATAAAATAACATTAAATTAAATATAAACAAATAAATTCAATCAAATACTCTAAATAATAAATTTAATACCCAACCCTTCAGCATTACCTTTAAAATATTAAAAGAAGCGAACGGTTCAGAGATAAAAGAAACCCTAATAAAAAGAAAAATAATGTATTGTATAAATTAAACTATTACTACTAAATTAAAAGTAAATCCAAAATAAACTTACATAAATTAAAAATTTTCCCATTAATTACAATTAGAGAAAACAAAAACAACCTATTTTGCATAACAAAATGTGTGTTCCTGAACATTACAAATAAATTTACTAATACAAAACTTAAATAAAAATAAATTAAAATAGAATTACTCTTAAAAATAACATCATATAAAATAATTTAAAACTATATTTAATACAATTATATTCATATGGACCACAATCAATTTCAATACATTTTAACTAAACTAAGATAATATCCTTAATTACAACATACATAATAACCGTATGAAACAACTCTTATTTTTTAATTTTTTTTTTTTTTTTTTTGTTTAACAAAAAGGTTTAGGTACAATAATATTACCCCTACACCGTATAAAATCAATAAATCAGCACAAAATAAATTAAACCAGTAAGATCGTCATATTTAATTTATCTTTTTACTATTTCTTTTCACTTTCTATTTTCTCTTAATTAAAACACTTGGACTACCATTTAACATTGAATTCCACAAATCAAATTAAAAATGAAACATATTCCTTTTCAATAACCAACGGTCATTATCAAAATTAAAATATTTCATTATTATACCATTATTATTCTTTAATTTGTATTAAATCCAATCAACTCCAATGAAACAAAATATACAAACACCATGTCCACC